>OZ034818.1:32474447-34974447 GCA_964030455.1 Linum trigynum | reverse complement strand
TCTCTACCAAGATGAAGAAATTCAGCTGTCGGTGCCTGGTAACAAGCACCATTTCAAGCGTCTTTTCTGGTCATTCAAGCCATGTATTGAAGGTTTTCCATTCTGTGTTCCTATGATTCAAGTTAATGGAACATTCCTTACCAGCAAGTACAAGGGTACTCTACTGATCGCCAGCGGAGCAGATGCAAATAGAGCAGTATATCCATTAGCTTTTGCCATTGTGAAGGGAGAGAATATCGATAGCTATGGATGGTTCTTCAGAAAAATTCAACTCCATGTCACCAGGCGGACGAACCTAACCATCATCTCTGATCGCCACGCCGGTATAAGGGCTGCTATCTTAGGCTTGGATCCAGCCTGGAACTGGTCACAGAGATGGTGCATACGGCATTTCAAGCAAAAGAAGCTTGCTGATAGTCTATGGTGGATCGGTAAGAGTTCTATTTCATTGGTCTATATCTTTTGTCAACTGGAAATACGAGGACTAAATCAATACAATACAACACTTATTTAGACTCTTTATAAAGTAATGCATGCCTAAGGAAATGAGGTTTTAAGCGATCATCATGATCCTCCCATTTCCTGGGAAAATCGTGTTTTAAGCGATCGTCGGATCCCCCCTTTTTCTGTCAAACAGTCTTTGTTTCTAAGGAGATGTATACCTATCCTAAGAGTCTTACGAGTGTACTTGTATAGCTCAGAACGGAAGCCTTGCTTACCTTACGCTTTTGTTCGTATATTCATCAGTTGTGGCTTACCAAGAGAAGAAATTTAAAGAGAAGATGCATAATATCCGTCATCTATACCCTGAAGGTGTGCAGTGGCTTGATGACCATGACCTTGCAATGTGGTCGTTTCATAAGGACGGAGGTACCAGATGGGGTATTGCCACAACAAACTCAAGCGAGAGTATCAACAACGTCTACAGGGAATGTCGTGCACTCCCCATCTCTGCAATTATTGAGATGACATTCTGAAAAACTAACGCATGGTTCGTCAACCGTCTCCACTGGTGTGAGAAGAGGGAGGCACAAGGTAAGGTACACTCTGATAAGGCCACATAATAATGGAAAAAGATTATCGGAAGAGCTCACGGCACACTGTCACTGTTATGAACCAAAATGCTGGCGAGTATTCGGTCGAGACTGGGCACTGGGAGGATGGGAGACGTGGGGGTCATCTCCATGAAGTCACCGTCAACTTTAGGACCAAAAAAAGGGAGTGCTCTTGTCAGAAGTATCAGGGTAGAGGTATAGCTTGTTCCCATGCAATGGCTGTAATAAAGCACAGGAGCAAAGACCCTCGTCATTTCGTCAGTCCGTTCTTCAACATCGACTTATAAAAGAGCAGTTATGGTAAGAGTTTTCATGCATTGCCGGATGAAGCTTACTAGCCAGTTTATGAGGGTAACGTCATCATCCCACCAATCGGACTTAGGCGGGAAACAGGTCGCCCGCGGGTAAAAAGGATTCCAAATGAGATGGATCAAAGTGGAAGAACACCGCGAGGACCAAGGCGGTGTTCCATATGCAAAGTACCAGGGCATGATAAACGAAAATGTCCCGGACCAATTGGTCCTCAAAATCCAGGGCTCGATGTGGTGAACCCGGATAATGGCGCATAGATTGATTTCATGCATTTTCATAGAGTGTATTAATTTTAATGGTTACGTACTTGTATTTTGTGTGCTTAAATGGCATTGGAGATTTGAAAAATTGACACACTTGCAATGTTCCATCTTTTTGAATAAACACATCACTCACACAAACACACTTCTACGTGAAACAAAAAATAACTTCAAATAAAAACAACTTGTTTAACTTAACTTAAACAAAACATAACTTGAAATAAACACAACTTGTCACACTCATGCATTATTTTGACGATTCGCCCTATGTTTCCTTGTGCGGTGGGCGACTGGTCCACCGGGTGTAATAGGGGTTGGAAGTATTGGAAGATTCCTATTCTCCGTAGAAGGGCGTTGGTCCGTGCTATGACGACGCGGTGCCGTGCTAGGTGGCCACTCCGTGTGCGTTCGACGACTATCCACGCTCATACGGTGGGGAATGGACTGTCATTATTGTTGCGGTCGATGGAAAGGTGAGAAGTCTTGGTGGGGACTTGAGGATGAACCATCGGCCCAAGTAGCCGAGGATGTGCCATCATGAACTTTACTGGGCCGGGGATCATAGTGGAAACTGGGCCAGTGATTGTATTGGAAATTCGGTCGGGGATCATAGTGGTAACCTTGAGGGGGATTGTAGTGGAAACTGGGGCGAGGCTCATGTTGCGTACTGGGGTCGTAGAAAGCACTCGGTCGTGGATCGTAGTGAAAACTCGATCGTGGTTCATACTGAGTACTCAAACCTGCACCTTGGAACATCTCCAATGGAGTAGGCGCCTTCCACGCCTCAATCGGCTTGATCTCGGGCACGTGAAGTCGATCCCTTGTAGCGTTGTTTGGCCTTCTATGGACCGGCGGAGGCACGTGGGGGACATCTTTCGCCACTGGTCGCGGTGTAACTGGGGGAACTGGCGAGTATCTGTGATGGGCACGGGAGCACGCTCTCATACAGCCAAGGAGACTGTTCGCTATCCTTCGAATGAGCCTCGCCTCTTGACCGGTCGCCAAAGGATCCGCAATACGAGTGAGGTCGTGTATACGCTCGATGCCATCAACCTAAATCGCAAAAAATAAAAACGTTAGCCATTTAAGTAGTAATGCACCGCATGACTAAATATATTGATGCTCAAAGTAAATAAATAAATAAATATGACTGAATTACTTACCAAAGCTCCGTCCGCCGCACCTTCGAGGGTCATGTAGCGTACAGATTGTCTTTGCTATGTTTCCATGTACGGGTTATGGTAGCCCATCCTCCCCACAGCTGATGTCGTCACAATATCCTGATCTTGCCTATTATTCTACAGAGCGATCAATTCTTCAAACTCCTTGGGCCAATTAGTAGATCCTTGTCGACCATCTTTCCCGTGGTACCCCCTCTGACTCGCCGGGACTTCCAATGGTAGGCATTGCTCACGTCCGAATTGTCGTAGACATTGATCCGACAAGTGCCACTCCACTATATGGAGGCAGATTAGTGGCACTCGGGTGCACCATTGAACGGGATGCAACGGGAACTTCTGGAAGTGAAGCGCGACGATGGATTCTGGATACGGATCGAACTTAAGCTACGAAGGTGCAGAAAAAATGGACCATCAAGAAACATAATAAAGCAAGTTGTAAATAGAGCAAGAAGTAATAGTGTATTATGATGGTTACCTCTGCTTCCCAAAGGTGATCCAGCCTCCTACGATACTCCTCCAGCTTATGCGCTCCTAGGTTGTCGCATGTTGTTTCACCAAGCCACCTATTAATATGGAAAATTACACAATCTTAATACATACTAAAAACTTCGTTATAAAATACTGAATTAGTAAAAAAAAAAGGTGAGAACTATGAGTGGGATAGAAAATATATACCTACAACTAGGGGTGGCTATACGGTCCGGTCCGGTTAAATTGGCCCAAATTGATCCCGTCCAGTCCGGTCTTTTTGAAAATATAAGGACCGAAGATTGGATTGGATACAGTCCGGTCTTGATTCGGTCCGGTTTTGATCCGGTCCGGTCCCAATTCGGTCTTGATTTTACATTGAGATTGTGGGATTTGAGTGGCCTAAGGCCTTAAAGGGTGAGGAGTTGGTTAAGTTTTGTACTAAGTGCAAAAGTTTATGATCGTTTATGCAAATTACCCTTAAGTTTTGGGTGTTGAGCTATCTTATCCGGTCTTTATCCGGTTTTTTACCTCAAATCTAAGCCCAAAGATTGGATTGGATTGTTTACTATCTGGTCCTGGTCCGGTCTCGGTCCGGGTTATACGGTCCGGTTTCCAGTTTTTAATCCGGTCCCGGTCCAAATAGCCACCCCTACCTACAACCATAAGCTTCATGTCGTAGGGGATGGTCGGGTCCCCATTCCTTGTCGGGGTCTACCTTTGGCGCAATCCATGGCAAATGCTCCAAAGCCCAAAATTGGACGATGAACATGGCCCCATCAATCTCCTTCACCGCTCTCGAACCAGCGTTACAAAGGGAGCGGTAGAGATGAGCTAGGCAAGCAGATGCCCAGCTCAGGTTTCCCATATCATCCCAATCTCCAAATATGATCTTCAACCATGAATTGCTGATTAAATTGTTGTATTTTTTGGGGAAGAAAACTCCTCTGATCATGCCGAGGATGTAGATACGTGCATAAATGTCTTTATCATGCTCCAAACTTTCCTCCGTGAGGGGAATGCCTCCGACCTCAGGTTTGTGCTTACGCTTGATCTCCGTTGTCAACCAAGTGATGGATACTTGGCCCTTGGACAATGGTGGATTACCATCCGCATCATGAACTCCCTTTTCTGGCGGACACAACCCGGTGACGGTCCATATAAAATGCTGCCAACCACTCATATTGGCAACAACTTTAGCTGGTGGTGCAGAGTCCACACAAATAACATCGCCATCGATGGGAAAATCGGTTAGGATGGCGATGTCCTTAAGTGTGATGGTGCACTTGCCTTCACGAAAATTGAAGCAATGTGTCTCCTTTCTCCATCTCTCTACCAATGCTGTGATGAGTTGGCGGTCAATCTTTATTCCATTAAAGTACCTAATCGGATCCAATCTTGCCCATTTTAGAAAGGGCAAGATGACGTCGTTCCATTCAAGCACATTCGTCGTACCCCTATAGCGGACTATATGGTATGCATCCTAGAGAAGAATTTAATTTTCACTATAAGTTGATGATTTACACATATATAAATCTATCATAACAAACAATATAAATTAATTAAATCAAGGTTGTTTCCTAGAAATATACATTATCTAATAAACATTGATATTAAACTAACTAAAATGAATATCATTTTTGAAATTTAAGTAAAATTATTTTTGTACACATACACATACACATAAAATCAAATCTATTATTTTGTACTTCGTATTGATTGTTTTCAATAATTTAAAGCAATACAAGTACACTCGTAAGACTCTTAGAAGAGGTATACATCTCCTTACAAACACAGTCTGTTTGACAGAAAAAGGGGGATCCGAGGATCGCTTAGAACCCGATTTCCCAGGTCATGGGAGGATCATGATGATCGCTTAAGACCCCATTTTCTTATACATGCATTTCTTTATAAAGAGTCAAAATAAGTGTTGTATTGTATTATAGATTTAAATTATTGAAAATAATCAATACGATTAACAATTAAGTAATTTATTGTACGAACAAAATAAATTATTCAAAACGTCTCTTGAACGATGATTGTGACTATCGTATAAAATAGTCGAATCAATCGGTCCTTGATCAACATAATATCATTGATTGTATATATCAACATCCGACCCAACCTACGATAGCATAACAACAACATAAATCAATTAGAATATAAATTAAATAAACCATATTAACAACAACAAAAATTGGGTAAAATGAGTACGTATCGCTTGATAATCATCATAGTAAATATCCTCTTCTTGGAGAAAATCGGCCATTTTTTCAGGATCCGGACAGAGATTCGACGGTTTTTTAGTGAAAACCAAAGAAAAGTTTTTTGAAGGCAGATCAGACTTAGCCGCAACCAACAAAACAACTACTTCCAAGGTTTTTGGGTGGGGAGGGGAATGGGTAGAGTGAGAAATTTAGAGAGAGAGAGAGAGAGAGAGAGAGAGAGGAGAATGAGGGTTTGGTGTGCAGAAAATGAGAGGAAGGGGTGGGTTTATATAGGGAAGGAACCGTGTGCTGGAGGGGCTGTTTGGTTTTTTTACCCCACCAAAAACCGCGCCTCCAGCACACGGTTTAAGTTTCCCAACGCGCAAACCGCGCTTCAGGATAACGGTTTCCCGTGGGTGACGCCTGATCGCCGCTGGCAGGCGGTTAGGCCGTCAGATTGCCTGCCCATCGTGCGGTTTCATGGACCGCCACGTGGAGATGCATTTTGTCAGCTGCCCAATGGCAAACCACCCCCTGCCCGCGCGGTTTAAATGAGAACCACACCTTCGAGGCGCGGTTTATGGGGGATGGTGGTAGATTTGGAAATTATTGGGAATGGGTGGTATTTTTGTAATTTTTTTTTTAAACAGTGGTAGTTTTGGATTTTTTCCTGAAATAAGGTTCCAAGTAAGTCTTATTTTCCATTCAACTACAACAACCAATTTGATCGCCTAACCACATTCCCACAGACAACCATGAAAGGCTTACATTCATTAGCAAGGGAAGTGATAAGTTGACTAGGAAAAAGTTCACGAATGCATTCAAAGCAAATAAAAACTGCAAATTGTCTTGAGTTCGAACTAGGAAATGAGAATATAGGAGATGTCCCTGTGGTGCCAAGTAGTGAAGGCCAGTCTAGTCATCCTCTGACTCCGCCTCGTCTTCCTCCTTAGGCATGGTGTAGGCTGCTGGAGCGGGGTGCGCTCAAACTGGTGTCTGACTGCAGTACGATCGAAGTTGCTCCTCCCCGTCATAGTGTGAGTGCAGTCAATCAGACGATTCCTCGTCTTGGCCTCTTGCCTCTGGTTCCTTAGTACGGTATCCAATCGAGCTCCAATGACTAACTCGTCGAAAGAGGAAGAGGATGGTTCTCTGCTCAACTGGCTCTAGTGGAAGCTCTAGCGTGTAGATGGAGCTGAAGAAGAATTCTAGGATCTTTGCCTATGGCATCCTAGGAGAGAACCTCAGCTCCATTTAGAGTCATAGTGTTATTTGTTGGGAACTTAACACCTTGGACTCCCCAAACAACCTTCTCATTCTGCTCCAAGGTATTCAAGTAGGTCTTCAAGTTGTCAAACCATACCAGAATAGTGAAGGTGTCAAAAAGGACTCTTGGCGGCAGCCAAGTTAACAACGAGGTATCTAGCTATCCTGGTGATATATGCCCTTTCATGCAAAGCCATCAATCGCTGGCTTGAGTCATGCCAGCAAAGAGTCTGCAGGATGGATCGCCCGAGGTGGAGCTACTGTCCCTCTTGCATCCTCCAAATGAGGAGGACATCTCTGGCAGTGAGATTTCCCTTTCTCCCGTACTTTCCTCCGAATGATCGATAAATGACATGGTGGATCAGTCAGAACTCGGGTCGTAGCTCACTCCCCTTGGATAGCTTCACATCCCAAGGTGTATTGTGTCAGTGTAGTAGCCTCATCTCCCTGTCGTAGAAGTACAAAGGGAAAGAGAGCTCATTCTTTGGAATCAGCGAGACAAAGTTGATCGAATCCTGAATGAACTTTGGAGGGTAGATGTTGAGGGCCAGAGTGAACTCTCACAATGTCATCTCGTGCTCCAAACCTCACAAGGTGAATTAAATCTGGGGGGCTATCAGCAATAGCAGAACCTTAGTTCTTCTTCACCTTCAATGTACTCAGAAACTCGAGGGTGATGACCTAGTAGATCCTCTCTTGGATCTCCAAAACTCTACACCATACTGGATTTGATATCCTCAACATGATCAGCTCAACCAGTCCCAATTGGGCGAAAAAGAAACCAGTTGAGGCACTCGTTCTCCCTGGTCTCTTTGTTCTGCAGGAAACTAAGTCCCTCCTGGTAGAGGAATGGAATGGCCTCCAGGAACGTGTGCTCAATGTGGGCCACCATTGCCTTAGGAGCTCTCCTCCTATTGCTTTAGCGTTGTTGCTCAACCTCCTCAGTCTCGGACTAAGATTCCTTATAAGGTCGTTCCTCCTGAAAAACATGAGGCTCTTCCAACCTCCCAGTTGGTCTAGCAACCTCCTCCCATACCTCTCTACGTCATTTCCTCCTAAAGTATTCAAGTATACTAGAGGAAGTAGATGCCTTCTCGGGATAACATCGCCACCTAGACTTTACTTTCCATTGCATTGTTTACTTCTTTGTTTGCACTAGTAGAATAGAATTTCATTTAGGGCCCATCAAACAGAAGCATGAGCTGACTAAGTTGCTCATTGTGATGTGATTTGGGTTCTTATCCACGCTCCTACTCAAGAACGCATGTATGTCGGGATGAGAATACTGTAATATTTGAAGACTTCATTTGGTCAAGGTCTCTAGTTTTACTTGTGTTTCTTCTCCTCCTCATGTAACCCTAGGTTAAGAACAACCAAGCCTATAAAGAGGATGTAGGTTGTTTGGACAAGGTAACAAAGTAAGCTGGAGAGGGGGACCTCTCCCGTAGACTAGTCTCGATCATTCAATCAATATCGAGGATACCGCGTAAAATTCGTGTCTCTTTCTTTATGTGGTGTCAATTTTAGTATGCTTAGAACCACGTGTAGGATCCAATTTTTCAGTTCTCATTCGCTTACTTGTGGGAGTAGGAAAGGAATTGAAAACTAATGGGATTTTTCCAGAAATAGCACCTTTTAAAAAAATACAAAAATAGCATCCAGCCGAAAATATTTACAAAAATAACACCCTTTATTATGGACCGCACCTCCAAGATGCGTTTTATATGTAAACCGCACCTTGAGGGTGCGTTTCACATATAAACTGCATCTCTAAGGTGCGGTTTATTATCATGGGCCAAAACCGCATCTTGGCCAAACGGTTTCAGGTCTGACCTACAAAAACCGCTTGGCCGAGTTGCGGTTTTGGGCTGACCTAGCAAAACCGCACCTTGGAGATGCGGTTTGTTTAACAAACCGCATCTCCAAGGTGAGGTTTTGCCACACAAACCGCACGCCCAAGTGCGGTTTGTCTGTCAATTATTTTTCGACACCAGACAAGCAGCCATGCATATTCACAGACATGGGGCTGCATGGCAAATGAAAACGCACCTCTAAGGTGCGGTTTTCATTGATGATTTTGCCTATAAAAGGCAGCCAGGAAATCTTCTCTTCACACCTCTCTTTCTCCCTTTTCAATTTTCTATTGTAGCTCCAGATTTCTCTAGTGTTTTTGCGGTTAACGTTAACTCGTAAGTTTTTTTTGTATTACTTTTTATTGTGAATTGTGATTTTTATGATATTAGTTGAACTATTGTTTTTTTTTTTTTTTTTTTTGCAGATGGCATTCCAAAAGTTCACGCTTGGGTTACGGTGGAATGGTTACACGGAAGAGAGTGGAAAGGAGGTCACCTACGTCGGTGGCAATTTTCAGAAAATAAAGGTCGCTACCAGACCAATGCTTGAAGACCTCGATTAAATGTGTACTAACGTTACTTGCATGGAATGCACGAGAAGAGTTGATCGTATGGTGTACCGATATCCAAACAGAGAAGGCGGGTCGTTGTGGCACGAGGAATATCTCATACCCACTCAGGATGAGGTAGATGCCATGCTTGAATTCTTGAGGTCCAACAAACTTTCCAAAGCCGAGATGTTCGTTTACACCGAGCCGGTCGTAGGTGTTGGAGGTTATTCTGGAGACGGTCAAACATATGGTATCCATGGTGGAGGTGAATTATATGGAGATCATCCCTACCAAAGTTACCATGATCCTCATTCCTATTTTCAGTACCAAGAGCAAGGTGAAGGTCATCATCAATCTTACCCGTCATATGAAGAATAAGTTCAACCGGAACATGCCAACCAACCCAAGTACAACTTCCAATCAGGCAGTGGTAGTTTTCACAACTACCATTATGGAGCTGATGAAGGTGCCTTTCATGAGCTGTATCAGATGGAAGATGCCCTGCCAGCACTAGTCAGTGACCCCTCCGATGAAGAAGGAGAGAACAATGTCAGTGCAGACAGCTCCGACCCTCTTGAAGTTGTTGATGATTCAGGACCAGAGTCAGACTCAGATAATGATGATGAGGTGGCTCATGACCGTGTACTAGAGAATAACAACAAGGTTAGTACATATATTAATTAAAAAGCTTATAACAAAAACAAAAATTGACCAAAATAATGATTACGTACCGCTTGACATTCATCATAATAAACTCCCTCTTCTTGGAACCACTCGTCCATTTTCTTGCGAAAGTCGGAAGAGATTCGACGTCGGACAGAAATTCGGCGGGCGGGTTTTGAGGGAAAAACCAAAGAAATGTTTTCTTATGACAGATCGGACTTAGCCGCAACCAACAGACCACTATTTCCTAGGCTTTTGGGAGGGGAGGGGAGGGGAGGGGTTAGAGAGCTAATTCTAGAGAGAGAGAGAGAGAGAGTGGAGAATGGTTGTGGTGTGAAAAAATGAGAGGAGGGAGGGAGAATTTATACCCATCAGACCACACCCTCCAGGGGCGGTGTGGTAATTTTTCCCCAGTCAAAACCGCACCTTCCCGGCGCGGTTTACGCTCCCCGAGGGTTGACCGCTCCTTGGCGCTGCGGTCTTCGATCCTTGGCAAGGATCACTGACGTGGCGTGCGTTCTGCCCGCTAGATCGCCACCTGATCCTACGGTCTCCAAGGCAGCTGCCCACCAAACACAGACCACACCTTGGAGGTGCGGTTCCCAGTCTGACGTGGCGCAAAACGCACCTCCAAGGTGCGGTTTATACATAAAACGCACCTGGAGGGTGCGGTTTACTTATAAAACGCACATTCGAGGTGCGGTCTATTAAAAATTGTGCTATTAGTGTAAATTTTTTTCGGCTGGGTGCTAGTTTTGTAATTTTTTTTAAAGGTGTTATTATTGAGAAAATCCCAAAATTAATTACTTCTTGTTTCTCTCCCCGCCAAAAACGAACCAGGCCCAGCCCAGACCCTGTGCTGGTCTGACCCACAGCACAGGGCCTCAATATCTTGGGGCCTCAGTCTGGAGGCGAAGCTAGAGCCAACCTGGGCCTTATAGGCGGGGCGGAGTTGCGAGCCCAACATAAGCCCTCCCAGAGGAGAGGCCCGTAGTTGCGAGCCCAACATAAGCCCTCCCAGGGGCAAGGCGGATCCAGAGGCAAGTCATCAACCCATCACGAAAACAATATTTACAAGACCAAGGAGAACCAACAGAGACAGGAATCGAACCTTGAACCTCATTTTCATTAAAAAGGAGTTCGAACCACTGAGCTGGAACTCACTTTATGAATTTATAATAACAACTAAAGTATTTAAGAGCTCTCTTATCCTCTTCCCCAAAATTTCTCAATTTCCTAATACCATCCAACGCCTAAATATTAATTATTCACACCAAATTCTAATTAACTCCTAATCAATGTCTATCCCTACTATCCAGACTCCTAATCAACTTGTTTTAAGTTATAATAAATTTTTTTCTTTTGCAGGGAACTTAATATTGATTGAAAATTTGGAATCATTAATATTTAGTTATAATTTTCAATTATGTGAATCCAAAATTTTGAAAAAGGTAGTTCTAAGCGTAAAAGAAAACAGAAAAATTGAGGAGCCTGAATACTACTAGCCGATCTTGATGGCGATTCAAAAATTAAAAGTGAAGCTCAATCTTTGACACAAAATGAACTTCGATGGTGTTGAGTTTATTGTTTCATTAGTTATTTCGTATGAAATATTGCACTCAACAAATTCGGTTAGTAAATATTTACAATCCAAAGATATGCTTATTGATAATGTTGTTTTAGAAATAGATAGATTGATTTCTTTTTTCAAAAGATATAGAGAAGATGGACGGGCTAATAGAGGATTACATTTTAAAAAAAATACTATATGATTGTTACTTTTGAACAATGATAGATAATATTCTTATTTTTGTAATCATTTTCTGAATTTATGTAATTTTATTATTAGTATTTAATAATTATTATTTTTAATAAATTTAGTGAACAAATTTTGGGCCACATTTTAAATTGTCGAACAGGACCTCTGAATATCATGGGACGGCCCTGAAACGAACCAGTACTGGGTCCTGCGATGCCCACTTTCTCTGCCAGAAGTCCAACTGGAGTCATCCACCTTACCTCTGCTATTGATGTTTTTTTTTTTTTTTTCTCCTTCTTTTATTTGATTCCCCCGACGATGACATCATGACAAGTTACAAATGTCCAAAAAAGAACAACTAAGCATAACTTATACATGTATATATGTTGTTCCAGTTGGTTGGCCCACGTAACGAACGTAGCCTCTGTTGAAATTGCAAACCTCCCCTAACTGCTACAGTTTCCTTATCGCCAAGCTGACACAATCCTTTGAGGTTGCAGATAAGAAAACGAAAACAGAAAAGGACAACAGCTTGTAAAGATAATTGGCCACTTCAAAATGCTTTGTCCTCTCGCAGAGGATGTTTTTCCGCCAATGAAAACTGGTTTATTACCCTACAGGAGCTAGCATTATATTCAGGGTGGATTGATTGATTAGGAACCGTCACATATGCTTTTTTTTGGCTCTTTGTTGTGCAGAATTCTTTAGGAACGACTTGGCGCGATTCACTCAAGATGCCCTTCGGCTGCTCCGTCATAATATTCCGTCTTAAACCTCCAATTCTGATTTTTGCCTTTTGTGATTCTTTTGTGCTGCCATTGAGTGTATATGTCATTGGCGTTTGACATAATCGATTTCATTTAACGTTTGATTCAAAGAACTGTGCTTACTAGCAAAAAATGCTACTAAAAATAACGAAATCACTACGGATTATTATAAAATCAATACAACATCTAAGCTAAATCACTACTAATTCAAACTAGTAGTAATTTTACTCTTGGTTAGGACGATGCTAACTATTGTACAATTAGCACCGTAGCCGTTCCCTACAATTTCAAGTTGCAGAGCTGTTTCATGAGGGGGGGCTAAGCAACAAGAGTTAGCATCGTCCTAACCAAGAGTAAAATTACTACTAGTTTGAATTAGTAGTGATTTAGCTTAGATGTTGTATTGATTTTATAATAATCCGTAGTGATTTCGTTATTTTTAGTAGCATTTTTTGCTAGTTATCACGGTGCTAACCCCTATAAAAATTAGCACCTAATCCCATCCCGAAATTGTACAATAACATTAAATGTATAAATTCATGTTGTACTATAAAGGAATTTGTACCATTATGTTACGGGAGAAATTTGGCTGTTGTGTGGGTTGCAGCTTAACGCTGCTACCCAGCCACATGGCCTAATTTCATTGGTTCAATTATGTTAAGTATATTTGGGCGGGACGGAAATGCATTCATTTAACGGTGTTTTAAAACGGAGAAGCAGGAAGGACGGGAACTTTTTTCCCCCAAAGACAGGTGGGATTTTTTTTTAATATTAAAGGAAAGACGCTAACTTGGTGCTAAATGCTAATGGAAGCTGAAAGAGACCTACTACCAAAAATGTTTTTTTTTTTTTGAAAGAAACGTGCAGTAAGAACTTATGGGTGAGCCGTGAGTGTGATATCAATTTATGTTTCTTTATTTATATTTTGTTTACATTTGTGATATAGTTTTTTTATGATTAATAGCATTTTGTATTACTGTACTATGGTAAATTAACACTACTATGGTAAATGACTCAATTTCCACTCATTTACTCCTATACACTCCTAATTTTTATTTTAATTATTTTATTATGTCTAAAATCAATCAATTAAAAAAATAAAACCCCTAAACTAATTCAGAAGCACTAGACGAGAGACCGTCCATCTGGTCGTCGTATCGACTGGTTCTCTCTACTCCATCCACTGGGAGCAGGCGCTGCCGTCGAGTTGAGGGACTGATCGTCAGGGGAGACTTCAGAAGAGATACGATTGAGTGCATGTGAATTAATTTAGGGGTTTGATTTTTTAATAAATTGATTTGCGACATGATAAAATAATTAAAACTGGGAGTGTTTGGGAGTAAAGGAAGAGAAATTGGGTCACTTCACAACTCCTTTAACGGCTACATAACATATAATTAGATGGAAGAGTAAACTCGCTACTTTTCAATATTAGAAGAGTATGTTTGTATAAAATTTTAGTAGAGTGATACATTTTTTAATTTGCTATATGGAGGGATACGAAATGTTATTAATCTAATAATTGAAAAAACTTGACATAGCCATATATGTGTTCCTCTTCACTGTAACCTAATGGAGGAAACCCACGTATGAGCATGATCAGTTTGACATAGCCATCATAAAATAGCTTAATAACACAAACGATAAGCCAACACTAAGTTCCCGTCTTCCTGTTTCTCCGTCCCATGTCCCGTCCAAAACCAAAGCCGTTAAATTCCTCTCCGTACCGTCCAAATCTTATTAACATCTAACAATAAATTAACATAATTAAACCAATGAAATGAGGCCATGTGGCTGGGTAGCAGCGTTGGGCTGCAACCCACACAGCAGCCAAATTTCGCCCTTATGTTACGATACAACTTTAAAACTTGAAGTTGTACCATCACATAAATGTACAAGTTCATGTTGTACCATAAAAGAATTTGTACAAAAAATATAGGTACAATCTGAAGTTGTACCACAACGTCAAATGTACAATTTCAAGTTGTATCATTAAAGCAAAAACCTATAGCACCAATGATATATAGCATTGTAACATGCATCCATAATCAGAGGAAAGACCATCAATTCATCAGAGTCTTTTTAATGTCTACTTATTAGGAGGTAAAACCATTTCTAAAGTTTTTTTTTTCCACAATTAATGTGTAATTCATTCCTAAGGAGCTTCTAAGGCTAAGAGCTTATGTTTAGACTATCTCCGATAACAAATTGTAAAAATGCTAGAATGCCAAATGGTTTTAACATTTTGGCACCCTAAAAGTTGGTTTTACTTCAATAAGCAATGTCAAAATGTCAAATCTTTTCTTTTTGTGATAATATAGTTTAGAGTAGATTTTATCATTTTAATCAGATAATTTATAGATTCTTTGTATACTTGTAGTAATAATTAATTATGACGAACGTCAGATATAATTATTTTTTAATTTTGACATAAAAATATATCATTAAATATGATGTCGTTAATTACAAAAGCACAATAATTTGTTGAAATGACCATAAACACTTTACATGTTTGTCAGATTGAGTGGTATCATCAACTGTGTATTCACCTTAATCAGAATGAGTTGTGCCATCAACTGTTCATTCAACTTTAGCCAGAATGAGTCATGTCATCAATTGTTCATTCGGCTTTAACCATGTAAAGTTGTGTCATCATCTGGAAGAAAAGTTTGACCATTATTGCAAAAGGAATCATTTCGTGCTTCTATAATTGACCATTAGAACTTGGTCACTCTACCCATCCATCTATCAACCTTCTTTCTTGGACAAAAAAAAATTCAACTTTCATTCTTCTCTCTTGCCACCCAAAACTCTTTTGCCTTCATAAATTCCCTTGATAGGGAACCTAATGAGAGTGAAAAGAAAGCCGATGACATGCAATGGAAGTATGAGTGTCAACTTGAGCGTGAACATACATAGATGTTTATGTTGTACGGAACAATCATGCGTGAACAATAACCAATATCTTCTTGTTGTGGTTCATCATCACAAAAATCAGTTAGGCATAACAAGGAAGATGGTCACAAACGCTTAATGTAAGATTACTTCAACTTAAATACAACATACGATGCCAAAGCCTTCACAAGACGATATCGAATACCCCCTGCCTTATTCAACCAGATAATTTATGTTGTTGTCAACAACAATGTCTACTTCAAGCAAGATAGAGATTGTGTAGGTCATGACTCATTCTCCTCACACCGAAAGCTTACTAGTTCTTTCCGCATGCTTGCATACTGATGCTCAGCAGACTCGTTGGAAGAGATTTGCGAATGGGTGAGAACATTATATTGGAGAGTTTGAGGAATTTATGCTCGGCTGTCACCAACATATTTTTTGCTCTGTACTTGCGTGTACCAATAGTGGAAGATACTCATCTCCTCCTTCATCATGCTGCACAACGTGGATTTCTAGGAAAGATTGATTCTACTGACTGGTACTAGGTGTAGAAGAATGGCCTGACTGTAGGGGGTGGGCATCGATTTGGTTCGGTCCAAAACAAACCGAAATGCAGCATACCGGGTCCCCGAACTATGCCACAGCTCAAACCGAATTCGAAATGAATTATACTTTGATTTTTTCGGATTTTCCACCAAACTGGATTTTTTTAATAATCTTTTCCCCCTGTAGAGAGCAGAGAACCCAAATGAGAGATGGGGGGATTTTTTTTCTTACCTTTTTTTTCTTTTCTTTTCTCTCTCTCGCCCCACCAAACAAAGCTTTCCCAAATCCCAATCTTCTTTACCTTCTCTCTCCCCCCAGCAAACAAAGCTTTCCCAAGCTTCTTCTTTACCTTCTCTCTTTCTCTCCCTCCCTAGCAAACAAGCTTCCCCAATCCCCATTTCTCCTTAGTCCTCACATGTGACCTATATGCTCTTCCTCAAATTTGTTCCTCTCGTTTTACCCCAGTGGGTCAACGCCAGATATGGAGGAACGACAAGATCTCGGTGTGTGCGGACGGCGGCAGTAGTGGCAAGAGGGTTGACGGTGCTCCAATCCCACCAAAGTGCGACGACGAAGATTAATCTCGGTTCCTCGAATAATTTTAAGTAGTTATTTTGATGCATGTGGTTTTTTGTTTGGATTTCTGGTCTCAGGGGCAACGAGGAGAAGAGAGCGGGGAGAGGAGAGAGGAGAAAGGGGTCTCGAACTCCAATGGCTAGAGAGAAGAAGAGAACAGAGAGAACCGCATGCCCACCCCTATCTTTCTGGGTGGGTAGGCAATTACATTAGCTAGGCATAAAAAGAAATTAACCATTGTATTTATCCTCAAAGTTGTAGCATGCTACGACACATGGATTTGACATGCATTCTTCGGAACACCTGGATCAAACAATGGCTTCAATATTCTTAGAGTATCTCCACTATTAGATCAAACAGTATGAGGATTGGTTCCCAAGGTTAGGTATGAGGTGAATGATAAGACGTATCATCAATATTATTACTTGACTGATGGAATTTGTCTTGAGTGGGATACATTAGTGAAGACTATTAACAATACAAGTAACCAGGAAAAAAAGTTGTTTGCAAAGCACCAATAAGTATATCGCAAGGATGTTGAGAGAGCATTTGGCATTCTACAACAAAGATGGGTCATTGTTTGAGGACCGATTTGTATTTGGGAAGTGCTGTCACTTGGTGTGAATATGTTAACTTGTATTATTCTACACAATATGAAAATGGAAGATCAACTGTAGAGTACGTGGATGAGCTAGAGAAGAACATTGAATATGATACTAATCAAAATGTTAGCTTGGATCCACCCGAGCATAACATTTGAACCTTGATGGACTACCTGACTAAACACGGTAGGATTCGTGATCGTCCAAGACATCATGCATTGAGAAACGATTTGATTGAGCATTTGTGAGCAAAACAAGGAGGAGACTAGAAATGTGATGTATTCCTTATGTTTCCTTACATTATTTATTTCCTTCTTTTGGTGTTTGTATTTCTCAAGTTCCGTTAATGTACTTCCTATGTTTGTAACTTTATTTTCCACGTTGTAATAATGTATTTCAAACTTGTTGCAGTATTTTTTAAAAAGAAGGTATTGCATTACTAATTGAAGACTTACTATCGATATATCATACAATCAACCAAAAATAAAACTAGATAAAACAATAAACTCAAAATAAATGTGATCCACCAAACATATTAATGTCGGGGCCATAGTGAAAGTCATCATTACTATAATAATTATGAGTATAAATTACATAACTAAATGAAAAATCAAACACATAATAATAATTATTAGAACTCAACTAATCTCATTACTTAGATTTTCTTCTCTTATTGGCATCGTGCTTGCTCTCCTTAACACCGAATTACATGACCCACATTGATGGGTCCCCATCGAGCAATCAAGGCCCCATTAGTAGGCGAAATTACCCATCCTTTAGCAACATATAAGACTCCAACTCCTCTCCAAAACTAAGGCTCAGATTGATAATGGCCTATAGAACCATCTTCTGAAAATTCAATCAAAGCCTTGCACAAAACCTCATCTTTGGACTCCTTCCAATTTGGTGGACGATTAGGTTGAGACATGATCATGAGTTTGGAAGTATATAATTCCCCAATCGCCTCCTCATTCTTCTTACGCCATCGATGATAAGCTATCTTGACTGAGTAATTGCCTGTGTTTTCAAAGCTCCAAATCCGAGAGTATTCACATGGTTGTCTAGGAATAGGGATTTTCGGAATATTAATCCAATATTGGGCGTTGAAATGACTCTGTAACAAAGATGTGTCCAGGTTTTTGAAGAGGTATCTAGTAACTCACTAACAAAGGTCGTAGTTCCCAACTGAGCTGGTGGAGATTCCACTTTGTAGTTGAGAGATGTGGGAATCTACTTGTCTAACCAAATGTAAATTTTGTTGCCCCCATACCCATTTGCACCTTAGGTCTACAGAGCTCCTTCCAACTTAACTAGTGTGTTCTTATTTCCCCAATTCTGTTGCCCCCACTAAAAGTTTGATAACAGTCTATGAATCTCTTGAACTACCCCCATAGGAACTAGGAAAACCTGCATTGCATATGTCATCTGTGCTTGAGCTACAGCTTTTATCAGGGTTTCTTTGACAACGTAGGACAATAGCTTAGTTTTCTAGAGTTTGACTTTCTTTCTAACTCTATCCACTAATAGTAAAAGACAGTTTTCTTCTGCCTTCCTACTACTGTGGGGAGCCCCAAATATTTAGCATGGTAGGGTACAACTCTCATCCCAAGAATCCCAACAAGTTTTTGTTGTTTGTCTTCCTTCACATTTGGATTGAATGACAATTAAGACTTCTCTAAATTAATCTTCTGTCCCGATTCAGTCTCATAAAGCTGTATAATAACCCTGAGATGTTCGCATTGAGGGCGACTGGCCTTAACAAAGAGAATGTTGTCATCAGCAAATAGTAAGTGGCTAATAGAGGTAGCTTCTTTTTTAACCTTTAAGCCTTCAATCACTTTATTATGTTCTCATAAATTTTTATAATAACTCTGAGAATTTGCATTGAGGGAGATTAGCCTAAACAAAGAGGATGTTGTCATCAACACACAGTAAGTGGTTGATAGAGGGAGCTTCCTTTTTAACCTTTAAGCCTTCAATCACTTTACTCTGTTATGCTTTAACTAATAGTGCTGAAAGACCTTCAACCACAAAGAGGAAAATATAGGGATATAGGGACACCCTGTCGCAAACCTCTTGTGGGATAAAAATTTTCTGTTTGGTGGCTATTAATCAAGAGAGAGAGTAGGAGACAGTAGAAGTAACACTTCATGATCAGTGTCACCCATTTATCAGCAAAACTTAACATTTTTATAATTTCTTCAAGAAATTTCCTTACAACCTTGTCATAGGCTTTTGCAATGTCAAGATTTGCTGACATGGAACCTTTCTTTCCACGTGTTCTTCCTTTCATAGCATGAAAACTCTCATAAGATACCAACCCATTATCTGTTATTAACCATCCAGGGATAAAGGCACTATGATATTTTGTTATAACCTTGTAGATGATGCCCTTCGGTCTGTTAGCCAAGACTTTCGACAAGATTTTATACAATACTTTGAAAAGACTTATAGGACAAAAATCAATAAGTGCTTCCACCGTCTTCTTCTTTGGTATCAGTGACACTAAGGTATGATTTAGGGATTGAGGAAAATCCCCTGTCTCTAAATATTGTTGGAGTTCCTTAGTAACATAATCTCCCGCCATACCCCAATTCTGCTGGAAAAAAGGGTTGGCATCCCAACTGCCTTTGGTGCTTTATGAGCACCCATCCTCCTTAAAGTCGGTAAAATTTCTTCCTTGTAAGAGGTTTCAATAAATCATCATTCATTTCCTGAGTAACCTTTTATGAAATTGCTGGTAAGATGGTTTCTTATGTCCCACTACTGCTAGATAGAAAGAGAAATTGGAAATAATGCCCGAGGATAGATGACACTTGTTGTTGTTGTTGTTGTTCTTCTTGCCACTCTCATGTATCATCTTTTAACTTGTTGATGGTGTTTTGGTTTCGTCTATCTGACGCCTTCTTGTGAAAATAATTTGTGTTCTGCTCTCCCTCTTTGAGCCAGTCGGCTCTAGATCTCTGTTTCCACATTATTTCCTTCTGCGAGATAATTTCATTCTTCTTTTTCCAATGCATTTCTTTGTAATCTGACTTCTACATTCAACCTTCTTTTCTTAAGATTTCCCAGTAATTTTATGCTTGTCTGCGACGGAAACTCAGACTGTCAAAATTTTGTTGCTCCAACCCATAAGTTTAGTCTAGACGTTTGTAAGTGAGTGGACATTGGGACAAGGGCTCCAAGTGAGTGAACGTCGGCATCAATTGTAGGAGAAGATTGGGAGAAGAACTCGCTTGGCTCCTCCGCCCCAACCGACACCAGCACAACCACCCCAGCACTGTGGAGGTCGAGATCGCCTTGGGACACACGTGATGCTACAAGGGAGGCCGAGAAACCACTACCGACCGAGGAGATTGAGAGTTCTCCTGAGGCTGGCGGAACCGCACGCCATCAAGCAATACGAGTCGGTAAAATGCCGATGGTAACTCGTCTGCCTCGCAAATGACGCAAGTGGTCCGAGTAGAAGTGGCGAGATAGGCCGACGAGGAAGTTAAAATGAAGATGGAACCAGGATCACGATTGCCTCCTATCCAGCGGGTGAGTCGTTGTCGTCGCATTTGGAGCGGTTCGCGCAAGCGGTCGGGGGGAGGTGGAATCCAGGTCTGGCAGTGCGGCTCCCATTGTGTTGGCGTCGATGGTGCTGAAGGAGAAGAAAGAGGGATGCAGCAGCGGCGGTGGCTCTTGTCCCTTTCGCAAACCATCGAAGGAGATGCCAACGGCAAGATCGATCAAAGAAGAGGCGTCATCGACCTTCCACGGGAGGGTTGTTCGCCACCGAGGAAGGAGTTATCGACGAGGGAAATGACGGGAGCTGGGTAAGGTGACGACGTCTGTTCTTCCTTTAACTTGTCGATCGACAAGCTTGTACAAATGACAACGAGTGTCGTGGTCCCGGACTCGCCTTACCTTGAGGTGGTGGAGATTTTGCCATTGACGATTAAGAAGAAGCACAAGGGGGGCGGGGATCTCTCTTCCGCAAAACCTGGGTCGCCTAGGGTTGAACTAGCAGATCAACAAGGGGGATCTTGGTTGGGCTGGGAGAGTGTGGACTTTGAAGAGCTGCGAGATTGGGTTTCACGTGGGCAGGACTTGGGCATGATGATTTCATAACTTCATAGGTAAATTGGACACACTTCATAGCAGTAGGTGGGTCACGAGTCTGAGGGTAGTATGGGCCTCGTATCGATTGTCTGTTCAAGAGGTTGGACATGGTAAGAAAGGAAATTGGGTTATTTGATTTAGCATATGGGCTTTCACAAGAGCAGGTCCCAATGATTGGTGAAGAATCAATAGAGCAAACTAATGGGCTACATCCAAGAATGATTTTTAAAGGTTTAGATGAGTTGGTATTTAAGGATTTATTTTTAATACAAAATCACCTTTGGAGTGCTTATGTTACTTGAGTGTGAAGCCAATGAAAGATGAGTTATTGAAGTTTGAGTTTGCCAAGAAAGCAAAGAGTGGGCGCATGGAAATGAAATTCGAAGAGTTGGACCAACTCGAGGAGATCGGTGCAAGAAGGCCAAGTCGAACAGTGGAGCATGATTGGAAGAAAAGGAAGCGCAAGAAATGGAGGGGTCATCGTGGGGATAGTGCGGAAAGGAAGGATGAGTGGTTCAAGTCAGTCAACCTTGAGGGCAAGGTTGGTCTGAAGGCAGAGATGTTAGAAACCAATTTCTTTAGGATTTCTATATTTATTATTATAGTTATTATTAGGGTAATTCTTATTATGGTTAGTAGTCTTTTAATCATATTAGGTTTATTGTTAGGGTTTTCCTTAGTTCCTACAAATACTTACTTTGAGTTTTCATTGAGTGAAAATAAGAAAAATATTAAGAAAACTCCTTAACCCTAATCTCCCCCAAATCATCTCAATTTCTCTTCTCTACCGAATTTGGACGCCGGCCATTCTTCCTTGTTCTTCCCTCCAATTCTTCTCCAAATACCTAATTATATATTTACAATCCCTAAAATCCAAAATTTCCACCCAATTCGATAATCCGTTTTCCAGCACCAGAGTATTGAAATTTTTCACCTGCAGCCTATGAAAAGCATCTGCTTTTTGGAAAATCCGTAGATGGTTTTCATAATGCCATGGTCCACCAAAAAGAACCTTTTCTCAAGAAATTGAAAAGAAAATAGTTGATCTCCACTATCCCTAATCTGGAAATTCTGTCTTAGGTTCCACGCCTTTATTAGGGCTATTTTCATAGTTTTACATTCGACATTTTGTCTGTGACTAGCCTCCCTACCAGACCCAGTAGGTTCACTGCCTTGACCATTTTTCTATTATAGTATTCTTCCTCTGCCACCAGTGGTTCATCATCCTCACCCAAACTAATATTTTGTATCTTCTTTTTCCGGGCAGATTCAAAAGTCATCTCCTCCACGGATCTCCTATGTGTGTTTACTTCATCACATGACTGCTTAGGATGTACCTAAGAATCCTCCACAACCTGTCCATGAAGCACCATGAAAATATTGTTCTTACTTTCTATTTTGCCTATTCAGTGTCGTGCGAATTACGATTCGTAGAGCTATGAAGCTCTCACTCCTCTTTCATACTTTTGTAGGCTAGTAAGATCTATAGAAAACAACACAAGAAAAATCAACATCAATACCACAATGAAAAGAGTTGTGTTAAAAGGATCACACACTTACCCTAGTCGGAGGAGGCAGACTAGGTTTTCAGAAAAAACGAGAACCCTTTAGGAATCAATACTGGAGGGAAACTCTCTCTCGTTGAAAACTTGAAAACTTAATCTCGCAGGAGGCAAGAGAGAGGTGGAAGTCAACCACGATGTTATCGAAACTATAACCACTCTTAAGGGAAGGCGAGAAGCTCAATCGAAATCAAGAAATCAATCAAAAACCCTAGTTTTGACAAGGAAAACTCTATCTAAATGAGAGAGAGAAAAAACCCTAACATCCTGCATTAACCATTTGTTTTCAATATAAGGGTTTCAGGATGGGATTACTTGCTAACCCTATAAGGAGTTAGCACCATGCTAACTAGCATAAGAACCATTAGATTAAAAATTAATCATGGGGCCCGAATTAAATAGAGGAAAATTTAGTAACTACACCATCAAACTCTAATATATATAGCTTTCTTCTACCAATTCCTTTCCAGTCGGCCACCCACCTCTCCTATTGTCTCTCTCTCTCTCCCTCTCCAAAATCCAGACCCTATCTTCTTCTCTCTCTAAAGAAACACTCATCTTCGTTGATTCCCCTTCTTGTTTGACTATGCATGCGTCGACCTTAGCGTGCCGACCTCGGCCTCGCTATCACTATTGCCTTCGCCCGCAACGGCCTGCAACTGCCTCCTACGCAACCGCGTTGCCATCACTCGCAACAGCCTCGACATCGCCATACGCTATTCTCAACTCTGGTCACCTCACCTATGTTGCCGTTTCGATTAAACTGCAACACTTGTGGCCGGAGAGGAGGCGGGTCATCATATGATGACGGAAGAGGATACAAATCCAGATCTGGGGAGAGGCTTTCGTTCAATGGAGAGATAAGAGCCTGCGCCGCCCTTTTGTTGGCCTTCCCTCCGTTGGCTTCCCACCACCAGTGTCGTCAGTCGCTCCAAGAAGCATCCGCAAAGGGAAAACGAGAATTTTGCCAAATCTATATTATTAGGTGATTAATAGTTATTTGGGTTAGTAGTGATTGTGGAGTAGTGATTTTCATATGTATTCGTAGTAATTTTTATTGTAATCAGCAGTTGAGCAGTGAAATTTGTAAAGTATTAGTAGTGTTTTTTATAATAGTAGTTATATTTGTTCTTTGTAGTACTTTATTTCATCCACCGTGGTGTTTTTTCAAAAATCATCAACTTCTACTGATTAAAAAATGCTACTAATAACAATAAAATTACTACGGACTATCACAAAATCACTACAACTCTTAAGTTAAATAACTACTAATTTGACTAGTAGTAAATTTTTCAGTAGTATTTTTTTGCACGTCAAAGTTCTCTGCGAAGATGGAGAGAGAAAATTAATATTTAAATTTAATTTTTCCAAAATACCAAACAAGCCCTTCACTATTTCTAACCGTCAAATGTAACTTAAAAGTAAGATGAGAGTGTTCCATCAAAAAAAAAAAAAAAAGTAAGATGAGAGTGGTTAGCATGGTGCTAACTCTTAAATCCTCCTCCCAAGGGTTTCTCTTAAATCCAGTATGATTGGGGTTTGAAAATATAAACTAGTAGGGTGTAAGAGGCGGGCTTCATCTGATATCTAGTAATTAACGCCCAACCGTTCAAGGGCCCAACACATTATTTGGGCTCCATGTCGGACTTGCCTTAACGACGACAGGTGAAATTTCATTTTCAGAACCAAAACTACTAAAAAGAAAGAAAAGAAACAAGAGCGACCCGGAAAAAAATGGTTTCGTTCCGATTCCCCTTTTCGTTTCCACAACCCGGCAACCAACCCAACGTCATTTCCAAGGCCGCCACCACCACCCGCTCCCACTCCTTCTCTGCCGTCGCTTGCTCCGTCGCAGCCGGTGCCGCCACATTCGCCGCAATCTCCTACTCGAAGAACTCTAGAGGCGGTGAGCCCTCTGTGGTCGAAAATGCTCTTAATTCGCTCCTCTCCGGCCGCTCCTCGCTGCCGTGGGCCTCCCTCGCCCTTGCCGACGGCCCGGCTTCCGTCGTCGAATCCAAGACCGGCGAGTCGTTCCCTTGCGTGATTTCGGGCAGCCGGAAGCTTTTGGGCATTGGGTTGAGGAGAAAGAGCCTATTGGGGTTGAAGAGCATCGATGTTTACGCATTCGGTAACTGTCTCCTTATTTCCTTGGTTTCTTCTGCATCTCTGGTTTTGTTAGAGATTCATCTCTTTCCATTTTGTCGATTGTATTTCATCCCCTTCAATCCACTAGGTTTCTCTGTTTACTAACAACAGGAGTGACTTCATTTTTGCATGTTGGGTTCCCCTTGGCCAATTTGCTAGATTTTGCAATGATTTAGTTCGATTTAGCTCGATTTTGGGTTAATCTCTGTGTTGTGTAGATGTGATATGAAAAATTGAACAAGTAGAGTGCCTGATGGTTTCTAGTAGAGCCTTTGTGTAGCAAGCTTAAGATAATGGTGAGATGTTACTGCTGTAAAGTTTCTGACAGGGAAAATGAATTCCCTACAGGCGTGTACGCTGATAAAGATGAAGTGAGGATATCTCTTGGTGACAAGAATGGAAAACTTTCTGCTGCCGAACTCAAACAGGAACTACTAGAGGCGGATATAAGTTTGACCGTTAGACTTCAGATAGTGTATGGTAAGCTAAGCATTCGTTCTGTACGAAATGCTTTCGAGGATTCAGTTGGCAGCAGGCTGCAAAAGTTCGGTGGAACGGATAACAAGGAGGTTCTTCAGAGGTACTGAACTGCAAGTACTACATTTCTTCTAGTCTCCAATTTTAAGTAGGAGCAATGTAGTCAAAAACGCGTTTCTATGTAGAAGCGTTTTGATGACCTAGAAGCGTAAAACCGTAAGTTTTTAAGCTCTCAAAACGTAATTTTTAACTACATTGGCTATAAAAACGATGTTTATGTATAGAAGCATTTTGGTGATCTAGAAACGTAAGTTTTTAAGCTTTAAAGCGCGATTTTGACTACATCGAGTACAAGTTAAATATCCAGTCATGGACGTTTCTTCCTGTGGTGTATAGGTTCACTTCCCAGTTCAAGGATGAGTATAAAATACCACGGGGTTCTGTAATAGAACTCTCAAGGGAACGAGGCCATGTTCTTCGCACGACAAGTAAGGCTCCTCATTCCTTATTTTTTATCTTACAGGGTGATCTTTCTCATCTGTAATATGTTCATTCTGGATCATATTTAGTGGGTTTTTGAACGATCATGTTGATTCCAAGGTTTCTATTGTGTTATTGCTGTTGATTTGTCTGTAGAGTAGTTTCACGGGTGGTAGTCAATAGTCATGCATCTGTTTACTTCTGCTTTTATTGTGTCCACAGTTGAGGGGAAGGACGTGGGGAGTATTGAGAGCAAGGCCCTGTGTCGCTCCATCTTAGATCTATACATTGGTGAAGAACCATTTGACAAACAGGCGAAAGAAGAGATCGAGAATAACCTGGCGTCTTTCCTGCAAAAGTAGAATATTGTCCAGAGTGGATTACAGTTGAGGCTATCTAAAATTCAGAGTTCATGTTTTTACAGTTTTAGCTTTGCAACTTCTATGTTACAGTTCGAACACGCTGTGTGAATTGCAGGTGATTGGAGTAAAGAATACTAAAAGCATATATTTTCCTGTCTTTTGTCTAAGTCCATGCCTAACCTAACTATGTCAAGCAAAGGCTTTGGACTTTTGAGTAAGTGCAAAAGAAGGGGGGAAATGCCACATGACAGTTCAGTTTTCTGAATGCCCGGGGTTACCAACCGGACTGGAGGAGATAGGGAAAGGTTACAACTTGTTTGGTAATATCGTCACGAATTAGGGTTTGTCAGCTAATGGGCCTGTTCCCAGCTCCAGTTAGTGCGTTGCAAACTCTTTATATAAAATTCAAGTATTTGATGATATACTAATAGTATTTGTGGTATGGTGATGTTTGAATTGGGATAAAACTTCGTGATTTGCAAGTTACAATGATTTGGACAAAATGGCCTACCAGTAAGTATTTGTGGTCGACTGGTTAGACCAACATGGCCATTCAGAAGGAAGAAAGTGGTCGACCTAAAACATTGACTAGTCAACCACCGTAAGAGACTCATAAGAAGAAATGTCTACATTTCCAACAAAGTGATCGACCATATCAAGAAAATCAAGACGAGTCAACCATTTCAAAGAAAAGGTCAACCATACGGAAGAACAATTGACCCTCAAACTTAATAAACCATCCTACCCTCAAACTTAACAAACCATCCTCTTGTTAGATTAGAATGATTGATTTTACGCTCGGCCTTGTACAAGAACAAAATTTTGGGGTGGTTGTCTATTCCGATAGAGTTTTGTAATAGTCCAATCGATCTCATAGAACCCAAAATAACTTGCACTTTCTAAAATCTAACAAACTACCATAGAAATTATGAAATTCAATCGAAAATCATAATAGCAAGAAATCATATATTCTTACAAGATTAATCATTAACACCAAAACACAATAAGCACACCTCACAATAGTTCACACATATCTCAAATTCAAAAGCACAATAGTTTAATCTCAATCTACAATCATAGTTACTTTAAACCAAATCATCTTACAAGCTTAATAGATCACACCAAAAGAAATAAAAAGTATAATATAATTCCTAGAATTCTTTGATCTCTCCCCTCTCACTCATCTTGATTATGTCGATTGGTGCTGCTAAAATTTTGGTGTTGTTGGCTATTCCGATAGAGTTTTGTAATAGTCCAATCGATCTCATAGAACCCAAAATATCTTGCACTTTCTAAAATCTAACAAACTACCATAGAAATTATGAAATTCAATCGAAAATCATAATAGCTAGAAATCATATCTTCTTACAAGATTAATCATTAACACCAAAACACAATAAGTACACCTCACAATAGTTCACACATATCTCAAATTCAAAAGCACAATAGTTTAATCTCAATCTACAATCATAGTTACTTTAAACCAAATCATCTTACAAGCTTAATAGATCACACCAAAAGAAATAAAAAGTATAATATAATTCCTAGGATTCTTTGATCTCTCTCCTCTCACTCATCTTGATTATGTCGATTGGTGCTGCTAAAATTTTGGTGCTCGGATGTATTTGGATACATGTATCTTCCACTGAAAGATCGGAATTCATTCCTCATCTAAGTTACAGCTACCTGAAGTGTGCTCATATGGCTGGATATTTTTTCTATATAATCAGTCATGTTAGTCATGCGATCCAATATAGCATTGAGGGTGACTGGTGGAGACGTGTAGTTGAATTATCTTCCTACGCTATTGACTCGTCCCTGGGCTCTTCATTTGTCTCGTCCTCATCTTCATTAGTTTCTTTAGCGTCCCCTATGCATGTCATCTACATCATCTATATTTGTTTCTTCATGCTCGACATTCGGAGTACCATTGCCTATGTTTGTTTCTTTACTATCCATCATGTAAAATTGAACTTAAAATCTTATATCAATATGAAAAAGGAAGTTAAGGAATGAGAAACAAAAGAGAACTTATACAAAAGGTGATGTGAGGTTGACCATTTTTTAAAACGGTCGACCGCTTGTTGAACATAGCAAAACGAAGAATAGTGTATTCGGTCCATCACATACGCTTATTGGTCGGCCATTTTGTCCAAGTCACCGGGACTTGCAAGCTACTATAGCAAAGTTTAATATCTTATCATTGTCGTATCAACATCATATGTAAATTTCATAATATTATTTAACCATTATCATACAATTACCTTATCACTATGGTAAGACGGACAATATCATCATTGCCACTTCATGTCATGATATATGTGATAGTGGTAAGATGTCGTGAAACTTTAGCCCTTCCGGGATCCCTCCCATGCCATAATAAATCAGAGCATAGCTTGTGTATCTGATCCAGTACTTTCCTTTGTAAAATGAAAATAGATATCCAGTACTGAAGAACATAATAGATAACTGATGAAACAAGTCGCAAACTTCATGCATAAGAAAGTCTATTTGCCCGCCAGGACTGAATGCGGCTTGTTAGCTTGTCAAGTAAGATTGCACACTCTTTGCTAGTTAGTTTCCTAAAACATAGTGGTAGCCCCAAATATCACACAGGAAGGATAAGTTCTTTCAATCCCATAAGAATATAGCATTATCTTTAAGCATCATAGTCGAGCCTCCAAAGAACACTTAGCATTTGTTGGGGTTACAGCTTAAACTTGAAACCATGTAGAATTTCTCCAAAATCCCTTCACATTAAGTAAAGTCGTTGTCGATCCTTCAGTAAAAATCAATAAATCCTTAGCAAAGTGACTCGCTACAACACAACACCAAACTACGACCAAGTGTAATCGTAGAAAAGGACTACAGTATAGTGGCTCAACTAATAAATATTGGATCCATGGATCTCTAGATTTACTATTACTCAGTTTCAGTTCATTATCCAGAAGATCATATTAAAATGGAAGAACTAAAACAACTCTAGCAAACTACAGTTAAAGTTAATCTAAATACAGGTTGGGAACTCACTTAGATATGATTCCCCCTATCCACTAACCAGATTAATGGTTGATGATCTCTAACCTATTTCACTTTCATTCACAATGTGGAGAATCCTTGACTAGACCATGAATCTCGACTAAAGAAACAAGGCCCTCTTGAGTCGATTGCCTAGAGGGACGTATCCTTCTCTAGAACAACCGATCAAGGCGTTCTGAACTAGATTCCCTCTATCGAATGAGGTTCCCAATCGATACAAAGCAGTGAATCGACCCTCGACTAAAGCAATCGATCCAATACTATCAATATATGGTGCTCTATTGACCTAATCAGGTATTCGCCCTCATAGGATGAAAGCAGAATCAATAATCTCGACTAAAACAGAATTGAATCATGAAAACATGCATAGATTGAATCTGAACTCAAGATTATCAAGTAGGAGTATTCATACAATCATCCAATCAAACAAATATGCCAGGGTTCCTCACAACCTAAGTGAAGGGAAGTTACTCCATAGAGAAGAGAGAGAATGCAGTATAACTTTCCAAATCTTCAATCTTCATGCCTAGACTTGTTCCTTGAGCTTCAATGGTGAAGAATCATCCAAAATAGCTCCAAGAATGGCTCTAGATCGCCCTCTCTCTCTTTGGTTCGTCACTTGGGTGTTTGGGAACCAAAACCCCAGCTCTCCCCTCCAAAAATGCACAAAACAAGCTTTTATACCCGCTTCTGGAAGTTACCCGGTCGGGTATTTCGGATCCCCGGTCGGGTAATTGGACCTCCTGACCAGGTATTTCTTCTGATCAAAATCCCCTACCTGACTTCAAAATCCCCTATCGGGGATTTAGACCGAGGATTTCACACTTCCGAGTCCCTTGTCTTTGATTCTTCGTTTCTCCCTCGTTCGGATTCCGAATTAGGTGTCGTTTGATCCCAGACGCTCGTAGTCTCGTTCTCTTCCTCATAATAAAAAATTTACATGATAATGGAATGCCAAGTGGCCCTCGATTCAGGGGCCACCACTATAGCCGAACATGAGGGAAAGATAATTTCTACCAAGATTGATAAGATCCTTTTATGGGGCAATGAAGATACTCTAAGCATTCCATTAGTTACGTATTAGCGTTCCAACAAAAATACTTGAACAAAAGAGAAAACGAATAGCAATGGTATATGATTCCAATATGTAAGGTTTATGATTTGGTCACAAAATGAGGTATAATTCCATTCTTATTCAATTCTGGTCATGCCGAGTTTCTTCCCTCGAGTCGCCAATTAATCTCTGATTGATTTGAAACTTGCGCATATGCTTCACTTTACCTGCTAGGACCTGAAATGTGACAAAGGAACACAACCTAGCGTAAAATAGGCCAAAGAAGTGATAATGCAAGCTTAAACCATCAAGAAATAAATGAGAAAACATGTGCAAATATCGAGTTATCACAAAGCAAATATGAGTGAGATTTATTGACTTGCAATGCAGATGGAAAGGAATGAGTGACGAATACACTGCGACATTATTCATACTTGAGAAAGCTTCAAGTGCAACGGTGAACAAATATGGAGAAAGAGGGTCCCCTTATCGGACCCCTTCCTTATCACTATTATTTTAAATTATCTAAACTACCAGTTACCACCAGTATCCAATCAAATCACTATAAGAAATTGTAAAATAGATACAGTACCTACCAAAACCGCTATGAATTTAAGTGTTAGTACTTTTTCGATAGTTATTTGCACGTAACAAGTCTTTTGAAGAGAGAATATAGATATTCCATAATTTTAATTAATTTAATTTAATTTCCTGAAATACCTAAATGCCCTTCACTACATTTAACCTTCAGATTCAACTTCAAATAAGAACGGTGATTGGAGGAGCCAGGAATTAGGATCGTGCTACCCCTATGAATTTAGCACTCTTGCTGCTATTAATTTGAAATTTCTAAAGCATTTTTTGTCCGATCAAATGAAATAAGATTTTGTTTCTTTTTATTTATTATTTATTTATAGTTAATATTTTATAAATATATTATTATCTACATTATTCATTTTATTATTATTTTAAATTTAATTATATTAATATTATTTTTTCATCCCTTTCGATTTTGGAAAGGTATGATGCATGTGACATCCTCCAATAATATATAGTAGAGTTTTGTCTACTTTTCTCTATTTCAAATTTCCTGCAACGAGAGTGAAAGTAGGAAGGGCATTTTTGTCTGTACAATTAATTATTTATTTCATATAAAAAATCTCAATATCAGGATTTGAACCCGAGTCTATTCAAACAAAGACAACAATCACAACCAATTACACTAAACAAATTTTTTGTATCTTCTTTAATACAGAACATACACGGAGTGACACTCTGAAAATCATAGGACTATTTCATCATGATTAGCAAGTCTACTAAGTCTACCGTATGTATTTTTATGGTGCTTGGTACTGCAATTTTCATAGCATAGTTTCATGTAGTTTCTCAATTCTAAAATCACTCCTCTCTCCTTAATTTTCGCTAAAGTTGAATTGGTAATTAGCCAACATGAAATAAACTAATTCTATTACTATGTGTTTTGTCCTTGCATTTTCAATTTTATTTAAATTTGTACTTTTTTTATCTTTGTTCTTTATCTCTTTCTAACTTCCTCTGAAAATCCCTTCTTCGTGCAATAGTTTGCGCCTCTTTCAGTTCACAGTATAAGGTCGCCTTTGAAAATCAATCTGTTGGTCTCTTGGCACTACGATTTTATTCTTGGAGATTTAAACTGGGCAAGTAAAAATTTCAACTCCGATATCAATCCATGACGAATAGAATGGAGTTTAATATATGGAGGCGCTGAAGGAGAATTAAAAATTGAATTTTTTGTTGAAACATACAACTCTTGAGATTGAAGATAAATGGGATAAATTTTTTATCGTACAACGGAGAGTGGTGGGTATTGGATCTTTACGTATATGGTTTTTGAAGCTATCGCAACCTAATTCTATCTTAAAACGAGTAATAATCAATTGATTTACTGAAGTAGGTCGGTCGATTATTTATTCAACCTACTGAAACTAATAGAGAGGGAGTGTCTAATTTTATTCCTTATTACTTTGATCAAATCTATTAGTATATTGGAAGTAACTTAGCGTTTGCTCTCAAGTTGTGATGGTCCCCTCTTAGCTGAGTTGTTAGCACATAGTTGACTGGAATCAACAACTCTTCATTTCTTTTTGATAAGTGGCATATTGTTCCTAAAATGAGAGCATTGAACCTTAATGTAGGATTGCGAGGTTTAAGATTTAGTGAGGGAATTTCAGTGAGCTTTTATACTCTATCTTTTTTGATAATCAACTAACCAATAGCATTTTACCGGGGACTTAATTATCATTTTCAAAATGAGATCAATGATACATTTTTATATTTCTCCAAATGTTCGATCTATATATTCTTTCTTTATATATTTCGATCGAAGGATTGTCAATAAAATTAAACGGGTTGATAGATTTAAACATGAAAATATAAATAACCAAATATAAATATTCCGGCCAACGGGCCGGATTATAAGCTAGTATAAGGAAAGAATGGTTTACTGTAGTTGAGTTATTATTGCTTATATATAGAAAGGTAGTGAGATATAATGTTCCACCGTTAACCTCTCTGATGGAGACATGGCTATTTAATTTGTGGACTACAAGATGCTATTCGAGCATCCACGGAGATAGGGTACGCCTATTTTGGAGCTCAATTCGAGAAGCATGGGTGAGATTCGTGTCCAGGGATCTCTACCATATGAAAGTAGGTATGTTTGTCTACAAAGTCAAGGTATTGGATGAAATATTGGATATCTGGAAGGCTTCAATCAAAAGGCTCGAAGTTGCTAGGAAGTAAATTGTCTTCTATCACAAGACTGAAATGGTAGACTAGGTCGACCTAATCCAATATGAGGTCGACCTAAAAGTGTTAGTTATAGCAAAGTCCACATAGATATTTCATTTCCAATTACAAGATAACATGACATATGTGTTTGCAATTACAAAATTTATTTGATTGATATGACTACCCATGACATATTTGCAAGGCGGCAACAAATGCAATTACATATACACGTCAAAATGGCCTAAAAATGAGAATTCTATATTTTTTTAATGTCTTACTTTATTTTTTATATAATTTAAACATAATATTTGATTACATATACAATTGTAAGTGGATTGCATTCATATAGGTGTAATGACATTAATTTTGAGTTGGATTGAGAAAATATTGATGTGACAATAAAAATTTCATATACAATTGTATTGATGTGAATGCTTTTACAATTTATTATGGCTTATTTAATTATTTAGAGCATCCCATCAAGCAAATGCATTTTAATTGAATAAATGGAAGTCCCAATTCCAACAATGCAAGTTACATGGTAAACCGCTCCTTCGAAGAGCGTTTTTCCCAAAAAAAAAACACAAATCGCTTGTCTACCAGGCGGTTTCATGGTAAACCGCCGCCTGGGTGGGCGGTTTCTGTTTTAACCGCCCCTGAGTGGAGCGGTTTTTAATAAACAATGGTATATTTGGAAATTCTTGGGAATGAGTGGTACTTTTATAAAAAAAAAAATTAAAACTGTGGTAGTTTTGGATTTTTTTTCCAACAAATGCAATTACATATGCACGTTATGATGGCCTCAAAATGAGAATTCTATATTTTTTTTAATGTGGTACTTTATTTTGATATAACTTAAACATAATATTTGATTACATATACAATTATAAGTGGATTGCATTTATATAGGTGTAATGACATTAATTTTGAGTTGGATTGAGAAAATATTGATGTGAATATAAAAATCTCACATACAATTATATTGATGTGGATGCTCTTACTATTATTTATTATGGCTTATTTAATTACTTAGAGCATCCCCATTAAGGAATTGCATTTTTAATTGAATTAATGGAAGTCCCAATTCCAACAATGCAAGTTACCATTTCTTGCAATTCCATGGTAGGCATTTATAAAAGAAAAAAAATATTTTCTGTATGGAAAAATAATAAATATATAAACATTTTTATTTTATTAAAAACAAGTTGTATCCATATATGCAATTACAAGTTAATTTCATTGATATTGATAAATGAAAGTAATGTGAATTGAATTGCAAAACAAATTGAGGTGACATTAAAAAAATACAAATGTAATTGCTTTTACAATTCCTATAGCTTTAATTCACGTTCCAGTTCCGACACATTAAAGAAAGAATCTGCACAAAGAATTATAAACACACCTCCTTTTCTACTTGTCTAAGACGTTCTTACAATTCCTAATTTCCTATGAGCTGTTTCCCAGACTGTCACGTCAATTAATCGCCTCAATCTGCACAAGAACCCTACCTATACCCTAAACCAAGACAGAAACAGAAAGCCATGGGAATCCCTAACCTAGCCAGCTAATTGAAGGGCCAATGGTGGTGAAAAGAAGGGCGGTACTGCGCCATGAGCACCAACTGAAGGATCAACACCGCCACCGCCCACGGCGAAATCCCTTCTGAAGACAACCAACACGGGAGCAACGATTTCCGCGTGGCGGCGGCGATCGAATACGTCGTCGTCGTGGAGAACAAATGGAGCAGGAACACCAGAGCAATGGGGGTAGCCGGAAGCAACCAACCACCCATCCCCGTCGTCGTCGCGGCGGCCGGTCCAGGCCCTCTGTTTGAGGAGGAAGAGCGCCAGGGCAATGGAAGGCAGAGGATGATGGCGGCGAGGATGAGAAGAAGTCGAAACGGTGGAGGGTCCATGGAGAGCAGGATGTCGATTACGTAGCAGGTTTTGTTGATGATGCCGCCGGTGGTGGGTCTTCTTCTCCGTCGGCCAGATTGATCGATCGGCGACATAATGCTGGAATTTCTGTGGCGGGCGGTTTTCTTGGCGGTTGAGGAAAAACAGAGGGATTATTCACGTTTGATTTGAGGGCGATCTCTTGTATCATTTATGGCGGTTTGATCTAAGGTGGATTCGGGGTTTCCGCAACATACACGGAAAACACTAAAACTTAATTCTTCTTTTTAATTTGCTGTTATTTGTTGCCGCGGACCAAGTAGAGTCGATCAATTTTATCGAGCAAAATCCAACAGAGTAACTTTTCTTTTTGTTGGGTTTTCCTCATTTAGTAAAAAAAGCAACTGGAATGGGTGCGAGTATCTTTAGGATTGAATGTAGCTGTGGTTGTTATTAATAGCAACCAAGCTTGTCAATTCGCGGGTCGACCCATCTTGACCCTGTGAGAAAAACGGGTTGTACCCACACGCCTGGTCGACTGCTACAAGGTACCGAGTTGGAGGTCAAATTGTGTCTTTTTTTTTCTTTGGTTTGCGAAATACGCCTATTTTTCGATTTTTCTTTTCGCCTTACTCAATCTTTGGAATCCTAAGATGAACATTTGAATATTGATGTTATATAAGTGTGTGTGAATTTTCACTATATGTTGGATCTAAGTACGACATGTTATTTTTGTATAATATTATATGTTATAACTCATATGTTAGATGAGATTTGATATAATTTATCAGGATAAGTACAATATAATGACTCTTTCCATATTTCCGGGCCAAACCGAGCTAAAACGGTTGACCATGACCCACTAGTTCGACTGGGTCCAGGTCAGCCCGCGGGTTGACAACCTTGATCGCACCACAATTTTTGTGGTTAATATCACAAATTTTTTACTATACTTAGGGCTGTTAAATTTAAACAGTTATTATGTTAGAGGAATTAATCGATAACCAGTTCGGAAAACGACGGTTAACGATTACATCGATAATCGATTAAACAATAAACGCTCAATTATGAATAGTCATATTTATGTAATGCATAATCAACGGTTTGTAACCGACAGTTAAACGGTTACGGCTATTCTCACAGTTAAAGTAAAAAATAACAGGCCTCGATGAGCCGCAAGTATAGGCCGAAAATAATGGTATGTTTGAAAGCCTACAAGATCCCTTGCCTATACTTAGGGATGACAATGGGGCGGGTTTGCCTAAACCATCCACATCCCCATTTTCAGATACCCAAACCCGTACCCGCCCCATACCCATGCGGATGAATGTTTTGCAAACTTATCCCTATACTCGTGGGTTTCGGGTAACCATGGGTAATAACCGGCCCGTATATCCAACATTATTATGCCTAAAACTTTACACAAATTTTTTTAATTATAACACTAAACAAACCTACTATACAATGAAGTCAACAAAACACGGTCATTTTCTTAATACGGTTTAAAGAATATTATCCTAAAACATCCATTAATAAGGAATATATAGTACAATATTTTTCAAATTATTATGTTATAACTCTAATACATCTACTAAGTAATAATTAACTAACAAAATCTTGTTGACATTAAGAATAGTGAAAGAGTGAAGGGAGAATTAAGGGAAAAGATGACATAGGTTTTGATTAGGGTGGTCACTCAATTGCATTTCTACTATTTATTTCTCGAGTTATCCTCATTATTATTGATAGGTTACAATTTGATCTGCATACTTTTTATATGTGAAGAAATGCTCTTGGTGGGGCGGATAAAGGTATGGGGAGGGGAGGTTAAAACCATACCCACCCCATATCCATCAAACCTTTTGCGAGTTTTACCCATACCCAGTCAAAGCAAGGATTCCCCGCGTTGACTAGGTCGAGGGTTGTCGGATACATGCAGTCATGGGTTTGATTGTCATCCCTATCTACCCTAGTTGTAATAGTGGATTTGGTTTAAATGAGAATAATTTCAAGTAAGGGATCTAGAAAGAGCACAATACAAAAATGGAGTTACGCACAATAGCTCGACAATAGTCGGCAACAACCTTCCATGTAATTTATTGGGGTTTATGAGTTGCATAATTGTTGTTGGGTATCTTATTCTTGTATTCTTTTTTAATCAAATTTAACAGTAGAATAGTGTTATTGTGTACTTGTGTCGGATTTAGCATTATGACTCCTTATTGGAGATGGCTTTAGGAGAATAGCGAGAGGCGATGGACGAAGCAAAATTGAGAATGTCGGTTTGAGTAACGCAAATATTGATGAGAATTCAATGCCCAAAAACCTCAGGGTTCCTCCACATGGTTCATCCACGAAGGGTGAGTCAGGGCCTAAGATCGGGTCGGGCGGCATACGATTAAGGACAAATAGTGTATATAAGTATATCCATTAACCTACTCAAAAGAATTTTTCATTTTATTTAGGGTACATATCCTAGTTTGGCCCTAAATTTGGCATAAGTGACAGTTTTGTCCCGAATTCTTCAATAAGACAGTTTTTACCAACTTTTCAAATTAATTGATGAATTTGGCCTGAAATTTTCTTTGGCCGTTAATATTGACGGTCAAATACTTATTCTATTAGTAACTCAACAAAAAACTGCTAAGATGGCTTATGCATCGTGCCACATCATTAAATAATATTATTTTAATTTTATATTTCAATTAAAATATAAATTAAAAGTTAAAAATTATCAAATTAAAAATATCTCGGGCAGCCTCTCAATCTTAACCCAATCTCAACTCAATCTTGCAAAGCTGATCCCTCGTAAAAGCTCGGTCTCCATGGAGCCATGTTTCCCGGCCTAGCAACAGCTCTTGAAGAGAATCAGGGAGTATCGCAATCAAAATCGAGATTTTACGTATAATCGAAAATGGGTTAAAATCGAAATCGTAAAACCGTAGGATTTTAAGGCCATATAAAACAAAGATGGAATAATATTAAAAAATCATGAATAACACTTACAATGATAATTCTCAAGGTTAATGTTTCAATTTATCAAGATTAATATTGGGAAGAGGTGAATTGATAATGATTAATACGTTGATGTGAATTGATAATGGTCGATGGTGGTTAGTGTGAGAGTACTAGATTAGGTTGGTGGGGGAGAAGAAAAAGAGGCGTAATTTTGTAAATTCTGGGGAAAATAAGTAAAATTGACCAAAAGATTTAAATCGTAACCTCGTAAGATTTTGAATATTTAAATTGTAAATAGTGTAGAATTTCAAGCTCCATAGATTTTATAGTGAAATCAGGATCTGTGTTCGTAAAATCTTAAGATTTGAGATTTAAATCGGGAGTTGGACTCCTTTGTCGGAGAGAATCCGTCAAATTGGGACCATAATTGGGCGGCGGAGGAGTAGACGAAGGAGAACTTGGAGCAGTGGGCGAAGATGTTGTATCTCGATTCGGTGGAAGTCAGTGTTAGAGAGTGGTATAAGATCCCGCATAACTTTCACCCAACAACTCGAGTTATTGGGACCAACTGGTTTATGACATGGTATCATAGCTGGTTTGACCAAGTGGTCGTGTGTTCGAATCTCCATGACCCCTAATATAACAGTTGATTAAAGCACAAGTTACGAGGGTAACTTTGCCTTGCGGCGCTGGAGAAGACATGGGTGAGTGTCGAAGCCGAAATCAGGTCTGGGAGAGAGCTGGAAGGAGTGAGAAATAGTTGGCGTGTGTTGGTTGTGGTTATTGGAAGCCTCCGATTTGAAACAGGGGAAGAGGGAGGAAGGCGGGTCATTGAGAACGGAAGCGGCGGGAAGCTGACTGCGAGGCTGAAGATCTGAAGCGATGGAACTCAAAACATATGGATCTGGAATCTGGAGCCAAACAATTTTTCAAAGAAGGGATGACGGCTCGATAGCGCCGCTCACCGCTGGAAATGGTATGCGGAATTATGCGGGGGAGTTGAACGAACGCCGGGGAATAGGTGTGTTCCACCGGACTGGTTACCGTGATAATCATTTTAATCGGTAGTATTTGAATAATTTGTATAATTGGTTTGTTTTGGTAAAAAACTTTAGTTTGTTGGTTTATGTGGTTTGGTTTGGTTTCGGACACTCCTAATCAATGAACCAAATTAACCAGTTAAGTAATTAGTTATATATCTAATATATATTATACACATACTTAATACTTTGCATAACTACTTAAGAGTCAAACATTCTTCTCATTTAGGCTCATAATAAATAAAGCTCTGTATTGTTCCTATATTGTATTTGTATTTGAAGAGTGTAGACCACAACATATGGTCATTTAATTTAGATAAAACGTCTACATTATGTTGGATGAAAACTTGATAGGAAGTTCATTTTCACCCTATGATAATTGCTAAGAGACTAAGTCAATTCATACAAACAAAATAAATCACCCATACCATTGAATATATTTTTATTAGGTGCATACTTTTATTGACGGTAATATAATTGTATTAGTTGCATGAATTATGTTAAGGATTAACTATAATTATGTGTGTTGATTGTTATGTTTTATTAACTAGAAAAATTTTGTCACTTAATGGTAATGTGGTGTTATATTGGTTAATCTAGTTAACCAATTGACCAAAGCGATTAAATTTTAGTTTGGTTAATGTGGTTGTTGTATTAATTTGGATGGTTTGGTTATGATATTGTATTCTATGATTAACAAAATTTAGACTTATTTGATTTAGTAATTACCATGATACCCATTTGAATACCCCTACGAAGGGTTTTTTTTTAATGGAAGGGGGAAGGGTTTCGAAGAAGGCAGTGTGAGATTGGGGAATTTTTTGGCATATGTTTTTGTGTCAAATTTCTATTTTATGTTTAATTTTTATTTTAATTGAAAAAATAAATTCTAAAATTATTATTTAATGACATGACTGCCATGTAAGCTATTTTGCTGACTCATTAACTGTGAAAATAGTAGACTTTAGTATTGACGATCACTGCAAAAACTGAGCCACAACTTGATAGCAAACTGATCAGAAGATTCAATAAAACAAAAACAGAAACTGAACACCGGATTTACGTGGTATCCCTGGATAACCAGGACTAATCCACGGAAGAGCGAAAGCTCTTCTAGCTACTGATTTTACTTAGATCTGATTTTGAACGATGAACAGAATCCCCCTCACAGCTAGCTATCTCCAGCTATATAAACTACTGAGGCCGAGCCTTCTAGGGCAAGCTCTACATAAACGTGCCTGCCTCCCTAGTGCATGGGCTTTCATGGGCCATTAATACGTAAGGGCTGCTAATTACAAGATGGGCTAATTATAAGAAAGATACTAATAGCTATCCGCTAACAGCCTCCCCCAAATTGATGCCGAGTTCTCAGCATCAATTTGTCTCCCAGATACCAATGACGACTCGTAGGGAAGGCTTTAGTGAATAGATCAGCAACTTGTTCCTCAGTCTGTATATGTTGTAGCATGATAGTCCCATCTCGAACCAGATCACGTATATAATGCACATGGATTTCAATGTGCTTCGTCCTGTCATGAAGAACCGGATTAGTAGCAATTCTGATGGCGCTTGTGTTGTCAACATGTAGTTCCATTGGCGTTGGACATGACACTCCCAAATCTGCAAGAAGACGATGGAGCCACACTAATTCTGAACTGACTTCGGACATTGCCGATACTCAGCTTCGGTGGAGGACTTGGATACTTTATCCTGTTTCTTGCAGCGCCAGGAGATGAAAGATCCGCCAAACTGAACACACCAGCCTGAAGTTGAGCGACGGGTATCAACACATCCTGCAAAGTCTGAATCAGAAAAACCTTGAAGAGAGACAGATCTCGTCGAAGGAAACAAAAGACCACACTCTCGAGTCCCCTGCAAATATCTTAAGATACGATGAACAGCAGCCAAATGATCAACTCTCGGATCAGTCATAAACTGACTAACAACCTGCACAGCATAGGAGATATCGGGACGAGTAGCAGAAAGATAAATTAAACTCCCCACTATACTCCGATACTGTGACCCATCCTTAAGTTTATCTCCTAAATCCCGATGCAGCTTTAAATTGAGTTCCATAGGTGTCTTGACAGGTTTGCAGTCTTCGAACTGATAGTCCCCTAGAAGATCGGTGATATACTTACGTTGACTTAGGAGAATACCTTTGGAGGTGCGACTGACCTCTAACCCCAGAAAGTAAGATAGTTCTCCTAAATCCTTGATACGAAACGCGGATTTGAGATTATCTTGAAGTTGACGAATTCCTTTAGTATCAGACCCCGTGATAATCACGTCATCAACGTACAGCAAAAGAACCACAATACCAGCTGAAGTTACCTTGGTGAAAAGGGAAGGATCATTCAAACTCTGTTGGAGACCAAGACGGCAGATAGTCGACTGAAATTTTTCAAACCAAGCTCTAGGAGCTTGTTTAAGCCCGTAGAGAGAACGATGCAGAAGACAGACTTCATCAGGACGACCGACAGTGTATCCCGGAGGTCTCTCCATATAAATAACTTCCTCCAAGTCACCGTGAAGAAAGGCGTTCTTTACATCCATTTGTAGAAGCTTCCAATCCTGCAGAGCAGCCACGGAAATTAGAGTACGAATGGTGGACATCTTGGCAACGGGAGCAAATTTTTCGTTGTAATCCACCCCTTGCTCTTGGGTGTAGTCAAGAGCTACTAAGCGGGCTTTATGCCGTTCAAGGGACACATCGGGAAGGAGCTTGATGTCATAAACCCAACGACATCCTATTGTCGGCGGACAAGGTACAGGTCGATCGACAACGGTCCAGGTATGATTGGCATGTAAAGCTGCAAATTCTTCATTCATCGCGTTATCCCACAATGGATTACCGCGAGCTTGGCTGAAGCGAGTTGGGATGATATACGTACCCACCCCATGAGCAACATAGTCTTCATGATGAGGGGGAGGAACTCCCTTTGTAGTCCGCAGAGATCGCCGAGCAGGAGGGGGCGATACAGGAGGTGGCGATGCTTGGGAAGTACTCTCGGTAGTAGCTGAGGACAAAGGAAGAGAAGTGGTGCTGGTGGGCGCTGCAGAGGAGATGTCATATATGCTGACGGTAGTAGATGGTGTGGCCGTGGGAGTAGTAGTTGACGAAGTGCTCGCGTGCAAGCTGTCAGCGTTGTGAGGAATGGTAGCTGGGGAAGAATTTGAAGCACTGCTGGCGTAGCTGGGAGAATTTGTCGGGGGGGACAAATCATCATCAGAGGGCGAATCCTCGGGTGTGAGCAGATCAAGATCATCATCAAAAACCGGCAAAGGAAACATAGGAAAGGGAGACTCTACTGACTTGGCTTCCTTAGCATAAAACATGATATGTTCAAAAAACACAACCGTACATGCAATTCTAATGCGTTGAGCCACAGGATCGTAACAAAGATAACCTTTGTGAACGTCACTATACCCTAGAAATGCGCAACGCGCAGTTTTAGAGGTCAATTTTGTGCGTTCACGCTTAGGTAAAAGAACAAAACAGAGGCACCCAAATACTCGCAAACGTGAGTAATCCGGGTGACGAGAGTACAAAGCATAAAACGGACTCTGATTTTGTAAAACAGGAGTAACCTGGTAATTTATTAGCCTCACCGCAGTAGCCACTGCTTCAGGCCAAAAACGACCAGGTATGTTAGACGCGAGAAGCATAGCACGAGTGATCTCGACAACATGTCGATTTTTTCGCTCAACCAGCCCATTTTGCTGAGAAACTCCGGGGCACGACATTTGACTCAAAATACCACGACACTTATAGACTTCATGCAAAGGATGAGAGCTAAACTCACCACCGGGATCAGACCTAATAATTTTAACCGTACGATCAAACTGAGTCTGAATCATATTTAAAAATTCCACTGCAACAGAACGAAGTTTAGATTTCACATGTAAGAAATATATCCAGGTAAAACGGGTAGCATGATCAATGAACAGAGCGAAATAACGAAATCCTAGACGAGATATAACAGGTGAAGGTCCCCAGAGATCGGTATGAATAACATGAAAAAGCTCGGAGATAACAGTAGTACTTAATGGAAAAGTAATAGACGAGTTTTTGGCTTCAACGCAACTCGTACAGAAATGCTTTCCAGACTGACTAACAGAATGTTTACCAAGCAAATTTTGTTTAAACATAACAAAAAGACGACTTGAATGGGGATGGCCTAAACGAGCATGCCATAATTCCCAAACTTTATTATCAAGACTAGCTAAGACAGGATTCGAACTAGAACTAGGCTCACGAACAATACTACTAGACTGAACAGACGACCCAATAGATGATGATGAATGATCTTGAAGCTCGTCTAAGTGGAACACCCTTCCCCGTTTACTCCCTCTTCCGATCTGCCTCCATATCTTCGTATCCTGTATAAGACAACCATTTTCCGCAAAAGTAACAGAACAACCATGCTCAGTCAGTTGTCCAACCGATACCAAGTTGGGAACTAAATCCGGAACATGCAAAGTTTGATGAAGATTAATGCTAGGAGATGACACATTCCCTATGCTTTTGACGTCCAACTTTGTTCCATTAGCCACCATTAACCCCATGTGATTAACAGGCCGTATATTTTTTAATTGATAGGAATCAGAGGTCATGTGATTGTAACAAGCCGTGTCAAGCAGCCAGGGGGACTGACGTTTACCTGCTCCATGAAGAGTAGCAAAGGAAGATGTAATGGCCGTCGGAAGTGACTCCTGAAGTGCTGCCACCGCTCGTGTTAACTGCGCGATGGATGCGTCCGAGGAGGACCCTGCTCCTGAGCTTCCTGCTGTGTCCGAGACCACTCCAAAAGCAGGACGGGCATGGAAACCTTGTGTAGGTCGAGCACCACGTGCATCTGGGCCTTCATAGCGGGCTGCATTTCTCTCCCTGGTACGACACTCAATTACTATATGCCCCATTTTCTTGCAGTAGACACAATAATTTCGGCGGCGGCAATGCTTCACAAGATGTCCCTTTTCATGACAATGGTGGCATTCAAGTTCAGAGTTTGGCACTCTCCTGTGAAAACGTGGTTTCTCCACTGCGTAAGCATTAAACTCCGCCCGGACATTAGATGGTTGAGATGAGATAGCAGCAAATGTTTCTCCAGCACTAGGCCTGACATCAAACTGCGCCTGGGTTCTCAGGCGAATCTCCTCACGGACAAGGTGTGGAAACACCCCAGTCAAGCTCAAATCATCTCTATTTAATAGAGTAGACCGAACATGCTCAAATTCGGGACGCAAGCGCATAAGGAAGTGCATCAATCTTGTTTGTTGACGTTCACTGATCATCTCATCGGTGACGGCCGCGTTGGGCCACAAGGCCGCATTGAGCAGATCCTGTTCAGTCCAAATTTCTTGGGCTGCATTGAAGTATTCCGCAATGGTGCGGTCTCCTTGTTCCAGCCGGCTCAACGCTGTTTGGATCTCGAACTGGCGTGCCGCGTTGACAGTAGAGTAGAGAGTCGATAGATAGCGCCACATTCGATTTGCAGTGTTGAAAACACGGACGCTCAAACAAGTTGGAGTATCGACTGAACCCAGCAGCAGTGACCTCACACGAGCATCATTTTGATTCCAGTCAGAGACGGCCTTTTCGGTAGCCGCAGCGTCGGTCGGTTTTGGTGTTGTCACATCTAAAATACCCAGTAGACCTTTCCCTTCGACACACACCCGGAATTGAAATTCACACAGAGCATATGTTGTAGGAGTTAATCGAGCAATGCTCCTTTCAGAATCGGTCGCGGTTGGCTCTGATACCATGATAGCAAACTGATCAGAAGATTCAATAAAACAAAAACAGAAACTGAACACCGGATTTACGTGGTATCCCTGTATAACCAGGACTAATCCACGGAAGAGCGAAAGCTCTTCTAGCTACTGATTTTACTGAGATCTGATTTTGAACGATGAACAGAATCCCCCTCACAGCTAGCTATCTCCAGCTATATAAACTACTGAGGCCGAGCCTTCTAGGGCAAGCTCTACATAAACGTGCCTGCCTCCCTAGTGCATGGGCTTTCATGGGCCATTAATACGTAAGGGCTGCTAATTACAAGATGGGCTAATTATAAGAAAGATACTAATAGCTATCCGCTAACACAACTATCCATTTCTTTCACAATTTGGACAAAAATGTCTTATTTGAAAGTTCGGGTCATAACTTTCACTTACCCCAAAGTTCGGCCCAAACTAGGGTATTACCCCTTTTATTTATATCTATACACATACAAACATTAGGTTGAAAATCAAAATCATGTTCTTACCCGATCAAGTTTTATATATCTATGATCATTCACAGATATTAATTTTTCTTAACAGTTGCACGTAGGGATATATGGCAAACAATGAGAGCAGCTGACCGGACAAGCCCACAGAAAAAATGAAAGTCGAGAGCGAGATGCTTCATGCACGAGTGGAAGACCGAACTTTCTAAAAATTAACAACACCAAGGTTGTCACTGAAGAGAGTGGGAGCAAAAGTGATTGGGTGATGAATCCCGGTGAGTAAATTATGGATCCATATCATCTATGTGGCATCAGGTTTGATTGCACAATGCTTAGATTCAGTGCTAGAACGAGCAACAGTGTGTTGCTTCTTGTATTTCCACGAGCGACCCATGCTGCTAATGACGACGAGGGCTGCTACGGGTACAAGGAGTAGCATGATGATAAGAACTTTGACCATGAGCACTTGATAAAATTGTGCTTGGGGCGGGCTGGACATGGTGACGAGCAGCAGTCATATCTTCTTTGTATTCAACCAACCTATCATGGAGATCCTCTCGTGCAATTTTTGTGTCTCGTGCTCGAATCACTACAAATACTCTTCACGGAGACTTAACAAGAGCCAATTCGGATGCAGTCGTGTGCATTGCCTAAAGATAAACAGAGACACTACGAGTCCCCTAACTCTCACGAGCAAGATTTTTTTGAGATTGATAAAGCACTGCCGCGATTGACTGGCAAACATGTTCGGATGTTCTCCAAGATAGTCTTGGTTTATCGAGATGAAGTGGATTCAGAGACATAAGGAGAAACACCCAGAGACATAAGAGCAAGAATAGAGTGAAGAAGAAGTGGATCTTGCATGTACCAGTGATTATGAGCAACAGTGGATGGATGTGAGTCGTCGATGAGTCTAATGAGATCGAGTCCTTGAAGAAGAGTGAGTTCGATGTAAAGCTGTTAGGTTGGGTTCAATGTGTTGATAGTATTAGTATCATCCAAATTGAGAACTGATTCGCCACTGGGAAATGATGGTAGTAGTAGCAGAAAGAAGGAAGAAAAAGGTTGGACAACATGCAGCCATGTGAAGTGGGAAAAGGGCCGAACGATTAACAAATTAAAAGAAGAAGGGTTGTCAATTTAAGGATAAAGAGATCATAACTCAACTCTCATACCATGTAAAGGCACAATAAAGTGTTTTTCGTTATGTAGGATTGTTGGATAAATACCCAGTTCACAACTAATTAAGCACTACTAGCACCACATTGTTAAAAATAAGGAGCTGCTTAATAGCAAGAAATATAAAATGGGTTAAAGACACATTTGGTCACTGAGCTTACAAAATCGGGACATGTTTAGTCATTAGAAAAAGTTAATATCAAATTTGGTCACTACAATTACTAAAACTAGACGCATTTAGTCACTCGCCGTTAGTCTCCGTCCAACTCCGTTAATGAAGTCCGTTAAGTGCTGATGTGGCAAACAGAATTGCCTAATCAGCCGGATATAACCCCACAAAAATAAAACCCGACCCGCCACATCATTATAACCCGCCACGTCATTAAACCCAACCCAACCCAACCCATGACCCAACCTCACCCAACCCTTCTTCCTCCTTCCTCCCACCTCGGTACCTCCCACCTCCTTCTTTCCCCAAAACCGCCGCCGCCGCCGCTCTCCTCCTTCCTCCCACGTCCTCACTCAAACCTGTTCGACCTAACCCAGCAGACCAATCCTTCACCAACGAGGCCAATGACGTTCACAAAGAATCCCCCAAATGTTCACAATTGCATCAGAGAGAAATGCAAGACCAAGAAAAGCACAGAGCAAACCAAGCGGCAGAGCTGGAAAAAAATATGCTAAGCCAGTTCAACAAGCAACACCTCGTATACGTTTAACAAGCTTCAACTAGACCTCAAACAGTGAACACTTTGGTGACTTCAATCAGGTATTGAGTGGCTACGTTCATTTCCAGCAACAACAGAAATCTCAATCCCCAACCAAACCTACAAATCAACTCCCCCAAGCAACAATTTTTAACCAAAAACTGAAGAACTTACAGACCTTTTGGCCACTCAGTGACGATTCTTTCCTTCAGAACAGCAACCGTAGACGCCGGCGAATACCTAAACGGACCAATATCGGTTCCATCGTACAACCTGAACTTGAGCTCCACAAAATCTTCCTCCGGAATTTGCTCTTTAGTCATATCGCGTATCTCCAAAGCCGCTGAATCTCTCTTTCTCGCAATCAATCCGATCACTGCACAATTCCAAGACTTGTCTCTCCCTCTCTCTCTCTAACTCATAACCAATTAAGGAAAAAGTCAACAGCGGGCCGTCAGTTCAAGCTCTACCTCCCTTTCTAGCTCAGAATAGAAAACGGAATCAAGACTGAAACTTGTTGAGAGCGATTCATCGAAAAGTTGCATTACCTGAAAAAAATCCGAACGTGCCCCGATTGGCAGCCCGTCTTCTCCCTGCCCGGCGAATTTGGATGGGATGGGGAAAACCCTAAATTGGGTTCGGCCGGACTTCAGCAGGAAGAATCTTGACAATTACCCTTTTACCAGGTTTGGTCTGCTGGGTTTGGTCGAACAGGTTTGCGGGAGGAGGTGGGAGGAAGGAGGAGAGCGGCGGCGGCGGTGGTTTTGGGGAAAGAAGGAGGTGGGAGGAAGGAGGAAGAAGGGTTGGGTCATGGGTTGGGTTGGTTTTAATGACGTGGCGGGTTATAATGACGTGGCGGGTCGGGTTTTATTTTTGTTGGGTCATATCTGACTGATTTGGCAATTCTGTTTGCCACATCAGCACTTAACGGACTTCATTAACGGAGTTGGACGGAGACTAACGGCGAGTGACTAAATGCGTCCAGTTTTAGTAATTGTAGTGACCAAATTTGATATTAACTTTTTCTAGTGACTAAACATGTCCCGATTTTGTAATCTCAGTGAACAAATGTGTCTTTAACCCAATATAAAATGAATACAAATAGGATTTATTATTATCACTACCATCCATTATAAAAGTACAAGTTTGATTCCGCATTCCTTTAATTTTCTGGCCGCCTAAGAAAAAGGAGGGAGGATCCTGTGACTAAGGGGGAGTGCTTAGTCACTTGACTAAGCCCCTAACAGTCCTTAGATCAGGAACAACAATCTGACGGTTAAAAGGTGGAAAGGGCTATTTAATTAATGACAGCGGTAGTTTGGGTATTATGGAAAATTACGAAATATACAAACCGGAATTACAATCAGTACAAACCATTCAAACATAAAAGCAGTAGAAACTAAAATGACAAAACATACAAACAGATTTACAAACATTACAAACATATGAACTGTATAAACAATACAAATTAGACTGACAAACAATACAAACCATACAAAAAAGAAAAACTAGACCTACAATCCAACAAACTGGAAAAAACACTCGGGTTGACTTTGGAGGCTCCATCCCTATATAGAGGAGTTACATCCAAAAGTCAACCAGGTTGTTTTTTAGACATAAAAAATATTACAAACATGGTTGACAAAATTGATAAACATGGTGCACAAAAATAACAAAGCTTACAAACATTACAAAAGAAATCGACAAACATTACAAAATAACAAAGCGTACAAACCTTACAAAATAAACCGTCAACCAGTACAAAGCATAATGACCGTACAAAATGTCACTAAAAATGACAAACAAGAATGATAAACAATACAAATCGAATCTATACAAACATTACAAATTAGATCAACAAAATCACAAATCTAGCACTGTCGCCGGAAAATCCTTCTTCGACGTCGCTGGTCGTCGAAAAATCTACTCTGGTCGCCGGAAAACTCCTCCGATCAGCAAAATCTCTCTCTCTCTCTCTCTCTCTCTCTCTCTCTAAGGAAGTTGGGAAAATTCCCAAGAAAGGAAGCATGTTCCCAAAAAAGGCAAAGTCCCCGGGAAACTTGGCCGGCTGGCGCAAGCAACGGAGACAGGACGCAGTGGCTGGAGTGGCTGGCTGGCACAAGCGACGGAGACAGGATGCAGTGACTAGCCGCAAGGGGAACGGAGTCGGGACATTATCAGAAATTTTTTATTTATTTTATAATTAAAAAATAAAAAATAATCATGCAATTACTATATTGCCCTTCATTAAAATGGATTAATTGGAGCTCTTAGATTTTAATGATGTTGAGTGGCTGAGATTCACTTAGTCATGTGACTAAGGGATCCCCCTTAGTCACCTGATCTTAGCCCAAGAAAAGGAGGGTCTTTTTGCTTCCAATAACCAGCTCAAGATACAGTGCATAACCCATGGTTATACATCTATTAGTAACTAAATCTGTACCCTTCATTCAGAAAATTCATATCTAATGATGAAGAAATAAAGGTCATTTTTATTTTCCCTTGTTTTCTTAATCGGTGCATATCTTTTCGTTTTAACTTGGATTTCAATTTTTTTTCACAGCTGGAACGATTTAGTTGTGCTCTATAAAACGAGATCCATTTTCAATATTTTTTTTAGAAAAAAATTAATTTCTTGCCTCTCGGTACCAACTGCATACCATATGATATCTTCTTCGTTTTTGAAATTTTTTGCACAGAAGGAACGAGTTCATCATGATTTATTGGATCTACAAATTTCTGGGTGAACAAAATACAGGTCCAAAAAAATACCACATAATACCACCCTGGTACGGGGTGGTATCTTGTGGTACACAATGTTAAAAGTCGTAAATGAAAGTTAATATACTTATCCTATCATGTATTCAATCATCCTAAAATCTTGGTTTGTTCATAATCATACCACTATGGTGCGCTTTTCAAAACATAGGTATGCTTTTATTTCAATACCAGTCAATACCATATGGTATTGACTGATAAAAAATGGCTCAATTTTTTATTCCAAAAATATATCAAAGTGAATATCATTTTGAAGAGCACAATTAATCTGATCTAACTGTGCAAAAATAATTCGACTTAAAACGAGTGAGAAATCGTCCGTTGAAGATTAAAAGGGGAATTAAAAACTTTTCAGGAGAGAGAATGAGCGCTGATGTTGCGGATAGTGATTGGGTTATGCATGGTTATTGACCAGAAGATTATTGACCGGATCTGCTCCATGACCATCTTTCACACCCAAAAGCTTTTGCTCCGTCAAGAGAATTTACTTTCCTCTTTTCGCAACATAGAACTTCACCTAGACGATGTTGTATTAATTATCACCACTAGATCAGCCAGTTCACGGGTTCGGTTTGGCTCAGGGTCACTAAATTTCCTCGATCTTGGAGAGTGAATCGCCTATAATTTTCTGGGTCTGGGATGGTCTCACCACTTCGATCCGGTGATAAAGATAGGAACAAATCCCTGGCAGCAGAGGAAGCTGGACGGAGAGAGAGACGCCAGAGGAAGCTGTGCGGGTAGAGGATCCACATCATCAATGCAATAGCAAATAAAATGCAATATGATGTTTTTAACTTCTTATTGGGGTAAATTGCAAGTTTGGTCACTGAAATTACTATAAAATTTCACGTTTGCCACTGGAATTATATTATTCCATTCGTGGTCACTATGATTAGTTCAACAGTTCAAATTTGGTCACTCTCCATTAGATTTTGCTGATGTGGCAGTCAACTCTCTAGTTTACTGTTAAATAAATGACGTGACAATAAAAAAATCATATATAATAAATTTAATTTTTTTAAAATTTCCAGCTCATTCTAATAATTATTAAAAAATAAAGATAACAATTAATTTTCTAATCCCCACCTCCACCTACTCATCGGTTGAAGCCCACCTCCACCGGTTCCCAGCAAGCTCCAAAAGAGTCGCCGTCATTGATGAATTCCTTGGAACTCTCGTCGTTGGTGAAGCTGCCATGACCTCCGGCCACCCCTCCGACTAGAATCCCAATTGGGTTTGGAAACTAGTTTCATATCAAAAGCCGATATCAATTTCTCCACGAAAGACGCTAACCCATTTAGTGACGTCGTCCCCCGCAACTGCCTCTCTTGCTCGATGTCGAAACGATACGACGGCAGCTGCGACGTATCGAAGTGATGACACACCGTGTGGGAGTATTTCGTCCGCCGTAGCCAGACGTGTTAGAGTGGTATAAGATCCAGCATAACCTTCTCCCAACAACTCGAGTTATTGGGACCAACTGGTTTATGATATGGTATCAGAGCTGATTTGGCCAAGTGATCGAGTGTTCGAATCTCCACGACTCCTAATATTAACAGTTGATTAAAGCACATGGTATGGTGGGCCTGTGCAAATTTCAAGCCCATGAGTTGGCTTGGGGGCGTGTTAGAGAGTGGTATAAAATCCAGCATAACCTTCTCCCAACAACTCGAGTTATTCAAGGCGGAACTCGTTTCCTCCATTATCAGTTCTTCTTCTTCCTTCTCTTCTATGGTTCCTTCTTTCTTCTTCTTTTTTTGTTCTCAAACGTCGTTGATTCGTTACACCTCCTTCGTCTGCACGACGGTCGAAGGAGGAGGAGGACTGCCCTCTTCAAGAATGAAGCTTGTACAGATCGTAGCACCTTTTACGAGTGTAACTCAAATCTGATCGCTTCCCCAAGTTCATGAACGACCATTAAAGAGTATGCTTGCGGCCTGTACTTACTCCCCCAGACCGGGTTAATCTTGGGAAGAACAATAATGGCTACGGCGGACGAAATACTCCCACACGGTCCATTAAAGCCATCAACATCCTTGCGCCTAATGGAAATGGTGGTCGTTGTATATACTGAACCCAGAATCGGCGCCAGAATTGGTTAGCCCTTGCTTGGTAACAATGCCAACCCATTTGAAATGGTACAAAAACCCCCTTCCCGTTGAATGTCCCTTCCAGCCATGGCTCGATCGTCTCCTTCAAGAACCTCCTTACTGCTGGAATCACATCAGGGAAACCAACTTCCTCGGCGACTAATGCCAATCTAGCTCCCCTGGAGACCAACTTGCCGTAGAAGTAAGACGAAGTCGTGGCTATGGCCGATGCATTAAAGCCATAAACATCCTTGCGAAGCGCATCCATGATTTCATCGTAGCAATCATCTTTGATTCCCTTAACGAATGCCAGTCACTGAAACAGAATCCAATTTCATGTCCCATGAATCGCCGGCAACGACTACGAGCTCGCCGTTCATGCTCTTGTACTTCAAGCCTTCCATGAAGGTGATGTTTCAGTCATCGCCGGATAAAAGCTTGAGATGCAGGGGATGGGCGAGCATAAGCAGATCGACCCACACTTTCTTCTCCCATTTATACTCGACGGAGAAGGGCTTGGAGAGAACTGCCTCCCCCGTAACCGGGTAGTAGGAGTTGAACCGATCGAGGACGGATTTGGATTTCGGGTATCGCCATCCTCAGAATGCCGGAGAACCCGGTGAGGCGGTGATAGAGGTGATGGAAGAAGTGGTGTGGGTCAAGTTGACCGTAAATTAAATTAAATTTTTATTTATTAATGAGTTTAAAAATGAGTTGGAAATTAAAAAAGTTTAAATTTTAAATTTTATTAATTTTTTAATTGCCACGTCACTCATTTAACGGTCAAATATGAGAGTTGACTGCCACATCAGCAAAATCTAACGGAGAGTGACCAAACTTGAACTGTTGAACTAATCTTAGACTTAGGGCTGCAAATGAGCCGAGCTAAGCCGAGTTTTACCCCAGCTTGAGCTTGACTCATTAACAAATGAGTTGAGCTCGAGCCCGAGCCATTTATTAACGAGCCGAGTCCAGTCGAGTTCGAGCTAAGCTTGTTTATTAAATTCTTATATCGTATTTAATACATTCATTTTGTATGTCGAGTATGGTACATGTGATTGATGTAGCGATAAAAAAATAATCAAATGTTCAACATTAATTAATCTTATATTATAATTTTTAGGTGTCATATTGTTTAGTTAATAAATTTTAACTAGTTCAAATCATGTTATTTCATATCGAAACAATTTTGTACATAATTTCTTTATAGAATTAAAAATAAGGCATATTTTCTTACATGTTCAACATGTTAAACTTCACATGATGTGAGATATATAATTTAGCAATCCTATGAATTATGAAAGTCCAAATTAGATCGATTAGTCCATAAGTCAGTGATCAAGTTGGCCCTCAAACCACAATGTTGAGACATCTCATGAGCTCTAAATGAGCCAACACGTGTTGAGCTCAACAAGCCACCGAGTCGAGCTAGCTCGCGAGCTTCATGAGCTGAACATAGCTATGCTCAAGCTTGGCTCGTCAGTAAACGAATCGAGTTTCGAACGAGTTTTTCCCGATTCGAGCCTCGAGTTGCTCGCGAGTAGCTTGGCTCATTTGCAGCCCTAATCTTAGTGACCATGAATGGAATAAAATTATTCCAATGGCAAACGTGAAATTTTATAGTAATTCCAGTGACCAAACTTGCAATTTACCCCTTCTTATTGCCATCTCAATGTTTATGCAATCCATCTCAACTTTATTTTATTGCACATATATCAATGCAATTCACTTGCAATTGCATACATGAGTGTTTAAGTGACTTTATAATAAATAAAATAAATAAATCAAAGGATTTTTTATTTTCCTATGTGGTTTCATCTTCTATTTCATTTAATGCAAGTTTGCATCTTTGCAAATGTCCACTACATTTGGTGCAATCCCTTTTGCAATTACATATTGAGTGTCATGCAGGATTAGCAATTGAGCAAATACTATTGATGTGGATGCTCTTAGTCAACAATTTTGACTGTCAAACTTGACGGGTCAACCCATGGGTTTGGCCAAATTAGTTAGAATACGCATTAATTTAGGTCATGCTGGATATTCCGGAGAATTTTAGCCAAATTAATCCTTCATTATCAAATTTTGGCCATTTTAAAGTATTAACCCATAATATTATATACAGGGATGGCAATAATTACCCACTCATGGGTAATTATATCCAAATCCAAGTAGTCCCATTGATAATATGTTGGGTATGGGTGAAGTGCATATGGTTTGGTACTTTGTAAATGGGTTTGGGTAATGTATGGATATTCCTTCCATAATCTAAATGAGTATAGGTTGTGTATGAATACACATTTAGTTGAGGGTGTTTTATTTACACATATAAAAATTGGACCTATTTGTAAAACTTAAAAAGTTTAGATATCAAAATGTATGACAAAAAAAAATTTAGGTACCAAGATATAGTTTTTCATTGATATTTTGAGGATTTATATGCAAAAAAATTTAGGTACTAAATATGTAGATATATTAAGTTTAGGTACCAAACTGTAAATTGCATTTGGACATGAGTACAAACCTAAATCCATGTATTAAAAACCCAATCCAAATCAATGGGTATGGATATAAACCTATCAAACTTTACCCATTTACCATCTATTTGGACTTCATAATCATACCAACCCCAATTGGGTTTGCTAGTAAAATGTACATGGGTATGGACAAAATTGTCATCCCTAATTATATATGTATAGAAAATATCAAATATTATGAGAAAAATAAAAATCATTTCTGGATACAATACATACACATATGTATTATCGGACGAGTTTGAATTGGATACTGAGAAAATCATGTTCACCTACTATCCTCAATATTTGAATTGGGAATTTAGAGGTCATTTGCTTGTAGGATTTTAAAAAATGAAGGATTTAGGCAAAACCTTGGATTTTTTGGATGAAGGATTATGTGGGATTTTGTCACTTGGATTTGTGTTGGATTTTAAAATTTGCTTGTTTGTTAAATTTCATATTGGATTTGTGTCCATGGGATTTATTCATTATAAGCTGAATTTACATTTGTATCCTTAATGATTTGTGTCTTTGATGTTCAATATAGAAAATATTGAAAAGAGATTAAGATAGACCTGCCATTTACCATTAAAGATTTTAGCCTTCCACAAAATCCCAACTAAATAGGTGGGATTTTATAATCCGTGGACCCCAAGGATTTTGACCTCAAAATAATTCCACATACATGGGGCCACACACCATAATTCAATACCACTTTAACACAAAATATAGACTTTGTGCATAATCCTATTAGGGGTGGGCATTGGTGCGGTCCAAACCGCTCCGCCCGCTCCAAATCGCTTGTGCGGTCAGCCCAAACCGCACCGTTAAGATTGCGGTTTCATTATTAAGCGGTTCGTGGTTTTGCGGTACGAGCCGACCGAAACCGTGCGGTTGCGGTTCAAAACCGCAAACCGCTAAATCCCCTCAAATCACCGACTCTTCTCTCCTCGACTCCCTCTGCGCCGAAAACAGGGGACCCCCCGGAGTCCCCGGCGTCGCCACACACACAGTCTATCAGCAGGAGGAAAGAACCGTTATGTGGTGGTGGACCAAAATAAGGAAGTACAGAGGGGATTGGATTACCTTTGAGCTTGAGCAGAGCTTTCCTGGGCTTGGAAGCGCAGCCTTCGCAGTCGAGGTTGGGAACTCTAACCTCCACCATCTGCACCACCAGCAACAAATTATACACACAAACGTACAAACCCCCATTAGGCCACCATTTTCAAACATTAGTTCTTCATCAAAAAGCAACCCTCCCTCTAAACCGTAGAAACAGAGAGAGGGAGAGAGCTGAAACGAGAGGAGAAGAAGAAGCGGAAAGTGGAGCGATAGAGCTAGCTAGCTACTTACAGACATGGCGGCCGGATGGGAAGCAGTCGAAACGGCAGAGACGAACATGAAGTTGGGGAACAGGGGAAGTGAGAAGCGGGAAGGCCGAAGAAGAAGAAGAAGAGGAAGGGTGTGTTTCTTCTTCTTGGGTAATGGAGCAGAGGTATCATCGGCGGCAACAGTGCCATGGCAGTAGTAGCGGCCTGATGGTGATTGTGAGTTGGCTCGGGAACTCGAGGGGTCGAGGCTGCGTCGGAGGAAAAATCGGTCCCTGGGAGGGACAGACACAAGGAAGTGGGCGGGTCTTCGTTTCTGCTGCTACACGACGCCGTCGCAGCGGTGGCCGTAGCTTCGGCCGGTGGGACCACCCCGCCGGTTCTCGGCACGGGCCTGAACACGTGCGGGCAGGAGCGGCGGATAAAACAGGATGCTGTGTTTTTGCGGTTTTATTTGCGGTTGCGGTCCGAACCGCACCAAGTCGCTAACTAATGCGGATCGGTTGGACCGTACCAATTAACTTGCGGTTTTATTTGCGGTGCGGTCCAATTACTTTGCGGTGCGATGCGGTTTTTATCAACACGGTGCGGTGCGGTGCGGGTCGCACCAATGCCCACCCCTAAATCCTATGGGTGTGATATTTTAATTCAAAATTCATAATGAAAATCCTACAAACAAACGGCTAATTTTATCTTCAAAAATTCAGATTAGAGTTTACCCTATCAAATAAGGTCGAAATTCGACAGTTATCCACATATTTTGTAGATCCCTAACGCGAAGGAGTAGTTTAACTGCCGGCCTATGCCCAAATTTAAGATAACCGAACTGAGGGCCCATTATATAATATGGGCCGATTGGACGAACGATCCACTTTCAATCTCCTTGCATCGGGCCGGGGGAACCAAGCTGATTACCAACTACACACTACGTCAAGGACCCGGACCAGGAGAGTCCCTACTGAAAGGAGCTCTCCTTCACCGATTTCTTAGACAGCTCGGTGCTCAATATTTAGTTATTAGCGTGGCGACTTTGGCCGGAGGAATGTGAGGTATGAAATTTGATAATGTAATGTGGTGTATAGCTTATTATTGTATAGTTTTTTTTTTGGGAAACACGTGATAAAAATAGTGAATTTTAGTAGGAAAGAGACACGAATGATGCAACGAATAAAAAATCAGTCTTATGAACCAAAATCAAGTACCTGTTACCTTGTGAAACAATATTGTTTCTGGTAATATTATGAGGTGGAGTAAGTTTTATAGAAACCGAATTCCGGAAATCCGAATAAAAAATCGTCTATCCCGCCGGTTTTCGGGAAATGAGCATCTCACAATCGTTGCTAGCTTTTACTCGGCCCGTTGGCCGATTAATTTGCTTTATAAAACTTTCATCTTGTCATCATTGTGCCTTCTGGTTTTTTGCCAAGCCATGATAAAATCTAAAGAAATCAAGAATGAAGAACACAATTTGGGATAGGAACCACTGTTCCTGTATCCCTAGAAAATGGTGGTAATCACGGACTCACCTGCCAAACTGGTTTGGATTGAGATTTTTATCGGGTATCAGGGACACATGTGATTATAAATTAGACTTGATCAAAACGGGTCAAACTTGTAATTCAGCCTGTTTGACCGACCCATGCCAAACTCTAATTATTCTTTACTTTTAAACTTTCTATTTGAAAATAAAAAATATTGAAAGAAAAGAGATGATTGCAATTCGCCATTTGCACATCACTGATTCGGGAATAAAACTACAGAATTTCGAAAGGAAACTGAAAATGTTTAGGATCTTTTTAATGTTAAAAATAACCAAATAGATCTTTCTGTTTAGGTTTTTACTAACAAATACCAAACGTTTCCCTATAATATACACTATAATTTAATCATTATGATATCAAATAATTACATAATATATATTTGAAATGATAAAAATTGGACTAATTGGGTTGGTCGAGGTTGAACCATTGAATAACTTTAAAATACATTATATTTTAGCCACTAAGATATAAAATAATAGCATAATATATATTATGCTAGAGAAAATAGCTTGTTTTAAAATGGCAAACTCATGATGTTCATTTGTTTTACTTGATGGGCAAATCCCGTGTAGGTCAGGCCCATTCAACTCTTTTATTTTATGATTAGTGGTTAGCCCATTAGAATCCATGCATTAGTTCATTGTTAATTTTTTTTCTTTTTAGCAATAAAAAGGAGTATTATTTTTGCCTTTTCATATTTATTTTACCACCACGGAGAAATAAAATGACTTAAAGAAAAAAATCGACACTCCCGGACCCGTTTACATCCGCATGTGTACGGTAAGTTGGCCCGTTCTACAGAGGAAAAAGAAAAAAATTGACACTCCCTATTCTACCCTTCCTACAAACGCTCCTGGAGCAGGGAATTTGAAATGGGGGAAGGGTTTTTTCCTCTCTGCGATTATATGTTTTTAATTTAAAAAGATGCAACAAATATACTTAGTGTGATTGGTTATGATGTTTGTTTTTTTTAAAAGTGGTCATGGTTCGAATCTTAGTAAGTGTTTTTTTAATGAATAAAAAAGTAATTGTGAAGACCAAAATGTCCTTCCTACTTTCACTCTGGATGCAGGAAATTTGAAATGGAGCTTCAAGTTTTCTCATTTGACTTTTATTTATTGTGTAGATGTACAAAGAGGTCGGCTACAAACTATTACAGAGGTCGTTCCAATCACAGGGTACCATTTTTAATGGTCAGGTTTGTTCTTAATTTCTTAGAGGTTTGGGAATATCAGGAGGGTAAGTAGGGTTGTGCATTTCGGTTTGGGTTTTCGGGTTTAATTGAAATCGAACTGATTAGATACAATGTGGGGTTTTCGGGTTTGGATTTTGGATTTTGGTTTTTTCCATTTCGGGTTCGGTTTTGTTTATCGGTTTTTTGGTTTTTGACTGTAAACACTTAAGGACTAGCAGTTGGGCCATATCCTTAGGAGTTCGGTTTTCGAATTTCGCTTTTGCTTTAACCGAACCTAATAAGGAATTTTCGGATTTCGAGCAAACGAAAGCCGAAAATACTTATCGTATTGGGGTTCGACCTTTCAATGATTTCGGGTTTGGGTTTTCTAGTTTTATCGGGTAAGCGAACCCGACCTGAACGGACACCATTGAGGGTAAGCGGGGAACTAACTCGAAATGGTAATGCTTTTGGCCTTGGTTTGTATTAATTGCATACCCGTGTTGGAATGCTTCAGTTCAAATAATCTAGTCCCTTGTCCCATACACAAAATGATGAAAGTGGTAGTACATTCGGCTAAAGATGACCTTACATGAAAATGTGCATAATTTACTCCTAAGCGTTGGACCTAAATGTGTTCAATAGGGTTTGTATCTCCTCCATAATGACGAAGGGACGCCCTTTAATCAAGGGTAAGTAAGTTTATGATGGAGGCACGCCCTTTAATCAAGGGTAATTTAGTAAGTTTTATTACTTGAGTAGATCGATTAGGATTTTGGGTCAGCGTCTATATATTGTCATTTACTTATTTTGTCATAAGCAATCAATAAACAAAATATCAAAATATCGTTAAGTTATCCCAATTTCCCTCGCCATCGCTAATTCTACTTTATTCCTTCTCAAAACCCTAATTATCTTCTACTCAATCCCAAATCCAATCCCACTACCCTTCATTCACTCATCACATAACAACTCCAAAGTTAATTTTTTTTTTTTCACTCTGAAAAGTTTGAATTTTATGCCTTCTCTATAATGGTATCCATTTAAAAAAAAATGGAAAACAAAATCGATTCTCTTGAAGACATGACCATGTTCACAATTAGGTTTACCCGCTGTTAGGAGAATAAATATGTAGGTATGGTGATGATAATCAAGGTATCACAATTAAATCATAATAATATCCTCTGAAAGTTCGAAGTTCTTCGTGGAGTAATCTCATTCACAATCAATGATGGAGGTAGTTTGTAAGTAGAGGGTTCCATGGCACCGCTAAAATTTGAACATGAAACGTCCTTATTAGTAGCTTTAACAAAAAAAATTATAATTACATGATGCTTTAATACATTCTCTTGTATACATAGTTAATTTGCCAATTACAATATGTAAATTAAAATAATAAATCTCAAAACTCATCACCTCAAATCCCTAATTGTCTCCTTATACAACCCATATTTAGAAATTAGCCATGAAAAACATGTATCCTACCTCCACTAGTCATGTATTTTATTTATCTTCGGATGTTGAGTATTTTTGCTAACCTTCTGCACTTATATTATCCAACTTCTTTGGTTATTGTTGTTTTCCCTATGACCATAGAACTAGGGCACAAGGATTCTTTTGGGGGAAAGTTTAATGATTCCATTTATCCATTATGGACTTTTTAGTTCATTATCTTTGTTGAAGGGAAATGTTTGTTTAATATTCTTGAAAACATTATTGTTCGTTTGTGTGGTGACACTACTCGATGATTTCTATTGAATACTACTCCTAAAAAACACTAAGTGAAACCAATGAAGGTGATTGGGGTTCAATTGTACACATTTTACCCTCGTTTTCTTTAGACGTTTGGGGCACTTTCACTTTGTGAGGTTCGATTTTATGCTAGGTTGTTCTTGTTTTTAGTATGTTTAAGATCCTAGCAGGTGGAATCAACCTCGGGAACGAAAGTTGGATGAAAAGGGGTGAAAAAAGATCAAAAGGGACTAAGGGAGCAATCAACAGGTGTTCACGATGGAGGCCAGGAGTTCACGGTCAGCCCGGCCGTGAAGTGCAAGTAGTCAAGAGAGGTTTTTCCATCTTGTGGGCATTCGAGACATCACGACCACTCGACCGTGATAATCTGCTCCAGATTGTGAAGAGCATTAATATGCTCCAGTGAGGTTTTTCCATCACGGTGCAGGCTTATGGTTCACTACCGTGAAAAGCCTTCAATCTGGGTATAAAAGGAGAGCTGAGCTGAAAGAGAAAAGGGAGCCTAGTGTGAGAAAACTTCTTTTTCTTCTTCTTCGGATTTCTAGAGAGAGAAAGTGATGAACAAGAGAAGAGAAGAAGGTTATGGTTTCATTCAAACTCCAAGATTTGGGAATCTCATCCTCCAAGGTTGATCTCCACACCAAGGGAAGAAGGCAACCCTCTCATGAGGTCTCTTCTCCTTTGTGTATTTGATGGAAACATTTATTTTGCACATTTTGTCATTTATCGGTTATTATTTGTTAAACATTATTGGGGGGATTATTGGGTGGTTTAATAGTTTGGGGTAGCATTCGGCAATTAGCGGATTATATAAATACTTAGCTTGTGGGTTCTCATACCACTAAGCATAAATATTAAAACCTAATTACCTCTCTCTCTTCTTTCCTTCCCAGCCAAGACCCTCCCCTCCTCTTCTCTAGCTGTTGCCGCAACAAACCTTCCTTCCCCCTTCTCTTCTTTAATTCTGATCCCAATTCTCAATCCCTAGTTCTCTTTGGGTAATCAATCCCTAGTTGATTCCCCTAATTCCCTATCCCTAGATAGAACCGATTCTTGGGTTCTATCATATTGGTTTCAGAGCCTCAACGATTCTGTTACGACTCTCGCCGACTCAATATCGACATCCATGGTGCAGACCAAATCAATGACCGCGGCGGAGAAGGTCGTTGCCCAAGAGAAGGCCGCCCAAAGCAAGACCTCCGGGTCACTGGTGGATGGCGCCCTCGAAGACCTCACCGACACAGAGGTGTTACGCCGCAAGGTCGATCAGATGGAGGTGACGATGGGCGACCTGGACGCGCAAACCGCGAGCCTGCGTACTGGTCAGGACGCGCTGTCACTAGAGTTCCAGGCTATTCGCGAGATCCTAGAGCAACTGGTCCACGACAAGGTGAAGCCGGCCACCCTGGCATCGGAGGAATCCTCGGCAGCTCGATAATGGTGGTCGTGACGGGAGCGACTCCGAGCCTTGGCGTGGACGATTCCTTGGTCGATGCTAGCGCTAGGATGATAGGGAATGGCGGGGCAGTGCGCAGCCAACAAAGCCAGAGGCAGGCAGTCGCGGTGACGGCCGTTGACCTGGAGCGGAGTGAGCATGCGGGCCATGTCTCTTTTGGGCCTCCTCAAGGCACCGGGCTGCTGCCGACCCCTACGACCCAGGAGCTGGCGGTCATACGCGACAAGGCGAAGGCGCCAGGTTATGAGGCCGTGATCCGCGGCGCGAACGCGGTACCATTGGGCCCTTCATGGGAGGAGCAGGAGGCGAACTAAGCTAGGTACGAGCCATAGTGGGGCTGGTCCAACCGCCCCGTGGAATCGTGCTTGGTAGGCAGCGAGGGCTCAAACCAAACTAGTTCAGGCGGTCCCGGTAGGGCTGATCGACCACTAAACCGGCCGATCAGCAGCTGGTTGCTGTGGATGGTAAAGGTTCGATCCACGGAGGTGGCTACCAGGGGGTGGACCAGCATTCGGGCAGCCATGGGAGGCTGTGTGAGGACCGCCGGAGGGTTCATAGTACTTCCCTAGTGGACATGATGCGGAGGACGAGGCTTGGAGGTATGGGCCGCCACTGTCGGGTTTTCATGGCTCGTACGACGGTTCGTCCGGCATGGGCAGGTATGGTGGGCATTATCGGGGTTATGAGGGTGAAGATGGGCTTGTGTTTAGGGCTAAACCACCTACCATTGAGTTCCCCAAATTCAATGGTCAAGAGGATGCAGGATTGTGGTTGTACGCAGCTGACAGGTGGTCCGTAATCACCCCATCAAGGAGGAGAGGAAGGCGCATCTGGCATCTTTCTATCTGGAAGGGGATGCTCTACAGTGGTGGGAATGGTTGGAGAGGTCCTACTCGCAGCAAGGCACCTTGATCACCTGTAGGGGTTCAAGGACGAGCTTCGATACCAGTTTGGCAAATCGGAGGGTTGGGCTCCAGAGCAGCTGGCTAAGCTCCGCCAGACGGGAATGGTGGCGGAGTATAGGGCGGATTTTTTACAGTTGGGGAACCAGTGCACCGGTGCGTCGGAGGAGACATTGGTGGGGTTGTGCATGGCGGGGCTCAAACCGGAGATTGCATCTGCAATTAAGGTTTTTGAGCCTGACTCTTTGAAAGCTGCTTTTCGTCTTGCAGGTCACAAAGAGGAGGAGATAGCCAATTGACGGCGGTAGCTCGTTCGCTAGTGGTGGCGAGATCGGGCAGGTCGGTGCCAGCTGCGGGACAGCCATGTGGGCGAGCAACCAGGTGGGGGCGACGGCTTGGCCAGGACCGCCGGCTCCACCGAAGGGCTTTGTTCACCTGTCCCAGGCGGAGATCGATCAGAAGCGCAAGGAAGGCAAATGCTTCAACTGCAATGAGCGGTTCACGGTGGGGCACAAGTGTGCGAAGCCACAGATGATGATGTTCATCGGCCGCTGGGAAGACGATGCCGAGGATGATGCGGTCGTGTTCGAGTGGGTGGTGGATCCTAAGGACGAAAACAAGTAAACTCAAACTCAATCTTGAGGTCAAGGTTTTTCATAAGGAGGCGAGGATGATGGAAACATTTATTTTGCACATTTAGTCATTTATCGGTTATTATTTGTTAAACATTATTGGGGGGATTATTGGGTGGTTTAATTGTGTGGGGTAGCATTCTGCAATTAGCTGATTATCTAAATACTTAGCTTGTGGGTTCTCATAACACTAAGCAGAATATTAAAACCTAATTACCTCTCTCTCTTCTTTCCTTCCTAGCCGAGACCCTCCCCTCCTCTTCTCTAGTTGTTGCCGCAACAAACCTTCCTTCCCCTTCTCTTCTTTAATTCCGATCCCAATTCCCAATCCCTAGTTCTCTTCAGGTAATCAATCCCTAGTTGATTCCCCTAATTCCCTATCCCTAGATAGACCCGATTCTTGGATTATATCAGTATTCCTACTTCTTAGCATGGAGTAGTCCTTTCTTTCACTTGGGTGTTTGTGAACCCTAGCTATAATTTTGTGAATATTTGTAAGGATTGAATGATTTGTGTGTGGTTGTGTTTTAATATAAGTATTGAGGTATTTTTATGAAGGTTGTGTTGTGTTTTCCAATTCCAACTCTTGTGCCAATTTGACCTAGGTAGAGGGAAATCCCCTTCTTGCTAAGAGGCTTTTAAAAGCTAGAAATCCTTCGCCAAATCGAGTCACCTACTTATGTCAAATTAGGGCAATCCTCATACTACGTTTTAGCACCTTGGGTAAGTTGTATTTTGGCCGTACGAACTAGAATTCGAGGGAGAAGCCTAAGCAACCCTTAGTCGATTGGCCAGGAGAGCTACCTAGATAGCTTGATTTGATATCCCTTGCCCTAGTGACTGTACATGGGCACTGGGCCGTGCTTGGGCCGGCACGACACGGGCACGCTTCAGGCCCATTTATTTCGTGTTGTGCTTGGCACGGCCCCTCAGTTTTCATGTCGTGCCATGCAAGTCCATTTGTTAACTTTGCTAGGCCCGGCCCAGACCCGGGCACGGTTCAAATCGTGTCGTGTCTATTCGTGCTCGTTTCATGCTCGTATTCGTGTTTAATGAAAAGGACGAAAACAAAAGAGAGAATGAAAAAGAAGGTGAAATTGGACGGAGGAAGATAGTATTAACCGACAATGTTTGAGAAAAGTAACAAATAAGGGGGGGAAAGAATATTGGAAGTATAGCGAGTGTGATTTGGTTTTGTTTAATTCTTTGTCCATTTTTACTTATGTAATTACGTATATATCTTTAGGACACTTCTAACAACAACAACAAATAATTATTTTTCTACTTGTGCTTTGTAATATTTGAACCTATAATTCTTTTTATATTATTTTCTATCAAATAAATATTATTTCCGTGCCATGTACGTTCTTATACTCAATAAAGTCTCGAAAATATTAGGCCCGACACGACCCACTTATATACCTTGTCGTGCTCGTGCTCGTGCCCGTGCCCATGAAGTTTAGGCCCGGCACGGCCCATAAATTATTCCTGTTCGTGCCGGGTTGGGTCATTTATTTTCTGTCCGTGCTCGTGTCGTGCTAGCCCGTGGACGGCACGGCCCGGTGCCCACGTACACTAGTGACTGAGAGAGTGGAGCTTGTTCACTTGTTGCGCTTCCCTACGGTTTACAACCGCTTTTACCACACTTTGCATCCGGTTCAACAAATCTTGATCACTAGCTAGTGGGAACAACACTCGGGTGAAGCCTTCACAATTAGTGTTCAAAACCATTTACATTTCCAATTGCTTTTAATCATAGTCCATAGTTTTAACCAAAATTCGATTGTTAGATAATGTTTCAATCAGTTGAAGTAGGGGTACATGGACCGTCCCGGTTTGACTTTTAAAACATATTTGCTCTATATTGCACCCGGCTAAGGTTTATACTTGGGTCTTGGGTGGGATTTTAATTGTGATATTCGGGACGAGTCAGAAGGGCATTGTAGTACAATGGAGCAAATTTTAATATTGAATCTACCGGTCGTTAGAGTTACTATTACTCAGACTCAGGGTATTATTTAGCATATAAGATTCAGGATGAATAAAGTAAATAACTAAGAATTGACAACACAGTAAGTAACTTGATCAAGTTTCGGGTTAAGAAAAGTCACTAAGGTAGTGAGTCCCCCTATTCATTAGCCGGATTAATGATTGTTGACTCCTTAGTTTGTTTCACCTAATGTTTATGTTGAGGACAATCTTAATAAGCCTTGAATCTCAAAATTGAAGCGATCACGGCTCTCTTGAATAGTTTGCTTAAAGGGACTTGACTCGCTAATACCAACACACTAAAAAACGACCAAGTATATTCATAACTTAGGAATGTAGTATAGTGGGTTTTGTTTTAATTGTCAATCCGAGTCATAGAAGTACTGACTAATCAGTGAATTATCTAGTATCTCGCGATCAAAGTGTAGAGAAGTTATTTACATGCAAAGCATAAAATAAAGCAGGTAATTTTTCCAATTTCCAAATATGAGAAACACCACTCAAGTAAGTGTCCCCCTAGTTCTACAGTTAGGTCTAGTTGCCATTCCCCTTATTCGATTCAATTTATACTTATACTGCGGAAAGTCTTGAGATATTCTGGAATCTCGACTAAAGCAGATCAGACCCTCTTGGATAGAGTACCCAGCGGTATACTATCCTCCACTTGAATAAATGGTATGACCCAAATTCGAAGAGAACCCTCGAATTTGGATGATATGACCAAAGTACGCAGTGTCAACGATCTTTTCTTGATTTTCTTATTCCAACATCCTTTTTTTTATTTTTTCTTCTTCAACTCGAAATAAACGATAAAGTGGAACACAATCAATAAGATCCCAACTCATGTAAAGGGCCAATTGGTATATGAAACCAATCAAACAATCACCCATTCATGAATAAAGCCAATCGATATTTAGTAGATGCTCGCCACAACTAGACGCATTCTCTAGTTGATAAGAGACACGTGAAAACCTCCTGAAATCCTCGGCAGAAAAATTTGCACAAAACATTCCTACGAAACACGAGTAAACACTCTATAACTTGATTTCTAAATATTGGGTACAAAATTCGTAGGTCTCACACCCTCTATTTATAGACTCTCTAACACTAATCCACAACATAAAAGGAAGGCAAACAGATGACCAAATCCTACACTTAAAAGAAAAAACAAATTCTTAACAAACAAGTAAAGATTAAGTCAACAACTCTCTTATAATCTAGCCTTCAAATCCGCCCCCCTTGTGTTCACACTCGAAGTTCCTTTCTGTTGGGATATGGATTAATATGCCTACACGACTATAAACGGGCCCAAGCCCACCGCAAGGCGTCCTGGGCCCAAACCCACTCAAGGAAGCCCAAACCCTATATAAGGAGGCCTAACCCTCCAAGCTAAAGATCCTCTCTTCCCCCTCCTCACTTCTACCCTAAGGTCTCTCTCTAAACTCTCTCTCTACATACCATAAACCGCTTTCTATATTGTACTAACTTGGGCATCGGAGCGTAGATCCCGGAGGCCGCCCCCCCCCCCCCCCCCCCCCGCCTCACAGATTCTTCCACTCGCGAGGAGATCGGACGAGGGAGTCCAGATCGGAGCCCCATAACTGCCTAGTACATTCTAGGCTCAAACAATTGGCGGCCACCGTGGGGCATTGATTTGGCAACTCTATCGTTTGATTTTTTAGGGAGGGAAGAAAGGAGCTACTCCGCCACCAACTACAAGCAATCGCAACGTCCACAAGGTCTGACCGAAGCCGTCGGAGCAAAAGAACAAAAAGGTCTTTCCTCAACCAACCACAAGTATTGGCGACAAGCAGCCTCAACCTCCCGAAAACAACGACAACAAGCGCTGGTCAAAAGAAAGAAAAAGCATCGGCAGCAGCACTGCCAAAGGAAAAGCGAGAAAAAAATAAAATAAAATAAAATGGAGCAGCGTCAATATTCCAGCGGCCGGAGAGGTTATCATCGCGCCATCGCCACCAACTCATCTTCTTATTCTCCGATACTCCTCAACCACAAGCCCAGCTCCAACGGCAAAATCGGCTCGCACCAACCGCCAAGAAAAAACCAGAACCAGAGGAAGAGGAAATATGAGCAAACCATGGAGCAAGTGCAAAAGAAAGGAAATTGTCAGTCTGAGGATTTTGGGAAGGAACCGACTCTTCCTCCATCAATTTACAAGCCACGGCAACAGCTCAATGAAGATGGTGAAGAATAGACGAAAGAAAAAAAAACTGGAAAATTCCTAATTCCGATCACCGGAGATGACGCCGCCAGAAATAAGGGAAGGAACCAGCAGTCGCTATCTCACTTTTCCCAAACCCCTTCGACCTTGCATCCCATCAGCCACACTTTAACTCTGCCTATTGCTACGGTGATGTCTCAATCACACTTTCCTCCTATGTCAGAAAATGCTAAGGCGCCACGAGTACCGAGGCCACACTTTAACTCTGCCTACTGCTACAGTGATGTCTCAATCACACTTTCCTCCTATGTCAGAAAAAGCTAAGGCGCCACGAATACCGAGGTTCACATATATCGAGGCAACAAAGCAGGAGCCCAGAAGAGGAGGCAACAAGGCCACCTGCAAAGTTTGGGCCGCCAAGGACATAGGCCCAACATGCAAAAATCGCCCTTCAGCCCATCTCCGCGAAGGAGACGCTCACCATCCGACGCTTCTCCCATCACGGTACGCAGCCGTCGTGTAACTCGCTTCAGCCCAGAGCATGCATCCACTCACAAAGCGGCCCGCCTTGCAAAGACCCGTCAAACCTCCAACCGCCACTTCACTCACAAAGCGGCCCGCCTACCACCAAACCAAGGCCCAAGACCGCGAGCCGCCACACTTCATCATTAGTCGGCCCGCCTTCGCCTCGAGGCCCGCTAAAGACCTGGCGAGCCTCCAACTGCCGCTTCCGAAGCCCACCATCACAAAGCCCGCAAACCGCCTGCCACTGCCAGACCGCCAAGGCCCGTGGGCCGCTTCGCAAAGGCAAGCACGGCCCGCCATTAGCCGCTTGACCCAGCTTCAGTCAGCTCAATCCGGGCTCAATTAAAAAGAAATGGGAATCGCTGGAGCCAGGATTCGAACCTCAATTCTACCGTCTGAAAGGAAGGGAACCGCCCAATATGCTACAAGGACACATTGGTTAATTCATCGACCTGCTGCCTCCTCTACTATCTTTTCTCAAGATAAGTAATTTCTTCAAGAATATATCTTCAATTCAACGCCATGAAGAGGCATCACCACCATTCTAGGATATTCATAATAAAATTATATGCTTATTTATACTATGAGAATATTGGATACTAGCACCTCATGCTATATTTATCAGATCCCCGCCTCCAGCGGAGAGTCGAAGAATCACGCCTCATGCCTCCAGGCTAGGCTCGAAGATTCCCGCCTCCGAGCGATACTCTCTCCGGAGAATACTTACCGCCTCCGAGCGATGCTCCCTCTCGGGAATGCTTCCCGCCTCCGAGCGAGGCACCCTTGGGGGATTGATTCATGCCTTCCGCCTCCGGGCAAGGCTAAAGTACCGCCTCCGAGCGATGCACCCTTCGGGGATTGATTCATGCCTTACGCCTCCGGGCAAGGCTAAAATACCGCCTCCGAGCGATGCACCCTTCGGGGATTGATTCATGCCTTCCGCCTCCAGGCAAGGCTAAAATACCGCCTCCGAGCGATGCACCCTTTGGGGGTTGATTCATGTCTTCCGCCACTGAGCAAGGCTCGTAAACCGCCTCTGGGCGAGGCTCCCCCCGATGAATGCTTCCCGCCTCCGAGCGATGTTCCCTCTTTGGAATGCAATGCGAAAGAGTGAAGGAGCGATGCGCTCCCTAGGAAGCCTAAGGAGCAAAGCGCTTCACAGAAAGCCGAGGAGCGATGCGCTTCCCAAGAAGCCTAAGGAGCAAAGCGCTTCCCAGGAAGCGAAGGAGCAATGCGCTTCCCAGGAAGCCGAGGAGCGATGCGTTTCCCAGGAAGCCAAGGAACAATGCGCTTCCCAGGAAGCCGAGCGGCGATGCGCTTCCCAGCCGAGGAGCGACGCGCTTCCCAGGAAGCCGAGGAGCGATGCGCTTCGCAGGAAGCCAAGGAGCGATGCGCTTCCCAAGAAGCCGAGCGGCGACGCGCTTCCCAGGAAGCCAAGGAGCAATGCGCTTCCCAGGAAGCCGAGCGGCGACGCGATTCTCAGGAAGCCAAGGAGCGATGCGCTTCCCAGGAAGCCAAGGGAGCAACGGGCTTCCCAGGAAGCCGAGGAGCGATGCGCTTCCAAGCCGAAGGCGCGAGGCGCTTCCCCAGGAAGCCGAAGAGCGACGCGCTTCCCAGGAAGCCAAGGAGCGATGCGCTTCCCAGGAAGTCGAGGGAGCTATGCACTTCTCATGAAGTAAAGGAGCGATGCGCTTCCCAGGAAGTCGAAGGTGCGAGGCGCTTCCCAAGAAGCCAAAGGAGAAGCGCACCCCAGGAAGCCGAAGAAGCACTAAGCTTTCCAGAAAGCTGAAAGACTAATGCGCTTCTCAAAAGGCGAAATACTAAGCTTCCTAGAAGAGAACAGTTGTTCTTGCCTCACACAAGTAAGACATTAACAAGACACATGACTTCCTGACAGCATGGACGCGACATTGGGGAGACACGAAACATGAGCGTCTTGAGTTAAAACTCTCAAGCCGTGGGGGCCACCCTACCTAGGTCGCAATTATGGTCCACTAGCGCTTACAACAATGGACTAGCGAAGGAACTCTTAACGACTTTGAGAGCTTTGGTTCAAGATATCGAAAGTCAAGCAAGGGGCAAAGGAAATGACCACGCAACTCGCACAAGGGGCAAACCGCGTCATCCAGTGAAACATCCTGTTACGGCAAATCCCATATTTCGATCGCTAGAAAGTTCGCGATTTTAAATCGAGCGTTTTAACAATATTTCGGCGAAATTTGGATTATCGATCGATCGGATAAGTATACGTATTAATTATATATATATACATATATATATATATATAATTATATGTTATATAAATAAATAAGCGGTCGGGGACCGCTCAAATATATATACCCCTCGTCCAAATCCTCCCCGTACCATTTCTCCCATCTTTTCATCATTTATATGCCGAGAGAAACAGAGAGCGCAGAGGCAGTCCGATGAAATTTTTCAAAGCTCTGTTCTTGAATTCTAGCAATCCAAAAATCCCGTAAGTAATGCCTAATTCATCTATACATCGTGATTTATCGATTTAGAGCTTTAAAACGAGTTTTTGGTTCAGGAATTTCTTGAATTCCCGATCTGCCAAATTAGGGTTTCGGAGTATCCAGAAGCCGGATTGAGCCCAAATTTCAGATACGAGCTTCTTGCAGCGAGGTAATCAATCCTCTAGTTCTAATTCATGAATTTCGGCAATTATTTAGGTCGGGGTCCAAACCGCTGAATTTAGCTCCGGCCAGGGTTTGATGTATTTTTATCAAGAATTTGACCCGGAGCCTAGAACTAATATCGACGGGGATACTGCAGGGGATATTAGGACGGTCTCGGATTGTAATTCGGGGTTCGTTCGTGAAATTGACGTTTTAGTACGGGAGGCTAGAACCGGTGTTTGAGCGACCAGAACTGGTGAGGGATTAGCACGGCATACCGGGTTTGTCGTATCACGATAATTATATTGATGCTTAGAATTGATCTAGGTGAACTAGAATGGCATGATTAGGGGTGTATGAGCTTTTGTGCTATATGTTGAGCCCTGGATTGCTGTATGATATTATTGACTTGCCCTAATCGATATGAACCTTGTTTATGCTGATGATTGTGTATATATTGCAAATTGTGGGCTTGACTGTTAATATGCTTTACGATGGTTCGAGAAGGTGATTAGGTATGATTTTTCATGATTGTTGTATTTGGATGCACAAGTGGGAAAATATATATTCCCTGGTGATATTATGATGTTTAAGGAGGATGACTTGCACGAGGGTTTATCCCGAGGAAGTGCAATTATACGACTCCTAATTTACCTATGTTGAGCCAATTATGGCCAGGTCAAGTACATGTGCAAGTAACGAACTATGATTAAGCAAGATGATATATGAATCATGTATAAGGATACCAAATATGAGTGTTGTGGTCTCACGGTCAATTACGTAGTAATTAGGGCTCCCTATGCTATTACTCTATTATGATATATGTATGATAGTCACACCTCTCATGTGGTGGTGACTAAAGAATTCTTATGAGATATGACCACACCCAGAGCGGTGTCGGGGTATGACTACACCCATAGTGGTGTGGGGTATGTATGACCACATCCGACGGGATGTTGGGGTATGTATGACTACATCCGACGGGATGTGGGGTATGTTTCCCGGGAGAGTTATTAGCATGGGAGTAGCCAGGCGCCTATAAGTAAAACATGATAAGATGCATTTGCATAAGTCAAGGTGGTTGAGTCTTTTGCCTATTGGGATGTCGGAGGGCTGAGATCTGATCCTAGTGCTTTGGCTTGATTGCTAGATGTATGGTAGGGGTATGCTGGTTATGAACTCACTATGCGATGATTATCTCACTCAGCTATGAGCTGACCCTCTTTTATTCTTCTTCTCTGCTTATGCTATGTGTAAGCAGATCATCAGCAGCAGTAGATAGGTGTATAGGTGGGAGGTGAGCAAGAGTTGAAGGCAAGATGAGGTATGGTCTTCAACCATTCTGTGCTTGGACTACTACTCGGGATTTTGGCCAGTGATCCACACCTTATTGTAAAAATGTTTTGAGAACGTTTTTCATGTGCATACTAGCTTCTGATGTAGTGTGAGATATCCACAGGTGTGGAAAGTTAATGATATGTGTATATTTATGTGGTTGTGTAAGTTATGACGATTATGGTACGTATAAGTATGGTATGCAGTTGTGGAGTATGAAACTGTGAATATGGCTATGAAAGTCCATGTATATGGTTGTTAGTATATGTTTGTCATTGAATGCATGGATTCAGATAAATTATTTTGCAGGTTTTAGTTACAAGAACTGTTAGCCCATTACGCGAGTAATTCATGTCGAAATTTTATTTGGGTAAATTTTTGGTAATTAATGTAACACCCGGGATTAATTCCGCTGCAATTGTATGAACAATATCATTAGGCAAAACGTATAGGGTAGGGTGTTACATCCAGATTCGTAAGTAAGGCAAATTAATACACGATTAACGCATTATGTTACTCCTTCCATTCTTACAGAATACAAGAAGTAAAGGGGCAATTATTGGGATATGGATTAATATGCCTACACGACTATAAACGGGCCCAAGCCCACCGCAAGGCGTCTTGGGCCCAAGCCCACTCAAGGAAGCCCAAACCCTATATAAGGAGGCCTAACCCTCCAAGCTAAATTTCCTCTCTTCCCCCTCCTCACTTCTACCCTAAGGTCTCTCTCTAAACTCTCTCTCTCTCTACATACCATAAACCTCTTTCTATATTGTACTAACTTGGGCGTCGGAGCGTAGATCCCGGGGGCCGCCCCCCGCCTCACAGATTCTTCCACTCCCGATGAGATCGGACGAGGGAGACCAGATCGGAGCCCCATAACCGCCTAGTACATTCCAGGCTCAAACACTTTCACACTTATATTCCTTTCACACTCTGTGTTCACACTGTGGGGATAATTCATCATTCCAGCCCGAATTCATTCCTTCTTCTAATCTCATCTTCTCTTGATTCTGGTCCACGAATTGTAAGAATGTGATGGGCTTCCCTCGATGCAAATCCACTTCCAACAAGAATGATCCCATTTGATCCTTGTATCGTTGTACTCGGACCTTCATTTTGGAACTCAAGAACTATATATGTTGGCATTCAATTTCACATGAATAAACTCGTAAGTCTCGCTGATAGAGCCATTTTCAAAAATCTTAAATGCTCTCAAACTCTCTTTGAACCTCTTAATTCGTCTTTTGGCTCATGGTCCACCTGCAGAGATTACTTGACCTCAAATAAGATCATGAGGGTTGAGCGTGATAGCATCAATAAACTACCAAGGCAAGTCGATAAGACTTCCTCTATTGGCTTTTAACTCCAGTAAAGAGCAGTGAATCAATTCACTCTCTGCAATCGATTCACTACCTCCAATTCACGTTGCTCTATTGACCTATTCAGAGACCATCGTTCTAGGTCAAAGCAGGAATCATAATATGTGCTCAAGACTCATGTCATTCTGATTAAAGTCTCAATTGAATATAAAATAGTCAAATGTCATGAATTTGGGTTCATACAACTGCACCTGACATACAGATCTAGGGTTCTTCATACCAAAGTGAAAGGAAGGTTTACTCCATGGACAGAGGAAGGAACGCAAGGCTGGATATGGTCATCATCGTGTAGGTGAGTGAAATCTTCTCCAGATCAGCAATCAGTACTTTGAAGGAAAGGAATCGAGCTCCAATGGTCTTAAGTGGCTTAAGTCGGCTCCTTAAGGTTTGTTCTTCGTCACTAGCTTTCTCTTTGACTCTCTAGGTTCGTTCTTGGAAAGTGAAAATCATATCCTTTAATTTTTGTCTGAGTCTGCCCTTTATACTCTGGAGATTTGCGAGTTACGGGCAAAGTTACGGCAGTAACTCTCTTCCTCCGTCTGTAACTTGTGCCAAAACGTCGACGTTGATGCAAACCGTAAACCAAGATTTATGGTCCCAAATATAAATAGTAATTCAACTACCTCTCACTCCCACGAACCCCATCTCACCCACGAAACCTCCCTCCCTCTCTACGTCAAACCCTTCTCCCCTCTCTGTCTCATCGACGATTATGAGCGCCGAAACCAGTGACGTGCCGCCTGACCATTTGTCGACCTCGCCTACTCTGCTGGCCTCGCCAACATCTCCGTCTCTCCCCACAACCGCAGTCTAGCGTCGCTTCTAACGCCCACACTGTCGCCATCGCCTCGGCCATACTCCGCCTCAGCGCCATCCTCCCTCACCGTACTCCGCCTCAACGTCATCCTCCCTCTTTGCCTTCTCTCTCTATCGCAGTGATGGTGATGGTAGTTTTACATGGGGAAGGTATATGCCCCTGGACGAGAAAGAGAGAAAGGAATTGGAAAGTATGGACCAATTTTAATAGTAGTGATTTTGTTAAGTTATAGTAGTATTTTCGGTTAAGTTTTAGTTTTTTTTTTGTTAAGTTACAGTGGTTTTGATTAGTAGTATTTAATAGTATTCGTTTTATTAAGGTGTAGTAGCGATTATTTATCTTTTAGTAGTGGGTTTTTTCGGCCTTGTTAATAGTGATTTATAAATTTTATCATTTATGTAGTAGTGATTCTTATTAAAATTGTCAATGGTTGCAAATTAGAAAATGTTACAACACTACTAGTTACATAAAAATCACTACGGAACCTAAAAAAACACTATTATCAACCTCTAAAACCATCTGTCACTATTAAACAATAATCCTAAAATCACTACTATCCGCCAAAATGACTACAGATTTAAGTAGATAAGAATTTATTAGTATTTTTTTTTGTAGAAAATGACTAATAAATCAAAGAGAGAGAAATTGTATTTTCGATTTTAATTTTTTTAATTTTTAATTTTTTTAAATACCATACAAACCCTTCATGACTAACCATAGTCAAATTTAACTTAAAAGAATAAACGATAATTAGACTAGTTACCACGGTGGTAACTCCTATGAAGTTAGCACTCTAACCTCTTCCCAAGTTGTCCTGTGCTAATTAAGACAGCGTCATTAAGATATCGGATTATGTTTTGTTTGATGGTTGTGAGAGTGTTGGCAAGGGGAAGATCCTCTATTAATTAATCAAACCGCAAAAAAAAAAGAGTAATTACTCAGTAACTGACAGAAAGCAACAAAGCGTGACAGCGGTGTGGTGAGTAAAGTAAAACTAATTCGATTAATTAATTAGTAAAAGAACCGCAACAACCCAGAAGCAGTTAAAGCCGAGTTAGGGTAAATAAAAGAGACGAAGCCGTGATTGGCGTTTTGGCTGTTTACTCCCCCTTCCCTTCCCTCTCTCTCTCACAGGCTCAGTAGAGAGCGCAACAGCGTCGTTGCACGTGCACTCCAACCTCCTCCTCCTCCTCCTCCTCGGTTAAAACGTCGAGCCTCCCACAAGCCACCAACAAACAGAGATAGCAACAAACGCCTTCCCCTTCCCCCTTTTATTCACAAAACAAACACCTTCCTTGCATTGCATTCCAATTCCATAATCAAGCAGAGAGAGAGAAGAAGAAGAAGGAGACACGAAGGGTACTGCTACTTACTCCCGCCATTAATGCTCCCCGGCAACAAAGCGTGAGAGAGAGAGAGGCTGTGCGCCAGTTCCCCCATCGCTCTTCGTCGCTTTCTCGCTTTTACCTTCCACCAATTCCATCACCAGTTTCAAGTACGCCACTCTCTCTCACTCTCAATCCACCGTCATTCCCTCCCCTGCCTCCGAAATGGCGGACGAGATGGAACTCAGTAAGGTGACTCTCGAGATCTTCTCCAAACTGGAGCAGCAATGGCTCTCCTACTGCGTCGACGGCGCCGCCAAGAAAACCAGAGTCCTCAGCATCGACGGCGGCGGGACCACCGGCATTGTCGCCGCAGCCGCTCTCGTCCACTTGGAGGACCAGATTCGCCTCAAGACCGGCGATCCCCACGCTCGGGTCGCCGACTTCTTCGACCTCGTCGCCGGCACCGGCATTGGAGCCGTCCTCGCCTCGATGCTCGCAGCCGACGACGGTTCCGGCCGTCCTCTGTTCTCGGCCAGGGAAGCGGCCGCCTTCCTCGCCGACAGGAACTCGGAGCTTTTCAGGTCCAAGTTCCTCCTCGGCCGGCGGTTGTCCGGGCGGAGCATGGACAAGGCGCTGAAGGAAGCGTTCCGGCGGAAGGAGGACGGCAAGATCTTGACGATGAAGGACACGTGCAAGCCTCTCCTCGTCCCCTGCTTCGATCTCAAGACCAGCGCTCCCTTCGTCTTCTCCCGCGCCGACGCCTCGGAGTCCTCCAGCTTCGACTTCGAGCTCTGGCAGGTCTGCCGCGCCACCACCGCGACCCCGGGACTGTTCAAGCCTTTCGGCCTCCAGTCCGTCGACGGGAAAACGTCCTGCTGCGCCGTTGACGGCGGATTGGTGATGAACAACCCGACGGCGGCCGCGGTGACTCACGTGCTCCACAACAAGCGCGACTTCCCGTCGGTGAACGGCGTCGAGGATCTGCTCGTGCTGTCCCTCGGCAACGGGTCGTCCACCGCCGGCTCACTCCGGCGACGGCGCAACGGCGAGTGCTCCGCTTCGTCGATCGTGAGCATCGCGCTGGACGGCGTGGCCGAGACGGTGGACCAGATGATGGGGAACGCTTTCTGTTGGAACCGCACGGACTACATCAGAATCCAGGTGCGGTTACAGATTGCAATACACGAAAACCTTCTCTCTTTTTTTTCCCCCCATAGATTTCTTCCATTGCTGCACGCAAACGGGGAGGGGTGTTTTCTGTTTCGGAATCCGATGCACTGAAAAGAAAAAAATTATTATTAATATTAATTATTTTTTAAAGCGATGAGCGGAGAATTAATTAGCAAGTTTGACTTTCGGGTTTTCATTAATCGGGAACTGACAGAGTGCAGAGTGTAGTAGTGGTAGGCAGCAGGGAGAGTTAGAGTGACTGACGGCGTGATTTGTGGTTGCAGGTAAATGGGTTGACGAGCGGAGGAAGGAGGACGGAGGAGGTGGTAACGGAGAGAGGGGTGGAGTCGCTGCCGTTTGGCGGGAAGCGGTTACTGACGGAGACAAACGGGGAGAGACTGGAGGAATTGGCGCAACGTCTTGTTGCCTGTGGGAGGAGGAGCAGCTTGCCTCCGAGCCCCTGCAAAGATTCCGCTGTTAGCCCTCTCGCTAACGGCCGTTAGTTAGCCTTAGAAACATCGACGACTAGTTTATTTTTCCTAATCCGCCGATCAATGCACTCATGTTTACTCCCTTGTTAATTGATGTAATCCTCCTAGCCTAATTATAATGTTTTTAGTAACCCAGAGTTTTAGCTTTTTGAGTCAATTGTCTTCAGGTTCTTAACCTTTTGCAGCTTTACAATAAGTAATAATGATAATAATGAGAGGGAAGCAGGCAGGTAAATCTTATTATGTTAGTCCAATAATTAGTTCTAGGTGTCGTACAAAATGGTTACAAATTTTGTATTTTGTACAAATGGTTACAAATATATGGTTTAAAGTATGACATGCATAATGGTTATTTGTCCATCTCCATCCAAAACTCTTTTAACCAAACTAGACCAGACCCAACCCCTAAATAAAGAACTGACCCGACCCACCAATTAATCTACCCAACTTAATTGATTTGGTTAACATAGAGGTTTGGTTAGATTTGGCTGACATGGAGGGTTTAAATGATGTGGCGGGTCGGGTCAGTCAATTTTCGGGTTAAAAGGTGATGGTTAGCCGAATCCGTCAGCCACGTCATCACTTAACGGACGCCATTAACGGCGTTGGACGGCAGCTAACGGAGAGTGACCATAAATGAACGGTTTTTGTAAAGTTAGTGACCAAAACTGGATTTAAATATTTTGAGTGACCAAATATGCACGCTTTTTGTAATGTCAGTGACCAACCATGCAATTAACCCTTTTAAAGTAGGACATGCATATGGTTATTTCTCAATCTCCATCCAAAACTCTTTTAATTTTGTCCAGTCATCAATGCCCGACACTAAAAACATAAATAAACAAAAATTTACCAACCACACCATTTAACCAAACCACCCAACCCACCCGGTCACTGAATCCAAATATAATAAGGCCTGAATTCGGTTAACTTTTAATCTTGGCCGGGCCGGCTCGTTATTTTTCTTACTAAATTGTATAGTACTAGTACTACGCTAGTCTCTACTCTCTAGTGTCTAGCTCTACACTCTGCTTTAGCTTTATAGCCGTCGTGGTGGTTTGACCGTGAGAAAGAAAAAGAACGATAAATTACACATTTGTTAATTGAGATTACAAAATCATGTCATGTTTAGTCACTAGAAAAAATTAATATTAATTTTGATCACTCGTCGAATTACTAAAACATGTTACATGTCACTCTCCCGTTAGCCTCCATCCAACTCCGATCTCCGTTAGCCTCCGTCCAACTCAATTAACAGACTTGGACGGAAACTAACGGGAGAGGGACTAAATGTGACATGTTTCAGTATTTCAAGTGACCAAAATTGATATTAATTTTTTCTTGTGACTAAACATGACATGATTTTGTAATCTCAGTGACCAAATGTGGCATTTACTCGAAGTTTTTTAAGGTGAAAATGAGAGATGGAAGCAGATTCACTAGTGTCCGAATTTTTTATGCTCACTTCAATGCAATTTAATATTATTGTCATTGTACCGGTATCAATATAATTAGCTTGTAATTGGTTTTTAATTTAATTATAAAAATATAAATAATTAAAAAAAGAAAATAAAAAAATGACGTGGCTTGCATTTCGTAATTGCATTAGAACATACACATAATGCAAATTGTAAAAGCAATTGCATTTGTGCTTTTTAATACCGCCTCGATTTTTTTTATTCAACTCACATTACTTTCATTTACCCACATCAAATATCAATGAAATTAACTTGCAAGTGCATATGGGCACAACTTATTTTTTATAAAATAAAAGGTTAATATATTTATTATTTTATCTATACATAAAATAAAAACTATAAATGTCAACATGGAATTGCAAATGAAATTGCAAGAAATGATAGCTCGCATGGTTTCAATTGAGACTTCCATCAATGTAATTAAAAATGCAATTGCATTTTCATTGACATATTACTTTGCGCTATAGTATTCGATCGATGCAAAAAATTACTTCACAACACTTTTTGAGATCTCCGAAGCTGCAAACAGACGAAGGCAGTTTGATCCACTTTTGTCGCCAAAAAAGTCATTTGCTGCCCCAAGTCGATCATTTTGTGATTCAGCTAATCTTTGAATGATCATATAACTTTCCACTCTACTTATTTTATCAACACTAATTTTTTCCGATTTTGCATAACCTTTCAATGACATTAAATTTTGTTATAGAATTATTTTTATAATATATATGCAGAGGTGAAAAATAAATCTTGAGTTATTCTCAAAATCTCTTAAATAAATCTACAAACATGTAATCTTTTGGAAAAAAATTTCCTATTAAAAGTTGGAATCCTTGAAAATTTATGCAATGTAAAAAAAAATTTATCCAGCGAAAAAAATATGTTGATCGAATTGTGAACCACAAAGTTTCGGTCGTTCAAAAGTTTATCGAAGTAACAAAATGCCCCGTTTAGGACAACAAATGGTGTTTTTGGAGACGGATGTGGATTTTCCTGGTTCATGACTTCGTAAATCTTAAAAAAATTATGCAAAATAAAATGAAATTCGTTGCAGTTGGATCACCGATACTAAATTTTTGAAGTATGAGGCTTATGTGGTGGTTTCCCAAAGGCTCGAACAGCTATAACTCTGGATTATTTTCAACAATTCTGGCCAAGAGGAAGTAAGCGGTACAACCGGAGACAATGACGATTTGGTTTGCCGCAAACCACTATTTAGATCGCTGGTATTTTAGGAAAATGCGGAAATGTTTTTAGTAGCTCCTCCATTTGGGAAAAATGCCTTGTGTACATAATTGGGCGTATGGTGTGCAGCAAATTTATCAAGTCCGGGGGGCATTAAATATATGGTAGCTGCCAGCTCAGCATGTGTCTGGCAAATTTATTTGTTTTTGTTTTGGGGTGGGGTTTCATTGAAGGTAAATGTCAAAGCAGTTCATACTGGAACCAGCTGCACTGCAGCTTGAAAATAAAATAAAAAATAAAAAAACAAGTAGGGTGGAGAGAGAGAGAGAGAGAGAGAGAGAGATGCATAGATGTGATGTGATCCAAAAGTCCACACGAGCAAAGTGTCGCCTAGTGTAGTACTAGCCAGTGTGTTGGGAGTGTAGGGTGCAGCACAAAATTATAATATCAAAGGCAAGGCAACCACTCAGTCCTCACGCTACCGCATTGAATGAATGTCCCTTCGCTAATCACCACCGATAATTTTCCTTTGGCATGAATTCTAGATGAATGATTCTTTGAATTCATGTATTCTGAAGAATCTATCGTTTATTTTTTCAAAATTTTATTCAATACATGCATTTGAGGTGGGCTCTCAAATCTCATATCACCCACAATCACTCATTTTAAATCTCAACAAAAAAGTGAGATTCTTCCTTTGAGATTGTTAGCTTTAATTTGTTTCACTTTTAGCTCATCAAGTGATTTTTTCTTTTCTTTAAAAATTTTGAATGGCTACAACCAAACAAGACATTCTTTCAATCATCTAATTCTTACAATCTTTGTATTGACAATAGATGTATTCATCAAATACACATATTTGAAGAATCTCAACTTCCAAACGAACCTTAATTATGAGTCATTTGGATGACAAATTTAAATTTTTTGATAACCCTCAAATATCTTGTTTAAAAATCATGGCAATTGCATTGAGGAGTTTTAGCCAAAACCCTTGTTTATTTATGAATATTAGTATTTAATAATAAAAACAAAAGGTTTAATTTTGCCCTCTTCTCATTTCTTCCTCTATGTAATGTGGTTCCAGTTAAGAATGGTTATCTTCAAGTAGCAAATAGACAACAACTTGGTGTTTAAGGTGTTGGGTTAGTTAAACATGATAATATAGAGTTGTATTTGATGTCGTGTTAATTCCAAATAGTGATAATTGGAGAGCTCGCCAAAGAGGATTGTCGTGTTGTGTTGGACCCTTTGGCTCTTTTGTTCGGGATTTGAAGATCGGAGACAGATTAGTAGGGGAAGTAAACAAGCAAGGATATTCTAATTGGAGGGGCTTTCTTGCCAATATGTGTCTCCTTATAGTTAGTGTCTATGTCTTCTTTTTCGGTTCAACTTTTGTCTTATCGTCCTTCAATTTTTTTTTTAGTAAGTTTGATACTATTTACAATCTTTGGCATTATCGTTTGGGTCATCCAAGTTCTCTTTGTTTTTTAACCATGTTTGAACATAATTTATTTGTTCATAAAAAACATAATTTATTTGGTAGTAAAATAATTGGTAGCTCCTCCAAAATTCGGTGTGCTAGTTACGTAGAGGCTAAAACTGCTCATCGATCACGCCATGTGTTATACATCGATCTACCTTTTCATCTCAAGTCTGATCTTTTGTTTGTAGCTATTGAGTTTGTTGACATGATTAAGACAATTTGATAGAACCATTCGGGTTAGATTTGATCTAGGAGGAGAGTTTAGTTCAACTCTTGTATAAAACTTGTATCCATCTTGCAACATTTTGAGCCAAAGATCTTGGTCCTAGAATTTCCCAACATAATGGATTAGTTGAAAGGAAAAATTGCCATGTCCTTGAGCATACTCAAGCCTAACTTTTAGCCTCACATGTTCCTCCCATTTTAGTCCGAAACTCTGGCTACCATAATTCTATTGATAAATTATTACATTACTTCTACTCTTGACCAGCGTAGTCCATTCATTGTCTTGCTTTCTCATCATTCATATTATAGTCGTCTTCATATATTTGGATGCATATGCTTTTTTTTTTATTCCTCACGGAGAATGTACTAAATTAACTTCCAAAATTGTTTGTTGTGTATTTTAGGATATAGTATATTCATAATGTACTAAATTAACTTCCAAAATTGTTTGTTGTGTATTTTAGGATATAGTATATTCATAAGGTGCATCTATTTTTTTATCCCTCTCGCCAGCTTATTTAGGTTTCTAGTGATGTCATCTTTTTCGAGATTTCATGTTTCATCCAACTTTTTCGGAGTATTTTTCATTCGTGTTATCCTCAACCCGAATCCTTTGATGGTGATGATGATGTAAATTTTGATCCTCATTGCATAGGGCTTTTTACAAGAATATGATGTAAATTTTGCTGAAACTTTTGCATCATTAGCTAAAATGCAATATGTTCGTACCTTGTTGGTTGTTGCACCGCTTTGTTAGTTGCCTTTATATGAATTGGTTGTGAAATATGATCTTCTTCACAGTGATTTTTAGCAGGTGATATATATGTAGCATCCTCCTGGTTATACTATTGGCTCGTCAGATTAGGTTTATCTTCTTCATAGCTCACTCTATGGCCTAAAGCACACATCGAGGGCTTGTTCAAAAAGTTCATACTATGCTTATGGATGTTGGTTTTAAGCAAAGTCTTAGTGATCCATCTCTTTTTATAACTTGGCCTGCATAGGGGTTGGTGGTCTTTTGGTCTACGTTGATGATACGATTGTTACCAGAGATGATGTGCAGGGAATTGCACGTCTTACTTCTAGCTTGCATGTTGCATTTCATCTCAAGGGACTAGGCTCATTTTCCTAATTTCTTATACTAGCTTATAACCCGGCCCGTTGGCCGGAATATTTATATTTGATTATTTATATTTTCATGTTACGTTTAATCTATCAATCCGTTTAATTTTATTGACAATCCTTCGATCGAAATACATAAAGAAAGAATATGTAGATCAAACATTTGGAGAAATATAAAAATGTATCATTGATCTCATTTCCAAAATGATAATTAAGTGCCCAGTAAACTGCTATTAGTTAGTTGATTGTCAAGAAAGATAGAGTATAAAACCTTGCAATCCTACATAAAGGTTCAATGCTCTCATTTTAGGAACAATATGCCACTTATCAAAAAGAAATGAAGAGTTGTTGATTGATTACAGTCAACTATATGCTAACAACTCAGCCAAGAGGGAACCATCACAACTTGAGAGCAAACGCTAAAATTAGGGTTACTTCCAATACACTAATAGATTCGATTAAAGTAATAAGGAACAAAAGTAGACACTCCCTCTCTATCAGTTCCAGTATGTTTGAATAAATAATCGACCGACCTACTTCAGTAAATCAATTGATGATTCCTCGTTTTAAGATAGAATTAGGTTGCGATAGCTTGAAAATCCATAAACCTAAAGGTCCAATAGCCACCCCTCTCTGTTGTACAATAATTTTTTTTTATCCCCTTTATCTTCAATCTCAACAGGAATATGTTTCAACCAAAAATTCAATTTTTAATCCTCCTTCAGCACCTCCATATATTGAACTCCATTCTATTCGTTATGGATTGATATCGGAGTTGAATTTTTTTACTTGCCCAGTTTAAATCCCCAAGAATAAAAATGTAGTGCCAAGAGACCAAAAGATTGATTTTCAAAGGCGACCTTGTACTGTGAACTGAAAGGGGCGCAAATTATTGCACAATGGAGGGAATTTCAGAGGAAGTTAGAAAGAGATAAGAACAAAGATAAAAAAAAAAGTATAAACTTAAATATAAATTGAAAAATGCAAGGACAAAACACGTAGTAATAGAATTGGTTTATTTCATGTTGGCTAATTACCAATTCACCTTTAGCGAAAATTAGGAGAGAGTAGTGATTTTAGAATTGAGAAACTACATGAAACTATGCTATTAAAATTACAGTATCAAGCACCATAAAATACATACGGTAGACTTAGTGGGCTTGCTAATCATATGATGAAAAAGTCCTCTGATTTTCAGAGTGTCACTTCGTGTATGTTTTGTATTAAAGAAGATTCAAAAAATTTGTTTAGTGTAATTGGTTGTGATTGTTGTCTTTGTTTGAAGAGACCCGGGTTCAAATCCTGATATTGACATTTTTATATGGAATAAATAATTAATTGTACAGACAAAAATGACCTTCCTACTTTCACTCTCGTTGGAGGAAATTTCCTACTTTCACTCTCGTTGGAGGAAATTTAAAATAGAGAAAAATAGACAAAACTCTACTATATATTGTTGGAGGATTTGAAGTTAATAGGTCTCCATAAGGTATTCTTGTTTAGAAATGAAAGTATATTGATGATTTGTTATTGACTGCTCGTTATAATGCATCCAGTCCTATTTCAACACTTATTGAGTTGAATATCAAATTGAGAAGGGATGCATGAATGCAACTGTCTGATGGTGGGTACTATCTGACTATCGTGGAAGTATGATTATTTGGAAAATACTTGGCCGGCGTAGCCTACGTTGTTCAAATACTTAGTCAGTTTATTTGCGCTACCTTCAGGGAACAAGAATGTTGGTCTCTTCTTGTCGAGTAGTGGTGATCTTGTATTGCACGCTCTCAGATTCTTACTATACTGGATGTATTGATACTAAAAAAATCTACTACGAGATGTTGTGTTCAGGTTGGTGAAACATTTATCTCCTAGCATTGTAAGAAACAAGTTCGAGTGTCGAACCAAGTTTTGGGTGTCTCTTGTAATCTGCCAATACCTCCCTTTGTTAATAATACGAGCACCATCCAGATCACGATTAATCCAGTTATCCATGAATGTATCAAACATATAAAAGTACATTTTCATTAAATTTGTGATTTGGCCCAAGATGAAACCGTTCACTTGTCCTACATTGCTTGAGAGTACTAAATTGTATACATGTTCACCAAATTCATTATGTGTGCTCGTCATTGGTTTCTTGTTGGCTAGTTGTTCTCCTTCAAACAAGATTATGCGAAGATTTTCTCTTCGATTATTCTTGTGGGTACATGTATTAGACTTGTGGTCTTTCGACACCCAAACCCAACAACCTGAACATTTGCTCAATGGTTTCTCTTTGGGAATTTGAGTTCCCTTCCATATTTTGGTTTGAAAGCTTCTGTTCTTCATTATCACTAAGATTTGTTCTTCTTTTCATGAACTAGGGGGCTTTATCAGAATCCTTCATGCCTCTTTTATCATCTATTGACATCCTCATTTTATTATATACTAGGTGGCGATGCCGCGACATGTCGCGAAGCGGAGATGGCCTATGGGCATATATTATATGACCCGTTATGATATTTTGTTAGTATTATTAGTCTAAAATTAATTTTTTGTTAGCAGTTTTATTAGTAATATTGACTTGCCAATATGATATTGACTGAAAAGAGATATATGGTGGTTAACATCCCATTTAAATTTTTTTTGAAAATTTTGGCTAGTAAATGATATTTACCTAAACCCAAGTAGACCCATTGATTATCGGTAGGGAATGCGTTACGTATATATGGGTTTGGACATCTGTAGATGGGTTTGGGTAGGTTATGAATATTTACTTCCATAATCTAAATGTGTATGAGGATACCCATTTATTCTAGCGTGTTGTAATTATGCATACAAAAATTATACCTATTTTTTTAAAAACTTCAAATTACCAAAATGTAATACACAAAAAAATTTAGATACTAAAATATAATATTCCATCAATATTTTGAGGACTTATATGCCAACAAAATAAACTTAGATTATAAATCTAAAGATCTATTAAGTTTAGGTACAAAATTGTAATTTGCATAGTTGAGGCTTAATTCCTTTTATGGTGATGTATTTGAGATGATAATTATTTACTTCTATATAGAAAATGAAAGATGTTTATTTGATATGTGTAGATACCAAGCAAACATTCCACGTATAATTGTTGAAAATTCTAGCCTAGGTGAAAAAGAAAAACCCTAGAGAGAAGCAACTCGCTTAAAATTTCACGCCTTTAAATCTCTGAAAATAAGACGGAGCATTCATTTTTTTGCCAATATTTGGACGAATCATAGCCGTCGATTATTGTTTCTAATTAAATTGATATTGGAGTATAAGATTTAGGGAGCTAAGACCTAGATTTTGATCTTTAAGGGTTAGAGTATAATACCATGTCCAAAAGATCAATCAATTCAAGGTCTGGATAGCGTTTTCATACTCAAGGTATGCGGTACACCGGATTTCACTCGGGGTACCGTAGAACTCGCCATATATATATATATATTTATTTATTTAATTGGACTCGACATTAAGCTAAAAAAGTTAGTGGGTTATGGTTCAATTATTAGTTCTCTAGACTGTTGGTGAGTTGTGTACCAACCCGTTCATACTTGTGATTAGAGTACATAAAAGTAGTATACTAATTAGGGTTAGACGAAGAAGGCAGAGAAAAAAATAAAGAAAGGGTTATGGAAGGCGAGTGAAAAATGAAACGAAGAGGAAGTAGATGATGGAAAATTTTTGACCATTTCTTTTAGTTAGCCATCAATACAAAAGTCAACCCTTTTTCACCGTAGCAATTTATTGACACTTGCTTATATAGATGTCGCATATTTTGTTACATGTAGTTAGTAGAAGTTTGTTAGTACCCGTAAATGTATTAAATGAGTTTATAAATTCGCTCTGACAATATTTTAGAGTCGTCTCTCTTTTATCATTTATTTAATATTTCACGTATTGAGGCAAACTAAATTTATACGTCGATTGGATTCATGTATTGGTTCAAAAGGATTGGTGGATTGTATTCATGGATTCAAGTGAAATCTAAACATTGGACCAATATGTAAATTTAAAAAATTGTAGGTACGAAAATCTCATAAAATTTAGATACCAAAACATAATTGTTCAATGATTTTACATTAAAATTAAATTTGGGGTATCAAAATGTAAAATGTACATTATAGTGACTAAGTTGTGATTTAATTAAATTTGGGGTATGAAAATGTAGCATTTTATGCAACAGTGACCTTACTTCATATTTATATATGTTAAGAAATTAAATTTGGGGTATCAAAATGTATAATGTACATTATAGTGACTAAGTTGTGATTTAATTAAATTAGGGTATCAAAATTTAACATTTTATGCAACAGTAACCTTACTTTATATTTATATATATATTAAACTTTAAACGTTCTCTTTATTGTAGGACATATTTTAGGGCTTTTATTCCTAGGTGGTTGTTCATATTTATTTGAACATCCATATCTATCATAAACATATTCTACATGGTTACAACAACTCTTGTTAAGATAGGGTATCCATTTGCATCATGCCTAACTTGGAGTTTAGTACATGCCATTGTCATGACATAATGTACTACCGGTATCCTTCCTCCTAATCCATCAACAATTTGATTTTCATTGAAAAGTAGATCATAAGTTATTTTGCTACTTATGGCCAAGGACTTGATACCTTAACAAAGAACAACTAAATCATGTATTGTCGTCCTCATTTTATTATAACTTATTGATCCTTTTCTCTAATGTTAGTTGATAATTTGAATACACAATTTTTTTTCCAAGTCGTTAGCTACTATTGCTCATACGCTTTCAGTTAATATTGATCTAGTGATTTTATCATTTTTTTTGTATCGAACGCCAATATATTCCAAAATATGTGGCTAATTCGGATGTTGTCAGAACCGAACCGGAGTATGATCCGGTAATGCGAACGGCTCGCACTTTAGTGGTCCAACCGGCACTAGACCGTTTAAAAACCGTTAGAGAACCGGTACCTAATAAACGTTATCAATATAAATAATGGATATTTCTTAATCAGAGCTCGTCTCTTTCTTTCGAAATTGTGAAATGGAAATAAGGATTAAGGTTGAGAGTCCGATGTTTTTGGTTTATTTCAATTTTCAATTTTCTGCAATTTTTTTAATTAAATTTAACAACTTAATGGCAAAAACCGGACGAGCGGCTCGATCGACTCGAGCGGTTAATCGCCTCGACCGCTCGTCAACCGCTACATAAAACCGGAGCGAGTTTTAGACTGTTCTGAGCCGGTTTTGTGACCGGATGGCGGTTTTACCGGTCGAGCCGAGCGGCTCGACTCGGCTTTAATAACACTGCAGTAATTCCTACGATGTGGCTTTACGTAACTCATAAGATTGATTCAATGTAAAGCTGCACACTTTAGTTGTTATCCTAATCACCGTGATCCGCTCGTCTATCCTATAATATACATGCCTTTTACAATCAATTATAAGGAAAACACTTGAAATTATAACCTGTCTTAAATGATTATCCTTACTAAGGAAATCACCCTTAGCCATATGAGGGTAATTAGGTTTAAAATCATGCCTCCTAGTAGTAAAAAGTTCATTAAGCGTTCGATCATCTACTTCAATCGGATTATTATCCATTGAACCCATATATTTTTTAAGATCGATTGCTAAGCGACTAGTACTAGAATTAGAAATTTCCTTATTAAGTTCCAAAATATATGTAACTATTTTTTCTTGAAAAAAATTTCAAAACATAAGATTCATTAACCGTTACTTTTAACGTTCTTGTACAATTTTTTTTTTTTTTTTGTATAATAGATCTTGAACTTGGCTTCCTACCTTTTTTTCCAGACTCGGGCTTTGCTTTGGAAGCTTGAATAAATTTTGAATTTAAACATTTATTTTGGCTTTGTAGATGGGCATGATTTGTGAGATTTGACTTTACATTATGATAAGAAGACTCTTCTTCATTTCCCATGGTGGTTTATGGAATATCAGGGGGCTTCAATGCCCTTGACAAACACTCAGCTGTCTTGCGATAGTTAAGGAGTCACAAGGTGGATTTAGTGTTGCAAGCTAAATCCTTGCTTGTGATTATCAGAGTTACGCGGTAGAGGTTCAATCGAGAAGAACTTGATTGAACTTGGGAAATTGAAAACTAAAACGGACCAAAGGTGCAACTTCACACAAGGGAAAAGGCTCAATTGGGTTATGATTGGATCTCGTCCACGATTGAGATGGTTTTCAATCGATACGAAGCACAAAATGATGCTGGAGCACAACCAACAACTAAGGGTTTGGTGACAAAGTCACTTTGTTCAATTCATCTCCAACTAACATTATATCGAGGCTTTCAATCCATTAAATAGCAGACAACAAACTAAAATCGAACTCTTATCTAACAAGGATTCAAAATTAGGTCAAATTCTAACAAGGAAACAAAAATCCAAAATAGAATAGGAAAGAATTCTCGGCTGCTTAACACACAAGTAGTTCACTTCCTGAGCAAGCAATTGAACTTAGCCTCCATAACGACTTTGAGGCTCTCATTTGAAGCTTTCGAAGGAGTTTCAGGCCAATCAGGCTTCATTCATTTCTTCAAAAAGTCTCCAACTTCATCCTCCAACTCCCAGCTTCCTTTGAATGTACCCCATTCGTCTTCAAGTAGGCAACTCGAACAGTCTCCATATTTGGCCAAAATCAGGCAATTTTCCATTGTCTTCATAGCAACTTGGGCATTCTTGTTCATGCTATTAAGAGCTTGTAATTGAGCAACCAATCTCTCATAAACTTAAAAAAAAACTCTTAATGTTCATATCCCAACCTTCCTCTTGCATTTCCATCGATTAAAATGTAAGATATGAACCTCCAAAGAAAGCACCACGATACGGGTTGAACACTTAGCCACATTCTTCCAATCTTACTTCCAACATGAGTTGATCCTTTGGCAAGTAATTGAACCTTGTACAAGGGGGTATTTGGGATCATATTATTTAGTTGGGTTGCTTGAGACTAGAGTTAGTTTGGAAAATAGTAGTAAGATAGTTTATAATAATTTTGCAAATTGGGTGCATATGAATAATTGTGATGATTCAAAATTTGGTCTTGTCTGGCTATTATGGAGGCCAGATCGGATAGTCACTCGTATGGATGAAGGAGAATATTATTTGAAGGTGAAGGTGGTGGGGAAGGTGACTTTAGTGGTGATGTTTATTTATTCGCCAAATAAGGATCTCTAGAGGGCTCAATTATACAAAAAAAACTTTTGTTACTTAAAGAGTCAGTGTTGCCTTGGGCATTCCTGGGAGATTTTAATGCTATTACTGAGTTGAATAAAGCTTCTAATGCCCTTATTGTTACTCAGAGTACTCTGGATTTCAGGAACTGGATTAATATTATGCAATTAATAAATCATAAGGTAACAAGATCATGGTTTACCCAGTGGAATAAGCATAAAGGAAATCCCATTTCAAGGAGGCTTGATAGGTTGCTGATGAATGAAAGATGGTTGGAGGTGTTTAGATTCAGTTTGATTTGTACTACAACTCCAGGGGTGTCTAATCATTGTGGTATCTTACTGGAAACTTCCCCTCCTGTAGAATACTACCAAAACCATTTAAATATTTTGGATTCTGGAAACAGCATCCTAGATATTAAGAAATTGTGGCTGAAGCATGGAAAAAACAAAGTGGTTTGTCTCCCTCATTATGTGTTCTAGGGAAGATTGAGAGAAGTGAAAAGAGGTTTACGAAAACTTAATAAAGAGGAGTATGCTGAAATTTCTAAGAGAGCTCGAGTGCTTGAACAAGAATTGGCAAGGGTTCAGTTTGAAGTGTTGAGGGATCCTAGCTCTATCTTAATATCTGAAGAGAAGAAGTTGGGGATGGATTGTTTGGAAGCTAGAAGAGCTATACTATAAGCAAAAATCTAGAACCTAGTATGTTCAAGAAGGTGATTCAAACACTGCCTTCTTTCATAAGTCTGTGAAAGTTCGGACTTTGAAGCAACATATAACCAGAATTATTGATTCTCAGGACAGAGTGGTGGAAGATGTGAAGGGTATAAGTGAAGTGGTTGTGGATTTTTACAAAAATCTGATTGGCACAATGGATACTGTTGTGGTAAAACAGGCAGAGGGTTATTATGAGGAGCTAATACAATTGAAGTTGAATGATGAAGATGCTCAGGGTCTTATGAAGGGTGTATCTAGGCAGGAGATAAAGCAAACTTTCAAAGGAATGGGGAGGGACAAAGCCCCAGGGCCAGATGGGTTTCCAGTGAAGTTTTTGCTTGATCATTGGGAATTGGGATTTTTTGGGAAGAATGTTGAGCAGGTAATACTTCATTTCTTTTCTACTGGTATAATGCCTCAGATAGTTGATTCTACTATATTCAATTTGATTGCTAAAGTCCGTAGTGCGGAGAGAATGAAAGATTTCAGACCTATATCGTGTTGTAATGTAATTTACAAAGGCATATCTAAATTGTTGGCTATTAGGTTGTCTTCAGTTCTCCCCAAAGTTATTAGTCGATCTCAATCAACGTTTATTAAAGGGAGATCCATTATGGCAACATCTTGTTGGTCTCAGAGCTGGTGAGGGATTATCACAGGAAGCATATTACTCCTAGGTGTGTAGTTAAATTTACATTATGAAAGCTTTTGATTTGGTTAATTGAAATTTTTTATTCGATGTTCTGACTGCTATAAAGTTCCCTGCTGGGTTTGTTACTTTGATCATAGCTTGTGTCACTACCCCTAATATTACTGTGTCTATAAATGGAGGCTTGTGTGGGAAATTTTCAGCTTATAGAGGGTTAAGGCAGGGAGATCCATTCTCTCCTTACCTTTTCACAGTGGTAATAGAAGCATTCGAGTGTTTAATGAAAAAGCAGTCGATTCCTGTCAAATTCCTTTCCATTCTAGATGTAAGTTTCTAGGGATAACTCATGTTTGCTTTGTTGATGATCTGATGGTGTTTACTAATGGATCTGTTTGTGGGGTGGTTGGAGTGAGTAGGTTGCTGGAAGAGTTTTATCTCTTGTCTGGGTTAAGGTGTAACCCTGCCAAAAGTCAATTGTTTTGCGCAGGAATACACAGGGAGGAGAAAGAGATGATATATGGTTTTACGGGTTTTGCTTTGGGTAATCTACCGGTTGAGTATCTAGGAGTTCCATTAATTTCTGGAAAGTTAAAGAGGTAGGATTGTAAGGTTTTAATTGACAAGATTACACAAAGATTAAGGAGTTGGAGGGCACATCTGCTTAGTTGTGCAGGAAAACTGCAGCTTGTTTCTACTGTCATTTCAAGTACGCTGCAATATTGGATGAATTTATTTCTATTACCTCAGTATGTGATACAGAAGGTTGAGAGACTATGTAGTGACTTTATCTGGAATGTCAGTGATGATAGGGGGTGATCCAAAGTAATTATTGTCTTGGACAAGTTGAAAAAAACCGAAAGGTGAGGGTGGCCTTGGAGTTCGTAACTTTCTAATATGGAATCTGGCATGTGTTGCAAGGGATATATGGGAGATTTTGGCTGTAAGTGGATCTCTATGGGCGGTTTGGGTGCTAAAGTATCAGGTCAAAGATTGAAATTGTTTGATTATCTCTGCCTCTTCTGCTGGGACTTGGATCTGGAAGTGGATTCTAAATTGCAGGAATGCTATAGAATCATTCGTCTCTGGTTAAGGGAAAAATCTAATGTCATTTCATCATTGTCATATCATGATCTTACTGTTATGGTATGACCGACAACACCATCATAGTGATAATATAATGATATGACAGTAGTAAGATGACGTGAATTGCTTTGTTCTAACAAATATAAAAATGGATATTATCTTGTAGATCACAAAAGGTTGAATTTTTCTACACAATTATTTTGAAATTCGATAGAAAATAAATGAGATATCGACCTTTGAAAAATTATAGGAAAATTGAAAAACGGGTTAACAACATGCCTTGAAATCCACAAAATATCTAAAATATCCGGTAAGTTATCCTCAAAATCTCCTATTTCCCTTATTCTTTATTTTGAAGATATGAGCCATTAAATATATTTTCAAATTACAACCATGAAATATAATTTTGTAGTATATGAAGATTGAAGGATTTTGTAATGAAACATAATCATTTTTTAGTTATATATACATAGTAATTTCCAATTTACTTCCATCACCACACACATAAATCCACCATTTCCCCCATGTTGACATGTTCCCCTATCGATCTGATCTTAATCTGCCGTACACGTGTTCTCCTCTCTGTTCCACATTTCAGATCTTTATATGAGCATCTTGATGTCATTAAATATTGAGTTGTACTTTTTTATTTAATCATATCTCACTGCTTAATAATTTTTTATTTTTTCATGAACTGTAACGTTGCATGGTCATATGTTACACATATAAATATGTGGTTGTGTAGATTTTGATGTAGATTGTCATAGGATCTTGTGGTCTCCTAAGTACCTAGAACACTAAGAACAGCCCATTATTAGCTTTCCCAGTTTCATTGACCATTTGATGTTTCATTTTGTTTCGCCATCTTTTGTGCTATTTGTTTCCTTTCCCTACGTACTCTCTCCAGCTTATTGAACGTGTTAAATTACTGGGAAAAAATATATGTATAATTGAACTGTTACGTAGACAAATTATCTTTGTTCTAATGAGCTTGAAATATAGAGTTACTTGAACTACATGCAGGGTTTCTTTATTTATTCTCTTGGCTGGTTTGGAGGGATATTTGTCAAACCACCAATTAGCGCACAAATATTAAATACCACATTAATACCTGTTATTTGGTACATGGTATTTGTACGAATATTACGTTTTTGAGTAGTGGTATTGTTGATGTAATATTTGCACTCAAATTTTTATTTTACTAATTTGACGTTCTTAATTAACCCATCACTTTCTCGCTTGTCAGTGTGTATACATGGTTGGTCAACATGCATATATTACAGTATTAATATGTACAGAAATTTATCCTTCTTTTTAATATAATAGTGTTTAAAAGAATTACGCCAATTACAAAATATTCCAAATGTATTTACTACACGTGTTATATGTGTGTTTTATACTAGAAACATCAAACAAATGCATTTAGTATGTATATGTGCAATATACATGTACTAAACAAATTCTTGATAACTATATTGGCCGAGACATGAGTCTTTATTAATGTTAGACATAATAAAGATGAAAAGTGATAAAAAGTGGGACAAAAAAGAGACGGTAATTTGGGATTTCAAAGAAGAAAGGAGAATATAATTGAAAACTATTATTTGGGGGAATATAAACCCCTCCTATTATTTTTCAAATAAAAATTTTGTGATATATGCAGATTAACAAGGAGAAATTCTTCAGTGCAGCGGGTGTAACACGTCACCCGTGCACCGTCCCAATCAAAAATTGACACTTGCATAAGATTTAAAGAGGTCAAACGGCAACCACATTTTTGTGAGGTGAAATCGACGCGCCATCAAGTCCTCGGATCCTAATTCCCACCGACGATAAAAACCCTCCCTAAAAATGAAATCAGCAATAAAAGCTATAATAGAGGCATCCAAGCTTCTTCATATAATGCGGATGGGATTGAGACCTCAAATAATTTCGTCTCAGGTTGGGAAAGTGGCAGCGACGATGAGGTCGGGGAACTCTTGAGTTTCTCGTCAAAGGCGTTGTTTTTGTCGTCGGAGATTTTAGTGGCCAAGATTGGGATTTTGGGACTCGGAGCTAGGTGGGTCGGGTTCAGATTAAGGTTTGGAGAAGGACATGCTTGGCGGGTCAAAGAGAAGAAGAGCATTGAGGTGGCGGAGGACGTCGACGGTGGCGGCCGCCTCTGCTAACCCGCCGTTGTACTTTGCATGACATTTCCCAATCATAGATCTAATTCTGAGGAATATGGGGAAAAAAGCACCGCTTATCCTTAATCCGAACGCTTAACCAAAGACCCATATGTTCAACGTGTCCTCTGGATACCACTTAGGAAAAGATGCAAATTAAAAAGTAGCCACTCTCCTTAAGCTCATTTCCTTTGAGAATTCACTTTTTCCCTTGACATGAAAGCTTAGAAGATGAGAGAGAGAGAGAGAGGACTGCCCAGAAAACACCAAATTTTTTACGGAAAAAGGAGAGGGGGCGCAATGAAGACGAAGGAGGAAGGGAAGAGAAGATGAGCGCAGTGAGTCTCATGTTTTTTAATATTTTTTTTTACCATGGACACGCGTTAATTTCTGATTGGGACGGTGCACGGGTGACGTGGTACACCCGGTGCACCTAAGAATTTCTCGATTAACAAGTATCTAATATGACATCTCTTTTCTCCCAACCAAACGTGTTATTTGATACCAAATAACGAAACGTATCATTTAATACCAAATATCACAACTAAATACCACATCCAAACTACTTATCCATATGTTTTTATGATTCTATGTATATATTTGTTCATTGAAAATACCACTACCAATTTTAGTGGTCCAAATTCATTCAAGCTATCAACTGGATATTATGTCAGGTTAAAAGAGTCCCGACAAAAAATAATTATATCGAGAATGAGATCTTGAAAGTTGAAAGGATTGATATATATGATGGCGATAATAGAAAATGGGGAAGAAAATCAAGCTAGGTAGCTAGCTAGCCATGCACATATATATATTTGATACAATCTTTGAGCTCGATCGTGATCATGATGAAGCACAAGAGAATAAAATAATTCATTTGGCTGCCTATAAGGCTTTTGATTGGTAGGGCTTCCCAGATTCTGAGAGAGACACGGAGAAAGCACAGAGAACCGGCCTATATACAGATATAGCTACTCTTATCTTGTAGTAGTGACCGGTCTTTTATGGTGATATATGGCCACCCTGAAATCCTGACCTTTTGCGTTGTCCCTCTTGTTGTTCTATTGTTTGTATTATAGCGGCTGTTAACGGACCATTAAACCCTAGTTATGGCATGTATCGCAGTTTTGTAGTTTGGAGTTTTGGTCTATTATCCGGAGCGGATCCAGTCAATAATCTTGTGGTCAATAACGATGTATAATCCAATCAGAATCCGCCACATTAGCGCTCCTTTTCTCTTATGAAAAGCCTAAGAGTTTGTTTGTTTGATGGATTTGGTGAGGGATTTGGATCCATCATGGACTTTATCCAAAATCCATTGTTTGCTTCATGCATTTAGTGGCAACAAATCTGTGGGTCCCACGAACTTTAAGGTCCCAAATCCGTGGACCCCACGGATTTGAAAGTTCCACCTATTTAGATGAGAATTGATCATGGACTTTGAAGTCCATCATTTAAGACCAAACTACCCTTCTTATTTCATTTCTCTTGTCATACCAATGAGGGCAATAAAGGTAAATTTCACTTCATACATACAAATCTAATTAACCAATTCCATCATGAAATCTATGAAACAAACAATGACATTTTTCAAGTCCATGATGAACCCAAAACTCTCATATATCCATGGTTTTACAAAATCCAAGTTTTACCAAAACCTTCATTTTTCAAATCCACGAAGCAAATGAACCCTAATTTTCTCCCTTTAATCTTTAACGGGCGATTTCTCACTCGTTTTAAGTCGAAATTTAATTATTTTTGCACAGTTAAATCAGATTAATTGTACTCTTCCAAAATGATATCCACTTTGATATATTTTTGGAACAAAAAAAAATTGAGTCATTTCTTACCAGTCTATACCATATGGTATTGACTGGTATTGAAATAAGAGCATACCTATGGTATGAAAAGCGTACCATGGTGGTATGAACAAACCAAGACTGTAGGATGGTTGAATACATGATAATAAAAGTATATTAAATGTCATTTATGACTTTTAACATTATGTACCACAAGATATCACCTCGTACCAGGGTGATATTATGTGGTATTTTTTGGTCCTGTATTTTGTTCACCCAAAAATTTATAGATCCAATAGATCATGATGAATCGTTCTTTCTATGCAAAATTTTCAAAAACGAATTAAAAGCGAAGAAGATATCATATGGTATGCAGTTGGTACCTAGAGGCACGTAATTTTTTTCTAAAAAAATAATGGAAATGGATCTCATTTTGTAGAGCATAACGAACTAGTTCCATCTGTGCAAAAAAATTGAAATCTGAGTTAAACCAAAAAAAAAATATGAGCCGATTAAGAAAACAAGGGGGAAAAAATGTGTTTAATTCTCCATCCTTAGATCTGGATTTTCTGTACAAAGGGTCCAGATTTAGTTACTGATGAGTGATTTAGTTACCCATGGTTATGCATTGTATCTTGAGCCAATTATCCCTAACTCGCCGTCGCCGACGCTTGGACAAGGCTAAGGGATTTCGGATTCTGTGTATTGGTTGTTGTAAGTTGTAACTTGTGGTTCGATCAGCAATAAAACTTATAAGAGATGTACTTCAGAGAGTTCAAGCTCTTTCACATACTTGTATATATCGATTTTGAGATAACCACGTAAATTGTGTATAGTACACCCCCCCCCCCCCCCCCCAATTTTGTTTAGTTCAGGATAACAAAATGGAAGCCATCATATGGAAAAGGGGACATGGCCCGGTAATGACCATGTCCACGATTGGTTAGCGCCAGCGTCGCCCTCTGGATATCGTAAGAAAGGAAATTCCGAGGGCGACGCTGGCGCTAACCAATCGTGGACATGGCCCGGTAATGATATTTAAAAAGTAGAAATCCAGATATGAGATAGAGCACAGCTGAATGCCAAAGCTGACTCTGACTCCGTTCTTGCCTTAAGACAGGTAAGATTCCGGAGTCGATCCCAAACCTACGTCCTAGGAAATGCACCTCTCACGAGGGTCGAACTCACACTTTACTTTCCAGGGATCGCTAACTTTATTATTTGGTGGCATGAAGCAGTGGCTTTGGCATAAAGGAATCTCTGTCTTGGGACTTGCCCGAATGAACTGCCTTAGGAATAGAAGCGATGCAGGATGGGAAAAAAAAAGTCTGAAGTAATAAGTAGTTTGCCGGTACCAGTCTCAGTCGAAAGATAGGAGCCTGTGAAGATGGGAAAGGAAAGTCTAAAGTAGAGCGTGAAGCTGTGCCCCTAAGGCGAGTTCGTTTGCTATCCTATTTTACGTAATATCGGGTGTTAGACCAAATGAGACTAGCTCTAAAAGACGTTATAAAGAGCGAAAAGAAAGCCTTTTAAGACACGTTTACTACCTACCCCTAACCCTCTTCCTTTTAGAGAAAATAGTCGTTAGGGCAAAGAATGCAATAGTTTTCAAAGTCCCATCTTTGGTGCGTTAATCGAAAGATAAAAGAGAGTTGTAGCCCAAACCCGGGGTGGTAGCCTAAGGTACCCGGGGCTTAGTCCCCCAAACCCTAACTACGGTATTATGTGTAATTGAATGGGTATAATTATTTGATGGTTAATTTAAGTTTATATAAAGTTTCTAATGCTTCCTTCCAAGCTTGGGATGGATAAATGAATGTAGGTCATGTTTAACCTAGATCACTTATGGATGAATGCATGGAAGGCTTGTTTTTAGCCTAGCTCGTTTTAGATTATAACTTGATTGTATTAGAATGATTTCCCTGAGCTTAGTTAGTCGATCTGAATCCTAGTTGGTGGACGAGGTGACCATCACCTGCCAACTAGGAGCTCACCTAGGTAATGCTTGGAACCCGAGTGCGTGACCATCGACTTGTGGTCCTTGTGCGCTGACGAGTGAAACCCATTTATAGGAGATAGAACAATATCCCTAGTTACTGAACCCGGTTGTGGTGACATTGGGCCAGCAGATGTGGCTAGGAAGAGATTCAGTGGCTTGACCATTGCATTGGTTCCCATATTTTATTATCTCCACACCTCAATTTCCTTGAATTGTTATACCTATCGATTGCATGTTACACTGACGTCCGGGTGAGGGGCGGTTCCCCAAGTATCATTCTTTCCGTTCTTGTCTCTTTCGCTAAGCAATACCTTAGTATCAAAAGTAACCAGCTGTCAATAAGATAACAATATGATTTAACAGGAGTAGACTAGGGTATCGAAAATCTCTATGGAATTTGACCGTGTCGCTATACTACAAGTCCGACATTGGTACACTTGCCATTATAAGAGTTAGTAGTTAGTGAGTATCGTTAATTAAGGCTCGATCTGACAAGGAATTAGTCATGCTACTCATTTTATATGAAAATATTTCTCACGTCACATCTTAAATTCAATAGTTTATCCATTACCACTTAATTTTTCAAAATGGTTCAAGCTCGATTTGGTAAAAATATACGAGTTTTTCGTTCAGATACTTGGAGAGGATTTAGCTCCAACTTGTTAGCTACTCTTTTTAATTCCCAAGGAATTTTAAGTGAAAAGTCTTATCATGGGGTGTCCCTATAGAATGGCCTAGCGAGCATAAACATCCTCAGATTTTAGAACTTACTCGTGTCTATTTTAGTATTTTTTATGGTTAAACAAAAATTTTCATTAAGAACGGGTAACTCAAGAAATAACTTTAGAACCTCTCAACATATTACAACCATCAAAATGAGGAATCACTTCTATGACTAACTCATTTAGATTAACTACTAACTACTTTCTCCCAACCCTATCGTGTTAGGACTACTCTTCAACCCTGAATCTTTTTATGCAATAAGTACTCTTCAATCATGTCATTGCAACTCTAAACCCTGCCCTAACATAAATGGCCGCATATCTTCTTGACATTTCAAGATATTTCTCCAAATCCACGACCCTATGGATGCTGACATAAGATCCCAAATAAAATTTTGCTTCAATTTGTAAGTCACCATAGGATAGCCAACTAAGAGATGCCATTACTATGTGTTCTTGTTTTCTTCTCGTTAGTCAATTATTTTTATTCGAATTTCTTCTTTTATACCAATATCTAAAAGAGATGACAAATATGAGTTTTTATATCTCGATATTATTATTGAGAGTGAATCAAATGACAAATGGGAGTTTAGTCTTTTATTATCTCAAGCAAGGGTGGCTCTGAACTCCGGGAGGCCATGTTCTATAAATATAATGTGGTCTAATTTTTTATTTAAAATATAATAGTTTAAATAAAATAATATAAATCTAATATTATTTTGAATAAAGAGTGATACTTTTTTACATAGAAAAAATAAAAAATCAATATTTGATAGATTGAATCAAAAAAAATTAAAAGAAATTAACTCAAATAATAATTAAGTGGACAATTAATCAATTAAACGGACCCACATGAAGAGGTGATTGAATAAAGAAAACAAAAACAAAAGTCTTTTACTCATGTAGTCCATTCGTTTTCAAATTATTAGTTAAACCTTTCAAAATACAAAGTATTGGCCAAATGTTAACTCCCACGAGCAGTTTTTTTAGTAACGCTCGCCTGACAACGTGATCTTGAGTTGGAAGAGACACGTGGCGGTCAACATTCCAAAATTTAAATATTGTCATAAAGAAAAGAGTTAGAAAATTATTGACGATAATATACAAATGACTATTATTTTTTATGCATTACAAAATATTTGACTAATTATTTGTATTTAGAAAAGATTGATTCATAATTTAAAAATTTTCGCTAATAATATTTATTTTAATAATAATTAGCTATATACATCAAAGAGACTCGGAATTTAGTAGGCATCTATAACTTGGAGGCGGATAAAGTTAAATTAGATAGATATCCTCGGTATTTCTGAATCACTTTCTAATTGTTTATATCAGGAGATATTTCAAGTTATCGTCAAGACTCAAACCAGCGACCATGAATGTCAAAGTGGATCGACAAGGTTTAGAGGAAATCATCATCATCAAGTTTAGTTTAATGTCAATGCGTGTTTAGACTTTAGTTTGAGTTAATGTTTTGCCTTTGTAGTCTCGAAATGCTAGCTTGCACATGTTGTCTTGTAGTGCAAAGCTTTTGGCTATTTAAACCCAAAGATGAATGAGAAACACCCAAGGCTTAGGGTTTCATTTCCCCCAACTCATCTTTATTGTTATGATATTAGAGCCTCTAGATCCTAGAAAACCCTAAAATCCTTCTACCCACAAAAATAAGGACCATATCCAAGATCTGAGAATTTCAGATCATAAACCCTACAAAAAAAAAATATCCCTCCTCCTCAGTTACATTTCTTCCCCCCAATCCATCGCGACCCAACAGATCAATTTTGTTTCCCAATCGAGATCCATCCCTGCTTTCCCAAAACTTTCTCGCCAAAACCCCATTTCGCAGTAGCCCAGAAAAATCCATTCCCCCATTTGTTCCCAAAAATTCCAGCAGTGCTGTTGTTCATCTCTTCCCTAGAAGAAACAGGAAAAAAAAAAAATAGGCCCTTTCCCCATTTGTCTCACATCCCTCTGTTCATCGTATTCCTCATAATCAACTTCCAAACTCAATCTTTTACACTATGTTTGGGAAAGGGTGTAAATGGAAGGGGGTGCAAGTTTGGAGGGGTAAACACAAGTTCCAAGGTGTTTACCCCGTTTGGTTATTTTGTAACAGTAGGGGGTGCAAAACGTGAGCGTAAATTCACTGTTTCGGCTTACCTCCCAAATTGGGGTGCAAGGGAAGGAAGGAAGGGAGGGGGAAGGGGGAGGAGGGGAATTATGAATTTTTAATTAGATTATAATTACATAATAATTAATATTATTAATTTTTTCTTATATCTATATTAGTGTAGAAGTTGTTTGGGGTTGACCGTTTGACTCAGAGAGCAAGTTTGTCAATGTTCGCCTCGTCAAATCGATATCTCTTAGTTGACCCGAATTTGCATTGAAAATTAGAGATAAGAAGCGTTTGTTGAAAAGATAGAGAGGAACAGTTTAGTTAACTCGATTTACTTTAATAAGTAGTTAAAACTTACAGATTCGAACGTGTTTGACTAAGTTTGACCATATTCAATTTAAAGTTAGGCACGAGAACCCCGTTAGGATGACTAGTTACGAGTTGGATTTCGAGTTTCGAGGTTGCTCGACCAATGATTATTATTGTTGTTATAAATAATTATATTTGAGCATTATTATATAATAATTATTTTTATTAAAATTATTTTTATTAAAATTATTTTTATTATTATATATTGAATTTTCATGTTATTATTTTGTGATAATATTTTATAAATTGATAATTTATTTTATAATAATATAATTACTTACTTTTTACTCTATTTGCACCCCCTTACTTTTTCATCCAAACAACAATTTACCCCTCCACTTAGACCCTCCACCAAGTTGCACCCCCCAACAATTTACCCCTCAACTTGTACCCCCTCGAACTTGCACCCCCCTTGTTGCCAAACATAGTGTTACTCACTCTCAAATCTACTTTTCCCATCTTCCCCAAAACCAAAACCGAAAGCCATTCCCTTCCCAAAACCCTCACCATCTCAAGATCCATCTCTTCTCCAACTTTTTCATATTGGAAACCCAAATCCCTAAAACCAAAAACCCCCCAAATCTAAAAACCGGCGACCACGAGTTTCGCTCAAGCCGACAGATCCGTTGCAGCGAGCTCCAGCCGCCGTTCTGAATCATCACGGCAAGGCCTGCCACCAGCTCTCCGCTTCGTCAATCGTCGTCGCCATGACCAAGACAAGCCCAACGGAGGAGAATCCATCCCCGCTGGCCAAGTCGGGCGAAGAAGAAGAAGAAGAAGAAGAAGAAGAAGAGAAAAGCAGAATTGACGACTCAAAACCGGAATCTTGTTCTGGTCGATCTTCTCTGTTGGTTTCCATCTTTCAGCTGAAGCCTGTCACTAAGTCCACCGGGAGGAAGTCAGGCATCACTGTTCTCTCCCCTAAAGTCAGTCATTTCACCAAGCAAGCAGTGGGTTCCGAGAGTTTGAGGCAGAGGATGCGTACAAAGAACAATGAAAGGTATTTCACAGTCAAAAGAAAATACCCAGAAGAGGAAGGTGAGTTTCTTGAAACTGAAACTACATAGAACAATATTGTGGGTCTTGAACAAGAGACTGAACTACATTCGTCCATTACTGTGTGTCAAATGGAAGCTTTTCAAGCTGTGTTTGAGCAGATTTCATGTGAACATGTGTTTGTGATTGAGAGAAGTGAACAGAATGTGAAAATTGATTCTTTGGAGGAAGCCATCAGAGGTTCAAATGTTTCTTTGTTATGTTTCTTTGTTGTGGTTTGGAACTGGGAATAGTGTTATGAGACAAGAGACACACTTCTCTTGCTGATTCTCAGTAAGCAGAAGCACAAAGAAGAAGCTGCAAGTTTCAGCAGCAACAAAAAAAAATCTTGCTTCAGCAAAAGAAAGAGAAGGCAACATTCAACTTTTGCAGCAGAGGGAACCCCCTGTTGTGTTCAAAGTCAGTTTTCATCAAGTCTAAGCAGAGGGAAGTAGCCAACAATGCACTCCCTTGCTTATTTATGTTCTTTTTCGGATGGAATGCTAGCTAGCAGAATCAGCAGCAGCATATCCGGATCATATCTCAGATGCTTGCTAGCTAAAGAAGCAGCAACATATTCTTGTCATATTGGAGAAGCAGCGGGAAGTAGCCAACAATGCACTCCCCTGCTAATTTCAGTCTATTTGTGGACGGAATGCTAGCCAGCACAAAAAGCGGCATCATATCTCTACCACTTTGAAGATCCATCTGAAGCAGAAAAGCTGAAGATGTGAAGTTCAGCCAGCTAGCCATGATGCAGCGGCAATTTCACTTGAGGATCGTCGGAGTGCTAGCTAGCAAAACAAAAAGCAGCAGCATATCCCATCTTATTTGGAGAAACTCAAGCTACAAAGCTGAGTTGGGGGTTGAGGAGTTGAAGAAGAATACCGGAAAGCTAGCTACCTACAAATGCAACAGCTCATCTGAGTTGAATTTGGAGAAACCAAGCTACAAAGCTGAGTCGGGGGTTGAGGAGTTGAAGAAGAAGAAGAAGAAGAAGATGATGAAGATGGTATACCAACTAGCCAAAGATGCAGTGGTATCACCAGTTGAAGAAGAAGATTTCAGCTAGCTAGCCACAGATGCAGCAGCTTTTCATAAGATGTTTGGGAAGTTAGCTAGCAAGATGCAGCAGCTTCACCATTTGAAGATTGAAGGGAAGTTAGCTCGCCAACAGTGCAGCAACATTCTCAAGTCAAGACTGTATTCTCTCCAAGCTTGGTGTGCACATTCTATGCTCGTCCGCTTGCGGGGGGGTATCAGGAGATATTTCAAGTTATCGTCAAGACTCAAACCAGCGACCATGAATGTCAAAGTGGATCGACAAGGTTTAGAGGAAATCATCATCATCAAGTTTAGTTTAATGTCAATGTGTGTTTAGACTTTAGTTTGAGTTAATGTTTTACCTTTGTAGTCTCCAAATGCTAGCTTGCACATGTTGTCTTGTAGTGCAAAACTTTTGGCTATTTAAACCCAAAGATGAATGAGAAACACCCAAGGTTTAGGGTTTCATTTTCCCCCAACTCAATTGTAGTTTATCAACTTTGGAACAACTATTGGAAGGGCTGGATCCATATTTGTTTCCTGGGTAGAAATTAACAGTTTTTACAGTGAAAAATAAAATAGTAGTCGATATTACTATATACAAGTCGGGTAAAAAAAAAAGAGAGAAAACGCCATCGGTGGTGGTGAGTTTGGTACTGCACATAGAATACCCTGCAGGCTGCAGCAAAGGGACAGCAGGCGAGTTGGCCCCCCATTCCCCCTCAACACAGATGCATGGCCACCAAGGAAAATGCCAAACCGCCGACGGCGACAACTGATCCGTGAATGAGCAGAGTCAGAAAAAGAAAATGGCTACAAACCAAAACCAAAAAAACATACCATAAATATATTTTTCGACACTAAAATGTGTTTTTACATTTTTAAGGTTTGCAGTTCTTTCTTTTAGCAGCTGGCGGAAGATGGTCAGACAGAAAAGAAAAAAACAGGGTATTAGTCTTATACATTAATAATACATGTCGCCGGTTAAGGTTGCAATCCAGAACCAAGAGGTAATGGTGAGATGAGCTTGAAAATGTGGGAGCCATGATTTTCTGTTCCTGGGATTTGCTGCTATACGGATGACATGCATGCAGCGAAGATTTCTGGGCCCTTGGACTTGGTACTGAATCTCATGGTTAGGTTTCTGGGACAGGATTTCAGTGTGTCATATATATATATATATATTGATTTCTCAAAATAATTTATCACTTTGATTGAATATATATTTTACTGTCGGGTTAATTGCAAGGTTGGTCACTGAGATTACAAAAAACGTTCATGTTTGGTCACTGAAAATATTTAAATCCAATTTTGATCACTAAGTTTACTAAAACATGTCATGTTTGGTCACTCTCTGTTAGCTTCCTTTGACGGCGTTATTTTTCTACTGACGTGGCTAACAAAATCGTCCAATCAGCCTATTTTAACTCAAAAAAATTTACACCCAACCCGCCACATCATTAAAATTCCAATCCAACCCATTAACCAACCCTGATCGAGTATGACGAAGACAGGCGATGATGAATGGCGAAGGCAGGATAGGTCTGAATCTCGCTGTCGAACGACAAGGATGAGGAAGGTCGTCAATCCATCGCAACCTTCATCCTCTACTCCACCTCCCGGGATTCATTTGTCCACCCTTCAGTCCTCTCGACATGCTGCTCCGGCTGCACTTCAGAGACCATCGACGGGAGGCCCAAACCCCCGGTCGTTTAGGTCGGTCCCAATTTAGAGTGGATCTGACATCCTCGTCCCCGAATCCGGCGCTACCACAAGGAGCATCAGCAGGCAGAGATCGAGTTATGGCGAGGGGAAAATTCGGAGCTCCAGATATAATTAATCTGAATCTCATTTTCTTCTCCTCTTTTCGTCTCTTCTCTCTCCAATAGCGGGTCGCTCGCTCTATCTTTCGCTATTGTTCTTCGATTTGATACAGCGTGGAGAGTGGCTTGTCGCCGCTGCCGTTGCTACTTGGTCGGTGAGGAAGACGAAACGCAGATAGATAAAGAGAGGGTAGAGGGGAAGAGAGATGGGGTTGGTTCACAGGTTGGTTTATGGGTTAGGTTGTGGTTATATGATGTGGAAATTTTTAATGACTTGGCGTGTTTAATTTTAAATTTTCGGATTGAAATTGGGTGGCTAGACATTTCTGTTACCCACGTCAGCAAAAAATTGACTGCGTTAACGTAGATTGACGAAAGGTAACAGAGAGTGACCAAACTTGAACCATTTAACTAATTTGAGTGACCAAAATTGGATTTAAATATTTTCAGTAACCAAATATGAACGTTTTTTATCTCAGTGACCAACAATGCAATTAACCCTTTTACTGTCTCTATATCAATATGTGCGTGGAATTAATGGGGGAGCCAACAGTACTTGTCCAGGTTGGGATTTGATTCGCCTTAATTAATTACGAGATACACATGGAAGAAAAAGATCTGTAGATCTAACTTCGCAGGGTTTTTATTATAATCGTTCTACCTTAGTCATCACGGATCCAAGGCGCTACACTCCTACACGTACGTTTGGTTCAGCATCAAGATATATGTAGAGTTTTATGTTACTTATGGTATATTTAGGGAGTAGATTTGGTCAGCAACATGTTTGATTATTGATCATCTATACTTTTTTTTTCAATGTAATTTGATGGACTATATTGAAGTAATAATTCAATTTTTTTAAACAGAAAAATATATAAATGGTGCTCTTTAAAATGACATCTACATTGATATATTTTTGAATAGAAAAAAATTGAGTTAAAAACGGAGGTGGTCCAGAGTGGTACTATGTGATACCAGGGTGGTTGCGAGTGCATGGTACAAAAATAATTCTTGATATATATGTCGTTTTATAAATCATAATGAACTCGTTCTATAAGTGCAAAAATATTTAAAATTTTGGTTAAAACAAAGAAAGATACAAGGTGATTAAGAAAGTATGGAAAAAAATTAATCACGCCACTTAGATCTGGTCCAACTCAAAATCAAGAGGTCATATTTTGTTATAGATAAATGCATAGCCAAAGGTTATGCACCTTAAACTGGACCAATCTGGAGTACTGCTTAATCACAATATGAAAATGTCATATAGATCTTGAGTTAACTAGACTATGAGGCATGCACTATAACCAAAATTCTAATAATTAAACCATAGGACTTAATTCCTTAATTCTAATACCAGAATGACCAACATATCTGATTCGTCAAACTACATCCAACATACTAAAATTTATCATCTTGCACGTAGAAAATTAGGATATAGGGTTTACTCATTAACTTGTATGGTACAGTTCCACTACCCAAAAAACCTATTAATTCAAAGTTTATATATCATTTTCTTATTAGGGGTATACGGTACCCCTAGATTTATCATGTGTACGATAGAAGCCTTAATATATGTAGAGTTCTATGTTATATAGGTCAAACTTATGTACTTCTAGAGTATACTATAACATCTGTGATTTCTCCTTGTGAGATTTCTCTATCTAGACCATAAATTAAGGGGTCGTTTGGAAGTTGCGATAGTTTTGTTGATATTGTCATTATGCATGTATTGTTTACAATGCATCGTTTTTTTCTTTTTTTAGCAGAAACAATACATGGATTGTTTCTGTGATGTGACAGAAACTATCACTCATTTTGAGTGATTGTTATATCTCAACTTTTAGTTGTGATTGTTGAGATAGTTGAGTTGAGATTGTTTTGTCTCAGCTTTTAGCTGACGCGACATACACAATCACACATACCAAACGTGGTATTCTAAATTCGACAATACATGTATAATATTATACATGCATTCTCAACAATCATCTATTTAACAATCGCAACTTCCGGACGACCCCTAAGCTAATATTTGAGTATGATCATATACCCTAACTTTTAATGAATAAATCTCATGCCCTAATTTCTTAAATCAAAACCCAAAGATCAATTTAATAAATAAAAAAATAACCGATGCTTTGATTCTCCAAAATACAACAAAGCACATCTAATGACCATAACACCTGGACTATGGTATACTCTATAAGTACGCCAATCATTATCATAAAAGTAGACTTAAAACATCGAATTATGAATTTTGATCGATAATATTAGTCAAATTTGTAGTTAATTTTCTTGTTCCAAGTGATTATTGACAACTTTTTAACATAAATACCTGCTCAAACTAAACCATATATGCCTATGTTTGGCCCGACTTTTAGAAGTGCTTTTCGGCTTCAAAAGCTGAAGCAGGGCCAAACACCTCTAAAAACTCGGCTTTTGAAAAGCCGAAAAGCGCTTTTGTATAACATAAAAGCAAAAGCTCCGATTTGGAGCTTCTGCGAAAAGCTGTTTTGAAAATACAAGATTATCCTTACCATATTTTAACTTTATTTCAGAAAATATAATTTTTCTTCATTTATATCATTTTAAAAATAAAATAAATTATAAAATTATATTATTTAATATAAAAGAAATCTAACAAGATCCACTTTTACTACTTTTTATTGTTTAGAATTTTTATTCATATTTTATATTATAAGTCCTTTATAGTCATTTTACACAACCGCTCATATTAAAAAGCACTTCTAATAGTTTTACAGCTAAAACACTCTACTGTTTTTTTTTTTTTTTAAGTACTTATCTAAAAGCTCCAGTTAGAACCTGCTTCTAAAAAAACTACATCAGTGCCAAACTAAGCTTATATCTTCTGTGTCACGGGCGTTTAAAATCAAAATTGGCCAAGAGCCCAAGAGAGATCTATGTGGGTTTCAAATCCAAACTCCACCGTTTTGATTAGTTAAGAAGTTGGGTCGGCCTTATCACTAGGACCCAGGCTGTTGAATTTAAGTAAGTCGGGCCTGCTAGCTAGTCCATCAGCTTATAGCTTAGACAAACGGGCCTTAATCTTTATGTTCTGGTCCCACTTAATTACGTACGGTGGTGGAGCATCTAGTTGGCATTAAGCTCAATCAAATAAGCAGAAGCCTTTAATTAGCTACAGCCTACAGGCAATGTTCTTTTTTTTTTTTTTTCTTTTTACTGGAATCTGCTGAACAGGCAACGTATTAGAGTGTTCCATTTGGGATAGTGGGGGTGTGCTTTAGATTAAGTCCATTTAAAATCATTAGAAGAAGTTATTTTTTCTAAACCTGTATCGATTTTATTAAGTCCATTCACTGTTTACAGCATCCAGCTCCAGTTGAGCCTGGATCAGCTCCGAGGGATTATCAAAATAGATGTTTTTTGAGAACGGATAATCATATATATTGATTGAAAAAAAGAGATCACAACATTCTGTAATTCAACCAGGTCACAAAATCAAGCATACGACACACTACCGAGTATAAAGAAAGGGTCTTCCAAGCCACCAACTGGGTTGCCCTATTACTACGTCGACCAACGAATCACACACTGAACCCTATATGTTCCGCCAGGCAACTTAGGACCTCGTGGAAAATGGCACCATCACTGCTATCCCTGTCTTGAGCTTGGTTGAGCATATCAATAACCACTTTGTCATCCCCTTTGAATCTTACCAACGAAAACCCCCTTTGGAGGCACCAAAGGGTCGCTTCTCGGAGGACCAAGAGCTCCACAAGCATGAGATCATCAATACTAGTGAAATTAACTCCATTATCCAAAATGACCTCCCCATCCCGATCCAGGAGGACCATCCCCCCAGCTGAATGGGACCCTTGTCTCGTCGCCCCATCCCACATGCATAGCACAGAGCCCGGAAAGACAAATTGTGCGCCACCGTCCCTAGTCCGGGGAGGGCGCACCACCCGCTCCACTGCAATGCATTCAACTCATGAAACCGTTGATGGTATTGTCTCATCATAGCTGGGATCCCAAACTGTTTGCCCTAATAGACAACCCAGTTACGAGATTTCTGTATCCGCCAAAGCATGGCCACAAATGCCATAACTTGATGCAGGTGTTGAATAAGAACTAACATTTTTTTGAGGAATAGGTGGAAAGCATGTCGAGGGAGTCCTTGGCCAAGATGTTCCAGGCCTGCATGATCCCACAAATCTATGGCCACCGGGCACACTAGAAAGAGAAGTTCCATCGTTTCGGACTCTGCCCAACAAACTGGACACCTGGGATGCATCGGGCATCTTTCTCAATGAGGGATTCCGTTGTTGGGAGAAATCAGTGCAAGATTTGACATGAAATGAGCCACAACTTGGGGGGGGGGGGGGGTCGGGGAGCCCCATAGGCGGATCTAGCTTTGCCTATCCATCCTGCCAACCGTAGGTTCCACCTACCATGCTCTTTATCTACCAACACTGTCAGGTGATAGGCCGACTTCACAGTGAAAACCCCGTCGCATTGTCATGCTAGATGAGCTTATCCTCAATATTTTGACGGGGTAACGGGATAGCTTTGATAGCTCGACAGGTATCTGGGTGGAACCACTCAGCTAGTTTATCGTCATACCATCTGCCCTCGCTAGGGCACAACAAGTCTACTACCTTGAGATCACCCCCTTATGGGAGCACCTGAGGATTATAAGTCAGGTTTCCAGGATGCAGGTGGGGGATCCAATTGGCGTGCAACATAGACACCGACCGATCATTCCCAATCTGCCACCATAACCCACGCTCTAGTAACTACCGCCCGTAGAGGATACTCTGCCAACCCCAGGAAGGACGAGATTGTGCAGTGGTAAGTTCAATGCAAAATCCGATGAATGTGTGTTCTTAGGATATTCCTTGACCAGAAAGGCATATAGAGTGTTTCATAAAATGACTTTGAAGGTGGAAGAGTTCATTAATTTTATATTTGATGAATATGCAAATGAGTGTGCAGATGAGATAGATGAATATGATTTTGGACTCGGTGGAAACTATGAACAGACAAGGACACCAAAGAAGGATAGAGCAAGAGCCCTTAAAGACCAAGATAAAGCAGTATGTATCACAATCTTACAGAGAGAGCAAGATGAAAGGCAACCACCTTTACATATTGCCAAACGAAAACCTTCATCTTCAATGATAGGTGGGCTAAATGACAACATGGTTACTGGCTCCATAAACTATATCGTGCATACTGCTTTTGTTTCCTTAGTTGAACCCAAGAATGCGTTAGATGCCTTGAATGATGAAAATTGGACTGCTACTATGAATGACGAACTGAGTCGGTTTGAGAGAGCACATGTTTGAGATTTATTTCCTAATAAGACCAGGACGTCTCACGGTAGATGTAGACTTCACCAAAATCGTGAACATCGTAGGTCCCAGGAAGTGAGTATGTCTCGCGGGCAACTGCAAACTTCACGGTCTCAGCGCCTGAAAATTTCAACCAGACTGTGAAGTGTGTAACTGAAACAGTGCGCATTCGGTCGGCATCACGGTTTTGTTGCAAAGTTCATGGTCGTGACGGGCAACCGTGAACTCTACACTTATGGCTATGAAAGAGAGGATAAATCATATCTGAAGGAGTTGGCTCTCTCAAGAGAAATTAGGGTTCTTCTTCTACCCTAGAGAGAGAAAGTGACGAGCAAAGAGATCTTGAAGGAGAATTGGAGCTTCCCATCAACCTAAGAGCCTTGATTTCATCTTCAATAACACCATAAGCAGCCAAAGAGCAAGATCTTCTCATCACGATGATTGTCTTCTCCATTTTGGTTGTTTTTCCTCACTCTAGCCATGGATTAGTCCTCTAATTCACTTGGTTGTTGTAGAACTCTAGTCAATTATGTCGTAATTGATTATTTGGGAACCCTACGCCTTGATTTGCATCTTGATTATACATTGATTTGAGTATTATTCATGAAAATTGAAGGTTCATGATCACTTCCCTCAATTTGGGGCTATATGTTATAGGTGAGAGAATATTTCCTTAGGGTTGATTTAGAGCATTGCCAATTCAACACTTATGGTCTATGAACGAGTGTAATTAGATTCCTTGATTGGTCTAAGTATCACCAGTTGGTCTTAGGGTCATGATTTAGTAATTCACTTAGAATAAGTCAATGTCTGGTAATAGTACATTGAAATCATACATTAGAGACCAATACTTTATGCTTTGTAAATGTATGTTACAAAAACTTTAAAATTATACAAATATCTACAGAAACCAATTAATATAAATAATAGAAATTCATTTTACTCGTTGTTTATGATACCGTATCGGAGGTCATATAAGACAATGATATTTTTTGGTATAATCATGGTTTCACTAATAACATATCAGTATATAATATTATTAAAATAAAATAATATATTCAACTAATATCGTACTAATTTAATATAGCCTGATAGTATGATATCTGACACGCTTGTACCGTCACACTAGAAAGTGGCCAAGAGTAACCACTTACTAATGCGTAGTATAGCGGGCTTAGGTTCAAATGTCAACCTGGGTCCTAGGTGTGATGACTACTCCGCAAGATTCTTATTATTTAGCGGTTCAACTGTAGTGAAGTTCCAACTAAACTAGCAAACAAAAGCAGTAAATGTTGTGTTCCAAGTTTGAGAGAGGTCACCCATATATGGTTCCACCTAGACTGCAGTTAAGCCAAGTTGCAATTTGCCAAGTTCAGATTCAATGATAATTATACTGCGGGAGGTTCTTAGATAGTCAGCAGTCTCGACTAAAGGTCTCCAGACCCTCTCAATTTGAGTCCCCAGATGGCGACTAACCTCCACCAGAGTAAACAGACTAAGGCCCTAACGTATCAAACCTCCTCTACTGGAATAAATCCAGTACAAAATAGTGAATCGACTCCTTGACTAAAGTCGTCAATTCACTACCTTCAATCAAGAGTGCTCTATCAACCTAGGCAGATATTCTCATTCTAGGTCAAAGTAGGAAGAACATAAATTTGATCAGTATTCATGCAATTCAGAAAACCATGCCTCAATTGAATATATTCAATATCAAAGAACTTATACTTGGGTTCATACAACCAAACCTAATATACAAATCTAGGGTTCTTCATACCCAGGTGAGTGAGAGAGTTTACTCCATAGATAGTGAAGAGAAATCTGCTTCAGATGCGGAATTCATTTTGTGAAGGATGAAGATCTGCTTCTGGTAATCAATCGACACTCCTCCAAGCTCCCACCGAGCTCCAATGGTGTTGAAGATCGATTTAGGTCACTTGGGAATTTTGGTTCGTCACTTTCTCTCTCTAGGGTTCTGCTCTCTATCTCTCAAATTCGGATCCCTTCCAAAAGTGGCCTTTTTCCCTCAAAAGGGTGGAGATCGCGATACCCGGCCATAATACCTGGTCGGGTATTTCAGGAGGCCGACCGGGTATTTCGAAACGTAGCGCAGTGGCCACAGGGGAATACCCGATCGAGATCCAGAATACCCGACTGCGTATTTATGCATTCCGGCCGGGACCCCTTCTGATCTCCTGGCCTCCAAAACACGCTTTACCCGGCCTCCCTTCACGTTTTACCCGGTCGGGTATTTCAGCTCCTGACCGGGTATTTCCGCCTGACAGCTCCTCTGGCTCCAGCCTTCCACTTTCCGACCCGAAACACGTTCCCACGCCTCCATATCCACTCCAAGCCCTGAAATATGACATTAACGAACAACCTAGTGTGAAATCGGCCTAAAACACGAGAATCGACTCTCAAACGGTTCAAGAAATGGTGGTCAAAACATGTGCAAATAATGGTCTATCAATATCACTACGATTGTTTGCTTAACATCATAAAATTGGACGATACGCATTCTTTATAATATTTATATATCTTATTCTAAAATAAATAATTTTAATCATCTTAACCTACTGATATGATAAAATACGATTATGAAACATTCATACACTGACCAACTGTACAACAAATAATAATAATATAATAATTAGCAGTTTAGCACGGTCACGACTAGGGGTAAAAATAAGTATGTATTAGTATCTCGGTATCAAATACCAAATTCCAAATACTTAGTAGCGTCATAAAATCAATCTCAATCCCGATCATAAAAATATTCAAAATCTCAATCCCAAAATATTTTGGTATGATATCAATATTACCGAATATCATATTAATTATCTACACAATTGATAATTAAATAAATACATAATAATTGTTCGAACACTTCAATCCTGAACATTTTATATGGTGTAGGTATGTAGGTTTAATTCCATAATGGAAAACCTTGGCGATGATCAGTTGAGGTCAGAAAATTTCAATATAAACCAATCAAAGTCCCTATTGAATTAATTCAGTCAAAATCTCAGTTGAATGGATTCGTCACAAGTGCCCATTCGGGAGGTCAAGACTAAACAAATAGTCTTGAGTTGCCTAAAGTTAAGATGGGGACAAAGAGAAGGAATTGGAATTTGGATAATGATATCACAATTTCTTGCCCTTGATAATTTTTGATCTGGTGGAGTTATGGTTGAAAAACGACCAATAAAATACACTTTTTTTGGTGTTATGAAAATAATAATTTAGTGAGCGAGAGATGAGAGCAAGCAACCTAGAAAATTTTGGAAACTAAATTTGGATTGGATGGGGCTCAAAGTGTGAGCAATGACTATAAATTGTAAATTATAATTAATAAGTTATAAATTTTAGGTATTTTACGATATTTGAATATATATCGATTTCATCCTACAACCACGAATATACCAAATAGCACCCTAAAATCAATATCAATCCTAATCTTTAACAAATAACTCGGCATTAATATTCAAGATAACTTTAAGGGTTAATACCCTAGTTTGGCCCGAAGTTTAGCGTAAGTGATAGTTCTGGTCTCATTTTTCAAATAAGACATTTATGGCCTATTTTTGAAATTATTGTACAAATTTGACCCAAAACTTGTGTTGACGATTAATATTAACGGTCAAACATATATTCCGTCAATACCTCAACATCCACGTAACTTATTAATTAAAAATTAAAAATTAAAACATTAAATAAGAAATAAGAAATTCAGAAGACTTCTCCTTCCTCCTTTTATTCCATAAAAGAAGAGCCTAACTCATATATCATCTCACGCGCTAGCTCAAATGGAGGGCTACAGTTTTAACATGGCGGGAAGGCGGCAAAGAGAAGATATCAAATTAGAATTTCCGAAACCAAAAGTTTCAGTCTAGGCGGGACGTTTGCTCCCACCCACCGCTTCCCCCCTTCAATTTTCCCGCGCTCCGAAATGCCAATTTTTTTACCTCGCCCTTCCCCTATTCTACACCCACACAGTCAGCCAATTATTTCCCTCTCCCGTCTGATCCACCGGATTAGCTTTCTCTTCCTTTCTGCTCCCATGGACCGTCGATCGACCACCACCGCCAAGCGAATCTTGAAGCGGAAGTTGGAGCAAGAGTTCGCCCAAGAGGATGGAAGAAACCGCAAGGTTATGGTGTCTGAATCCGACGTTGCCGTCCCGCAGCAGGATAAGAGGAGCGAGATCGAATCCCAAGTCCGCCTTCTTAACTCCACTTTCTCTTCCAGCGAATCCGATCGCGCCGCCTCCAGGACCGCCGCTCAGTTTCTCTCCCAGCTCGCCAAGAACGGTCAGTACTTCCTTGAATTTCTTTTGTGCTGGGAACCTAGCCGGGACTGTGCAAATTGACGATTGGATTCTATTTTTTTTTTCTGGCAGCGGATTTCGTTGAGACGATTGTGGATTGCGGTGCCGTGTCTGCGCTGGTTATGCAACTTCAGACGCCACCTGATGTGAGTGGAGATGGTGCTTTCGATCCAGTCCAGCTCGAGGTGGAGAAGGCCTGCTCGTTTGCTCTTGCCCTTATTGCAATACAGGTAACCGACCCCAATCTACCATTTGTTCATTCAAGAACGGAACGTTTTGTTTGTTTCGTTAGGCATGGTAGCTTGCGATTTGGGAGATTAATCAGCTATATTTTTGTTTCCCTTAGCGTAATTAGGTTTCTATCAGTGTTTCACTACAATCGCCTGATAATCGTGTAGCGAGTAGAACAAATTGAAGCTCGTTGCTTTCCCTGTAAAAGATAGAGAAACTAAGCTCTCCAGTCAAGTTCTCAGTTCTCTTTATGTAATGAAGCTATAATTTCAATTTGAGGCTATCTTTCAGTTTTGGAACTGCGGTTAACCTTGTGGTTGGGGGGGCTGTCTTCTACTTATGCAATCTTTTCCTGTTGATGATTCTAATTTTTCTATTAAACAGCCTCAGTATCAACAAGTCATCGTGGATGCTGGAGCCTTGCCACTCCTTATCGCTCTTCTTAAGAGGCACAAGAGTCATCTCAACTCTGGAATTGTTCCTCTGGTTATTAGGAAAGCAACTGATGCCATCACAAACCTGGCACACGAGAACAGTAACATCAAAACATTAGTCAGGTATGGTTTCACTGCATTACCTTTAAGAATGACTAAAAACCTATTCTTTTCCCTGGTTATGATCCCCTTGAATCCTTCACTTTATCTTCAGGATTGAAGGCGGCATTCCACCTCTCGTCGAATTGCTTGATTCTGTTGAGCCAAAAGTACAAAGAGCAGCTGCTGGGGCCTTGCGGACTTTGGCGTTCAGAAATGATGGCAATAAAGACGAGGCATGGAAGCTTGAACTGTACAGTTCATTAGTTTTATTGTGTCCTTGTGCTATATTTTCATTTGAAATTAATCTATGCAGATTGTGAAACTCCATGGCTTAGATACTCTTGTATTGATGCTTGAATCAGAGGATACAAAAGTACATTTTGAAGCAGTAAGTAATGAGCTCTACTTTGTTTTTTTGTCTTTTCATGTTATTTTAAGTATTGCTTGCATTCTACCAAAAAAAAAAAAAGTATTGCTTGCAAATTGACATTCAAATTTATTGTAGGTTGGGGCGATAGGAAATCTTGTCCATTCATCTCCACATATTAAGCAAAAGGTTCTCCATGCTGGAGCTTTACAACCAGTTATTAATTTGCTGAGGTAATAATTGTTATAGATTTATCTTCAGTAATGTTATCTCCTAAACCTACGTGTGTTCATTTCAACTCCTTTTATTTTATAGCTTACTTAGCTTATGATTTTACAGCTCGGCTTGTTCAGAGAGCCAAAGAGAAGCAGCCTTGTTAATAGGTCAATTTGCTACGGCTGATTCTGATTGCAAGGTAGATGGTTGAGCTACATTTCTGTTGTTATAAAATCAAATGTGTAGGAGTAATTGGTTCAGTCAATCCGCTGTATGCACTGATAAATTGTATATTCAGTTTGGAGCCTGTGATGTTTCTTTCTAATCTTGTCAATGTTATATTCTATAAAGGTGCACATTGTTCAGAGAGGAGCTATTTCACCTTTGATTGATATGCTCGAGGCTTCAGATGTGCAGCTTAAGGAAATGTCAGCATTTGCGTTAGGGAGGTTGGCACAGGTTATCCCATATGCCTTTACTCACTTGGTTTATCCAAGCGTTATGATTACTTATTTGTCATTTAATGTCTGCATGGAGAATGTAACAGTCGTGTTGACGAATGATCTTGTGACTTATAGCAGTCGTGTTGTGTCAGTGGCATGCCTTATGCTTCAAGTTCTTTGAAAAACACTCCTTGTAGCTACATTTCTGTGTTCTGTGATTGAGATGTTTATTTTTGTTTTTGGTATAGGAAACACACAACCAAGTTGGTATTGTATATCATGGTGGCATAGAACCACTCTTGAAGCTTCTTGAAGCTAAGAACGGGTCTCTGCAGCATAATGCTGCATTTACTCTATTTGGCCTTGCCAATAATGAGGTATATTTGAAGCTGCTGCCTTGTGTTTGATTCTGAATATTTCTTCTGCGGAATCCATTTTGTCACTCTCTGACCACATTAAATCCTTCCTTTTCAGGATAATATTGTTGACCTTATCAAGGTTGGAGCAGTTCAAAAACTCCAAGATGGGGATTTCATGTCTGAAGTAAGCTTACTATGCACTTCATATCTGAAATCAATGATTATTTCATTTCATGTACTTTTACCCTAACTCGTTCAGTGTGAAAATGATTGCAGCAGACGAGGGAATGTGTTTCGAAAACATTGAAAAGAATAGAAGAGAATATTGATGGTCGAGTGAGTCCCTCACATGTTCTATACTTCCTAATCCTTTTCGTGATCTCAGTATTTATTTGCCTCTTCCTAAATGAGTAACTTTGAGCATCATTTGTAAATAGCACTCTCAATTAGTCTTGAACTTTTTTTTATCAGGTACTGAAGCGCCTTTTATATTCGATGCGAGTTGTAGAGAGACCTGTGCAGAGACAAATCGCTATGGCTCTTGCACATCTTTGTGCTCCTGCTGATCGAAAAGCCATTTTTCTTGATAACAATGGTAGCTATTTTTGCCTTCTTTTGTTTGTAAAGTTATGTTCTTACTCGTAATTCTTTAAGGTTTGGTTTTCTCATTCTCGTGCGACATTCCTTACAGGGTTAGATTTTCTGTTGGGACTTCTCGACTCAGGAAACCTAAAGCATCAAAATCAGGGTGCAGCTGCTTTGTACAAGTTGGCTACCAAAGCTCCTACAATCCTTCCCGTGGATACGGCTCCATCAGCCACCCCACAAGTATATTAGTTGTCTCGATTAGTTTATTTATATTTATATGGTATTTATTTGCCGTCATTATACCTTCGTTGCAAATGTAGACCAAAATTAATTTGTTTTCATGTTATTTTGCTATAGGTATATTTGGGCGAAAAATTTGTCAACAGTCCAACACTATCTGATATTACCTTCTTAGTTGAGGGTAAGGACATTTAAAATGCTTCTCCTTTTCTTGTTCTCTCTATTTCCTTTACATTTATTCATTCTTGTATGTCCCTTGTTATTTACTGTGGCCTAGTTTCCTGAGACCATTTTGTGTGCATGATTTTCATTTGTCAGGCAAACGATTCTATGCTCACAAAATATGTCTACTTGCCTCATCGGATACTTTCCGTGCAATGTTTGATGGGGGTTACAAGGTGAGCCGCTACTGAAGCCTACAATCCTTTTTGTGATCCAATTCTCTTGCCACTGAACGTAACCTGGCTTCCTGGTGATGGAAATAACCTTTGTAATTCTGTCATTTGCAGGAGGGGCAAGCTAAAGATGTTGTGATCCCAAACATTACATGGGATGTTTTCGATCTAATGATGAGGTGTGATGTTTGAAAACTTAGCCATCCATTAAATTTCGAGGCACGTCAATAAATTAAGCTCCTTTAGATTCTAAACTCTTGAGTCTTGATTGCTTTTGCTTGCTTCCAGGTTCATATACACTGGGTCAGTTGAAGTCAATATAGATGTTGCTCATGAACTCCTGAAAGCTGCTGATCAGTATCTCCTGGACGGTCTAAAGCGCCTCTGCGAGTATGCAATTGCTCAGGTCAGTAAGCACTTCCCCTTTGCTGGTAAAACCATTGAGAATGTTTCTCAACAAGTGGTGATCTAATGTATTCTACCGTCCTTGTCATGCATCAAACAGGACACCTCTGTAGACAACATCACTCACATGTACGAGTTGTCGGAAAACTTTAACGCCATGACCTTGAGAGAAGCGTGCATACTGTACATATTTCAGCACTTTGAAGAACTAAGCACCAAGCCATGGTATGTGATACCATCTTTCATCGGCATTTTCATGAACAATCCGAAATCTGATAAAGCGCTAACTATGAGTGTGTTGGAATGTGCAGGCGTTCTCATCTGATAAAGCGAATTCTGCCCGACATCCGGGATTACTTTGCCAGAGCACTTGCCGTTGATAAACCCTCTCCAAGCTTTGATGCGAGGCAGATGGTAGATTAGGGTTTTGAGCTCTGCAACTATTAGGATAAGCAGTAGCAGTAGGGTCAGCCATGGTGCCTAGGGCCCATACCAGATAGTTAGATTCAGTTGTCCAGTGTAAAGGCTGCCCTAGTGGCATGCTAGAGTGAGCTATGCCCACTATTGTGTTCATTTGTAAATGAAGTTTTTTCAGCGATAGCATTTGATTGCTTTGATTTTTGATGACGGGCCAGTCTCTTAATTACACTACTGGATGTATTCCTTCATCTTGCGTCCCCCCGTTCCTTGCTACTGTCTACTCGTGTTTGCGTTGTTTATTAGAACCGTATTCTGGACTGGAATTGTATGTTGCAAAGCTTATTTCTAAGCAAAATGAAGAAAACGTGACCATCAGTTGGGGTACATTTAACAGAACGATTTTATTCGCATAGTATCTGATGGATCCAATAATTTACCAACATATTTACAAATAGCTTATAGCACGCCAGTTGGTTGAAGATAGCATGAATTTGATAAATTGCAATCAACATAATGAATGTGTTGCAAGGTGCCTCTATGCACAACCAATGCATATCATTGATTGGCATTCAACTAAGAAAAAAAATATGGTGTCCATATGCATAACCAATGTATATCATTGATTGGCATTCACCTAAGAAAAAAAAAATATTGATAAAGACCTATGCGTTATTAGTTTGAAGAACACTATTTGAAATTTTAACTTTTCTGATATTAAAGTACGACAATAAAAAACATATTTGGTTCAACAGGAACAGAAACCATTATCTAGAAAATCATGACTTGATATGAAATGTGAATAACTCTAATGTAAGACCTAACAAAAGCTGGCTGCCCAAACTGTGACCACTTTGCCAACATTGAGTTCAGTCCATTACAAAGATCAACATTGTCCATGAAAAATTGACAAAAAATTGATATTCTTTTTGGTTTGACCTTGCCTTTGATTTTGATTCCACCAGCAAGATGGAGAAACTTTATTTAACTTGACTCTTGAAGTGAAACCAGCTTGGAAGAGAATATAGTGTTATTAGGATCCATCTTTTGAAGTAAAGTGACCCAAACTCCGTTTCTTACCTCGATCCATTCTTGTTCTTGTACAACTTTGCAAAAACCAGTTCCCTTGTGACATTTGGCACATCCAAAGTTCTGCAATTCATTTCCAAGAGTTGCTTACTTTAGTCAGTAAACAACAACTTACAATCAACATAAACCTGAATTGAGGCGAATCCCACGAACCATTTCACTACAGTTAATATAGAAACTAATTTAAAAGGAATCAGTGGCAAAGCCAGGAATCCGAGGGGGGGGGGGGGAATTCACGTTCAAAGGGTCTGAATCACCCGGGGGGAGGGGAGCTGAAGCCTTACCTCCTATTCTATTTTCCAAATTTGTTTCAAAATTTACACGTAAATGTACACAATTTTAAGAGTTGAGTGGGGGCTATAGCCCCTCCTAGCCACAACGTGGCTCTGCCACTGAAATTAATCATCCATTTGTATTTTACCCGTTCAAAGGACCCTAAACATAACTTTTAAGCAACATATTAAAAACATAACAAAAGGAAAAAAGAAGTGTTTGCAGCTTTAAAAATGACATCACTAAGCACGGGAAAGAATGAAAACAACGTGAATAAGGTATTTAACCATAACCATAATTTATTTGGAGAAAACCATAACCATAATCGACATAAGATTATTCTCGCAATTGAATGATGTCAGCTGTAGAACCAGTAACCCAAGAGTAGAAATATGTAGAGAAAAGAAATAGTTCTTAAGGACCCAATTGAATGCTAGCAGCAACAAAATTAGTAATGATCATCACATTGTTTTAAAACTTGGACCAATGAAATTAACCAATTGTAAATAACTTGGACCTTGATGAAATCGTCAATTTCTGGACATGGCAGCTGCGGCTAAATCCTCCTCTAAAGCAAAGTACCATTATTTAGTCAGCTCGCTTGTAAAGTTGTCTAGCCTTAGAGTATGCAAAATGAGCAACCCGGCTAATCTGCTAACTGGTCTTTTTGTTAGTATATACTAACTGATATCCAAAAGTGTATGAACTAATATCCAAGTCTTTGTGAACTAAATAATTCGGATAGTTGATCGGCTCTGATACCATGTTTTCCACTTGACTTACTGATTTTGTAATCTTTGTTTAATTTTGGTTAAGCTAGTTACTATATCAGTAATTAAGTCGGTTTTAGAGATAGTTTCTTCTAATGTTTCTGTAGTTCCAATACTCATTTGTTCTTCTACAATTTCTGAGGCAAAGTAAGTCAATTCTTGTGTGACTGTGCTGATATCATTTATTGAGGTGAGATTTATAGCATCTAATCCTTCAATTAATTTATTTATATGATAGTTAGTAGGCATATTTAGATTTTATTCTCTAGATTTGCTATTGAATGTTGTAATTTTTCTAGCTTATTTATTACTTGATTATTGGTTATCTCTTCAATTAATTTATTTACTTGATTATTAGTTATCTCTTCTTGTTCTAAATTTTGTTCAATTACTGGGATATGCCTAATTCTCTCTGATTGTGTTTTAATTAATCGTCTTTGATCTTGGGTTATCGATGGTCGACTAGGTTCTATTTTAACAGCCTTTAATGGTGCTTCTAGTTGAATTAAAGGTTTAAATAAATCTTCTATAGTAATTACTTCTTTATTTTTGAAGGTTAAGCTGTGGTGACTATTTGTTAATGCATAGTTTATTTGATAAGTTACTGAAAATGGTTTGCTATTTTCTTTCATAAAATTTTCTCTTTTTAATTCGTATTTTATAATGATAGAAGAGTCAAGATTACCATCTGCCAGGCTTAATCCTTGTTGTAGGTTAATGTCAAATTTAATTATTCCTACTCCTAAATTTCCCGTTCCTTTAGCAATAATACTTTCTTCTTCGTTTAGGAGCCTATCATCACGAATTTCTAGTTCCATGGGTGCATCAATTCCTATTTTCATGGTTGATTTTAATATAATTTGAATTGTACTAATATGAATATAAGCTATTTTATTTCGTTCTTCTGATCTTAGTTTAGCTAATCTTTTTCTGATTTGTTCATTGTTTATTACTTGGATTAGGAAATCACCCTTAGTTTGATCAATAGGGACTGCTACTTCACCTATCATTTTACCGTATTTAATAATGTTTTCTCTATCAAAGAGCTTTGATAAAAAAGACTTAGTGATAAAGTTCTGAGTTTCTGAAATAGTAAAATTAGTTTTTTCTCTAATTTTCTTAATGTCTATAACACCATCTAAGAAGTAGTTTTCATTATCGTTTTTGTTTAAATAGTCAAAATAACTTGAGGTAGGATTATCAGACATACCTGACTTGTTTTTCTGATGAAACTCTGAGCTTTTTGATGATCGCTTGATGATTGTAGCTTCTTTCCGTGCGTTTGATTATATCGAATGATTGTGGCCTCCAGGATCAGTGGATCCAAGCCTTACAACTAGCTAGCTAGAGGGAGAGAGTAAACATGCAATTTTTATGGCCAAACTCGTTCTGCCTTATTTCATTGAAAACTCTTGCTCTTATATAGAGCTAAGAGGAGATACAAGATCGTCATTGCTTACGTTTGTACAACAGGGACGTAAAGCTAACACGTCAAAAGAAAATGCATGAGGCGATAAGAAAGCTGATGAAATACAATAATGCACGACTTTTTTAAAGGAGTCGGCCAACCTTTTCTTGTCGTTTTATTCCATTTTTGTTTGATTCTTTTTTCTTCACATGCTTCTGTCAGTCTTGGTCTGCTGGTCCACTGATGTCTTCGTCAGTTGATGCACACCACTCACAGAGATGGTCTTCATAGATAGTAAGCTCATTGCATAACTGTTTCTTGATTTGAATGGGAAGAGCTGATAGATTCCCATTAATTTCCGTGAATTCCTTAATTTTATCTGTTATGATTACCCATTCTTCTTTGGTCATGTTTCCTCTTGTTTTGCTGGTGATGATGGCATCGGGGCTGCTGTAATTGACTTTAATCTGACTTTCCGGTTCAATTTTAGTTAATGCTCTGCATACTGCAAGAAGACCCTTTACTTGGTAGTCTGGTTTCTTCTCATAGTCTCGTAGGTCATCTCTGATAGGGTAATCATGATTTGATACTCCCATGAGGATAACTGCCTTTGATCCGATCAATAGTTTGCCTTGATCGAATACGGGGTAGCTGCTTGTATACTTGAGAAATATTTCTCTTTCCTTGGCGAATAGCTCGAGATATCTTCTGATTACGTTCCTCATTCTTTGTGGGAAGTATTCAAATACCTTCATGGTTGTAGTGTAGATAGTGTCGATTAATCCATATTGATGGAACTCAAAAGAGAGTTCTGGTGATGCTTCTTCTGTGATTACTGCTTTGGGTCCTCCTCGACTGACGGGGTAGAAACCCATGGTCGTGTGTTTTTCTTCATAGTTGATAATCATATCCCAGTTGGATATGAACTTCTGAAAGATTGGTTTTAATTGCTCTTCTTTTTCCTTGGTGGTTAGGATGTTCTTGATACTGGGTATCTTCATGACGAGTTTCTGCGATTGTTGCTCTTGATTCTTGACTGGTTCCTTCATTGCCATCACCTTGTATGATTGTCTATATGCTTCGTCGGCTGTTTCTTTTGTTTTAAATGATTGATGTTGGACTGGTTTGCCGTTGATGTGCTGGCTAGCGATGGCCCAGTTATGATATACTCCTCGGTATGGTCCGTTAAATATGACATACCATTTGCTGCCTTTTCTGTCGTCTTCTTCATAGTGGGAATCTTTTGTTTCTTTTTCTTCTTGTTCAACGATGTCTGCCCATCGTGTCGTCTTTTGTATATTATTGCTGGTAGTGGTGGATGTTGCTGTCGACTTTTCTTTTTCAGCAGGTTCTGTGGTAAGTGTTGATGGCTTTTCACTAATGGAGCTAGTTGTTAATGTACTGACGTTGATGTAGTTGATTTTTAACTGTTGCTGAATGACGTCGATTGATTGAATTATTGCTTCTTCCTCCCCCCTGCAAAGGAGAAGTTGTTGTTCCAGTGCTGCACTCTTTTCCTGCTTCTGCTTTAGTTGATTGATGAGGGTTTTTATGAATCCTTCCATTCTCGAGTCAGTGTGTCTGTGAATGGATTGTTGCTGGACTTGATATACTTCAGATAAGGATTGTAGTAATGGAGTTGTTGCTGCCACCTGATTAATCTTCCTTTGTTGAAATCTGCCTGAAGCTTGTACCTCCAAAAACCTGTTACATATTTAGAGTGGGTTTGAAGTTCAAACCTTGTAGATAATAATTCAAGCTTCCATTTTTCCAATGTTCTGAGACAGGCTAATGTCTCTAATTCGTGGATCGGATAGTTCTGTTCAGTGGTGGTAAATGTTCCAGAAATATATTTACATAATTTCTTAGAATATTTATCACTGTTGAAAGGAACTGATGATTGAGAACTTGAAAGTTCAATAATATTGTCCGAAGACTGATAATCTTTAGGCTTTTGGCCAGAGACAGTAGCCTCATTATTGTCTATTTTGACATTACCAAAATTGTCCATTTGTAATAATTCCTTGCCATTTTGTAATGCTAACATACACCCTGCCCAAGTGTCCTTAGAGGCATCCGTTTGAATTATTAGAAAATCGTTTTCACAAGGGTTATATAATTTTGGTAAATGCTGGCATTTTTCCTTCATTAATAAAACTATTTTTGTATCTTGATCATTCCATGACCAAGGGATTTTGTCAGAAATCTTTTTCTGTAAATGTTTTCTTTTTTTTGCTAAATCTTTTAAAAATCCTTGTTCGCTGATATAATTTAAGCATCCAAGAAAACGTTGAATTTGTTTTCTATTTTCAAGTTGGTTTGGGAATTTATCGATTTTTTCTTTAGTGTTTGGTGACAACTCAATCTCGCCAAAATTATTAATCTTCATACCAAGATATTCAATTTCTCTTTGAAGAAGTTTTGATTTCTTCTTAGAGATAATTAGACCTTTTTCTTTTATTCTTTGTACGACTATCAAGATCTTTTCACAATGATCTTCTTCTGATTGATTTGTGAAAATGATAATATCATCAATGTAAGCTAAACAGAACGATTGGAAACCCTCTAAGACATGATCCATAAATCGTTGATAAATAGCTGGTGCTTGTTTCATTCCAAATGGGAGAACAATCCATTCGTAATGTTTTTGTGGTGGACATGAAAAGGCTGTTAAAGGTTTGGTATTCTCATGTAGACGAAGTTGTCAATATCCAGATTTAGCATCTAAACTACTAAACCACGTTTGACCTTTTAATCTTTCTAATATATAGTCTTTTCTAGGTAGTTTATAGCTATCTCCTATTGTTTGTTCGTTTAGTTTTTTATAGTTTATTACCATTCTTCTTTTTCCTCTTTTGATTTCATTACTATTTTCTACATAAAAGGCTGGTGCACTGTGAGGACTTTTACTTTCTCGTATTATACCTTTTTCTGCTAACTCTGAACATTCCTTTTGGAATTCTTCTACATCTCGTTGGGTTATATTGAATTTTGTTAGGGACATTAACTTCTATTTTAGGATCTTTTAGTTTAATTTCGATAAGTTCTTGATTGGTATTTTTATCTTTATCTAAAGGATGTTCACTACACACCTGGTCTAAAGTATCCTCTAGAATGCTATAGGTAATTTGTATATATTCTAGTCTATTTTTGAGGTTTTGAAGTACAATTTTTAACACTTCATTTTTTGTGATTATTTTGGTTGTGATTATCTTAGATTCCTGGTCTATTGTTTTAGGACATCTAAGGCTGATTGTTTTAATCCTTTGGATAAATGGTTGATATAATTTTAGAAAGTTATTTCCTATTATTATATCTAGTCCTGAGTCATGTTGATAGATTGTTTTAGCTGTGAAGATATGTTTTTCAATGATTAATGGTACATATTGTTTTACATACCAGATTTCATGGATAGATTTGTCTGCCACTATAATTTTTAAAGGTTTTTCAAGTTTATTCCATTTTTTTATGGTTGATTTTTTAGCAAAACATAAGGTTGCCCCTGTATCAATGTATGCTAAGAAATTTTTCGTCTCTATTTCAATTTTAATAAATGTTGCGTTAGGATTGCCCTTAGTTAATACCTTCTTCTGACTCATCTGAAGAGGTTTCTGAGGTTGAAATATATTCAATAATTTCTATATCGGAAAGTTCAAAATCTGTTTCTTCGATTGGTTCAAAACCACAATCGTAAGCTAATCTAAGGACTTCTTGTTTTCTAGTGTTAGTATTTTTCTTAGGACATTTATTTGCGTAATGTCCTTCTTCGTTACATAACCAACATCTACAATTCGTTTTTCCCTTAGGACAGTATTCTTGTTGTCTTGATTTTTGTTTAAACTGTTTTCTATTTCTGAAATATTTATTTGGTTTTTTGAACCTATTTTTTTTATATTCTTTATAAGGTATTTTTCTCCATTTTTTTATAATTTCTATATTTTTTTCGAGTTTTATTGATCTTACGTTCATCATTACACCCATACTTTCCAACTCTGTCCATTGTTTGTTCACAACAGAGTTTAATTTTAGCTTGTTTCTTTAGTTTTTCCTTATTACAAGCTCGTTTATGCCATTCTTGTAAAACTAATATTCTTCCTCCTAATGTATCTGGTATTTCTTCTTTTGTCAAAGATTCATTAAAGATAGCTTCGACTTTTTTAGAGACATTAGGTGGTAATTTAGCATAGAGTAATTTATCTAGCTCTTTTCTTATCGAAGGGGTGACTTGATAATAGTGCGTTCTGAATTCACAAATAAATGGTTCTAAGAAGCACATGTTGCAGATTCTAAGATTAGTTAAATGCCAAATAGCTTGTTGACTTACGGTTGTGTTTGGTTTATCTTCTCGAGGATGTCGTCCTAAGAATTCATGAGTTATTGCATTTAAGACTTTTTCAAAGGTATTGGTCGCATCCGTTGTTCCATATAACATTGTCTTAGTAGGAATATCCATGTTGTTAAGATAATGATAAACTGCCCCAGTTGTTTTATATATTAAGAAATTAAACATTTCATTAGGATGTAATTTCTTTAGATCTTCATTAGTTTGTATTAGTAATCCTGTTCGATTTTTCCAGTCTTCTAATTCTTTTAATGGATTGACGCAACAATCAAGATCTAATATATCAGGACTGTTAAAACTAGTGGTTGAATATTTTGGTATGTAAGATTGAGGTATTTTACTCCATCCTCCCCCTTTGCGAGGTGTATACGAATTTTTATATAAGTATTCATCAAAAATTAGTTGACCATCTTTATAGTCATTAAAATCACGCTTCCGTGATGCTTCAGCTTGATCCTCAGTTTCAGTTTTTGTGTAATTTGCATTTGTGTAATTTTTATAGGGGTTTTCGTCGCTACTATAGTCAAGAACTATTTTATCGTTTTCTATATTTTCTTCTATCTCTGGTTCTGATTCAATAGTAATTGCGGCTAGTAAATCTTTTAATTTATTAATTTGTTCGTCAATACTAGTCATAGAAGTTTGTAGGGTGCCATGATAGTTAATGGGCTAGATTTTCCCGATTTATGCTCATTCAAATATTCTTTTATATCTTCAATTGTAATGCTCCTTTTATTATCTAATTTAGTTATTATTTTGTGAAGTTTAATAATGATTTCCTTAAGATCTTCCACCGGTAATACTATTTCTTTAGAATTTGGAGTTGTTTTTCCTATTGCTATTTCTCTTTGTTTTATATCCGCTATTATTTTAGTAATTGTATCCTTAGCGAGTTCTAAATCTGAATATATATCTTTTTGCTTTTCATTACCTTGATGTTCTAATATTGATCTTAATTGTTTATTATTGTCTTCTATTATATTTATTAGAATTTCTTGATATTCATCTATTTTTCTTCCTAATTTTTCTAGTTTTATCGAAATATTTTCAGTAGCCATAATTTTGTCTATAAGATGGATACTAGTTCAACCATTTCAGTTACGAGTTAGTATCTGCTAACAAAATGGCTTGTTAGCATTTTAACTTTTACGCAAAATGAGCACGGTCTCTACATTTTGGAATTTTTTTTCCAGGAATAGCACCATTTTTTTTTACAAAAATGGAATCCAACCCACACAAATTCCAAAAATAGCACCATTTATTGAAACCCGCGCGTCAAAGGTGCGGTTTGTGTAGAAAACGCAGGCGAAAGAAGCGGTTTACAGAGAAACCGCGTGGGGAAGGCACGGTCTCCGCTAGGGCAGCCTGGGAACTGCCTAGGGAAGCGGCAGTTTCCTTAACCGTTGGATAAGGGAGCGATCCAACGGCGGACTGCGCGCCAACGCATCGATCCGCGTCAGGGATTGAAGATAGCTGGACGAAGGGGTGGTTTCTCACATCGGTTAACGCGAATCGTTCTCTAGGGGAGTGGTTTCTCCTCAAAACCCGTCGAAACTCTGTCCAACTTATTGAAAAAATGGATGATTGGTGCCAAGACGAGAGTATTTTCCATGATGACTATCAAACGGTACGTACTCATTTTACCAAAATTTTGTTGTTTTTATAATTTTTTTAATTAATCTATATACAATATACTAACTAATTAACCTTGTTGTTATTCTCTCGTAGGTTGGAGACGACGTAGATATATATAACCAACGATATTATGTTGATCAAGGAACGAATGATCCAAGCGTGTTGTACGACCAACCTAACCAATGTTCAATGTTTGGAACAATCACCGGGTACATACAATTCTTCCTCATTTGTCATTTTTTATTTTGTTAACTTACTTAGTGGTTTACAAAGTAAATTTGATAATTTTATATCGAGGCGGTGAAGGAAAGATATGCTCGTGTCTATCTCATAGGCATGATCGGAGGAGAGTTCTTCCCCAAGAAATCCAACAATTTAATTAGTTGTGGGTGGCTGAGGATCCTCCTTGGTGATTGGGATGAGATGGGGAATTTGGGCTGGGCATTCGCTTGCCTAGCTCATATCTACCACAATTTGTGTAATGCATCTCTCAAAGCTGTGAAGGAGGTTGGCAGGGCGATGTTCATCGTCCAATTTTGGGCTTGTGAGCATTTTCCATGGATTGCACCGGTCCAACGTCCCGACAAGGATTGGCCAATCAATCATCCCCTAAGAGGCCAAACTTATGGTTGTAGGTAAACTTCTCGTACCCATTCATGATTTCCATAACACAATAGATAATTATTCAGTTATAACATTTCATTATTTTCCTTAATAATAAGGTGGGTTGGGCAAACAACATGTGACAACCTTGTAGATCACAAGTTGGCAAAGTATCGGAGGAGGCTAGAGAGACTTTGGGAAGGAGAGGTAACTAAATAATCGGAACTTCATTTGTTATTTACGATATGTATTATACAACTTCGTTTAACTTAAGTTGGTCATTTCTTTTGTACATCATATACGACCCCTACCCTGAGAACATCGTTCACTAGCATTTGGATAAATTTCCTGGGCATTCCGTTTAATAGTTCACAAGAGTCCCCCTCATTTGTCACCATATTATGGAGTGTCACCTGCCGGATCGATGCTTATGTCAATTTGGTCGGGAACAATGCATGCCTCTGGACCTCCCCGACAGTCAAAAGACTTTTCACCACCGAGATGGTCGCCAAGGTCAAGCTAATTGGCGTGAGAAATTGGAGAAACCTCTGGTATCCATTGATGTTCTCAACCCGCCACCACCATACTGAAAAAGGCAAGACAAGAGCGCTCGGGAAAGACCAAACGTGCCCAAATTAACGCCGATTGAGGTGTGGAAAGTGCCTCCACCTTTGGATGCGACACACGATGGCGTTCCGAGTACGTACCACGATGGAGGTCCGACTACATACCTGATCTCATACTACAATGGCCGACCGAGCTATCAACAATCTCCTCGTCCGAGCTATCAGCAATCTCCCCTACCAAGCTCGTACTACGAGGCCCATCCTACCTACCATCAAGTTCCCCGTTCGACCTACCATCATGAGCCCCAATGAGCTACCATCACGACGGCACATCCTCGGGTACATGGCATGATGGTTCCTCCTCGAGTTCCCAACAAAATTTCATGCCTATTAATCACCCTCAGCATCAATGGCTGCCTACTCCGCACCGTATAAGTGTGGATGTCCCCCGCTCGACCCGGGAAGAGCCACATTCCATGGATCGATGCCACCATAGCATGCAGGGACGGAGTCAGCTTGCTGGCAGGAGGGGGGGGGGGGGGGGGCATGGCCCCTCCTAAGATTTTAATAACTTATAATACTGACTATGTGAATAACTCGCTAGTAGCCCAACTGATTGGAAAGTTGGTTTTGGGTACCTTATTACTCGTTGGCCAGAGTTCGAATCAGGTTGGTGACAAGTTTTTACTACTTTTCTGGTATCATTCTCTTCCTCTTTACACCTCACCCCCTCATTGGTAACCTTAATTACATATTGCAAGAAAACCCATCATCGTTATGGTAACCTTAATTACATTTTATGCAAGAAAATGTTTGATCTAATCAATAAATTATGTTAAATGTTATTAATTTTTTGTAGTTAAACCATTGTTATTAGAGTAAATTTCAATTAAGTAATTGCTTTTTAGTGTTTTTTTAAGAATCTATTGAAATATTTTCTTCATGAACTTACAGAATGTCGTGCTAAAGTGATTTCGATTTTTTATTTCATTGCATGTCCTGTGATCATAATTTTATTTTGATTGTAATAAAAGGTGAAATCTTATCCATGAATTATTAATCACCTATTATTTTTCGTAGTTAAATCGTTCATTATTTGTGTAAATCTATGAAAAAATTCATCAACATAATTTTGTTTCTTCATTATGTCATAGGGAATTTTTTTTGCTAGGATTCAGTCGGGGAAAAACATTTGTCGGCCCCCCTAACATCAACGACACGTCAAAATATGCCACCGTAGACACCCATGGCCACACCCGTCGTACAAGGAGTCGGAAAGTGCTGGAACCCCATGAGTCACAAGGCCTTCCTTGAGTGTTATTTTGAGTTTCTATCATTGACTGTTGTTTTTAGTTTATTTTTCAGTTCTATGTACTTGACTTATTTTAAGATTATTATGCCCAAGTTAAACCTTCCTTGAGTGTTATTTCTATTTCGTTTAATGATAAAATGAGGTCTGCGGTACGAAAAACATAATAGAGTATTGAGCAAACACACCACAAATGAGGTTTAAATGTTTAATGATAAAATGAGTGTTCCAACATCATAATGATGAGATTGAAGAAAAATTTATACACCATATATTACAAATTATCAAGCATTCTATGTCGCATTAGCTGAGTTCACCACATAAGGACCTGGATTTTGCAGTCCATCGGTCCAGGACAATTTTGTTTATCATGCCCTGGAACTTTGCATATGGAACAACGCCGTGGGCCTCACAGTGTTCTTCCACCTTGATACATCTCATTCTGAATCCTCTTTACTCTCGGCCGACCCGGTTCATGCCTCTGCCCGAACAGTGGGAGGATCAACTTTCCTTGGTACACTAGCCAGTAAGCTTCATCCGACAATGCACGGAAACTCCTTCAGTAGTAGTTTTTGAGTGAGTCGATGTGAAGAATAGACTCACGAAGTGACGGGGATCTTTGCTCCTGCGTTTGATTACGACCATTGCATGAGAACAAAGCCACCCTCTCCTCTGATACTTTTGGCAAGAGCACTCATCAAGTTTTGTCTTGAAAATGACCTTCACTTCATGGCGATGCCCCCCACGTCTACCATCCTCCCAAGGCCCAGTCTCGACACTATACTCGCCAGCATCTTGATTCATAACGGTGACAATGTGCCGACTGTTCTTCCGATTATCTTTTTACATTATTTATGTGGCTTTATGAGCATGGAACTTACCCTGTGCCTCATCCGTCCTTGCCCAGTGGAGTCGATTGACGAACCATTGGTTCATTTTCCAGAAAGTCATCTCAACAATGGTAGAGATTGGCAGTACATGAACCCCCTTGTAGACATTGTTGATACTCTCACTTGAGTTCATTGTGGCAATACCCCCACTCGGTACCTCCGTCCTTATGAAAAGTCCACATGGTTAGGTCATGTCCATCCAACCATTGCGCACCTTCAGCCTCAGGGCATAACTCATGGATTTTCTGCATCTTCTCCTTGAATTTCTTCTCTTGGTAGGAAACAACTGAGAAATATACAGAAATACATGCACTCTCATTAGACTTTTAGGAGAGGTTTACATCTCCTTGGAAACACAGCCTTCTTGACAGAAAAAGGGGGGATCCGAGGATCGCTTAAAACCCGATTTCCCCAAGAAATGGGAGGATCATGATAATCGCTTAATACCCCCATTTACTTAGGCATGCATCTCCTTTTAAAGCGTCTAAGTAAGTGGCGCATTGTATTAGACCAAACCATTGAAAATAATCAATAACAAAATTATGGTTATTGATAGACCGTCATTTACACATGTTTTTACCCCCGTTCTTACACCGTTTGAGGTGTTGATTCTCGTGTTTTAGGCCGATTTCACGCTAGGTTGTGCTTGTTTGTGATATTTCAGGTCCTAGTACGTGAATGAAGGCTTAGGAGCGAGTCTGGGGTCGATTGGACGAAGAACGGACGAATGGCGAGGTTTTTGGGGAGCTGCACGGGCAGACCAGGGAGGCTGCACGGCCGTGCACGGTTGCAAGCTGGCCGTGCGCCTCATGCCGAGGAGCTGCACGGGCAGGCCCTGAAGATTGCACGGCCGTGCACCTGGCCGTGCAAGAAGCCTGAGTTCGACTTAAGGGATACGCTGCGTTTCATGGTGCACGGCCAGAATGGTGAAGTGCACGGCCGTGCACCCTGGCCGTGCAACTCGGGAAACCCGGTTTTAAAGCCTAATCCGAGCCAGAAGTGAGAGAAGAGTGTTTTCAGAGCAAAAACAGAGCCCTAGAGAGAGAAAGTACGAAGAACACATCCTAGAAGCTGTCTTAGAGCTGGATTTCATCGAATCGAGCCTGGAGATCGTCATAGGAGTGAAAATCATCGTCCCGGAGCAGATTATCCTCATCGTTATGAGTATGACTAATCCGATTCTTGTTTTCTCTTCTCTCTCTATGGAGTAGAACCCTTCTCTCACTTGGGGATGAAGAATCCTAGTTCTATGTGTTAGGGGATTGATTGTAATGACTTGGGATGATATTACTGTTTGGTTTTAATCGATTGAGACATGCTTTATTGAGTCAATTGAATCTTGATCAAATTCTCTTGATTTCTGCTTTAACCTATGATAGATAGAATCTGATTAGGTTAAGAGAGCTTCCTTGATTGATAGTGGTGAATTGGTTGTGCGAGAGTCAATCAATTTACTGCTTTGTACTGGAATCTAATTCTAGTAGTGAATTTCTGTTCTTACTGCTTCAGCTTTCTATCCCGGTGAAGACTAGTCGTCTGCCGGGTAGTTAGACTGAGAGGGCTTGGTCAGCTTAAGAGATTCCAAGCTACTGCCGGATCTTCCGCAGTCTAATCAACAGTAAATCAACCCAGGGTAAATTGCAATTGAACCTAACTAAGGAGCTAGGGGGATTCATTCCCGAGTGACTCTTTCCTGCTTAAGAAAACCGAATAATGTCCTGCTTTATTTCTGCTTTTAGTTTAAACAACAATCACTTACTCTAGTTGGCTAGATAACAGAGAATCACTGAGTAAGCAGTAGATCTAGACCCCGGGTTGATAATATAACTTGCCTGTTACTGCATTCCCGGTCTGCGATTACACTTGGTCGCAGATTGGTGTTGTGTTTTGGCGTGTCAGTTATGAAATAGAGCGCTTACCGGTCCACCATATATTATCAACAAGCTTCTTCCGCTTGAAATGATGGAGGAGTCCCCTATTTATAGAATTCCGCAGACACGGGCAAGGGCCTGAAGATCACGACCGAGATCTTTGGGGCAGAGGCTGCAATCTTGAGGGTCACCATTTTTGCCTTGTTGGAAATCGGGGGCTGCGAGGTGACTGTCGAGACTCTATGCTTCTCCCGTGTTGGCCACTCCTGAAGTTCACACCCTTGTCTCCAAAGTTCATGGCCGTGAACTTGAGGCTGCAATCTTGAGGTCAAGTTCACGGGCAAGAGGCAGAAGATCGCGACCGAGATCTTTGCACTGCAAGTTGCGATCTTGGTGCCCCACTTCACTCCCTTGTCTTCGGAGTTTATGGTTTGGATCTTGGCACCGGAGGCTGCGATCTTGGCTCCATCAGCCATGATCTCCCTTGTTGCCACTTTCTCTACACTAGTGCACCTTTTGGTACCTAATACATACATATCATTTAATACACCCTAGAAGTGATGATCCATCCATGGAATGAATCAAAGGTATATTTGACAGTATATTGGCAGTGAAGAACATAAAATAACTTAAAATAAGCTTAAATATGGGTTCCAAATAACACTAATTTGAGTGTTATCACATTTGATATTGTTATTAATTAAGTATTAGTTTGAATAAAAAAAATCATTGAATTTTTTTAATACAATCCAACAAAACAATTCATATATCAAAACTTACTCTCTAAATTACATAGTAATTCATGTTTGAGTAGGAGTATATATGTGTTTCGCATGAATTAATTGTAGATATGATACCCAATTCATATATGCGATGAATATTTAGTCACGCTATACAAAGTCTCAAACCGGTATACAAGTTATCTCACTAACAATAAGTTGAAATATATAGTACAACTAACAAATGAGTTATATCATTAACACTAGGATAGTCTAAGACCTGTGTAATGAACATATAATCAAGTTAGCTTGCGAGCCACACCATCAAGTTGACTTTGTAGTTCAACCGACTTAAATTTTGAGCAATACTAGCAATCTATCATGAGAGCTTCTATCGAGTTAACTCATGAGCCACACTATCAAGCTTCAAACGAGCTAGCTTACGAGCCTAGATCAATGAGCCAACGAGTCGAGCCCGTGAGCCTTACTGAGTTGAAGAGGCTTTGGCTCATGCTCGGCTCATTAACAAACGAGTCATCAACTAGCCAATTCATTAGAAATTAAGCCGAGTGTCCTATGAGTTTTTCTCGATATGAGCTCCGAGCTACTCGCGAGCAACTCAACTCATTTGCAGCCCTAATTATACCTAAAATCCCTAATGCTGGTAGAATGAGGGATTTACGACCATCTCTTGATGTGACGTGCTTTACAAAGGTGTGTCAAAGCTTTTATCTAATCAATTAACAAGTGTGTTGCATAAAGTAATAGGAAGTGCTCAATATGCTTTTATTAAGTGTCGATCTATAAGTGATAACATCCTTATGGATATAGAACTAGTGGAAGATTATCATAAATAGTTGATTACTCCTAAGTGTGTATTGAAGATTGACCTCAAACAAACTTTTAATTCTGTAAACTGGAAATTTTTATTTCTTTTTCTATAAGCTATGAAGTTCCTAGTAGAGTTTATTAAGCTAGTTGAGGTTTGTGTTATTACCACCAATTTTAGTGTTTCCTTTAATGAAGGGTTGTGTGGGTCTCTCGGCTGGTAAGGGTCTTAGGTAGGGAGACTTGTTGTCTCCCTACATTTCACCATTGTCATGGAGTTGTTTTCCTCCTTGGTAGGGCAGTAAAAGATAACCAAATTCCTTATCATCTGAGATCTAAAGCTTTAGATATAACACACTTGTGATTTGTGGATGACCTGTTAGTATTTACTAATGGGTTAGTACGAGCGGTTGCTAGCATTCGAAGGTTACTGAACCAGTTTTATACAGTCTCTTGCATCAATGCAATATGGCAAAGTGTACGTTGTATTGTGCTAGAATATCTTCAAAAGAAAAGGGATTTATATAAAGAGAAACAGGGTTCCCTTTGGGGTCATTGCTGGTAAAGTATCTTGGTGTCCCTCTGATTTAGGAAACTAAGTTCATTGGATTGTCAGGTTTTGGTTGATAAAATTACAACAAGGGTTAGAAGTTGGAAGACTCGTTTTCTGAGCTATGCAGGTCGTTTACAATTGGTATTTTAGTGATTACAAGCACCCTTCAGTACTGGATGCCAATATTCCTACTGCCTATGAAGGTATTAAAGGAAAGCAATATGTGACAGGTTCTTATGTGATGTGGGTGAAGAGGGGTCGAGGAAGAGGGCTCCGATATCTTGGAACTTTTTTGTTTTGTCGAAGTTAGAAGGAGGACTCGAGATTTAAGATTTTAAGACTTGGAACTATGCATGTATCACTCGACATATATGGAATATCTTGGCTTAGGCTTGGTCATTATGAGTGGCATGGATGCGGAAATATCAAATCAAGCAGAGATCTTTGTGGGGTCTATAGATCAAGCAGCGGGATCACGACTTTGGCGAAGAGTATTAAAGGGTCGAGACTCCCTGCAACCCTTCATAACAGGTTCTTGCCATTCTCTCAAATGAAATGGAGTATCAATGTGCAAATATTGTGTAAAAACAGTTAACTATCAGAGTCTCTTCTCCACATCTGGTGTGGGGCAAGTCAATATACACCAAGCATAGTGTTCTTTTATGGTTGATCATTTTGGATCATATAGTCACTAAAAAAAAGTTGAATGCATGTAAGTTAATTGCAAAAGTTAGTCATCCTCTCTATCCTAGAAGAGAAGAATCATGTGATAATTTATTTGGCACTTGTCCATTCTCTATCTGTGTTTGGATAAGTGTGTTGCAGTTGATATGCAGAATCCCGGAGTTCGACGCCTATGCACCTAAGATGAGGGCTAATAAATGGAAGGGTCGTAAGGATAGGGCAATGGTAGGGTGCTTACTCTAGAGTGTGGCGCTAAGTCATATATGGAGGGAACGCTATGCTAGATTGTATGGAAGCCGAGGATGGTGTTCACCCATGCATGTTGTTGCTCGTATTTTGCAGGATTGTCGAATGTTTGTGGAAGGAAATTAAACTTTGAGAGTAATAGTTTATATATGTTGTTAGTTGTTTTGTTATTAGTAGTATGATTTTGGCTTATATGCCTATATGCAAAACAATAAGAGGAGTTTAATGCTAATTGCATCTCTTGGACATAATGACAATTTTGATTTTACCATAAAAGTGACAAAATCAACACTCAATTGCTTTTGACAAAAAAATATTTTTTTTACCCTTTCCCACTTCCCCTATTGTGACACTACAGCTAAATTACTAAATTTTCCTTTAAAATTCCCACCTTCCCATCTAGTTAGGGTGGCTAACGAGTTAGGGGGTTTTAACAGATAAGCTAACCGATAAATTTGGTTATTGGTTTAACCAATAACCTATAAGACGTTAATGGTTTGTCTTTCGGTAGGGGTTTTTGACCTATTAGTTAACTAATAACCGACCTAGCGTTTAGTGGTTAACTGATAAGTCTGATTCCCAACTAGCTAATGCTTCTCCCTTCACTCAACAATAACACAATGGTGGAGCTCGTTAGCATCAACATGACAAAAGCCAATAACTTGGAGAAGGTGTTTGCTGCTGGTTAGCGATTAACCGTCAAACTAATCACTAACCGAACCGATAAATAATGGTTAATCGATAAACCTTATTGGTTCGGTTTTCGTTAAGGAATTTTTGACTTATTTGTCCACCACTGACCATTATATCGACTAGTGATTAACTAAAATCAAACCGATAACCACCCCTACGGCCCTACTTGATGGCTCGAATCGAGACTCGAGTCACCAATGGCAATTGGCAAACCCCCATCTGTCAATTTCGGGTATCTGAACGTAGCAAGGCTCGAAAGCTAATAAACCAGCAAAAAGGTTCCGATAATCCTGTGAATTTCCTCGGTTAGCCGCCTATTATCTGAAGCAAGTAGAGATGGCGGTGGCAGTATCGGGGCTATGGTGTACCAATCCAACTATCAGCAGGATTCCCACTCTTGAAAGCCGACGCATGTCAGTTAGGTTTGGACCGCTCGCCTCCGTTGCTTCTCTCTCGTCTCCGCCTCCTACCATCCAGGCAAGAATTTGTTTCGCTTTTGCAGTAATGTTTCGTTTTCGCTTCCTTGAGTCTGAAAGCGACAAATTCCTCGATGGTTACTTTAACTTGGGCAGATTGTCGGCGGGAAAGCTCCGAGTTGGTCTGGCGATGGAGGTGCTAGTTCTTCGAACAGTTACGGACTGGTGGATGTCGAAGGAGACGAAGATATTGATTGGGTTAAAATGGAGGCCGACCTCTACTACTGGACCAAGGCACTTCGTCCTGTTCAGGTACTGAAAATTAACTCGTTGCTTTATCCATGGCGGCTGGGGAGGAAATGAATGTTGAAGAAAGTTTTCTTATCTGAAGTCTGGGAAACTATGCAGTGGTATCCTGGTCACATTGGGAAAGCTGAAAAGGAACTGAAAGAGCAGCTGAAACTGATGGATGTGGTGATTGAGGTTCGTGACGCCAGAATTCCCTTGTCCACCACCCATCCAGAGGTTTGAATTCTTTTCAATATTTATGATTGTGAATTCCGTGGCTCCATTCTAGTTTTGAGCTCAGGGATTTCAACAACCTTCCATTCCTGTGTCTCATGTTGAGCCCAGATGGATTCTTGGCTCGGAAATAGGAGGAGGATTTTGGTTTTGAACAGAGAAGACATGATATCCAAAGCTGATAGGAATGCTTGGGCAGCTTATTTCTCTAGGCAGGGAATGAAGGTTATTTTCGCTAATGGCAAGCTTGGAATGGTGTGTAACTATTTCTTACACTTGAGCCATCCTCATTCTGCTTGAAGTGAGCAATTGCTTATGTATATCAGAAGCCATGAACTTTCTTGTGGGTATGATTAAATGTAGGGCAGTACGAAGCTTGGGAGGTTAGCAAAGGATATGGCAGCGAATGTTAATATCAAGCGCAGAGCAAAGGGTCTTCTTCCTCGCGCAGTAGGTTTTCTAACGACTATCGACAACAATCTTCGGTTACTTTTGCTGAATTCTTTGATTCCTGTTCATAATATTTTTTTCTATGATCCAAACGGGATTGTCCGTTACATAATAATATATTTTTTACAGTATCCATTACATGAAAGTATGATCATTGATAGTTTTGATAAGAGATACTTTTTCCTCCTTTGGTCAGGTTCGTGCTGGAATTGTTGGGTATCCAAATGTGGGGAAATCCTCTTTGATCAACCGGCTACTGAAGCGTAGAATGTGCCCTGCCGCCCCTAGACCTGGAATCACAAGAGATCTCAAGTAAGTAGTTACCTGGAGTAAATACCCTCCTGCTAAGTTACTGCCTGAAGGAATTAACGGTCTATGGTTTAGTTCCTTATAGCATATGGCGTTCCTTGCATGCTGAAAAGCTCAAATGATAACTGAGTACTAAAGTTTTGTTTTAACAATTATGATCGAGTTGTTACAATATAGCCTCCCAGCTAAGGGTTAATTTGCGCTTCAGGAATATATGTTGAAGGACAAGAGACTTATCCTCACATTTCTGCTTTGACTGCATGTGGCATGTTTCCTCAAAAGATGGGTTCGATTTGGTAAAGATCTGGAGTTGTTAGATTCTCCAGGCATTTTGCCGATGCGAATAAGCGATCAAACGGCTGCCATAAAACTTGCTATGTGTGACGACATCGGCGAGAGATCTTATGACGTCGCTGATGTTGCTGCAGTTCTTGTGCAGATGCTAATAAGAATTCCATCAGTTGGTATGTTAGGCTATTTATTACTTCTGTCCATCTGTTCATACTGTCTTTCCTCTAACTTGGAACTTTCTTCCTTTTTTGCAGGTGCAAAAGCGCTTCAGGACCGCTACAAGATTGATAATGATTGCCTCTGTGGTAAAACGTATGTAAATATTCCACTAGTCCCTTTAATAATCTATTAGGAGGGGTTTTCACCCCTTTTCTCTCCTGAGATGAAAAGGTTTGGAGTCTCGTACGGGGTTTTCAACCTTTTGGCGGTTTTGGTTGACTTGTACAATCAGCAATCATCCAAGAGACTTGATTGATCTAACCCTGTTTTTGCATGAATTAGTAAAGATTTTTTTTTTTTTGAAATTAGTAAAGAATTGGTTCTGATGGAGTATTAGGTGCTTATTTAGTTATTTACTCATCTCTGAGTCTGCTTTTGTTGCTTTCCCCATTGTACAGATTTGTGCAGAAGCTTGCACTTCACTTGTTCAGTGGAGACACGCACCAAGCAGCATTCCGCATCTTGGCCGATTTTCGGAAAGGGAAGTTTGGTTGGGTTGCGCTCGAGAGACCACCTAGATGAAGCTTTCTCCATCGTTGAACTTTCTGGATCCTGCAAATTCTTCCATCGCCTCTCTTCGGTGCCATAGCGACCACGCATGGCCTATTCAAGACAAGACGAAGAGATGGCTTATCTAAGATATGTATGGATGTTGGTACGGTATGTATGGGTGGATAAGCAGCCATCCTCCATGGAAGAAAGTGAAGTTCTGTTGGATCGAACTGGTTCTGGAGATACGATGGACAGTGAAAAATCGGCGGAGAAGTGAATTAATTATAGTGAAAATGACCACGTCTACATGAGCAAGCCAATATGTGTACGGGCAGTGGGTTGTAAATTTTCCTAGATATGCTTGGACTGATGAGCGGCTCCTCTGTGATGTGAACGGAGGCGCTCTCTTTCCGTCATGGTGCAGTTTTTTTTTTCTGTGATAATTGTGTTTTCCTTGTAGAATATGTATGACATGTTTCACATGTGATTGGCAGTTGGCACTTTTGAAATCGACAATCTCCACTGTAGTTATCATGTTGAATAGCTGTAGATTGCAGAGACCAGAGAATTTGAGTTTGTGGATATGGAAAACGTCGGCACTAGCAGACAGGAGTAAATGCGGCACCGATTGTGGCGCTAAGCCGCCAACTAAAAAGATCGATGCTTTTTTAACAATCCAATCGTCAGTGTAGAAGTAAAGTTCAAAATCAGAGGAACAGAGAAACAAACACTCAAACAGCAATAAAATTCCGTCAACTCTGGAGTTTCTCTCTCAAATCTATACAACAACAAGAAGGAATGACTGTAATCAACGAGGGGAAATGAATAACTAGGCACCACATGCCAGTGCAAGTAAATTGACAATTCACATGTCTCCAAAATCTGCTAACCTTTCAATATGCTTGTCCAGCTCTACCTAGCTACAACGCCCAACTTTCAATGAACAAATCAATGTGGGATCGAACAATCGAACAGTACCAGTGCAGTAGGCACTAGTCTTACAGAAACCATCTTCATCTTGCAATTGCAGGAGCACAAGTGGTTGTCGAATCCTCATTGTTCGACCAAGTCTCCTTGATTCGACAAGCTTGAATCGACCGTTCAATCTGAAGCACGTCCGTGGCTTCTAATCTATCCAAATTACAGCAGTATCTCTCAAATGTGGTGGTATTTACCTGAAGTCTGAAATCTACACTAAACAAAAACTTCATTTCCAACTTGTTCAGCTCCCCTGTGCTTATTCCTCCTACTTTGGCATAGTAGGCATTGTTGAAGAATCTGTAAAACGTTTACTTCCAATTATTACTAACTCACAAACTGAATTCATCATCAGAATATATTTGTACATAAACAAAAAAAATACTCACGCATCATCGACGAATTTAGCTGCAAGCATGATGCCGGTGATGAGGAGGCGGTGGACATTTAGCGACGTCAAGTGTACATTGGTCTGTTTGACAAATCTATCCAAGTATATCTGTGCAACAACAAAACAGGAAGGACTGCAGCAAGAGTACTTGAAGATGCGTTCAATGTATTGCTGAATGCTCACTGGTGGTGCTCTCAAGCCATGGAAAACAGTGATCACATCTTTGATCTCATTACTCTCCAGTAACATCTCATTCTTCTTAACCAATCTCTCGAGAAGCGACGAAACAAGTGCTAGAACACGAGGAGGGGATCGATTACACGATGAACCTTTCCCTGCTTCCCTGAGCCCCAGCGACAAGTACAAAACATCCCGGTCCAGCACCCGGTCATCAGTTGACAGAGTTCCCATATGTGAAGATGATTACACACACAGCAACTCTTAAACCCTGCAGAACTGGGAAAACGATTCACATTAAGCCTTACTGAATTCTGCCGGCAATTTACAAGTGAAAGCAAGCACCAAAATTCTATGTGTATCCAAAAGTAAAACGTTAAACAACCAGTTGTTTGTTAATCGATGATACCGAATTGCGAGGGAAATGGGGTCAATCCAAAACAGAAAACCACAAAAAGGGGAAAAGAGAGTGCCAATCCATTAAATCAACGCAGAAGAATATATTCCAGTGAGAGCAAGTCCAGATCTTGCAGGCGGCGTTGATTCCAGCAGCTTTGAATTCAGACCAGACCCGCAAAGCAAAAGAAAGAGCGTCTAAAGATTTCAGCTAACAAATGAAACTACAGCAGCAAACAGCAACCCAGCAGAAGAAACCTAAAGAACATTTGCAAATTTGGGTAGAAAGCTGAAACCCAAATGGGGAATCTAACAAGAAAAGAAAATTAACTTACAGATAAGGTCACCCTTTGGAGGATTACTGAAGATAGTGAGCAGCCGGTGGGTAGGAGTAGAAGAAAGAAGAAGATGCGGCGAACATAGACTAACGAACCCACCGACACCTTCCCAAAGCGGAGGCTAATTGGTCATAGGAATCCCGCCATGTCTGGGCATTTTCTTTTGCTGCTCGCTACACCCACAGTGGGTATTTCTTCTTCACGCTTTTTCCCCTTCTTCAGGATGTAGAGAGACAGGGAAAGTGAGATGGGTTGGGTTCCAAGGAAAGCTTATTAGTAGGGAAGAAGAAGAAGAGGAAGAAGAAGAGTGTATTTTAATGTTGGGTATGTGGGGGAGGGAAGCTAATCACGAGGGAGTAGAACAGAAAAAGGAGGGAAGTTTCTCTCTCCTACAGCAGCAACGCCACGTTAGTTAAAGTTGAAACTGAAGACGCCATTGCTTTTTCACCTCCTTTCCTCTCCACTCCCAACCATTAGCGATTTCAGTTTTCACGCACAGAACACTGAGTAAGAGACAGGTTTGGAGACGGGATTAGATGAAAGAAGAAAGAAAAGCATTTCTCTTTCCCAATTTAAATATTTTTGCCCTTTTCTTGGATGCTTTCATTGGTGTTGGTGGCGCGTCAAAGGTCAACTGGAAATTCTTCGTTCTATGGGCTTGTTTTGAGATAATATAACAACTCCTAGTTGACTCATATGTATTTAGACCTCTTCTTTCTCATAAAAGCTTCTTATTCTTTTCTTTATAGCTTGTCTGATTTTAGAGTTTTCCAATGCCCGATCCAATCATTCTTACGTTGCTTTGTACCTTCAAAGGCATCAAAACATACCAAAGAAGGCAAAGGCGGACCTAGTAAAGGGCAGGGTGTGTCGTCCGACACACCCTCACCCGGAAATTTTGTGAAGTACCTATATATTTTTGGTACATTTTATCTAATTCGGAACTTCCGACACACCTTAAATAATTATAAGCGACACACCTTTATTATACGAGAATGATTTTCTTGTTATAAAGTTATTTATCTTAATTAGTAATACACAATAATAAGTAAATTCAAATAAGTTTCAAAGTTATTTATGCTTGTTTTAGAGTAACCTACACCACAACCTAGAGATGGCAATATGGCGGGTTTGCCTAAACCAACCTCATCCCCATTTTCAAATATTCAAACTCATACTCGTCTCATACCCATGCAGTGGAAGGTCTTACAAACTCATCCCCATACCCGCGGTTTTCGGATACCCATGGATAATATCGCCCCAACAACTACTCACCTTTAATAAAAGAATATGGTGACAAATATGGATACTACCCACCCAAAATTATGGAACTAATACATAAGAGGATGAAAATACGGTTTGGTTGTCATCAATTACATTTTAACACTTTATTTTTTCTTTTAATTACCCTTCATTCGATTGACAAGTTACAATACACTCCTTATATTTTATGTATATAACATAATATCCTTGGTGGGCGGGTTTGGGTATGGGACGGGAGAGTCAAAAACCATACCCGCCCCATACCCATCAACCTTTTTGAGGGTTTTATCCATACCCGCCCCATATCCAGTCAACGCCAGGATTCCCGCGTTGACTGGGCCGGAGGAGTTCGTGTAACCGCGACCATGGGTTTGGTTGTCATCCCTACCACAACCCAACAATGGAAAAAATAAACATAACCCCATCCTTTGAAACTCAACGTTTCCACCCCTTGACCCATCCTTTATTGAAAATAAAAAACTCACCCTTACCCATTTTAGTTTCTAATTACTGAGAGCCACTACCACTTCTCCCTTTTCTTTTACCCTTTAGTTTTACTTGCTGTTGGAAGTTGGTGTTGACTTTACATGTTGCAATTGAAAGTTGCGAAAGATTTCAGCTGTGAAGATAATAAGGAATGCACTTTGAAATCGGTTGAGTGACCAATTTATGAATCATTGTTTAGTTGTATATATCGAAAAGAATTTGCTTCGCAACATAAGCAATGAATGTATTTATAGATATTTCTAGTAAACATGAACTTTATGAATTAATTTCTAGTAATTTCTATTTAATTTCTAATTATTTTCTAATTATTTTTTAAATTAAATTTTTAATTATTATATTATTTTATTGGCGACACACCTCTCCAACAATTCTGGGTCCGCCACTGAAAGAAGGCATCAAAGAGTACATTAACATTACCTATGGCTATTAAAAGCAAATTGACCAAATATTTCTGATTTATTGGAGATCGGTGTTGGGTTTTTGTGGCAACCCAATACTGGTTATCCGACATACTTCTTCGAAGGAAACTACACTTACTGTTGCTGGCGGGAGGTGGACTTTATTGGAGATGTTGGGTTTTTGTTTTTGTTTTTTCCCCGTCAATGTCGTATCTTTGCTCCTCGGAGCTTTTTCAGAGTTGCCCAAGTAGTGGTTTAAAACATACTCATTCATCGGTAGTCAGGTTGCATACAGACTATCGTGTAGTATTTGAGTCGGTTTTGTAACTGTGTTGAGTATTTGTCACATACCATTTGGGCTTGCCTTGAAGAAGAAAAAAAGAGTCTAGCAATATTAATGACATGATTGCCTATTCACAAAAAAAATTAATGAACAGTAAAACAGTTTTAGCTGTGGTTTAAAACATGCTCATTCATTGGTAGTCTTGTAGCATACTGACTATCGTGTAGTATTTGAGTCGATTTTGTATTTGTGTCGAGTTTTTGTCACATGCCTTTAGGTTTGTCTTGAAAAAAAAGAGTGGGAGTTTTGATGACATGATTGTCTATTCACAAAAAAAAAAAAAGAACAGTAAAACAGTTTTAATAATTATTTAATAATAATTAAATAATCATATTTACTTCTCTGACTTTCAATTAAAACTAAAAGGTGGGGTTAGAATTGTAGCGGACAACGGAATGAGAGCTGCATCCAGCCAACTTCCATTCATTCTCCACCCACCCCCATATATATATATAAACTGCCCTACCTCCGCTCCTCGCGTTGTCAATAATTTGGTCAATTCATATAGTTGTGATTTCATCTTCAACCTCAATTACAAATGTCATATAATTAGCTTCTTTTTTTGCAAGAAATGTGAGATATGGAGCCGTAATTAATTCGACGTAATTAAGACACTACGAACATGCAGCAATCAATATATATTTACGCTTTGGTTGATAGTCTGTTTGTATTACTAAGGGTAAAATACGGTATGGATAAATCATGTATGTATAGTTTATTTCGTTTCTAAATTAATAATGGTACGTTCAATCCATTTATAAAAAAATAATGGTACGTTCAATAGTACGTTAATAATTATATTATATGAATCAATATTTTTTTTAATTTATATTCAAATTATCAATTTATATAATTCATCTAATACGAATATTAAACATTTTATATGAATTTAATACGTGCTTAGTACAGGAGCCATCAAACAGACGGGAAAAAATGAAACAGTCTGATAATCGTATGAAACAAAAAATTTAAACGGATAAAATGGGTGCATTCATATATATATATATCTACGTATTAATTTAGTAACTATCATATTACGTATCGATTGAAACATGCGTCGGTGGTGGTGACTGAAATGAATTTACTGCTAGATGATGAAAGTAATTGTGAACCAAATTGCTGGAATATAATAATTATTATTATTATGCGGACCAATATATATGATAAAATAACAATATTTGTTGTTGGAATGTCGGTTTCTAGCTGTGTGATTCATCATATAAAAACAATCTCTTATCTCTAATTGTGTTTAACGAAGGGGTTTCCACTTTTCATTATTATTATTATTATATATATATGGTGCCTTCTACGGTACTCCGGGTGAAATCCGGAGTACCGCATATCTTGAGTATGAAAACGCTATCTAGACCTCGAATTAGCAGGATTTTTGGGCATGATACTATGTCCTAACCCTTAATGAGTGAACCTTAGGTCCTAATGATCTAAATCATAAACTATAAACCCTAAGATGGTGAATTGATTTTTTTGCCTATATTTGGACGAATCATAACCGTCGATTATTGTTTCTAATTAAATTGATCTTGTGGTATAAGATTTAGAGAATTAAGACCTAGATTTTGATCTTTAAGGGTTAGAGTGTAGTATCATGTCCGAAAGATTAGTCAATTCAAGTTCTGAATAACGTTTTCTTTACTCAAGGTATACGGTACCCTGGATTTCACCAAGGGTACCGTAGAACTCCCCATATATATATATATATATAAACACGGTGCCTTCTATGGTACCCCGAGTGAAATCCGGGGTACCGCATACCTTGAGTATGAAAACGCTATCTAGACATCAAATTAGCAGGATTTTTTGGCATGATACTATACCCTAACCCTTAATGAGTGAACCCTAGGTCCTTATTATCTAAATCATAAACTATAAACCCCAAGATGGTGCATTGATTTTTTTGCCTATATTTGGATGAATCATAACCGTCGATTATTGTTTCTAATTAAATTGATCTTGGGGTATAAGATTTAGAAAATTAAGACCTAGATTTTGATCTTTAAGGGTTAGAGTATAGTATCATGTCCGAAAGATCAGTCAATTCAAGTTATGGATAGCATTTTCTTACTCAAGGTATGCGGTACCCCGTATTTCAGCGTGGGTACCATAGAACTCCCCATATAAACACACTCTAAAGACAAAAACAATTAATATATAGATAAAATAGGGAGCAGCATCGAAGATGTTAGATCAGGGTTGTCACGCCGGCCGGCGTGCCACCGGTTGTACCTGGTTCAACCTGTGCTGGTCATAAAACTGGCGTGACACTACCGGTATGACCGGCATGATCGATATACGAATCTCTAAGTAAAATAATCTTATTTTAGTGACTTTAATTGTTAAAAATTATTTAATTATTTATTTTATGAGTATAAATGTTAAATATTGATGTTATTTGTTGGATTCAAGTATAAATGTTTAGGTATTGACGTTAAATGTCATGTTTAAAATGAGTATTTATAATTTTATTTGTAATATTGACCGGCATGAACCGGCACAAATCGGTATGTGCCACCGATCGAACCATTCCACTTGATAAATCGGCACACTGGCATAAACCGGTTTGACAACCTTGTGTTAGATAGATAGAGGACAGTTCATGATGTCCTTCTGGCTCGCAGCTGGCACCGACGCGCAATTGCCACTCTCGCCCATGATCCCCAGCGAGCGGCCACACATTCAGCAGCACCACAATCAAGTTCAACAGCCTGATTACATTACATGTGAAAACTTGGAGTTGAAATTTGGAGTAGAAACTAGGAAAATAGCAATGTGCCGGGCCATTAGAAAATTTGGGTTTGGTTAGGTTGCTAATTCTTCTAACCTTGGAAAAATGATACCCTATTAAATTTGAGTTGCATTTAATAATATTGGAGAATTAAACACTCATATTAATTACTTTCTTTTTTATTTAACTAACATTGCACTGATAGAACTACCATTGCAGTCGTGGAACTCATATTAATTACATTTGTTTTTTTTAACTACCACTACACTTATACAACTACCATTTCACTTGTACATTGATATCATTGCACTGATACAATTACCATTCAACTAGAAAAAGGGAAAGTAATTAATATGTTTTTTTAATTCATACAGATTATTAAATGCAACACAAATTAATTACCTTACAAGCCTATATACATACTAAAGTATAAAAATTGGGGGAGCTATACCACTTAAATAAGAATAGGGCGTCAGATACCACTAGCGTCACTGAAATGTGCATCCGTTTAAAATTCTATTTATTTACCGTTAGTAAAGAATAAAATATTATTTTTAATAAAAATAATAAAAAAGAAAAGAAAAGAAATCGAAAACAAAATGAAATATATCCATCCTTCTCCGCCTCCGCCTCCAAACCCTCACCGCCGCGACGCCGCCCACCGCCGGTGCTGCAACTTCTCCACAAGAAGCATCGTTCCTCTCTTGTCCTGATATCCCCTTGCATTGAAGCTTTGATCCACTCCCTCTCCATTCCATCTCTTTGGTCCCCTTGCATTGAAGCTTTAATCCACTCCCTCTCCATTCCATCTCTCTTCGGCACCATTCTGTCTTGAACTTGTGGAAACATGAAGAATTACGAAAACAGGAAGAAGCCTGATGTTCTTCATCTTCGCTCATCTTCTATTTAGGAATTTTCCCTTAGTTTGGGAAGATTGCATCTTGAATTCCACCTGCCAGATCGGGCTTTTGAACCCTGATTCCACCGAATCAACGCAGATCCAGGTTGTTCTCGCCGGGTGGCTTTTCTTGCGGCGAAAACATAGGTCAGCCGACCTCCCTTAGATTCGAGGTTGTTCACGACTTCCGACCACTCCGCCCCGGCTAGGAACGACGAGTTCACCGCCGCCGGGATTTGAAGCAGACCGAACCGTCGTCCGCCCATCTTCTGATTCTAAGTTGCGAGCCTTAGATGAGATGTTAGTTTAGAGGCGAGATTGACTAAAGATTGCTTTTCACTCATCTTGATCACCAAAGATACGAATTGCTAAATTACCCAAGAGAGAACTCAATAGTAAACAAGCCGTCTATAACTCCTAATGAGATTATAGTGATGAGAAACTGTAACCTTCATTAGCGACCAGACAAGTTTAGGTCAATTGTATGAACTATGTTGGCATGATTAGAGATTGTTCTATAGTCTTTGAAAATCTTAGGGGGAAACTTGTTATGAACAACGCCTTCCCCAATTGAAAGCATGTCCATTTTTCATATGTTTATGTCTCTCATTTATTTGAATTTCATTAAAACTCAGTGGAACCATATACACAACTTGCTTGTGAAAACAACTATATAGATCTTGAGTACTCAACTAAAGGGGACCCTAGACAATACATGACCTCATAAGGTTTCATCTACTGAGTTTATCTTTGACCACTTTAGTTCTAACTATTGATAGGGAGTGAATGACAATAAGAATGAAATTCACGAGAAAAAAGTGCAAGGCTAATGAGGAGGGGGATAGTGTTGAGAGAATAAGACACTACTAGCAAAATTGTTGCAACTTCTGCTCCAAAACCCAGCTCATTAATTGAGAGAAAATTGAAGATGAAATATTTTCCAGATCGCTCCGTTATGGAAGCTCAGGTAGGTTATTGACCAAGCTATACTTGGATGAGTCTTCTTTATGTTAGAGATATGATTTTGAAAGACAACATATGGAGAGTAGGTAATGGTAGTGAGATAAGAATCTAAAATGATAAATGGATTCCATCCTTGTTGTTGCAAAGACCTCGAGAGGGGCAACAAAAGAAAATGAGAGTGGAATGCATCATAAATTATTAAACAAGAGAAGGGTAGATGGCAAACCAATCCATTAGATTTTCTCTTGCAACTGGAAAAATTTCATGCTATACAAGCTATCCTAGTCTAGAAAATGCATTACAAATGTTCGATGTTCGGAGCTGACTCTGTGTGGTCACTATAACATGAAAACAAGGTATGAACTAGCCACATATGACCCACCTAAGGAGGTTGACACATAGCAAGATGTAGATGAAGATGATACTCAAACCAATAAAAACTGGCGGTCTCTGCGGAAATTGGAAGTGCCTTCAAAGGACCGCTATTTATTATGGCAAGTGATGAATGCCATCTTCCCAAGAACAAGAATGTTAAATAAAAAAATGGAGAATATAAGTGAGGGTTGCCTTTATTGTAGCCTCGAGACGACACAACTCTACCAGTTTCTAGCAGTGAAACAATCACGGTGATAATGAATGTATGGGTGACTAAGTAGATGGAATCCTAACTACAACGATGAACAAGTGAATTAGGACAAACACTCATTTCTAGGGATGTTTTGGAACGAAAGAAATAATCAGCAGTTTAATTAACTAAATTTGGAAGAAGAATAAGAGATACCCCTAAGAGGCCATACTACATGGCATAATATCTAGATTCGAGACTTGCAGAAGAGGGAGTGACAAGGTTTAAGGAGCCATCAGAGACCTCGACATTCCTAGACACCACCTCGACTAGACCGGCTGAAAGTATATATATATGCAGGATGCAATGGAACAAGAGGAATAAGTCTTGGAATGATTGCTCATGATTAGGAACTTCGTGTTTGCAATAGCAATGCATGAAGAGGAAAATTGAGCACCAAAAATTGCATAAGAAAAAGCAACGCTATTTACTATCAAATGCATGGAAGAAAGGCAAAAAGAGGGGCAGACATCAGCTAGAGCTAGCAATCCTCAATGGACGAGCTCTAGGAAAGGAAGAGAGACATAACTTCCGTTCTATTGATTCCTTCGACCATAATGCTAAGATTTCAATCAATGAAGTCACTAGTGTGCCCTAGAATAGCAAAGTATTGTAGTCGACTTAGCTATGACAATAGAGAGGTTGGATTTGGTTGTAGCCAGGGGCGGACCCAGGGGGTTTTAGGGAAAATGATTATCCAACCCCCGATGGTAATTTATGTATAAACAAAAAAAAAATATAATTGATAGCGAGGGATACCCCTGAAATTTGGAAAAATGAGTATCCTACTGTCATTTGTGTATAAAAATATAAATGGTAGGTTGGGTAATTCAAATCTAGAACACTATTATTAATAATAAACTTAATTTCCGTTGAGCTACAACTCATTTGTTGTTCGATTTTGAACAATGTGTAATAGTAAAAAGTCATTCCCTATCTCTAATTATTTCAATCTACACTAATTTCAATCTACCCTTAATTTGTATTGCTTTTATGATTGTACGGCAAGTGTTGAAGAGTCTTTCAACTTTGGGTTACATCAAGAACAAGTTTACAAATCGAATATGCGATAAGTTCCTGAATGATTGTCTAGTAGGGTATATGGGGAATTTTTTTTAACACTATAAACACCAAGTGTATTCTACAATTATTTTCGAATATGAAAACACATCATGAACTTTTTTAACCTGTACGAGTAATGTATTTTCATATTTACGATTTTATTTTTATTAATTATTTTTATTTATATTTAATTTATTTTTTAAAAGAGGACACCCCTATGGAAAATTTCTGGGTCCGCCACTGGTTGTAGCCAGTATGGAGATGAACGTGCTAGCAGTTTTTCGTGGTAGAAAAGACAAAGACTATCGCGGTGGCATTGGCATTGGCATTGGGTTGGCAACAAAAAGAGAAAGATACGGTGATGACGAGAAAATAATGAAGAGATTTTTATATGATTTGAAAATCTATAGACCAAAATGGGTACCCTCTAATTAGGCACAACATGATCCTACCTAATCTAGATGGGTTAGAAGATGCACTTCATGTTATTAGGGACTATCAATATGTCAAATCTAGATGGCTAATCATAGTTCCATCCCAACATCCATTATTTTCTTGTTGGGTCTCGAGGAATGGTTTCAAACAATTTTAGTTCAACAAGGAGATGCGACTATCCGGGGATTCACTTGCAATCATGGTCTCATGAGAAATTCTGGCCAGCGATAATTGGACATGTCTTAGAGATTAATGTCTCTACCCCATTTTCCAATTCTGCCGCTCCGAGAATTAGTCGAATCAGTTGGCAACCTCCTCTAGATGAGTGGGCTAAACTAAATTGACGAGAAAGTCAAAAAAAACCCTCTCTCATAAGCCATAGGGGGTCTGGCTCGAGATTTAGTTCAAACTTGGATTATTGGTTTCTCCACTCATGTAAGCATATGTGTTGTTTAAGAGGTGAAACTCAAAGCTATCCGAGATGGGCTTACACTATTGCGGGTGATGGTTATCATACAATGGTGGTACACTTGTACACACATAATGAAGTTCACCTCATTATCTCGTAGGAGAAGTTCCACCCTTTGAGAGCTCTATTGGTCGACTGTTGAACTTTGTTGAGACACTCTTGGGAAACGCAACTATCACACACTACATGACACTAATACAATCACAGATGCTATGACAAATATCGACCACAAATTTGGAAATGGAGCACATTTTTGGTTGTTACCTCCTTCATCGACTATGCCAATGTTTGAATTATATAGTTTCTATGCTATAGTCATTCCTTCTCTGTCTGGAGCTAGTTTCTTAGCTTTGGAGTTGTCTTATTTTAGACTTTAATTTCCGTTGTATAAAAAAGCAATATATTTATGAGGAACCAGTCACCGTCCAATAAAAAGGGAGAAATATTCTTATAAACCAATGTATTTTCTTAAAACATCCTCGATATTGAGCAGTCAAGGGCAACCTCATCATTCCAAGTTAAGGAAACAAAGATCAATAAAAAGGAAAATTCTACGGAGATAAAATGTATGAGAGGGCTATGCAATCGCTGACCATAAATTCAAGCAAAGCAATCAAAGGAATTTCCCCCCAATTTCTTATGTCCACCATCTCCTTTATCTACTTGTTCCTTATTGATCAATCAACACTAATTTGCCTCCACCACCCCTCCCCCAACCCAACACAAATTCCAAAACTAATCCAATTCCTAGGGCTGCAAATGAGCCAAGCCGCTCGCGAGCAACTCGGCATTCGAATCGGAAAAAACTCGTTCGACACTCGACTCGTTATTTAACAAGCCGGCTCGCGAGCCAACTCGTTAGTTAACGAGCCAAGCCTGAGCTAGACCATGCTCAGCTTGATAAGCTCGCGAGCTAGCTTGATTCGGTGGCTTGTCGAGCTAAGCTCGCGAGCTGCCTTGTTTTAAGCTTGTGGAAGGATGAATTACTCTTTTAAACATGAACATTGTCTTATAATACAGATGTGTATGAAATTTAGATGTTATTTCTAGTTTCTAGTATTCTTTCTATCATTTAAATTCTTATGTTTATACATTTTTCCAGCAAAAATGATTTTAAATCGAGCTCATCTTGAGCCGAGCTTGTACTCAGCTTAACAAGCTATGTTAATGAGCATTTATCGAGCTCTACCGAGTCGAGCTCGAGCTAGATTATTTTTATTCAAGCCGAGCTCGAGCTCGAGCTGGATTATCAAAATTCGAGTTCGAGCCGAGCTCGAGCTGAAAAATTAATAAACGAGCCGAGCTCAAGCTAAGCAAAAACTCGACTCGACTCGGCTCGTTTGCAGCCCTACCAATTCCACAATCTAGCGTTTTGGAATAATTGAAGTTTCTCTTTCTAGGCTCCTTTTTGCTCAGGTATTCACTAGTGCCCACTGTTGTTATTACACGAAAGTAAGTTAGTTGCAAAAACGAATGCATCTTAAATAAATTCCTCTCCTGTTATAATATATTCTCCCCAGCCTGATATGTTCGCTGTCATACACATCAACTAGCCCATAGGGTTTGTTTTCATGGGCCCTTCCGTACCCCAAAGCCACATGGCTCGTCCCCAAATCTCCCATTTGATGATAACCCAACCCTACACCCTAAAAAGGGCTCCAGTCAATCCTTCGATAGTTAGCTCGATTCCACCACCTCGGCCTAGGCCGTTTTGATTTGCTGTTGATTGCCCGCCCCCAAGACTCCGCCCCACGCCAAATCCTGGCCCAAGTCGGCTCGTCCCACTCATAAAGCCACTATTGTGTTGGATGCCTGACGGAATCTCTCTTTGCATTGTCGACTCCTTTCTCGTGCTCACCTGTGGGAAAAACCCATAAATACATTAATAATTAAAAAAAAATCTCAAAATACCAGAGTTATAACAAAATCCCCAAACTACCAAAGTTTGGATCGGTTCGAGTGAGTGTCACTTGGTCCACTAGTGGCATCGACTGCTAGCTCATCAATCCGAGTACATCGAGTTGAAGGGACTCGATTGGTGGCTAGGGACGACATAGATAAAGGGAGTTGTGCTCGATCTGTGACGCGTGGCATGCATCGACAACAATGGACTCGATGCGCTTTGATTGGCCAGTGGATGAAGACGCGGACCGATCTCTTCATCCTCGCTCAACCGTTGATCGAGTGTGTTGGACTCAATCTACACCGTTCGATTTGCTCCGCCTCGAACAACAGAATGACACAGATTGAGTGTCACTAACTTGATGCACCTAGATCAAGTGGTATTAACTTGAACCACTCCCTCCCCATAAACCTATAAATACACCTCCCATTCTTCATCCCAAAGTGGCTACTCATGTCCATCATGTTCAACCAATGGACAAGGTGCAATATGAGCCTCATATCCTGACCATGGATTATCATTTGGACCACCGAAATCTCCTGAACTGTAAACTCCACCCGAACCTTCACCATGTTCGGTATAACCCACACCACCATACTGGCCAACCTCTTCCGCCTCAGCATCATATTAATGTCATCATCTTCAGACAGAATTAAACCTTCATATACAAGTGGAGATCCTTCATATATAAGTCATATTGCATACTCTTTGACCCCTATGCAACACCGTTCCACACAAATGCGACAAAGATCCTGCCAAGTAAATATTCTCTCAATCAGAATAGTACTTGATTCTTCATCTTCGTAGTCAATATTATTATGAAAATCTGTAATTCGACCATTCCACTAAATCAGTAGGTTAAATTTTCGAAATTTCCTACTCATTTATGCAGTTTAAAGCAGCATAAATTACATATACTAAATATAGTCTACATGCATTAATCCAAAATTATAATGCTCTGCCAAAATATATGAGCTGCCAAAAAATAGAAATTATATTTTATTTTCGTAAACTGAAGAATAAAGATGTTGTAGTTCGAGTGTAAGGGACTCGACCTACTAGCACAAATAATCTTATCCCTACACCCCATTCTGAAGCATGTCGGGCAGAAAGCGCCAGAGTAGAATAATTGGAGGGTGGTTCAAGGAAGCGCCAGAGTAGAAAGCGGACTCGACCTACTAGCACCAATAATCTTATCCCTACACCCCATTCTGAAGCATGTCGGGCAGAAAGCGCCAGAGTAGAATAATTGGAGGGTGGTTCAAGGAAGCGCCAGAGTAGAAAGCGCCAGAGTAGAACTGCAGTTAGAGTCCTAGAAACTCTATGTATATGCTTTTAAACGAGTCCTACTCCCGCGATCAATGTGGATCGGGACCAAGAAGCTCGAACAAACTTCGGTCCGACATACAATGAGTTCTATGCCATCGATCCACCCTTGACCGAGTAAGAGCTGCTCGATCTAGGCTTGATCGAGTTTTACTCCCTCTATCCAGTTTAGCCATCCACTAGTTCGAGTCCAACAACGTTGAACCGCTTTGTGGTTAGAATGTCTCCAACTCGAACCACTTTAAACATTGGTATTTTGAGAATTTTATTGAAAGTTTATCAAATTCTTTTGGGCAAATACAATTTATTAGCCAAACCTTTCATTTTAAACAATATAATAGCCACAACTTTTTAAAAACAATTTATTAACCAAATCGTTAACTTTCCATCAGGTCAACCGTTAGTTGACTGTGACGTGGCAACTTGGTTGCTTAGTAGGAAAAAGTGGGTGACTTGGCAGCAAACACTAAATTAAATAAATAAATTTTATAAAATTAAAAGAAATTAGAGATCTTTTATCCACTTCTTCTTCCTTCCAATCCTAAAATTGCTCAAACTCCCCAATCGCCCAACCCTAATTTCATTTCCTCCTCTTTTGTTGCCGTTAGCTCGGCGACTCTCCCGCCGTCTTGGAGCTGCTAGATGAAAATGACAACGAGCGACCGTGAGAGGAGGTGGCAACGGGGGCAGAGCTTCCTCTGGCGGGTAGGGAGGAGGCAGAGAAGGAGGTCATGCAGCTCGAACTAGGCAAGCTTATCGAGGTTGGCCAGATGCCTCTTGTTGCAATCGGTGGTGACGAGGTTCTTTGAGATGCGATTATCCACTTCCAGAAAGGGAACTGCAGGCAGGAGCGGGAATCAATCGACGAGAATCAAGGGTATTTCAAGGTTTTCTCGAGAATCGCAGGCAAGCTGGCAACAACTCTCAAAGTACGATAACGATTATGACAAGATTTTCTTCAAAGTCGAGATCTAGGGTTTCTGGAAAAACTCTCATGGTTGGTTCTGATTTAAAATGGGTATTTTATCCCCTGCCTATTCCAGATGCAGTCTTTCAGGTGGAGAAATTGTCCCCCGCTTCCGTCCGGAAGCGCCGTGATCTTCACCACCACGAGGCTCATGTTCAGATGCTTGTCCCCTGTTCTTCTACCTCCTCCAGGGTGGATTCATGAATCGTGAGATTCGCTACCATGACGTCAGCTTGAAACCAGGAGAGAGCTCAAATAGCAGCTGAGTCGACGCGACGTGCTCTTGGTCGTACAGCTCCGCCACAGGCGCCAGATTCATCACCGGATTCACTGTCGATTTCAACGCCAAAAACAAGTAATCATCAGCCTCTGCTCTGAGTTCCCCTTCCCTCCACTCGACTCTACCCGAGATAGGATCTCCGTTGCCGAGTCGCTCTTCCCTTCGTCAACCGTCGCGACTTCGATCAACACCGAACTCGTGCAAATCGTCGGAGTCACGGCGGAGGTCGTCGTTGGCAGTGGTGGGACTAGAGGAAGAGAAGGGAGAGATGAGATTATGAATCGTCATCGGCCACTCCCTTGGCTGCCGACGCAGACTTGGTGCAGGACGACGATCTGAATTAGTTGAAGAAGAGGTTAGGGAAGGATGGTTCGATGAAGGGAGAGATGTGGGGATAACATGATGTAATTTTGTGGTTGTTGTGTGATGTATTTTTTTTTTTTGCTTTTCTGGTTAAAAAATAATTTTTTTAGTGGACTGTTTTGCCACATCATCATTTTCTAACCAACTCAGAAGCTAGTGTGCCACGTCAGAGTCAACTAACCGGATGGAAAGTTTACTGTTTGGATATTAAATTGTTTTCGAAAAAGGTTTGGTTGGCTATTATATTGTTTAAAACGAAAGGTTTGGTTATTAAATTGTGTTTACCCAATTTTTTAATTAACCTTGTATTTAGGGGAAAAAATCGGCCTTCCTCGATTGTGAGATTTGGCTCAAGATAGGGTGCATAACCCATGGTTATGCACCCATCAATAACCAAATCTGGACCCTTAATTTAGAAAATCCAGATCTAAGGATGGAGAATTAAAAATTATTTTTATTTTCCCTAGTTTTTTAATCGGCTCATATCTTTTTTCGTTTTAACTCAGATTTTAATTTTTTTTGCACAGATGGAAGAATTTCATCTTGCTCTACAAAATGAGATCAATTTTCAATATTTTCTGAGAAAAAAAAATGCTGGCCTCTCGGTACCAACTACATACCATATGGTATTTTCTTCGTTTTTAATTCGTGTTTGAAAACGTTTGCACAGAAGGGACGAGTTCATCATGATCTATTGGATTTACAAATTTCTTGGTGAACAAATTACATGACCAAAAAATACCACACAATACCATACAATACTATCTTGGTACGGGGTGGTATATTATGGTACACAATGATAAAAGTTGTAAATGACAGTTAATATACTTCTACTATCATGTATTTAACCATCCTACAGTCTTGGTTTGTTCATACCACCATGGTACGCTTTTCAAACCATAGGTATGTTCTTATTTCAATAACAGTCAATACCATATGGTATAGACTGGTAAAAAATGGCTCAATTTTTTTTGTTCGAAAAATATATCAAAGTGGATATTATTTTGAAGAGCACAATTAATCTGATCTAACTGTGCAAAAAAATTAAATTTCGACTTAAAACGAGTGAGAAATCGTCCGTCAAAAATTAAGAAGGGAAAAATTAAAGACTTTTCAGGAGAGAGAAATGCCAATGTCATGCTGATATGGGCTGGTTACTCATGGTTACTGACCTGATTCGTTCCCGTGAGATTTCCCCAAGCCGCTCTCGTGCCGTTACCGGCAAGGCTAGCGGCTAGCCTCAGCGAATCTCCCAAGCGCGCCTCCTTTCGTCGTGCATCTCCCGCCTGCTCAGCCCCCTTGACTACCAACTCCATTCCATTCCATCAGTCGTTTTTAATGTCAGACGTCAGCTCGAAGACGAACCAACTCCGTCTCATGCTCCTGGGCCTTGCGCTGTTGCTCGTCTAGCTTCGTCATCCTCTCCTGCTGTCGATCCCGAACCTCCAAGAGCTGCTGGCCAATTTCTTCGTCTATGGATTGGTGGCATCGGGCGGCAGGGTAGATGGCGGCGTTGTTCTTGGAAGCGGGCAACTAACCTCTTATATCAATTGACGCTTGCTCACTTTCACTAATTCTTGACAACATGTTTGGTGTAGATGCTGGAGTTGCTCTAAGCAAATCTGTTTTTGGCTCTTACCTGTGGATATGGCCGGCAATGACATTACTGCAAACTGTGCTTCTTCCTTGGCTGAGCAGTTTCTCACCTAGCCGACAATGCGCTGAAGGATGAGGGCGCTATCTTGATATCTAAGGCTATAGAGACTGGGCATGGCTAGTTGAACGAGGTTGATTTGAGCACAAATGCAACTAGAAGAGCTGGAGGAGGATCTTGGCACAAGCTGCGGGGAATAAGCCAGTTGCTCAATTTGAATGGCAATTTCTTATCCGATGAAAAGGGCTTTGATGAAGTGAAGAAAACATTCAAGAGCTTGCTGACGTGCTTGTCCTCTTGGATGAGAATGATCCTGAAAGTGAAGATATTGACGAGGATGATGAACTGGAGTTAAGACTCAAAGAGCTGGAGATCAAGGATGACTTATGATAATTGACTTTATTATCAGAAAAATTGTCTGGCCAGGTAATCTCTTCTCTAAAAGCTTCTTCGAAAAACCCCTTCTCCTTTTGTGTATGCTACTCCAACTGCATTAGCTCAATGTAGAAGCTTTCTTTAACTTCTACAGCTTAGGTCTCAATGGAAGCGTGTATGTATTGTATCCAGGAGCGGAAATCTGCACTTTTGAGCAGTCTAGCAGCCTGTATGCACCTTGGATTTTTTTTTTTTTTTTGTAGATTACAGTATTCATTAGGTAATGTTGCATTCTACCATGTTTCTCCAGCCAACATTTTGGCTCTGGACTTCACAAGGCTCTATGTACTCTGTGATGTGCCCTCAAATTTGAGGTTCTTAACAACTAGTAGCAAGGTAGTGCTTTTGTGTTCATATTTCCATTACAAACTAGGATTGTCCAATGCTTATTAGGTTTCTGTAATTACCGTCATATCCGTTGCTTGTGCAGATATAGACAGACATGATTCATGAATGTGCTAAAAATGTGTGTTTGGGCGGTGAATATCCTAGTTGATGGTTTTCCAATTTGATGAAATTTTGACAAGTGGATGGATTTATGAATAAGACGGATCTAGGAGAAACCCATTTGTTTGGTGGAAATGTGGATTTGTCCTGTGGTTCCCCGGGAAAGTATCAGAGTTCAAAAGGAAGTTACTTTTCATATTTTTTCCCCCCAGGATTCTCCTAGCCAAATCACGCCTTGTTCAGATAAGGAGGCAAAATGATGCCATACAAAACTCAGGGTAGAAGATAGAGAATGTATATATAGGTAAAATGCTGAAAGTCGCAGCTTGTAGGCAGTTGGCTCTTCTACACAGCTGCAGGAACTTTGAGGGCTTCCAGGATCTTATCATCCAACTCAAAAGCCATGGTCTTCTTGTCTCTACCAATCTTCACATACTCCTCGAACCGCTCTTTCAGATCCTCAGGCAAGTTTGTGGTTCCCTGCCATCCCAAAATTTCCTTTGCTGCTCGTGGCTCAGCATAGAAGTGCTGCAACAACAACAACAACATATACATTAAATATCCACATTTCGCTGGCGTGCTCGTAGGAGAGAAACGAGGTTTCGTTGTTGCGCGATCACTTCTTTTTGTACCATGTTTCTGAAGGGGAAAGCTTTCTTGGCGTCGACCCCGATAGCTTTGGGATCATAATGGACGATCTCAACCGGGAGCCCAGCAGCTTTCGCGCAGAGCTTGGCCATTCCATCCAGAGTCACTGCTCTCTCGCTCACACTGTTGAATATGTTCCCACTCGCTGCTTCCGGCTTCTCCACAGCCAGCGTGAGCATCGACGACAGATCCTTGGCGTGCGAAATGTTGGTCAGTTGCATCCCTGATCCCGGGATTGGAACCGGCCTGTTCCGTACAATTCCTGTGAGAGTATGAAGGTCAAGTGAGTTCCTCTTTATCTTTTCATTACGTGCAGCGTTATGATGTTATTTACTTACGGTCGAAGAACCATTCCTCGCAGTCTTTGTTGTTGCCAGAGCCGATCATATACTGCGGCCGGAAGGAAGCCCAGTTGCTGAATGTCTCGGCCATGTACTTCTCCACTCCAACGTGGCCAGCACTGCCTTTCACGGCATCCTGTGTCGTATGTATCACCATTTTAGTCTTCCAGTTACAGATAGAACAGTGACAAGAAAGAAGGAAAGGCTCTTACGCCTTCAACATGGGGAGGCTCCTCGGTCGGCAGGTAAATTCCGGCACTACTGATGAACAGAAACTGCTTCGCTCCCGTCTCTTTTGCCCAGTCTGCTACCGGCCTACATTTCATTCTTGTATGTTAGAATCCCCCAACTATGGAAAAGGGTACCACAGAATTTCAATTCGAAAGCAGAATGTGTCAAACCTGACAGCATCGAGGTCCTTGCCATTGTTGTCGAGCACAACATCGAACGTCTCGCCGGCGAGGACTTTCCCGATTTCCGGCGGGTCTCCCCATACGGTGCGACCTCCAGCGCTCACAATTTCCTACCGATGAAAGAGGGGGGTGGAACAGAGGCAGGGGATGTAAAATTCAGAAGAAATCAAAGAGCAGATAAATCGAAACGACACGAATTTTTAGTTTCTCTATAGTTACACTGAATCTGTTGAAGGGAGGCTTCTTCATCTTATCGGAGCCTTCCTCTCCGACGGTGAGGATGGTGACATTATGGCCGGAACCCAGAAGCTCCTTGGCGAAGTAGAACCCAATAATTGAATGGCCGCCGCTGTTGGTGTTGACTATGAGGACCTTCTTCTTCTCTCCAGAGGCGGTGGCAGCCCTGACGGAGAAGGAAACGGCGGCGGTGGCGGAGAGGCGAGGGGAAGGGAATGTGAAGAGGGCAGGAGAAACTGAATAAGAAGAAGAGAGAGCAGAGTGGGAAAAACAGAGGCGTTGAGAAGGTGAGAAAGATGGAAGGGAGGGGTAGTTTGAAGAGGAGAAGAGAACGGAGGAAGCTGATGTTAAGGGGGAAGAAAGAGAAGCCGCCATTGTTATGCTCTGGTTATGTTGCTTTTTCTTTCTTCGTCCTTGATCGGCTTAGAGGCAGAGCACTTGTAAGGCTCTGGCAAGTGGCTGTGGATAATACAAATTGGATTGGCCTTGTTTATTTGATCCACAATCATCCATCCATCTCCCGGGTGAATTGAAAGATAAAAGCCAACGAGTGTGTTATTTTATCCTGTTTCTAAAAAATTTTCTTCAAATTTAAGTTTTTAGTCAAAACAAACAAGTGAATTAGGTTGGTGGAAAACCATGAAGTGAGATTATTTGTAAAATATGTTTGGGAGGAAAAATTAGTAGGATCTCCGATATATAAATTAATGATTAGATTCAAAATCTATGACGTCTCTTATACTAGCTTAGTATTCGGTCCGTAGGTCGGACTGTTCATATTTGAGTATTCATATTTTTATGCTACGTTTAAGTCTATCAACTCATTTAATTTTATTGACAATCCTTCGATCGAAATGATACATAAAAAAACATTCGGAGAAATACCATCATCATTTAAGAATATAAAATATATAAATATATCATTAATTCCATTTTCATAATGATAATTAAGCCCCCGTTAAAATATTATTGGTTAGTTGATTGTCAAGGAAGATAGACTATAATGCTCACTAGAATTCCCACGTGACTCATAGATAGTTTGAAACTGAATCTGAAACCTCACAATCCTACATAAAAGAGTTCAATGCTCTCCTTTTAAGAATAATATGTCATTAATCAAAAAGAAGCAGACAGTTGTTGATTCAAATCAACTATATACTAACTAACAACTCAACTAAGAGGTGGTCGTCAAAACTTGATAGCAAATGACAATATTAGGGTTACCTCCAATATACTAATAGACTCGATCAAAGTAATAAGGAACAAAAGTAGATGCTCCTTATCTATTAGTTCCAGTAGCTTGAATAAAGAATTGACCTACTTCAGTAAATCAATCAATGATTCCTCGTTTTAAGATATAAATAGGTTGTGTAGCTACAAAACCCATGAACCTAAAGATCCAATAGCCACCACTCTCCATTGTTCAACCAAATTTTTATCCACTCTATCTTCTATCTCAAGAGGCATATATTACCACAAAAAATTCACTTTCTAATCCCCTTTTGCAGCTTTGATGGACCTGCTCTCTGTGGCCCTCAATTTCTCTTCCAGTTGGGGTTCTTGTAAACTCGCTCTTCAACTCTTGAATCCTCTTCTTGTGTTTTGCCAACCCATCTTCCTCAAAGAAAGTTGTAATAAGCTCGCTAAAACCAACACTCATCTCCAATTCCATCAATATGTTCATCTCCCCCTTGTCTGCCTTCACTTGCTTCAATCCACTTCCATGCCCTTAAATACCCTCTTCATTTTCATTAATAGCCTCGTCATCTCTCACATCTCTCTCTCTCTCTCTTCAAATGTTCAAGTTCCGCTTCCATGTCTTTTAATACACTCGTCAATTCGATCATTACCCTTAACAACTCCCACTTCCCTGCCTTCACCTATTGCAGTTGAACTTTACATGCTTCCAAATCCAATCACCCCAAACCCAATATCAACTCTTCTACTCCAAGTTCAATACCCCCAACTCTTAGAGTGTTGCATGGAACCTTAATTTTAGCAATCGCTATGGCTTGCAATTAGATTAATAGACACTAAAAACATCTGCAAAATCAACATTGTCTAACTAATTCTAAAACAATACCAAAATTTGATCGGTGAGCTAGACCATAAAAATCGAAATTCATGAGGAAAAATATGGTTGCGAAGAACATTAGCTATGACAAAATCAAACATGAGCGGATATATTGTAATTGAAAACAAACCTTTTTTCTGATTGTCTTATTTTATTATTTCAATAGCTAAGCATAGAACAAAAATAAATTATAGGAAACAACCAACTAAGAAAATAGAAAGGGCGCTAGAAAAGTACAACTTCCTCTGTTTTACACAAACGTCTCCTTTGGTTTCAAACAAATCTAGCACCTAAACAACCGTTCAAATTCTTTTCCTATATTTTATAAATCAATCACAAACAAAAAATTAAGATAAATTGGGAAGGAAATAATAGCCTACCAGTTCAATTCGATAAACCTGCAAGATTCAGGGGGAGGCAGCGATCAATCCATACAAGACTTTGTGACCTCATCATCCAGCGTCCCTCAGGGCCGCTGATCTCGCCAGTTGTGAACCTCATCAATCGGCATCCTCGCGATTTGCCGACCTCATCTTTGAAAATGGAGGAAAAGGAGGTCGACGTAGTGCCCGACCGTGACCTGTGCAACATCGGGGAGATTGAGCAGTTCTTATTGCTCCCATGGACCTGGGCGACGTAAAGGAGAGAGTTTGACAACGAGATTGTGCGACATTGGAGAGGTTGACGCAGGTTGGATCGGGTTCTACGGGTTGTCTAATCCAAAATCCAAACCCAACCCAAAAGTGGCGGGTTGTACAAAAGAAAACCCTCACCCAACCCAAAATCTTCGTTTTAACGATAAATACGGGTGGGTTGGATCGGGTTGGACGGATGAGTCGGTTTACCGGTGTGTTTGTTCATCCCTTGGTGAAGGATACGCTTGGAATAAATAAATAAAAATGAAAATTTTCAAAATAGCCGACCCCATCAGCTATTTCACAATCACATATGTAAATTTTTTTAAATCCTTAATAGCCACAATTCCTATTCTTACCAAAGGTGTTATTTGATTAAAATCTCCCATCGAGATTGTTTTAAAATCCTATACCACAATCCTACGTCCAAACGACCCCTTAGTAATTCGCTTATTCCTGATTTGTTAACGGATAAGATGACGGCGGCACATTACATGAGCGGGCAAAAATCACATTGCCGAGGTTGGGCGGAGATAAGGCTCTTTCTTGGCTACCCGCTCTTCTTCCTTCTCTCAAACTCACTCACAACGCTGCATCCTTCCCTCCAAAAACCAACAATCGGACGACTCCTCCACCGCCGCCGGTCAATTCGATTCGATGATACCTCTTCTCTCCCTCCACCCTCCGCCGGCTCCTTCGATCTTCCTATTCTCTCCGTCCCCATCATCCTTCTTCCCTCCTCCCCCTCGCTTCAAGTCCTCCCCTCCCCTTCTCCACCACTTCGCCGTCCACTCCACACCGACCATCTCCTCCGCTCAGTACTCAGCCGACCAGCCCGCGCAGCCGAGGACGCTTTTTCCCGGCGGCTACAAGCGTCCCGAAATCAAGGTCCCGAACATCGTGCTCCAGCTCCGGCCTGAGGAGGTTTTGAGCGGCGGAGACGATGCGCTGGATCTGATTGACAGGGCGGTGTCGCGCTGGGTGGGGATCGTCGTGCTCGACGGCGAAGGGAGCGGGAAGGCGCTCTACGAGGCGGCGTGTCTGTTGAAATCAGTCGTCAGGGATCGTGCCTACTTGTTGATTGCCGAGCGAGTTGACATTGCTTCCGCTGTTAATGCTAGCGGCGTCGTCGTCTCCGATCAAGGTTTGGTCTCTTGGCGATCTCTTCATTTCATTCTCTTCCCCTCACGTTGAGTGAGGATTTAGAGAGGTTTAACTTTTCGAGTATTATGGAGGTTGCTTCAATTCCAATTCGCGATGAATGGTGTCTCTTATTCAGGTCTCCCGGCAATTGTTGCAAGAAGCATGATGATAGATTCCAAGTCCGAATCAGTACTTCTCCCCCTGGTTGCGAAGATTGTTCAAACTCCAAAGTCTGCTGTTGAAGCAGCCAGTTCCGAAGGGGCTGATTTCCTCATTTTGTCACCTAGTAATGAGGAGACTTTCGATCCACAATTCAACTCCGGGTTCCAGAGCGTGAAGATTCCCATCTTTGTCGGTTATGGGAAGGCCGGCTCACAATTCGTCAACTCTGTTCCCAGTGGTTATGTTATGTCATTGGAAGATTTGAGGCTGGTCAGTGATGATTCTTTGAGCCAGTTGTTTCAACCTGAGCAGAAAGCTCAGAGTGAATTCGAACAGCCCAGTAGACGAGATACGAGGTTGGGTGATGTTAATGGGAAAGATACTGTGGCAGGGTTCGTTAGACTGGAGGATAAAGAAAAACAGCTCATAGCAAAAGAGAAATCTTTGTTGCTTGAAGCTATCGACATAATCAAGAAAGCTGTCCCTATGGTAAGCTTCTGTCAGAGAATTATTGCTTAGTTTGGTTTATCTGGGTAATCTATGCTTTCATCACTGTTGTCCTTGGTTTTGATGCTTGAATCAGGGTGTTGGTTTTGAATGACAGATGGAGGAAATCTCGCTTCTGGCTGATGCAGTTTCTCAAATTGATGAGCCATTTTTACTGGCTATAGTGGTAATTGTGTGCTGAACTCCAACAAACTCTGGTTCCAGGGATATGCATTGGTATTAGCTCTAAATTTCAAATGAACCCTTTTTATTTGCGTGATAAGAGTAAGATTAGAGGGCGCTTTCATGCTTCTGGCTCTGGTTTCACACTTTCATTTCCCCTTTCATTTTGAACAACTTCTGGGTGACCAATGAAAATTATGGCAAATTTCAAATGAACCCCTTTTATTTGCGTGATAAGAGTAAGATTAGAGGGCGCTTTCATGCTTCCGGCTCTGGTTTCACACTTTCATTTCCCCTTTCATTTTGAACAACTTCTGGGTGACCAATGAAAATTATGGCAAAGGCATTTCTAATTTTATCTTTCCAATTCAATTGGTTCTTTTTCACTCTTATCCTTACACGGCACCCTAATGTGAAGTCTTCAACCACAATGGTTTCACATTCAATTTGGTCTCCTTTCTGAAAATTTTGGGATACTTTATTGGCCTCTGGTGACAATTCGTCATGTCTTTAAGTTTAGTGTTGGAGTCTCACACTAACCATAATGCTATTAGTTTAACTTTACCATTTTATGATGAAATCGACAATCATTTTTCTGGCTCATGCTATCATATCTTGTTTTGGTTCCATATCTTATGTTCCTTATGCAGAGAAGTTCATCTGCAGAAAATATCTAATATTGAATATTATGCATTTTAGATATACTTGTTGGGATTAGTGCCCTTACCCTTAGAAATTCCGCTGAGGCTTTTCGTCTCTCACTATTCTTTATCATACTTGGTCTGAGCAGGGTGAATTTAACTCTGGTAAATCAAGTGTGATTAATGCTCTCCTTGGGGAAAGATACCTCAGAGAAGGCGTTGTCCCTACAACCAATGAGATTACATTCTTGCGCTATTCTGCGGATGATGCTCCAGAGCAACAGCGATGTGAACGACATCCAGATGGCCAATTTGTTTGCTATCTTCCAGCTCCAATTCTTAGAGAAGTGAGTTCATTCTTATTTAACTAGTAGACTCCTGGATGTAGCAAGGATCATTCAGTTCCTCTGGATTGTTGATTTACATGTTTGTTCTTGTATCAGTGTATTCTATATTGATCTTGTTCTTTTATGTATCAGTGTTAGTTAGGGTAACATGCATTTGAAATTATCGTCTGTATACAACCCATTTTTATAGTTCTTCATTTACTTTATGATCCTTGTTAGGATAAATTGTTTATGCAGCTTAATTCTTACAACAACTTGTTAGAGTATGATTTTTTGGACTTTTGCATATAGTATATGGATGGGCAACTGATTTATATTGAATCACTTCGATTCAGTCAGTGTGATGGTAAGGACTTCCAGTCTGAAGTATAGATAGTGTTGATTAAGAAACAGGTTGAATTTTCCCCCCTAGTTGTTCTCAGTTAGAAAGTTGTTAGTATAGATGAGTGCAGTTCAGATTGCTTTTAAATGAAAGATAAGTGAACTCGGTTCTTTCTATTTGCTAAACGAGTCAGATATGCCTTGTCAGGGAAACATGACCTCGTGATGATGACTAATATGGCTCAACATTTTTAAACAGATGAATATTGTTGACACCCCAGGAACCAATGTTATTCTCCAACGACAACAACGCCTCACAGAGGAATTTGTACCTCGGGCGGATTTGCTTCTTTTTGTAATTTCTGCTGACCGGCCATTAACTGAAAGTGAGGTAAGTATGTCATATCTGTTTGCTTATAACACAGATTGGTGATGGATTCTAAATGTTTGAAATTTGAATAGACAAGCTACGGCTTGTAGTTCTGATGCAACTTACACTTTCCTGATGAATCCTGCAAAAGATTATTGCTAGAATGTGATTAGGGCTCATCTGAAGTCAAGCTTTTAGCGTGAGTTGGTTTTCATTGCATGTCGGACTGGATCTCGCACCACATATATGATGATACCTTGTATTTTGGTTTTGAATTATATCAATATAAGGGTACATTATTGGTTTTGCACACGGCTACAAATGAGCCAAGCTGTTCAATAGCGGCTCGGCGTTCGATTCGGGAAAAACTCGTTTGAAACTCAACTCATTAATGTCGAGATTGAGCTAAATCATATTAAGCGAGCAAACTCGACTCAGTGGCTCGTTGAGTTCAACTCGTGAGCTGACTCGTCATGTGGCCAGCAAGCATGCTCGACTAGCTGCTTATTAGCAAATCGATATATAGCTTATGAGTTGGCTTGTTAATAATTATAAGTTTGTTAGATTATAATATATGAACTATTTAAAATTTATGAGCTAGTTATGATACCAACATAGTATATGACTTGGAAACAATTAGTGATGAATTTTTTTTACTATTATTTGTGTTTTTTCATCATGACATAAATTTTAGGGTATTTAATTTATAACCTATTTAGAGTTTAGTTTTGGGGTTCAACCATTTAGATTCTTAAATTAGCTGAGCTCAAGTCAAACTTGTGAGCTAATTGATGAAGCAAACAAGAGGCTTGTCCTTGCACGCAAGTTTTCTCACTGATGGGGGATATTTTGCAGGTAACTTTTCTACGTTATACCCAGCAGTGGAGAAAGAAGATAGTGTTTGTGTTAAACAAGTCTGATCTATACCGGAATGACAGTGAGGTACTCGGTATTACTTTCATATGTTGTTCATGCTGTTAATTTGGAAGTACCTTATTTTCTGTTCGACTTTTTCTGGAATTGGAATGGTGTTAAAATTTCATCATGACTTTTGTGCAGCTTGAAGAGGCTTTGTCATTCATCAAGGAGAATACAAGGAAGCTGTTGAATTCAGAAAGTGTGACTGTCTACCCTGTCTCTGCTCGGTTTGCACTTGAAGCAAAATTGGCATCTTCAGATCTCCACAGTGCCCACACAGGTTCTCACTGGAGAATCGAAAAGTTCTATGAGCTTGAGAAGTTCTTGTATAGCTTTTTAGATGGCACGACAAGGACTGGAATCGAAAGAATGAGGCTCAAACTCGAAACTCCAATACGAATTGCTGAGCGTTTGCTCTCCAGTTGTGATTCTCTTATAAAACAAGACTGCAGATTTGCCAAGCAGGATGTAGCATATGCAGCTGAACTAGTCGACAGTCTGGAAGATTACACAGCAAGGGTTGAAAATGAGAGCCTCTCTTGGAGAAGAAAAGCTCTGTCTTTGGTATAGTCTTAAAGAAGAAATCTCCTCATGTGTGCTCAGTGCACACACAAATTTGGGAATATTTTTGGCTTGTGTTTCTGATATTGGTGAATGAATTTTCAGATTGAAGCAACAAAAATCCGTGTTGTGGATCTGATAGACTCAACACTGCAGTTATCAAATCTTGATCTGGTTGCCTCATATGTATTCAAGGAGAAGTCTGTGACGCCATCCACTTTGAAGATTCAAAATGAGATACTATCTCCAGCACTTTCGGATGCTCAAGTAAGTTCCAGCTGTGGCTTAAAAGTGACCTTTTCTTTTCTTTTACCGCTTTCCTTCGTTTTTTAACTTTGCAAGATGCTAAACAAATTTGGTTAACTATGCGTTGGGGTCTTGGATTTGAATGACTGTTGCTCGTATCTTCCATGCAGAAACTTCTTGAAGAATATCTGACATGGTTAAATTCAAACAATTCCCGTGAAGCAAAACTGTATAGAGAATCTTTTGATAACAGGTGGCCGTTGATTATTGACCGGAACACTGAGATGCAGTTGGATGCCTTGGAGTCGCTGAAGAAAGTCGACAACTCCAGCTTGAAAGTACTAGAAGACGTGACTGTTGTTCAAGCTTCCAAGTTATTCAAACAAGAAATACGCGAATCGGTTGGTTATTATTAATTCTTGGCATGCAATTAGCTATATCATCCATGACAAGTTAATCCTTCAATTCTTGAGGAATGTTTTATGTTGAATCTCAGTTCTTGGGCACGTTTGGTGGTATTGGAGCTGCTGGCTTGCTGGCCTCTCTTTTGACATCAGTGCTACCCACTACTTTGGAAGATCTTCTTGCTCTTGGCTTTTGTTCTGCAGGAGGGTAATTTATCTCTGTACTCTGTAGCGCGTCCTCGATTTCTTACCACGTTAAGTTGTTTGAATAATTATCCTTGGTTTTTGTGATAGATACATTGCGATTCTGAACTTTCCTGCGCGAAGAAGGGCGATGATTGATAAGGTGAACAAGATTGCGGATGGCTTAGCACTTGAAGTAGAAGAAGCAATGCAGAAGGATCTGTCAAAAACTGTGAAAAGTCTAGAGAATTTTGTGAAGACCATAGGCAAGCCTTACCAAGATGCAGCACAAGAAAGGCTAGACAAGGTTCTAGCGTTGCAAAGTGAAATATCCAGTGTAGAGAACAAGATGAGAACATTGCAAGTAGAGATCCAAAATCTTCATGTATTGTGAGGTTGGCCGGACCAGATTGGTTTTGCAGACATCATCTGGGGCCAAATCCTCTCTTTCGATACGACATTCAAGATCCGACTCTTGATGTTCATGAATGGATTAAGCAGGTACGTAAATATGTATAAGAGCGTTGCATTCTTTTGGTATAGGAATTGCCAACCTAAACGTGTCAACGTAAACGTGGTCCAAATATATTTATACCACCACTCCCGGGCGCATTTGGGCGGGCCTATCTTTTGCTACTCAAGTCAAAATCTATTGTGGTCTATTAAGTCAATGGAGCTTAGTCCTTGATTAGATGATGTCATAATGGGATTGAAATGCCTAGACATTCTACTAATCTGCTTTGTAACATACTTTTTCGAGACGAAGGTGGGACCCGGCTTGCAAGATCTCGAAAAGTTATTTGGATTCAAAAAATAAATCGCTACGATTGGATACCCGAGTTCAAAATTACGTTCGTTTGAAGTTTCGTCCGAAGTTAGGAGTTGATCGAAAAACCGCCCAGCGGTTTTATAGGTTTTTATAACCGCCCCTTAACCCAGCGGTTTGCATAGAAAACCGCGCCCCCGCCCAGCAGTTTTCGTGTAAACCGCAGGGTGGGGTGGCGGTTTTTGAAAAAGGGTGGTATTTTTGGAATTTTTTGAGGTTGGATGGTATTTTTGGAATTCTGTTTTTTAAACGGTGGTATTTCTGGAAAAAGTCCTATATCCACCCAAACAATTAATTTATCAAACCACTTTTATTGATCTGGTGTGGAAATGTAGATTTAAGTGATGCTTCAGGCTCCATTAGTCTGCGTAGAAATGAAACTTTTGTCCCAAAAAGATCTCAACATCTATAATACAGTAAAGATGACAAACATTTGGTGCCTCAACGGTACCTGGGGTGAAATCCGGGATATCACATACCTTGAGTACGAAAACACTATCTAAACCTCGTATTAGCAGGATTTTTGGGCATGATACTATACCCTAACCCTTAATGAGTGAACCCTAGGTCCTAATTATATAAATCATAGACTGTAAACCCTAAGATGATGCATTATTTTTTGCCTATATTTGGACGAATCATAAGCGTCGATTATTGTTTCTAATTAAATAAATTGATATTGGGGTATAAGATTTAGAGAATTAAGACCTAGATTTTGATCTTTAAGGGTAAGAGTATAGTATCATGTCCGAAACATCGGTCAATTCAAGTTCTCAATAACGTTTTCTTACTCAAGGTATGCGGTACCCCAGATTTCACCCTGGGTACCGTAAAACTCCCCCAAACATCTCCATTTAGTAAATGACCATGCCTTGGCGGGTGCCAACTCCTACTCATGTATGCAATGAGATAGCATAGCACCACATCAATGCCTCGTCTAGATACATACGACTCAATGGTTAAAAGCAAGGAGAAAGCATGCATAACAAGTTTTGGAGTCATCGTCATGGCGATTTTTGGGATTGTAATGTCGCCTTTACTGCGGGATGATAACAGACAAAATGGTGTTATTTATAATCCATATTTAGGATCATTTCGAGTCATTTCATGGTTTTTATGGTTAATATATCGTCAAATTTCCCCATTATTTGTTCCTCGGAGAAAATATTAGCGTTTAGGGTGTATTAGACGTGGATTGCAGGCGGGAAACTAGTGCTCAAACAATGAAACCGACCATCAAGTTCGCCATATGGGACCTTGATAGGGAAGACAATGTTCATTTAGCTCTCAGTCATGAGAGAGATGCCTACTTGCAATTTCAAATGGTTGCCGCCAAGTGCGGAAAAGTTTTAAAAAGTGATACAAAAAACAATAACTCCTACCTTGAAAAAAGAAGAATAAAGAGCACCTTTTAGAGTCCATTGGTTTTCACTGTTTTCAAAAGTACCTCGGTGCAAATCTTGAATGTCTTGACCTACTTAGTCAACATGGTCCTCATTCGCGAGTTTGTGTGTTTCACAGTGAGATGGGAGCAACGTTCACTCAACCTGACTATTCTAACTAGTACAATGAAGAACTATAACTCATACCCATGCTGATTGTTTATCAAGTTATACTTGTTTGAGTAGGTTTGCTTGGGGATAAGAAAACACCTAAATGTGGGGGAGTTGATAACACCGAAAATTATGTAATTTAGATCCCAAGTTTAGGATCATTTCGAGTCATTACAGGGTCTTCATGGTTACTAATCGTCAAATTAATCCATTATTCGCTACTCGGAGAAAATGCTAGCATTTTAGGGTGTATTAGAAGATATGAATGTTTTATGTACCAAAAGGGGGCACAAGTGTAGAGAAATGTGCAAAAACTGAGGATCACGGCCAGAGCATACAAGATCACGGGAATAGAGTACGCAAAGTTGGATAGCGAGATTGCAGCCTCCAAAGCTAAGATCACGTTCGCGGAGAAGGAGGCCTCAAGCACGAACTCTTGGAGCAGCCAACAAGGAAGAAACATATATTTTTGATAGTCGATTCACGACTTTGTGCATCAGAGCCAGCGAGAGATTGCGACCGTGAAGTCTGGCTGCGAACTTCCTAGCCATCGAAGCGCAAAACGGCAAGGCTGAAGATCATGGCCTCCCCTTCCCATATTGCGCCCGCGATCTTTCCCAGTTCGATTGTGAACTTGGCAGAGATCCTAAAATCTATAAATAGGGGGTTCCTCCCCCTCATTTAGGATGCGGAAATCAATTGAGAAATTTCTAGTTTGAGAGAGAGAAAGTATAGAGAGAGTTAAAGGAAGGAAAATAAGAGAAGAAGGTGAAGAAGGAGGAGTCAAGGAGGAAGGGAGCTCTACCCAATTCAATTCTTCTTCTATTTCTCTACATGTATCTTCTTCCCTACTTTATTGACTAGTCCTCTAAGGTACTAAGAGTTAAAACACCCAAATCCTATAATTAAGTTTTTAATGTAGATATAATTGTGTTAGGGTTTGTGTATGGATTTGTTTGTTTCAGTGATTATATGCTTCATTTATGCTTGATTATGTTGTGGCTTGTCTCTCAAACTCTTCCCTACTAGCCTACAACTGAGTCTCAGAACTAGGTGAGAATTTTAGGATTAGACTTGATTTGAGCACCTTAAGGCTAATTGAATGATCTTAGGGTTCCTTTTAGTATACGAGGCGACCGAACCCTTGCTGGAGTAATGCCTTCCTGAGACAATGCTAGAGATGATGCAAGCATCATCGATCCATCGCTTTACTGTGCATGATAGGTTGAACCTATTGAGAGGAACTAGTAATCATTCCTTCGTACGTGAGCTTTGATTGAGGTGACAATGGGTCTCTGGGAGCGTACTAGGTGGAGGCGGAGTAATCATTGAAACCCTCACTTTAGCAAGTTTAGCACCTTATCTTGCAAACCTAACATAGTTAGCCATTTGCATGACAAGCCTAGGTTTAGGGCAAGGGAGTTACCTTGAAGTACCTGCTTTGTATCCTTGCTTTCTCCGCCAGTATTTTCTATTGACCTCCAAAACCCCAACTAAACAGATTGGCCAGATAACAACAACGTGACAAGTAGCCTAGGGTATCGAAACTCGTGGAATACGACCTTGGTCACTACTATATTAGCAATGCCATTTCGAGTTATACTTGGCTGAGAATGGGGTAGTTAGTTATTTCGTGCAAACAATTGACATGACCCGCACGAGATTTGACCACGAGGACCACAACACCCTCACTTCTCCAAAAAATTAATCAGGGTATAGGCTATGTAGTTGTAGTATCCAACAAACTTCCACTAATACCAGTCAATCCCATGAGCCCTTTCAACTTGGTGGTATTGGTAGGAAAAGATCAATCCACCTTCATTTCCTTTTAAGATGTGTCCTAGAGTCCTACACCCCCTAATGCACAGTTGGAGGCATTAATGCACCCCGAAAACCTTAAACAGATGGCGAAGTGTTGCTCCCAACTTGAACTATAGACCAATGTATCATTAAAAAACACTGGAACAAATTTTTCTCAAAAGAGGGCGGAAAATAGAGACGGGTTAGCATGCTAACCCCTTAAGGGGTTGGTTTTTTGACACCCCCTTTTAATTGGTCAATTTTTCATTAATTATTGACAAGTATTAATGAAAGTAAACATAATAAATGTTCTGTTATTAAATACAAAGTAAGCATTAAATACACCACATTAATTACTTGTTTTTTAAAAAAATCTAAACATATACAAAATACAATTCTCTCTCTCTCATCTTTGATCTTTCTCACTCCTATCTCTGATTCTTCCTTTCCGAGCAGCCTCCGACCACCAAGTTTCCTCCGACCACCACACTTCGCCGGTAAAATCCGCCGACAAACTCGCTCCAGTCACATGAAAAAATATATCACTGCACTGATATGTTGTACCACTTTACTGGTATTTGTACCACTGCACTGATACTCAAATATGACATTGCTACCAGTGCACTGATATCGCTACCAGTGCAGTGGTATATCTACCAGTACAGTGGTACAACGTATCAGTGTAGTGGTATATTTTTTGGAGGTGGTCGGAGGGAGTCTGCCGATGGGATTTTCACCGGAGAAGAATGGCGGTCGGAGGAAGTCTGGTGGTCGGAGACTGCTGAAAAAGGAAAAATCAAATATAGTGAGAGAAAATGTATTTAGTGTAGGTTTTAATTTGAAAAAAAAAACAAATAATTAATATGGTGCATTTAATTCCTAATGTGTATTTAATGTGTGTATTAAATTCTATAGTTGTATTTAATATACTAGGGGGTGTCATTTTTCCAACCCCTACGGGGTTAGCATGCTAACCCACCCCCGGAAAATATAGTTCATGACTACCTGACATGTGGATGGGGCCTTGTTATTCATAATGACCATTGTAAGTTCAGAAGGCTGCCAATAAGATTGTACAAACATAATTGCAACACGACCCACCAGTGCCACTCAACCTAGCTCAACAGCAAATTCTTGATTTTATGAAGAAAATGGGTTGATGTGGGTGTTAAGATTTGGACCCAATGTTTCTTGGTTAGTAACGAGTGGGGGTCTTGTAATCCGAATTAACCCATACTCTTGAAATTATGTGTTTATCATAGTTTAATGTTGTATTTTATCTCTTATATTGGATGGTCTGCTTTTCGTTGCAACCTTTGGTTGTGAATGTTTTGTGCTAAATTATATGTTTTGTCACTTGCTTTATAATAAAAGTTTCACATTTACCACTGAAATCTTCTTCATTGCTTGCTATCCAACACTCATTTCATTATTGATCCAGTTTTGTTAACTTTGTCCTTTGTGGAAGTAAACTCTCTTCTTTGATCATTAAATAAGTAATGTATCAATTAAAAGGTATAAAAAATATTATTTGATTCTTTTTAATTATCCACCTCACCATCATAATTATAAAAATTAGTAAGATAAATTAATCCTTTTAATTTTTATGCATTGTATATTAATAAACTTGAGACATATGCTCGCTTGTATTTGTTTGTTAAGAGAGATTTTTTTCTTTGAATTTGGATTCGATTGTCGTGATCTTTAGGTTGTACTTTTCAAACAGAAGAATTTATGAATGTCAAGGATATTTTTATAAATTCAATAATCGACCGATCTTGAGTGTTACAAGTATGATGTAAACAAAATATGTAATGATTTGACTTGTAAAGAGTTGTGTGTAATTCAGACATATTGTAGTCCCCTATATATTTAATGTTAGATCATAATATATAAATCAATCATATATTAAGCAAACATTAAAAAGCGCCAAAAAATAGTAGACTATTAGCCCCCAACTCAATGCATATTGTGATGTTACACTTGCAGATTTATAGGTATAATATGTCCTACTATGACGTTTTATCAAACAGGCCCTTCTACTATTTTTTACATCAAACATGCCCCTGTAATTTGGAAAACTTATCAAACATGCCCTTTTGTTAAAAAATTTCCATCCAAAAATCGTTAACCAAGACCGAACTTTGGTTTGGGCGACCCAAATATCTAAAATATCTCTAATAATTTCACTTTAGAGTTTTTTTCTCTTCCGTATAGCCAAATAAATCTAATAATTTCACTTTGATGAGACCTAGAGAAATAAAGCAAGGGTCAAAACTGAAATTTCCCCTCCCATTTATCGATGTCAGGTCGTCTAAATCTCGGTTCAACCATAATTGACGATTTTTCCAATGAAAATTTTAACCGAAGGGCATGTTTGATAGTTTTTCCAAATTACAGGAGCATGTTTGATGTAAAAAATAATAGAAAGGCATGTTTGATAAAACGTCATAGTAGAAGGGCATATTATACCTATAACCCATTTATAAAAGATGAGACGCAAGAGATCAAACACATTAGCTAAAAAGAAATTGAATGCAAGTTGTGTGACCTTTAATGACCTTAAATTTAGACTAGAACTAGTCAAGAATGTGAAAGGTCGGGTCGATGAGAGTACACATGTCCATCCCGATGATCTATAAATCCGGTTTGAAATTTTTGCTATAACAAGCAGCAGGGTGAGTGTTGATGATTCCCAACCCCACTTCGAGTTCATGTTACTCCATACAGCATTGATGGCTTCATCACAGAAGCTAAGAAAACACAAATACAAACAAAAAAAGACACCAAAAAAGAAGGAAAAAAAAAAGAAGAAAAAAAAAACCAAACAAACAAACAAAGTAGCCATCTCTGCTTTTGTCTCCTAGATCTTTTGATTGACCCTGTCCCGGAAGCAGACAGCAAATCTCAAGTTGGCTTTGCTTTCCCCTCTCCCCTTTCTCCTCACTCTGCAATTTCCCTTTCCCTCTTCCAACTCAAGTACGTAAATTGTAAAAACTACAGCATTGTTACTCTTATTACATGTCTGCAAATCAGGATCGTTCTATGTAAAGACCAAGCTTCAAATGATGTTTCTACTCACTTCCCATTAGCATTTTTCTCAATCCAAAGAGTCTTCAGTATGATTTTTGAAACAATATATAATAGCACCAGATATCATATTCCTGAAAAATAATCACCCTATGATCTTTTGTATCCTACAGGGTTCTACCCAGGTTTAACTGATAATAAAAACAAATGGATTCAGGAACACCAGCCATTTCAATCGAAGAATGGGATGTGGGAAGAAAAAAGAATCAGTGCAGTACCATTATTTACATAGGGAGCAGGGGCTTTTCTATCCTCCTTTGAATTATAAAATGCTTGCAAAATTGGGCAGATCACCTTCAATTGTGGCTTTGCTGCTAACGGACTTCGGTTGAGCAAACCCCTAGGTAGAAGAATTCCTTCTTGCATTATACATTCGAAACGCGGCCATGCCAACAACTGCAAAAGCCGCCCCAACTGTATCCAGATAAACAATTTAAACAACAATATTAACATACACTAGATTGCGGAGGTAGTATAATTACAATTTGTTTCAAGCTCGTACCTGAGACGAAGAGTAGAGAGTTATTGACGAGGCGACGGAAGCTCTTGCGTTTCCTCCCTGTCTCTGTTTCAGGAATGTTGAGATGAGGAGATTCAGCTGCGCCAAGAATTCTCCCAAATAAGTCATTCAGATCTCCAGTCTTCATGCTCACCGCTACAGGAGCTTCTATTCCCAAATCTCGACAAACCTGACAGTAGATTTCACAATTATCGCCAATGGTGTTCGTTAATGTGAAACATAAAGTATTAAAAATTATTGAGATACATCTTAAGCATAACATTTGCAGAGGAAGAAAGAGTATACCTTCAGTGAATCTTGAAGTGCCATGGGGTATGGAACCAAATCACCCTTAGCAGCTACAAGGAGACAAGGCACCCCATAACCAGTTTCTTCTCCTTGCCTAGCTACTTCTACTAGCAGATCCCTTGTTCTTTTCCATGAATATTCATCCGAGCTGAAAATCATAAACATATTACAGGCTACTGTCACAATGGAGATTACAGATATTAATCATTATATAATAGTTACCCCTTGTGAAGAATAAGATATCCTGGGAAAAAAGGAACCTTTAGTAATCATATCTGGTGGTGTCATACTAACTGAAAAAGTTATAGAATCAAAGGAAAGGTGTTATCACAATTACTTGGAAGAATATAAACACACGACATGCATCTCCAAGGCTATATCTGTTACTGATGTTGGCAGGCAGCACATGTAATCTTTTTCATTGAACAATAATAAGCACACGCACATGTTACTTATATCGGCAGGCAGACAGCAAACGTTATTGAAACAGGTTGAAAGTGTTTCTGAACGCACCACATCCAATGAACTTACATGTCATAAACAAACACTGCAACATCACAAGCTGCCAGACATTCCTTATTTGATAGCAAAATTTTCACTCCATCTTCAGGTACCTCTCGCAAGATGAGAGTCTTCTTGTTACCCTGCAAGTATAGGTCAAAGGCAAAAGAAAAGTTGCACAGCTTAGTCGAACGGCTTGATGATAAGAAGTACTGTCCACTTCCGAACATCAGATATCATATTCTATGAAGCAAATGAATGTCGTGTTTCAGTTCCGCCATAACACCTACATGGACTAGTGTCTCAAAATTCACCAAGGTGATAAGAACCGGAAAACAAGAATAAAAGATACAAGATAGATCAATCAAACTCACCCCAAGCTGGTCAACAACATCCGCTGCATATCTCTCACCCGCTGGATTGTGACTTGCTGAAAACGGTCTGTCAATGTCACACGAAAGAATGTAATCATAATCATTTACAGACCAAAAAAGTAATCCCCAACAATTCTGTGTCCAAAGCAAAGATCGGTTTCCATGAGAATAAATTAGAGAACATTATGTTCGCACTACCTTCCCAGCAAAGCATTCAACATTGAAGATTTTCCAGCATTCTCTGGACCAAAGACCAAACAGTTGTAAACACTTCTTTCACTGCGTTGCTTCTTACGGTCAACAGATTTTCGTCTAGTAACTCGAAGAACTGAAGCTGGATTCCCATTGTATCCAATATATATTAAATTAGCCAAACTGCGCCTTGGATCCATCAGTGTCATAAGGGCCCACTGGAAACAAAAAATTCAGTTGTTAATCCCAATAAGAGGAAAACACAACATGAGAAAAAGTACATATAAACACCTCTGATAAGAATCCCTTCAGAGTCAAATTTCCTTGGGAAGTTGTTTCTGCTGCATCTTTAAATGGAGCCTCATTCCAAGGACTACATATAAGAAATACATAGAACAGCATAAGCATAAAGAAACTCTAGCTTGGAATCAGGAGAAGCCCAACCAATCTCATTTGAGGGTTGACGAACTGATAGTCATCAGCACTGGGTCGTTTGGATGGATCAATCTAAAAATGAGTCAATTTGATCAATTGTCTCGTTTATAAACGAGGCAATTAAAACGAGTCAATTTGAATTACCTGCCCCCACCCCAGGTAATTGAAATTGACTCAAAACGGATCAATTCAAAATACCTCAGGCAGATTGATCCATCCAATTTTTTTGCTGGCAAACGAGGCAATTTGGTACAATTGTCTCAAAACGAGACAATTGTGTCAAATTGATCCGTTACAATTCCTCATCCATAACATGCAGTAGCGAACATGAAAAAGTAGGAAAGGACAGACTGTTGTTGTCATCCGCTCACTCTATGATATCTTCAGCTAATGGTTAATATTTTGCATAAACACAATATCATGAATTCATATGGGCAGAAAGGTTGCCAGCAGTTACTAAAATAATTTCTTCGAATTAGTAGCCAACTAAAGTTTTCATACACAATGATGGCCAATATCAGACAAGAGAAAACACAATTAAGAGGTGGTATTTAGCAGAAAATGATCATCTAAGTCTAACATAAGGATGTATGACATTGGAATTAGAGCAGAGGCAAGTATGACATGTGATACCTTTCAGGAGCAGTTGAGAATAGCTCATCAAGCTCAGTTGGCCGCAAAGCTCCATGCTTGTCAATTCAAAAAGAAAAAAAATCAGTACTTAGTGTCAACCAGCCAGAACTCTATAAGTGGATTATAGCGAAAACAGTAATATATTACGTTGTCAGTATCAAACAAGCGGAAGGTCCCACGTAGAAAGTCAAGTGCCTCCGTTTTTAACTCAATGCTCTGCAAGTACCAATACAAGTTAAAATATGGCCATAAGTAAAAGGTCTCCAACACAGAGAATGCAGCAGGGGATAAATGCAAAATATACAAGGTCAAAGTAGTCTCCTCAGACAAAAATATTCACCAACCAAGAATAATTTTAAGCTTGCAGCCACTGAAACAGGAAAATCCAGCATTGAATGGCAAGAAAAAGTGGGCAAACGTGCAGAACATTGGTTCATATAAATGGAAGTAAACGTTAGAGCAATAAAAAGCCAGTACATATGAAGCACACAAGTCAAAAATTCAGTTTTTCAGTACAGGGCTCACCTGATCAGAAGCATGCTTAGTTGGAACTGGGAGGCCATCATCTCGGAGTTCTAGATTATCACCATAGCCAAACCTTCTCAAGACAGCCCAGGTTGTTTCGTGACGGCCTTTATCTATGAAAAGAAAATGTAGATATAAGAAGCCTTCGAGGGTAAGACCCAGGTCATTAACTCCATCCCTCTTCTTTTCTTGTACAACTCTCCGCACCCCCACTATTTCAGCAGGCTGGAGTGGGGCATTGAAACATTTAACCTGTTTAAATATAATTAATGTCAGACTTCTCAAAGCATTCATGGGGAGATTTTTTTTTTTTTTTTAAGATGGAGACTAGAGAGAATGAAACCTGAAATTCATTTAATTCTGAATCATTGAGTGCGCCATCCATGTCACGGTCACATAGAAGAAATATCCTTTTAAGTGCCCTCTGACATCGAGGTTGCAAAGATTGAGTTTCTTGATCAAACAATGGAGCTGTTGGGTGAAGTACAGCTTTTTGTGCATAATAGAAAACATCTGGAACCTACAAAATACCCAGGTTGATGGTTGAGTCCTAATATAATAGTAGGACAAATTCTATATATTGGAAGACATAAACTATCACTATGATACACAATGAAATACTAAATTTTTCTTCAACACAAATTGGAAACCGAAAATGGTAATAGAGTTTTGCAATTAGCGAGATCCTAAGCGCCATTGAATTGAAAGGAAGCTACTATGAAGGACTAACTCATACTCGCTAGTCAATTCTTTCTTAATTCCGCACATCCTCTCTGCAAACAATCGCGTCCCTCCCCGCATAGTTACCTTTTGTAACAATATATCGGTCATCAATGCATCAAGTAGAACTTGGGAGCACAAATAGTGATGCAATTGCATGAATTCTATATGTCTTTTTACCAGCAATACAAATAATGCATTAATGCAGGGTGCAAGGACCACACATTTCTGCAAATATCGAAGCTTTAGAAGTCAAACTAAACATTAATAACAAACTCTGTTGCCTTACTTGCATAAGGGTAACCGAAGAGCACTCTATGCAGGTCTCAATCTCCCTGTACTCATGCATAACCGGTCTCATGACATGTTCCAGGCTAATTGACTGGTTCTCATCTCGCAAATCGAGCTTGCAACCAACTACGATAATTGGTACTTTCACCTGAGTCAAGCAAGTTCTATCTATCAGCACACAAAAAAGAGCATTTCTTCATTATGAATCAACAATAGAAAACACAACCATTATCGCATAAGACCTCTAATCGGCGAAGCTCCTCGAGCCAAAAGCTACTTAGACGATTCAATGTCAATGGTTGATCACAAGCGTAAGTTAACACCACCACATCAGCTCGCTTTAGCTCGTCAATTAGCTTCCCTCTATTCTCCAAGCTAATACAAGGACAGCCACAATAACGCCAATGTCATAATAACAATTAACAAGAGACAGCAATTAAGAAGATGAACGATATTGAGGGTAGAAGCACTCAGTTGGAAACTTCGGCCAAAAAGTGTAAGCGAAAAGCGGTCTCTTTCAGGTCTCAATGATCTGGGAATTTCATTATCTGCGACGGCGAAGCTACGAGGTGGGGAAAGAGCTTACGCTGCAGAAGTATCGATTATGGTGATGGGGACTCGATCGGGGAAGAAATCGGCGGGGAGATGAGTGGGAGGAAGAACGTGAGTGACGTTTTCAGGGTATGACTCCGTCGCCGCCGCTGCAATCAAGCTCGATTTACCAGTGAAACGGTCTCCGGCGACCACGACCCTAACGCCGGTCCTGCCACCGGTGGCAGAGTTCTCGCCTGCCATGTCAGACGAAGCTGCGGACGAAGAACCAGAGAGATTCCACTTTTTCCAACGAATCAGGACCTCGGCTGAAGAAATTTTCGTTTTTGTCCCGTCGCTGTTGGATTGTTTGCCTGCGGCTGCGACTTGCCCCGCAGCTCAGCTGCCGGAAGCGTGGTATGGGCCGATAGTCCAGGCTAGTCTGCCCAGCCAAGTGTCTAACATTGGGCCAGAGAACCCAGCCCATAATTTCCCCAGATTATAGAGTTTAATACTCCAACAATTGATTAATTCTTAGGTCATCTCCAAAGATAGTCAAAAAATTCAGAAATTCTAAAATATCTCCTCTCATCATGACTAAAAAAGCTAAAAGGTCCCAAAAAATAATAAATTGGGCCAAATTTGACTAAAATAGAACAAAGATGAAAAAACACATCAAATATTCGTGGGTGTCACTATTTATTAGTCTAACTTTTTTTCAGATTCTTTTTGATTAGCCTAACATATCCAAATACTAAAAATTAGCCAATGTTGGCTTCTAGTTTTCAATTTTATTGACTATATGATACTGATTTGGAAGAGACACATGAATGTCAACATTTTAAAATTTTGGTATTTTAACTAAGAAAATAGTTACAAAATTATTAACGATAACGTAAAAATGGCTAATATTTTGATACATTACGAAAGATTTGGCTAATTAATAGCATTTTAATATATTTGGATAATATAAAAGAATCTGAAAAACGTTTGGATAAAAATAGATACTACCCAATATTCAGCTCCCTTTAACGAAGAGAAGCGCGGAGACCCGCCCCAATGCAGCACTCCACTCCCCATCCGCCACATGCAATTAGTCCGTCCTAGCCCCCACTTAAAGTCCACTTATTATTAATAATAATAATAAATAATAGTGAAAATATTGAAAACAATCTCAAAGTACACATGCTATTAAAAAAATCCCAAAATACATGCGCTATAAAAAAAATTCCCAAACTACACATGTTTCACCTTCACCGCCATTGTTAAAGACAATGATGAAATTTATTGCGTTCCTTTAAAGCAGTGATGTGTTCACCGCTTTTCTTTGCAACAGTGAAAAGATCATCATTTTAGTGAAACACAGTGTTGAAATTTCAATCATCACCGCAGTACACTAAAATAGTGAAGCTCTCACCGTATCTAACGGCCACGGTGAAGGGGTGGGGGGGGGGGGGGGGGGGACACAGACCGTTGACGTGGACCACAGTGCATGCACTGTCATTCACAAACGCGGTGAATGGATTGTGGTCCACGTCAGCAGTCTACGCCGCCCGACCCCTTCGCCGCTGCCGTTGGATGCAGTGAGGTGCGGATTCTGGTTTTCCTCACAGATCCGACGCCTAACAGCGTCCCACGTCAGCGATCCACACCTTTCACCGTTTCCGAGAATTGCGGGGTCTCACTGAAGTTGACTGCTACGGTGATCAACCTGTGGCTCTTTCCAGCGGATCCAGCTCCTATAATACTATCCCTCTCCCTCCCTCCCTCCTTCCCATTCCAAACCACACCACCACACAATTTTTCTTTCTCCCTCCATTCCTCCACTCTAGTTTCGTTCTAAAAAGTATGCTCTGTGGTTGCGTCTAGGGGTGGAAATCGGTACGGTATCGGTATCCCAATTACGAATACCGAATTATATCCGAAAGTCAATCTCAATCCCAATCCCTAAATAATTTTGGTATCCCAATCCCTAAATATTATGGTATCCCAATCGGTACTTCAGTATCCCAATCAGTATTATCGAATACGAAATTAATTATATTTGAAATAAATAATTAAATATATAAACTAGATTTATTTGTTTAATTTAGGGCAAAGAGACTAGCCAAAGAGTCTTGAGTTTTCCTAGAGCTAGGATATGGATAAGGAGAATGAAGGAGAGGTGACATCTCAAGTTCTTGTCATTGGTAATCTTTAATTTGACGAATTGAAAGCCGAGAGCCGACTAATGCTAGTGTTTGCTTTTTGGTGTTATGAAAATTACAAGTTATTAGGTGAGAGATGAGAGTGACTTAAATTGGAAAGTCAAAATTGAGTTGGATGTGGACTTTTGAGTTGTGAAACAAAGATGAAATGATCTATGTATAATTAAATGACACTCTTGGTGGTTGGGGGTTGTGTAGTAGTGAATGAGAGAGTCTAGTTGAGAGGATAAAATACACACTAGCTTATATTTCGGTATTGATCGGTATTTTGGTATATACCGATCCCAATCCCGTAATCCCTAATACCGAATTACAATTAAAATTCAATCTCAATCCCAAGAAATAATACGTGTATTCGGTAATATCGATTATAGACAAATTTGGTACGGTATTCGGTATATCCCAAATACCGGTACCAAACTTCCAGCCCTAGTTGCGGCTAAGCTGGATCTTCCACATCAGAAAGAATCCCTAGAGTTATTTCCTACAACCCTCCTCTCTAAAAACTCGTTGAACCTCTGCCTGGCTTCTGCCAAAAAATGGACGAAGAGGCTTTGAGGGTATGTACGTACTTGTTTTTCCTTTTGTGATTTATTTTTTCATAATCGAAATAATTTGATTTCATTCAAAAAAAAAATTTATTGCCGAGATATACGATCCTGGGCCAAGGGATGCGTAGTATTTATCCGAACAAGCAACACATCGCTCTCATGCAATTTTGCATAACAATCCGGTAAATACCCCATACCATATTAATTTGTTAATTATTTAAGTAATTTAAAAGGTTTTATTTTGCTTTCCTTTGACTAACAACTTGGTGTTTTTTACATTTTTACTGTAGGAATAACTTATTCCCGTCACCCATAGAGGGACAACACACTTCCCCGCTTGGCATGATCGACTATCGCTGTATCTAGAGAGGACGGGTTTGGATATGGTGCGACACTTCATGCGGATTGAGATCGACAATGACCTGTTGGCGACAATGACAGAGCGATGGCGCCCAGAAACAAATACATTCCACCTTCCCGAAGGGGAAATGACAATCACCATCAGAGACTTGCCATCCTCACCGGGCTTCCGGTCACTAGAGAGGCCATCATCGGATACTCGAGAAAACCCGAAGAAGGCCGAGGGTCGCTGATTCTCGATCGTTTTGGCTTCGACATGCCGACCCAGACCGAAGTCCAAGAACTTAGACATCCACAGCTGAATGCGGGACAAATATCAATCTCGTGGCTCGTTATTCACATATAAAATGAGGTTCTAGTCGGCCCAAACACCCCAAAGATCAAATGGAGCGGTATGCACGTGTCAACCTCATTGGCTTGGTTGGTGGATTTCTGTTCCCCGACAAGGAAAACAGGTGGATACATGGTATGTAGTTGTCGTTGCTCCTCGGTGATTGGGACAACGATGGAAAAAAGAGTTGGGATCGGCCGTGTTAGTTGGGGTATATAGGGAGCTGTGTACTTGCTCGAAGGTGGGAGCGAAATAAGTTGGTGGTGCGATCCTCCAGTTCTGGACATGGGAGCATCTTCCATTGTCAACACTTCAAGACTCGTGTGAATGTTGGGCGCAAGATGAGGAGCTATGAGATGTAGAAAATGCCACCTATGATGTCAAGTAATTTTAATTTAATTTCAATTTTGTAATTAATTTACATTTATTTACTTAGATTGATTATAAGGTTAAATTTATTACATGCTTAGTATGCATTTTATATAACATGGGTAGATTGATTGAATTCTAAAATGTATTGCATGCTTAGTTTCTTTAATCCAGAATAATATCATTACGATTTATGAGGTAACAGAGATTAGATAGTTAATAAATTCTTAGATGCTTAGCCTCCATGCTTTAAAAATTCTTATATGCGTGCTTTTACTTACAAAGTGGATCAGAGCTAATACAAACGACCACCAATTTGAGCACCCTTTACTGATTTATCGTGCTGAGTTTGATAAGTCTTGGTGGAACCACGTAAACATGTATTTCTCAATATTTTAACTTTTTAAAATAGAGTGGATTATATTTGGTACTAAACTACTAATTGCAAATTATTAATGAGTCTAGGTTACATGGGACCCATGTCCACATGAAGTGGTTGAGCTGCATCGTCTTAGACACCCAGAGGATTAGGAGAAGTGGTTGTGCAAGGTGCCATTGATTTATTGGCACATCGGAGAGTGACACCTGCCCTATCGATCCTTGAGGCAATGTCGATTGGAGCATCCAATTCCAGCGAAGATGATGTCTCTACTAAACAAAGCTTACAAACATTTCAAAAGAAAGCGACAAACAATACGAAACATGCTAACTATACAGAATATCATTACTTATAATACAAATCGGTAAACTTGTATTACAAACCAATAAATACAAAATATACAAATCATAACATAAAGTATACAAACTAGACAAACAAAATTATGAATTACAATGTGTACAAATTAACCCTATAAGAATTATAAACCGACAAACATTTCAAACCGGACTTACAAACATTTCAAAGTAGACCGACAAACATTACAAATCCAATATTGTCGCCGCCGGTGGCTGCAAAAATCTGTTGTCGCTGATAGCCGGGGAATCATCTCTCTGGGTAAAATTTCCATAAAAGGTGGTCGCCAGCGGGGTGGGGAAATTATTCCCAACGGGATGACCAAAATAAACCCACGTCATATCGCTGGAAGGGAAATTTCCCCGACGGGGTCTCTTATTTCTTGCGGAAGAGAGGAGTTAGTGGTCGGCTCAGATTTTTTTATTTTTTATTTACTTTTTATTTTAATTAATAAGTTAAATAATCATGCAATTGCTACATTGTCCTTCATCAAATTAGATTAATTGTAGCTATTGGATATTAATGAGATGAAAGGACTGAGATTTACTTAGTCATGTGACTAAGCCCCCTAGTCACCTGGTTTATCCCACTTACACCATATATGACCGCCATTATCACCATCCCCGCCACCACCACTAACCCACTCTAGGATAAGATCAAGTGAGTAAGGGGGTGGGATACCGTCACAACCCAGTTTGTAACCATTGGATCTGTTCTCTCTGTCTTGTCTCTTTCTTTTTATTTTCAAATTGATGATTAAGATTAAATGAATGCTATTTTTGGAAGTGAGAAAATTTACCACACACAACCATACTCCCTTCTATATAAATAAAAAATCCCAACTCCTCCCCCTCTCCTGCAGACGACACCTCTCTCCACCCCCCTTCGTCGCCTGCCACTCCCTTGACCGCCGTGACAACCACCGTCGACCCCCTCCCTCTGCCTCCCTCCACCCATGTAATGCGCCTCTACCGCCGCCATCTTTCCTCTCGTGCCACATCGCTCCTCCGCCTCCCTCCACCACGTCCCGCGAACCTCTTCCAACTCCCTTCACCCCCTGTCGCGCCTTTCGCCGCTCTCATCCACTGACGCCGTCGTCGGCTCATTTGCTCGATCGCGCTCTTTCGGTGTGAGTCCTCTTCCACTATACTCCTCCTCTACTCCCTTTGTTTTTCATATCTGTGATTTTTGGGTTTTCAGATCTGGTTTGTATCCAGTGGTATTGATTTTCTTCTGGTATTGGTACTAGATAGAGTGGTACGCTACATTACCATCTTGTAGATGGTGTGGTACGCTACCACTACCAGGTGCCAAATGGCAGTGGTACCAAATGATGGTGGTACTCTACCACTACTAGCTACCAGATTGTAGTGATAGCGCTGTACTGGTAGTGATACAGTGGTAGCGGTAGCGTACCACTAGCGCACTGACGGAGCAGTAATATTTTGCAGGTGGTCGGAGCAAGTTTTATTCAAAGATTTCGTCGGAAAAAGCCTGTCGGTCGGAAAGTCAGCCAACCGGAGTGGTGTGGCTACTGGAAAAGGAAGAGAGAGATAGGAAGAGAGAGAGAGAGAGTTGTAGAGTTATTGTAGGATTTAAATTTATTAAAAAAATATGTATTTAATATGGATTTTTAATCCCAATTTGTAATTAATACAAAAAAATTAATTAATTCGTTCATTTTTTTGTCATACTCAAAATGCCCTTGGTTGTGAATCTCACAATCCCATTAGGAGAAGTGACCATATCCCGCCCCGTGAGTAAGGGGGTCCCTTAGTCACATGACTAAGTCTAAGCCAATATCAGCCATTCATTTAAGTTTTAATCTAATGATTGTGATTAATCTCATTTAATGAAGGGCATGATAGTAAATACACAATTTATTTATTTAGCAATTAAAATAAACAAAATAATATGGTCCCACAGCTACCTCGGTTGTCGCTCCCACCAGGCATTTCTGAGAAATTCCTCCCGACGGCTTGCCCTCCCCAAGTTATTCCCAGCATCGGCGATCCGCCGGTCCCCCATTCCCAGCGCCGGCGGGCTATTTTTCCATTCCAAGTAGGCGGTCACTTTTATGAGAGAGGGATAGAGAGAGTTCTGGTGTCGCCGAGAATTTTCCGACGAATGGTGGATTTTCCTACGGCGGCAGCAGTTTTGTGATGTTTATCGTTTTGTAATATTTGTAAGTCTGGTTTGTAATGTTTATATCAATTCGATTTGTATTTTTTATCATTTTTGTCTATTATATTTGTAATGTTTATATGATTATTTTGTATATATTCTAATTTGTAATGTTTGTTTGTCTAGTTTGTATACTTTTATGTTATGATTTGTATACTTTGTATTCATTGGTTTGTAATACAAGTTCACTGATTTTTATTGTAAATCGTGGTCTTTTGTACGGTTAGTATGTTTTGTATTGTTTATCAGTTTCTTTTGTAATGTTTGTAAGCCTTGTTATTTTTGTCTATCATGTTTGTCATTCTTGTCCACCATGCTTGTAATGTTTTTATGTCTAAACAATAATCAGGTTGACTTTTGAACGGAAGTCCTCTGTATAGAGATTGAGTCTCCAAAGTCAACCCGACAGTTTTTCCATTTTGTATGGTTTGTTGGTCTAGTTTGTAATTTTTGTTCAACATGTTTGTAATGTTGGTATGTTTAAAAAACAACTGGGTTGAATTCGGGACGGTGCCACTCTATATAGGGATGGAGTCTCAAAGTCAACCTGGTTATTTTCCATATTTTATGGTTTGTATTGTTTGTCAGTCTACTTTGTATTGTTCGTATATTTTGTATTGTTTATAAATTTGTTTGTATATTTTGTCGTTCTAGTTTGTATTGTTTGTAAGTCTGTTTGTATATTTCGTAATTTTTCATAATACCCAAACTACTACTGTCATTAATTAAAATTTTCTTTTCACTTTTTAACCGTTAGATTGATGTCTCCAAATCTAAGGACTAGGAGGGGCTTACTCAAGTGACTAAGGTCCCCCCCTAGGGCTGCAAATGAGTCGAGCTGAGCCGAGTTTTACCTCAGCTTGAGTTTGACTCGTTAACAAATGAGCTAAGCTCAAGCCGAGTCGAGTTCGAGTTAGGCTTGTTTACTAATTTCTTAGATCGTATTTGATACATTCATTTTGTATGTCGTGTATGGTACATGTGATTGATGTAACGATTAAAAAATAATCAAATGTTCAACATTAATTAATCTTATATTATAATTTGTAGGTGTCATATTGTTTAGTTAATAAATTTTAACTAGTTCAAATCAAGTTATTTCATAGTATCGAAACAATTTTGTACATAATTTCTTTATAGAATTAAAAATAAAGCATATTTTCTTACATGTTCAACATGTTAAACTTCACATGATGTGAGATTTATAATTTAACAATCCTATGAATTATGAAAGTCCAAATTAGATCGATTCATCCATAAGTCGGTGATCAAGTTGGCCCTCAAACCACAATGTTGAGACATCTCATGAGCTCTAAATGAGCCAACTCACGAGTTGATCTCAACAAGCCACCGAGTTGAGCTAGCTCGCGAGCTGAACCAGGCGAAGCTCAAGCTTGGCTCGTTAGTAAACGAGTCGAGTTTCGAACGAGTTTTTCCCGATTCGAGCCACGAGTTGCTCTCGAGTAGCTCGGCTCATTTACAACCCTAATCCCTCCTAGTCACCTGATCCGCACTCACCCACTCCCCCCCTCTCAACTTCCCCAGTTCCCCATCCTCCCTTCTAGATCCTTGCAAGTCGTACGATGGCGATGAAGGAGGGACTCATTCTTTCTGTCTGGTTAGGTCGTTAGGGAGAGAAGGAAAGAGCCGGTTTCGATATGGAGGGCGGATCGAGGTGGGTAGCAGCGTCGAAGATGGAGGCCTGAGAGCACGGTGAGTTGGCAGAGATATTTTAGTGTATGAAAGCAGAATTGAGAGGAGTCGGAGGAGGAATTGGCGATGATAAACAGACGGAGGCAGTGAGGAGTCGGCAAAGGAGAGAGTTCCGACAATGATTATTTTTAACTTATGTTTTTCAATTTTCCTTAGGAGACCAAAGTTGTGGAGATGATAGGGGTAAGATGGGTGGCTACGGTGGTGGGATTTGCGAGCCGATAGGCGGCTGCGAAAAATTATCAGGGGCCAAAGGAGTTTATGGTTTTTTGCTTTATCCGATTATTTTGCAGTGAGCTACTATGCTATAAAGTATTGGTGTTTTAATGTACAATTTGAAGTTGTACCATAAAGATAAATATATAAGTTCAAGTTGTACCAGAAAGGAATTTGTATCATTATGTTATGGTACAACTTAACAACTTAAAAGTTGTACTGTTACATAAAGGTACAAAATCAAGTTGTACCATAAAAGAATTTGTATAAAAGATTATAGGTACAACTTGAAGTTGTACCATAACGTTAAAAGTACAACTTCAAGTTGTACCTAAAGGCAAAAAACTATAACACTAATGCTATATAGCATTGTAAAATTCCTCTTTTGCAACAGGGATAGATAAAAATGACCCAGACTCACCAATTTTATAAACGATGAAATGTGATTTAACATGTTTTAGACCGGTCAATGTTGAGTTGGCAAGTAAATATTTTATTTATTAAAGTTGTTAGTCAATGGGATGAAAAATTGAACAGAAGCACAATTTAAAAACCTAAGTAGCACCCGACGTCTTATTCAAACTTAAGTGATACAGTTCTCACAATTTTCAAATTTAAGTGATACTCGAGGTATTTTACGCCATTTGAGCATCTCTAGATAGTGATTCGACGATCAGTCCAATGCCAGCGATGAATCATTTATAATGCTCCCGAAAGGCCAGTAGTTCCATTATATAATTTTTCGTCTTCAACTATCTTTACAGTTACTAGCACAGGACCCGGCCCATTGGCCGGGAGAATTTTGTCAAAAAATATTGTATATAATAATGAATATAATAGATGATTTAAAATACACGAAATGATTGTTTGTACTTTAGCTATGCACATAACATTTTTGAAAGTGATCCAACTATGCATAGGGTGTTTAGACCTCTATGAAAAGAGAAAAAAGTATGGTATAAGCATTACATGTAATTATTGAATGGAAAAAGAAATAAATAAACTAATTGTCATTCGTTGTTTAATTAAATCATATAGTTGAATATTAGAGTTGCTTCTCATAATACATACATAATTAACATTTAGGATGAAAGAAAATATATCTCATAGAGTTTAGTAGGTCCTTTAAGTTCTTTTCCAATAGAGAGCATTCTTTTTTACCACAGAGTTGGTAATGAATCTGAAGTTGCTTGATTAGAAATATATAAAACATGATGTTAAGTTTTCGCTAATAGTTAGTTGAAAAATGTATTGTGTACGAACTTCCCAAATTACTCTCATAACACAAACATGTCTAGCAACAATGTAATAATTCTCACTGTAGCAAATATTTTTTTCATGAAATAATTCAATTAATAAAAAACCTATGAAAATTATATTATAAAAAATATATGTTACTCATTAAGTTGATGAATGAGCGAGGATAAGAGTAGCATACACTTATTTTAAAAAGATATAAGTTGCAAGGTGTCATTTGGGTTGAATGAGATCGCATATTCTCGTTATCGCTAACTCACTTATGCTTTTTTGCAATAGATTGTTCAAAATGTACCTTAAAACTTTTATTTTCACCAGTGTGAAAGAATTATTTGAACCAAATTATTGGAAAATCGTATAAAAAAGTTGGTAGTAAAGTATTTTATACCGAAGTCATAATTTAACTGTGGTTCAACCGTTTTATATTGCTAAATATCACCTACCAATTTAGCCTATGGTGTGAAGTTTTATGGTCGAACCACCGGTAGGTACGATATTTCAATTCAAACTTTAAATAGAAAAATCACTAAAATGATGATATTATCAAATACCCCTTAAATCTCATAAATTACAATAATCATATTAAAGAATAAATCATCCAAATGATAATATTGATTTAGGATTTATTGAAATGATAAAAATCTGTCAAATATAATGTCATCCCCTAAAATAAATCGAAACTCAACAGAAGAGGGCTAACAATACCCTGTGAGTAAAGGAGAAGGGCAATTATTTTACACTTCATCATTTTACCCCTCTTTTAAATGTTTTTTCTTACTCTATTTTTGTCTTCCTCTTTCTTTTTCCATTTGTTTTTCCATCTCTCTCTCTCTCAGTTTTGTATCTCACCACTCTCCCCCTTCCCTTACTCTTTCTTCCCACCGCCTAGAATTGAGAGAAATCAAGAAACAATTCAATTACTTCTCGAATTTTGTGTTCGAAATGTTTCTTCTCCATTCACAATCTATATTGTGAATCAGAGCACCTGAAACCAGGCGAACATTTGAGCGTTTATTCCTCGACGGAGCAAAGTAGTTTGATAGCTTGTGAATAAACTAATTACTAAAAGTGATAAAAACAATAATCGTTAAACCAATTGTGTGAGTGTATAATTAGTTCATCGCTTAAACCATTTTAATTATCAAATGAATCAAAATGCATAATCAGGTTCATCTTCACTTATTTACATGTATTTGTCGTACAAATTTATTACACATAAAAAATGATTTTGAACCAGCATATTGAACTAAATCTCATCTTATGATTATTTGATCCAATCATGTCAGATTAGAAAGAGGTCTAAGGTTATTGGTCAACTGTGCTTAAAATTAATAATAATATAAGAATTATATATCTCTCCCAAATGTTCAATACTCCAATTCAATATGCAATATTCGAACAAATGATATATTTTCAACTCCTTCCACAAACTTTTTGGACCAAAAAACTCCCCCCCCCCCCCCCCCCCCCCCCCCCCCAAAACACACACACATTTGCAAAGAGATACTAAATCTCAATCTCTTCTTCACTTTACTTGCTTCTAAAGTTATTGTTGACTTTATTTGTTATTACTGCAGGCTGTTAAAAAGACTTTTCAACTCTGAAGTTAATCAAGAATGAGCTTATAAATGAGTGTTTTGTTGTATAAATTGGAAAAGGTTTGAGTCTTAGAATAAACAATGAATGTATTTTATAAACCTTTTAGAATATGAGCCGTCACATGTTGATGTGAAAAACTACTCATTAAATGAAATTTTAAATGTTATTTTTAGAATATTTTATTTTATTTTTATCAAATGACGCATTTCTCCATAAAACATGAGTTCACCAATATAGACTGTGTGGTGCTCGGACTTGTGCACGAGCCCTGGAAGTTTAACGTTTACCAGTTAACCAGGCTAAAAGTTTAGAGAACCATTCACCTGTCGTTTGTACAAAATATTATTGCTTCGTAGTAGTTTTGAAAATTTATATTCATTTTAAGAATTTTACATGGTTTTTGCATATTCAATGCTGCAATTCGATATGCATTATTTCAAGCAATGAAATTTTGGTTGAAATTTTAAGATTATCCGAAATTGTATAGGTTATAAAAAATTATAAATCATGTATTGAACTTTGTTTTTCAGAAAATTTAATAGGCTAGCTAACCGTGATGGAAAAGTCATCTGCTTTTCAAATCTTCACTTAGTGTATGTTTACAATTCAAGTAGATAAAATATATTTGTTTAGTGTAATTGGTTGTGATTATTGTTTTTGTTTGAAGAGACCATGGTTCAAATCTTGATATTAATACTTTTTATATGAAGTAGATAAATAATTGTGATGACAAACTTACTCTTCCTACTTTCACTCTCAATTCACGAAATTTCAAATGAAAAATCTTAAAACATTAAATGTATCTTATAGAAAGAGCTTGTTTTAATGTATCTTATAGAAAGAGCTTCTGCAACCAAGTAGGAAAGGTATTTTACCTGAAATTATTATATCTTATAGAAATTGATTAATTGTGAAATCAAAACTGAAATAATATTGATTCAAATATTAAATATTAAATTGTATCATATGTATGGTTCAGTTTAGACAAAATACATATGTGTAGCCAAAACATGGACCTTTGTGACAAATATAGTAATTATTTTTGACAATCTACACATAATATAAAGATAAATTGGGCGCAATGACAAAAAGAGTTTCCTAGAATCACTCTCATACCAGGAAATTTGAAATGAGACTCTCATTTTTCATTTTTGTCATTATATTATGTGTATATTTATCATAAAAAAATGAATATACTTGTCACAAAGGTCCATGTATTGGTTACACTTCTGTATTTTGTCTAAACTAAACTACACATACAATTTAATATGATTGTTTGAATGAATGTTACTTGACTTCCAATTTCAAAAATAATCTCTTTACATAAAATATAAATAACTTAAAATAAAATATAAATATAGAAGCATCATCACCAAACATATTTCTAGATTTTAATCAAAGAAATAACTATAAGACAATGTAGAGTAGTTGGTTATAATATTCTTTCTCTATTGAATTGATCAAGGTTCGAACTCCAATGATAACATTTTTAATATATAAAAAAGAACTTGGTGCAATAACAAAAATAACATTCCTAGAATCACTCTCAGGCCATGTTTTATCTGATAGATTTCTGGCGTCAACTGAAAAGAACGCGCCAAATGACAGGCCGTGAATTTTAACGTCACTTGCCTAAAATATTTGCTGGACAACCTAACATAATTGGGAAATGTTATTATGCGTTGCCAATGCCAGCTACTCTTACCCGACTTCAAGCCACTTTGGATGAAGTGGAGAGTCGAAGGAAAAGCTACCGTCTTGCGAGCAAATGAAGATTGATTGCTTGCGCACAAACAGCCACTGGAGTGCACATCAAAAGACAAACTAGCACGCTAAAGAAACCCAAAAAATTATGTCCGACTTCATTTCACCCTTAGGACTTGGACAGAAGAGGATGCTCCGGCATTGTTGCTGTTGTATTTGCTACATGAACCCTGCCATAAACTTGCCACATAAACAGCATCTGTTTCCATGAATAAATTATGCTCAAGATGGTAGCTATCAACGGAACGGAGCGGAGCGGTTCCACATGTAATACTGCAGAAGAAATGAAGAATCTCCTTGCAATGAAAACCTTCACTGCACATGATTTAGCATTCAAGAAAGCCCACACCTTTCATCAGTTGCTATACACCATACCGCCTCAATGCTTTGCTCAAACTGGGCATGACATTGTAGGCCTGGTAGGATCTTCTTAGTTCGATTATAGAACCAACCTGCCAGATCAAGGTTTCAACCGGTTTATAAGACTAATGCTACTGAAATCTAATAACAGTCATCTTATCGAGTACTGAAGATACAACACAATGATTAGCGACACAGCACAAGAATCACAGTGTGCTTACGATAATGAGAACGGATGTAAACCCAATAGCGAATCCCTCGTTTATGCTGCGTAGATAATGATCAAGTATGCTTGACATGGTTGCCAACATACTCAACAAAAGCCCTCCTGCAAGCAAAGCACAGAAGGTGGTGATGAACAAAATATATTCTTTATGGAAGTACCAAACATTACAATCACTACCCCACACTCTACTTCAAGACCATTAACTGCAAAGTACAACAAGGAAACTGATTCCAAGTTCTAATATTGATGACAAGGGAATGGCCGTGGAATTCGGATACATCACATGCTCATACCCCAGAAACGTGTAGATGCTTGAATCTTTGTCAGATACTCGATGGTAGCCTTGCCAGGCTTTATGTTTGGTATCCTGGCACCCATCTTATTTAAGTAGTCCGCAATCTCCTTTGGTAGGTTGGCCTGATCAAAATAATTATAATAAAGTATAAGCACCCCCAACATATCACATGCTCAATAGCTTGTAATCTTTTATAAGGAAAAACTTGTATGTGAACATTGTAAATGTGCTTACTAAACCAACTTGATCACCGTGTATGGTGAGGAGCTTGGTACAAGGACCAGGATATAAACAAATAGCTAAAATATGCATTGTGGCAAATTTTCCATTCCAAAGGTACCCAAAGCAGATCCAGGAAGAGCTTACGAGGGATTGCATCACAGTTCAAGAATATATCTTACAGTGTTTCGATAACTAGTAGACACTTACAATATCAAAAATGTTGAACAGGAAGACCAAGAACGCATATATGGTATAATAAACCCAAGGCTCAGCACCCACAGAACTTCGGGGGTTCAGTATCTCCTTAACATGCTCCCAGAAAGGTGAACCGAGGATACTGCCAGCAACACAGTAAGAAATCATTAAATGGAACAGCACTCCCCAGGAAAGTTATAGCATGCACAATTAGATGATCGTGCATAGACTAAGTTAAACCCGAATGCAGAACAAAAGTTCAAAACTATTTTCTCTTAATTTTTATTTCCATTACCCTGCAATAATACTGGGAATGGCTAAGAGATAAGTAGTCGTGAGAAGAGGCTGCATTCCTGATGGATTAATGTTGAACAAGACGTAAGGCTCCACTTCCGTGATTGCAGAATCATCTCTGCCAAAAACCCAATTCGGAAAAAAGATAGAGCGGGAGAATTGTTATGATGAACCACAGGTATATCGTAAAAGACTGGAAATATATGCACTGGTGATAACTTTACCTTGCAGCTGAAGCAAGTTTAAAACCATAGTACTGCAGCTTTATTTTCCTACAGCCCTCAGTGACAACGACTGCCCACATAGTGACCACAGTAAAAACGCCCAACAGGCCAAAGACATAGGGTAACCAAGTATGAGCACTCCCTGCATTTGCAAAGAAATCAACTTGCTAAATCGAACATTGAATTGACCTGACAAAGAAAGTACGTTTCCGGAAGTTCTATGACTCACACTCTCTCTGCATGTGGACTTGTGTATATGACTACAGAGAAAGGGACTACAGTAGCTAATGTATTTATTTTATGAAATACTAGTGAATATCATATCATTGTCAAAGGATGAGAAATAGTCTCATAATAATGACTCAGATTGCATTTTTCCATCACTACATTTAGGGTACTAATCACCCCTGATGAGTTATTGACTTGAAATGGTCATGTTGACCATTTTCAAGTTCTGAACTTGTCTCCACAATAAACAATATTGAAAGATTCCTTAACCTCGTTATATAAGAAAAGAGACCTCAAATGTTAGAAGACAATAACTATCGCGTTGTTACCTGACAGTTGAGACAACATCTTGTGCAGTGTATCAGTGTAGCCGGTCAAAATTCCAACACATATGATTAAAGATGATCCTTGACCTGGATGTTGGATGGAATCTTAAGATAGTCAGCACATGCTGGAGAAAATGTGATTGAAATGGGTGACTAATTTGAAAATAAGCATTGTATGAGGAGCAGAAGCTTGAGAACAGATAAAGAAAAAAAATCAATCACAACAAACTACAATGCTCGCCAACAGCAAAGGGCGTAAGAACAAACCAAACCCAGATTCTGATATCGTGTCACAAATCCACGTCACAGTCATTGCACCACAGACCAACAGAAGAGATGTCAGCATTACATGCTTGAACCTGTGAATGCCATGAAACCTTGTAAGCACAAAGCAATTGCAGCATTCATTTCTGATAGTGAGTCAACACAGAAATAACCATCCCGTATATAGACAGCAATAGCTGCTTTGACCTTAATATGAAAACGATAATTGTTCTAGTAAGCTCAATGCAAATACAACTCAGCTTAGGCAGCAGCATCCACACAACATAATCCAGCAGGAAGTATTGAAGTAAGAGCAAGAGACTTGAAGAAAAATGTTCCTAATAGTAAGCTCAATGCAAATACAACTCAGCTTAGGCAGCAGCATCCACACAACATAATCCAGCAGGAAGTATTGAAGTAAAAGCAAGAGACTTAAAGCAAAATGTTCCTAACAAATAATTATGGCGAGCTTTTTGAATAAAATTCTGCTAAGCAATTCCGTAAGAATGCAAATCCACACCATATGGGGTTTCTGGCGACCAAATTAAGAAAGCAACAGCTGACACTGCATGTTTTTCACTATACCTGGAACTAGCTGCATATACAGAATACGGAAGTGAATAACAAGCAACCACCACGGCTTCCAAAGTAGCAAAGCCAAGTGAAATCCACCATCTACAATGGAGAGAATCTGTACTAGTGAAGTCTCAACATAATTGACAACAATATCTATAGAAGATTCAGTGACAAGAATTTGTCTCACTGCTTGAGATGGATAACTAAACACACATATATCTCTTAATCTTCTCATGGCCATCCAAGCCTTCTTTTCGCAGCTTTATGAGTGAAGGAAGTACATGACAGAGGACCTGAGAAACCCCAAGAAAAGCGGATAAAGATGTAAGAAACACAAACATTCTTCTTCCTTGCCTATCTTCATGCAAAAATACTTAACCATAATTCCATACTGTTGTCAGCTGGGAAAGGCTGAACGAGAAGAGAACAAAATCAGTTATCCACTCTACCTTCCCCTTTTGCTTCCAATTGCTTAGGAACATTTTTCACTCCTTTTTGTTGTGTTTCCCTTTACGATTAGATTAGTCATAACATAGAGCATTAAACTGCAAAATTCTGTATCTAGAATTCAGTTTTCACAAGCATTGGCGTCGGTAAAAATCTACCAAATTAAGCCTTTTTGCCAGTCACTATCATTCTCCTACAGGTACCAATAATAACTCTTTGTGCATCACCAGTTTGACAGGCTAACATGGAACACAAGTACATAGAAAAAATAAAAGAAGCACACCTGCATGAGTATCGACGCTAATATCTGTGGGCTGATTCCAAGCTGAAAGAACGACAGCTTAAGCTCTGCTGTTAAGTCACCGAGTTCATCTGCCAAATGGAAACAACCAAGTACTTGGAGAATCAGAGGGGAGAGGGGATAGCTTATTGAAACGAAATGGGCATCAAATTTGAAAGAAACGACAGATCCTGAGACAAAACTAAGGTAGTCTCGAGGTATCATAGTGTACATTCGTGCTACTGCAAAACCCAGTAGGACTTACCAACTGATCCTGAGACAAAACTAAGGTAGTCTCGAGGTATCAACCTTCTATCGAAACCAGGCAACGGAATATAGTATCCAATACGACTGACCACAATCAATGCAGCTGTGACAAATAACCGGCGCCTTATTTCACTCTTGAAAAATGCCCCTGCAGCATCGTTGATTACAGAACTTATCCTCACAAAATTCAGAAACCTATTTCGGAACATCTTAGCTTGGGGAAGCAAAACAACATCATCGTCAACGAGATCAGTTGAACTAGAACGAGAGTCTCCATCATCTTGTCTTGGTGACACAACTTCAATGACAGACGCTGGTTCAGCATTCACCAGATCACTTCGAAGTTTATCCGCAGAATTCAAAGAGAATTGTCGACGTGAGCGTGACAGAATAGGTCTGGAAACCGATAAGAGAGGATGTGCAGAGGAGTCCAACGTGTGCCCCTTGCGGGAAACTTGGAGTTTCGAAGGGCGGCTGCATAACCAGAAATTCTCTTTGCCAAGTTTATCTGTACAATGAAGCGAAATAGCCCAATCAGAGAGACAAAAATCACATAGCTCAAATTTTAGTCTGCACACTGTTGCATGCATAGTGTTCGACGTATTGCCGAGGACAAATCATAAACCCAAATTCTCAGAATCAGTTGCTTCTCTAGTTCTTTCCAAAATTTTGTCTACTTTCTTTCCTTCAACAAATGAAATCTAGACAAACGCCAACTAATTTAAGCTTCTAATTTTTATTTGGCCTGTTAAAACCTTCGGTTTTCTATGCAAAGAAGCGGCAAATTTCTAACCTCGAAGTTGGATGGGCCTGCTTCCGAAGAGCTGCGGAGTAAAGCGAAGAGTTGTCTCCATGAAAGGCGGGGCTCGCGGCGCTGTCATCTTCGGTGGTGAGCCAACTTCACTTCAATTCAAGCAAATCAGTTCCAGCTTCAACAGTTCCGGCAACGTCCCGGTCCGGTTTCTATTTTGTATTTTTGTAAGTCCTTTGGACACGAAGTCATTCGTATACGGGTTAATATCTTATTTTGGCTCGAAGTATGATTATATAATCAACTTTGGTCCGTGATTTCAGAAATTAACATCCGGACTTCAACTATGCAGCATATAGACTCAATTGGGCCGACACATAGTTTGACCGTCAATTTGGATGATGTTGACCGTTAGTCAACACGCCATGTCATTGCCTCGTCAACCTAAAAATTATTAAAAAAATCAAATTCAAATTATTTTCCTAATTTCTATTATTTATTATTTTCAAATTAACCAAAATTTAAAATTTAAAAATATAAAATAAATTTATTTTTATTTTTTGGATATTTGAAAATGATAAATTTTATAAATTAACCAAAAAATATCAAATTCAATTTTATCAATTTAAAAAATATGATATAAATTATATATTTTATTTTTGTGTAATGTTAAATATATAACATAGTTTGATGATTTTTGGTTAATTTATAAAATTTATCATTTTCAAATTACAAAAAAAATAAAAAATAAATTTATTTTATGTTTTTATAAATTATTTTTTGTTAATTTGATTTAAATAATAAGAATTAAAAAAATAATTTAAATTTTTTTAATGACTTTTAGGTTGACGAGGCAATGACATGGCGTGCTCACTAACGGTCAATGGTGTTGACCATCCAAATTGACGGTCAAACTAGGTGTCGGGCTAATTTAGTCTATATGTTGCATAGTTGAGGCTAGGATGTTAATTTCTGAAACAACGGGTCAAAGTTGATTATATGTTCATAGTTCAGGCCAAAATAAAGTATTAACCCTTGTATATATGATAACTTTATGAAACACTAGCATAGGGCCCGGCCCGTCCCATTGGCCGAAATAATTTTATCGAGAAATATGATATATAATAATGGATATAATGGATGATTTGAAATGCATGAAATGATTGTTTTGTGCCTTATTTATTTATGCACATAACATTTTTGAAAGTAATCCAACTATGCATAATGTGTTTAATTAAACCATAAAGTGATCCAACTATACATAAGCATTACATGTAATTATTGAATGAAAAAATAAATAATATAACTGATTGTCATTTATTGTTTAATTAAACCATATAGTTGAATATTAGAGTTGCTTCTCATAATACATACATAATCAACATTTAGTATGAAACAAAATGTCTCTCATAGAGTTTAGTCTGTGCTTTAAGTTTTTCCCAATATAGAGCACTTTTTTACCACGCAGTTGGTAATGAATATGAAGTTGCTGTATTTGAAATATATAGGACATTATGCTAACTTGTCGCTAATAGTTAGTTGAACAATGTGTTGTGTACGGGGTACGTACTTACCAAATTATTCTCATATCACATACATGTCTAGCAACAATGTAGTAATTTTCATACATCAACTAATTTTTTCATGAAATAATTCAATAAATAAAAACCTATAAAATTCATATTACATTAAATATATGTTACTCATTAAGTTGATGAATGAGCGAGTGTATGAGAAGCATACATTTATTTTAAAAATATAGAAGTTGTAAAGTGTCTTTTGGGTTAAATGAGATCGCATAGTCTCATTATGGCTAACTGACTTCTGTTTTTTTGCAATAAATAGTCCAAAATGTGCCTTAAAACTTTTGTTTCAACCAGTGTAAAAGAATTTTTTGGAACAAAAGGATTGTAAAATTATCTCCAAAAATTTGGTAGTAGAGTATTTTATACTAAAATCATAAATTAACAATGGTTCAACTGTTTCATATTGCTAAATATCACCTATCGATTTAACCTATGGTGTGAAGTTTTATTATCGAACCGCCAGTACGTATGATCTTTCAATTCAAATTTTAAATAAAAATTTACTAAAGTATTGACAGTATCAAATACCCCTTAGAAATTACCATAATCGTATTAAGGAAAAAATTAGTCAAATGATAACATTGATTTGGGATTTTAAAATGAAATTGAAATAGAAAAAATCTGTCAAATATAATGTTTTCTCCTAACATAAATCAAAACTCATCAGAAGAGGGCCAAGAATACCCACTTAGTAAAACAGAAGGACAATTATTTTACACTATCTCATTTCCCCCTCTTTTAAGTGTGGTCTCTCACTCTCTCTTAGCCTTCCTCTTTGTTTTTACGTTTGTTCTTCCATCTCTCTCTCTGAGCTCACCACTCTCCCCCTATCCCTTCCGCTTTCTTCCCATCGCCTAATCCATAGAAATCTAGAAACATCCCAATTACTTCTCCAATTTTGAGTTCGAAATACTTCTTGTCCATTCACAATCGATACTGTGAATCAAAGCACCTGAAACCTGGCGAACAGATGGCCGCTTATTCCTTGATGGAGCAAAGTAGTATGATAGCTTGTGAATAAACTATTACTAAAAGTGATAAAAATAGAACTCGTTAAACCAATCGAGTGAGTGTATAGTTAGTTCATCACTTAAACCATTTTATTTATCTAAATAATCAAAATGCATAATCAGATTCATCTTCACTTATTTACATGTATTTGTCATACAAATTCATTACACATAAAAAATGGTTTTGAAATATGCATATCAAACTAAATCTCATCTTATGATTATTGGATCTATACGATATTAGCAAAAAGGTCTAAGGCTATTGGTCAATTGGTCAACTGGGCTGAAAATTAATACTAATTTAAGAATCATATATCACTTCCAAATGTTCAATACTCAAATTCAAACAAATGATATATAAGTTTCAACACTTTTTCAAATTTTTTAGACAAAAAAAGTATCCCCTCCCCCAAACACACGCACACATTTGCAAATAAATACTAAATCTCAATTTCTTCTTCACTTCACATGCTTCTAAAGTTATGTTGACATTGTCTGTTATTACTGTAAGCTGTAAAAAAGACTTTTCAGTTATGAAGTTAATCAAGAATTATTTTATAAATGAGTATTTAGTTGTATACATTGAAAAAAGGTTTTAGTCTCAAAATAGACAATTAATGTATTTTATAGACTTTTAGAATCTGAGCCGTCACACGTTGATGTGAAAAACTACCCATTAATTCAAATTTTATATGTTATTTTTATCAAATGACACATTTCTCCATAAAACATGAGTTCACCAGACGCGAGCCTTTGAAGTTTAAGTCTGGTACGATCCATGAAGCGTTGATGTGAAAAACTACCCATTAATTCAAATTTTATATGTTATTTTTATCAAATGACACATTTCTCCATAAAACATGAGTTCACCAGACGCGAGCCTTTGAAGTTTAAGTCTGGTACGATCCATGAAGCATTAATACTTGTTCATGGTCGATCCATATACATTGTCTTAATGGTATGCTCTAACTGTGTTATGCTAGCTCGACCAAGTGCTTGGGTATAGTTATATGCATTCTAATAATTAAGTTTCTACCCATTCACAACACCAAGATAAATAACAGTCATAAATGTATCTAGTATTCGATTTTGACTACCTGATAAAATACTACATTTGAACCAACTACCACTGATGTCACAAATAATAAATATACCTCTAAATCATACATAAAATATTTCAAACATCACTAAGATTAAATTAATTATTATAAAGAGTAAAATTGTATAATAAGGTTAATTATAACTCATTTATATGTTAATGCCCTTAAATTGATCAACTCATCCAAAAATGGCGAAATGAACATCACATTAAACCCAATATCGTCTCATTATTATGAGGTCCATTCATCCCAGATTAGCAAGAGGTTTAACGTTTAGCAGTTAACCCGACTAAAATTTATAGAACCAGTCACCTATAGTTTGTACAAAATATTATTGCTTCATAGTAGTTCTAAAAATTGATATTAATTTAAAGAAATTCTATATCGCTTTTGTTTTTTTTTTTGGGTAGAAAATGGGGTGCTAAAAGGGCACCCTTGCCTGGCACGTTAAAATATTCGAGAATGGGCAGTGCCCATAACGTCATACAGGACCCAAAAGCAAAGGCCCAAATCAGAAACATTGACATTATGAATACCTATACTATGATCATGTCCACGATTGGCAAGAAAGTCTGCCGGTTTGTTGCATTCTCGATAGACATGGGTAAGTTGAACTTCCCAATTGCGGTCAAGAAGCCTTTTGAATTGCTTCTCGAGATTATAGTACCTTTGATTCTCCTGTTGAGTAGTGGTAAGCAGTTGGAGAGCTATTGTTGAATCCATTCCAACAATCACCTTCCTGTACCCATGATCCCAAGCAATTTTCAGCCCTTCAATTACCCCTTTAATCTCAGCTCGGGTGAACGTACAAGTACCCAAATTGCCTGTGAACGCAACCAGGCATCTCCCAAGATGATCCCTTATCAATCCACCCGTCGCCGCCATGGATTCAGATTGTCGGACTGATCCATCTGTCTGAAGGCTGAACCATCCTTCCGGCGGCTTCGTCCAAGCTAGGTTGTGGCTCTCTTTAACCCTGGTCATGTCGCTATTAATTTTGTCACACTTCTGTGCCTACCGAATAGTTGTAGTCCAGCTGCTGATACGGTGGTAGAGTACCCTGGCATCAAAAGTCTTGTTTTGGAAAATCGACTCATTCCTCTGCTTCCATAAGTACATGTTCCGCCGTCTCAGGACCCGCGTTACAGAAGCAGCACGTATCCTCCGTAGTGAGTTTCCTTCGATTCCGCTCCGCATTTGTAAGAAGTCGATCATGAGAAGCTAACCAAAGGAAGTGTTTTATTCTATTAGGACCATTCCACTTCCATAATCCTTTCGAATCCAGCCTGCTTGTCACTTCTGTCTCCCCTTCCTCGTCATTCCTTAACCAATCCGCCGCTGCACGATATGCCGACTTGAGGAAAAAACGACCATCAACTTCTAGTCCCCAGGTAGTGATGTCATCTCCAGTTTCGGGTTGGGAGTGTCTGTACCTGCAATCAGTGAAACTAGCTCGTTGGGGAGATGAGGTTTAAAGTCACTCCATCTCCACTCACCGTCGTTTGTGGTTAGATCCCCAACAGAGGCCTCCCATTGGATGTCGTCTCCCTCGCCTTGGATGTGATCCGCTAGGATGATGCCATTTGAAAGCCAAGGGCTGGTCCAGAATTTCACATTGCGGCCGCTCCGAATGTCCCAGATCAGGTTCAGCTTTGTCAATGGCCAAGCATCCATAATCCCCTTCCACAGACGCGACGACCTGCTGCGTTTCATAGTGAGGCCAACAATAGAGTTCTTCTTGAAATATTTTCCTTGTAAAACTCTCACCCACAAAGTAGACTCATTATTTAGAAAAGACCACGCAAGCTTAATCATGTAAGCAAGATTCAACGCACGCGCCGATCGGTGCCCCAAACCACCTTCTTCTTTCGATTTACAGATAGTATCCCAGGTCACCAAGTGAGTTTTTGATTTCCCATTATTTGTTCCCCAAACAAAGGATCAGATCTTTTTGTCAATCAAATCGCAGATCGAAGCCGAGATAACGGCCGTTTGCATTGCATAATTCGGCAAGGCATTCAGGAATGACATTGCTAAAGTGACTCTCCCCGTGAGAGACAGGCTCCTTGCCTTCCATCCCGAGAACCTTGTATCAATATTCTCAATAATGAACTTGTAAGTATCTTTCGTCACCCGGCCATGAATCACAGGCACTCCTAGATAACGACCCAGATTATTGGTGGCCTTCATTCCCAGCAGCTCGCTAATCCATTTCTTCGTCAAGTCTTTAGTGTTTTTAGAGAAAAAGACATAGGATTTCTGCTTGCTGACTTGCTCTCCAGAAGCGGCGCAAAACCTATCCAGACATTTTGAGATGACTTCCCCCTGTTTATGATCCGCCTCTGTGAACAAGACCAAGTCGTCTGCAAAAAAACAAATGAGTTAGGTCCACTCCTCCTTGGCCAAGCATGATCGGTTTCCATCTTCCAGCATTAATCTCATCATGTATGCAATGGTTCAGACGTTCAATACAAAGAGTGAAAAGGTAGGGAGAGAGGGGACATCCCTGTCTGAGGCCTCTAGACGGTTTGAAACTGTCTGTGAGCCCTCCATTCCAAAGCACTTGGAAACTAGTAGAGGTGACGCAAGCCATAATCACACTAGTAAACTCTTGTGGGAGACCCGCCGCGTGGAGTGTTTGCTCCAAGAAAGTCCAATTAACCCGGTCATAAGCTTTAGCCAAGTCGATCTTCAACACCATAAGACCTTTCGCCCCCGTTTTTAGAGACATAGAGTAGATCACCTCCTGGAGGATGATGATGTTGTCTGTGATGTGTCGTTTTGGGATGAAACTGGTCTGGTTTGGGTCCACAAGGTTAGGCAGCAAATTCTTGAGCCTATTGGCAAGACATTTGGCCACCACTTTGTATGTGGTGTTGCAGAGTCCAATAGGTCTGAATTCTGCCATGGTCTTTGGAACATCAAGTTTGGGCGGCAATGTAATGAGGGTCTCATTGCAGAGCTCGATCCATTGTGGCTGCCTAAAACAAGCAACAACATGATCATAAAGGTCGGGACCCACACTATCCCAGCACTGTTTGTAAAAAATCGCTTTAAAGCCATCTTTTACCGGGGCTTTTAGCCCTCCCATATCACTAAGGATCTTTCTAATATCGGATATGGAAGGAATATCAGCTAGCCTGTTAGTCTCCACAACATCCAAGCCTTTGAAAGAGTCAGGATCGCCGAGTTAGAGACCTCATCCTCCGTGAAGAGGTTGCTGTAGAAGTCCTTGGCTAGCACCTTGAGCTCTTCCGGATCATTGATCCACCTCCCGTTGTTTCCTGCAGCCTGGTAATTTTGTTCCTGCGATGCCGTATGATGGTAGCATTGGGGAAGAAAGGCGTATTCCGATCCCCTTTGGTTATCCAATTGGTCCTGGATTTCTGGATCCAAAGCAATTCCTCTTCCCATCAAGTGTGTTCAAGGTCTTGCCTCACGTCAGCTTCTTCTCCTAGGGAATCTGCCGTTGGTGACTTATCATTCCTCAACTCAAGGTTACCCAACTTTTTGGATAGGGATTTCTTCCTGGTAAAAATGTTTCCAAAGACGTCCTATTCCAAACGTGGAGAGTAGCCTGTAGCTCCTGCACAGACAGAAGACAATCCTTACCTCGTGTCCAGCAGGCGTCAAGAATGTTGTGAAAATCCTTATGAGCTAACCAAGGAGCAAGAAAACGGAACGGTCTCACCTGGTAAAAGGCAGTAGTGTCGAAAGAGCTAGAGACTAGGATCGGTCGGTGATCCGAACGAAGGCGCTGCAGGTGAGAATTCCGGGTGTCCGGGAAATGTTTCAGCCACTCCTGATTGCAAATAGCACGATCAAGGCGTTGAGACAGTCCCCCGTTGGTCCAGGTGAACTTGGGTCCAGAGAACCCGACATCAATGAACCCACAGTTAGCAATACATTCATTAAAATCGGCCGCCTTGTTAGGATTATACATGGCTCCTCCTTGCCGCTCCGAAGGGCTGGTAATGGAGTTAAAATCTCCCATGAGGAGCCATAGTTCCTTGATAGTGCCCTCAATACGACAGAGTGCATTCCAAAGCGCCCGTCTGTCATAGTAATTTGGTTTGGCGTAGACCGCAGTCAGCGTCACCGGTCTTTGATTGGGACCTGTACAGCGAAAATGGATAAACTGGGGGTCACTGTCCAACACTGAGACCACAAAGTCAATTGAATTCCAAAGAACCCAAATACCGCCTGAAAAACCCACGACATCGACATGTTCATAACGATCAAAACCCAGGGACATAATAACTTCCAAAGCATCTTTGCCGCTGATACGCGGCTCCACGATGAAAACCATGTTAGGACGATGTATACGCATATAGTCTTTGAACGTAGGAATGAATTTGGGGTGTTTCGCAACACAACAATTCCAACAAAGAATTTTAAACATGGAAAAAAGGTAAGTAGAGTAACCAAGAACTTCCCTGACAGGACTAAGAAGAGGACTCCCAAGCCTCACGAGTCACAGTCGACCTCCATAGCGCCATCCTTCCCAGTTGGCGCCACAACAGGGGACTCCATTTTCTCCGATTTTCGTTGCTCCATCATCCTCTTGGTTTGCGTTTGACTCAGAACCGCCGAACTGACATCGAATTTACCATTGGGTACTTGTTTTGATACACTGCCCGGCGGGTCGGGGCCTTTCCACTCCGTCGCAGTCTCCTTGACGGTAAGTTTCCCGGCAGTTTTGGATTGGGGCATCGCATTTTCACCTTCCCGATGCTTCTGGTTGGCGTCATATTCCCTACCCCATGAGAGGGTTGACGAGCCCCTGAAACTCTTGGGGTGACCGGAAGCTCGGTTGGGGTGTTGGCGGTGTGGGCTTGGTGTTTTGGGGTCGGCCCAGATTGGGCCAGATTGTTAAATTTGGGCTGAGTCTTCAGCTCGATACTAGAGTCGATGGTTTTAGAGAACCATTTCTTCGTCATATCAACCTTTTCCTTTTCTGATTTGTGATTCCTCGTTCCCTTTTCTACGATTCTTTCCTCCCCGAGTGATTTTCCGGAGCTGTTACTCGCTTGCAGTACCTTGAGAGTTTCTTCCCCTTTTTGTTTGATTTCGTTGGCGGTATTTTCGGCTTCCAAATCTGGCTCCTCCACCGTATTTTCCGCCTCATCATTCTCCAGTGCCACGAAACGGGATCCAGAGGCCCGTTGGGCTGCCGCCGGCGAGGTTATCGGAGTATCGACTTACTTTCGTCTCCGGCATGAGCTTTTGTTTTCTGAGTCAGTTTCGGCCTTCTGTTCCTTGTAGCAATCACCCATGGCCCATAATCTTCGAGGACCTCTGGTCAGATTTCCGGATTGCCTTTGAAATTGAAAAACTGGATTTGTCTTGGAAGTAAACTCCGTTTGAATCTTCCCCTCTTCTGATAGTTTAGCACATGTTTCCTGGTTGTGACCATAACACCCACATGTGAAGCAGACCAGATGTAGACCTTGGTATTCAATTCGTCGGACTCTTCTTTTCATATGATATTTGGGTACCAGACGCTTGTTCAGGTCAATTTCTGTGCAGAGGCGAGCATAGTTCCCCTTGGTATAGTGGATTGTGTTGTAGTCGATCTTGATCACTTTGCCTATCCGGCTTCCAATATCATTCAGAATTTCTGGATCAAAATAATCCATTGGTAGATGGGGCAGCCTTACCCAGACTTTAGCATGATCAATGACATCATAGTCTGGTTCGAAATCTAGTCTCCATTCTGTCGTAAGAATGTAATGATCTCCAAGTAGCCAGGGTCCACCAAATAAAGCTCTATCATAATTTTGTTGTGAGACGAAACGAACCGTGAGGAATCCATTTCCACAATCTGCCACGCCTACATTACCACTCTTCGCCCACAAATGTTGTATCTTCTTTTCCAGGATTGAGAAGGGGAATTGTTTTCCCAGAATTTTGCATATTAGCGCCTTCCCCCATCGATCGCGGATTTTGTTAACCGTCACTTTACGCACGCGAATCGTTGGACAGTCTGGGTCATCATCACCATCTTCCTTATCCGATTCGTCGGGCATCAGCTCGTTCTCATCCTGCTTGTCGGAGGACAGACGTCGTCCCGACACCGAGTCGCTGTAGTTGAGCTTCATCGCTGGCAGGGTTTCTTCCCATTGCTGCCATCTTCTAATATGCCAGTTATCGGCGTTTCTAAGATCATTGATCCTGGCCGGAGAATCCCTCCTCGTGGAGCGGTTTTTGTTTTTTGCTCTGTTGGATTGGGGATGTTTTCGGTGAAGAATCTGGCGCTTCCTCGGAGCGGTGAACCAGTTGGTGGGCTTGCTGATCGACGGTAGCCATGGCTGGGCGCCGAGAAAATATTACTAAGAAAATTTTTCAGAGAGAAAATTTTTCAGAGAGATGCTAATAGTTTTTTTTGGATCATTCGCTTTTGCATATTGAATACTGCAATTCGATATGCAATATTTAAAGCATTGAAATCCGTGTTGCAATTTTAAGATTACCCGTCATTTTATAGGTTATAAAAAATTATAAATGACGTATTAAACTTTGCTTTTCAGAAGATTTAATAGGCTAGCTAACCCTGATGGAAAAGTGCTCTGCTTTTCAAATCTTTGCTTAGTGTATGTTTACAATTTAAGAAGATAAAACAAATTTGTTTAGTGTAATTGATTGTGATTATTGTTTTTATTTGAAGATACAATGGTTCAAATCTTGATATTGATACTTTTTTATAGGAAGTAGATAAATAATTGTGATGACAAAAATACTCTTCCTACTTTCACTCTCGTTTCACGAAATTTGAAATGGAAAATCTTAAAATATTGAATATATGTTATAGAAAGAGCTTCTTCAACCAAGTAGGTATTTTCAGGGGCGGACGCATGGTGCTTTAACACCCCTAAATTTTTGGAAACCGATTATTCAACCTACGGTGGTCATTTATGTATGGATAAAAAGATTATAATTGAATGTGAGGGACACCTCTGAAATTTGAAAAAAATTGATTATTCTACTGTCATTTTATAAATTTGTGTATGAAAATATAAGTGGTAGGTTGGGTAATTCAAACCTAGAGCACTATTATTATTAATAAACTTAATTTCCATTAAACTACAACTCATTTGTTGTTCGATTTTGAACACTGTATCATAGTAAAATGTCATTCCCTATCTCTAATTATTTTCAAAACCTAGCAATTAAACTAATTTCAACCTACCCTTAATTTGTATTGATTTTATGATTGTACGACAAGTGTTGAAAGAGTCTTTCATTTTTGGGTTCCATAAAAAACAAGTTTACAAATCGAATATGCGATAAGTTCGTGAATGATTGTCTAGTAGGGTATATAGAGACAATTTTTTAACACTATAGACACCAAGTGTATTCTACAATTATTTCAGAATATGAAAATACATAATGGATTTTTTAACTTGTATGAGTAAGGTATTTCTTATTTACATTTTATTTTTATAATTATTTTATTTTATGAAATTTATTTTTTAAAAGAGGACACCCCTGTGAAAAATTCTTGGGTCCGTCACTGGGTATTTTACCTGAAATTATTTTATCTTATAGAAAGTGATGAATTGTGAAATCGAAACTCAAGTAACATTGATTCAAACATTAAACATTAAATTGTATGTGAAGTTCAGTGAAGACAAAATGCATGTGTGTAACCTAAACATGGATCTTTGTGACAAAGATAGTAATTTTTTTGTGACAAACTTACACATAAATATAAAGATAAATTGGGTGGTATGACGAAAAAGAAGTTCGTAAAATCACTCTCAAACACAAAATTTGAAATAAGACTCTCATTTTCCAATTTTATCGTTATATTATGTGTAGATTTGTCACAAAAAAGGACTATACTCATCACAAAGGTCCATGTTTGGGTTACACTTCTGTATTTTGTCTAAACTAAACTTCACATATAATTTAAAATTAATGTTTGAATCAATGTTACTTGAGTTTTGATTCCTGAATTAATATCTTTCTATAAAATATAAATAACTTAAGATAAAATATAAATATAAAAACATAATCACCAAACATATTCCTAGAATTTAGTAAAAAAATAATAATAAATATAACGTAGCCTAGTTGGTTATAACGTTCTTATTCATTTGAGTGACCAAGGTTTGAACTCCAATGATAACATTTTTAATACATAAAGATGAACTGGGTGCAATGACAAAAATGACATTCCTAGAATCACTCTCAGGTCACGAAATTTGAAATGGGACAATTTCAACCCATGTTTTGCCTTTATATATCTTGTAGATTAACTTTTTTTATAAAATTACATGCATGATATCATTCAAATATATTATAGGTATCCAATTGAAATTGTGGTTCCTAGAAATTAGGGATTCTAAAAGTCAAAATTTCCGGTTATACTGTTAATGGCTATACCACTAAATACTAATCAAATCGTTAACTCCTAAGGCGAAAGTGGATCGATTAACCAAAGTTTAAATTCTCTTAGTGAGTTACCAAGTCATAAACGATTAATAACTGACAATTAGCAGTTAATCGATTAATAATTGATAAGGGTTGTTAACCACTTTAAATAGAGAAAATGCTGTAGAATACATTTGCACACAAATATTCTTCTAAAATAAGATGAACTAGTACGAACAATAGGAAACCGGTATTTTTGGCTTGACTCGTAGTTAGAGTCCAAGTGTTTGATGAGATAGGCTTTAGGCCTTATCGAGTCGTCTTCAACGTCCAATAGATTGTTCTTGTTGAGAATCAAACACACAATATAGAAGAGTAGGAAAAGAGACACACATACATATTATGTTTTGTTAACCGAGTTCGGCCTATTGCTTTACGTCTTGGATCAAAGGTGACTTACCCTTTGAGATCTAGTGTATAGGTTTTTATCTTTTTCCAAGCTAACTCCAAGTTGAGTTCCTTTGGGTGAAACTCAAACACTTGACAAGAATAGAGCAATATACTCCTTTCTCTCTTCTACACAACCACTCACGCTAAAACGAGAAACTACACAAGCTCACAATCATTAAAGCAATATAGACAGTGCCCTTTATCACTTCTGACCCTTATTGCTAATCATAGAGTGTTGATCTTGCTTTGTCTGGGATTGCTCTACCACGTTTGGTGGGGCTTGTCTTATTGCTTCCTTGTGTTTATAGTTTCTTAATTCAACTATCTTCTCTTGATCTTCACTTGAATATGGATATTCTTTCCTGCAATCATATTGATATGACCCTGATTAGAAGAATCCCCTCTAACTTGGACCAAAACACTAGAGTTGCACACATCGAAGTTTTTAAGGCTTTTCTCCTTTCTTGAATAACATGAAACTTAAATATAAAATGCGGAAATTGATCAAACATATCCGAACTCGCGAGAATGACCAATTGGTATATGAAACCAATCAAATAATTATCTCGAACTTGTTGATCACGTGAATCCGTGCATGTAATTGTCAATGGTTGGCATGTATCAACAACTATCCCATCATACGCCAAGTTTAACCTAGGACGACATTCTCGTATAGTGGTAATCAAGGTCGTATTCTACTCGGGTCCTAGTACCCTAGCCTACTCCCCACTTTGTTGTTAATTAGGTAATCGGTTTTTGAGGTTTTGAATGGAGGATATGAGGAATAACTAGTCTAGAGGTTTATCAAAGCTAAAAGCAGGTACTTCGGGAAACTAATCCTCCCCCTAGCTTAGGGATACAATTCATGTATAGATACTTAGGGTTATCGAATGTGGTGAGTGAGATCTTTTCCATGGGCGTTCGTCGTTATCCACACGCCTCGGAGTACGCCTCTCCTAAACCCATGTTTCAGTCACCTCGATCTAGGCTATCTTATCTGGGGCTTTAAGCTTATGGCTTATTTCAATGGACAATATCTACCGTCCACACCAAGGTTTCATCCCGGGTTCCATCTAGGAAGGCTACCTATAGCAGGGGTTCGGTCACCTCGACCACTATAGGCCCCCATTCACATATCTAACCTAAACTCACCAGCTGGCGCATACCCGTCTAACCCTAGCACTCCTTACCCAGCGTGGTAGCATAAAGTAGGCTAAGTGGGAAGATTAGGGCGACTTACCCAAGCGTCATCATTTAGGAAAGAATGACATTAAAAATCAACTAGACAAACACATTCATTCATTCAAACTCTAAAATATCCATACATACATAATAAATCCTAAAACTAGGGTTTGGGGTTTAGAACCCCTAGTACCTTAGAGAACTACTCCATAAAGGAGGGAAGAAGATACATGGTAGAAATGGAAGAAGACTTGGGGGTAGAAGATGTCTCCTTGCTCCTAGCTCCTCATTCTCTGCTTCTCCCTTTAGCTTCTCTCTCTTCTCTCTCTAGAACCAGAAATTTCACCCAAATTAAGCTCACTTGAGAAGGGGGAAGAGGTCTTCTATTTATAGGCAACTTGGCCTCGGGGAAGTTCGCGGCCTGAGGCAGGGAGTTTGCCACCTAAAGCTAGGGTTTTTGGTGTCGTTGCCAGGAATTTTTAATAGTATTTGAAAGTAACTAACCATCTTTTATTTATTTTATTTCCATTTATTTTATTTCCATTTAGACTTGATTGGTTTTAGGTTTTTGTTTATAAGCCTTGTTCAAACTAGAAAAGAAATAAAAAAATCAAAGATCGAAAAACAAATCATCAACAAAGGAGGAAATTCGACTTCACCTTTGTTGAGATAAAAAGAAAGAGCATCTAACTCAAGTGAAGAGTTCGATGATACTTCAAGCAACATCCAATTTGTGTTACCATCTCTCGGGGATAAGAAAAGTGACAAAGTAATGTGTTGTAGGAACATATGTCTCTAAGTTTGATGTAGCATCTCATTTAATCATAACTCGATGCTCACCTTCATCGAACTCATCGCCATCAACCTCATCATCATTTCCCTCATCCATATAATCATCTAGATCACTAGGGGCACTACTCGAGTCAGTGGCGGAGGGAGAGTGTTAAAGGGTGGGTCCCGGGACCCACCCTGGCACGGGAGCAAAAATATTAAATTAGATATTATCGTTAATCGGGTATGAAAAATAATATGTATTTAAATGAGAATGATTGAACTTTCAAATATATGATGTTTGATTTATAAGTTGTGTATTGGCATGCTCAATGATTTTATAACGAGCTTTGTATAAATGGCAATGGTGCATATGATATGCCCAAAATTAACGATGTACTTATTCAATATCTACTGCAAATTTCCACCAAGTCATAGCTAGTTTGTAAAAATAATTTTATTTCAATTAGGGGTAGAGAGAGTGTAATGGGTGGCTCCAAAGGAAAGAGTAAATTAGTATAATAGTTCATTGAGAATGAAATTTAGCCATTTAGGACACTTCTAATTGAAAATGGTTGTTTGAGAGATCATATGATTAAATCTTGACGACCCCATTTGTTAAACGCATGATATTCAAATTTTGCAAAAAAAATTAACCACGCGCCTACGCCCATGACTCGAGTGCATACTCGATGTATCATCCTCCTCTTCTAGATGACTAGCGAACTCGACACATATATCAACAAACTAGTGATTTGGATTTTGCGCCATGAAAGCTGTTATCATATAAACTCGAACATCATCCATAATAGAGATACCGTAGTGATAAATTTACCATTCCTTTGCAATTCTGACAACCTAAATGTAAAGGTAGTTAATCTCTCCTACCTCTTTTTTGTCGTAGATTGGTGTTGATCACCTCACATAGTTGCACATATGTCAAACAACCATGAATTTGTAGTATGAAATTAGTATCACCAATGAACCTTAATCCCAATGTTCTCTCTTCTTTTTGAATTCCACCAAACAACAAGTTTAAAGACTCTACACACAAGAAGAAAAAATAAATATAAAACAATTAAATTACCTATCTAACTAATTCACACATACCATTTCAATCTACTAATAAAATATTTACTCAAGTATAGATCAAAAGTTAATCCGCAAACCTCACATTAGCCATAACCTTTAAGTGGTTGAGCGATGGAAAGACATGAATTTTGTTTAATATTGTGGATAGTATTTGTAGGAGATGAAAGTTAAAAATGTTGAAAAAAGATGTGACATTTATTAGAAAAATGACCTTCTATTTAAGCCACTCCAAAATGCTCGTTTTCCCCAAATTTTCCATTACAACCAAAATTTTCCGTTAGCTTGCCCGTTTGAAATTTCCAGTTAGCTATGTGGGAACGTTGGAAATTTCTGTATGCTGGAAAGTGGAAACACCTATTGGGGTAGCAATAAAATTATTTGAGGAGAGCGCCTCAATTGGTCTTTTTCGAGACACAAATACCCAATTGGAAGGCACACACTCCAATTCTGTTGTTTGAAAACTCCAATTGAGACAATGCATGCTCCAATTAACTTATAAAAGTGTTATATTTGAAAATAGGGCTAATACCACTACAACACCCGAACTATCGCGAAAATGCCACTTGTGTCCTATTGTTTCCAATATTCCATCTGTGTCCTGAACTATGATTCCGTTAGTGTTGACTTTTGTTGACCGTTAGTTTTTAACAGAAAATCTAGTCAGTGCTGATGTGGCATCTGACGTGGAATTTCTAATATTAATTTTATTTATTTTTCTATCTAATATTAATAAAATAAGAAAAGGGAAACAATTAAAATATAAAATAAAATAAAAATGTAACCCACTAATCCCCTCGTCCCACCAACCTCTTCCCTAAGATCCAGATCTGCAATTCACCACCACACCACAAAGCCCAACCTCTTCTCGAAGACGAACAGGCGCCCTCTTCCGCCTTTCTTCCAGTTTTAATCGTGCAGGCAAAAATATGGGGAAGCAAACAACAACCAACGAGAATTGCCTTCTAGAAACAACCCCTCAAGCTCAACGGTTGGGGATATGAATCATCTAGCCGTATTCAGAGGTTGGAGATCTGGTTCTTCTGGTTTGAATGCGGTGGCGGTTGTGGCTTGATGGAGAGATGGTGATCGGAAAGATGAGAGGATTGACGACGGCAAGGTTTCGGGATACAGAAGGGCGACGCTTGTTTTGGGATGGAGAAGGTCGATGGCGGCGGCCGATTTGGGATTTTGATTTTCAATTAACCCCATTTTCTGGGTTCCGGCCATAGTAGCGGCACGATGAAAGATTGGCGAGTTGGGTTATCTTTCAGAGAGATTCTCAGAGCCGGATTGGGAGATTTTTGGCGAGTTGGCGAGTTGGCGGTGTAGTAATGGTTTGGCGGTGGCGGCGGGGAGAAGAGTGGAGGCGGCGGTGGCCTCGGGTTCTCGAAGACGAAGCCCGGCGGGATCGTCACGTTCTCACCGCGGTCGCCAAACTCGTCCTTGTAGTACAGGAGCTGCCGCCGGCGGAGGTAGGAGACCTCGGCTTGAGTGAGTGTTCCATGGCTGGAAATGGCTAGTGGGATCTTTGCATCAGAAGACGAGTTGACAAGGGAAAGGGAAACGAAGGAGAGGAGGAGGAGAAGAAGAGGGAACAAATTGGTATTCTTCTCCTTCATTTCAAATGAGCAACATCTACTGCTCACTAGCAAAAGTGCCACTCCAATGGGGCTTTTCTTTCGAGTTCTTGCTTTGATTTTCCTCTCAAACAGGAGCCAAAGCTTGAATCTTTGGCAGAGAAGAAGAAGAGTTTTTTATTATTTTGTTTTAAAATTTTGGTTTAATAACATAATTGAATTTACATTTTCTTTAATTTTAACTCATTTTTTTTATTTAATTTGAATTAAAAAATATTAGGTCAATGACGTGGCACCTATGTGGCAGCCTCTTTTTTTGCCACGTCAACAAAAGTCAACTTCGCGTTGACCACCGTTTGGTCAACCGTTATCTTTAACGGTCAACGAAATTGACAGGATACAAATGACACAAAGTATCATAGTTCAGGACACGGATGGAATATTAGAAACAATAGGACACAAGTGGCATTTTCGCGATAGTTCGGGTGTTGTAGTGGTATTAGCCCTTGAAAATATTCTCAAAAGTGCGATAGTTTGGTACTATTTTTCTAATATATATATGGTGGAGTATTCGGTGGACCCGCCTCATAATTGTCATTCTGAGCATGCGATTCATGTCAAAATGATATCAATTGTTGCTTATGATATTATGAACAAGAAGCACATGAATTTGAAAATAATCCATTCACAATTTACTTTAATTCAAAGGATTTAGGATTTAGGGATTTAGGGTTAGAGTTTAGGTTTACAATTTGAGATTTTGAGTTGGGATTCAAAATTGATAGTTAAGGGGTTAGGGAAATAGATTGATTTGTTATGATTCTATGTCATATCATCATATTAGATTGAGAGTACTAATTAAAGTTCAAAATTTGATGTATTATGGACACTTTTAGAGTTTGGTGCACTGAGTGCACCCAAAAAATTTTGAGTTGGGATTCAAAATTGATAGTTAAGGGGTTAGGGAAATAGATTGATTTGTTATGATTCTATGTCATATCATCATATTAGATTGAGAGTACTAATTAAAGTTCAAAATTTGATGTATTATGGACACTTTTAGAGTTTGGTGCACTGAGTGCACCCAAAAAAGTGAGTGCACCGAAGTAGCCACCATATATATATAAAATCCCTAGTTAATCCAACTTTCTCCACTCTCCGCCAAGGTTCTCAAACCATTATTCGGTCGATCGGTTCAACCTAGTTCGATAAGAGGTAGTCATATAAACAGTTGGAATAAATTCTAGTTGGAGGATTCTGGGAAAAAGTCAAAATCGAGTTAAACCAGTCAAAACAGGATGATCTAACGAGTTAAAATCGAGTTCAACCAGTCAAAATCGAATTTGAAAATGAGAATTGATAATTTGGTAATATATAAATGTAGATTAGTGAAATTTTTTTCAAATATATTAAATATATTCAGAATTTATTTAATATTAGAAATTTTCTCACATATTCCATTAAAATCGGGTTAAACTGGTCGAACTCAATCCTACCCTACTATTAAACCTCAACAATGGCTTGACAACTTTGGTCCACGCGGATTAAATCACAAAATATTACCACCGTCGGATTGAAGCTTCTAGCATCAACGCCTGGAATTAGTTTAGTAGTATCACTAAGCCCCGAATCTTTTCCCATTTCAAGCTAGTGCTGCTACTCGCTGGAGCCCAGGGTTTGTCTCAAATCGGCGGCGTGACTACCTCCAGCTTCTAAACCCCGTCCGCCGTCGCTTGATCTTCTCACTTTTGGTGCGATCACAGCTTCCCAGAACCGCAGGATCAGCAATAATGAAGTTCCAGATAGAGGAGGTGACAGTCTACTTCCCGTATGACAACATCTACCCAGAGCAATACACGTACATGGTGGAGCTGAAGCGAGCCCTAGATGCGAAGGGCCATTGCCTCCTGGAAATGCCTACAGGGACGGGGAAGACCATTGCACTTCTTTCTCTAATCACGAGCTACGCTCTGGCTAAGACTGAGAGCCCAATCAAGCTAATCTACTGCACGCGGACGGTGCACGAGATGGAGAAAACCCTCGCCGAGTTGAAGTTCTTGCATAATTACCAGGTTAAGCATCTAGGGGCGGCTGCAAAGATGTTGGCGATCGGCTTGTCGTCGAGGAAGAATCTTTGTGTCAATCCGAAGGTTTCGTCTGCTGAGAATCGGGATTCCGTCGATGCTGCTTGTAGGAAGCTGACGGCGAGTTGGGTTCGATCTATGGCCGCTGAAAATCCAAATCAGCCGACCTGTGAGTTCTATGAGAACTATGATAGAGCAGCGGGTGGTGCCGTGTTGCCTGCCGGAGTGTATACGTTAGAGGTACTCCGACTTCGATCTCTTCTTTGGAAAATTAAGATGAATATCATCTACGGTAGTCTTAATCATTGAGCTGAAGTTTGTAGAAGAATTTAGTTGCCACCTAATACATTATGGTCACTGAGGTAGAAAAGAATCTTTCTATAATTTGCAGCATTTGTAATTCATCACTCGTTTGTTTGTTGTTTTTAAATGATTCATGCCTTTGTCTGTCATTCTGCGGCCTTTTCATTTTCCTGTAATGAATTTAGGATCTAAGAGCTTTTGGGAAAGAGAAAGGCTGGTGCCCGTACTTCTTGGCAAGGCATATGGTTCAGTTTGCAAATGTGGTGGTTTATAGCTATCAGTACCTGCTTGACCCAAAGGTGGCAGGGATTATATCCAAAGAAATGCAAAAGGAGTCTGTGGTTGTATTTGATGAGGCACATAACATAGACAATGTCTGCATTGAAGCACTTAGCGTGAGCGTCAGAAGGCAGACCCTCGAAGGAGCTATAAGAAATATTTCTAGGATAGAGAACGAGATTGACAGGTATGACTAATTGTACCATTCATACATTGTCTCATCATGGAACATGCTTGAACCATGGGGCCTACTGGCCTTGTACCAGAAACACAAGTTTTCATTATGGAAATGCGAGGGTAGGTTTATGTTGTTTAAATGCCTCATTCTGTTCTGTAGAAATGATTCGATTGGGTCAATAGGAAGGCTATCTATTTGTTTATCTTGTTCTTTTCCCTTTAGCTTGTCAGCTTAACAAGTTCCGAGACTTAAATTTTTGATTTGATTGTATGACTGGTAGGAAGGTTCAAGGACATTGATGCTGGTAGGTTGCGGGCTGAATACAACCGCCTTGTTGAGGGTTTGGCACTAAGAGGTGACCTATCTGGTATGTTGAGTAATTAAAGGATATTGCTCAATTTCATTGCATCTCTCTTTTTCTGTCTATCAGTTTCATATGGGTTTATGGCTTTCCTGCAGCCTCTGATGCTTGGCTTGCCAACCCTGCATTGCCTGATGATATTTTAAGGCAAGCAGTTCCTGGGAATATTCGTCGAGCAGAGCATTTTCTGCATGTCTTGCGTAGATTGGTCCAGTATCTGAAAGTAAAGTTGGATACAGATAAAGTTGAAAAAGAAAGTCCCGTTAGCTTTGTGGCCTCTATCAATTCCGATGCTGGAATTGATCAAAAAGCGCTAAAGTTTTGCTATGATCGCTTACATTCCCTTCTAATGACATTGGAAATAACCGATACAGATGAATTCCTCCACATCCAAACAATATGCGACTTTGCAACCCTTGTTGGGACCTATGCTCGTGGATTTTCCATAATAATTGAGCCTTTTGATGAGAGAATGCCACTGATCCCTGATCCTGTATTGCAGGTCTCCTCTCTCTCCCCTGTGCATGTTATGTGTTTGTATTTGCCGTGAAGCTTTCTTATTTGCAGCACTGACATGCACTATAGTCAAGTGCACACCAAATTTATTTGCTTCTTTTTGGCTTTTGATACCTTTTCAAAGAGAAATTAGGTGTAAATAATATATGTTATTGAATTCCAGACTGTGTTATTGCCTTTTCTTTTATATACATGGTCAGTATTTCTGAGGCTAGCTTAGCCTCATCAGTTAGTTTCGGTGCTTCTTGATTATTTGTTCCTTACTCTCAACGATTTATTCTTTGCTAAAGCATCTTGTCAATTTCGTGTTCTCTGATCTTGCTCCAGCTGTGCTGTCATGATGCTTCACTAGCTATCAAGCCTGTTTTTGACCGGTTCCAGTCAGTTGTGATAACTTCTGGAACTCTTAGCCCAATTGATCTATACCCCCGACTCCTCAACTTCCATCCAGTCGTCAGCCGTAGCTTTAAAATGTCCTTAACTAGAGATTGCATCTGCCCGATGGTTCTCACTCGTGGAAGGTAAAAGTTGAAATATATCATTCCTTCTTGACATCACCCATAACATCTCAGCAATATATATGCTCTGTGCTTGAGGTTGAAGAAGTGGATAATATGGTTGGATTTTTGGGTTTATCCTGTAATGGCAGTGATCAACTTCCAGTTAGTACCAAGTTTGACATGAGAAGTGATCCGGGTGTTGTAAGGAATTATGGCAAGCTCTTGGTGGAGATGGTCTCTATTGTTCCAGATGGAATTGTTTGTTTCTTCGTCAGTTACTCGTACATGGACGGAATTATCAACAGTTGGAACGAGAGTGGAATTCTGAAGGTGAAATACTAGTTTTGCTATTATATTATATCATGGGGTTGCACGACAACATCTTCTTACCTTTCTTTATATATATTTTTGTCTACAATTAGTATCCTTAGTCTTCAACATGTTGAATCAGTTTTCCCCTCCTAATAAATTATGCATTCATCAGTTTCCTAGCATCCAATCTGATACTGGGTTCATTGCAGGACATAATGCAGCATAAGCTTGTATTTATTGAGACTCAGGATGTTGTGGAAACCACATTGGCTCTTGACAACTACCGAAGGGCTTGTGATTGTGGTAGAGGGGCTGTCTTTTTCTCAGTTGCCAGGTATGATTTGGCTCCATATTAAGCTTCTGATGTTGGATGGCTGGTACCAAAGATGTGATGGTTATTAAGGTTTCTCAGTTAGTTACTTGAACTTATAATTCTTTTAGATGGATGCAAGTCTAGAAGGAGTTGTAGGGAGTGCAAGTCAGAGGGGATGAGTTATGAATGCAGTGATGAATTGTCAGCAGTATTAATGTTTTGACTGCCTGAATGAGTGCAGGAGCTAGAGTGGGGGTGGTTGGTTTATTGTAATTTGAAACTGTAGTTTTTCGATGTCCAGGTCTGTTCTCATGTGATGACAATTTATGTGCAGGGGAAAAGTAGCCGAGGGAATTGATTTTGATCGACATTATGGCAGACTAGTAATAATGTTTGGTGTTCCTTTCCAGTACACAGAAAGCAAGTAAGTGTGACCTTGTCAGTCGCAGTTCTTTTGGTTCCGGATTTCTCATGTGAATTGCTCTTTAGTTTTGACTCTAGTACATGTCGGATTTTACTAAATAATTTAGTAACAATGCAAACGAGCATCAAGGGTATTCTGAATATGGTTCATTTTCAAGTATCTTTATTATCAGCTACCTGTACAGTTAAATTAATGTATTTAGAAACCTCTCTCAGTTTGTTTGTTTTCTTAGATTTTTTTGTTGTTGTTGTTGAGCGAGGAAGATCTGCGTGCATGCATATTAGTTGCCTTGTGATTTACTCGACTGTTCTTTAGCAAGCAATGTACCGTTTTTTAAGTGTTTTGACCATTTTCCTGCAGAATATTACGTGCACGGTTGGAGTATCTGAGGGATACATTTCAAATCAAGGAAGGCGATTTCCTGACATTTGATGCCTTGGTATTTGACTCTTTACTTTTTTTATTTCGTGTCCAAGTAATTTCTCATTTGGTGGATTGTAATGGTTCCTCTCTGGCATAGATAGATGTAATGAATGTAGCACTAACAGATAGAAATCTGAATCAGAGACAAGCTGCACAATGTGTCGGCCGTGTGATCCGTTCAAAGGCTGATTACGGAATGATGATCTTTGCTGACAAAAGGTACACATTTAAAAGTTTACTCTTTTTCATCTCCGCCTTCTGGCACAAAAGTGGAAGTGCCTTCTTCCTGTATAGTTAGAGCTTGAGATTTGGGTGACGGTTAGAAGACCATGTTGTGACATGTTGATGTTGAGCAAGGAATAAAGTTGAGTGAAATGGTAGTAAGTCGTGGTGATGCTAAATGATTCGACTATTGAGGGTGGTTTTCTGAAAAATAGCAGTTCTTTTGAACCGTTAACCTCACTAGTAATATGGTAGTCTTGACCAAACCAATCCTGATCTTGTGCTACTATTTTTGTTCGAGTCGCATACTCAAATAGTTCGACCTACTCTGCTGCGAGAACTGAGCTGAAGCACCCTATATGACCCGCATCTTACATGCTGTGGCATCTGGCATACCTGCCCCATTGCCTTTGGTGCTTAATTCCTTTTGTCTCTACATTTTTTGACCCCTCAGATATAGTCGTCACGACAAGCGGTCTAAGCTGCCTGGGTGGATACTATCACATTTGCGCGACGCAAACCTTAACTTGAGCACAGACATGGCCTTACATATAGCTCGCGAGGTTTGTTCTTTCATTCTTTTAACGCCATCCTTTTCCATTTCAAAGAACTGTCATTCTCTCTAAGATAAAAATATTTTGTCGATGCAGTTCCTTCGAAAGATGGCTCAGCCATACGAAAAGACCGGCTCCACAACTGGTCGGAAAACACTCCTGTCGCAGGAAGATGTCGAAAAGCTGGGCGGCAATGGCGCCCAGGAGATGCTGTATTAGCCCCAGAACTCTGTACATCTTTCCCCATCTTGTAGCTCTCGAATGTAAATATAATTCCACGCGAGAAGCTTCCTTTGCAGCTCCACAATTTTGACTGTGAATCCATGTCTTTTTTCTTCTTCCGTTGCTGTATGCTATAACTGTCTTTGCATATTCAACAGCGATTTAGAGTCCATATTGTATTCAGTGTCCTTCTTCAGTTGCTGTACACCACCACGCTTGCCGCCAGGCGCCATCATCTTCCCTCCCCTTGGCTTCTCTTCTATAGCCACGGCTGCGCTCCCGCGCCTCTGCTCTCGTTCAGCTTCTCCCGCAGTCGCCGCTCGACCATCACGTGGTTCGTGCTCAGCTGGTCACTCAGCCGGCGGCTTCGCGTGAATAGGACGCTGAACAAGCTGTGGAGGAGGAATTTGGATATGGTCACCAGTTGGATTTTGGAGGATGGCCCTCCATTTCCCATCCAATGCTCCATAAAAATGGGCCATTAAATTAAAAGTCGAGATTCATAAGGAAAAAGTAGTAGTGGAGAGTGAGGTCAACAACCGAAAAACAGCTAACGAAAAACTGTTTTTTGGGGTTCGTGGACTGAAAAAGAGCTGATTCGAGAGAGTAGAGAATGCAAGTTCCGGGAAATGTTGAATATGACTTCTGTTTTGTACAAAATATATTTTGGGATCAGTATGAATATGTTTTGTGTTTAGTAAGAATATGATTTTTAATACGTGGTATATTATTTTGACAAAAGTATTGAAAATTACGAATATACAAATCACATTTATGGAATACGTTTTTTTTATGTAATGCAATATTTTTTTTGTTAAATACGAATATATTTTTCTAATGTGTATTTTTGTTCAATACAAATATAACTTTTTGTTCAATACAAATATGTCTTTTGTTCAATACAAATATGATTTTTGTTCAAACAGAATATATGTATACAACTTGTAGATAATATATATAAATTTCATTTTGTTAAACATAAATGGCCCACTTGTCAATTACTTTTTCAGGTCGTGGGTCCCATAATTCACTGTTTATTTTCCTAATAGATCTGAGCCTTTAATTTAAAAAGCAACATTTGTGGGCCGTTGGATGGAAATGGAGGACCATCTTCCAAAATCCAACTGGTGGACCATATCCTGGGTGGTGGAGGAGGAGGTGGTGGGCCATCGACCGAAACACTAGAGCCAGCGGGGTTGGAGGATAGGTTTAGAAGTGTGTGTCTGCCTAAGAAAGCTATTTCATTGACTCCGACAATTGGAGTTTGACGGATCAATCAGCTTTCATCATTAGTGATCTCCAAGAATAAACAAGCAAAGGCTAAGTCAACAACTCTCCAAGAATCTAGCCTTCAAATATGCTCCCTCCCATGTAGGGATGACAACAAAACCCGAACCCACGGTTACCCTACCCGACTCAACCCGGTCAACGCGAGTAAAACCCCCGTTGATGGGTTTTGGGTCGGGTTCAGGTTTAAACCCGTACACTATTCACCAGGTTGGGTTTGGGTTTAAGGATACACGCTCACATTTATTTCATCGCCCTACTCTCCCCAAACCCTACCCTAATTCTAATTTTCCCCAATCTAACTCTCACTACAATTATTCCGTGTGATTTTGTTTAGTGTAATTGTGATTTGTTTGAATTTTCTAGACTGGTGTTTTATGTATGGATAATTTGTATGGGAAAATTGATGTTTGAATGTTATTTTGATAGGAACTTGTTATTGTAATTTTTTTTACCACGAAAATCCATGGGTACCCATGAATCTGCGGATAGCCAGCGGGTTGGGTTGAGTTTTCCAAACCTAATGGGTTTTACCCCAGGTTTTTTTAACGGATAAACCCATGGGTTTGGAAAACCCCGACCCATTGCCATCCCTACTCCCATGTGTTCACACCAATGGTTCCTTTCACACTTGTATTCCTTTTATACCATGGGAGATCTTCATTCCTTATAGGCCGAATTCACTTCTCCTTCCTCCAAGCCCATCTTTACTTCATTCTGGTCCATAATTCGTAGCAATGTGATGGGCTTTCCTTGTAGAAAATCCACGTCCATCAAGAGTGATCCCATTTGATCCTCGTTTCGTCGTACTCGGACCTTCATCTTTGGACCACGAGAATTATATATTATGCCAATCGATTTTACATCAACAAACTCGTAGCCCTTTTCTTCCACCTTGAATGCTCCCAAAATCTCTTTAAACCTCTTAAATCATCTCTTGACCCGTGATCCATGTAGAGATCTAATTTGAGATCGAGTGACGTCATGTGGGGTGAGCGAGGTCGCATCGGTTGGGTTAAATCCGACTGACTAAACGATTCCGTTTGCCAAGTCAGCACTTAACGGACTACATTAATAGAGACTAACGGAGAGTGACCAAACATGACATATTTAAGTAAACCCAGTGACCAAACTTGGAATTTACCCTATAACAGTTCAATCAAATGTGATACCTTAGTTCACTTATCATTAAATGTAATTTGTTTATTATTACCTACAATATTCATGATCTCACAAATTTGTAGTACGCAAAGATTTCATATGATAAGCAAATTTTGCATAATAGTTGAATCAATTGTGAGAATTATCCGTAAACTAAATTTTTTTTATGAATTGTTGGGCTCAATTCATCAAAAGAGCTACTAACAACACACCATTCTATTTGGGTTTTCAGACTATGTAATTATCCATACTACAAAACTATACTGGTACTGAAAACTCGATGTAATCGACTCAAGAGACAAATCAGTCCCCCCAAAATAGGCAAACCCTTTGAGAAGCAACAACACACTCAACCTCTAACTTTATACTCTTTAGTAAATTCCTTCAACATCCGTGCTTTTCCCTGCATATATTCTGCCGCACCTTTCCCTCCAGACATGACTTATCCATGCCTGCCAAATTATTCTACCTGTCTCGGCTGCTTCATCTTATCCGCTGAAGTTTTGAACCGCCCAGACCCCAGTTCAATTCATTTTTCCCAATTGTGCCCTGGTACATGCTGTGACAACCTGTTAAATAAGTGTCCAAACAAGCACAATGCAAACACACACCTGGTGTACAAGGGTTCTCTGTTTTCCACATCAATTTTACCATAAACAACAATTCAAAGACCCTGCACGCCCCCATTTCAGCATCCTTTCTTTTGTATTAATACTGCCTATTGTAATCAACCATGTAAGAACTCTATTTCTTGTTATTGCCTTACCCTTCCAGACCACTTTTGACCAAAATAAACTCGTTGTTGCCTTGGTCTCATGACATCCCATACTTGCTTGATGGAGTACTTATTCATGTGATCTGTATTCCAAAACACCTGACCAGCCCTCACAGCAAACAAATGTCTAACAGAAGCTCGAAGCTTAAGGATCTTCCTCCAATTCCAAGACCCAGACCTTGCACTTCTAGTATACTCCCATAATTCCCTACCTTTCAAATTGTATTTTTCAATCCAAGCAACCCAAATGGACCCCTATTGCATCAATATCAGCCATATATGTCTCACCATGCAAGCCATGTTCCAAGAGAGAAGATTTCTTAGCCCCAAACCTCCTTCCTTTTTGGGATAAGTAACTTTATTCCACACTACATTAGCTCGAAGCTTAACATCAGTTTTTACTCCTCAAACAAAATAACTACAGATCTTGTCAATTTCTTTAATCACCCCCTTAGGAAGCAAAAACATAGACATCCAAAACTGAGTGAGACTATGAAGAACTATCCCAACTAATTCAACTGTGCTTTGCATAAGAAAGTGATTCTGCTTGCCCGCTTCTGATTCTTGCAACAAGTTTATCAGTTAAAGGCCTACAACCACTCTAACTAAGCTTCCCATAGATGAGAGGAACTCCCAAGTATCTAACGGGGAAGGATCTATGTTGATATCCATAGCGAGTTGCGAGAATTACTGCTTTATCTCTATCCAACACACCAAAATAAATTTCACATTTCACAGGATTAGACTTTAGATAAGAAACTATTTGGAACCTATGAATTACCTTACACAACTCTTGGATACCATAATTCGAAGCATCGGTGAATACCAAAAGGTCATCAGCGAAACAAAGATGAGTAAGTTTGAATGCCCCACACATTGGATGGTAAGGGAATCTGTCCATAGCAGCCCATTTTTCAAGAAGACAAGTGGAAATTTCTAGATTTTTTTTTCCAGAAATAGCACTATTTTTTTTATACAAAAATAGCACTTGTAACATCCCGAACCTTTTCCCGGCGAAGATATTGTCCGCTTTGATTCTCGACCCGCACGGTTTTCGACTTGTAGTGCAATTCTAGGTGACTTTCCATAAGGTCACCCATCCTTGTTGTACTCCACACCGAGCACGTTTAACTTCGTAGTCTCACAAGAACTCTTCCATTTCACCCCAAAACACGTCTTTTCAGTTAAAGTCGGTTTCTTACTTATGAACCATGGGTCTCTCCCGTGCTTTGCCGATGTGGGATTTGCATAAAGTGTTACATACACCCTCCTTGGGACTCAACGTCCTCGTTGAGGTTTGCCTCACCATCGTTCAAGAGGGACGCAGAGAGGCTCGGATACCACTTGTAACATCCTGAACCTTTTCTCGACGAAGATATTGTCCGCTTTGGGCCTCGACCCTCACGGTTTTTGACTTGGGGTGCAATTCAAGGTGACTTCCTATAAGGTCACCCATCCTTGTTGTACACCACATCGAGCACGTTTAACTTCGGAGTTCTTACAAGAATTCTTCCATTTCACCCCAAAATGCGTCTTGTTAGTTAAGGTCGGTTTCTTACTTATAAACCATGGATCTCTCCCATGCTTTGTCGAAAACAAATTCCAAAAATAGCACCATTCTTCGAAAACCGCTACTAGGGGAGGCGGTTTGTGGAAGAACCGCATGTTGAGGATGCAGTTGAAATTCTATGTGGGTACCGGCACTGAGATAGGCGGTTTAGTGGCTGACCTAGAAGAAACCGCCTGTTGAGGGAGCGGTTCTAGGTCTTCAACCGAAACCATTCCTTCAACACGGTTTGCCTTGCCGACACACAAACCGCACCCCACCATGCGGTTTGTGTCTCGTCCCCATTCCCCGACATACGACATGCCATGTAGGGGAATGCAAAAGTGGGGCTGCATGGTAGATGAAACCCCCCTCCCCTGCGGTTTTCAATGATGATTTTGCCTATAAAAGGCAACCCTGGAAACTCAGCTCTTCACCTCTCTCATTATTCTTCTTTAATTGTCTGTTGTGCACCCTACCATTTGTTACTTCATAAGTTTATTTTGTATTACTTTTTATTGTGATTTGTGATTTTATGGTATTAACTGAATTATGGTTTTATTGTATATGACATTCCAAAATTTCACGCTTGGGTTACAGTGGAATGGTTACACGGAAGAGACCGAAAATGGGTTACGTTACGTCGGTGGTAATTTTCATAAAATGAAGGTCGCTACGAGACCGATGCAGTTTCTTTTTAACCCGCCCCTTTGGCATGCGGTTCTTAACAAATGGTGCTATTTTTGGAATTTGTATGGGTTGGGTGCTATTTTTGTATTTTTTTTTAAATTTACAAGGTCTTGGAACTGTTTTTTTTTTGTGGTGTGGGGGGGGGGGGGGTGGTGGTGGTTCTAGGAAGCTGCCAGCCATATATGTCGAGCCAACCCGATTAATTCCGACCAACAATTCCAGTCTGGTTGTTTGTCACATCATATCCTTAAGAGAAAATGCCCCCTTTTTAGACGAAATATATATAAATACTTGATTTGAAGTGGTTAACTATAATGTAGGAGGGCGGAGGAAAATAAAACATCTTTCAGCTTCTCCGACATGCTCTGCTCTGATTTTTAGACGAATTTCTGTGTGTCGTGTTTCAAATTTCTTGAGCAATAGGAGAATGAGGAGTTCATGTTATTTTTGGTTTTATGGAAATCTAAAGTTGATGAAGTAGTTTTTAAAGAAAAAGGACTTAGGGAAAAATTATTTAAAAAAATAAGTGAGTGGCAAATAGAAATTTATCAAAATAGTTCAACATGAGCATTATAGTTGAACGCTTTTGTAGTATGAAGAAATTTAGTTTAATACAAATGATGATAATTAGTTTAATGGTCCATGTAAGGAAAATAATTTTACAAAGCAATAACACAGGATTACAGAAGGATGTCAAGCATGGCAGGATCTCCAGGAATGTTCTTTTTTCCTTACCAGGACGTGTCTTAGATATTCTTTTGACAACTTTACATTTATATGCAGAGCATAATAACACCTGCAAATACAGCCTCCACCACATTCTCGATCCATGGCTTTCTTAGAAAGTTATTCCCAATCCACTTTTCTTTTCTTTTTTTTTTTTCTTTTTTTCTTTGGGGTTTTTGTTTTTCCCCCAACAAATAAGTGGTGTGAATGAATACATAAGTGAGATTGGAGAAGAATGAGAATTCTCCATAGTGAACCGTAGGTGCTAGGGAAGGTAAAAATGAGTTCCCATGAATTGGTTTCATCGCCTCCTCCGATCCGCATCAATGACAAGGTTATCGAAGCTACGAAGCTGATGTTGATCGCGAGTTGATTCTCGGGGAGTGCCACCATGGTGTTGAGAGGTTGATGGGGCTTTTGTATCAGAACCAGAGTGTATTCTCTGAGTAGTTGAGAGGCGGCTGCTATTGGAGAAGAGCCAACTTGATCGACTTTCACTTCCTACGTTTGAGGAGCTCAATCTACTGGAGGATGCTACTGCTTTCTTTGACACGTTTCGGGAGGAAGATGGCCGACTTTTCTCAATGTCAGATCGCTGAGGGGCAAGAAAAGTGATGGAAAAGATTGAACTGTGAATGTGTATGTAGCTTGTACGAATATGCTAATTAAATTTTAGATATAATATTCCATTTTTTTTATTTTTATGTTGGAATGACAATTTGAAAATATATCATCATTAGATTCTTGACAATGAATTTGTGAATGTTACTAATTTTCATTTTACAAAATCAATGTCGTAAGATTTAAAAAAACATTGATTAAAACTTGCATAAGGCAACAATGGTGAATCATAGACACACTCATAATCTACATTTGATTACTTTTTATCATTAAATCAATAAATTCAATTTCATAGTGATGATAATTACTGCATAATCCAAACAAAACAATTAGAATATAGGAAAACAACAAGAAAAAGGATGAAAAATTGGCATTTTATGCAAACTTACGTTGTCCTTGGAGGATGATCCATCCTCTGCTTGCCTGTTCTTTGAGCGCTCACGATGCCCAATACCAGACACACTCTTTCTACTAACTAAAGCATCTACGCCTCCCGATATTGGTCTTTCACGAGTCTCTGGTCTCTCCGCATTAAGCACATGAGCCCAAAAGGAAAAATCATGTTAGACATATTATTATGTTGTGCTTCGAGATGTATTGTAAAGCATAAAATTGAATAGTGCATACCACCTAAATCTACCTAGAGGCAAATCACCTAGTTGACACAATAAAAACATATCAATGCATGTTTGGTTCGTTGTAACTAGTCATATTGGGTGCTATCCTGTGAGGTGTACTTCCAAAAACATTGTTAGGTTTGTGTGCTGAAAAACTCGTACATGTAAAAACATTGTCTACGAAATTGTGTTCAAAAAGTCATAAAAAGGACCTATTTTTTTAGAGTACATTACTTTTTCCTCTAGATTCTAGAGTGCATTTTCAAACTCTACCCTCCAATTACTTGAAATTACATTATCTTGATGTATTTGAAATTGTGTGTACTTCATATACATAAAAGAATTGTTAACCAAACAAATTTTTTTTATTTACTCTCATAAATAAACCCAACCTAATGAAACCAATGACTTGTTAGTTGAGTCACATCATTAACCAAGGAGTTGAAAGAAATTACTGGAATTTTCATTGTATTATGATATACCTTCCTATCTTGGGAAGGGACACACCTGATGGCTTTTCTGGCTTTTCACCTGTCGCTTGTGGTTTCACTCCTGTTTTTCCACTGGCCTGCTGGGGAAGGAACGACGGTGAGCTTAGGAACATCGTCAATAATTCAACATTAATGACAATGAGCACATGAACATCACAAATTATTCAACATTACATGAAGTAAATAAGAACCCCATAGGACTACAAGAATCACTGACCCGATGTCTAGAACTGGAGCCTATTTGAGGATACTTCAATATGGTCCAGTCAAATATGTAGTCAAACTGATAGCCTGCAAACATTATACATGCCAAGAACGGTTTCTAATGTTACACCAGAAGGGGGACCCTTATCTGATTAAGTTACTCTTTTACTCACCTTCACGAACAAAAAGGTCCCGAAATAGCCTTTTCAAATATGCATAATCAGGCTTGTCTTCGAACCTTAAGGATCTACAGTAGTGGAAGTATGATGTAAACTCTGATGGATATGACTTGCACAGAACCTGTCAAAATATTTTAACTTTTTCCATCTACAGTACACTGTGGTAACCAAGAGAGAAAAAATCACATAGACATGGGTACTGTCACAACATCTGTTAAGTTAAAATTAATGATACCTCAATTGGTGTTAACATCTTCTTTTCACTAATTTTATCATACTTCTGTTTTTTATTTCCCGCCTTTAGACCCTGCCATGGAAGACTGATGCCAAGAGGAAATGAAGTGAGAGTATGCTCATTCATAACCAATGAAATATGTCGTTGGAGAAACAAAAAAATAATTGGTGTGCATATGAAAATAAAAGTAATAAAAAGAAGAGTTGACATATGTTTCGAACCTTCCCCTTAAGAAGTACATGAGTACATATCCAAGGGATTCCAAGTCATCCCTTCTGCTCTGTTCTAAAATATAGGGGAAACATAACTCAACATTAGATTGCAACTGAGTCACTAAGACATAGGGATAAACTAGTAATTCCATAACTAACAGCTGACAAATAAAACAAGACCTTACTTACCAACTCCAAGATGGGTGTTTACACTGGCGTATCTAGCTGTGCCCGTAAGATTTTTGTTTTCCCTGAAATGAAGAAAAAAATGTCACAAAATCTTACCAATATTTTATGTCTATTTACACATCGAGGAAAATGCAGAGAACATGCACATCTACACGTGACAACTATACATGTAAGAGAAGTGGGGAGATGATATCCAGTGTAACATGTACTATCCTAACTGCACTTCATGCATTTAAGTTACAATCATAATTTCACAGTAAGCTCAAAATGGAAATCGTCTTGGATCAGTAGATAGTCACTGGCGTTTATCTGAATCCTAATGAATACATGTCCCATAACACTTCCATTGATAACAACTATAGCTAAAAAGGATTTCTAGAAGATCATTGCGTGCTAAAAACACACTTTTTAAGCTCACACGAGTCAACAAAGGTAGTTGATGAGTCATTAAAAATGGATCAGATTAGTATCACGAAGGGGAATACAAGTCAAGATACATTACCTGTATGGTATGTGCTTATGAGTTTGAAGATCTCTATACTTCTTTGCAAGCCCGTAATCGATAACATACACCTGTTAAATCAACCGATAAGCATAGCATGAAGAAGGAATAAGAAAATTTTCATTCCCACCGTTAATATACTAGACACAAACATCTTCCAAAAATTTTGAAGTGCTTATAATAAAGATATAAAGCTCAAAGTAAGAAAACTAGCAAACATGTTTATCATGATAGTCAGAACTCATATCAACCACAAGTATCCCTCCTCAACCTATTCTCATAGCTTAACAATCTATCATATGAACCTATTAATCATTATGCACAATTATTTAAAACCAATAATTTTTTGGCGATATTGATCCCAAAAAAAGTTCCATTAATAGCAGACTAACCCCTTGGGTCAATGTAAAAGATTTTTAGTTCACGTGGACTATAAATCCCAATAGAAGGCACAAATGGTATGTGCAAACATACCTGATTAGCTTTGCGTCCTAAACCCATTAGAAAGTTGTCAGGTTTTATATCACGGTGCAGGAAACCCCTTGAGTGCATATACTCAATTCTATTAATCTGGGAAATAAAGATATATGGTCATAAACTCAACTGATGAATGGAGGAAAGTGACAAGAATTATGGAAATGGAAGTGAGTAAATGTATACCAACTGATCTCCAAGCATAAGAACTGTCTTTAAAGAGAATTTGCGGTTGCAGTAGTTAAACAAGTCTTCTAGGCTCGGCCCCAAAAGGTCTATGACCATGACATTGTAGTCACCCTCAACACCAAACCACTTCAACTCAGGAATTCCAGCTGCATGATGAAAGTTGATCATTTACCAAATCAATTTCAACATATAAGAACAATCTCAAAATTTTCCAGTGTCCTTCTTATCATGCTAACAGTGAAATATGCCTTCATATGAAAAGTAAAAAATAACTTACTCCCCCCTTGGAGAATCATGTAAATTTTAGACTCATAGTGTAGCTGGGGATGTTTGGTCTTCACAGACTCCTACAAACAAGATCACATGTACTTTAACAAGAGAGAGGAAAGTAGTGAAATGTAATAGATAAATTGCATATATTGGCAAGTCGATGTTCAAGGTTCCAAAAAATTCCACCAACGCTTTTAAGAAAAAGACAAGGAGTTGAAACTTAGAAAAGAAGGACAACGAGTTCAAAGTTTTTGTAATTTTGGGGAATTTTTGGAATATAATTTAAATTATAGAGCCTTAATTATGCAATCTAAAAATTTCACATCTCCACTATAGATTTATTTCATTTCCTAGAAAACCAGTAAGATGCAAAAGATCGAAGATTTCTTGAAATGGAAATGAAACACCAATGTCATTACAAACATCCATCAAAGATTTTGCCATTCAAATTTCAATTAACAAAAAAAAATCCACATTAATGAAAACAATAAACTTAGAAAAGATAATGTAAAAAAAAAGTAAGTTTGGTGTTCAAAATTCTCATTACCAGCTTCACACCAACTTCTTCTCCTGTCTGGACATTGACAGCTACACAAAATAAAGGTAGATAATTTTCCATTACAACAATAAAGGGAAAAAATGATTCCCCAAATGACATTTGAAGAAACAAAGAAGAATAATCAGGAAGCATATGCTCACCAATGTATAACTCCCCAAAAGATCCACTACCGATCTTCCGACCGAGTTTGAATTTCCCACCGACAAGATGATCCATCGCTTGTCAAGACTCTAGTTCATAGCTCTTCCTCCCAAATATTGAGGAAATATACAAAAATGATTTAAATTTTGCAAGTCATCTCTATGATTCTATAACAAAATTGTTTCAAAAGAAGGAAATCACCCGTTTAACTTTAGTTTTTTTTACTTTTGATATTCAATCCAAAAATTCATAATGAACCCCACAATCAGCAACCGAATTGGATGATTGCCGAGGAAAAACAATAATAAGGAATAAGAATTCAGAGGTACAACAACAACAAAGAATAAGAATTCAGAAAGCTTCTTAAAAAAAAAAGAATTCAGAAAGCTCGACCCCTTGTCGGGATTAAAAATGCAGAGAGACCAAGATCAAAGGATAAGATAGCAACGACGCACAATATCATGGTTTAACCGCATTAGAATAAATTTACACCGTCGCCGAGCTCCAAAATTATCTGAAAGAATTCGAACCAAAAGGAAAGAAGATGGTGAAGTATATTATCAAAATCAGGGACAAAAATTTTGCGAGATGAAGAAAGAGAGAGGTAAAGGGGGGAGCAGAGAATTCCAAGAAAATAAATTGGCTCCCAAGAAAGAATTTTGTTTTCCCCCCTTTTTTTCATCTGCACATTTTTTCTCAATTGGAGAGAGAGAGAGAAAGAGGGGGAATAATGAAGCGGTTCCTTCAGATAGTTCAAAACCTTTTAATTTTCACCTTTTTTGTGATTATTTTCAGTGGTTGCCTGCATTTCATTCTTTAGATTTTGAACTTTCACCTACTTTTCAAAATCCTTATTGATGGAATTATTGGTCTTTGTTATATTTTTCACATTTTGTTGTGTTACAAATATGAACTAACAAAACTTTATTACATTAGTTTGAAACATCCCACCTCGTGAATTTGGAAAAAAAAGACATTTCTACCCCGAGGTATAATTAAAAATCTGCAAATACACAACTTAAAATACAATACCGAACTCAAATATCTTAATATCTCAAATCGAAGCCCTAAACATGTGGGCAAAACTCAAATTGTCCAAAAGAAATGAATCTCCAATCTTTAACTCTTAACCATAAAGTCTTAATAACTTGAAAAAGTTCTCCGATGCTTACTCTGACGCCTGGCTCGACATCTCTCAGCGACGATGGTGTTGAGCTCCTCTAGCTGGCTGATCACGGACGGCTGGTTAGGATTTCCTCCTCTACAATCTGGTGAGTGAGTTGGGGTCAGTCTACGCCCATACGTTAAAATCTATAGTACTTTAGTATTCTTCTCTAAACACTTAACTTCTACTAGTGGAAGTCGTTTTGTACTTCCATCCTTAACAATTTTAACTCATAAAATTCTTCGGGATGTTAAAGTTACTCTCCCTTCTTAAAGCTCAAAACTTGACTTAAATCTTTTGACTGACTCGGGGATCCCTCACTAGCTAGTCCGGTTGCCCAACTCATACGTATGAGAAGCCATCCAGGCTTTCCTTAAACTTAAAATTAGTTAGGGGAGTCGTAACGATTCATCCCCCTAACATCTTAAACTTATCGTGGTGGCTCTTCACCACGATTCTCAAGAGCATAACTGCTGCCCATCTTAAAAGTCTCAAGAGCATAACTGCTGCTCTATCTCAAAATGTCTCAAAAGGCAACGGACTGGCGCTAGTGACTAAAAACACTTAAAACGACTTCACCTTCTTGAAGGTGAGTTACTTCTTTAAAAAGAACTTGTTTCTTAACTCTAACAATAGCTTATAAACGGAAAGCTTTAAATTAACTAAGAATTCATGCACATTCACATCAAACCTAGCTCAAACAAAATCACATATCAACAACCATAAGCACAATCAAACAACGACAATCACTTCATCAACATACGTAAGGCTTGTAATTCTTGAAAGAACACGTAAGGCGTAGAATTTACCCCCTTTACACTCACCTTGTAAAGATGACTCCTCGATCCTCCTAGCCGAATTATCTCGGTGAACCTATTAATAAGAATGCCATCTCCTTAGTCGGCCTTTTTCGATTTAGAATTCCCTTTTGGGTCACTAGAACATCCTCTCCTCAAAATTCAGCCCTCGAAACTCACTCCCAAGGTCCCTTAACCCCCTTTAAAAATTTTCTAGAAACAATCCCTTCAAAACCGACCACTTTTCCTAATTATTTTAGTATTGGACGGATTTTCCACCTAACTTGAACCTTCTTAAAAATTCGGATCATAATTTTCCTATATCAATCATGAGTACTTATATCCTGAAAAATTATCATACCCTTACAAACTCTTCGTAAATATTTTTATTTAATTAAAACAGATGTTCGAACAATTTCTAAAATTAAAAATACATCTTCGAAAATCCCCAAATTAAAATAAAACCATCTCCTAGACCTCCCTCAATTTATAAAATTTTAAAAATCAGGAACAAGCCCCCGTAAAGACTCGAAACAATTTAAACCCTCTAAAACAAGTTTCTGGAAATTCCCAGCAGCTTTAGTGACCACCCAAATTCTGTCACTAAAAACCTGAAGGTCTGTTGCTAAAGCCTCGGAATTGCACCCTCACGAAAAATCCCCAAATTAAACGACCTAACTCAAAGGGATCGAGTTCCCTTACCTCTAGAACGTGCCTAGGCTCAGACTCAATGACCTTGGACGTCGATTTCTTTGCTCATACACCGATTAACTCTCGATTCCTTGTTGCTACACTTGGGTTCACGATTGACGGGTTCCGATTACTTTGAATGGTCAACAAACATGGAAACGACTTGGGGTATATCATCCTTACCTTTTGGACGATTGGGGATCCGACTGGCTCTAGCGTGAGACTTAAGAGAGAAAGGGCGGTCGCTGCTTTGCTTGGGGTTTCCTTCGCTGCTGCTGGGAAGGAAAAAGGGGCGGGGGTTTGGGGATAAAAGGTGGGCGGCGGGGTTTGGGGATAAATGGAGGCCCGAGGGTTTGGGGTTAAGTTGGGAAGGCCGCTCGGCCCCCAGGTCGGGTATATATATATATATATATATATATAATAGTAATAATAGTGATTATTATTACTATTATTATTATTACTACTAAACCGCGATTGCAACCTATTAGTACGCAACTGTCAACCCAACCGATCACGTATTAAGGTCGAACCTAAACCTAAAAGTCGGAATGTTACATTAGTGCTATTCGCTTCAATTTTTTTTATTGCATATTAATAACAGGTTGTCACCCCAACCCCCAGGGGTTGATTGGTCAGAAAAACCACTCTTGTTAAAGGAATTAAAAAGCACTCGAATGGTCTGAACAAGAGCAACCAGAATTTAAAGCACCCAAAAAATTGTTCCCAACCTGAATCAGACTACAAGCATGACTCAATCTCTATAAACTTCAAAAATACCTAAGCTCTCGGGCAAAAAGATATTGGAGGTTCACAATGGCCACCTTTGAGATAGACTCACCTAATGGACCACACAACCCAATCATCCCAACCTAAGTCACTAAGGGTGTGACTTGCCCATTTGACATTGAAAGACACTTGACAATAAAGAATAGCCCTAATTGCCCAAGGATAAGAGCGTGTGGTGACAAACAACTCTTCCATCAAGGTGTGTGTAGTAAATTCCCCACTCCCAGCAGTCGCCTTGTAGACAAACTTGTTTTTCATTAGCTACAATTCATTTTTTTGTTGTAGTTTTAACATAAATATAATTATAAACGACCACGGGCTACCCCTTATCCCAACCATATTCTAAAGAGTTTGTCATCAATGGAGCAAAGGAAAAGGGGAACGATGTTACCAGGAAATGATGAGCGGGAACAGTGACTGGAAGGTAGACCAGTCAAGAGTAGGGGACTGGAAAGTGACCAATCCAAAGGCACAGAGGAATCAAAACACACTAAGTCATAGAAACCATAGTTCTAAGTGGAAAAAAAAAACAAAAGAAAAGCAAACCGTGTTGGGGTTGCCTCCTCACAAGCGCTTCTTTTGCGTCTTTAGCTAGACGCGGAGGGTGGATGCTCAGAGCGGTGTAGGAACACGTGCTTCCAAGAGCGGATCCACTTCGTGCTTGAGGTACAACTTCATATGGTGGCCATGCACACGACGGGTGACACCACCAGCACATGTCAACTCGACCTGGCCATCCGGCGGGATGCAAGCGAGTGAATACTTGGATGGCCATGGCGATCGTGGCTTAGGAGGCGGGACTTGCTCATAGTGGTCTCCAACTTTCTTTTGAGCAGGTTTAGCTACCTGTAGTTTCGGCCGCCACTCCTCCTTGATCTTTTCTTTTGGTAACAGGGGGAACGGGAGTGGTTGCGAAGGAATGGGAGGAGAGTCCTGCAAAACAGAAGGCACAGAAGGATACACAACAGACCCGTCCACTTGGTGAGATAAGGCATTCACAGCCAAGATAGCAGTCATATTATTAGTGATGGAAAATGTTAACTGCTCCTCGCCACCTCTCAAAATCAGGGTCTCATCATGCACATCTATGAGAGTTTTGGGTGTGGCCAGGAAAGGCCTGCCTAGTATAAGGGGCAGTTCTACGTCCTCATTGATGTCTAAGACAACAAAATCCGCATGATAAAAGAATCTGTCAACCTTAACCAGGAGATCTTCCACTATGCCCCTAGATGAACTACAGATCGATAAGCTAATTGAATACTCATCCTCGTTGCAGTTGGCTCAAATAGATAAGTTTCTTGAACAAAGTATAGGGTATAGGGATGGCAAAAATATCCGTAACCGTGGCTATCCGTCCGAACCCGGCCTAATCGGGTAGGGTAAAACCCGAACCCGAAGTACATTTAGTGGGTGCGGGTAAAACCCGAACCCAAATATTGCGGGTAATGGGTGGGCATGGGTTTCTCAATATCCAACCCGAACCCGCACGATTATACACATACATATGTATTTTGTCTAGAAATAGTCATTATTTTTCTCTAACATATTTTATATTTAGCATATAAATATAATATTTTCATGAAATTGTGTTGTTTTAATTAATTTTCTTCATTCTAGTGAATTATTGTCATACTTTTCCTCTTGCGTAATGTGAGAATACGTGTGAATGTTAATATATTAGTTGGAGTTATGAAGAGAAATCATTACCCATGGATAACCGTGGATACCCGAAACCCGAACGGGTATGGGCATGGTTTTAATTTTCTACCCGTTTCATATGTGGGTATGGGTATGGGTAAAACCCGAACTACTTTGGGTAGGGTAACGGATATGCACTATCCGTCCCCGACCCGACCCATTGACATCCCTATTAGGGTATAACATTAATACTATCACCTAAGTCCGCCAAGGACCTCTCAACATGCATTTTACTGATAGAACATGGGATCGTGAAACTACCTGGATCCTTCTTCAGTAGCTTGTTCTGCATGGTGGTCGAACAATCCTCATTGAGCTCCACAGTGGCCAGCTCGCTCAGCTTCCACTTCTTTGAGAGAAGATTTTTAAGGAACTTTGCATACTTAGGCATATGAGATAATGCCTCCAGGAAGGGCACTTGAACATTCAACTTCCTAAGCATGGACATGAAGTTCCCGAACTCTGCCTCTAGCCGGTCTTTGTGCATCCTAGTGGGAAAATGGATCTTAGGCTTGTATTCAACCACTACTGGTTGGGGATTTGGGGCCCAAGTCTCTAGCTCCTTTTCCATCACCAGGTCTTCTACCAGCTCCGGGGTGATTTGCGTCACCTTCTTCACACTCCTTGGGGGTGCATTTTCAGTTATAGTCCCACTTCTCAGCATGATGGCGTGTAGCCCCTCCTTATGATTTCTGGAATTCGGCAAGGGTTGGACAGGTAGTGTGCCAGCCGATCTGGAAGCAAGTGCATCTGCCAGGTGCCCGATTTTGGTGTCCATATCCTGCAAGAGTGCCTGCTGGTTCCTCTGGCTAGATTCAATCTCCATGAATTTTTCCGCAGCCACTTCCATGAATTTCTCCAATTTATTGAACTTCTGGGTACTAGTTCTGGCCAAGGTGGTCACTAGATCCCTCAGTTCTGACACGGGATAGCCCGGTGCTGGGACTGATAGAGATGCCCCAAGCTGCTGGTACTGCTACTGTTATGGAGGTTTTTGAAAAGAATGCCCTTGTCTGGGCTAGTATGGTTGTCTCTGGTTTTGAAAACCAGTTGCAGGAGCTTGGAAGCCCGGTGGCTTGGGATTGTTGTTGCCGCTCCAGAAGAAATTTGGATGTTGGCGCCACCCGTCGTTGTATGTATTACTGTAGGGATCGTTGCACCGAGCATTAATAATGAATTTCACCTACTTCTGCGATATGTTGGACTCTCGCATGGCTTGGCAGTCCTCCACCTTGTGATTGGTGCTCTCACACCACTGGCACTGCATCGCACGCTGCTGATCTGTCCCGAAGATCATCCCATTACGATCCATAGCTGATACCAGCTTCGAGACAACCTGCACCAACTCAGACGATGGGGTGTCCACGACATGCACACCCCGGCCTGGTTCTTGCCTTGATCTACTAACAGTCCCTCAATCATATCCCTTCTCTGCCATCTCCTCAAAGAGTTGATTCAACTGCGGTGGCGTCTTGGTCAGCATGTTCCCGCCACATACCGAGTCAATCAGCTGCTTATCTTTAGGGAAGACAACTCGGTAGAAGGTGCCCACCTTGAAAGCATCGTTGAAACCATGATTGGGGCACCTCAGGAAGAGACTGGTGTATCTCTCCCAGGCAACCCTGATGGTCTCATCTTCTTCCTATGCAAAATGGGTGATCTCTTTCTGCAGGTCCGTTGTCTTAAATGGAGGGTGATAGCGGGTGAGAAACTTGTCGGCCAGGCCGGAGAATGTAGTGATCGATCCCGGAGGTCGGGTGTCCAACCACTCATTTGTTTGTCCTCTAGAGTAAATGGGAAGTACCTCAGTTGGATGACGCCTGGAGCCTACAGGGACCCCATTAATCTTGATTCCATCGATCAGCTCGCGGAATCGCTGTATGTGCGATCCGGGGCACTCCCCTTACTTCCCACGGAATACCACCGAGCCGCGCAACATGGTGATGACAAAGGTGCTCGCCTCAAAGTTATTAGCTGGAACTTGAGGGTGTTGGATGGGCGATCTCATGTCCGCGGCTCTGGCGATCTAGTAGTATCACATTGTATGCTCATCGAGAACAATGTCCCCGCCATTGTCAGGGTTCACCCATATTGTTCTCCTGGTTGATGTTTAGCTGTGCTAGAGACTCCTCCGCAGCTAGTGGTGCTTTCAAAGCTCTTTAGAAATTACGACAAGTTCGTACAAGCTCCTGGTCCAGTAGATCTCCCGAATGGCTACGAGTCATGCACTACCTGCACACAATCAGCAAAAGCAACCCGTGAAGGCACACAGGTGGAAGAGAGAGAATGCAGTAAAGAAAATGCTAAAGTAACAGACTTTCACGTTTCTACAATAACCTAGGGTCCCTGGCAACGACGCCAAAAATATGACACGCTAAAACACAACACCAAACTACGACCAAGTGTAATCGCAAAATGGTAATGCAGAATAGTGGGTAAGTTTATTTATCAACCCGAGGTCTAGATCTACTGCCTACACCGTGAACTTCTATTATCTAGCGGGACTAAGTGAGTGTAGGTGAATTCAAACTAAACAGAAAGAAAGCAGTAAATTGTTTGCTTTCCTAAAGCAAGAGAAGAGTCACTCGGGAATGAGTCCCCCTAGCTCCTTAGTTAGGTCCATGTTGTAATTTCCTTTGGCTGATTTACTGTTGATTAAACTGCGGAACATCCGACAGTAGCTTGGAATCTCTTAAGTTGACCAAACCCTCTTAGACATACTAACAGGCAGACGAGTAGTCTTCACCAGGATAGAAAGCTAAGGCAATTAACACAGAACTCCACTACTGAAACCAGATTCCAGTACAAAGCAGTGAATTAACTGACTCTCGTACAATCATTTCACTCCTATCGATTGAAGAAGCTCTAACAACCTAATCAGATTCTATCTATCTCAGGTTGTAGTAGAAATCAAAAGAAGTTGATCAGGATTCAATTGACTCAATAAACACACTTCAATCGATTAAAACCAATCAGTATATCAATCTAAAATTCATTACAACTCAAATCCCTAACACATGGAACTAGGGTTATTCATAACCAAGTGAGAGAAAGGTCTGCTCCATAGAGAGAGAGAGAGAGAGAGAGAGAGAGAGAAACAGAAATCAAAGCAGTCATACTCATAAAGATGGGAAAAATCTGCTCTGGGATGTCAATCTTCACTCCTGGGGATGCAATCCAGGCTTCAATGGTGAGAAATCCACTCCAAAATAGCTCATAGGGTTTGTTCTTCGCACTTTCTCTCTCTAGAACTATGTTTTGCTCAAAAAAGTCGAATCCTTCAAAATATGAGCTCCTCTCCAATAAAACCCGCACAGGTGCAAAAACACGGCCTCTAAGCTATAAAAACCTTGTCGTCTTTTAATCAGAAGAGGCTGTGTTTCGAAACGACGATTCTGTGAAGTGTAGAGGAAAAACCCAACCTCTGACACAAGGTCGTGTTTTTCAGCATAGAGGGTGTGTTTGAGGACGTGTTTCTCAGCAACCCTGCTGCCTGGTTTTCGCGATCGACCTTCTTTCACCTCCAAATGTCCTGAAACTCGTCCCCAAGCCATATCTACGTACTAGGACCTGAAATATGACATAAGAACACAACCTACCATAAAATAGGCCAATGAACGATGAATCGCTAAGCTAAACGATCAAGAAATGAAGGGAAAAACATGTGAGAATGCGATGTTATCATTCTTGCACTCCTTCGAGGTGAAAGGATCGAAATCCTAGTAGTTTAGGATGGGTCTAGAAATAGCAGTCCTACTCGATCGAACCTCATCAAACAACATGATGCCTCAATGAAGAAATTTGAAGGGTCCTTGTTGTCCATTAGTTCGGTAAATGTGTTACCACCAGGAATCGGTGATCATCAAGGGCTCATGGTTAGGAATCCTAGGAGGAACATTGCCTATGCAACACTTTTTCTGCTCTCTCACTTCACCACTAGCATAGATTAACTTTTCTACATTCACTTTACTTTTTGAACTCCTACGTTATGAAAAACCGGAGGACCCTCAACCTCCTAAGAGAACCTCTTCTTCAATAGAACTGTACCTCACTTACGATGTAAGGGTTCTGCGAGAGGCCCTAGATAATACGATCTTAGCCTCTGGGCCAAGTAAATTTGGTAGAGACACTACAATTAACATCAAGTCGTTGGTTGGTTGACGAGGAAGAGAATATATTAATTGGCAAGATTTTGAATTTTGTGGGGGATGAGTAGTATAGTGGGTGACTGAAGTCTCATTCCATGAGTTATAAGATCTATTGCTTCTTCCAGGCTTGTTATTTAACTTAACAGTAAGATGGTCGATAATTCTAACTCCCTACTGTACTACTTACTATGCACTTTAACTCAAATGGAAATTGGTGCTTGGGGATAGCTCTCGCTAACTCTAAGACTAAGTCGGAAATGAACATACATATAACAGTCCCCTCATTCATGATGTTGAAATCCTCTATTTTCACCTATAGGGAAATGATCATGTCTCCTAGTTGCACTCCTAGTGTAATTCTTAATTCAATGATTATGTAACTAACAAATCGCTAGGGCGGTAAGTATGAATTCCTATGAGGGTAAACCCCAAAGGTAAACAAGGCTTCAATTCAAGCAACATGTAATCAAAATCTTGGTTTACTTGAAGTGGGTTCTAATCTCAACCGAAGGTGATGGTTACCTCAACCTAGGTTAAGAAGAAAAATATTTACCACCTCTACTAAAGCAAGATATTAGCATAATTAAACATCAAGTAATCATAAGTCGAGGAGGAGGATGACTCATTACACTAGTGTTTAACCTTAAACATTCTTCTATGGAGTTAGGGGTTACCTACCCAAAATACAATGGGACTACCCCATGTGAGATGAAGAGCGTAAAATAAGAAGGGGGAAGAGAACCATCATCTTCTTGATTTTCAGCTGGAGGCTAGTCTTCAATCTTCAAGGGTGGTTCCCCTATTCTCTTCTACCTTATTCTCTTCTTCTTTATAAGAAAATCCATATTTCTCTCACTCAAAAACGCGATTCTATCTAAAACCGAAAAAGGGGTAAAATCGTAAAGCGTAGAATCAAAGCGTAAGTTTTTTAAGCATACTTTAAAATAACTAAAAATATGTTAAATACATATATACTATGTAAAATATGAGTGCACAGAATTTAGATTAATTAATAACTACATGCAATTCGTGTCTAAAGTAGAGCTACTCATAGAATCTTAAAAATAATTTCATAAACATAGATCTTAACGATAAGCCACATTCTCCTCTATGCTAATGAATTTGGGAAAGGCCTAACTGGTTAATTAGATTACTCTATTGAAACTGAGAAACATCCAAGTACCTTGTATGTATCTTTTAATTTTAAATGTATCATATTGTTGACGATTTACCTTTAAATTGTACTTTTTATAATTAATTTCATGAAAATAATAACTATTTAATGAACTAGAAGCGTAAAGCATTTTGGAGAACTAGAAGCGTAAAAGCGTAAGCTTTTAAGCTTTAAAGCACAATTTAGTCTGATTTTATACACTAAAGATTTTACATGGAAACGAAAGCGTTTTGGTAACCTAGAAGCGTTAAACCGTAAGCTTTTAAATTTTAAAACGCGATTTTGACTATATTTCTCTCTCTAATCTCTCTCTAAAATATTTCTAGAAAATATGCCCTCTCAAACCCTTGGGGGTCTCCTCCTATTTATAGAGATCATAGATTCGGAATTCCTATCCGTTTTTGGGGAAGTTCACAACGGTGAACTTGAAGTCTATCATGCAATCTTGATGCGTTGTCACTTTTCCATCTTCATGAAGAGGGTTTGCAGGTTGGAGATTATGGTCGTGATCTAGAAGTCGCGACCATTATCTTTCTCACGGTCTCGCGGCTTAAGGCCGCGAGTGAGACCGCGAGACATTTTTTTCATTTTCGTGCTAGCCTTCTGAAGTTCACGATCGAGAGATGAAAGATCTCGATCGTGATCTTCTGTGCGTCACGCGATCTTGAGCTCATGGTTGGTTGTTCGCAACCGTGATTTGCTTCATCTTGCGCATGATCTCTGTTTGCCCCATTTCCCACTTGAGCCTTGATCTTATCAATATGAGTTAAACACACACATCTTCACCTAATAACAACCATGCATATGCTAGGAAGCGATTGTAGGCTATTTTTGGATAACAAATAGACATGAAAATACTAAGATCTAGAGGGAGGTAAATAAAACCAATTTGGGCCACACTTAGGCATTTTTGTGTACCCAAGAAAACATGTGATTAAAACGTGCAACTCGAAATCCCTGCACCTCTCCTATCGATGTATTTTTTTGGAGTCGGGTCCCAAATGACTAAACATCTCAATCTTCCATCTTCATGGTGGACTTACTCGGAAAATCCTACTTCGAATGCTCTCCAATGAAAGGAGGTAGGCGTAACTCAAGACTCTCGATTGTAAATAAGAAGGATGAATGCTTTTACGGATCTATTATACACCTTCACAAAACCTTTTGTTCTCTTATTGAGATTTTTTCTTTGGGTTTGTAGAAACATTGATAACTTGTTATGTTTCTGACCAAACAAGTAGGAGTTCTTATACATTTTTGCTTTTCTTTCCTCGTACCTATACATCGGCTCGTGTGATTGGGCCACTAAAATAAAACGACCAACCTTTGAATGCCTTTGAACCGAATTTGAGTGGGGTCCCCATCTGCATCATCCTCTAATTAGCATGCGATCTGGAGTAGTCATATTTTATGAGCTACTACTGGGAATTTTTTTTTTAACGGTTGATTGGTGCCATACACGTAAACCTTTGAATAGGTACACCACTTTATTCAAAATTTGGTTGTGGAAAGGCACATAATCAAGCATCGACCAACCGAACTACCACTAAGAATCAAGCTTCATGCTCAATTAAACTTACCACACATTCAACAGGGAAACATTCAAACCAAGATAAGTCAAGAAATCAAGCAAAAACACTTCATTCTAAAAAATCTCACGAATTTCGCTCCTTAACATTGATCGAGAAGGAGAAGGTAGGTTTGACGATTCAAAGCATGAAATCACATAGTAAGAATTGAGGCTTACTGGGAAGCTGGAACCCTCAAATTTTGGAAACAATTGGAGCAATATCTTAGGTTCCAAACAAGTTGCTATCACGTCAACATGCATCATCATATAAAAGCAATAAATAGAACGGCGATATCAATCATGAGCGTTTGAAACAATACAAGTATTATCCCTCTACACTTAAAAAGACACATTGTACTCAATGTGTGAGTTCATGGTAGAGTTCACGAGGTTGTCATAGGGTGGTGGGATGGTAGGAACACAAGTGTAGATTTTTTTTTATAATGATGAAATTTTATTAAGAACCACAAAGAAAACAACTGCAAATACAAAAAGTACAGCAGCAGAGAAGCTTAAAAGACAACAAGATTTGCTCAAATGAACCCCATCTCTTCTAGCTGCAGACCAAAACAGTTACCAACATTAGCTTGTACATCTACGCATACAACAAGTGTAGGTCTTCTTGTATCTAGAGAAAAAACATTCACGCATACACAAGAGAGAGAGATGGGGTTTATCAAAATAAAAACATACAATAATACTGTAGCTATGAGAATTTTAAGTACTGGTGCATTATTTACTACTAAAACAAAATTGAAAAGTAACATGCGTATGAGATAGATAGAGGAAATGTTCCTGTTAGTTTGCCATATAGCCTTTCACTCATTATCATCATCATTGCTATCATTTTGCTCCTCTTTATCGACCTCTATGCCTTCCTAGTCGAGATCATCACCATCTGAAGGAGGTGATAGTACAAAGGGTGGATGCACAGTCTTGTAGTGGATACCCAAGTGAAGTAACAAGGGACAGTTCGAGGCTACAAGATTCCTCCTGGCATCCCTGTCTCAATTGAGTCGGAAGTTGAAGTCCTCTAAAGGAGGAGAGGAGCTGAGCATTCTGAGATATAAGAGTAACGTTCTAACTTGTTACAATCTCCAATGAGTCGAATAGGGGACTGCAGTCTGCAGAAGACCCTGCTCCAACTGACATGTTGCTTTGTAGAGATGGTTGGGTTACTGGTACTTGTTGAGCAGGATTGAGGGATGGTGGTGCCTATCGCTGTGCATCGGATAGAAACATGATCGATTGCCAAATAGTGACCTTACCGTGCGATATAAGGCCTCCCGTAGATGGTCTTGATGTCGAGTTGTATACATTCTCGGTGAATGTCTTAATGACGACCAAACCCAGGTGAAGTCGATGCTCAGTGGCATAGAGTAGTGCATCTTCACATCCCTCTTGGTGAAATTTTCGGAGCTCTTTTCCTTGGGCAAAACTAAATGGGATAGAATGCTGTGAATCATCATCCATTCATATTGAAGAGATGTCTCCTTACTCCTTAGTCTTGCTGGATTCATATTTATAATGGTAACATGCTCATCATGTAATGCTTGACCAGATGGGGAATGGAGAAAACCTGGGGGTAGTCTCGGCAAAGATTGGTCCATTGCTTCCAGGATAGCAATCCAGCCTATGTCCCCAAGCCTCTCTAGCATAGCCCAATCAACATAATAATGCTCCCCCAATAGAAGGTTCACATAGAAATTGTAAGCCTTCTGAGCTTGTTCGAAAATTGAAGAAATGGATGGTCGACGATTTTGGAACAGCTTTGGACTTCCCCATCCTGAGATGATAGCTAACAAATCAAGATACTGCAGCTATAGGGCTAAGCCATAATTGGCAATAGTAGCTTACTCAAGCCATACCCCCGCACTTGGAAAATAATAATGCCCAAATGAGTAAGAAGATTAGCCTCGAAAGTTACTCAGTAAGAGCATATGGCAACAACAAGAGTTGCCCCCAAAAGAGCAACGAGTCGCATACTCTGGGCATTTCATCAAACATCTGGTGGGTATGCAAGATAAGCTTATGAAGTGCAAGAATGAGCCCCTTTCACACACCCCCCTAAAAGAATGAGATTTCGCTCATTACCTATCTCATCCTCACTTCAACCCTAACCTACTTTGGAACCCAAAAAATCTCAAGTTTCTCACAAGCAAGAATGAACATGTAGGCACTAACCTTGAAATTAAGTGATGAAAAGCTCAACTGATGTGAATCTGCTCAAGAAAAATGGAATGAGAGTTTGGTGCAAAGTGTTCGTGGGAGAGGAGGGAAAATATGGACGGGATGTGGTTGTTGATTGGGTTGATGTACAAATTGCCTACTTAAGAGTCTAACAATAAGCATTTCGAGCAGTTTAAATGTTTAATTAGTGAAGCAAATACAGAGAAGTACAAGGATCTGCTCCTGCTTCTGCTTCTTTAAAGTTTTTGCTCAAAAGAATAAAATTGATTGCCCCTGTTACCTTTACTTGTCGGGCTTTTTATTTTGGTTTGGCTGATGTACAGCGATACATTACATTTAGTTAGGGTGACATCCATCTACTACCAAAATTCATTTGTCAGAAAAATATAATTTCTCGTCATTATCAACTTTCAACAAATGCTAATAGAGAACGAGCAGCTTATACCCGTTATTTACTTGCATTGTTGCAATTAGCAAAAAGTTGCTTCACAAATTGTACAATAGGAGGGCACATAACCAGCAGAATCGAAACCAAAACACTCAACAGCTGGGTACGCAGAATGTTTTTACTTGTGCAGTACACTCTTCTTTGGAGCCTTGGGCTTCTTCTGATGGTGGCTCTGCAGGTAAATGGGCATGACACGTATCAGCATGCCAAAAGATAGTATATCTGGTCTGTCTTTAAGAAATCAAGTAAGTCTTTACCTTGGGTCTCCCTAATGCATCGTAGTCTGTCCTCTCCTTCCAGTTGCTTTTGCGTAGTTTGATGGGACGATTGCCAACATATTTACCTGCAGTTGATGTCAAGCCTGGACTAATCAGAACAGTAAATGGAGATGGAGAATAGCAGAGTATGAGATGCAGGACTCATAAAATTCCCGGTCAAAGCCCCATCAATTGGCATTCAACTGTTATCAACTCACCATTCATCTCCTTTAAAGCTGCAGCAAGGTCTGTAGGATTAGAAAAGCTCACAAATCCATAGCCCTTTGTCTTCCCAGTTCGCTTGTCTCTCACGACCTAGGGAATCACACATTTAAGACAAAGTCATGATCCAAGCACAATTGAGATCAAAGAGCAATTCACGTAACAAACCAAGAGCTCAAGGAAAAGCATGAGGATAGGAACAAAGTGATCCTCTGCATAACAGAGGGTGGAAGAGAGAACAATTCCCCATACATAGTCTGAAGTGGCACAAACCTCATACAAAGGGGGGAAACACGCTATGACTTTAAAAAAAAAGTGCCAAAGCAATTAACTGAGAGACCACTAGATCTAAACTGAATTTCAATCCTAAAAAGGATGGAAACTTGTTGATTTAACACTGGAAAATGTCCCAGCTGTGTCAGAAGTAAACAGATTCAACTCGGTTCAAAACCAACCCTAGGCAAGGTTCAATAGTTACATTAAAAACTGTGGAAACAGAAAATGGATAAATCCATCAAGGAAGGATCAACGAGAACCAGCCACTTAACATTCTAACGAGTTCCCAATCTTACCCAACTAGATCACATCAATTCTGCACGAGAACTAGCCACTAGTAGACTGAACTATCCACTCAAGGTCCAAGTCTTTGATTCCTGATGTTGTCCATATTCAATTAAAAAAGGCAAACTGAAACTTAATCTATCTCGGAGTTGTTAGATCGACAGAACCAACTTCTAGACTTCGTAGCACCTTATGAAACAAAAATACCAAAAGAATCATAAAGGCCAAAGGTCTGATCACCCAATGGAGATGAAGAATGCTAAATGCACAAGAAAATATAGAAGGGGGAGGGGACATTCCTTGGCAAAATCATATGGCTAACTACTAGATAGATGGTAAGTAACAGCCTACCTTAACATACAGAACAACTTAGTCTGTCAGCTTCAAACAAACATCTGAAGAGGACATGCACACAGTTCATACGAGATTCAAAAAAAAATTATTGCTTTTAACATCAGAGAACTTGAATGCTCTTAAGACTAAGAGACTGACCTTGGCCATGTTGAAGGAAGGGAACCTGGAAAATGCCTTTGAGATAACGTCATCATTCACCTCGTTACCCAGATCGCCACAAAATAGCCTATAATCATCTGTAAGTTGCAAAAACGACGACTTAGCAGCTCGCACAAGTAACATATTCAATTTCAACAAGCACGGGAAAGGAAAACCGGCGGGCTTGATCTTACTCTCAGGCCACTCTGCCAGAGTGGGATCTTCCCAAGACTGACCAGCAGCTTTCCGGGGAACAGCTCTCTTCTTTGTTTCCGCTTTGTGTTCACTCTCGCTGCTTGCAAGTGCAGCCTTCACACCTTCAAGTGCTTCCGGCGTAATCGTTTGTGCATCTCTCTGGAACAGCTGCTGAGCCTGCTCGAGAACTACCAGAGATTGGAAGCTATTAATCCCCCTGAGTTGGCTCAATCAAAAATGAACCGAAGAGAAGAGAAAACATAAGCCATTATTGCGATCAACGCCGACCTGCTGGAATTGGGGGATAGAGTAAACGGGACCAGCGGGGGCCGTGTAGACGGAACCAACAGCAGGCGGAGCTGGGGCTGGGGCTGGGGCTGGGGCAGGCGGGGCCGCAACAACGTATTGCTGCTGGAGATGAAATGGCGTAGGGAAATACGAACTGTTCGTTTGGGTCGAGGACGTCGACGGAGCTGAGTAGGTGAATTGCGAAGCAGAGGAGGCCGAGGACGGCGGCGGAATCGACATCGGTCGGGGTTATCGATGTCTGTTCAAGACGGAAGAAACGCTAGGGTTAGGGTTTCGTAGTGACGATCTCTCTGCACTTCCTTCTGTTCGTTGAAAAGGGAGAGGTAGGGGCCTAGGAGGGGCAGAGACGAGGGTGTTATTTTTTATTTTATTTTTTTATAGGGTTAATTGCATGGTTGGCCACTGAGATTACAAAAAACGTTCATGTTTGGTCACTGTAAATATTTAAATCCAATCTTGGTCACTCAAATTAGTTAAATGGTTCAAGTTTGGTCACTCTCCGTTACCTTCCCTTATTTTCTGTTAACACCGTCAGTTATTTGCTGACGTAGCTAACAGAAATGCTGATTCACCCAATTTAAATTATAAAAAAATAAAATCCGACCCGCACAATCAGCAAAACCCTCCACATAAGTTACCCACCCCAACCTGTGACCCAAGTACCCAACCCTTCCACTTCACCCTAATTACTCAACTTCCTCCTCTTCCTCTGCCCTCGCCGCCGCCGGGTCCCCGCAGCTGTCGTCGTCTGCGACTCCTTCTCCACCTTAATCGATCGCCGCGCATCAACTCATCCGACCCTACATGGAAGTCATTCCTCTGCCTCTCAACACGTTAAGCTTCTCAATTAAATCTGCACAACACACAAAAGCTCATCAATTTTCAAAGCAAAGGGAGCGAAGACAACACCGAAAATGAGAGATGCAGACGCAGATCTCTGAGGTATAGGCCGTCTGGCGATGAGAGAGGGACTTCAATGAAATGAGGATGCTCGAGCTGGCGATTCCGGCAGAGATAGAAAACGATGACAACCTTGCGATGTTGCTGGTGGTACTTAGGCAACCTCTCCGTCCACTCTTTGGACTGATCCGGACTCTTCGTCCTGTACTTCTTCATTCTCGCCTCCATTCCCACCACATCCAAACGCTAACTGCCCCCAACAATCCCAATAATTGCACGCCAGTACAACCTCACCAGCTCTCCCCTAGACCTCTCCACTAGCTAAATGTAGAACCAGCATCAAATCAGAATCCGCCATTCCAGCACGGATGTAGGGCCGGATGAGATGGAGGAGTCGTCGGCGACGACAGCGGCGAGGACCCGGCGGCGGCGAGGGCGGAGGAAGAGGAGGAAGTTGAGGAATTAGGGTGGAGTGGAAGGGTTGGGTACTTGGGTCACGGGTTGGGGTGGGTAACTAATGTGGCGGATTTTGCTGATTGTACGGGTCAGGTTTTCTTTTTTATTTTAATTGGGTGAATCAGCACTTCTGTTAGCCACGTCAGCAAATAACTGACGGTGTTAATGAAAACTGACGGAAGGTAACGGAGAGTGACCAAACTTGAACCATTTAACTAATTTGAGTGACCAAAATTGGATTTAAATATTTTCAGTGACCAAATATGAACGTTTTTTGTAATCTCAATGACCAACCATGCAATTAACCCTTTTTTTTATAAGAAACGAGGGTGTTATACTGTTATTTTTCTCGAACTAAGGGGTCGTTTGGAAGTTGCGATTCTTAAATAGATGTATTGTTGAGAATGCATGTATAATATTATACATGTATTGTCGAATTTGATGCATTGTAGAATACAACATTTGATATATGTGATTGTGTATGTCGTATCAGCTAAAAACTGAGACAAAACAATCTCAACTCAACTATCTCAACAATCACAACTAAAAGTTGAGATATAACAATCACTCGAAATGAGTGATAGTTTCTGTCACATCATAGAAACAATCCATGTATTGTTTCTGCTAAAAAAACAAAAAAACGATGCATTGTAAACAATACATGCATAACGATAATCTCAACAAAACAATCGCAACTTCCAATCGACCCCTAAATGTCTTCATAAAATTATTGGCTAAATTGCAAGTTTGGTCACTTGAATTACTAGTAAATTTCATGTTAGCCACTAAAATTACTTTATTCCATCGGTAGTCACTTAAATTAGGTTAACTATTCAAATTTGGTCACTGACCGTTAGTATCCGTTAACTTTTGCTGATGTGGCGGTCAACTCTAATAGTTGACCGTTAAATGATTGACATGACAATTAAAAATTTAATAAAATTTAAAATTTTCTCATTTCCAACTCATTTTTACACCACCCGACAAACAAAAAAACTTTTTTTGCCCTTCCCTTCCTTTCCCTTTCCTCTGCTCATGGACGAACCCATCCATTTTCCCGGCCAGCTACTTCACCGTCTTCTCGAACTTTACCGATCCGGCCACCTGAGCAACGACACGAAATCAACCCCATTGGTGGCCCCAGCAAAATCCGCCGCCTCCTTCATTATCTTCGTGAAGTGCCTCGCCACCTTAGCATCACTGTCAATAGCCTCGCCGCCGTAGTACCTCTTCCCGGCCACCGGGTTGATTAACCCGAATTAATTGACCCTCACTCACTCTTCGATACTTGCTCTTCCTTATAATTATAGTCGGACTCCCTCTAATCTGTCTCTCTTCCGCTCTTTAAATATATAAATCGGGTTTGTAATAACTTATAATTATCATCATCACCAATCTTTGAATCTATGATTAGCCTGGTGAGAGCTCAGCAACAGCAAAAGCAGGGCCACAGCTTCGCCCTCCGCACTACAAACACTGGTGCTGCTTCCATCACTTCTTCACGATGCGCCCAAGCTGGCGGCCGCGATGGCTCCCTTCTTCTTCCTCCTCTGCAACTTCAGGTTCTTAATTAATTACTCTCTCTTTCTTTCTTTCTTTCTTTCTTTCTTTCTTTCCAATGCCTAAATCATTTCTTCTTCGTTCCACTGTGCTTTCCCCGTTGCGCTCAATCATTGACAAGAGAGGCGAATCTAACAATTGGGTTGAATGTTGTCAAACTAAACATACAGTTTTCCTCCATCTAGGAGGCGGTGGTGCAGAAGAAAGTCGAGAGTCATTTATGGATAATTGTTTCTTCTCCAAATGAGACAAATATGATTGTGGGTGGACTTTGTTGCGGGGTTTTCAATAGAACTTTACTTCATTAGACAATATCTTTAATGCTGAAACTAAGAGTATTGACATCGGGAGGTTAATCCACATCGACGAGGATGGTGCCCGGGAAGAGGTACTACGGCGGCGGGGCTGTTGATAGTGATGTTGAAGTGGCGAGGCACTTCATGAAGACAATGAAGGAGGCGGCAGAGCGTGGTGGGGCCACCAACGCGGTTAATTTCGTCTCGTTGCTCAGGTGGCCGGATCGCTGGAAGTTCAAGAAGACGATGAAGGAGCTGGCCGGGAAAATGGATGGGTTCGTCCATGAGCAGAGGAAAGGGAAATGAAGGAAAGGGCAAAAAAAAAGTTGATTGGACTTTATTTTTGTTAATGGGTGGGGGTAAAAATGAGTTGGAAATTAGAAAATTTATTTTTTATTAATTTTTTAGTTGCCACATCACTCATTTAACGGTCAACTATTTGAGTTGACCGCCACATCAGCAAAAGTTAACAGAGACTAACGGCCAATGACCAAATTTGGACTATTAATCTAATTTAAATGACTACAGATGGAATAAAGTAATTCTAGTGGCTAACGTGAAATTTACTAGTAATTCAAGTGACCAAACTTGCAATTTTGGCCTAAAATTATTAAGGCCAATACTATGGTGCCGCTATAAAAAATGCGACATGCATGTTTTGATTGGTCAACATATGATGATGTGGCACCGACTGGATTCATTAATGTTCAGTTCAGTCTGGTGGCCCATTAGAAGTGGCCTCTTTCAAACTAACGGAGAGAACCCTTTCCCCGTCTTAAGTCTTTTTCTGTTTTTGTTTTTTATTAATTAAATTAATATTAATTTAACTGATATTAATTCGTCTTTCCTACCTCCGCCAGCATCCACCGCCGCTTAACCTCCTCCTCCGGCTATTGCATGGTCTGCCTCACCAAATCTGAACCCAACGGGAACAACAAAAGACAACAGGGGCCTAACTTCTGATCTCTCATGTTTTCGATCCCAACGAACATGCAATCCTCCGAGGATTGCCTTCGTGTTGACAATGTTTTGATTCTTGCTCCGCCTTTGCTGCTGGTCCATGATTCGATGGATAAGGGATTTCTCTCTTAGGACTCTGTGGATGCATGATCAGCCAGCGAAGCTTCTCCCCCTCCAACCCCAAATTTAATCATTGGAAACTCTTTTGCCGCCTCCGGCATGTACCTATATGTGATTCTCTTATTCAGTGCCATGGGCAGGTTAAACAAGTTTGCAGGAAGCCACTGTTGGCTTTCAATATACCCTTGGAGGAAGTCGCTAAAGTGAATAACAGATGTATTAAGGTCAAAGTCTCGCTGAAGCACTTGGTAGTAGTGACCAACAATGTACGAACCCACTTGAGAATGAAAGAAACACAATTGAGGCATATTAACATCCTAATCACCATCACCAGGCCAGAGTAACCATGCATATATACCAGTTAAAACTAAAATCAACGAAGCAACCCAATCAATTTTCGTATGCTGACTCACTCCTACTGTCACTCTAGAAATTGGCCAAGTGTAACCACTTCCTAAAGCGTAGTATAGCGGGTTTGGGTTTTAATGTCAACCCGGGTCCTAGATTTAATGACTACTCGGTGAATTCTTGTTATCTAGCAATGAAACTTTAGTGCAAGTCTAAACTAACAAACAAGCAAAGCAAGTAAACGGTTGTTTTCAGGTTAAGAGAGGTCACTCGGATATGGTTCCCCCTAGACTGCAGTTAAGTCGGATTGCAATTACCAAGTTCAATTTCTATGATAGTTATACTGCGGAAGGTTCTTAAGCAGTCTGAAGTCTCGACTAAAGGTCTCCAGACCCTCTCAATCTGAGTCTCTAGCGGGCGACTAACCTCCACCGGAGTAAACAGATTGAGGCCCTAACGAACAAAACCTCCACTACCGAAGTGACTTCGGTACATAATAGTGAGTTGGCTCCTCGACTAAAGTCACCAACTCCCTACCTTCAATCAAGGATGCTCTATCAACCTAGGCAGATATTCTCATTCTAGGTTAAAGCAGAAACAACAGGAATTTGATCAGGATTCATGCCATTCAATCATTCAAACCTCAATTGAATATAATCAAATCATAGAATCAGTACTTGGGTTCATACAATCAAACCTAACATACAAATCTAGGGTTTCCCATACCCAGATGAATGGGAGAACTACTCCATGGAGAAAGAAGCAAAAGCAGATTCAGACGCGGAAATCATACTGTGAAGGATGGATTTCTGCTCCTGGACGTTGATCGGCACTCCTCCAAGCTCAAGCCAAGCTCCAATGGTGATGAAGATCAAGCTAGGGCACTTGGGAACTCTTGTTCGTCGCTTTCTCTCTCTAGGAATCGCTCTGTCTCTCTAAAACTCGAATCCCCTTCTGTTTTGGCTGAAATCTGCCTAAAAGGGCATCACTGGGCAAAACACGGTCGAGGGCACGGCCGTGCTTTGCTCCAGCCCTCCCGTGCTTTGCCCCGTGTTAAAAACACGCCCGCGCGCATCGGCCAAAACACGGTCGTGCCTAAATATGGGCACGGCCGTGTTTTGATGTAGGCGCGCCCGTGTTTTTACTGCCGAACCTGTTCCCCTATATTCAATGCTTCGTTTCTCCCTCGTCCGGACTCCGAATCAGTCGTCGTTTGATCCCAGACGCTCGTAGTCTTGTCCTCTTTCTTTTCATGACAAGCTTGCATGATTCTTTGTCCATAAAGTGAGGTAGAAATCCATTCTTCTTCAGGTCCTGCCCGAGTTTCTTCTCCCGAATCGCCAATTGATCTCTGAGTGACTTGAAACTTGCGCCTATGCTTCACTTTATGTGCTAGGACCTGAAATGTGACAAAGGAACATAACCTAGCGTAAAATAGGCCAAAGACGCGATAATTTAATCTCAAACGATCAAGAAACAAAGGGGAAAACATGTGCAAATATCGAGTCATCATATGCATTCTACTCGGAAATGCAGCAAGTAATCACACGGATCATTTAAGTCAAATCTATGCATATTACTAACAAAAGCAGGTGAGAAATCACCTGAATACCAATGATGGGCCTGGATACGGAGAGAGAGGCCCCAACTAGTGTGGATGCTGCTCTACTAACAAAAGCAGGGATGTAGAAGGAAAGGTGTATTCTTATCTCTAACAGGGAGCAAGAGAGAACCACGCTAGAATCCAAATCAAATAAAAACCCGAACACTAGTGAGAAAGGACGCAGAGTGACTGACCGGAATTGAGTGAGGCTGAGGACGGGTGGCGACGGGCGGAGTGGTGAAGGAAGAAGTTGCATTCAGGTTTTGGAATTAGGTTGCCGAAACTACAGTAAGAAGGATAAAGAAGGATACCTAATACCACAGCCGAGGGGTTCGCGCAGACTTCTATCTGGGCGTTACGAACCCATCAAACCTACAGAGCCATGGGAACAGCCAGACCAATGCAGAATGTTGGGACTTTTAGGGACGAGGGTATATGTACGATAGCCCGAGAACCGGTCACTAGAATTGTGATAGAGTCGTGAGCTACGTTCATTTTCCGAAAAGAATATTTCCACCCTCTACAAAGCTTTGGGTTACATGAAATTTCTCCCGAGGATAAGACTATCACCACTTTAGGTTCTAGGCTCAAGAACACTAAAGCATACTTAGAAAATTTTCGAAGAAAGAAGAAGAATTTGTTTGATCGTATGTGGCATCATCCACCCCACACATATTTATAGGGGCCGAAGCAGAATCCATGCATTGTTTCATGAAAGGTTGTCTTTATCAATACGAAAGGTTGCCATTATCCATATGAAAGGTTATCCTTATCCATATGAAGGGTTGCCTCTATCCATAAGGTTGTCCTTATCCATAAAATAATGCAACCGCCACTAGGCCACGGGATGTGTCCCTTCATGAAATTAGAATATTGGTTCGGTCGGTCTAATCCCAAACCAGTTGGTCGGTCCAACCCAAAATCGGTTTGCCTTGGTTAGTCCGGTTCAACCAAATTTCCAACATTCCTCCCCCATTTTAGTGTATTCATAGAATTCACTAAAATCACAACATTCTTCCAACAAAACTTAAGCATAAATGAAAATGTCGTGACGATTGAATTTTCATCTTAGTATATTACACTTGACAAATACTCGAATTCAAAGGGCATCATTAACGATTGAACCCATTGACTCATATGAATATTTGAAGATAATATACACTTAAGTTTTCAAACTTCTAAGTGCCTTGACACTATTAACCGCCATGTGTCCAATCCTTCTCATAAGCGCACACGAAACCAAAGTCCGGGTTTCTTGAAGTGGCTACACGTCATGCTTACGTAGGTCGAATCTTTTATATGTGTAACCGCATAATACACTTTGTCAAAGATTCAATTAAGAAGTTTTGAACTTCATCCTCTTCTCTCATGCAGGATAACAAGCACATACCTCGGGATGATAAATTTTGTGCTTCAATTTCTGATAATAAGCTTTCCACATTGAATTCAGCCTCTAACGTTGTATTAGAGCGGAATTGGGTGTCACAGTACCAGAAATTATATGGACTTTTAACCCATCCCATTCACAGACTTTATCACCAAGTCACTAATTAACCATTTCGTCAAATGATCAACCAAATTATCTCGAGTCTGGTCATATTGTCTAGACACAACTCTATGAATGATCAGTTCACAGATTTTACCGTGCCTTACTCCCACATGACCGTACTTGTCATTTTCTCTTGGTTATATGCCTTAGCCAAAGTAGCATTACTATCACTAAGAATAGTAATAGGTGAGATTGGTTTTGCCATAAATTAATGTCATAAACCAAGCATCTCAGCAATAATGTCTTTTCTCTAAGAGAAATCAAGGCCACAAACTTTGACTCCATAGTGGAACTAGTGATGCAAGTTTGCTTTCTAGAGGCCCAAAATATGGCGCCTCCCCCAAGCAAGAGGACCCATCTCAATGTTGAAGTATCACCTTTAACATGAGAAATCCAACTAACATCAACAAATCCTTCCAAAATGGATGAAAAGCCACTATAACTCAATACAATGTGCCTTTGAGATATCTTAGTACACGCCTCACTTCATTTCAAATGATGAGCGCCAAACATTACAAAATCAACCGACAAACATAACCAAATAGACGCTGTCGCCGGAAAATCCTCTCTGTCGCTGCCGGAAAATTCACCGATGACAATCTCTCTCTCTCTCTCTCTCTCTCTCTCTCAATCTATCTATCTCCCCCAAATACCCCCGCACAAGAAAAATGACTCTCTCTGTGAGTCCAAATCCCCTCGCAAAAAGAAAGGGGACGCCGGCAGGAAGGGGACGTCGGAATCCTGGTGGTCGCCGTGAAATAAAAGGTCGTCATGGGACCGCGGAAGGGAGAAGGTAGCAACCAGCCAAATTTGTTTATTTTTATTTATTTTTTAATTAAAAAATTTAAAAATCATGTAATTACTACATTACCCTTCATTAAATTAAATTAATTTGAGCCATTAGATTTTAATGAGTGTGAAGGACTGAGATCGACTTAGGCAAGTGACTAAGGGACCCCTCCTAATCACCAGATCTTAGCCTTGAAGTTGGTATTACACCATTGGTATGACCGACATGATTTATTTATTATCTGTCTCTAATCAAAACAATGTTATTTTAGTGAATTTAATTAATAAAAACTAATCTATCATTTATTTTTTAGTTTAAAATTTACGGTCGTTCACTTCATGGATTTAAAAATGAGGGTTTTGTAATTTAAAAACTCAATGATTTATCAAGTATTTGAGACATTATGGATTTGTAACAATACTTTGTTTGTTGAGATGTTTTATCATGGATTTAAGGGTTTGGGATTGTGAACTTAAAGTCCAAGATTACCTTACTATCATTTCTATTTGTTTTTCATGTTTATTATATATATGCATAAAACAAGTACAATGCGTACTAATAAGTATAATGTTGAAAAAAAAACGGGGAAATTTGGTTTTGACTTTTAACGTAAAAAATAGACATTACCCTATTAGTTACCAATTCTTTGTTCTCCTTTTCAAAAGTAAGATATATCAACATATATTAGAACCGAGAGAACAAATAATTACACGTTTCATAGTCGAAGGAAACTAGAACACAAGAATGGGCATAAAAAATATAAGGGGTTGTTTGGATGGATCAATCTAGAAATGAGACAATTTGATCAATTGTCTCATTTTATAAATGAGGCAATTAAAATAAGTCAATTAAAATTACGTACCCCCACCCTAGGCAATTGAAATTGACTCAAAACATACAAATTCAAAATACCTCAGGCAAATTGATCTATCCAAATTTTTTGGTGGTAAACGAGTTGATTAATTGATTAATTATAAGGTACAATATGTAAATGTAAGGACAACCTAGGAATGTTAAAAGTTAATGAGTGTATATGGATAAAATCCATCATGGATTTATTACATGTTTCAAATACCACGTCAACATGTGGGATTTATTAGTTTGTGTGGTCAACAAATTTGGACCCATAAAATCTGTGAGTCCCACGTATTTGGTCCCTAAAAAACGTGTAAGCAAATAATGGGTTTTTCTCGAATCCACGAAGCAAACGACCCCTTAAATGTTGATGTTATTTATTGGATTTAAGTATAAATGTTTAGATATTGATATTAAATGTTGTATTTTAATATGGGTATATGTAATTTTATTAATTATCATATGAATTGTAAGTAAATTGTCTTCAAATATGTTTTATATATATGATTAAATTCATTTATTGTTAATGATATTTCACATTTCTACATATTTTGTTAAACTGGCATGAACCGGCAAATACCGATTGTACCATTGGTCGAACAATTCTACTTGCTAAACCGACACAACGGTATAAAGAGTGTTGACAATATTTACATAATTGTCATGTTTAAATTTTAAGTTTAAACTAAAACAAACACAGCTCTATTCTCTTTCCAACCTCACCGCCAAAACTTCTTTACCATCGACCTTCGGTCTTCCAGCCGCCGGCCTTTGTGCTTCTAGCCGCTGTCGCCGCCAATCTTCCCCATCCTCTGCCATCCCTCCCCGAGACCGCTCAAACCGTCATCTTCCTCCGCCTTCACTAGCCATTGCATCTCATCTCGATCTCGCCGTTGCAAAGAAGTCAGAAGATAATAGAAGCTTGCGGAAGCAAAAGAATCTCGTTGCCGCTGCAAAGATGGGGAAAGGAAGGGAAGTGTGCAGATTAGGAAGAAGAGGGAAGGAAATGAAGAAGGAACCAAGACGCTCCTTTCCAACCCGCCCTGACATCGCCGCCTTTGCCTAGCCGGAGAAGAAGACGGCTGCTGCCCGCTGCATATAAGACAGTCAACCGAAGTCAATCCTTCGTTTGCCCTGTGTCCAAATCATTTTTAGGTTTGGTCCTCTTTTTTTACATAATTATTTTTTAATTTTAATTTGATTTAAATTGATCTGATCTGTTCTTTGAGACCGGATCAGGACCAGATAACAAACAATCTAATCCGTCTTCGGGCTTAGATTGTTAGTGTTGTGGTATATGATCCACGATTGAACCTCTCCCAACAACTCGAGTTATTGGGACCAACTGGTTCTTGACATGGTATCAGAGCCTTCTGTGACTGAGAGGTCTTGTGTTCGATTCCCGGTGACCCCCATTTGTTAAGCACATGGTATTCTTGTCTTAAGACCTGTGCAAACTTCAAACTCTTGTGAGTGGCTTTCGTTTGATGGGGCGTGTTAGTGTTGTGGTATATGATCCACGATTGAACCTCTCCCAACAACTCGAGTTATTGGGACCAACTGGTTCTTGACATAGATATGAGGTAAAACACCGTTCAAAATCGGACCGAAAATCGGAGAAAGACTGGATAAGAGAGTCCAACACCCCAAACCTAACCAACTCCCACCCTTTCAGACCTCAGACCACTCAAATCTCTACAAGCTCAATCTAAAATCAAGACCGAATTGGGACCAGACCGAATCAATACCGGAATGGATCAAGACCAGACTTTATCCAATCCTATCTTTAATCTTCATATTCCTAACAAATCTGGACCGGAAACGAAGCAATCCGACTCAATTTAATCGAACCGTATAACCACCTCTACCACCCGACGACCATATGCTAAACTATCACAACGATATAAACTAGTTTGATAACCTTCCACCTCACGTCCAGCTTCACTTTCTACCTCTCTCTCTAAACATTCAAGACCAAACCTTCTATATTTTCAACATTGCCCTTCGGATATATAAATCCCTTGGAAAAATTAAAAGAAAGGGAGAAAACGGGGGATTCGTGGGACACTAGCCTACGACCCAGCCGAATACTACGAATTAGATGATAAAATAAAATTTGTCTACCGAATCTACCCTTCTCCCTGTGGCTTCTCTTCTCTTGTGAGCACCTTCCCAATTTCAGCTTCCTTTTAGGTTTTTGCCTCTTTTTTTTTTTGGTTTGTCAAGTTATTATTTGTTGGGTTCTTGATCGCTTTTATTAATTTCCACCATTATTTTGACCGTTTCTTAGACAGCAATTTGGAAATTTCTGATGCCTGGATTGATTTCTTGAAATCCTGCACTGGGTTGGGGGTTAGGGTTTTATCATCTGATGCTCTTTGTTTTTTTTTTTAATTGAGACTACGATGATGATGAATTGTGGGTGAGACTGAGTCATAGTTGGGATATCCAATTTGTTTCTGCTCTTCGGTGTAAATTCTTGAACGATTCTTCGTCCGAAGAAGAAACAGGAGGAAGAAAGTAAATTTTGGAAAATTTCGTAATAAAGTAGAAAATATGTGGCCTATCTAGGTGATGGAGTTTCGATTAGGGTTAGGGTTAGATATTTAGATCTGCTATAATCAGCTTGAATCTTTTCCATCCTTCTTCTTGAGTTGGTACATCTGCAAAGAGCTGTCTATTCTGTTTGGCTGGTTCACAATCTGGGGAAACTTTCGATTCTGCTGCTTTGACTGGAACCCAGGAAATATCTGGGATCAACATACTGTAAGCACTAATCTGTGCCTTTTTTTCGTCCTAACCATTATTTGGTCCAATCCGAGAGGATCTTTCTTTCAATTTTTTTTCCTTTTGATGAGTGCCTTTCTTTTAGTTTTCCTTTTATATAATTGGGTCTAATTTAGAAAGTTCTTACACTGCCTGTTTGATTTGAGATCCAGGGTGGATATGGGAATTTGATTTTTCAAACACTCAGATATTACTTGACGTTTGTGAAATTTGATCAGTCTTTTGCAACTTAATATGGTAGTTATTTTATAAATAATCTATGCTGCCAAATCCAATGTGTGTAGACCCAATAGGTTTGTTTTGTTTATTACTATTTTTTCCTCGAGAGGGTCTCGACTCTTGACTACCGATTTATTCACTGAGATTTGTTTTGATCTGATCATGCATGCATATCTTGATCTTGTTTGCTTCAATTCAGCGATGTCTCTTCAGAGCACATCCAGCGTTGCTGGTCACGATGAACATTCATCTGAGATGAGAGCTGTCATCTAACAAATGTTTTGGGGGAGTAATTAATTAGTTTGTCGGTCTTTTGCATAAGTTTCCAGCCAAAATTTTGTTGTGTATGTCAACCATTTGTTAGATAGACTGCCCTTCACCTCAGCAGTGTTAGCTTTGAAGTACACTTAGATCATAATATGTCAAATAACTAGGATAGGGTATGTCAAATAACTAGGATAGGGTGTCTGTGATGTAGAAAACTCATTACACTTCTTCAGGCTGCATATACCGCGATGATGAAATGGTGATGATGCTTCACAATTCAGACGTTCCATTCCATTTACTTGAACTTTGTGATAATGAAATGGCGGCGATACTTCTTACTTTGGACTCATAGTTTATTGTGCTTGTATCCTTAGGTAGATGGGAACTGAACTCATGAGAGTCTGTGTTAAGGAAGAGAATGAAGAAGTTCCTGCAGTTCCTCCTGGATTCGAGTCATTCGCCCCATTTTCCTTGAAGAGGATAGAAGATGGGGGGAAGAGGGGAAGCCCAGATGGTGTTAGCTGTATAGATGTTGCCAGAACTTCTGGGCTGCAGTCAGTGCAAGTAAAACCAGAGCCTTGTACAATTGATACAGCAGCAGAGCATGTTAGTCGAATTGCAGTAAGCACTTCAGCCTCAACAAGTGTCAGTGGATCGCAATCCATTCAGGTGAAAACTGAACCTCTAAATAGTGATGCCAATAAAATCACGAAGTCTCTTAGGCGCAAGCCTTGGATAAATCATGGGCATTCAGATCGCTGTACAGATGATGATCCTGGCGGCGTGGACGTTAATCTGGTTAGTCTTAGGAGACTGTACATTGCAGCTCTTTGTCTTGGAATACTAGTGATATAGGCTCTATTTTCCTTCAATATTTGCTACATGTCGGGCCTTACGACTATTTCTTTTGTTTCAGAATCCGAATTTAAGGACTTGTCTTCCAAACGGTGTTGTTCTGGCCTTACCACAATTTGTTTTGTTTCAGAATCCCGATATAAGGACTTGTCTCCCTAAGGGTGTTGTTCGCGGCTGTCCACAATGCAAGGATTGCCAAAAGGTTAGTGTTATTTACTAAGGCAACCTTTTTTTGATAATTGTTTTTTTTGGTTCAGTCCTGTGCAGCTTCGTGCTGCATATGTTGGTAGAGAATTCAATTTTAACATTGCAACTCATTGACATTTTATATATGTTATGTACAACCATTGCTTATTCTGTTTGACCCTTTACCTAATGTCTTATATTCTGAAAGTCTGGTAACTGAAATCTGAGTCAACGGCACAGGTTACAGCCAGATGGCGTCCTGAATATGCTCACAGGCCTGATCTTGAGGAAGCTCCTGTGTTCTACCCTACAGAAGAAGTATCTCTTGTTGCTTATACTGTGTGTTTCTTTCTTTTTTATACCGTCAAGACATGAGATTGACTTTGTATTTCCTTTCTCTTTTCCTCTAGGAGTTTGAAGATACCCTGAATTATATAGCTAGTATACGGCTTAAAGCTGAACCTTATGGTATCTGTCGGATTGTCCCGCCTCCTTCATGGAAACCTCCCTGTCCCCTCAAGGAAAAGAGTATATGGGAGGGCTCCAAATTTATAACTCGTGTTCAGAGGGTTGACAAACTACAAAATCGAGGTTCTATGAAAAAGTTATCCAAGTTCAATAATCACTCCAGGAAGAAAAGGAGAATATGTATGAGAATGCCATTAGATTGTGGGCCTGATGTTGGGAGTAAATCCGAGTCTGGTGATACTTCTGCGGTTGGCTTGGCTGAGACATTTGGGTTTGATCCTGGTCCAGAATTTGATCTGAGTACATTTCAGAAGTATGCAGATGATTTCAAGGCCCAGTACTTCAGGAAGGATGCAGATCTTGCAAACAAATCATCCTTTGTAAATTGGGAGCCTACGGTGGAGAATGTTGAGGGTGAATATTGGAGAATCATAGAGAAGGCTACTGAAGAAATCGAGGTATAGTTCCGAACAGCTGAATCTTGCGGCTACACAGGGCGTAGTTGTTCATGTTGCATCGTTCTTTTCGGACAAGAGTTGTGGAATGAATTGGTCCTTACTTGTTTCTTTATCTTTTATAGGTTCTGTATGGAGCTGATCTCGAAACTGGCGTTTTTGGTAGTGGGTTTCCCAAAATGTCTGGTGAAGTTGGTTCTGCTGTGCAGGACCAGTATAGTAAATCAGGCTGGAACTTGAATAACTTCCCAAGGCTGTCTGGATCTGTCCTGTCTTATGAAAGTGGTGATATTACTGGTGTACTAGTTCCTTGGCTATACATTGGCATGTGCTTTTCGTCCTTTTGTTGGGTAAGTCTTAGTTTAATTGTAGGCAAAACCTTAACCCATGCCATAGAGCAGTATTAATACTGATGGAATTGATGAATTGTATGCATTCTGCTGTTTCATGGTGAGATGCATATTTGGGGTGTTATTTGCTTCACTTCTCCTTTGTCGGTATGATGATTGATGCACCTGCGCCTTTTATCTTGTTTTGTTTTGAGTGCCTTTTGAGCATGGCTTATTTGGAACTGTTTTGTAATCCTTTGGAAACTGTTCTTTTATTTTTATATATATTATAGATGCAAGTCAGTCGTGATTAAAGAATCTGCAAACGCCGCTCTACTGTACTGCTGTTAAAGCTGCTGAATGTTAGATCAGTCAATGGTTTTAGGCCTTTAACTTCTCTACTGGCTTGCCATTGATTCTAGTAATGCATTGTACACTTATTTCTTTGTTGCTGTTTTTCATGACCTGATCGTGTTTTTTTATTTCCATCTGGGGTGGCTGAATGCAGCATGTTGAGGATCATCACTTGTATTCACTTAATTATTTGCATTGGGGTGCTCCAAAAATGTGGTATGGAGTACCTGGCAAGGATGCTGTAAAATTGGAAGAGGCGATGAGAAAGCATTTGCCTGATCTCTTTGACGAACAGCCTGATCTGCTTCATAAGCTAGTAAGAACATCTCTCCTGGCGGCTTTGTTAAATATCTATATGTGGGTGGAAGTGATATATAAGTTAAAGCTGGTACTCCAACCATTCTATGCCATTAAACTTGCTTATGCCTTGTAATCCATTTGTGTCAGCAGCAACTTCTAGGGCTAAGATGGTGTCTCAATCAGTCAATTGCAACGTGTTCCTCAACTACTTGTGCATTGACAACTTTTATTGCTTAAGTTGGACTTTAGGAGTGGTTTAGCAATAATCATGCTATTGTTCTTTTCTTTTCTGTGATTGTTGAGATTATCGATCCATGGTAGATAAAGCAAAGCTGATCACCAAGCTTGTGATTGAGTTGATACGTGGATCTTTCAGCTGAACCAAGTTCTTGGATTGCAAGTTTGGGAATGTTACTCTGGTTTCTGGTCTTACCCAGCTTGAATTGAATTAAATTAGTAGTTTAAGAAAAGATATGGCTAAGCTACCTAGCACAATTTAGTCAAATCATACATGCTTCTGGTTTATGGTGGATAAGTATGAAACTTCAGGATTGGTTCTATCCTAAGTTTCTGATGCTATATTTGATGTTTTATTTTGGCACATAGGTGACGCAGCTTTCACCTTCGATACTAAAATCTGAAGGTGTACCAGTCTATCGCTGTGCACAGAATGCTGGAGAGTTTGTTTTGACCTTTCCTCGGGCATACCATGCTGGTTTTAATAGCGGTTTCAATTGTGCGGAGGCTGTAAATGTAGCCCCTGTTGACTGGTTGCCCCATGGACAGATTGCGGTAGAGCTTTACCGTGATCAAGGACGACGGACATCCATTTCGCACGATAAACTACTGTTAGGAGCTGCAAGGGAAGCAGTGAAAGCTCAGTGGCAACTCAATTTACTGAAGCGGAACACTGCAGATAACTTGAGGTGGAAAGAAGTTTGTGGAAAGGATGGAATATTAGCTAAAGCACTTAAGGTAAATTTCGTCTTTCTTATGTTACGTTATAGCTGGTTTTTAGCATGTTCGTGGGTGGTTGGTATTATATATTTGGGATTCTAGAAATCTGGCAGGTTTTGGGTATCACTATTATCATAAAGCAATCAGTGTGTTGAGTTCATCTTTTGACAGTCGCCATGCATGCATATATGAATAGAACCTGTTCTTCTTGTTTTTTATGTGTAGCCAAAATATTGTCTCTTTATTCCTCTTACGCTGATAATTTTGTATAGACACGCCTGGAGATGGAGCGGACAAGGAGGGCGATCCTCTGCAAGTCGTCGCAGACACTTAAGATGGCCAGCAACTTTGATGCAACTTGTGAAAGGGAATGCACCTTTTGCCTCTTTGATTTACACCTCTCTGCGGCAGGATGCCGGTGTTCTCCAGACAGGTACACATGTTTGAATCATGCGAATCAGCTGTGCTCATGCGCTCCAGGTGCCAGATATTTCCTCTTTCGCTATGAAATCAGTGAATTGGATATCCTTGTGGAGGCATTGGAAGGAAAATTGAGCGCAGTGTACAGGTGGGCAAGATCGGATCTTGGTCTAGCCCTCACTTCTCCTGCCGCTGGTAGGAAGAACATTCAAGATGGTAAGGTGTCTCATTTTCCCGAAGCATCATTGTTAGTTAAAGGGATGAATTCACAATCAGCGAAGGATTTCGTGAAGGAGACCAAGGAGAAAGGGATCTCTAATGATGTCACATTGGCATCAGCTAGAATTCTTGGTGATTCAACTTCAGACCACCAACAGAGACTACCTGAAACTGTATCTGGCAAAGATGTGAAGGCATCATCAGCATCCTGCAGTCCTCAAGCAATGGAGAAGGGAGTCATCAGATTAACCTTGAGAAAAAGACCCAGTATTTTGTCTACAGAAGCAAATATGTCTATACCAGGTTTAACCACGCAAGAGGTGTCCTGTCCTGTGGATGTTTCAGGGAAGTCTGAAGCACGAAAATCCTCGAATTTGGTTCACGATGAAGTTATTTTTCTTAGTGATGATGAGGGGGTTACTCCAAAAAAGGAAGTTCTGGAAAGAGCCAAGGGGAAAGAGGACTTTCGCACTAAGCATTCGGACCTCTCTGATAAGCTATCTTGTTCAGGTGATAGCCCATGTAACGACCATGACTATCCCAATGCTGCTGCTGCACCTGTTGTGAGAAAGGGCTCCATTTGCTCATCCTCCAATAATAGTCAAAGTTTAAGCAGTGCTGCTGTGACGGTGAAGGAAGAAGAGTCTCATCAAAGCCCTGGGGCAGTTTTGGAATCTTATAATCAACCTAATAGTTGTCTAATTGGTTCAAGCACTACAGGATTTGGTAGGGGTATTGTGGATTCTCTCCATTCAAGTGAAACAACCTGTAATGGTGACAATATAGGAGATGCTGGAAGCCGGCAGCCGAATCAATATAGCCATGGAAAATCTAGCTATGAAGATAGGATGATGGGGATAAGTGCAACTTCTAGTCCTATGGACTTGACTAAGACTACAACAGTGAGTCCATCTTGCTTGCAGAGTAATTTGGATCGTTGTTTGCGCCAGAAGGGCCCCCGTATTGCTAAGGTCGTGCGCAGGATAAATTGCAATGTCGAGCCTCAGGAGTTTGGAGTTGTTCTTTCTGGGAATACTTGGTGTAACAGTCAGGCAATTTTTCCCAAAGGTATGCTGCGTGAATTGTGTTAGTTAGAATTTGTAGTCAATAGTCCTCTGGCGGTGCTAGTGAGGAATGATCGGCTGTTTGTGCTTAACTATTTTTATCTGATACAGGATATAGGAGCCGGGTTAAGTATATCAGTGTCTTGGATCCAACGAGTATGTGTTACTATGTCTCTGAAATCCTGGATTCTGGAAGAAATGGACCATTGTTTATGGTAATTTCCTTCTCGGTGGAACTTTAAAACTAGACTCATATTTGATTTTATATTCATTCTGACTCAACTGTCCAACAAACTAGTACGGTTCAGAGATGCACAAATGTTAAATATCAACTGAAGGGTTTCAAGGGGGGTTTCGGAATGAAAAGAGAGCTTTTCATATCTGAATAAAAAGGAAACAAGAATCTTTCTTTGTTGTCCAGATGATCTAATAAGTTCTGAATATATGAACATAATTTTCAGGTGTCCCTTGAGCAGTGTCCAGCGGAGGTATTCGTTCACATTTCGGCTACCCGATGTTGGGAAATGGTGAGAGAGAGGGTGAATCAAGAGATAACAAAGCAGTATAAAATGGGTAAACCAAATCTTGCTCCCTTACAACCTCCCGGGAGCCTAGATGGCTTCGAAATGTTTGGGTTCTCATCCCCTACAATCGTCCAGGTAAAGTTTGTTAAACTGTCTGCTCTGTGTTTTGCTACCGAAAAAGAGTCTTGTCGGATAGGTTCTTAACAGTGTTAACCTCCTGAGGGATTCACTGCTTGCATTGCTGTTTAACGTTCAAGTTAAAACTTATTGAACAGGCAATCGAAGCATTGGACCATGACAGAGTTTGTACAGAGTATTGGGACTCGAGGCCCTATTCGCGGCCGCAAGGGCAGATACCACGTCATTCTCTAAGTCAAGCATCCCAGAAACCAAGTAACGGGGGAGCTGATGGTGAGGTAGATGAGATACTGAGAGGGGTATTCAAGAAGGCAGACCCCGAGGAACTAAGCAAACTCAATCGTCTTTTGAATCAAATGACGGCGCCGACTGCTGATAATCGAGACTTATTAACCAAACTTGTTAATGAAGAGATTCAAAACCGTTCCAATGGGAGGTAATTTTGATTGATGAATCAGGTCTTGTTCGTGAGCATTTTCAGAGGAGGCCGAGGATGTGACAGCGACCCGTTTGTAGCGTTGTAGGGTTCTTTTCTTTTGTTCTTTCTTCTTTCTTTTGGCTGACTGTAAATACACATCTCGCCTTTCCAACTCATACGGGCTCAATTCATTTCTTCCATTGAAACAAGGTTTTCTTCCACCGGTGGCAAATTTCCAGAGGAGACAAAGCACATCCAGATTGAAAGTTTCCGTTTTTTGGGGCCACACCGCAGGATTTTAGACAATTCACACGGTGCTATGCTGACTGACTGATCATTGCCAACGTCTTTGGTGTTCTGTTCAGACTTCAGGAAAATTTACCTCCTGCCATTCTACTGCTCTACTGGAGATGGGAGGTGGATTTATCAGAAAATGAAATTTGGAACACAATTAAACAAGCTAGCCAAACTTATGATTTTATGATACCAAAAAAATTGATATTGATTTTACTCTATGAACCTTAAAATCTTATAAATTCCATTTTTTATTAGAAGATTACTCTCATATTATCAAGAAAAAGAAGTTACACTATAGTCACATGGGCGTCTACAGGACTACCAAACTAGTGAACAATAAAAAAGCTTTTCTGGCCTCCACCCCACCCTACTCTCTCTAAGACCAATAAAGCGGACACAAAAAAGCGGACACAAAAGTAATGAAAGCAATGATGAAGCAACTAGATTTCTTTCAAAATAGCTCTCCCAACGATTTAAAGAACAGATGCCCCAACGATTTCACATCTCGAAGATATGTCAGGCACAATGCCACTCATTCCACGCCACGAGTCGTCAAACCCTCTTCTGTGGGGAGTACTCGTCGTATAATTTGCCGTAGAAAAAAAATCTTAGCTTAGGAGGAATCAATGCTCCCCAAAGTTTGCTCCAAAATCCTTTATCCCAAAGCCGCACTCATGGTTTAGCGCCAACCTCTCGACATCATCATAAGTCCATAGCTAAATGGTATCCTGATCTAACCGAAACCGAGTGCACCCCAGACGCCGCATTATGCCAAACTAGCTTATTAGAAAGCATGGAGTTCTATCAAGAGCAGCAGTTCACGTCCATGGAGGATTCCTCACCAACCCAGGAAGGAAGTGAGCCAGGCTACGCTACCAAAAAGAAAGCGCCTAGGCATACCGTCCTTTATGAAGCCGAGTGAGCAAAGAGTCGGGCTCTATTTCAAGAGCATCCAAGCAAATTTATCGAGAAGAGTCTGGTTAAACTCCTCAAGTCGTCTAAAACCCAATCAACCTTCAGCTTTGCTAGGGCACGACTTCTAGGATAATCAATGAATTTGCGTTCACCATGTTTAGCCTCCACAAAAAAATGTGCCAGGTGCCTGTCCAAACCCTTGCATAGTGTTTTAGGCAGCTAAAAATATGACATGACTTGAATAGGGAGAGCATTTACCACCGCCTTTAACAAGACCTCCTTGGCTACCCACGACAGACACCATTGTTTACATCGTTGCAACCGTTGAATGGCCTTTTCCTTCATAGATCAACATTTTTATAACTTAGATCTCTCCACCAAGGAAGGAGAATGATGACTCTCAAATTATAGTGTTCATCATTCCCATATATTATATATTTCCCTCTTCTATCAATTCTATCAATGCGTCTTTAGTATATTTTTGTCAAATTTTAGGCAGATATCATGACTATGTGGTCAATATGCTTTTAATATACCTAAATGTGCATTTGTACAATTTTAAGACTTTTTTGTATTCTTTTGTGTTTTTCAAGGTCAAACACATTTTATGATGACTTGAAATAACTATTGGATCAAATTGGCAGATCAAGAGGAACAACTACTAGAAGATTAAGATAATTCGTCCATTAAACGAGGCCAAATCGAGGGAAACTTTCATGAAGTCGTCATAAAAGCCCAAGAGGATTCCACTATAGAAAATTTCATCCCAAACACACAAAGAAACCCACGATGGCTTTGTGATGGTGCTAACTGCCGTTGGACCGAACCCATCAAGTCGTGCTGGATTTCACGGAGGATTTACTTATGGGCCAATCAACCCAAGGGAGGAAGAAAATCCACGACGACCCCAACGCCACTGGCCCAAGCCGAAGGAATCTTTGCGAGTATGCCTTGCTTCCTCCTCAAGTTAAGCAATCCGAGTCTCAGTGGTATAAGAAATTCTCAATGGTATAAGGAGTCTCTTCATTCTACCGACATAATGATACATATTTTGAGCCTCATGGGACAAGAATGATTTTTAGGACATTTAGAGGCAAATTTAGGCCAAAGGTAGCAAAAATGTCAAAAGTTATGACTAGGCTTCACAAGTCTCGACCATGACCGTAACATTCAACATGAGCCACGACTTTCCAAATATCAAGGGCGATTTCACAAGTCACGATCTAGCTTCACAAGTCACAGCCATGACCATAACATTCATCATCCAGTCTATGATGTTCGACAAACACCATACGACAGTTATTATGTCACGGTTGGCCATTCACAAGTCACGACCATGACCGTGACATTTTCTCCCTACTCTTGACTTCTGCACTTCAACTCGAGGATACGATGCACTTTTAGTCAATGCCAGGACCTGATATATGTCACGGTCGTGACTTCTGACCGTGAGTCGGGCAAATAAGGTGATAAGAGGATTTTTACGAGCAATTTCAAAGGGGACCGAGTTTTTTAGATGGCAAAATGAGTTGAGAAGAGTGTAGAGAGAGAAGTGATAAAGAACACACCCTTGGAGCTTCCTAGAGCCATCCAATCACCATTGGAGTGCAGCCCAAGTACCAAGGAGTGACGATCGAAGAAAGAGAAGTCGGTTTTCAACCTCTCAATGAAGAAGGTAGTTGATTCTCATGGGTTTTCCTTCATCTCCGTGGAGTAGTTTCTCTCTCAATTAGGTGTGAGGAACCCTAATTTCATGTGTTAGATTGATTGTTGCTTGAACCCTATGATTATGAATTTCTACTATCTATTTGATTGATGTTTATAATTAATTGCATGAGTCTTGATCATACTCCTTCAATTGTGCTTTGACTATGAGAGAGAAAATCTTTTTAGGTCAATAGAGCATCTTCAATTGAAACGTTTGTGAGTCGATAACATGAGAGTGAGTCGCATCATAACATTGTATTCAGTGTGTCTCAATAGCGAGAGTCTACTGTTTTGCATTCAGTGTTCTATACCGGTTGTAGAAACTCTCCCTCCGGAAAGTTCATCTAAATGAGTTTGGTTAGCTCGAATATGGATTCCAAACTAGCTAAGGACTGTTCGTAGTAAAAGTATTGAATCAATCAATCCTACTGTTTTCTCACTTTTGAATTTGAACCAATTTACTTTGATTTGCTTCATTAGTTTGCTAATCAACATCATACCTTGTTGGCTAGATAATAGTTAAGTTCGCGAAGAAATAGCAAACCTAGTGTCACGGGTTGACATTTTATTATTTGCTTCCCTATATTACACCCTTCATTGGTTATCCTCGCAGCCCCATGGTCGTCTTCTCACAACCACAAGGTCACTTCGCTCACGGTTGTGTGGTTTATTATTTTTGTGGCATAGCCTCTTGTGAGAGGGCTATATTCTTTTTGAATCATGTACATCTTCGAGATGATAACCGCTAAACTTGAAAATCCAGACCCATGAAGCCTAACTTAAATAACACTAATAGATATAAACTAATCTGACCTTACAAAAGCATTAGTTATCTTGTAAATCATCAATGGAACATATTAATTTTTACACCATATGTTGTCCACTATGTTTTCAAAACTTTGTTATTAGTTTAGCAATTGCAACATCTGAAAATTTTGCACGAAATAGGAATGCGCATTATCCGCAAATTCTCGCACTAACTGCTCGTAAAACAAACTGATCGAAAACCCGAAAAATCACTGTAAAAACAGAACCGATAATATCAGGCAGATTGGTTTTGATGCTTTTACCAGTTTCCTGGATTCCATTAAAGAAAGGGTTAATACCTTATTTTGGCCTGTACTATGACCATATAATCAACTTTGGCTAGGGATGGCAATGGGTCTGATCGGGGGCGGATAGTGCATATCCATTATCCTACCCAAAGTAGTTCGGGTTTTACCCATACCCATACCCACATTGAAATGGGTAAAAAATTAAAACCATGCCCATACCCGTTCGGGTTTCGGGTATCCACGGTTATCCATGGGTAATAATTTCTCTTCATAATTCAACCAATATGTTAACATTCACACGTATTCTTATATTACGTAATAGGAAAAGTATGACAATAATTCACTAGAATGAAGAAAATTAATTAAAACAACATAATTTCATGAAAATATTATATTTATATGATAAATATAAAATATGTTAGAGAAAAATAATGATTATTTCTAGACAAAATATATATGTTTGTGTATAATCGGGCGGGTTCGGGTTGGATAGTGAGAAACCCATGCCCACCCATTACCCGAAATATTCGGGTTCGGGTTTTACCGATACCCATTAAACGTCCTTCGGGTTCGGGTTTTACCCTACCCGATTAGGCTGGATTCGTGTGGATATCCACGGTTACGGATATTTTTGTCATCCCTAACTTTGGCCTGTGGTTTCAGAAATTAACATCCTGGGCTCAACTATGTAACATAAAGACTCAATTGGCTCGACACCTAGTTTGACCGTCAATTTGGATGGTCAACACCATTGATCGTTAGTTAACACGCCATGTCATTGTCTCATCAGTCTAAAAATCATTAAAAAAATTCAAATTCAAACTATTTTTTAAATTTTTATTATTTATAACCAAATTAACAAAAAATAATTTATAAAAAACATAAATTTTTTATTTTTGTGTAATTTGAAAATGATCAATTTTATAAGTTAACCAAAAATTATCAAATTTTTTTATATATTTAAAATTACACAAAAAATAAAATATATAATTTATATCATATTTTTTAAAATTTTTAAAATTAATTTGATAATTTTTTGTTAATTTATAAAATTTATCATTTTCAAATATCCCAAAAGGTAAAATATAAATTTTATTTTATATAATTTATTATTTTTAAATTATGGTAAATTTGAAAATAATAAATAATAGAAATTAGAAAAATAATTTGAATATGATTTTTTTAAATAATTTTTAGGCTGACGAGGCAATGACATGGTGTGTTGACCATCTAAATTGACGGTAAGATAATATGTCGGACCAATTGAGTCTATATGCTGCATAGTTGAAACTATGATGTTAATTTCTGAAACCACGGGCCAAAATTGATTATATGATCATAGTTCATGCCAAAATAATATATTAACCCTTAAAGAAACCAATACTTTTACTGATAAAGCCTCCGCTAAACCACTACCTCCATTTACCTTATCTAGTTCTCTCATATAAACCTACCTACTTCATGAGAATAACACTACCATATGGAGCATCAAAGGACATTTACGTTTTCCTATTTCAGTTTCAAATTGGGATATAACACGAAATTAGCGGAAAGATACGACTTAACAGTCCTGTTGTCGAATTAAAACAAGAAGAATTAGGGGAAGCAATCAAGTAACTCCGAGTTAACTCTTGTTGTGGAATTAATACAGGAAGAATTATGGGGAAGCAATCAAGTAATCCAATGTCAGCCTCACCGGCTTCACATCATTTCCACCTTCAAACTCAAGCCTTCCAATTCCACCCTTTCCTCCTCCAATAATGAGCTCAAAGCACCTTAACCTTCCCATTGGGTTGCATCTTGCTCATTCTTAAACACTCACCCAATTCCCATCGCCAATAGTAAATCCGAGGGTTTATCGTCATACTTTTGGTGCTGGACTTTCTACAATGAATTTGGACCGAAATCAATCAGACTATGAATTTGAGATGAATTCACTTGTCTACATAAAATCACTATAGATTCGAGCAATGTAGATTTCAAGATCTATCACTTGACAGATTTCAACCAGCAATGGATTTAAAATTCTAACATATGGTTCTCACTGAAAAAAAATTCTAGCATACGTCCTTATTATCTTTAAATCTAATCATTACAGCAATTTAACATTTTGAAATCTATCTATTCATTCAAAAACTGCATCCAAACCCCCTACACTCCTCAAACCAGTACATAACTCAAACTTACACAGCCACTAACTCCCAAAATTACCACATAACTCAGCACACCTTACAAGTGTAATTTAGTATTTTGCAACTATCACAAAGAGTAATGTATGGTACCATCAAGACTTAATTAACAAACTTCTAGGATGGAAAGACAATCAGTTCAAGCAACTGCAGAATTACCTTAAACACTGGTAGCGTGTGCATTAGCCAAAGTTGAACTTTGACTTTTTGTCAGCAGGTTTTAATACTTGAAATGAGCACATAAGTGTCTCATCAACACTCATCATGGCACCGGCATTATCAAACTCTCCACAATAATTAGGAGCAGAAAATATGGTTAGAAGCTGTCTGTTGGCAAAGAACTCATATCCATCCTCCACAACCTGCACCAACCATAAAAGAAAATTTTAGTGAAACGGTCGACCAAAGGCCCAGATCGCGAAGAATATCATCCACACAGCTCCAGTGACTCTAGAAAAGAGAAAAAAGAGACACCAAATGCTAGAGGATTTTATCAAGAATCCATCCCTCCATGAGAAGATGAGATCCGGAAATATACCAGTGAAGGCAATATGGGAAAGGCTATGGATGTAAGCAAAATGAGATTGTAGGGGATAACTACCATAAGACCAACAAATACAGCCAAGAATCACAAGCAGCCACAACCAAGATTGATCATAAAAGGGCAAGGAAAAGTTCCTTATTGTATGTAGTTCACCGTCTTAGAGGGTCAATGAGGAGCACATGATAACAATGTGGAATAATAACATGAACAAAAAATTGCGGCAGTAACCTGGTGAGCGCGACATATCAGATCCAAATCATGCTTCTGAAGGAACTCGGCCACCTTATCAGGACCAAAAGTAAATGAAACTCCCCTGTCATTCATACCCCAACCCTGAACGTCTTTGCTAGGATCAGACCACAGCAGATCACAGAGCAAACCTGTGTCTGGTATATCAGTTGGGCGAGCCAAGTTTCTGATTTGATCCAAATTATGCAAATCTGGGGAAAGGCCACCATGCATGCAGAGAATTTTCTCATCAACTAGAGCAGCCACTGGGAGACAGTTAAAGCAATCTGTGAATGTCTTCCAAATTCTGACATTAAACCTCCTTTTACACTCGTCGAAGAAACCATATATACGATTAATTGAAGCAGACTCATGGTTTCCTCTCAAGAGAAAAAAGTTCTCTGGATACTTTATCTTATATGCAAGTAGAAGACATATTGTCTCAAGACTTTGCTTGCCTCGATCAACATAATCGCCCAAAAATAAGTAGTTTGCATGTGGAGGTAATCCGCCATATTCAAATAGCCTAAGAAGATCAGAATATTGACCATGGATATCACCTGCAGATGACCAACAATGCCTATCAGTCAGGTTGAGTAGATTTTCACGAAACTTGCGTGATTTTTTAAGTGATAGAATGATAAAGAAAGAAACCAGCTAAAATAAGTAACAAATAAGGCCCCAGCCTCCTTTTCCATTCTTCTTCAGGATGAAAGCGTTTAGTATGGTATTTAGGAGACATAAAAGATAACAGACCATCATGAAAGAAGAATTTCAATCAATGAAAGGAGACTTTGAAGATTCTCTATTCGAAAGAAGAAGGCATTCGTAAATTGGCAGAATGTTCTTTGCAGTAAGCATACTCTCCCCAATAGTATTGCTTCCTCTCATGGCTAGTGATTGTGAACCGTACAGCTACAAGTTATAAGCTTAAATAATGGGGAAGATTACAAATGATGTTTGTGTTCTTTGTGACGAGGCTACTGAAACAAGTTACTTATTTTTATGCTGCAAATAATCAACATATTTTGTAGCTTCTGTCTTTGGAGGTCTGATTCAGGTCTGGCCAGCTACATGGGAGGAAATGCTTCCTATGGTTTGTCAATTCAAAACACTCAGTTGTTTGCTAATGTTTCCACATCATTCTAGTCGCAGGTTGTAGCATTTCATTGTTAAGCTGTTGCCTTCGTAAATTTTTTGGCGGATTGCCATGACCAAGTGTGCTGAATGAGATTGACTGGGGTATTAGGGGAGGGAGGGGGGGGGGGGGGGGGGGGGGGGGGAGGTCTAATGTGAACACATTGAGCTTCATGCAAGTTGTTATGCAACAACTAGAATCGCCAACAAGGAATGATGAAGCACTGAATCAATTCAAAGATTCACTCTCGGATATTATACCCCCAGGGTTAAAATCACAATGGTTCCATTTACGAGTGGAAGCTGGCAGGGGACAGTTGATAGTTATGAGAGGCACGCAAAGATAGGAGGGAGTCATTAGCCGCTACTATATAATCATATGTCAGGGAACTTATAGCTAAACCAACAAATGCAATAACTGCATATCAACTGGTCTGACAAGCAAATGCACAACCAGAAAAGAATAGCTTCGAATGTGGAATTAAAGGTTGAGAGGAACCACATGTAATGAAAACAAAGCTAGATCAGAAACTAAAAAACAATGCAAGTTCATTCAATTGCATATGAGAACATAATGTAGTAGTAAAAGTACCACAAATCTTGATGGGTGCTTCAAGCTCTAACAAATTGGGTTGTTGCAAAAAGATCTCTCGAGATGCCCCGCATAGTTGCCTGATTTCAGCCTCGGATAACTGGACCTGCTTCGCAGGTCTACTGCGAACGTCTAAAAGCCGCCGAATAATATCATCCAAAACACCCGGTTCCATTTCCTAACCTTGCAAGTACAACCCTTCCGCTTTCTGTTTTCCTTAAACAAAGAACGGTTCATCATAAGACAAATAGAGCCACCTTTACAATCAAATAAACGCTGCAAATTGGCAATGCAAAAAACTCTAATCATACGACTGATAGGCACCACAAAAATCAACATCCACAATACAACCAATCTCTTCAACAAGTGTGTCAGGGTAACAAGACCAGCTAACCCAAATCAAATATTACATCAACATCTTCTCCTCTACACTGGCAATAAACACAGGAGATATGAAAGCCCAAACACTCACCTTAAGCTCCTGGCAATCGAAAATGTTAACAAACTCAGGAGCTACTCTTCAACAGGAAGACTGGAAGCTGAGGATAAAGCTGGAGATTTGAAAGATGGAAGATTTAAACCATAGAAATTGAGGAATATCCTAAGATACAGAGAGCAAGAAATGCTCGGATAGAACAACGCACAATGAACCCACAAAAAAAAAAAAAAAACTACTGAGCGAAGGTAACAGGCAACGGAAGCAGGAAAGTAAAAATAACCAGAGGGAACGAGGCTGTAGGACGAGTGACCTTAGCAACATGATGGTGAACAGGAGGATGGAGTTAGGAGAGGGAGTTTCCTTTGAATGGAGGCAGACGCCTTTAAGAGGAAATGCGTCGCGGAGGCGCCACAACAGCCAAGTCAACGACTTTGGATACAGAGAGACAAATGATATTAGAGCAAGGAGAGCGGGAGACGGTGGCGGCGTGAGCGAGGAAGGCAACGGAGCAACCAAGGAGAAAAAAAGCAGGTTCAATCGAATCGATCGAAATGGATGGAACACCCGAAAGAAAGAGTGTCGACTGTCGTCCACCGTCGACCAAAATCGACTATCTATACCATTTCGTCCTCCGATGGTACGGGGAAACGGAGAGACTGAGCAGCCCACGCCCCACGAAGCTTCCTTCCGATGAGAGGGAACGGCCCTAAACGCTTGAGAAAGAGGATTGATTTTGGGTTTAGGGTTTCGTTTTCTTTATTTTCGTTATTATTCCGATTCCAGTCTCCGCCCTTCCAACGGTAAGTTGCACGAATATTTTTTTGGGTGAGAAAGAGGAAAAAATCCTACAATACATATATTTTAAAAAAAAATTCCCAAAATACACACGTTATAATTTTATTTTCCAAAATATACATGTTTGGGCATCACCGCTGTTGTCAACCGCAGTGAATGCATTCACCGCGGCAGACCAAAGCGGTGAATGCATAACCGCGGTTGACGGCCGCGGTGAATGCCCGACGTAGCACTGAAACTTCAAACAAACGTAACTTTGTGCTCGGTCATCCGATTGTAGCGAATTTTTTTTATTTCACATAATTTTTCAAGATCTTTTAATCTGCAACAAGCCTTCATCCCAAAAAAATTCGTTTGCTACCCCGAACGAGCAATTTTTTGATTTTGACAAACTTTGGAAGACCGTAACTTTATGCTCCACAATCCGAATATCATAAAACTTTTTTTGATTTCGCATAACTTTTGAATTAATAAAACTTTTATTATAACCATAATTTTGGAAAGTATGTGGATTTGTGAAAAGTAAAGGCAAAGTTATTGCCAAAATCTCTTATACCCAAAAACATTTCTTGTTTAAAAAATTCTTTCCTTGTAAAAGTTGTAGTTCTTAAAAAGTTATGCGCAATAAAAAAAACTTTACGACGTTCGGATTGAGGAGCTAAAAGTTATGGCCTTCCAAAGTTTGGCAAAATCGAAAAATTGCTCGTTCGGTGTAACAAACGACATTTTTTTTAGATTAAGTCTTTAAGCATATTGAAAGATCTTGAAAATTTATATGGAATAAATTTTTTTTTCCGCTACAATCGGATAACCGAGCACAAAGTTACGTTTGTTTGAAGTTTCAGTGTTACGTCAGGCATTCACCGCGACCGTCAACAGCGGTGATGCATTCACCGCTTTGGTCTGCCGCAGTGAATGCATTCACTGCGGTTGACAACAGCGGTGATGCACAAACATGTGTATTTTGGGAATTTTTTTAATAACGTGTGTATTTTGGAAATTTTTTTAAAAAACATATGTATTATGGGATTTCATCCTGAGAAAGAGCAGCCTAGTTATTGGGTTAACTTGAAGATTAGTTGGTATATACTAACTAATATCCAAAATGTATGAACTAATATCCGAGTTCGTTAAGTATCTAGATAGCATATATTAGCATTCAAAACATCACAAACTAGTATCTAGATAGCAGATACTAACTAATATCTACAATCAACCAACTAGTATTCAATATGGATACTCTTATGGGGTATCTGGATACTCTTATGTGTTATCTCGATACTAATTATGTGTTGTTTGGATACTATTATGTGTTGTCTATATATTAGTTTGTGAATTTGGGATAATAGTTGATTCATGGTGGATACCAGTTAGCAAACTTTGAATACTAGTCTATGCTCTCTAGATTCTTTAGTACTTAGATATTAATTCATGTATTTTGGATATTAGTTAGTATCTGCTAACGAATCTTCAAGTTAGCAGATTAACTTTCCCCTAGAAATAGGAGAAACAGAGCGCAGGGGCGCTCTAACCCTTATCCATTAATAATTCGAGGTGTCTGTACGTCAAGAGAATCAAACAACAACCAGTAGCATAAGGTAGGACCCGAGGCATCCAATACATGTATCCCCGTAGGTAGCGAATGACCCACAACGGCCATGAAATCAGCAACATAATTACTTTCACGAAAGACATGTTCTAATCTAACCTCCCATTGACGATCGATGAGCTATCAGATCGATGTTGCCAGCGTTCGATGCGGGTGGTTATCTTTGTCCGTTTGGATAATCGCTAACGCCGTCCTAGAGTCGGTCTGAAGCCGCACTTTTCGTATCCCCATATCCAAGCGATATTAAGGCCATGATAGATTCCGACCACTTCTCGCTATCCCGAAGGTCACCTCCCGCCGTAGCACTCCCTGTAGCTAATATCATTGATCCATCCGTGTTCAGAGCAATCTAGCCTGGAGGCTGCCTCTCCTAGCTGACCAGTCTCGAGCTCCTCTCACCTTCGGAACCCATGACTTGATGCATCTTGTTGAACGCAAGGTGGCATTGTTGGTGTGCACGAATATATATTAGGATAAATATAATAAGTCAATTTTTTTTTTAATTTTAAAATATCAGTTCAATTTTTTGAATTTTCAAATATGGGAAATGGTAGGGTACAAAACCTATCCCATAAAACCTCTTTTTTATTTTTAGAAAGATTGACGCATGAGCGCCTAATACCTACACCTATCTAACTAACACAAAAACAACCATAAAAGTAAAAGTGTGAAAAAGAAAAAAGGGAAACTTACAACAGACAAAATAGTTAATAACAAAAGAAGATAGAATACGAGAAAGAAAATAAGACATAGCTAAACACAATACACAAGAATAAGATTAACAAACAAAAATTATAACGACTAGAGCAGTAGTTCTCGGCTTTTCCTAATAACCTAAGAATTCTCCAACAACGGTGCCAAAAACTTGGTGAAAGCTATAATGATTTGTAAGCTCGATCGATACAACTATCCTCATGGCAAGAAAACTACTGGGATTGTATTCCCTAGAGTCTCTTTCTCTTCATTACTTCGATCCATCTATTAGTATTCCAAAAAAGGCCATGGTTGAGGCACCACAAAATGAACTTTAAAGCTAGTACAACGAAATGAAACAATTAAACTAAAGAGCGTCAAATTAAAGAGCACAAACGCATAAAGATAAGAATACAAAATCTTTTTTTAAGTAATGCATGTATTTCATCAAAAGGTGCGCACTTTGAGTAGGTATAAGAGACCATAGTACAAACTACCCTACTAATGATCAATGTTGTCATCAGCGAACCGGAATACGACCCGATAATGTGAATGGCTCGGTCTTTAGCGGTCCAACCGACATTAGATCGTTTAAAATCGTTAGAGAACCGGTACATAATAAACAATCAGTATAAATAGTGGAAACTTCTTAATCATTGTAAACCATGACTAAATTAGTAAATTACACTCTTAACAATTCGAGAACATAAGTACCAAAAGTTCTAAAATCCAATTCCAAACCACCACTTCGTTCCAAAATAAAAGCAGTGTCACACGAGTCTGAACATGAAACAAGAGTCTCAAAAATGGAAACCACTGAAAGTCTCAAACTCAAACAAGTGAACAACTATCAAATACAACTTCAACACCATCTCATTCACCACCACTAGCATCAGATGAATCACTGCTTGAGGACACCATGCCAATTGTTGTGCTACCATCATATCCATCATCGTCTGATAAGAAAACAAAAAATATGTTAGAAATCATGAGTTAAAAATGTATCAAAGTTGACAGTTTTTCATTTACTAATATGTAAATCCAACCTTCATTGCGACATATTTTCCTACTTGTAGCTCCACTTCCTCTAGGAATTTCATTAGCATCATTCTCAGCCATAGCTTGCATCAACTCATAGAAGAATTCTGCAACTACCATATGGGTTCTATGAATTTCATCCTAAGTAGCCATTGCACTTTTGATGTCTGGTTGAGACCCAAGAGTGGTTCTTGGAGTAAAAAATCAGCTCCTTAGCTTTCTTCATCAAGTCACTAACATCTTTAGTTGCCAGTGTTCCAACTAACTCATCCACATCATCCTCTTTTCTATCAATGCTCGGATCATTAGATTTCTTCTTCCCTTCCTTCTTTTCATCATATTCTTTAAAAATATGGGCAAATCTCACACGCACTTCATAGGGAACTTTTGAGCATTTCATAATATTACCTTTTGAAGAATGAGCAAGATGCTCTTTCATTGATGAATCCCTCCTCCTTTTTTGACAATTCTACACAACATGTATTTAAGTGCCTTTACCTTCCCATTATCACCTTTGATTTCTTGAACGTAATTCCAAGCTGGATCGATCTTTGCCCAACCAGCTTGCATTGTGGAAGCAGTATAGCTCGGTGTTGTTGATTGGGTACCACCACTATCTGGATTTGGATTACTCATCTATAAAGAAACACCGAATCAAGCAAATAAAGTGGGTTGATTCTCTACCAAATCAAACATTTAAATCAAACAACAATTGAATTAGTGGCTCCTGTTCACAGTTGAAATCAAAATAATAAAATGAGTTCAACTTCACTATTAATCAATTAACTTACCTCGAGTCGAGTAGGGCAGTGACCGGTGGGAGATGCTGTAGAGGTGAGACGGCCGGAGCAGGAGCAGGGGAGATGCGCTGGAGGAGCTGCTACAGGGAGATGCGCTGGAACAGGTGAGATGGGCGATGACGATGGCGAGCGTGGAGCTGTTGCGCGGAGGGGCGATGGGGACGACGCCGACGGAAGCGCCGAAGCTGGGGCGGGAAGTGTCGAAGGTGGTATTGCTTGGCGCCGCTCGTCTCTCCCTGTTCGTGAAGAAGACAAAGGAGATGAAGGTGAATTAGGTCTCTAGGGTTTTTTCCAGCCCCCGACGATTTTTCCTTTAATTTTATGATTTTCAGTTTTTGATTTTTTTATTTATCAGAACGGCCAGAGGGGGGGGGGGGGGACCGAGCGACTCGAGATAATAACCGCCTCGGCCACTCGTTGACACGCTACAACACAATACCAAACTGCGACCAAGTGTAATCGCAGAATGGAAATGCAGAATAGTGGGTAAGCTTTATTTGTCAACCCGGGGTCTAGATCTACTGCCTACTCCGTGGTTATCTATTATCTAGCGGGAAAAATTTAGTGAATGTGATTTAAAGCTAAAGCATAAAGAAAGCAATAAATTGCCCGGTTTTCTGGAGCAAGGGAAGAGTCGCTCGGGATTGGGTCCCCCTAGCTCCTTAGTTAGGTCCAAGTTGTAATGTTCTTTGGTTGATTTACTATTGATTAAACTGCGGAAGATCCGACAGTAGCTTGAAATCTCTTAAGCTGACCAAGCCCTCTTAGACAGACTAACCGGCAGACGACTAGTCTTCACCGGGATAGAAAGCTAAGACAATTAACACAGAACTCCACTAATTGAACCAGATTCTAGTACAAAGCAGTGAATTGACTAACTCTCGTACAATCAATTCACTCCTATCGATTGAAGAAGCTCTAACAACCTAATCAGATTCAATCTATCTCAATTTGCAGTAGAAATCAAAAGAAGTTGATCAGGATTCAATTGACTCAATAAACACAATTCAATAAATTAAAATCAATCATATATCAATCCAAAAGTGATTACAACTCAAATCCCTAACACATGGAACTAGGGTTCTTCATACCCAAGTGAGAGAAAGGTCTACTTCATAGAGAGAGAGGAAAACAGAAATCAAAGCAGTCATACTCACAAAGATGGGAATAATATGCTCTGGGATGTCAATCTTCACTCCTGGGGATGCAATATGGGCTTCAATGGTGAGAAATCCACTCCAAAATAGCTCCTATGGTTTGTTTTTCGCACTTTCTCTCTCTAGAACTCTGTTTTTTATTCAAAAAGTTGAATCCCTTTCCTTTGGCTTGAATCTGCCTCTTTCAACCCGATTCTGGGTGAATTACGGGCACAAGCACGACCATGCTTCTGCCTTGACCGTGCTTTGCTCAAACCACACGTTTCGCTTAGGCTAAAACGGGAGAAAACATGGGCAAGTCTGGGTTAAGCACTAGCGGTGTTTTCCAAAGCATGCTCGTGCTTTTCTCCAGGGTTGCCCGTATTTTGTTTTTCTTTAGCATCCTCTTGGTTTGCTCTTGATAGTAAAAACACGACTAGGCTGATGAAAAGCACAGTCATGCTTTTCTTCTGGGCTACCCGTGCTTTGGTTTTCTTCAGCACTCTTCATGGTTGGCTCTCGTCAGTAAAAGCACTGTCAAGATGATGAAAACCACGGTCGTGCTTTTCTCCTTGCCTGCTTGTATTTCATCTCCAAAATCACCAAATGATCTCCAAACGACCCGAAACTTGCGCCTATACCTTCGTATACCTACCAGGACTTGAAATATAACAAAATAGCATAACCTAGCGTAAAATAGGTCAAGGAACCGCAAATCCGAGCCAAAATGGTTAAGAAATAAGGGTGCAAACATATGCAAATACAACGTTATCACTCGTCGGTCGCTCCAAAAATTCGGAACGACTAAATGACTTATCTGAGCCAGTTTTACGGCTGGGTGGCGGCTTAGCGGTCCGGCCGACTCGGCTTGGTCTTAATAACACTGCTAATGATCTTCTTATCATACTACTTCCTAGTGCAATACTTTATATTTATATAAACTAAATCACTCACTGATACCAAAGGCTTCTCTTAAATGGCGCACGAGTAGCCTCTATATCCCCTGCCAACTTCCATTCAATTACTTTCAACATTTTGTGAATCAACTTAGGAGCTATTAATCTTTCTTTTCCAAACATATGTCGACATCTTTCACGCCATATCTTACTCAGAAAGAGGTTCCAGACCAATCTATTAATTCTGCAATGTTGAAATTAAAGAGCACAAATGCATAAAATTAAGAATACAAAATCTTTTTTTAGTAAGTAATGCATGTATTTCATCAAAAGGTGCTCACTTTGAGAAAGTACAATAGTTCATAGTACAAACTACCCTACTAATGATCGTCCTATCACACTACTTCCTTGTCCTGGCTTCTTGCAAGCGAGTTACAGCTTGTAATCCAAATCGAGGACGAGTTTTTGGAGTTAACTCACCCTCGCGGGATCGCAACCCTCTGTTCCAGACATTGTAGCACGTGTGTCACCTAGAGAATAAGGGGCATGATGGCTTGACGGGGTAATAACAATCATTTCCAGCTCTTCTTCTTCTTCTCCTTCTTAAACCTCTTATTCATATTTTTCATAGAGATGTATCTAATCAAGGATAGAACGAGATCCATTTTTCATCATATTTAACGGACTCCTTGCCCGATGTTGCTAAATTATAACTAATGTTGGAGAGTGAGGTGACCACTTGGAAGTCTGAGGACCTTTAGGCCTTGTTTGCTTAATGGATTTCATTATAGATTTGGTACATAAAAACCAACCATCATGGACTTTGTACACAATCCGTCGTTTGCTTGATGGATTTAGTAGGGACAAATCCATGGACCCCTGGGACTTGGAAATTCCATCTCAAAGGGTGGGATTTGTGTGGGTGTCTCAAGTCCATGATGGTTATTTACTATTTTATCCTCATTTTGTTTTGTTTCTAACAATAAATAAGATACAGTAAGGGTAGATAGGTAAATTCATAATGTAACCATAATTATAATTATGCAAAATCCATCATGAAATCTATCAAGAAAACAATGGTTTTATCCAAAAACCAAATTGTCCAATTCCATCATAAATCCTTGGTTTTATAAAATCCCAGTTTTGACCAAAACCTTCATTTATCAAATCCATGAAGCAAACGAGCCCTTAGTACTGTACCTTACCTTGAACCCGCAGCCCTCGCACCAAGCAAGATCTCCCTGGCCCCTTTTCTTTCTTCATTCGTCCTTTTTCTTTGCTTTGAAATACTTTGTATTTATACAAACTAAATCAGATTTACTGAAACTAAAGGCTTCTCTTAGATGCAACACAAGTAGCCTCCATATCCCTGCCAACTTCCATTCAATTACTTTCACTATTTTTTGAACTAGTTCAATAGCTGTCCATATTCTTTTCAAAACACATGTCGCCATCTTTCAGGCCGTATCTCACTCAAAAAGAGGTTCCATACCATTCTATCAATTATGCAATGTTTAAACCTCTCAACTGCTAGCATCACCCCTGCTTCCAATCTCCATGAGGTATGTATGTCCAGTTCGGTGGGGGGGGGGGGGGGGGGGGACGTCTGCAAGATTTGTTGCACAAAGACACACTCAAAATATATATGATATCTAGACTCAGTATAGTCTAGGCATAATATGGAGCAAGCATTCACTTCAGGTTTCTAGTTCCTCACTTAATCTAGAGTGGCCATCTCTACTAACCATGCAATGATCGAGTTCCTGGGAATCATGAAGTGTTTTTTGATTCAACTTAAACCATGAGACATGTGCTTGTTTTGGTCTCAACTCCTCCCAAATGTTACTTCCTGAGTATGTCACTATTAACTTATTTTTCCACATCACCCCATTTGATACAACCAACATCTTCCCTTCACCCACTGCTATGGTCTTTAATATCCTATTCCATGCCCAGGATCCAAGAGTGCTTACTTCCCAGCATTTCATATTGTGAAGCATGTATTCTTTTAACCAAGCAATCCATAGAGATTCTTTGTGACCTAAAACTGACCATACATGTCACAACAAACACAAGCAGTATTCCAATTGTTCAGGTCTTTAATTCCTACCCACCTTCCTCTTTTAGTATAACTATAATTTGCTAAGATACTAAGCCTACTGACTCGCTATGACACAACTCCTAACAAGGCCAAGTGTAACCAATGAAAGGGACTGCAGTATAGTGGCTAAAGTAATAAATATCGAATCCACTAGTCTCTAGAGTTACTATTACTCAGCTTCAGTTCATTATCTAGCAAACCAGATTAAGATGGAAGAACTAAAACTACTCTAACAAACTACAGTTAAAGTTAATCTAATTACAAGTTGGGAACTCACTTAGGTATGATTCCCCTAGGCACTAGCCAGATTAAGGATTGATGATCTCTAACCTGTTTCACTTTCATTCACAATGCGGATAATCCTTGACTAGACCTTGAGTCTCGACTAAAGGAACAAGGCCCTCTTGAGTCAATTTCCTAAAGGGACGTATCCTTCTCTAGAACAACCGATCAAGGCATTATGAAATAGACTCCCTCTATCGAAAGAGGTTCTCAATCGATACAAAGTAGTGAATCAACCCTCGACTAAAGCAATCGATCCACTACTATCAATCTATGGTGCTCTATTGACCTAATCAGGTATTCGCTCTCATAGGATCAAAGCAGAATCAATAATCTCGACTAAAGCAGAATTGAATCATGAAAACGTGCATAGATTGAATATGAACTCAAGATTATCAAGTAAGAGTACTCATACAATCATCCAATCAAACAAACACAGCTAGGGTTCCTCAAAACCTAAGTGAAGGGAAGTTACTCCATAGAGAAGAGAGAGACTGCAGTAAGAATCTTCAGATGATCAGTCTTCAAGTCCGGGCTTGTTCCTCGAGCTTCCAAGGAGAAGAAATCCACCAATTCCACTCCAAGAATGCCCTAAAATCGCCCTCTCTCTCTTTGGTTCGTCACTTGGGTGTTTGGGATCCAAAACCCAGCTCCCCTTGCAAAAACGCACAAAACAGGCTTTTAACAGCCTGCGTTCGTGATCCCCGGTCAGAATACCCGGTCGGGTATTTTGGGTGGCGACCGGGGATTGTTTAAATGCACCGTCGAGGAACAGGGGTTAATCCCCGGTCAAGGCCAAGAATACCCGACCGGGGATTTATGATTACTGCCCGGGCCCCCTTCTGCTTCTCAGATGCCCAATCACATATTTTCCCCGGTCTGCTCCAAATAATACCCGGCCGGGTATTTCTGCTCATGGCCGGGTATTTTTGCTCCTCCAGCACACTTCAACCCAAACGTGCTCATTTCGACCCAAAACTCGTTTCTTCGCCTTGATGCCAACGCTAAGCCCTGAAATATGACATAAACGCACAACCTAGCGTGAAATCGGCTCAAAACACGAGAATCAATATCTCAAACGGCTCAAGAATAGGGGTAAAAACATGTGAAATTAATGGTCTATCAAAATCCCCCACACTTAACCATTTGCTTGTCCCCAAGCAAACCTAACTCAAACCAATGCAACTCTCCAGACCTCTATAGCAACAAACAACCCCGATCGTCGGTAGAGGATTTCCTAGATCATATAGCAGCTTACGAGGTCAACTGGTCTTCTAAGACGTTCCCTATCTCTCTCAATGCGAGTACTAGACTCAAGCCAGGGTCACGAGAAGAAGTAGAAGTAAGACAGTCAGTTCATGGATAAAGGGACTCACACCATTCACAACCAAGGACTCGTTGTACCGGGGTACTCTTTCACTTCATTTCATCGTTGGAACCCCTTTTTCACTTTCACTTCACTTTTTTTTTCTTTTTATTCACTTGGCAGAGGTTCCAACTGCAGTCTTTTGCACGGTCGACCCTTATTAGTCGAGCAAGAGCAATTTCTGTACATCTGGCGCTCGCCAGAGTACTTCTTTTAACTCTTTTTCCTCAACTCGTGTGGAGGGTCAATGAAATTAAGGGAGGTCAGAAGCTCTATCCGTGCGCTTAAAAACACATCCTCGAGTAGGCAAAACGTTCAACGGGTGGAAGTTTTACTTGTACTAGAGACAACTTAGCTTCACCTTGTAGGAGTACCCCACTAAGGATCACTAAAATCTCCTCCAAAACCCGATTTTTGGTGTGCAATGAACGGTGCTGCACACGTTGGGCTTACCCCATGTTTTAAGATTTCAATGATTTCGACATGGAGGACCAACTGCTTTCCATTTTCCACATGAGCACCCTGTTTGATACACGAGTCCATAACATAATCCAAACAGAGTCACCATTACCACATGAATTCAACGGTCTTAGCTCCACTAATTCACAAAATCAACTGGCACAGCAGAGAGCTAGATAGGAAAAATCTTATACTTCAACATCCTCCATAGTGCTATACTACCTCCCTAGGTTGCACATTACTATAGAGACTGTCAATTCAAAGCATACTAAGCAGGCAATTTGCAAGGAAACACGTACTTGGAGCCCTCAAATTTAAAAATTTGGACAGTGAACTAGGCTCCAAGCACACAAACAGCCAAACATTCACCCGCATACATAATCGAACATCCCCCCACACTTAAGCACGGCATTGTCCTCAATGGAGGAAAGATAAGGAGGGTAGAACGAAGTTACTAGATCAAGGGTGAATGATGGTGGACGGGTCAGGCAGTGCATTCCAGGAGGAGAGAGCAGTCGAAACACAAACACCACACAAAATCTCACAAAGGTTGAGTTATTGACTCTAAAATCAAATAACAAAACTGACTCAACCGAGGTGAAATAGAGAAAGAAATGCAAACCGAATGGTTGGGTTGCCTCCCAACAAGCGCTTCTTTCACGTCGTGAGCCGGACGATGGCTCCTAAGTTTCGGTCCACCCCAAAACCTCCTTGAAGTTGAGGTTCTCGTCAATAAGGTGGAGTCTCAAGTCACGAGCATGTGGTATGAAAGGTGATGGAAGCTCGTGCACTTGATGCAGATAGCGTCTCCACCCTCGAGACGTCTTCTTCTCTTCTCTCGTCTCACTTCCCAAACCAGATATGACAGCATCTATTGACCACCATCGCGTCCACCAAGAGGGACCGATGTCGATGTAGCCTTGGTCTGGCAAAGAGACACTGCAAATGGGTCCTTGCTAAGTAGTTCCTCAAAGTTTGGTGGAGATATCACACGTAACTCATGGCCGGTGCAAGCCTCTTCCACCTCAACTTCGTCCTCAGCCTGGACGCCAATTGCTTCTTCAACCTCCCTTCCTTTTTCATGTGGTATCACCCCTGGGAAATGATCAAGAACTCCTTCTACTTCACTTTCGTCATCCTGCGTAACTTCTTTCTGCACCCTTTCTCGCTCTTCTTCTTCTAGCACGGATTGGAGAGCAAGTTGCCAAGCAATTTCTTTCATGAGATCTTCTTGCATCTCCTCACTCATGCCTGCCTCTTCAAAGCTCAGTTTGGGATGTGAGAAGGTGTGGTAGGCTACGATAGGACATTCCTGATCATGATCATCACGGGAGCTCTCCGTGACAACTTCAGTGTGCTCCACAATCTCCTTGTAGCCTTCTTCTTCCTCCTCCTCTTCTAGTATGGTAGCAGAAGGGTGATCTGGAGCAGGTTGTGCATAAGATTGCTCAAGATCATCGACGCTCTTCTTAATGCTCAGGAGGATCTCCTCTGTTCACGATAGGCATGGGTACAAAGATCCATCATGGACCATGATCTCTCACTGTCTCGAGCAAACTGCTCAATGAGAAGTCTCAATTCATAGTTTGGATCTGGATGTGGAGTATAGCATGGCTCTGCAGAATGGCCGATGAAGGCCGCCATGGGTAACTCCAGCTCCGATGACCCTTCTGGTTGTGGGAGAAATTCTTCTTGGTAATGAGGTTGTTCTTGATATGCCCAGGGGTCTGATTGTTGGCCGTAGTAAGGGGGTTGGTACTGGAACCCGAATCCATAGCCTTCTCCTCCTTGATTGCTCCAGGGAGCCTCGGGGTAATACCACTCGGATGGTGGTGGATACCCCCAATGGTTGGAGAAGCCATGAGGATCCATGATTCAGATCTGCACCAACAAAAACAAAAATACCCAAGTGAAAAGCAACAACTTCTGCCTTTCCTAATAATCTAGAAAGTCCCTGACAACGGCGCCAAAAACTTGACTCGCTATGACACAACTCCTAACAATGGCCAAGTGTAACCAATCAAAGGGACTGCAGTATAGTGGCTCAAGTAATAAATATCGAATCCACTGGTCTCTAGAGTTACTATTACTCAGCTTCAGTTCATTATCTAGCAAACCAGATTAAGATGGAAGAACTAAAACTACTCTAACAAACTACAGTTTAAGTTAATCTAATTACAGGTTGGGAACTCACTTAGGTATGATTCCCCCTAGCCACTAGCTAGATTAAGGATTGATGATCTCTAATCTGTTTCACTTTCATTCACAATGCGGAGAATCCTTGACTAGACCTTGAGTCTCGACTAAAGGAACAAGGCCCTCTTGAGTCAATTGCCTAAAGGGACGTATCCTTCTCTGGAACAACCAATCAAGGCGTTATGAAATAGACTCCCTCTATCGAAAGAGGTTCGCAATCGATACAAAGCAGTGAATCAACCATCGACTAAAGCAATCGATCCACTACTATCAATCTATAGTGCTCTATTGACCTAATCAGGTATTCGCTCTCATAGGATCAAAGCATAATCAATAATCTCAACTAAAGCAGAATTGAATCATGAAAACGTGCATAGATTGAATATGAACTCAAAATTATCAAGTAAGAGTACTCATACAATCATCCAATCAAACAAACACAGCTAGGGTTCCTCAAAACCTAAGTGAAGGGAAGTTACTCCATAAAGAAGAGAGAGACTGCAGTAAGAATCTTCAGATGATCAGTCTTCAAGTCCGGGCTCGTTCCTCGAGCTTCTAAGGCAAAGAAATCCTCCAATTCCACTCCAAGAATGCCCTCAAATCGCCCTCTCTCTCTTTGGTTCGAACCTTGGGTGTTTGGGATCCAAAACCCAGCTCCCCTTGCAAAAACGCACAAAACAGGCTTTTGACAGCCTGCGTTCGCGATCCCCGTTCAGAAGACCCGGTCAGGTATTTTGGGTGTCGACTGGGGATTGTTGAAACGCACCGTCTAGGAACAGGGGTTAATCCCCGGTCAAGGCCAAGAATACCCGACCGGGGATTTATGATTACTGCCCGGGCCCACTTCTGTTTCTCAGACGCCCAAAACATATTTTCCCCGGTCTGCTCCAAATAATACCCGGCCGGGTATTTCTGCTCATGGCCGGGTATTTTTGCTCCTCCAACACACTTCAACCCAAACGTGCTCATTTCGACCCGAAACTCGTTTCTTCGCCTCGATGCCAACCCTAAGCCCTGAAATATGACATAAACGCACAACCTAGCGTGAAATCGGCTTAAAACACGAGAATCAATATCTCAAACGGTTCAAGAATAGGAGTAAAAACATGTTCAATTAATGGTCTATCACCTACTTCATTTTAGAACTAGAAGACTGGAGGAATTATGAGCATAATCTATCTACCTCTTTTACAACTATGCCTAGAAGTTCGAATAAAAACCTCACCCAAAACTGAGTGACACTAGCCAGAACTGCCACTATAATTTGTACCCTGCCTTCGTAGGGAAGTAAATGTGCTTTCCATCCTTGTATATATTTTGTGATCTTATCTACAAGGGCACTGCATTCCTTCAAGTTCAACTTTCCTGCAATTAAAGGAACACTAAGTATTTATAGGCAATGTAGTCAAAAGCGAGTTTCTATGTAAAAACGGTTTGGTGATCTAGAAGCGTAAAATCGTAAGTTTTTAAGTTTTAAAGCGGAGTTTTTAACTACATAAGTTATAAAAACTGAAATTTTGTGTAGAAGCGTTGTAGTGACCTAGTAACATAAAATCGTAAGATTTTACGTTTTAAAGCGCGATTTTGACTACATTGTTTATAGGTAAGAACCCATCCTTGAATCCTCACTGTTGTATCACTTCCTCCTTCTGTTTCCCTCTATCTCAGCATTAAAGATCTCAATCTTTCATGGGTTACAATTCAACCGAGACCCTATAGAGTTGATCTAGAATCTTTGCAACAGCCTTAACACCCTGGGTATATCTTTTGCTAAAGATTAACAAATCATCATCGAATACTAAATGTGTTAAATCTATACTATGGATGGAATGGAAAATACTTTGTAGTTGCCGCTTTGCTCAGCGTACGGGATGACACTTCCACGGAAATTGCAAAGAGAATAAGGATAGTGGATCTCCTTGCGTCAATATTTTCTTTGCATGAAAATTCCCAAATATGCCTCCATTGATGCAAACTTGAAAGGTGACACTGGAAAGACACCTTAACCCAACCACCTAACTCCAATGGGAATCCCATAGCAAACATAACAGCTAACCAAAATTGCCAATTGACACTATCAAACGCCTTCATTATGTCAATTTTAGAGCACATCTTGGTAACACTGTCTTTCTATTATTCCAATTAATAATTTCATGTGTCTAGAGTATGTTATTACTAATCAATCTTTCTTAAAGGCTGATTGATTAGTGGTAATCAGAATACACAATCTTAAAGGAAAAGAAAAAAGTATAAAATTAGTAAAACGACATCACCAGAGAGTAAATGTGTTATCTAAGTTAGTTCTCTCTAGAGTTTCGAGCTTGACATATAAATCAAGTCAAACATATATAATCGAGTTCCAATCCATAATTCACCCTATCACTCGCCAGCTTATATAACTCAATTGTTGTCAATACGTACAATTAGCATAGCTGAGCTTTGTATATATAACATGCGACTATGCCATAAGTATTGTTGTCACTACAATCAACATACGAAGGTAGGTTCTCGACTTCTCGTATTGGTGATCCTACAAACACATTAGTGTAATTTCCGCTCATACTCATTTGATGCACAGTAATTAACCATGTTATTAGCAATACCCAGAACCACGAAATAGGATAATAAGAACTCAATAGATATTGTGTTATCATAAAATAATCATAAAAAAATCTTGAAGCATTCTAGGTTCCACAGACCTAAATAACAAATTGTATTAGCTACTCATAGTTGGAAAAAAAAAAAAAAAAAACACAACGACATAGAAATGAGAAAACAACATATATAGTCATATATAGCTCATAGGTGTCTGTCTGACCAAAATGTCAACTGTAAGTACAAACTTCTTTATTATGCATGAAATCAGAATGATTGAAAATTAAGTCTCAGTGTTTGCGGCCATCATGGTGTTGAGGTTGATTGGAGAGATGACGTCTGGAGGACCTGTCAAGATCACCTCGAGTATTGCCTCGGCAGATCTCTCTGTTGGATGGTAGGGATCCCAGTAAACATACTCATCCCGGTTTGAGCAAAGATTCGATGCAGGTGTGCATTGGCCAACCCCGTTATAAGGACCCTGCCCGCAACAGGCCACGCCTGTTTCGGTAAAACCTGGACAACATAGTCATCGAGTTATTTCAAATGCATGTATTTGAAATCATGAATTCGAAATGATTGCAATGGAAATATATGAAATTCTAATTCGTCGTTTAAATATTGATTTCACAACTTTTTCGTATTTCCGAAGTTTAGAGTTCTTTTAGTTTGAGTTTTCAAGCAAAAGATTTACACTTTTTGGAAAAATTCCATTTTAGTACTCAAAAATTAAATTTTCTTTCAATTTAGTAACTAATTTTTTTTATACAAATTGGTCTATTAATTTGAGTGGTGAAATTATGTTTTATTATCTGTATAATTGTTTTGCTTTATCATATCTTAACTTTTAAAATTTCATAAACAAGTCCTATTGTATGCTATGAAAAATTTCAAATCGCTAATTGTTTATAAATATTTGAAATTCACAAGTAATACGCTAGGTATGTATTTAAAATATGTCCATGTATTTGGTACTCCAAAGACTATACCAAGAATATCCAAACAATTCATTTAAAATATGTCACTAGTTGTATGACGTGACATAAATCATCACACACGTCATTGGCCAATGTATCGACCGTTGATCACTAACGGACATAATAAACCCGAGGTCACAATTGACATTTCAAACACTTGGTGATTCAATTGACAAAATGTGTAAACTAGACGGAACACCTTATTTGTATTAGGCCTAAACGTTGATGAATACCATAGTATAGTACTTACCATAAACTTGAGTACACAATTGACATTTCAAACACTTGGTATGTTGATCAGAAACATATATATAATACAATAATAACAATTAATTTAAACATTGATGAATACCATAGTACACGTACTTACTTACCGTAAGCATCAGGATTGTTGATGAAGTTATAGGCCATCATATACCTATTGGCAGCAACGTAGACGTCACTTCCAAGCTCACGGTTGAGTTGCTGAGTTATCTGGGTGAGCTGAGAGTTGAAGAGCAACGAAGCTGTCTGGATCTCAGAACCGCAGTCCGTGGCGCGGTTGCTGCCCCTGCCCCTTATCGCCAACTCCACCGGCAGGCATCCCAACTGGCCCGGCCCGAGCACCAGAACGCGGCGAGCCCCCAGCTCCACCAACCTCCGCAAGATTATCGCGTACTCGGAGATGAGGTAATCGATGAAATCCGCCACGGTGGACTGGCCGGCACGGGCTGAGAAAGGGGGCGAGAAATAGTTGCCGACCAGGTCCCAAGTGCCGAGGCTGATGAAAAACAGTGCCCGATTCACCAGTTTCCGGGCCTCTTCCTTCCCTCCGACCACCGCCGCCAACTGGGTCCGGTACCGCTCCAGGGATGCGATCTGCTCCGGCATTCTTATTATGTTCCCCTACGTATAACACCAACATCACACCAAAATAAATAAATAATTGGAATTTCCTGACCCACCGCAGCCCCTGGTACTGTACACGCAGACACCTTTTACTGTCCATTGTGACTGAGATTTACTGTTTCAAACTGGCGTGGGCTGGCGTGTGGGCTGTTGTTGGGTGAGGCCTCATTGGGATCTGACGGAGTTTGGGGGCTCGATCGGGGTGGGACTGGTCGTTAGCTTCTGATTGGCCTTAGTTGGGGTCGTTTGGTGGCCCGGACGCGCGTTGGTCATCAGAGATCGGTATGTGACTTTGGCCCGAGCGGGCACGCGGATCGAGGATTTTTCGGTTACTCTGTGGGTGTTCTGCTGGGTAGGGATCGTTGAGTGGTGGGAGATCTGGCGGGTTTGGGAGAGACTGTGCTGGGAGATGGGATAGCTCAGAGATGGTGGGCCATGAGAGGGACTGAAAAGTTGATTGAAAGGAGTTTCTTTGGTTGCTGATGGGGCTGATGGGGCTGACCTGTCCTCTCTCTTTGGGTTTCTTTGGCGTGCTTTGGATTGAGGCTCAATTCTCTATGCGCGCAATTCTCTAGGAGCGGTGAGAGCACTGGTTGAGCTGGTAAGGGAAGCAGAGATTACTTGGCAAGTTAGAAGCCACGTTGTTTACTTTTGGTCCATCCATTTTACCTAACCAACGCAATTCTCTATGCCCAGAGAAAGGGTTTTTACTTTTTAACAGCTTCTTCCTCCATTAATTTCGAAACACTCTCTCTCTACCTTTCCTCCTCTCACTTCTTCTCTGTGTTAAGCTTTCTCTTATCACCTCTGTTGATTCTATTCTTCTGGTTTTGTAGGAGATGAGAGGATTGAAGCAATCAATGGCGGAGAGGTCTGGCATGGGTTCTGAGGAGATCCATATTCACAGGTTCCGTTTGATTTGAGGTGATTATGAGAAGTAAATTTGATATATGTTGACCATATATGTTTTCTGCCTATCTCGATGCGGAGTGGTTCCGAGCTCCAATTTTGACAATTTTTCTTGACTTTTGTACTTTGAAGCTTTAGGTCGAGGTTGTTGTAGCTTCCGGATGGCGATGTTCTGTGAGAAGGAGGATTGTTCTTATGGGGAACCCACGAAACGATGCTGCTCCATTTTTGGACCTCACGTTCCTGGGGTCGCTTTCTATTTAAGGTGATTGGCATTTACTTTTTATGAGTTTGTCGTTTCTTTTTCTCATTTAGTGTTTGTGTGGTTGAAGCCAATCATGATCGGTTGATGGGCGGCGGTAACTTTTGTTTGGCGGGGATGAGAGCCGCAGTACAAGACAGAATTTTTGACACACAGAGCCTCTAAAAAGAAATGAACGCAGGGAAGCTGAAGTCCTTCACGAGCTCTGTTGGTAAACTCGGTTGCAATCTGAGTCTCTTCCTTCCGATTCGATGCATCATTCACCTCTAAGACCCCGTAGAATACACTGAATGAGTTTTCTTTTTATCATCTTTAAGGTTCGATACGGGAAGAGTGGAGGGAATGGTCATATCAATCGGTGAGCTCCCTATCTCTTGCTTTTTTCTATTACTTCTCCTCTTTTCTTTCACTTCCAAATTTGGCTGTGTTATGATCTTACTGTTGTGAGTAGCAAATCTCAAGTTCTCCGTAATTACAATTTCTATATATATCTTGATGGATTGTTCTGATTTTGAATGTTCCTTAAACTGTTACTACAAATATATTAATGCCCACTGATGCTTGGAAAAATCTTATGTTGCATTTTTTTAACTTCTATGTTTGCGTTAGATGTAATGCCAGTTACATTGGAGACTGCCCATGTCGTGTTCTTTGGGTGGGTATATGTTCAGATTTGAAGGGTTTAAAGAAGGGGGCCTTACACATAGAAAAAGGAACTCTGCTTATGTTTAGATGCAGTATCGAAGCACGCTAGATCACGTAGGCATGAGGTTGCATTTTGGCAGTTTTTTTGTTAGCAGTTTGTATTTATAATGAATATATATGTGGTTTGTTAGTAATTTGAACATCAAGCTGTAATAAAATGGTTACTATTATGGGTTCTTTTAAGAACTGTGGGTTATTTGAACTTCAGTGTGATACTCATGTCACTGTGGGTACTTGGCATAATTTCCATCTCTTTTTAGGTAGCTTGGCTGCCTGGTTTTTCTAGGGTTTTTGAGCGGCCATTTTTTATTGTAAAGGAAAACCTTTGTTATTGCTTTCTCTATTTGATTGCAACATATTTCTCTAAAAAGTGGTATGCCTGCAGAATTTTCCAGTTTGAGCTATTATAGTAGCCAAGTGCATCATCCGATTCTGCCCCATTTTTGTTTCAGTTATCTACGGAGAATAAAGTGTGGTGGCTACCCAATGCATGCGAGGAAATCTGGCATTTTTTAGCAGTGCTGATACCAGCATATATTAATTAATAAACAAACCGAAGAAAGTAACAAATTCATGAAACAATTTATGTGCTATCTACTAAATTAGGAGTTATTGTTTTCTCTCAATGAACCTAAATACAACACCTATCCCGGCGCGGCGCGCGGGTAAGGATGCTAGTGTCTTCAAATAAGATAAATTTTCTAAAAAAAAAGCAACTTTATTTTTTATTACTTGCTATCATAAATCACATTACGTAAAATACAATAGTCACTACGTAATGATTGTCATAAACCAGGTCATTATAACTCGAGTTGTTGGGAGAAGGTTAATTGTGGATCTTATACATCTCTAATAATGGACGTTGTTTGGATTTTTAATGGTGTGAATGGAAATGAAAGGGGAATGAGCCAAGAGAAGCTCTTGAAATACCATATTGATTATATATGGGAAGGAGACATTGAATTCGGTAAATTGATTTGATTAAATATTTTGGTAATTGGGTCAAATTAGTTTGTGTAACCAACTGGACCTAACCGATTTGAACCGGACCGATGTGCGGTTGGTGTGACCCAACCGGTCCGACTACCATGGGTCGAACCGATGCAATGGTTCATTATTTTAAAGTGAACCCATATGTTGGTTCAGGTGTAACTACCCACCCGAAGGGTCACATTACGTAAAATACAATAGAACGAACCTAAAAGGTTATTAGGTCGAAAGAAAGATAACACTTTTCTTTTTCATTTCATTTTCCTCTCTACAAACACATAAAAGAAAACAGAGTCGTGTGACTTTTGACTGATCGTTGCGTTCGCTCGTTTCTGGGGTTTCAACTTTCAAGTACCGGTACGCCAGAAAAGGTACGTTCGCTCAATGTTGGGAGGAATAGTTCCATTAACCTTGGGTACCGTACGTAGAGGGGAACTAAATTTCTTAAGGATTGAATTCTATTGGCTCAGACGTTAGTTATGCATGTTTTGATAAACTTTTTATGCATAAGTCTTGATTTCTTCTCCTTAACCTTTTATCACTTGGATTTCATTATGTGAGTAATTGTGTTGCAAGAATTAGCATACGTGAACAATTTCCACAACATACGTAACATATGCATATCTTACGCAGTTGTAAGAGGTTATTACGGAAGTATTATATAATGAACGGTCTTTTTATGTCATGAATGTTAACTGCGCATCACGTAAAGTGATAAGTCATCACAAAAGTCTTACATGATGACCCTTCTGATTCAACTATTCATAAAAAATAACTATCGTTTCATAATCTTTATGTAATATACCTAACAATTATAAAATCATATTATGGATAATGATAAGTTTTTTTTTTAATTAATGAATACTTACTCTACGATTATTACATAAGAACCCGGAAAAGGGTGGAGAAAGCTTACTAGCTGGATTCCCGTGTCATTCGATATCCCAACTCCGCCGGAGGCGAAATTCGCACCGTAGAGCAGCCTTTCCCCGCTAAGCTGCGGGCTCAAGAACGGCGATGGGGACTCCGGCAACTTAAGAACTTCACCTAATATGTAATATGGCGAGGTTGAGTTTGGAACTAATCCGTACCATTGCACGTGAAAGAAAGAAAGATGTCTCGACTGCAACTCATCAAATCCAATCAAGCATGGATTACGTACTGATGAGATCGGCGAAGTTGCGGCCATTACAGAAGCGGCCAGTTGGGCGGCCGGTGGGAGAATCGATCCCGTAAGGAGGCAAATCTGCCTTGAGCGTGGTGTCAACGTAATTGTTGTTTCCACTGTCCACCAGCGAATCGCCAAACACCATAAGCGGCACCCAAGGAAGCGTGTCTGCCACTGCCTTGACCAAACTGCAATCCGATATGGCTAAGCCCACTACTAGGCCAACCATCTTCGCCACTGCGGAAAGCCCAGCCATGACAAGAAGAAGAAGAAGAAGAAGAAGAAGAAGCGACGAACGAACGAACGATATGTGTCACTTGCTCCCTAGATACTTATATAATACATGTATGCAAAAGCATGGCACAAAAATGAAATCTGTGTCTGACATTACAATTCTAGTTGCGTCTCAGCCGTTGTATACGTAGCCCTTTCACTTTTAAGTCACAACATATATATCACTCTCAATTATAATTGAGACGGACATTTAATTTAATTTCACATCAATCAATTTTACTCCATCAGTCTGCCCATCTTTTTCGTCACTTTCATTTGCAAACACAACACAAACTCTCCTTGCCTCGTATGTTTAGTCATCTTCCATTTCTACGTTTCTTGTTATTATACATCATCATTCTCTGATTCTCTCCGGCAAGTGGTCCGGTTAAATTGGTCCAAATTGATCTGATCCAGTCCGGTCTTTTTGAAAATATAAGGACCAAAGATTGGATTGGATACAGTCCGGTCTTGATCCGGTCCGGTCCCAATTCGGTCTTGATTTTATATTGAGCTTGTGGGGATTTGAGTGACCTATGGCCTGAAAGGGTGAGGAGTTAGTTAAGTTTTGTACTAAGTGCAAAGGTTTGTGACCGTTTATGCAAATTACCTTTAAGTTTTGGGTGTTGAGCTCTCTTATCCGATCTTTATCCAGTTTTCGATCCAGTCTTGAACGGTTTTTTTACCTCAAATCTAAGCCCAAAAATTGGATTTTATTGTTTACTATCCGGTCTCGGTCCGGTTTTGGGTAAAACCAAAAAACCCGAACCAAATAGCCATCCCTATATCAAACAATGAACCCTTTCCATTTGTATGTGACTCGCTCTAACAACAACTTCCCAATCGACGGCCAAGTATAATGGACGATCGGGTGTAGCACAGGGTAAGCAAGCAATAAAATTTATTGAACCATGGGGATCTAGGCTTACCTTAATTTGAGTTTAGAGTTCGTTATCTAGCCAATCTAGGATAGTGATTAAGAAGACTAAACTAACTAACCTAGCTATTCACAAGGTTGGTAGCTCTCTTGGGTTACTCCTCCTAGTTCCATCATTTGGGTCGACGTTAAGTACTATCCTCACTTAATCGATTCACTACCCTACCGTTTAGAGATAGAATCCCTCAGGAATGACTTAGAATGGCGAATCAAGGGATGGGTAGGTGCACTATTCAACCTAGGGTTTCATATATTGCTATGATATGGAAACAATAATTATATGGCATAGTCGCATGTGCAAACAAATAAATTTTGGGTTAAAAAGAAGAAGATGCAACATGATAAACAAGTAGAAAAAAAAATTGAATCTCACCCCTTATATGGATCTAGAATAGGGTGCATAACCTATTTGTTCTTAGTTAACTTGTTTGGGGTTGGGTCAGATCTAAGGAGTGATATTACATTTTTAAAAAAAATTCTACTATTTTTAATCGGGTTGATATTCGTTTATTTTAACTTGGATTTTAATTTTTTTTTACTCAAACTATACATATCATTGTGATCTACAAAATGATATCTATTTTCGATACGTTCTCAAAATTTGCTCGTACCACTATTGTAGACACCACATTTTGTCCGGAGCAATCATGCTAATTATATTAATAAAAAAAAAAACTAATTGTGCATCACAATGATTTTTAGAAAGAAAGTTGAAATATTTTGGTTGAGATTAGCAGTGGCTAGTCAATAAGTACCATTGACTCCAAGCTTCAGTCTTATTTAGTCCTAATATCAAATTGATCAGGATTGCTAGTGACGCTAATGATTACCATGATCATTCCTATACAATTCTAGATAAATTATTTAAGATTTGCAGTGGCAAATCTAAAGCTTCAATGACCAAAGCTACCCATGTCTAGTTTTGAGATTGACTCAATTGGACGAAAGCAATGGTAACTTTAATCTTATGGTTTGTTGGTCTACCGGGTAAAAGACTACTCAAGGTTTGCGTTTGGATTTGGATAGGACATTAGAGACGAACTCAATTGAATAAAGGAAATAGATGTTTTGTTTGTCAATTATACATCATCATAAAGGATTACATCTAGATGACCTTGATTAATATCCCATGAGCTCTTAAATACAATTATTAACATATGCAAAAATAAAATGAAATACAACTCCAACCAAATGAAAACCCAAACTAGGCTTGAAGCCCTTCCCCTTGGCGCTCAAACCAGCCACAGACCTGCAAAAGAACCAAATTGAAACCAGTTCAAGCCCAGAGCTCGGCCCAACAAACATCCAGCCCAACTCGGCCCGTTTTGAACCCAGGTGATTCTAGACAAGCCCACAAGTCTGCAAACCTGAGTCGGCCCAACCTTATCCATCGGCCCAACCAGCACTGAATTGTGTGCCAACCCTATCCTGACCAGGCAGAACCGACCAACTGTGTGGAGTTCTCAAAATTTGCCCCACAATTGGCCAATGAAGAGAAGACACGTGACAGTTCATTTTGCTTTAAATGAGCTCCTTGAGCTCTTCGTTGGGAGAGGACGATTGGAAGAAGGAGAAAGATACAAATATTCGATAGAAACACTATCATCCTGTTTTCATTTTCGATCCTTCTTTTGAACGAAGTTCAGTCCAGAGATTTGAAGAGAAGCAAAAGGAGCTCATTCTTAGGACAGAAGCTTCAACCAGGTTGGTGTTTATACCCAGCTACCTTCTTAATAAGATCTCATTTCATTTTGTCAAGTTTATAGTCAGCCACCTTAATGTCAAAATCGTCAATCTAGCGTTTTACTTTCAAGCTTCTTTACATTCAAGCACTCCATTTACCAAGATCTGCTCGTATAAGCTTCACTAAGCTCTACCATTAAAGTTTCATTTTCCTCTTGTATTATTAGCTTCGTCTATGCTATTACTACTATGCTTATTGACTTAACTATGAGTAGAGGTGGATGTTTTGAGTTAATTTTCTGCCATACTTAGATTCCCTCATTCGTAGTCATACATGGGCAAGTTAAAGTACTACTGGATAGCATACATTTTTTTTAGAAGCAAAAACCACTTTTTAGAAGTTCATGGATGAACCTATATCAAGATCCAAACAAAATCGCCCAATCACAATAATTTTCAGATTAAAAAAAAACTAACACAAAGTCCATAATTTAGAGACATCACGGGCAGAGGCAATGATTTATAATTACCAAAATTAGCTATTTTAGGACAATTTAATTACTTACCCATTAAAAAAACTTTTTTTCTTCTTTCTAGCAAATTCCAATATATCAAGATTTGCATCTAAAACTATCCACCAAACACCAAAATCATCGAACTCATAGATGGTCATCAAACCCACATACATCATGTTACCAAACCACATATATGCTAATCAATCCCAAATCAACAATAATAATCCGTTTCTTCAATTTAATTATCCTTAATTATACCAGACCGAGGTTAGAAGAGCCTTACCCAGATCTGGCCTCTCTTTCAAACCTATAAAAAAGAACGAATTAGATTAAGTTTTTTTTTGTTAATAAATAAAAACGATAGATTGACATAAATTTAGGAGTTGAAGTCCTACCTTTCTTTTGTTTGGAACCGTAGATCGTCGTCGGCAGGGTATCGCCGCCGACCAAATCCAAAATACGAGAAAAAAGAAATAAATATTAGCTGAATCCCAAATAAAATCACCTAAAACGGATTGAAGAGACCTTGCATGTCGAGAATCTTACCTAGATCGTCGATTCCCGATCGATTTAGGGAGGCTAGAGTCATTCTCTTGCCTGAATAAAAAGGGGAGCCGTTCTCCATCTTCTGCCGGTTGCTATTCCCCTTCGCCCAAACCAAAACCTAGAAACCATTGATTCAAACAAAACGAAAAAGGTTAGAATTCTATTAAAAAACCAAAAATCCTAAGAAAGGAAATGTGCATGTCGGGATTTACCTAGGTCGTTTCTCTTCTGATGGCCGATTTGGGGTTTCGGGTCGTATCTGGATGACCGACGGCGGATCGAGAGGAAAAGCAGTCTCGCTTGGGGTTTGTTGTCCTCGTCTCAGAGGAGGATGAGAGATGACTAGGAAGGGAGAGATGATGATTTTGTTCTTTCGTTTTTTTTCCTTTCTATTTGGTTCGATTTGTTCTTCCAGAAGGGAAGAGGAGGAGAATGAGAGGAGATATGAGGCGAGAGGCGAGGGAGAACGGCGGCGGCAGGCAGTGGTTTAGGTGTCTTTGCTCTAGAAGAGAGAGGCGAGAAGGGATGGCGGCTAGGGTTTGGGTCTCTGGGAGAGACGAGAGAGTGAGAGGAGAAGAAGAGAGGCGAGAGGCGACCACAGTGACCTCTTAGGGTTTCTAGAGAAGAATTTATACCTGGTTGTGCAAAATGACTATTATGCCCTTAGGGTTTCGCAAATACTACACGCCCCTGCCATCGAGTTTTTGGTCATTTACCAAAATGCCCTTCCCCCATTCCTGAATTAAAAAACGAAAATATCAATTTTGTGTCCACTGAGATTCGAACTCGGGTCTTCGTGGATATGTGTCTGGCGCTTCAACAGTGGGGCTGCTGGCCTCTCATCTGTCAATACAATCATCTCATTTATATTTATTCGCTTTAAAATCCTTAATACGAAATGTTGAATGCGGATTAAGTTTATCTCGTTTTTTTTCTAATACGTCAAAACACTTCCTAATTACTTAAATTCTTATATTCTTATTTTTCATAATTTCATCATAATAAACTTAAATTTTATCAACAAATCTTTAATTTGAAAATTACGTTCAGTGGAACGTGGTAAAAGTTATTATTAAAATTATCAAAATTCCAACGAACTACGTGGACTTTGATCCCGTCTAACGGGTACGTAGGCAACCGATAAGGTTCGAGTCCAACTAATCCACTAACTTTATATTTAAATTTGTACGTCAGTGGGCGTGTAATTAAGTTACAACTAATACGATAAAATCATTAAATGGTCCAGTGGGACCCTAAAATTACAAAATTATTACTTAAAAACACACCCAACACATTTAAACTTATCAACTTAAGTAGTACCGATTTAGGGCGTTGTGGGGGTGTTGCTTAACTTCCCCACACGTAACCGTACTCCCGAACCCAGAACTTCATTTTCGCAGACCATATCTCAGTTCCGACCCTAAGGTTAGAGCCGATCCTAAGAGTGTTCGATCCACTCCAAGTAGATCGATGGCGGCTCCCAAAAATGCCGACGCGACGACATTCGGACCCACTGGTGTTACGGGACGGTTGCGACAACTATTTACCATATTCATTATTAACTCAACTCTTGAAATTTTTTACACTAAAGAAACAAGTTCAATATAATTAATTGTAATCTATAAATTTATAAAAAAAAATTGAAGGACTATATATACCACTCTCGTATAAGATGGTAAATTGTGATAAAAAGTGGTAAATGGAGATTAATATATTTCTAGTATCATGCATACAACCATTTTAAACTATAATATATTCATACCACCATGATATAACGTTATGTGCTACCAATCATTATCATCACAATATAGACTTGTAATATATGCCTCAATCTTTTTGTTTTAAAATGTATATCATTTGAAGAGTACGACTAATGTGATTTTTCAGCCCAAAATAAATTAAATCTGGACCTAAAATCAAAAAGATATAGCGCGTTAAATTTGGACGTCACTCGGGTCCTAGTACCCTAGTCTACTTCCCACGTTGTTGTTATCTAGCCGATCGGTTTAAGGGTTTGGGATTGAGGATTCAAGCAAAATAACTAGTAGAGAAAAACAAATAAGGATAAAAGCAAGTACTTCGAGGAACTATCCCTCTCCCTAGCCTAGGTCTACTATGAAATGTATAAATAAGTTGGGTTTAACGAATGTGGTGAGTGAGCTCTTTTCCGTGGGTTTTCATGGTTATCCACACGCCGCTGAGTACGCCTCCCCATAATCCATGTCAGTCAACTCGATCTATGTTATCGTATCTTGGGCATTAAGAACATAACTCATTTCAATGAGTACTACCCACCATACACACCAAGTTTTCATCCCTTCCATGTCAGGGGTACGATCGCCTCGTCCACCATAAGATCATATTCATTCATCTAACCTTATTTGCTTGATGGCGAATACCCGTCTAACCCTAAAACTCCTTACCCAGCGTTGAAGCTCAAGTAGGCTAGTAGAGAAGATTAGGGATTCTTACCCAACACAATTAAAGCTAGAGAAGCGATGAAATCAACTAAGTAAACACATTCATTAAAAACCCTAAAATATTCATACATTACATGATAGCACTAGAACTAGGGTTTGGGGTTTAGAACCCTAGTACCTTAGAAGACTACTCCATAAAAGGAGGGAAGATGATACATAGAAGAAATTGGAGAAGACTTGATGATGAGGAAGGTGACTCCTCTTTTTTAGCTCCTCCTCTTCTCCTTCCTTCAGCTTCTTTCTTTTATCTCTCTCCCTCTCTCTATAACCGGGAAATTCTCTCTAAAGATAAGCTCTCTTGAATGGGGGAAGGGGGTCTTCTATTTATAGCCTTCAGAGGATGGAGAAGTTCACGGCCAGGCAGTGTGAAGATCACAGTCGTGATCTTCTTCCTTGAGGTCGCGATTTGGCGACGTTGTCGTTCTGGCCTTGAAATGCAAGGGGTTTGCGGGCTGACTTCACGGTCGCGATCCGTGAATCTTGACCACGAACTTCATCGCGGTCAATGTGAATTGTGGCCGTGATCGGACTGGGAAAATTCTCTGTTTCTCCTCGGCTGGCTTCTTCACAAAGTTCTCGCCCGAAGCCTCCAGATTCGTGGACGTGATAATGGGATTTGAGGCCGCGATCTTTGCCTTGAATTTGAAGTCTTTGTTCTCCGTCGTTGTCTCCATTTCCATGCCGTGATCATTAGCCTTCTGCCCCTTTTGCTACACTTGTGTCCTTTTTCGTACCTAATTCGCATTTATTGTCTAAAACATCCTAAAATCGCATCATAATCAAATAGGAATGAAATATGGATGCAATCGATGCTATTCAAATGATTATGAACATGAATTAGCATGAAAAAAACCTAAATATGGAGGGTAAATAACACCAATTTAGGTGTTATCAAACTCTCCCACACTTAGGCGTTTTCTTATCCCCAAGCAAGCCTACTCAATCCAATGCAACTTGATAAACAAATCAAGGTGTGATACACTCTAGTTCTTCATTGCATAAAGAAGACTAAACGGAGACGAGAAAACTTTACTATCAATGTTCAAGGTTCCAAAACACTATCATTTGGCCACCCAACACCAGAAACACACACACAACCGCTAGCATACACTCCCATAAGCATTCATAAACAAGGGACGATACTAGCAATCCATGGCTCAATCAATCATGAAAATCATTCAAGCATTCAAACACATCCCCCCCACCCCCCCACTTGAGCAACACATTGTCCTCAATGTGGGAGTTTCAAAAGAGAAGATCATGAAGATTACCATAGGATGGGTTGTGGGTTGGTGAAGGTACACAAGTGTAGGTCTTTCTGGTGGTTTTCACAACGATAAAGCGCATAATAAAGAGAGGAAGACATTTAAGAGTTATAGGTACGATAAAAAGATAATATAAGTACGATTACTACTAGTACTAGAATATTTAAAGTACTTTAAAGAAAAACAAATGTAAAGCAATAATTAAACATTGTTTAAAAGTAAAAGAAATAAAAGCAAAGAAAAAGAAAACATAGAACTTAGGCCATGGATGCCTAATACTCAATCCAGTTGAGACATGTACTCTCGCAAAGAGTATCCTTGAAGCCATGAAAGTTTGGTCTTAAATTGCTAGGGGACATTGTCCAAATAATATTAAGTGATGTGGTCTATGCCGCCTCCAACATTAGCTTCATTATCTTGATGGACTTCCCTTTGTAGGTGGGGAGAGAGTAATGGTGGATGTGGTTCTTCAACAACTACTTCCCTTGACTCGGATTTACTTTTATTCTTTTGAAGGTCATATCGAGGATTAGAGGTTCGAGAACGCTCCATATTAGAAGAACTCTCTCCACGTTGCATTTCCTTAGTGTTGTAAATTATCCTTCAAAACAAGTAGTACAAAATGTACAAACCATCAATCCGAACACCACATACCATGAAAAGCAATATTCAAAGAACCCTCAACAACTCTCTAAGTTTTCCCCCACACTTAAGTGAGACTAAGGCATGCACGAAAGAGAGTACTTAGTTGAAGTTGGAGTTCAATGACAAGGAAATCTGCTAGGGTCTCCCCAAACAATACACAATAAAGTAAACAAGAGTTAACAAGTGTATAGAAGTTGATGCTCAATGAGTAGGATTGAAGAAAATAGGAACTGTGTAGTTGGAGACTTTCTTCGAACACTTGGTGGGCGGTCTTTGAAAACTCAAGAAATACATGGAAATAGCCCACCAAGGTCTCCCAAAATGTATAGCATGAACATTAAAGCAAAAAAATACTCCTAGGGCATCAAAAGGTCATGAAAAGACGAGGATGAGGATTTCAAGTCCTAAAAGCTTTCAACACATGGTTAGCAAAAGAAGGTAATTAAAATATGGAGAAATGAAAATGTGTACCTTATCTTGCTAGGATTCATGTTGGAAATTAAAAAACAACCAAAAATACTTCTCAAAAGATGGGAAAGTGAAGTAGAGAAGGTATGCTCATAAAGCTAAGAGAGGTGGAGAAACACAACATTTAGATCTAAAAGATGAGATGGAGAGACTACACATGGATGCAATGTGCAGTTTTCCCTTTAAATAAACGCGTACAAGATCCCGGGTTGTTGCTACGAGATTGCGATCATGATCTCTGGCGTGACAACCACGATCTTTGCCCTAAACACAAACATCATGTTTTCACCCACTTCTTAAGCTTAATCATTCATCTAGGTCAATCAAACATCCAAAAAACAAGGCGAGGCAAGGGTAAAGTCCTATCAATCTTCATCTACGCAATTCTACTCCTCTTACTTAAGCAATTATTCAAAAGGAAAAAGGAAAAGATACGCAAACCGAGTTGTTGGGTTGCCTCCCAACTAGCACGTCTTTTAAAGTCTTTTTTCGCCAGACTTGACTCCTTGAGATCAAGAGGTAAGATCCATTCTCCACCTATTATTCTTCATAAAAATCATACTTATGGTGGAGATGAAGACCATGAAGTCTCTTGAATGCGTCATCTGGTGCTTGAGATTCAAAAGACATATCCGGAGATTGGTGCTCATGATTGAAAGAACTATACTCCCTTGTATAAATGTCCTTATATGTGCATTCCCCGGATTCTTCATCTTTGAATATATGAGATAGCTTGCTCATAACATTTCGAACGCTTTCCTTGGGGTATCTTTCTTCAAAGATGAATATTCTAAGTTTCCTTCCATAATCATTGGCTTGAGGAGAAATTTTGAACAACTCTCGAGTAACCCTTTGGTATGGAAACTTTTCTTTGATTGGCCTCTTCTTAATCTTGCAAGGATCACTCACACCTTCCACTCTTCTATCATGAGGGTCAACATGAGAGACCATATTGAACCATTCTATCTCGCAACTTGGAGGTGGTGTGGTAGAGGTGTCATCGGCTCACAATCCATCTTGATGTCGTCCCATTCGTAATACTAGTGAAAATTGAGGATTGGATTCATCTTGTAAATTATCTCCTCCTCTCCAAACTGTAAGGTGATCTTGCTCCCACTCCCATCGATAATGATCCTTGTCGTAGCTAAGAATGGTCGGCCTAGGATTATCGATGCATCATATCCTTCCGTGTCGAGAACCACGAAGTCCAATTGATAGACAAAATGAGCACATTTCACCAAGACATTTTCTACGATTCCTGTTGGCTCGACAACGGACCTATTGGCCAACTCAATCCGCATTATAGTAGGCATGAGTGGTCCAAGGTCTAACTCATTGTATATTCTTATTGGCATAATATTGATACTAGACCCTAAATCTGCTAGCGGATTCCAAAAGGTTTTGACTCCGAAGGTGCATGGAATAGGGAAGATTCCCGGATCTCTTAATTTTGAAGGGAAGCCTTCATATCCAATGGATTTTGAAGCAACTTCACTAATGGATACCATAGAAATTTCTTCCATTTTCCTCTTTCCCGACAATATTTCTTTCAAGAACTTAGTATATTTCTGAATATTCATAACCATGTCCAAGAAAAGGACTGTTACCTTCAATTGCTTTAAGGTATCCTTCCATGGAGCACATTCATGATATAGATCACTTTCGAATAAGCGTCTAGGATAAGGAGCTTTTGGTATTGGATTGAGTGCTTGAATTGAATCTTCTTAGACTTTTCATCATCTTCAATCTTGATTTCGGTAGTAGTTTGCACTTCTTCCCGAACTAACTCTTTTGCTTGAACAACTTCACGTTGAACTTCTCTTACCGGTATCCTCAGTGTTAAGATAGGATCCTCCTTCAGAGGTCGGCCACTCCTTAGAGTTACCGCATGATATCCCTCCTTAGGATTAGGATAAGTATTGCCCAGTAAAGTTCCTTGTTGTCTTGAAGATAGAGCTTGCGCCAACGAGCTTCGTTGGGCTTCAAGATTTTGAAGTGAAGCTTGTTGATTCATTTGACCCGCTTCCAAACTTTGATAATTTTGTTGTAGTATTCTCTATGAATTTGTCAATAGTCTCAAACTTCTTGTTGGAGTGTGTAACGAATTGGCCTACCAAGTCTTCAAATTTAGAGACTCGACCATCGGATGTTCGACTTTTCTCTTGGTAAGCTCCTTGGTACGAGGGTTGACTCGGCCTTGAGTAATCATTTTTCATATGAGCTTGAGATTGAAATCCTGGAGGTTTCTATCCGTCGGAGAATACCAAAGAAAGTTAGAATGGTTCCTCCAACCCTAATTATATGTAGAGCTATAAGGGTTGTTTCCTCGGGATTTCCCTCCAACAAAGTTGGCTTGCTCAAATTGTATTGAGGCCTCAATCATAGACTTACACTCTTCCATAGAATGACTCGAGTCGCCACACCAATCACATTTCATGAGTTTCTTCCCATTGCATATCATTGATGATGCCACTTGATCAATTTTCTTGGAAAGTTCTTGTATATGAACTGCTAATTACGATGGTTCTTCAATCTTCAATAAACTTCCCTTCTTCACACTCTTACCTCTCCTTCCGTCCCCCCAATCGTAGCTATTTAGGTCAATTTCTTAAATCAATCTTTGAACTTCACCGACTTCCTTGTTCCTTATGGCACCTCCAATAGCCACATCGATGAGGTCGCATGACTCCCTTGTTAAACCATTATGAAAGTTTTCCACTTGTAACCAATCGATGAATGGCTCATCCTCCTCTTGACGGAAGTAGTAATCTTGCTTCTCATTAGAGTCGTCTTAGAAGGCGGAATGTACCTTGCGAATAACTTGTTGTATAAATCATCCCACGAGACGATGGAGTGATGGGGATGGTTATTCAACCATTTCTTTGCCGCTCCATTTAGAGTAAACGAAAATAGCCTCAGACGAATTGCCTCTTGAGGAACCCCGTTCACCTTGATTCCATCTGTTAGCTCGTAGAACGACTTGATATGTTGACTCACTTCTACTGTCACCCTAGGAATTGGCCAAGTATAACCACTTCCTAAAGCGTAGTATAGCGGGTTTGGGTTTTAATATCAACCCGGGTCCTAGATTTGATGACTACTCAGTGAATTCTTGTTATCTAGCAATGAAACTTTAATGCAAGTCTAAACTACCAAACAAACAAAGCAAGTAAACTGTTGTATTCAGGTTAAGAGAGGTCACCCGGATATGGTTCCCCCTAGACTGCAGTTAAGCCAGATTGCAATTACCAAGTTCAGTTTCTATGATAGTTATACTGCGGAAGGTTCTTAAACAGCCTGAAGTCTCGACTAAAGGTCTTCAGACCCTCTCAATCTGAATCTCTAGCGGGCGACTAACCTCCACCGGAGTAAACAGATTGAGGCCTTAACAAACAAAACCTCCACTACCGGAGTGAATCCGGTACAGAATAGTGAGTTGGCTCCTCGACTAAAGTCACCAACTCCCTACCTTCAATCAAGGATGCTCTATCAACCTAGGCAGATATTCTCGTTCTAGGTTAAAGCAAAAACAACAGGAATTTGATCAGGATTCATGCCATTCAATCAATCAAACCTCAATTGAATATAATCAAATCATAGAATCAGTACTTGGGTTCATACAATCAAACCTAACATACAAATCTAGGGTTCTCCATACCCAGATGAATGGGAGAACTACTCCATGGAGAAAGAAGCAAAAGCAGAATCAGACGCGGAATTCATACTGTGAAGGATGGATTCCTGCTCCTGGACGTTGATCGGCACTTCTCCAAGCTCAAACTGACCTCCAATGGTGATGAAGATCAAGCTAGGGCACTTGGGAACTCTTGCTCGTCACTTTCTCACTCTAGGAATCGATCTCTCTCTCTAAAACTCGAATCCCCTTCTGTTTGGCTGAAAATCTGCTTAAAAGGGCATCAGTGGCCAAAGCATGGTCGAGGGCACGGCCGTGTAATGCCTCAGCCCGCTCGTGCTTTGGCTAGTGTTAATTACACGGCCATTGTGTTGGTGCAAACACGGCCATGCTTTTGGGAGGACACGGTCGTGCTTTGGATGACACGGTCGTGCTTTCAGCCCGTGTAATCAGCTCATGTTTGCCAAACTCGAATTAGCTCTCGGCAGTAAAAGCACGGCCACAGAACACGGCCGTGTTCTGTTTTAGGTGTGCCCGTGTTTTGGCCCCAGCTCGACGAAATGACTTCTGAATGCCCCGAAACTCGTGCTTAGCCTTCCCTTTGACGCCTGGGACCTGAAATATGACAAAATAGCACAACCCGGCGTAAAATAGGCCAAAATACACGACTATGCATCTCAAACGGATAAGAACTAGGGGCGCAAATATGTGCAATTACTTCGTTATCATATGTGCATGAGCATCTTTACTCATTATCCCATTGAATTGAACTGCACTTTGAAGCATCAAAATAGTGCCCGACTTAATCTCATAGTTATTGTTCGACACTGTTGGGTGAAGAATAGGTGATTGTACATTATCCACAATTGGCCTTGAGTAAGATCCCATTATTCTAGGACTTGGTGGAACTTGAGGTTGTTGTCGTTGATCGCCATTGGTGGAGGTTGATGTCTCAAAACTCTTCTTAGATTCCGAGGGGTTCTTTCAATTTCTTTATCAAGAGGTAATATCTCCCTTCTTCGCATACAAAAGTGCTACAAGACACAAACTCAACAACCCGTGACGCACAAAGTTGGATAACAAAACACAAAACGATAAAAACTACGGGAATAACACAAACAAAAACAAAACAAATAATATAAAGGCTAAACTAATAATTCGATGGTTTTCTACTAGTTACCAAGGTTCCCCGACAATGGCGCCAAAAGACTTGAACGATTCATTCAGTACAAGTCATTTTCAATAGTTAGCACGTTTCAATAACTACCCCATCCTAGGCCAAGTTTAACCTAGAGTGGCATTGTCATATAGTGGCAATAAAGGTCGTATTCACTCAGGTCTCGGTACCCTAGCCTACTTCCCACGTTGTTGTTATCTAGCTGATAAGTTTAAGGGGAGATGGAAGATTCAAGCGAAATAACTAGTAGAGAGAATAAATAAGGATAAAAGCAGGTACTTCGGGGAACTATCCCTCACCCTAGCCTAGGTTTACTATGCAATGTATAAATAAGTTGGGTTAGCGAATGTGGTGAGTGAGCTCATTTTCGTGGGCTTTCGTGGTTATCCACACGCCTCCGAGTATGCCTCCCCTAAACCCTTGTCAGTCACATCGGTCTAGGCTATCGTATGTGGGCATTAAGAACACAACTCATTTCAAGGGTACTACCCCCGTCCACACTGAGGTTTCATCCCGGGTTATGTCTAGGAAGGAATTCCTATGGCAGGGGTACGATCGCCTCGCCCACCATAAGATCCTATTCATTCGTCTAACCTAATTTGCTTGATGGCGCATACCCGTCTAACCCTCAAACTCCATACCCAGCGTAGAAGCTGCAAGTGAACTAGTAGAGAAGATTAGGGCGACTTGCCCAAACACAATTAAAACTAGAGAAGCAATGAAATCAACAAGATAAACACATTCATTCAAAACCCTAAAATATTCATACATTACATAATAGCCCTAAAACTAGAGTTTGGATTTAGAACCCCTAGTACCTTAAAAGACTACTCCATAAAGGAGGGAAGAAGATACATAGAAGAAATTGGGAAAGACTTGATGATGAGGAATGTGGCTCCTCTCTACTAGATCCTCCTCCTCCTCCTCTTCTCCTTCCTTCAGCCTCTCTCTCTTCTCTCTCTCTAACGAGGAATTTCTCTCTCAAAATCAGCTCTCTTGAATGGGAGAAGGGGGTCTTCTATTTATAGCCTTCAGAGGACGGAGAAGTTCACGGCCAGGCAGTGTGAAAATCGCGGTCACGATCTTCTTCTTTGACACAATGATCTGCCGCCGTCGCCATTTTGGCCTTCAAATGTGAGAAGTTCGCGGCTGACTTCACGGTCGCGATCTATGAAGTGTGGCCACGAACTTCCTCGCGATCAATGTGAACTTTGGTTGTGATCGGACTGTGGAAACTCTCTGTTTCTCCTCGGTTGGCTTCTTCACGACGTTCGCGCACGAAGCTTCCAAATTCGCGGCCGCGATCTTGGGCCTCTGAGGCATCGATCTTTTCCTTGAGTTCGCAGACTTTGTTCTCTGTTGTGATCTCCATCTCCATGTCGTGATCATCAACCTTCTGCACCTTTTGCTACACTTTTGCCCTTTTCGTACATAATTCGCATATATTGTCTAACGCACCCTAAAATCACATCATAATCAAATAGGAACGAAATAGGGATGCAATCGACGATATTCAAACGATTATGCACATAAATTAGCACGAAACAAACCTAAATATGAAGGGTAAATAATACCAATTTAGGTGTTATCAATATTCACTGAAGGCATTCTTTTATTTCGAAAACCCTATCAGATAGCCAATTGCGGCTATGATACCACTTGTTAGAACGGAGGTGGATAATCGACAATGCAATAAAGGAAAGAGCTCTTAGATTTACATGGTTTTCTAACATAATGTGTGTTAGCTAGTCCATGGGCAGCAGATAGTCAGTTTCACTATACTTGAATAAATACATATTACAAAGTGATTGAGAAGTATATATAGTACTTCTCCAGACGACCTAACCGAATACAATCTAGTAAAGAATAAGGTTACAGACTAGGGCGATAACAGGAACCCAAACGTGTATAAACTCATATATTCACGACTTCTAGTCGATGATTGATAATCCAATTCAATTCATATCGACAAATGGATTTCTCGATGAGCATTCTGAATTGTGAGACATCGTTAATTTGTTTTGAATCAAACAATTAAACCTCTTTATGATCCTCTTTCTTGGTTTGTCTAGGTGTGGGTGGACAAAGGAGGACATAAGACATGCCCTCCTCCTTGAGAACCAGTCTCATCTTGTTGTTCCGCTTTATAAAGTTTGTATAGTTAAGCTTATCCTTATAGAGACTTGATCTCAGTGACAGGTGAATGTTTTGTGCCCACTTGTGCATTCTATACAAAAGTGTTATATGTTGTAATTAAGTGCATTTTAACAGACTTAACATTAAAATGCTATCACTATAAGATGACAACCCTCATAGTGTCATATTTGTGAAACGATATATATCGGTCGTGTTGTATAAGTTTATGTAAATAATTTATTTTATGAATGCATGTATTATAGAGTGTATATATTTTGTTCCAATATGAAACACAGTGCATGCATTTATTTGTTGATGTGGCACTTAAAAATCATTCAAATGAACGATTTACAACTAAACGTTTTTGTGAGATTGTGGTTTGTGAATGTGAACTCAATTTGTTTTGTGCTTAGAGTATAAGTGAATTCATTTATAATTCTAAATTTTGAATTATATGAAATTGTGACTAGTTTTAGCAATTATGAGAAATTAAGGTGGAATTTCCAAATGAATTCCGTAAGTATTTTACTAATCATGATAAAATAACCAATTATTAAGCAAATTACCCCTTTGTATAAACAATTGACTTAAACACTCTAAAATTACGCATCTAACCTTCTTCGCTGGGTCGCTACTTAACCAACATATAATCATCGTTTGACTCCTACAACCTCTGTTGTGTGCTTTCCGAGCCGACTCCATTCCCCCAATTCGATTCTTCTGCTAAACTGCAGCACTCCTACAGCCTCCATTTGCCCCATCTAGTTAGAATTATATCTTTGCTCCACTTATACACCGTTTACTCCTTACATATTGTTCGACTGTAGTAGCTTTTTTTTTATGGAGATTGTTCTTTATTTTTTGGTTGTTACAATCTCTGTTCATTTTTCTTGGTTTTGGTATCAATGGGCATTCTATGGTGGAAGTTCTATCAATGATCTTTCTTATTTGTTAATAGCCTACTTATTAGATGGATCTTCAAATTGCATACTAATTTTTACGATTTGTTTTTTTTTTTTTTTTGCTTTGTAAAATTGGTTGAATGGTAAATATGTTTTAAGATGGATTTTCAATGAATAGAAATGTTGTTTGTCTTAAAGTTAATAAAGGTATAATTAAAAATTTTCAATTTAACTTATTACAAACATTATTTTGAACTTAAATTCAATTTATTTCTAAGGTTTTGAATGACATATCAAGCATAGATTTCATTTTAAAATAAATTCTACAAAAAAATATCCTGAACTATTTGGTTCAAACGGTCTGTTAGCTGATTTTATAATGAAGATAGGTATATACGGTAAAGAATCGGTTAGAAGCAAAATACGATTTAACAAAAGTGTCATCGAGGAATTAAAAACGAGCAAATTAGAAAGTAATCAAGCAAATTCCAAATTACTACTAGTTTACAGCCTTTCCTTCTTCAAACCTAGCCTTTTGTTACATCACCAAAGCAAATGGATCATTTATGGCCGCTCTTCTAGTCCCTTGCCCGCCATTCCCAATTCCACCTGTTTCTCCTTTCAATAACGAACTAAACACACCACCGTTTTCCAGTTTAATTGCAGTTTTGGCCTTCATACAAAACATTGCAGACTTGACCCTTTGGGCATATTCTTAAACACTCAACTAAAAGTCTAAAACCCATCACCAACGGTAGATCAAGGGTTTTACCGTGTCATACTTTGGTGCCGAGAAATGACTGCAAGGATGGCAATGATAAAATCAGGATTATAACGATGCACTTTTAACATGATTGAAAAACAGAACCAGAAATTGATGTACCATTCCATTTGGATGCTAGATTTTGAATGCATTTTGATACCAAAAAAAAAAATGTTTATCAGGGTGGATTTGAAATGAATCATTCATGTCGGTGCTGGATTTTGGACAATGAATATTGACTGAAACCCATCGGTTCATTTGTCAGCGTAAAATCACAATTGTTAGACCACTATAGATTTCTTGATTTATCACTTCATAGATCCTGAATCTATTATGTCCCTAATGGATTTTAAAATCTAACATGTGGCTGATGACTGAAGGACCCAAGAACAGAAAATCCCATCCTCTGAATTCATCATATCCTGAATCTATTATGTCCCTAATGGATTTTAAAATCTAACATGTGGCTGATGACTGAAGGACCCAAGAACAGAAAATCCCATCCTCTGAATTCATCATTCCAGCAATACAACAATTTGAAATCTGTCTCTATGCAAATGAAACCTAATCATTTAAGAAACACCACCCAACCCCCTACACTCCCGAAATGCCGCATTCCTCAACCTACATGCCTACGGGCTCCCAAACATGCACATACTCGGCATATAAACCTAGACTCTCTAGGGCATAGCTTATAAGTATAACATTGTATTTACCAGTAACCACAAATAGAAACATACGCCAGCATCAAGTCTTGTATGTACAAACTTCTAGAATGGAAAGAATATCAGTTCAAGTATCTGCAGGTTGAGCATTTACCTTCACGCCGGCTGGTGTATTACCAGGCTTAGCTGTTGTTGTGCTTCCAAAAACATTAACCCCTCCTGAAGCATTTCCAGGCTTTGCAGGAGTTGCATTCCCAAAGTTAAACTTTGACTTTTTGTCTGCTGGTTTTAATATTTGAAACGAGCACATAAGTGTCTCATCCACACTCATCATTGCACCAGCATTATCAAACTCCCCACAGTAATTAGGCGCAGAAAATATGGTTAGAAGCTGTCTGTTGGCAAAGAACTCGTATCCATCTTCCACAACCTGCACCACCCATATAAGGAAAAGCAAAGTCAAACAATCAGCTGAAGGGCCAGATAGTGAAGAAAATCCTCCACACTTCCGGGGACTGTAGAAAAGAGCAAAAGGAGACGCCCAAATTCAAGAGGATTTTAGAAATAGCAGATCAAAGGAATTGATTCAAGAATCCATCCTTGCATGAGAATATGAGTTCCAAGAGCATACAAAACAATAAAGAAAACAAAATGGACGCAAGCAAAAAATAGATTGGAGGGATAAGTACCATAAGACTAACAAATACAAAACAGAACTCATACAAGCAGCCAAAAACCAAGATAGAGAATCCAAGAATATGGAAAAGCTGATGATTGTACATTTTCCATGGGCTTAAAGGGTTGGTGAAAACATGGCCAACAGAAGAGCAAGTGTAAACCTGATGAGCGCGACAAATCAGATCCAAATCATGCTTCTGAAGGAACTCTGCCACCTTATCAGGACCAAAAGTAAATGAAACACCCCTGTCATTCATTCCCCAACCCTGAACCTCTTTGCTAGGGTCAGACCACAGCAGATCACAGAGCAAACCTGTATCTGGTACATCAGTTGGGCGAGCTAAGTTTCTGATTTGATCCAAATTATGCAAATCTGGGGAAAGACCGCCATGCATGCAGAGAATTTTCTCATCAATTAGAGCAGCCACCGGTAGACAGTTAAAGCAATCTGTGAATGTTTTCCACAGTCTAATATTAAACCTCCTTTTGCACTCGTCGAAGAAACCATATATACGGTTAATAGACGCACATTCATGGTTTCCCCTCAAGAGAAAGAAGTTCTCTGGGTACTTTATCTTGTATGCAAGTAGAAGGCATATTGTCTCCAGACTCTGCTTGCCTCGATCAACATAGTCTCCCAAAAATAAGTAGTTTGCATGTGGAGGTAATCCGCCATATTCAAACAGCCTTAGAAGATCAGAATATTGACCATGGATATCACCTGTAGACCACAAACCATGTCTATCAGCCAGGTTGAAGAGTCTTTCAAATAGTTGTTCGATATTGGTAAGTGATAGAATATATAGAGGAAACTAGCTAAAAAAGGTGACAGATCAAGGCCCCAGCCTCCCTCCCCTCTTTTTGTGCAAGTCATTATGCAATGACAAAAGTAACATACAAGGAATGATGAATTACACATCAAAAATATGTTTTAACTCTTGGAAGTGATATCATGAGCAGCCAAGCTTGCGTTATAACTTTTCCGCCTACAAGTCAAGGCAGACGGGCCAACTAATAGTAATTGGAGGCGCATCAGAAGAATAGGGACTCATTACCACCTAGCATCTCATCCTTGAGTTGGGAATTGAAAGCTTACCCAACAAATCTAATAATGAACTGCAAAGCAACTGGTCTGAGAAGCAAATGTTAAGAAAAAAGAGAAGCTAGATGTGAACCTAAGGTTGAGAAGGGCTACATGTAATGACAACAAAGCTATATGAAAAACCAACAAATAACGTAAGTTGATTCAATGTCAACATAATGCAGCAGTAAAATTACCACAAATCTTGATGGGTGCTTCAAGCTCTAACAAATTGGGTTGTTGCAAGAAGATCTCACGAGAAGCCCCACAGAGTTGTCTGATTTCTGCCTCAGACAACTGGACCTGCTTCCCAGGTCTACCGCGAACCTCTAAAAGCCGCCGAATAATATCATCCAAAACAGCCGGTTCCATTTCCTAACCATGCAAGTACAACACTTCCACCTTCTGTTCGCCTTGACCAAAGAACAATTCATCATAAGACAACAACAACAACAACAAAAACTTGAGAACCTAAGAAATGCTGCAAATTTCTACTGCTACGATTGACAGCCACCACAAATAACAACATCCACTGTACATGCAAGCTCTCCAACCAAGTGTTTGAGGGTAACAAGACTAGCTAACCAAATCAAATTGCATCAACATCTTCTCCACTGGAAACAAACAACCAGTCGAAAAATGTCGAAACACTCACCTTAATGTCTTGTAACTAGATGGACTTCAACCTCCTCAGCTGAAAATGTCAAGACACACAGGAGCTGCTCGGGAGACTGGAAGCTGAGGAGAAAGATGGAAAATTGAAAACGTCAGATAGAGAAATTCAGGAATATCCTAAGATACACAAAATACAGAAACCAATGGTCAAGGTCTCCCGACATGAAAGGAGTAAGGAAAAACAACCGCAGGGAACGAGACTGGAGGCGGTGTGATCTTAGGAACACAACGCCGACGGTGGGGATGGAGTTAAGAGCGGGAGATTCTTTGAATGGAGCACTGGCATACAACTTTAAGAGGAAATGCGTCGCGGCGGCAGCTGAGGAGCCACAACTCCCAAGTCAACGAGTCCGGATACAGCAAGGGAGACAGTTGAGCTGATAGAGAGAGGGAGGGAGAAAGCCGAACTTCGATCAACAAGAGCAGGAGACGGCAGCGGCGTCAGAGAGGAAGGTAACGGAGCCACCAAGAACCAAAAAGTAGGTTTCAATCGGATCGATCGAAACTGGACGAAACACCAGAACGATCGTCGATCTTCGTCCTCCGCCGGCGAAGTTGATTGGGAAACTTTGAGTTCCAATGGTGGTAGGAAACGTAGAGACAGAGCAGCCGACGGACTTCCTTCCGGTGGGAGAGAAGGGCCGAAGGCCTGGATGGGGTGGGGGGGGGGGGGGGGGGGGGGGGACGGATTGTTAATTGTTAGGGTTTCGGTTTATTTTCGATTTTGTTCATGTATCCCACTTCCAATTCAAAGTTCCATCCAAAAATGAGATAGAGTTATTATTAACATTTTATTTGGTATAAATAAATTCTATAAGTTTTGAGAAATGTATTTTGAAATGAATTTGGTATTTAAAAGAATTCATTTTCAATTTTAAATTTTGAATTCCACGAAATCGAAACTAGTTATAGCAATTTCGAGGAATTGAGATGAGATTTTCAAATGAATTCCACAAGTATTTACTAATTATAATAGAATGACATAATTATTCTCATTTATTAACTAAATTACTTACAGATATATTATGTGGCGCCAATTCATGCATTTTGAGGAACGTCAACAAGAATTTATTGCAACGCTAGTTGCATATGCTGGTTATTTGATATTTATGCTTCGATTGTATCAATATGTTGAGACAACTAGAGTGTAGGGTTTATCGATGAAATATTAGGAAAGTACTAATGAATAGAATAGAAAAATACAATAACACTTTTAATATTCTACATATGGGACCAAAAACATTTTTTAGAAGATAGCTTTTCAATAAATAATGTTTCTGTCGGAAATTATTAAGTGTGTAGTCGGAAACTTTTAATTTAATTCAATTATAAACGTATGCCAACATGGTTTGGGAATTCAATTCATTTATTCTAAATATTTGAATATGACATACAAAAACATAGGAATTCATTTAACAATGAATTCTATGAGATAATTCATTTTAAAATGAAATGAATTCTAGATTCATTTGGTACCAAACGATTGTAAATCAGGTTTATCCCGTTAGCCAAAAAAATGGATAAAGGGTTTCAATCAATTTATCTGATTTAGCCCAAATATATAAAAAAAAAAAAGTCATTATATTGTTCATATATATAAATCATACTCGGATTCAATATATAATAAAAATTCACACACACTTATATAACATCAATATTCAAATGTTTATCTTAGAATTCCAAAGATAAGGTTAAGCGAAGATGAAAACCGGAAGAGAGGCGCATTTCACAAAGCAAAGGGAAAAACCAAAAACAATGTCGTTTGACCTCCAACTTGATAACCTTGTAGTTGGTTTACCAACGTGTGTGTGGCATGTTATTCTCATCAGCTCAAAATTGGTCAACCAACGAGACCTTCCTCCTTAGACACTTGGTCTAATTCAACCAGAGTTTTAACGCATTTATATTATTATTTAGAGTTTAATGAGGGGTAAAATAGTAACTTGTAATTTTCCTTTTTTAGAATAATTTTTATTAATATTGATCCTCTGCCTCTACCATGTTGTCATCTATCGATGGAGCAACTGCGAGGCTAGCAAATCAAAAGCCTTGAGGTGAGAAGAATCAGAAAAGAAAGACTCTTTTGCTTGATTACCAACCCTATTGATTTGTTCATCGTGACCAAAGATGTTGAGAGAAAACTCAGAGTCCTAGTTGTTAGCAGTCGACGTAGTAAAACAGAGAAACCCAAAAAATATCAAACTTAAATTCAAATGAAAAGGATTGGGACAAGTATAATGGGCTTATAAGATATCTCAGTTTCTTGTTGATTCAACCAGGACAATTTAGCCCTAAATTACTTGAGTTGAGTATGCTAATTCCAAACTTTCTTCTCGCCTTCTTTTACTATAGCAAACAGAGAAGCTGTAATGTAGAGCTCTGTACCGGTTGGCTTGTCAAAACAGAACAGTAGTGCATAAAAGAAAGAAAAAACACTTAATATTTTGTTAATCGAGTTTGTATTATGGTTTTACGTCTCGACTCAAAGATGGCTCGCCCTTTGAAACATATTTTCCTAGGGTTTTAGTCTTATTGGATTCTACCTCCAAGTGGAATCTCTTTGGTTGACATTCAAACCCTGGACTAACAGAGCCAATTAATCTCTTTTCTTTCTCTGTCACAAGCACTCAGCTATAGAAAGAAAAACCACACTCAAGCACCTATGAGACTACTACACTTCTCATACTCTTGCTAATCAAAAAGTGTTGATCTTGTTGCTTTTGTTTCACTCTCGATGTTGTAACCTCTACTCTTGTCTTTGGCTCCTTTTTATATTATCTTAGTCTTGCAACGGTCTTTTTCACCACTTTGTGATTCTTTCCTATAACAGCAACACACAGCTATAGAAGGTGATATTAATTTCGAGCAATCAACTCGTTCTAGCCCATTTGGACCTTGTGTACAGAAAGTGAAAGATGTCCTAACAATCTCTCCATTCTTTACTTTTGTGCAGATCTTCCACCTATCCTAGAAGTTTTGGCAATCAACATATATGCAATCAAGACTACATCAATCAAGCATATAAACAACAAAATAATGAAGCACTAGACTCATAAGTGGAAGGCTTTCCTAGTCAGGTTTTGTACTAGCTCTCCCTTAGTACCTAACTGTTTGGATATAAGTTTAAAACAGATTGATTGTCAAAGAAGTTCTAAAAAGATAAGAACTCAAAAGATTCAAAATACTGAGACCTAAAAAATACTACTCTCTCTAAGCTAGGTGCATACAATCATTATGCACAATGATATATTTATATCACTAAACCATATACTATCATCACCACCTTGGTCTGAACTGGTAATAAATATCTAAATGTTTTTTGTTTCGAAATATATCAAAGTGATTGTCATTATTTAGAACACAATTAATCTTTTTACGACATAAAAAGAAAGATATATAGCCTATTAATATTAATTGGTGAAAAATTTATTTGTCTTCCACAAATGATAAGTGTGGTTATGCATAGGAAGGTTGTTGAGGGATTCGCTCCCCACCCTACCCTGATTTTTTTTTTATGGAAACCTGTAATCTTATTGATCAAAGCATAGTTGTTACATCATCTAGTTTCAATTGATCAATCAAAAAATCTGGCGGTTTATCAAGCCATCTCATCCTCTCATCCGACAAGGTAAATGTCATGGTCATCAAATGAGCAGCACCATTAGCTTCGTGGGGAATGTGTCACCAGCTAGCCTCAGCCATTCGTTCCGAATATCGTCTATTACTGCGGCATATCACCCCCCATCTTTGTTTGATCCACATGTGAACACAGTTGAACTTGCTTATGATCTGCATACTATCACATTTAAGGAGCAGTTTTGTGGTACAAAGTAGTGGTATCATTTGTGCTCCCATTTCGGCAGCCAGAGCCTCTGCCATCTCTACACTCCAACCACTCGTCATACGTTTTGCAGAGGCCAGCCAAAACTTCCCATTACTATCTCGCGCAACCACGCCCAGCCCGATTCCACCATCCGGGAAACTAGCCGAATCCGAGGTGATTGAGATCCACCCTGGTTCCGGTCGAGACCGGGACTTGCTTGTTGGGTCATGAGAAGCTACTTGTTCTTTCAAATGATGATCTATGTAGTCCGATAAGAAGAAACTCGCCCTCGCTACAATGGTGTCTTTAGGTAGTTTTGCATCGTTCCACAATTGGGCGTTCCGTTCTTTCCATAGAAACTAAAGTAGTACACTCCACCCCTCAATAGTAGCATAAACTTTCGTCGTCATTATGTTGTTGAACCACTCAAGACAATCTCCCATTCCACATCTCTCAAAACAGTCCATGAAAGCCGATGTCCGCCAAATCCGGCTGACCCATTCACACTCGTTGAAAAAATGAACCTGAGTCTCCCATAAATCACAAAATACACATCTATCCCCCCCATCTGATACTACGTGATTCAACGTGATCCCCAGTTGGGAGGATGTGCCTTGTAAAACGCCATACAAACTGTCAAACTATAGGGGGGACTTGTAATTTCCATAGTCTCTTCCAAATGGAGGCTTCCCAATATTTTATGAGGCCAAGGCCCTCCCGAAACTTGTCGAACTAGCTTCCGTATCCATCCTTGACCGAGTACATGCACGTGTCACTGCCCCCTCGATTAGCTTGTCCCTCTCCCCTTCGCTAAGCAATGGGATTTGGGTAATTGCCTAAGCTATCTCGGGTGGTAAAAAACTCCCAGCAATCAGTTCCACTTCCACGTCAATTAGTTCCTGAATAACAGAATCCACTGGGAGGCCCTTTGGAGTCGAGGAGACGGAACCCACTTATCGCCCCAGATCCTTATCGACAAACCGTTACCAACTCTCCATCTTAATCCTTCACAAAGAACCGCTTGAGTAGAAATAATGCTCCTCCATACATAACTCGGCCGGTAGCCCACATGAGCCTCAAGGACTGACGAGTTTCTGTTATACTTCGCTATAAAGATGTGAGCCACCAGGGATTCAGGTTTTCTATATAGGTTCCACAACTATTTAGCGAACATTGCCGTATTGAACCTGCCCGGTCAAGTCCTGAATGTTCCACATTTTTCTTTCGGGCACATCAACTCCTTCCTACTCATCCAGGGTACATTCCTTCCATCCCTAGGGTCTCTTCCGGAGGCGATCCATAACTTCATTAAAGAGTTCTTTTTTGGATGTCCCAGTCATCGTCGCTAACAAGGATGGAGTATGTGACAAAGCTCACACACTTCATAACAATAGAGATTCGGTTCTCTGTGAATCCCATACGCCGCATCACACCTTCAAGGAAGTGCCACTCAACTATGTCGTATGCTTTTGCCATATCTATCTTTGCTCCCGGAAACCCACCTTGCTCTTTGAATTCTTCTTCATTGAATGGAAACACTCAAATGATGCCATCATGATGTCCGTGATCAATCTCCCAAGAACAACAGCAATTTGCTCTGGAGATATTATCCTTTCCAGGTTGGTCTTTATTCGATTAGCCAGAACCTTTGTCACCAACGTGTACAGGACATTACATAGGCTAATTGGCCGAAAATCCTTTGGTGAAGAAGGTTCCTTCACCTTAGGTATCAGCGTAATAAGCATATGGTTCATATCCTGGGCCAGCTCACTACCTGCAATAATATCACGAACCAATTGCCACACATCAATTCCAATGATGTTCCAATACTTTCGGTAAAAAAGAGCGGAGAAGCCGTCGGCTCCTGGGGCTTTCCTAGTGCCCATATGCTTTAAGGCTGCAAACACTCCCTCGCGTATGACCGCTCTCGAGAACTCCTCCTTCTCCGCCCCTGTGACAACCGTCTTGATCGAGTCCGGGACTAGGGCATTTATCAGAATAGTACCTGCAAGAAAAAAGGAGCTATAATAGTTAGTCAGGACATCGAATAGGCTCTCTTGTCCCATGTGTCAGGCTTTTGTCTCATCTTCCAGCTTCTTTATAGTGTTTATCCTACGCCAGGCTGAGGCTTTCTGGTGGAAGAAATTCGTGTTATGATCCCTCTCCTTCAACCAATCAGCCCGCGAACGTTGCTTCTAATAAGCTTTTTCATTCTCCACTAGCTCATCTAGTTCAGATTCGAGCTTCTTCATCTGCTCCAACACCTAGTCCAACTTCTCCCTTCATTTGTATTATGAACAACAACTACCAATTTCGCACCTAACTAATAATATTTTTCTTGTTCGTACAGTTGTACGTCGCCCTCTTTCTGTCCTATAAAACAAGCTAATATTACATCTTAATAGCAATAACCTATTTAACAAGCCAGCAAAGGTAGCTCTTTGGTTGAAGAAGGAAATGGACTAGCTTCGACGTTATCGTTTTGTCCTAGTCGTCATGCTCTATCTGGTGATCATTATCCTAGCTATTGTCGGTACCTGTAGCGAGGCCCGGTGGATTTCGGCGCCACGATTTAGCAACTCACGAGAAGATTACGGTGGAAGGATTACTGCACCCCCAGCCCCGACCATGAACAAGAGTTACCATCAAAGTTCTCCGCCAAATGCACCGTCGGGAAGTGGTGCTTGACGCTGGCCGGCCGCAAAAGATATTCAAGAAAATAATGTCTAATTCCCAAAACGTGTTAAATGTGTCTAATGGATTATTTCAATCGAAGTTTTTTTACAAGAAATATAAATATTTTAATCGATGTGGTGGTTTGTTTCTTTGCCCTTTTCACTGTATTGTTACAATTTTATCATATGTCCGAATGGAGTTTCTTTGCCCTTTTTTATTTGTCTTTATTACCGTCAGTAAACAATGTTCAGTTGACCCAATAATGAAAAATACAATTGACGATGAATGAATATGTCATGGCCATAGTTGTTAATTAATTTGAAAGTTTAGGGGTGCTATATATAAGGGTACTCACCATATTTGGATTGGGGGAGGAAGTACAAAAGACAACAACCGCCTGTATAGATGGCGGCATGAGGAAGCGGCAGAGGCAGAGGATTCATCGTCGGAGGGTTGGTCGACGAATTGTTGATCGGTGCATGGTGGTCCGCAAAACCATGGATGGGGAGGAAGATCAAGATGAAAGAATGAGTGAGAGAGAGGAAGAATATGTTTTAGGATTTGGAGAGAGAGGAAGGATATAGGACGTCATGTTTCAAGGAGTAGTAATCACAGTATCTTTTTAATTCCAAAACTATCTCATAACAATTATGAGATGGTTTGGTAAGAGTTAGCACCATATTAATATCTATCACAAGGAAATGTTTTGAAATTCATAAAAAAAAGTTTAACAAAAGATAATCATATTGATTGATATAGAGATTATAGATTACATCCGGGAACCAACCCAGGAACGAAAATCATACAATCAACACGACGTCGGAGGCAAAGAAAGCGCCTTCCGAGCCACAAGATGGGCTACCTTATTGCTAATCCGACCTACAAATCGAACATGAAAACTACTATTCAGAGCCATCAAATGCTGAATTTCCTCAATAATAGTCCCAACATGGCTATCTCTCGCGTCCTTTGCATTAATCTTGTCAATGAGCACCTTTCCATCACCTTCTAATCGAACTTGAGAAAGGCCAAGATCCTGACACCACTGAATAGTTTTGCGGAGGACAATATTCTCCACCGCAAGAGGGTCAACAATATTCTAAAAAAAAACCCCTCTGGCTAAGACAACAGAGCCTCCTTTATCCTTTAAGATCATCTGTTGAATGTGAGTCAACACAGACTGCACTATCCCACATACATATAACAAAGGACAAATCTTCCACCTGCAGATTCTGCTGCAAAGGCACTTGATTCCGAGCCAACCTATCATCCGGCAAATACACCCATTCATGGAGTTGCGGATGATACTGGCACATCAGATGAGGAATTTGAAAAAAAATTCCCTTGAAGACGAACCAGTTTCTAGACTTCCAAATATGCCATAAGAGCGCAACCAAATCCATAATCTGGGTCGGCTAGGTCATCCTAAGCTAGCATTTTTTTTTATAGAAAAAGAGAGAATGTCTGATGCGACAACCCTTGTCCTAGATGCTCCAAACCCGAGTGAGTCCAGAGGGCTGTAGCAATTGGGCACTCCCAAAAGAGGTGCTCCATCCTTTCAGATTCTTCCCAACACACCAGGCAGGGAGGCAATCTGGACCCTTTTCTCAATCAGAGATTCAGTGGTAGGAAGAATACAATGGAAAATTTGCCACATGAACAGTTTTAATTTAAGCGGAATGTTGAGATCCCATATTTGAATCCAACTTTCTCTATGAATCCAACTTACTGTGGGTAGCCAGTCCCCAACCTATCAATCCACCAAAACCGCAAGGTGATATGCGGACTTGACAATGAACACCCCATTACACGTATCATTTCATACCAATGTATCTTCTATCCCCACACGGGATAAGAGGAGTGCTGTGATGGCAAAAACTATGTGCGGAAACATTCCTCCCCCCCCCCTCCCCCGCGCGAGAACCATCACCTCTGCCACCTTAGGGTTACTACCCTCCGAAATTGCAAGAGGGGTACAAGGAGGAGGATGTGGGTGCGTATACGCGATCCAACTAGAATGATGAATAGAGCCCTAGAGCTCATTCCGAATATGTTTACTTTTACACATATATCGCCAGGAGACCCAACGAATCTGTGGACGACCCTCTTCCACCTCCACCAAAATCTGGCCATGTGTTTTTCCAGAATGCGATAGGGGGATAGAGGAAGGTTAAAGCAATACATAACATGTAGTGGTAAAGAAAACACAATTGATTTAATTAGCATCTCCTTATCCGCCCACGAGAGCACCTTCTGCTTCCATCCCTGTAAACTTTCCAACAACCTCTCTTCCAGATATCGGAACGTAGCCATCTTGGAGCAAGCACAAGAGCAATTTTCACGAGTGATTTGGGTCTATTTACATGTTTTCACCCCCATGTTTTTAGGTGTTTGAGCGTTTGCATCGCTTGAGGTTCGATTCCACGCTAGGTTGTGCATGTTTTTAGCATGTTTTAGGTTTTAGAAGGTGAGATCGACCTTAGGAGCGAAAGTTGAACAAAAGAGGATGAAAAAGGATCGAAGGGAGCAAAAAGGTGAGGATCATGGTAGATAAAGAATGATCACAGTCAGGTTGATCGTGATAAGGAGGCCCATACCGTGAAGAACATGGAAACCAGAAGAGTTTTTGTGCCTCGCGGACCTAAACAACATCACCGATCGCCAGATCGTGTAGACCTTAAATGAAATGACGCACTTTGTCCAAGATCACGGTCTGAGCTTTCATATCATGACCTTGATCTGAGAACGTGAAGTGCGTGCGATGTGGGTATAAAAGGAGGATGGAGCCGAAACTTTGAGGGAGAGTCTAGGGAGAGACTACCTTCTTCTACCTCAGATTTTAGAGAGAGAAACGACAAACCAAGAGAGAATAGGTGCTCTAGGGTTTGCTCCGAGCTTGAAGATTGGGGATTGACACCTTCCAAGGGTGATTTATACAACAAGGAAGAAAGTCACACACCACACCATGGTTTATCTTCTTCTCTTTGTTGTAATCTCTAGTTTAGCTATGGAGTAGTACTCTTTTTCACTTGGGTATTGTAAACCCTAGCTTTAGATATGTGATAGATTGTATGGATTGAATGCTATGTGTGTGGGTTTGTGTTTAATGCAAAATTTGAGGTATTTTCAGAATTCTTGAGATGTGTTCTTCATTTCTCATTACCATGCCAATTTAACCTAGGTGGAGAGAAACACCATTGTTTGCTAGAAGACTTCGAGAAGTTGGGTTTCTGGCCATTTGTGTCACCCACCTAGGGAAATTTATGGTAGCCTCAAGTTTCAATTTAACACTTCGATCTGGTTGTTATCTTGTCGTCTGGATTAAGTTCTGAGGGAGTAGCCTTAGCAACCCTTGGTTGAGCGGCCAAGAGAGATAGTTTGCTAGCTTCAAATGTTGTGCCTTGGCCTATCACCCAAGAGAGCGAAGTTTCTTTACTAGTTGCGCTCTCCTCATAGTGTATGAGCACATTCCTACACATTGGCATTCTATTCGGTCAATCTTGGTATATAGCTAGGGGGAGAAATACCCGGGTGAAGCTTTCTCATATAGATTCTAAAACCATTTACCTTCTTGCTTGTTTTAAATTGTAGACCTTAGTTTTCACTAAAGATCGATTGCTAAATAAATTTTTAAACGATTGAAGTCGGGGTACATGGATCGGACCTGGTTGACATTTTAAAACGCTTACCCTATGCTGCACCCTACTAGAGTTTATACTTGGGCTCTAGTCCGAGATTTATTGTGGTAGTTGGATTAAGTCAACGAGCAAAGCTCCATGAACTAGGTTTGAATTTCAATTGATAAAATATGATTCCTACAACTCGGATTAGGCCTTTAAATAGAATGATACTACTCTAAACACATTATACTACCAATAAAGAAAACAAGTCTAACTAAGATACTGAATTAAAGAAGGAACCATAATAAGTAAGATGACTTTCAATGCAAGTAAACGAGACAGGTCCCATACGATCTTTAGGTTGCTTGTTTGAGGTCCTCCCAAGTCCCAGCTCATTGGACCTCAACCAATCCCTTTACGCTCTTGAACAAGGTTTGGACTCTGACGACTGAGTCCCAGCTTCACTCGAATGTCCTCCCCGTTGAAAAAACTTTTCCCTCAAAGCTTGTCTGTTCATGCAAGAAGAAACATCGCCAGAATTTACCCAAAGGATCAAGGTAAGCTAGTTGCTTCATTTCCATTGTGGGCAACTCGTCCCAGAAATCTCCATCTTTCTTGTACTGATTGATCCCATTCGTGATAGGATCCTCGAAACTTGTTACTTTTACTTCAAGCCAAGCAATTCCTAGCCCGCATCATCATTAATCATTGATGGAAGCTGAGCCACAAACTTCACAAAAGTTCCCAGTTTCACGAGAACTCTAAAAATATCCCAAAATTCGAGGGAGGGAGCAACCAGATGGAGAGCTACCAGCTAAAGAGCAGTCAACTAGAGGAGGACAGTACGAGCGTTGCTGGAGATATTAGGGATCAGATCCGAGGGAGAAAGCAGCCGGGTAGGTTTTTAGTTATTATGTTTTACCTAAGTAGAAGAGGAGATCAAGATTTTTATGGTTTGAGTCTTGCCCGAGTGTTAAGGCTTTATTTTAAGTAATGATTGTTTACTTTCAATATTTATTGAGAATTTTTGTGAAAACTTTTCGCTATTTTTGCCCAAGTTCTTTAAGTTCTTACTTTGATTCACGGTTTATCAAGGGCATTTTGATAAAAACTAGTGTCAAGATGAACTAGAGTGTTACAGGCTTCGACAGTAAACCGAGGAAAGACCGAGGATGTACCGTAAGAGAAGGAGACCTCTAGTGCCACAACGACATTGGCAAGTATGGCGGTGATAACTCTATGAGGGTGAACTGGTTTTTAGAGTTAGGCCCCCGACCATTGACTTCCCACTTTTGAGGGATGGATGTTGCACTAGCTGGTTTAGCTCAGACAGTCTGACACCGTGGGCCGTGGCAAAGTATTGCTCTGAGTTTGTGGGGCTTTGGAACATGTGTAAGGGAATGTTGGAGGAAACTCTAGTTGGTTATAACTTTTAGGTATGAGGCTGGAGTTATCAGCAAAGGTGAAGGTGTTTGAACCCGGTTACTTGCGAGTGGGCTTCAGGCTCACGTCGCGTAAGGAGGAGGAGCTGACAAGCTCGAGGGGAAGAGTCGAGCGTTTCCAAAAAGTTGTCGCAAAAGCACAGGACCTGATACTACACCCGGATCGATGGCGGCGACTCTGACAGGGAGAGCGGTTCCAGCAGCAGAAACAGGGACCCTGGATACCCTTCCCCCTTTCTTCATCAATCTCGCGGCCACCCCCTACTGGAGAGACCGATTTTTTTCTTCTTCCTTCCTTCCCAAATTCCCTTTTCTTTTTTCTATTCTCAATCTCTTATTCTCTCCAAATTCCCAATTCTCCATTGATCCCAATCTCATAACCCTAGGCGAAAGACGCCTAGATCCGGATTTCTTACAGTTTGAGTCCAAACGGGGTCAGGAATCATAAGAGTTATTTAACAAAATCTGAATTACTGACAACAACCGACCAATCGCATTAGTCATGCTATGTTGTTAATCTTTTGTGTTGATTCTCTTAATTACAACAACAATTTGTGCTACACGTGGAGTAGGATTTCATAGTCTTGCAGTCTATTGAACACGGTAACTAGGTTTCATGTGATCAGCGAGATAAAAAGGAATTGACACAGCTAGCTTATTGAGATACAGATACAGTTCGCCGCTTTGGAATGAAATCAGGAGGATTAGGGGAAGAAGGTAGCACTACTGTTGCTTTTAAATTACTCAATCTGTATCGTACACGTAGGCTCAAGTATTATGAGAAAAGCAGCATACATCATACTTGTACATGAGTGGGAAGAACCCAGATCTAGTTTGCTTGCGTTTTACATTAAGTTTTGACTCGGGGAGTAAGCAAGCAAAGGTTGCTAAGGTCAACCTCGAGGCGAAAAGCAGTAAAATAGGGATCAAACCATATAGCTACTCATAATAGTCAACGTGCACAAGAGTTACGGGAACGTATAAATGAAGTTTCAAAAGAGTATCACAAGTAAAGAATTTACAGTAAGATGCTTACACCATTCATGTTTTGATCCAGAGATCACATAAAGAAAAACAATGATGCAACCAAAATAAGCACAACTGTCAACATCTGAGCCCTTGTGCTGCTCAACAACACTCTGAATAGCCTCACTCACACCCAGCAACCTCACCACAATCCTCAATAACAACAATTTTGGAAGTGGTGCCACTATAGGACCCAACCTTCTCCATCTCCTGCACAACACTATAGCCATCCACGACTTGGCCAAACACCACGTGCTTACCATCGAGCCACGAGGTTTTATCGGTGCAAATGAAGAACTGGGAGCCGTTGGTGTTCGACCCTGCATTCGCCATGGACAGGATGCCAGGTCCAGTGTGCTTCAGCTTGAAATTCTCATCTGAAAACTTCTCCCCATAGATGGACTCCCCACCAGTCCCATTTCCTCTGGTGAAGTCTCCACCCTGACACATGAATTTGGGGATTATACGGTGGAAAGAAGAGCCCTTGTAATGGAGTGGCTTCCCAGCTTTCCCAATGCCATTCTCCCCAGTACAAAGTGCTCGGAAATTCTCTGCTGTTTTGGGGACTGTATCAGCAAATAGCTCCATCACTACCCTGCCTGCTTTCATCTTACCTATCACTATGTCAAAGAAGACCTTCGGGTTCTTCGACATCTTGTTGAACCCAATTTACTCAAGTCCTGAAAATCAAAGGAATCGAATCAATTACACACAATTCATACAACAAAAAAGCAGACAACAGGTAAAGTGAGGAAAAAACGCAGAACTTTAGACTACCAAGGAGGATGTTGCGATTTGTTCGAGGCCGTATTCAAAATAGAGAGATTTGACAGGCACGGAGAATCGCTAAACTCATTCTTGCGAACCTTCAATGCAAGTTGCGCCATTGTCGACGCTCTTGCTCTGCAAATTGGCGATCTAATCTAACACCCTTAACTATTTATTAAGCCATTTAAGGTAATGTCGCAATTTGTTCGAGGCCGTAGTCAAAATGGGAAATTTTTTGATAGGCACGGAGAATCGCTTGTTTTTATGGCCAACCTTCAATGCAAGTGACGCCATTATCGACGCCCTTGCTCTGCAAATTGGCTTTTATCCAAGACCGAAACCAGGACTCGCATACTAACATCTACACATCTATTAAGCAATCAAGTTAAACAAATCTGTTCCTCAATCCATGAGTAACAAACAACCCTCGAGCAGAAAGACGGAATCTAGTCGTGGGGATTTGAGATTGACAGATAGTTTGATTGATATTGCACAAGCTTTGAGCTCACAGTTCAACGACAGGATGCTCTTGCAAGCCTTCGATATGTGCATTAGTACTACTAAAAACGAGTGATAAAAATAACAGAACTAGACCGGGCGAGAAACTAAGAACACGGAAAAGGGAATCAAGCTGAAGCTATAGCTATTACCTTTCAGATCGGGTCCACCGGTGAGTGAGATAAGAGGATGGGGAAGAAGAGGAGTTTTAGCCGCGATTTATATAGGCAGAGGGACAGGGGTTTAGGGTTTTGGTGTCGACGAAGATATTTTGCAAATCCGCACTTTGGAGAAATCCCAAAGGCAAAATACACTTGTGTAGCCAAAACTTTGACGGTTTGGCCAAATATAGCCACTTTCAGCGAAATACCAAAAATAGCCACTTCCGTCCAATTCTTTGACGGTGTGAGTTATCGTGCTGACTGGACTAACGGATCGTCCTATCTGACAATTTTTGTTTGGTACGTATTTTCCACATGGATTTAATTTGAAAAAAAATTGAAGAAAATGGAAAAGACAATCTGCCTTTTCCTCCCACCTACCCACCCACAAATTCACCTCCCTCCGCCACTAAACGCCGACCCTCTCTTTCTCGTTCACCCACCATCGCCGAGAGAATTTTTTTTTCCTTTCTCGTTCACCCACCATCGCCGACCCTCTCTTTCTCATCCTCAGCGCCACAAAAATCATTCTCCTCTCCACGATCCCCTGCAACCATTCCAATACGTATAACATCAATATATCTCCCGATCTCCCTCAATCTTCCCCAGGCGCAACTGCTCACCGTCGATTGTCGGCGGTAGCTTTGAAAATCGCCCAGATCTGGAAATTATCGCCCAAGAACTTGCTTTAAGAACTTGCTCCACCTTCTCCAATTGGTTCTCCTCCACCGAAATCCTAGTTTTCTGTTGTTTTATTTCAACCGAAGCAACAACCTGCTTCCTCTCGCCTCGCCGTAGTGGCGGCGACGGATTTTGGTTCTCGATTCGGATCCGGACAGCGATGGAAGTGAGCTCTCTGAGCTTGATCTTGTAGCCATCGCGGAGGTCGTACTGTTGAAGAGGAGGAAGTTGGGAGGAGTTGAGAGTCGTACCGTTGGAGGAGTCTGGATTCCGATGTGATTGCGAGGTGTTTGGATGAGATGTGAGGGCTACAATTGGAGATGCGAGGGGCTGCAATCAGAGGTTTTGGGCTACGAAATCCACCGAGAGATGTTTCGCTAGATCAATCTCGGAAAAAGAACGGTGGGGTGGAGTGGAGATGGTTTTGCATCTGACTTTAGATGGAAAATTGTGGTCGACGGTGAGGGGAGGCGGGGCAAGTTTTTGGTTTTTTTTGTTTATAAATGATTTTTTTAATAAATTAATTAAATATTTTTAAATAAAATCTGACGTGTCACGTATATGTGGCAAGTGTTGGTGAGTTGTCAATGATGTGTCAGATGAGTTGGCAGCCAGATCATCGTTTCGTTAGTTTGACTAACGGTGTTACTGACGCCGTCAAACTATGTAACGGAAATGGCTATTATTGTCATCAAACTTTCAAATTTCTGGCTATTATTGGTATTTCTCCAAAAGTGGCTATTATTGTCACAACCGTCAAAGTTTTGGCTACACAAGTGTATTTTGCCAATCCCAAAATACACATGTTTTTAAAAAATATTTTCAAAATACACATGTTTTATGAAAATTTTTCAAAATACATATGTTTGGGCATCACTGCGATCATCAACGGCAGTGAATGCATTCATCGCAACAGACGAAAAACGGTGAATGAATCATCGATTCATCGCGGTTGACGGGGCGGTAAATGCTTGATCTAACATTGAAATTTCAAACGAACGTTGTGTTCGGTTATCTAATTGTAGCGATTTGTTTTTATTCCACATAACTTTTCAAGATCTTTCAATCTTCAACAAGCCTTCATCCCAAAAAAATGTCGTTTGCTACCCCGAACGAGCAATTTTTCGATTTCGACAAACTTTGGAAGACCACAACTTTGTGTTCCGCAATTGGAATGTCGTGAAACTTTTTTTGATTTCGCATAAATTTTGAAGGACTACAACTTTTATCATAACCATAATTTTGGAATGTATGTGGATTTGTGAAACGTAAACGCAAAGTCTATTCCTTTTTTTCAAATTATTTCCTAGTAAAATTTATATTTTTTAAAAATTTACGCGCAATAAAAAAAAACTTTATGACGTTCGGATTGAGGAACAAAAAGTAATGGCCTTCCAAAGTTTGGAAAAATCGAAAATTGTTCGTTCGGAGTAGCAAACAACAATTTTTTTTGGATGAAGGCTGCTTGCGGATTGAAAGATCTTGAAAATTTATGCGGAATAAAAAAAAATCGCTACAATCGGATAAACGAGCGCAAAGTTACGTTCGTTTGAAGTTTCAGTGTTAGGTCAAGCATTTACTGCGGCCGACAACCGCGGTGATGCATTCACTGCTTTCGTCTACCGCGGTGAATGAATTAACTGCTGTTGACGGTCGCAGTGATGATCAAACATGTGTATTTTGGGAAATTTTCATAAAATGTGTGTATTTTGGAAAAAAATTTTAAACATTTTTATTTTGAGATTTTTCCACATTTGTTCATGGTAGGAGTGGGCAACCGGTTCGGCAAACCCAAACCGAAGTGAAATCGAAATAATGTTATTCGGTTCAGAATTCGAAGGAAAATATGGATATTTCGGAAATAAGGGTTCTTTCAACCGAACTGAATTTCTGACCGAAAAACCGAAATACTTTAATTGCAAGCTCGAAATGGTGGATTTTTATGTTTGTAGTTGTTTTTTGACTTAAATATTTGAAATTTTTTTATGACTCATTGATGATACATATAATTTCATATTTATTGTTTATATTAGGGGTGAAAAATAATTTAAAAGGGAGAAGATACAAGTAGCCTCACAAATTCGGTTTTGTGAAAAACCGAACCGAATTATAATTCAGTTTAAACCGACAGAACCGAACTATAATTTGGTTCGAATTCAGTTTGAGGTTTGGGAGAATTCGGGGACCCGATATTCTTAATTTTGGTTCGGTCGAAACCGAACCGACCGAATGCCCACCCCTAATTCGTGGTTGTCATGTTGGTGACGAGGAATTCTATTTTTTTTTTAAGAAAGATAGATGCATTGCGTCTAAATCACATTGCTAGAAAACCGAACGTGGGAGGTTCCCACAACATCATGGCGAAGCCATAATACAAGGTCTCTATCGCACACATTGAATGGATGTGTGCCAAAATCAAAGTCATGAGCCTTGCAAGCCAAGTAATCAGCCGCAAAATTGGCTTCACTAAAAACATGGGAGATACAAACTTCACAATCAAGATTCAGAAAAAGATTAAACTGTTTTGCCAAACTACCATGTCGATGATCCTCTTTGTGACATTGTTTAATGATCTCAATCACAGTCATGGAGTCATGGTTGAGCTGGATCTTGCGATATCATTCTTTCCAAGCGATTTTGAGTCCTTCCAAGATCCTTTTAATTCTACAGCAGTGATAGAACAAGAACCAACGTTACAAACATAGGCACCTTTGCATTTGCCCAAGTGGTCTCTGAAAAGCTCTCCTGCTACAGCCTTCCCAGAATTAGTGAGGACTGATTCATTGGATTGCAGTTGGATCCAACCTTCTCTAGATGGATCCTAACCAACAATCATGTTTTGACCAATAGTTGGATTAGCATTTTTGGTCAACTGGACATTCTTTTGAGCCTGCCCAACAATGTTAAACCATGCTTGAATCCTTGCAATTAATACATTCTTTGAGAACACTTTACCTTCCATCATCTCCTCGTTCCTTTGCTTCCATAACTGCCAGATGATAATGTCAAACTCAATTGCAGTTTCCTATTGTCTGAGATTGATAATTAACCAGTCTTGCAAAGGGAGAATCATGCTCTTGGCTAGGGATGACAATAAAACCCAAACCCACGGGTACCCACCCGACCCAATCCTGTCAACGCAGGTAAAATTCGTGTTGACAGGTTTTGGGCCGGGTTTGAGTTTAAACTTGTTCACTATTCACCGGGTTGGTTGGTTTGGGTTTAGGTAAACCCGCCCCATGGGTACCCGGCTACCCTTCCACACCCATATAATTAATTTTCTCGGTATATTTTATATTCTAAACAACTAATTTATTGTAAATTAGTTATGACAAAAACTCGTGGGTACCCATGAACCCGCGGATACTGTCACGGACATAGACTTCCGAAGTCCGTGCGACGTCTTGAGGTGCACTCATTCCTCAAGACCACCCTCTCTGCATACGCATGCCAACTGGTTTCGCCCTGCCTTGGGCTCATCTGGGAGACGGCAATAGCCTCAGACTAGTTGTGACTTCTCTTGCAACGATCCCCTTCATAGCCACATCCTGACTCGATCAGAAATGATGCACATGCAGACAACGCCTTAATGCTAATGTCGCCCCCTTTACCCCTCTCGTGGCAAGACGACCAAATGGCAGCGTTCTTCAGATGATCAACACGGTCACGACATTTCGGGTCGTGACATTTTCCACCACTCGTAATGCAGCACGTCCTCGTGCTGGTGAAGAATGCTGCTCTCCGCGGCATGTATTGCAACACTCGAACCGATTGTGGGAGTCCGCATACGATACCATCCTCTGATGGACAGGCTCCGGTCTCGTCTCTCGCGCTAGCCTGCTGTGCCCCGCGCACATACTGCTTCGCCCCTCAACATCAACCTTCACTCTTTGCTTCTGTTGCGCTAGTACCTCAGACGACCTTCAGCCTACGCTACTCCTAGCGTTTGTACCTCAATTGACCTTCACCCTACGCTCTCGCTAGCGATAGTTCCTCGGTTGAACGACATTCTCGGCCGCTGCATCTTCAGCCTGTCGAGGTTCCCCACAACGGCGCAATACGTGTGTATCTACGTCTGGGCCGCCTGATTTGCACACCAAGGACCGCCTCTCATTCAGGCAAAGGGTTGGCCCATACTCAACCTATGCCGTACTGAGAAAGGAATTAGGCTCTTCAGCCTAACTAGGCTCTGATACCACTTGTCACGTACATAGACTTTCGAAGTCCGTGCGACGTCTTGAGGTGCACTCATTCCTCAAGACCAGCCTATCTGCATACGCATGGCAACTGGTTTCGCCCTGCCTTGGGCTCATCAGGGAGACGGCAAAACCCAGTGAGTTTTACCCCGAGTATTTTTTCACGAATAAACCCATGGGTTTGGGTTTGGCAAAACCCAACCCAACCCGACCCATTGCCATCCCTACTCTTGGCCACACTTTTGCTCTGGAATTCTTCAGTGCACCCTTTAATAACTAAAAATCTGGACGGTTGGATTTAAATTGGCCCAGAAAAATTTAGATTTGAAAATTAAATATTTTTTTTAGTTTTTTAATTGCCTCTTATCTTCTTCGTTTTAACTTGGATTTTACAATGAAATGAATTCTTGGTTCATTTGGTACCAAACGGTCTGTTAAATTTTTTTGCATAGATGGAACGAGTTCGTTGTGTTCTAAAAAATGAGATCCATTTTCAATATTTTTTTTGGAAAAAATTACATAGCTCTCGTTACCAACTACATACAATATGATATCTCCTTTGCTTTTAAAACATTTTTTAAAATATTTGCACAGAAGAAACGGGTTCAACATGATCTATTGGATCTATAATTTTATGAGGAAAAATATTGGATCTATAATTTTATACCACCCTGGTATAAGGGTGGTATCTAGTGGTACACAATGTTGAAAGTCGTAAATGATAGTTGGTATATTCCCTACTATTATGTATTCAACCATCTAACAGTCTCGTATGTTCATACCATATGGTATAGACCGAGAATAAATGTCTCAATTTCTTTGTTCCAAAAATATATAGAAGTGGATATCATTTTGGAGAGCACAATTAATCTGATATATCCGTGGGAAAAAATTCCAACTTAAAACGAGAGAGAAATCTTCAGTTAAAACTTAAGGGGAAAAAAAGGTTAGAGGCATTCCATAAGTGGCATGGGGTGCTGATGTGGCGCCTGGTGGTTGCGCTATGCAGGATTATTGATCTGAAGGTTACACTATCCAACCCCCTAGTGCACCGACCCAATCATTTTATGTCAAGTGAGCCATTAAAACTTTGTAAGGAAAAATTAAAAATTAAAGGATATCATTTCTTCCTATCCCTTTCTCTCATAGTACCCCTTGTTTTCTCCATCTCCTCTTCTTTTCTCCACCGAAAAAAAAGCAAGCACCAAGCCGTCACAGAGTTGGAAAATCACCATAAGAGAGTTGCAGCCACCAGTCAGTTGAACCCTGAGACAATAACTCGCTAAAACACAAATCCTAACAATGGCCAGTGTAACCAATGAAAGGGTTTGCAGTATAGTTGTGCAAGTGATAAATATCGAATCCATGAGGTCTCTAGATTTACTATTACTCAGCTTCGACTTGTTATTTAGCAAATCAGATTAAGGTTTGATTAACTAAACTACTCCTACAAGCTACTCTAGGTTAGACTACTATTTACAGGTTGGGAACTCACTTAGGTATGATTCCCCCTAGCCACTAGCCAGATTAATAGTTGATAATCTCTAACCTGTTTCACTTTCATTGATAATGCGAAGAATCCTTGACTAGATCTTGAATCTCGACTAAGGAAATCCAGGCCCTCTTAAGTCGATTGCCTAGAGGGACGTATCCTTTTCTTGAACAACCGATCAAGACGTTCTAAACTAGATCTCCTCTTTCGAATGAGGTTCTCAAGAAACGTAGGTTTTGAGAAGCGTAGGTTTTCCATCGGAATCAGGGAAAAGCAAAGAGCTCAGAGAAGGTAGAGTCGAGTACAAAGATCTCAGAGAATAAGATCTAGAATGCGAGGAAGGCGTCACTGCAATTTTGAGCTCAATTAATTGTGATTCTTTGATGTTTCTTTAAAGTGTGAATGCAGTGGGGAGGGAGCTTCCAGAAGGGACTTGATAGAAAACAAAAGCAGCGGTGGAGGAAGAAGATAAATCAAGAAAATCACGAACAACAGAAGTGGCCACATGGGAAAGGATATATTAATTATTAATTACAAAAGTAACTAAAAAGATTTAAAAAAAAAAGAAGAAAAAGGAATTTGTAAATCGTCAAATATTGTATAAAGAAGGGCTAGCGAGTAGGGCTAAGATCAAGTGATTAAGCGGGGTCTCTTAGTCACATCACTAAGTCAATCTCAACCATTGAGCTTCATTAAAATCTTATGGTTCAAATTAATCTACTTTAATGAAGGATAATGTGGTATTACATAATTTATTTATTTAAAAATTAAAATAAAAAATAATCATCCGCCCTCCCTCCCGCCCGCACGCCGATCCAGGGAAATTCTCCCGCAGGCTCTGGTAGCATTTTTTGGCCCAAATGTTTCCCCTCCAAAGTGAGAGAGAGAGAGAAGAGAGAGTATGCTTTGTACTATTTGTCGGTTTCTTTTGTAATGTTTGTAAGTTTTGTTATTTTGTAATGTTTGTCGAGTTCTTTTGTAATGTTTGTAAACTTTGTTACTATTGTCCACCATGTTTATCATTTTTGTCAACTATGTTTGTAATGTTTTTTATGCCTAAAAAATAACCTGGTTGACTTTGTAATGTTTGTTTGTCTAGTTTGTAATGTTTGTTCATCTAGGTTGTAATAGTTGATATTATACAAAGTACCAAAAACATACTAAGAGTACAAAGTATTAGTACTTACAATACAAACCGACATGACTTGCATCACAAATCAATACATATAAAGTATACAAATTAATATTACAAAACATACAAACTATACAAATCATACTGACATTATGTACAAAAATACTAACAATACAAACTGACAACACTTGCATTATAAATCATTGTTCTTCCCTCGGACGACTACGATGTCGAGAGATCCGTCGTCGCGGCCGAAGCTGACTCTCTCTATTGTCGTCGCCACCTCTCTCTCTCCATCGCCGCACCGCCTCTCTCTCCTCCACCATCGTCTCTCTCTCTCCTTTGTTTTCCCGACGATGACATATCTACTTTCTCTCTCTCCGCTGCCGCCTCTATCGCGATCTCCTTTCCCTCTCTCCGTCGTCACCGCCGTCGTCGTCGAGATCTCCATCTCTCTCCATTGTCGTCGTCGCCCCCCTCGCTTCCACCATCGCTGTCTTTTTCTCCCCGCCGCTGCGTTTCTCTCTCTTCCATGGCCGAAGCTAGCAGCGCAGAAAAGGAAGATTGGAGGAAAAATAAACAAATAATATTAAATGCATTTTTTATAATCACAGATTGGGTCGGACTGGCCTAGTTTGAAAGGTGTTGGTCCGGTCTGGTAAGCAAATCGGTTGGATCAAACTCTGACAGAACCACTTCATTTTGGACAGCAGGTTATACCGGGTGGGGATAGACCTTTGGTTGGGTTTCAAGAAGTTTTCAAGGTCAGGAGAATGCAACAGTTTGGATCTCTTGAGCTGAAAGATTCTTTAAGTATCAAGGGATACCGGAGGATCAAACAGTTTCATAGGCTGCATTCTACTTAGAAGGTGACACGGGGCAGTGTTGGCAGTGGTTGGAGTATACAATTGCTGCTTCTGGGGAAGCGGTGACGTGTGGTAGCGTTTCAAGGAAGAGTTGTGGTCTAGATTCGAACCGACTATCAGGGGCACGAGCGAAGAGAACCTTATGCAGCTTAGGCAGACAGGATCAGTTGATGAGCATAGGCTTGAGTTCGAGAAGCTGGCATATCGTTGCAGGGGTGGCCTGTTAGTACCTTGATCAATGCTTATTTAGAGGGTTTGAAGCCAACAATCGCTAGTGGGGTTCGTCAGTTCCAACCTCAATCATTGGGAGAGGTGTTTAGGTTGGCAAGGGGCAGGGAGGTGGAACTAGAAGATATGCGACTTGGATTGGACGCACCGACAACCGGGAACGTGGCAACGCCAGCAGGGGCACCACCCAATGTTCCGTTCGAAACTATCAAGCGTACCCCAGCAGAGATCGCAAGGCGGCGGAGGGACGACCTGTGCTTCAACTGTGATGAGCGATTCACGATCGATCATCGTTATGCAGGCCAAGATTTATTTTTGATGGTCGGTGATTTTTCGGTTGATGTCAGAGTAACCTTGGGGACAAGGTTATGCTTGAAGGGGAGGATATTGATGCGTGTATGATACACGTAACTTAGCATATTATTATTATTTACTTAATTGCCATGAGTCGGTTATGCCATTATGTCGTATTATGCGAAGAATAAACCCTAAAGTTATTAGTTTTCTCTATAGTTTATCGTAGAAGTAGATTAGACATCTATCATAGCGACGAAGCCCCGATTTTCCATCAAGTCATGGCGATTTTAAGGGTTGTAGTAATTGTATGGATGCGGCAGATACGGCGAGTAGTAGGGATGCGGCTGCTGGTGGATAGAATATCCTGGATGTTGATTGTGATGAATCTCATCATATCTTCGTTCCCTGAAGTTGTAGGGTTTATTTCATGGTGGCTCGAAGGCCGAAATGACGAGATGCATAGAGCCGGACGACGTGTGATGATGAAACTAGTTAATTAACTTGGATTCCGTTGCTGTGCAGAACCAGACTATGATATCAATTGTTACGTGGATTTTTTAGATAGAACCTCCCACGCAACGTGTCTCACAAGAATCGAATGATAAACTAAAGAAATAGACTTAGGACGAAGAGAATAGGGCTAGAACGAAGCAAAACTCAAGAGTTGAGTTCCAATATTCTCATATTATTAAAGGAAAGAGTGGGTACATATTTATAGGCATAGAACACCTCCTCTCCCCTACCCAAAATATGAATACTACTCCCACAAGAAAACGATAACCAAATCCTAAACATAATAGAAAACAATCCAAATCCTACTAAGATAATTAAACAATAATAATATCCAAAAATATGTACACACAGAGGAGGGATGTAGCTAACTGGGGATTTTGGATGGACGACATTATTATTTTCGAGTGGGAGGGATTTGGTTTGTTCTCTTTTAAGCCTGCCTGTTTGATGGAAGTGGTACCCTAGCTAGGAAGAGGTGCTTGTGTGTATTTATAATACGGGGAAAACACTACTAGAATTGTCAAATATTCATCAATGTGGTTATGAAGGGAAGTGTAACGGGCCATGCTTTGCAACTAGATCATGATAGTTTTGATCTGGAACAGTGTGTAGCTTTCAATTTCTGGTCATCGTGGTGTGGGTTGTAGATGGAGCATTTATTATGTGACACATGAAGGTAGTAATAGAAGTGTGAGTTGTGACAATGGGGAAAGCTGCAGGAACCATCATCAAGAGGAATGCAAGTATGCAAATTACCATACATTTGTTGACAACCAGAAGGTAAGCTAGTTGTTGGCCGACTAGTAAGCGTAATAACACTTGGTCGATAATTTTATTACTCGCTTAGTTACCATATTCTGCACGCAGCCGTCGATTAAACTAGACCTTCGACTAAGAAGTTGTAGTTACAGCTAGCGACTCAGTCAATCACCCATTTGCAAATCTTTGACAAGATAAAATCTGGAGAGCTAATTTAGCCCTTCTTCAATTATCTTGAAGATGAAGAAACTATACGAGATGACTAATTACAGAATGAGAAAAATAACTTATAGCTTGGCTTGCAACAAATGATCAAGTATATATAGCACAATACCTGAAATTCAATTTGCATCCCAACGAACAAGCTAGCTAAGGTCTCTATCTATCTATCCTCGCCTTTCTGCTTGTTACTCCTCTCTCTAAGTAAGAATGAGAGTGAAAATCATTTCATAAGGTCTACTCCACATCGTCTAATTTAAGTAGTATCCACAACACATTTGAACAGTGCTTGTTCGTTCTACAGCTTAAGGAACCATGCATCATCTTATTCCTTGTTCACGCCAACTATGCCGTCGTGTACTTTACACCTGAAGTACTCGCACTTTGCAGCTACTCCCTCCTCTTCTTTCTTGAGACACTGCATGCACAAACACACAATGAAGTAATAAAGAAGTGCAGAACATAATCGAAACTCTCGATCGATCAAGCTAGTCGCAGTATTGAGCAACAGAATTGGCTGGGGCAATCAATCTACTACAAGAACAATACTAGCTAGTCAGATTTATACCGACTGATATAGCTTTTGCCAAGCAGCAAAAGGAATCTGCAAGTCCGATTTGTTGACGGGAAGCACAGGTTCAGGGAGAATAGTAGCTGAAAGAAGAATAATTGGATATAGTTAGCTACATACAAGCCCATCGAGTAAATTAAGGTGAAAAGGATCGATGTTGAAGATTGGAATTTAACAGAGCACAAAGTGTGTTCAATTTCATACCTCCGAAATCCTCAAGAGGGCAAAAGGTTAAGCAATGGTTGACCCACATGACAGCAAAACCAGCAGTATCCTCAAATTCTGCGAAATCAGAAGCCTAGAGGGGGAAAAGGTAAAAAAAAAAAAAATTACGAGTAAGCTGGCTGATGAGAAAAGGCAAACAGATCGAGAAGTGAAGAATTAACAATGGTAAAATTAAGCATGGGATATTTAGCAAGATGTTGAAATCTATATGGCATATAGAGAGATAGAAAGAAAGAAAGAAATTAGCACCTCGAATTCTTCGGCGGATGAGTGGTTGGTATAGTAGAAGTGTGGATTGACGCCTCCAGCACGGTAGGCTCTGTCTCCATTCTCCAAAAGCCGACCGACAGCAGCAGCATTTGCAACAAGATAATGCTGGCTTGGAGAATCTATATATGCAATCCGTAATGATAATAATATATATATGTAATTTCGTGAAAGCAGCAGCAAAAGAAAGAAGGCCCATTCGATCGACAAGCACAAATCATTCTTCGCCTATCCTACTATCTACAAACATCATATAAGGGAGAAGGAGATTATTATTATTAACTAAAACAAACAAATCAACCAACCTAGAGGCTCGCCGGCGAAACCTGCGACGCCGGGATACAAGGGGAAGCAGTTCCAAGGGAGATTAATCCAATGTTTGTAGCTGGATCCCCACCCGCCCGCGCTAGGACTCCTCGCGCGAAGTTGAGAGACAGACTGCTTGCACCCCAAAATGACCTGTAGCGACCCCAACAACAACATATGAGCCATGCTCACCGACCGACCGGATATAACAACAACAACAAAATATTCCCCTCCTCCGCCGAAACTCGCTCGCTCGCTCAGATGAGATCTATGAAGGAATGAGCATATATATATAATTACTAGCTTATTACCCGGGCCGTTGGCCGGATTACTGTATGTTTCTCACTTGTGGAATGGGAGAGAAAGCAAGTGAGAGTGAAGGGATTGTGATTCCACTTAATTAGGATCGACCCACTAATCCGATTCTTCCCGACCCGCCCCAACTTAAAGAGTCAGAAAGAGTCAATAAGAAAATACGAACGAAGAGGATTAGTCATATATCTTGACTCTTTAGAAGTGGGTCAAACAGGATCAAAGTTGGGTGAGGGCAATTTTTAGCGCTAAACAGAGTTCTTGGTTGAATAACTTTACTTAGGCCTAGAAATTGGTGCTGATCAGACTGCAGTTTTTATTATACCATCATCAATCATCATTGAATTAGTCCTGGGCATCCCTCCCCGTTGTCGGTCTGAATTCTACTGATGGCTTCATTTCTTGCACCAGCCATATCAGCGAGTTGTCATCTCGAGCATGATTTGCCTATGTACAAATGATACAATTAGAGTATGAAACTTAATTCAAAGAAAAGGAAAAGAGAATTATATCACATGCCAATAAATACACACATAATAGTTGAAGCTAAGTGAAAGTCATTACTCGCACATCAATTCTAAAAAATTACAGACTAAACAATGGCTAGAATGGCACTGAAACTACCAAGAATCATGGACGAAACAACTTGTCAATTTAAATAATCCTTATACTGAAACTACCTTCTAACTTGAAATAAGACATGATTATAGTTCATAGCTCTCTTCTCACTATGAATTGGTTGCAGCTCGTCCTTATCACTGCCTCCCAAGCTCAATTCAAACGGAATAGATACTGTTATGTAAGATAACCATATCCTTATTGATCATAATTCCTTTCTTCACTCCATTTTTGTCGGAGAAAAGAGTTATCCCCCTCTCCTGCATTTCCCTTTCCCCCCTCTCTTCTCCCTCTTCTTCACAAACCGATCCCTAAACCAGAAACAACAACACAAAAATAGCCTTCGCCTCCGCCATCTCCATCTACTGAACACGTTGGTGGCAAGATAGGACTGCAGAAGCAAAATTTTCTAAAATCAAACTAAATTTTTTTAAGGAGACTCAACCACAAAAAAAAGAGTAAAGCAACAATGCTAATAGTTCAGATGGTTGGTTTTGATGTTATACGTTGCTTTTGTTCTGGTCTCCAGTATATCAACTGCATCAGAGATGTTTCCTCCAATCATCTTTAGTGCACGATTTAGAAGCAAGTCCTCATGTTTGTGTCAAACGAAAACATTCATGGGTTCTTAACTCCCTTGTTAGTGTAAATGTAGCAGCAACAAAGAAGTTTGACAACACAACAAGCACCCAGGCAAAATGATACAATGCAATAGGTGATATGTGTCTCGAAGGTTTTGAGTTACTAAAGTTCATGTTAAAAATAAACATGAATTAAAATGGATTATTCTATTAAGAAAACATCCCCTCTAATCATACAAAGATCAGATATCCAATTCACAAACAATTAAGCCATAAAAAATCATCACACATCCACCACCTTTGATTGCCTAAATTTGGTTTTTCGCAAAGTTATGGACTCTTAAGTAAACGTTCATGGGTAGTCTATTTCATAACTCTAGAGAGCACAGTAAGCAGCCACCAGCCAGACACAGTGCGGTAGGCGAATATGATTCTCAATTCACAATTTCTCACCACCGGAAGTAAGAATAGACCATAATAAGCGTAGCGTTCATGGGTGGTCTGTTTCATAGCACTACTACACAATTTGTTAAAAAGGAAAGAAAGGTATTTAGCATCACGACGGAAAAACTTTTACAGGCCAACAACGACAACCTGCTGCAACCACCAGAACTGGTATCACACCTCATAGGGAAAATAAAAAGATTTACTCTCAAATTAAGTAGTTACAACATCGAGCAATCGTCAAGCACATACACCATCACAAAAGTCATGGAACCTGATTCGCAAAGCATTCAAACATTTGAGGACATTTCTGCAAAGGTACAACTTATATGTCTTTTTTCCAAGCCATTTCCATCAACATGCTAATAAATTTGCAATGCATAAAACAAACGGGCAAAAATCCTAATTATTCTTTAATTTTAAACTTTCTATTTGAAAATAAAAAATAGTGAAAGAAAAGAGATGACTGCAATTCGCCATTTGCACATCACTTATTCGGGAATAAAACCATAGAAATTCAAAAGGAACTGAAAATGTTTAGGATCGTTTTAATGTTTAAAATAACCAAATAGATCTTTCAGTTTAGTTTTTTACTAACAAATATCAAACGATTCCCTATAAAATACACTATAATTTGATCATTATGATATCAAATAATTATATAATATATATTTGAAATGATAAAAATTGGACTAATTGGGTTGGTCGAGGTTGAACCATTGAATAACTTTAAAATACATTATATTTTAGCCACTAAGATATAAAATAATAGCATAATATATATTATGCCAGAGAAAATAGCTTGTTTTAGAATGACAAACCAATTATGTTCATTTGTTTTACTTGATGGCCAAATCCCGTGTAGGTCAGACCCATTCAACTCTTTTATTTTATGGTTAGCGGTTAGCCATTAGATACCATTCATTAGTTTATTGTTAAATTTTTTATTTTTAACAATAAAAGGAGTATTATTTTTTCCTTTTCATATATATTTTATCACCACGGAGAAATAAAAGGGATTAAAGAAAAAAATTGACACTCTTGGACCCGTTTAAATCCGCATGTGTACGGTAAGTTGGCCCGTTCCACAGAGAAAAGAGAAAAAAATTGACACTCCCTATTCTACCCTTCCTACAAACGCTCCTGGAGCAGGGAATTTGAAATGGGGGAAGATTTTTTTCCTCCCTGCTATTATATGTTTTTAATTTAAAAAGATACAACAAATCTACTTAGTGTGATTGGTTATGATCCTTGCTTTTCTATAAAATGGTCATGGTTCGAATCCTAGTACATGTCTTTTTAATGAATAAAAAAAAGTTATTGTGAAGACCAAAATGTCCTTCCTACTTTCACTCTCGTTGCAGGAAATTTGAAATGGGGAAGCTGTTTTCCCCTTCGGTGTATTATAAGTATAGTAGATAAATCCTTCTCCCAAGTCCCAACCCCATCCCTAACCCGAAAACGAAAGTGACTTGTCTTGTCTACCCCTAGCCTGGTCGTCGTTTATTTATTTTCCGTCGGCTCGCTTTTGGGCCTTTGGGAATGGGCCCAGAAAATGGACCGAGGCCATCGATTGCACTATGAGAGCCAAAGCAAGCAGCTCTGCGTCACTAACCTTGCCCTCCCCGTATGTCCGATGCCAAAGGCTATGCGCGGGGCCCATTTCTTCTCGTGTTGTATCTCCATGGCCCGTCAGATTGTGTTGTGAGTTGTGAACAATGCACTCAAAACCAGAACCGAACCGGAGCATGACCCAGTAATGCTAACGGCTCGCACTGTAGTGGTTCAATCGATATTAGACCGTTTAAAAACCGTTAGAGAACCGGTACCTAATAAATGTTATCAATATAAATAGTGGACATTTCTTAATCAGAGCTCGTCTCTTTCCTTCAAATTGTGAAATGGAAATAAAAATTCAGTTTAAGAGCCCGACGTTTTTGGTTTATTTCAATTTTCAATTTTCTGCAATTTTTTTAATTAAATTTAACGGCTGAATGGCAAAAACCGGACGAGCGGCTCGAGCAGTAAACCGCCACGGCCGCTCGTCAAACGCGACATAAAACCGGAGCGATTTTTAGACTGTTCCGAGTCGGTTTTATAACCGGGTAGTGGTTTTACAGGTCGGGCCGAGCGGCTCGACTTTAATAACACTGCTCAAAACACTGACCAATAAATTTTCACTATGCAACACTAAGCTTGGGCTAGATCGTCACATCCATCCTTCAGCAATTTACAAGTGTTTAGGAAGCAGATCACTATCGAAAGCAACTATAAAGCCAAATGCGGCGTAAAACACCGATGAAGAAATTAATCGCTCAAATTAACAATGTCTATGTTTGGGGCAAGAACTTTTGAAAGAACCAGGCCAAATGTTTAGTGCCATAATTTAGAAGAATCTGGTGCGAATAGGGTGACTCGACTGGGGTTAGTTTGTACTCGACTGACCTGCGAAACAATGAAAAGCGTAAGCTTGGTAGCCCAGATTTGCCAGTGAGTATAAGCTTGGGAGTCCATCAACATATAGTTTGTAGACACCTAAAATTATTTTGGCATGAATTCAATACCGCGTTAATGCGTCTCGTCATTTAAGGAAGCAAATCTAATTAATTTTAATTATAATAATTATTTTGGACCATGGTCAATGGTGTCGCGTAACAAGAAACAATTTTGTTTTAGTGGAAAACAACATCGTATGAAATTGTAGACTCAATGACCCCGCATTACTAGGAAATAGTGTTGTTTAGCTAAACACAACGTCACGAGCTAGGGCGAAGCCAGGAATTCAAGTCCCGGGGTGGTGGGGGGGGGGGGGTGATTTGTTTTCAAACAAAATAATATTATAAGAAATTATCAAATATAATTTATTATTTTAAACGTACACGACATCTTTGAGATTAATCACATCACTCAAAGACAATCTATGTGAAAAGTGTCGTTTACATCTTGTTCAATATAAATATAAGATCATCGGCAAGAAAATCATCACTCATTTGTTGCGTAGTTTAGTCACTAATTGCATGACAGTAAAAGTATGTTGACCACTAACAGTAGAGACTAGGAGAGTCAAAAGAAGATTAATAATTTAAAGGGTAACACTTTCTTGCAAGATCGCATAGCACACATGACGGACATACTAGGTTAGTTAATAATCCAATAATTAAACACAAAAGAAAATAAAGTATTTGTCTAAATTTAGTCTAAAGTGGAACTAAAGCATAAAACTGAAATTATGCATATTGAAATGTGTATCTATATTGAGGTTCTCATTCAGTAAAAGTAGAGAAGGTACAAAACAGTTAAAGAGTAATTGCATGACATAAAAAGTCAATTCACCATCACTACTAGTAGTAGAGACTAAAAAGTAAAAACAAGACTAATAATCTAAAGTGTAACACTTTCTTGCAAGATCGCATAGCACACATGACAGACATACTTGGTTAGTTGATAATCCAATAATTAAACACAAAAGAAAATAAAGCATTTGTCTAAATTTAGTCTTTTAAATTTAGTCTACAGTGGAACTAAAGCGGAAACTGAAATTATACATAGTGAAATGTCTACCTAGATTGAGATTCTCATTAAGTAAGAGTAGAGAAGGTAGAAAACGTTTATAAAGGGTAAAATTAAAATCCAAGTTGCCACGACACTCGAATTGCTGACTTCGAGGTTGCAATTGACAGCTTCCACCACCACACTATTTTGAGACGTCTGGTTATGTCTCATTATGTGCCGATAATTGAGCCTAACAGACCGTTTGGTACCAAATGAATCCAAAATTCATTTCGTTTTAAAAGGAATTCCTGTGTAGAATTCATTGTCAAATGAATTCATGTGTTTGGTATATGCTATTAGCGTTACAATCAAATTCTTGTCGACGTTCCTCATACTACATGAATTTGCGCCAAATAATATATGTAGAAGTAATTTTGTTAATAAATGAGAATAATTATGTCTTTTTTATCATAATTGGTAAATACTTGTGGAATTCATTTGAAAATTCCATCACAATTACTCGGAATTGCTATAACTAGTTCCAATTCCGTAGAATTCAAAATTTAGAATTGAGAATGAATTCTTTTAAATACCATACACAAAAAGATTTCATTTCAAAATGAATTCCTAAAAACTTATGGAATTCATTTATACCAAACACTATGTAATTGTTTGATTTTGATCTTTAAGTGTCTGCGTGTTCACTCTAAGTTATTTGATAAATGACGAATTTCGGAGAGGAGAAGTCACGGATTCGCTCTATTAGTATGATATTGTCCGCTTTGGGCCAAGCCCACACGGTTTTACTTTTTAGGTATCGTCCCCAAAGGTATCGTACTAATGAGCTTGATTGACACTAATATACAATGGTTCCTTCTCTTGTATTTCCGATGTGGTACTTGGATTGTCCCATAACATGAATCGTAATTGAGCTCACGTGATCGTTTTCTTCCTTTTCTCTGGTATGTGGTGTAAGTAGGGACGCCATTGCTATCAAGACAAACAAAGAGCATACATACTGAATCAAACTTACATGTGAAAACATGACAAATAATGAATAGTTGATCATCATACCTTGAAGCTTGGGCCAAAAGTAGAGCAAGAAGATAACGACTGGCGGCTGGAAAGGAGAAAGGATAATATTTGTGAAAAAATGCATGTGGCAGAAATAATTAGAAAATTCGTCGAAAATTATAAATTAGGAAAATTTGAGGAATCATGGGTCATTATTTGTAACGAAACATGCTATGGCGTCGAAAATAATTATTATCACTGACAAGTTTTAGAATGCTATCGGTAATATATGCTTTTTTCGAGTCTTAAAAAAGATCGTGGGAATAATTGAGTTGTTTTTACGAACTGTATGCATTGTCAGAAATGTTTCGTCGGAAATGGTATTATTTGTGAGGGATAGCTTGCTCCATCAGAAAAACACTACATTTTCCCACCATCAGTAACTGGTCGTCGAAAAAAGTTGATCGTAATAAATTACATTGCAATGCATCAAGCTAACCATGGGTCGTTGAACAAAGATGACCAGTTATGCACGTAATAAATAAAAGTTGAAGATGATTTGAAAAAGATGAAGTAAAACTTGATAGTTTGATAGACTTCTTACACAGGAATTCTTGAGAGAAGATGATGGGAGGAAGTTTTGCAAGAGAGCAATTCCCACTCAAAACAACTCTACTACAACAAGTGAAGGGAGTCTCCTTTTATAGAGAAATGCAGTCCCCTTTTGGTAAATAAATTGAAAAACATAATGATGACAATGTGGACACTTATATGATTATGTCACATGTCATAACAAAATTACATTTTTTATATAAAGAAAAATAGATAATTTGTGGTCTTCTTTCCATAACCAAATTGAGTGGGATGGAAGTGGAGTCACTTCTTCTTTGTCTTTAGGATAGTGGGTTGGAAGTGGAGTCACTTCTTTTTTGTCTTTATGATAGTGGAAGAAGCAATGTGGTCACTTATTCTTTGTCTTCAACTTAGTGCTCTTTGTTGGCAAATGACCAAATACTTCTTCATCCGGGTCATGGTTTGGAATGTGGAATATACGTCAGATGTTGAGCTAGACGCCACATCTTTAAGAATTTGGAAGTATTCTTCTTCAGTCTTGGCGGCAGCTAAGAGAGCGCTGATTGAGGATTTTGTTTGCAAAAATTGCGTTGAGGATTTTTCGATAACTTTGGACAGTTCAGGATTGTTATTGAACCATTGGAGGACTTGAGGTTTGTAGGCTTGTTCTGGGATAGGATTTGCAGCCCAATATTTGGTTTTGAAACTGCGGCCTAACATGGGTACCTTTGTGACGGCACAGGTTTGGTAATGTAGTAACAAAATTTGAGGAGGGGTAATCCTGGACCAGAATATTTTTAACAGAAGGTTTGATATCCCTCTAGTATCTCAACTGGATAGATATTTTCAGTTGGCCCAAAAAGATCCCACCAGTGCATAAACCAGTTGGGGAAAATAATGGGAGTTTTGTAATCCCAGAAAAAACTCCAGGAGTGTCGGTACATATGGTTTTGCTTGAAGAATGCATTAATCCAACCTTCAAGGTAATCCCAGTAATTGAAGGATTGGCAGATTTGCAGGTGGTTAAGAGCAATAGTAGTAGGGAATTTTTTGTTGGTGTTTGCGCTAGTAGGCCATTGGCGAGGGTGGATAATTTGGTGGATTTTGCAGGTTGAGTGGGTATTGTATTGAGTGTTTTGTCTGAAGGATCAAATTTGTGGGAAAAGGTGTCTGATCCAGTTTCTGTGAGGATAAGTTCATAATATTTGTGGGTTTTGTTGAGGGATCTTGGTTTGAAGAACCACTCATTGAGGAAATGTTTGGCAGTAACATTTGGATATTGATGGTAGAAACCATCTTCGACAGCGAAAATGGTTTTAAAAGTGTTTTTCTTAAAATACGTTGGAAATCGATTTTGAGGGGCTTGGACAACCACCACCTCTTGGGTTTTGGGGAAAACGGTTTTGAGAGGGGCTACCGAAGATGCCACCTCTGTTGAGGTAGGTGCAACATCAAGATGATGTTGCTGATAGATTTGTTTGGTTTCTTCGGAAGAGATGGGTGTGGGTAGGATGCCCCTTGGCGTTTGAGTATTTGAAAGAATTAGTTTAGAAAGGGAAATTGTTGAGGAAGTTGAAGCTTCAGTGACGACAATAAATTTTTGAAGGTCATTTTGGGCTTCAAGAGGAAGCTTATCAATATTGATTAAAGCTTTGGATGAACCTAAGTGTGAACCAGGATCATCAGAACTTTCTTCATACTCACTTGAATGATCAGGGCTTCCTTGTTCATCATCAAATATCTCTCTCCATGTTTTGATTTTGATTTTCTCTTTATCTCGCAATCTAGTGGTATGGGGCATTATGACTGAAGATTGCAAGCCTGAGAGTTTTCCGCACTTCGTCCTCCCTACAAAAATTCCCGAGTAAGGAAGTCTGGAAGAGAGTTTGAAGAACCAATTATAAATTGTATGTCGAAATAAAAAATGCTAAGGATGGCTTGCCATCGTGATATGATCCCAAACGGATCAATCTTCAAGTGGAAATTGTTGAGTCAAGAACCCAATTCAACTTGCTGGAAAGACCTGGGATTTTGCTTAAGTATGGAAGCTGTTTTGGGTAGCCCTCTTAGCAAGTATAATTCTCTCGATTGGATGGATTCAAATGGGGTTTGGAAGGTTTGGTTTGAAGATGGTAACTCCCTTTGCAACATGGAGTGTTGGGGAGCTCGAGTTGATGCTGGGAAGAGTGGTTTTCGAGCTTATCAAAAGTCTATCCCAACACAGGCAAACTGCCAGTTTTTGCCTAAGGCATGGAACAGTTTCGAGAAGGCCACTTTGAAGCTTAGGTCACGACGAATGGCTGGGAATCTGGCTTCAACGTTTAGTCCACATGAAAGTTTGCATTTTCTAGTACAGAAACAAGGTATTGGGTGATCCAATCGGAAGCAGGAGGATGGAGAACGAGGGCCTCCAAGTTGACATTGACACCAGCTAGTTACTTGCATTTTAAGTTTCCGTTTTGTATTAGAATTGGGACTGTTTTGGATTACCTTATTTGTTTTGGTTTCTTTGCTTTCCAGACTCATTGTATTCTCTATTTAAGGCCTAGGGGACGTATTGTACCAGGTGGTTGAGTTGAATAATAGACGAAAACCCTAAAAACTAAGTCTCGTAGCTATAGTTTTTGGTTGAGAGCTTGGCCGAGAAAACCAAGTTCGATTTTGCTCTTGTATCGATCAAAATCCACCTTGATCGTGGGCGAGCTTCGACGTATACTTTTTGAGCCTTCCTCCAGGTGTAGGATTGCACAAGAGTTCCACCATTGTTGTTCTTTTAGATTGACGTTGGCGGCTTGATTCTCGTTCAAGTTGCAGAGCTTGTTTGTTCAAATTCGGGGGTTGAGGATCAAACACCCTAGCTGGGTGCTACCACATCGTGCAAATATTTGTTTAGAAGCAAGATTTTGAACATCTTTTTCCAAAATGTATTTTGCTTATTGGGAATCAATGCGTAGTAAAAATTTTTGATTGAGCAAATAATGCTAAAATTTTGAGATGCATAAAACAATAGCAAGCAGTTCTTTTTTGACAGTTGAGTAATTGATTTGGGTAGGGTTCCAATGTTTACAAGTAAAGCGTACCAAGAACTCCTTATCATTTTGAATCTACTTAAGGATTCCTCCATATCCTAGGTCAGAGGCATCGGTTTCGACGATTTTAGGGAGAAATTGATCACTTATGTGAAAGCACGGGAGACTCTGAACCTGCCTCTTAATTTGCTGAACTATTTTGGTATGCTGGTCACTCCAGGGAGGGGGACTCTTTTTCAATCTATCATGGAGAGGTTTACAAAGAAGATTGATGTTGGGATAAAAATCAAGGACATAGTTTAAACTACCCAGGAACCGTGTAATGGATTTTCATCTAAAATCTGATCGGGAAATTTATCTGCAAATTGAAGAGATCTTTCGATTGGAAAAATTGTTCCTTGACTAATGTAGTGACCCAAAAAACGTATCTTAGTTTGAAAAAGACAAAGTTTTGGTTTAGAGACATCCAGACCGTTACGTCGAGTGACTTCAAGAAATAGATTGAGATGTTTTAAATGTTGGTTAATGGACGAAGGAAAAACCAGCACATTGATAGACCATTGATTGCACATGTTTTTACCCCTATTCTTGAGCCGTTTGAGATGTTGATTCTCGTGTTTTAACCCGATTTCAGGCTAGGTTGTGCGTTTATGTCATATTTCAGGGCTTAGCGTTGGCATCGAGGCGAAGAAACGAGTTTCGGGTCGAAAGGAGCACGTTTGGGTTGAAGTGTGCTGGAGAATCAAAATACCCGACCATGGGCAGAAATACCCGGCCGGTTATTAATCGGAGCAGAACGGGGAAAACCCCTTTTGGGCGTCTGAGAAGCAGAGGGGGGCCCGATCGTGAAGTTATCCCCGGTCGGGTATTCTTGACCCAGACCGGGGATTAACCCCCTGTCTCACACGGTGCGTTTTGAGAATTCCCGGCTTCGCCTGAAATATCCGACCGGGTATTCAGGCTGGGGATCGCGACAGACAACTTCTTAAGGGAAAAGAAGGGCAAAAGTGAAGGGTTCCAAGTTTTAGAGAGACAAATCGTATACCTAGAGAGAGAAAGTGACCAACCTGATTCTGCAAGTGTCTTTGATCGATCTTCATCACCATTGGAGCCCGGCTTGAGCTTGGAGAAGAGCTGATTGAGTGCCAGAAGCAGATTCTCATCCTTCACAGTATGGTTTCTGCATCTGAGCTAGATTTCCTGTCTCTCTCTATGGAGTAACTTTCTTATTCACCTGGGTATGAAGAACCCTAGATTTGTATGTTAGGTCTGATTGTATGAACCCAAGTACGAATTCAGTGATACGATTATATTCAATTGAGGTCTGATTTGTTGAATGGCATGAATCCTGATCAAATTCCCGTTGTTTCTGCTTTAACCTAGAAAGAGAATATTTGCCTAGGTTGATAGAGCACCCTTGATTGAAGATAGTGAATTGACGACTTTAGTCGAGGAGTCAATTCACTATTCTGTACCGAAGTTACTTCGATAGTGGAGGTTTGGTTCGTTAGGGCCTCAATCTGTTTACTCTGGTGGAGGTTAGTCACGCGCTGGAGACTCAGATTGAGAGGGTCTGGAGACCTTTAGTCTAGACTGCAGACTGTTTAAGAACCTCCCGCAGTATAACTATCATTGAACTTGAACTTGGTAAATTATAATCTGGCTTAACTACAGTCTAGGGGGAACCATATCCGGGTGACCTCTCTCGACTTGAAAACAACCTTTTAACTGCTTTGCTTGTTTGGATCTTCACTACACTTTCACTGCTAGATAATAAGAACTCACGGAGTAGTCATCACACTTAGGACCCGGGTTGACATTAAAACCCAAACCCGCTATACTACGCTTTAGGAGGTGGTTACACTTGGCCATTTTCTAGAGTGACGGTTGGAGAGAGTCAAGTTTTTGGCACCGTTGCCGGGGATGGCTAGGTTGTTGAAGTAACGTGGTTTCTGTTAATTTAGCTTTTCCTTTTAGCATTGTTTGTTTGCTTGTCACACCTGTGTCTTCACGGGTTTGCTGCTTGACTGTGTGCATGTAGTGCATGACCCGTAGCCAGTCAGGAGGTTTACTGCCGTTGGATCTGGAGCTTGAACGCACCTGTCGCCAACTTAGGAGACAGCAGCGAGCTAGACTGGCTACGAAGAAGCGCATAAACGGCCACTTGAGCAGCGATTCCAAGGACGAGTACGAGATGGAAGGCGAACATAACCCGCCTCAGGGGATACCTCTCCAGGTTCCCTCGGTGAATCAGATCTTGGGGAACAACCCCATACTCCAGGTAGATGGGGTTCAGCATCAACCACCACCGCCGGGTCCCACCTTGGAGTATTACTACACTCCACGGGTCGCTGATATCCGCCCTGTCATCCTCTATCCACCCATTCTAGCGAACAACTTCAAGATCAAGCCATGTTGGATTCAACTCATTACATCCTCTATCTAGTTTCATGGCTTGAAGGATGAGGAGGCAATGGTGCATCTTTCCCATTTCCTGCAGCTGACGAACGGGAGGTGGACGAGTTAGTGCAGACATTGAAGCAGCCCAACAGTCTTATTCCAGGCAGAGGTTTGGCCGTACCTCCTGTAGCTCAATGTCAGTGTTGTGAGAGCTCGAACCATCTGGTGTAAGATTGCCAGGCTATGCGGGAGTCTTCTACACCCCAAGAGCAGTTGGACTTCATCGCCAATGCTCGGCGTCTTGACCCATACACTAATACATACAATGAGGCGCCAACATTCCAACTTCTCTTGGAATAGCAACACCACTAGACCACCTGGTTTCCCAGCACCAGCAGGTGGTTTTCAGCAGAGGAAGCCTTTCCAGGCTAGACAGGGGCCAGTTCCACAGCAGCAGCCTTACCAGCCTAGGCAGGGGCAACCATTCCAGCAGCCGTAGCGCCAATGTGTTGAGCCAGCAGCAGCTCCAGCTCCAGATAATCAGATGACCGAGCTGAAGAACATTTTGGCGGCATTCATGACTACCAGCCAGGCGAATTTTACCAGGATAGACCAAAGCATCGCCTCGCTAGAGGCGGGTCAGAGGAACCAAGGTGCCATACTGCAGGACCTCCAGCATCAGCTTGGAGGAATAGCTCATTAGAACAATACCCGGGCACCGGGAACTCTACCTGCCACTACCATCCCCAATCCACGGGAGCCGCACCAGCAGCTGAATGCCATCACTACCAGGAGTGGTAAGACGATATCTGCTGCTCTTGCCCAGACCGTGCAGGACGAGCCACTACCTGGTTCAACACTTCCAGCCGACAATCTATAAGTGGGGATGGACAAAGAAGCACCTGCTCCCAAGCCACAGCCAGTGGTTAAGGAGCATGTACCCCAGCTTCCCTTCCCCACTCGCCTACATAAAGACAAGCTGGAGACTGAGTTTGCCAACTTCATGGCAATGTTGAAGGAGGTCAACATCAACATGCCGTTCGCGGAGGCACTGTCGAAGATGCCCAAGTACGCCAAGTTCATGAAAGACCTCCTCACCAACAAGAAGAAACTTGGGGATCTTTCGATAGTGATGCTGAGCGAGGAGTGTTCTGCTATCTTGCAGAATAAGCTGCCCGAGAAGCGTAAAGACCCATAGAGTTTTACCATCCCTCTTGTTATTGGCAGTATGCATGTAGGAAAGTCCTTGGCGGACCTAAGCGCTAGCATAAATGTCATGCCCTACAAATTGTTTAAAAAGCTAGACCTAGGAGAACCTAGAGCTAGTAGGATGAGCATTCAGTTAGCTGACCGTTCCATTGTGCATCCTAGGGGTATCATATAAGATCCGCTTGTTAATGTAGGTGCATTCACATATCCTGTTGAATTTTTTATTCTAGATATAAATGAGGATGTGGATGTACCTTTGATTTTGGGTAGACCGTTTCTCGCTACCGCCAAGGCACTTATTGATCTTGCGTGCTGGGAATGAACATGCTACTTTTTCTGTGTCTGAATTAGATCATTGTGATATGCCTGCTGTCACACCTATGCATGTTATTTCTCACCAGGTACACGAGCCTGTCGTGCATCCCTCTGTGCCTCTCGTTTTGCAGGATCCCCCCCTCACGCCTTCGCCGCCATTCCCTTCAACCTCACCGCCAAACAAAAAGATCAAAGAGGAGTGGCGGCCGAAGCAGCAGGTGGCTAAGCCTGCTCGGAAGAAAGGTGGAGACCACTATGAGCTGGTCCCACCTTCTGCACCACGACCACCCTGGCCATCTGAGTACTCACTCGCTTGCATCCTACCGGATGGCCAGGTCGAGCTGACAAATGCTGGTGGTTGCACCCTTCGGGTGCATGGCCACCATCTGAAGCTGTACCTCAAGAGCGATGTGGATCCGCTCCTGGAGGCACCTGTTCCTGCACCCCCTCTGAGTATCCACCATGGGCGTCCAGCTAAAAGACGGTAAAGAAGCGCTTGTGGGGAGGCAACCCCACCACGGTTTGCATTTCTTTCCCCCTTTTTCTGTGTTTTTGTGTCGTGTTGAGTCAGTTGCATGTCTGTGTTGAAGTTCGATCGTCTGTTATGCCTCGGTTTGGTGTTTTCGTGCAGGGGGGTTGAAAATTTGGGAGAAGGAGCTTTTTGGCCGAACAGAGGGAAAAACCAGGCCGTGGCACGAAATACCCGACCAGGTATTTTTGTGCAATGGCTAAACGTGCTCCTTTCGACCCGAAACTCATTTCTTCGCCTCGATGCCAATGCTAAGCCCTGAAATATGACATAAATGTACAACCTAGCGTGAAATCGGCTTAAAACACGAGAATCAACATCTCAAACGGCTCAAGAATAGGGGTAAAAACATGTGCAATCAATGGTCTATCAAATTCCCCCACCCTTAACCGTTTGCTTGTCCCCAAGCAAACCTAACTCAAACCAATGCAACTCTCCAAACCTCTATAGCAACAAACAACCCCGATCGTCGGTAGAGGATTTACTAGATCATAAAGCAGCCTACGAGGTCAACTAGTCTTCTAAGACGTCCCCTATCTCACTCAATGCGAGTACTAGACTCAAGCCAGGATCATGAGAAGGAGTAGAAGTAAGACGGTCAGTTCATGGATAAAGGGGCTCACACCATTCACAACCAAGGACTCGTTGTACCAGGGTGCTCTTTCACTTCATTTCACCGTTGGAACCCCTTTTTTGCAATTTCATTTACATTTCTCTTTTTCTTTATTTTTCATTCACTTGGCGGGGGTTCCAACTGCAGTCTTTTGTACCGTCCACCCTTATTAGTCGAGCAAGAGCAATTTCTGTACATCTGGCGCTCGCCAGAGTACTTCTTTTAACTCATTTTCCTCAACTCGTGTGGAGGGTCAATGAAATCAAGGGGGGTCGGAAGCTCTATCTGTGCCCTTAAAAACACTTCCTCAAGTAGGCAAACCGTTCAACGGGTGGAAGGTTTACTTGTACTAGAGAGTAGAGACAGCTTAGCTTCACCTTCGCCGACAGTCCTTTCATCTTTGCCGGCGTAGCACTCTTTCCATCTTCGCTAGCGCTCATTTCTCAGTAGTTTATGTATTCCCCTTTTCTTCATTAGATTGAATCATTTGAGATGGACGTATATAGACCGGCAGGGGGTGATTTGTTATCAGTTCAAGGTCAAGAAAACTGGCTTCTGCTTATATTTGTTCTAGCTTATAAACTTGAACTGCTTTTGTGCTCTCTCTATCTCTCTGGTTTACCCAAATGCTGTTTCGCCTTTGTGCTGAAGGTTAAAAGAAACTTAGTCCTAAATTTCCCACTTGTATAGATAGTAGTAGGGTTGAAACGTGTTCATCAGAATCAAAATTATCTGAATGTCTATTAATTATCATCATTAAACTCTCGTTCAATCTCTGTTTCATTAGTTGAGCTTATGGGATTTAGCCACTTGTTGAGTTGATGGATTGCATAGTAGAATGTTGCAATTGAAACTTGATGGATAAAAGAGACAGGCGAGGATTTGAGGCAGATGGGGCCTTGAGGAGTTATTGCATATAATTGAACAGTGCATTGTTATGTTGTGAATTTTTTTCTTTGTTTCTCTTATCAAAAGAAGTAAGCTGATTGAAAATGCCTTATGTAATTATGTTCATGATTTAATGTACGTTTCTTTCTATCATTTAGAATATTTGTGTGTTTTGATATCTATTCCAAGAATTTGGATTATTAAACTCGTATCTCATTACGTAAACTTAAACCAGCTTGTCGGAATTTGGATTCTTGAAGTTGTTTGAGTTACTTATAATCTATGTTTATGAACTTATGTTAAAGATGATATGAGTATGACTTATTGCAGATAGTTATTCACTTATTTAAAATTTATACACTCACATTTTATAGAGTACAGGTCGTGGCTAAAAGATTTTTAGCTACTTTACAGAATGCACAAAAACTTACGCTTTTACGCTTCAATTCTACGCTTTACGGTTTTACCCATTTACCGCTTCTAGGTAGAATCGCGCATTTGACTGCATTGCTAGAGACAGCTTAGCTTCACCTTATAGGAGTACCCCACTAAGGATCACTAAAATCTCTTCCAAAACCCGATTTTGTGCAATGAACGGTGCCGCACACGTTGGGCTTACCCCATGTTTAAGATTTCGATGATTTCGACATGGAGGACCAACTGCTTTTCATTTCTCACATGAGCATCCTGTTCGATACACGAGTCCATAACACAATCCAAACAGAGTCACCATTACCACATGAATTCAACGGTCTTAGCTCCACTACTCTACAAAATCAACTGGCACAACAGAGAAGCTAGATAGGAAAAATCTTATACTTCAACATCCTCCCTAGTGCTACACTACCTCCCTAGGTTGCACATTACTATAGAGACTGTCAATTCAAAGCATACTGAGCAGGAAATTTGCAAGGAAACACGTACTTGGAGCCCTCAAATCGAAATTTGGATAGTGGACTAGGCTCCAAGCACACAAACAGATCTAATGCAGTCAAAAGAGAAACACCCCCCCCCCCCCCACTTAAGATCGACATTGCCCTCAATGGAGAAGAGGGAAGGATAAGGGGAACGATGTTACCAGTAGCACAGACTTAGGGCTGGCAGTTCGGTTTCCAGTTAGCGGATAACCGTCGGTTACAACCGAACCGACCGGTTTTCGGCTAACCGAAAACCGAGACTAAAATTACTTCGGTTGGTGGACGGAGGAGAATAAACAGGCTTCGGATAACCGAGCAACCGACCATTATTAACCGCGGTTATCCGAAAAAACCGAACCAAACCGACAAACCCTCATATATTGCCCTCCGCCCCTCCCTGCAAAAAAAAAATGACATAAAAAAGAAAAACCCATAACCCCAAACTGAAACCCTAAATCCCCTCATCAAACCCTCACCCTCACGACTCACGGCCGCCGCCCAGCTCCCTTCCTTGTTGCCTCACGGCCGCCGCCTTCCTCCTTTCCTCGCCGGCCGCCGCCATGCAGATCCTTCCTCGCGCAGCCACCTCGCGCAGCCGCCTCGCCCAGATCTCGTCCTCATCTCATCGCCTCGCGCAGCCGCCTCCATCCTTCCTCTTTCCCGTCCATCCGTCGTCGCCGTCCCCGAGCAGATGAACCGCGTCCATCGGTCGTCCATGAGCATAAGGAAAAGAAAAGTGAGAGAGGAGAGAAGAAGGGTCTTGGTTGGAGATGGAGGGTCCCCGAGCAGAAGGAAAAGAAAAGTGAGAGAGGAGAGAAGAAGGGTCTTGGTTGGAGATGGAGAGGTAGGCTTAGGTGGTTAGCAGAGGCAAAGGAGAGAGAGGGGAGAAGAAAAGACTTCGGTTAGCAGAGGGTCTTGGGTGAGGAGAGAAGAAGAAGAAGAAGATAAGGTGGGTATGAAAAGGTGTGGTGGAGGTGGACCGACTTTTCTTCTATTTCTTTTTATTTTTATTTTTTGTATTTAATTCGGCTAACCGCGGTTATAACCGATAATCGACCGGTCGGTTAGGCGGTGACCGTGTGAAACTCGTCGGTCGGTGGTGCTAGGGGGTCGCTCGGTTTAACCGAAAACCGACTTTTTGGTTTTCGGTTAAACCGAAACCGACCGACTAACAGTCCTACACAGACTGCAGGAGACTGGAAGGGGACCAGTCTGAGTGAAGCGGACTGGAGAGTGGACCAGTTAGGGACAAAGGCATATCTAAAGGGAGCAGAAGAACTCAAACACAATGGTCAGCCCAATAGTCAGCCCAATAGTACATCATCCAAAATAAAAAGAAAGAAAATAAACCAACACACAAGACAGTTTGCACTCTGAAAGAAAACAATACAAAACGGGGTCACTAGTACAGCCTACTCGACCCCGGTGAAGTCGATCTGGTCCATGAGGTCCTCGACCCCATCTGCCAGTGGTGGTGGGGGTGGTGAGTAGTCCCACCGAGTGGTCCAGTAGTGCTCCTATGGCGGGTGACAAGACTGGAGCAGGTGCTCCTAGTACTCCCTCACCTTAGAGAATGGCCAGCGCGTCAGCAGAGGCTCTGCAAAGTAGTGAAGAAATCCCCACGTCAAGTCCTGTACCAAAGGATGTGGGTAGTAGTGGTCCTCCTGAAATCACATTGTAACACAGCACAACTTTAACCATAGGAAAGGTACTTAATCTAAGCACATTTTACTAATCATTGCTCATTAAAGTTACCTTTGCGACCGTGTTTCTTGCCGCATTCCAGTTGATCTTATGGTATGACTCGTTGTAGAGTTCTCCTCTTAGTGTTTGAATCAGATCAGTGATCGGCCCAACAAATCTCTTCCCGTAGAGGTATGACATTGGCATGTAAACCAGTCGACAATAACACAACATTTTGCCTGATGCACAATAACACCACTCCTCTTTGATCTTTTTGTTTGGCGGTGAGGTTGAAGGGAATGGCGGCGAAGGCGTGAGGGGGGGATCCTGCAAAACGAGAGGCACAGAGGGATGCACGACAGGCTCGTGTACCTGGTGAGAAATAACATGCATAGGTGTGACAGCAGGCATATCACAATAATATAATTCAGACACAGAAAAAGTAGCATGTTCATTCCCAGCACGCAAGATCAATAAGTGCCTTGGCGGTGGTGAGAAACTGGTCTACCCAAAATCAAAGGTACATCCACATCCTCATTTATATCTAGAATAAAAAAGTCAACGGGATATGTGAATGCACCTACATTAACAAGCGGATCCTCTGTGATACCCCTAAGATGCACAATGGAACGGTCAGCTAACTGAATGCTCATCCTACTAGCTCTAGGTTCACCTAGGTCTAGCTTTTTAAACAATTTGTAGGGCATGACATTTATGCTAGCGCTTAGGTCCGCCAAGGACTTTCCTACATGCATGCTGCCAATAACAAGAGGGATGGTAAAACTCCCTGGGTCTTTACGCTTCTCGGGCAGCTTATTCTGCAAGATAGCAGAACACTCCTCCCTCAGCATCACTATCGAAAGATCCCCAAGTTTCTTCTTGTTGGTGAGGAGGTCTTTCATGAACTTGGCGTACTTGGGCATCTTCGACAGTGCCTCCACGAACGGCATGTTGATGTTGACCTCCTTCAACATTGCCATGAAGTTGGCAAACTCAGTCTCCAGCTTGTCTTTATGTAGGCGAGTGGGGAAGGGAAGCTGGGGTACATGCTCCTTAACCACTGGCTGTGGCTTGGGAGCAGGTGCTTCTTTGTCCATCCCCACTTATAGATTGTCGGCTGGAAGTGTTAAACCAGGTAGTGGCTCGTCCTGCACGGTCTGGGCAAGAGCAGCAGATATCGTCTTACCACTCCTGGTAGTGATGGCATTCAGCTGCTGGTGCGGCTCCCGTGGATTAGGGATGGTAGTGGCAGGTAGAGTTCCCGGTGCCCGGGTATTGTTTTGATGAGCTATTACTCCAAGTTGATGCTGGAGGTACTGCAGTATGGCACCTTGGTTCCTCTGACCCGCCTCCAGCGAGGCGATGCTTTGGTCTATCCTGGTAAAATTCGCCTGGCTGGTAGTCATGAATGCCGCCAAAATGTTCTTCAGCTCGGTCATCTGATTATCTGGAGCTGGAGCTGCTGCTGGCTCAACACATTGGCGCTACGGCTGCTGGAATGGTTTCCCCTGCCTAGGCTAGTAAGGCTGCTGCTGTGGAACTGGCCCCTGTCTAGCCTGGAAAGGCTTCCTCTGCTGAAAACCACTTGCTGGTGCTGGGAAACCAGGTGGTCTAGTGGTGTTGCTATTCCAAGAGAAGTTGGGATGTTGGCGCCATACCTCATTGTATGTATTAGTGTATGGGTCAAGGCGCCGAGCATTGGCGATGAAGTCCAACTGCTCTTGGGGTGTAGAAGACTCCCGCATAGCCTGGCAATCTTCCACCAGATTGTTCGAGCTCTCACACCACTGAAATTGAGCTACAGGAGGTACGGCCAAACCTCTGCCTGGAATAAGACTGTTGGGCTGCTTCAATGTCTGCACTAACTCGTCCACCTCCCGCTCTACCCCAGACCTGGCCTCCATGGCGTGTACACCACGATCCCAGGAATTCCTGCCTCTGGTGCTCTGACCCCAGGAATGATCTCTGGCAACCAAGGTACTGATCATCTAGTTCAGTTCGGGTGGAGTCTTAGTAAGAATATTCCCTCCTGGGCATAGAGACTCAATCACCTTCTGGCTTTCCAGAGAGAAAGCACTATAGAAGTTCCCCACGGTGAATGCATCACTGAAGCCATGATGGGGACACTGCAAGAAAAATCCCGAGTACCGCTCCCATGCATCACGAAGTGACTCATCTGGCTCTTGGCGGAAGTGAGTGATCTCTCGCTGGATCTCTGTGGTCTTCGATGCCGGATAGTATCTGTGCATGAACTTGTTGGCCAGATCGTCCCAAGAAATAATGGACAACGGGGGCTGGGTCTCCAACCACCTCTTAGCTGCCCTGCCAGAGAATGGAGGAAGAGGTGAAGGCGGATCGCATCATTGGGTACACCATTCATCTTGAACCCGTTCGTCAGCTGCAGGAAATGGGAAAGATGCACCATTGCCTCCTCATCCTTCAAGCCATGAAACTAGATAGAGGATGTAATGAGTTGAATCCAACATGGCTTGATCTTGAAGTTGTTCGCTAGAATGGGTGGATAGAGGATGACAGGGAGAATATCAGCGACCCGTGGAGTGTAGTAATACTCCAAGGTGGGACCCGGCGGTGGTGGTTGATGCTGAACCCCATCTACCTGGAGTATGGGGTTGTTCCCCAAGATCTGATCCACCGGGGGAACCTGGAGAGGTATCCCCTGAGGCGGGTTATGTTTGCCTTCCATCTCGTACTCGTCCTTGGAATCACTGCTCAAGTGGCCGTTTATGCGCTCCTTCGTAGCCAGTCTAGCTCGCTGCTGTCTCCTAAGTTGGCGACAGGTGCGTTCAAGCTCCAGATCCAACGGCAGTAAACCTCCTGACTGGCTACGGGTCATGCACTACATGCACACAGTCAAGCAGCAAACCCGTGAAGACACAGGTGTGACAAGCAAACAAACAATGCTAAAAGGAAAAGCTAAATTAACAGAAACCACGTTACTTCAACAACCTAGCCATCCCCAGCAACGGTGCCAAAAACTTGACTCTCTCCAACCGTCACTCTAGAAAATGGCCAAGTGTAACCACCTCCTAAAGCGTAGTATAGCGGGTTTGGGTTTTAATGTCAACCCGGGTCCTACGTGTGATGACTACTCCGTGAGTTCTTATTATCTAGCAGTGAAAGTGTAGTGAAGATCCAAACAAGCAAAGCAGTTAAAAGGTTGTTTTCAAGTCGAGAGAGGTCACCCGGATATGACAAAATCGCCTCGTCATAAAAAGCCGAATTTGTTGTAGTGCATGCATTTTTTCACAAATATTATCCTTTCTCCTTTCCAGCCGCCAGTCGTTATCTTCTTGCTCTACTTTTGGCCCAAGCTTCAAGGTATGATGATCAACTATTCATTATTTGTCATGTTTTCACATGTAAGTTTGATTCAGTATGTATGCTCTTTGTTTGTCTTGACAGCAATGGCGTCCGCTACTTACACCACATACCAGAGAAAAGGAAGAAAACGATCACATGAGCTCAATTACGATTCATGTTATGGGACAATCCAAGTACCACATCGGAAATACAAGAGAAGGAACCATTGTATATTAGTGTCAATCAAGCTCATTAGTACGATACCTTTGGGGACGATACCTAAAAAGTAAAACCGTGTGGGCTTGGCCCAAAGCGGACAATATCATACTAATAGAGCAAATCCGTGACTTCCCCTCTCTGAAATTCGTCATTTATCAAATAACTTAGAGTGAACACGCAGACACTTAAAGATCAAAATCAAACAATTACATAGCGTTTGGTATAAATGAATTCCATAAGTTTTTAGGAATTCATTTTGAAATGAATCTTTTTGTGTTTGGTATTTAAAAGAATTCATTCTCAATTCTAAATTTTGAATTCTACGGAATTGGAACTAGTTATAGCAATTCCGAGGAATTGTGATGGAATTTTCAAATGAATTCCACAAGTATTTACCAATTATGATAAAAACGACATAATTATTCTCATTTATTAACAATATTACTTCTACATATATTATTTGGCGCAAATTCATGTAGTATGAGGAACGTCGACAAGAATTTGATTGTAACGCTAATAGCATATACCAAACACATGAATTCATTTGATAATGAATTCTACACAGGAATTCCTTTTAAAACGAAATGAATTCTGGATTCATTTGGTACCAAACGGTCTGTTAGGCTCAATTATCGGCACATAATGAGACATAACCAGACGTCTCAAAATAGTGTGGTGGTGGAAGCTGTCAATTGCAACCTCGAAGTCAGCAATTCGAGTGTCGTGGCAACTTGGATTTTAATTTTACCCTTTATAAACGTTTTCTACCTTCTCTACTCTTACTTAATGAGAACCTCAATATAGGTAGACATTTCACTATGTATAATTTCAGTTTTCCGCTTTAGTTCCACTGTAGACTAAATTTAAAAGACTAAATTTAGACAAATGCTTTATTTTCTTTTGTGTTTAATTATTGGATTATCAACTAACCAAGTATGTCTGTCATGTGTGCTATGCGATCTTGCAAGAAAGTGTTACACTTTAGATTATTAGTCTTGTTTTTACTTTTTAGTCTCTACTACTAGTAGTGATGGTGAATTGACTTTTTTCTGTCATGTAATTACCCTTTAACCGTTTTGTACCTTCTCTACTTTTACTGAATGAGAACCTCAATATAGGTACACATTTTTTTTTGTCAAAAGATATCATATATTACTTCAATCCAACAAGATAGTTACATCCTGGAAAGCAGCCAGGCTCTGAAATCAAATAAGCGATTCCCATTCGGGTACAAAGAGAGGGCTTTTCTAGCTACCGAATGAGCTACCCTATTGTTATCCCGACCTACAAACCGCACACTAAACCCCGGATGGGCGGCAAAATATTGACAAATCTCTTCCAGGACCGCCCCCAAGTGATTGTCACGCGGATCGGCTTGATTAATCTTGTCAATAATGACCTTCGCATCTCCCTCGAACCGAACATCGGACAAACCCCACTCTAAACACCAAGTAACAGCCTCACGCAGCACTAGCAGCTCCACCATCATCGGGTCATCCAACCGTGCAAATTGCACACCTTTAGCCCGAATGACCGTCCTTCCCGGACCACAAAGGACCACCCCACCAGCCGAGTGTGACCCCCTCCTAGTTGCCCCGTCCCACATGCAAACCAACCGAGAGTCATCCACGCCGGTCTGGACCACTGGGAAAGACATCCTTGGCTGTTGGTCAACCGACAGCCCCACCCACTCCTCAAACTGCTGGTGAAATTGGCGCATTAAAGCCGGAATCCCAAACTGTTTGCCCTCAAAGACAACCCAGTTCCGCGATCGCCAGATCCGCCAGAGGATGGCAACCACAGTCATGAACAGTGACGGATCATGGACAAGGGAGAGCATCCGCTTTAGAAACAGAGGAAACGTGTGCTGAGGCAGAGCCTCCCCCAAAGTGTTACACTTTAGATTATTAGTCTTGTTTTTACTTTTTAGTCTCTACTACTAGTAGTGATGGTGAATTGACTTTTTCTGTCATGCAATTACCCTTTAACCGTTTTGTACCTTCTCTACTTTTACTGAATGAGAACCTCAATATAGGTACACATTTCACTATGCATAATTTCAGTTTTATGCTTTAGTTCCACTTTAGACTAAATTTAGACAAATACTTTATTTTCTTTTGTGTTTAATTATTGGATTATTAACTAACCTAGTATGTCCGTCATGTGTGCTATGCGATCTTGCAAGAAAGTGTTACCCTTTAAATTATTAATCTTCTTTTGACTCTTCTAGTCTCTACTGTTAGTGGTCAACATACTTTTTCTGTCATGCAATTAGTGACTAAACTACGCAACAAATGAGTGATGCTTTTCTTGCCGATGATCTTATATTTATATTGAACAAGATGTAAACGACACTTTTCACATAGATTGTCTTTGAGTGATGTGATTAATCTCAAAGATGTCGTGTACGTTTAAAATAATAAATTATATTTGATAATTTCTTATAATATTATTTTGTTTGAAAACAAATCACCCCCCCCCCCCCCCCCACCACCCCGGGACTTGAATTCCTGGCTTCGCCCTAGCTCGTGACGTTGTGTTTAGCTAAACAACACTATTTCCTAGTAATGCGGGGTCATTGAGTCTACAATTTCATACGATGTTGTTTTCCACTAAAACAAAATTGTTTCTTGTTACGCGACACCATTGACCATGGTCCAAAATAATTATTATAATTAAAATTAATTAGATTTGCTTCCTTAAATGACGAGACGCATTAACGCGGTATTGAATTCATGCCAAAATAATTTTAGGTGTCTACAAACTATATGTTGATGGACTCCCAAGCTTATACTCACTGGCAAATCTGGGCTACCAAGCTTACGCTTTTCATTGTTTCGCAGGTCAGTCGAGTACAAACTAACCCCAGTCGAGTCACCCTATTCGCACCAGATTCTTCTAAATTATGGCACTAAACATTTGGCCTGGTTCTTTCAAAAGTTCTTGCCCCAAACATAGACATTGTTAATTTGAGCGATTAATTTCTTCATCGGTGTTTTACGCCGCATTTGGCTTTATAGTTGCTTTCGATAGTGATCTGCTTCCTAAACACTTGTAAATTGCTGAAGGATGGATGTGACGATCTAGCCCAAGCTTAGTGTTGCATAGTGAAAATTTATTGGTCAGTGTTTTGAGCAGTGTTATTAAAGTCGAGCCGCTCGGCCCGACCTGTAAAACCACTACCCGGTTATAAAACCGACTCGGAACAGTCTAAAAATCGCTCCGGTTTTATGTCGCGTTTGACGAGCGGCCGTGGCGGTTTACTGCTCGAGCCGCTCGTCCGGTTTTTGCCATTCAGCCGTTAAATTTAATTAAAAAAATTGCAGAAAATTGAAAATTGAAATAAACCAAAAACGTCGGGCTCTTAAACTGAATTTTTATTTCCATTTCACAATTTGAAGGAAAGAGACGAGCTCTGATTAAGAAATGTCCACTATTTATATTGATAACATTTATTAGGTACCGGTTCTCTAACGGTTTTTAAACGGTCTAATATCGATTGAACCACTACAGTGCGAGCCGTTAGCATTACTGGGTCATGCTCCGGTTCGGTTCTGGTTTTGAGTGCATTGTTCACAACTCACAACACAATCTGACGGGCCATGGAGATACAACACGAGAAGAAATGGGCCCCGCGCATAGCCTTTGGCATCGGACATACGGGGAGGGCAAGGTTAGTGACGCAGAGCTGCTTGCTTTGGCTCTCATAGTGCAATCGATGGCCTCGGTCCATTTTCTGGGCCCATTCCCAAAGGCCCAAAAGCGAGCCGACGGAAAATAAATAAACGACGACCAGGCTAGGGGTAGACAAGACAAGTCACTTTCGTTTTCGGGTTAGGGTTAGGGATGGGGTTGGGACTTGGGAGAAGGATTTATCTACTATACTTATAATACACCGAAGGGGAAAACAGCTTCCCCATTTCAAATTTCCTGCAACGAGAGTGAAAGTAGGAAGGACATTTTGGTCTTCACAATAACTTTTTTTTATTCATTAAAAAGACATGTACTAGGATTCGAACCATGACCATTTTATAGAAAAGCAAGGATCATAACCAATCACACTAAGTAGATTTGTTGTATCTTTTTAAATTAAAAACATATAATAGCAGGGAGGAAAAAAATCTTCCCCCATTTCAAATTCCCTGCTCCAGGAGCGTTTGTAGGAAGGGTAGAATAGGGAGTGTCAATTTTTTTCTCTTTTCTCTGTGGAACGGGCCAACTTACCGTACACATGCGGATTTAAACGGGTCCAAGAGTGTCAATTTTTTTCTTTAATCCCTTTTATTTCTCCGTGGTGATAAAATATATATGAAAAGGAAAAAATAATACTCCTTTTATTGTTAAAAATAAAAAATTTAACAATAAACTAATGAATGGTATCTAATGGCTAACCGCTAACCATAAAATAAAAGAGTTGAATGGGTCTGACCTACACGGGATTTGGCCATCAAGTAAAACAAATGAACATAATTGGTTTGTCATTCTAAAACAAGCTATTTTCTCTGGCATAATATATATTATGCTATTATTTTATATCTTAGTGGCTAAAATATAATGTATTTTAAAGTTATTCAATGGTTCAACCTCGACCAACCCAATTAGTCCAATTTTTATCATTTCAAATATATATTATATAATTATTTGATATCATAATGATCAAATTATAGTGTATTTTATAGGGAATCGTTTGATATTTGTTAGTAAAAAACTAAACTGAAAGATCTATTTGGTTATTTTAAACATTAAAACGATCCTAAACATTTTCAGTTCCTTTTGAATTTCTATGGTTTTATTCCCGAATAAGTAATGTGCAAATGGCGAATTGCAGTCATCTCTTTTCTTTCACTATTTTTTATTTTCAAATAGAAAGTTTAAAATTAAAGAATAATTAGGATTTTTGCCCGTTTGTTTTATGCATTGCAAATTTATTAGCATGTTGATGGAAATGGCTTGGAAAAAAGACATATAAGTTGTACCTTTGCAGAAATGTCCTCAAATGTTTGAATGCTTTGCGAATCAGGTTCCATGACTTTTGTGATGGTGTATGTGCTTGACGATTGCTCGATGTTGTAACTACTTAATTTGAGAGTAAATCTTTTTATTTTCCCTATGAGGTGTGATACCAGTTCTGGTGGTTGCAGCAGGTTGTCGTTGTTGGCCTGTAAAAGTTTTTCCGTCGTGATGCTAAATACCTTTCTTTCCTTTTTAACAAATTGTGTAGTAGTGCTATGAAACAGACCACCCATGAACGCTACGCTTATTATGGTCTATTCTTACTTCCGGTGGTGAGAAATTGTGAATTGAGAATCATATTCGCCTACCGCACTGTGTCTGGCTGGTGGCTGCTTACTGTGCTCTCTAGAGTTATGAAATAGACTACCCATGAACGTTTACTTAAGAGTCCATAACTTTGCGAAAAACCAAATTTAGGCAATCAAAGGTGGTGGATGTGTGATGATTTTTTATGGCTTAATTGTTTGTGAATTGGATATCTGATCTTTGTATGATTAGAGGGGATGTTTTCTTAATAGAATAATCCATTTTAATTCATGTTTATTTTTAACATGAACTTTAGTAACTCAAAACCTTCGAGACACATATCACCTATTGCATTGTATCATTTTGCCTGGGTGCTTGTTGTGTTGTCAAACTTCTTTGTTGCTGCTACATTTACACTAACAAGGGAGTTAAGAACCCATGAATGTTTTCGTTTGACACAAACATGAGGACTTGCTTCTAAATCGTGCACTAAAGATGATTGGAGGAAACATCTCTGATGCAGTTGATATACTGGAGACCAGAACAAAAGCAACGTATAACATCAAAACCAACCATCTGAACTATTAGCATTGTTGCTTTACTCTTTTTTTTGTGGTTGAGTCTCCTTAAAAAAATTTAGTTTGATTTTAGAAAATTTTGCTTCTGCAGTCCTATCTTGCCACCAACGTGTTCAGTAGATGGAGATGGCGGAGGCGAAGGCTATTTTTGTGTTGTTGTTTCTGGTTTAGGGATCGGTTTGTGAAGAAGAGGGAGAAGAGAGGGGGGAAAGGGAAATGCAGGAGAGGGGGATAACTCTTTTCTCCGACAAAAATGGAGTGAAGAAAGGAATTATGATCAATAAGGATATGGTTATCTTACATAACAGTATCTATTCCGTTTGAATTGAGCTTGGGAGGCAGTGATAAGGACGAGCTGCAACCAATTCATAGTGAGAAGAGAGCTATGAACTATAATCATGTCTTATTTCAAGTTAGAAGGTAGTTTCAGTATAAGGATTATTTAAATTGACAAGTTGTTTCGTCCATGATTCTTGGTAGTTTCAGTGCCATTCTAGCCATTGTTTAGTCTGTAATTTTTTAGAATTGATGTGCGAGTAATGACTTTCACTTAGCTTCAACTATTATGTGTGTATTTATTGGCATGTGATATAATTCTCTTTTCCTTTTCTTTGAATTAAGTTTCATACTCTAATTGTATCATTTGTACATAGGCAAATCATGCTCGAGATGACAACTCGCTGATATGGCTGGTGCAAGAAATGAAGCCATCAGTAGAATTCAGACCGACAACGGGGAGGGATGCCCAGGACTAATTCAATGATGATTGATGATGGTATAATAAAAACTGCAGTCTGATCAGCACCAATTTCTAGGCCTAAGTAAAGTTATTCAACCAAGAACTCTGTTTAGCGCTAAAAATTGCCCTCACCCAACTTTGATCCTGTTTGACCCACTTCTAAAGAGTCAAGATATATGACTAATCCTCTTCGTTCGTATTTTCTTATTGACTCTTTCTGACTCTTTAAGTTGGGGCGGGTCGGGAAGAATCGGATTAGTGGGTCGATCCTAATTAAGTGGAATCACAATCCCTTCACTCTCACTTGCTTTCTCTCCCATTCCACAAGTGAGAAACATACAGTAATCCGGCCAACGGCCCGGGTAATAAGCTAGTAATTATATATATATGCTCATTCCTTCATAGATCTCATCTGAGCGAGCGAGCGAGTTTCGGCGGAGGAGGGGAATATTTTGTTGTTGTTGTTATATCCGGTCGGTCGGTGAGCATGGCTCATATGTTGTTGTTGGGGTCGCTACAGGTCATTTTGGGGTGCAAGCAGTCTGTCTCTCAACTTCGCGCGAGGAGTCCTAGCGCGGGCGGGTGGGGATCCAGCTACAAACATTGGATTAATCTCCCTTGGAACTGCTTCCCCTTGTATCCCGGCGTCGCAGGTTTCGCCGGCGAGCCTCTAGGTTGGTTGATTTGTTTGTTTTAGTTAATAATAATAATCTCCTTCTCCCTTATATGATGTTTGTAGATAGTAGGATAGGCGAAGAATGATTTGTGCTTGTCGATCGAATGGGCCTTCTTTCTTTTGCTGCTGCTTTCACGAAATTACATATATATATTATTATCATTACGGATTGCATATATAGATTCTCCAAGCCAGCATTATCTTGTTGCAAATGCTGCTGCTGTCGGTCGGCTTTTGGAGAATGGAGACAGAGCCTACCGTGCTGGAGGCGTCAATCCACACTTCTACTATACCAACCACTCATCCGCCGAAGAATTCGAGGTGCTAATTTCTTTCTTTCTTTCTATCTCTCTATATGCCATATAGATTTCAACATCTTGCTAAATATCCCATGCTTAATTTTACCATTGTTAATTCTTCACTTCTCGATCTGTTTGCCTTTTCTCATCAGCCAGCTTACTCGTAATTTTTTTTTTTTTTACCTTTTCCCCCTCTAGGCTTCTGATTTCGCAGAATTTGAGGATACTGCTGGTTTTGCTGTCATGTGGGTCAACCATTGCTTAACCTTTTGCCCTCTTGAGGATTTCGGAGGTATGAAATTGAACACACTTTGTGCTCTGTTAAATTCCAATCTTCAACATCGATCCTTTTCACCTTAATTTACTCGATGGGCTTGTATGTAGCTAACTATATCCAATTATTCTTCTTTCAGCTACTATTCTCCCTGAACCTGTGCTTCCCGTCAACAAATCGGACTTGCAGATTCCTTTTGCTGCTTGGCAAAAGCTATATCAGTCGGTATAAATCTGACTAGCTAGTATTGTTCTTGTAGTAGATTGATTGCCCCAGCCAATTCTGTTGCTCAATACTGCGACTAGCTTGATCGATCGAGAGTTTCGATTATGTTCTGCACTTCTTTATTACTTCATTGTGTGTTTGTGCATGCAGTGTCTCAAGAAAGAAGAGGAGGGAGTAGCTGCAAAGTGCGAGTACTTCAGGTGTAAAGTACACGACGGCATAGTTGGCGTGAACAAGGAATAAGATGATGCATGGTTCCTTAAGCTGTAGAACGAACAAGCACTGTTCAAATGTGTTGTGGATACTACTTAAATTAGACGATGTGGAGTAGACCTTATGAAATGATTTTCACTCTCATTCTTACTTAGAGAGAGGAGTAACAAGCAGAAAGGCGAGGATAGATAGATAGAGACCTTAGCTAGCTTGTTCGTTGGGATGCAAATTGAATTTCAGGTATTGTGCTATATATACTTGATCATTTGTTGCAAGCCAAGCTATAAGTTATTTTTCTCATTCTGTAATTAGTCATCTCGTATAGTTTCTTCATCTTCAAGATAATTGAAGAAGGGCTAAATTAGCTCTCCAGATTTTATCTTGTCAAAGATTTGCAAATGGGTGATTGACTGAGTCGCTAGCTGTAACTACAACTTCTTAGTCGAAGGTCTAGTTTAATCGACGGCTGCGTGCAGAATATGGTAACTAAGCGAGTAATAAAATTATCGACCAAGTGTTATTACGCTTACTAGTCGGCCAACAACTAGCTTACCTTCTGGTTGTCAACAAATGTATGGTAATTTGCATACTTGCATTCCTCTTGATGATGGTTCCTGCAGCTTTCCCCATTGTCACAACTCACACTTCTATTACTACCTTCATGTGTCACATAATAAATGCTCCATCTACAACCCACACCACGATGACCAGAAATTGAAAGCTACACACTGTTCCAGATCAAAACTATCATGATCTAGTTGCAAAGCATGGCCCGTTACACTTCCCTTCATAACCACATTGATGAATATTTGACAATTCTAGTAGTGTTTTCCCCGTATTATAAATACACACAAGCACCTCTTCCTAGCTAGGGTACCACTTCCATCAAACAGGCAGGCTTAAAAGAGAACAAACCAAATCCCTCCCACTCGAAAATAATAATGTCGTCCATCCAAAATCCCCAGTTAGCTACATCCCTCCTCTGTGTGTACATATTTTTGGATATTATTATTGTTTAATTATCTTAGTAGGATTTGGATTGTTTTCTATTATGTTTAGGATTTGGTTATCGTTTTCTTGTGGGAGTAGTATTCATATTTTGGGTAGGGGAGAGGAGGTGTTCTATGCCTATAAATATGTACCCACTCTTTCCTTTAATAATATGAGAATATTGGAACTCAACTCTTGAGTTTTGCTTCGTTCTAGCCCTATTCTCTTCGTCCTAAGTCTATTTCTTTAGTTTATCATTCGATTCTTGTGAGACACGTTGCGTGGGAGGTTCTATCTAAAAAATCCACGTAACAATTGATATCATAGTCTGGTTCTGCACAGCAACGGAATCCAAGTTAATTAACTAGTTTCATCATCACACGTCGTCCGGCTCTATGCATCTCGTCATTTCGGCCTTCGAGCCACCATGAAATAAACCCTACAACTTCAGGGAACGAAGATATGATGAGATTCATCACAATCAACATCCAGGATATTCTATCCACCAGCAGCCGCATCCCTACTACTCGCCGTATCTGCCGCATCCATACAATTACTACAACCCTTAAAATCGCCATGACTTGATGGAAAATCGGGGCTTCGTCGCTATGATAGATGTCTAATCTACTTCTACGATAAACTATAGAGAAAACTAATAACTTTAGGGTTTATTCTTCGCATAATACGACATAATGGCATAACCGACTCATGGCAATTAAGTAAATAATAATAATATGCTAAGTTACGTGTATCATACACGCATCAATATCCTCCCCTTCAAGCATAACCTTGTCCCCAAGGTTACTCTGACATCAACCGAAAAATCACCGACCATCAAAAATAAATCTTGGCCTGCATAACGATGATCGATCGTGAATCGCTCATCACAGTTGAAGCACAGGTCGTCCCTCCGCCGCCTTGCGATCTCTGCTGGGGTACGCTTGATAGTTTCGAACGGAACATTGGGTGGTGCCCCTGCTGGCGTTGCCACGTTCCCGGTTGTCGGTGCGTCCAATCCAAGTCGCATATCTTCTAGTTCCACCTCCCTGCCCCTTGCCAACCTAAACACCTCTCCCAATGATTGAGGTTGGAACTGACGAACCCCACTAGCGATTGTTGGCTTCAAACCCTCTAAATAAGCATTGATCAAGGTACTAACAGGCCACCCCTGCAACGATATGCCAGCTTCTCGAACTCAAGCCTATGCTCATCAACTGATCCTGTCTGCCTAAGCTGCATAAGGTTCTCTTCGCTCGTGCCCCTGATAGTCGGTTCGAATCTAGACCACAAATCTTCCTTGAAACGCTACCACACGTCACCGCTTCCCCAGAAGCAGCAATTGTATACTCCAACCACTGCCAACACTGCCCCGTGTCACCTTCTAAGTAGAATGCAGCCTATGAAACTGTTTGATCCTCCGGTATCCCTTGATACTTAAAGAATCTTTCAGCTCAAGAGATCCAAACTGTTGCATTCTCCTGACCTTGAAAACTTCTTGAAACCCAACCAAAGGTCTATCCCCACCCGGTATAACCTGCTGTCCAAAATGAAGTGGTTCTGTCAGAGTTTGATCCAACCGATTTGCTTACCAGACCGGACCAACACCTTTCAAACTAGGCCAGTCCGACCCAATCTGTGATTATAAAAAATGCATTTAATATTATTTGTTTATTTTTCCTCCAATCTTCCTTTTCTGCGCTGCTAGCTTCGGCCATGGAAGAGAGAGAAACGCAGCGGCGGGGAGAAAAAGACAGCGATGGTGGAAGCGAGGGGGGCGACGACGACAATGGAGAGAGATGGAGATCTCGACGACGACGGCGGTGACGACGGAGAGAGGGAAAGGAGATCGCGATAGAGGCGGCAGCGGAGAGAGAGAAAGTAGATATGTCATCGTCGGGAAAACAAAGGAGAGAGAGAGACGATGGTGGAGGAGAGAGAGGCGGTGCGGCGATGGAGAGAGAGAGGTGGCGACGACAATAGAGAGAGTCGGCTTCGGCCGCGACGACGGATCTCTCGACATCGTAGTCGTCCGAGGGAAGAACAATGATTTATAATGCAAGTGTTGTCAGTTTGTATTGTTAGTATTTTTGTACATAATGTCAGTATGATTTGTATAGTTTGTATGTTTTGTAATATTAATTTGTATACTTTATATGTATTGATTTGTGATGCAAGTCATGTCGGTTTGTATTGTAAGTACTAATACTTTGTACTCTTAGTATGTTTTTGGTACTTTGTATAATATCAACTATTACAACCTAGATGAACAAACATTACAAACTAGACAAACAAACATTACAAAGTCAACCAGGTTATTTTTTAGGCATAAAAAACATTACAAACATAGTTGACAAAAATGATAAACATGGTGGACAATAGTAACAAAGTTTACAAACATTACAAAAGAACTCGACAAACATTACAAAATAACAAAACTTACAAACATTACAAAAGAAACCGACAAATAGTACAAAGCATACTCTCTCTTCTCTCTCTCTCTCACTTTGGAGGGGAAACATTTGGGCCAAAAAATGCTACCAGAGCCTGCGGGAGAATTTCCCTGGATCGGCGTGCGGGCGGGAGGGAGGGCGGATGATTATTTTTTATTTTAATTTTTAAATAAATAAATTATGTAATACCACATTATCCTTCATTAAAGTAGATTAATTTGAACCATAAGATTTTAATGAAGCTCAATGGTTGAGATTGACTTAGTGATGTGACTAAGAGACCCCGCTTAATCACTTGATCTTAGCCCTACTCGCTAGCCCTTCTTTATACAATATTTGACGATTTACAAATTCCTTTTTCTTCTTTTTTTTTTTAAATCTTTTTAGTTACTTTTGTAATTAATAATTAATATATCCTTTCCCATGTGGCCACTTCTGTTGTTCGTGATTTTCTTGATTTATCTTCTTCCTCCACCGCTGCTTTTGTTTTCTATCAAGTCCCTTCTGGAAGCTCCCTCCCCACTGCATTCACACTTTAAAGAAACATCAAAGAATCACAATTAATTGAGCTCAAAATTGCAGTGACGCCTTCCTCGCATTCTAGATCTTATTCTCTGAGATCTTTGTACTCGACTCTACCTTCTCTGAGCTCTTTGCTTTTCCCTGATTCCGATGGAAAACCTACGCTTCTCAAAACCTACGTTTCTTGAGAACCTCATTCGAAAGAGGAGATCTAGTTTAGAACGTCTTGATCGGTTGTTCAAGAAAAGGATACGTCCCTCTAGGCAATCGACTTAAGAGGGCCTGGATTTCCTTAGTCAAGATTCAAGATCTAGTCAAGGATTCTTCGCATTATCAATGAAACTGAAACATGTTAGAGATCATCAACTATTAATCTGGCTAGTGGCTAGGGGGAATCATACCTAAGTGAGTTCCCAACCTATAATTAGTAGTCTAACCTAGAGTAGCTTGTAGGTGTAGTTTAGTTAATCAAACCTTAATCTAATTTGCTAAATAACAAGTCGAAGCTGAGTAATAGTAAATTTAGAGACCTCATGGATTCGATATTTATCACTTGCACAACTATACTGCAAACCCTTTCAGATCAATAATCCTGCATAGTGCAACCACCAGGCGCCACATCAGCACCCCCTGTCACTTATGGAATGCCTCTAACCCTTTTTTCCCTTAAGTTTTAACTGAAGATTTCTCTCTCGTTTTAAGTTGAAATTTTTTCCCACAGATACATCAGATTAATTGTGCTCTCCAAAATGATATCCACTTCAATATATTTTTGGAACAAAGAAATTGAGACATTTATTACCGGTCTATACCATATGGTATGAAAGCATATCATGGTGGTATGAACATACGAGACTATTAGATGGTTGAATACATAATAGTAGGGAATATACTAACTATCATTTACGACTTTCAACATTGTGCACCACTAGATACCACCCTTATACCAGGGTGGTATGGGGTGGTGTGTTTTAGTCCTGCATTTTTTCCTCATAAAATTATAGATCCAATAGATCATGATGAACTCGTTTCTTCTGTGCAAATATTTTAAAAAATGTTTTAAAAGCAAAGGAGATATCATATTCTATGTAGTTGGTAATGAGAGCTATGTAATTTTTTCCAAAAAAAATATTGAAAATGGATCTCATTTTTTAGAACACAACGAACTCGTTCCATCTGTGCAAAAAAAATTAACAGACCGTTTGGTACCAAATGAATCAAGAATTCATTTCATTGTAAAATCCAAGTTAAAACGAAGAAGATAAGAGGCAATTAGTGTGGCCAAGAGTAGGGATGGCAATGGGTCGGGTTGGGTCGGGTTTTGCCAAACCCAAACCCATGGGTTTATTCGTGAAAAAAAAATCCGGGGTAAATCTCACTGGGTTTGAAAAACTCATACCCAACCCAACCCGCTGGGTATTGTCACGATCCGAAATGTCGTGACCGTGTTGATCGTCTGAACAACGCTGCCAACTGGTCGTCTTGCCACAGGAGGGTAAAGGGGGCGACATTAGCATTAAGGCGTTGTCTGCCTGTGCATCGTTTCTGGCCGAGTCAGGATGTGGCTATGAAGGGGATCGTTGCAAGAGAAGGAACAACTGGTTGGAGGCTATTGCCGTCTCCTTGATGAGCCCAAGGCAGGGCGAAACCAGTTGGCATGCGTATGCAGAGAGGCTGGTCTTGAGGAATGAGTGCACCTCAAGACGTCGCATAGACTTCGAAAGTCTATGTCCGTGACAAGTGGTATCAGAGCCTGGTTAGGATGAAGAGCCTAATTCCTCTCTCAGTACGGCATAGGTCGAGTATGGGCCGACCCTATGCCTGAATGAGAGGCGGTCCTTGGTGTGCAAATCAGGCGGTCCGGACGTAGATACACACGTGTTGCGCCGTTGTGGGGAACCTCGACAGGTTGAAGATGCAGCGGCCGAGAATGTCGTTCAACCGAGGAACTATCGCTAGCGAGAGCGTAGGGTGAAGGTCGATTGAGGTACAAACACTAGGAGTACCGTAGGGTGAAGGTCGACTGAGGTACTAACGCAACAGAAACAAAGAGTGAAGGTTGATGTCGAGGGGCAAAGCAGTATGTGCGCGGGGCACAGCAGGCTAGCGCGAGAGACGCGACCGGAGCCTGTCCATCAGAGGATGGTATCGTATGAGGACGCCCACAATCGGTTCGAGTGTTGCAATACATGCAGCGGAGAGAAGCATTCTTCACCAGCACGAGGACGTGTTGCATTATGAGTGGTGGAGAATGTCATGACCCGAAATGTCGTGACCCGAAATGTCGTGACCGTGTTGATCGTCTGAAGAACGCTGCCATCTGGTCGTCTTGCCACGAGAGGGGTAAAGGGGGCAAAATTAGTATTAAGGCGTTATCTGCATGTGCATCATTTCTGATCGAGTCAGGATGTGGCTATGAAGGGGATCGTTGCAAGAGAAGTCACAACTAGTCTGAGGCTATTGCCGTCTCTCAGATGAGCCCAAGGCAGGGCGAAACCAGTTGGCATGCGTATGCAGAGAGGGTGGTCTTGAGGAATGAGTACACCTCAAGACGTCGCACGAACTTCGGAAGTCTATGTCCGTGACAGTATCCGCGGGTTCATGGGTACCCACGAGTTTTTGTCATAAAAAATTTACAATAACAAGTTCCTATCAAAATTAAAGTCAAATATCAATCTCTCAATACAAATTGTCCATATATAAAACACCATTCTAGAAAATTCAAGAAAATCACAAATTAACTATACAAATTGTTCAACACCAATCTAAAAAACTCAAGGAAATTGAAGCAAATCACAAATTATCCATAAATAACATGATGAATTGAAAGCTTCTTCCTTTCAATTAAGTTTTTTCACTCTCCACTCGATAACATCAACTTCATTCTACACAATTAGAAAGAAAAAATTAGACATGTCTCCACAAACATAAATAAGATTAGTTGTTTAGAATATAAAATATACCGAGAAAATTAATTATATGGGTGTGGAAGGATAGCCGGGTACCCAATGGGGGGGGGTTTACCTAAACCCAAACAAACCAACCCGGTGAATAGTGAACAAGTTTAAACTCAAACCCGGCCCAAAACCTGTCAACACGGATTTTACTCGCGTTGACAGGATTGGGTCGGGTGGGTACCCGTGGGTTTGGGTTTTATTGTCATCCCTAGCCAAGAGCATGATTATCCCTTTGCAAGACCGGTTAATGATCAATCTCAGACAATAGGAAACTGCAATTGAGTTTGACATTATCATCTGGCAGTTATGATAGCAAAGGAACGAGGAGATGATGGAAGGCAAAGTGTTCTCAAAGAATGTATTAATTGCAAGGATTCAAGCATGGTTTAACATTGTTGGGCAGGCTCAAAAGAATGTCCAGTTGACCAAAAATGCTAATCCAACTATTGGCAAAAACATGATTGTTGGTTGGGATCCATCTAGAGAAGGTTGGATCCAACTGCAATCCAATGAATCAGTCCTCACTAATTCTGGGAAGGCTGTAGCAGGAGAGCTTTTCAGAGACCACTTGGGCAAATGCAAAGGTGCCTATGTTTGTAACGTTGGTTCTTGTTCTATCACTGCTGTAGAATTAAAAGGATCCTTGGAAGGACTCAAAATCGCTTGGAAAGCAGGATATCGCAAGATCCAGCTCAACCATGACTCCAGGACTGTGATTGAGATCATTAAACAATGTCACAAAGAGGATCATCGACATGGTAGTTTGGCAAAACAGTTTAATCTTTTTCTGAATCTTGATTGTGAAGTTTGTATCTCCCATGTTTTTAGTGAAGCCAATTTTGCGGCTAATTACTTAGCTTGCAAGGCTCATGACTTTGATTTTGGCACACATCCATTTAATGTGTGCGATAGAGACCTTGTATAATGGCTTTGCCATGATGTTGTGGGAACCTCCCACGTTCGGTTTTCTAGCAATGTGATTTAGACGCAATGCATCTATCTTTCTTAAAAAAAAAAAAAAAATTCCTCGTCACCAACATGACAACCACGAACTAGGGGTGGGCATTCGGTCGGTTCGGTTTCGATCGAACCAAAATTATGAATATCGGGTCCCCGAATTCTCCCAAACCTCAAACTGAATTCGAACCAAATTATAGTTTGGTTCTGTCGGTTTAAACTGAATTATAATTCGGTTCGGTTTTTCACAAAACCGAATTTGTGAGGCTACTTGTATCTTCTCCCTTTTAAATTATTTTTCACCCCTAATATAAACAATAAATATGAAATTATATGTATCATCAATGATAAAATCAAACTTTTCAACACATAAATCATAAAAAAAATTCAAATATTTAAGTAAAAAAACAACTACAAACATAAAAATCCACCATTTCGGGCTTGCAATTAAAGTATTTCGGTTTTTCGGTCAGAAATTCGGTTCGGTTGAAAGAACCCTTATTTCTGAAATATCCATATTTCCCTTCGAATTCTGAACCGAATAACATTATTTCGATTTCACTTCGGTTCGGGTTTGCCGAACCGGTTGCCCACCCCTACCATGAGCAAATGTGGAAAAATCTCAAAATACAAATGTTAAAAAAAATTCCAAAATACACACATTTTATGAAAATTTTCCAAAATACACATGTTTGATCATCACTGCGGCCGTCAACCGCAGTTAGTTCATTCACCGCGGTAGACGAAAGCGGTGAATGCATCACCGCGGTTGTCGGCCGCGGTAAATGCTTGACCTAACACTGAAATTTCAAACGAACGTAACTTTGCGCTCGGTTATCCGATTGTGACGATTTTTTCTTATTCCGCATAAATTTTCAAGATCTTTCAATCCGCAAGCAGCCTTCATCCAAAAAAAATTGTTGTTTGCTACCATGAACGACAATTTTCGATTTTTCCAAACTTTGGAAGGCCATTACTTTTTGCTCCTCAATCCGAACGTAATAAAGTTTTTTTTATTGCGCGTAACTTTTTAAAAAATACAAATTTTACTAGGAAATAATTTGAAAAAATGAAATAGACTTTGCCTTTACGTTTCACAAATCCACATACATTCCAAAAAAATGTAGTTTGCTACCCCGAACGAGCAATTTTTCGATTTCGACAAACTTTGGAAGACCACACTTTTAAAACCATTTTCGTTGTCGAAGATGGTTTCTACCATCAATATCCAAATGTTACTGCCAAACATTTCCTCAATGAGTGGTTCTTCAAATCAAGATCCCTCAATAAAACCCACAAATATTATGAACTTATCCTCACAGAAACTGGATCAGACACCTTTTCCCACAAATTTGATCCTTCAGACAAAACACTCAATACAATACCCACTCAACCTGCAAAATCCACCAAATTATCCACCCTCGCCAATGGCCTACCAGCGCAAACACCAACCAAAAATTCCCTACTACTATTGCTCTTAACCACCCGCAAATCTGCCAATCCTTCAATTACTGGGATTACCTTGAAGGTTGGATTAATGCATCCTTCAAGCAAAACCATATGTACCGACACTCCTGGAGTTTTTTCTGGGATTACAAAACTCCCATTATTTTCCCCAACTGGTTTATGCACTGGTGGGATCTTTTTGGGCCAACTGAAAATATCTATCCAGTTGAGATACAAGAGGGATATCAAACCTTCTGTTAAAAATATTCTGGTCCAGGATTACCCCTCCTCAAATTTTGTTACTACATCAAAGTTCCTTGGATTACAGCCTGGGAATTCAGTTACCAAACCTGTGCTGTCACAAAGGTACCCATGTTAGGCCGCAGTTTTAAAACCAAATATTGGGCTGCAAATCCTCACCCAGAACAAGCCTACAAACCTCAAGTCCTCCAATGGTTCAATAACAATCCTGAACTGTCAAAGTTATCGAAAAATCCTCAACGCAATTTTTGCAAACAAAATCCTCAATCACCGCTCTCTTAGCTGGCGCCAAGACTGAAGAAGAATACTTCCAAATTCTCAAAGATGTGGCGTCTAGCTCAACATCTGACGCAGATTCCACATTCCAAAACCATGACCCGGATGAAGAAGTATTTGGTCCTTTGCCAACAAAGAGCACTAAGTTGAAGACAAAGAATAAGTGACCACATTGCTTCTTCCACTATCATAAAGACAAAAAAGAAGTGACTCCACTTCCAACCCACTATCCTAAAGACAAAGAAGAAGTGACTCCACTTCCATCCCACTCAATTTGGTTATGGAAAGAAGACCACAAATTATCTATTTTTCTTTATATAAAAAATGTAATTTTGTTATGACATGTGACATAATCATATAAGTGTCCACATTGTCATCATTATGTTTTTCAATTTATTTACCAAAAGGGGACTGCATTTCTCTATAAAAGGAGACTCCCTTCACTTGTTGTAGTAGAGTTGTTTTGAGTGGGAATTGCTCTTTTGCAAAGCTTCCTCCCATCATCTTCTCTCAAGAATTCCTGTGTAAGAAGTCTATCAAACTATCAAATTTTACTTCATCTCTTTCAAATCATCTTCAACTTTTATTTATTACGTACATAACTGGTCATCTTTTTCCAACGACCCATGGTTAGCTTGATGCATTGCAATGTAATTTATTACGATCAACTTTTTTCGACGACCAGTTACTGATGGTGGGAAAATGTAGTGTTTTTCTGATGGAGCAAGCTATCCCTCACAAATAATACCATTTCCGACGAAACATTTCTGACAATGGATACAGTTCGTAAAAACAACTCAATTATTCCCACGACCTTTTTTTAAGACTCGAAAAAAGCATATATTACCGATAGCGTTTTAAAACTTGTCAGTAATAATAATTATTTTCGACGCCATAGCATGTTTCGTTACAAATAATGACCCATGATTCCTCAAATTTTCCTAATTTATAATTTTCGACGAATTTTCTAATTATTTCTGCCACATGCATTTTTTCACAAATATTATCCTTTCTCCTTTCCAGCCGCCAGTCGTTATCTTCTTGCTCTACTTTTGGCCCAAGCTTCAAGGTATGATGATCGACTATTCATTATTTGTCATGTTTTCACATGTAAGTTTGATTCAGTATGTATGCTCTTTGTTTGTCTTGACAGCAATGGCGTCCCCTACTTACACCACATACCAGAGAAAAGGAAGAAAACGATCACGTGAGCTCAATTACGATTCATGTTATGGGACAATCCAAGTACCACATCAGAAATACAAGAGAAGGAACCATTGTATATTAGTGTCAATCAAGCTCATTAGTACGATACCTTTGGGGACGATACCTAAAAAGTAAAACCGTGTGGGCTTGGCCCAAAGCGGACAATATCATACTAATAGAGCAAATCCGTGACTTCTCCTCTCCGAAATTCGTCATTTATCAAATAACTTGGGCTAGTAGAAACCACTTCGACAACGAAAATGGTTTTAAAAGTGTTTTTCTTAAAATACGTTTGAAATCGATTTTGAGGGGCTTGGACAACCACCACCTCTTGGGTTTTGGGAAAAACGGTTTTGAGAGGGGCTACCGAAGATGCCACCTCTGTTGAGGTAGGTGCAACATCAAGATGATGTTGCTGATAGATTTGTTTGGTTTCTTCGGAAGAGATGGGTGTGGGTAGGATGCCCCTTGGCGTTTGAGTATTTGAAAGAATTAGTTTAGAAAGGGAAATTGTTGAGGAAGTTGAAGCTTCAGTGACGACAATAAATTTTTGAAGGTAATTTTGGGCTTCAAGAGGAAGCTTATCAATATTGATTAAAGCTTTGGATGAACCTAAGTGTGAACCAGGATCATCAGAACTTTCTTCATACTCACTTGAATGATCAGGGCTTCCTTGTTCATCATCAAATATCTCTCTCCATGTTTTGATTTTGATTTTCTCTTTATCTCGCAATCTAGTGGTAGGGGGCATTATGACTGAAGATTGCAAGCCTGAGAGTTTTCCGCACTTCGTCCTCCTTACAAAAACTCCCGAGTAAGGAAGTCTGGAAGAGAGTTTGAAGAACCATTTATAAATTGTATGTCGAAATAAAAAATGCTAAGGATGGCTTGCCATCGTGCAAATATTTGTTTAGAAGCAAGATTTTGAACATCTTTTTCCAAAATGTATTTTGCTTATTGGCAATCAATGCGTAGTAAAAAATTTTGATTGAGCAAATAATGCTAAAAGTTTGAGATGCATAAAACAATAGCAAGCAGTTCTTTTTTGACAGTTGAGTAATTGATTTGGGTAGGGTTCCAATGTTTAGAAGTAAAGCGTACCAAGAACTCCTTATCATTTTGAATCTGCTTAAGGATTCCTCCATATCCTAGGTCAGAGGCATCGGTTTCGACTATTTTAGGGAGAAATTGATCACTTATGTGAAAGCACGGGAGACTCTGAACCTGCCTCTTAATTTGCTGAACTATTTTGGTATGCTGGTCACTCCAGGGAGGGGGACTCTTTTTCAATCTATCATGGAGAGGTTTACAAAGAAGATTGATGTTGGGATAAAAATCAAGGACATAGTTTAAACTACCCAGGAACCGTGTAATGGATTTTCATCTAAAATTTGATTAGGAAATTTATCTGCAAATTGAAGAGATCTTTCGATTGGAACAATTGTTCCTTGACTAATGTAGTGACCCAAAAAACGTATCTTAGTTTGAAAAGGACAAAGTTTTGGTTTACAGACATCTAGACCGTTACGTCGAGTGACTTCAAGAAATAGATTGAGATGTTTGAAATGTTGGTTAATGGACGAAGGAAAACCAGCACATTGTTAGACCATTGATTGCACATGTTTTTACCCCTATTCTTGAGCCGTTTGAGATGTTGATTCTCGTGTTTTAAGCCGATTTCACGCTAGGTTGTGCGTTTATGTCATGTTTCAGGGCTTAGCGTTGGCATCGAGGCGAAGAAACAAGTTTCGGGTCGAAAGGAGCACGTTTGGGTTGAAGTGTGTTGGAAAATCAAAATACCCGACCATGGGCAGAAATACCCGGCCGGTTATTAATCGGAGCAGAACGGGGAAAACCCATTTGGGCGTCTGAGAAGCAGAGGGGGGCCCGGTCGTGAAGTTTAAATACCCGGTCGGGTATTCTTGACCCAGACCGGGGATTAACTCCCTGTCTCACACGGTGCGTTTTGAGAATTCCCGGCCTCCGCCTGAAATATCCGACCGGGTATTCAGGCTGGGGATCGCGATAGACAACTTCTTAAGGGAAAAGAAGGGCAAAAGTGAAGGGTTCCAAGTTTTAGAGAGACAAATCATATACTGATAGACCGTTAATTGCACATGTTTTTACCCCTTTTCTTACACCGTTTGAGATGTGATTTCTCGTGTTTTAGGCCGATTTCACGCTAGGTTGTGCTTGTTTGTGATATTTCAGGTCCTAGTACGTGAATGAAGGCTTGGGAGCGAGTTTGGGGTCGATTGGATGAAGATCGGACGCGTGGCGAGGTGCTAAGGAAGCCACACGGGCATGCCTGGACAACACACGGCCGTGCACCTCATATTGGTGGCCGTGTGAGATTCTGCGAGAGCAGACACGGCCTGCCCTGACATTTCACACGGCCGTGTGACGAAGTGCTCTGGCCGTGTGACTTTCGCCGAGAGCAGACACGGGCAGATGGGAAGCTCACACGGCCGTGCCACTCTGGCCGTGTGAGAAGCTTGAATATCGAACTTAATGGAACGCGGCGTTTTGACTCACACGGGCAACTGGGTATGCCACACGGCCGTGTGGCCCTGCCCGTGTGAGTCGGGATTTCCTGGTTTTAACCCAATTCCGGGCTGCAAGAGAGAGAATCGGACTTTTTGAGCAAAAACAGAGTTTTAGAGAGAGAAAGGACGAAGAACTCACCCTAGAAGCCATCTTGGAGCTGGGTTTCATCGAATCAAGCTTGGAGATCGTCATAGGAGTGGAAATCATCATCCCGGAGCATATTTTCCTCATCATTATGAGTATGACTACTCCGATTACTGTTTTCCTCTCTCTCTATGGAGTAGAACCTCTCTCTCACTTGGGATGAAGAACCCTAGTTCTATGTGTTAGGGGATTGATTGTAATGACTTGGGATGATATTACTGTTTGATTTTAATCGAATGATGCATGTTTATTGAGTCAATTGAAGTCTGATCAACTTTTCCTATTCCTGCTGCAATCTGAGATAGATAGAATCTGATTAGGTTGCTAGAGTCTCATCATTCGATAGTAGGAGATTGGCTATACGAGAGTTAGCCAGTTTACTGCTTTGTACTGGAATCCAATTCCAGTAGTGAATTTCTGTTCTTACTGCTTCAGCTTTCTATCCCGGTGAAGACTAGTCGTCTGCCGGGTAGTTAGACTGAGAGGGCTTGGTCAGCTTAAGAGATTCCAAGCTACTGCCGGATCTTCCGCAGTCTAATCAACAGTAAATCAACCCAGGGTAAATTGCAATTGAACCTAACTAAGGAGCTAGGGGGCTTCATTCCCGAGTGACTCTTTCCTGCTTAAGAAAACCGTATCAAATTCCTGCTTTATTTCTGCTTTTAGTTTAAACAACAATCACTTACTTTAGTTGGCTAGATAACAGAGAATCACTGAGTAAGCAGTAGATCTAGAGCCCGGGTTGATAATATAACTTGCCTGTTACTGCATTCCCGGTCTGCGATTACACTTGGTCGCAGATTGGTGTTGTGTTTTGGCGTGTCAAGTTTTTGGCGCTTTGTATCGGTTGGAATGTATATATGTGTGCTTGGAGCCTAGTCCACTGTCCAAATCTCGAGATTTGAGGGCTCCAAGTACTGCTGTTTGATCATATTGGCACTGTGTTTTGATTGGTGAATTGAATGGTTTTCGGATTGATGCATGCCAGCTTGATTGTGACTAGGACAACCTATGATGAGGACTAAGACATGCAGTAGAGTTGTGTAGGGGTTCAGTTTTTCAACTGTTTGTTTACCAACTGTGACTTGGATTGATTACTTCTTCTTGACAGTCTCTTATGCATCTAGTTCAGGGTATCAGAATGTGAGATAAAGCAGATAGGTAGCCATGTGAGATTTGAGCCTGCTCGTTTCTTTCTTGTGCGATAGATCCCTCTTCCATGATGTGTAGCATTCACGTTTTCACTATCTAGGATGATGGGGGCATAGGATTAGCCCACGACCAAATTTGACTGTCCTGATGTGTCATATCCTCTAGTCAGCCCCTTTGAGCCGTGTGTTATTCTTTCTTTTGGTCCGAAATGGAAAAAAAAATCACCCTGTTTACATCTTTTAGAAGGTTCCACAGAGTGGTTTTTACATATTCTCTACTGTTTCTGCTAAATTTGATGTGAGTGTTGGAGGTAGTGCTTAAAAGTTGAGCTGGGCAGGTGTTTGAAATATGTGCAGAAGTGGTGGCTCTCTTAAGAAATGCAAAGAAAATGAAAGAAAAGCAAAGAAAAATTGAAAGCAAAGAGAGCCACTACCAAAAATCTGAATAATGCCCAGTAAGTAGTGTTTCTTAGCAGTCTGGCTTGGAAATACTGACATTTATACCTCCTTCGCTCTTGTGCTCTTGAGATATTGAGTAATGCAGAATAGCAGAAAGGAAATACCGGTTTGTTTGACTGTGATTGTTTGGGTTTGGAAATGTGGAACCTTGTGCTATGAATACTTCCACCACCTAAAAGGCCTTTTCCCCATGTCCAAGACCCTAGCCAGTCATTTGAACCTGTGTCTAAGACCTCCTGATTAGTTAGTGGTGACACCCCATATGTGAACTCTAGCATTTAGAGGCTGCCATCATGGTGAAGAGATGTTAGGAATTGAGAGAAATAGCATGCGCATTTTTCGCATCAAATTGTCCTGACCCCACTGGTCGAGAGTGAGTGATTCATTTTTCATATTCTATATACTCGTGTACCCCGGTGAGGACCTAGATTGCTCGGTCTCTGTTCTGATATCTTGAGTTGGATGCATGAGTTGACTGTTTTGAGTAAGTGGTTGAGTCAAGTCTAGGTTGGTTGGTGAACAGAAGGGAGACTATTCCTTTACTCGATTTTGCTGCACTCGAATGTCCTTTGTGGTGGTTGTCCAGGTTGCTAATGAAGTTGCTCATGTGTTGATGTTTGAAAACCAGTACGATTCACGTGTTCTGTGCCTTTATGACTTGTCCCCAATGTTGGTTGATTGAAATATGTGAGCTTACCTTGTGTCTGACTTACTCCGGTGGAGGTTAGTCACGCGCTGGAGACTCAGATTGAGAGGGTCTGGAGACCTTTAGTCGAGACTGCAGACTGTTTAAGAACCTCCCGCAGTATAACTATCATTGAACTTGAACTTGGTAAATTATAATCTGGCTTAACTACAGTCTAGGGGGAACCATATCCGGGTGACCTCTCTCGACTTGAAAACAACCTTTTAACTGCTTTGCTTGTTTGGATCTTCACTACACTTTCACTGCTAGATAATAAGAACTCACAGAGTAGTCATCACACTTAGGACCCGGGTTGACATTAAAACCCAAACCCGCTATACTACGCTTTAGGAGGTGGTTACACTTGGCCATTTTCTAGAGTGACGGTTGGAGAGAGTCAAATTTTTGGCACCGTTGCCGGGGATGGCTAGGTTGTTGAAGTAACGTGGTTTCTGTTAATTTAGCTTTTCCTTTTAGCATTGTTTGTTTGCTTGTCACACCTGTGTCTTCATGGGTTTGCTGCTTGACTGTGTGCATGTAGTGCATGACCCGTAGCCAGTCAGGAGGTTTACTGCCGTTGGATCTGGAGCTTGAATGCACCTGTCGCCAACTTAGGAGACAGCAGCGAGCTAGACTGGCTACGAAGGAGCGCATAAATGGCCACTTGAGCAGCGATTCCAAGGACGAGTACGAGATGGAAGGCGAACATAACCCGCCTCAGGGGATACCTCTCCAGGTTCCCCCGGTGAATCAAATCTTGGGGAACAACCCCATACTCCAGGTAGATGGGGTTCAGCATCAACCACCACCGCCGGGTCCCACCTTGGAGTATTACTACACTCCACGGGTCGCTGATATCCGCCCTGTCATCCTCTATCCACCCATTCTAGCGAACAACTTCAAGATCAATCAATGTTGGATTCAACTCATTACATCCTCTATCTAGTTTCATGGCTTGAAGGATGAGGAGGCAATGGTGCATCTTTCCCATTTCCTGCAGCTGACGAACGGGTTCAAGATGAATGGTGTACCCAATGATGCGATCCGCCTTCACCTCTTCCTCCATTCTCGGCGCCTTGACCCATACACTAATACATACAATGAGGCGTGGTGCCAGCATCCCAACTTCTCTTGGAATAGCAACACCACTAGACCACCTGGTTTCCCAGCACCAGCAGGTGGTTTTCAGCAGAGGAAGCCTTTCCAGGCTAGACAGGGGCCAGTTCCACAGCAGCAGCCTTACCAGCCTAGGCAGGGGCAACCATTCCAGCAGCCGTAGCGCCAATGTGTTGAGCCAGCAGCAGCTCCAGATAATCAGATGACCGAGCTGAAGAACATTTTGGCGGCATTCATGACTACCAGCCAGGCGAATTTTACGAGGATAGACCAAAGCATCGCCTCGCTGGAGGCGGGTCAGAGGAACCAAGGTGCCATACTGCAGGACCTCCAGCATCAGCTTGGAGGAATAGCTCATCAGAACAATACCCGGGCACCGGGAACTCTACCTGCCACTACCATCCCCAATCCACGGGAGCCGCACCAGCAGCTGAATGCCATCACTACCAGGAGTGGTAAGACGATATCTGCTGCTCTTGCCCATACCGTGCAGGACGAGCCACTACCTGGTTCAACACTTCCAGCCGACAATCTATAAGTGGGGATGGACAAAGAAGCACCTGCTCCCAAGCCACAGCCAGTGGTTAAGGAGCATGTACCCCAGCTTCCCTTCCCCACTCGCCTACATAAAGACAAGCTGGAGACTGAGTTTGCCAACTTCATGGCAATGTTGAAGGAGGTCAACATCAACATGCCGTTCGTGGAGGCACTGTCGAAGATGCCCAAGTACGCCAAGTTCATGAAAGACCTCCTCACCAACAAGAAGAAACTTGGGGATCTTTCGATAGTGATGCTGAGCGAGGAGTGTTCTGCTATCTTGCAGAATAAGCTGCCCGAGAAGCGTAAAGACCTAGGGAGTTTTACCATCCCTCTTGTTATTGGCAGCATGCATGTAGGAAAGTCCTTGGCGGACCTAAGCGCTAGCATAAATGTCATGCCCTACAAATTGTTTAAAAAGCTAGACCTAGGTGAACCTAGAGCTAGTAGGATGAGCATTCAGTTAGCTGACCGTTCCATTGTGCATCCTAGGGGTATCACAGAGGATCCGCTTGTTAATGTAGGTGAATTCACATATCCTGTTGACTTTTTTATTCTAGATATAAATGAGGATGTGGATGTACCTTTGATTTTGGGTAGACCGTTTCTCGCCACCGCCAAGGCACTTATTGATCTTGCGTGCTGGGAATGAACATGCTACTTTTTCTGTGTCTGAATTAGATCATTGTGATATGCCTGCTGTCACACCTATGCATGTTATTTCTCACCAGGTACACGAGCCTGTCGTGCATCCCTCTGTGCCTCTCGTTTTGCAGGATCCCCCCCCTCACGCCTTCGTCGCCATTCCCTTCAACCTCACCGCCAAACAAAAAGATCAAAGAGGAGTGGCGGCCGAAGCAGCTGGTGGCTAAGCCTGCTCGGAAGAAAGGTGGAGACCACTATGAGCTGGTCCCACCTTCTGCACCACGACCACCCTGGCCATCTGAGTACTCACTCGCTTGCATCCTGCTGGATGGCCAGGTCGAGCTGACAAATGCTGGTGGTTGCACCCGTCGGGTGCATGGCCACCATCTGAAGCTGTACCTCAAGAGCGATGTGGATCCGCTCCTGGAGGCACCTGTTCCTGCACCCCTCTGAGTATCCACCATGGGCGTCCAGCTAAAAGACGGTAAAGAAGCGCTTGTGGGGAGGCAACCCCACCACGGTTTGCATTTCTTTTCCCCTTTTTTTGTGTTTTTGTGTCGTGTTGAGTCAGTTGCATGTCTGTGTTGAAGTTCGATCGTCTGTTATGCCTCGGTTTGGTGTTTTCGTGCAGGGGGGGTCGAAAATTTGAGAGAAGGAGCTTTTTGGCCGAATAGAGGGAAAAACCCAGCCGTGGCACGAAATACCTGACCGGGTATTTTTGTGCAATGGCTGGACCCCCTTCTGCCTTCCGGGGCGCCAAAAGGGCAAATCCCCGACCTTGACCCAAAAATACCCGATTAGGTATTTTTGGCTCAAGGCCGGGGATTTCCCAGACTTGGAACGCTGCGTTTACGAACCCCCGACCTTGACCCAAAAATACCCGACCGGGTATTTTTGGCTCAAGGCCGGGGATTTCCAAAAATTTGATACGCGCCGTTTCCAAAAAATCCGTCCGTGGCCTCAAAGTACCCGACCGAATATTTTTTAGGCCCGATCGGGGATTTTTGCTATTTAAGCAAACCCCCAGTCATTACTCTCTCTCTCCTCTCATTTTTTCAAAACTTCCCCTCTCTTCCTCTCAAATCCTCTGCCCTCTCTCCTCTCTTGGTCGCCGCCGGCCATGTCTCATCCGCCTCCGGTCGCCTCATCCGCCTCCGTCCCTCCACCGCCGACCGATTTTCAGGTGACTGTCCGGCGGTTTTCCGGCCGCTTTTCCGGCGAGCCTCTCAGGTCATTTTTTGCTCAGTTTTGCGTCCCTCACCCGTTTCTTTGCGTCGCATCTACAGTTCTACTTGAGTTTCCAGGTGTGTTTCTTGTTAACTATTCTTTTTCTGGAAAATCAAACTGTAGATTGTAGGACCGAGAACTATGTTTGCCTGGCATGCTTGAATTAAAATAGGGTGAGGGATGCCTTGAGTATGAATGGCTATGGCTATTGTGTGTGTGCTGCCCGTGTGATTGAATTGGTCGGTTATGTTTGATTTTTGCCTTGATTACAGTTGAGTTGCTTGCGATTCAATTGTTTATGCTTAAACTGTAACACCCTACCCTATACGTTTTGCCTAATCATATTGTTCATACAATTGCAGCGGAATTAACCTCGGGTGTTACATTAATTATCAAAATTTACCTAAATAAAATTTCGACATGAATTACTCGCGTAATGGGCTAACAGTTCTTGCAACTTAACCTGCAAAATAATTCATCACAAACATATATACTCACAACCATATGCATTGGCTTTTCTTAGCCATAGTCACACTTTCATACTACACAACTGCATACCAAACTTATACATACCATAATCGTCACAACTTACACAGTTACACAACATATACACATATCATCAACTTTTCACACCTGTGGATATCTCACACTACATCAGAAGCTAGTATGCACATGAAAAACGTTCTCAAAACATTTTTACAAAAAGGTGTGGATCACTGGCCAAAATCCCGAGTAGTAGTCCAAGCACAGAATGGTTGAAGACCATACCTCATCTTGCCTTCAACTCTTGCTCAGCTCCCACCTATACACCTATGTACTGTTGCTGATGATGATGATCTGCTTACACATGGCATAAGCAGAGAAAAAGGATAAGGAGGGTCAGCTCATAGCTGAGTGAGATAATCATAGCATCGTGAGTTCATAACAGAGCATACCCCTATCATACATCTAACAATCAAGCCAAAACACTAGGATCGGACCTCAGCCATCGTCATATCCCAATAGGCAAAAGACTCAACCACCTTGACTTATGCATATGCATCTTATCATGTTTTACTTATAGGCGCCTGGCTACTCCCATGCTAATAACTCTCCCGGGAAACATACCCCACATCCCGTCGGATGTAGTCATACATACCCCAACATCCCGTCGGATGTGGTCATACATACCCCACACCACTATGGGTGTAGTCATACCCCGACACCGCTTTGGGTGTGGTCATATCTCATAAGAATTCTTCAGTCACCACCACATGAGAGGTGTGACTATCATACATATCATAATAGAGTAATAGCATAGGGAGCCCTAATTACTATGTAGTTGACCGTGAGAACACAACACTCATATTTGGTATCCTTATACATGATTCATATCTCATCTTGCTTAATCATAATTCATTACTTGCACATGTACTTGACCTGGCCATAATTGGCTCAACATAGGTAAATCAGGAGTCGTATAATTGCACTTCCTCGGGATAAACCCTCATGCAAGTCATCCTCCTTAAACATCATAATATCACCCTGGGAAGTTTATTCCCCCACTTATGGATCCAAATACAACCATAATATCACACCATGTCAAAAACCCTTATTGAACAACCATAAAGTCATATCAACAGTTAAGCCACAAATGGCAACATGTAGGCAATCATCCACATAAACAAGGTTCATATCGATTAGGGCAAGTCAATAATATCATACAGTAGTCCAGGGTTCATCATATAGCACAAAAGTCCATACACCCCTAATCATGCCATTCTAGTTCACCTAGGTCAATTCTAAGCATCAATATAATTATCGTGATACGACAAACCCGGTATGCCGTGCTAATCCCTCACCAGTTCTGGTCGATCAAACACCGGTTTAAGCTTCCCGTACTAAAACGTCAATTTCACGAACGAACCCCGAATTAAAATCCGAGACCGCCCTAATATACCCTGCAGTATCCCCGTCAATATTAGTTCTAGGCTCCGGGTCAAATTCTTGATAAAAACACATCAAACCCTGGCCGGAGTTAAATTCAACGGTTTGGACCCCGGCCTAAATAATAGCCGAAATTCAGGGATTAGAACTAGAGGATTGATTACCTCGCTGCAGGAAGCTCGTATATGAAATTTGGGCTCAATCCGGCTTCCGGATACTCTGAAACCCTAATTTGGCTTATTGGGAATTCAAGAAATTCCTGACCCAAAAACTCGTTTTAAAGCTCTAAATCGATAAATCACGATGTATGGATGAATTAGGCATTACTTACAGGATTTTTGGATCACTAGAGCTTAAGATTTGAGCTTTGGAAATTCTCCCCAGTCGCTCCCCTGCATTCGCTCGCTCTGCTTTTCTCTCGGTCCGGAAGTGAAAGGAAGATGGGGAAATTAAATGAAATGGCGGTGGGGAATTAATTGGACAGATATATATATATATATATATATTATAATTAATACGAATACTTATCTGATCGATCGATAATCCGATTTTCGCCGAAATAGTGTCGAAATGCTCGATTTTAAATCACGAACTTTCTAGCGATCGAAATATGGGTTTTGCCAGAACGGGATGTTACATAAACTGTTAGCCTAGGTGGTTCTTCAGTGTGGGGGAACTGATGAACCCATACTGTGGTCCTGACTAGTATTTTCTTGGCTCCACCTTTGGTTTGCTGATTTTGTAGGAGCATGTCACTCGACCATCCGTTCGTGCAGGACCTGTGCCTGCACCCGGATTACACCGACCAGTTCCGCAAGGTCACCCGCGGAAAATTGGAGCGCCACCACCATCTGGAGTGGGGAGTATTCAAGCAGCTCCATTGGATAAATGAGCTCTCCACCGCCATCAGCCACCGGGATTGGCAGACACTACTGACCATCGAGGAGCCCACTTACACAGAGCTGGTGTGGGAGTTCTACACCACCTACCAGTACCTCCCCAAGGCAGCACGGGACTCCCACGCAGTCACTTTCCGGCTGGGTCGCCGGCCACGGGACTTGACCATTGACGGGTTGGCCTATGCCATGGGGATCCAGCACCCTTAAGTCACAGTGGCACATCCTCAATCTGCTGATCACCCGCTCCATCGTCCCCAATGCCAGCGGGTCGCACAAGATCCCGAAGCGGGGTACCCGGAGCATATGCTGCACTTGGGTTCTTTCGTGGCTACCATTTTCTCTCGGTGCCACAGGAAACCCAACCATCTCTTCTGTGGTCCCCTGATCACCCGCCTGGCGCACCATTTCGACATCGACTTCGAGGGACTCACGGATTCTTCCGCATAGTGCGACACCACCCCCCTCAGCTGGGACGTGCTTCACAATGCACTCCTCCTGGCCACTGATGGCACCCACTCTTGGGTGGGTGGGCTCTCCTTGCCCCGTGAGGATGATGCGGATCTCGATGAGGAGGAGGACGACGACGACTACTCCGGCGGAGAAGAGGATGATGATGATGGCGGGGCCATGGATGTCGATGAGCCGGAGCCCCCACTCTCCCCACCAGGGGACCTTCAGCCACGACGACAATCCGAGAGAGGCGAGTCCTCCTCAGGTCCCTCTAGTCCGTCGATGGCTTCTAGCCCGTCGATGGTCTTCTTCACGGAGCAGTTCTAGTAGATGGGGATCCAGTTCCAGCAGCTCGGACTTCAAAACCAACAGCTCATGGACCATCAGATCCAGTTTTACCAGCAGTATTGGGCCCACCAGGCCGAGTACCAGTCCAGGCTGACGGTTGTGGACGAGCGCCTCGACCGGATGGAGGCCCATATGGGAGTCACTAGTGCTTTCATCGAGCGGGATCGGGATCGTGGCCGCCGGTTGATGGAATACTAGGAGCACCTGCTCCAGTCTTGTCACCCGCCAGAGGAGCACTACCGGACCACTCGGTGGGACTACTCACCACCCCCAACACCACTGGCAGATGGGGTCGAGGACCTCATGGACCAGATCGACTTCACCGGGGTCGAGTAGGCTGTACTCGTGACCCCGTTTTGTATTGTTTTCTTTCAGAGTGCAAACTGTCTTGTGTGTTGGTTTATTTTCTTTCTTTTTATTTTGGATGATGTACTATTGGGCTGACCATTGGACCTAACGTATTGTGTTTGAGTTCTTCTGCTCCCTTTAGATATGCCTTTGTCCCTAACTGGTCCACTCTCCAGTCCGCTTCACTCAGACTGGTCCCCTTCCAGTCTCCTGCAGTCTGTGTAGGGCTGTCAGTCGTCGGTTTCGGTTTAACCGAAAACCGAAAAGTCGGTTTTCAGTTAAACCGAGCGACCCCCTAGCACCACCGACCGACGAGTTTCACACGGTCACCGCCTAACCGACCGGTCGGTTATCGGTTATAACCGCGGTTAGCCAAATTAAATACAAAAAATAAAAATAAAAAGAAATAGAAGAAAAGTCGGTCCACCTCCACCACACCTTTTCAAACCCACCTTATCTTCTTCTTCTTCTCTCCTCACCAAAATACCCGACCGGGTATTAATCGGAGCAGACCGGGGAAAACCCCTTTTGGGCGTCTAAGAAGCAGAGGGGGGCCCGGTCGTGAAGCTTAAATCCCCGGTCGGGTATTCTTGACCCAGACCGGGGATTAACCCCCTGTCTCACACGGTGCGTTTTGAGAATCCTCGGCCTCCACCTGAAATACCCGATCGGGTATTCAGGCCGGGGATCTCTCTCCTTTGGCTCGAATCTGCCTCAAAAACCCGATTCTAGGCGAAATATGGGCTGAATTACGGTCGTAAACAAGGTCTGCCCGTAATTCGCCCAAAACGCACGTTTCACTTAACATTTATGAGAGGAATTACGGTCGTAATTACCCAATTACTAGGGCTGGTAATCGGTCGGTATCGGTTAAACTGGTTACCGAATAACCGGTTATCGGTATACCTGCAGAGGCAATACGAAATTCGACTACCGATACCGGTTGGTATCCGGTTAACCGGATAACCAGATAAACGGTTACCAACCGGTTATACCGAGAAACCGCACCCCCAACACTTACTCCTATTTTTTCTTTTATTCTTTTTTCTTCTTCCTTCTTTCTCTTTCTGGATTTGAGTTTCCACTTCCAGGAAAACCTCCCACTTTCCCATCGTCAACTCCATAATCAACGACCACCGTCTTGCTTTTATAATTGACTTCTCCTTCTTCCTTCCTCTCTGACTTCTTCCCCTACCAGCCTTGTTCCCTCGTTTCCATCACCATCTCAGTTCAGATCTGGCACAAAAAGAGGGCAATCGAACAAAATCTTCCGGCGACTGTCTCTCCCGTCGTCGATGGCGAAGTGGAGAAGGAACGAGAAAGGGGATTCGTGGTGTAACATTGGCTAAACACCCATCTACCCTCATCTTTCCCTCTCCCCTGCTGGAAACGATAAAGAGGAACGGAGATGGAAAGAAAGAAGGCAGTGCATGCGGATTCGGTGGTGAAATCTTGAGGTCCGATTCTGACGAATCACTCGCAGTGGCGGCAGCGGCGGCACGATGGTGGGCGGATCGGGAGGTTTATTTGCAGTGGGTTCTTTCTCTCCGTTCGCATGCACCACTTGCGAACAAGATTTTCTGGGTGGAGATTGGAGAAGAGGAGGGTTGGGGAGAGAAGACCGAGAAAGAGAGGAGGTTGGGGAGAGGGAAATCGAGATAGAGATGACGATTGGGGAGAGGAGATCGATCGATCCAGAGAGACAGCAGTTGGGGTCTTGGGTGGAGGGATTGGGAAGAGGAGATCGATCGATCTAGAGAGATGATGCTTGGGGTTTTGGAGAGGGTTGGGGAGAGGAGATCGATCGAGGGAGAGAGAGCTGATGCTTTGGGGGTCTTGGGGAGGGTTGGAGAAAGGAAAAGGGACAGCTGAAAAGGCGGAGTTGGGCGTGTATTAAGTAAAGGATTGCTGAAACTCGGTTACTCGGTATACCAGATAACCGACGGTTATTAACCGGGTATAAAACGGTATACCGATAGCTGAATATTGGCTACTATATACCGATACCGTCGGTTAACTGTATACCGAGTAACCGTCGATTACTGGTTCGGTTACCGGTTATATCGTTAACCGGAAAACCGTTTACCACCCCTACCAATTAATGCCAGTATTTATGGAATTACGATCGTAGTTCATTTTGCTCTTGCCCGTAATTTGATCTTCGAAGGCATTCTCAGGGATTTTGCTCGGCATTGCAATTATGGGCAGGGTTGAGGCAATTACGCCCGTAATTGGGCAGGGGATGCCCGTATTTCTTCCTCCGCTCCTGTTTAATGCTGTCGTCGTTTGATCCCCGACGCTCGTAGTCTTGTCCTCTTTCTGTTCATGACAAGATTCCATGATTATTTGTCCATAATATGAGGTAGAAATCCATTCTTCCTCAGGTCATGCTCGTGTTTCTTCTCCCGAATTGCCAAATGAATTCCGATTGACTTGAAACTTGCGCCTTTGCTTCAATTTACATGCTAGGACCTGAAATACGACAAAACAACACAACCTAGCGTAAAATAGGCCAAGGAACCACAAATTAGAGCTAAAATGGCCAGGAAACAAGAGTGCAAACATGTGCAAATACGGTGCTATCAAATTCCCCCACACTTAACCGTTTGCTTGTCCCCAAGCAAACCAAGTCAGATACAAGGTAAGCTCGAAACATCTCAATCATGCAACCCTTGGGGACATATCACATAGGCATGGAACACAGGAATCATACTGGCTTTCAAACATCAACACATGAACAACTTCAACCGCAACCTGAACAACCACCACAGAGGACATTCGAGTGAAGCAAAATCGAGTAAAGGAGGAGTCTCCCTTCTGTTCATCAACCAACATAGACTTGACTCAACCACTTAATCAAGACAGTCACCTCATGCACAAAACTCAAGGTATCAGAATTGAGACAGAGCAATCTAGGTCCTCACTAGGGTAAAGAGTATATATAATATAAGAAAATGAATCGCTCACTCTCGACCAGTGGGGTCAGGAAAATTTGATGCGAAAAATGAGCATGCTTATTCTCTCAATCCCTAACGTCTCTTCAACATGAAGGCAGCCTCGAAATGCTAGAGTTCACATATGGGGTGTCACCACTAACTTATTCGGAGGTCTTAGACATAGGTTCAGATGACTGGCTAGGGTCTTGGACATGGGAAAAAGCCTTTTAGGTGGTGGAAGTATTCATAGCACAAGGTTCCATAGTTCCAAACCCAACACAATCACAGTCAATCAAACCATTTACTTTCTTTCTGCCATTCTGCATTACTCGAGTTCTTTAGAGCACAAGAGCGAAGGAGGTCACAATAATGTTAGTATTTCCAAGCCAGACTGCTAAGAAACACTACTTAATGAGCATGATTCAGATTTTTTGTAGTGGCTCTCTTTAGCTTTCATCCATTTTTTTCTTCTTTTTTTTCATTTCTTGAGAGAACCACCACCTCTGCACATTTTTCAAACACATGCCCAACTTTTTATTTTAAGAACTACCTCCAACCCTCACATTATTTCTAGCAGAAACAATAGAGAACATGCAAAAACCACTCCGTGGAACCTTCTAAGAGATGCAAAAGGGTGATTTTCCATTACAAACCGAAAGAAAGAAACTGACACGGATCAAAGGGGCTGACTATGGGGTATGACACACCAGGACATTCAATTTGGTCGTGGGCTAATCCTATGCCTCCATCATCTTATCTAATGACAACGTGAATGCTGCACATCATGGAAGAGGGAACTATCGCACAAGAAAGAAATGAGCAGGCTCAAATATCACATGGCTACCTATATGCTCTATCTCTCATTCTGATTCGCTGAACTAGATGCATAAACGACTGTCAAGAGCAAGTGATCAAACCAAGTCACAGTTGGTAAGCAAACAGTTGAAAAACTAAACCCCTACACAATTCTACTGCACGTCTCAGTCATCATTATAGGCTGTCTTAGTCACAATCCAGTTGTCATGCATTAATTCGAAAGCCATTCTATTCACCAATTCACTCCACAGTGCCAATACGATCAAGCAAACAACAGTACTTGGAGCCCTCAAATCTCAAGATTTGGACAGTGGACTAGGCTCCAAGCACACATATACGTTCCAATAAATACAAAGCACCCCCCCCCACACACACACTCTTAAGTTCGACATTGCCCTCAATGGAGCAGAGGGAAGGGGGACGATGTTACCGTGAAATGGTGATCTGTCACGGTGACTGGAGGGCGTACCAGTCTCTCTGAACTAATTACGAGCACGATTACGACCGTATTTGGTCTGATCATGCCCGTAATTACACTGCTGAGGCTTCTCCCTTGTTTCTGACTAAAATACGGGCAGGGGGGACAAGGAAATACAATCGTAATTGAGTCCCCCTTGCCCGTAATTGCACTGCCGAGAGCCCCCTGTCAAAAATTTTAAACCGCATTTTCGGACAACCAAACCCATACGTGCCCCAGCTCGAAAATAAACACCACCATAGACATAAACAGACCATCCGGGGCACGAAATACATTCCAGACAGACTCTTGACAAACTCAAAGACTCAAAACCTGACGAAAGCGAAAAGGGGAAAGGATAGAAATGCAAACCATGGTGGGGTTACCTCCCCACAAGCGCTTCTTTACCGTCTTTTAGCTGGACGCCAGTAGGTGGATGCTCAGAGAGGTGTAGGAACAAGTGCCTTCAAGAGCGGATCCACATCGCTCTTGAGGTACAACTTCAGATGGTGGCCATGCACACAACGAGTGTGACCACCAGCACTCGTCAACTCGACCTGGCCATCCGGCAGGATGCAAGCGAGTGAATACTCGGATGGCCAAGGCGGTCGAGGCTCAGGAGCCGGAACCAGCTCATAGTGGTCTCCTGCTTCCTTTTCAGCAGGTTTAGCTACCTGCAGTTTCGGCCGCCACTCCCACTTGATCTTTTCCTTTGGTGACGGAGTGGACGGGGGTGGCGATGGCCAGGAAAGGCCTTCCTAGTATAAGGGGCACTTATGTGTTTTCATTGATGTCCAAGACAACAGAATCCACAAGATAAAAGAATCTGCCAACCTTAACCAGAAGGTCTTCCATTATGCCCCTAGGATGAACTATAGTTCGGTCAGCTAGTTGAATGCTCATCCTAGTTGCACTAGGTTCCCCTAGGCCTAGTTTCTTGAACAATTTATATGGTATCACATTAATACTAGCACCTAGATCCGCTAAGGACCTCTCTACATGCAATTTACCTATAGAGCACGGGATAGTAAAACTACCTAGGTCCTTCTGCTACTGCGGAAGCTTGTTCTGCAAAATGGTCGAGCACTCCTCGCTGAGCTCCACAGTGGCCAGCTCGCTCAGCCTTCGCTTCTTCGAGAGAAGCTCCTTCAGGAACTTCGCATACTTAGGCATCTGAGATAGTGCCTCCATGAAGGGCACTTGAACCTGCGGCTTCGTAAGCATGGACGAGAAGTTGCCGAGCTCTGCCTCTAGCCTGTCCTTGTGAATCCTGGTGGGAAAAGGGAGCTTAGGCTTATATTCAGCAACTACAGGTTGTGGCTTTGGAGCTTGATCCTCTGGCTCCTTTTTCATCACCAAGTCTTCTTCCGGCTCAGGGGTGATCTGGGTCACCTTCTTGGCACTCTTCTGCGGTGCATTCGCAGTCACTTCCAGGTGCCCGATATTGGTGTCCATATCCTACAAGAGTGCCTGCTGGTTTCTCTGGCCAGCTTCAATCTCCATGAATTTGCCTGCAGCCACTTCCATGAATTGCTCCAATTTATTGAACTTTTGGGTACTAGTGCTCGCCAAGGTACTCACTAGATCCCTTAATTCTGACACGGGATCGCCCGGTGCTGGGATTGATGGAGGTGCACCAGGTTGCTAGTACTGCTGCTGTGGAGGCTATTGAAGAGCTTGCCCCTTTCTGGGCTGATAAAGTGGTTGTTGATGCTGCATCTGGCCTGGGCGAGGCTGGTATGGCTGCCTCTGGTTCGGAAAACTAGCTGCAGGAGCTTGGAAACCAGGTGGCTTCGGATTTCTATTGCCACTCCAGAAGAAATTTGAATGATGGCGCCATCCTTCATTATATGTGTTACTGTATGGGTCGTTGCGTCGGACATTGTTGATGAAGTTCACCTGCTCCTGGGGTGTATAGGACTAACGCATGACCTGGCAGTCCTCTACAGTATGATGGGCGCTCTCGCACCACTGGCAACGCATTGTCGGCTGCTGCCCTGTCCCTGAGACCATCCCATTCCGATCGATGGTTGAGACCAGTTTAGACACAACCTGCATCAAATTAGAAGAGTGGGTGCCCACAGCATGGACACCCCAGCTTGGTGCTCGCCTTGACCTCCTAGTAGTGTCCCAATCATACCCTTTCTCTGCCATCTCCTCAAAGAGCTGATTCAACTGCGACGGCGTCTTGGTCAGCATGTTCCCGCCGCAAACCAAATCAATCAGCTACTTGTCTTCTGGGAAGAGGGCGTGGTAAAAGGTGTCCACCTTGAAAGCATCATTGAAACCATGATTGGGACACCTCAGGAAGAGACTAGTGTATCTCTCCCATGCGTCCCGAATGGTCTCATCTTCATCCTGGGCAAAGTGGGTGATCTGCTTCTGCAAGTCCGCCGTTTATGACGGAGGATGATAACGAGTGAGGAACTTGTCCGCCAGGTTGGCGAACGTGGTGATCGATCCGGGAGGCCTAGTGTCCAGCCACTCCTTGGCCTGCCCCTCCAAAGTGAATGGGAAGTACCTCAGCTGGATGGCATCGGCTGGGACCCCATTTATCTTGATTCCATCGATGAGCTCGTGGAATCGCCTCAGATGTGATCGGGGGCACTCCCCCTCTTTGCCACGGAATACTACCGAGCCGTGAAACATAGTGATGACTGAGGTGCTCACCTCAAAGTTGTTGGCTGGGACATGAGGGTGCTGAATGGGCGACCTCATGTCCGCGGCTCTGGCGGTCCAGTAGTACCCCATGGTTTGCTCCTCGGGAAGGACCACATCATGGCCCTGTGGGTCACCCATCTCTTCTTCCTCAGAAATTTGCAGCCGTGCTAGAGCCTCCTACGCAGCCAGACGCGCCTTTAGAGTCCACTTGAAGTTCCTACAGGTCCGTTCAAGCTCCTGGTCTAATGGTAGTAAATCTCCCGACTGGCTACGGGTCATGCACTACCTGCACACAATCAGCAAAAGCAACCCGTGAAGGCACACAGGTGGAAGAGAGAAAATGCAGTAAAGAAAAAACTAGAGTAACAAACTTTCAAGTTTCCCCAATAACCTAGAGGGTCCCCGGAGCGCCAAAAACTTGACACGCTGGCAGGGGCTGCCCGTATTTCTTCCTCCGCTCCTGTTTAATGCTTCGTTTCTCCCTTGTCTGGACTCTGAATCAGTCGTCGTTTGATCCCAGACGCTCGTAATCTTGTCCTCTTTCTTTTAATAACAAGATTACATGATTATTTGTCCATAATATGAGGTAGAAATCCGTTCTTCCTCAGGTCATGCTCGTGTTTCTTCTCCCGAATTGCCAAATGAATTCCGATTGACTTGAAACTTGTGCCTTTGCTTCAATTTACATGCTAGGACCTGAAATACAACAAAACAACACAACCTAGCGTAAAATAGGCCAAGGAACCACAAATTAGAGCTAAAATGGTCAGGAAACAAGAGTGCCAACATGTGCAAATACGGTGCTATCAAGCACCCTTGATTGAAGATAGCGAATTGACGAATTTAGTCGAGGAGTCAATTCACTATTCTGTACCGAAGTTACTTCGGTAGTGGAGGTTTGGTTCATTAGGGCCTCAATCTATTTACTCCGGTGGAGGTTAGTCGCCCGATGGAGACTCAGATTGAGAGGGTCTGGAGACCTTTAGTCGAGACTGCAGACTGTTTAAGAACCTCCCGCGGTATAACTATCATTGAACTTGAACTTGGTAAATTACAATCTGGCTTAACTGCAGTCTAGGGGGAACCATATCTAGGTGACCTCTCTCGACTTGAAAACAACCTTTTAACTGCTTTGCTTGTTTGCTTGTTTGGATCTTCACTACACTTTCACTGCTAAATAATAAGAACTCATGGAGTAGTCATCACACTTAGGACCCGGGTTGACATTAAAACCCAAACCCACTATACTAAGCTTTAGGAGGTGGTTACACTTGGCCATTTTCTAGAGTGACGGTAGGAGCGAGTCACACATCATCAATATAAACTATTATGAAATCAAAATAAGAAGAGTAGATTTGATTCATAATTCTTTGAAATTCCGAGGGAGAATTTTTCAAACCAAACGGCATGACGTTCCATTCATATTGGCCAAAGGGAACGGTAAAAGCAGTTTTATAGCGGTCTGTCTGTTTGATTTGGATTTGCCAAAATCCGGATTTCATGTCAAATTTAGAAAATATTAGGGACTGTGAAAGTTTCTGGAGTAGATCCTTTTGGTTGGAGATAGGATACCTAATCCATTTCAGAGCCTTATTAAATGGTTTGTAGTTTATAACAAGACGAGGAACGCCACGTTCCTTTTTTGCATTATTAATGACATAGAAAGCAGAACAACTCCAAGGGGATTGGCTAGATCTGATAAGACACTTTTTGTGCAATTCCTTAATTTCTTGTCGACAATGTTTTTCAAGGTCCGAATTCATATGGATAGGCCTAGCCTTGGTGGGAATGAGATTTTCTGTGAAATCTTTTTCGTAAGGAAGATCAACCTGATGTTGTTTTTTATGCCAAAATGTATTGGATGTATCAGCACAACAATGTTAATTCCTTGGTCAGTGACAATAAAAAGTGTCCCTAAGATCACCTTTTGTTGCATATCACGTACTAGGATAAAAAGAGTTTTGAATTCAACATTTTGATGACAAATTAAAGCATTAGAAAGTTTATATTGTATTTGAAGAGGTTGAGAGTTAGCGTTAGATAGACGCTCGAGGGTCTTTTCATAGTACTTGGTTGGAATTAATCCTTCTTGGATGCAGTTCATGTCCGCTCCTGTATCAAGAAGGGCCACTGAGCTAAAGTAAAATTAGAAGAAACCTGAATATTAATGATAACATACCATTTTTGGGTAGTAATGGTAGATAAAAAAACATAGAAAATCGTCATCAGTTAGCATTTCCTTTGTTTCTAAACTGTTGGTTGCGTGAGGAGTTTCATCGAAAAAGTTGTCGGGGCTAGATGTTGATGGCTCTCTTCTAAAGGTTTGAGAGCTATTAAAATTTGTAATATCTCATCATCACTATTTTGTAACTATCGTAATTGTTGAATTTCTTTCTTAACAATATCCAATTCCTTTTGGAAGTAATGAAGAGAAGGATTGTGGGAATCATTATTTACTATGTCGAGAAAGGATATCTTTCACACTATACGCTGAACCTTGATGAAAGGGATTGGTAGGTGGAATAGTCACAGGAGGTTTCTCCATGTGCTCATGAAGCTTTTTGAAATATTTTTCTTTGAGATGATGATTATCAATATTATTAATTAGATCTAAAATAAGCTCTTGATATTTGGTTAAAACATTGATAGAAGATTCAGAACTTTCATCGATGTCATCAAATTGTAAGGCCTGAAGATTCTCATCATCATCATCATCGGAAGAAGAAGAATCCTCATGGGAAGAGTAGTGTTGGAGAAAAAGATTATTGATTTTGTCATGAATCTCTTCATCAAGATTAAGCTCATTGAACTTCTTTTTTATATGACAATATTTGGAAATATTACCTGTTTTTCCACAACGAAAACAAGTAATGTTTTTATTTTCATTGTTAGATCGTGGTCCCTTATCTGGGCGGGGATTCCTAGAGAAATGGGATTTTTGATTCGTGGTTTTAAAAGATTGGTAGGGACGATCGCGATGTTTTTGATGAGGTTTGGTGCTACAATCCTCACAGTTAGATTTGGAAGAAATTTTTGAATAAGATTCATCAAACTCAGCACAAAAAGATCCTAGTTCTTTTCGAGTTAGTTTTTGTTCGCGTTTGATTTGTTTTTGAAGTTTTAAATCATGGCAAATTTGTAATCCTTCTTTTTGTATAAAGCTAATAAGTTCTTCGCAAGTAAGTTGCTCATAAGGAATTTGACCATTAAAAGTGTCTTGGATTTTGTTTCGGATTTTATCTCCTAAGAGACGGGGTAAACCGGCTAAATTTTTTCTTTCCAAAATGGTTGATTTCCATCTTCTCTTTGCATAAACCTAGTTAAAAAGGTATCTTTGTACCATCGGAAGTCATGAAACTTTTTACAACGAAGATTAGAAAATAGTTCGGCATTTGTATCTTTAAGACGTGAAGGATCTCCAATAAAATGTTTTGAAATGGCAAAAATCAGGGATGCAACTGCATCATGAGAAGATTAATTATTGGAGTCTAAAATAGGAGTTCCAGAAGAATCACATTTGACAGCGCTAAAAATAGTTCATTGGTCTTCCGTGGTTAAGATATTATCCCACCAACCCTTTAATTGATCAGCAAAGCCAGCTCTAAGTAGTTCAGCTATAGCGTAATCAGAAGTTTGATTTTGAGTTTTGTAAGCATTAGCTACCATGGTCATTTGTTGAAGAAGGTTCAAAATTTGATATTCTGAAAATCCATCAAGATTCCGTTCATAAATAGAATTGGAGTTGTATTTATTTTGGATAATGGTGGGTTTCTCTTTGAGAGCTAAATCAGGTTCTGTGGGACGTGGGTAATACATCTTAGATGCAGAGGGTTGGTTCCATCGGAGACGATTGATTTCTGTTTCAATATGACCTTCCAAGTCTTGAATTACTTCGGATGAGTCATCGATGATTTGATCCTCGTTGCTCGTGGATTTTGAATTAGAAATATAAGGAGTCTTAGAAGTGGATAGTTGTGTAGGAAGTTGTTTGAGACGTTTTTCTATTTCAAGCTTAAATTCAAGACTAGATTCTTTAGAAAGATTTCTACAAGATTTCTACAAGTTGTGTAGAAAAATTTCTACAAGGTATGTCGAGTGGGTGTAGGTATGGGAGAAAGATTTCTACAAGATTGGCTTCTAAGAAAAGTATTGATGTGATGTCGTGCATCTTCTGTCAATTCAGGGTATATATCAGAAATGCTAGAGATGGAGTTCCTAGCAAAAGAGATGTTAACAGTACCATCAAGATGTTGAGTAATTTGATTAACCTGACGATGGTCGATGCTTCTGGGAATGGTAGCTCCTTCAAGTGTCCATTTTGTAGGAAGAGTAACTTCTCCCCGTTTGATAGTTTTGGGAGTGACAGTGTGAGTACGAGTTAAATCAGTTTTCCAAAGTATAGTTTCTCCTTTTGTACCATATTGAAGAGCTTTAGAAGAGAAAGCAGATTTCATAGCTTTATAGTGTAAGCGGTAAACCAAAGAGATAGGTAAAGATCCTTGTTGGATTTTATAGTTGAAAGTTTTTATTTGTAGGGTTAAAACATCTAAAATGTTTTTGTCATGAAGAGACAGTAAAGTTTGGAAAACAATTGAACTAAATTGGGCCATTACAAAGACTTGATTCAACAGTTCCAAGTAAAGAGTCGTTAAACTCAAGAAACCGACAATCTCGTAAAACCATTAAAATAGCAATATTAAGGCCTTCTTTGGATATATTTTCAACGAATCTTACAACAGCTTTCTCAACCCCTTTTGCAAAAACGAATCAACTCTTTAAAAGAGCACATTGAAATCCCTATTTGTGCTGATACACCCAATGCTTTTTGGCATAAAAAAACAATATCAGGTTGATCTTCCTTACGAAAAAGATTTCACAGAAAATCTCATTCCCACCAAGGCTAGGACTATCCATATGAATTCGGTCCTTGAAAATCATTGTCGACAAGAAATTAACGAATTGTCAAAAAGGGCCTTATCAGATCTAGCCAATCCCCTTGGAGTTGTTCTGCTTTCTATGTCATTAATAATGCAGAAAAGGAACGTGGTGTTCCTCGTCTTGTTATAAACTACAAACCGTTTAATAAGGCTCTGAAATGGATTAGGTATCCTATCCCCAACCAAAATGATCTACTCCAAAAACTTTCACAATCCCTAATATTTTCTAAATTTGACATGAAATCCGGATTTTGGCAAACCCAAATCAAAGAGACAGACCACTATAAAACTGCTTTTACCGTTCCCTTTGGCCAATGTGAATGGAACGTCATGCCGTTTGGTTTGAAAAATGCTCCCTCAGAATTTCAAAGAATTATGAATCAAATCTACTCTCCTTATTTTGATTTCATAATAGTTTATATTGATGATGTGCTGGTTTTTTCTTCGTCCATTAACCAACATTTCAAACATCTCAATCTATTTCTTGAAGTCACTCGACGTAATGGTCTGGCGGTCTCTAAACCAAAACTTTGTCTTTGTCAAAATAAGATACGTTTTTTGGGTCACTACATTAGTCAAGGAACAATTGTTCCAATCGAAAGATCTCTTCAATTTGCAGATAAATTTCCTGATCAAATTTTAGACGAAAATCAATTACAACGGTTCCTGAGTAGTTTAAACTATGTCCTTGATTTTTATGCCAACGTCAATCTTCTTTGTAAACCTTTTCATGATAGATTGAAAAAGAGTCCCCCTCCCTGGAGTAACCAGCATACCAAAATAGTTCAGCAAATTAAGAGGCAGGTTCAGAGTCTCCTGTGCCTTCACATAAGTGATCATTTCCTCCCTAAAAGCGTCGAAACCAATGCCTCTGACCTAGGATATGGAGGAATCCTTAAGCAGATTCAAAATGATAAGGAGTTGTTGGTACGCTTTACTTCTAAACATTGGAATCCTACCCAAATCAATTACTCAACTGTCAAAAAAGAACTGCTTGCTATTGTTTTATGCATATCAAAATTTCAGCATGATTTGCTCAATCAAAAAATTTTACTACGCATTGATTGCCAATCAGCAAAATACATTTTGGAAAAAGTTGTTCAAAATCTTGCTTCTAAACAAATATTTTCAAGATGGCAAGCCATCCTTACCATTTTTTATTTCGACATACAATTTATAAATGGTTTTTCAAACTCTCTTCCAGACTTCCTTACTCGGGAATTTTTGCAGGGAGGACGAAGTGCGGAAAACTCTCAGGCTTGCAATCTTCATTCATAATGACCCCTACCACTAGATTGCGAGATAAAGCGAAAATCAAAATCAAAACATGGAGAGAGATATTTGATGATGAACAAGGAAGCCCTGATCATTCAAGTGAGTATGAAGAAATTTTTGATGATTCTGGTTCACACTCAGGTTCATCCAAAGCTTTAATCAATATTGATAAGCTTCCTCTTGAAGCCCAAAATTACCTTAAAAAATTTATTGTCATTTCTGGTTCTAAACAAAAGCTTCCTACTGAAGCTTCAACTTCCTCAACAATTTCCCCTTCTAAACTAATTCTTTCAAATACTCAAACGCCAAGTGGCATCCTACCCACACCCATCTCTTCCGAAGAAACCAAACAAATCTATCAGCAACATCATCTTGATGTTGCACCTACCTCAACAGAGGTGGCATCTTCGATAGCCCTCTCAAAACCGTTTTTCCCAAAACCCAAGAGGTGGTGGTTGTCCAAGCCCCTTAAAATCGATTTCAAATGTATTTTAAGAAAAACACTTTTCAACCCATTTTCGTTGTCGAAGATGGTTTCTACCATCAATATCCAAATATTACTGCCAAACATTTCCTCAATGAGTGGTTCTTCAAACCAAGATCCCTCAACAAAACCCACAAATATTATGAACTTATCCTCACAAAAACTGGATCAGTCACCTTTTTCCACAAATTTGATCCTTCAGACAAAACACTCAATACAATACCCACTCAACCTGCAAAATCTACCAAATTATCCACCCTCGCCAATGGCCTACTAGCCCAAACACCAACAAAAAATTCCCTGCTACTATTGCTTTTAACCACCCGCAAATCTGCCAATCCTTCAATTACTGGGATTATCATGAAGCTTGGATTAATGCCTTCTTCAAGCAAAACCATATGTACCGACACTCCTGGAGTTTTTTCTGGGATTACAAAACTCCCATTATTTTCCCCAACTGGTTTATGCACTGGTGGGATCTTTTTGGACCAACTGAAAATATCTATCCAGCTGAGATACAAGAGGGATATCAAACCTTCTGTCAAAAATATTCTGGTTCAGGATTACCCCTCCTTAAATTTTGTTACTACATCAAAGTTCCTTGGATTACAGCCTGAGAATTCAGTTACCAAACCTGTGCCGTCACAAAGGTACCCATGTTAGGCCGCAGTTTCAAAACCAAATATTGGGCTGAAAATCCTCGCCCAGAACAAGCCTACAAACCTCAAGTCCTCCAATGGTTCAATAACAATCCTGAACTGTCCAAAGTTATCGAAAAATCCTCAATGCAATTTTTGCAATCAAAATCCTCAATCAGCGCTCTCTTAGCTGGCGCCAAGGCTGAAGAAGAATACTTCTAAATTCTCAAAGATGTGGCGTCTAGCTCAACATCTGACATAGATTCCACGTTCCAAAACCATGACCCGGATGAAGAAGTGTCTGGTCCTTTGCCAACAAAGAGCACTAAGTTGAAGACAAAGAAGAAGTGACCCCATTGCTTCTTCCACTATCATAAAGACAAAGAAGAAGTGAATCCACTTCCAACCCACTATCCTCAAAAACAAAGAAGAAGTGACTCCACTTCCAACCCACTATCCTCAAAAACAAAGAAGAAGTGACTCCACTTCCAGCCCACTCAATTTGGTTATGGAAAGAAGACTACAAATTATCTATTTTTCTTTATATTAAAAATGTAATTTTGTTATGACATGTGACATAATCATATAAGTGTCCACATTGTCATCATTATGTTTTTCAATTTATTTACCAAAAGGGGACTCCATTTCTCTATAAAAGGAGACTCTCTTCACTTGTTGTAGTAGAGTTGTTTTGAGTGGGAATTGCTCTCATGCAAAGCTTTGTCCCATCATCTTCTCTCAAGAATTCTTGTGTAAGAAGTCTATCAAACTATCAAGTTTTACTTCATCTTTTTCAAATAATCTTCAACTTTTATTTATTTCGTGCATAACTGGTCATCTCCAGTATTTATTTTATGCAAAACTGGTCATCTCCAGTATTTATCTTATGCTAATCTGGTCATCTCCAGTATTTACTTTTTGCTAATCTGGTCATCTCCAGTATTTACTTTTTGCTAATCTGGTCATTTCAAGTATCATTTACTTTACAAACTATTTTCAAGTTAATCTCTTGTTGGATGTCTCATTCCGTCTTTACTGGTATCAGAGCCTGGGGGAAAGGGTTTGTCTAAAACTTCTTGCTTATTATTAGTTGAGAGATGGGTAACCCATGGTTAGATCCTAGCTGATAGTGGCGTTCAAATGGTTACCGTGGTCATAACCAAACCTATTAAGCCTAAATTTCATTAACCATGGAATAAAATTTCTTAACCAAACCGTCCAAATTAACACGAAAACCAAATTAACCAAACCAAAGTTTAATTGGTTTGGTTAATCGGATAATTGGATTAACCAAATAACACAACATTACATGAAAACAGTTATCCTGTTAATGAATAAAATATAACCATATGTTATTACTATCATAAACTATCATTATATATAAGCAATAATAATAAGACTAACCATCCAAGATTACCATCATCATTCAAGTTAATTCATCATCTCTCCACCTAATATAGTTAGCTTACAACAAACCCTTAATATAAATATTAAATACATATCAATACCACTCATTAGTAAGTTAAAGCTCTCCTACAAAATACTTAAACTATACATAGTTTGAGGTGGTTGTCATGGTATTGTACGTAATCCTAAAGTCTAGTAGCTGTCCAAAATGTTTGGTTTAGAAAATAGGCAGACCCATTTAATTTTTGACCCATAATGTTTTGGTTTGTTGTGAACATGGAAATAAAATAGGGAATCACGAAAGTTTGGTTTGGTTGGTTACATGGAAGTATAAATAATTTTATATATTACGTGTATCATTAATTGGTTTCATTGGTTAGCAGTGTTGAAACCAAACCAAACCACCTAAACCAAATAAGCTAAATTATTTAACCAAACCAAACCAATTATCCAAATTAACCAAACCAAATTAACCGAATGCTACCTGTTAATATGGTTACCATGGTAACCAATCCGTTTGAACACCCCTACTAGCTGAGTCCTTTGTGAGAGAGTTGTAAGACCGTCTTTGGCCGTTAATCTATCTCACCTGTAAGTTAGATCGAGCCTTTGTTTACCTTCTTTCCTCTAGTCATGAGTTTGATTTTTAGACCTTCCTCTTCTTCTTCTTCTGACATCACCGGGAACCGTGTGCTCAAACAAGAAGAAATTAATTTTGAAACTGTTAGTAAAGAAATTGATAATTGGCAAATTCCTAGGATTTCCCAAAAAGAAATTTATGAGCGGAGCAAATTTAATTTCCTTGATAAAATGGATTATACCATCTAAACCGTCAATTTCTGCACTTTTTCCATTTTATTCTTCTTATTAATTTTTTTCTCTCTTACCAATAATTGAACCCGTGTTATCTAAATGTAAAACAACCTACTTAACCAATTAGGCTACACTAATTTTATCCAAAACTCTATTGACTCACAACCCAAATCAAGTATAATTTGTACTATATAGAATCATGTATATGTATAAGTTAAATTTATACAATAAGATATAGGTACAAGTTTAATTTGGCCATTGAGGTGTAGGTACAAGTTCAATTGAACTTTTACCATACGATATATGTACAATTCAATTTGATCATGAAAGTATATATACAAACTCAATTTGACCATTAGTGTATAGGTACAAGTTCAAGTTGACCATTAAGGTATATGTACAAGCTCAATTTGATCATTAATGTATATATACACTCTCAATTTGACCATTATTAGTGTATATGTACAAGTTTCAATGTGAGCATTAAGGTATACGTACAAGTTTAACTGATCCTTTACCATAAGGTATACGTACAAGTTCAGTTTGGCCATTAAGGTACAGTAAAGCCTCTTTAAATTAATATAGTTGGGACCGTGAAAATTATTAATTCGTCTCTACTTGTGTTTGGGAGTTGAGATTGGGTTGCAGGGTCGTATTGGAGTGGTGGCGGAGTGGGAGGAGTGTGGTGGTGGGTGAGAGCTGGCGAAGAATCTGGATATGCTTTTCGAGCCTCTTGCGTATGGGGAAACAAGGGTCGGAGTCTCTTGTCTTATCTGATTGAGGATCCATTTGTCAAAAATTCACCAAGTCTGCTCCAGAATCCAGATCTACAATACGTCTTAGCCCAACCTTCGTTTTCTAGCTTGATTCATGACATGAATCTGCTTAACCATCTCCAGTCGCAATGAATCCCTTCGAAAATGACGACACAATCAACACCAACGCGCTCTCGATCTCTTTATCCCTCTGAAGGGTCTTCCCACGAAGTGATTCCCAACTGAAAAGCGGAGGCGGGGGTGGAATTAGTTTGGTACTAGTTAAATTGAACCTTTACCATAAGGTATATTTATAAGTTCAATTTTTCTATTAGTGTATAGGCACAAGTTCAATTTTACCATTAAGGTATACATACAAGTTTAATTGAACTTTTACCATAATGTATATGTACAAGTTCAATTTGACCATTAACTTATATAAACAAGTTCAATTTGATTCCATAATTTTGGCTCCAAAATTTCCCTCCACCAAAGGTTGAAACCAATATTCATAATAGCGAGAAGGAAAACATTTTTGCTCCGAAAAATGTGAAAAAGTAATGCCCTGTTTAGTAACCATTCCTATTCCTATTTTCTCAATCCATTTCATATATTTAGAAATGAAAACAAAAAATTGCGTTTACTTTCCATTATCATTCCATTAGTTTTCATTTGGGGAATCAAATAGTAGGAAAACAGTAGCAGTTTTGGGAAACATCATTTATTTGTTTCTTGGAAAGAAAACGGGCGGGTTTCTCCCCCTTCCTCATTAATGAGGTTAATGAGGTCCTCCTATCAAATCCAACAAACGCCCCATTATCAATTTATTATACACATCTTTCATTTGGACGGCAAAACCAACCCTAAACAGCCAAACCCTTTCCCCTTCTTCTCATCTTTTGTTCTTCTCTCAGCCGCATTCACTTCTCACCACCGCAACCAGCCTCGTCTCTTCGAGGTGGTGAAATAGCTGACAAGTTGTGGAATGATTTTCAAGCAGAAATTATTTGATGTTATCTTTGATATTGTAGTTGTACTTCTTAAAATATTGGTTGATGTACTATTGTTTTGTTTATCTGATTAAAACATGATTCCTATTGAAAATAGATATCAGTTTGTAACAATCATATCTAAACAAGTTTTCATTTTCAGGTTTCAGTTTCAGAACCCTCTAGGTTCCCAAATCCCAACTAAATAAGTTGTCTTCATATTTTGTTTCTCAGCAAATGACAGATTCCTTTTTCTCAGATTCCCTTTTCTGTTGTAAAAAATCAGAAAACAGAATGAATACTACGGGGCATAAGTTTTCCTTTCTAAAGTTTCCCACCTACTGAAATTGAACGGAAGTTTGGAACTGAAAAGCCGCACCACCGAGCCTACCTAGTACAATTTATTCCCTTCGTTGTCCTAATTTGAGATTTACTAAAAAAGGATACATCTCACTCATACACTCTTCGCTCTGCCGCCTCGTCACTCTCCCTCCAGTCGTTGATTTGAGGCCACTTGCAGGCCACAACCCGCTCCCCATTTCGACACCCAGATCCCTCCGCCCAACCCTGCTGACTGCTGTCGTTGACTTCTGCTTCTGTAAATGACACCGCCAACCATGTTTTCCAGTCCCATGAAGAATGAATCGAGCGACCGGTCACCACTTTTCTTCATCTGAAAAAGCAACGAAAGTTGCCCCTGTTGTTGCTGGCCTTCGACAGTTTAGCTTCCCGGTTCAGCAGGGAACCTTCAGGCATCCCAGTTTGCCTTTCTTCTGCTCGGATTCCTGCACGCCTCCGAAAATTCCAGTTATCCTAGACCTGAGAATTATATCAAGGTTTGTGCTGTAAAATGATTGAAACTTTTTTCTCTCTTCTATTGTTTGGATTGTCATTTACCAAAATGTTTTGGGGCAAAATTTTCAGTCTGATTTGCGTATTCCTGAACTAATTTCTCTTTCTATCAGCTCCTTGACCCAGCTCTTGGTGCGACACAACCACTCCAAACCCTATGTCTGGTCGAAGGGAAGCAAGTTTGAGAAAGCTCAAGGCAGCAGGAACAACAGTGAATCTTAGGGCGTGGTTGTTGTAGAAGTTGATGTAGAAGAGAGGCTTGGTAGACCTGCTAGAGCTAGAATCAACAAGGTCAGTGGCGAATGCTTGACCATTTAATCAGCTTGTTTTGTTGGGTATACACTCATCTTTGTGGTTTATAAATTAGGGTAAGACTGGACCTTTTGTGGGAACTGTGATTAGCCTAACAAAATTCTAATGATTTGGAGTGCTGATCCATACTTTATGAACATCTACGAGGAAGGCAATCAGGCTAGGAAGAAGGTTCTGAAATCAAGATCATTTGTTGGTCATCTCCAGGTTCAAGTTGTTACGAGTCTTTTGGTATGTGAACTCTGAACAGAGGGATGCATCCGTCTCTACGCTGGTTTTGAATTGACTGTATGCAAGTTAATTGTGACTTTGAACTCATAATTTTTTGGCTTATTTTGTAGGATAAGAGATATAACTGATGAGGAAGATGCAAGTATGGTGAAGGAAGCCATAATATAGGACTTTGCATCAGGATATTGTGGGGTGAACTCTCATGAGCTTCTTTTAGATCTATTATAGCTACGAGAGGGTGGAGAACATGGGTTTACATTAGATCGAAGACGGAAATGGTGGAGAAGATAGCGAAGAACATGTTTGTTGATTTTGCTTTTTGATCAGTTTTGATGGCGAGTGAAAGAAAACAGAGGGGGCAGCCAGCCACTCACCCTGGTGATGGCGAGTCGAAACCAGGGATTCAATGGTGATGATGACAGTCTAGGCGGAAGCAGTAGCGGCAAAGATTTGGGTTTCTTTGGTAGAGTTAGCCTCTTCTAGAGTTGGGCTTTATTAGTGTTAGTTCAATTGGGCTCTGTTTCCAAGAGTTGGCATAGTTGGGTTTTGTTTGAGTTTAATTTTTTATGAGTACAATTATGTTAATAATGTATTAAAAGTTTTATGCAATAAAATTTAGTGTTAATACTCTCATTCTTATACAAATTGATCGAAAAAGATCAAAGGGTATTTTTTCAAATGCAAATTTGTCCCATTTAATGAAGGTTTTTCTATTCCACATTGTTGTAAAAAAATAAAAAGGCTATTTTGGGAAGAGAAATTCCATATTTTTAACGAAATAAGTTCCATCATAAATAATTTTATTATCGAGGAATTGTTTTTGTGGATGTCACACCCTCGTCGAAAATAATCAAAGGGTATTTTTGGAATTGAAATTTTGATTTCATTTGCACAATTTTTCTACGAGGCACTCTAGTCATAAAAAAGTTAGAGGGTATTTCGGAAAAAAAAGTATTCGTTTCTGATGACATTTCTTCGTAATTAAAAAAAATCTCCCTCACAAATAAACTTCGTCAATTTTCAGCATCAAGTATATTATCGGGTCGTTTGGATGCATCATTTTGGTTCTATGGTATTTCGAATCCAAATGATGCATTATTTTGCTATGTGGCATTTCATGTGGTATTTCATTTTGAAATGTGGTAATTGGTGTAATTGTCTTGTTTGGATAAAACATTCAAATATTGTGGTATTTCACCACTTAAAGAAGGGATGAAGTGGGAAAAGAAGTTGAGAGATGAGGTATTTGAAATAACTAGGGGGTGGATAGGTATTTCAAATAATTCACAATGAGTTATTTCAATTGACTCATGGACAAAATACCACATTCTACTTTATTTTTGCCAAACGAGTTATTTTGATTGAAATACCTCATTCTGAGTTATTTCGACTAAATTACTTCATCAAAATACTGCATCCAAACGACCCGTAAGTTATTTCTGACAACGATATTTTGGTTACCGACGAAGAAATTTTTGTCACAAAAAAGTTTTTCTAACGCCCTTACTTTTTAGACCTTTTCCGATGGGACTTTTTCCCATGACGAACAACAACTTTATTTCGTCGTAAAAGGTCGTTTTCAACGAAAAATTATATTTTTCGACGCCAATCGTCTGGTCATACCTGACTGTCTTTTTTGTAGTGTATTCATTGCTCCAAAGAACGTGATCCACAAGATCGAGAAAGTACAGAGAACGTTTATTTGGGAGGGAAACTCGGAGCATCGCAAGATGCACCTTGTAGCTTGGGATCGCTGCAAAACACCAAAGAAATGGGGCGGCCTGGGTATAATGGACCTTGAACTATAGAACAAGGCGTTGGTGTGCAAGTGGCCCTGGAAATTTGCACAAGAGGAAGACACCTGGTGGAAGAATCTGATCAAAGCAAAATTTTCAGGGGGTGGAACTCGATGGCTTAGTTGTGGGATCTTGGGTGGGGCTGGCTGCAGTGCTTGGAGTCAAATTGTTAAAGTAAAAACAGACTTCTGGAAATTCGCACAGTTCAAACCGGGCACGGGAAAAGCGAATTCCTTTTGATTGGATCACTGGAGGGGCGATCAGACACTCGCAGAGACCTTCCCAAGAATGGCGGCTGCTGCTGTTTCCCCTGGCTTCTATTTGCGACCTCCTTCATTTATCTAACGAGAGCGTATTCTGGAAAATTCCTTTTAAAACCTCTTTTAGAGGTGGTGCTGAGAGATAAATGGAGAGATTTTTTGTTATCTTAATACTATCGGACCATCTCTTTTCTCTGCATGTCCGAATTCATTGGTATCGCAGCTTGCGGATAAGTTCAGCATGAATTCCATGTACATCTTCCTTGCAAAGGAAAGGTACCCGGAATCAGAAGACTATCTGTTTAAGACGATTTGCCAGGCTTGGATCCCGTCCAAGGTCTGCACCTTCTTGTGGGTTATCCATCAACGAAAGATACTCATTCATGACTCCCTAAAGAAGAGAGGCTAGATCTTTCCCAGCATGTGCGTCATGTGCGCGGCTAGTGAAGAAGATGAAAGCCACTTGTTTCTACATTGCAGCTTCGCAACTAGAGTGTGGTCTATGCTCACCGCTTTCGTCCATTCAAACCGAGTTCTTGGAGATATAACACATGTGATCAACAATTGGCCCCGAAGAAAGCCAGCAAATCCGAAAGAGTGGTGCACATTGGTTCTTATTCATGCTTTGTGTTGGATTATATGGAAGAAAAGAAACCGTAGGACTTTCGATGGAGTGGCCAGTCGCACAATGGCTAACAACAGCTGACAAAGTGGATATAGGAGTTGTTGAGAAATAGCTCCTAAAAAGTAGAACAATTGGCGAAAGGGACTAAGTTAAGCAGGTTTGCAAGGAAGACTCTGTTTTGATTCTTGTTTATTCCTGGGCTGCTGCTGTTTCTTCTTTCTTTCTTGGCTCCTGCAGCTTGCTGGGGTTTGGATCTCTGGTTTGGGACCCGGACTGATGTTTGTCTGCTTTTGTCTCGGTTGTAATTTTAAACAAGGCCAACAACTGGTCCAAGGTCTTTGTTCGACGATCTGCATCAGCTGTAGCATCAACATCTGTAGCAAACTCAATTGGCAAGGATTCAACAACTTCGTGTTTTTCAGCAAACCTAGCACAGATGCAAGCAATATGAATTTGACAACATAGTAGTCTGTGCAAATAATGCACCACCCAAACAGGCCTCACAAAATCGACAACAACCCACTACCAACTTACCTAGATGCAAGATAATAGGCTTTTGGTACAGGAGGGTTGACTGCTATGCATGTAGCGGCTGAACTCGACATGACATAATCATCTGAAAAGAAGAGCAAAAGACAGCATAAAACTGTAATACTGTAATACACTAATAGACCTCACATAACCCCGTAAAAGATGCATGCACTCAGGAAAAAATAACACACCTCCTAACTTGTTAACCATCAGGCCGCCAAATGCAAGAATCACAACTTCAATCGAGTCAACCTGAGTGAGAGCAACATGATCCAACACTGCGGAAAACTCATCCCAGAGTGTAATCGTGAACTTCGCTCCACTGGGAAAGAATACAAGGATACGTAAGGGAAGCAAAGAACAAACACGATACACACGATCAGACTTAGAAACCCAGAAAAAAGTAAAAACCTTTCATCCTCAATGATAACCGTCTGCTTGACTGCGGGGCCGTTGTTCGTGATCTTGTGCGATATCCCACTGATTGAATGGAGTCGGCCAACGACATCTACGAAAATAGAATGGAGGCAAAATTTTAGGAAACAAACAAAAAGCATATATGTAAAGTTAATTAAGAAAATAAACCTACTGACCTGTCAAGTGATGATGGTTACCAGCACGCATATTTAACGAGGAGAAAGGCACAAACTTGTAAGCATCAACCGGGAAACTCTCAGCAGGAAGAACACAGTCCTGGAAAGAAGTCGAAGGCGAAAGCCCCAATGCCAAATTAAAGGAACACGGCTGATACTGATTCGCCGGGTTGCTCAGGCCAAAGGACTTTATGACGTATATCTTGCCAACATAGAGGTTACGACGAATCCCAGCTGCCATTGAAGTTGGCGAGACGCCATGAATCAGCGTGCCCTGTGGAAAGCAAACCACCCTGGATTAAGAACAAAATAAAGGGGCAATGACAAACCAGAGTACAAAAGGGAAGGCGGGAAGGCATGAAAACTAACCGTTTCGTCAGCCCAAAGAGTACATTAATTGTAGATCCTGATATCTCCTGGAGACTTCGCCGGCCAGACATGCAGCAGTCGAAGTCGTAGAGAAACGCTCGCATTGTGGAGACCTCCGAGATTACAAAGCAATGTGAATTCCATGTTTCTAAGATGAAGAGCAGTGAAGAGAGAGAAAACAATGCTTGGAAAGTGAGCAGAATGACAAAGCCGAAGATTTGGCGGAAAGAAACAGTATAAAAAAGAGGGGAAGAATTAGCAGACGCAAGTGCGGTGTGTGTCAGGTACCGGTCCAATCGCAAAGAGTAGCGCAAGAGAGGGGAAACAATATTTGCAAAGATATGAGGATGACGCAAGTCGAAGAATAGCTGGAAAGAAAGAGCATAAAAAGCGGCGAAGGAGTTGTAGACGCAAGAGCGGCGGGTGTCAGATACCAGCCCAAACGCAAAGAGAAACGATTCCCCCAAGGCACAAATGCAAATGCCCTTGTAAGGAAAGGCGCGCCCATCATTGCTTGGAGTTCGGAAGGGCAGGCACCAGTATCCACCACAAGAGAGAAAAGCAAAGAGAGACGTACAGAATGACAGGTGTAATGATTATCAGAAGGTCTCAGAGGGACTGAGGGAATAGTTGAGAGAAGTAGAGAAAGAAAATCAGTAAAGCAGAGAGAGAAGGGGAAATGAGTGCTCATTTGAGGGCAACTCGGCACTCACACCAACAACTCATCAGACAAAGCTGGCCCGGGGCTGGATAAACTCAACGACAGCCCAACCGATATCACCCCTTCCAAGCTAGACAAAGAGTGGCGGGCCCAACTGTAGACCAGGGACCAATTAGAGGAAGGTGAATAGTAATTCTGAGTCTAAATGAACAGGAATTTCGAGTCTAGGCCAACAGTAAACTCAGTCTTGGTGCACAGGAACCGTGTCTTTGCAAATAAAATTTTCTAACTTTATGCTTATTAATAAATCGATGTCACCATTATCAAACAAAAAAAAATGATAAGCCCACATTTAAAATGTTCATGTTGTATAAAATATCACAAGCAAAAAGTAGAGGATAGGCTATGAACATAAAATCATCATTATCATTAGTAATGACCTCCTGTAGTAGCAGAGGCAGCAGTATAAATGGAAGGGAAGAGCGTCAACATTGCATCAATTGTCTCTCAAGTCAATTAGGTATAAATTTTCTTAAAGTAAGGTTAGACTTGATGGTTCTTGGTAGTAAGGTTAGAATGTTTGTGGCAGCTTCCAAGAGCGAGTGTGTGGTGATAAAGAGTGTAAAATGGTACAAGAATTTCAGAACTCGGCTCTTGGTAGTAAGGTTAGAATTGATGGTTCCAAAATAAACAAAGATTTCCACGAAAAATTATGAAGGGTTCATAAATTAATATAAACTTATTAGTATGCATGCTACCTGTCGCAACCGCTCCTCCGAAATCGGGGGATCCATCGCGCGATTGCTCGGAGTCGCCATCGACCTTATTTTGTGGTGGATCGAACACCATTTGACCCTATTTCAACCATGGAGTCGAAAACGGGATTTGGTCTGCGAAATTTAGAGATTGTAGGTTCGGGAGTACGGTTACGTGTGGGGAAGTGTATTCACACCCCACAACGCCCCATAACGGGTACTACGTGAATCGATAAGTTTTATTTTTTAGAGATTGGGTGCAATATTAATTGGGATTTGTTTGTGTGTTTAAGCGCAACATTCGATTATTTTTTAGTATGAGTATAAATTGTTAGAGTCCTATTGGACGATGTTATTGGTATAAACTTGAATTTAAAGTTACCGGTTTTCACGTCTATTGACGTAAAAAGTTTTTTAGATTGGTTGTACTCGAACCTATCGGTTGCCTACGTACCCGGGTTAACCGAGATCAAAGTCCACGTAGTTCGAAATGAAACTCTGATGATTTAGCAAGTAATTTTAACCACGTTCCACCGATCGTGGCTCTTGACTTTGATTCGTTTTAGGTATAATTTTTATCGCTTTCCCCTGAAAGTAATTTTTGCATTATAATTTTGTTAATGAAATTTAAGTTTATATCTTGCAAGGATTTTAGTATTTAGGAGGTAATTCGATGTATTGGACAAGAAACGAGATAAACTTAATCCGCATCTTAACATTTCGTATTAAGGTTATTAAATAATAAAATTGCATGGGAGGATCAAATTGACACATAATAGGCTAGCAGCCCAACTGGCTGAAGGCGTCTTAGGTTGAGTTCTACTCGAGAATGTGGGTTCGAAACCCGCTAGGGAGTCCTAAAGGTTCGATTTTTGTTTGCATGTTCGATTTCTTGGACTTTAGGGGTGCTGACTTTCCTTCTCTGATTTTTTGTTTCTGTTTGAGGGTAAGGGGAGGAAGAACGAAAGTTATCGACGGTCGTGGGTCTCGCTGTCGGCGAAGGAAGATCGACTGCCAGATGCGACGAAAGGGGATCTGGGTAAGTTTACTTTTGATATTTGAAATCGATGTCGGGTTTCTTTTTTATTTTTATTTTTATTTTTGGAATTTGGCTTTCTGTTGGGAGGAGACGGAGAGTCAACAGCGACGAGGGAGGATTGATTTCGTCGGCGATGACAAAATCGAAGGATAACAAAAGGTAGGCTTTGCGGATTTTTTTTTACTTTGATGCAACTCTCTTCGATTGTGCAACTACTGACTCTTCTTTCCTTATTTTTGCAGGTTTTGGAAACTGGCAGAGAGCTAGGTGAGGTTTTCCTAAACTCTGCTCGAAGTGGTTTGGGAGAAACACTAAAAAAAGTGGATTATGAGGTAGGTTTGAAAACGATTTACAGATCTGAGGTTTACTTGGAAATTTCTAATAAAAATCGATGGTTTTGAAACTCATAATCAATTCTAAATTTGGCCTTTCGGTTAACATACTAGTGTCTTTTGGTTAATATGGATTTGTTGAAATGGATGTGATTTTTGGGTATTTAGGAAAAATGAAAAATCTGTTTTTGGTGATCTCATCTATATTCTAGTTCTAGAAAATAAAGGGATCGAAATATGACATAAATAAAGGAATTGAAAAATGACAAAAAGTAAATAGCACAATTGGTAGCAAGTAGCAACAATACTACGTAATAAGAAGTCTAACTGACAAGTAGAAAGTCAGCTATTGTAGGTTAATATAATTAATAAAGTTAGTAAGCTTGAAATAAGTAAATAAGGGCACTGGAAATAAGAAAGCCAAATGAACAAGTTTGACAGTAAATATGGGATTGATTAGTTTAAATCACTCTTCTAAATCAATTTGGTCATGGTGAACTTTGATTAGAGCTGATTGATTTTTAAAAATATTGTGAAGAAAGATAAAGAAAGAGATGCTGATAATTGCAATAATAGAATGATATTGACAAAGAAGTAGTAGAGAAGAGATTAAATCAATAGTATATTATTATAACTGGAATATAAACCACCTTGTTGGCTCAATACAAACCTTGTTGGGCTTTTGTTTGCCTTGAGGTTTTCTACTTCTATTTGATAGAAGATACAGAAAGAAACAAATATTGTATTTCTCTTTCTATTTTCTCAGCACTTTCTCTCTCTGAACTTACTAAGAAGAAAAAGAGAGCTCTTAAAGAAAGAAAGAGCTCTGAACTCTGAAAGGAAGAAAAGACAGTATTTTCTCCAGTATTTCCCCTCCTGAAAGTTGTCCCCCGTTCTTGAAAATTGAGCCTGCTTTTATAGAAAAAGGAGGCGGTGGTTTCTGGGTTCGGTCGGACCAGTTTTGGTTCGATCGGTCCGTCTGTTGGTTGGGGTCATTGGGCTGGTTCTGATTGCTGGCCCATTTTGCCTGATCTGGTCCAAAGTGGTTTTAATGCTTGGGTTTGAAATGTGGGCTGTGATCTTTTGTACTTGTCTTGGATCTAGGCCTGAATAGACTGTCTCCTTTCTTCCTGCGGGATTATGACGGATGAAGTAAGAGTGCGCTTTAAATATCAAGTTTTAATTTGTAACACTACTTTTATAATGATGTTGTATAAGTGCAATTTTATGCAGTAATTCATATTTGTAATTTGTTATTCTGATTGTAATTGTAATTTAGTAATAATTTTAATAATAAGTTCTTCTTTATTATTATTATTATTATTATTACTATTATTATTATATTTGCGTTGTGCCAAAAGCCGAGATTGGATTTGATTTTACACCAACAATATCTGATCAAACGAAAGTCTCCTATTTGATCCACTAGAATCGAATCCAAATAAATTGTACGAAATGGCAACTCTAATTATCTTACGACATTTCGAGATTAAGTTAGAATTTTTAGTTGAGTAATTGACATGGACAAAATGGGGTATCTACAGTTGCCCCCCCTTTGTATATCTCTTTATGTAAAGAGTTATACAAAGTTACCGTATAGACACCACATTTTTTCAGTTCAGTGTAGGATTGTATTTTGTTGGTGACGTATTCTTCGGCGTTCGTCATCGCCAATTGTTACATTTTCCTTGATGATGACGTAAACGAAGCGCACGTGAACGCTAATTGATGAATTTATTTTGATTGTTAATTGTTTTATGCTTATTAGCATCGATGTAGTACTTTTCAGGCGCTCTCCAGCAGTGTACTTTTCAAACGCTCACCAGCGTTGGTGTCGTATTTTTCAAGCGCTCGCCAGCACCAGTGTACTTTTCGAACGCTCACTAGCGTCAGTGTCGTATTTTCAGGAGCTCGCCAGCACCAGTGTACTTTTCGAACGCTAACCAGCGTCGGTGTCGTATTTTTCAGGCGCTCGCCAGCACCAGTGTACTTTTCGAACGCTCACTAGCGTCTGTGTCGTATTTTTCAGGCGCTCGCCAGCACCAATGTACTTTTCAAACGCTCACCAGCGTCGGTTTCGTATTTTTCAGGCGCTCGCCAGCACCAATTTAATTTGTTTATGGATTTGTTAAGGCCCTGTCTAAAGTGAAATTAAGACAAGTTATAATTGTAAGTGAAAAGCTAATGTTAGACTTTTATGAAGTTGGAGACATAATTGTTGTACTTGAAATCTTGATGAATATTAAAATGCATTTGAGAATGAATGTTAATGAGTATGATTGTTGATATGATGATGTTTTCTAATGGGTATCAAAATGATTTTGAAAATGATTGTGTGATGAGTCATGCTAATGAATGATAAAGTCCTGAATGTTGTATGAAAAAAAAATGATGTGATGCATTATCAAATGGTTTGACAATATGTTTTTTTTTTTTTTGCTTTTGCCTTGGGCTCCTTTAAATTGATCTTCCACATGAACTTATGTCATTGCCTTTTGTAGCCTTGAACCTTAGTTGTGCCCAATAGTGTGAGCTCTTAATTAGACCTCCTTCGGGCCTTTTCGTTTCCCAAGACAGGGTTCTTCGATTTCATTAATGTAGCGTAGCATGCCCTTTTGTCATGGAGCGGTAACTGATTGGTTGAACGCAGTTGAAGGTACTCTCAAGATCTTTGAGATTTCTAAACTGTTGAGTTAAATGGTTGTGTACTTTGTCTTGCGAGCATTTCATAATGCTTCTCCTTAGAGGTTACACTGTTCTTGCCCCCAAGGATCTGGCGTTCACTTCCTATTCTATGGAACAAAGAGTGACTTTATCAACCTTAACTTAAGATGAGTGCAAAAATGTATGACAAACGTGGATGGAAAAGTATCATGGGAACTTGGTGTTAAAATTTTCGATTGAGGGAAATGTGCAAGAATTGGATACAAATTCGTTGTGGTTATTGTCATGTTGCTAAAATTTGTTTTTTCATTTTTTAGTGGGAAGGGAGCAAGTCAAGCCATAAGAATATCCATAAGCACTAACTCTACTCTCACTTTCGATTTCACGCTTGATTTCACTCTCACTCATCCCTAGGGGTGCTTTGAGCATATGACATTTTAGCTACCATTAAGATTTGGGTCACTATGAGAGGCCTTCTTTTATGTTGATGGTAAAATATGTTCGGGGTAATGGTTTTTCAAATGAAGAGATTCTTACGAAGTCTGATTTTGGTATTGTGAAGTTTCTTGTAAGGGATGTTGGCTTGCCCCCGAGGTATTAGGTTAAATGATGGCTTACAGTGATTCTAATGGCAATTATCATGGTTTTCCTCGAGCCTTGATTTCTCAAAAATAGTGGTGGCTTTTGGACATCTTGGGGAATGCGTTTTACGTTGCCCCTTTGTCTTGAGATTTTAGGAGGTGGGGTCAGGTGGTGAATAAATGAGGTCTTGGTTATGGGAAGTTTCATCACATAGGTTATTTGCTTAAGGTTTTCTGTAGGTATTAGCCGGCAAATATTTTGATTTGCCGTGAATGGTTGACTTCAAATGCTAATGAAGGGGCCTTTAACATGTAAGTCCCACAACAAATTTTCTATTTGTCTTTTCCTTTGCTTTTTTTTTTTTTTTTTGTCGTGGGACTTACTTGACTTGGTTATGGCACAAGATATTCTTCCCTTATTCTCCTCTCTGACATTTGTTTAACTAGACAGGAGTATCAAAAGGTTAGTACTTCACAATGTAAATGTATTTCTTGTTGGATTGGCTGGTTGGTTACTCCTTTATTGAAGAAGCAGAACTTCTGATGCCATCGAGCTATTTGAATTTTTTTCCTGGTTGGCTTCATATGTATTTGGATCCCAATTTGCTATCAAAAGTTGGCTATGATGGTGACGATATTCTACCAGTAGCCTGATGTCATATGCTCGCTACACCTTTTGACTATTTATTCGTAATCCGCGAACACCAGTGGGGTGTTAATAAGCGATCGAACACTAGTGAGGTGCTCAAATTTTCTTAACATGGCAATCTCATGGCTTAACTTGAAAATAAACTTAGCTTTGGATGGTTTCCATCAAATTTAAAGAAATTTGGAATAACATTCGTCATTTGGGCAATGAAAAAAAAGCATTGATGCAAACTTCTAGATTAAGATTGATAACAGTCACACAACATTCCAAAGAGGTCGAAAGGTGGAAGATCTTATTACTTATAATGATGAAAGCAAAGGTGATACATCTATTGTTATGGAAATTAGCTCAATAAGTTTATTTAAGTAATAGGACCAACATCATCCTTGAATCGAGCATTGCTTTGTCGTACGCCTACTACTTCTCATGAGCCGGCAGTGGATTATTGTTTATATTTGGACGCTTTGACTCCTCTTCAAATTTCAACCAACCAGCATTGATCATTTGTTGCACCTTAAATTTGAATGAGCTGCAATTTTCAGTTGAGTGGCCTGCGATTCCTGAGTGGTAAGCACAATGTTGATCTGACTTATACCAGTTTGGGAAGGGAGGTTGCATAGGCTCAGATGGAATTAGGGAAATCAGATGACTTTGGAGTAGTTGTGGGAAAAGTTCGGTGTATGTAATAGGAATAGGGTCAATTTGGATGGGTTTTTTGTATCTCCCAGAATAATTTTGGTCTTGGTTATTTGGTGGTGGTGCCACTGGTGATTGAGTAGGAAAATTCGGACGTTGAGTAATCAATGCGGTATTTGAAACATAGGGATTAGCTTGATTGTCTTGAGGTTGGTGATTCCACCTTCCTCTTCTTGAGGAGTCTTCTTGAGCAGAATGAATCTCTCCATCTCCCCTTCGAGTTTGGTATGGTTTCTTTGAGGCTTCCGGACTTTCCATCCGGCCTTGCTTCAATCCCTTTTCAATTCGCTCTCCAATTACTAGCAAGTCCGCAAAGTTGGTTGTGGTAATTCCCACCATGTTGTAATACAGAACCCTCAATGTTCCGAAGAAGATTGCCACCATTTCCTTTTCTGGCAGCGGGGGTTGAACATCTACTGCCTTCTCTCTCCACCTATGAGCATACTCTCTGAAAGATTCCTTCTCCATCTTTTCCATATTTCGTAAGTCCTCCTGATCTGGGGCCAAATCCTGGTTATGCTTATAATGTCTCATGAATGCATCAGCTAGGTCTTGCCACCTTTTCACTTTTGTTTTCTCTAATTGCATATACCATCTCAACGCAGAGCTACTCAAGCTATTTTGGAAGCAATGTATCATCAATCTTTCATCACGAATATAGTTAGCCATTTTATTACAAAACATGACTAGATGGCTTCTTGGGCAAGTAGTGCCATTGTATCTTTCAAATTCAGGCATTTGAAATTTATGAGGAATTATGACATCTGGGACTAAACATAGTTGCGATGCATCCATAGGCTCATAGGATTCAAATCCTTCTATGCTTCTTATTCGTTCATTCATGTGTTCCAATTTTTCTTTCAGCATAGCATCAACCCCATGTTCCTCATGCTTCTTAGTCTCTTCTGATTTGTCATGCTTTGGTTGTTCCACACCATCTTTTTCACCTATGTTCTTCGAAGGTATGAGAATAAATTTACTACTCGAGGCATCTACTTTAGGTTGTTCATTGTGATCTTCTTCGTCGAATATGGCTTCTTCTTCGTTGGTTGCAACCCCCTTTCTTTTTCCTGACAGTATGCTCAAAATTGTGCTGAGTTGACCTTTCATCTCATCAAAACCCGCCAGTTTTTCATCAAATCCTGTCAGTTTCTCATCAAACCCCGTGAGCTTCCCATTGATGTCATTTATCTCTTTCTGAAATGCCTCCATGAAGACCTTGAGTTTTGATCTAGTGAAGTGCTTAAAAGGCTGACTTTTTCCTGGTAGGCGAGCAATTTTAAGGAACCCTGACAAATTTATTGTTTGTTAAACGATTTTGTATATATGATGGTTATGATGCTAAATTATGTGAATGTGTAAATGCAAAGATGACTTTAATGGATGCATGTGCTTTAACTTTTTTGATTTTGAATAGGATGAATGCTAATGCCATGAATTTTGAAAAGCTTTTATGTGCATAATAAAATGACATTATTTATGAGTAATCAATAATGCACAAACTATCACATCACAAGCAAACATATATCTAAATTAAAAAAACAATTCTCTAATTAAAAAAACATAAAATGTTATGGAAGATTTGACGATAAGGTTTAAACGAGATGGTGTTGGGCGGCTGGTAAGCTTACTAAATGGTTGGTAAAGGTATCTAGGAAAATACCCAAGTTGTATCCTACTATTGCTCTTTCAAGTTTAGCCGGATACCTCAAATCAACCTCGAATTTGAGTTCAACTTGGTTAGTAAGTTTCACGATATTCCCCTACTATTGTAGGAGTCACGTTACACCTTGCAATTTCTAAAGGGAGAGCTCGAGTATAGAGCTTTCTAAGTACGAAATGAAATTAAATACAAAGTAAATAAAAAGCGCAATCAATATAATAAACACCCAAAAAGAAAGTAAGAAAAGATTATCGATTTAAGTATGTAGCTCGACTCTCAACAGTTCCCCAGCGGAGTCGCCATTGTCGCAACCGCCCCTCCGAAATCGGGGGGATCCATCGCGCGATTGCTCGGAGTCGCCATCGACCTTATTTTGTGGTGGATCGAACACCATTTGACCCTATTTCAACCATGGAGTCGAAAACGGGATTTGGTCTGCGAAATTTAGAGATTGTAGGTTCGGGAGTACGGTTACGTGTGGGGAAGTGTATTCACACCCCACAACGCCCCATAACGGGTACTACGTGAATCGATAAGTTTTATTTTTTAGAGATTGGGTGCAATATTAATTGGGATTTGTTTGTGTGTTTAGCGCAACATTCGATTATTTTTTAGTATGAGTATAAATTGTTAGAGTCCTATTGGACGATGTTATTGGTATAAACTTGAATTTAAAGTTACCGGTTTTCACGTCTATTGACGTAAAAAGTTTTTTAGATTGGTTGTACTCGAACCTATCGGTTGCCTACGTACCCGGGTTAACCGGGATCAAAGTCCACGTAGTTCGAAATGAAACTCTGATGATTTAGCAAGTAATTTTAACCACGTTCCACCGATCGTGGCTCTTGACTTTGATTCGTTTTAGGTATAATTTTTATCGCTTTCCACTGAAAGTAATTTTTGCATTATAATTTTGTTAATGAAATTTAAGTTTATATCTTGCAAGGATTTTAGTATTTAGGAGGTAATTCGATGTATTGGACAAGAAACGAGATAAACTTAATCCGCATCTTAACATTTCGTATTAAGGTTATTAAATAATAAAATTGTATGGGAGGATCAAATTGACACATAATAGGCCAGCAGCCCAACTGGCTGAAGGCGTCTTTGGTCGAGTTCTACACCGCAATGTGGGTTCGAAACCCGCAGTCTCTATTTGTAGTTTTGTACCGATTTTCTTTTTGGTGCAGCTAAAGGGGGAAGGGCAGTTTGGTAAATGGCTAAAAACGCGGTGGCAAGGAAGTGTAATTAAAGCGAAACCTTAGGGGTAAGTTAGTCTTTTTCGGGTGAGTATAAATTTGTCTCTTAAGTTGAAAATGGAAACCCTAACCTAATCAAACCAAAAAACGGCCGCCTCTCACTTCACTCTCACTCTCACTCTCACTCTCAAACCTCTCTAACTCTCGTCTCTCTTCCAAAGAACCAAACGAAAACCCTAGCCAGACCTAATCTCCTCTGCCTCTCGTCCCTCTCGTCCAGAACCAACCAAAACCCTAACTAAACGCCGCTCTCTCCTCTCTCCTAACCTCACTCGCCTTTCTCTTCTTCTCCTTCAAAGAAAACACTGCGGAATCCTAACCACCCAAACAAAATCGCCGCCGACACCCTCTCCTCTACCTCACTTCTGGAAACAGCAAAAAAAGGCATCGCCGGCGGAAAACGACGGCAAGCGCAGCCGAAAACGACGACAAACGACGGCTAGGGAGTCCTAAAGGTTCGATTTTTGTTTGCATGTTCGATTTCTGTGTTTTTTTTGGAGTTTAGGGGTGCTGACTTTCCTTCTCTGATTTTTTGTTTCTGTTTGAGGGTAAGGGGAGGAAGAACGAAAGTTATCGACGGTCGTGGGTCTCGCTGTCGGCGAAGGAAGATCGGCTGCCAGACGCGACGAAAGGGGATCTGGGTAAGTTTACTTTTGATATTTGAAATCGATTTCGGGTTTCTTTTTTATTTTTATTTTGATTTTTGGAATTTGGCTTTCTGTTGGGAGGAGACGGAGAGTCAACAGCGACGAGGGATGATTGATTTCGTCGGCGATGACAAAATCGAAGGATAACAAAAGGTAGGCTTTGCGGTTTTTTTTTTACTTTGATGCAACTCTTTCGATTGTGCAACTACTGACTCTTCTTTCCTTATTTTTGCAGGTTTAGGAAACTGGCAGAGAGCTAGGTGAGGTTTTCCTAAACTCTGCTCGAAGTGGTTTGGGAGAAACACTAAAAAAAGTGGATTATGAGGTAAGTTTGAGAACGATTACCAGATCTGAGTTTTTAGGAATGAATGTGTTTGTCGTAATCTGTATTTTGAGGTTTACTTGGAAATTTCTAATAAAAATCGATGGTTTTGAAACTCATAATCAATTCTAAATTTGGCCTTTCGGTTAACATACTAGTGTCTTTTGGTTAATATGGATTTGTTGAAATGGATGTGATTTTTGGGTAAAAATCTGTTTTTGGTGATCTCATCTATATTCTAGTTCTAGAATATAAAGGGATCGAAATATGACATAAATAAAGGAATTGAAAAATGACAAAAAGTAAATAGCACAATTGGTAGCGAGTAGCAACAATACTACGTAATAAGAATTCTAACTGACAAGTAGAAAGTCAGCTATTGTAGGTTAATATAATTAATAAAGTTAGTAAGCTTGAAATGAGTAAATAAGGGCACCGGAAATAAGAAAGCCAAATGAACAAGTTGACAGTAAATATGGGATTGATTAGTTTAAATCACTCTTCTAAATCAATTTGGTCATGGTGAACTTTGATTAGAGCTGATTGATTTTTAAAAATATTGTGAAGAAAGATAAAGAAAGAGATGCTGATAATTGCAATAATAGAATGATATTGACAAAGAAGTAGTAGAGAAGAGATTAAATCAATAGTATATTATTATAACTGGAATATAAACCACCTTGTTGGCTCGATACAAACCTTGTTGGGCTTTTGTTTGCCTTGAGGTTTTCTACTTCTATTTGACAGAAGATACAGAAAGAAAAAAATATTGTATTTCTCTTTCTATTTTATCAGCACTTTCTCTCTCTGAACTTACTAAGAAGAAAAAGAGAGCTCTTGAAGAAAGAAAGCTCTGAACTCTGAAAAGAAGAAAAGACAGTATTTTCTCCAGTATTTCCCCTCCTGAAAGTTGTCCCCCGTTCTTAAAAATTGAGCCTGCCTTTATAAAAAAAGGAGGCGGTGGTTTCTGGGTTCGGTCGGACCAGTTTTGGTTTGATCGGTCCGTCTGTTGGTTAGGGTCGTTGGGCTGGTTCGGATTGCTGGCCCATTTTGCCTGATCTGGTCCAAAGTGGTTTTAATGCTTGGGTTTGAAATATGGTCTGTGATCTTCTGTACTTGTCTTGGATCTGGGCCTGAATAGACCGTCTCCTTTCTTCCTGCAGGATTATGGCGGATGAAGTAAGAGTGCGCTTTAAATATCGAGTTTTAATTTGTAACACTACTTTTATGATGATGTTGTATAAGTGCAATTTTATGCAGTAATTCATATTTGTAATTTGTTATTCTGATTGTAATTGTAATTTAGTAATAATTTTAATAATAAGTTCTTTATTTTTATTATTATTATTACTATTACTACTATTATATTTGCGTTGTGCCAACAACAATATCTGATCAACCGAAAGTCTCCTATTTGATCTACTAGAATCGAATCCAAATAAATTGTACGAAATGGCAACTCTAATTATATTATGACATTTCGAGATTAAGTTACAATTTTTAGTTGAGTAATTGACCTGGACAAAATGGGGTATCTACACTACCATTTGGTTTTCGATGAATGGGGGCTCTTCCATTTCCTTTACATGGCATGGGAAATGGCCTTATAGCAGTACTGTGATGTATGATTATTAAAGTGTTCTTCAGTAGTGTGATGTATGATTATTAAAGTGTTCTTCAGACACATTATAGAATTCAGTTATTCATTCATTGAAAAGCTTAGGCTACTTGATGAATTCTTTGTTTCTTCTCTATGATTCATGGATGGGGTAAGGCTGGTTGTGCACACCTTGGTCTTTATAAGGAAAGTATTGTTTTTTTTTTGCTTCAAAGTATAGGAATTATTATTCCTTATTATTAGTCAGGTTTGCATAGAGCGGTGTAGGAGTCTTTTCTCCTTTACGTAACGTTAACCCTAGTTGCACTTGAAGAATAGTGTATATATATTCATCCTCTTGTAATCGACTGCCGACTAATAAGAATAGCAAGAGAAAGTTCTATTTCTCCGTGGAGTAAGCTCATTCACACTAAATGAGAAGAACCACGTAAGTCTCGTGTTTGTGTTCTTTACTTTTCACTTTACATATTTTACATGGTATATCAGAGCTGGTCATATAGATCATAATGGCTACAATAACTGAGGACGGAACTGACGGTGCGGTGGTCACCAGCGGCGGCAGCGGAGGCGGTGTGGTTCCTCCGGTTATTCCTGCGACGTTGAAGATCCAAGCATCGAACAATCCTGGCCAGCTGTTTCTTTGGGAGTTGCTGAACGACTCAATTTATGGAGAATGGGTAACCGATATGATGGAAGCCCTAATCGCCAAGAACAAACCCTAGAAGTGATTTTGGAGCTGGGTTGCATCAATCAAGCTTGGATTACATCTCTGGAGTGAAAATTATCATCCCAAAGCAGATTCGTCCCATCCTTATGATTATGACTGCTTTGTATTCTATTTTCCTCTCTCTCTCTCTCTCTCTCTCTAGAGTAGACCTTTCTCTCACTTGGGTATGAAGAACTCTAGTTCCATGTGTTAGGGATTTGAGTTGTAATAACTTTTGGATTGATATACTGTGTGATTATAATTGATTGAAGTGTATTTATTGAGTCAATTGAATCCTGATCAAATTCTCTTTATTTATGCTGCAACCTGAGATAGATAGAATCTGATTAGGTTGTTAGAGCTTCTTCAACTGATAGGAGTGGATTGATTATACGAGAGTTAGTCAATCCATTGCTTTGTACTGGAATCCAATTCCAGTAGTGGAGTTCTGTGTTAACTGCCTTAGCTTTCTATCCAGGTGAAGACTAGTCGTCTGTCGGTTAGTCTGTCTATGAGGGCTTGGTCAGCTCAAGAGATTCCAAGCTACTGTCGGATCTTCCGCAGTTTAATCAACAGTAAATCAACCAAAGGGAATTACAACTTTGACCTAACTAAGGAGCTAGGGGGATTCATTCCCGAGTGACTCTTCCCTTGCTTAAGAACTTCGACAATTTCCTGCTTCTTACTGCTTTTGTTTGCAATCACTCTCACTACACTTAGTCTCGCTAGATAACAGGTAGTCATGGAGTAGACAGTAGATCTAGACCCCGGGTTGATAAATTGAAATTGTCACTATTCTGCATTTCCATTCTGCGATTGCACTTGGTCGTAGTTTGGTGTTGTGTAATAGCGTGTCAAAGGGTTGACACCCCAATCTCGGAATCCTACCTCCGACCCCTGAACTCCTACTTCGCCTCCGACGCTCCTGGACTCGACGCTCATCCATGCTTCTCGAATTGAGCTCCAAAGTAGGCTTCACAAACACGTGTCCAGACTTGTCATTTTCAGGCAGTCTCCCAATTTTGGCATAGCCTTTTGATCAGGTTCAAAATTGGTCTTCTGGACTTCCTATCGAGCTCCCAAGCACTTCAATGTGTAGAGGGACACTCCACCTTCAAAACAAGCTATTAATCTCCAATTTCCGTTGAGCCAGTTGTAAAATATGAATCTCCAAAGCAGGCACCATGAAACTGTTTTTTACACTGAAACAACTGTTTAAGTCGACCTAATCCTAACTGAGATCGACCGAAAAGAGCAAGTTACCGTGACATGCAAGTCACCATAGCAAAGTCCTAAATTATTATTTTTTTCATTAGGTGATTGTCCACCTCTCGTGACAAGAGAACTTTCTCTTGCAATTAATCCTTCGTTGATAATTGTTTGGTAAAATGGATTGTTAAACGATTATCTTAGAGTAAAATAAAGAAAATGAAAGATAGCCAATAATATATGTAGCCATGTCATGTGGACAGGTTGCAGGCTCACCTAGACCCCCTACAGACCGGGTTGCATGCCAATATCGTCCCTCATTTAAGGACGATATTTACCTCCAACCCGGTATGGAGCCTCTCCCTACAACCCGTCCACATGTGCTTAGTCTATTGGTTGAATAATTATTTTATGTTTCTTTCCTAATACCATTAAAGCTAACGGAAAGGGAGAGAGGGAAGAATAATTTGAATTTTCTCTCTTGCAAACTTTTCATATCTCTTACTCACATCTTGGCTCACATTAAATTAATTAAATTGTTAATTTTAATATTTATTTATTTTTAAAATAAATAATTTTATATATTTACGACTATTAACGTACTATTGAACATAATATTAATTATATAATTTTATCTATTTAAAATACCCGTACGTATTTTATACATAACTATCTCGTTCCGTATTTTACTAACTATATGTGGTTTAACTAGGGTAACTGCCGGTTTATACCATATTATTCTGATTCATACCAATTAAACAAAATAAGTATTCATGTGAAAAATCATTGGCATCAAATAAATGTAACCATGTATAAAATATATCTTTAAACGATCTACATTAATATTTGAATAAAATATAATATTATAAATAGAATAACAAATATTAATATTTAAAGAGAACATATAGGGTACACAATCCTGGCTTGCAAAATCTTGCTCGTATCACGATGTCGTGATATAATGAGATGACATGGAGGATTAGTATTAGAACCCATGTCATATATGAATACAACATTTAACGTCAACAACCAAATATTTATGTTTGAATCCAATAAAGAAGATCAATATTTTTTATTTATAAAATACATCACAAATTATTATTATGTTTAATTCAATTCACTAAATTCATGCAATCCCTTTACTGACTTATTGAAGGACCAATATAAAAAGGTTGCATGGTAAAAGAGAAGAAATGATTCTTCCGTCTCTTTTCCTCTTGTTAGTCATTAATGATTAATGGTAATAGAAAAGAAAAAATAAAATAATTATTTCAGCCAATAGACTAAGCACATGTGACCGGGTTGTAGGGGGAGCCTCCGTACCGGGTTGAATGCCAATATTTCCCTAATAATAATTTATAAGAAGGACAATATTTACCTGCAGACTAGGTTGTAGGGGATTCCTGCAACCTGTCCAGGTGGGATACTTCTAATGGTTCCTTTTCTTTCATTTTATTAATTATAAATTAATACTCAACAGAACACCTAACGGGAAAAGGCTAGGTTAACGGTGCTGCTTGTGGCCTCAATTAAACAAGTGCCGGGCCCGGCCCGTTGGTCGGGTAACCTTGAGTAGAATCATAAAGATGATGAGACTTCAATTCACAAATGTCAAATACTTACATGGGTATTAAAAATCTAAAGTCGTGAAATGAAAGATGCTAAATACTATTTAATCTACTATTGCAGTAAGAATTACATGTGAGTTGCATCCAACAAAATAGGTACTTATATTGAAATCCATAAATCCTTGTAGGGCACAGAGTCCCATTGTCATTGTGCAACACAACAAACGGAAAAAAGGAAAACCAGTAAACAGTTTGGAAAAACACCCAACGTTCTAGAAACAAAAGGAATTTGAACTACTCTTCTGCAAAATCAAAGTGGAACTACTAATAGGGTCTTGGTGATGTAAAGTTCCAACCCTCAGATATCACTCTGGGTGCATCTATTGTTTCAGTTTATTATCAGGTGTCATATCAACAGAAACACCTTTGTCTGCCTCTCCATGTGCTGGAATTGGGATGGAATGTTGAGATGAAGTTTGGGAGGACTCAACTCCACTGGTAATTGATGAGCACGAGGCATCTTTGTGAAGAACAGAAGCTGGAGACTGAGATTCGAAGTGGTGGAAAGTAGAAACAATTAGTAATATGAATTAAAAAGGATTGAACGAAATCTATTATTATTCAAGTACGATTCAGGTCGTGCAAAAATGTGTCCTAATCATTGTACACAAAAAATCATATTAGAAATATAAGTCTGGAAGGTCTAATGAGTAGCTCACCTGTGCTGTGGGTTCCAAGATTTTTTAAGACGGTGAAATCAGCTTGTGAATCATTGTAGATATTTATCTTGAACTTGACATGAAATAGCTTGGTGGCACCAACTATTTTGAGTAGATCTGCAGGGGGTACCTCATTATTTTGACCAGTCCTATTGAAAAGTTCATTACCACTAACACCAAAGAAGCGTTTTTTGCTTCATACTCAAAGATGATAAAGGTAGCTGGCCCAAAATTGCTTTCAACATCAAGCTGTATACGATATCTGAAAAGGCATGAAATGGAAAGGACACATGTTGGACAGCCCATGTATTCTCCATGTCTTTCTATGATGTGGTATTTACTTGGCAGCTCTAGTTGGTGTTGGCTTGTTGCATTTGACACAGTAGTATTCTCCATGTCTTTCTATGGATTTAAGGACACATGTTGGACAGCCCATGTAACACCAAAATGGTTTGATTCCTACGACTTTGCATTCGACAGCATACACACATTCCTAATTGTAGTCGAATTGAATTAATATTGAGTATAGATTAGAGAAAACACCATAACGTAAAATTAGAGAAAACACCATAATCTAACCTCAATATCGGGGTCCAATTGAAGTTCCAGCAATTCTAATAGAGTAACATCAGGAATGGAGGCGGGTGGGGGTAATTCAAAAGACACGGGCTCCTGTGGTTGCACATTCCTTTTTGAAAAGAAAATAAATGTTTTAATTTGACACTAGTTCAACAGTATGGTTCGGTAGGGGTGGGCAACGGGAAACGGGTATTTGGGTATACCCGTACCCGTCCCGTTTTTTAAGGGTTACGGGTACCCATATTACCCGTATTATTATAAACGGATGGGACTTGGGATTGTACATTGCTAATATGGGTACCCGCGGGTTACCCGCAAATACCCGTTTGGGTAATGTGGGTACCCGTTATACCCATTTACCAGAAATAGCCCACAGCCCAACATCCCAACCCAATTCACTAATTCAGAAATGTGGCATTGGGCCTTGACCATTTCGGCCCTTACCCTTAGTCGACCCTTACCCTGCCTGGCTGCCTATTCCCTTTCGGCTTTCACTTAACTGCGAGACAGCCAGACAACGAGAGTGTGAGACAACGTCCTCCACCCAGCGCAGCCGCAGCCGTAGCGCCAGCCTCAGCGACAGGCCGACAGCGAGACCTAGCTCGCTAGCTCCGCCTCCACGTCTTCGGCGCTCCGCGCGCTTCCTCCTTCATTCACCGGCACGGGTCGCGGCGGCTTCCTTCTTCTCACTCTGCTGCGCCGCCTCCAATAGCAGACCAACAACAGTCAACTTTCCCAGCCAGGAGCAGGGGGAATATCAGCAGCATCACCATTCACCCGGCGTTGTTATCTATTTAGGTATGTAGCTGCCATTCTCTTTTCTTTTCTACTTACCATACATATTCTGGACTCTAATTACTAGTTAGGTTTGTTCTGCTAATTACTAATTATGTTTCTAATTTCCAGCATCTGTCTATTTGGTTTATGTTGATTTGGTTTATAGTTTCCATGACTAATCAAGGAATGAAGCCAGTCAAGGGAATGAAACTTTGGGTATTTATGGGTATTATGGGTACCCGTTATCCGTCCCGTACGGGTAATGGGTACCATTTCTCATATGGGTTTGGGACATGGGAAGGACTTTGGCCTCCAAATGGGACTGGGTACCCGTTTAAAACGGGACGGGTATCCCGTCCCGTCCCGTTGCCCACCCCTATTGTTCGGATATTTAGTAGCAATTAAAAGAGAATACCTGGTTGTGAAAGCCTTTACTTATGGGATATCAAGGTTGGGATACAACACTGTTGAACCGGAAGAATTAAAGCAAAGTTCACCTAGAAAAGTAAATTGATGTAGTTCCTACTGATTAGTCACCCATATATCTCAAATGCAGCACAGTGTAAACAAATTTTGTACCTTGGTAGGTTATGAAAGAAATAACAGTTACAACCAGTATGACTTGTTCATCACCACCAGGTTTGATCAACTTATCAAATTCAGCTACAACTCTTCCCCAGATAACAACTTTGACAACATCACCTTTGTAAAACAACGTAGATTTAGGTTTGAGAACATAAGTAATGCCTGAGCATGGGTGTAAATGAACAGCATACAATGAAGTGACTCATATGAATTTATATGATCATTGAGTGATTAAGAAATGTTGAGGAATACGAATTGTTATAAGTAGAATGACAGGAAAGATCAGGATTGAACACCAGAAACCCAAATTTAGATCATACAACATGACTTGCCCGCCTGAGTTTTGTCTTTATAATGGGGCACCTGATTTTATTGAACTAAAGGAACAAAATACAAATGATAGCAGCAGCTGAGATTTCAGCCAAGACTCAACTACAACGATTCTACCAGTAGCAGTAGAAAACGGCACCCTGAGCTAAGGAAAAAAAGGGAGATACTTAGGTGCTCCAAACAATGTCAGGGATACCAAAATGATAGTATAACAAAGTTGAGAGTTGGTTGGCGCAAACAACCAACCATACAGTTGCTACATCAGATGTACTAAGTAAATCCTTCCAATGAGCCGAATCAGATGAACCATGGTAACATGTAAATTATTTCCGCTACACATCTTCTGCTGACATGTCAAAATAGACCCATTCGCATATCACGGTAAAGGCTGAATTTGAAAATGAAACACCTAGTTATGAGAAGAATCCAGCCATTGTTGCTTTTCTCCGAACCAGTTGAACAAATACAATTGGGTAGAAGAATCAGATATATGTCGACATGGGCTAACTGAGTGTAAGAATGGTGAGCTGATATAATGTACCCGTTAGCTGTCGCGGGCGAGCTGAGTAGCAGGTTGTTCTGAAGCAGAGCTGAGCCGGTAGTTGAGAATAATCCCCGTCGTTGTTGCGTAATCAGGTCCAATCAGGGAATAATCAATAGTGGTTTCTGGGGAAGATATTGAGTCCGTGGAAGGCCGCGTGAGCCGATGTAAACCCACTGCAATTCTTGGCGGCAGCCGGCGAGGACAACTTAGGTAGCAATTCCGTTGGCCGAGAGATAACTACGGTGTTGCCGGGAATGCCTGGTTCTGCTCTAAGGGGAGCTAACAACCCCACTGGTGTTAGAAGGCCAGTAAACAAAAAACAGATAAGGCCCAATTACAAACCTGGATTTGAAACAAAGCCCGCAGTCGGCATGGAAATCTCTATTCCTTTGCCAAAACGGTGTGAGCCATTTAAAAGGGAGTTGTGAAGTTACAATGAGGCCCTTCCGTGAATGAAGTTGGAGCCTGGACATTCAAAATGGCGAGTTTCTAACCCATGAATTTGTATCTATTATTGTATAGATAGATATCTATTTTTCCTTTTCTACACTCCTCCCCTTTGTCCCTCGTGTAAACCTAGGAAGAAATTATTTTTGTTCTTTTGTTCAAAAAATGAATAGCTTCTATCGAGAGAGATGACTCATCCTTTTTAAGTAAAAAAAGAATAGCTTGCATCTTGCTCCATTGAGCTTAATTGATTGCTAACTTATTATAGGACTATGATTTAATGAAATTACACATCATTTTACAAAAGAAAAAACATGTAATTAAACACAGTCAACAACAAATGTAATTTATCTCCCACATAAAGAATCAATCAATGGAAAGAATGTGACATACGTATAATCAAGGGTTAATACCACTGGGAAATCTGAACTATTAACTTTGTGTCATTTATGTCCTAAAGTATCCGATATGACAATTGTGTCCCAAACTATTTTTTTGTTAGAGTTGACCGGTGTTGACCGTTAATTTTTAATAGAAAGTCTAGTCAGCGCTTAGGTGGCATCTGAAGTGGAATTTATAATTATTTTTTATAAAAAAGAAAATTAAAAATTACAAAAATAAAAAACAAACATAAAATAATTGATTTGGGGATTTACCCTTCCCTCTCCCGTCTCCCAACCTCTACCGTCGATTGTAAATCGATTTGGAGATTTACCCTTCACTGGCAGAGAGGCGGCCACTCTGGTCTGGGCCGCGGCCTCTGATGACGGCGGTGGTGACGGAGACGGAGTAGGCAGCCTCCTTAAAGCCAGATCTGTCAATCCAACATCGCTGGCGGAGTAGCACCAGCGGCGTAGCGGTAGGGTCGAGATCTGGAGAGAAGCATGAAGGAGGGATTGGAGCTGGAGAGAGAAAATGGAATGCTAGCGGCACCTTCCTCTTCCTTAACCTCACCAATTCTCCGCGCAGAGAGGTCAAGAACCACCATCTCACCTGCATGCCTTCCCTGCTCAAATCTACGAACCAGAACGAGAAACCCAAAACGCCGACCCTCCTCAAATCTCCAAAGAAAAGGTGCCTTCAATCCAACGTCGCTGGCGAGGAGATCCGCTGCGAGAGGGAGGGAGAGATAAGGAAGGGACATCGGATCCACATCTGATAGTTGTGGGATTAGATTCTCTGGGAATCGACATTTGGGATTTCGGTTTGGGAAGTAGCGGCAATGGAATAGAAGAAGCCAATTGGTAGAGCCAATTTGTAGCTAATTCAAGAGTGTGGGATTCTTGCTCCCATGGCTACCCTTACCCTCTGCAACACACATTTGAGAGTCAGAAGCCATCGGCGGCGGGGTGAAGAAGATGGAGGGGAAGGAGGGACAAGTTTTGGAGAGGGAGAGCGGCAGCAAGTAATCCAGAGAGAGGAGATGGGGAGACGAAGAGAACCGGAGTTATGAGAGAGGGTGGTTGCGGCGACCGGGGGTAGGGGTTAAGAAAATAGAATTTTTAATTTTATTATTTTATATTAAAAAATAATTTAAAAATATTATGTGTTAATGAGCTGATGTGGCAGCTGACGTGGTGTATACGTGGCTGCCACATATGTACCATGTAACCAACAATCAACATTTTATGGTTGACCGTTTGGTCAACCGTTATCTATAACGGTCAACAAAATTGTTAGGACGTAAATGACAAAAAACTACCAAACGTTGGGACACAATTGTCATATCGGATACTTTAGGACACAAATGGCACAAAGTTAATAGTTCGGGTTTCCCAGTGGTATTAGCCCTATAATCAATTCCAACAAATATACGCCTCCTAATTTAGATAAAAATTCAATATTATGTTGGATGAAACCTGAAAGGAAATGACCCTTCCAATCACTAATAAGGGGTTGTTTGGATGGATCAATTTAAAAACAAGACAATTTGACCAATCGTTGTAATTTACAAAACGAGTCATTTGAAACCACCCAATTCGAATTGTCTAGCCAATTTGAAATTCTCCAGACAGATTTGCTTCTTTGAAATTTCATGCTGCCAAACGAATCAATATGGTCATATTGTCTCAAAATAAAACAATTTGGTCAAATTGATCCGTTAGAATTCCTCATCCAAACGACCCCAGGACAATACACACAGACACCCAATTCATTACCCTCGTACCATTGATATAGCTTTTTTTAGGGGACTACTTCTAATGATTGTAAGTAATTTATATTAGTTGCATGTATTTATTTAAAATGTTAACTATGAGTTGATTGTTATGATTTTTTATCCATTTATATACTCATATATTATGGATTGATGCAATAATATAAGATTTTTCTCAATATGTTATATTGGTTAATATGATTAACCAAACCGATTAAACTTTAGTATGGTTAATTGATTTTGGTATTAATTTGATCAGTTTGATTAAGATATTGTATTCCATGATGATTAGATTTTACACTTAATTGATTTGATTATTATCATGATAACCATTTGAATACGTACAAGATATCTAACATATTGTTTGAAGGCATTGTGCAATCAAAAATGTATTCACGATCCTATCTTATTGTACCAATAATTAACGTTGAGATTCAAATTGGCCAATTATCCCAAAAAAACATAAACATATATGTAGTTGGATAACGAGAGAGAAGGATAAGAAATAAATATATAATTCAGTTGGTCCTTAATTCTTATTCAAGCACCTCGATTAACATTTTTATGTTAGTTGTTCCATTCGCTGTTAATTTAGGATTAGTAAACTGAAAAATAAAAGAAAGGCAACCAATAAAGGACTTCCACCTGGACAGGTTGCAGGAATCCCCTACAACCTAGTGTGCAGGTAAATATTGTCCTTATAAGAATGCACTTTCCCCATATTGCCCACCCTTCTCAACAGACAAAATTCTGGCCGGACCCTTGCCTCCGTACAGCCATATCAGAGTAATGCAGAGCTGCCTGCAACGCAACACAGAGAGAAGCGGATAAAACAAAATGAGTTTTCTGATCACAAAGATAAGAGGGACTATGTCTATGATCCTTGTACTGGGTTGAATGCCGATATTTCCCCTCATTTAATGCCCGCTGCAGCGTACCGGGTTGCATGCCAATGTTTATTCTCAATTTCTCATGTTTATGCACTCTGCCACACCCCTTCTGCATCTCTGCACCTCCTCCATTTATGGGGATTGCCTTTATTGTTTTTCTCTCTTAAGTTGTTCCTGTCTCTTTTCACTTTTCTGTTCCCAAGTTAAAGGTATGAATTCTTTGTTTGAAGTGTTTTGAATGAGAAGGAAAGAAGAACTGAGTGAGAGGCTCTGTTTTGTTTTTCTTTCACATGTTCCCCTTAAAAAAAGCTTGAAACAGAACGAGATACTTTTGTTTTTCCACTTTTTCCAATTTCCCCCCCTTCTAACTCTATGCCAAGGTTGTCAAACCGATTTATGCCAGTGTGCCGGTTTAGCAAGTGGAATAGTTCGACCGGTGGCACATACCGGTTTGTGCCGGTTCATGCCGGTCGATATTACAAATAAAATTATAATGACTCATTTTAAACATGAAATTTAACGTCAATACCTAAACATTTATACTTGAATCCAACAAATAACATCAATATTTAACATTTCTACTCATAAAATAAATAATAAAATAATTTTTAACAGTTAAAGTCACTAAAATAAGATTATTTTACTTAGAGATTCGTATATCGATCATGCCGGTCATACCGATGGTGTCACGCCGGTTTTATGACCGGTACAGGTTGAACCAGGTACAACCGGTGGCACGCCGGCCGGCGTGACAACCATGCTCTATGCCAAACCCCCTCTCGGCGAGTTGAGACTTAATGATGTTCTTTTTTTTAGTTCAGGTTTGATCCTAATGCATAAAAATTTCATTATATTGTTGATATATTATAAATAATATCAAAGTCTCATTTAATATATGGTTAATAATATATAATATTATACCAAAATAAAAGTCCGTACATGAATCCAACATATAGTGAAAATTCAAACACACTCATATAACATCAATTTAAATTAGAAATACAGAGATAGGGTTAGGCAAAGTGGAAAATCGAAAAAAGTTCAGTTTACAAACGAAATGAAAAACCGACTTTGTGTGACTTACAACCTATGAACCTTCTTACAGATCGACTCGCGGGTGTGTGCCACCCATTCCTCACTGAGTGTGGATCAATTTTGGCAAACCTTTGGGTCCACCCTCGGGTTGACCTTGCTTATAATGCAAAAAATGACGCTAGGTGTACTGTTTAGGCACCAAGGGTGGTGTTTTTATTGGTTGGACCATTTTGTGGCATGAGTCGAAATTACATTGACTTTTGTTGACTGTGGGTAGACTAGAGTTGATTGTGCTTTGGCTTGACCTGGATGTTGGCACACTTGTGTTCTTACACTACAAAAATCGGTAATTAGTGACAACATGTTTTTCGTCCGTAATAATTAGATTTCTTAAAAAATGGTTATTATCGGCGACATATGATCGATTGATCGTCGGTCGTCGTCAAGAAAATCTCTTTCTGTAATAATTTATTACTGACACCACGTCAAAAATACTCTTATTATCGAGGTTATTATAGGATTCACATCTTCTGTTCCATCTACCAAGGGGAAAACACCAGAACAAAATGAATCAAGTTACTCAGTTAAGAGAAACCATTAAGTAAAGCAATGGACAAATTTTAAAACATAAAAAAAAAATCAGGAATAATAAGCCTCTTGTCTTGTTTGTGGACAAAGTTGGTAGAATTGGGGCGACTAACAAATACCGCCAGCTCTGGTGCCTTTATTCTGTAGTTCTGCTGCAATTTTCCTGCCTGGCCTGCTGCTTTTTTCTGCAGGGTCTGCAGAAGAAACAAACAAGAAAATGAAACCGCGCTCGTCAGAAGATGAACTGAGCTCGTCAATAAATATATATATATACATGTATAAATTGAATGTAAGTTCTAGCACATTTATTATTTTCATTTATTTTTAAACTTTTGGCCTTCTATTGGAGATGGTCTAAGTTATTTAACAAAATTATAAAACATAAAATATAAAATTAGCACAATGCCAATATTAATAATAAATATTTAAAAACTAAGACAATGTATAATATTAATATATTTTATAAACATTATAGAACTTTTGATTAACCATTGATATAACCTCATATGCACTATAATATAAAAGACATATATAATGCATCAATTTATGAGTGAATTCATCACTACCACACACCAAAAAAGAAAAAAAAATCAAATCAAATCCATATTATCTCTATTACCAAAAAGTTATAACAAAGCATTCAAACTATCTAACAAAAGAAATCATTAATATTTTATTAAATTCAAGTCAATAATAAGAGTAGCAATTCATAGTGAATCACATAATTTCGACAAGGAGGCTGGAAAATGGATAAAAGGAAGAATAAATAAAATTGGTGACTGAAATTGGACGTTCTTAGTTTACGTTGACATAGTTATTTTCTTAAATTTTTGTGGTTAAAATAATGAACAAATAAACGAGTTAAACCGGGATGTTTCATCTAGTTTTATGTCAAATCGTTATAAAATCTTGGGTCCATCTCTATTCATCCAATCAATCAAATAAAGTAAAGCACTTTTTAAGTGGGTAAATTGCAAGTGTGGTCACTAGGTTTACAAAAAACGTTCATGTTTGGTCACTACAAATATTTAATTCTATTCGTGGTCATTAAGATTAGTTCAACGGTTCATGTTTGGTCACTCTCCGTTAGTCTCCGTTAACTTTTGTTGAGGTGGCAGTCAACCTTTATAGTTGACAGTTAAATAAGTGGCGTGGCTATTAAAAAATAAAAATAAAATAAAAATAAATACTTTTAAATTTAAACGTCATTTTCACAACTATTAGAAAATAAAAATAAAACTTAATTTCTTTAATTTCCTACCAAATCCAACCTTCTCCTCTGTATCTCCCCTTCCGTGTTTTCACCAACCGAACCTCCAAACCCCATCACCCTGACCCAACCCTCCCCGTCGTTGGATTTGAGGTTGGATTGGAGGGCGAATGCGTTAGCCATCTTGGCGGCAGTCCAATAGGGGAAAGGGCTGGAGGTATCGGAGATAGTAGAATAGATGGGCGGGGAAGTTGAGATTTCAAGGATGGAGATGAGAGAAGATTGGAAGTCTTCCACCACCTAAAAACATCTCAATTAAAACCCAAATCAGCCAGGCCAAATCATAATATCCCCATATTACAATTCATCCTAACACGACCATGAAGAGCAAGAGCAACCCCAACATCTACACATTCAGCTCCCTCCATCACAGGCGAATTTCCGAGATTTGATTAACCAGGCATTAACCCTTGTAGGTGGGAAGGCGGGAAACCAGAAGGCGACGAACGAGTCCAGGATTACACAGATTAGAAATGCAATCTAAGAAAGAGAGAGGGTGGAAGAAGACCTGAGAGGAACGAAGTAGACACGCTGGTCATTGTCGGAGGATTCTGGTAGCTGAATTGAATCTGAGAGATCTTCGGATACGCCGTTCTCCATTTTAATTATTGGCGACCCCCAAATCAAACGGGAAAGAGAACAGAAATGAAAAATAAAAAAGGGGAAGGAAAATTTTTGCGAAAAAGGGAGAAAAAGAAGGGTGGGAAATTAGATTTAGGGCGAAATAATGCAGCGAGAGAGATGGAGATCAGTCTCCTGGAAGAGGGAGACAAGGAGACGACAATGGCGGATTTGCGGAGCGAGAACGAATGAAGCCACACACAACAAGATGGAGGGGGTCTTATTTGTGTTTATTCATTGATGAATGTAATAATGAGGTGGAAAATATAAAAGTTTATTTTTTTATTTTTAATAATTTTTAATTGCCACGTCACCTATTTAACGGTCAACAATGAAAGTTGACTGCCACATAAGCTATAGTTAACGGAAATGGACGGAGAGTAACCAAACTTGAATCATTTAACTAATTTGAGTGATCAAGATTGGATTTAAATATTTTCAGTGACCAAACATGAACGTTTTTTGTAATCTCAGTGACCAACCATGCAATTAACCCCTTTTTAAGTGGTGTAATCACAATCTCTCATTCTGTTTGGTTCTTAATAATAATTTATAAGAATGCACTTTCCCCATATTGCCCACCCTTATCAACGGACAAAATTCTGGCCGGACCCTTGCCTCCGTACAGCCATATCAGAGTAATGCACATCTGCCTGCAACGCAACACAGAGAGAGGCGGATAAAACAAATGGGGTTTTCTGATCACAAAGATAAGAGGGACTATGATCCTCTCAACGGACAAAATTCTGGCCGGACCCTTGCCTCCGTACAGCCATATCAGAGTAATGCAGAGCTGCCTGCAACGCAAGAGAGAGAGAGAGGCGAATAAAACAAAAGGGGTTTTCTGTTCACAAAGATAAGAGGGACTATGATCCTTGTATAAATCTGGGACGTTATACCCTCTCACAGTCTCACTCCTGCTCCTCTTCTAAACCCTAAATTACACTTCCCCCTTGCAAAGACTCCAGAAATGGCTTCCTCCGGCGACTCCAAACTCCTCCTCACCGAACAATTTGTAAACCCAGCGGGTTTTGAGCGCCCTCAGGTCCTCGTTGAGTGCTTCGTTGTATTTCTTCAGCCCGTGGATCTCACTCCTTAGAATCTCTTCCCTCCTCTGCGATTCTTCTTTGTATTTCTTCAACTCGGCCACCTCCCTGCTCATAATTTCCCCCCTCTGCTTTGATTCATCAACACGTTTGTCACATGATAGCTTCATATCCCGTAGAATCTTCGTAGAATCCTTCACATCCTGCTTCATCTTCTTCTGATCCGAACTTTGTATCTCACTTGACACGAAACCCACCACGGCGATGCTCAACCCTGCTACGGTCATCACCATGGACAGAAATGGCTTCCTCCGGCGACTCCAAACTCCTCCTCCTCACTCCACTTGGTGGTGCTAAGACGGAGTTTCCTCCGCCGCCACTGACGGCCAAGGCGGTGGCCGAGGCAGTGGCCAGGCTCCTCCGTTCGGGCCCGTATGCTGACCCGTGGTACAAGCAGCCCTCCATGGTGATGACCGTAGCAGGGTTGAGCATCGCCGTGGTGGGTTTCGTGTCAAGTGAGATACAAAGTTCGGATCAGAAGAAGATGAAGCAGGATGTGAAGGATTCTACGAAGATTCTACGGGATATGAAGCTATCATGTGACAAACGTGTTGATGAATCAAAGCAGAGGGGGGAAATTATGAGCAGGGAGGTGGCCGAGTTGAAGAAATACAAAGAAGAATCGCAGAGGAGGGAAGAGATTCTAAGGAGTGAGATCCACGGGCTGAAGAAATACAACGAAGCACTCAATGAGGACCTGAGGGCGCTCAAAACCCGCTGGGTTTACAAATTGTTCGGTGAGTTTCCCCTGTTATTTTTGTATTTTTGTATTTTTGTATTTTTTTTACAAATCTGACATTAATGTTCTCCTTTATAGGGTCGGCGGCGATCCCACAACCTGGACGCGAGGGAAGAAGATCGACGGAGTGATGGAAGAAGGGTTCGTTCGGTCTAGGTTATTTTGAGTAGTATGAATTAATGCTTGTTAGGTTATTCTATAGGTCTTTGGGCTAATTAATAGTTATATGTGTGTTTACGAGGGTTAATTAGTAGATTGTTGGGAGTCTCTTGGTATGCCGAGTCGGCTAGAGTAGACTAGGTTGAGTCTGAGTCCAAGTCTTGTGGGTCAGTAGCGTTAGTACGTAGGCGGCTCGAGTTATGCTTATTGATTAGGTTTATCGTATTTTGATGTAAGTTCGGCATTAGTTCCGAATCAAGCAATTATTAAACAAAAGGTTAATCGACATTAAAGTCGTATTTTTGTTGTGAGCTACAAGCTATAACAAACTACCAAAAGTTGTTTTCCAATTATGAAAAACATAGTAAAATGTACTACGTGTTTAAGAAATATCTTTCAATATGTGCTACTAAACAGTAATTCACTAACTGATGTCTATTCAATTCCGAATCTTGCTGTTGATATAGCCCGAAACTAAAATGCTCTTTTAGCAATTGGGTTGCAACTAATAAATAAAATCAATTCGGACAAAATAAATAAAGGCAAAATCCACTTCCATAGCCATAACTTTGCACTTTGTGACAAATATAGCCAAGTTTGAAAAAATACACAGAAATAGCCACAAATTTGAAACTACCTTGACAATTATAGCCATTTCCTTTAAATTTATTGACGGAGTTAGAGATGCCGTTGGCGTCTGTCAACAACAAGCTGAGATGGCGCCTAGTCAGCTTTTACGTCAACTCTAAATCGACGTGTCATGCCACATGTCATGCCATGTCAGCTTAAAAATAAAAAATATTATTTATTACAAAAAAATATAATAAATAAATAATCTAATTGACCATCGTCTCTAAACCTCCTTCTCCATTTGACGGCCAACCTACTCCATTTTCATGGACATAAAAAAACCTAAAAATCAAATGAAATTCACAACAACCAAACCATTCATCCCTCTCACCACCACCACCACCACCACCACCACCACCACCATAATCTCTACGGTCCATCTTCTTCCTTCCCCCTTCTGATTCCTCTTTAATTCTTCTTCCTTGTCACTTCTCACCACTTAGCCTTCTGATTTCACAGGCTTCATCTATTCCCCCAAATACTACATGGATCCCCTGCCTGCTTCATCCATCTTTGGCAAAATAAACCTGGGTAGCTGCCGCCGTCCATCTCTTCGTACTCCACTCAGCCAAAGTCGAGTCCTTTGCTACTCTAGCTGAAGAGATCTTGGCCACCGTCGAAGAGGCAGACCAGCTGCTGCCGGATGAGATTCATCTTCTTCGTCTCCTTCCTTCACCTCCCCTTTATTCAAAAATCTCGTGGGTAACGCCGAGGCAGTGGAGTGTCTGAATTCCCTGCTGCAGCAGAAGCTTGAGAGCCGTGAAGAAGAGGACGCGCTCAAAATCCTGACTCGTCTCGTGGTCGCGCAATCATGCCGCTGAGGGAGAGCAACAATCTCCATCGCAGATCGAGAAACTAAAACCTAATCGACGCTATCTCCTTGCAGATTTCCTCCCTGAAAAACCACCAGATCTGGGCGGTTTCCAAAGATCTGGGCGGTTTTTAAATATGCCGTCGCCGGAATCGACAATGAGCAGAGGGTACAAGCGAATCGCCGTCGATGTTGCGGCAAATCCTCCCTCTGTCAGTCGGTGCTACGTCTGAATCCCTGTGTATTGTCGGACCGCGGAGGCGAGCTGGACCGTATCGAGTGGTTAATGGACCAAGGCTGATGAGTGCGTTCGTCGATTGAGAGTCGCCGGCGATTTTAAGTTTAGGTGGAATGGAGGTGGGATTTCTGTGAAGAGGAAAAAGAGAAGAATTGGAAAGGGCGGATGAGGAAAAGAATGGTAAAGTAGGGTTTTTTTTAATAAATATAATTAATTTAGTTTTCCACCATGGCATGCCACATAGACCAAATAAAATGCAGCCACATTCAACCGTTTGCCCAGTCAGCCGTCTTTATAATTCCGTTACATTAATGGACGGAATGGCTATTTCTGTGTATTTTTTCAAATTTGGCTATATTTGTCACAAAATGCAAAGTTATGGCTATGGAAGTGAATTTTGCCATAAATAAATTTAATCAATAAATCTTTTTAGAAGAAAATAGACCAATTAATATAATAAATTCACTTTTGTCTCAACCATCAATTGAGTTAGTTTATCATATTATAATTCTTAACACAATAGTAATAATTCCTGAAATCTTGGACGACCAGACTTGAGGTGGATCTTACGGGACTAAAAAAGGGAGAAGAAGAGGGGTTTTCTTGAGTTGAGAAGGGTGCTTCTTTTATTTATTTTCTTGTTTATATATTTATTAATTATACTACTATACCACCAGGCTTTAAGAGACCGCCATACCAACCCAGGCAAGGGCAATTTCAGCAGCAGCAACAACAATCTCTCTATCCGTCCAGACAGGGGACAACTTTTTCTAAGCCGTAGCCGAGACCATTTCAACAACTGGGCGCAACTCCTGCTGCCCCAACACAGCATGATCCGATGTTTGAACTTTGGGATTTGGTGGGTTCTCTAGCCAGTTCCAGTGCTTACAAATTCAATGATATCGGGCATTTATGGATAAGGCTTCAAGCAAATTCCTGCGCTTGAGGCTGGTAAGAGAAACACCCAGGCTATTTTGTAGGATATCCAGACCCAGTTGGGGAGTGTGGCTCAAGCACTAGCGCAGAGGGCTCTGGATACCATAACTGGTCAAACCATTCCTAATTTGCGGGACCCAAATGCTCATTTGAGAGCCACTACCACCAGGAACGCCATGGCGACTGCCGACCCACCTGTCCGGGCCAAAGAAGAGGAGAAAAGACTTGTTTCATTACTTTCGCAGATGAGGAAGAAAGGGAAAAGGAGACTGAGGTGCATGTTCCTAAGCCACAACCAGTGGTGAAGGAGTATGTCCCTTAGCTTTCTTTCCCTACTCGGTTTCACCAAGACCAACCGGAGACTGAGTTTGCCAAATTCATGGCAAGGTTGAAGCAGGTGAACATCAGTATGCCCTCTGTGAAGTCATTGTCAAAGATTCCCAAGTATGCGAAGTTCATGAAGGATCTCTTCACCAGGAAGAGGAAGCTTGGGAGCTATCGACAGTGATGCTCAACAAGGAGTGTTCTACCATCCTGCATAACAAGCAATCGGAGAAGCGAAAAGACCCAGAGAGTTTAACAACCCTGGCCTGGTTTTTGTTGTGCATTGCATGTTTCGTACTTCTTCTAGCCGTCTACTTGGGTCTCCAGGTTGGTTTTCCCATCTTTGCTTAGAAATTTAAGGAGAATTGACGATTAGTTAGAGAACGGGGTTTTTCAGATAATTGCTTGTTTGTTGAGAACTGATTGCCTTTATTATGTTGCTAGACATGCTTTGAAATATAATATAACTCATTTTGTTGGCTTGGTGCCCCAGTGTCTTCAGTATAGTTTGTTCTCTGCAGATTCTATCTGGCTATTCTACAACCGGCCTTGTTGCTGTGTTTTGTGTACTTAATTGTGGGGGGAATCGTTTCTCCCCTATATTCATTTACTAAAGACGGTTTGCATGGTTCCACCTATGGCATCTATGTTTTGCAGAATCATATCAATTTAGCACGCTTATGTCCATGGTCTGCGTCATACCTATAGGTGTCAAAACATAGCCCGACCCGATTAACCCGCCCGATCAACCCGACCCGCAACCCGAATTGACTAAAAGTCAACAACCCGTAACCCGCCCGACCCGCAACCCGATTGACCCGCAACCCAACTAACCCGCAACCCGACTAACCCGCAACCCGATTAACCCGCAACCTGACTGACCCGCAACCTGATTAACCCGAACCCGATTGACCCGAACCCGACTAACCCGTAACCCGACCGACTCAACCCGAATTTCATCTAATCCACTTGAATAATTATAAAAATATACAATACATAGTTTTTCAAAATAAAGTTTTTCATTCTAAACTTAAGTAAAATTATTTTTTCATTTCGTATAAGAAATTTTAAAAATATGAAACTCACTTGATATTACGTATTTTAAGAAAATTACAAAAATTGAAACATGAAGGTCACTTGAGATCATGACAATATTAATATAATATATAAATTAAAATTTTGGTTAATTTAACTATTCAATAAAATTATCAATTAAATATAAATAAAGTAAAGTAATGTATTTAATAATTTGATGTTTTTAAAAGAAGAGGAAAATTTTGGTGTATTCAAGTTTTTGGGAAGAGAAAGAAGAAGGAAATTTGGTTATTTGAATTTTTTAGAAAAGAAACAAGTGGGAATTTTGGTGGTTTTGATAGTAAGAGAAAGAGGGAATTTTTCCAAAAGTAGCACTGTTTTAAAAAAAAATTCCAAAAATAGCACCCAACTCCGAAAAATTTCAAAAATAGCACCCTTTCTGCAAAACCGCCACCCGGGGCAGCGGTTTAGGCGAAAACCGCCACCCAGGGGCGCGTTTTTCGATGAAAATCGCACTAGCAGGGGGCGGTTTTACATTCCGCACCCCCACCATGCGGTTTGGTTGCAGACCGCACCCCAACATGCGATCTGTTTTTTTTTTTTTTTAAATCCTAACCTAGGTGGAAACTTCAAAAGAACGTATCTTTGGTTGCAGAACGCACCCCACCATGCCAATGTTAAGGTTTTAGTTTTACTTTTCTCTACTACTTGTTCCTTCTTCTTGCCACCTTTTTTCTTTCTTTCTGAAACCCCATCGCACTTGCACATAAAAAGCCATTGTTGTGTTGCGTCTCCCTGCCTGCTGTGATCTCAAATTTTTTTTTTTTTTTGCCATTGTCGCGCAACTGAAGTAAGTCTGAAGCCTGGCCATTGGGTCTTTGGGATGAGGGATTGGCTAAATCCGTGTAATGTTACTTGTAAAGTCTTTGTTTGCACGAAATCCCACCGTGCAATTGCGAAATTTGACTGGTTCTACAATGGCTGGGATTCTATCTTTGATTTTTTTTGTTGCAAGAAAGGGCTAAATGACCAGTGACAAAGGAGCAAGGGAAGCCACAGTTATACCATTGTTAGAGTGACGAGTGTACTTAATTAGGGATGATTTGTGTAACTTCCTTAATGATGCAGTTCCCAAATTAAGCCGCGTAGTAGCTAGGGTTTGATATGATCTGATAGAAAGGTTTGATGATCAGATCAAGAAGTAACTATATATGTATAGTATTGGATTTGTGTCAGAGATAGAATAAACGAGACTCGGAGATTACTATTTCTCGAAATCGCTTAAGTTTGGTATCGGGGTGATTTTTCTCTTATAATTTTTTGTTTAGATATCGTTTGTTTGTGGGATTTGGGTGATGCAATTTTTTGTCCCGAAATTCCTAGCATCATGTACTTGACACAATTTTTTTTTTTTTTTTTTGTTGAGGTATACAAATCCCTGGTCTATGGGTGATATTTGGACCAAATTCATAAATATTATAAAATGTGTTATATACGTACAATCTAATTCGACCAAACCTACCATTAAATCCAACAAGCAAACAATCATTTTTCAAATCCATAATGGATCCATTCCATCACAACGTCCAAGTTTTTTCAAAACCCAAAATATGACCAAAACTTTTTTTTTTTTTTAAATCCAACAAGCAAACGACTCACAATCCAATATGTATATTGTAGACCACGTGAATTTGCAAACCTACATTTCATTTTGGATTTGGTTATGAAAAACAAAATTTTGATGGTTATGGATGGTACACAAATCTTTAAATCCATTGTAAAAAATCAACTAAACAATAAACTATTTCAAATCTTTGATGCAACAAATCCATCTAAATCCAAAAAACAATAAACTATAAGCAAACCAGCTTTTTCAACTATTACTGTGTCACTTCCTCATTCTCATTTCTTGCCACTTACCTACTCCTGGAAATTTGCCCACTTCCTTCGTTTGCTTCTTCAATGGGACAATTGCCTGAAGGTAACATGAACAGATCATGATCATAATACCCACCAGTTCAAGAAGCCAGAAGGACAAAAAAAGGGGGGGGGGGGGGGGGGGGGGGGGGGGGGGGGGGGGGGGAGAGACACAACGCCTTTTCCCACTCTTCGTTTGACATATAGCTAGGAAAGGAACTGAAGCAGCTAGGCAGCAGGGGAAAGTGAGCAGCCTTTTCAAGGTTTGCTTGGATATGGAAACTGATGTATGCACAAAACTGAAAGCCTGAGCCCATACATTCTCATTGTAGGAACACAGTTGACTGGTTTGCTTCTGTCGGCTTTATTTCTCTTCACAATCACTTGTTTTTAGTTGCTGCGCCTTAATAAATCGAATTGTTGTATCACTATAGAACACAATAAAGAAACTTGTTGTTGGATCAAATTGATTAGTTTGATGAAGTAATTTGGTATGTAGAATTTCAATTGATCCTTATTGGTGCAATTTTTTTTGTTGGTTGTACAAATAATCTGAACATTACACGGATTTACCCGAACACAAAGATCCGTTCGTTTGAAGTTTCCACCTAGGTTAGGATTTTTCAAAAAAAAAAAAAAAGCAGATCGCATGGTGGGGGTGCGATCTGCAACCAAACCGCATGGTGGGGGTGCGGTCTGTAAAACCGCCCCCTGCCAGTGCGGTTTTCATCAAAAAACGCGCCCCCGGGTGGCGGTTTTCGCCTAAACGCTGCCCCGGGTGGCGGTTTTGCAGAAAGGGTGCTATTTTTGGAATTTTTTTTAAAACAATACTACTTTTGGAAAAATCCCGAGAAAGAGTGGGAAAGTTTGATTCTTTTGATTATGAAAGAGAAATAAGGAGGGAAACTTTTGACTTTTCAACTTTTTGTAGAAGGAAAGAAGAGGGTAATTTGGTTCTTTCAATTTTATGGAAGAGAAATAGGAGGGAAAATTGAGTTTTTCTAATGTATGGAAGGAGAAAGAAGGAGGGTAATTTTAGTATTTTTGTGAAAAGAAAGAAGGAAACAAATTTGGTGTTTTCAAATTTTTGGTTTTTTCATAATTTTAGCTTTTGAAATATGAATCTTTAACTTTTATATGGAGGGCATGACTAGTTAAAATTATTCTTATATGCTTTGAAGGCTAATATGTATATATGTATGTAATTTTTTATGGGCTAATAAATAAATTAACCATTAGTTACAACAATTTATACTAAACTTGATAAGTAATCTTTGTCGGTTCGTTGTTTAGGATATAAAGTATATGGTTAGAGTATAAGGTACATATGGTTTAGGGTGTATATGGTTAGGGTATAAGATATTGATGGTTTTGACGGTTCTAAGTTTTTTATTAACATATGTTCACTTGAAGTCATTTGAAGTCTTTAACGGCAGGAGATCCCTTTTTAATTTATGTTTATGGTACGTGGTTAGGGTACAAGGTATGTGGTGTAAAGTATAGGATATATGGTTAGGGTATAACAATTAGCAAATATCACATTTTATCTATGTTTTGAAAATCAAAGTATGAATTTCACTTTTAAATTAAATATACTAGCAAAATCACAACTCAAGGACATATGGTTAGGGTATAGGTTATGTGGTTAGTGTATAATGTATTGATGGTTTAAGGTATACAATCTACAACATATACTAACTTAATATTGTTGATTGAGGGTAAAGCTAAGTGTATAGGATATATGCTAATCTTTAATGGTTCAATTTTTAGGATAATTCGAACAATTTTACAAATAACTCGTTTGGCAACAGTTTACTAAAGTTATTTGGGCAATGAGTTATTTTGAAATAACTCCTTTTATCACTATGCTTTTGCCAAATACCACACGCCAAATACTAGATTTGCATGGTTATACTAAACAAGATACTTTAATCTAATTACTAATGAATTATACTAAAATATCAAATAAACAATTAATGGTGTCTTTTGGTTGCAAATATTGATATCACCATTACTATTAGCTATAATACTTTACCAATTATGATTAATTACATAATAAGTTTGCAAGTCATACAAATTGATTTAACATTTTGACTACTTTTTTTCAAAAAAATAAAGTATATATATATGAGGTAGAAATAAATTGGTTAAAAAGTTGAGAAAATATTTTAAATTAGTGTAATAAAATGTGTAAGTTGGTAATGAGTAATGAGTTAAGTTACTTGATGCGCTGGCCCGAACAACCCGAAACCCGACCCGCCCGCAACCCGCCCGACCCAAAACCCGATGAACCCGCAACCCGATTGAATCCGAACCCGATGAACTCGCAACCCGACTAACCCGCAACCCGTTTGAACCCGAACCCGATGAACCCGCAACCCGACTAACCCGCAACCCGTTTGAACCCGAACCCGATTGAACCCAGCCCGAACCCGCCCGATTGACACCTATAGTCATACCCACGACTATGACGAGTAGTTCGCTGGCACGAACCATCGAGGAGCATTGGTATATAAACAATGTCATCCTCCAGGAACTGTACGACAGGGCGATATCTAGCATGCCATTTCCAACCTCCAGTGGAGGCGAATTCTTCGCCTGTATGCTACCACCTACACCGAGCTAGTGTGGGAGTTCTACTGCACTTTTCGCATGGCGGCGTATCGCCCCAACCTGGCCTATGCTGATGGTATCATGTTCATACTCGGGAATGTGGACCAGGAGAGGAGTGTCGACTAGTTCATGGAGGCACTAGGCATGAGCTTCCGGTCTCTTAGCTACCATGTCTTCGAGGGGCCGACCTCGTAGGGCATGGATCTTTTCTCCTTCAACACCGCCATATGTTTGTCGGCGTTCCATGAGGTGTCGTTCGAGCCTAGGCAGACCAATGCCACCACCTTGCTGCCATAGTGGAGGACCATCCACCTCATGCTCACCCGCCCGGTCTACCCCAGTGTCACATCCTCTCACAAGAATGCGCTTTATCATATATACTCGATGACGAAGTCGAACGCCAACCTGCATTTGGGCTCTATGGTGGCGAAGATCTTTGCCAAGTCAGCAAAGCACCCTCGACATCTGTTCTGTGGTGCCCTGGTCACTATGCTGGCTAGGAAGCTAAGGATCAGCCTTAGCGGCCTCACCGACATCTCCTCTACAGTTGGCTATTTCTACCTCACTCGGGATGTCATCTTCAACCAGGGGTTGCTAATGGAGGCCGACGGAGCATAAAGTTTCCACTAACCCGTAAAAAGTGGCCCCAATCCTTGGGGATGCGGTAATACATCTAAGAAATAATTCCATCGAACGTATTCTCCCCTGGAGCCGGGAATAGCGACATGGACTAAATGCCCTGTCGAAGCTAAGGAACTTACTCCGAATAACTGACAAATGATGATTGCCACGAGATTCAGCTTTACGTAAGGATTATATTGCCCCCAATTTTTATGAAATACAAGATGCTCATTGAAATTCAATAATAAGACACTAATTTTTAGTACAAGAACTACCAATATTCAAGGAATATTTGTACGTTCTCTTATTTATTCTAGATCAACAAAGTCATTGAAATTCCATTCCTATTATTGCATTTATTATGGAATATCGAAAAAAAGGACTAAAAAACCAAAAAAATAAGAATTAGGGAGTTCTTGGATGGATTATCAAATTTTAAAGATATAATACTATTTAGTTCGAACGAGCCTAGTTAATAGGATGATTATGATTGGGTCGAGGGACTCTCTCTCCCTCCTGCGGAGAGAGACGAGGACGAGGCTGCTTATGATGATAATAGATCCTTCGAGGACGAGCCTGTCCACTAGGAGCCCCTCTCTCCGCCGAAGTATCTGCCTCCATGATGGAGATTGGAGTGAGGCGAGTCCTCCATTCCTTCTGTTTCGTCGATGAATTTCTTCACCTCTCAGTTCCATGAGCTGGCTATCTAGAACCAGTAGATCCTATCTTCACAGCAACAGTTTCAGGAGCAGTACTGGGCTCATCAAGAGCAGTACTCCAGACGTTTGGGCCAGCTCAACTACCGCCTAGACCGCCTTGAGTCTGAGTAGGGCGTCATCTGTGCCTGTCACCAGGAGCATCACTGGACTACTCCATGGGTGCCCTCACTTCCACCACCACCACCACCACCACCGGGCGACAATGACTTCATGGCAGACATCAACTTCGACATAGACGTCAACATCGATGAGTAGGTTGTGCTCGCCGATGGCTTCTAAGTGTTTTTCGTTTTTCTTTTCTTTGTGTTTGCTCCAAGTGTGTTGGCCTGAACTATTTTGGTGTGTTTGGTTTCTTTTTTCTTTTGAGCCCATTTGGGTGACAACTGGCCCCATCATTTCATGATCTAGTGGTTGTTTTTGTGAGCCCTTCTTACAACAACTGGTCCCATTTCAGTGTCCCGTTCCTGACTGGTCCACTTTTCCAGTCCCGCAACAGTTTATTTTCCCAGTAACATCGTACCCCCTATCCTTCTCTCTTCTCCATTAAGGGCAATATCGAACTTAAGTGCGGGATGTGTTTATATTTGACTGCCTATATGTGTTTGTGTGTTTGGAGCCTAGTCCACTGTCCAAATTTTGATTTGAGGACCCCAAGAACGTGTTCTTAGCAATTTCCTGCTCAGTATGCTTTGAATTGACAGTCTTCATGGTATCATGCAACCTAAGGAGGTAGTTGTAGCACTATGGAGGATGCTAAAGTATAAGATATGTCCTATCTTTCTCGTTGTTGTGCCAGTTGATTTGTGTGAACTAGTGCTTTAGGACATTTGAATCATGTGGTATCAATGACTCCTCTTATGTGTGGTGTGGACTCATGTATCATAAAAGGGTGCTCAGGTGTGCGTAACCAGAAGTAGTTGGTCCTCCATGTCGAAGAAAATTTGAAATTTTAAACACGGGGTAAGCCCAACGTGTGGGGAACCGTTCATTGCACAAAATCGGGTTTTGGAAGAGATTTTAGTGATCTTTAGTGGGTAGGCATGCAAGGTGAAGCTATACCATCTGTAGTATAGGTAAAGTTTCCACCCGTTGAACAGTTGGCCTACTCGATGATGTAGTTTTAAGGGATCGCTAGAGCTTCCAACCCCCCTTAATTTCATTGACCCTCCACACGAGTTAAGGAAAAGGAGTTAACAGAAGTACTCTAGCGAGCGACAGATGTACCAAAATTGCTCTTGCTCAGCCAATAAGGGTCGACCGCGTATAGAAATTGGAGTCTGGAACCCCAGAAAAGCGTGAAAAAAAGAAAAAAAAGAAGAAACCGATAAGGAAAAGGGGTTCCAACGAATGGAGTGAAATGGGAAGAGCACCTGATACGAAGAGTCCTTAGTTGTTGTGTTGCGAGACTCTTTGTCCATGAATTGGTTGTCCTAAGTCCACTACTTTGCATGATCCTGGCTCGAGTCTAGTACTCGCATTGAGAGAGATAGGGCATGTCTTAGAAAACTGGTTGACCTCGTAAACTGCTAAATGACTTAGGAAGTCCTCTATCGAATATATGGGCTGCATGTTTCTGTAAAAATCTAGAGAGTTGCATTGGTTTGAGTTAGGTTTGTTGGGGCAAAGCAACCGGTTAAGTGTGGGGGAGTTTGATTACGCCATATTTACATATGTTTTTTCCAACATTTTCGACCGTTTGGCTTAGCTCTTGATTTCTTTTTGGCCCATTTTACGCTAGGTAGTTCTTGTCGATGAAGTTTCAGGTTCTTCCATGTAAATAGAGAATGAGGATCAAGTCTGGGTGCAATTGGAGAGTGGACGGGAACCAGAGGCTAGAGCAGCCAAATCCACGGCCTGGCTCCCTAATTACACCACCGGGGATTATTAGGACGCAACCGTGGGTTTTCAGAAATCTATGAGTCTTCATCACACTTGTATGTTTCCAGCTTTGACCTAGAACGATAGAATCTAAGGGGTCGTTTGGAGAACAAGGTTTGGATCATTGATTTACTAAATCCATAGATTTAGCAAAATGTTATGTTTTTTTTTTTTTTGCTACTTTTTGTATCATGGATTGTAGCTACATAGATTTTAAATCTCTAAAATCTAGAGATACCAAATCTCTCATAGGGGTCGTTTGGAGAATATGAGTTTAAATCTATATCACTACAACAAATTCGGCCTATTAGGACAAATTTTTTCTTTTGTCATTTTCTGTTTGTCACAATAGGTACGATGATATGACAAAAATAATATATGTCCTATTTGGTATGCCCAATGTGACAAAATTACTGTTGTCAGAATAAGTCGTCATTTAAAGTGAATAATGTGACAAATATTTCGTGCCACAATTAATTTTGTCAAAATAGGCATCCCAAATCGTGATGTAAGAGACTCAACAGTGACAAATTTCTTGTTGTCAGAATATTTCGTCATTTAAAGTGAGTAATGTGACAAATACTTCGTGTCACAATTAAGTTTGCCAAATTATGCATTCCTGAATTGTTTAAATGACAAAGTATTTTGTCACAATAGATAGCAATAAACTCACGGCGAGTTGAGAAAAGGGTATGTTCATCATAATATAGTGGTTTCGACTTTGACAAAAGGCATGTTCGTCATAATTTAGTAGTTTCCTTTTTGACAAAAGTCATTTTCGTCATTTTTGCTTGTGTCAGACTGAAACCTCGTGTGAGACTGAAACCAATCAGCCTTGCCGACACATTTTATGTTGAATTGACATAAATCTCATTCCCCACCCAAAATTTGACCATACCCCGCCCAAATTACAACCATGTCCCGCCCAAAAATATTCCTCAAGCCCGCCCACATTTCCCCCTGCAATTGAAAAATTCAAATCACCCACCCAACTGCCCCTAATTTCAATGCTATTATAAAATGAAATTTAAAAAATAAAAAAGGAAAAAATTTCGGACTCACTGAACCCTAATTCCATTTCGTGAGGAACCAGAGACGAGCTCTGAAAGCTCCGCCCCAAAACCCATCGCCATGTCGCCGCTCCCCGTCGCTCGTCGATCAAGAACTGGCGATTTGGCAACCTCCAGCCCGCGAACTCAGCGACGAACCAAGCTCTTGTCATCGAAGAAGTTTCTCCTACCTTGCTTCCTCTCTTGACTCTTCGTTCTCCTGCCTCTGCTCTGGCCGGCGTTCGTCCTCCCGGCTCTTGCTCCTGCTCCTGCGCCGGTCGGCGCCACCTCCACACACTGCCCTACTACTTCCGTTGATGAGTCCCGCCTCCTCCAACATAGGTAATTTCAAAATTGATTTCTTTTGTTTTGTATGCCTGCTAATATTCGCCAACAAATTATCCCTTCTTCTTCTGCTTTGTTCTCTCTCACCCACGGCATATTAGTTAGTATCAGTTCTCTCTCCCATTAATATTGACGTGTTGTGATTATCTGCTGCAAATGGTTGTTCTTTGTGTCTCATTAAAACTAGCCATCTAGTTTGTTTCTCCTACTCCGAAGTTAAAATAATCGGATTTGTTCTTGTTATGATGAGCAGGTTGTCAGTGGGATTGCTTTGCCATCTAGGTCTAATAAGCTTTGCACGGGGAGCCAAGATGAAACTGCCAGGATTTGGGATTGCCAATCCGCCCAGGTTGCTATAGTCTAACGGTATAAATAGTTGGTTCCTCCATTCCTTGTTCTGTACCAATGATGGTCCCTTTTCAAATTGATATCTAAGGGTGTGCATATTTTTTCATGCATGGAACTTGCAGACCAACACTGACCTAAGTCTTAGTGGGCCTGTTGGACAAGTTTATGCTATGGTTGTGGGTAGTGGGTTGCTATTGCTGGCACCCAGGTAATATGTCACTGGATTATGGATCTTTCTGTCCCTATCTGTGGCTCAACCGTATAAACTAAAGTTTGGACATATTAGTGATGTTTTTGTTGCATTAGACTTCTGGATGCATCATCCTGCTGCCCGTAGTCATTCTTTTGCAGTTGTATAGGATGAACAACTTATAACTGTTAAAATATTTAGTGCAGGATTCATCAATCTTGGCATGGGTATATAATGCAGCCACAAGCATCTTTGAGCCAGCTGCATCACTTAAGGGTCATACGTTAGCTGTTGTCTCATTAGTTGTTGGAGCTAACAAACTCTTCTCTGGTTCCATGGACAATTCTTTAAAAGGTGTGTTCACTCTCATGATCTTATCATACTACCTGTTTTAGCTATATTTTAATTGAACATTCATGTTTGCTACATATATTCAGCTGTATTGTTTGGTTTTACTAAACCCATTATGAATTTTTCTGGCATAGGAAAGAACTTTTTGAACATGAAACTAAGAACATGGTTTACATTTTGAATTGAATTTTCCTGGCACATGATAGCGTTTACCAAAGTGTGAAAACCAGGAGCTTCAAATTCTAATCCAAGAAAATCGGTTCACAAATTTGTCCTTTCGACCAGAGCTTCATTGTTCTCATGTGAAGTCTAAGCGGCTCGAGCTCATCACCTTATCATCATTGACATGAGGAGTAAGTCGTGAGATTGTTTAGAAGGTCATGAAGAAAAAGGTGAAGCATGGACCGAAGGAGAACCCAAGATTCGCAAAAGAGTTAGAATGTTTTGTGTCATGGTGAACAACTTAGAATGTTAGGTTATGCTGAACAAGGAGTTAGACTGCTATGGAAATAGTTGTAATGTTTTGGATCTTTGGTAATCTTTCCATTATCAGGATGCAATGCAGGAAACAATTTTGAATTATGAAAATTTTGAAGCAGGTCAAATGTGACAACAATGTCATGTCGTCACATTATGTACATTGCCTGACAAATTGTTCTCTTGTCATATTAGCATGAGACAAATAAACCACCTATCTTGACAACCTATACTCGTCATAATATGCAGTTATGATAAATATATTCGTCATAATATTTAGTTATGACAAAATAGTGTCGTCACAATAAACACTTGTGACAAAATGTAGTCGTCACATTATACAGTTATGACAAAATATAATTGTGTAATATGACGAACAATTCTTCCAAAATCACCAGATTATGAGATGCGTAATGACAAAATATGTTGTCATGACATCTCTGTTTGTCCCAATAGACTACCCAGAACCTCAGATATACTGAAAGCAAATGTGACAAAATTGTTTTAAATTTTTGTCACATTTGAGCTATCCTGACGGCGATAAAATGACAAACCTTTGTGACAATAGCTCTTGTCATATTATACCTAATATGACCAAATTTTTATCTAATATGACCAAATTGCCTCGTCGTAATAGGCCGAATTTTTTGTAGTGATAGATTGTCAACAATCTAAAGATTCTAACTCTCCAGATTGCTGAAAACAGATTTTAAAATGTTTATTGTTTGGTAACTGTGATTGTTAACATTCAATTAAAATAAAAAATTTAATTTCATATTAAATAAAATTTGTATCCTTAATAAAAAATTAGAGTGGTTCAAGAAATGTTAAAAACTTTGTTGATAGATATATTTCATGTGATAAATAAATAAAAGTAAGAGAAAAACTAGGAGAAAAAAAAATCTCATGAATCAAGATATAGAATCTCTCTGATTATGAGAGATTTGATATCCGTAGATTTTAGAGATTTTAAATCTCTAAAGCTAGAATCAATAATACAAAAAGCAACAAAAAAACATAACTTTCTACAAAATCTACGGATTCAGTGAATTCATGTCCTGAATCCTGTTCTCCAAACGGCCCCATAATTAGAGAGATTCTACATCTTGATTTTGGAGATTTCCTCCCTCCTACTATATCTCTTTTTTACATTTATCCCGCTAAATAACCTTACCAATAAATTCTCAATATTTTTCGAGCCCATCTAATTATTTTGGTTAAGGATAAACATGTCATTTAATAAATAAAAAATAGAATTTCCTTTTTCATTGGATGTTAACAATCGTATTTACCAAAAAATGAACATTTTCAAATATTTTTTCAACAATCCAGAGAGTTAAAATCTTTGGATTGTCTAAAATCTATAGATTTAGACGCCAATTCTCCAAACGAGCCCTAAATAGGTCAATAGAGCAACTTGAATTGGAAGTGGTGAATCGATTGTGCGAGAGTCAATCGATTCATTGCTATGTACTGGGATTCGTTCCGTAAAGGGCTTGGTTAGCTTAAGAGTCAATCGATTGTGCGAGAGTCAATCGATTCTATTTTATTGCAAGCTAAGTCCAGATCTTCTGCAGGGTAACGTGTCTAAGAGGGCCTGGTTATCTTAAGAGATTCCAAGCTAAGTCCAGATCTTCTGCAATATAAATCTCAATTGAATTGGATTGGGTTAATTATAACTCGGCTTAACTGCAGACTAGGGGGAATCATTACCTGAGTGGTTCATCCTCGAATTGAAAAACCAGAACCTTTACTGATTTTTGTTGAAATTGCTCTTTGGAAACTTCACTAAACTTTCCTCGCTAGATAATAGAAATTCACGTTGTAGGTAGTACATCTAGACCCCAAATTGATAATTAAAACTGATCCGCTATACCGCATTTCCATTCTACGATTACACTTGGTCATAGTTTGGTGTTGTGTCGTAGCGAGTCAATTGACATATATTTTTGTTAGCTGAATACTTCTATTGAATGTGTGATAATTCTATTAGTTGTATGCATTTATGTTAAGGATGAATTATAATTATGTGTTGATTGTTATATTTTATTCATTATATAAATTGAAAATTGATGCACTAATCATAAATTTTCTGACTTATGAGATGTGATGTTATATTGGTTAATTTGTTTAACCAATTAACCAAACCTATCAAAATTTAGTTTGGTTAATTTGGTTGTTGTATTAGTTTGGACGATTTTGTTATTATATTGTATTCCATGGTTAACAAAATTTAGACTTATTTGGTTTGGTAATTACCATTCTACCATCTAAACACCCCTAATATCAACACAAAACCACTCATACAAACAATGGCAAAACATTCTGCCATTCCAAACCACATCCTATCACAAAACCATGTCACAACACATAAGAGTGAGTGAGATAAACAACATGTAAGTGTTCCTAGTAATCTTGCATGCCAAGAAACACTTATTAGAGAATAGACACATTTTGGTGTCCACTCTCTTCTCTTCTTTTCCCCTTCTAATTTTTTTTTCTTCTCTCTTTTCTTTGAGGACTAGCCACACTTTTGAACTTAAAGAACAATAGTCACTTTCAAGAACTACCTCCATAGTTACTTCACATTCTTAGCAAAACCAAACACAAATCACTCAAGTGGAACCTCAATTAAGCTCAAATGATATGAATGGAGCTTCCAAACACAAGGGTGACTCGATAATGGTGTAGACACAAAGAAAGTAAGGTCTCTCTATCTAACTCAATTAAGATCAAGTAGCTAGATCTTTATACGACCTTTAGACACACGGTTCAAAAGGGTTGACTAGGGGATAATCCAATCGGTACAAGTCAAACTTTGGGTCATGGACTAAACATATGCCTTCATCTTCCTCACTAGTGACAACGTGAATGCTACTCGTCATGGTAAGAGGGAACTATCACACAATGAAGGAAACAAGTAGGCACAAATCCCGCATAGCTACCTAAATGCTCAATCATTCATTCAAATTTCAAAAAAAAATTCGATGCATGGCAATTGTGATTTACGAGTAATCAGTCCAAAACATTAATTGGTTCAAAAGCATATGACAACTGAGCACTCACACAACCCTAATGCATATCTCAATCGTGATCATAGGTTGCACTCAATCACAAACAAACCATACCAGGGGCGGAGATAGGATTCGACGTTCAAGGGGCCGAAGTTTTTTTTATTCTACTACTTTGAAAAGGCGATAAAAATTAAGAAAAAAAATATTTTAAATATTATTATAACTAGCATTTTTAGATTTATTAGAGTTACTAAAAAATAAGATCTATGCTAAAACTTATTTGTGTAGACAAATACTATCATAACATTATTGAGTTAAGAAAGCATAAAAGTTCATGTGAAAAGACAAATATTATTATGACATTAATGAGTTAAGAAATCATAAAATAAAAACGAGAGATTGAACACATAAATGGGAACCAGCTGGGTTTCGAACCCATAATCTCACATATGTTATAGCCACTTCAAAGCAGCTAGGCTATTTTACTTTCATGGTCTAATTTTGCACACTGAACAATTTTATTAATCCATCAGTTTATACGAAATTGCCACTTTGATCATGCAAATGTCAAAGTTTTATGCTTGGAGCCCTCAATAGTGTGAAATAAGGAGGTAGAATGATGTTACGGATAGGGTGTGAACGTTGGTAGACAGGATCGGAGGGAGGGTGAGATCCGGAAGAGCAAGGTCACGTCCAAACACCAAAAACTCCCCCCAAAGCTTGTCTTATTGATGTGAATAGAAAACAATTTGATGGTGGTTGGGTTGCCTCCCAATGAGCGCTTCTTTAATGTCGTGAGCCGCATTGTCGCTCCTCAAGTTTTGGTCCACCCTAGAACCTCCTTGAAGTTGAGGTTCTCCTCTGCGAGGTGGTGTCTTAAGTCACGAGCTTTGGACGAGTCCATGATTGAGCGCTCGTGAACTTGAGTAGTCTTGAGGCTCCACCCACGAGATGTATCCTTCTTTCCTTCTTATTTCTTCCCTTTGCCCCATACCATATAGGACATCGATTGACCATCATTGCATCCACCACGAGGGATCGATGATGGTTTGGCCTTTGCGTGGCAAAGAGCCGCAAATGGGTCCTTCCCTAAAAGTGCATCGAGGTCGGGTGGAAAAATTTCGTAGCACCAATAACTTGTTGAAGCTTCATCCACCACGACCTCATCCTCATCTTGGACTCCATTTACTCTTTAAACTTCAACTTCAACCTCCCTTCCTTCTTCCTCAATGTGTTCCTCCCCTTGGGAATAATAAAGATCTTCCTCTTCTTCAAAGCTCACTTCCTCCTCTTCAACCTCTTTCATCTCCTTCCCATTCATGTCTCCATGCACGATTTTGAGGGCAAGATGCCATGCAAGATCATTGAAAGTATTATCTTGATCCTCTATCCTCGTGACTTAGTCTTCAAATTTGTTCGCGGGAAAGGAAAAGGTGTGAAAGTCATCAATGAAACCTCTTGCTCATCCTCACCACAAAAGCTCTCCTGGGCGATTTCCTCTTGCTCCACACGGTTTCCATTGATCGCCCCTTGAATATCTTATCAATCTTCCAATGGTAAGAGGCAATGGGGTGTACCAGCTCACACAACCTTCTCTTTTAGTGTCAACCCGGGTGGAGGGAGAGTTAAAAATCCGTGTTTGAGCATGCTCTTTCAAAGTTCTCCATGGCAAGCTCCAATTCATATTTAACTTCGAATTGTGGGAGATCCAAGTTCAAGCACCCATCATCGGTGCCTCGGGCAAACCGCTCCACCATAAGTTTCAATTCGCTCTTTGGCTCTGGTTGTAGAGTGGCACATGACCTTGAGGAATGCCCCGTGAAGGCATCCATTGTTAACTCCAACTTGGATTTCTCCACAATTTGTGGAGGGATGTTTTGTTCATATGGGGAAGTTACTTAAAATCCCCAATGGTATCGTTGTTTTTCTTGAAGGGGAGGTTGATCATAGAACCCGGTTCTTTGGCTTCCATCCTCTTGGTTACTCCATAAGGCTCATGGGTATAGACCTAAGACTTTTTCTAATAACCTATAATGTTACTCGGCAACGACACCAAAAACTTGGCTCTACTCTAACTACACATCCTAATCGATGGCCAAACATAATCAACAACCGAGTGTAGCAGAGGGTAACCAAGCAATAAAAATTTATCGAACCACGGGAATCTAAGGTTACTCCACTTTAGGATAAGGTTCGTTATCTTGCCAACCTAGAATAGTGATTAAGCTAACTAACCTAACTACACTACCCTAGCTAATTACAAGTTTGAGACTCTGTTAGTTTTGAATCCCCCTGGCTTTATCGTTTGGTTCGATGTTGAGTATTATCCTAGCTAGACCTATTCACTACTCTACCGTTAGGAGTTAGACTCACTCGGGTTTGACCCATAATGGCGAGGTAATGGATGGGTAGGTGCTTTATTCAACCTAGAGATTCATATATCAATGGGAGGTCGATCGAATCAACTCCCTTGGGGATTATCCGAACAACATACGATACGAATGACCCGAAGGTTCCAATAATAGGGATATTCTCCCTCCTGTGTCAAAAGATCAATTGACACGGAGAACTCATGCAATTCATGAAAACCATCCATCACTTAGATAAATTCCTCAATCAAAACATGTAATTTGTCACATACATCAATATCAAACCCAAAACTAGAAACTAGAGTATCAACCTACGAGAAGGGGTTGAGTTCACAGAGAGGAGATAGATTACAATACAAAGCACACATTCTTCCATCTTCTTCTTCTAAGGGTTGAAATCCAAGCTCCAATGGTGGATGACACCTCCTAGATAGCTCCAAAGAAATTCCCCTTTGGGGTTTTGTGTCGGTACCCTAAAGAAGAATCTTTAAATTCCAAACCCAACCAAGCTCCCTTTCTCTCTCCAAGCTTCCTTTTATTTAAACTGCCCGAGCTCCAACATCACGGTCTGGATGTCACAACCCTGACATCAAACACCTGTCTCTGATCTCGCCAGAAAACATAGTCAACTGCTGTCGTTTTTGTCCATCCTCACTGCCAATGGGAAAAGATCACAGTCTGGTGACCGTGACAACTTCTCATGTCCGTGAGGCATGCAAATCCTCCTATTCTTAAGAAATGGTAATGGCCATCGATCAGTCTTCACGGGCTGGGAACTGTGAAAATTTCTCCTAGATCGTCATCTTGACACTTACTTCATATTTTGGCACTTGTCGACCGCCATTCGTCCCGAAACTCGTCCTCGAACTTCCCCCGCATACTAGGACCTGAAATATATCAAAATAAGCACAACCTAGCATAAAATAGGGTGAGGGATGTCATTTACCACGTCAATCAACCAAGAAATGGGGGGTAAAAATATGTGTAATTAGGCTCGAACATTTGGTGACGTTGCCAGGGACATTCTAGGTTATTAGGAGTGGCAGGAGTTTGTTAATTTAGTTTTTTTCTTATCCATCATTTCTTTTCATGTGGGTGTTTTTACTTTTGGTTGTGCAGGTTTGAATTATAAAGCCCAATGTCTTCTTAAACATTTGGGGGGTATCAACCAATGACTAGTTGGTGTTACACTGAGACTTCATTGGGTAACCTATGTGAAGAACGCTACGGATTTGGAATCCAAGAATAACCAAACCCTTAGGCATTTCAAGAACCTCCTCCATATCAAGACGACTTTACTCCACAACTAGCAGGTGCATTTGAGTTGAAATTAGTTAGGGCATCCTTCATGGGGCAATTGGTACTAGATGGTGAAAGAGCATAATCCGATGTAGGGCTTCCCTCACGTCACCCCTCTCAATCCAAGTCATCTACTTATAACAAAGGAGACTCTCAGTAACATAGAGAATCTATGAGAGGTTGTTGGGCAAGCGTGTGGATGACTAGTTCAAGATCGCATTCTATCTATCATACCAGAGGAGAAGGATCCAGAGATAAGTCGTGAGTACGTTATGGAGCATATGGAACTTATCACTTAGAGCTCATGTGATGATGATGATGATGATGATGAGCAATCAAGTATTGTAGTGGAAAACCACGCCCTTCTATATTCCACATCGAGCTTTGTAGAGATGGACACGAAGGAGGATGTGAAAACTGAACTTATCGAGAAGCTTGCATCATGACTTGCACTACAAATCATGCTTGAATAAAAGGATGGATGGTGAGATAACAAGTTATGAAGGAAGCATAGAGAATAGAAGATGAGGATCTTGATTTTTCCTAAGGGGAGGAGCTTATAGCTAAAGAATTAGGGGAGGTAGAAGAGGTAATTGGTCCACGAAAAGGACGACGTCGAGGTGGTTGAGGCTTATACATGCATAGAGTCATACTAGAGATCCCCACCTCACCTTTATGAGTTACTAGAGAAGGACCCTTTTGTCGTTTCTCTTTGCTAGATCAAGGCCACACCACCATCGATCACTCTTGGTGGATATTATAGTGGTCAATCGATGCTATCATACCTGGGCTGGGGCAATGAGAAGTGATAAGAAGAGAAGAAGAGGCCTTGATGGTGGAGCCTCCATCTGAATCAAGTATACGAGCAATCGCTAATGAGGACCTAAACTTCGAAGAGGTTTTGGGCTTGGTCAAAATTTAGGAGCTATTGTTCAGCTCAGGACGTGAAAGGAGTGTTAGTTAGGAGGCAACCCAACTAGTCGATTTGCATTTCTTCCCTTTGCTCTTTGGTTGAGTCAGTCTTGTGTTTAGAATTTTTAGTGAATAACTCAACCTTTGCGAGCTTGTGGTGTTTTTTTTATGTTATATTTTCTCTTCAAAATTATAGGTCCTCATGTTTCATCCACCATCATTCACACCTGATCTAGTAACTTCGTTCAACCCTCCTTATCTTTCCTCCATTGAGGATAATGTACTGCTTAAGTGTGAGGATATTTCATTGTGTATATGTGTGAATGAATGGTTGGAATGAGAGTGTTTGGAGCCTCGTCCACTATCCAAATAAATTAAATCTTATGGTGCCAAACATATTTGACCTCTTGTGCATGATCAAAGTGATAACTTTTTGAACTTGTGTTGTGGCTCTGGTGGCTCATTGATGTCCATGCATGTGATAAAACCCAAAAATGGTGTTATCTAACCTCTAGTCTCTACGCCACATTGCAAACTAGTGTATGCTAACATTCGCTCGGAATAAAAAAAAAGTTCATTACAATCGGATAACCGAGCGCAAAATTATGTTCATTTGAAGTTTCGGTGTTAGGTCAGGCATTCACCGCGGTCGTCAACTGCGGTGATGCATTCACCGCTTTCGCCTGTCGTGGTGAATGTATTCATTGCGGTTGACAGCCGCAGTGATGCCCAAACATTTGTATTTTGGGAATTTTTTTTATAACGTGCGTATTTTGAGAATTTCTTCTAAAAATATGTGTATTTTGAGATTTCATCGTCCGTTCTTCTCCTTTTCTCAAATAGCCACCGTCGACCACCTACGATAACCGCCGTAGACCAATATTTTTTCTCCCTCCATCCAAATTCTCTCTCTCGATCTGATCTGAGGTGAGTTTGAAGGGTTACATGTGGTTTTTATTCGATTTTGGTGTTGTTTAAGTTTCTTGAAGAGGAGGTCAGTGAATGAGGGGGTTTTAAAAAAAGGTGGGTTTTAAAAAAAGAACAATCAAGCCTATTTGTTGATCATTTTGTTTCTAGGTGAAGCTTGTCAGTTATTTGGATTGATTGGGATTTTGATTTATTTGGATTGATTGGGATTTGGATTAAATGGTTCACAATAAGTAGAAGGATAGGCATGTGAATATGTGATGCATGATAATGGTGAGCGATAGTGTTGGTAGCTCTAGCTCTGAAAATCCTGTGTATTTTAGTTAGCTCTGGCTTTCGCCGGTGAATTCTGGAATTGGGTAGTTTTGTTTTATGGTGGGATTGAATCAAGAAAGTTGTAGGTGTTCATTGCTGAGTTTGAGTGAGTTTGAATCGGGAAGTTCATGGTATTCTACAGTGAATGGTTTTGTTCTTGTGATGAAGTTCATTATCGTTGCAAAAAATAAAAATGGTTTGGTTCTATAAAGGTTAAAATATTGTAACACCCTAGCTCGGCCGATCATTACTTTTACCAAAATACCCTTGAGTAATCAAATAAAAAAAATGAAAACAACATCTAAAGTACCCTTTCAAACTCGTGGTGGGAAATATCTCTTAATAAATCATAAATGAGCATCAGTCTCAAGTCTACTAATAAAAGCACATAAACGAAGGAGTTCAATTGGAGGCTTCTGAAATCACTGACCCTTGTGATGATGACATCTCGAGCAGCAGCTTCCTTCTGACAAGTGATCCATATTTTCCTGTTTCCTTGCAGCTCCTGAGTGCGGGCGATGGAGTCAGTCCTAATCCTAATTTCGTTATCATATGTAAACAAACAGCTATGCACATGCAATGTTTTAGGTACATTAGTGGAAGTTATCGAGCTTACAGTTCTTGTTTACTTTATAAGTGTCTTGCATATTTTATCTTAAGATGGGGCCCTTCCTCCACTTAGCTAGCGCAACCGTCCGGTAAAATTTGTCCTAACATATCATAACATGACTGCCCTCACAATGGGGAGCATGAACTGATAACCTGCGCCTTTCTAAGGCGAACCACCCACACTATGGGGATCATGAACGTGTACATTGTGCCTATCTAAGGCAAACACCCACACAATGGGGATCCTGCGCCTATCTAAGGCGAAAACACCCACACAATGGGGATCCTGTACCGCGTGCGTACTAGCTAAGCAAGGATTAAACATGTTATTGCTTGTTCTTACTTATTATCTGGGTGATTTATGCTTTCTCGGTCGAATCAATCTCTCACACCATGGAGAGACGTTATCCAACATATACTTGCTTACTTGCTTGACAACCTAAGCTTATCAAGGATGATCTCATCCAACAGAAGGAGATCTAAACTTAAAATTTCCATATTAATATGATTTCTCCGTAGAGAAATTGATGCTATGCGTACACATGAACTTAAGAATGCACATAATCATCAAATCATAAATGCATAACTTAAACATGTCAGAACTAGTACTCAATTAATTCAAGAAAAAGGCACAATTCAGCACGTAATAAGTAATCGAGGATGAAATACTAACTAGCCCCTTTAACCAACGCACCTTGTCGATTCAAGCTGATCAACTTGCAATTAACGTAAGTAGATTATCGGTCTGCACTTCAACCCACGATCGTCCAAACTACCTGTCTCATCCATACCATCACCATAGCTACGTCACCTTCCTAGTCAAAGGAAATGTTTTAAATTTCCAAGGTTAAACATTATCATCAAGCTACTGCCCACTCCCAGTTAATTACGTTAATCATTCTACCCAGAATTCTACTACCATAATACCCTACGATCTGAACCTTCCCATTAATCTCAACAATCCACCTTTGAGAATTGCTCCAAATAATTAACCCACCAGCACTTATCATGATTACATGCATTGCGTATATATATATACATATACTGATATACATATGTATTACCATACATAGCTAATCCTATCCAGTTTAAGATCAACACAATGAACTCAATTTCGCTCATATTCATCAAAAACCCTGCCCTAGAACAATACAAAGCATGTTGGTCCTAAAGTTACACGCCGCATATTAGTCATGACCGATATGAAATAGAAACCCGTAGCTCGATTATACTTACCTGTTGAACTACGGTTTGGACGAGCTGGGATAGGGGACTGATCGGCGGAGAAGCTACAGGCAATGATGGACGGAGAGGCGGCGTGCTATCGGCGGAGAAACTACTGCTTCCGTTGGCCGGGGCTTGCTTCTGAGCTTGATTCTGATCGAGGGAGAAAGATACAACAACCGGGAGGGGAACTCACAGGCTGGGCTGGCCGTCGACCGCTAGATGAGAGGAGGTCGAGAACTCTCTTGGACTGAACCGACCGCTTCCACCACTTGGCCCACCGCTGCAGCTGAAAATGTTTGGGCGTGGCAAGGTAGAGGGGAAAGGAATTGCGGCCGGCGGCGCTCTTGTGTTTTGTTTTCGCGTATTAGGTTCCTAATAATATATTTATATCTATGTATAAGCTGGAGGGTTTAAGGGCTTGGAAGGGTCGAGCAACAATAATTGCTTAGCTTTAGGGTTAGCTAGAGTTAAGTAATTAATCATAATAACTAATTGAGGGTAAAATTGGAAATTCATGAAAATTCTAGGTATCGGGTGGGACAAATATCCCTAAAATAAAAGAGGTTAAAATAGAATGACAAAAGATGATGAATGGTGATAGGTGTGGACCAACCTTTGACTTTTCTTGGCTGTTAGAGCGTTTGTGTCTTCTTGCTGGCCTCCCTTTCAAAACAGTCTTTTTTGCTTCCAAATCTGTCTATTTTTTGTAATAAAAAGGAAAGAGAAAACGAAGAATTTGGGTCTCTCTCTTTTGGTAAGAAAAAAGAACAAATCTTTTGTCTCTTTCTCTCTTTTGTCTGTTCTCTAATTTTGTTTCGCTCTCACTCTGTATTGTATTCTCCAGTGTTATCAAAACAGAGCCGAGCCGGTCGGTCGGACCGGTAAAACCGGCACCCGGCCTCTAGCTCGACTCGAAACATCCTGAAAATCGCAATGGCTGGGAAGGGCGGGCGGCGAGCGGCCGAAACGGGTAACCATTCGAGCTGCTCAAACCGTCTGACCGGTTTTGGTCTCCTGGCCATTTGATATTAAAAAATTAAAACAAAAAAATCGATAATGCTGGAAGAGGAGAAGACGACCGGTGAAAAGGCTGGCAAGGCTTGAGATTCGTCGGCGGAGGATAAGCTGAGAATAGAGTGGAAGATTTTTTTTGGGAGGGCTGGTCGGGATGAGAGATGGCGAGGGTGGCGTCAAGAGGAAAAGGCTGAATAGGAGAGAGGAGGAAGGAAGAGATGGGAGGGTTGGTAGGGAAAGAATGGTGGGGTGGTGGGTTTCGTGTGGAGGAAAAGGGATGGAACCGGCTGTTGTGAAACACAGAGAGAGATGAGGAAGGGGGTGTGGAAGCGACGCAAGGATGGATAGGGTTAGGGTTTATTTTAGTTTATATAACTGTAATATGTATAATTATCAAGTGGTACCTGCAACGTAAATATCATTTTAATCATTAAATTGTTAAATTACTACCTTTTGTGTCTTCTATTTATGATATTATGGTTTATATGGTACCGGTTCTCTAACGGTATTTTAACGGCCCAATATCGGTTGGACCACTAAAATGCAAGCCGTTCACGTTAGCGGCTCATACTCCTGTTCGGTTTTGACAGCATTGGTATTCTCTAATATGTAACAATAGGACTGGACTTTTGTCTAGGAAGGAAAAAAAAGTAGTGTTATTAAGACCAACCCGAGCCGGTCGGTCCAACCGGTAAAACCGTCACCCGATCATTAAACCGACTCGGGTCAGTTTGAAAACCGTAGGGGGCAGAAAGGAAGGTCAGTGAGCGGGCGAAGCGGTTAGCCGCTCGATCCGTCCGACCGGTTTTTCAACTTCTGACAGCCTGCTGTGACGATTTTTTTTAACTGAAAAAAAATTTGGTTCCTGGGTTGAAAACGCCAAAAGTTTCGAAAGTTCAACGGCGCTGGAATCAGGCCGACGAGGAAGGAGAGGGGAAAAGAACAAACTCCACAGCCGGCAACCTCCATTGCCGGCTCTCTCTCGAAATTTGAAATGGAGAAGAAAGAAGATGAAGAAAGAAGGTGGCCGCGTACAGTGGCGGATCCAGGAATTCTACGTAGGGTTGTCCTCTATAAAAAATTAAATTATATATAAGAATTAAATTAAATAATTATTAAATTTGAAAATATCTAACTAATAAAAGTTTCATTAAAAGTTCAGACGTATTTCGTCAAATGATAAAATGCATTCGGTGTTTATATTGCTCAACAAATATCTCTTGACATATCCTACTAGACAAGGATATCCCATAATTGAGTTTGATCGTTAGGTTTTGAAAATAATTTGAGATAAGAATAACATTTTACTATTATATTTGGATCTAAAACAGACTAACAAATGAGTTGTAGTGTAATTGAAAATATATTAACTAATAGTGGCAGTGTCTGAAATTTAAATCACATAAACTACTACTTAAATATTATTTGTACCAATACGCAAACTACTACGGGAGATTGGATAATCATTTTCCCAAATTTTAAAAGTGTCCCACTGCCACTTAAACATTTTTTTCTCATACGCAAACTACTATTGTAGGTTGAATAATCGTGTTTCCAAATTTTAGGGGTGTCTCGGGACACCCCTAACCATGCATGTATGCGCCACTGGCCGCGTAAGAAGAAAAAGAGAGAAGTGAGAAGGGGGGCCGTCTACACTAGGGTTATGGTAGGTTTTTTAATGAGTATATATATATATATATATATAAGTAATATTATTAAATGATACCTACAAATAAATTTCATTTTAGTCATTGAATTGTTAAATTATTATCTTATGTATCTTCTATTTATGATATTATTATTTATAAGGTACCGGTTCTTTAACAATTTTTTAAAGGTCTAATACTAGTTAGACGACTAAAGTACGAGTCGTTCATATAATAGGATCATGCTCTCATTCGGTTTTGACAACATTGAAAAAACGCATAAGTATTTGTCTATTCATGCTATTTCTCGAGCTCCTTCCTTCTCTAAAGCAACTGAGTGAGAAAGGAATTAAATCTATATACTGTTGTTTCTCGCTGTTGTAATTTCTCTCTAAAATTTGGATGAAGCATAAGAAGATATTTTGTTTCCCTCTGCCTTTTCTTATCTTCCATATGTTTTGAAAACAACTGAGAGGCTTCTTTTATAGCAAAAAATGGGCGGTTTTAGGGGTGACAGTTCGGTTACCGGTTACCGGTTAACCAGCTAGTTAAACCAATAACCGGTCGGTTATCCACTAACCTGTAACCGAAATAACAGAACTTCGGTCGGTTATCGGAGGCTGGACGAAATGGTTTTTGGTCTTAAAAGTGGTTCGGTTAACCGATAACCGAGATAACTGAGAAACCGAAGAATATTTCGGGCGGTTACGGTAGGGGGAGTGGTTATTTCAGTTAACCAATAACCGACCAATCGGTTACCGGTTATAACCGAAATAAGCAAACTGCCACCCCTAGGCGGTTTGAATTGTTTTGGCCTGGACTGAATCAGGTTGTTGTGAGTAGGGTTGGAAAAATAGACCAGACCGTTTGAAAAACCATAGTCCACCCTGGATTGCATAGTTTGGTCCGGATCGTAGACCGTTTAAGTATGGTATGGTCTGGTCCATGGTCTGTATTTTGTGATGTTTTGATTTCTTGGTCTCGTTTAGATCGCCGTTTACCAGACCAAACCGTGGACTCTGCCGACTTCTCAATACGTGTTAGCAGCTCACTCGCTCACTCTCCCAACTCCCACAAGGATACTCAAGTCTTAATCTTAATTTTGAGAATCTCGTCCCCCTCCTTCATTCACAACCAAATTTCACCAGAGAGTAGAGACGATCGTGTCTCTATATGACATTATGTAAATGTTTATGACGTTATGGTACAAGTTGGGATGCTTTGACTTTGTATCTTTATTATTTACTTAGATTTGTGGTGTCAAAATTATTCATGCATATTGAAATTTATGATTGACGAAAAAACAATTTTTCTTGGCTATTGTTTTTTTTTTTTTTTTTTTGTGGTTGACTAGTCAAATTGTTAATTTTTTGTTAAGTGTGGTCTATCTGGACCAGACCGCATAGGCGTGATCTGGTCTGGACCGTGTAATCTGTGGTCTGGTATGGGGTCTATACATCAACCTCTTGGTCTAGATCGTGAACCGTGTATATGGTCTGATCTGCACCAGACCACACCGTTTCCCAACCGTAGTTGTGAGTCGGAGATTTGATTTCCTGACATGACCTCGCTAGTTGGCTTGCTCAAATGATGAGTTTTGGGCCTTGGAGAGCTCATTTCAAACTAAGGGGTCGTTTGGTTTTGGTGATACTTATATCAATGCATTGTGGTCAAATGCATGCCTTGTAATATACATGCAATTAAGGAAAATGATGTAATGTATTTTACATTGTTTTGTTTTGGTGATAGTTCTTTTACTATTCAACATGTTATATTGCTTTTTGTGAGAAAGATCACTTTTACCCTTGCTTTTATGAGAATATATATATATATATATATATATATATAAGAGTATATTTGGAACTAAAAAAGAACCCAACAATCTCCTTAAAACTATCTCAACAATCTCACGTTTTAGTAGAGATAGTACTATCACTCATTTTGAGTGATAGTTTCCATCACATCAAGCAAACAATGCATGTATTGTTTGTGCAGAAAATTCAAAAAACAATGCATTGTAACTATCACAACCAAACAATCATCAAAACCAAACAACCCCTAACCCCTAAGCACGTCTGAACTGTTTACTTTGGGCTTGAATTGAGTTGACCAGGTTTCAACTGTTAAGTACTAACGTGACAAACAAAATCACCTAATCAGCCGGATTTAACCAAACAAAAATAAATTCCAACCCGCCACATCATTAAACCCTCCTTGTCATTAAAACAATCCCAACCGATGATCCACCCCTTATTTTCTTCTCTAATTGAGCCAACCGACCCGAATCTTCTTCCTCCTACATCTGTATGAAAATTTTCCACCTTCCCTATCTTTCTTCTCTCCAGATCCGGCCACCGCCATTGCTGCTCTTAAAGAAGGGTTGATAACCCGACCTAGATCTACGAACGTACGGATTTGAACTTCGTTTCCAAGAGAAATTATCATATCATTATCCCATCTCCTACACGGACTTGTTCACTGCAACGGATTCGGTCACTTATTGTGCATCAACGGGATCGAAGGCGGCGGTTCAAATCACCTCTTCGGGCAGAGAAATCATCGAAGGCGGCGGTTCGAAGGAGTGGAATTGAAGCGTATAGTTCGACATTACAGGGATCTCTGCCGGACCCGGTTGATGAATCTCGGAGAACTACTCAGATTCACGCTCGATTTGAAGTCTTGTCGCTGCGGAAGCAAGAAAGAAGCACTCCCTAACGAGTTAACCCACCTCCGTCAAGGTTTCTGATCAGGAATATGATTTTATCGTCGTTGACGGGGAAGGCAAACCAGCGGGCAGCTCCGTAATCTAGCCTCTTGGAAATTATCAAGATTACACAGGAGGGACAAAGCATGAGGGCAAATCGACAACGAGGCGGGAGGCTACCGATCGTCGGCGGAGGAGTAGTCGTTGTTCTTGTTCTTGAAGTCGGAGGCGATAGCGGAGTGGTACACCGCGTCGTGATATGACGCCGTCCCCGATGTCAACATCTCGAGCTGCTAGGCCATCTCTACGGTGAAGCGGCCCGGAGAGAATCGAGATCTGGCCTGTTTTGTCTTCATATCCGCAGGATTCTCATCTTGATCGGGCGCCAGATGGCTCGTTGGCTTCGCGACGTATTCCGGCTCGGTGGACCAGTCGAAGAGTGGGGACTACGAACTAAAACTAAAAGAAACTGAAAATACTGGTTTATTATTCTTTGATTGATTAAAACGTAGAGACAAAGTACATATTTATAGGAATAATCCTACAAACCCTTTCCCTCCCAAACAAGGTAAACTAATCCTAGACCAACTCCTAACCGATTACTTCCTTAACAAGAAATAATAATCCTAAATAACAAAAAGAATATCCTAAATTAACAATAATAATAATAATAATGACCAAAATTAGTTTAATGACCTAGACGGTGAGAAAACGTGCACCCATCAATCCTCCCCCCTTCGAAGAACTTCGTCCCCGAAGTTCAAGCGTCGTCTTAACCCGGATCGATGAAAAAGTTATTGACGATAGCGAATAAAACGGATTTTGTTGATGCCGCCCTCGTGTACGTAACTTCCAATTACGCGCCGGCACTCGAACCATTCCAACGTCGACATCCCCTACGGCCCTACATAAGCGATCCTCATCTCGAGAGCGAGTGGATGGCTTACTCCCACAAAATCAACTCCATCAATCGACGATGAGAAGCTAGGACACTCCTCTTCCAAACCGACCCTTCCATGCTCCCCATGCAATATGGGTACTTCTATGGTCCCACGTACTCCATCTCCTTGTCCTTTGGCAAACTTACAATTGCCACTTAATGGTTGCCCTTGAACCACGGTGAACGTGGCGGCGGCGACGGGGTTGGGGCTCTTCACATGATGATACTGGGCGTGGCGAAGACGGAGCTACGGTTAACTCGGCGTCGTCCGCAGGTGATGATGATGGAGCGATGGTGTGCTCCTCTTTGGCAGCAATTGGTGGCGAAGGCGCTACGGGTAGCTCCTTCTCGTCGACGGTTGGAGGCTCCAACTTGGTGGAGTTGGTGGTGGCGCGGTGGATGACGGTGACGATAGACGATGCTGTGGATGATGAAAAGGAAGCTTCGGTCAGCTCCTTGACTTCAGTGGTGGGCGTGATTGTTGTTGCGGCGAAGATCGTGAACGCTTCGGCTACGGCAGTCGCGTTTGCAATGGTGATTGGTGGTGGTGCGAACGATGATCGCCTACGAGCTGTAGTTAACTCGGTGGCTGCGGTTGGCGATGATCGCCTCCCCCCAGTCTTCTCTCGATCGACACCGTCGACGAAGAACTGTCCCCATCCTTTGCTCCTCGCAAACTCCTTGAGTTCCTGGCGCAACACATCCCTGAATCTCTCCATCTCGTGCCTCAACTCCCCGACTATGACTGTGGTCCATGATGAGAGAGCTACGGTTAGCTTCTCGTCGGTGGCGGGTGATGAAGATAAAGCTACGGTTAACTCCTTCATTGACGGGGCCTCGGTTGACGGTCCGTCCCTCGTTAGAAACCCATCCCTAATGGCTAGGGTTTCGCCATCGTTGCCGATGGCGCTCGTGGCCTCGACGGAGGGTGGTTGCGTATCCACCTTCTCAAGGCGGTTTGTGATGGTGGCAGTGGTGGCTCGCGGGACCTCTTCCCGACATTGGTGGTTGAACGTCGGCGATGTCTGCCCTGGGAGCTGGTAAGAGCTCGGTTCCGTCAAACCAGGCTCTGATACCAATTGATGGACGATCGGTTCGTCCATCGCGTGATCGTACGAACTAAAACTAAAAGAAACTGAAAATACTGGTTTATTCTTCTTTGATTGATTAAAACGTAGAGACAAAGTACATATTTATAGGAATAATCCTACAAACCCTTTCCCTCCCAAACAAGGTAAACTTATCCTAGACCAACTCCTAACCGTTTACTTCCTTAACAAGAAATAATAATCCTAAATAACCAAAAGAATATCCTAAATTAACAATAATAATAATAATAATGACCAAAATTAGTTTAATGACCTAGACGGTGAGAAAACGTGCACCCATCATACTACCATTTTGGCGAGGAGGAGGAGGCAGTGGCGTATACAGGGGTGGCACCCCGGGCCACGGCCCAGCCCTCCTCTTGATCCCAAGTTAGTATAGCCTTTATGAATGTATCGAGTTTAGTCATTTGGCTTAGTGTTATTTTATTAATACGATTGTGAGTAATTGAGAAAATGGGTTAGATGAACATATTCAAATCACAACTTTAAATTTAGCCCAGAAATTCTAGCTACAGTGATTCTCTTCTAAAGAAAAACAAACAATGTAACCTAAATTCTAAAAGTCTAAAACGTAAGAGGCTAAAAGAACTATGAGGTTTGTTCCCTTGAAAAATTACTAGACCAGCTGATGGAAATAGGAATGAACACACAATACAAATTGATTTGTCTATTGATTTGTCTAGCGTTGACATTGCCCTTTGCAACAGCTACTATCGAGAAAACCTTTTCAACAATGGAACAGGTGAAATATGATTTGCGCAACAAAATGAGCGACGAATTTCTCACTGATTGGTTAACTATTTTATTTGAAGAAGAGTCGTATGCTATTGGTATGGATGTAGACTCTATTATTGATGAATTCGCTATATTAAAAGATCGAGATGTACTATGGATATTATAAAAAATTACTATGAATTTTTTTTATGATATCTAATTTCCTAATGAAATGCGGTTCAATACTTTGCTATGTACCGGATCCGCCGCTGGGAGGAGGAGGAGGGAAGCCTCCAGTTGTTGTTGAGGACCGGGTTGGACGAGGCGTACACGACGGCAAGCCTTAGAGGAATGAGATTAGTGGTCATTTTGTTGGTTTAGAGTTTTTGAGATTCCGACGATCGGAGATTAGTGAGGAAGCTTTTTTTAGGTGACAATGGCGTGGGGAGCTTTTGTTGTTATGACAGTTGGAAAGGGAGGAGGTGGGCGGCTCAATAAGGCAAGTTCTGCTCATTGGTTGGGTTGGACATCGGGTTTGGTGATGTGGCAGGTTACAATAGGGTGAGTTAGCATTTCTGTTAGCCACATTAATAAATGAATGACGGTATTAATCGAGGCTGACAGAAACTAACGGAAAGTGACCAAACGTAGACTGTTTGAATAATTCGAGTGACTAACATTGGAATTAAATATTTCTAGTGACTAAATATAACACTTTTTAGTAAATCAAGTTACCAAACTTGGAATTTACCCATAAATGTATTTTTTCTCTTTTTTTATCATTCCAAAATTGAGGCCCAAATTATCTAGGAGTTTATATAAATCAACTCTATTGAATTAATGAAAGGTTAGATACAATTTATTAGTCAAACCAGCGGCGGATCCAGAACACAGAAGTGCACTGGGCCGCATTTTATTAGAAAATTAGAATAGTAAAAAAATATAATGATTATAATTTTTTTACAATGTAAATTGTACACGACGGTATTTTAATTTAGCGAATGCATTAATAATGGAGTCCACATCTATACCAATAGTATACACTGTTTCAAATAAAATACTTGAGCAATCGACTAGAAATCCATCGCTCATTTTGTTGCGCAAATCAATTTTCACATGTTTCGTTGTTGAAAAGGTTCTATTCGTATTAGCTGTTGAAACGAGCAGCATCAACACTAGACAAATCAATCTACTAATCAATTTGCATTGTGTTTCCATCCCTATATCCACCAGCTGCTCTAGTAAATTTTACAAGGTAACAAACCTCATATATGTTTTAGTCTTTTACGTTTTAAACTTTTTGAATTTTTAGGTTTCATTATTTTTTTAGACGAATAACCTTTGGGGTTAGAATTTATAAGCTAAATTTAGAGTAGTGATTTTGAATATGTTCATCTGAATTATTTTTCTAATTATACCCAATCTTATTTTAAAATAACAACGACTCGAATATTTAAAATCAAAAAATTCATAAGGCCTATACTAACTATGGATCCAGAGGAGGGCTGGGCTGGGCCGGGCCCGGGGTGGCCACCCCCTGTATCCGCCACTGAGTCAAACCCTTCATTCTAAACCAAGGTTGTCAACCCGCGGGTCGACCCACTTTGACCATGACCCGGTGAGAAATTAGTACGGATATGGGGATTTTTAGTTTAGGGATTACGTGGGATTTCTATTTGATGATTGGTGATTTTGGAGATGGGTGCCCTTTCAATGGCGTAGAAGCAGAAGAAGATGTATGGGTTGATCGGTTGGTTGTTGGAGGGTTCGTCAATGATATGAGGGTTGGTGAAACTGAATGATTAAACGTTGTCATAATTTTACTTTTATCGCCCTAACTTAAAGGTGAAAATTACGTAACTGTCCAAAGAAAAAAAAATTGACATTCCAAGCAGATTTTGAAGAGTAACTCCTTTGCCAGGAAACACCCAATCCGCCGACGAGGTTCTCCGCTGCAATCACCCATTCCCGCCGGCAACATCCGCCGGCAACATCATAGCTGCACGTATTTCGTCTCAACTCTCAACCACCGGTTTCAACTTAATTTAAGGGGCTCTTCTTTCCTATTGTTTCCCACCCTTCCCTCTCTCTCCGACCTACATTTTTGCAGGTCACTCACTTCTGTCCCCTTTCTTACCTGAAAATTCAATTATGATTGGTGACATTTGCAACATTAATTGCCAATAGTGGATTTCATTCTTTCGTGAAAGAAAATGGTGGCTTTATCTTGTCCCGCCGCCTCCGCCCTAATACGATGGATGGTATGGTTTTACCTGTTTTGTAAGTGGCCAGAGTAGTATAGTGAAGAGGATAGTGGCGGGTGGTGGCGGCGACAAGTAGCGGTGGTCGAAGGTTAGGTCAAGCGGTTAATTTTTTTTATAGAATGTGTTTATCTGAATAAAAACTTTCTTAACAGTAAAAAGAGAAGGATAAATATGTACTTTTTAACTTGAAAATTATAGCGATTATATAATAGGGCGACAATTAGCAACTCCCTGATGAAAAGAGCAAAGTAGCCTTTTGTTCTTTTTTCAGTTAATGAAATTAAAAATATATTCCACCTGATATTGCCACGTCGAAAAAATCACCACGTGACCAATCATCGTTTGTCTAGTCAACAATTGTTACATTGTCGTTAAACTTTTGGATGGAATGGCTATATCTGTGTATTTTTCAAAATTTGGCTATATTTATCAAAAAGTGGATAGTTTTGGCTATGCAAGTCTATTAAGCCTAAAATTAATGCCTCGAACATCAATGATCTTCACCGGTGGAAAGATGTGTTGTGTTCTCATCCCTTGAGATATGTTTCCTATAATTATCACAGCTTCTAGCAAATTGATTGAAATTTTGAAAAATAGTAAGCGAGTAGAATCCCGACTCCAACACTTTCCTTGTTGTATGATTCCCCCTGCGGTGACGAGTTTTTTCTTCAAGAACTCAAATGCTAGAAGACATTTCTCATCAAATGATAAAACTGTATCTTCTCCAGAAGCTTAGTCGAAGGTTGATTGATTTTGGAGAAATATTTGATGAAACGTCTGTAGAATCCAGCATGGCCCATGAAACTATGAATACTTTTACTGAAGATGGTAAGGGAAGAGAAACAATTGACTCGATCTTTGCCCGATCAACTTCAATCCCTTTATTTGATATCTTGTGGCCTAGAACAATCCCCCATGTCACCAAGTAGTGGTATTTCTCCTAGCTTAAAGCATGGTTCTCGCATCAAATGAGGACCTTCATAATTGATAAACAATGATGAAAAGAATCCCCATAGAAAGAGAAATCATCCATTAAGAATTTTATTGCAACCTCCACTAAATTCTCGAAGATCTCTGCCATGCACTTTTGAAATGTGCTTGGTGAGTTGCATAACCCTACAAAAATAAGTCTTTAGGATAAAGTTCCTTATGGCCAGGTGAAAGTGATCTTCTCCTAATTGGATGGGTGTATAGGAATGTGGAAGTATCCAAACATGCCATGTAAGAAATAGAAGAATTCATGCCCAACCAACCTCTCCAGCATATGATCAATGAAGGGCATAGGAAAATGGTCCTTTCGAGTTGCATCATTCAAACGTCTGTTGTTTGAGTTGGATGAGTATTGGGTATGACAGTTATACCTCTTTTCTTCCGAGCTACTTATACCGGGCCGACCCAATGGTTGTTGGAGATTGAATAGATTATCCCAACATCAAGAAACTTTAGAACTTCCTTCTTCACCACCTCTCTCATGTTTGTATTAAGGCGACATTGTGGTTAGACCACTAGTCTATACTCATCCTCAATAAGGATCTTCTGAGTTCATAAGGATGGGTTGTTTCCTTGGATTTCTGTAATATTTTAAGCAGTGGCTCTTATGTGTTTCTTATGGAGAGCAAGTAATTGTTCCTTTTTTTGGGGGGGGGGGGAAATGAATCGACGATGACTGTGGAAATTTCGAGTTGCCGCTGAGGAAGGCATACTCCAAATGCTCTATGACACGCTAAAACACAATATCAAGCTGCGACCAAGTGCAATCGCAGAATGGAAATGCAGAATAGTGGCAAGTTCAATTTATCAATCTCAAGTCTAGATCTATTGCCTACTCCGTGACTACCTGTTATCTAGCGGGACTAAGTGTAGTGAGAATGATTGCAAACAAAAGCAGTAAGAAAGCAGGAAATAGTTCGAAGTTCTTAATCAATGAAAGAGTCACTCGGGAATGAGTCCCCCTAGCTCCTTAGTTAGGTCAAACTTGTAATTTCCTTTGGTTGATTTACTGTTTATTAAACTGTGGAAGATCCGACAGTAGCTTGGAATCTCTTAAGCTGACCAAGCCCTCTCAGATAGACTACCCGGCAGACGTCTAGTCTTCACCGGGATAGAACGCTGAGGCAATTAACACATAACTCCACTACTGGAATTGGATTCTAGTACAAAGCAGTGAATCGACTAACTCTCGTATAATCGATTCACTACTACCGATTGATGAAGCTCTAACAACCTAATCAGATTCTATCTATCTCAGGTTGCAGCAGAAATCAAGAAAAGTTGATCAGGCTTTCATTGACTCAATAAATCATGCATCAATCGATTATAATCAAACAGTATATCAATCAAAAATTCATTACAATCAATATCCCTAACACATGGAAATAGGGTTCTTCATACCCAAGTGAGAGAGAGTTCTACTCCATAGAGAGAGAGAGGAAAACAGAATACAAAGCAGTCATCCTCATAACAATGGGAAGAATATGCTCTGGGATGATAATCTTCACTCCAAGGATGAAATCCAAGCTTGATTGATGAAACCCAACTCCAAAATCACTCATAGGGTTTTTCTTCGCACTTTCTCTTTCTAGGACTCTGTTTTTGCTCTGGAAATTCCTCCATCTCTTCAAAGACCCGAAATTGGGTTAAAAACCCAGTTCTGCCCGATCACACGGCCAGGCCACACGGTCGTGTTAAATCCCCAACTGCCCGTGTGGCTCTCCAAAATTCCACGTTCAATTTAGTGACTCCAGGTACGCTACATGGCAAAAAACCACACGGCCGTGTGGAATTTAGGTATGCCCGTGTGAACTCTCTGGAAATCCCACACGGCCAAAAAGGGCCCTTACACGGCCAGTATGGCTTTGCCCGCGCAAAGGGGTTCCACATGGCCAATTCACACGACCGTGTGGAATTTAGGTCTGCCCATGTGGTTTCCTCAACTTTCGTCAAACGTCCCAACTTCGTCCAATCGACCCCGAACTCGTGCCCAAACCTTCCTTCACGTACTAGGACCTGAAATATCACAAACAAGAACAACCTAGCGTGAAATCAGCCTAAAACAAGAGAGATGAGACTCAATCGGTATAGGAATGGTGGACAAAAACATGTGTATATATCAAGTCATCACTCCAATAAGGCTTTTAGCTACATATGCCATTTGAAGACGGGGAGACCTGGTTTTTCAAAAGATAGAAGAGCACCCTTTCCCCCCATTTTGGAGAGAGGATAGCAGCATTGTTGGTGGTTCAGCATAGGAACTTTTCAAAAGAGGAAGCTTAAGAAGCTGAATCACCTCCTCTAATAGTTCTTCCTCCAAAGGATCAAATTCTTCTAGAATAGATTGTTGTTACTCAAAGACACTCCGATTTTTCCCATTCTTATCCAAGATTTATAATCAAGCATACTTTCAAGTCGTCTTCCTCTAGGAATATGGTCATGCAAGAAACAGAAGTCATTTCAATTATATCATCAATTGAGTTGAGGTAATCCTAAACATGGGAATATTTCATTTCATCATTCCGTCGGAATGTGGCACTAGCATCTCCAACTCGTGGAATGAGCTTTCCGTCATGAACATTCACTACAACCATTGCTAAGAAAGGACTGCAAAGTATTATTGAAACATCAATCTCATTAGTGTCCATGATTACAAATTCTGTTGGGAATATAAATGGTCCTCCCTTCACGTGCACATCTTGATGGATACCATGAGGGTGGCGAGCGGGTTTGTCTGCTATCTGGAATCTGGATAGTTAGCTTTGTTGGAGTGAGCTCACCTAGGCCAAGTTGTTGATAGAGGAAAAATGGCATAACATTAATGCTAGCCCTAAGATCAACCAAACTCCTTTCCACTTCTAGTTTACTGATGCATCAAGGTAGAGTGAAGCTTCATGGACCCTTGAGTTTTCGGATAAAATCTTATTTATGAGCACAACAGAGCATTCTTCATGTAGGACAACAAACATCACGTCTCCCAACTTTTGTTTGTTTGTGGAATCTCCTTTATGAGTTTGGCATATTGAGGCATTTTGGAGATGACTTCAATCAAGGGGATGTTCACATATGCCCCTTCCTCAAAAGATCCCGAAACTTTTGATAAGCGACATCTCTAAGCTCCATGTATGATAAGGAGATTTAGTTTTTATGGTGGTAGAGTTGCCTCAATTGTGGGATTTAGCTTGGCCTTCTCATTACTCAGGTTGGCTTTCATTGTGGTGTTTTGCGGTTTTCTTCTTTGGAGAGGGTGTACTTGTTTTGGTGATCTTTGAGGGTAGGGGCTCAAATTCTTTACCACTTTGAAGAGTTATGAACTTTAGTTGATCCTTCATATTATTCTCCATGTTTTTTAGAAGAGTGACAGGGGGTCTCTCACTCAACACCTTGATTAGGTTGGCCATTTGTAATTCGATGTTGGAGATAGATGTTTGTTATCCCAGCATAAGCTTTTTGAGTCTCTCAACTCTGCTTATATCTTCAGTTTGGTTTTTGGAGGTTCCACTGGTTTGAGTTTGACCTTGATATTGAGGTTGTGCTTGATATCCCGGTGGGACTTGATTATGTATCCTTTTGTCAAAGTCTTTGTTGGGGTTTGGAGTAAGTCGGTTGTGGCCGTTGATTTGATATAGTTGTTGTGGTGGATTTGCCCAAAGTTTGGGCAATTAACTCAAGCTGGAGCCTGCCTGGGGGTTGATAGTTGATGTTGGAGCAATTATGTGGTACACCCCACGTAATCAACCTTTGCTTGGCGGGAGTGACTGAAGTTGCACCAACCTATGCTATTGTGGTCCTTGCCATCACAGAAATCATACTCTAAGATTTTAGCTACTAGTGGTAAGTTTGGGTAATTCTTCAACTCAAGAAATTGCTAGGTGATTGCCTCCATTTGCAACATCATTGACTATTGGACATTACTTACAAAAACTGGGCAATGTGTTGTTCTTCTCGCCCAATTTATTGTCTTGGATGTTATATCTACATAATGTGTCATGGTTGTATCAGGCGTTGGTTGAGTAATATCACTATCTGGTGCATGGTTAATGAGGATTGTTGTAGACAGAGCGCCCGCAATTGGTATAGAAAGTTGCGAATGATGTCTTTTCTTGCTGAAGTTGGATAATGGTGTGCTTCAGAGGTGCACTACCAAGGCCGAATCTAGCGTGTAGGTCAACCCATATATCCCTACCGGTTGTAGCGAACCAAACACTGTTGCGGATGTTCTTGGCCATTGTGGTCTTGAGCCAGCTTTTGACCATAGCGTCCGCTTATTTCCAAGCATCATAATCTTCACCTCGGCCTTCCGGCGCAGTAATAGAACCATCAACAAAGCCAAGTTTGTTTTTAGCGAGAAAGGAATATGTGACATCCCTTACCCATTCATTGTAGATAGTCTCAGTGAGTAACTCTCCACCGAAAAGCTGGCTGGGATTGTCGAAGTTGAGAATTGTGAAGGGAGATGGTCGCTAGGTTGTGCCACTACCGCCACCGCTACTTTTGGTCGAGCTAAGCACGACCTCCCCTTCTTTGTCACTCATGTCGAAAGCTTGCTGTGGAATCGTTCACACCTCCGATAACATGTAGAAAACGATAGTGCAGAAGAGAGAACACAAGAGACAAGATTAACGTGGTTTCCTCGTTTGGTGAGAACGCGAGTTCTCGGCTGAGCTATTATTGATCTTAGGTTTTCAGTTAGGGAATTCTCATAATCTCTCTTCCCTTTTAAGTACACGCTGACCCAATCCTAACAACTTGAAACTCGGGTTCGCAAAATACAAATTGATCCCTAAACTTAATAATAAGTCTAGAAATCACAACATTGTAGATGAACCTCAATCCTTCTCTCATGGTGAATCATCGCTAACATGTTGCAAATCCCTCTAGATGGCGTATCTCCCAACATTGTTCCATGTGAAATATCAGAAGCTCCAAACAACGAGCTTGTTGACATCTCTCAAACCTCCCTTTCTTGTGCTTCATGTGATTCCTTGGTGAGCATCACACATGGAATGAAGATTTAGGAGGTCGGCCTGGTTTTGATCGTCAACTCCAATGAGATTTAACAGTAGAGGAGTCTGAAATTTGGATGAGGGGCTAAAATATTTACACACGAGTAGGGACAGAGCCAGCTCTATGGGAGGAGGGCCCATGCCCCCCCCCCCCCCCCCCCCCCCCCCTAAATATTTTGGTAGTCAGTTTATATATATATATGGAAGGTAGTTTTGGTGGAAGTTCTTGGTCTAGCTTAGTGGAAACCCTCATAAATTGTTACTTTACTCATAATTAGCAAGAACTCTATTGAAACCCAACATTCTGCTTCATTTTATACGCCTAAAAGAAAACTATAATAATTTTAATTCAATCAGTTTGCTACTCTAGTCCACTATAATTAATATTTTTACATGCTATTAATTAAAGATGTGTGGTGGGGGGAAGTCTATACACGTATTATTAATTATGGTGCATCGTTTACCTTGAATTCAGTGAAGAATAGAGTATGTAATCATGAGTTTCCTTTTCTTGTTTTATAACTGTTAGTTAAATTTATTGCCATACATTATCAATATGTCAACCATAATTTGATCGACATGGTAAGAACCCAGTTGATTATAGAAATATAAGTTGTAGCAAGAGATTCAATAGTGGATATGATACCACATATTAGCACACCTTCTCAAACGAAAGTCATTAACATGTGCTTCAAGTTTCACACATCTGAAATACTATGTGCTTAACAATTGAGGTTGTTAGGATTGGAATAGTAGACCTTTCTGTTACATAAGAATATGATATTATGCCAATTACCAATTTAGGATGTCAATAACTCAAATTATTGTGAGAGATTTAATAGTGAATTTTATATCATATACTAACAGAAATTATATATTAAATCTTCTATTTTGTATATCTAGATTACACTGTTTATATGAGTTTCCAAATAATTAACATTGAATTTAAATTAGTATATAATATTTTAACCGTGTTTATATATGTTATGCATGTAATATATGAATATTTTTGTGAAATATTTTCATTTCTATGAAGAAATTTTAGGTTTATTATAAATTTGACTGAATTCTATCAATTTTTTCCTTTCTAATACAAATGTTATATTTTGGCCCCTCCTAAATCAAAATCCTGGCTCCGTCCCTGTACACGAGATATTTTAACAATGGTCATCGATGAGGAAGTAGTGCCTTGCCAACTAGTATATTTTCAAATTTCTTAAAAATTTAATGTGTAAAACAACATTTGGCGGAGGGGAATAGAAAACCCTAAAGTAACTGAGTCTGAGTATTGTAGGAATCTCGCATCGTGTTTAACTTTATGAAATCTTAGCGCCAACGGTAATGGAACAAAATGGAACTTCTCCATAGTGGAAAATTCGAAAAGCGTGGGAACATGGAGGATCCCCGTATTATGTAAAGGAGAATTACAAGATATGGACCTGTTGAGTGATTGGATCCAGAAGTCCAAATTTTGGGGCTATAATACAAATTTCCAGATTTGCACTTTAACTCATAATCCAGTTTTGTGTATATTTCATCATTATAATTACAAAAAAAATTCATTATTTTTATATAGGTACTAATAATTAATTAAGACAAAAAATTTGATAATTTTTTTGAATTTTGACCAAAAAATAATTTTATTTGTAATTATGACGTAATTAATAACAAACACAACATTATTGTTTCAGATAGTCATGGATTCATCACATGCTTATCAAAATGAGTTGTGTCATCAACTATTCATTCGGTTTTATTGATAATGATGGGTGCCAATAACTGTTCATTCAGCTTTAATCATTATGAATTGTGCCATCAACCGAGAAAGAATCAATTTGGGTTTCTATAAATGAACCACCAAACTTGGTCTTTGAACTCATTCACTATTCAACCTTATTTCCTGGAAAAAAATCATTGATCCTCAATTCTCCTATCTAGCCACGCAAAACTATTTCGCCTTCATGGATTCCCCTTATAGAGAAGCTTATGAGATGGAAAGATAAGCTTACGAGAGGCAAAAAGAAGCTGATGATAGGCAATGGGAGTATGGGTGTCAACTTGAGCGTGAACGCATGGAGATGTTTATGATGTATGCAAACCATCCTCACCAACATCAAGCAAGTGAATCTCGTGGGAATTCATCAACACGGAAAATAGTGAGATGTAACAAGGAAGACGGTCACAGGCGCTTGATGCAAGACTACTTCAACCCAAAGCGATATTGGATGCCCCCTGGCTTGTTCAACCGAGTCATGAACGATGTTGTTCAGTATGATGACTACTTCAAGCAAGGGATGGATGTTGCGGGTCGCAAATCATTCTCCCACATCAGAAGCTTACTACTGCATTCAACATGCTTACCTATGGATGCTCGGCAGACTCTTTGGATGAGTCCTGTCGAATTAATGGCTGAGAGCACTATACTGTTTGTCTGAGGAAATTCTACTCGGCTATCACCAACATTTTTGGTGCTCAATACTTGGGTGCACCAGCTGTAGATGATACTTGTCACCTCCTTCATCATGCTACACAATGTGGCTTTATGGGTGTATGATTGGTTCTATTGGGAGTGGAAGAACTGTCCAACTTGTTGGGCATGACAATTTACTGGGAACTAGAAGAAATCAACCATTGTCCTCGAAGCTGTGACGTCATACGACACATGGATTTGGCATGCCTTCTTTGAAACACTTGGATCGAACAACGACATCAACAATCTAAGAGTGTTCCCATCATTTGATCAAGCAGTTCGAGGACTGGTTCCCAAGGTCAGTTATGAAGTAAATGATAGTACTTATGATTAATGTTATTACCTGGCTGACAAAATTTATCCTGAGCGTGTTACATTTGTGAAGACTATCAGCAATCCAAGTAACCCGAAAAATAAGTTGTTTGCAAGGTGTCAAGAGACTTATCAGAAGGATGTTGAGAGGTCCTTTGGCATAGTTCAACAAAGATGGGCCATTTTCAGGGGCCCTAGCCGTCCCGAACATAACATTCCTACTCTCATGGAGTACATGGCAAGGCATAACAATATTTGTGATCGACAAAGACATCATGCATTGTAGAACAACTTGATTGAGCATTTGTGGACTATACATGGAGAAGAGTAGTCATCGAGTGTGTCAAAATAAAGAAAGTGGTACCCTAATGTATTTCCTTTTTTTCCTAATGTATTTTATATATTTTCTTGTGTATTTCCTATGTTTTCCTAATATATTTCTTATGTTTGCTCGATGTATTTTCTATGTTTTCTTGATGTATTTCCTATGTTATTCTAATGTATTTCCTAAGTTATCTTAATGTATTTCCTCGTTATCTTAATGTATCTCCTTGTTATAAGCCGATAAAGAAGGTATGTGCATTAACAATTGAAGAAAAGCATGCATCAAACATAAATCTACTGCATGAAAATTACAAGGAAAAGCGTACATCAAACATACCACAAAACTACATAAAGATTACATATTGAGATCAAGAAATCTTGGTAAGAAGCCACAATGTCATTTTTTTAACTCTGCTACCAAGCCCAAGATCGAGGACTCATTTGAGAAAGATCTTATTCATTATCATCATCTCATGCCTATTCTTCTCTCTTAATTCCCTTGCCCTATCTGTTGCTTCTCTTTCAACTTCGCGTTCCTCTCTACCGAGTGCTAGCCTCATGTGTGTGTTCGAATTATCCACCAAATTGGCCATATTTTTGTCCCAACTTTCTAAGGAAGAATATGGAGTTCTTCTGTTCTTCTTATTTTGCTTATCACGACCTTCGGGACAATTGGTCACAAAAGGAGTAGGTTGAACATCGGGGCTATCACTCTCGTCAGATGGGAAACCCAATGAAGATTCACCTATTGGTGGAATGGGCGGCACAAGTGTAGTAAATTGCTAAAGAAACTTTGGACAATTTTGACAAATCTCCCAACAATTCTGCAAATGGAAATGCTTTCCGATGTCTGCCATGTAAATATTTTTAGCTCGTTCAACCTATACAATTTTAACAAATTATTTTTAACTTATATGAACAATCTAATCAATTAACAAATTAATTGCATAATAATCTTTGATTAAACTTCACTCACCACATCGTTGAGGCTTTCTCCACTCATTGGCGTTGTGCTTGCTCTCCTCGATGCCGCATTACAGGCACCACAGAACTTAAGTATGGTCTTCCATCGATTTTGCAGACCTATCAGAATGTGGAATTCTCGTGGTATTCTCGGCAAATACTACCCAAATCCCCTCCAAAACTCAGGCCCAGATTGATAATGGCTAACGGAACCGTCATCTGAAATTTCAATCCATGCTTTGCACAAACCTTGATCTTTGACCTCATTCCAATTCGGCGGGCTATTGCTTTGAGACATAATCAGGCATTTGGGAGAAAGAGATTTTTTTATGAGAAGAAGATGAGTATCACAATGTTACAATACGAGCCATTCATAATAATCTAGGAATTTCTGGGCTCATCTATTTTAGTAGTTTTATTAATTAGTTAGTATTTCATATTATTTGGGATATTATTATTGTTTAATTGTCTCAGTAGGATTCTGTTTGTTTTCTAATATGTTTAGGATTTGGTTATCTTTTTCGTGTAGGAAAGGTTACATGTTCTAGATAGGAGAAGGTAGAGGCTTCCTATGCCTATAAATATGTATCGTGTCATTCGTTTAATAATATGAGAAGATTGGAATCCAAGTAGCTTAGTAGTAGTCTTCGATCCTCTACATTTCTCTTCGTTCTAAAGCCATTCTCGAGTTCCTTTGTTTGATTCGTGAGAGACACGTTGCGTGGAAGTTCTAATATGGGAAATTCACGTAACACTTGGCATCAGAGCCTGGTTGCTCAACAACAAGGTTACAGGTTACCAACATCATCATCGCACGCCGACAGGATTGACAACCAGAGCAAATGATGGGCAAAACCCGAGCCACCAACATCGATGAGACAGAAACCTATCCCGTTGTTCGAGTTCAGGAAAAGGAGGGAAGGATAGAAACCCTCGAAGGACGAGTCAATCAACTTACCGAGCAGCTGAAGGGGGTTGATCAAAAGCTTGAGCGCAAAATCGACGGCTTAGCTAATACCGTAGCCGAAATTCAAGCTCGGACGAATGAGATCCACGCTTGAGTCGACGAAAGGTACGTCAATCTAAAGGAAATGATCGGACTCCTCCTCGCCGAGCGGAAAGGAGCGACCAACCCAGGGAACAAGGTTAACGAAGACCTCGTAGACTCCTCACCGGAACGAATTGCACTCCTTACTGCCGAAGCGAAACTGAAGAAACCTGTTCCATATCACGATGAGGTCAAGATCGTGGATGAAACTTCGCCATCGACCAGGGATCAAGGCGGCGACACCAAAGCTGGCGGCAAGACAGGCAGCGTTACGGTCAGACCGGAGTGGGGGTACATGGTCGGAGCGGGATTCGACGAGGCAGGAGGCTACGCGGGAGGACCTCCTCATGTCTCAGTGGTTCAGATGGCGGAAGAAGGAGGCGCTAACTCAAAGAAGACATGCCGACTTGGAGGGCTAGGTATACTGGGTCTAGGACCGGGAAGGACGGGATCGGCCTAGTTTTGCATTGGGGACCCTCACACAATGCACCAGCGGGGTGGGCCGAGTGTGGGCCGACCTAGAATGGTCAGAGAGGAATCATTCGCAGCTGGGCTAGGGTGCGGGACCGCGGCTGGCGGACCAGGCAGGTGGGCCGCACAAGGGCTGGGTTCGGGAAATCCAACTAGGCCGGGGGACGCAGGCTGGCCATTGGTCGGGCCGGGAAGGTATCATGGAGGATGGAGCGGAGGGCCATCTAGACCGGGTGGCGGGCCAACAGGCCCAATGAGCGGAGATGGGCCCAATGGAGGATAGGGGAACGGACCAACAAGTCGAACCGGCGGAGAATGGAATCAAGGGGGTGGATGGTCGAATTGAACTGATGATCGACCCGGGTATTTTCGGCCCAAAGAAGCTCAACTGGAATTTCCAAAATTCAATGGAACCGAAGATCCTTCCGGGTGGTTTGCCTACGTGGAACAATTCTTCAAATTTCAGGGAACACACGAAGATTACAAGGCTCCTCTAGCGTCTTTTCATCTGGAAGGAGACGCAAACCAGTGGTGACACTGGCTCGATCGAGCTTACCTGGCGTCTGGCATGGTGATCACGTGGCCACGATTTTATGAAGAGTTGTGGGCATGATTTGGGTCATCGGAAAGCACCTCCAGTCATGAAGCTTTGGCGAAGTTAAGCAGACTGGATCCCTCGATGACTATCTTTTGACATTTGAGAAATTGGGGAATCGCTGCTATGAATGGCCGGAGGAGGCTCATGTGGGGTCCTTCGTGGGCGGTCTTAAACTGGACATAGCCGACGCTATTCGCATGTTTCGACCAACAACGGTAAGAGATGCAATTTGCCTTGCTTAGGTGAAAAATGATGAGCTGGTCAAACATCGTGGATTGTCGTGGAATCCTCCAACGCGGCAACGATGGAAGCCGAGCAAGAGACAGGAGCGCCGCCGCTCGAACAGGTCTGCCGCGCAATCTTAATGCTTGCAGGATGTCACCGGAAGAAGTTGCGCAACGCAGGGCCAAGGGTCTCTGTTTTCATTTTGATGAACGCTTCACAATCGGTCATCATTGCCCTAACAAGAATGTGTTGCTTATTATTGGAGCGCGCAACGAGAAAGAGGAGGGTTGGTTCATCCATGAAGATGACCAACCTTGAGGGCAAGGTTGCGCTTAAGGGGGGAGGATTGTTACGATACGAGCCATTCATAATAATCTAGGAATTTCTGGGCTCATCTATTTTAGTAGTTTTATTAATTAGTTAGTATTTCGTATTATTTGGGATATTATTATTGTTTAATTGTCTTAGTAGCATTATGATTGTTTTCTAGTATGTTTAGGATTTGGTTATCTTTTCCTTGTAGGAAAGGTTACATGTTCTAGATAGGAGAAGGTAGAGGTTTTGTATGCCTGTAAATATGTATCGTGTCTTTCATTTAATAATATGAGAAGATTGGAACCCAAGTAGCTTAGTAGTAGTCTTCAATTCTCTACATTTCTCTTCATTCTAAGTCTATTTCTCTTCGTTCTAAAGCCATTTTCGAGTTCCTTTGTTCGATTCGTGAGAGACACGTTGCATGGAAGTTATAATTCGGGAAATCCATGTAACACAAAATTGGAGAGAATTGAGAGGAAGAAAATGAAAGTGATGAAGTAGAAGTGAAGGAATTGGTTGTATTTATAGAAAAATTGGGCAAAAAATAGTTGTTGGGGCTTAAAGAGCCGTTCGGAGAGAGTCGTCGCGTGTGTAACGTGTGTAGCAGACGTCTGGACAGGATTGGTGGAGCACGCGACTGGCGCGCATGCGATGCGCCCCCCCCCCCCCCCCTCCGAAGCGTCTGTTCCCCCTCCCCCTTGTGGTCCCACCTTCTTTTGGACTTATTTTGTGTTCCAAAATTGAACCCAAATTTAGGATCAATAGGAATTTTTAGTATTGTAAAATTCCTCCTTTGATCACTTCTACTATGCTATATAGTATTGATGTTTTAATGTACAACTTGAAGTTGTACCATAACATTAAATGTATAAGTTTAGGTTGTACCATAAAGAAATTTGTACAATTATGTTATGGTACAACTTTACAACTTGAAATTGTTCCATCACATAAAGGTACAATAAGTTGTACCATAAAAGAATTTGTACAAAATGTATATGTACAAGTTGAAATTGTACCATAACGATAAATGTACAATTTCAACATAAAGACAAAAACTTATAACACCAATACTATATAGTATTGTAAAATTCCTCTGAACCCCCACTAAAATGGTCTTAATCCAATTTTTTTGAATTACAACCCACCAAGTCTAAAGATGGTCTTACGTTTTGGCACCCTAAAAAAGAAAAACCAAAGGCAAGCCTCGATTCTAGGGAAGCATTTCAGCTATGGTGTGCGTGGCCGTGGACCATTACTTCCCCCCATTTAGCGAATCGTGCGCTTTGCGGATGATGATGGCTTCTGTTGTGTCAGGTTCAGGCGGCCCAAGAAAAGGAGCTACGGCAACGAAGAAACGGGCAGAGCAGATTCTCTGGTCGAAAGAGGAGGAGACAACCCCCTGCTACTTCCCTTCCGAACCAGAAACCTTTCTCCGGCGAATTTGGCAGCTTCAGAAAAATGGAGATTTTACGGTAATCATTCTTCTTTCGGCAATGCAGTCGATGTGAAATACAACATAGTTAAGAATCGGAATTTCTGTCTGCTCATTGCATTTTCCTTTCCTTCTTTTTGGTGAATCTCTTTGCTTCATTTGCTTATGCACGATTTTTCCCCCTCAATGTTCCGTCGCCATATTAGGGTTACGTTTTAGTTCAATGCGACCATAATGATAGCCTGCCTTTGTTGCTACTCCTCCAGCTAGCCTCCATGGCCATTTGCCCCAGCTGCTATGCTTCTCCGGCCAAGATCTTCAACCAGTTAGACGCATTCATCTTATCCAGAGCTTCTATCGTATTGGTACATCTGGGGAAGAAAGACTCCCAATCGAGCATTTCATCAAACATCAGGTGTGCACTAGAATATACTATTGCTTTTATACACATTCAGGAAGATCATGATATGATCAAAATTGAGCTAGAAATCCTCTCCCAGGTGGGGTCAGGTCAATATTTGTTTCTCAAGGTAAAACATTGTAACTTTCTTTTGTACAGATGCAAGATTTTGGGTTCCTGAAAGGATTCAAAAACTTGTACATGTGCTTTCGCATGTCAAAGTACCTATATAAGGAGAAAAAAAAGATGAAAGAAGAGGAGGAGGACGACGAGAGCGGAAAGAGCAACAGTCAGAAAAGAAGCAAAAGAAGCACAACTTTCTCAACACGCAAAACCTCCTCAAAAACCTAATCTGGGACTTGATCATAGTCGCCATTTTCAGGCGACCGGTGCCCTCCAAGACCTGTTCTTCCTGAAACCAAACCCCAAAAAATGAACATTTTACATCTCAGTCCCAATTTCTCTCCATCTATCTCACTGGAAACTCTAAGAATTCAACACAAAGGAAGAGTCATCATCAGCACCTGTCAAATCATAACCAGTGCCGCCAGCCCGAGGATCTGGGCCACTCCTCCAATCCAATGCCATGTGGTGCATAGCCGGCCCCCGATTGTGAATCATGAAAGGTGGGCCTCCTCCCATGGTTTGATGGTTGTCATCATTCTCGCGTACTGGATTTCTCCCAGTAGATTCAATTTGGGAAGGGAAGTTCATGCCCGATAAGGATGGTCCCCCACCAACCGGAGATGGCAACTTACCAACAGTAGAAGCAGCATCTATTGGTCTCATATTACTAGTACCACCACCGTCCTTGTAATCAAGAGTGAATGTTCCTACAATTACCTGTGCAGCAAGACTCAACCGTGGTTTTCAAGAAAAATTCTTACAAACACTCAAAAATAAAGAACCAGCCAGCCAGACAGGCCAGTTAGTTGGTCCCAAGTATAATGGTTCATATACCTGAACAGCACCGGCAGCAATTAGAGGTCCACAAAGTCCTCCCCCAATAATATGGCCATCGGTTCTAGACAGACACACACTGAGCCCACCAGTTCTACCTCCAGTTTCGGACCTTATATAAGATCCACCCAGTGAAATGATGTCGAACCGACCCTGCAGGAGAGCATCAGGTACATCATCATCATCTTATGACTTGCCATCAGCAGCTACATCCAGTTTGTGTTAACATCCATCCATCTAAAAAGGTCTAAGTTAACACTTGTAAGAATTTTCCGAGTATTCTAAACAAACATAGACCCCACTTTCGGGCACCACGCATCGGTGTCTTTTTGCTTTTTCCATTCTCCAGATGTTATAAGATAGGAAAATTAACGAACAAAAGGAACTATGATCACAAGACCAGTTCTTTTCATTTTTTTTCCTGTCCCACTGTATCAAATATAGATGATTGTTAAGGACCAAGGATGTTGGATGCTAGGCAAGATAAATTCACGGTTCCACCAGAGTAAATGTTCAAGCCTGAATCTATACTGGGATCCAAGGACACGTTTGACAACTCAAAAAGCAAGAACTATTCCAATTTATAAAATGGAATGTTCTGAACATGCGTTGTTGTTCTGCTAAAAGTCAAACTGCCATGTGCTACACTAGCAAGGACAGGCCACAGCCCACAGGTATATGAAAAGGGATTTCAGTCACCCAGATCCCACACTAACCAGTGAACCAACAGAGATCGTGGGAGACAGTTAAAACCCCATGATCTAGCGATGCACTTTGGGCACCCAAGCTACTAAACACTACTTTTCTCTCGGCCTGTATTACTATCTTATGGTAAGCAAATCCTTTCAAGGAATCATAACAGTGTGTTTTCTGAACTTCTCTTTATCCATGTCCTCCTGTATGTGAGCTTAATGTGCATCAACTATGAGAGTTAGAAGAAGACAATGTCAAATACCTGATAAGTGATGTTGCCTCCTGATGTTGCTGGCTGGCGAATCGATGCACTTGAGATTACACCAGATGCAGACAAAATGCATGTCTCACTCTTACTTTGTTGCATGAACATGTTAATTTTGAGGGCAACATCCTGCAGAATAGATAGATAAACAGAATGAACTTACATTTCTAAGAGTAAATATTAGATTTCATCACTGGCTGGCCAAAAGTAGACCACACAAAACGTTGCGATGTACTGCTCTTTGATTATACATATACATTTGGTAACGACCAGGGTACTCCTAGAGTACATCATACTCCCAAGTGATAATGCACATTAGATGTACTTCTTTAAGCTTAAATAACTCAGAATCGTCGATTATTATTTTTTAAACTTAAGGAAGGTAAGTTGATGATAGATTTATTACCATACACTCCTTACCGTCGACATTTAAAGAAGATTGAATAGATTTTGACAAGTGCAAAATGGATGCATGTATCAATTGATAAGACTAAGACTTAAGAGGATTCACCAACAAGAACCCTAAATGATTTAAGGCTCCAATATATTTATGTGCCAAGAACCAACTCATCCCAACGACTCATAACACTCTCGCAAGAGAACCACGTTGATGACAAGTGAAAAACTCAAAATTCTCGAAACAAAAATAATCCTTCACAAGGACAGGCAACTTCCGATATGTGTGCACGATGCATCACTAAATGGAATGAAGAACATATCAATGACAACGGATTACCAACAGTTTTCTAAACAAAAGGTGCATGTATATAAGATGGACCATTTCAAAGTCAAAGGTATACACTTAAGCACCCAATGGTCAGGAAACAATGAACGAATTGACTAGGCTGGACCAACATATACAAGGGAAGAAAAAATTGTCATTCCTTTTTACAAACATACAAAAAATGTGTGGTCGACTCTCAGTGTAACCGAAATATGAGTCCTCCCAATTTCAAATCTGTGTTATATACTGCTTAAGAAAAGGATTTCAAACTAGCAGATGCTAATGACATGTACAGGACAATTAAATACTATCACTAGAGTACTTCCATACCTCGCCAGCAGCTACAGAAATAATATGTGGAGTAAAACCCAGTCCGGTGTTACCTGCATGAATCCATAAGTACAACATCAGCAGCAGCTCCTTATGAGCAACCGCAACAAATATTTCAAAGCACATACATTACCAAGCCAGGAGATGCAAAAATACTTGATATTCAGGGATCCAGCCCAAATTCGGCCTAAATTAAGTGAGAAAATTGAAAAATAAGCAACTAACAATCCCTGGAGGTACACAATTCCCTCCAGATCTAGAGGCTAGCCCTATCCTCCCGATAATGATATCCACCAGTCCAATCACAAAGCCCTGCTGAGACTGCTGCAACCATCAACTAGCAAGTCAAGTCTCCTAATTATGCTCTTATTTACGTGAATTGTTATATTGTCACTAGCAAATAGACACAATTGTTACCAAACAAGCTCTACGTTTACATTTTCAAAAGATACTCAACTATTGACTTCGCAAGGTTTTCTTCGCCATGGCATGAACAAAATCAGGATTTGAATGTTAGGAACCCAAGTGAAAGTAGAGGACGTAGTGCGCAGAGAACTAATGTGAAATACTACATGACCCAATCAGAGCAATCACAGAGTAATGTAGAGTGTGCTGGCTGCAAGGTAAAAAGAGTAAAGTATGAGAGAAGGCTTAAGTTATTGTCGGGCTAAATTTTACTCAAGGGGTCAAAAAGGTGTCGAACTTTCTACATACCCACTTTGATTCGTCAACATAATCGAGTCTCCTAATTTTGGAATATCAGTGGTTAACAAAAAGTATAGTCACGTAAAGAAGGTCAATGTCAGTCATTCAGGACATTGTGTTCAATCACTAAGGTTGGATGAGTCAAAAAGGTGTCAAACTTTCTACATACCCACTTTGATTCGTCAGCATAATCGAGTCTCCTAATTTTGGAATATCAGTGGTTAACAAAAAGTATAGTCACGTAAAGAAGGTCAATGTCAGTCATTCATGACATTGTGTTCAATCACTAAGGTTGGATGAGTCAAAGACTATCCGGCCTCCTTTTGACCCGCCGCAACAAACACAAAGAGCTTTTTTCTTTGGACAGGTCTCAGAGTGACAAACAACTCCAGACGAAGTTCATACTAACGCTTAGAAAAGGTGAACAGTCATAAACATTCAATAAAGGAATTTAGTTTTATGAAATATATTCGGCATGTGGTAATCAAATCAAAGCAGTAATGGCGGAAAAATGCAAGCTTATAAAATATTAGCTTATAGATCCTCCAAAATTGCATATAACAAAAGAAAACATGAGTTGCCAAAGACAATATACATAGTAACCAGAGCTAAACATCAGCACTACTCGATCAGAGACCGCAGAACTTCAGCGTAACCAAAGGGAAGGAATCTAGAAACCAGTACAAGAGAACAAGAATAAAAAAAACCTGGGCAAATACCCAAAGCTAAGTTTATATACGCAGCTCAAAGATAATGGTCGGTTTAAAAAGAAAAACTCAGCCATGATACATCATGTCCAAACAAATAAAATTCTCCGTTTACTATCCTACACATTCTTGAAGAGGAAAATACAAAAGCATGCTCTAGTGATACTTGCTCAGTGATACTTGCTCAGACCAACCACATCGAACACTCTAGTGATACTTGCTCAGCTGCGCAGAGTTTTTTTTTTTTTTTTGCAATATTCAAATTAACAAACAATTCATGCAACAGAATTCATTCAAATCAACAGTACAATCTGGCTGAGTGAAAATATTTGGCATTGAGGTAATCAAATCAAAACAGTGAAAGCACAAAAAATGCTAGCTTACAGAAAATGAGCTTATAAGCCCTCCAAAATGCGAAAAACGAAAGTGTATATTTACTTCAAGAGAAAAGATAACGCAATAGATAATATGCTTCATCGTATTGAAAGCAAACATCAGTAGATAATATGAACTTCATCGTATTCAAAAGAAGGAATCTAGAAACCAATACAGGAAAACAATATAAAGGTTTTCTATGCACGTACTCAAAGGTACCTTGTTAAAAGAAACACAAAAACTCGACGATAACACTTCACACCCAAATGAAGCGCGAATTCTACACACTCATGAGGACGAGAACATATTTACCCCCAAATTCGTCAATCCAGCCATAAACAGATTTTACAACAAAATGATCTACCTGAAACGAGAATGTCCAATCTTTTATTTTGGAAAAGAAAGCAACCCAATTGGAAGATCCCCATGAATCCACAGAGATCCAAACAAAGAACTATGCTTGAATCCAGTGCGTCAAGAAACAAAGTGAAAAATCTTTCCAGTACACACAGAGAGAAAACCGTTACATATGCCGACACAAAGCAATTACAAGTTTGCAAGCCAACCCGAAGAATTCTTGGTTGCATATTTTTCATTATCAGAGAACATTACTCGAAAGTCAAAACCAGGAATCCAGGATCCACAAATCCGAAAGGCCGCAAATGATAGAGCCCCATCAACCTGGATATATAATCCAGGAACACACGTACAACAAACGAGAACGAACAAATCCCCCACAACAAACAGAACAGAAACACCCACCAAAATCAATTGGAGCAAACCTTGCGCTAGTAGCAAATGAATATAGCTTCAGATTATACTCAGCGAGGAAGTCGCATGAATCCAATACTAAGGGGAAAGCCAATTGAAAAAAGATATAACCCGATTGAGAGAAAGCCAAACGGAAAAAACTGTAATAATCAATAACAAAATAAGACGAGGACAGGACAATAAAGAAATCGAGAAATCGGATGGGGAAGAAAGAGAAACGAACCGGGAGTACCCAAGTGGTGGTAGGACTTCTTGGAGAAGCCAGGATACGAAGCAGAACCGCCGCCGCCGCTCTCCCTCTTCTCCCTAGCACTGGAAGCAGAAGAAGCCGCCGCCGTCCTCTTGGCCGCCAAAGCTTGCTCCGGAGTCACGTACTTCCTCGGCCTACCCCTCTTCCTCCTGACCGGATCGACCGGAGCCGCGGACACTGCGGCTGAGGAGGGGCCTATGGAGTGAGGATAGACCATGTGGTGAGCGGAGGCCGAGTCGGAGCCACCGCTGCTGCTGGGCGGGGGAGGGAGGAGACCATTGGTCGGAGAATGAGTGATTGCGCCGCCGCCGGCGTTGAGATTGTTGCCTGTGGGCGGTGCTGAGGAGGAGTAGTAAGATGGAGTGAGAGAGTGATGGTGGTGTTGGTGATGGTGGTGAGGGGTATCGTCTGGTTCCATCTCTCTCTTTTTTTCCTTTTTCTTCCAATTTTTCTTTTTTTCCCCTTTAGAGAGAGAAAGCTAGAGAGAGAGGGAGATTTCTTCCAATATATATACTGTTGGTGGTTTTGATAGAATTCTACAAGGGGCAAATATTTCACTCGAAACAAGCTGTACAGGTGGCGATGAAACACTATGCACTACAACGCAACTTTCAGTATAACGTGGTGGAGTCGTCAACTTCAATCAGGAAGATCAGATGTTTGATGCACAAGGAGGACAAATGTCCTTGGATGGTGCGGTTTGGATGTCGAGAAATGGGAGGCGATTGGAGCGTGAGAAAGGTCGAGTTGGTGCATACTTGTAGCAGTACGACTCAACCGACGGATCATCGCCATCTTGATGTCGACGTGATATCTGAGGCCGTCAAACACTTGGTACGTGCCCAACCAAATCTGAGTGTTCTAACTGTTCAGGCCGAGTTGAAAGATAAGTTTAATATGCAAGTTACTTACAAGAAGGCTTGGTATGGGAAACAAAGGGCATTGGAGAAGTTGCATGGAAATTGGGAAGAATCCTATGATTTTTTGCAAACATTCTTGCGGGTGGTCAAGAGAAAAATGCCAACATCGATGATTCATTGGGTAAGAGTTCCTTCGACTCAACCAGGTCATTCAATATTTCAGCGAGTATTTTGGGCTTATGGACCGAGTATAGATGGATTCAAGAATTGTCCAGGCGTTATGGTTGTTGATGGAACATTTCTTACTGGGAAGTATAAAGGAGTGCTACTCATAGCGAGCTCATTTGATGGACGGAAGAAGATTTTTCCAATTGCATTTGCCATAGTGGAGAGTGAGAATACTGATAGTTGGCCATGGTTCATAACTCACGTTCAGGGTTTGACTGATCGAAATGATGTATGCATCATCTCAGATAGACATGCAGGACTCTATGAAGCCATGAATAACATCGGAAGAGGTTGGGAGTGGAGGTGGTGCATGCGACACTATGCAAGCAATTTGCAAAGGAAGACTAAAAGCAGAATTATGTATAATCAACTATTTCGAGTCGGTAAGCTTTCTTCATATAATTTTGTTACTTGTTTTCATGTAATTTTGTCATGAATTTATCTAACCCGTGTGGTGGTTTATTTTATTTTGTTAGCCGGAGAAAAACGGTTGGAGAAGTTTGATCGTCAAGTTGAGCAATTTAAGAAGGTGGCCGCTGATAGAAATATTTCATGTGATAACTGGGTGGATCAACATCCGATTCGTTGGAGTTTAGCACACGATAACTACAATGGTGGGCGTCGTTGGTCTATCCTGACATCCAACATGGCAGAAAGCGTCAATGGTATTTTCAAAGGTATTCGTGCACTTCCTATAGCTTCTCTTGTGCAACATACCTATTGGCGATTGGTGGAGAAATTCGATAAGTACAGGTTGGAGACAGGAGCAGAAATTAGGAGTGGTCCTTCACAATTCTCCACCAAGTGCGAAGAGCTGATGAAGGCGTGGTCACAAAAGGCAGTTGAACATTCTGTGACAGCTCTTGATCGAGCTCAAGGCATCTATGTAGTTCAGACTCCTCCCAACAATTTCAACATGACGGGGTCAAACACACTCACAGTGCACTTTGACGACCCCAACCGGACGGGATTTTGCACCTGTGGTAAATTTCAAGGAAATAAAATTCATTGCTCTCATGCCATTGCAGCTTGCAACCGAATGGGTGTTAATGCGTATAGGTTTGTCAACAATGTCTACAAGCTGGAAACAGTGATGGCTTGTTATGGGACAAGTTTCGCACCTCTTGGTGAACCTAAGGGTTGGAAGAAGCATAATGACCCTACTCTCCATCCTAATCTGGACATGATTAGAAAGCCGGGGAGGCCAAGATCAACACGAATTCACAACGAGATGGATTGGCCAAGGGAGGGTTCATCACAGCAAGTGTGTAGCAACTGTAACCAAGCGGGACATAATGCATCACCCTGTGGTCGCCAAGCAAGTGGGAGTGGGAGCAACCGAAGAGGGAGTGGTGGCCAACGAAGTGCGAGAGGTGGTAGAAGAGGAGGAAGTAGAGGGAATAGACGTGGCTGAGAAGTTAGTTCGAATGTAGCAGTTGTTGTCTTTCTTTCAATTTATCTCGCAGAAGTTGTTGTTGTTTGGAGTTGTTGTTGTTTGGAGTTGTTGTTATTTGAAGTTGTTGTTGTTTGAAGTTGTTGTTTGGACTTTTATGAACTGAACTAGTTGTTGATGTTTGTTGGTTTTATATTTAAAGTCTCAATTTAGACAATAGCACTAAGAACATCAGATTAAAAATAGTCCAAAATAAGTACATAACAATAAATAGTCTCAAGGAAGTACATAATAATAATGCATAGTCACAAAGAACATAATAATAGTCTCAAGGAAGTACATAATTACATAACAATAAATAGTCCTCAACCACCACGCCGATCACCACGACGACCACCGTGCTCTGCCACTAGATGGCCGCCAGTACCACACCTCGCTGGCCTCCTGTCTCGTGGAGACAACTACTCATCTCTCTCCGGCCCATCATCCTGATCCTGTGTGCCGAACATATCATCTACTTGAGACTGAACATGCTCATCCGGTGCACCCTCTCGTCGCTGCTGCTCATATGCCCAATGAGATGTCTGGAAGTCCTGATCCTAAAGCTGCTGATCGACACACTCCCACTCATCGACGTCCAAATGCAGGCCTGTACTACCTGATCCCATGTGCCCGCCTCCCATCGTAGTATGCTGCGGTGTGTGAAAGCTATCCTCCTGTGGCTAAAACTGAGGGCCAGAGGAACTGGTGCCTGCCTGAAATCCGGTAAAAGTAGGCCTGACTAGCTGGATTGTGAAGGTCGATGTAGGTCTGACGGGCTGACGATCTGAGTACCTCACTCCTCGAGGTACGTCACGCTGCTCACGTCGCTGTCTCCTCCTCCTGAGCTCCTCTGTGAACTGTGGCGGTGGCACGCCCCAGGCCGATGACTGAGTCCTACGCTCTGGCCAGCTAGCTAAGCTGCGCTCATCGGGGTACCGCTGTATCGGCTCTGTATCAGTATGTTGGCGATCACTAAAACCTAAAGCTGTAACCCCTGCCGCCAACTGGTCAACATACTCCCCCATCTGGTCGTATGTTAGCCCTCCTGATCTCATCCCATCACATAAACCCTGCTGAACGGACTCCATGGAGTCGTACTGCAAATTTAAATGGAAAATATCAGAAATTCTATACATCTAAAAACAATTAAAACACAAATTTTAATTACTAAAAAAACTCACCGCTGCGTTCAGTGCAGCAACTCTCCGTGTGCCTGAACGTCTAGTGACATCTCTGTACCACTCTAGATGCTCCAAGTGGTAAGCTAATTCTTCGTCAGTGTAGCTCGTCTGCGCTACGAACTCATGTCGACGGTCCCACAGCTCAATCGACTCGCTGGCTGCCTGTATGAACTGCTGTCCACGTGAAGGCCCATGTTGTCCCTGACGAAGAAAAAATCTAATCTCAGCCGCGGAATGTGGAGGATAAGGCCGATCCTGTCTCATCCCAAACTGTCCGAGCACGCGATATGGATGATGCCACATCTGCGATGAGAAGCAGATCAACGGAACAACTGCTCGAAACGTGTGGGACTGGAGCACAGTACCGATGTAGTCCACACCTCTATGATAGTACGGACGCCACTGCACACAAGGATTGGTCACATAATTACTCCTAAATCTATAACAAATCAATTAAAACTATTCTATAAAACGAAATGATATATACTAACCACGAATGTCGTGCACTCGTCAAACCACAACTTGTACAAGTAGAACTGATCTCCATGCTGACGGGTGTGGGCCGGAAGCCACCGAAGGCCACATGGCACTGCGTCCTGAGTAATCTGCTCACCCGTCACCGCATGTAGTGGTGATGTATGAGGAAACCGCTCCCACGTCCAGATCATCAGCAAGGCGGCCCATCCACCAAAGTCACCACCCAGTGAAGAAGATGCCGTCATCTGCAGCGCCGATCTACCCATCTCACGGTACAAGTATGACAACACAGCTGCTCCCCGAGCAAACCTCCCCGCTCTGTGCCAATCCTCCACCAAAAGTAGGTACTGCAGGTGGACTGAACCTCCAGACCGATCGGAGAACAAGACACCTCCCATCAGAGACAGCGCATACACTCTTGCAAACTGCTCTATAGTCTGGGGTGATGCAGAAAGCGGCAGCTCATCGAAAGTCTCCCGCAGCCAAGAAATCCGGATGACGCCGCCACCAAGATCAGTAGGAGCCTGTCCTAACAGTCGAAGACACATACCTGACCAGTCCTCGTCGGGTATGTCTACTACGACGGCATCACCGTCGATCGCTAATCCGGTGAGTGTCGCAACGTCCTCTAGGGTGATCGTCACCTCACCGAACGACATGTGAAATGTCGATGTCTCGGGTCGCCAACGCTCTATGAGCGCAGTAATCAAACCCGGATCACTGGTAAGAGGAGCTAGTGGCAGAACACTAGACAGGCCGGCATCAACGAGATACGGCAGGTACAGTGGATTGTATCAGACTAAATTTCCAGTATGACGAATGTGGAATGGTCGATCACCAGCCTATAATTAATGCACAAAACTATATTAATTCAATTCCTTCAATTCACCTAATATTTATATTTATATATCTAAACTAAACTTTTTCTAATATAATATAATCGTAACTTAATCTAATTCTATTCCTAATTTAATTTAATTCCAATCGTAATTTAATTTAATTCTATTCTATTCTATCATATTATTCAGCTAATAAAACTATAGAAATAGTTTGAAAAAACTTACCTCATTTGCCCAAACTGCGTCGATCCGATGGTGACCATTCCCCCAAAGAAGTTCTGGATTCATCGGAGCAGTATCGATCGTCGCAGGTGGTGGTCTCGTCGAACAAGGATCGATAAGCCTAGGAACTGGAAAAAAAAATATTAGAACATAAAAAAAAAATATTAGAACTGGAAAAAAGTGGCCGCCGGCGAGATTCCGGCCGCCGCCGGCGAGAGAAAAAAACTCACCCCTGTACCGTTCGCCGCCGCCGCCACGCCGCCCTCGGCCTCTTCCTCTGCCGCCGGGGGCTTGTTGCTCGTCGTCGGACATCCTGCGTCGCCGCTGTTGCTGGGGCGCTGCCGCTCTCTTCGCCGCCCCGCCGCCTGGGTCTAAGGCGCTGCCGCCTTTAGCTAGGCTTCGCCGCTCGGTTATTGGCGTCGGCGCTGGTAGGGTGAAGGAGGGGATGGAGGGAGGATGAGAGGAGGTGGGTGGTAAGGGAAGGGATGAATGGGTGGGGTGTCTGGTGCTGGACGAGGGAGGGGAATTAAAAAACAAAGGAATCCAGCGAGGGCGCCCCAGTCTATGGCGTTGGCGCAATTTGAAATTTTTGAAAATTTCAAATTGCGCCAACGCCATAGACTGGGGCGCCCTCGCTGGCTTCACCTTTAAAATCTCTATTTGCTGAGTCTCGGGCGGCGTCGCCAACTTTCCTCATCAAAACACAATATTGTTGTAAATACTTTTAAAAACACAATATTCGTGGTAAATTAAAAAAAAACAATATTTAGCGAATTAACCCGCTTTTTTTTGTGTTTTATGGTTTTTCCCAAAAAAAAAAAAAAGGACGCGAACGTTTCTTAGCCGTTGGATCGGACGCGCGTTGGTTCTTCTGACTTCCAGATTTTTTTGTTTGACACGAAAATAAACGAATTAAATAGCATTTTATATTAAGTTCTGCAAGCTGCTTTTCCATTAATCATCTGTTTTATTTAAACAGAGAAGGTAGAAAATGGTAGTAATTTGTTTTTTGATGGGAATGAAAATATGGAATTAGAAGTAATTTGGGACACGTTAATTGTATTTAATAATTCATATTATTATTATTATTATTATTATTATTATTATTATTATTATTATTATTATTAGGATTTGGGGTGGCGGAATGAGTGGTAGAGTTGGCAGCAGAAGCAGATTCCGGGGAGAACAAGTGGCCCTTGATTTCTGCCTAAAACTTGGACTTGGAAATTCGATTGAAAATAAAATATTTCTTTTTTACTATTTTTAGTTGGGTCTTAATCTCCGTTTAAAGCGCATCATTGAGTAAAACGTGTTTAAATTGTAAAGCACCCTCTCTTTTCTCTCACTCAGCAAATCTGAATTATCTTCCATTAACGAAAAAAGGCTGAAATGTAATTTCTTTTTTGGATTATTACTGGAGTTAAAGAATCATAATTCCAGATAAAAGAAGTTATAGTATTGTAATTAAACTCTTTCCTAAATCCCGGCCGAAAAGAAGTAAAGAACACTTCTTCACAAATTTGTTTCTTTTCCTTTTTCGAAGTTTTCTTGGAAGAAAAAAAAAAGAGAGTAATTGAAATTGAAATTCTTTTCTGCCAAAATTGTGAGCAAATGAAAATTTCCTTTTCTCGGTAAAACAGTAATTGAAATTCTAATTCAGATGAAGAGGTTGCAATCTGCCACCTATTCAGATAAGGTATTGATAAATCAGCACGTATCAAAACAAAAATTAATTCATACGCTAAATTTAAACAAAATTGCAAGTTTGGTCACTTGAATTACTAGTAAATTTCACGTTAGCCACTATAATTACTTTATTGTAAAAAAAAAAACACTATAATTACTTTATTTCATTGGTAGTCACTTAAATTAGGTTTTCAGTCCAAGTTTGGTCACTGACTGTTAGTATCCGTTAACTTTTGTTGATGTGGTGGTCAACTATAATAGTTGATCGCTAAATGAGTGACGTGGCAATTAATAAATTAATAAAATTTAATTAAACTTTTCTAATTTCCAACTCATTTTTACACCACCCATTGACAAAAAAAAAACCAACTTCTTTTGCCCTTCCTTTCCCTTTCCCTTTCCTCTGCCCATGGACGAACCCATCCATTTTCTCGGCCAACTCCTTCACCGTCTTCTCAAACTTCCACCGATCCGGCCACTTGAGCAACGACACGAAATCAACCGAATTGGTGGCCCCACCAAGCTCCGCCGCCTTCTTCATTATCTTCGTGAAGTGCCTCGTCACCTTAGCATCACAGTCATCAGCCCCAACGTTTCATGATTAATACCTCAATCATTATATAAATCACAAACTCAACACACATAGAGTTCAAGTCCTACAATCTAACACATCCTAGACTAGGATTCACAACATTCAAGTGAAATAGGATACTACTCCATCGCTAGAAGAGAAAATACACCTAGAATAGAGAAGAAAACCATGGCAAGTTCTTCCTCCTCTTCCTAGATGCTTGATTCAACCCTTGGATAAGAAATCTGCCTCCCTCTAGCCTTGGGTAGGTGGAATTCTCCTTCCTTCCTTCTTAGCTCGTAGGTCTCTCTCTCTAAGCCTTTGAGAAGAAGCCTCATGTACCTCTCTAGAACTCGCATCTTTTCAAAACAACTAACTCTCCTTTGTATAGTTCCCGAGTTCAAAAATCGCGGTCTCATATTATGCCCATGAAGCCAATATTGAAACAGTGATCTCGGTGCAAAATTCACCATTTCACTAATGAACTTCAAGGGTTGCTTGTTGACATCACGGTTTGGAGACCGTGATCGTGACAATGCCCCCAAACTGCCCTAACCCCCTCGAAGTGTGCAGACTTCATGGGTTGCTTGTCCACTTCACGATCTGTGCCCGTGTTAATTTCTCCGTAACCGTGATCTTTGCACTTTCAACCGTTTTGCTCCCTTTTCACCCTCTTTAGTCCGACTTTCGATCCAGGTGCCAATATTACTTACTAAGGTCTGAAACATGACAAAACACGTAAAACCCATGTAAACTAGCTCCAAGGATGGTGTAAACACATCAAACATCACAAGTCAAGGGATACAAAAGTGTGTAATCTAACCCGAATCATGTGTAGAATTTATTATAAGATAAATTCTTATGTTTTGGAATGTTATATTCGAATCTTTAAGAAATAAATTATATTGAATTCACAAATCATATGTGGAATCCGCTCATAATTGAATGAAATCAAAAGTTTATGACTATAAACTTATTAATTTCCCGCATAAACAGCATTGCTATTACCCATAACAAGTAAAAAGTAAAGAACAACAATCTTCTCCATTAAAAGGAAAAGCAACTTTAAGTAACCATAGGAAAGAGAAAATTTCAAATATATACAGGTGTACCATATACATAAATCCAACCTAATGGGCGATCGACGATGGTTGACGTTGATTATTAATAGTAGCAGCTTCGAAGCTTAGAAGAAGAATGGAATTAGGACAGTCGCCAAGAAAGCATAAAAAAGAGGGTGTAAGAGTCAAACAATGATTATATATTATTTTAAGTAGTAGTTGAGTGAGAAAGGCTAGGCACGTAAATCTGAAGCATTGGCGCCAAATTATATATAAGGATAATTTACTTCATAAATGAAGATAATTATGTTATTTTAACATAATTAATATAATACTTGTGCAATACATTTGAAAATGATATCTCAATTCCTCATAATAGTTAAAACTAGCCTCAATTTTGTAGAATTTTTAAGTATGTTAACACACCAACCTGAAATGTAGCCAGAGATTTTGGTCATCGAAACGATAGCAGACTTCATTTATGGCGCTATTGGGCATGTAATAATTCATTGCATACGCAACTTTGAAAGAGGAGGGATATTACCAAGCTATTTTTTTTATCCTTTTGATCCCATTAATCTCCGTTAATTACCATTGGAATACGATGCCAGAATATGGTATCATCCTTGGAAGCAAATCACCATGCTTGCTTAATGGCCTTAATTTTCCCACTGCCCCTCCTTACTTCTTTGTTGCCTTCTTTCGAGCTCTCAATTCGAGGGTAATAATTTTGGGCATATATTTGGTTTTGGATTTGGGCACCCAGAACTAGATCAAATTGTTGGAGAACGATTTCCAGCAAAGATTTAAGAAAATTCTGGCGAGTTGGAGTTCATGGGTTGTGAACTTCACGCCCATTTTATACAACCTGAGGGTCAGGATCAGGTTTTGGTGTCAAGATCACGGGCTTAGACCGTGATCCTAATATGCAAACTGTGACCTCAATCAAAGGCAGTGACTTTTGGGCTGACATCACAGTGCATTTAAAATAACGGGCTCCATTCCTTGAAAATGGCACGCGGACTGTGATGTCTACAAATTGTAGTAAAAGCCTATTGACATCATGATTTGGATGTAATTATTACGGTTTGAGACTGTGAAACCGTGATGTGTGCAAAAACACGACATTTTCACAATTCTCAAACTCATTGGATTCAACCATGCCCTAAACTTAGACTGAACACATTCATCGATCAAACACATCAACTATGGGCACGATGATCATTCAAAGCTTACACACTTGACTCTAACACACATAAAAAGAGAAAATAAGGAAAAGAAATACAAAAATACGTTGAGTTGCCTCCCAACAAGCACTTGTTTACGTCCTTAGCTAGACGTTACAGACCATCATATTTTAGAACATGAGGCCACAGAGAGTGGATCTGCCATATTCTCGGGGTGAGGCTTGTCACCTCGAATCACCATTTCCAAAGGATGGCCCTCATAGACACTTGCTTTCATCTTTCACTTGTTCTGTTTGCGGGACAAGGTGAGATTCATCTTTTGGCACTGCTCCTTCTTCTTGTTAACTTAGGGTTTTGCACCCGCTTTCGTATCATGCTTTACATCACCACAAACATGAGGAGTGCAAGTGTGGTTTGCCTTGGAAGGCTTACCTCCACTAATAATAATACCATTCGATTCAATCCCATCCACATTATTAAGTTTATCATTTTGATTAATCGAAAAGGTGATACTCTCCTCACCATCTCTCAAAATTAATATTCCCTCATTCACATTAATTCATGCCTTGGCGGTGTCTAGGTAAGGTCGTCCTAGTGTAAGGGCATGTCTGTATACTCACAAATATCCAGGATAACAAAATCCATCGGATAATAAAACTTGCCCACTCGAACTAGGAAATCCTCCACTATGCCTCTAGGCCAAATCACAGAACGGTCAGCCAATGTAACACTCAACCTAGTGGATTTTAAGTCCCCCAGGTGTAACTTCTTGTAAATCTTGTGTGGTATGACATTGATGCTAGCTCCTAAATACTCCGTGGATTTCTCTATTGACATGTTCCAATGCAAAGGGGAAAAGTTAAGCTACCTGGATCTTGTTGCTTTTTAGGCAACTTGTTCTGGATGATGGTCAAGCACTCCTCGCTCAGAGTGATTGAGGCGAGGTCTTCCTCTTACCTTATTCCCTCCCCCCCCCCCCCGGAAGGCCAGGATCATATTTCTTAGGGTCTCTCACAAACACTTACTCAGGTGGTGAGTTACGAGTCCTATGTTGAAAGAAAACTTATGTTGGAAGTTGAGGTGCCTCTGGTTTAGCAAAACAAAAAGTAAACAAAATCAAGTGTTATAAAAGTAAATTTAAGCTAATTTGGGCGAATGAAGACGCATAACAGAGATGAGTTGCATACGCAAAGCTCCCCTAGAGTTCCTTTAACTCTGCCCAGACTCTGGTTACACATGGTTATCTTTGAGAGAATCCAATTGGATCTCTCCACTTACTATACTCCTATATGGTCTTTGCCCCCTCACGATGATAATCCTAGATTCTAAGCTAGACGATGAATGTGGGAGATACAACAACGATTTGCATATGTCATGTTATGCAACAAGTTTGCTCTCAAGACGTGTATTGCATTCAAACACATAGGCATCTCTATACAATAAGTATAGCAATGCGGATCCTAAGAAAACCGCCTACATGAAACCAAGAATCAATAATTGGTTCTGGCTACATGTGACATGCTTGACTCTTGCCTGGGTTTGTTCCTCCTTTAGTTCGTGGTCTCTCTGTGAACCAACATGCAACATGCACCCTACATATTTCTCCCTTATGAAAGTTGCGTAGGTTAATCTATTGATGATTGATTGTGAAGGACTGTTGTGTCCAGTCTTATCCAGCCACAAAGTCGGATAGGATAATATATCCTTTGAAGATATTCCAAGTCTTACACGCGCAATCGAATTGAAAACAAACCAATCAAAGAGATCAAGCATAAGGATAAAAAAAGTCAAATCATTATATATAAACCAAACATCAATTCTTACTTTATCAAATAACCACTAGGGAACCTAAATTATAGTCACATGTTTAGGTTATGAAGAACAATGAGAAGTTCTTGGCACATTTGAAGACAAAGGGTGCAAGTGTACAAGACATAAGGCAAGCCTATAAAAGATCAGAGCAAAAGAACAAAATCAATGCCATGACTCCCAGTAGTTAACCCATATCACAATCATGATATATAACCGTGAATGAAATCACGAGTGAGAAGAAAATATCTCACTAGTGATTTTCGTCTAAAACCCACAAATGCTAGCAAAAGTTGGCGAAAAATGAACATGAAGTATCATGAGTGTCTCGAGGGAGTTCATGGTAGTGATCTAGAACCCATGAACTTGTCCATTCCCAGGCATATATGAGGGAGAGACATGACACTTTTAAAAGGGATCCAATTTTAGAAAGTTCCAACATAGAGAGAGAGAGAGAGAGAGAGAGAGAGAGAGAGAGAGAGAGAGAGGGTAAGGGTAAACGTTTTTTGTGTTCTATAAACGAACTGAAGGAAGCAAAATTAATGAAGGATATTTATACCTCTTGTTGTAGATTATTGGAGCCTATAACTTTATTTTAAGCAATTTATAGTACAACATGTTGATCTCCCTATCCTCCTGTTATTGCTCTTTTCTTCTCGACTATGGGGTAAAATCCTTGTACTTGGGGGGTAAGTTGAATCTAACTCTACGTAGTTGATTTTTAGGTGAATGGAATCAATTGTATGAACCCTAGTTTGATTTTTTACTACTTGATGTTGATTATTTCAATCTTTGCCTTAATCGTGCAATTCCATCTATTTTGTTCAGGGTTAGAACACGTATAAAGTAGTATGGGTGTGTATTTTCATGACTATTTGGTTACGTCCTCATTTTCACATTGGGGTAATCCCCAATTTAAGAATCTAGACCTATTGTCCTAGGAAAATAGTCGGTTACATGACCCCTGGGCCAATTGCTTGGTTAAGAGTATGGCTATTTCCATGTCCATTGACCTAGTTGTTAACTTATAAATAAATTGGGAGATTACATTGAGGTTCCATTCCACTTGAATCAAATGTTTGACTTAGGGGGATTTTAGCCCCAAGTATTATCTTTCACTTGAAGTAGAATTTTGTTAGTTAAATTTCTTGTGCTTGTTTAGTGATAATTGAACAACCAACTGATCAAATAGAGCAGCTTGTGAAGGCTCTACTCTTAGTGAAACTACATCGCATATCATTCGGGCGGGATTCACTATCTTTGAAAATCTTGGCTTTAGCTAAAAACTGGGGGAAATTTTGATATTTGATCATCTAGAATACTACTTTCTTAATTAACTCCCTTGAGCTAGGGGGATTCTAGCCCCAAGTATAGCAGCTTGTGCAGTCTATATCATTTCACAACCCCAAGTACTACAACCTTGATGGTCATCACTATACTTCTTTGTCAATCTAGGGGTAGCTAGTGTTTTGGTTTGATGATACCACTTGCACAATGCGAAATAGATAAGGGGAGAGGGGATCCCCCTCTCTAAGTCCCTTACAAGATTGGAAATATCCAGTTAAGCCAACATTTAAAAACATACTCAGCTTAGATGTTGTTACACACATATTGATCCAATTGATAAATCTAGTAGGCAACCCCATATTCTTCAACACTTGCAAGATAAATCTCAAGTTTACATAGTCAAAGGCCTTCATCAAATTTATTTTTAAGGCACATATAGGGGAAACATTATGATGAGAAGTACCAATTCATCTGTTAGCAAGATATTCTCCCCAATCTGTCTACCCCTAACAAAAGTTGTTTGATTTTTACCGATTATGTGACAAATGAGTGGATTTAGCCTATTAGCAACAATATTTGATATACATTTAGATATTATGTTGCAACAAGAGATAGATATGAAGTGATCCATCTCATCAGGGTTTGGCACTTTTGGGATGAGAGTGAGAATAGTTGTACTTCACTTCTACTTTGTTTGTAGGGATCTATGGAAGTATGCATAATTTTGATCACCTATTTTTAACCAAATCTCCCTTGATGTCTGTCTAAGAAAACATTCTTCAGCTTTTAAGAGATCACACAACCCCCCCATCAATTTGCTTTCCAGTGGAAAAGATTCACATGTGGGATTTGACAAAGCCTGCTCCTGTACCGTATAAACTCAAATTATTTCTCTTTCACTAGAGCTTGAATATCATAATCAAATTTTGCAGCTTTTTATACACTCTTACCAAAGGGTGACCAGCAACCACACTGTCCCAAGCCTGCATGAGCAGTTCATCAAATCTTGGGTGCTTAAGCCAGAACTTGAAGATTTTGAATGGCTTAGGTAATGATTTTTTAGCAGCCTTTGTGTGTACATAAATGGGACAATGATTTGAGACTCCAAGGGACTGGAAGTGGAGGATTGGCAGACTATTTATTCATCTAGGTAAACCATGGACAGTAGCTTGATGATCCTCCATTTCCAAATAAACTATCCACAAATTGAATGTTCTCATATCAACATCTGCCCGAGGTCAATTAGAAGCTTCAGATTGATTCCTAATATCATTGAAGTCTCCTAATATCATCCAAGGTGCTTGATTAACTCGTAGCCTATATAGGCCTACATATAATATTGTCGTACTACTGGAATCATTCAATCATAAACAAATGTGGCAAAGAAGAACTGTTTTCCTCCCAAAAAAAACTTGTATGAATTGGTAAGAAGAGTGAAGAATCGTGAGCTTGAGTTCAGGCCTCAAGACCAACCATATTTTCCCCGAACCTGCTGAATTGTGCTTGATCACATACTCCCAATCAGGGAATCTCTTCTTGAGTAACTTCTTAGTCTTGGTAACTCTTATCTTGGGCTCTAATATAGCTACAATATCAATACTATATTAATTTATTTTCTTTAATAAAGTTGTATATTTACCATCTGCCGAAAACCCTCTCGTATTACATGTTAGAATCTTCATCGCTGGCCCCGACCTCTACCACCCGTACCTCTTTTCTTCACATGTTGTGGTGGCCCAAAAGGTGAATCCATCCATATTCTTTTCCATTTGTCTAGAGGTTTAAAATTCTCTTTGTACCTGTTTTAATCATTTGCTATAGCCTCAATGCTAGGTGCATCATCACCTCCCTGAATTGGTTGAATCTGTGAGCTACCAACTAGTGGTAACTCTCCAGTCTCAACCCTTTCCACTGGCTCAGTAAGACTCCCAATTTTTACTGGTGATCCTTTGACAACCTGTGCAAAACTCAGGGGAGGACTCTAAACTGATGGGGGAGTTTCAACTACCTTTGAATTAGTAGACCCATTATCCCCATCGAAACCTTCAGCAGTAATAGCTATAATAACACCATGTAAACCAACTGTATTTCCTGCCTGAAAAAAATCACCTCACTCTCTGACCTTGTATCCTTAGCATACACAGGTCCTTTACTCGCAAGAAACTACACCACAAATTAATCCCGACTAGAGCCCAAGTTTTTAAACTCTAGTCGGGTGCAGTATAGGGCAAGTATTAAATTGTCAACCCGGACCGATCCATGTAACCCTACTTCAATCACTTAGGTTGTTATCTAGCAAGCAACTTATGGGTTTATAACTAATGGAAGTACAAACTAAATTATCAAGGAAAAAGTAAATAAAGGAAAATCCTAACTAAGGGAGCTTCGCCCGAGAGTTACTTCCCCCTACCTAACTAGCTACCGTGACTCATTGGATTTAATGAAGTCGTGAGGCGTAGGTGGTTGTGAACCGCGGCTGGTGAGCAACTAGTGATCAATCCGTCACTGCATCAATTCACTAGCGATCGATTTGTCACGGGATCGATCCACTCACCACGTTTAGGGAACCACTAGGAGGAGCAACTAGTTATCCACTTGTCACAGGATGGATTCACTGGAGGTCAATTTGTCAAGGGATCGATCCTCTCACTCAGTCACTAGTGGTTGCCTGAGTCTCTCCCTCAAACCGGAGTTTGAGCGGCTAAATCACAACCAACCTAGACCAAACTGGTAACCGCGAACCGCAGAGGGATGCATATGTGGTCGGAGACCACAATCTCAATTGCTAAAGCGAGGTAAGCATGAAAGGCCGTGTCACTCGACCCTCTCGGTTTAGAAAATTGGTAGTTGACTTAATCCTTCACTCAACTCTAAGGTCGGACGACTTAATCGCAATTAACCGACTTGATTAACTCAATATTGAGGGTTGCCCTAACTTAACCTAGTTTAGGTGGCTTAGAAAGCGAAAGGAAAACCAACTCAATTGAATCTCCTTTGGAAGCGGGATTTTCCTCTCTAAGCTAGGCTAAGGTGGCTAATTAGATTGCTAGCACCAACATGCACAAACTTAAGGGTGCTAAGCACAATTATGCACAACCCTTAGATTGCTAAGCACGAGCATGCACAATCACCATGAAAACACCTCTAATACTCAAATTGATGCAAACCCACACTTAATCATTCAATCTAAACAAGTAATTACAAAGTATTAGTTAGGGATCTACACTACCCAAGAGAAGAGAGTGAGTATCTAGAGAGAGAGAGAGAGAGAGAGAGAGGGATTGCAAGTTTTAGCTCAAGATCTTCTTCTCCTTCTTCTAGACTTGAATCTTCCAACCAAGCCTCCAATGATGCTCCAAGATCACTCTAGCACTCTCTCACACCCACTAGAACTCCCCTTTGGTGTTTGGGTTGAAACCCTAGAGAAAGAAAGTGTTTTTTCTCCAAAAACCAGCTCCCCCTTCTCTCTCTCCCCGCCGTTTTCTTCATATTTGCCCGAACGCGACCAGTTCACGGACGCGTTGGCCAGTTCACGACCGTGAACACCTAAACGCGTCCGTGAACTCAGTTTTGTCCCAAAACGCGTCCGTGAACTCAGTTTTGTCCCAAAACGCGCCGCTTCACTCTGTTGGGTTCACGATCAATGGCCCTAGTTCACGATCTTAGAGATCGTGAACTGCCTTGTCGTCAGTAACTTCTGAAACCTCGCTGGACTGCTCGATGTTCACGGTTTGTGGTCCATGTTCACGGTCTTAGGAGAACGTGGACTACCTTGTCCGGCCGTGAACTGCGGCTGTTTCTTGGGACGCCTTCACCTCACTACTACGAGGCAATTGTCATGGACTTCGGACCTTTCTTCGGTTTTGGCACTTTTTGACCTCCAAATATCTCAAAACTCGTCCTCGACCCTTCCACACGTGCTAAGACCTGAAATGTACCAAAACAAGCACAACCTAGCGTGAAATATGTCGAGGAACAATGAAATACTAAGCTAAACGAATAAGAAATGAGGGGTAACAATGAATCACTCCCCCCACACTTAGACGTTTGCTTGTCCCCAAGCAAACCAAGTACAAACAAGGTAAGCTTACAAATTCTTTTTCAACACAATTTTTTTTAGGCATGTCATAGGGCACAAAAAGAATGAATCCCAATGGTTATTTGACACCGACCTATGGACAAAAACAAAGTAATCTTGGCAACCACCACAAACGACATTCAACTGTATTAAGATTGTGCAAAGGAAGAGTTCTCACATTATTCACGAATCCACACACAACATGCCTCGACGACTCACCAATCACAGTTACTCATGCATGAAGAGCACATCATAGGAACGAATGATCGAGCAACCTAGGTCCTCACGGGGTATAAGAAATGAACAAAACATGATGAATGAATCACTCACTCTCGACCAGTGGGGTCAGGACCATTTGATGCAAAAGATGTGCATATTCACGCTCAATCCTAACGTTCCTTTATCATGAAGGTAACCTCTAAATGTTAGAGTTCACAAGATGGGTGTCGTTGCTAGCTTGTCCGGAGGTCTTAGACACATGTTCAAATGACTGGCTAGGGTCTAGGACATGGGGAAAAGGCTTTTTTTGGGTGGTGGAAAACAAAACATGAGGTTCCACATCTTCAACCTAAGACACAAGGTTCTATGGTTTTGACTAGAACCTTCCCTACAAACAACGACCACTAGCATCGGCCAAAAACCGCACTTCCCACTATTCCAAACCACAACCAATCACCAAACCATATCACGCATACTTTCTTGCTACATTTGCTATTCAATTTTAAGCACAAGAGTGTCAACAAAATGTAAGTGTTCCTATGGCTTGCATGCTAAGCAACACTTCTAAGAGCATGTTCAACATTTATTATATTTTTGGTGATCACTCTCTTTTCTTCTTTGCCCTCTTATTGATTTTTTCATTTTTCATTTTGCTTTTCTTTTCTCTTTTCTTTGGGGGCTATAGAGAGCTATATACATATGCCACGTTTTTTAACTTAAGGAACAATGCTCACTTTGAAAAACTACATCCACACTCACTTCACTTCTTAGCAAGACCATACACAAATCACTAATGTGGAACCTCGTTTAAGCTCAAATGGTATGAATGGAGCTCCCAAACACAAGGGTGACTCGATAAGGTGTAGACACGAAGAAAGTAGGGTCGCTCTATCTAAATCAATCAAGCTCAAGTAGCGAGAGCTACCTAAAATGAGAGCGAACCTTAGACACACGGCTCAAAGCGGTTGACTAATGGATGATATGATCGGGTCAGTCAACATTTGGGTCGTGGACTAAACCTATGCCTCCATCTTCCGCTAGCAACAACGTGAATGCTACTCATCATGTAAAGGGGGAACTATCGCACAAGAACGAAACGAACGACACAAGTCTCACATGGCTACCTACCTAGGTGCTCAATCATTCGTTCTAACTCCCTAAACTCGATGCATAGGCAACTGTGAAAAGCAAGTAACCGATTCAAAACATCTATCGGTTCACAAACACATGAGAAATGAACCTATGCACATACCTAATACAAGTCTCAGTCGTCATTATAGGCTGCACATAATCTCATGCAAATCATCCATAGACAATGCTTATAACCACGAAATTCAAAACAAATCACCATAAGGTGCCACTATGTTCATGCAAATGTAGAAGTTTTTATGCTTGGAGCCCTCAAATTTTGAAAATTTGGGCATACAACTAGGCTCCAAGCATTCAAAATCACACCAAACATTCACACACACATGCCTAATTGACTACCCCCCTACACTTAAGCTCGACATTTCCCTCAATGGCATAAAAGAAGGGGATAGAACGATGTTACCGGTCAAGTTGGGAATGTTTTTGCTCGGGAGCGGAGGGAGGGTGAGGTCGGAAAGAGTGTGGTCACGTCCAAAACACCACAAAAATCTCTTAAATGGTCTTCTTATTGGAGCGCAAAGCAAACAAACCGATGGTAGATGGGTTGCCTCCCACCAAGCGTTTCTTTAACGTCGTGAGCCGGACGGTTGCTCATCAAGTTTCGGTCCACCCAAGAACCTCCTTGAAGTTGAGGTTCTCGTCGGTGAGGTGATGTCTCAAGTCACAAGCATTGGAAGAATCCATGATTGAGGGCTCGTGAACTTGATCGACTTTGAGGCTCCACCCACGAGACCTCTCCTTCTTTCCTTCTCCTTCTTTCTCTTTGCCCCACACCATTTAGTGCATCATCGATTTACCACTGATAACGATGTAATTGCACGTATTTGCGCCCCTAGTTCTTATCCGTTTGAGGGGCATAGTCGTGTATTTTTGGCCTATTTTACGCCGGGTTGTGCTATTTTGTCATATTTCAGGTCCCAGGCGTCAAAGGAAAGGCTAAGCACGAGTTTCGGGGCATTCGGAAGTCATTTCGGTGAGCTGGAGCCAAAACACGGGCACACCTAAAACAGAACGCGGCCGTGTTCTGTGACCGTGCTTTTACTCCCGAGAGCTAATTCGAGTTTGGACCACATTGGCCAAAACACGGGCAGGGCTGAGATAGAACACGGGCGTGCTTCACCAAAGCACGGCCGTGTTCTCCCAAAGCACGGGTGTGTTCTACCAAAGCACGGGCGTGTTCTCCCAAAGCACGGGCGTGTTCTACCAAAGCACGGGCGTGTTCTCCCAAAGCACGACCGTGTTTGCACCAACACAATGGCCGTGTAATTAACCCTAGCCAAAGCACGGGCGGGCTGAGGCAAAGCACGGCCGTGCCCTCGACCGTGCTTTGGCCACTGATGCCTTTTTAAGCAGATTTTCAGCCAAACAGAAGGGGATTCGAGTTTTGAGAGAGATAGAGCGATTCCTAGAGAGAGAAAGTGACGAACAAGAGTCTCCAAGTGCCATAGATTGATCTTCAACACCATTGGAGGCCAGTTTGAGCTTGGAGAAGTGCCGATCAACGTCCAGGAGCAGGAATCCATCCTTCACAGTATGAATTCCGCGTCTGATTCTGCTTTTGCTTCTTTCTCCATGGAGTAGTTCTCCCATTCATCTGGGTATGGAGAACCCGGGTGACCTCTCTTAACTTGAATACAACCGTTTGTTTGCTTTGTTTGTTTGGTAGTTTAGCCTTGCATTCCAGTTTCATTGCTAGATAACAAGAATTCACTGAGTAGTCATCAAATCTAGGACCCGGGTTGATAATTAAACCCAAACCCGCTATACTACGCTTTAGGAAGTGGTTACACTTGGCCAATTCCTGGAGTGACAGTAGAGTCGAGTCAAGTTTTTGGCGCCGTTGCCGGGGACGGCTAGGTTGTTGAAGAAAAGTGATTTCTGTTAATTTAGCTTTTCTTTTCGCATTTTTGCTTTTTCCCACTTGTGCCTTCACGGGTTTGCTTGCTTGAGTGTGTGCAGGTAGTGCATGACCCGTAGCCAGTCAGGAGGTTTACAGCCGTTGAATCCAGAGATTGACCACACCTGTCGCCAGCTCAGGAGACAACAGCGAGCTAGACTGGCTACGGAAGAGCACATAGACGGCCACGTGAGCAGTGATTCTGAGGAGGAGTACGAGATGGAGGACTACAATCAACACCAAGGGATTCCTCAGCAGGCTCCCCCGGTGAATCAGGTCCTGGGGAACAACCCCATACCCCAGGATCGTGGAGTTCATCATCCACCGCAGCCGGGTCCCACCTTGGAGTACTACTACACTCCTCGGATTGCTGACATCCGCCTGGTCATCCTCTACCCGCCTATTCCAGCAAATAACTTCGAAATCAAGCCATGCTGGATTCAGCTCATTACATCTTCCATCCAGTTCCATGGCTTGAAGGATGAGGAGGCCCGGGTACATCTCTCCCGTTTTCTGCAGCTGACGAACGGGTTCAAGCTGAATGGTGTCCCGGATGATGCAATCCGCCTTCATCTTTTCCCCCATTCTCTGGCGGGGAATGGTAAGAGGTGGTTGGAGACCCAGCCCCCATTGTCCATCACCTCTTGGGACGATCTGGCTGACAAATTCGTGCACAGGTACTATCCGGCATCGAAGACTACAGAGATTCAGCGGGAGATCACTCACTTCTGCCAGGAGCCAGATGAGTCACTTCGTGATGCATGGGAGCGGTACATGGGATATTTCTGGCAGTGTCCCCACCATGGCTTTAGTGATGCATTCACAGTGGGGAATTTCTACAGTGCTCTCTCTCCAGACAGCCAGAGGGTGATTGAGTCTCTATGCCCAGGAGGGGATGTTCTCACTAAGACTCCACCCGAGCTGAACCAGATGATTAATACATTGGCTGCCAGAGATCATTCCTGGGGACAGGGTAGCCGAGGCAGACAGTCCCGGGACCGTGGTGTGCACGCCATGGAGACCAGATCCGGGCTCGAGCAGCAGGTAGCTGAGCTAGTGCAGACATTGAAGCAGCCCAACAGTCTTATTCCAGGCAGAGGTTTGGCTAAACCTCCAGTTGCTCAGTGTCAGTGGTGTGAGAGCTCCAATCACCTAGTGGAGGACTGCCAGGCTATGAGGGAGTCTACCACACCACAGGAGCAGTTGGCCATCATCGCCAATGCGAGGCGCCTTGATCCATACAGTAGCACATATAATGAGGGGTGGCGCCAGCATCCCAACTTCGCCTGGAGCAGCAACACCACTAAACCACCTGGTTTCCCAGCACCAGCAGGTGGTTTTCAGCAGAGGCAGCCCTTCCAGGCTCGCCAGGGGCCAGACCCACAGCAGCAGCCCTACCAGCCTAGGCAGGGGCAGCCATTCCAGCAACCCCAGCGCCAGTTTGCCGAGCCAGCAGCCGCTCCAGCCCCAGATGACAGGATGACGAAGCTGGAAAACATTCTAGCTTCATTCATGACGAGCACTCAGGCGACTATCACGAGGTTGGACTAGAGTGTAGCCTCACTGGAGGCAGGTCAGAGGAACCAGGGTGCCATTTTGCAGGATCTGCAGACCCAGGTGGGCATCTTGGCCCGCCAGAACACCACCAGGGCACCGGGGACTTTGCCTGCCACCACTGTCCCGAATCCTCGAGATCCTCACCAGCATCAGCAGCTGGATGCCATTTTTACCAGGAGCGGTAAGACCATATCTGCTGATCCTATCCCGGCCAGACAGGAGGAACCACTGCCTGCTTCAGCACTTCCAGCCGACGATGCAGAAGTGCGGGTGGAGAAGGAAGCCCCTGCTCCCAAGCCACAACCAGTGGTTAAGGAGCATGTACCCCAGCTTCCCTTCCCCACCCGCCTACACAAAGACAAGCTGGAGACTGAGTTTGCCAAGTTCATGGCAATGTTGAAGCAGCTCAACATCAGCTTACCGTTCATGGAGGCACTGTCGAAGATGCCCAAGTATGCCAAGTTCATGAAAGATCTCTGCACCAACAAGAAGAAACTTGGGGATCTCTCGACAGTGATGCTGAGCGAGGAGTGTTCTGCTATCCTGCAGAACAAGCTGCCCGAGAAGCGCCAGGATCCAGGGAGTTTTACTATCCCTCTTACTATTGGCAGCATGCATGTAGGCAAGTCCTTGGCGGACCTAGGCGCTAGCATTAATGTCATGCCATATAAGTTGTACAAAAAGCTAGACCTAGGTGAACTTAGCCCTACTAGGATGAGCATTCAGTTAGCTGATCGTTCTATCGTGCATCCTAGGGGTATCATTGAGGATCTACTTGTTAAAATAGGTGCATTCACATATCCTGTTGATTTTGTTATTCTTGATATACATGAGGATGTGGATGTGCCTTTGATTCTAGGTAGGCTATTTCTCGCCACCGCCAAGGCACTTATTGATGTGCATGATGGTAAATTGATCTTGCGTGCTGGGAATGAACAGGCTACTTTCTCTATGACTGAGTTTGATCACTGTGCTATGATTGCTGTCACCCCTGTGCATGCCATTTCTGATCAGGTACACGAGCCTGTCGTGTATCCTTCTGCACCTCCTATTTTGCAGGACCCTCCTATCATTCCTTCGCCGCCACTCCATCCAGCCTCGCCTCCGAACAAAAAGCTCAAGGAGTGGCGGCCGAAGCAGCAGGTTGCTAAGCCTGCACGGAAGAAGAGTGGAGACCACTATGAGCTGGTCCCACCTCCTGCACCACGACCACCCTGGCCGCCCGGGTACTCACTCGCCTGCATCTTGCCAGATGGGCAGGTCGAGCTAACTGATGATGGTGGTCGCATCCGTCGGGTGCATGGCCACAACCTGAAGCTGTACCTCAAGAGCGACGTGGATCCGCTCTTGGAGGCAGCTGTTCCTGCACCTCCCTGAGTATCCACCATGGGCGTCCAGTTAAAAGACGGTAAAGAAGCGCTTGTGGGGAGGCAACCCCACCACGGTTTGACTTTCTTTCTTGTGTTTTGAGTCGGATTGTAAACCGGTTTGGTTTTGGTTTGTTTTCTTTTGTTTTGGATGATGTATTATTGGGCTGACTATTGGACCTAACATATTGCGTTTGAGCTCTTTTGTTCCCCTCTAGCGGTGCTTGTCTTGACTGGTCCCTTTTCCAGTCCGCTTCACTCCGACTGGTCCGTTTCCAGTCTCCTGCAGTCCGTGCATACCGGTAACATCGTTCCCCTTTCCCTTCCCTCTTCTCCATTGAGGGCAATGTCGATCTTAAGTGTGGGGGATGTTTATCTTTTGACTGCATTAGATCTGTTTGTGTGCTTGGAGCCTAGTCCACTGTCCAAATTTTTAAATTTGAGGGCTCCAAGTACGTGTTTCCGTGCAATTGCCTGCTCAGTATGCTTTGAATTGATAGTCTTTATAGTAATATGCAACCTAGGGAGGTAGTGTAGCACTATGGAGGATGTTGATGCATTTAAGAAGTCTCATTTCTTCTTCATATTGTGTTGGTTGATTGAGTGAATTAGTGATCTTAGGACCTTTGAATTGTGTGGTGTTGTGGATTCTCTACCTGTCATGGACTCTTGTATCATGTTTTGAGTTTAATAGGTGCTCGAAAATGTGCTTCAAAATAATGTCTCCCGTGCGAATAGGGCGAAAGTGTGTAAGGGGAGACGGGAATCAGTTCCCAATTTCCACCTACTACCTCCAGCCCCCTTACATGTCTTTCCCCCGCACGAGGCTCGAGACATCCGCTCCTGGCATGGCCGGTAAGAGCAGGTTGGGACCCTTGAAAAAAAAAGAGAAGAAAAAATAACAGAAAACAAGCGAAACAGAAAGAAAAGGGGTTCCAACCATCTTCAAGAAGAAAATAGAGAACCTTGAAAAATGTGAGTCCATGATCCTTTGTTTTTGAGAATCTCTTCATCCACAATTCATTTTCCCTCTGTTCACTATTTGCCATGATGCCGATTCGATACTAGTGCTCTCGCCGAAGAAGCTATGAGATAACTTGTGCGTCGGTTGACCTCGTAAGCTGCTAAATGATCTAGGAAGTCCTCTACCTACGATCTGGGTTGTTTGTTGCTATAGAGGTCTGGAGAGTTGCATTGGTTTGAGTTAGGTTTGCTTGGGGACAAGCAAACGGTTAAGTGTGGGGGAATTTGATAACGATGTAATTGCACGTATTTGCGCCCCTAGTTCTTATCCGTTTGAGGGGCATAGTCGTGTATTTTTGGCCTATTTTACGCCGGGTTGTGCTATTTTGTCATATTTCAGGTCCCAGGCGTCAAAGGAAAGGCTAAGCACGAGTTTCGAGGCATTCGGAAGTCATTTCGGTGAGCTGGAGCCAAAACACGGGCACACCTAAAACAGAACGCGGCCGTGTTCTGTGACCGTGCTTTTACTGCCGAGAGCTAATTCGAGTTTGGACCACATTGGCCAAAACACGGGCAGGGCTGAGATAGAACACGGGCGTGCTTCACCAAAGCACGGCCGTGTTCTCCCAAAGCACGGGCGTGTTCTCCCAAAGCACGGGCGTGTTCTGCCAAAGCACGGGCGTGTTCTACCAAAGCACTGGCGTGTTCTCCCAAAGCACGGGCGTGTTCTCCCAAAGCACGGCCGTGTTTGCACCAACACAATGGCCGTGTAATTAACCCTAGCCAAAGCACGGGCGGGCTGAGGCAAAGCACGGCCGTGCCCTCGACCGTGCTTTGGCCACTGATGCCTTTTTAAGCAGATTTTCAGCCAAACAGAAGGGGATTCGAGTTTTGAGAGAGATAGAGCGATTCCTAGAGAGAAAAAGTGACGAACAAGAGTCTCCAAGTGCCATAGATTGATCTTCAACACCATTGGAGGCCAGTTTGAGCTTGGAGAAGTGCCGATCAACGTCCAGGAGCAGGAATCCATCCTTCACAGTATGAATTCCGCGTCTGATTCTGCTTTTGCTTCTTTCTCCATGGAGTAGTTCTCCCATTCATCTGGGTATGGAGAACCCTAAATTTGTATGTTAGGTTTGATTGTATGAACCCAAGTACTTGGTAGTTTAGCCTTGCATTCCAGTTTCATTGCTAGATAACAAGAATTCACTGAGTAGTCATCAAATCTAGGACCCGGGTTGATAATTAAACCCAAACCCGCTATACTACGCTTTAGGAAGTGGTTACACTTGGCCAATTCCTGGAGTGACAGTAGAGTCGAGTCAAGTTTTTGGCGCCGTTGCCGGGGACGGCTAGGTTGTTGAAGAAAAGTGATTTCTGTTAATTTAGCTTTTCTTTTTGCATTTTTGCTTTTTCCCACTTGTGCCTTCACGGGTTTGCTTGCTTGAGTGTGTGCAGGTAGTGCATGACCCGTAGCCAGTCATGAGGTTTACTGCCGTTGAATCCAGAGATTGACCGCACCTGTCGCCAGCTCAGGAGACAACAGCGAGCTAGACTGGCTACGGAAGAGCGCATAGACGGCCACGTGAGCAGTGATTCTGAGGAGGAGTACGAGATGGAGGACTACAATCAACACCAAGGGATTCCTCAGCAGGCTCCCCCGGTGAATCAGGTCCTAGGGAAAAACCCCATACCCCAGGATCATGGAGTTCATCATCCACCGCAGCCGGGTCCCACCTTGGAGTACTACTACACTCCTCGGATTGCTGACATCCGCCCGGTCATCCTCTACCCGCCTATTCCAGCAAATAACTTCGAAATCAAGCCATGCTGGATTCAGCTCATTACATCTTCCATCCAGTTCCATGGCTTGAAGGATGAGGAGGCCCGGGTACATCTCTCCCGTTTTCTGCAGCTGACGAACGGGTTCAAGCTGAATGGTGTACATCGTTCTTCCAAAATTCTCATGGCTCGCCTCTTTGACTTCCTCTCTTTCTTCCAATGGTAGGAGGCGATTGTGAGCAAGCTGTGCACGTGCTTGCTCAATAAGCTCTCCTTGCCTCTCCGTGCGTCGACGGAGCTCCTCCGCCTCCTGATGAAAGGTGGATTCGATAGGGCCGGCGATGGGAAGATCCGAATTGTAGCATCCTTCGTCGGTACCCCGGGAAAATTGCTCCACCATGAGCTCTAATTTGCTCTTTGGCTACGGTTGTAGAGTGGCACATGGTCGTGATGATTTTCCCATGAAAGCTTTCATTGCCAACTCCAACTTGGATTTCTCCTCGACTTGAGGAGGGAAGTTTTCTTCATATGGGGGAGCTTCTTAAAATCCCCAATGGTATGCTTGTTCGTCGTGGAAGGGACGCTGATCATAGAACCCGGTTCCTTGGCTTCCATCTTCTTGGTTACTCCATGAAGCTCCGGGGTACCCCCATTCGGGTGGTTGTGGATACCCCCACATGTTGTAGAAGCCATTGGAATCCATGATTCAACCTACATAAACATAAACACAAAACAAAATCAAACAAACACAAACCACCCTTCAAGACGAAGAGTGGGTAAACAAAACACAACACGAAACACAAAACATAAACAAAAAGGCAAGATAGAAAATGCTAGATTAACACTAAGCGACCTTTTCAAAATAATGGATCGCGGTTCACGGCAACGACGCCAAAAACTTGACTCGCACGAAACTACACCACAAATTAATCCCGACTAGAGCCCAAGTTTTTGAACTCTAGCCGGGTGCAGTATAGAGCAAGTATTTAAATTGTCAACCCGGGCCGATCCATGTACCTCTACTTCAATCGCTTAGGTTGTTATCTAGCAAGCAACTTTTGGGATTATAACTAATGTAACTACAAACTAAACTATCAAGGAAAAGTAAATAAAGGAAAATCCTAACTAAGGGAGCTTCACCCGGGAGTTGCTTCCCCTAACTAGCTACCGTGACTCGTTGGATTGAATGAAGTCATAACCGTGAACCGCAGAGGGATGCATATGTGGTCGGAGACCACAATCTCAATTGCTAAACCGAGGTAAGCATGAAAGGTCATGTCACTCGACCCTCTCGGTTTCTGCAATCGGTAGTTGACTTACTCCCTCACTCAACTTTAAGGTCGGATGACTTAATCGCAATTAACCGACTTGCTTAACTCAATATTGAGGGTTTCCCTAACTTAACCTAGTTTAGGTGGCTTAGAAATCGGAAGAAAAACCAACTCGATTGAGTCTCCTTGGAAGGTGGATTTTCCTCTCTAAGCTAGGGTAAGGTGGCTAATTAGATTGCTAGCACCAACATGCACAAACCTAAGGGTGCTAAGCACAATTATGCACAACCCTTAGATTGCTAAGCACGATCATGCACAATCACCATGAAAACACCTCTAATACTCAAATTAATGCAAACCCACACTTAATCATTCAATCTAAACAAGTAATTACAAAATATTAGTTAGGGATCTACACTACCCAAGAGAAGAGAGTGAGTTTCTAGAGAGAGAGAGAGGGATCACAAATTTGAGCTCAAGATATTCTTCTAGGCTTGAATCTTCCACCCAAGCCTCCAATAATGCTCCAAGATCACTCTAGCACTCTCTCTCTCTCTCTCTCTCTCTCTCTCTCTCTCTCTAACTAGAACTCCCCTTTGGTGTTTGGGTTGAAACCCTAGAGAAAAAAGTGTTTCTTCTCCAAAAACCAGCTCCCCCTTCTCTCTCCCCGCTGATGTCTTCATATTTACGCGAAAGCGACCAGTTCACGGACGCGTTGGCCAGTTCACGGCCGTGAACACCTAAACGCGTCCGTGAACTCAGTGTCGTCCCAAAACGCGCCGCTTCACTCTGCTGGGTTCACAGTCAATGGCCCCAGTTCACGGTGTTAGAGACCGTGAACTGCCTTGTCGTCAATAACTTCTTGAACCTCACTTGACTGCTCGATATTCACGGATTGTGGTCCATGTTCACGGTGTTAGGAGACCATGAACTTCCTTGTCCGGCCGTGAACTGCGACTGTTTCATGGGACGCCTTCACTTCCCTACTACGAGGCAATTGTCACGGACTTCGGACTTTTCTTTAGTTTTGGCACTTTTTGACCTCCAAATATCTCAAAACTCGTCCTCGACCCTTCCACACGTGCTAGGACCTGAAATCTATCAAAACAACACAACCTAACGTGAAATATGTCGAGTAATGATGAAATACTAAGCTAAACGAATAAGAAATGAGGGGTAAAATGAGTACATTTGGGCTGAATCAGTCCTTCACTTTGCAAATCACCTTCTACCTCCATCTCTTTTTGCCTTGGAACCCAGTGATTTTGAGGACTCTGCTCACAATTATGCCCAAATATACAACATTTAAAGCACACCTGAGGAAGGTTTGAGTATTCAACCTCTAGGTCAAAAGCTGGATCTTCATCTAGATACATTTTAACCCTTGTTAGAAAGGGGAAATCGCTCTCTTCTCAATGCAAGCCCGAGTGATACCTAGCTCACAACCCACCCTTATTTTCTGGTCCATATGCATTGGCTTGGTAACCCATTCAATTCCTTGATGAAACAAGTATTCCAAAGGTAGCCCCCATAATCGCACCCAAATTGGAAGAGGTTCCACTTTCGGTACCACTGGCTAAATGCTCGGACACCATTTGCGGAAGAAGATCGGATCACCCAAATGATGTCATGGTCCCGATTGCAAACCCCATTTGCAAGACACAAAAGACAAAGATTGAAACATAAAAAGTTTTGGATCAAATCGCGAAATGCGGACCATACCATCTCTCCCCCTTATGCGATTTGCCCAGATTGAAGCGCTTGAACTTTGGGACGGGCTCCCACGAACTGGATGATGAGAGCATCCTTCCATTGCTAAACACCATTCTCCTTCACTTCCTTCGGTAGACGAAACCATCATTCACATGCTCTAGAGGTTGATATTGAAGCCATTCATTGGGTTGACCTTAAACAATTGAGCCCATGTCAAGCTCTCACATTCTCACAGGTCGAATCATCATCAGATGAGAGGCCGCCATCGCGCCCTGGAAAACCTAGATTTTGTTGAGAGAAAAAAGGAAGGAGAGAGAAAGAAGAGCTCGTCTCATTTTTCCCTTTTACTCTTAAGCATAAATCTCTGTTCTAGATTTTATCAGGAATTATCTAACTCAAAATCACAATGACGATAATCGATAAGCCAACCATAATTCCACCACAAAAGAGGATTATTGAGTCACCTTCCTCAAATCAATTTATTTTGATACTATTAATAAGGATTAATAGCATTTTATAACACTCTACTATTGCAAGTTAACAAACATACCCCTCTACTATTTTTTAGCACAAATGTACTTCTTTATTATTGTAACGTAACAAACGTACCCTTCCAACCAAAATTCCGTTAGTTGACCGATAAAGGAGACTGAAGGTTACCAAATTACCCCTCACTTAGTACATAAATATAATATTTTTAAGAAATTGGACACAAACTATTTAATTAATTTAGTTTTTGGTACTTAATTTTAAAATTGTCTTTATTTTACCTTTTTATTAATGTTTCATGTTTTTATTTATGAAATAATAAAAATAATTTTTTAATAAGTGAGGGCACTTTGGTCATTTACCATCCCGTTTAACAGTTAGTTAACACAATGTAGGATGAAAGGGTACGCTTGTTACATTTCGATAATAAATTGATATGTTTATGTAAAATTATAGTAGAAGGGTATGTTTTTTAACTTGCAATAGTAAAGAATATAAAATTCTATAAACACTATTAATAATGTAATATACTCTAATAAGTAATAAACACGAATGTTAAAAAAAATATCACATGCACATTGATACCAGTTAGCAAAATGAAAATAACTAAGAGAACAAAAAAGTAATAATCACGTATTAAAGTGGAATTGATACTTCCTTATTCCCCGTTCATAAAAGACGAAACATAAATGAAGGAAAGAAAGAAAAAGAAAAAGAAAAATTAGTAACACCCAATATGAAACCCCAACACAAACTTTAGTAAAAGTAATATCACTACTGCACCCCATGATTTGCCAATGGTGACATTGATAAGTTCGAGCAATTTTTTTTCTAGAAACCCACCCCCATATTTTTCTTGATCTGCGTCGAATTTACTTAGTTAACTTCTAGGTAATAATATTTCTATCATTAATGACAAATTCAGGTTAAGTAATAAATAATAATAAATAATAATTCAAAATTACGCACTATAATATATACTATTTTACACATATCAAAGAGATATGGGAAAATGGAATACTTGGTTAGTAGCCACGAATTGGCGAGAAACCAAAGGGACGAAGAACCGAACTTGCGGGGGATATTAGATACTCATCGTTCATCCAATGTCATCACTCTCTCTCTCTCTCTTTCCTCGCAAAATTATCACTCCCCCGTCCAATTCTTTCCTCTTTAATTTCTTTCATTAAAAAATTGAATTCCCTCAATTCCCTGACTTTTCTTCTTTTTGCCCCCGATTCTATTTCCTTTTTTGTAGGTTTATTGGTTTTGCGTGCTGCCATATTTGGTTTTTTCCCCTCTTTTCAGAAATTGGGTATCACCTGGGTCAGATGCATGATCCAGATATTCCTCCTCTTTGTTTTTTCTATATATTTTTTTGCTTTGTAATTGGTGATGATGATGATGCCTCTGTGATGGAGGTCACCATTAGTATTGGCGCTTGAAACATGGAAACTGGCTCAGCTTAGCATTGGATTTGAGGGGAGCAAGCATAATTTTCTTTTATTGTGAAAATGGTATGTTTTTCTACAGAAAAATTTGTACATTATGTCACCATCCATGTCTATGTTTTCTCTCCCACATGCATGGAAAGTGTTTGTGGAAATCCCCCCTATGAGATGTTACAAAATTTGGTGGCGAAGTTTTGCATTTTCGTGCAAGATTTCGTTATGGTTTTTTTTAAACAGAAATTAGTGTTATGAAGGGATCGTATTGATAAAATTATCAATAAAATATTTTAGAAATTGGAAGTGTTTGTTGTTGGAAGGAGATGATCGATCGAGAAAGATTATTTTTTCTAAGAAAATATATAAATGCTTCATGGTTTTTTATGAGCTGAATCTTGGGGTTGCATGTAACGATTTATGATCCTTCATTTTAATTATATGAGTTTGTTTTATGTTGTTGTAGGGAACTTCTGTGAATATAATTGAGGGTTCTCAAGTCTGGGTTGAGGACCAAGATCAAGCTTGGTTGGATGGCCAAGTACTCAAAATTACAGGACAAAATGCTGAAATCGATTGCTCCAATGGAAAGAAAGTAAGTTGTCTGATTTTCATGAGTTTTTTTTTGTAAATTATCTACACAGTGACGCTTCAGCTCCTGCTAGTAATGCTTTTAGGATTAGCTTGTTAATGATATTCCTCATGAAATCACAACTTAAAACTAGGAACAATGTAACTTATGATTGCACTCGGTTTTTTTACTATTGTGGTTGTTTGCACATCTCTATCTTGCTCCAACTTCTATACTAGTTTCATTATAGTTCATTGATCAAATATTATGGGTTTCGCCATCTTGTTTGTACTAATTAGTTTGAATTTTTTGTTGGTGATATACATTTGGATCTATCGTTATCATTTATTGAAATTTTCTTGTATTTATTGAAATTCAAGGTTACTCTCAACTTGTCTAAAATATATCCTAAAGATATGGAAGCTCCTGCTGGTGGAGTGGATGACATGACAAAGTTATCTTATTTGCATGAGCCTGGAGTTCTGCAGAATTTGAAAAGTAGATACGAACTAAACGAAATCTACGTAAGTTTATTTATCTTTTCTATTATTACGTAACTAGAATTATCCTAATCATAAGTTTAAGATATCATACATTTTTACCAACATCCAATGGTGTGAATGTGCATACTCACAGTGACTCTATTGCAGACTTACACGGGAAACATTCTTATTGCAATCAATCCATTCCAAAGACTCCCCCATATTTACGATGGTCACATGATGCAACAATATAAAGGGGCACCATTTGGGGAACTAAGCCCTCATGTTTTTGCCGTTGCTGATGTTGCCTATAGGTAAATATTAGAGCAAATGTATATTGATTTAATCTATTTACTGTTATCATGTACCAAAATATTCAACTAATAATTTTATTTTGGAATATAGGGCAATGGTCAATGAAGGAAAAAGCAATTCCATTTTGGTCAGTGGTGAAAGTGGTGCAGGTAAGACTGAGACAACAAAAATGCTTATGAGATATCTTGCCTATTTGGGTGGTCGTGCTGCCACTGAAGGTCGGACAGTTGAACAACAAGTTCTTGAAGTATGCTTGAAAAACCTATTCTCTTGTTGTATATTTTCATCAAGTGCACTGCTCTACCTATCTTCTTGTATTGACATTGTGATATGACTACAGTCCAATCCAGTCCTTGAAGCATTTGGAAATGCTAAAACTGTCAGAAACAACAATTCTAGGTGAGACAAACTATTTCATATTCAAAATCTCTTTTTTTCGAAGGCTTAGCATCAACTAAAATTTGTCTATATACATTATTGAAAGTTTTAACCCAAGGCTATTGGTGTTTTATAACTAACAAGTTGTTGTGACAAATTCTGTGTAGTCGCTTTGGTAAATTCGTTGAGATTCAGTTTGATAAACATGGAAGAATCTCAGGAGCTGCTATTCGGACTTACCTCTTGGAGAGATCTCGCGTGTGCCAAATAAATGACCCTGAACGTAACTATCACTGCTTTTACCTTCTTTGTGCTGCACCGCAAGAGGTAAACATACTTTTTTTAGATACTAACAAGAAAGGGATTCTATGACCAATGGTGGGTTATTGTTCTGCTTATAACTAATGACTTCTTATTGTTGGCAGGAGATTGAGAAATACAAGTTGGACCATCCTAAAACATTTCATTATCTTAACCAGTCAAAATGTTTTGAACTAGTTGGTATAAGTGATGCCCATGACTACCTTGCCACAAGAAGAGCTATGGATATTGTAGGAATAAGTGCAAAGGAGCAGGTATGTATGTTCAATGAGCTTGCTTGAGTTAGAACTACCAATCCATTCGTATTTCTAACTCACTCTCTCTTTAGGAAGCGATTTTCAGAGTTGTTGCCGCAATCCTTCATTTGGGAAATATTGTTTTTACAAAAGGAAAGGAAGTTGACTCATCTGTACCTAAAGATGAAAAAGCCAAATTCCATCTCAAAACGACCGCAGAGTTACTTATGTATGAGATTTCCTCTTTATATCACTTCATATGTGAGATAGTATATGATTTGCTTTTGGTGTTAAATAAAACCATTTGAGTTTTTGGCTATTTCAGGTGTGATGCAGTAGCTTTAGAAGACGCATTGTGCAAACGTGTCATGATTACTCCCGAGGAGGTCATTAAAAGAAGTCTGGATCCCCAAAGTGCAGCAATCAGTAGAGATGGTTTGGCTAAGACTATCTATTCTCGTTTGTTTGACTGGTAAAATATATAATTTTTATAAACAATTTTCATATGCTAACTCCCCAAATCATTTCAAGATAGTGATATAGTGTTACATCTATGTCTACATCAACACAGGTTGGTGGACAAAATTAACAATTCCATTGGACAGGATCCTACTTCAAAATGTCTAATTGGTGTACTAGATATATATGGTTTTGAAAGCTTTAAGACTAACAGGTAACCATTTTTGGAAATTTTTTTAACCCTATCTAATTCATTTAAATGGAGGTCTTGCTCTAAAAAATTATATGACGTGCAGCTTTGAACAATTTTGTATCAACTTCACAAACGAAAAGTTGCAGCAACATTTCAACCAGGTAATATCCCAAATTTCTTTTTAACTAGTGAGTTAAGCATTTCAATAATAAATTTCTATTAAGAGGGAGGTGATGGGTTTCAGCACGTTTTTAAAATGGAGCAAGAAGAATATACGAAGGAGCAAATCGATTGGAGCTACATTGAGTTTGTTGACAATCAAGACGTCTTGGATCTCATCGAAAAGGTAATTGTATCTATTCTACAACCACTTATTATTAGTTTTTGTCCATATAGTGCTAATATGTATATCCATTTATTTTGAATTGGTTTTGGGCTCATCTCCTCCCAAGTTCTTACATACTCTTTACTTTTCTCCCCCATGTTGGGACTTGTAGAAACCTGGAGGAATAATTGCTCTTCTTGATGAAGCTTGGTATGTTGTTCTGCATATATGCATTGATATGATATCTTAGGTAGTATTTGATCACATGCCACGAGAATTTCTCATGCTTAGGGTTAAATATTTGCAGTATGTTTCCAAAGTCAACACATGAAACCTTTTCAAACAAGTTGTACCAGACATTCAAATCTCATAAGCGCTTTATCAAGCCAAAATTATCTCGTACAGATTTCACTATTGCTCATTATGCCGGAGAGGTAAGTTTCATTCAATAGTGTCATTAATTTTTTCTTCTACGGTGGGGGATTATCCATATTTTATGTTATTATTTTCACTCGTCTCATTTTATCAGGTCCAATATCAATCTGATCAATTCTTAGACAAAAATAAGGATTATGTGGTTGCTGAACATCAAGAACTATTAGGTGCTTCTAAATGTCAGTTTGTAGCTGGACTTTTCCCTCCACCTCCCGAGGAGACGAGTAAATCTTCAAAGTTCTCTTCGATTGGTTCACGATTTAAGGTAGACCTCTTTAGTTCTTTTTTTAACTCAATTACATGAGCTTTTTCTATCTTTAGTATCCATATCCTTGAAACTGGAGAGTGATTTTTGCAACCAAATGACTATGTAGCTCCAACTTCAGCAACTAATGGAAACGTTGAACTCCACTGAACCACACTACATTAGATGCGTAAAGCCAAATAACCTACTGAAACCAGCCATATTCGAGAATGTCAACATCATGCAACAACTTCGTTGTGGTGTAAGTGAAACTTAGTTTGCTCTAAGACATATATATATATATATATATATATATATGTGTGTGTGAATTTATTTTTCTCGACATTCTACACATGTGTTACTTGATGCTTATCATGGGTTTATCAAACTTTTAACTTTCAAGTTTTTAAATTCTTGAGCTCTTGGTTTGTTTTTTAGGGTGTCCTTGAAGCTATTAGAATCAGTTGTGCTGGATACCCTACTCGGCGTGCTTTCTTTGAATTTATAAACCGATTTGGTCTGCTTGCTCCCGAGGCTCTTGAAGGGAAGTAAGTATACTTTCTTAGGATAAGAAACTTTAACTTATATCTTCCGTTTCTTTGGACTCAAATAATTTCTTGAATTCAATTATGAACTTAATTGGGATGCTTGAGACAATATGTGATTTCATTTCACTACAATCCATATGCATGTGAAGCTATGATGAAAAGGTTGCTTGCAAAAGAATCATGGATAAGAAGGGCCTTAAAGGGTTTCAGGTAATACCAAAAGGTTTAGTTTGTTATATCTCTGAAGAGATTGACAAGCCATGAATGAAGCAAAGGTAGTTGTTGACCCTGATTATTACATGACAATTGTAGATAGGTAAAACAAAGGTGTTCTTGAGAGCTGGCCAGATGGCTGAGCTGGATGCAAGGAGATCTGAGGTGCTCAACAATGCAGCCAAAATAATCCAGAGACGTGTGCTAACTCATGTCACTCGAAAACGCTTTATTTCATTGAGAAAGGCGGTGATAGTTATGCAGGCATTGTGCAGAGGTGATTCTTTTTCTAGTGACAATTTTAGTACTTATATTAACTCCTTTTGCATTGATCCCTTTTCTCATATTGACTTATTAAAAATTGATCTATATAGGAAGACTAGCATGTAAGGTTTTCCATGAGATGAAAAGGGAGGCAGCTGCAGTGAAAATTCAGAAGAATGCACGCCGATTTGAAGCTCGAAAATCCTATAAGAGACTTCATACCTCAGCCCTTGTGGTGCAAACAGGATTAAGGACAATGGCAGCCCGTAAGCAATTTAGATTTAGGAGGCAAACTAAGGCTGCCATTTTTATGCAAGCAAGGTGGCGTTGTCATAGAGCTGCTTTTTACTATAAGCGGCTCAAAAGAGGAGCAATTGTGTCACAAACTAGATGGAGAGGAAAAGTTGCAAGGAAGGAGCTTAGGAAGCTTAAAATGGTTTGTTTCTCGCTTTTTTTTGCTGGTTACAAAGTAATCGTACTATTTCTACTTGAAATTTCACTATTTCATATAAATATTGAATATATTCTTGTATAGGAAGCAAGGGAGACAGGTGCACTAAAAGAAGCCAAAAACAAACTTGAAAAACAAGTAGAGGAACTCACATGGCGCTTACAGTTAGAGAAACGCATGAGGGTATATTCTTTTCCATTTCAATTTCTTGTCTAACAAAACTTTGTCACTTTGATAACTTGATAATTACATCCATAATAAAAATGGTTAATCATGTATGTATTCAGACTGACATAGAAGAAGCAAAAGTACATGAGACAACAAAGTTCCAAACTTCAATTGAAGAACTTCAAAAGAAACTAGAAGAGGCTAATGCCTCCATAGCGAAAGAAAGGGAAGTTGCGAAGCAGGCTATTGAAGAAGCACCTCCCGTAGTGAAGGAAACCCAAGTTCTTGTTGAAGATACTGAGAAAATTGATTCCTTGAATGTTGAAATAGATAACCTCAAGGTAAGTATAGAACCTTCAGGTAAGTATAGTACAATAGTACATATTTATTTGTGAGAGAATATTTGACATTGGACATGTTCAATGGCAGTCCTCCTTAGACACAGAAAAGCAAAGAGCTGATGAAGCTGAGAAAAAGTTTAGTGAAGTTCAAGAGGCAAGTGAAGAAAGACAAAAAAAGTTGGAAGAAACACAAAAAAAGGTTCAACAACTCCAAGATTCCATGAAACTGTATGGTTTCGCTTCTTTATCTTATTTTTCTATTTTGTGGTATAAGATGTGACAATTATGTTGACTATTTTCTTTCTTCTGATTAGGCTAGAAGAGAAGCTTACAAACTTGGAGTCTGAAAACCAAGTCCTACGACAACAGGCTGTATCAATGGCCCCCAATAAATTTCTTTCAGGACGCTCAAGGTCAATCATGCAGGTACTTGTGTTGGTAGTTCTTTTCTTCACAACTTCCACATCCCACCTTTTTTCTTGTTTCTTAGAATCACTTCTAAGAACTTTTTATGCTCAATATTTCTTGGCAGAGAACTGAGAGTCATATTCCACCAGAGGCAAAGGCAGGTTTGGTGAGTATACAAACATGCATCCAGAAAAGCAACTTATATTTTTCCTTGTATCATTATTGAAATCAAATTATTTTTTTTTTACTAATTTATCATGTTAAAAAATATAGGATCTACATAGTCCTTCCATAAACCAAAGAGATGAATTGGATGATAAACCTCAAAAGTCACTAAATGAGAAGCAACAAGAGAATCAGGAATTGCTCATTCGTTGTATCGCACAACACCTTGGGTTTCAAGGGAAAAGACCTATTGCTGCATGTATCATATACAAATGCCTCTTGCAATGGAGATCTTTTGAAGTCGAGAGGACAAGTGTTTTTGACCGTATTATTCAGACGATTGGCCATGCTATTGAGGTGCGTAAAATCATCTCTTAGTGGTATGTTTTTTTTAAAGTGTGTTTGGGTTTTATGAAAATTTGAGTTTATTAGATTTGACTTATGAGAAATTGACGGTAGCCAAGTTTCTTCTAAGTTACTTATTTTTTTAGCTTTATGGATATTCAGACTCAAGATAACAATGATGTCTTGGCCTATTGGTTGTCAAATGCCTCAACACTACTCTTGCTACTCCAACGCACGTTGAAAGCAAGTGGTGCAGCAGGAATGGCTCCACAGCGTCGCAGGTCTTCATCTGCTACTTTGTTTGGAAGAATGACACAGGTATAAGTTGCACCTATTTTAGAAATTTCAGATGTGTTCGAAGATTTTTACATTTTTTCTATCACTCGATACATTATATTTATTTGATTATAATCTTTTCATTGCAGAGTTTTCGTGGTGCTCCACAAGGAGTCAATCTTTCCCTAATCAATGGAACTATAAGTGGTGGAGTGGACACTTTGAGGCAAGTTGAGGCCAAGTACCCAGCTTTGCTTTTTAAACAACAACTCACAGCATATGTAGAGAAAATTTATGGAATGATAAGAGACAATCTAAAAAAAGAGATTTCTCCATTGCTTGGATTATGCATTCAGGTATTTGTAAAATTTAATTTGCTTACTTTTTAATGGCTAGCTACTTAAAGAGTTCTATTGTTAAAATATTTTTGCTGGCATGAATAGGCGCCACGAACATCAAGAGCAAGCTTAGTTAAGGGTGCACGTTCTGTGGCTAATACTGCAGCACAACAAGCCTTAATTGCACATTGGCAAGGGATAGTCAAGAGCCTTGGAAACTTCTTAAGCACTTTGAAAACGAATCATGTAAGTGACTCATAAACCAACCTTTTTAACTTGATTAATTGCTTAAAATAATTCAAGCAAGCATAAGGCATATCAATCATGAGTATTGCTTCTTGGCCTTGACTATTTTCTAGGTACCCCCGTTTTTGGTTCGCAAGGTATTCACACAAATATTTTCCTTCATTAATGTCCAACTTTTTAACAGGTATACAATCCATGCTTTGTCTTTGCATTTTCTATAATTTGATTTCTCAATTATGTTGTGACTCTCATTTATACTTGTCTTGAAACTGATAGTCTTCTTCTGAGAAGAGAGTGTTGCTCCTTCAGCAACGGAGAGTATGTAAAAGCCGGATTAGCTGAATTGGAACATTGGTGCTACAAAGCAACAGATGAGGTAGGATTGACCTGATTCCATTTATGCTAGAAAACCCCAAATGGCAGCATAAAATACTAATGATCTACTAAAGAAAAATATATGATTGTGAATACAGTATGCAGGTTCAGCATGGGATGAGTTAAAGCATATTAGACAAGCAATTGGGTTTTTGGTAATACCTCCGCCATCTCTGCTAAATTTTCATATGCTCTTCAATTCATTCCCAAAGTCGAAGATAACATGAAAAATGTCATGGCTTGCTTCCTATTGTAGGTCATTCATCAGAAGCCGAAGAAAACACTAGATGAGATTAGTCATGACTTATGCCCTGTGAGTAGTTTATGTTCTCATTTCATATAACTAGCATACATTTGTATTTCATGTTATATCTTAACCAGCTTAAACCTATTTTCACAGGTACTCAGCATTCAGCAACTATACCGGATCAGTACAATGTATTGGGATGACAAGTATGGCACCCATAGTGTATCCTCAGATGTAAGTCTTCAAAAAAAATGTCTCTTATTGTTTCAAGCTACAATATTTCAATTCCACAACTTGTTTTTTCTTTTCTTGATAATACAGGTTATATCCAATATGAGGGTATTGATGACAGAAGATTCAAACAATGCCGTTAGTAACTCTTTCCTGTTAGATGATGATTCAAGGTCAGTGGAAATACTGACAATTCACGTTATTCATCTGTTGGGTTCATTACTATATAAGTTTTACTGTCCCTCTACAACATACTGTGATAAGCAAAGCTTTGTACTATCATGTTTGCAGCATTCCATTTTCTGTTGATGACTTGTCCAAGTCAATGGAGCAAATTGACATTTCCGACATCGAACCACCGCCTCTCATCCGTGAGAATTCAGGCTTCAGCTTCTTGTTTCCCCGTGCTGATTAAGAGTATTCATTATTTTTGCAGACTAGATTTAGATTCAGATAACAAAGCTACCATCCAAATCACAAATTTTTCTACCTTCATTATCTACATTAGATAGTCCATACATCTTTTTGATAGAGTTAGCTCAATGCTAGAAATAGGGATACTATTGCCTTTTGTAGTTGAAAAGATGATTTTTGTTGTTGTTGTATATGGGTTGATATAGACAAAGAAAGGAGTTGCAATCTTTTTATGTCAACTCATTTTAACGAACCATGCCATATAGAGTTGTTAATAAATCATGGAATTAGAATTCATGAATTGCTATGGTGTGAAGCTTTAACGTATCAATACTCACTTACTTCTAACCTTAACAATGAAAAATATACCAATGATAGGTTAGTAGTAAAGTGGCTCTGTCATATTTCTTGGGAAGTCTAGATGTATTACTACTCTCAACCTTGATCTACTGTTTAGCCAAACTAGATGGTTGGGGTTTAATGTGAACTAAACTAGCCAAACAAAGAATGAAACAAAACTAACTGCGCGGAAGATCATTAGATGAGAGATAGTGTCGGTTAGATTTTAAACTACCTTCAATGCTTGCTAGGGTTACATGTTGTAAGGGATTTGTTTTATTCTCCATTCACTCCATGGAAATACCTAGACTAAGCTCCAACTTAATGGTCATTTAATTAGATCTCCTACCACCTAGGTAGAGGGATCCGAGTTTGAATTCTCATAACCCCAACTACCTAGGTGATAGAATAATGTCAAGATTTGATTGATGGAACTATCTGACTCAATAGGAGATAACCCGACTACGAAAGAATCATGTTGCGTCATGGTGAGGTCAAACCACACAATCATCATCTCTCCAATAATGGCCCAAACCTTAGAGATTGGGGTACGGTTTCCTCGTTAATCTCTAAGCCCTATGGATCCATTCTCTACAGTTCCAGTTCATGCAATCACTCAATAGTGGTGGGTCAAACCCTAGAATTTGGGGGAGAATCATAAGCAAATAGAAGAAACCCTAAATTCATGCATCAAAATGAGCAATAGATAGTTGAAAGGGATCAATAAACTCCAATCCATTCAAAAAATCCAACTCTTCTCTAATAGGCTACAACTAATTCTTTAAACTAGGAGATAGTTTTAGCGCTAGAAAGGATTTGAGCCTCTTATGTATAATTAAGAGTAGATGAATGATCTATGAGTCTAGTTTGTCAACGAGGCGACCTTACTCCTGCTTGTTAGATGTCCACTTAGGCAATGCTCGTGCGGTAACATGCGTGACCATCGGCTTAACGGATAACATGCGTGACCATCGGCTTGGACTGACTATCCTAGATAAGAGAGGGATCGATTGCAGGACCATTGAGTCGCTTCCCACCTTAATGACCTTCACACCTCAAGACAACATTATATTATTGACTGGTGCTTCCTTTGGAGTCTCTCCTTCCTTATGTTGAAATCGAGTAATCACGTCATTAAGCTCTTCTGTCTTCCATGGTGGAAAGTACTCCTCAATGAATGCTTGTGCTAAGATCTCCCATGTAGTGAAGGTTCCTGGGGATGGTAGTCGAGCCAGTAATTTGCTCTTACTCCAAGTGAGAATGGGAGAAGTCGTAGTCAAATTCCACAATCTTTAGGTTTTTTGTTTTTCTTCTAGTAGCTACTACACTCATACGAAAACCTGCAAAACAAAGAAGACTCAATACTAAACATAAGATGGTTATATGCTTTTATATATGAAAAAATCCTCAGCAATGGCACCAAAACTTGATGTAGAATCAGATGATAAAATCTTAGGAGGCCCTAGGGTCTTATTCCTCGAGGTCTTCTAATGCATAACTACTCACACCGACCATCCATGGCATACACGAAACATGAAATACATTTAGGGGGTTTTCATTCAACAAACAAGCAAAGCAAGAAGAGTAAAGTTTTTTAGGGGTTTTTGGTTTATAGATACATAAAATCAAAGATACGTTGCTGTTGAAGGTAGTGAACTCAAAAGCTAATCATGCATACTAGGGCTCATTCATATCATGCATCAATGATTCATCTATTGTACCACCCTATCCCTTCCTCTAAGGTCACTGTCTACCCGTGCATGTGCCTCTTGCGATATAGATTTAAATAGCTAATGCTTGCTTTCACTTTATGCCATTACTTAATTAATGAAGAAAAAGCAAGTTAGGATAGCGTATAGTTAATTGTGAGCTTCTGCGAACCATAACCATAGTCTATAGCATCGATTGTCTAACAATCAAGCATTGATACTACTTGAAGCATAGATGGTTGATCATTCCATTCATACTCCTGTAGCATCAATGGGTTATCCCTTGATGGTAATTTCTTGACAAGCTAGGTAATACTAAGCATAATGCCTATAGTAGCATATAATAGAATCATAAGCATCAACGATACAAGAGGGTGAATACTAAAGAACCATCAATGACCATCACATAAGCATCGAGGAGAAGGAAGGTAACACCATTGATGATGACATCATCTCCTTAGATGTGAAATCCCTACTTCTATTAGGCTAAGCACTTGAGTAGAGTGTTCTAGAGAATTTGTGTGTTTGTGGAACCTTCCTGAGCTAATGGATCATGAGCTCTATTTATAGGGGAAAATCCAGGCCTAAAACATCCTAAATCGACTAGAAAAAAGTCTCCTCAACCTTGTAGGCTAAGTAAATTTCGTCAGCAAGGCAATGGAGAGGAGGCAATAGGGGGGAGGGTGTTTCTTTGTTGGTTGGGCTTCCTGGTTCATGGACTTCTTTTCCTTACGATTTGGTTGAAACTTGATGGAGAGGCGGTTGAAATTGTTTCTTAGGTCTCCACTCATTCCTTTTTCAGATTTGGCAGAGTCCTCCTTCTACGGCCTTTTCTTAAGATTATGTGGCAACTTCTAGTTGTCTACATCATTGGACCACTTCTTTCTCATGAAAGCTCCATAATCTTCTCTCTATAGCTCATATGATCCTCTAGAGTTCTTCAATGCTTGATCCAATCTTCCTTAGGTTGATTTGTACCTTCAAAACCCATAAAAAACATATAAAAAGGCATCAAAGACTACAATAGCATTGCTTAGGTCTATTAAAAGTTTATTGATCAAATAGTTATGATTTAGACAAGAAATACCACTGAAATGACTAGAGATGCATTGATAGAATGGGGGAATGTGTAAAAAATGGGAGTGATAAACACAATAAATAAAATATCATCAAGGTCCCTAATCGACTCATTACTCAAAATCTAATAGCTGCAACCCTGATTATGCGAAAAGACTAAAATTGGCAAGAACAATAAAAGACAAATCGAATTAAAGAAAAGCATAACTAAATCAAATCAAATGTAAACAGTAGGTAAAGACAACGTTTCATATTATGCTTCCCCCTAGGGTCGATGGATTTATATGCCCATGTGAATTGATTGATTGCGATGCAATTTCTGTAGCGTCCTGATCCTCTTTAACCAAACCAAAATAACCATGGCTCTGGAGCCGATTAAAAACAATACTCAAGATTTCATTTTAAACGAATACAACTGAATCCTTTTCAAATGAAATGCCCTAAACACATGGTCGACCTCAAATACATAGTCGAAAAAACCACTCAAACTCAAAATCTCGAATCTCCAGTTTATATACTCATAATCATGAACAAATATAATGAAAATAACTATAGCTATATCTTCTCACTAAGCTCCCCTCGATCTCGTTCGCTCAGGAGCGGCTTCTCACCTCACCTTGCCTCTTCTCGAAATCCTCAACCTGGTGAGTGAGAAGGGTTCAGTATCGTCGTTACTTCCTAAGGTCTTTTCCCTAGGAAAACTCCCTATTAAACACGTTATTAGAGTTTCCTTTCTAGCACGAAAGTCGTTCTTGCTTTCTGCTCTTAAACAATCGTTCTCTCTACTAGCTTATAGAAGTTCTCTACTTCTATCCTTAACTCATAGACATCAATACCAAGGACCAACTCGTTACGTCTCGCCATCTGGTGTCCCTACCCTAGTATGCCAACCGCGTTACGTCTCGCCGTCCGGTTGCATACACAAACTTGGCAATGGCACTGCATTATGTCTCGCCGTCCAGTCCATGCCCGGTCAACTACTGCGTTACGTCTCACCATCCAGTAGTGACCCCAACAAACTCGATCAACTGTTGCGTTGCGTCTCCCCGTCCAACAGTGATCCGACCATCTACCGCATCTAGTAGTGGCCCAACCGCCCGGGGGTTCATCTCACCATTAACCAACTATTACAACCATACATCCATCCACTCATACATAGCACAACGTGTGCCTCCACCTTAAGTAGGCGGTGGGATGCTTCATACACCTATCGCGCATACTTGAAAATTAACTAAATAATAACTTGAAACAAATGGCATAAATTAAAAGAACTCGACGGAGATTTTATCCCATTTACACTCACTTTATTAAGTGGTTGAAAGTCAGTTAACGTCCGTAATGAAATGTAGGGTTGGGGTTTAATTTCCCCAAGCTATTTTTGGAATTTCACCATGACGAGTGAGTTTAATCAAAAACTCAGTTAACGTCCGTAATCATTCATTTTATGTTGAAACTCGACCCTGTTAAATCAAGAGTTTGCACTTCGATTCCTCATCAATATTACGGTAATTTGACAAATTTCACCAAGGGTATAATGGTTATTTTGGCTTAGAAAAGGATGGGGTGTAACAATTTCACCTTGCCATATATTTAACGATGGTTAGATCTGGCAGACTACGATTGGTCCTACAGATTTTTCTCTTAAGAAGTCTGGATAGCCTAATCGAATGATGGTTGATTGTGATGTGATGGTCGTTTCTAGTCTCATCTAGATCACAAAAAGATACAAAGCTACCGACAAGTTGGACGATGGCTTTGGTTATAAACACAATCGAATAGATATAAAAGCAATCGTAGAACATAAATCAATAAAAAGACAATAAATCAATCACATAATCGATTACACCCATCATCCCTAGGGTTCTAAATAATGTGAACAATCTTTATGTTTAGCTATCCATAACTACAATAGAGCTTACAAGAGAAGAAGGGGCGAGGGCGACCATGGCAAAAAACCCACTATAATCTTCACTTCTTGCACCACCTTAGTACCTTAAGAGAGCTTTCAACTCATTTTCTGTAGCCAACCATAGGGAACATCAAAAGATGAAGTTTGTTGATGATCCCTTGAAAATTAGCTTTTATACTCCCTCCTTCCTCCAAAACGATGCCCGAAGTTTTATGGCTTGAAATATCGCCTCAGTCGTCATTTTTGCATTTTGCACTTCAAGCTCCTAGGTTCAAGCTATCGAGTTGTCAAAGCAAGCATTTTCCTCAAAACAACGATGATTCAGGTTGTATAACGACACTTGGTTCGCCATTTTTGTGTTTTGACTACTTTGGATTGTCACTTATCTGAGCATTTTCTCCATTGTCTAAACTCCGAGTTAGGCCATGTTTGATCCTATATGCTCATAATCCCGTACTCTTTATTTCCACAGTGAGCTTACAAGATGACTTGGATTTAAAATACACCATAACTACCCAAAATAGCATCACATGTGTAAAAACTGCCCTAAAGGCTATCAAATGCACCTATGAGCAAATATCAAGCAAATTAATGTAATTCATAGCATATGTGTACGATAAACATGTAAAAAATGCCAATAAATAGGGGTTCTAAAATGTTATAAATTTATGTGTCAGCAGTCATCGATCCCCTTTATGGTCAACTAAGTCGATCATTGTTTAGTGATGTGAATTCCATGGTGCTATCGGCCCCGAATATAAGGTACCTTCTCATCACCAACAGAGAGTGTCTTTATCGAGATATGTGAAACAAGAATGCACATCTACCATACATGATTATTGTAAGATTTATGAAGTTAGTAGATGCACTTTGATGGTTGATGGTTGGACTTATATGTGTCGAAGACCATTGATTTATTTTCTAGTCCAGTGTCCAAAGGTGTATGTTTTTTGAAATCTGTGGATGCATCAGACTTGGTTAAGGATGCAAGTACTTTGTCCCAATTGTTTGGTGGTGTGATTGGCATGATTGAGCCAAAGAGTATTGTGCATTTTTTTCATAGATAATGCTGCTAATTATGTTATCGCGAGGAGAAAAATTCATGAGAAGTATAAGAATATTTTATGGACTCCATGTGTTACACATGTTATTAATATTTTTCCGAAATATATTTACAAGATGGGACATGTGTCAAGCTTAGTTTCTCGAGCTCAAAAGATCAATGTGTTTGTCTATAGTCATCTTCCTCTCTTAGATTTTTTGAAGAAGTTAAAGGGTTGGAAGCAGATTGTGCGTCCAGAAGCTACTCGATTTTGCTACATGCTTCATATGCTTGAAAAGTGTTTATGATCAAAGGTCCTCATTGGAACAACTTGTCACAAGTAGCTTATTTGCATCTCACAAGTTAGGAGATTTTAAAGAGGGGAAACAGATAATATATGTTGTGTTAGACAACCATTTATTACTAGAGTGTTTATTGAGGTGAAGTTGACATTGGCAAATTTGAAGTTGTTGAAGGTTGTTGATTCTGCTTAGCAACCATCTTTGGGGCATGTTCATGATAGAATGATGAGGATAAAGAAGGCTATGAATAACTCTTATTTGACAATGGAAGATGCACAGTTACTTATATGGAGTTAATTGATGCAGTATGAGATAAACATATTCGACACAACATTTATCTCCCACATATTTTCCGAACCCAAGTTTTCAATATTGTGAAGAAGGTCGAGCGTGGTGTACAAACATGTCTTCTTGATGACCTTGAGGTTCAGTGCTTATGTGAGAATGTTCATGAAGTCATTCATGAAATTAGACTTTATAGAAAGAGGTTTGAGAGCTTTGGGAAGAAAATAACTATGTCATGTGCTTCCACTTTACTTCCAGGTAACCAATTCTAATTACTTGTTACTTATTAAACTGTATTATTTTCAAATTATATGTACTTGTTTACAAAATTAGCTTAAATGAATAACTTAATTGTGGATACTATTTGGAGAGGATGCTCCAAATTTGATGCAAGTTGTTGCGCGACTTTTGCTCCAAATATCTTCTTCTTTTGGATATGAGCGAAATTAGAATGTGCATAACCAGATCCATAACAAGCGGAGGAATCGATTGGAGTATCAAAGATTGAATGATCTTATTTATGTGTGACTTACAATATGAGGTTGAAGAATAGGTAATGTTTAAATTTTATGCAACCTTATACAATTTTAATACTTCATATACTTAATCGTTTATCTTTTTTGACTTTTAGGTGCTTGAAGGAGTGAGCGAAAGATCCAATTAATTATGATACATCGACTTTTGGATTGTAGAAGAAAATTCACCTGCACAGATGTACATGATGAGATTGAAAAGACTCTTTATGAAGAGGAAGATGAATCATCCTCATTATATCCTCTAGAAATCGTCCTAGGTTTGTATATTATAGCATTTATAGAAAAGTCTATACATTCCTATCATTATTATCTTGTCATTAGTAATATTTATGGGTATTTTATTGGGTTAATATTTTTGTATGTCCTAAACTTTGACCAAAATAAACATCCTGGCCAATCTTTTTGATCTATAACATCCTGACCCGAACTATACACCAAAATAAACAATTTGGCCAGATCCAACTTTTGACCGTTAACTTGGACGGTCAAACGCGTTGACTAACGGTCAACGCGCCATGTCACTGCCAAGTCAGCATAAAATATTTAAAATAATTCACAATTTCCACACATTCCCTAATTTTAAATTATTATAAATTAAAAAATCATCTAATACCTTAGTTAAACCAAAAATAAAAAAATAAAAAATTAAATATATATATCAAATCTTCTGACTTGGCAGTGACGTGGCGCGTTGACCGTTAGTCAACGCGTTTGACAGTCCAAGTTAACGGTCAAACATTGGGTTTGGCCAAATTGTTTATTTTAGTGTATAGTTCGGGTCAGGATGGTATAGATCGAAAAGATTGGCCAGAATGTTTATTTTGGTCAAAGTTCAGGACATACGAAAATATTAACCCTATTTTATTTCATGTTTTAATGTGGAGGACTTTGAGTATGATGCGACCAATGAAATTGACTTCGACATTTCTCATTTTGTTGATGCAATGGAGATGAAGATGAAGATGACTTCCTTTATCTTTGAAAATTGAGTACTTTATTTTTCTTTTTTGGCAATATACACTTTTATAGCCAAAACTTTCGTGTTTGTGCCAATAATAGCCAAATTTGGAGAAATACTACTTATAGCCAGATTTTGTAAAGTGTGTTGGACAAATATATCCATTTCCGTTAAATACTTTAACGGTGTCATTAACACCGTCAACTTCTTTGACGATTTGCTAACTAGGCGCCAACTCAGCACACATCAGCGCCAAATAAACCAAAAGTGACACGTCACTATTAAAATTTATTTGATAATTACATGTCATAAATTAATAAAAAAATTATTTTAATTTTCCCCAATTTCTTCATCTCCCTAACACCCTCTCTTCTCCAGTACCATATGATATCTCCGAGTTCCCCAATTCTCGTTGATTTTGAAACTCGGGTATCATCATCGTCTTTGGGAACGGCTACGGTGCTAATTGTATAATAGTTAGCACCGTCCTAACCAATGGAAAAACTACTACTAGTTTGAATTAGTAGTGATTTAGCTTAGATGTTGTATTGATTTTATAATAATCCGTAGTGATTTCGTTATTTTTAGTAGCGTTTTTTGCTAGTTATCACGGTGCTAACCCTTATAAGGGTTAGCACCTAATCCCATCCCATCGTCTTTCGATGAAACTCGATTCAAATCCTCTAGCTTCTTTTCCGAAACCCTTATCATCTGAATCAACCACCATCGTCGGAACTCGAATCGGCGGCTACAAAAAAGCAGTCGTAACCGGTACTGCTACTTGCCCGGACTTTTGGATCCTTCGCCGATGCCGACAAAAATCCATCCCTCCATCTATTCACCTCTCAAACCCAGTCCAACGGAGACTTCCGCTGCCCGTTGCTTCCAATTTCTCCGCCGGAAACGCCCCCCAAATACGCCGCCACTGCCAGACCCACCACCGAAATCAAAATATGAAATCGCATAACAAAGTTCCTGTCGGCGATGGCGTCTGCACTCCAATCCAGATCGAAACCCTCGGACGAGTCCTTCATCTTGGAAATTAGATCTGGACAACGCGGCGGAAGGGATGGGAGGCAACGATGAGTCCTTCATCTTGGAAATCAGATCTGGATCCGACGATGCTTGCTTCTCCAACCTTCATCTCCGCTTCTTAACTGCTGCTGATGGATCGAGAGACGCCAAAATCTCAACATCACCACCTCAAGTCCAAATTCTCCACCTCGTCGCTAATCAAAGCAAGGGACGACTCATATTTGTCGGAGGAGTGCTTGGCTGCCATTTTCAATCTCTAAGCTCAAACGGATCTGCGGTGCAGTCGATTGGTCCTTATATTGTTGCGTCTCTCCTCCATGATCAACGATGCCCTCTTCTTCATATTCTGCTTTCCCTACCACCTATTTTATTGTTTTATGGTTGCAAGGAGAATCGGAGAAGAAAGGAGGAGGAAGAAGGAAGTTGGACGGCATTGGGGAAGATTAGGAGAGATAGAGAAGTGCTTTTTCCCTTTTTTTTTTTTTTTTTGTATTTTTGTATATTTTAATTTATTTCATATTATCATACATACAAAATTAGCCAGTAGTACTATACCACATTGACATCTCCGTTTGTCCGGTCACACTTAATGCTAACACCGTTAAAAAATTGGACGAAAGTGGCTAAGTAGTATTTCTCCAAATTTAATTATTATTGGCACAAACACGAAAGTTTTGACTATACAAGTGCATATTGTCTTCTTTTTTTCTTAGATAAGGCTGATATAGGTTGATTTTTATAGTTAGGTGCTACTGAAGGAATTTGACCATAGGACCTTAAGATTCAAGACTAGTAGTACCACTAGACCAATCACTTGTTTGCGAGTACCTTATTTGGAATTTTGAGTTGAACATTTAAATATTAATTTAATATGTGAATTTAAAAATGTACTTGAATTTTCATTGTATTTTGAATGAGATTTTATATAATTTATGTATGTACAAATAATATAATAATTTCTTACACAACAAACATCAATGATCATGCCATTAACCTCAACCTACTATTTGGGCACAAGGTGTACCAGTCTCACAAAGGAAGGGGGAGCAGCAACATCTAGTCTAGAAATAAAAAGGAAATTCAATGACATAAATACCCCTTTTTCACTTGAAATCGAAATTCTCTGTATTTCCCTTCTCAACCCTCGCCGCTACGCCTGGCCTCTTTCTGATTTCCCAATCCCACCCCTCGCCCCAGCCCCAATTTTTATCTTTTCCTTCTTGCCCTTCATCCCAATTCTTCTTTGCTTTTTCCGATCTTCTCCTTCTCCCTCCATTACCCGCCAACTCTTCATCTTTTTGAATTCTCGTTACCTTCTCCTTCTCAATTCTTCTCGTTTACTCAGGCCGAGGAAGAAGAATGTGGCATAACGGAGCAAAACCCTAGTGCCCCTTTGGATTCCGCTCGCTCTAGTTACTGCACTTGTCGTTTCCTCCAGTTTTGATCCCTACCCAGTTCGCTTTCTCAAGCTGTTTGCTCTTTCGGAGGTGGGTTCCGGCTGCAATATTGAGGATGAACTGTTTCATGCTAAGGTTCTCGTTTGTTGCTGCGTCTGCGCGCTCGTGTGTTTGTGTCTTCGTCCGTGGTTTTCATTGTTTGGAATTCTGCGTTCCTATCACTTCAATTTCCTTTCTGCTGCTTTCTTCATTACTTCATTACCAGTTCTCTTTTTTTGTTAGTCCAAGATGAGTGTTCTTTGTCCTTCGTCTTTCAACTGGTTCTTTTGTTGTTGTTGTCGTTGAGAACTCAATTGGTTGTTTGATTAGGTTGCCGATTCTTCTATGCGGAATTTCAAAGCTTACTGCTATCGGCGGTCATTTGTGCACCCGATTCAACAGATGAAAGTGACGGCCCCGGCTTTGGGTCGAGCTAGCTATCAGTTTTTGCTTCTATAGGTACGTTTGCGTAAACCCTGTGGGAACTGAAATTCTTAGGCTTGTGAATCGCAGTGGTCGCACAAAGAAATGGCTTTTCCATGATCCTTGAACCCCGCAATGCAGATTTTTCTAAGATGGCTTCATCAATGCTATGAATTTGCGAATTCAACTTTCATTAGTCATAGTGAAGGACCTTCATCAATTAAGGATTTTCAGTCTACTCGTGGAAGATGTAAGGTTTACCTAGTTTGTGTCTTTTGCTTTTGGTTTGCAGGTAGAGTACTGGTGGACAATTAATTCACTACTCCAATCAGCAAAACCGTAGTTCTTTCTCGGGGAGTATAATCGTCAAAGTTGTCAGCATACTGGAATTAACCTTTTCAGATGGCTGACCATGAAGTTGTACTCGTACAGAATCAGAATGAAGGGCTTAGGGAGAATCAACAACTGGTTTTAGGCCATAATCATGGTCTGGATCTGACCCAGAGTCATCATAATCTGATGGGCCAAGGACATGAACATCATCACCTGGATCTGGGACAGTCTCAAGATCATGATGAACTGGGGTTAAGTCATCACCGTGATCATGAATTGGGATTGGAACAGACCAATGACCATGATGAAGCAGATTCTGTTCACAGCTATGGGCATGAAAATGAGTTAGGAGGCATTGACCGGAAGCCCGAGCCAGTTGGGCATGAGCTAGCACTTCCTGTTCAAGGTCATGAACTGGTTTTGTCAGAAAACAACAACGAATCCCCTGTTTCTGATGATGATCAAGAACTTGTTGCCCACTTGGAACTTGCTGTGCAAGAAGGCGACGAGGAAATAGGGCTGGAAGAACATAGTGATGATTTGTCAATGGACCAGTCCCTTGTTCTCCATACACATGTTATTCAAGCCCGCACAGTTCTTGCAGGCCCTAGTTACGAGTTAAAAGTGGGGCAAGAGTTCCCAGATGTGATCAGCTGCCGCAGGGCACTGAGGGACACAGCAATTGCCCTTCATTTTGAAATCCAAACCATCAAATCAGACAAAAGCCGATTCACAGCTAAGTGTGCAACTGACGGATGCCCCTGGCGGATACACGCTGCAAAACTCCCTGGTGTCCCTACTTTCACCATCAGAACAATACATGAATCTCACACCTGTGGTGGAATCTCTCATCTTGGTCATCAACAAGCCTCTGTTGAGTGGGTTGCAAGCTCTGTGGAGCAACGACTTAGGGAAAACCCTAATTACAAACCTAAGGAGATTCTGGAAGACATTCATCGCACTCATGGGATCACTTTATCATACAAGCAGGCATGGAGAGGGAAAGAGCGTATCATGGCTGCCATGCGCGGCTCCTTTGAAGAAGGATATCGATTGCTCCCACAATACTGTGACCAGGTGAAAAGAACCAACCCTGGAAGTATTGCAGCTGTGTATGGGAACCTGACTGATAACTGCTTCCAGCGTCTCTTCATATCATTCCAGGCTTCAATCTATGGGTTTTTGAATGGCTGCAGGCCTCTCCTCGGACTCGATAGAACATATCTGAAGAGCAAGTACCTGGGCACGTTCCTTCTTGCTACTGGCTTTGATGGAGATGGTGCTCTCTTTCCGTTGGCCTTTGGTGTGGTTGATGAGGAGAACGATGATAACTGGATGTGGTTTCTCTCTGAACTTCATAACCTTCTCGAGGTGAACACTGAAAACATGCCCAGGCTTACAATTTTGTCAGACAGGCGAAAGGGCATTGTTGACGGAGTTGAAGCCAACTTCCCAACTGCTTTCCATGGATTCTGCATGCGCCACCTGAGCGAAAGCTTCAGGAAGGAGTTCAACAACACAATGCTGGTCAACCTTTTATGGGAAGGTGCTCACGCTCTAACCGTGATTGAATTCGAAGCCAAAATCATCGAGATTGAGCAGATATCACAAGATGCAGCATACTGGATACGCAGAATACCGCCAAGGCTATGGGCCACAGCTTACTTCGAAGGAACCCGATTTGGTCATTTGACTGCGAATATTGTGGAGTCATTGAACACTTGGATTCTCGAGGCCTCGGGGCTTCCTATAGTCCAGATGATGGAATGCATAAGGAGACAGCTAATGACGTGGTTCAACGAAAGACGCGAGAACAGCATGCAGTGGACCTCCATACTCGTGCCTTCTGCCGAGAGGAGTGTTGCTGAGGCTCTCGAGCGTGCGAGAAGCTATCAGGTGCTGCGAGCAAATGAAGCTGAGTTTGAGGTTATATCTCACGAGGGGACGAATATAGTGGACATACGAAACCGGTGCTGCCTTTGTCGGGGCTGGCAGATCCATGGCTTGCCATGTGCGCATGCTGTGGCGGCGCTTCTCTCATGCAGGCAGAACGTGCATCGTTTCACAGAGAGCTGCTTCACCGTGGCGACTTATAGGAAGACGTACTCCCAGACCATACACCCGATACCGGATAAGATGGTGTGGAAGGAGCTGGCAGATGCTGATCCCAATTCGGGCACTGCGGTTGAGATTGTGATCAACCCGCCCAAGTCGCTTAGACCGCCAGGTAGGCCGAGGAAGAAGAGGGTGCGGGCTGAAGACCGTGGGCGGGTCAAGCGGGTGGTGCATTGCAGCAGGTGCAACCAGACGGGTCATTTCAGGACAACGTGTGCAGCGCCCATATAGTATAGTAGGTAATCTCTATCGACTGTGAATTGAGGGTCTTTAAGCAGATTTGGTTGGAAGGAGTCTTGTAATCGAACTTATTTATAGTGTGTGCAAAGAGTGGCTTCTATTCTTTTAGTAGAGTTCTTACTGTGGGATGAAATTTTCTAAGTAATTAATAGTAGCTAGCGAGTAGAAGTTGCCGGAGGTGGGGTTTCATTCAATTCTGCCACTTGATTCAGCAGCATTTCTGGTGCTTTTAAGAGATAAGTTATTGGGCCACTGCAATAAAACCGAAGTTTATGAAAGTGTAATTTTCACATTTGATGTGAAGATTAGCTAGTGCGGATGAAGTAGTATCTTTCAAAAATCAAAGTTCGGTAGATGATCCCATCAGCAATCTATGAGTCGATAATTAAGTTGTCAAATCAGTTTATGCTCATACATCGGTTTTGCAAGTTGAACTAGTTCAACCGTGATACAATCAATTCATGTTGGTTTTAATATAATTCAAAGCTATGAATCTAAATAACCTATCTTAAGACAATATTTTTAGCTATGAATCTAAATAACCTATCTTAAAACAATATTTTTAGGGGTTGGTTTGGAAGTTACAATTGTTTTGGTGAGATTGTCACTATATATGTATTGTTTAGAATGCATAGTTTTTTTAGTTTTTTTTACCAAGAATAATACATGTATTGTTTATGTGATGTGACAGAAACTATCACTCAAAATGAGTGATTATTATATCTCAGCTTTTAGTTGTGATTGCTGAGATGGTTTTGTCTCAGCTTTTAGTTGATGTGACATACACAATCACACATACCAAACATTGTATTTTACAACGCATCAAATTGGACAATACATGTATAATATAATACATGCATTTACAACATTACATCTATTTAACAATCACAACTTTCAAACGACCCCTAAAATCTACATCCATATTCAAATAAATAAAAACAGCTTTAAAAACAAACTCGCAAATGTTCATATCTTTCAATTAAATGTCAACAACTAAACGTTTATAGTTGAATCCAACAAATAACCGTATATAAATGTTTATACTTAAATTCATTAAATCACATCAACATTTAATACCTAAATATCAAAGTGTTCATTCCTAGAATTTAATACCTAAATATCAAAGTATATAATCAAACATCTTGCAAGATAAAATCATCCATCTCCATTGCTTCAAAGGTTTGTAATGTTCAAATCAATTTCATCAGTCACATCATAGTCAAAATCCTCTGCACGAAACCAATTATATAATGGATAAAAATGACAAGTTCATTTTATAACAAGAATGAATTTGCTTTTAAATTACAATATACTACGCCAATCTTTAACACGAGGATGATGCTTCCTCCTACTCCTCATTGAGTGTCTTTTCAATCTCCTTATAATCTATGTCTGCATGTGGATCTTCTTTTACAATTCAATCTTGTCCAATTTCTCATAATCGATTGGATTCTCTTCTACTCTTTTTTAAGAACCTACAAATAAAAGAAAATAAAAAAACTAAGGGTTGTTTGGATGAGTTATTACAATTAGTTATTTTCACCTAAATAACTTATAATGAGTTATTTGCGTCCAAATAACTCATTTTTGTGCAAAATATTGTGTTCGGTTATTTGTACCAGAGTTATTCTGAAATAATTCAATAACGAGGTATTGAGAATACCACACGGGAGACAGTTCTAATAATCAATTCCTATTTGACAAGATCTACACAACAAAACAAATAATAGAGTGATAACAATTGGTTACCTAGAGGTGAAGTAATATCTTGAAATGCTTCTCCAACATTGTCAAATAGCCATTTAGTCTCAAAGAGATCAACAAGAAAACCTTGTACTCCACGCTCAGCTCGACCTTTCGAGATATATTGAAACACTGGAGTCAAGAAATATGTAGCTTCATAAATGCTATGTCGAAGATTCTATTTTGTGGAATTACATCGAAGATTCTTATCCCATCTTGCATCAATTAACCTAACATAATATTCAATCCCTTTTCCATTGGGCTTGCTATTTGCCGCCAACCAAATTGCTATTTGCCGCCAACAAAAAAAAAGTATATATGTAAAGAGTTTCACAATCTACAACATATCCAACTTTCAAAAATGTATTGAATCAGAAAAAATCGACGGTCGTCGGAAAAGTCACCGAAAAATCATCAGGAAAGTCGATCCTCGACGTAAACCGCGGACACGCATCCATGAATCATCACTAAGCAGGTGCGTCAATTTTTTGTAGTTTCGAACAATTTTTCCGACGATTTCCAACGAACAGACGGCGGGCCAAAATTTTTCGGCGGCCAGAACCACGCCGGGCCGACGGAAATTTGTGGCCGGAGCCAGGCTGAGCCACAACATTTTTTCGGGTCAGCCTGCCTCTGGCCACAAATTTGCGTCGGCCCGGCGTGGTTCCGGCCGCTGGAAAAATATTGGCCGGCGTGTTCGGCGACCGGCCGAAAAAAATTTGCGGCCGTGACGCCGCCGGCCGAAAGAAGTTTTCGGCTGGCTCCACGCCTGGCCGAAAAAATCTTTCGGCTCGGCGACGTCTCGATTGCAATTTTTTTCCGGCCCGCCGTGTTTCTCACCGGAAATCTGGAAAACTTGCCGGAAAACAGGAAAACTTGCCGGAAAATTAAAGTTGTTTTCCGACGATTGAGGGCGACGGGAGATTGGCCGGCGACGGAGGAACGGTGCCGACGACGGAGGTACTGGGCTCGACGACAAAAGTTTTTGTTGGAATGAGTCAAATGTTAATGGTATCTGAATTTATAGAATGAAAGAAAGGGAAAATTCAAATTTTGAATTCAAATTTTTTTTTTTAGTTGGCGGCAAATAGACGTTCACTTTCCATTACCCATGAAAATGTTCTTGATGCTACTCTTAATCCTATTCATTCCATCATAAACATAGCCAAAAAATGAATGCTCATAAGAATAAAAAAAATCCTCGACAACTTCACAATTGTCAGTGTCAACTTCACAATTACCAACACTCTTACCAGAAGTTGTTATTCAACACCAAAGACTTTATATGTTTTCCCTCTTTACTTTCCCCCCAATTAGTGAGATGCAAAAACCACTTGTCTAGCAATGACCTATGATCATACTTACTCTTCATGCAGATGAAATGGGTAGCAAATCGAGTGGCTCTTGATGTGCAATTTGCTTCCAACCCTCTAACTTCTTTAAAAAAGGATAAGAGTAGAAGATGACTATAAACGAACACATTAATCTTCTGAGCTCGAGCAATTAAGCTTGAAACATGGTTCATACTATATACATTTTTAGCAAAAGACTGGTAATATGTGCCATACATTGAGATCCGAATATTGTGCTATACTTCTCATGAATTAATTTATACACAACAACATCATCTATGAAAAAGTACACAATATTCTTCGGCCCAATCTATTTAACCACATCACCAGACAACTCAGCCGAATTCTTTGCATCCTTAACCATGTAAGATGCATCCACATATTTGACGATACATATACTCTTTGGACAATAGACTAAAAAGTTAACCAATGATCTTTGGCTCATATAAGTCCAAGCATCAACCATTAGAGTGAAACCAGTAACTACCAAAATCCTATGATAATAATGTATAACTACTATGCATTCTTATTTTTCTCTTAGCATGCACTCACAATTGGTGATTAGAAAGAGCCTAATATCAGGGGCAAATTGCAGCTACAACATCAAATGATATTTGGTAAATTCCGAGTGTGCATCATTTAATAGAAGTTTTGCATGATAAAACCATTTATTCAATATGAGATATGCATTATTTTTTTTATATACTTTTTTCTTGCAAAAGCGCGGCGAAAGTGAACACTAATTGTGGAGGAAAAGGGAGGGAAAAGAATTAGGATTTACTTTCAGTGCCTATGTTGCTCGTAGTACCATTAAAGGAAGTTTAGTGAACTCACTCAGAATGTCACCCGCGGAGAACGAATTGCTAGAGGCCCAGTTGGAGTAAATGAATCGCCGCCCTAAGGGACTGCCTACCTAGTGGTTCCGCCGACAGTAGGTAGTCTGCGTGGAAAAGCTTTGGAGTAGAGCGACAAGGAAAATTATTGCAAAAGCTAAAATCTTTGTTCTAACCACTACCTTGCTTTGTTAATAGTGCTGCTCTGGTTGATGGAGAGAAATGTATGAATGTGCGGTGAGGATTATCAGTCGCAAAAAAAAAAAGAAGAAGATATGGATGGGAAGAGTCGTGCCACCCTCGTCGAGTTCACCATCTTTGTTTCTGGAGAGAACAAAATGGAGGGAGAAGTGAATGTCTTCATTGCTTCTCAGCGACACCCGACTTGTTGTCAGGGTTTTCGATATTGTTATTAGTATTGTCCATGGTGCCAACGGTGGAGGGATCAACAAAGGAAGGAAGTCAACGTTTGCTTGATTCTTTATTTTTTGGGGAAATCAATATGGAGATTTAGGGATTTCTGAGTTTTGAGGTTTTTGTTGCGGGTAAGGGGGAAATCAGGGAGGACGGGCGTGTGGGAAACTTGATTGTGAGATTTGGGGGGTTGGATATGAAAATGTTTGGAAGAGATGGCTTCCATCAATGGCCAAAGCTTTGGAGTTCGACGAGGGAGATTGAAGCTAATGGAGGGGAGGAAAGAGAAAGATAACAAAATGAAAGAATTATTTTTTTCTAAACAAAAATAAATTTAAAATACATTTTGAAGTAAATTGTGACATGGCATCTACGTGGCAAATGAGGCTGAGTGTCGCTGATATGGCAATGATTTGACATTCTAGTCAGCGTACCGTTAACCTAACAGACGGAATTTTGTACACTGTTAAAGTTTTGGACGGAAATAGCTATATTTGTCATGCAACATTCAAAATTCTGGCTATCTTCTGTATTTCTCGAAAAGTGATTATTATTATCACAAACGCGAAATTTTTGGCTATATGAAACGATCCGATCCTTTTTAGTTAAACCGAAATAATCATGGCTCCAGAGCCGACCAAAATAATGTTAAAAAACTTCAATAAAAACAAATACGACCGAATCTTTTTCAAATGAAATGCCCTAAAGAGTTGGGTGACCTCAATCCATGGTCAACAAGACCACTCAAACTCAAAACCTCGAATCTCCAATTTACAAACTCTTAATCATGAACAAAAATAATGAAAATAACTATAGCTTTATCTTCTCGCTGAGCCCCCTCGATCCCGTCCGCTCAGGAGCGGCTTCCTGCTTCGCCTTGCCATTTCTCGGAATCCACCTCTGTTAACCCTCCTCGACCTGGTGAGTGAGAAGGGTCAGTCTCGTCATTACTTCCTAAGGTCTTTGCCTAAGCACTAGGGACCACCGCGTTACGTCTCGCCGTGCGGTGTCCCGACTCTAGTATGCCAAACACGTTACATCTCATTGTCCGCTTGCATATCCAACATGACAATGGCACTGCGTTACGTCTCGCCATCCAGTCCATGTCTGATCAACTACTGCGTTACGTCTCGTTGTCCAGTAGTGACCCCAACAAACACGATCTACTGTTGTGTTAAGGAGCGCGTAAATCATTCATTCTTAAGCCCCGCATAAACATTCACTCCCAAATCAGAGAGTCACTCGCCGTCCAACAGAGATCTGACCATCTAACCCATCTAGTAATGGCCCAACCGCCCGGTGATTCATCTTACCATTAACCAACTATTACAATCATCCATCCATCCATTCATACATAGCACAACGCGTGCCTCCACCTTAAGTAGGCGGTGGGATACCTCACCATATCGCGCACACTTGAAAATTAATTAAATAATAACTTGAAATGAAGGGCGTAAATTAAATGACCTACGACATTACCCCTTTACACTCAGCTACTAGTTAACCAATTGGCTTGATTCAACTTCGTTGATACAACTCGCCTTAACAACCAACATTCCTTATTATGACGATCTGACGACAATAGCTTTCCTCCATATCCATTTTTTCCAAATAATGGTGCCCTTCACAATGGACTTTGTCCATTTAATTCCTTCCTTGTCATTCACACGTATACTCCCTACGAAACCAAACAGATGTATAACTCAGATGCCACTTCAATCACTTGATCCCCTTTTCCTAATAGAACCGTGTCCCCAAAGAGTAAATCACAAACAAAGCCTCTTACCTTCGCCCATTCACTCCACCGCGAGCCTCCGCTACGGTAAAAAGGAAAGAAACGAACCCAACGGAGCAACCATCGGTAGACGTTGATGTTCACGCGATGAGCATCATCTCCCCTCCAATCCTCGACTGGCTCCAGGCTCTCGCCACTGCCGCTTTGAAATTCGTACGTCGCCCTCCTTTCTATATCGACGGCAGAAGGGAAACATAACGCCAGCTATAACAAGTGGTGATGGCAACATCAGAGGTTTTGGCTCTAGGTGAATTAGATTTAGGTGAAGCCGAGTGGGGTTATTTAGCCTTTTCCCTTTTTTCGTTTAATAATAATAATAAATATGATTATTATTATTATTATTATTAATCCACGGTTGCATCCCTTCATACGAAACCGTCAATCCAACCGTTCATTTTTTTTATGGTCGAACCGAAACCCAAATGTCAGGGTGTTACATTTCCTCCAACCTAATAAAAATTTTGTACCCAAAATTTGCTCGGACCCATCCTTCCATCCTCCTCATTCTTGTACTTCTTTGCCTCAAATATTTACTCTTGCTACATGAACTTCGATGATGTCGGTTGCTTGTCCTATATAGTTTACCTCACTTCTTATTTTTCCTCTTGACCATAAAAGGGTATTCTCCCAAGCTCGTTAGCATCGAGTAGCTTTGAGTGGCTACTTATCCTTTTAAATTCCCCAGTTTGGGCCCAGGGCGTGATGGGACAAAATGTCGATTCAATTTATTGGTCCAGCTCATTCAGTACTTGTTGTTGGACCTTAAATCGAAGTCGAGGTATCACATTTCCTCCCTCCTTAAGAAAAATTTCGACCTCGAAGTTTGTTCATCGTGATGATTCAAAGTCTCACCTTAAGTAATCCTTCTATCACAGGGATTTATACTTCCTTTACTTTCACAACCCCTTTATCGATGCTTGGTTCTAGTCTTGATACTCGAACTCAGTTCAGTAGCTCCTCATCATTACTTAGAGTCGTCATATCCTTAAGAAGCTTGCGCTATATAGGCTTGACATATGTCAACCGCGACTTCCATCCATGACGATACTTGAGCTGGGCTCAATATCTTAGCTCAGGTTGACTTTGGCTTGACTAAATGAATATGGTTCATCCTTAACTAGTCGTTTCCTCTGGATGACCTTTATTTATCACTAATTGGTTGCCTCCTGATGACTTTCCACCATGTTGTATTTGCTCAGAGTCGATCACATTGAGTAACGTAACTTACCGCGCTCCTATGCTTGGGAATGCTTTCCTCATCATATTCTTTAATTCATTTTCTTGAGTTCGATTTACTTACCTTCACTCTACTCCTTGCCTAGGGACTTACATGTCCTGCCACCCTTCACACATTTCCCAAGGACACTCATGTTCTTCCCTCGTTATGGCCTTGAAATGGCTTCCTTAGACTGGACCAGTAGACTCCCTGGAATCACATCAAACTTCCTCTTACCTTCCCACTCTCTATATTGGTATGCTACTTAGGTCCTCCTTATTATGTCCATTGAAATCTTTCCTCGAAGATTCTACTTGGTTTCTCTGACATTTATTAGAACTTCCCTCGAACGTCCTACTTTCTTGCCTATCCTCGGCTGGCTTGATGACCTTTCTTAGGCAAGTTTCGATATTCCGAATTTTAACCTACCTTGGTCCGACGATGCTCCTTGTATACCTTGGATCTTTTTACCTCCCGTGACTACTGTATCTTGCAGGGTCTCTCGAATCCCTTCTCATTCTTTACATCATTTATCTCGATGGTGGTCTCCTTATATTCCAAGACTTAATATCAGCCTTGTTACCCCGGTCTAAGATCTCTCATCTTGTGGCATACTGTATCCATAAGGGTTTCGGTCGATGTATGCACATGACGGTGATTCTTCTTAGCCTTGACGCATTGATACATTGAAAACATGTCGGGTTCCTTAAGACCTACCTAATTTCTCCTTTCACCTTTCTTATAAGTCCCTAGTGTTGTCTAAGTCTAACTTTCCACTACTCCTCGGGGTCGTAGCACTACGCTCGATTCTCGCGAACTCAACGAACCTTCATTGCATCCTTTCCTCTAGATTATGGCCGCCATTTCCCGCAAATCCTTTGATACTGCCTGTCGACGTACTAAATACTTGGCTCCTTCCCGAACCTAATTATAATAAAATCACATCCTCATAAGATATGAGCTGCCGTGACCCTCCTCTTCTCACTCATGAACGGGTTTAACCAAATGATCCCACTAGGAACCTGCTCCTCTTTCACGAGACGTAACATAGCCCCATAGGGTCCCCCTAAAGTTATTTTCCTAATCATGATTAGTGTATACTGGAGATTCTAAAATCCTTAAAAGAAACATTGACTCGTTTGGCCAAACCTTGAACCTAACACCTTTTTTCGTTCCTTTAAAAACATAAACCTTGAAAAACTCAGATCATCACTCCAGTATTCCTTAGAGACCAAGGAACAGAGGAGTGCCGGCTCTGATACCAAAATGAAACAATCTGATCCTTTTAATTAAATCGAAATACTCATGGCTCCGGAGCCGACCAAAATAATGTTGAAAAACTTCAATAAAAACAAATACGGCTGAATCTTTTCCAAATGAAATGCCCTAAACAGTTGGGTGACCTCAATCCATGGTCAACAAGACCACTCAAACTCAAAACCTCGAATCTCCAGTTTATAAACTCATAATCATGAACAAAAATAATGAAAATAACTATAGCTCTATCTTCTTGCTGAGCCCCCTCGATCCCGTCCACTCAGGAGCGGCTTCCTGCTTCGCCTCGCCTTTTCTCGGAATCCACCTCTGCTAACCCTTCCTCGACCTGGTGAGTGAGAAGGGTCAGTCTCGTCATTACTTCCTAAGTTCTTTGCCTAAGTAAACCCTTACTAACACATTATTAGGGTTTCCTGCCTTAGGCGAAAGTAGTTCTCGCTTTCATCTTTATACTTTATTCTCAAAATAGTCTATCAAAGATCTTTACTCCTATCTTATCCTATAGAAGTTCTTTACTTCTATCCTCAACTTATACACCAAACACTAGCGACCACCGCGTTACGACTCGCCTTTCGGTGTCCCGATTCTAGTATGCCAAACACGTTACATCTCGTCGTTCGCTTACATACCCAATATGGTAATGGCACTGCGTTACGTCTCGCCATCCAGTCCATGCCCGATCAACTACTACGTTCCAATAACAACATCAAAATAGGATAACGGGATCTGCATTTGCTACATAATCTATAAAGGATAAGGACAACCAATGTTTGAAAAGAGTCCCTATTTGGCATCAAGGGACTATATACGACACATTAAGACTTTAATAACACAGCTGAAATGAATGGTTCCCACAAAATTAATAAAAAATATCATTCTAACTCGGGAAACATCTGAGTCAGGGGAAAGGCTTGCTATAGTCCTATTTAAGTAGGCTCGCAGCTTCGCTCAGCAGCTCGGAAGTATATTATTTTTCATTTCATGAAGCTTTCTTTCCCTAGTTGGTACATTACGGGTTCAACCCTTGTTTTCGCGAAGGTGACAAGAAAGGATTCCACACCTTTTGATTTAACTTGCTCTTTAGTCGAGTGGGGTGGTGTAGTGGGGGTTTTACTTGATGTAGGAATCAGACACCTCTTTTTACCAACCACAATTTTATAGGCCAACATTGGTTGCATTCATTAAACTTCATGCACCCCAAGAATCAGAACTCTCCACAGCAAACATAGGATATGTATGGTTTAGTGATACATTTACAAAAAAAATTGTCTAATTCAATGGATATGTACAACAATTTACGCTAGAAAAGAGAAGGGAAAAAAATATGTAGGGCACAATTCTCTTAGACGCATTTCCCAAAACTTCTTACACCAATATTTTTGTGATTGCACCATTTTCATGCATTTCAAATTACATGCACAATCTCAAATATATTTGAGGAGTCATGAAAAAAAAAATCTTCGTTGAGAATCATGTAATTGCAAATATAAATACACCCAATCGAGTGACCCTAATAGTATTTCCAGTAGTGATTAAGCATAATTTAGAAAGAAACTAGCAGGTATAATAACAGGAGGACAATTGACATAAAGTGTACTTGCGTAACCATTGATGGAGCCTGGGAATTCCATGAGGCATGACTACTCATGGGAGCTTCTCTCCCATAGGCAGAAATTCCTTGATGAGGCTGTTTCTCCATTGGCGCTGGCACGTCTGCTGGTGGATAGTAATGGTCAACTTGAAGTGGAAGCAACAAATACTGAGGATGATTATGTCCATAAAGAGGACCCCTGCCAGCAGCCGGTGGTGGCAAACCCTGTGGAGGTCCCCATGATTGATGAGGTGGTGGCATATGATCTATTTGATGATGATTAGACATTTGCATCTTTAGTGAAAAGAAAAACATAAAACGGTGAGTCTCTATCACAACAAAAAGACTTGATCAAGCAAACAACATGAAACGGGGGACAAAAACTTACAGAATTTTCAAAGATAGGAATTATACTACAGTCAACCAGAAACTTTCTGAGATGAGATGCAATCAACTCTAGAGCCTTGTGCACACAAAATGCATCTCCCAGGATTTCAACAACCCTATCATCTTGACGTGAAAAAACTGGTAGATGTTATGTGTTGCTTACACAAAAACTAAAAGATTAAAAGGAAATACTACTTCTTGTAACAAATCACGACATTATTATGTACTCGAGATAACAACATCTAAATATCTTCTGGTAAATGAAGCTTTCAAACCACCTGACCAACAATTTTCAGAAGAAAACAAATGTCAGGGATACTATGAACGCCCATCCATAAATAAACTTTGGACACCAAAAGAAATGCTCCTGGTCCCAAAAAGAGAAATGAACTAGAACCACATTACACAATTTTAGTGCATATCTTGAGAAGTTAATTTTCCATTGTAACAGGCAAAGATATGTTAATGTAATGGGTCCATGGAAAGGAAATAGAAGTAGATGCCGAAAAGGAAGCCAACGGACTAATTACTGACAAGACTCTACCACTGATAAACTAAAACATCACCAACCAAAACCAAAAACACTTGCAATTAATGCAACTGTGACCAAAAGGAGCAAAGTATAGTTAAATGCAAACATAAGCATGTAGAGATACCTGATCCAAGAACTCGAACAATAGCCTCGAATGTCTCTTGTATGGATTTGACAATCGCTCCTTGCTTTCCAATCAAACATCCTACTTGCGAAGCTGATACTAGGAGCCTTGTTGATACTCTGGGAGGCATGCCAGATTGAGTATTAGAAGCATCACCCTCTAAACCATCATTAATATGTCTTTGAACACGTAAGAGGCCATCCATAGCAGGAGGAAGTGGAGAATCTGGTTCCTCCCTGCCAGATGCTATTACCTGATGTGCAAAGAACATCAACATACAAGTAAATCAAAGTGACAATGACAATCAGACTAACTTGCTCATAAGAACGTGTTTAAGTATGTATAACATAATAGGATGAGAAACTTTACTATTTACACCAACATTTGCCAGTTCTTAAGTAATTAAGCATTTTTCAGCATAATGTACTCATTGGTATTTTTCCATTATCTGGATGACCTATTAAGATTAAGTGGCACAAAATTGCATGAAGATTAACAAGCTTCAATATTTATTTAATATGTTAACCTGATTACTTAGCTGATTACCAATCTTGCAAGTTCCAATAATTTTCCATAGCAGTTAAAAGTTCATATTATCTTCAGCTTGCCTTCATCGCCAATTTTAACAAGTTCCTTATGATCTTTACAATCTGCCATAAGAAATCAGTCATCCAAGTTCTCAAGTTACAAGGGAGATGCAAAACTTCTTCAAACAGTTGTTTGACTGTTTACTCAAATCAACTTTTCAGCACTTTGTAAGCCTCGATGGCGATCCCTGCCATTTGGATCTTTGCTTCTTCAAAATTGGTGTCCAAATGATGAGTGATCCGTACCCTACAAATTTGCAAAGTAACCTCCACACATCCATTGTCGTTATTGCACTAAAAGGAATCATGTCGTGGAACAGTTTTTAGTTCCTTTTCTATCTCTCATCTGGATTACTGATCCTCCATAATACGACTCTATTATTGGACGGTGATTTCCAACTTAGATTAAACTATTAAACCTCCAGATTCGTAGTCTGACTCATTTTTTATTATTGATAGACGGTAGAGGAAAGAGGCAGGGAAGTACTTGACATGCGAGGGAACACATATTTAAAATATGTTAATATATAAGAATGTCAACCCTACATAACAGTTGAAAACCACGCATTCCCCATGGCAAATGTTCATCCATTTATTATGCAGTCACCTTAGCAGCTCATCTTTGAGTAGCTTTGTTCAATTATATTATTTTTTTGCAGCTATAACACTAATAACTGTTCATTACCGCGAGTATAAAATTAACAAATCTGTACTCATACTCCAATATTTATTCAAGAATATGTTAATTATCTTAAACATAAGTGTGAGTTCATGAGTTATTGTATCATCAGAAAGCAGACATAATTCAGTCATACTAATACACTAGAAACAAATCATATGTTGAATGATGACCAAGTTATTTTATAATTACAGTATCATGCTAAAATTTTGATATAATTGATATTAATATGTATGTGTTCTACATAAGATCAAGTATTCTATAATGATTTAATAGCCAAATTCACCATAAATAGGAAGAGAGAGCAATATGCAATCAATCGTTTGAACAAATTGGGATAAGAAGGATGTAGGCTGATATTTACACTAACCACTCCAGTTGGGTGACACAAATATGTAAGTCATAGTAAATTAGGAAAATAACTGACTGCTCGTTCTGCCTTTCCACGTGGGCCATCAAGTATCTTAACTCGGGCTCGTGTCTTTGCTACTATTTTCATAATGAACTCCCCCTTGCCCCCAATTATACTACCAACCTTCTGAGCAGGAACCAACATGCGGAACTCATTCTCCCTAGGCCATCCAAGCCACCTTTCTTCAGCAACGACACTAGTAGCATCTTTTGCATGCCCTTTCTTTACTTCTTCTTCCTGAAGAGAGTCAGGTTCTTCCACAGTCTCCTGATCAATGATATAATCAATTTCTCAATTCAAATGATGATCTCCAATGTGTTCAGCCTCATGTTCAATTGCCACCTCATCATCTACTACATAATCTATAGTGGAATCCACACGACCATCTGTACCATTAGAATCAAGAGAATGATATGCAAAATGCTCTGGTATATAGTCTACGCCTTGATCTACTGGATGATCGAAACCCTGACCGGAGAATTGTATAGAGAAGGATTTCCTGTTGCGCAGCAGTTCTTACATACCAACTTAGTGGCCCGACGCTGCTATTAGCATAACAACCGGTACACCATAGGTTGGCCCAACCCATTCCTCTCGTACTAGGGTTGGCTCCTCGCAGTTCTCCCTTTAACACCAATGTTAGATAGGAACCGAACTCTCTCACGACGTTCTAAACCCAACTGACATACCACTTGAATCAGTGAACAATCGAACCCTTGGGAACTTCTTCAACCCCAGGATGTGATGAGTCGACATCCAGGTGCCTAACGATTATGTCGATAAGAGCTCTTGGGAGTCATCAGCCTGTTATCCCCGGCGTACCTTTGATTAGTTGAGCGAGAGCCCTTCCACACGGGACTACCGGATCACTATGACCAACTTTCATATCTGTTCGACCAGTCGGTCTCACAGTCAGGCAGACTTATAGCATTACGCTCAAGAGCAGAATCTTAGCACGAGCCTACCTTCGCACACCTTCGTTATTCTTTAGGAGGCATCCGCCCTAGATAAACTATCCACCTCGCAGTGTCCCGGGCCCTTCCTAATTTAGATTTTTGGTGCGGCGGTTAGGCATCCTTAGACGAAAGAGTGGTCTTTCAGGATTTTTTGTTGTGTCACCACCTCCCACCTATCCTACACATTCAATCAAGGTTGTCACTGCGAAGCTATAGTTAAGGTGCACGGGGTCTTACCGTCTAGCCGTTAGTACTCCACATCTTCATGGAGAATTCCCCGTAAGCTCAAGACCAGGAATTGCATCACACTCAATCTCATGTTCACCAAGGACATGGACAACTTCAGCCATAGTCGTGAATCTGTACTGCACCAAAGAAGCTTAACCATCAATATTTTTGAAAGAACAGAAAATGTAAGAGAAACGATTTAGGAACTAACATACATAAGCAATTCCAGCCTCAAGGAAAGAAAGAGAGAATTGGAAATAGAGATACTGTCATGCTTGCAATAAGTTCTTGACAACATAGAAGCACATTCGATATTCACAATGGGAAAACGCTAATAGATAAATGACAGATGACATTGCTCGCAAACAAATATGTTTAACACTTCAAATCCACCTACACAATCAGGTTTACAACTCAAGTCTCGGTGTCTTCTACTAAATACAGTAGTCACCAACGTTCATGCGGAAAGTAATACAGAATGCAGCGATAAAAGAGGTCACGGTAGAGCAAAAACCACTAGGAGTTACTTGCACAACACAGAGCTCTCTAATGACCCTCGAGGAGCACAAAAGAGCATTGATAGAAGTTCCTCATTAACCTACAATTTCTTACGCAATGCAAGATTTGCCTACCAATAAAAAACCAGCAACAAAAATCATCAAAAGGAAACGAAAGCAACGAGCTCCCCAGCCATTTACATCCTCATCAAAACACAGCTGGACCAAAGGAATAACAACTATCTAGCAACTAGAGGAAAGAATAAAAGTGATCCATAATTGTTCGAACCAGTTGGGAGGCACCTGAAGATCCGAGCAGCTTAGAAAACTCTAAAAGTGCGACAGAAACTTCCAGGTCACAAAGAAGAAAAAATTTGTTCCTCCGACGCGAGATGGGAACAATTTGAGAGCAGCTGAGTGCCACTTCCGTTTTTGGTGAATGTAGAGAAGAGGAAGTAAGGACCTGGTCGGGTGGGTCAAGTGCCGAGCAGAGCGAAGGTCGAATAAATAATGTAGCATCGATCTCCATGAGGGTTTTGTTACGCCTAGGCCTAGAGTAGTAATGAGAATGGGGTAGGGCGGGGCAGATATCTCAAAACCTATTGCCCGCCTCATGCTACTGCATGTCGGTGTGGGTTGTACTTGTGTAGTAAAAAACGCGTTTTAAAACGCAGAAATGCACGTTTTTACGTTTCTGGCTAGGCAAAATGCTTCAGTTTCTACATAAAAACGTATTGTGTGCAAAAACGTAAAAAGTGGTCAATAATGATAAAAACGGTCAAAAACGCGTTTCTGATGCAATTTTATACGTGTCCAATTGAACGATTCAACCAATTTCACCTCTCTGTCCGGTATTGTCCCCCGTCAAACCAGTGCTCAATTCATTGATCCCTACGGTTGAATCTAACCAAAACAAGTATTGAACCTTTTTTCTAAATGTTTGAGGATAATCCAACGGTTGGTTTTATTGGAATCCTCCATGGAACGAACTACCCAGCTACCAGAAAACAGGGTCTCACCGTGTCTGACCAGCAATGTTACGCGATGAACCAGAGATCATAACGACGATTCGAACGGTCAGATCAGATCCTAGAAATTTTGAAATGTGTTTTCCAAATTTGAGTACGATCCAACAGTTAGTGTTTTTGGAATCCCCACTTGAACTCACTGCCTTGTTGTAAAACGAAAATTCTGCAACTCCTCTTCATCTCATCATTTACTTCTTCTTTCCTTCTCAATTCCCCAACTCTAATTCCCCCTAAATTTACTGGTTCCTTCAAGGTTTGCTGCTGGTTCAAATTTTGAAATTCGTTTAAATATTGGGATGATGTCATCTTGCTACGACCATGACACATGACATGTTCAAGAGGGATGAGGATGTTACACCTCAACTTTATCAAGTGATTACTTTATTGTTTGATGTGCGACTTAAGTGATTAATATTTACCAATAATCTGATTTCTCGCGTTCAATGAATGAAGAACCTCATAATAAAAGAAGTCTAAGTAATTCTGTTTAATTTGACATCCAAATTGAAACAAAACGGCCCATAATGAGAAGTAGTTCTTAATTGGTTATATTTATATGAATGAAGAAGTCTCATTATTTCCTTATTGCATGGTTGGTTTAGCTGTACGCTTGCTCCACTATTAAAAGTTTGTCAAATCAGTTTATCTACATGGGTAGTGCCCTTTTTAAATGAGACATGTACTTTGTTGAAAATAAATTTAAGTATACACAAAAACTTACGCTTTTACGCTACGCTTTTACGTTTTACGTTTTTACTCATGTTTTCGCTTCTGCGTAGAAAAGCACATTTGACTACATTGGGTGTGGGTTATATCCGCGTAGTTTTGGTGCGGGGCGTGTCGACCCACTCTTACATGTCATATGTAAATAATGCACGCAAAATTTTATTTTTTTACGATAAACGCATGCGAAAACACTTTATAAATGAAAAATATTGATAATAAAATGGGTAATTAAGAACGTGGCGGGGCGGGCAAGGTGAGGCGGAAGTAGATAACCATGCCCCGGCCCATGCTACCGCGGGTCGAATAATACCCACGGGGCGGGTTCAAATTGCCATCACTAGCCTAGAGAGTGGGAGACAGATATGAGATGAGGTGAGACTTGAGAGAGCCAATTCAGTTCTTTTTTTTTTTTTTATGATGTGTGCAGGGATGGTAACAAAATTTAGATTCACGGGTATTCTACCCGCCCCAACTCGATCAAAGAGGATAAAAGGATTGCGGGTCAGGTTTGGATTGAAACTTTCTTTACTATTTTGTGAGTTGGGTTGGATTTGGATTTAGCCATATCCGACCTATAGATACCCGTACGTACACCCAAGCTCCTATGACCCATGGATCTCTCAACACTTAACCTAAATTTCCTAAACTTGGTGTATTTATCTTTAGTATTAAACAATTATTATGGATAATATGTGAGTTTGTGGATGTTTATCTTTAATACTGAATAATTGATATGGATATTTTGTGAGTTTGTTTATATGTGCTAGACAATTGTAGTGAAAAATTGGTGATTATGCATTTTTGTAAACCCATGGATATCCTTGAATCCGCGGTTACAAGATCAACCCTCACACATAGAGACCTTTGACCATGGTGATGAAGTGTGAAACGTACTTCGCAAGGAGGAAATGATTAATATCCCACGAGATTGAGTTCTTTTTCTCTACTCAAGTCTTTCTAGAGATTGGAGTGAAACATATGTAGCTTGGGTAAGCAATTACGTGAATCTCTACCTTTGTGACAATCTTTTCCGAGATTTTTAAGTATTCTCTCTTTGTGTGTTGAGCGTGCCTAGCCTTTTGCACTTTGTGTGGCTCAAGTGGGTTTATTTTTCTATGTACTTTGGTACTTAGCATCCTGATCAAACAAGAGCAATTTCACTTCTTAACACTTGCATAATTGTCTATGTTTAACTCATTTTCTTCTATCGTGCGGAGGGTCAATGAAGTCAAGGGGTGTCAGAAGCTTTATCCGTGCCATTGAAACACATCCTCAAGTGGCCATCCCATCTATGGGTAAAGGTTTTACTTGTACTAGAGAGGAACCAACATGATCTCATAGGATTTTGAATGTAATAAGATACATATTGCCCCTTTTTGCTATTAAGAGCATAAGACTCATAATGATGAGTTTAAGAGCTCCAAAGGACCATGAGAGGCACATATCCATATGTTTTAAATCGACCATGTCTCATGACGAGGACATCCTTCATAGCTGAGCACTGCTTCGATCGAGCTTTAAATTTCTAAAGTCGAAGTGCGCTCACTAGTCAATCCTAACAAGGCCAAGTATAACCTAGCTAGGGATGTAGTAAAGTGGTTTAATCGTATTCCAAAGGGTCATGGTATCCTAACCTACTCTTGGCTTGGGTGTTATCTAATCAAGTAATCCTTAGTAGGTGGGAAGTTGATGATTACTAATCTCTAGATCGATAAGGGAGAAGAGGTACCTGGGGTGCCTCCCTTTCCCTAAACTTAAGTTCATCATGTAAATAACTAACTATGTTCAGTTTATGGTATAGAATGCAAAACTCTCTAATATGGAGATTTTGATGACTACTCTCCCTCCTGCTAACACGACTCACAAAGACCCAATGTCACCTCAGTCAAAGTTTACATACTAGGGTTGCTCCCTAATGAATTGATATATACACATGTTTTAGGCCAATTTCACGCTAGTTTGTTCGTGTTTGTGATATTTCAGATCCTAGTACGTGAAGGAAGGTTCGGGCACGAGTTCGGGGTCGATTGGACGAAGTTGGAACGATTGTCAGGAAGCTGGGAAACCACACGGCCATACCTAACAGCCACATGGCCTTGTGGCGTGGCCGTGTGGAATCCCTTTGCGCGGGCAAACCACACTGGCCGTGTACAGGGTCCCTTGTGGCCGTGTGGGAATCACAGAGACCTTCACACGGGCAGGACGAGATTCCACACGGCTTTGCAATTTTGGCCGTGTAACGTGTGTGAAGGCACATAAGTGAAACGTGGCGTTTTACACCTCCACACGAGCAGCCGGGAATTCTACACGGCCGTGTGGCCTGGTCGTGTAGTCACGAAATTTTGGGTTTTAACCCAATTTCGGGTCTTTCGAGGGGGGGGGATCGATTTTGAGAGCTAGAAACAAAGTCCTAGAGAGAGAAAGTGCGAAGAACACACCCTAGAGGTGATTTTGGAGCTAGGTTTCATCAATCAAGCTTGGATTTCATCCTTGGAGTGAAGATTATCATCCTAGAGCAGATTCTTCCCATCTTGATGAGTATGACTGCTTTGTTTTCTGTTTCCCTCTCTCTCTCTCTATGGAGTAGAACCCTCTCTCACTTGGGTATGAAGAACCCTAGTTCCATGTGTTAGGGATATTGATTGTAATGACTTTTGGTTTGTGATACTGCTTGATTACAATCTATTGAAGTGTTTTGATTGAGTCAATTGAAGCCTGATCAACTTTTCCTGATTTCTGCTGCAACCTGAGATAGATAGAATCTGATTAGGTTGTTAGAGCTTCTTCAATCGGTAGTAGTGAATCAATTATACGAGAGTTAGTCGATTCACTGCTTTGTACTGGAATCCAATTCCAGTAATGGAGTTCTGTGTTATTGCCTCAGCAGTCTATCTTGGTGAAGGCTAGTCGCCTGCCAGTTAGTCTGTCTGAGAGGGCTTGGTCAGCTTAAGAGATTCCGGGCTACTGTCGGATCTTCCGAAGTTTAATCAACAGTAAATCAACCAAAGGTAATTACAACTTTGACCTAACTAAGGAGCTAGGGGGACTCATTCCCGAGTGACTCTTCCCGTGCTTAAGAACTTTGAACCATTTTCTGCTTTCTTACTGCTTTAATAAAAATCACATTCACTCAACTTAGTTTGCTAGATAATAAATCATCACGGAGTAGGCAGTAGATCTAGACCCTGGGTTGATAAATAGAACTTGCCACTATTCTGCATTTCCGGACTACGATTATACTTGGTCGCAGTTTGGTGTTGTGTTTTAGCGTGTCACTCCCATAGTTCCTCTCAATAGGTTTAACCTATCATGCATACTGAATATGTGCTTCGATCAGAATGCGTGCAACTTCTATAACATTGTTTTAAGAAGGCATTCCTATATGAGGGATTCGGTTTCCACGTCAACTAATGAACCCTAAGATCATTCATCTACCTTTGATATGAAATTTGATGCTACCCAGTCTAACGCTAAAATTTCCACCAAGTGTTAACTCAGTTGTAGGCTAGTGGGGAAAATTTGGGCGACTTACCCGAGCATAATTAAGCATCAATGAAGCATATATTCACTAAAACAAACATATACATTCATAAATCATAACACAATTACATCTACATTCTAAACCAAAATCTAAAGTTTGTGGGACAAAGCCTCAAAGTACCTTGAGGTATTACCGTATGAAGGGGGTAGAAGATACATGAAGGAAAATAGAAGAAGTATTGATTCGGGAGAGCTTCCTTCCTTCTTGGCTCTTCCTTCTCTTATTCTCCTTCCTTCAGCTTCTCTCTCTAACCTCACCCTAGAATAAAAAAATATGCCAAAAGGCAATCTACTCAAGGGGAGGAGTCCCCTATCTAAATATTTTGCAGTCACGGGCAAGTTCACGAGCATGGGGCAGAAGATTGCAGCCATGATATTTGGATGTGAGGCTGCAATCTTTAGGGTTATGGAATTTTCAAGACGCGACTAAGTTTGTTGGCAAGGGGCATAAGATCGCGGCCATGATCTTTGGAAGAGAGGTTGCTATCTCGAGGGTCAGCGACTTTGATCTTGTTTGGCTTTGGAGATCGCGGTTTGACTTCTTGGTCGCAATCCGTGAGTCACGGCCGTGATCTTTATCACGGGCTTGGATGAAGAGAGTCATGGGTCGACTATCAAGACTTTATGTTCCTTCCTTGACCGCCGTATCTCCAAGTTCGCTCCAGAAAACTTTATAGTTCGTGGCTGGGATCTTGGTGCTCTATTTCATGCCGTCACTTCATGGATGTGATATGGCACTAAAGGCTGTGATCTTGGATCCTTCAGCTCCGAACTCCATTTTAGGGCCCTTTTCCTACACATTAGCCCCATTTTCTCCCCTTTTTCGCTTGAACATCAAATGGAACCTAGAATTACATGATATAACAAAAGGAAGTGATCTAGGCTACAAATTATGTTTTATAAATCGAATCATGCTCAAAGTGACGATGAAAACACATAATAAATGAATGCTAAATAACACCTTTTTGGATGTTATCAATAGCCCCTACACTATCCTCCCTAGATCATGTATTACCGAAGAGACTAGTAATTCAAAGTATGATGACTTCGAATTTGCTTTGGAGAGTGTTGCATTATTCAAAAATTTATGCACCGCCCACACACAATCATCCCCATAAATGCACGATCAAACATCAAAATTATGGAATTAAACGTGAAACACAATCTACTATATCTCACCCCATACTTTAAATGGATCAACGAAGTCTCCACGCAGATCGACTAATTCACTCATTCAAACTTTATCCACTCACATTTTATATAGTGTGTGTCGTACTACACAAATTTTTAGCTATTTTACAGGATGAATAAAAACTTATGCTTTTACGTTTTGATTTCACGCTTTACGATTTTACCCATCACCGCTTCTAGGTAGGATCTCACTTTTGACTGCATTGATCGTGATGACATAAGCGACAATCCAAAAATTTGGCACATCGTAAAATCGTTCCTATCGTCGCATAAGCGCTAACAATATCCAACAATTGACCAATATGCAAATGTATGATGGTGTAGATGGGTATACCCTCAGTTCCCAAAACGAGGAAAGTATCCCCACTATGGTTAGCCAAGGCACACATAATGTATCATCGTGAGGAGCTCTATAGAAGAGACGGTCGGTAGACAAAGCCTAAATGACTACCCCACACTTTAGTTCCAATAATACTAAAGCTGGGTTGAGCTTAAAATAGATGGAATACCAACTTATAGGCAGGCATACATGCATACTAGCATAAAATAATGGCACAAGAAGAGGTCGCACCCTCGATCCACATACACAAAGCACATATATATAATCCATGGAACGTAGAGGCACACGACCTTCAATTCATGCATCTCTAACTCATCCACAACTCTCTATGCTAACTCCATCAACAATGCATAAAAATATATGGAACACTTAAAAGATAGAAGTATGGTAAGCATATGAGCACCGCATAACTAGCAACACAAGATGAATTAATTAAGCACATAGGTGATAGGTCAAAAGACAAACAAACACATGGTACATGCATCTAAGAGGCTCTATGCTTAAGATATTAGGGTAAAGGGAGTGGCGGAAGATGCTTAATGGTGAGTGTTGTGAGTAAGAGCAATATCATGGCGGTAGAGTGTGCAAAATAAAGTATTACACAAGAGTAACTGGCACATATTGGTCGACATAGTGAACACATAGAAAAACATACATGGCTAAGGATGGGTGAGAGAAAACAGAGGTGGAATGATGGGGGCAAAGTGCCAGAGTCCTTTGTTGAGGTCCAGTTAACAAAAATGGCGGCACCTACACCATTTCCATCGCCGTTTGGGATGGGTGGGATGAGTTCTGAATTTGGTAGTTACTTAGGGTAAACTGAGCACTCATTATATTAAGCACAAGAAATCAAGGAATAATAAGGGCTTAGGAATACCTTCTGAATTGCATAAGTAACTTATGATGATGCCCTTACGTCATTCCATGATCCTTGAAGATTAGGTGCATCCAATAAAGTTAGGGTCGACCAAATTTATTCAAAATAGGCCACTTCTTGAAGCTACGCTTAAAAATAAAATGAAACAAATGCGAGCTATCTTTTGGCAATATTTTTCTTTATTGTATTTAAGATAGATAGATCATGGGTTGCCTCTCAACTAGCTCCCTCTCTTTAATGCCTTTGAGATGGGAGGCGCCAAAGTATTTTAGTCTTACGAGAAATGACGCTATGTTGCCATTCTCCTTCATAATTAGGAGGGGGGGAGGGATAATTCAAGGGAAGGAGCATTCACGTGTAGGCTACACACCATCTCTTTGATTTTTTTTTTTTTTTTTTTTTTTTTTTTGCTATAAGGCGACAAAGAGTTACCTAAAGTGGAATTCCAACTCCTTTTCAATGTCAATCAAAAGGGTTGAATTGATGCCTTCCCAATAATTAGGAGTTTACAAGGAGTCACAACTCAATCCTATCATTGTGGGACTCGATCATTTATCGAACACCTCTTTCTAAGCCTCCTGTGTAGTCCTGTGTATGATATGGTCCGCATTATCAATTCTAATTATGGGTTGATGTTTAGGAATGTTATTTAATGCTTCGAAAGTGGCTAAGAAAGGCTTCCCAGAGATGATAGAATAGTCTTTTCCTCTTTGTATCTCTAACACTACAAAGTCGAGAGAGAACACGATAAATACTATCTCAACCTTTAAGTCCCTTGCCATGCCCACGGGTCGAAAAATCGAGTTGTCGACCAAGGCTGTCTCTATAGATGTGTCCTCGAGTCTTTTTATGCAAAATGTCTTCAAGACATAGAAGGGTATCACATTAAGGTTAGCTCCCAAGTAATGGCGGAGGGAGGTGGAGAAGAGTGGGTTCCTAGGACCCCACTTGGATAAATTAAAATGTTTATACATGTGTATATACTTGTTTAATTTAGATAGATTAGGAATTCGGGACCCATTTGTATAAAATTTAATTGTCATGGTATTTTAAAACACACAAATAAACTAGACTATATTGGTAATATAACATTAAAAATTCTCAATTTTATAATCCTTAATCTGAAGATTTTCTGATTCTACTAAATATGTATAAAAATTTCTTGGCTATATCTAAAAAGTTCATAATTCTTTCGTTTTTTCTATTAAGATACAATTTCTTTGTCATCATATGTACTTTGTAATATGTTTGTGCGTGTTAGATTTCGCTTGGGAATGATTTATTTTGCTAGTTATCGAAATGTTTCTTTTCAACTACGAGTTACACAAAATGTAAGGTACAAATCTAATAACTGATGATTTGATGAATCACTACTTGGCTGAATTTTGAAGAGAACTTAGTTGATAATTGATTATAATATCTTTGATTTTTTTGTACTGGGGCCCCACTAACCCGAATCCTGGCTACGACATTGGCTGAAAGAAGGCGGTCAAAAGAAATCTGTCGAAGAAAGGAAGGAAAGTAGAAGTGAGGCAAGAAATATAATTCAAATATGGATTTACTTAAAAAATGTAATTATTTTGATTTCTAATTTCGAAAGAAGTAATTGATATGGATTTTTAATTCCAACATGTAATCAATATGCTTAGTATTTTCAATAAAAGTTTGTCATTGGTAGGGATGGTAATGGGGCGGGTTTGGGGTGGGTTTGCCTAAACCATCCCCATCCCCGCTTTCAAATATCCAAACTCATACCCGCCACATACCCATGCGGGGGAAGATTTTGCAAACCCATCCCCATACCCGTGGGTATCGGGTACCCGTGGATAATACCCGCCTCGTACATCCAACATTATAATACATAAAATTTTATATGTAAATTTTCAATTATAGCATTAAAGGCACCTATTATATCATGAAGTCGAGAAAGTGACAATAATTCTTAATATGGATCAAAGCATTCTATCCTAAAATTTCCCTTAATCCATAAAATAGAGTACTACAATGTAATCCAAATCATTATTTATCTCACTCTAATACATATACTAAGCAATAATGAACTAATATAATCTTGCTAAGATGAGGGAAAAGTGAAAGAGTGAAGAGAGAGTTGAGGAAAATGAATTAGGTTTTGATTTGGGTGACCACTCAATTGCATTTTTACTAATTATTTTTTTATTTACCCTCACTATCATTGATAGATTACTATTTCATCCATATATTTTTTATATGTGAACAAATATTCTTGGTGGGGCGGGTATGGGTATGGGTATGGGGCGGGGGAGGCTAAAACCATACCCGCCCCGTACCCATCAAACATTTTACGGGTTTTACCCATACCCAGTCAAAGCGGGGATTCCCCGCATTGACTGGATCGGGGGTGGTCGGATACCGATGGACATGTGTTTGATTGCCATCCTATTCGTTGCAAACTCCTTAATATATTTGCACCAAATCTTGTTCCTATATGGCCATGATGACCATTTAGATCCAATAAGTCCTTCATTTTTTTGGTAAAAAAAAAAATAACAACTAGTTTCAACTTTCCTGTTATTGACCAACGAGATTCTTTTTTTTCGTTGAATGTTGACCAACGAGATTCAATACCGTGTATTTCTCCATTTTTACAATGTCAACAAGCCAATAACATTTAAACACTCGTTAAGTTAAGGGGGGTGATCGCTCCACCAATTACGCCTACTCAATCTCTATGTTGAAACTCATTCCCAAATAACAGTTTCCTCTACAATTACGACACTCATTGATTAGTTAAAGTTAAAACCACCCCAACCCACCCATTCTTGATTGTAAAATAACACAACAATAACAACAAAGTTTGCCCCTACTTTCTTTGATTCTCTCTATAATAGTGGAATAAAATAAAGGAAGAATAAACTCTAAGAAAAAAGAAAAAAAAAAGCAAACGGATCATCAGAAAGAAGCTTTGCTTAAAACAACAAAGCCAGAGAGGTTATTATTATGTAATAAAAGGGGGGAAAGAAGAAGAAAAACTAAAATTAAAAGTTTTAATTTTAAGAATATCAATCAAAGGGGGGAAATAGGATGACAATGGAATCAGTAACAGCAACAACACTAGTTCCGATTGCAACCCAAATAGAGCCCAACAATGACGACATCAATGACGTCGAGATGACCAAAGCCCAACAAGTTCAGCAGCAACAACAAAAGAAGAATAGAATTCAAGTTTCTAATACCAAAAAGCCTCTGTTCTTCTATGTTAACCTTGCCAAGGTACTAGATCGTTGGTTCCTTTGTCTTTGTTATGTTGTTTATAATTTGGTAACTAAAGTGGTTGAGATGCAGTAGTTATGGGGGAGAGGAATCTGTGTTAGAGGGTAATAAGAAAACGAAGATAAAAAAAAAAAATATATATGGTGGCGTCTTCGGTGCACTCACTTTTTTGGGTGCATTCAGTGCACCCGGTTCATAACCGTTATTATAAACATGCGATTTATGTCAAAATGATGTCAATCATCACTTATGATGTGATGAACAATAACGCACATGAATTTGCACAAAAACCATTGAAGATTTACTTTAATTCGAAGGATTTAGAGTTTAGAGATTTAGGGTTAGGGTTATGGTTTACAATTTGGGGTTTAGGGATAGAACTCAAAATTGGAGGTCTAGGGCTTAGGGTAATCCGCTAATTAGTTGTTATCATATGTTATATCATCATATTACACTAATTCTACAAATTAAAATTCAAAATCGGACACCTTAAGCGTAGTTTTTTAGTTGGGTGCATTGAACACACTCATTTTTGTGAATGCACCGAAATATATGAAACATGATCTAGAGATCCAAAGTCTTATTAACTGTAATATTTCTCATATTTGTCAAATGGTTTTCATGAATTCTAAAATATAATCTAAAAAGCTCGTGTCCCTTAACCACAATACAACCATGGCACACTATTGAAGTATTGGACTCTCTTGAGTAAAGTTTATTTTCAAATATTGTATTCTCGTACGGAAACACCTTTCAAGCATGTAATCATAAAAAAAAAATATTGTTCTGATAAAAAAGAGGAACTAATTTGTATCTCTTTGCCATTTTTTGAAATATTATTACATCACAGAGGTACATACAACAACACAATGAGGTGGAGCTTTCTGCCCTTGGCATGGGTGCGTAAATATATTTGTTTCGTCAACTTCTCACCACTCCTTGTACATCTCCCAATTTACATATTTTGTAGCTTTCCATAATACTAAACACCATTAGTTAAAGGAAAGGTTTGGAGGCACCTAAAGAGCCACAATACCTAATTCACTCATTGTTGCGTTCATTTACGACATTTGGTGATTATTCACATAAAGTTTATTCATGTAAGAGTTATGATTATTCACGCAAATGGAATCTCAAATTTTTTTCACATAATACGTCATAGTTTGTATTGCTCATTGATCATAATCTATATAATGACATCCATTTTGATATATTTCAAAATTAATTTTATGGCATCATGAACAAATAAGAATATCTATACAATGACATCCATTTTGATATATTTCAAAATTAATTTTATGACATCATGAACAAATAAGAATATGCTTGAATAAAAATTATTCTTTGCATGAATAACTACCACTATTACGTGGACGAATGCCTTTAAAAAACAGACGTGAATAAATACCAATGTTGCGTGAATAATCACAAACTTATATGAATAAACACAAAATGAGTGGATTAGGTGTTGTGGCTCTTTAGATGCCACCAAACCTTGTCCTTTTTTAAATTTAAATCTATAAAAATTGGTCATTGTTTGATCAAGGGTGCATGCATGTTAAGGTTATAAACATTGAGAAACAAGTTATAAGCTTACTTAAAAATGAATGGTGCAGCCGATAAAAAAAAAAAAATTGAATGGTGCAGTAAGATTACGGTAGAGATAAAAAATTAAAATTTCTTATCCGTTTTAAATCATTAAAAAAAATTCATGCACTTATAAGCTTACCTAGAAATTCTTTCTTCCCCCTTTTAATCATAACAATAAAAACATGTATTAAAAATTCATAAAAATAAAGTGAATGTTGTATTCAAAGGACTGCATAATGTAGTCATTTTATGAGAATATAGTGTGTATTTTGTGTCAAACAACATGAAAATAATACACTTGCTCTTTTGCTATTTTGTAGCAATCACTACGGTGGTCACAATTGCTGAAATATTGAAGAACAATGGCTTGGCAACTGAGAAAAGTGAGATATTCATTCTCTCCATGTATAACCTTTTTATTTCAACAATTATATATATATAACTTAACTGACTAATTATATTGGTATGGTACTATTGCAGAGGTTTTGACATCCACGGTAGGCATGAAAGACGAGAACAAAGGTCGTCTTGTTCAAAAAGCAAAGGTATATTTTGTACATTCCTCTATCTCTTTGACGATATTCTTGTTGCATTTTTCCATTTTCTCCTCTCACAGGGAACAATATTGGTACTGGTTTGATTCCAATACAATTAATATAATCATCATCAAATTTATATAAAAAATAAAAACTTAGTAATCCTGGACACAAGGCATGTATCTTGTTAAAATATTTAATTACTCTGTCCATTATTGCAAATATAACTCTTGATTACTTGTTCATATGATCTATCACAGATTGAGATTGTGTTGGGAAAATCCGAGAAGTTTGATGACTACTGCAAGCACAACACCTCAGCCAGAGACAAATGATGAGCAAGACAAGGAATGATGTTATTATTAGGAGGGGGAAAAAGAAATGATTAAATGAAGCCAAATATTCAAGATAAAAAAAATCAATAAATATGCTTCCTTTTGTTGTAATTTTTTCTATATACCCTCCATATTATTCTCTCAACTTCCCAAACCCAATTTTTGTTAATCTCAAATAGTGAATAGGAAAAGTTAGGTTACTGAATCCATTAATGAAAAAAGGCTGGTATTCATGAGCAAACTTTATCAACAAGAGAAAATAAAACATAAAAAATAAAAATAAAATCTTCTTTTATGTTCATCTTAATAAAATAAAAACTTGGCATAAAGGGGATAATTTATATGTTTGCATTTTTTGGCTTCCCATAAAATTTCCCTAACCTATGTTCTTACATAGTTTAAAGGGATTCATACATGGTTACATTTCTACTGATATTTTTATATCATATATCATGTAACTAGCTAGTCGGGACATTGTAATTTTTGTTTTCTGCTAATTGCATTTTATAAAAGTGATGCATATTTAACTGCCTAATTATTAGTTCATTATGTTTTGAAATTATAATATTATTCGTTCAGAATAATCCTTCACTCTATAGTTATAGGTTATAGCTATTATGGTCAAGATGATTTCACAATTGAAATAGAACACTCGATCATTCATTGTTATTTTGATAAGAAAACACTGTTTATACATTGATCAGTATAAACAATGATAAATTAGCAAATTAAGTAGCAAACCATTATTCATGAATAAGAACATGACGTTTGGCTAAGCTACCTGAAAGCTATATATTAAAAGGTAAAAATCAAAAAGATGTTGTTGAACTTAAGATGCGATCTGTATTTGTTTTGCTCTTTATAATCTAACTAGTTAGCGATGCCGCGCCTTGTCGTGGACGGAGATGGCCTATGAGCATGTATTATATGTCCGTTATGATGTTTTGTTAGTATTATTAGCGTAAATATAATTTTTTGTTAGCAGTTTTGTTAGTAATATTGGCTTGACCATATGATATTGACTGAGAAGAGAAATATGATGGTCAACATCCAATTTAAAATTTTTTGGCTTGTAAATGATATTTACCTAAATCCAAGTAGACCCATTGATTATACGTAGGTAATGGGTGACGTATATATGGGTTTGGAAGTTTGTAGATGGGTTTGGGTAGGGTTTGGATATTTACTTTGATAATCTAAATTTGTATGAATTGGGTATGGATACCCATTTATTCAAGAGCGTTTAATTACACATACAAAATTTAAACCTATTTGTAGAATTTTAAAAGTTTAGGTACCAAAATGTAACACACAAAAATTAGGTACTAAAATGATGTTTCATCAACATTTTGAGGACTTATATGCAAAAAAATAAAATTAGGTTATAAATCTAAAGATCTATGAAGTTTAGTTACAGAACTGTGATTTGCATAGTTGAGGTTTAATTCCTTTTATGGTGATGTATTTAAGATGATAGTCATTTACTTTTTTTTATAGAAAAATAAAAATATTTATTTGATATGTGTAGATACCTAGAAAAACATTACATGTATAATTGTTGAAAATTCTAGCCCGGTGGAAAAGAAAAACTATATAGAGAAGCAAAACGAATACAAACCGTAACTCGCTCAAAATTTCACGCCCTCAAATCTCATAGTGAAAAATGACGACTTTCTAGTAAGTAATAACCATATTTATTTATTTATTAGTGGAATGGACATTGAGCTGAAAAAGTTAGTGGTTCATGGTTCAATTATTAGTTCTCTAGACTGTTGGTGAGTCGTGTATGGACCCGTTTATAATTGTGATTAGAATACATAAAAATAGTATACTAATTAGGGTTAGACGAAGAAGACAAAGAAAGAAATAAAGAAAGGGTTATGGAGGGCGAGTGAAAAATGAAACGAAGAAAAAGTAGATGATAGAAAGGTTTTGACAATTTCGTTTAGTTGAACGTCAATATATACAACAATCAATCCTTTTCACCGTAGCAATTTATCGACACTTGTTATGTAGATGTGGCATATTTTGTTACATGTAGTTAATAGAAGTTTGTTTAGTACCCCGTAAATGTACTAAATGATTTCATAAATTCGCTCTTTTAATGTTTTAGAGTCGTCTCTCTTTAATCATCTATTTAATGATTCACGTAATTAGCAAATATAAAATGGTCGAATCTTCTCCTACGGTTGAGTGATACAACATCTTGTATTATACAAACTAAATTTATACTTTTTTTTTTGATGAATCAGCGGGTTCTATATTCATCAAAAAAAGAGTGGTTTGCTAGCAACAACCTTGCTAGCTAGGGATAAAAAACGTTCAGTAACATAACTTCATTATAAACCTATCAAATCAAAACCTATCTCTAAGACAGAATAAGCTATCTTCCCCAAAACTGATGCACCCTTTCACTCCCTATGACATGGACAACCTCAGCCTTCATACCCATAATCAGATCATTTGATCCCCTCACCTTATTACCATACAATCGACGGCATCTTTCTCTCCAGGTATGACTGATCCATGTTTGCCATATCAGCCTCCCTGTCTCAGCCACTTCCACCTGCTTGCTGTACTTCTCAATCAGCCATGAGACCATGGCCTCCCATGTTTGGAACTGGGGAACCTGCATAGGACCTGTAAACAAAGAGTTCAGAATCTGCCTAGAAAAAGGGCAGAGAACAAAAAGGTGTTGTCTGTTCTCTACTCCTTCTCCACACAGAACACAGTTCATCGAGCCCTGAAACCCCCATCTCTGCATTCTTTCTTTTGTATGAATGCTGCCTCTGATTATCAACCAAGTAAGCAACCGATTACTTGGTATAGCCACCCCTTTCCAAATTAGTTTCCACCAATCAACCTTCTGCTGAACAGGCCTAACAAGCTGCCAAACTCTTTTAATAGAGAAACGAGGCATTGGCAATCCATCAAGTAATAAAGTACCGTCTCTGTGTGAGATGAAAGGAGAGATTCTGCCTCTAAGTTTCAGGATTCTGCACCAGTTCCAAGACCCTGAATTGCTATTATAAGACCAGAAGCACCTCCCTTTTAGCTTATATTTAGTGATCCATGCCACCCATAAAGATCCCTCTTGTAGTAGGATCTGCCATATGTGCCTTGAAGCACACGCCTGATTCCAGCTCTTCATATCTCTAAACCCCAGACCTTCTTCACTTTTTGGATAATTAATCTTCTGCCATGCAACATTGGCTCTGAGTTTCACCCCTCTGTCCACACCCCAAATGAAATTACTACACAATCTCTCAACCTCCTTAATCACAGCCTGGGGTAAAATAAAGACTGACATCCAGAATTGGTTCAAGCTATATAGAACAGTGCCTACAAGTTCAATCCTCCCTGCATAAGACAGTGATTTTGCTTTCCAAGCTGTAATTCTAGCAATCATCTTCTCTATAAGCGGTTTACAAGCATTGATACTCAACTTACCAGCTATCAATGGAACCCCCAAGTATCTAACAGGGAATGCCCCTAGCTTATATCCATACCTTTCAGCTCTGATCGCCCTTTCTTCCTGGGATAACCCCCCAAAATATAGCTCGCATTTACTAGGGTTGGACTGTAAACCAGAGATTTTCCTGAATTGAACCAAAATTCTTTGCAACTCCTGTATCCCATAATTAGAAGCATCAGTGAAGACCAGCAGGTCATCAGCAAAACAAAGGTGGGTAAGGTTAATTCCTTTGCACATTGGATGGTAGGGAAACCTCCCAGCAGTAGCAGACTTATCAATCAAGCATGTAAATATCTCCATTGCTACTGCAAATAGATAAGGGGACAGAGGGTCCCCTTGTCTAAATCCTTTCTTGGCAGGGAAGTAACCAACCAGGCCCCCATTGAAACACACACTCAACCTTGGGGTACTAACACACATTTTGATCCAAGTAATAAATCTATCTGGGAGTCCCATACACTTCAGAACTTGAAATATGAAGGACCAATCAACTGAGTCGAAAGCTTTCATTAGGTCTATCTTTAAAGCACATCTAGGGGAGATTTTATTATGGGAATACTTGCTGACCAGTTCATGAGCCATCATTATATTCTCACCTATAAGTCTGCCCTTAACAAAAGCAGTTTGATTTTTGCTGATCAGGGCAGGAAGAAGAGGACTTAACCTATTTGCAATGAGTTTAGAGATGCATTTATACAAAATATTGCAACAAGAGATTGGTCTAAAGTTTTTCATATCATCTGGATTAGGAGTTTTAGGGATCAAAGTGAGAATAGTTGCATTCACTTGATTAGGTACTCTATCCTGTTCAAAACAGTATTGTATAGCAGCTGTTACCTCACATCCAATGATTGGCCAAGCATACTGAAAGAAAGCCGCAGAGAAACCATCTGGTCCAGGGCTTTTATCCCCATCCATTTTGAAAATAACATCTTTGATCTGCTGCTCAGTGATAGAGTCACAGATTCCTTCAGTTTGATCCTCATTAAGCTTCCTTTTCAGCAAACCAGAAATATACTCATCTGTTCGAGGTTCAACTTCAGAATCAGCCACACCAAGTAATCTCTCATAGAACCTAACAGCAATTTGAGACATTTCATCCACATCCTGAATTTTCTCCCCTTGCTCATTTTTCAGGACCCTGATTGTACTTCTCTTCTGCCTAGTTCTGATTGATCTATGGAAGTATGCTGAGTTTGAGTCCCCAGTTCGCAACCAAGTTTCCCTAGACTTCTGCTGGAGAAAGGTTTCCTCATCATGACATATTTCTTTTAGTTCCTGTTCCAGCCTGATCATAGTGTCAAAAGTTACAGTTGATGGATTTAACAATGCTTGCTGGTGCACAATTTGAACCTCAGCTTCCTTAGCTTTAACCCTTTCTCGTAAGTCAGAATATTCCTCCCTGTTAAGCTTCCTCAGCAAGTTTTTCAAAATCTTCAACTTCTTACACACTTGGATGAGTGGATGCCCTATCACCCTGCTGTTCCAAGCCTCTGCTAGCAGTGCATCAAAAGTTGGATGCCGCAGCCAGAATTTAAAAAATTTGAAAGGCTTCGGTATTGACTTCAAAGGGGCACAGGTATCAACATAAAGTGGACAATGGTCCGAAACTCCTGGAGCTTGAATGTGCACTCTACTTTCCTTAACCAAATCTAACCAAAGGAAATTAACCAGGACCCTGTCTAGCCGCTTAGCTATTGGATTTGCAGTTTGCTTATTCAACCAAGTGAACCATGGCCCCGTTGCCTGATGTTCTTCTAACTCCAGATCATTAATCCAATCATTAAATCCCAGCATACGTGAATCCATTGTAGGAGAGGTAGAGGCTTCTGAAGGAGCTCTAATATCATTAAAATCACCCATGACAATCCAAGGAGCTTGTGTCACATTGATGTTTTTCAGCTCGTTATATAACTCCCTTCTGCTAGCTTCCTCATTGGAAGCATAGATAACTGTCCCAAAGAAAACCTTTATCCCACTAACCATAAACTGTATGTATTGATCAGATGAGTGTAAAACAGTGAGCTGAACGTCCTGTTTCCAAAGCAACCAAATTTTCCCCAGACCATTTGAGTTGTGCTGTATCTTCTTCTTCCAGTCAGGGAACCGCTTCTCAGCTAGCTTATCTGTCTCAGAAGATCTTATTCTAGATTCTAGGATGGCAACTATATCTATATTATACTTATTTATCTTCCTAAGTATAGCTGTATATTTACCTTCTGCTTTAAACCCTCTAGTATTCCAGGTAAGGATTTTCATCTCTTACCCCTTCCCCTTCCACCTTTACCTCCTCGCTTTGGTTGAATGGGAACCAAAGGAGAATCAACCCAGACTCGCTTCCCTTTGTCAACCAGAGGTTGCCTGTTCTCTTTCCCTGTATCTTCTTGATTCAACTTCCCACAGTCCGACTCCTGTCCACCAACAGCAGTTGATTCCCCACCCGCTGATGGTGATCCCCTCACAATCTGGGCAAAACTGAGAGGAGAGCCCCCATTTGAGGAAGGAGGAGGCAGATTGTCCGCCATTGAAACTTCAGCCTGCTCAACTACCATATCAGTGACTCCCCCAGTTGCCAGTCCCTCATCCAACCCTTCAGTTCTATCCTGCAATCCCTCATTCAATCCACTCCCCTCAGGATTCTGCACCATGTCTTTATCAGCCCCTCCAACTATTTGACCCTCCATTTCCAGTGGCTCTTGATCCTCTTCTTGAACAGTTTGCACTTCCTTAGCCTGCCACTGAGTTACTGGCTCTTGTGCGCAACTGTGCCCAAACAAACAGCACTTCAAACACACTTTCGGCAGGTGTGAATATTCCAGCCCTATTTCAAAATCAGGATCGCTATCAGGATAAAATCTAGCTTTTGCAGGAAACCCACAATCAGCAGCAAGTTCAACACAGACCTTCGCAAAACCCAGTTGAGCCCCCACCCTAGTCCTCTGATCAGTCCAGAGCGGCTTCCCAATTACACTTGCTACCCATTCCACCCCATCACTACCCAAATATTCCAGAGGTAAACCCCTAATCGTGACCCAAATCGGTAGTGTAGCCACCTTCGGCACCACTGGTTGGATACCCACTTCCCATTTCCGGAAAAAAATTGGGTTACCCTTGAAGTGCCACGGCCCCGAGGTAAAAACCCACTCACACGAAGTAGAAGAAGGAAATTGAAAGATCAGGAGCTTCGGACCGAATCGCGATACCCTTCCCATGCCATCTCTCCCCCACAGCCTATTTGCCCATGACTGGAGCTCAACAACCGCTGGACGCTTCCCGACGAACTGACCCACCAAGGAATCGCGCCATCGTTCTGCGCCCTTCTCCTTTACCTCCTTCGGTATACGAAACCCATCGTTGACTCTCTCTGGAGGTCTGAATGTAAGTCGCTTCTCCGGAGCTACTGCAAAAAGGCTCGCCCAGGAAGAAGAGCCCTCACCAGCTTGAGAAGCCGGCGAGGCGGCCATCGTCGATTAGGTTGTCCTCAGAGAACGGAAAGGAGAGAGAAAGAAGGAGAGAGAAATTTGGTCCTTTCAATTTATACTTTTATGTTATGGTGGATTGGATTTAATTGGTTCAAAAGGATTGGTGGATTGGATTCATGGATTCAAGTGAAATATAAACATTGGACCAATATGTAAATCTAAAATAAATTGTAAGTATGAAAATCTCATAAAATTTAGATAACAAAACATAATTGTTCAATGATTTTACATTAAAATTAAATTTGGGTATCAAAATGTAAAATGTACATTATAATGACTAAACTGTAATTTAGTTAAATTTGGGGTATCAAAATGTAAATAATTAGGCAACAGTAACTTTGCTTCTTCTTTATATATATAATAACTTCTACACCAAAGTTCAACAAATTCTTCTTTTTATTCTTCACCATACTCATTCTTCTTCCTTCTATTTTTCACCATACTAATTCTTGCATTTGATACTATGCTCCTTCTAGTTTACTCATTCTTGCATTTCATAAATTAAGCATGCCGCCACAAGAGGGTAGGGTTCAACTACATACTCTCAACTTGTAAAGGAATTCATGGAATTCTTGCATAGCTAAAACATAGGGGTAGTTTGGATGAGTTAACCGACAATGTTGTATTTGTAAGATCAAATCACTCATTTTCTCTATAAGTGGTATTTGTGCGTTATTTGAAAAAAAAAGTATAGTTGAAATATATTGCTTGGATGAATTAAAGCAATGAATTATTTCACTTGTGGTAGTTGATAACATAAAGAGGTAAATTACTGCGATGCCCTCACTTTAATAACTTCCCTATTTCATGAGAAATTGTGAATTGATTGGGAACAACCACGAAAACTTTGTTAAATGACATTTCATAATTAGTAATCAAACTTCAAAATATAAATAGAAAAGGAGAACCAATCTGCAAACATATAAACTAGAGTTGTATGAAGCTTGTTAATCTATTTCTCTTCCACACGCTTTCCCTTTCCCTTCTTCTCCTTCCTTCATCTTCTCTTTATAGATCCTCGTAGTCATAATGTTAATGCTCGAACCCAAACAGTCTAAAGAATTCCAAAATGTCTTGTTACCGAAGGTACATGGAATAATGAATACTCTCAGATCTCTCATTTTTTGTGGCATGCCTTCACAACTAATTGATGTATAAACGAATCACTCATAGAAACAATAACAACTTCCTCCATTTTTCTGTTTCTCGATAAAATTTCCTACAAGAACTTAGTTTATTTGGGAATCTTCATAACCATCTCCAAGAAAGGAATGGTTACCTTAAGTTCTTTAAGGGTATCCCTCCATTGAGCACATTCAGTATGTAAATCACTCTCAAATAATCTCTTAGGATATGGTTCCCTTGGAATGTATTCGGATGCTTGAGGCTTCTTTGGGACTTTGTTTTCTTCAACATTAATCTTGGTTGGGACTATCACTTCCTCTTCAACACTCTTCTCTTCTTGAATAACTTTCTTTGAACTTCCCTAAGAGATGCTCGGGGTGTTGATCCCGGAAATTTCTTCAATGTCGGACACTCCTAAAAGTAACCTCATGGCATCCTTCTTCGGGTTAGGTTCTATATTATCCGGTAAAGCTCCTTGAGGTCTTTTTGATAGAGATTGAGCCATAGATATCAATTGTGATTCAAGGTTTTGAAGTTTTGCTTCATGATTTTTTTGACCAACCTCCACGGTTGAAAACTAGTTTGCGGCATTCTCCACAAATCTATGGTGGCAATAAATTGTCCTACGATTATCTGAATTTCAGTTTTGATCTCAGAAAGGACCTTGGCTTGAAGAGTGATTATTTCTTTGAAATAAAGTTTTCATCGGGTCTTGTCCTTGAAAACCGGGAGATTTCCTATCAGATGATGAAGATCATAAGAAGGTAGGATGATTCCCCCGTCGCGTATTATAGGTAGCACTATATGGATTGTTGTTTGTTTGTTTCCCTACAACAAAGCTAGATTGCTCGTGTTGGATCGATGCTTCTACCATTGCTTGCACTCTTCTAAATTATGATTTACATCACCACAACAATCGCACTTTATCAATTGCTTACTGCTGTTCTTCATGGTTGATGCAGCAAAGTCGATCTTCTTTGTCAATTCATGAAGATGTGCTGATAATGAAGATGGTTCTTCAATTTGTGAATTTCCATGGGATTAGGGATGGTGGCGGGTCCAATCTTGTTGCTGCAGTTGAGTCTCCGATGTTGGGGAAGATGGAGTCATCGAAGCTCTTGGGTTGCCCAACCACAAATCTTTGCTTCCTCCTCCACTGCAAATCGCGAGTGAAAAGAGGGCTTTCTTTAGTCTCTCCCTCGATCAGAAGATGAGAGGTGACCAAGGTCACAATTTCAATTAGAGATTAATTAGGGATGCGCCGGGGCCGCCGGGTGGCGGAAGAGAGAGTAGCAAAGAGAGAGAAGGGCAAAGTGAAAAGGGAGGGATGGGTGGTTTCGTTCCTTTTTTTTAAGTTAATCCACGTGTATATTTACAAGCAAAATTGAAGCTAAGAGTTTGCCACGTCAGCATCTCCGTTTGCCCAGTCACACTTAACGTTAACAACGTTAAAGAATTGGACGGAAGTGGCTATAAGTGGTATTTTGCCAAAACTGGCTATAAGTGGCACAAACGTGAAAGTTTTGGCTACACAAGTGTATTTTGCCTAAATCTTTCTTTGTCTTCAAGGAGTACTTGGTGATAGTATCCCTAGCCTTATCCATACTATTAAAGATCATACCTACTTCAAAGAAGGGTGTGTCCAGATTTGATAACAAAATGGCTTTTTCTACTTACTCCATGATCAACTACTTCATCTTCCTTGTTTGTCTCATCATGGCTTCCAAAGTCATCGGATTTGAAACCATCCTCCTCTTCTGTAACCTTTTATTGTCGGTATGCCCCTCTTCCTGTTTTGCTTTGCACTCTTCAAATATGTGAAAATTTCCTCATGTTCTTCAACATCCTCATTGCTAAGCCAATTGGGGTGCACCTCAAACTCACTTTCGGATTCGCTCGCTTCTTTATCAATCCACACATTGTCTTCTAAATCACATGTGTTGCACCATCTACAACATTTTTTACCCCACTACGTGCTTCAAAAGTATCTGCATCCTCATGTCCAACCGGAACAGTACCTCCCCCATTTTGTTCAATCAACTCAGTAACTTTCATTGTAGACCCTCCAACTGATTTTGCTACCTCCTGCATAAAAATGAACCAAACTGATTTTGCTACCCTCCAAGTGTGAAATCTCTTATTGATCCAAGCTCATAAATATATAAATAATCATAGAGTTACCTCTTCGTCGTCAAAGAGTTGGTGTTCTTTCGTGAAATCATGTCTTATGTAAACATGATAAACAACTTTGTCTTTGAACTCGTCAACCAACGCTCTAACGAGTGATTCATCACATAGTAGTGTCCAAGCATCATCTCCATTTTTCCCAAACTTTTTGAAGTACATCTCAAAATCGTCATGAAAATTTGCTTCTTGTTTTATGGCTTTGACTAGGTCCCAAGTGCATATTTCATCAGAATCAATTTTAGGATATAATAATTCTTTCCCACAGTCGTATATTACATCACAACCGATCTTCTTAAATTTTCCACGAACATGAAAAACCATCGTTGGAGAAACCATTCTTGGTCCTAACAAAAAAAATTCCAATTTTGCATTACACACCCACCAACACAGAGCAATAATATATTGATAGTGATATGTTAAAGTAGGAGAAAAGGTGCCCACAGGTCACATGGAGAGCTCTGTAGGTTTCAGTTCAAAGTAGTCCTTTAAAGGACCTACTATCACAAATAATAATAATTTTTTATTCAATTTACCTTATTCTACTTGTGAAACCATAAAAGTGTTGTTTGGTGGAGGATCCCTTACCTTCCAATTATTGAAAGTGGGTTCAAAATACCCTCAATGGTCTTCTCACTGAAAGACAGATGTAACCAAGGTTTGAGTGATGGAGGTCTTAATAATATTGTCGGATGGGGGAAATTAAGGTTGGGTTTGTTGTAAGATCCAAAGTAGGGATGCGGAGATTCGAGATTGACAATGGTGGTGCGGTGGCGGCGGCGTGAACTGGAAACAAGGGCGGGACAGGTCAGGGTCGGCAGTTAGGGAGGGAATGGATGCAAGTCTATGAGGATGAAGGTGTTGAAGATTCTACGACTGCAAAGTGGTGGTGGCGGCAAAAATCATACATCGGGAGAATTGGGATGGTCGAAGTCGGGGTCTCGTCATTAAAGGGGAAGGGCTTTGAATGGAGGGTTTTTCATTTAACGAAGGATTATAAATAAGGGGGCATCAAAGTCATTTGGCCTTCCATTTTTATGAAATCCTGCTGACCGAATTCGGTTGGACCAATTTGGCGGTTCTGAAACGGAAATTAATTTGGGGGGGGGGGGGTAGGTTTGAGCAGCATTTAGTACTAGAAGGGTAGTTTTGATGTGATTCAAAGTAGAGGGGCATGTTTAAGAAAATTACAAAGTAGAGGAGCATATTATACATATAACAAAAGGGAGCTTGGTTCTTCTTTAGGGTTTCAACCCAAAGATGCATTTCTAGACAAAGAGATAGTGATCTTGGAGCTTAATTGGAGGCTTGGGTTGATTTTGGAGTCAAAAGATTCAAGCATAGAAGATGAAGATCTTGAGCTATTTTTGTAAACTCTCTCTTTTCTCTCTAGAATTAGTCTCTTCTATTAGGTTGAAGAACCATAGTTCTAGATTTTGGTTTGATGTTGATGTATGTGATGAATCCTATGTTTGATTTCTCATTTTATTTAGTTGATGCATGGTTTTCATGGATTGCGTGAGTTCTACATGTCAATTGAGCTTTTGACTTAGGAGGGAGAAAATCCCCTTAAAGCCCATCATTGGCGTCTTAGGGTCGCTCCTATCATATGTCATTTGCATAACTCTGAGGGAGCCAGCAGAGTCAATTTCTTAATGGTATGTGAATCCTTAGGTTGAATAGAACACTACCCATTCATTGCTATGTCTTTCCGGGTGAATTCCTCAGGGAGTCTATCTCCTATTGGTAGATGAATTGAGTCGATTGAGCTAGGATGGTACGCAACATTGGTCCAATTGATAGAACTAGGGGGATTCATACTAAGAGAGCTCTATAACTCGTAATTAGCTAGGGTAGTGGTTAGGTTAGTGTAGTTAGCTTAGTTTATTAATCACTATTCTAGATTGGCTAGATAACGAAACCTTAAGCCGAAGTAACGTACATCTAGAGACTCGTGGTTCGATAATTTTATTGTTTGCTTACCCTATGCTATACATGATCGTTGGTTATGTTTGGCCTTCGATTGGAAATGTGTAGTTAGAGTTGAGCCAACTTATCAGGCATACCAGAGACGTGCTTCGATCAGAACGCGTACGACTCCTCTAGCATTGTTTTAGGAAGGCATTCCAATAGTAGGATTCGGTTGCTATGTCGACTAAGGAACCCTAAGATCATTCATCTACCCTTAATCTGCCAGTTGGCGCTACCTAGTCTAACACTAAAATTTCCACTTAGTGTCAACTTAGTTTGTAGGCTAGTAGGGAAGAGTTGGGCGACTTACCCAAGAATAATTAATCATAAATGAAATGTAAATTCACTAAAACAAACATATACATTCATAAACCCTAACACAATTACATCTACATTCAAAACCTAAATCTAGGATTTGGGGAGTTAACTTCTAGTACCTTAGAGAACTACCCAATAAAGGGAGGAAGATTGGAAGAAGGTACATGGAAGAAAATAGAAGAAGTCTTGATGTGGGAGAGCTCCCTTCCTTCTTCTTCTCCTCTTCTCCATCCTTCAGCTTCTCTCTCTAACTTTCTATCTCTTAAAACCAAACGTCTTCAATCAATTTCAGCTCTCTATGTAGGGGGAGGACCCCCTATCTATAGATTTCCAGGATTGTGGCAAGTTCACAGTCATGCTGGGAGAGTTCGCGGCCGCGATCTGGGAAGGAAACCGCGATCTTGAGCTTGCTATTTTTTGCATTGAAGGTTGGGAAGTTTACAGCCCAAGTTCACAATCGCGATCCATGAATTGCGGCCTCGATCTTCTTCGTGGGCTCAGATGAAGAAGGTTGTGAGTCGATTATCAAGACTTTGTGCTCCTTCCTTGTTGGCTTCTCCAAATGTTCGCGCATGATATCGATTATCAAGACTTTCTGCTACTTCCTTGTTGGCACTGTAGGTTGCGATTTCGGTCCTCAATCGTGTGTCCTTTGTCCCCGTTAGTAATCATTAATGCTCTGGCTGTGATTTTGATTATTTCTCTACACTTGTACACATTTTTATATTTAAAAACATCCATATCATCCAATACACCCTAATAAGATAATATTTTCTCAAAGGAACGAATAAGGATTATATTTAACGATATATTAACTATGAAAAACATAAAATGACTAAAAACAAACCTAAATATGGGCTCTAAATAAGGACATTTTGTCAACACTGTAACAAGAAAAATTTATTTTTGTCGTAAAAAAACAAAAAAGTAACTAAAAATTACCAAAGATTTAGCATGCACGTTTTTTAATGCCAACTTAAATAGTAAACTAGCAAAAGAATGAAATGCATATTGTGGTGACAAAAACTCCCAATTCAGGTGTGTGTACCCCAACTACGGGTTTTGCTCTGCCCCAATTTACTTTTAAATTTCGAATAAGCCTTATCTAGGCACGCACCTCAATTGGGTATACTCAAGATTGACAATCATGGCATGTGTGGCCCAACTCGAGTATATGTACAACAATTTGAGATTTATATTTTCAAAAAAGCAAATTATGAGTAATAATTTTTCAAAAAAATAATATATAGAAAACAAATTCGGAGAACAGTGACCATACTGAGAATGGCGCGCCCATTGTAAAAAAAAAAAAAAAGAGAACGGAGGGGAAGAGAATTGCCATTTTATTATATGACTTGAGTTAGGATACAAAACCCAATAGTTTTGTAGTCCCATAAAACTATAATCCATGGCTAAGATTGAGAGGGAAGACATACATTGACCAACTTTGCAAGGGGGTAAGAAGGGAAAGTAGGAGAGAGAGGAGAGGGTTGACTAATTTTTTTTAGGGGGGGGGGGGTTTCGGGGTGCGGGTTTGGCACGAATTTCAAGATTATTTTTAAGACATTTATTAGAGCTCTTACAGAGAATCAACCGACCATAGCTCATTCATTTTAGATCGAATTTCAAAAACTTGTGCATAGATAAATTCGATTTTTTGTGCTTTGTAGATGATGCACATTTCGATATTTTTTTAAAAAAAAAATTCTCAGGTCATCATACAATTGTCATATCACCATATTATCACTAATAGTGATATGATATCGTAGTGGTATGATGCTGATATAATAGTGGTATAATGTTGATATGATGTTTGTATGACAATGATATGGTGTTGGTATGAGATTTTATGATTGACAAATTAATTGGACAATATCATATCAATGTCAAATCATGATATTATCAATATGATATAGTGATACTATTTTGATATGACACTGATATGTGTTAGTTTGATGTCTTATTTGACAAAACATAATAAAAATGAATATCATTACATAAATATTAATTTATGATGGTGGTAAGACAGTGATATGATGTTAGTATCATATTTTATGTTTGACAAAATAATTTGATGAGTTCATATTAGTGTCATACATATTTTGATATAATCAATATATGATATGACACTAATGTGATGTTGATATGAGGTATTATGTGTGACTTTCTATATTTTTTTATTTTGAGTAAAAATAACATGTTTTAAAAAGTCAATTTGTTCTTTGCTCAAATATAGCAAAATGAATATCATATGTTAGATCATAATTAGTGCTTTCTTTCTTTGTAGAAAATTTCAAATTATGACTTAAAATGAATGCTAATACTTTTTCTGTGCAATTCATGACAGACTGTAAAAATAATTAGATCGGTGGCGTAATTACCAGTTCTAACTCTGTATTTTTTTTTGGAACCTTATCCGGAAAATAGATGAGGTTAGGGGTGGAAATCTGGACGGGAATGGGTACCCATTCCAATTTGGAGGGATAATCCATCTCATATCCCAACAGCGGCGGATCCAGGATATAAGAGAGCACTAGGCCGCATTTGAATAGAATATTAGATATCATAAATAAAAATATATAATAATATAGTTTTCATTACAATGCCAATTGTACAAGAAGATCTTTAATTTAACAAATTCATCAATAATATAATCTCCATCCATACTGATAATATACTCTTTTTCAAAGAAAATAACTAAGTAATCAACGAGAAATTCATCGCTCATTTTGTTGCACAAATCAATGTTCATGTTCCATTGCTGAAAATATTCTCTCCATGGTAGTTGTTGAAACGGCTAGGTCAACACTAGACAAATCAACCGACAAATCAATTTGTATTGTGTGTCCATCCCTCTTTCGTCCACCTTCTCTAATAATTTTGCAAGAGAAGAAACTTCATCTTCCTCACATGAGTAGTGCATTCTCCAAAGAATGCATCTCATAGCCTTCAAAGTCTCGAGGCCAAACTCTTGCGCAAGTTTGTAAATATTTTCTTCATCAAAACACCAGAAAGTACGGTTAGAATCTAGTGCCCCACTCAATTGAGGCAATCTAAATGATAACTCAGTAAGTTTGTAAATATTTTCTTAATCAAAAGAATGGAAAGAAAACCAACTCGATGGGCTGGCGGAGAAATCCATTTTGGGTCTGCTCATCTCCTCGTTCTTGTTTTGTTTTGGGGGGATTGGGAAATTTTTTGAATTTTGTAAGGAAGGGTGTGGTTTAGTTTATAGTTTTTATTTTATTTTAATGAGACTTTACACTTTTAGGTTTTCATGTCTTTTTTCAAATAAAATCATTTGGGATATAAAAATTTAGTATAAATTTAGAGTGATGGTTTGGATATATTCATTTGAACCATTTTCCTCGTTACACAAAATCCTATTATCAAATAAAATTAGACATGATTTTAAATAACACTGGGCTAAATACCTAAATCGAAAAAATTTATAAGCACTAAACTAACTGTGAATTCGGAAGAGGGCTGGGCCGGGGCCTGGGTTGGCCCAGCCCTGGATCTGCCACTGTATTCCAAACCCATATTTGTTAACGGATACCCATTACCCATACGGGACGGATAATGGGTAGCCGAATATCCCAATCTACCCATAAATTGCCGAACCATAGCTTGTCATTATAATTTGTCTTAGTCAGCAAAGAACCATAAATTCAAACAGATGAATTGTAAATTAAGGAATGAGTCCAGAAGTTAAGCAGAAATGAACAGAACGGAAGTCAAAAGAGAATCCCCACCCCACAAAATACAAAAGAGCAAACAAGCAGAGACTCACACACCAACTTTCCTATTAAAATGAGATAATAATCTACACACTTATTACCTTAAAGACAACAACTCATTGTCCTATTTCCTTCTGTATAAATAAGCAGGAGTCAATGACAAGTGATGCGAAAGCCAGAGCGAAGAAGAAGAAATGGCATTTTCAGTTCTCCACTTTTCCTTTTCCAGAGTCCAGAATTGAGAATTGGTTGCGGGTTGGGGCTGCATCAAATCAAAAGAGGATTTAGTTATTTCTTTTGGACCTATCTTCAATTTCTTACTCTATGGGCTCGTGGGATCCAAATCTAACTCTAATGGGCTGACAGATTTAAGGAATATTACGGGTATCCAAAATACTCAAATGGGATTTGCGGGTAACCCGCCGGTAACCAATCTAGAAAATGTTCATCCCAAGTTCCATCTCGTAGTAAATAATACGGGTATTACGAGTACCTAGAGGTGTCAATCGGGCGGGTTCGGGCGGGTTAGGGCTGGGTTCAATCGGGTTGCGGGTTGGTCGGGTTGCGGGTCGATCGGGTTGTGGGTTGGTCGGGTTCGGGTTCATCGGGTTTCGGGTCAATCGGGTTGCGGGTCAATCGGGTTGCGGGCCAATCGGGTTACGGGTCAATCGGGTTACGGGTCAATCGGGTGCGGGTCAATCGGGTTGCGGGTCGGGCGGTTCGGGTTGCGGGTTTCACGATACTGATATTTCGTGGTTGAACCGCCGGTACGGTACGATTTAATGTACCATGGTCCATGGAAATTGGCATAATGAACAAAAGTACAAAACAAACATTAATAACCAACACCTTCACCTGCACGTAAGCCAAACAGGCAAAGGCCCTGATGGTGGTCATGAAATTTTAGAATTGGCGCCTTCACCTGGGAAATGAAAAGAGTTTGGCGCCTGATGGTGGATTGGTGGTCATGAAATTTTATAGAAATGGCAAAGGCGTTTGGCGCCTGATGGTGGATTGGTGGTCATGAAATTTTATAGAATTGGCAAAGGCCCGGGAAACGAAAGACTATTTGGCGGGTTATCAAAATGAAACGGTTTTCTTAATTTCTATTTTCTAGCTATTGGTGAGGGTATTATCTTCCCGTTCTATGATTTTATTTTAGATGGGATCTCGTTCTATGATTCACATGTAATAATAATGAGGAAAATATGGATCTTGTTCTAGATGGGAAGAGAAGGCTAAAATACACGTAAATAAATTGTCGTGATTATAGTTATATAATCAATTACGGAAAATTTTACCGTGAATATTAGTATACTTCTTAGTGCGGGAAACACTACCGTGAATAAGATCCTGTGACTAAAAACTAGTTTTCCTGTAGTGCTTATACCCTAACCCATTAGACTAACCATATCCCTATACATCGACTCTATAGTCTATATACCCTAAACCCCTAATGGGTTGATTCATGAACATATGTTAATAAGAAAAGTTTATCTTATTAGTTATGATTTTGACTAACCATGGTCAAACCATTAATATCTTATACCCTAACCCATTATATACCCGTTACACTAACCATATACCCTATACATCGACTCTATAGTCTATATACCCTAAACCCCTAATGGTTTGATTCATGAACATATGTTAATAAGATAAGTTGATCTTATTAGTTATGATTTTGACTAACCGTGGTCAAACCATTAATACCTTATACCCTAACCCATTATATACCCGTTACACTAACCATATACCCTATATATCGACTCTATAGTCTATATACCCTAAAGGCCTAAACCCCTAATGGTTTGATTCATGAACATATGTTAATAAGATAAGTTGATCTTATTAGTTATGATTTTGACTAACCGTGGTCAAACCATTAATACCTTATACCCTAACCCATTATATACCCGTTACACTAACCATATACCCTATACATCGACTCTATAGTCTATATACCCTAAACCCCTAATGGTTTGATTCAAGAACATATGTTAATAATAAAAGTTGATCTTATTAGTTATAAGTTATTATTTTGAGTTTTTGACTAATCGTGCCTAATTTAAACCCTATTATATACCCTATACGGCTATACACCAACTAATATTAATACCTTAATTTAAACGGCAACTAAAAAAAATAGACAGTTAATTAAAAAAAAAATCTTCACTGGGTTTCGAAACACTAACCTTTTGCTTACTAATCAATAATTCACCAAACACCCATTAACCAACTCTGCTACCTCACATTTTGATACTTTGTGTTTTATTTTAACTTTTAACATCTACACTCGAAACTCAAAACTAAATGCAAAGAAAGAAGAAACTTCATTTGTCTCGTTCCATAACCATTTGCGAATTGCGATTTGAGCCTGCTCGGCTGCTCCCAGAAAGAAAGAACCCTAAAATTCCATAACCATTTGTTCTAGCCGCCGCCTGCCATACCCGACCGCCGACCCTCTCCTTCGTCTGTCGGTCCTTCGTCTCCGAGTCAGGCCTTCTCCGAAATTCCATAACCTCCGACCCTCTCCTGCTCGGCTGCTCCCAGAAAGAAAGAACCCTAAAATTCCATAACCATTTGTTCTAGCCGCCGCCTGCCATACCCGACCGCCGACCCTCTCCTTCGTCTGTCGGTCCTTCGTCTCCGAGTCAGGCCTTCTCCGAAATTCCATAACCTCCGACCCTCTCCTTCGTCGCCGACCCTCTCTGCTGTCAGGCCTTCGTCGCAGCGACGACTTCCCCGAAGGTAACTCAGATTTCCGTGAACTGGGTGCTTACTGCTGTTGGTTTGACTGTTTGATTTCTCCGTCGGGCAACTGATGAATGCTGTCCTGTGGAGAATGGCCATGGAGAATGGCTGGATAAAACTACTGATTATCTTCTGCCTTAACTTTATCTGTAATTTGGCTGTTCATATGGTAAGAACCGAAGCTGAGCTTCCTGATCAGCACTGGTAAGAACCGGTGCTGCTTGTATTCAGTACTTTACCTGATTTGGTAACTGTTAATAAATTAATTTGGTGTTCTGATTGTTTGTCTCCATTCTGCTGTTGTGAATTTGCAGACATGGATCCTAATAATTCGGGAAGTGGTGTTGGTAGTACTACTGGTTCTAGCCCTTCTTCACCCCCTAAAAAGAAGGCTAATTCTCGCCGCACATCGGAAGTGTGGGACGATGTAGAACTATTTAATGTCGTTGATGACGATGGAGTTCTTCTGGAGAAAGGAAAGTGCAACTTTTGTGGGAAGATATATAAGGCGGAGTCAAGGCTTGGCACATCTACTCTGAAGCGACATATTGCGGTATGTAAGAAACTCCACCAACCATAAGATTTAAGGAATGAGTCTACTGGTCCCAATTGCATAACTCAGTAAGGTTTTCGTGAGAAATTAGCTATATGCACAATTTCACATGATTATGTTTTTAGATGTGTTGAACATAAAGGAAATAGAGATGTGCATAGCTATTTGAATGGTCAGGCTAAACCTATTTCAAGGAATACACATAAATCTGACATTGTGAAGATCCATGAAAGAATGAAGGAGGAGTTAAAGTCTAGCTTGCAAAAGATTTCTAGTCGTATTTGTTTGACTAGTGATATGTGGACTTCATTGACAACTAGAGGATTTATATGCTTGACGGCTCATTATGTTGATGATGAATGGAAACTGAATAGCAAGCTATTGAGCTTTACTCATCTTCCTCCTCCACATTCCTCTTATAGAGTGAAGACGACCATTTATCGTATGCTCAGAGAGTGGGGTATTGATAACAAGATCTTCTCTATCACCTTGGATAATGCTAGCAATATGACTAACATGCAAAATGAATTACGTGATCAGTTGAATGGACAAAATGGATTGTTGTGTGATGGCAAGTTCTTTCATATACGTTGTTGTGGGCACATATTGAATCTTATTGTCCAAGCTGGATTGAAGGTGATAAAAGATGGTATTAGATCTGTGAGAGAAAGTGTAAAATATGTAGAAGGATCTGAAGGAAGGAAAATTAAGTTTAAGGAATGTGTTGAGCAAAGTGGGATGAAACAAACAAGGTCTTTGTGGTTGGATGTGCCAACAAGATGGAATTCAACTTATAATATGCTTGAGAGGGCAAATCATTATCGTCAAGCATTTGTAAACTTAGCAAGGATGGATTTCGAGTATAATGAATGTCCATCATCTGAAGATTGGGAGAAGATAGAAGTGCTTATAAAATTCTTGAAGCCTTTTGATGAAATCACAAAGTTATTCTCTGGAACTAAGTACCCGACTAGTAATCTGTTTTTTGAGAATGTTTGGAAGATTCATCTTGAGTTGAGGCTTCTTTGTACAAGTCTAGATGATGATATACGTGCTATGGCAAATGCAATGATGTTGAAATTCTTGAAGTATTGGAAAGACTACAACTTGGTGCTTGCTTTTGGGGTTATTTTGGACCCTCGTTATAAGGTTGCTTTTGTGAATTATTGCTATGAAAAGTTGGGTGGAGAATATGTTTCAAAAGTCGAGGATGTTGTGGATGATTTGGAGTTGCTTTTGGAAGAATATAAGAATCAATCGGCCACTTCAGCTACTCAAAGTGGTGTGTCTATGACTTCTCCAAGCGTTCCCTTGGACAATTACACTGCTGTAAGTATTTGTTTGTTGCTACATTTATGAATTATGTTATTGTGTTTTGGTCTTTGGTTAATTATTTGTTTTGATTCATGTACCAGCTAACTGTAAAGAAAATGATGAACATGCTTATGTGTTAATAACTTAATATCAATGATATCTATATTTATTGTTTGTAGGGGTTTTATGCATCCAATATCAACCACAATACGTCAACTAGTTCTGAGTTGCAATTGTATTTGGCTGATCCTTTGATACCTGCATTTGGGGACATTGATGGAGTCTCTAAGCTACTTCCTTTTGATGTCTTGCAATATTGGAAAGGACCATCAATTTCGATTTCCTCACCTCTCTAAAATGGCAAAGGATGTACTTTCTATTCCAATTACATCAGTTGCATCAGAGTCTTCTTTTAGTTTGGGAGGAAGAATATTAACAAAATGGAGAACTTCGATTTTGTCTGATACTCTTGAAGCTGTTGTGACAACTCGTAATTGGATACGAGGATACCAAATGGGTAAGAAAAAACAAATTGTTATATTTGTACTGAACAAACTATTCTCTTTTCCTTATTATTTTCCTTTCACTGATTAATTGTACAGATGACGATGATGAAGATACGAGGGATGATGGAGAAGAAGTAAAGCTTCTAGAGTGATCGTCATTTGGAATGTCAATTTGTTGTTTGGACATGTTTTATTGATATTTGAGGTCTTGAGACAATATGAACTATTATGAGTCATGTATTCTTCTTGTTATGATCAGACTTTTGTGAACTATTATTAGTCTTTTTTATGATAGGACCATGATATTTGGATTTTAAATCTTATAATTATCTTATTATGCTAAACTAATATTTTATAATCTTATGTGGACTATTAGGTTGATGATGTATCTAAATCAATATATTTGATGATGTTATATGAGTTAATAGGTTGATGATGTATATTATTATACTAAGTTAATAACTAAAGATGTAATGATAAGACTTTAGTGAACTAGGATTTCAAATGTCAACTTATAGTTTATCTTCATCGAATTCCTTCTATTATAGTTGGGCCGCGGGTTGGTCGGGTTATGGGTTCGGGTTAGTCGGGTTGCGGGTTAATCGGGTTGCGGGTCGATCGGGTTGCGGGTTGGTCGGGTTGCGGGTCGATCGGGTTGCGGGTTGGTCGGGTTGCGGGTCGGTCGGGTTGCGGGTTGGTCGGGTTGCGGGTCGGGCGGGTTACGGGTCATTGACTTTTAGTCAAATCGGGTTGCGGGCGAGTTGTGGGTCGGGTTGATCGGGCGGGTTACTCGGGTCGGGTTACATTTTGACAGCTGAGTACCCATAACCTTCAAAATACGGGACATGTATGGATATTTTCAAATACTTGTTTCCCGTTTTCCATCCCTAGATGAGCTTTTCTAGAAGTTTTGTAAGATCCTTAAAAAAGAAATATTTTTAGTCAAACTCTGCTTTTCCCTAGCCTTTAGCTATTAAAATGCAAAATCACATAAAACATTTTGGCATCGTTTTATATTTAGAGAGAGAGAGATAGAGGTGGAAGGGGAGGCATGGATAGATAGATAGATAGGGACTAGGGAGGAAGAGGAGAGAGAGAGAGAAAATATTTAGGATTGGGAAGGAGGGTTTTGCGTTTGAGATATTGTTAGATCGGACCACGAATTGTAAGAAATCTTTACCATATTTCTTGCTCTTTTTGGATTCTTCTGCTGCTCTTCCCTGTTTTTGTTTCCGGACCAGCAATGTGCCTCGATCTATGAAAGGTTCTTCCTTTCTTCTTCTTTATGTTTATTTCTTCGTTTCTTCTTCTGGTTTTCCTACTTTCAACCTTGCTGCTACTCTCATTTTCTTATTTGTTAGCTTGGACCAACAGAAGTTGTATATAAACTTGCAGAGATTCCCATACATCTCCACATTTTCTAATCTCTGTTTCTTCTTCTTTTTGTTTTCTAATTGGTTGCCGATTTAAATTTTAATGTTGGTTTAGCAAGCAGCACCCTTCTTTCCTTTTGTTTTGTTTGTTTTTGGGCGGGGGAAGTTGGGTTCTTGTCTTTTTCCTGTTGTTTTTGTTCTTGCAATATCCGAGCTTGCAATTTATCCTCTATTGTCTGTGTGATTTCTTCTGATTTTAAGATGTTCACGAAAGCTTCTTTTTAAATTCTTAGTCTTATGTAGTAATTGAGCTGATGCCTTTATTTGCTCCTTTTTGAAGGTATTCCCTTGACTTGTATTCAACCTCATTTATTCAGGCCATTTTTAGTTGGTTCATTTGTTTCTCTTTTCCCACAATTAATGGGAGTTATCAATTATCCGAGATTCTTTCTTACTTACCCCTTTTATCATGTTTCTTTCGTCCATATTGGCATGTGGAGGGAGAGCCCTCTAAAAGGAAAAAAAAGAAAATGGAGCTAGAAATGGAGTTTGACATTCCGATCTGGGAAGGATCTGTTGCTGGTCCAGGACGGGGAAGATGTTCCCTCACCTGTTACTAAATGAGCTTTATCCACATGCTTCATCAGGAGGGGAGGTTCTAGATCTTCTCTTCCTATGTTCATGTGGACTTTTAATCGTGAAAGTTTGTGGAGGATTAACCTTGGGTGTAGTACCTCTCATGTCTCCCAGAATGTTTGTTTTGTAATGCTATTGCTATGTGAGGGAGAAAGGAAAAGGTTATCTCCTTGAATGGGCTTTTGTGCATTACCACATGGCATTACGTTTAACATGTTGGGTCGCTAGCATAATCATATTGCGTGGCGATTTAGAAATTTGGAAATCATTGTTGGTATGGATGTCGTCCTGCGATTGAGGAGCTCTGAATTGCATCACAACATTTCAGAGGCTAAGACTAACATTTACCTTTTGGTGGCAGTTGGATGGGACGGAAACTTGTGAATGCAGGCATGGATGAGAAGCGTAATGGTGTTGTTGTAAGGAAGTCAAATAGCATGTCACAGGGTGGTGGTGCTCATGTGTCTGCTAGAAGTACTTCGGCAGACCAATATCAAGGGAAAAAAAGGGAGGAGTTGGAAGTTTTAGGTGTTAAGAACACAAACGATGGTATTATAACTCCCATTTCTGAGCAGAAAAGTCAGAAACCAAGAAGTAAGAAGTCAATTGATGGTAGTAAAGTGAAAACTTGGCTCACACTCAATTCGGGTGGTCCAGGAAACTCTGAAGCACCACACCTGCAGCCACCTCCTTTGATGACCGAAAAGCATGGAGATGTGTATAGCTTAGCAAATACGGACGATGTGCTATCACCTGTCAGTGGGAAGAGCTCAAAGGTAACTATCCGAATCCTTGGTAGTAGTTTTGGTAATAGCCTAATAGGTGGACGCCTAATTTGATTTCTCAACTTTCTTTTTGTTGCACAAAATGAGTTTTTCTTTTGGCATTTGAAGTTTCTTTACAATCTGGAAGTGTATTTTCATCCTGCAAAGCATTATGGTCATTTACTTTGGGAGTGGTTTCCTCCCACTCTCTCTATGCTCTTCCTCAATGTGCTTGACATTTTTGTTTTTGTCATTTTTATCAGCATAGCTCACCTAAGTCAGTGAGAAAGGTCTTCCAACATGACGGCATGCATCTCGATGAAGACGACAAGTGCTCTGCTACTTCCCCGTATCCTCTTATTGAGTAAAAAAAATTGTTTTTTACTAGTTAGCAGCATAATAAAGCTATGCAAATAACTTAGGGTCATGCTCACTCTTCAAAACCTTTATGTGAAATTCAGTTACTGTCTGTATTCCTTAGCCATGTCTAGAACTGCTGCATCTGTTCGGACTATTAAATCTATCACTGTTGGCACAGCTCCGACTTTTAAATCTGCTGAACGTGCCCAAAGGCGGAGGGAGGTACTTTTCTTCTGAAATCACCTTTTTTCTTTACCACAGATCTATAACTTAATCGAGAAGCTAATTAGCTAGAACTCTTTTTGTTTTTTCTATTTCTGTTTCTAGTTCTACACAAAATTGGAGGAAAAACAAAAAGCTCTAGAGGCTGAGAAAAACCAGGCTGAGGCCAGGACCAAGGTATTCTCTCTACTCAATTTGATTGGTAGCCTATAAACTTAAGTTGCATCGTGTTGGGATACTTGGATTTGGTCTTATTCAAACAGGCTTGAGCGAACTTTGCCTTTCTTTTGTTGTAGGAAGAGCAACAAGCAGCCATCAAGCAGATGAGAAAGAACATGGTCTTTAGAGCAAACCCAGTACCCAATTTCTACTACGAGCCGCCTCCACCAAAGGTTGAACTGAAGAAGGTATCCACTTCTAACCATCATCCCCCTGATCAGATGGCACAAAAGTTTATTTGTTTGATGCGCACGAACCATCAGTTAAACAAATGATAGAATGTAATATTTGGAAGAACATGCAACTGAACAAACATCTAGTGATTGTTCTGTGATTGACAGTGTTAACATATTTTAGTACATTTGAAATTGCACATGCAGTGTCAGAAAATATGCACAAAAACTACAATTTCCTAGCAAGCGCACTTAATGAAGAACTTTTTTCTGAACTAAACCTCACATAGTAAGCATGCAATTTGTACAAATCACTATCATGTACAAACAAACATTCTGAACCGAACACCCCCAAAGTGATAAAGGAGTGTCCTCACTTCTTATCTTTAAACAACTCTTTATATTTGTGCACTTCACTTCCTTTTGTGACTGAACAAGTGATGCTGCTGCAAATTACTTTCTTTCTTCTTCATATGTAAGCACGGTATAGATTCTACGTAAGAAAGAAGCAGTTTTGCCAACTCTAACATGTGGGAGTTCTATATTCTGTTTTTCTATTTTGTCAGCTGCCATTAACACGGCCAGTATCACCGAAGCTAAACCGGAGAAAGAGCTGTGGAGATGCTGCAGTGAACACATATCAGGAGCAACAACAGGTCAACAAGCATTGTGTCAAGCAACGCCACAGCCTCGGCAACCATGCCCATAAAGAATCCACATCTGGTGCAAGAGCCAGGACTCGTACCAGCAGCAGTGGACAGGCGGCAAATGGTAGCAGCCACAACAACAAGGCGAATAGTCATTCCGGGTCAGAACAACATCATGTAATTACTACTACTACCACCACCACTACCACAAATGCTACTCAGAATATGGCTGGAGAGCAGCCAAGCGCCAACATCTCTGTTGAGTCATGAACCTGTTCTGCTGCTGGGGTTTTTTTTTTAAAGTTTCACTAACCTGTTTGAAGAAAACGTTAAAAAGGAGAAGGGGGGCAGGAGAGACAGATTTTTGCGATTTTAGTATTAGGGGTTATGATGATATTGGGATGTTTTGAGAAGGAATAGCCTATTGTTTGCATTTCCCAGAACTGATGACTTTTGATATTTTTCTGAAGTGAAATTTGTCTTTTAACTGTGAATTTTTATATGGGTCTGTAATGAAGAATTATGAGTACATATTAATCTCTGGGTTGTTGTATAAAGAGAACCTTGCTAATTCTGTTAATTGTTGTATCATCTATTGAAGCTACCTACATTTTTATGTCTTTGTACTAGTATTATGCTTTCCGCTCTGTGTTTGAGATGGCTTCATCTGAATTTTTCTTACATTTATTTTGAGCTTACATGAGTAGTTAGAAATACATTGAAAATGTCAACAAAAATGGACAATAGTTTATCTGGTTTGAACTTTGACCTGAAAGATAATTGTAATTCAAGCTTTTATCAAATCAAATTATTAAACAATTACATTATGGGCTTTACCCTTTACCAAATTTGCCATGTATGCACTTCTTGTTTCAATATTTTTCACGAAAGGTCATTTTTGGCCAATTGCCAAACGCTTTCGTTATGTGTTATTTTTTATTTTTGGATTGGGTTATGTGTCCCCTTCCATTTCCCTAAAATTTGGATTATGCGTCCTGTAAACTCAGGTGAGTCAATCATTTTTTTCCTTTTGTATTGAAATATTGGTCCTTGATACCATTGTTTTTAAACTTGGTTGAAAATTCCTTCCCAAGAGGAAGAAACTCATTATCGCCCAAGCTCCCCATGCTTTGGAAAGTGTTTTCCCGTTGTGTCGGAATTTCAATTTAGTCATCATACTCGTTCCCATTTATGGGGTTTGTTATTGGGTTAATATTTTCGTATGGCCTGAACTTTGACCAAAATAAACATGCTGGCCAATCTTTTCGATTTATAACATCCTGACCCGAACTATACACCAAAATAAACAATTTGGCCAAATCCGACTTTTGACCGTTAACTTGGACGGTCAAACGCGTTGACCGTTAGTTAACGCGCCATGTCACTGCCAAGTTAACATAAAATATTTAAAATAATTCACAATTTCCACACATTCCCTAATTTTAAATTATTATAAATTAAAAAAATCATCTAATACCTTAGTTAAACCAAAAATAAAAAACGAAAAAAATTAAATATTTATCAGATCTTATGACTTGGCAGTGACGTGGCGCGTTGACCGTTAGTCACCGCGTTTGACCGTCCAAGTTAACGGTCAAACATCGGGTTTGGCCAAATTGTTTATTTTGGTGCATAGTTCGGGCCAGGATGTTATAGATCGAAAAGATTGGCCAGGATGTTTATTTTGGCCAAAGTTCAGGCCATACGAAAATATTAACCCTTTGTTATTTGTAAATGTGTTTAAGCCTTAAGGTAGATTCTTATTTCATTTATTGATTAAAGTTCAAAATTTTCATTTCCCCGTGTTTCACATTCTAATCTACGGTCCTGAAATACATGATGCTCAGTTTTGGTAATCACTAAGTGCTCATGTATGTATTTGTAGGAAGTGTTCCTTCTTCGCAATGCCACATAAGTCTATCATATTGTAGTCAAAATTTCAGTTAACATGGGTCCAATGTAAAAATAAAAATATATAGAATACATTTAAGTAATACTTAAATGACCCACAATATATATGATAGTTTGTCAATGAATTTTCGTTTGACGGTAGAGAGTTCAAAACTAAATTAGGAATTAGTAAAATTAGAATAATTAATTAGAGATAAAATTTTATGTAAAACCTATAGTTATTCATATAATATGCAATCATAATTTGTGTCTCAATTTATCTACACTATGCAGGAAGACAAGTGAAACTGATAAACATGAGATGTTGGGTTTGAGACTTTGAGTATTAAGAATTTCATACAAATATTGTTATTTTTGATGCCCTAATCTCGAAGCTTTTACAATGTGGCTTCGCCACTAGAAACGTAGGGAAGGGAAAAGCGATTTTGCGGCTACCTCACTCACCAACGGGAGATCAAATTTTCAATGAACGTAAAGGATTTTCTATAGCCAAAAAATTGATGTGATTCTGTCAAATTAATCGAACAATTCCTTCATTCATTCCTATAATATTATGTCTATTGATGTAAACCAATTTTTTCCCTTGCAGTTATGAAATCTCCGAATGTTGAACTGCTAGAAGTTGATATGCTTGATAGTTACCTATTTGCATGTTGTATGGGTAAAATATCTCGGGTACCACTAAAATATGATAATTGGGGGAGATATACCACTTAAATAAGAATAGGGCATCGTGTGCCACTGAACTCTATTATATGTGCACCCGGTACCACTTAAGTTTACTGTCAAGTGCATTCTATTAAAGTTGACAGAATATCTTAGAATATTCCGTTTTCTAAATTTCAGAATTGGTCCTTCTACTTTTTTTATTGTAAAACGTCCTTTGAACTTATGAAAAGAATTATTTTTTTATTGTTCAGTTGGAATAATCTTTTGAAGACTCTGTTTTATACCAAACCAATTTTTGAGTAAGAAATTTAGAATCGATTATCATTATACGTATATTTAATTATCATTATGTGTTTTATTTATAGAATTATTCTCTTAAACAAATATATCCTATGTGTTCTATAAATAATCTGTTATATTTAGTTTTCTTACATCAAGTTGATCTTATATATATCTTTTAATATTTATTTTACATCATGTTGATCTTATATATATCTTTTAATATTTATTTTATATATTTATTATTACCTTCTACTATATTTATTATTCCTTCTTTATATTCATTTATTATTTATACTAACTTATCTATTTTATTGAAAAAAAATTCAATATTCATTTTAGTAATACTATGTTTAGAAGGTTTTCTAATTTTTATATTCAATAAGACTTGTTGAAATATAGTTTTGGATGTTTTAAAAAATTTTGGGTACCAAAAGGTAATTATATTTTTAGGTGGATGGAAAACTAGACGGATGCACCTTTTGGTGACTTTAATGGTACCCGACGCCTTATTCAAACTTAAGTGGTATGTCTACCCCAATTCTCAAACTTAAGTGGTACCCAATATATTTTACCCCATGTTGTATTACGTAGATGACAATCTACAATATCTAAATAAAATTATTATTATATTAATAAATCATAGTTGTATAATAAATAAATTTGCTTAATAGTTACCTGCTCACGTGCCATATACATTTGTCAAATGTATAATATTAAGCACATCATTACTTTACTTACTTTACAATTAATGAAAATATCAAATAGGCCACAACTACAAGGCAATCTCACCCCTTGAACCGTAATTTTCGACAAAAGGTCACTCCCGTTGATGTGAGTGACCCAAAACCAATTACATTGATGTTTAGAGCAGAAACCAAGTCAAGAAAAGAAGAAGCTGGGAATTTGGCGAAGTCTGGGAAACAGTCTGTGGTACCTACTTTGGAGGCTTACTCGTTTTGTTTGGGAGACATTCGAGGGAAGTTTGGAGTTGGACATCAAATTATAAGTCCAATTAAAGGTCGTGAAGGTGTTGGGTGAGAAGATTGAAACTTCCTGAACACCAAATGAGCACCCTAAAGATATTATGGTGATCAGGAAAAATCCCCCATCATGTGGGTTAAAATCACCTATTGGGGATCTGAGGTTGCCGATAGGGGAATGGTATGAGAAGGATCCCCAGTCATGAGGGTGCTAATCCCCGATAGGGGATTTGATGGTGCACGATAGGGGATTTGGTCTCGATGAGTATTATTTACTTTTTTTGTTTAGGAATCTTTTTTCTTTTCTGTACTTTCATTAGTTTTATTTTCCAAACCTATTTAAAGGGTTGTAAACTCTGGTTTGAGGGGAGATGGATGTTGAATAGAAAATCCTTTTCTGGTTAATTGAGTTTTTATTCTTGAATTTCCTCTTGTGAATTGTTGGACTCCAATATCCTGAGTGTTTGCTTCGTACAATTAAGGTAATCACCTTGATTGTGGTCGAGCCTCTACCCTTATATTGATAGAGTCTTCTCCCAGTGTGAGATTGCACTTCAATCCACCCTATTCTTTACTTTTCGTGTTGTTGAGAGAACCATAAAAAGATTATGACTGCGAGACTTTGATCAAAGAACCTAAGCTTTCACGAGCTCGGGATCGTATCAGGTGGTATCATAGCCTGGTGCAAACTCAACGGTGAAGAGAAGTGGCAAGGAAAAGAAGACTACGAAGAACAAGCTATGGAGCCAAACCTTGAAGACGCCAAGAAACAGCTTGCAGCACAGAAGGTTCAGCTGGGAGCTACGCTTCAAACCGTGGCTGAGCAGGAATCGAGTTCGAGGTTGAGTTCTCCGGTGCAACAGAGTTTGACTTTTTGAGGAAATCAGTGTAGATCTAGAGGACAAGTTGAAGGAAACCAGCGATTCTAACGTGTTCCTTGAAGACAATGGGGTGGTTTCTCCAACACCGGGCACTTCAGAATCGCAAAAGGAAGATGGAGATTTTTACGAGATGGTCACGCTGGACAAAGAGCAGATGGCTTATCTAGATCCTTTTTACAATTATTATGATGATGATTTCTTGTGCAGGAATATATAAGCTTTGACGACAAAGCTTTGCCAACAGGGAGGGACTGATGTGATCCGGGATTGTGACCCAAAACCAATTCCATTGATATTCAAAGAAGAAACCAAGTCAAGGAAATAAGAAGTTGGGAATTTGGCCAAGTCTGGGAAACAGTCTGTGGTACCCACTTTGGAGGCTTACTCGTTTTGTTTGGGAGGCATTCGAGGGAAGTTTGGAGTTAGACATCATATTATAAGTCCAATTAAAGTTCGTGAAGGCATTGGGTGAGAAGATTGAAGCTTCCTGGACACAAAATGAGCACCCTAAAGATAGTATGGTGATCAGGAAAAATCTCCTATCATGTGGGTTAACATCCTTAGTAGGAATTTGAGGTTCGCGATATGAGAATGAGATCAAAAGGACCCCTGGTCATGAGGGTGCTAACCCCAGATAGGGGATATGATGGTGCACGATAGGGGATTTGCCCCTGACGAGTATTAGTTACTATTTTCGTTTATGATTCCTTTTACTTTTTTTGTACTTTCATTAGCTTTGTTTCCCAAACCTATTTAAATGGTTGCAAACTCTGGTTTGAGGGAGATGGATGTTGAATAGAAAACCCTTTTTTGGTTCATTGAGTTTTTACTATGGAATTTTCTCTTGTGAATCACTGGAATCCAATTTCCTGAGTGTTTGCTTTGTATCAATCAGGTAATCACCTTGATTGTGGTCGAGCCTCTACCCTTATATTGATAGAGCCTTCTCGGAGGTGTGAGATTGCACTTCAATCCGCCTTATCCTTTAGCTTTCGAGTTGTTGAGAGAAAATTCAGAAAAAATTCCAAAAAGATAGTGCATGCGCGACTTTGATAAAAAAAACCTAAGCTTTAACGAGCTCGGGATCTTATCACCTGCGACTTTGGGTTTGCCTCCACTTTTCATCCCGTTTTGACGTCCAAATATCTCGAAACTCACTTCTAAGCTCCCTCTACGTGCTAGGACCTGAAACAAGACAGAATGAACACAACCTAGCATAAATCGGGCAAATAATTGGACGTTTCCAAGACAAATGGTCGAGAAACAATCAAGATACAAGGGAAAAATCATGTATAATTAAGCACGTATCACTGCTCATCACCCTATTACCAGAGAAAATGCAAACTAGCCTTTACAAGTTGGATCATATAAGTTATGAGCCCGAATTGGTCAATGATACTAGGTTAGATCGCAACTGCCTTAGGGCGAAACAGATCAAACAAAGTTTGTGTGATTTTTCCCTCATGGTTCAGAACTGTAAAGCTTCCAAATAGTGGATAGTTTCACTCATCAGCTAAAAATGGTGGCTTGTGCCTCCAATTCAAAATGGTTGCGCCTTGTGAGTTTCTCAAAGAGAAACAACCCAAAAGAGACTGAGGTTGCTCTTTTTCTGAATTTTCCGATCAAGTTTCTATAACGCACTAGCTTTAAGAGAGTAAAGCAAATGCTATTACCCTTATGAGGACCTTAAATGTTGGTATTTTCTTATGGATTTCATATGAGTGGTTACTAAATGACCTGAAATTCAGAACTACATTGATAGAAGAAAAACCTCATAAATGGAGCTTAGGACATCAATTGGAGCATGGGCCATCGATTCTGATACTTTTGGACTTCTGCCTCTTCGAGGTTCCTGCACACTCACAAGTAGAATACTCCATGAAAAGCAACAAGTGTTCTAAAACTCTTGAAATAAATGAAATCAACAAAACCTTAAAGCAATAAGGGTACAACTAAAAATAAATTTCCTACAAATGATTAGACAAGTAAAAAATGATGCCAAAATTTGATTCATTATAGCATAGAGGCGAATTTAACTGAGTATTTACAAAGTCTACTTAGGTCATATTCTCATGATGGATTTAAAAAATTTATTACTCAAATTCATGAGTTGTATCCAGGTTTTACATTGGTAACCAAATTATAAGACAATATGATTAAACCGATGTAAAGGAAAAATCTTACAAACAAACTAGAAGTAGAATTAAAACTATGAAGGATTTTTAGGCACTTGCAGTTCATTCTTAGATCTATCATTCCACATGCGATAGGCAGTGACAAGGCAAGAGGATTGGTCAAGACAGTTAGTGTCATTTTTCCATCATCTAGGCATTTGCTATGTCTTTGGCACATAGATAAGAATATTCTGGCTAGATGTTTGGTTGAACTGCGGAAGAAGAAAGGTCTTGACATACCCGGAGCCCAACTAATCGTGGATCAGGTCATACATTGTTGGAAAGATGTGGTACCAACACTCCAAACGTACCCCGCCACATCATGGTACTTCTTTAGATATAAGTTGACTACAGGACGAATGCGAGCCTGACTTTTGTCCACGAACAATGTGGACCCTAGCATCAGAAACAAGTAACACTGCACCTTAACCCCTTAATCTGAAGCTCACTAGCACGAAACATGCACCCTCTCCATACATGCCATCATTCATATACCAAATAGTACTCCACTTACCACCAACAACTCCTTCCAAGTCGCCAACTCGAACAAGACCACACATGTCAGCTTTCAAAGCATCTGTCAAAGGGACATAACCAAATGGGGCATCATGCACTCGATCAAGTGAGACAACCCCGTGACCTTAAGGACGGGTACACGATAAAAAATTATCTTTGTTCCATATGGGGAAACATGTATATATTGTCGGTTGGAAGGACGGGTACGTGAAGAAAAAATCTGTGTGCGTCGGACGGTGAACAAAGCAAAATGGCCGGTTGGAAGGATGGGTAAAAGAGTACAACTGGTCGATTGAATGGAAGGCCAAATGAGAACAAAAATTTGGTTGACCGATAGTCAAAATAGGGGTTGGGAGGACGTGCCTCTACTTCGGATGATCTTATTCTCTGACACATGCACATGATTTCCGACCCATGTATCTTGCCTGAAAGACCACACACAAAGGCAAAATCAAGTAAGATCCATGAGACACCACTTTATTTTGAAGTCTCTCTCTCTCTCTCTCTCTCTCTCACACACACACACACTCTCTCTCTCTCTCCTTACCTCCCATGTTTCTTCCTCTCCTGAATTTTTCAAATTGACGCGAAGCCAGAGCTATTGGGAATCATCAGCAACACTTTCATCACATTAGGACACGAGATCTGACAAAAGACAATGACTTTTTCCTCCATTCCTTTCCTGTGACAGGACGGGCTATTGGGCTAACGAAGAGGCAGTGAGAATTAGGAGCAGTTGCGGAGTGGAGGTCAGGGAAGAACCGGATCGTTGGTGGAATGAGATGGTCGCCAGCGACTGGGATTGACAGAGGAGTTGCAGAGGTCTGACGCAGGGGTGGTTGCGGAGCGGCGGTCAGGCATGAACCAGATCAATGATGGGACTAGATGGCCATTGACAACTGGGATTGACAGAGGAGTTGCAGAGTATTGACGTGAGAAGTTAACGACGGGGATGATTTGGCTGGCACATGGATGAGGGTTGCGGAGCTTCGTGGAGATTCGGGGAAGGATCAGGTCGATGGTGGAATGAGATGGTCGGCGGCAGCTGAGATAGACAGAGGATATCCAGAGGGTTGGGTAGGGACTTGGAAGAGAGAACGTGAGGGCCTGAGGGAGGAGAGAGGATCATTAATGTGTTGTTTGTTAGGGATGAGAGAGAAGGGGCTTGTTTATTTATGCTTTAATTTGAAACTTGAAATTGGACTAATTGGTAAATTGCATATTAAATTTAGTACATCAAATAGTAAATTTAGGACGCCATTTAGCATTTCAGCTTTTTTATTGTGTTTGAATAGAGTGAATGATTCTAGACTCTACTACTATTCTTTCTAGACAAATTATTATTACCGTTTTTTTTTTTGAATTGCTAGATGTTTTTGAACTCCACTATGATTACTCTTTACAAATCGGTCGAGAGTCGAGACAAGGGCAACAACATAGACGACGGACGGGACTGGATGATTGCTGAGAGAGAGTAGTTAGCAGAGGATTTAGAGGAAAAAATGGAAAAGAAATAAAAATAGTAGAGGGATAAATTGGGCATTTTTCTGCCTCGTAATTGTTATCTAACTATAACTTGACAAAATGGAAAATTTGTTACGATTGCATAGTAGAAGGGTACAAAAGTGCAATATATTAATAGAGTGAGATGTTTGTTAATTCACAATAATACAAGGATGTATAATACTATTAACCCTTGACATAATTGTTGATCCTCGTTAAGCACACACTAAGTGCAGCGATCATCCTATTAGATGATATAAATAAATAAAAGAATTAAAAGACTGTCTCAATTGAAAAAGAATAACATATAATAAAAGAAAATACAAACAAATTAAAACATCAAGCCAGCAGATAACAAGCTATTAATATATTATTAAATCACCAAAAAAGGAAATACAAATGACACTTTGGCCGAGTGGTTAAGGCGTGTGCCTGCTAAGTACATGGGGTTTCCCCGCGAGAGTTGGAATCTCTCAGGTGTCGAATTTTTTTTTGCTTCCGCCTCTCTGTTTTTGCAGTTTTTAATTTTTTTAGTTCTTGGTTTAGATTTCGGAATTAGGTTGGCGCGTCGTTGTCTCCCTCAGATGGAAAAGCGACGAAGGGTGTGGTTGATGGTAGAATTCGAAGTCTGAATAATTTGTTTGGAAATGGGATGAGATGGGAACAAGCCCTTCAAAGAGCTTTGAATTATTATGCTAAGCAAAGTTTGGCATTTCCAGTGTCTCTTTTGTGTTGTGTTGTATCCTTCACTGGAGTCCGGCTACTGGGAAGACTGATGGTGTTAATGTAGCTGATTCTGCTTGTCTTTCCTATTTTGAAGATGAAAATTCTACTTTATTTACATAGCAACAATTTTATTCATCAAAAGTAGTTGCTTGGTGTTCTATTTGAATAAAAAAAATATGTTTGCTTCATGCCTTAACTTTGAATGCAAGCTTCCTGTGCATATTTTATATGACAAACAAATAAATTGCTTAGGGATGATGTCGTGCGTATGGTGCTTCAGTCTCGTGGCCATATATCAGACCTCTTCTTTTTAGATTCATTCATGTTCAAACACAGTTTCCTTGTAAATTCAACAGGGGCTGAGCGCATAAACTGCATTTCAAGGTGGATATTTGGCTTGAAATATTTCTCATGCTTCACAATCGAACTACAACTCACAATCGAACTACAACTAGTTCATTATCCTCACAACCTTCTATTTCGACCATTAATGGCGATTCGTGTAGAAGATTATATTCTGGTTTGATGGATGGGACGATCAAGGTGTGGGATTTGAACACCGAGGAGTGCATTCAAACAGTACTCAAGGCACACACGATAGTGCTGTGACATCTGTTATCTGCTGGAATACATTCCTGTGTGTCTTGCTCACTGGGTCACAAGGTCAAGTTTTGGGGTTGCACTGAAGATGACAGTGATTAGATAAGCCCTATGCACACTCATGAAGAGCAATGTGCTGCACTGTTGGGTTCTACGAGCTGTCATCACTCGACGAGCGAGGAAGTATATAGATATGCTCAGAGAAAAAGAAGTCAGAGCAATTCGAAGCGTGCCTGATTGCTTGTTTTTCACAGGGGACGCAAGTAAAGTCATAAACATGGGATTCCAATTCATTGTTGGAAAGTTGGAATCCGAGATAGGCTGCTGCACTATAAATCCAGAATAAAGCAACAATCAGGTGCTTTTATATCTATGTACCCGTAGACAACGTTCTACAACAACGAGTACGTAAGCTATCAATGAATGTTACTCAATAGATTGATTTATTCATAACTATTTGATTGTTCCTTAGCTGTGTGTTGTTTACAATGCCTAGGTTTCATGTTGCATAAACTTATTCAACAGTAAAGCATTACTTGAAGAACTGAAGTTGCTAACCAATATAATGAATTTAATCATATACCTTCATACATTTGTATACTCGATAACCTATGGAAAAAATAAAGGGAGAAGGGATGAGAGTAAGTAAAGCAACAACAACAGAAGGGAGAAAGGAACTAAAACTATGTGGGGGGTACGTTCTAAGAAGACCGCTGCTGTAGTTTACGACAGTAAGACAAGACCATTACAAAGTCCCTGGCAGAAGAACCCACAGGTACTTCCACTCTCTTGGTCGATGCATTCCGGAACCATAAGTCCACCAAGTTGTGCAGTTGCAGCGTTGGAACCACCGGCTGCCCTTGGCACATTATCTCCACCTGTCACCACCACTGTCGCGTCAGCCTTAGTCGGACAAACTAACACAAGCCAACCTCATGACGACTCTTTCGAATGAGAAGCATAATCAGACAAGTATAAACTTACTTCAACGTCACTGCTAAGCTCGAGTTTCTTCACAATGTACTTCTGAATGAATGACACAGGCACCTTACCATCCCTGCCATTGTCCCCACACAACCCCAACAGAAAGTCAACATCTAATGTCTAACTTCCCAATTTGTTCAAATTTTGGAGAAGTTGCCAACTGAAGCAGCTAGTAAAAATTTAAACTGTGAGCAAAAAATAAATATTAAAACAAGTAAATGATTCTAAAACGATGATTAGGTGCCATCACAATTTGTTCAAAATTTTAAGGATAGCAGAGAAATACTAGAAATTTGTGAGTGGTGTGAAATAACAGAACTGACACCATAAAATTCAGAGTTCTATAGAATTAAAAGGACAAAATTTAATGAAAATGTATAAAGGATAACGTAAAGCCGGGTCCTACTACTTGAAAATTAGAAAGTAGAAATCGAACTGGGTGTATTTGATTATTGATCCACTAAAAGGTAGTGAATCAAGCAATGGTATTTTGAAACTCACTTGATCCTCAAGTAACAAGTAGGAATCTGTGGTAGTGAAGCATCTCCCCTCCTGAAGCCATGAAAGAGAAGGAAAAAGAAAAAGTTAAACATCCAAGTGGGCTGCAGCTGCTGCTGCTTCTTTTGGTTTCTACAGTTAGAGAAACTTACTTCTCTGAGGCGACCAACGAGAACCAAACTGGGCAGTTTCTCCGGTTGGCCTTGTTTATTGCAGAATCCAGTACAGCCTGTGCCGAGGCACTGAGCTCTTCTGACAAAGCTTCCCTCCTTCTTGCTGCAGTTAACCTTCTACGCTTCATCGGTGGTGCAACCAGATTATTTGACCCCTTACTATCATCTTCACTGTTGAATCCCTGATCAGGTTCTTTATTTTTCCTTTCGGGGTGGATGTATGTTTCTCCACCCTGACCAACAGTAGGAGACTCTACATTCAATTGCGTATCTACGGTTCTCGGTTTGAGGTCAGGCCCAGTGGACAAAATTTCTGAGTTGGCAGCAGACTGCACCTGTTGTGAGTTCGACTTCAATGACTTAGTTGTGTTAGCAGCTTCAACTAGACAGTTTAAGGGTGTCCATATTTCAGCTTTCCCTTCCACCACTTCACCATCATCATCCTCCCTATTTGCATCCATTTGTTTCTGTTCATTAGAAGGTTCGGCAGCAGAGGAATGCTGCCACCACCAGTTAAAGAAACATTCAAAATGACATAAAGAAGTAGCAAAGTTTGGCACTTAGCTTGAAGTACAGAAACATTCAGGTAGTAGAACTAGTAGTCCTTTGTACCTGCCTTTTCCGTTGTGGAATTTTATTCTGGGACTCGGGGGAGCTTGAGCTGATTGGATGATGATCTTCTTCTGCAGAGTCTTCTTCTTCATCTTTGTTTGATTCTTCGGTAGTAAAACTACATCCTCGTAATCCAGGATTTTTTCTTGGACCAGCTTTGGATCTTCGCCCGGTCGAACTGGTTTGTACAGGCACTTTGGGAGTGCTAACAACCAGAGATGATAATGATCTCTCTTTTCTCTTTGCTGGCAATGCAACTGAAGTGACAACCTCGGTAGTAGGATGAACTTTTCTTCTTTTGGATGGAAACATTTTGGATCTTAAATCTTGCAAATTGTGATCAGGCCTGCAAAAAAATCATCAAATGTATACCGAGTATAGCCACCTCCCAGGATAGATATCAGATATTCTTATTTTTGTTCATGTTCATTATATTTTTGTAAGGAAAAAAAATAATCATGTTTCCAATGCAGTGGTTGCAGAGACATCAGTAGTAAGCTAACTAATTCCCCCAAGTATGTCAAGAGATGCCAAGAAATAACAGTGCACATTGGTCTAAAAGTCCTTATGAACTTTGGAACGCACAAGAAAAGAAAAATAGGAAAAGTAAGCTAACTCATCTTTCAGAGAAGATCAACAATTAGCAACTCCATGGCCATCTTTCAAAATTACGTGAACAATTTACACCATAATTTACTTACATCTTCAACATTTTCTTGTATTGTTATCAGAAAATACTAAAGTTGGTACATCCATTCTCTCTTCAGTTTAAACAGAGTACACTCAAGCCCTCAAAATAAATCTTCTTCAGCGAAAACCACCTTCCATGAGGAGATACTCAGATGATCATGTATGGAAAATTTTCAGCTTAGATAGGAAAGCAAACACTCATCCATCTGCAGCCAGAGCTCAGATTGTTTATTCAGATAATTGAACGTAATCATAAGGTTTTAGTCTCACTTGGACACATGAAAAATGTTCAATAGTAGGCGATGGTGACATAAGCTGTCTCAATCATAGGTCCTTATTGTCCAAACTGATCAAGAATGTCATTGCAATAACGTAATACATGCATGCTTCCATCCATATGCAATCCAGGGAGTTAAATAACAGAAATTTCAAAGACACATCAACTACAGTATGTTAAACTAACCTGAGTTTCTCCACTGGCAGACAACCCAAGTCGATATCACATACAGGACAGGTATCAACTTCATCATCTGAGAATCTGTCATGTATACATTTTCTGCAGACTGTTTGAATAAATGTAAAACACATTAGAAAACTGGTGAATGGAATTAGACCCGAATAACTGAGAGAAAGGTCAATCAACAGTTATAACAGCAGACAATGCTTGTCTCCTGATAGAGCGCATGTGGGTTTGTCAACCATGGCTTATTCAAGACAGGGAAGAAAAAAGAATTTTGTGATCCCAAAATTGAAGGGACCAAGGACTAGCAAACAACAAGCAACTAGAACCTCCACACCCGTCAAAATGACATGAAATCTATCGTCCTATACTCCTATTAAACCAATGGCAGCTGAGAAGACACCCATGTAGAAAGAATCAGAGACGTGCTCGCTTTATCATGAAACTCAAAGTCAAAGAGTAACGAATCAGCCAGCATCACGACAGTGTTCCTTTTCTTTCAAGTTTCAACCCATGAAGGTTGAAGCAGCAAGCAAAATCGTGACACATTAATCTGCAGTCGAGCAGTGGCAGGTGTAGCAGTATCAGCCGTTTGGTAAGCTCAAAGCCTACCATACAACTTCAAGCTCGCATTATCACCAATCTATAACACCAAAAATCCATAATGAAGGGGGAAAACAGGAAAGGAAGTACACATCTCGTAGGGTCATCATCGCACGTTCCCCACAGAATCAAAGTTATTGCTAAAAGAGAAGACCGCATCGAGAGTCAAGAGCCCAAATGCAAACATTCTAACCAGAACACAACCCATTTCAGGAATTGCAGCAAAGCAACAGCCTTCACCTTCCACCGATCTTCATAATCGGGCAGCATTCAATTCACGCACGCCAAAAAGTAAGTAGAAATATACCCAAAAAAACCATTGAAGGGAAACGTAGAAGCAGAAGAACGAAAATGCTGCGAAAGTAAGTAAGCCCTTGAGGGAAACAAGAAACAATCATACGAAACATAAATCGCATCCACCAAACACAGATCAAAAGGGGAAGACTCCCGTCCATATAACATCTTAGGAAGAGAAGAATGGAGAGTCGGGGAGAAAAGGAGAACTTACACGTATGGAGGCAGAGAGAGACGGTGGTAGCTTCTCTGAGCAGCTTGTTGCAGAGAGGGCATGTCATGCATGCCTCTAGTGCCGCCCGCTTCAGTTTAACCACCTCACCCGCCATGCCCATCTCGGTTTTTCACTTCCTCGACAAGAAGAAACAGCTACGGAGAAGAATCACAGAACGGTTAAGGTGCAATTAGAAAGAGTGAGGGGGCAATGGGGAAATCGAGAGGTGATGCGAACAATTAGGAGATTTGGGGAAGAGGAAGGAAGGCTTCAGCGAAAAGCCCAACCCCGAAGAAAGAAGGAAAGAATAAAAGAAGAAGAAGCAACTACGTGTTGGGCAGTGTTAGAATTTCGGACAGAAAAAAGAGTAGAGGAGAGGAGAGGAGGGTGGCTTAAAATTTCTGCCTCTTTCTTTTTCCTTCTCCGTTGGTGGTGTTGTATACTTGTACACATATATCTCGTTTGAAACGCGGGGAAGAAGAAATGGGTAGGAAAGGAAAACTCTTTTTGCTGTCCTGCCTTCTGTTGTTTATGCGTCTTCTTTTGCTGGTCTTGAGCTTTGGTGTGGTGCTGTTGGAGTTGAGTACTAAGTTGATTCCGGCATTGGATCAAAGATGAACCAAACAGTATTATCAAAGATAACAACAAAGTCATTTGGTTTTGGTGATAGTTTCATTGGAATGCTTTCAATGAATTGTACATAATACATTGTTTTTTTTTTTTTTGAATTTTCTGTACAAGAGAAATCAATCAATGAATTGTCCACCATACTTAGTTGGGCATGCTGACATTTTATGCACGTTTCAAAAGAGTAACAACCAATAGTTTCCCCACTTACTAGTCAATACGGCCGGGAACACAATCGTGTTCACCGATCATGTTGAGTAAGGAAATCAATCAATCAATCTCTGCAATGCTGACAAATCGATATAGCGACCAGTTGTGAACACGGCCTGGAACACGGTTGTGTTGTTAGGCCATGTCAGACATGAATCATGATGCTACTTATAAATAGAAGCTTTCAAGAGCAAAAAAGGGATACACACCTCCAGGACCTCCTACTACACTAAGGGTCGTTTGGTTTTGGTGATAGTTAAATTGATGCATTATCATCAATGCATGTATAATAATATACATGTATATAAGAAAATTGGTGTATTGTAGTTTACCTCGTTTGGTTTCTGTGATAGTTATTCAAATATTGAAATAAGTTATATTACTTTTTGGATGAAATGACACTTTTGATCTTTGTTTTTAATATTAAAAAGCAACACACATAAAAAGGTAGGGACGTAGTTGGAACAAAACAAAACCCAACAATCTCTACCAAACAATCTCAACTAAAACTAGAGATTTAACTATTTGTGTCAAATCAAGAAAACAATGCATATATTTTTTGTGTAGAAAATTCAAAAAAAAAAAAACGATGCATTGTGGACAATGCATGTATTATAACTATCTCAACCAAACTATCACCAAAACCAAACGACCGACTTTGTTCTTTCTTTCTCATGTTAGAAGATAGCCGATATTATGTCCTTTTCCATTTGAAACTCTTGTTTCTCCCTTTTCGTTTTGTTAATCGTATCTCGTATTTCTTACATCGTGGTTCTCATGTTTGTGTTCATGTTTCAGAATACCATAGTATATTGCGTTATTGAGATTACCGAAGTGAACATCTGTTTAGTGGGATTGATAATCATTGAGGTAGTAAATTGGTCGGATTATCATTGTCTTCGTCTAATGATTATTCCCTCGTTTGAAATTTCATATGTGTAATCTATTAACCCAATATATATATACCGTATTCCCAACCCTATTGTTCTTGCTCGTCATCATCATGGTAATGTTCTCAACCTCCATTTTTCTAAACCTCATCAAGTCCGGCTAATCTTCTAGTTGCTCCAGATTTGATGAACCCTAATATGCTTTATATGGATTGATTTCATTCTTTGATATAGACGTATTGTTCTTGTTCTTACGTTCTTTTCTCGATCCATCATGTGCAATTATCAATAGTTGTGCGCCTATTGTGTATTTTGTTTGATACATGTGAATGAGGCTGCGAGGTAATTTTGTATGTTAGATCAATCGTGGAAAAGAAGGAATGGAATAGAGCCATTAGCGATAGGGTCACGTAGTTCCTCCGAATTAGGTTAAAATCTAATATGAGAATTCACAAATCTTTTTATTGCTTTGGTTTAAGAGTTTTGTAAGCTATGGTTTCACTTGATTCTTATATTGAAAGGGTGTTAGTACATGTGCGAACAGGTTAACACTAAATCTGAAATTTTCACGCTCTAAGATACGAACTTCCGTCTATGTTGTATTCAACTAATTTGTAAAACTCGTATTATGGGGATCCACTTCCGGGGCAAAGCCTTCTCCTCTTGATTTTACTTTAAAAAATTTAATTGTGTTTTTATTAATACATGTGTGGTTATATCTTAAAATCAAATAAAAATGATTGACTAGATAATAGATAAAGTTGAGTACTATTACACGATGTCTCTGTGGATACGAACTTGCTTCCTTCTATACTACCTTATAACGATAGGCACCCTTGCTCATTGGTGCTTAGTATTACCTAGATTGATAAGAAATTAATCTCTAGTGATACCACATTGATGCTACACGAGTATAGAGGGAATGATCAAACATCTATACCTCGAGTGGTATCAATGCTTGATTGTTAGACATTGATGCTATAGACTATGATTATGGTTTGCAGAAGCCCATAATTAACGATATCCTATCCTAAAATCATTGTTCTTCATTAATTAGGTGATGGCATGAAGTGAAATCAGCACGCATTAGTTAGTTAAATCTCTATCGTAAGAGGTGCCTGCACAGGTAGAGAGTGGCCTTAGAGGAAGGGATAAAGTGTTACAATAGATGCATCATCGATGCATCTTGTGATTGCACCCTAGTTATGCACTATAGTACTCGCCGTGTTTACTACCTTCTACAATAACGTAACTTTACTTTTACACATTTATAAATCGAAAAATACCTAAATAACTTTACTCTTCTTGCTTTGCTTGTTTGTTAAAAGAAAACCCCTAGAAGTCTTTCTTATTTTGTGTGTCCTCGATGGTTAGTGTGAGTAGTAGTTATGCATTAGAAGACCTTGAGGAATACAACCCTAGGGTATCCTAAGATTTTATCACTTTTCTACACATCAAGTTTTTGGCACCATGTCGGTGATTTCTAATCATTTATAAATGCATCTAACCATCTTATGTTTAGTATTGAGTATCTTTTGTATTTGCAGGTTGTCGCATGAGTCTAGTAAGTACTAGATGACAAACTAAAACCCTAAAGATAATGCAAGAGATAGTTCAAGAAGGAGGGGCCATGATTTCACCCCTCTTGAAACGAAGGAAGGGGCATCTAGCTAAGGAGAAGAAGAGCCCTTAAGCTCCAGCAATTTCGAGAAAAACTTGGAAGAGGATGACAAGATTGAAGAAGACAACTTGATTCTTGAGGTAGAAGGAGCATCTTCAACGTCTTCAACACTGGCGATGGCTACTGAAGAAGGACAATGACAAGTGGCCATTCCACCTACTCTATGTGAGTATTCAAGGCCAAAAGCATGAAACATCAACTCAAGCATTGCTACGCCACCAACGACTATAGAAATCAGAACTCAAATTATCTAGATGGTGCAACAAGCTAGGACATTTGGAGGAAGGAATGATGATGGTCCAGTGTAACACTTGAAGACATTCTTAGAGATCGTCAATTTCATATCAGGAGATGATTATGGAATTCGACTACTTTTCTCGTACTCACTTGGAGGAGGAACAAAGTAGTCGCTTGACTACCATCCACTAGGCACCTTCACCACATGGGAGACCCTAGCACAAGCATTCATCGATGAGTACTTTCTGCTATGGAAAAAAACAAACTCGTTACATCTATAAAAAAATTGAAATGCAAGTTAGAACGAAAAGTATATGAGTCGATTAAAAAAATTAGAAAATAAAATTTTTTTAATTCCAACTCTTAGATTTGGAACCCACGAAAGGTCCAAATGACCACATCTTATTACACTAGAGGGCGTTACTGACGGGAACGGATCAGGTCAATAACCCAATGGTTAGTAACCATGAGTAACCTGTCCACACTAGTATTCTCTCTCCTGAAAAGTCTTTTATCTATTCCCTTTTAATCTTTAACAGACGATTTTTCTCTCGTTTTAAGTCGAAATTTAATTTTTTTTTGCACAGATAAATCAGATTATATGTGCTCTTTAAAATGATATCCACTTTAATATATTTTTAGTTCAAACAAAATTGAATAATTTTTTATCAGTCATTACCATATGATATGCTCCTATTTAATACCATATGGTAAGAAAGCGTACCATGATGGTAAGAAAGTGTACCATGATGGTATGAACATACCAATATGCTAAGAAGGTTGAATACATGATAGTATGAGTATCTACAAGTTACCACCCACATACCATAGTGGTAAAGTATGGTAATTTTTTATCCGGTATTTTTTTCACCCAGAAATTTATAGATCCAATAGATCATGATGAACTCGTTCCTTCTGAGCAAACATTTTGAAAAACGACTTAAAAACGAAGAAGTTACCATATGGTATCTAATTGGTAAAAAAAAGTTTCTCGAAATATATTGAAAATTGATCTCATTTTGTAGAGCACAACGAACACGTTCCAACTGTTCAAAAAAAAAAATGAAATCCGAGTTAGAACGAAGAAGATAAGAGCCGATTAAGAAAACTAGATAAAATAAAATGCCTTTCTTTAATCGACAACTTTTAAATCTGAATTTTCTGTACCTACTTATATTTAATCTAAAGATGCAGATTTAGTTACTAATAGTTCAGTAACCAATAACCAATGATTACCGTTACTTACCTTATCCACCAACCACCAGAAGCCTAGCTGATGGTTCGAAGCGAGGGCTTCTAAGGAAAGAAAAGAAACAAATGACTGATCCAATACAAGCACATAAAACAGAAGACGAGGTCAATTGAATTGAATCAAAATTCAGATAAATGGTATACCAAATCACGATGTTCACCAACCTAGTTACAGAATGAAGATAACAGCAACAGCAATATGTAATAATAAAAAAAAATCGGAGCTCGGCGTCTAATGAATTATGCCATAGGGGCACAAGCCAAGCAATAATCAAAATGTAGCACTTCTCTACCTCTTCTTTCCCCGTATCACCACCAATTATTACGAAATTAGATTATATGCGCAATCAAAAGGGTCTCTCATCTCCTCCATTTCCCAGCTGCAGCTTTGAAAACATTAATTGCCGGTGCACTCTTCTCAGATCTAAATCCATCCACACAATCTTCTAGCCTTCTTGGTCAAACTCCAAGCCTACTCATGAATCAAAATCATAACGCTGAGACAGCCTCAATGGCGCTACCTAATGGCCAAGCCGCTTCAACATACGAATCTCGGTATTTAACCTGCTTCACCAGCGTGATGTCTTGCCAGGGACTCAGACCTATATAAAGAGTTAAGTGTGCGGGTGAACAATACATTACGAAGTAGGGAAAGTTCATCTTTAACAACTTGCGTCGCTCATCCAACAAAGTGAGAGAGAAACCAAAAGCAAAAGTTTATGCCGCTTACCAAATCCATCAACAAGCAATGTGTACTGGTAGACAAGATCCATGCAGAGATATGGCAGGTTACCCTCTTCGACACCAGGGTAAGTAGCTTTGGCGGTATCAAGCTTAGATTCGCAAGCGCGCTTAGCTGCTTCCTCGAAATCCGATGGACGAACCTTGGCAACAGGTATTTTGGGATTAATGAAACCTGCCTGCACTCATATTTGATATTTCACACTCTTAGCAACTGGAGCAAGGTGGAGAAAAGGGTATATATAATCCCTTCTGATTTCACAATCAGCAATAAAGAAGAGGGAATAAGGGATAAGTACCTCAGCAGCCCTGTCAAAGAAGAATGAAGCAACGAATAGGTTCTTTTGGCCATCCCCCCCACCACCATTCCATATTCCACCAAAGGTGCACTTCATGTGCACACATGTCGTCTCATTAATTTTCAGTGCCCTAGTGGCTACCCTTCTGCACTCTTCCAAGTTAGAACCGCTAGGAGATGAGGAAGCCTTGAAGTTCTCTCCTCCGTACGAGTATGAACCTGCAAGGAAAAGCAGATAAGATCCCAGTAAGCACTCGGTGACCTGTTTGCAAACGAGTTGAGACTCTGCCAGAAAGACGAAAAGAATTAAACTTTTGATTCGCACACCTTTTAGTGATCATTGGAAAGCACAGATAATTATATTAGGGAAACTAATTTTATTAACAAATGTGTTGCTATGACATAAAAATAATGATGTTTCTCCAATGAAAAAGCAATTAACCGTACCATCATAACCACCCAAAACACATGGATTGGAAGAGCCATCAGAAACCTTTAAAATCTCTGCTCTAGCAGCTAATAGTCCATAGTGCAAATAGCTGCATGTGTAACATTCCACACAAATTTTGTTATAAGAATGGATGTTTCTAATGTATCAGAAGAAGAATGGATGGGTAACATTATGTTAGATATGAAGCTTGAGGAACAGGACCTGTGAACATAGAGGTAATATGTTGTTCCCTTCAGAAGCATTTTGTGTACATAGGTATCTTCCCCATCTGTCACCCTTGGAGCTTTTGCTGCATCAGCCTCAGATATGGCATATGCCATTTGAACAGACCCACCACCAAGATCAACTACGCCAACTGTACTGGCATAAGACCTCCCCAACTTTCCTGAGAGATAATTAATTGTGACCTGGGAGGGGAAAAATTTGAAGAAAGGAGATGAAAGACATGAGTGAACAACACTCCAATCAAACTCCCTTGTCAAAAGGGAAAATAAAAACGTTCAATTCTGTTCCCATGTGCTACAACCCATATTCAAAACTTGGGGCAACATCAACTCATCAAGAACTCATGTTTCGTGTTCTGGTTATTTGACTCAGGGGGTTCCAACTTAACCTCTTCCAAACAGATTCTTCCCCTTCATAGCAATATATGAAATAGCCTGTTTATCATTTCAGTGCAGATAGCCCAACTACATCTCAACAATATTACTGGCATGTTTCCCTGACTTTCTTTGAGCAACACTAGATGAGGTAGTATCATAATTTCAGTATCGCTCAAGTCGGAGATACTTTAGCAAACAATCACCAGTGGATGCTGAAGAAAACAAGATGACAAGAAACCAATTGTTGCTTAAACACTGCTGTCTGACCCCTTCAATGCAAATAGACAGTCGTAGTTTTTTTTACCAACATGAAGTTCATTAGACTTAACATTGGCAATAACTTTGGAATTTGAACCCCTGGTTAGCAGATCAGGTTCAAACTAAGTGAACTAATCCTTGCCACATAGAAGGAAACTCCACTTAAATGGCAAACTACTGGATACAGCTCTAACATGGAGTAAACGTTCATGTATTTTACACAGCTAATACAGAGTCACCAAACTGATTTTTTTAAGGTATTGTGGCTTATTAGTCATTGTACAATGAAACATAGGAAAAAGATCTATGAGGTTATTATCAGAGAGTAAACATACAAGACAGAACAACATACCCACTGATAAGAACCTTCTTGAGACCCATCCAAGACAGTGACTGAATCTGCATCAGATTTCAAGGTGCTTCGATCTTTCAGAAGATCCCTGACCTTAAAACACAAGTCACAATGAGCATAGTAATGAGATTGCAGCCCAACAAGGTAGAAAAGGTGACATAATATTGAAATGAAAGACTTCATTACCGCTTGCAAAATTCGGTCAGATGCATCACCTTCTAATGCCCTCAAGCCTGCAGTCGCCTACAGTGAAGCAATTTCAGAATCCAACATTGCGCACCAGCATTTGCTTGACATTATCCATAACAATGATACTACAACAGAAGAGAAACATGAAAGATTACTCACCCCGACTCTAACTGGGGTCTTGGATCGCAATTCCTTGGGCACAGCAGCTTCTGCCTTATCGAGAAGAGAAGTTAGGGACTCCGCTGCCGCTCGTGGGTCCTTGGCATAGTAGCTCAGACCAGGCTTAAGCTAAAACAAGACAAAACAGAGCAATGTCAGCCATCACAATTCGGTAATTCACAAAGCAAGTCCACAAGGGAGAACTAGAGTCAAACAGGAATCGGAATTCTATGACCGAATTGCAGCCAAAGATCGAGAAAAATTACCTGGACGAAAAGCTCTAGCTCTCCGCCGATTGGAATGAGATCCATACGGGGATCGAAGCAGAAGACATGAACTCGACTCCCGGAACTACCGGCATCAAAAATAACAGCGTAGTTCCTAGAGTTCTTCAAATTGGGAGACAATTTACGGTTAGTAATCTCGTACTCCTCCCGGCCGGGCATGACGAACAAGACGAATCCGATCAGAAGCAGAGGGATGGAGATCACTAAGAGAACGCTCCGATGCCGGTGGATCTTATCGGAGAAATTCTCGTGGCGGAGGGCGTTGCGCTTGTTCATCTTGTCGGAGGAGGGATGGTCGGAATGAGTCGGGGAAGTGGCTCCGATCTCCAGTAGCTCGGCGGAGGAAGGCGAGCGGTAGCGGATCTGACCGTTACTGCTAGTGGCAGTGGCAGCGGCTGCGGCGGCGGCTGGTGCCTTCAAGGACTGCGCTGGTTCCAGAGACGGATCCAGCTCTCCTCCCTCGTGTTAGCCTCCGTCTCTTTTATAAAGAAGATGATTGGCAAGGAAGGACGGGGCAATTGATTTACTCGCGGGGACAGTCGCAATCACGATCTAACCATGTGCGATCTACTGAGTTTTGGATCTTTACTCGGAAGAGTGCAATGTCGTCGTCGTCGTCGTCGTCGTCGGCTTGCTTCACTTTCTCCGAAATGGATTTGCTTTCCCGGGAAACATACAGAAAGAGAGAAGCGTGAACAAGAAATGAAGGGAAGAAACGGGGATTGTGCTCTGGCCGGGTGCCGTCGGTTTCTTGGCGTCAATCGGATGGGTTTTTGTTTCGTTAGTGTTTTTCTTTTTAGAGTTCGTTTGTTTGTGGATTTGGGTGATATATTTGACATTCAAATATCAAGTATTATGTATTTGATAAGAAAAAACATGGTAAAATACACTTGTATAGCCAAAACTTTCACATTTGTGTCACTTATAGACATATTTGGCGAAATACCACTAATAGCCACTTTTGAAAGATGTTGCGTGCCAGATATAGCCATTTCCGTTAGAAACTATGACGGTGTTAATAACTCCGTCAACTTATTTGACGGTTGGCTGACGAGGCGCCAAATCATCAACCACGTCAACGACAGCTAAGCAAAAATTGACACGTCATCTTAATAATTTATTTATTATTAAAAAATTAAAAACTTTCCCCATATACCTGATCGCACGAGGCTTCCAAAAATCCCCATCTATTTCCAGAAAACGAAATTAGGGCTTCCTTCTTCTCCATCTCTTTCTAGAAAACGATATTAGGGTTCTTCCCAAATTTCCTCTTCCCCACGAAGGAGATACACGAAGCTGATCGATGCTTACTCCTCTTCCCCAAATCTTCTTCTAGTTTCTGAACGACTCGATGCTTCTTCCTTCTTCCCCAAATCCCACTTCTTCTCGGCCGATTCGCGACCCCGAAATCGCGATTTCTCCTGTCCAGAACTTCACGCGAAGGTCAGCCATGTCCAAGCGAGCATCTTCCTCAACTTCGACTAGCATCAATAGCCTAGGGGCGGTACTCTGTTGGCACAAGAAGCCATGTATGGTTAATACATCTGGAACCGAAGCGAACCCAGGAAGACAGTTCTATGGGTGTCCATTTTGGATGGTAAGGTGTTTAGAGATGGGTTTTCAAATTGTCATTGATGTGAGTTCTAAGTTGAATGCTCGTATGGTGCAGGACGAGAAGAAGAACTGTCGTTTTTTTAGGTGGGTGCGAATGAATGTCGATGAAGATAAGCACCATGATTCTGTAATTGGGTTGTCGACTTTGAATATTGAAGAAATTTTGAGGCTAGCTGACTGTAAGGCGGAAAGGAGGAAGAAGGAGAAGAAACTTTTGGCTGAAGAGCTATCAGGATGGATGAAGGCACATGAAATTATGCTAGCTGAAGGAAGGAGAGTTAATCATGAAATCCGTGTAATTCGAGCTTTATTGATAGTGATTGTCGTACTGAACCTAATATTGGTTATTCTTATGTTGCACCACGTTATTATGTGGTAGGAAATTAATCGACATTGTTTATGTAATTGGAGTCTACTCTCTATATGGAAAGAATGGATGAAGATTTGATGAGAGATTTTGAGATCCCCTGTTTTCATATATACATAGTTCATCAACTGCTGAAGCTAGCAGCAGCTTTTAGTGTAGTAGAGAGAGTTGCTAATTTGTACTTTGTGCAAAAGGGCTTATCTGCAGTAATAAGATGACGAAGTTATGGCACAATGAGAATGCTATAATTCGACATTTGTAGTAGAGAGAGTTGCTAATTTGTACTTTGCACCACGTTATTATGTGGTAGGAAATTAATCGACATTGTTGATGTAATTCGACATTTGTATGAAGCAATTGGTATTTGTGTCCTTGACATTTTTACCAAGAGAAGCCTAACACAATAGCATAATCCAAGTTGTTCATTACATAGTAGCCTAACATACTCCGATTTGTTCATAATTGGAGCAAAACATTACATAAGTCTGCCTATCAACATACTCCGAGTTCTTCTTAATCCGAGCATTACATTACATTAGTCTGCCTACCAAACATACTAACATACTCTGAGAGTGTTCATAAAAGGCCAATACATGAGTCATCTTTCCCAAAAAAACCTTTAGTGAGGTAGCTAATAGCTTAATGGCCTTGCACAGAAAAGATTAGTTGACTCATGGATATACAGGTCTAAGGCTGCGAGGGTGGGGGTTGACTTCCATTCATCTGGACCTCAGTGGCTACAGAATGACGGACGACAGCAGCCTTGAACTCCACAGCACTAGCAAACTTCATCCTTGGCACAAACTCCAGAACAGTATGATCACAAAGCGGATCATAATGCGGTGCGTCATCAAATATGTCCCTACCATCCGAGTCAGATAGGTTAGGCCTGACGTGGTTTGAGTCTTCATATCCTCTATAACTCGAGTGGTTTTAGTTTTCTCCCCTTGTTTCCCGAACTTGAGGTGCTTCACTAGCTTAGACTCCTTCATCAGCATGAGAGCCAACAACTTTTTCCTCTTCGCGTTCATTAGCATGAGAGGCAGCAGGATCTTCCTCTTAGTGTTCATCAGCCAAAGCATCATCTTCATCATCAGATTCCTCTTCTTCAAAATCGTCCAGCTGCTCGACCTCCTCCCCATGGCCATCAATCCGCGCCTTAACCTTCCTTTTCCTCATCTCCCCATAGGCTCGTAGGTTTGACCTTGCTTCGTGGTATTCGTCGTCAGAAGTATCAGCGTCGTCTGAGTCATATACGCGGTATATGTCTCTAGCAACAGAAGCCTCAATTCCATCTTCTGCAGGCAAGGAGAAATCTGACCCTACCATAGCCTCTGTATCGTTCTCCCCAAAAGCAGAGTCCCAAGAATCAACCATCTGTCATCAAGCTTTAATCAGTTTTTTAATCACCATTAACCACGTGATTAAACAATGCTCACAGTATTTTAATCGCTACCAAACAAATGGTAAACAAATGCTAACAGTATTCAATTCTAGGGTTCGTGAGAATCAAAGAGGAATAGACAATTCTAACCCAGTACATCGACTAACTGATCTTCAATTATGGGGGCAAACTCGCCAAAAATGATCAATCGAGTGGTCCCGAGATTCCTCTGCCGTGTCGCTTTCTTGTCTTTACAGCTCGATACCAACCAAGCAACAAAGAGAAGCAGTAAACTATAAGAACCTTCACCCCGCAATCCACAACCACAGTAACAAAGCAAGAAAAGAACCTTACCAGTCACGACACAAGAGTGGGAGCAAAAATCCCCCTTTCAAGTGCGATTAGGGTTTCGACGAACCCAGTCAAATCGCGAATTGCAAGGGTCGATTCCGAGATTCCTTCAAAGCAAACAACACAAAACAAGCTTCGAAGGACTCCGCCAAAGCTCGCCGGCGATTGGTCAACCCATTGGATGCATGGAAGTTTTTATCGAAGGAGGAAAATCGAGACTGGAAGAAAAATCGGGACTGGAGGTTTTTGGGTATTTCGATGGTGGGGGAAGGAAGAGAGGTTGGGTACACTGGTCGTCGGAGGCAGATCGTTGCCTTCGTTGACTTTGCCGCCTTCGTCGACTTTGCTGCCTTCGTCGACTTCGAATATGGGTGGGTGAATTCGACTGAGGAGAAAACAAAGGAGTAATATTCGATTGAGGAGAAAACTACGGAGTAAAAATTAGGGATTTTGTAATTTTTTTTAATGTTTATCCACGTGTAAAACTAGGGGTGTTCAAACGGTTTGGTTACCGTGGTAACCGTTTTAACCGGTACTATTTCGATAATTTGGTTTGGTTAATTTGGATAATTGGTTTGGTTTGGTTAAAGTTTTTAGCTTGTTTGGTTTAGGTGGTTTGGTTTTGTTTCAGACACTCCTAACCAGTTAAACCAAATTAACCAGTTAATTAATTAGTCATATATCTAACATATATTATATACACATAATACTTTGCATAACCACTCAAGAGTTAACGTTCATCCCTTTTAGACTCATAAAATATAAAGCTCAATATTGCTCATATAGTGTATATTTGTATATGTAAAGTCTAGACCACAACATATGGACGCCTAATTTAGATAAATTTCATATATTATGTTGAATGAAAACTTGAAAGGAAGGTCATTTCCAGCCTATGATAATTGCTAAGAGACTAACAGGTCGTTTGGATGCAGCATTTTGATGAGGTAATTTGGTCGAAATAACTCAGAATGAGGTATTTCAATCAAAATAACTCGTTTGGCAAAAATAAAGTAGAATGTGGTATTTTGTCCATGAGTCAATTGAAATAACTCATTGTGAGTTATTTGAAATACCTACTCACCCCCTAGTTATTTCAAATACCTCATCTCCCAACTTCTTTTTCCACTTCATCCCTTCTTTAAGTGGTGAAATAGAACAATATTTGAATGTTTTATCCAAACAAGGCAATTACACCAATTAGCATATTTCAAAATGAAATACCACATGAAATGCCACATAGCAAAATAACGCATCATTTGGATTCGAAATACCATAGAACCAAAATGATGCATCCAAACGACCCGTGAGTCAATTTACACAAACACAACAATTCATTAACCCATACCATTGTCATAATTTTTTGTTAGGTGAATACTTCTATACTAATCGTAAGATAATTGTCTTAGTTGCATGTATTTTTGTTAAGGGTCAACTATAACTACGTGTTGATTGTTATGTTTTATTCATTATATAAATTGCGAATTGTTGCATTAACCGGAAAATTTTCATCGTCAATGATAATGTGATTTTATATTGGTTAATCTGGTTAACCAATTAACCAAACCGATTAAACTTTAGTTTGGTTAATTTGGTTGTTGTATTAGTTTGGACGGTTTGGTTATGATATTGTATTCCATGTTTAATGGAATTTAGCCTTATTTGGTTTGGTTATAACCATGGTAACCATTTGAACACCCCTATGTAAAACGCAGGCTTGACACGTAAGCCCTTCCGTTTGCCCAGTCACACTTAACGTTAACAGCGTTAAAGAATCGGACGGAAGTGGCTATTAGTGGTATTTCGCCAAATGTGGCTATAAGTGGCACAAAGGTGAAAGTTTTGGCTATGCAAGTGTATTTGCCAAAAAAAATTGTTTGTTGAAGTACACAAATCCGCGGACCCCACGTATTTGGAAATACCACATTATGGAAGGCAAATTTTTGAGACCCAAATACCAAATGAACTAAATCCATGATAAAAATTCAACTAAACAAACAATGTTATCTTTCAAATACAAAATGCAACAAATCCATCATAACTAGGGGGTGTTTACTGTTTAGTCACTTGGCTAAGCCCCTCTCAACCCTTAGATCTGGACACAGCAATATGACGGTTAAAAAGTGGGAATGGCTATTTAATTAATGACAGAAGTAGTTTGTGTATTATGGAAAATTACGAAGTATACAAACCGGACTTACAATCAGTATAAACCATACAAACAGTACAAACTACAACGACAAAACATACAAACAGATTTACAAACATTACAGACGTATGACTGTACAAACAATACAAACTAGACCGACAAACAATACAAACCATACAAAAAAAGAAAAAACAACCGGGTTGACTTTGGAGGCTCCATCCCTATATAGAGGGCTCCGTCTCAAAGTTAACCCGGTTGTTTTTTAGACATACAAACATTACGAACAATCGAACATGGTGGACAAAAATGACAAATTAGACCGACAATCCATACAAACTGGAAAAAACACCAGGGTTGACTTTGGAGGCTCCATCCCTATATAGAGGAGTTTCATCCAAAAGTCAACCAGGTTGTTTTTTAGACATAAAAAACATTACAAACATGGTTGACAAAAATAATAAACATGGTGCACAAAAATAACAAAGTTTACAAACATTACAAAAGAAAACAAACAAACATTACCAAATAACAAAGCGTACAAACATTACAAAATAAACCAACAAATAGTACAAAGCATGATGAACATTACAAAATAACAAAGCGTACAAAACATTATAAAATGTCACTAAAAATAACAAACAAGAATCATGAACAATACAAACCGAATCGATACAAACATTACAAAATAGATCAACAAACATCACAAATCTAGCACTGTCGTCGGGAAATCCTTCTCCATTGTCGCTGGTCGCCAGAAAATCTCCTCCCATCAGCAAAATTCTCTCTCTCTCTCTCTCTCGAAAAATCCCCAGGAAACGAAGAATGGCCAGAAGGCCATGGCAGTAATACCTATGAAAGAAAGAATGGCCAGAAGGCCATGGCAATAATTCCGACGAGGGTTTCCGACAAAAATGATCCCGGCGAGGGACCCCCGGAAGGTCACCGGCAAAAAGTAATACCGGCGAGAGGCAGGAGATACCACGCTGGATGCATTTTTTTTAATTTTAATTGTTAAATAAATTAAATGTGTAATTACCATCTTATCCTTCATTAAACTGAATAAGTTAGGACCATTAGATTTTAATGAGAATGAATGGTTGAGATTGGCTTAGTCATGTGATTAAGGGACCCCCCCTAGTCACCTGATCTGATCCCTTACTGTTCTAGTCCGAGTAACAATTTATTTGGTAGAGGTCTAGAGGATGGGACACTATGAGAGATGGCAACGGGTAACAATTTATTTAATAGAGCAGATCAGATCAGTAACTCTCCCATCAGTAATCATCAGTAACCATTTCCCCTGGCCCCCACGTGTCAGTCTTTTCTTTTTATTTAAATTAAATATGGAGGGGCATTAGGGTAAATTGCAGGGACCAGGATATCGGACCGGAAAAACCGGACCAGGCCTGGCACAATAGGGGCTATGTACCCTTCACCTTCCTGTCGGGCGGTATTTGCGGTTGGACCTCAATGAGCCAAAATTTTGGTCGGTTTTAATAAAACCGGCGGTCCCTTAATTTAAACAAAACGGCGTCGTTTGACATAAGTTTAAACAAAAAAAACAAAAAAAAACGGAAGAAAAGCAAAGACGAAAACCCTACCTCGGCTGGCCCTTGCTAGCGCTCTTGTCTCTGCTCTCTCGTCTCCCCGCGCCGCTCTATCTCTACTCTCTACTCTCTTGTCCTCCCCAGCAATCAAACACCACCGGCGACACGTCCTCCCTAGCAACCAAATACCACCGGCGACGCGTCCTTCCCAGCAAACGCGTCCTCCCCGCGCCACGCCGGAGAAAGAGGAGTTGCCTTAATTGTTAGAGGTAGTGTTTGTTTTCTCCTTCTCCCTTTGTCGCTGCTTCTATTCTACTTTGTACAAAATCAAATAAAAACATTGAAATAGGTTGATTCATGGGTTAGTAAGCAGAACTCAAGTGATGCTTTGGATGAAGATGAAGGGTAATATTGCATTCTATTGCGGTAAAATTAACAAAGCATTATTTTACAAATTGGTCTCCTTTAAAAAATTGCTTTCTGTTGGGTTAAAATTAACATAACTAAAGAAATTGAATTCGGAACGATGAACAAATAAGATTAAAAAAGCAAGAGGGGTGGTTTATTAGTTATTACCTGAAGTGAATGAAGATCTGTAGCACAAAATTTGTGGGTGTTTACTAACATTATGTTTATTGTTTTTATTGTGACAGCAATGGCTAGCAGGAAAGAAACCCCGGCATTTGAGCAAGGAGCAGCTTCTAGTAGACCACAGGTGTCAACAAAGAATGTACGAGCCAAAACTGATCCAACTTGGAATCATTGTACCTTTCATCTTGAGGGAAAGGTTGAGGTATGCACTTGCATATATTGTAAGAAAGTATTCAGAGGTGGAGGAATCACTAGAATGGAAAAACATATAGCTGGAGTTAGTGGGGATAATGTTGTATGTACAAAGGTTCCTCCGGAGGTGAGCCAAAACTTGAAGAAACTTTTGACTGATTTTAAAGCTAATAAGAAGAAATCTGAACTTATTAAAGCTGGATTTAAAGAACCTCGTGAGACTATTTCTTCTAATGCACATGATGATGGTAATAGTTCTAAAAGAGTTTCTACTTCCACAAATGTGTCTACTGGATCAGTTGAAACCTTCTTTGCTCCACGATCAACTTCTAGGAGCCAACCGGGAATAAAGAGTGACTTAGCAACTAAAGAAGCTGTATTGTATGTAGATCGAGCATGAGCTAGATGGTTCTATGATGAATGTGTTCCTTTAGAAGCAATTAAATCTCCACAGTTTAAAATTGCATTGGATGCTTCTTTAACCCTTGGTCCTGGTTATGGTGGTCCTACATATTATGCTTTGAGGTTTACTTTATTGGATAGCATTGTGAAAAAATTTCAGATATTGATTGAGAATCTTAGATCTCATTGGAAGGAATCTGGATGCACTATTATGGCAGATGGTTGGACAGATAATAGGCATAGATCTTTGATCAACTTTCTGATTTATTCTTCTAATGGCACATGCTTTGTGAAATCCGTTGATGCTTTTGGTATGGTGAAGACTAGAAAGAACTTGTTTAAGTTGTTTAGTGGGGCCATTGATTGGGTTGGGGCAGAGAATGTTGTCCAGGTGGTGACGGATAATGCATCTAATTATAGATCTGTAGAGGAAGATGATTCATGACCATTATGGTAATATATATTGGACTCCTTGTGTTGCTCATACCCTGAATCTACTTCTGCAAGACATTGGAGGTTGCCTCATGTTAGGAGTCTTGCATATCGAGCAACCAAAATCTCTAAATTTGTTTATAATCATGGCCCACTTTATTACTTGTTGAAGAAAAGAGATAATTGGAAAGAAATAGTGAGGCCTGGAGCTACAAGATTTGCAACTACATTTCTGAGTTTGCAAAGTATTTTTGAGCATATGAATGACTTGGAGGCTCTAGTGATCAGTGAATTCTTTCGAGATAGAGAGTTCTCAAAAATGCAGGTTGCAAAAGGATGTGAAGTCAATTGTACTGGATCAACAATTTTGGGCGGATTGTGACTTCATAGTTAAGTTGACAATTCCAATAGTGAAATTACTTCGCATTGTGGATTCGGATAGTAAACCAGCTATGGGGTATGTACATGATGGGATGATTAGAGTGTCAAAAGCTGTGAAGGCTATTTGTGGAGATAAGGTGGAGCAGTACAAGCCTTACATAGACCTCATTAACAAGAGGTGTGATAAACATTTGAGTCGTGATTTGTTTGTGGCGGCATACTTCCTTAATCCGGCTTTCAAGTATGCCATTTTGAAGATACAAGGCCTATTAGAAATGACATTCTTGATCTTATTGAGAACCAATCCTTATGTCCTGATACAAATGTGGTGCTCGAGGAGCTGACTTTGTATTCTGAACGAAAAGGTAATTTTGGGAGGAAGCAAGCAATTGATTATGCGCAACAGCTACAACCAGGTAATTGAATTTATGTACATTAATACTAGTTCTGTTTATTAAGAATTAAGATACTAATATGTATGCTTAATATGCACATAAGTGGTGGAAATGGTTTGGTATTGATGCTCCAAATCTGCAGAAGTTGGCTATTCGCATTCTTAGCCAAACTACTTCTTCTGGCTGTGAACGTAATTGGAGTGTATTTGAACGTGTGCACACCAAAAGAAGAAACAAATTGCAACACAAAATGCTTAGTGATTTAGTGTTTGTGAATTACAACTTGCGTCTGCATAATAGGTATGAATAAACTTGTGGATTATTACTTTTTCTAGTTTTTATATTTACTATTGAACTGAATCAATATATGCATTCCACTTTGACTAGAGAGTATTATGCCATGAAGACCAAAGAATCATATGATCACATATCTCTTGAAAAGATTCATTCTGATATTACTACTGAGTGGTTGATAGAAGAGAATGAATGGGCATCTTCTAAAGATAAGGAATTGGATATTGATGAGCTCGATCGAGCACTTGCAGAGGAAGGTGTGTGAATTAATTATTATGATGTGAATTCTAATACGTCATAATTTATAATGCTTCTTACTTGTTTTTTTTTGGTATTGTAGTTAGTGATGAAGAAGATGAAGGAGACGAGTTCCCGAATGTTGACTTTTCTACATTTGGAGTTGCTTGAAGATATGGATTTGATTTCAAACTAAAGATCCAATTAGTAGTTTCTACTTTCTAGTTTGAGACATGGAACTTGTGGTTTATGAACATTAAACTTGTGGTTTGTGAACATTAAGATTGTGGTTTGTGAACTGTGCTTGGCTGTTTTGTACTAGTTTCTAAAAATGTATTTGGATGATTATGAAGTTTATTAGGTATTGAAATCTCGCACTTTTTTGAATGTTACCTAAGCTTATTTACTCTTTTACAGTTTCTTAGGCGGTATAATCCGATATTTTCCGGGTATGGTACCCTAATTTTGTCAGTACGGTTTTTTAACAAAAAAATAATTTTTTTATTCCAGAAATTGTATTTACCGGTAGGAAACTGTTGAACCATGGTTGTACCACGATTTACCATGCCAAAGACGATTCCAGTTTGATGTCCGGTACGATTTTGTAATCCATGGTAAATTTCCCACACCCCATTTAATGTTGATGCTGATTATTGACCAAACGCGTGTTCCCCTCTCTCTCACTCTTTGTTTTATTATTAAAATGAATAATGATTTTCTCTCTCCCATTTAAATTGTATTTTCTCTCTCCCATCTACAACTAAAAGAAGAAGAGAAATGCATCTACTATCTACACTCTAACTCTATCTCTACAACAAAAATGAATCTGACCATCCCAACTATCTCTCCTTTAATTCCAACTCAAAAAAATTGAATAATGATTTTTTCGTTAAATAATTCAGTCCTATTGACAACAATTACAAATATGAATATGATTATCACTTGCTAAAAATAAAATTACCATACACTACCATACAAATACCTCGTGGTATTACCTGGTAAAACAAGCTACTGAAAAATACAAATCTAATTACCATACCATATGGTATAACATGTTAAAAGTAAAATTTCAAATCTAAATACCATCAATACCATGTGGTATTACACGGTAAAACATGATATCCATAAAAATATATTTCGTTACCACACAATACTATATTGTATAGTGTGGTAATCTCAATATATATATATATACAATTACGACTTTCATCATTTTCTTCTCCCCCTTCATTGTCTTCTAACTCTTCTTTCTCGGAATTGGTGTCGATTGCCACCCATTACCATATGGTATAGTATGATAATATCAATATATATTTTGTACCACACAATACTATACAATACCATATGATATAGTGCGGTAATATCAATATATATTTCGTTAAACACAATACCATATGGTATAGTGTGGTAATATCAATATATATTTCGTTACCACACAAAACCGTATGGTAATATCAATATATATTACCTAAAAAAAAGGAGGGAGAGGGGAAAAACTCGTCTTCTGTCTCGTCTCATTTCCTCCGCAATCAAGAACACCAAACGCCAAAAAAAAGGAGAAAACCCGAAATTGAGGCCATCGAGTTGATGAAGAGAAGAAACGCAATGAAAGAGGGTGGCTGCAATTTTTCTTCGTCGATTGTTGGAGAAAAAAAACGAAGAAGAAGAGAAGGAAGTTGATCTAGATATGGAGAAGGAGATTGAGAGAGAAAAAGGAAGAGAGAAAGAAAAATGAGAGTTGCAGAGAAATGATTATTTCTCTCTCCTCCTTTGAAAATGCAGCCATTAGAAGTCTCAATGGCTAAATCTCGACCTAATTTATTTTATCACCCTAACTTAAAACCGCAAAATTACTTAAATAACCTTAAAGAACTAAATACAAAATTAACAAAAACAAACAACCCCTATGGGCACTATCTCTTTCATTTCTTCAATACACCTCCTCGCCAATCCCCCTGGTTAAGGGTGGGCAAACGGTTCGGTAAACCCGAATCAAACCGAACCGAAACCAAATTAAATCGAACCGAAACCGAATTAATGCTATTCGGTTCGAAATTCGGAAGGAAAATATGGATAGTAAATATTTGAAATGTTTTATGCCTTATGTGTTGAAAAGTTTGGTTTTATCATTGATGATGCATATAATTGATATTTATTGTTTATATTAGGGGTGAAAAATAATTTAAAAGTGAGAAAATACAAGTAGCTTCATAAATTCGGTTTTGTGTGAAAAACCGAACTGAACCGAATTATAGTTCGGTGTAAACCGACCGAACAGAATTATAATTCGGTTCGAATTCGGTTTGAGGTTTGGGAGAATTCGGGGACCCAGTAGTCATAATTTCGGTTCGGTCGAAACCGAACCGACGAATGCCCACCCCTACCCCTGGTGGTGGTGGCTGCCATTATAAAGCTTTTGAGTTTAGACTTCTCCGATTCACTTTTCATCACCTGAGCAACGGAAAAATGAATTAGTCAACAAAATTGAAAATCGAATCCAAATTGATGAGATACTTGAAATCTGCAGGGGGTATAATTTAATTCCGAAACCTACCCAAGAGACAATCGAAGCGGCGAGGTTCTAGTGGAAAGTAAAGTGGCTCAGGATGCATTTCTCGAGTTCCTCCGCCAGCTTCCCGAACAATGATTTCTCCTCGCCGCCGTCGTTTCTGGCAAAGTAATCATAGATTTTATCCTCGCATCCCTTGATTTTCCTCAAGTAATCGTACGCCAGCTTGCGTAGTTGTCGTCACTCGCTCGGATTTGAGAACCCTACCTCTCCACCTTCCTGCCGTCACTCCCCGACGATGTCGCTGCCTCGTCTAGCCTCAAGATGACTCGCTTGCTTACTCTCGGTCTCTGGCGATAGTACTCCCCCGCGACGCGACGACGAGAGCAACAACAGAGCAGATCTCGTTCTCTGCAGGAGCCGCATCGCCAGATTAACACCGTTATCTCTCCCGACCATAGCCCTGGTACCCAATTGAATTGAAAATGAGATGCATGAAGGGAATGCAAAAGCGGAAATAGGGCATGCATCTACTTTTTTTCTTTCTGGTTCTCTTCTTTGCTTTGCTTCCGTCGGGATAAACCATTGTTTGAAGAAGATAACCCGTGGGAGTTGATATTGCCCTCCTTCCCGGAACGGGAAATGGTGGGGTAATATTTCCAACAACCAACTATTTTTATGCGTTGTTTGTTAAAAGTAAACTATTTTTTATTAATAAAAAAGGATAAAAATGTAATTTTTATTCGTATGTTAGGGTGATTAAAGTAAAACACAGGGCGATAATTAGCAATCCCCTTAAAAGTGGTCTCCGCCTTTGAAAATGCATATATTAAAAGTGGGATAAAATAAAAAAAATTATAAACTGACAAAAATGCCCATCCGGACCCCGCATTCAGCCCAGCCGCACGATGAATCCGCCCCTAGATCTACGGTGTGCGTGCAGTTATTGACTCTATCCCATACCTAGAGGAGGGATCTCTTTGTTTTAGAGATGACAACGTATCCGAACATATATTGACTGTCCATTACTCTATCCTATTCCTAACTAGTTCGAGTTTTATTCATATTTATATTTGTGCAAGACTTGAGTAGAAAATTAAAATTATATTATATTTTTATTAGGTTTCAGGTATTCATGAATATTCATAGATAATATTTTCAATTATTTTTTCAACTACTTGGTTACTAATCACTAATCACAAATATATTAACAGTTCAAAAGTGAAAAAAAAATATAAAAAAACACCAATACTAAGAGACATAATAAAAAAGGAACACAAGTTCATGAGATGCTACAAATATACTAGAAATAGCTAATATGTTAAAATAAAAATTGACTATCTATACAAATATTTTGTGTATGTATAATCGGGCCGCTTCGGATTGGATAGTGAGAAAATCATACACGCTCATTACTCGTGATATTCGGGTTCAGATTTTACGCATACCATCTTGTATTTTTATTATTATTTTGGTTTACCCTACCCATTCGGGTTAGATCAGGCGGATGCCCAAAACTCTGAGTATAATTTCCATCCCTAGTTTGTTTGTTGTTTATTGACACTGGAAATCACTATCGGTCTCAGTGTGATTATCACCTTATACCATATCATTACACTATACTTGTTATTAAAAATGTAATCATGCAATGAAATCAACGAAGGAACAAAGGAAGAAGATATTATCTCTATTTTCTCTGGCATACTACCACACGAAGGGGCACATATCACTTGTAGTTGGATATCATTTCCTAATTCTTTCAAGCGTAGGTACTCAATTCAGAGTTATCAACCAAATCAGAAGTTTGTCTCGAGTAACTGTCTAATGATTTTCAAACCATCTAATACCACTTCACTTTTATGTTATTTTGGTCTAATTTTTGTCCGAAACTCTCTCGACTGAGCACTGTTTTCACGTCACTTTCTTTGATTGGGCTTGGATTGAGATGCACTGGTTGAATTGGTTGTGTCACAATTTCATTCCTCTTCCAATCAAAAAAATTGTTATGGGTATAACCGTATGGTCTGCGGTCGTTAGTGAGCCATGGAGGGAGAGATGCAGGCGTCTCTATGCTGGCAGAAACTCTCCAAGGAACATGTGATTGGTAAAATACAGGAGATAGTGCAATTAATGATTTATGGATCCTCGTAGGTTTTATTCGTGAGATGTCTTGTTATGAGCTAGCTCATGCTATTGGGTCAGTGCTAGCAACTTTTTTTCCAAGGCGACAAACAACCTTTGTAATTGCATCATGCACTTGGAGCCATACATCACCAGGTTTGCGAGATACCTCCGCATTGATCTCAGCATTTGCACTAAAGTGGGCCGCACTACCAACTTTCCAGAGGAGATATTGGGTTCCATGCATCTGCTAAGGTTTATGGCTCCCTTTTGGTGGAATGAGGGTGACATGACCTCTTTTATGTCGGACTCTCTTAATCATATGGATATCAAGGTGTGGAAAAAGGCGATTGTGAACCACTAGGAGGAGCAATAATGGTTAGAAACCACACTCTCAATTGCTAGGACAAGGAATGCATTATAGGCTGCAATTGTAGCCCTCTTGACCCAAGCAATTGAGGGTTGGCCATCCTACTCCATACTAGAAGAAGGAAGAACACAAAGGAAAGGGGAAAAACCATCCCATCATTGTGATGCCCCAATCCTCTCTTGTGCTTGTAGTAATCCTCTCTTGAAGAGAAACTTCCCAAATCTTGACTTGGAGCAAACCCTGGCTTCTTCTCCTTCTTGGTTCGTGGCTTTCTCTCTCTAGATTCTTGAAGAAGAAGAAGAAGGTTTCTCTCACTTTTGGCTCTCTTCCTTTCTTCTTCCTTTCAGATCTCCTTTTATACATAGATCGCGCCCAGTTCTCGGCCGTGACCTAATGGTGGAGACCGTAAACTCGAACTAATTCGCGCCGTTCCATTTAGCTGGTTCGCGGTCCATGATTTCAGTTCACTGTCTTGTGACCGTGAACTGACTTCATGCTAGTAACCTGTAGAATCCCTCTTGAACCTGCCATTTCACGGTTTATGGCTTCAGTTCACGGTCCTGAGGACCGTGAACTTCCTGTTTGGACCGTGATCTTCGACTGCTTCCACCTTTGGTTTGATCTTCACGCCATTTCTTCCAACAATCGACTCTGGGGTTGGTTCCACCTGTTAGATTCTGAAACACACTGAAACACGACAAACTTGGCGTAAAACCACACCTTTCGGAGCTCAAATGCATAACTAGTAGATACTTCGTTTAATACACGTATATGTACCCATTCGTACTTTATCCGTTTAAAACTTATGTATCTGTATTATTGTCAAGCCTTTTCATTAGTTTTCGTTCATTTGACGGCTCCCGTACTATACACGTATAAAACCCATATAACACGTTTAATATCCGTATTTAATGAAACAAATTATTAACTTTACCAATTTTTACATATTTATTTATTTATAAAAATAATTAATTTAATATATTTATGACTATTAACGTACTATTAAACGTAACATTAGCTAAAAGACGAAGTATATTACCCGTACGTATGTTATACATAACTTTCTCATACCGTATTTTACTAACTATGCTCAAATGCCACAAACACTAAAGATAAATGGGATCAAAAGTGTACATTTAGGTTCGAATCACTCTTTTTAACTTAGAGACTCGAAAATCATTGATGTTAAGAAATAAAATAACTACTAAATCCGTTGAGAACAAGTCATTATTTTATAAAGTACAAAAGATCCACCGATTCGAAACTTGATCTTCGACCTCTTAAAAAAAAAGAACACTGACAAAACAATTCAAAAGAGAATGACGAGAAGTCGTCGCTTAAATAGGAAAGCATCCGTAAAGTCCGACGAAACTACGCGTACGGGCGCCTACGTCGACTTTAATGCAAGAAAAACAATTTTAAACAAGTTAAAAGAGAAGAACAAAAACAGCTGTATATATATGTGTGTGTTGAGTTCCCCAGCAAGAGCAAGGCGGCCCAGAGATCTGAGAGAAGCGTCATTATGCAGCTAATTCTCCGTGGTCTTGTGGTGGCTCTGGTACTGATATTGGCCCTTGGAGTTGAGTCGGCATATTCCTGCCGGAGCCTTCTCGAACCTCTCCTCAACACCGCCGCCACTACTCCTGCAGGTCGGTCGCTCTTTTTTATCACCGGTTCGGATAATGTAACGCTTTATAGGATTAGTCTTGTAAGTAAATATTCTTGTTATCACTGAGTTAAAACAGTTTTAAGTAATGGATCACGACAATGAATGATTATCGATCTGGTTGTTTTTGTTTTGCAGCACGGAAGTTTTTGACGCCGGCGCCGCCGCCACCGGAAGGAACCCCGACGATTAGCCTTTGCCGCAGCTTCTCACCGCCGGGAAGGCATGGATGATGATGATGATAGTGCGCCGACGGGGAATGGCCGCGGGATATTTCTTTTTTGTTCAACGTACATGTGAACTCCGTTAGTATTGTTTTTGGATATTGTGTCTTTTGTTGACCTGCTGCATGTACGTCTCATCCCACTACTTCTCTTTCCTTATCACGCGGGTTTTTCATCCCTACTTCGATTAATTAATTCCAAGCGCACAAACAAGAACTGTAGTCATTGAGCATTATATTGCATTAGTGGAGAAGGTTGATTAGAGGAGAGCCTTCACTATGACGGTACAATTGTATAAGGCTTTTTTTTTTTTAACTAAGGTAGATATTTAATAGATAGGGAATTACAAAGAAGTGAAAAATAAATAGCGGAAATCAGCCAAACGCTGATTAACCGATGCAAGAGCCATTTTCGTCACGCAATGGGCAGCCCTGTTAGTTCTACGAGGAGAGAAAACAAAACAAATAAGCGTGACGAAGCCTTCAGCAGCCAAACCTCCTCAAGGATTGCTCCATCCCAATCATGCTCTATGACATTCTCCGTTACTCGCCGGATCACCATTTGCGAATCACCACTGAAACAAAGAGGAAATGCCTCGAATTAAGCACCAATCAATTGTATCTCTCAATTGTACTCGGTGAATAAATATTTTAAAAAGAAGAGATTAAAATTAAAACAAGTAAATAGAAGAATAAGTAAAAACAATTGGGAGGTGGGAAACGTGCCTGACCACAAATAGAATCGTGAAAATGTAACTGCAACAGAGAGGGAACCGCCGCCCCAAATTCTTGTTGCCGCCGAAAGGACTCGCCGTCAGCCGGAACTACTCGTTGTAGGAATCGAGATCACAACTCTTTTGAAACCCTACAAAAAGGCAGAACCCACTGAAAAAGAATTAGATTGATAGAGGGAAAGGCACGGTCAGCGACACACGAAGGCGTAGGCAGCAAACTGCTCGAGCGCACGATGGCGAGAGAAAAAGTAATGCAGTTCCTCCTTCCAGAATCGATCAGATTTGACGGAGGCGTCCGGAGCGACGTTCCGCGCCATGGCGGCGAGAAGCGCGATCCCGTTCTCCGCGGCGGCGACGGTGTTGGCGGTGGGAGTATTCACCACCAGTCAGCCGAACTCGCTGGCGGCCTGGAGATCTACGTTGTCAATCCCGACGCCGGCCCTGCCGACGACCTTCAGCCTCTCCTTCGCCGCCTCGAAAACCTCCTGCGTGACCTTGGTCCCGCTCCGCACGATCAGCGCGACGCAGGACGAGATCTTCCGGCACAGATCCTCAGGGGAGAGGCCGTACGAACAGTCCACGTTGCCGAATCCGCGAAGGAGATCCAATCTGGCGTCCTCCAGTTTCTCGGAGACGAGGATGGTCATTTCTGTCTCTAATTGTATAAGGCTTTTGTTTGAGTGAGATTGTTACTATATTTATATTATTAATAATTTTTTATTTCTATGCATAAAATAATAGCACCTGCATTTTCTTATTGACGTGACAGAAAGAATCATTTGGATTGAAATTATGGTTCCTTGTTTAATATCTATAGTTATGGTCCTAACATTTTAAATTTTCTTTTTTATATTAAAAAGGGTTAATACCTTAGTTTGGCCCGAAGTTTAGCGTAAATGTCAGTTTTGCCCCGAGTTTTTCAATAAGACGTTTATGGCCCACTTTTCAAATTAATGGACGAATTTGGCCTCGAATTTGAGTTGACTGTGAAAACTAACAGTCAAACATTAATTCTGTCAACGACTCAGCATTTAGTGCTGAGGTGGAAGTGACGTGGCTGCCGCATCATTTATATTAATGTAAAATTTTGTGAAAAGCACATAAAAAATAAAAACAAGAAATTGAAAAAAAACCTAAAAGAATAATCCAAGCAGAGTAAAATCGGGGCTGAATAATCCCTCTTCTGATTCCCCACCAAGCTCCAAACCACTCAATCCCTCCTCACCGCCGGCTCTGCCACCGTCCGCCTCACGATCCCGCTCCACCACCGGCTTCCTCCATTTCTCCACTCGATAATCAAACCTCGACGCATCTTATTCTTCCTTCGCGTTGCTATCGAGAGGAAACTTGAGAACCGATCTAAGGCGCCTCTCATCTCGACATCCCGAATAACTGCTCCGACGAAGATGAGTCCGAGAAGGAAGATGCCAAGAACGGTCGATTGAACAATCGTCCGTCGCCATTTTGGTTTGAGGGACGGCGACCACGGTCGCCAATGCCAAAGACGGAAGGAGGTCGATGAGGTGGGGAAGAGGAAGGGAATAGGGGTTTCGACAAATTCAACCCAATCTGCCACTTCTTCACCGCAAAATTCAACAACCAGCGACCACGATCCTTCTTCACGATGCAATTGCTCTTCACCGGAATCGTGGAAGAGATGGAAAAATCAAGTGGCTGGGGACAAACGGAGACGGTCTCGGGTTCGAGCTCCAGATCTGAGTGAAAGCAGTCCTCCGGGAGTCAACCTCGGGGACATCACCATCAACAGTACTTGCCTGATGGTTGACGAAGTTCATCGGCGAAAACTTGATGAAGTCACAAACGAAGTTGGTGCGGCGCGGCAAGGAACATGGGACGATGATAACCATGGCGGCAGGGAAGGTGAGGTAGCAGGGATAAGGAAGGGAGGGTTTTTCTTTCCCATGGATTTTGTTTTACAAAAAAAATTTCGTCTTAATTAATTAATGATGTGGACGGCGCCATTGCAGCAGAAGATGCTAAGTCGCAGACGGAAAAAATGGTTGATCGTCAATTTTAACGGTCAATTCAAACTCCAGGCCAAATATGTCCAATAATTTGAAAAGTGGGTCATAAACGTCTTAATAAAAAGTCGGACCAAAACTGACACTTACGCTAAACTTCGGGCCAAACTATGATATTAACCCTATTAAAAATAAGGGTTAAAACTGATATTTCATTCATAAAATGGCATAACATTATTAGGAGTCGTTTGGAAGTTGCAATTGTTAAATGTATGCAATATGGTGAATAGATGTTTAATATTATACATGTATTGATGAATTTCATGCACTCTAAAATACACCGTTAGGTACGTATAAAAGATGAGGTTTGTGGATTTGGTGAAAGGAAAAGTACATAATTGTCATTTTAGAGAGTGTATGAAAGAAAAGTGATGAGAAAATAAAAAGGCATAATACACTTTCATAGCCATAACTATTCGCGTTGTGACAAATATAGCCAGTTTTTGAAAAATAAACTCTTATAGCCACTTTTGAAAACTTGTCTGGAAAATTTAGCCATTTCCATTTCAAACATAAACGGAAAGACAGACGCCGTCAGTAAGCCCTCCGTGGCGCTGAGGTGAATGCCACGCGGTTGCCACATCATCGCCAACTCGACAACAATTTGCCACGTCATTTTCACCTTCTTTATTTTTACCTATTATCAATCTCACTCCTCCGTTGTCGACCATTATCAATCCACCTTCCATTCTAGGTTTGCGGAGGAAAACCCCATCCCCGCCGCTCTCTCTCTCTCTCTCTCTCTCTCTCTCTCTCTCGATCTCTTACCCATCGTCGTCGCCTTCTCCCTCTATATTCCCCATCGCATTTTCCTTCTCTCCTCCCCATCGCCTTCTCCTTCTTCTTCTGGTTCTAGTCGCCGATTTATCCATGTCGCGCAAGGTTGGGCGGAGAAACGTCGGCAGGGATTTTGTCGATTCTGGGTCAACGAACATCAAAAGTGAAGGTGTTGATGCTGTCATTGGCAAGTGCAAAGTCCCTGCTTTGGTACAAACTTCTAGGACTGATTTGAACCTAGGTAGACAATTTTATGGTTGCCCTAATTGGATGGTAAACAAATCATAGTTTCTATGAACTATTTTATGATGTATTGTGTCTTAGGAACATCAATGTTGCAAGATCTGAAAGGTGGGTGCAATTTTTTTCGTTGGGTGGAGTCAAGTTATGGTATATCAGAGGCACGAAATAATGATGTTGACGGTATGATGATGAAGTTGGAAGAAAGCTTAAGGCTAGCCGAATCAAAGGCAGTGAGAATGAAGAAGGATAACAAACTGCTGGAGGAGGAGTTACGCAATTGGATGAAAATTGAGAAAGATCGAATAACTGAATCTCATAATTTGTATCATGAATTGCGAGTTATTCGATATATGCTCAGTTTCTTCTTGGTTCTGAATGTCTTACTGATTATATTTTTGTGGAAGCAGTAAGTTTGTATCGATCGTATGTAATGTGCAAGTTGAAAATTAAAGTTGGTATGAAATGGGGTAGACAACCTATTTTCTTTGCAAAAGATAGCATGGAATGATTGAACCTAACATAATCCTTGCAAAATATTGGGCTTCTACAATAGTCTGGATCACACATTAACAAGCACCTTAGTGCCTGATTACATTCCGACATTAGTCTTGAACATCACCCTAAGATAGAGAGTTCCTTCAGCTACACCTAGCAAACAAACCTAAAACTTAACATAAATTGACTTAACCAAATTACATGAGTCGACAAAGATGATTCTAAGCAAGGGTTGGATGCCCTGTACAAAAACACGACTCATGAGAAGTTAACTAAAATTCTAAGGTTGGGTTGGTGGCCGCTGACTCCCTAGCAGATCCATCTCAGTAGGTTGGGTTGGAGGTGAATTCCCAACATACCTCCCATTTGCCCCATTCAGCTGCATTCAACAACTTTGTTAAATGTCATATTGGTGATGACACATGAAAAAATGGTGTAACTAAGAAGGAAAACAATTACTCACCCTAACATATCGATTACCAGTGGTCTCATCAACATAAACACCAATTTCTCTTGTTGCTTGACGAAGCTCCCTTTCAATCGTAATACGATCGCCAACATTCAACCTCACATCCTAGATTACAAACAATACAGTTAACCTAACAAATATCTACACTAGTTAAACTAACATTCATCTACAACTTACGCTAATCACCTACCTGTATTCCCACTCCCCTGTTCAACGGACATGTCCTGGCATTGTGTGTGGCAGAGCCACACTTGGAGCAGTGGTTGCCTCTCCTCTGCCTTGGTTGACTCTCATTCTGTGGAGCAGCAGCAACTCCATTCCTTGTGGCAGCAACAACTCTATTACTTGTGGCAGAGCTACCACTCTTTCCATCATATACCCCCTAATCCCTTCAAGCATGTCTATAATACAAAATCCTCTATACTTCACAATGTTGCCATTCCAAGTCTCACATATATTACTCTCGACACTATCACATTTAGGAATTGTAGGCAAGAAAGCACGACAAAATATGGTCGGATCAGAAGCCATAAAGTCCGTAAATGGCGTTGGTCCATCGCCATTACCTTGTATAGTCTCCATCTCTTGCGTAGCCTTCTTCCACTCAGATTCGTTGCATGCATACACTGCTTTCTAGAATAATTTTTGAATCATGTCAGTCTTGTTCTTGGCTTTCCAGTTAGCATACACATGTATTATTGAGTGGAGCGCTTCAACCAGACCCTAGTGGAGTGAAATTGGATTAGCATACAAACCATGAGAAACATTCAAAGTAAAAACACATGAAAGATTACTATACCTTCTGCTGGTCCGATATAACAGTCCATCCTCTACCATCAATTAAACCAAGTTCTTCAGTTAGAATATCCACGAACCATGTCCAAGAGTTGGTATTTTCAACTTCCACAACCGCCCAGGCAATTGTGAACATCTGGTTGTTTCCATCTTTACCCACTGTTGTGAGAAGCATACCTTTTACCTCCCTTTTAAGAAAACAACCATCCAGACCAAACATAAGACGTCAGCCCAAAAGGAATCCATCCTTCAAACAGGAAAAACCAACATATAAGCACTTGAATAAGCACTTATCCTTATCTGGGTGCGGGTCAACTTCCAGCTGGAAACGACCATCCCTATCCCTCTTCTTCAGCTCATAAACATATCTCCTAATCAAGTTATACTCATCACTCAAGGACCCACTTAATATCTTGATAGCCTCTACTTTAGCTCTGTAGCAAGTTCTCTTCTTCACATCCATGTTGTGCTTTAACTTCACCTCACCCGTAATCTGTTCCGGAGCCCACTCTGGATTAATTCTAAATCTCTCTAACATATCTGAGGCTATCCACTTTGCTGTGACTTGGTTAACTGAGAGACGCCTTGCACATGAGTGTGGCAGCCCCACTTTCCTCATGAAGCACTTATCCTTCCTGAACCAGCTTGCATACAACCTCCATGGACAGTTCTCATCTTTACACTTCACCTCTCTCCTCGTAGGGTTGCTCCGAGTCCATCTCAGACATGCACCATGTGCTACAGAATGTCTTACAATGCCATCTTTGAACTACTCTACCCCATCGAATTTCATTTTACATATAAACTCAAGTTTCTTATGGTTGCAGAGTGGATCATACCGTGGTGCATCATCATACAAATCACCATCCTCCTCATTTGAAAAGTTTCCCCTTACATTATCTGAGTCTTCTGACAATCTGTAGTTCGAATGCTGAGAGCACTCCCCATTAACATCAAATCAAGGTGGCTGAGGTTCTTCAGGTGGCTGAGGTTCTTCAGGTGGCTCAGTATTCTGGAGGGGAATGGAGTGGTGTGAATTCTCACCATCATCTTGGCGTTCCTCCTCCCCGTTTTCAGAGTCATCTTCAAATTCCTCAAGCTGGTCTACCTCTTCTCCACCAGCAGCAACTCTTGTAATCACTTTCCTTTTCCTCCCTTCACCATATGCACGTAGGTTAGCTCTAGCCTCGTGATATTCATCATCTGATGTCATTACGTCATCGGAGTCATAAACATGATAGATATCAGGAGCAATGGATGCATCTCCAACATTGTTTGTGCCTAGCGGAAGCCTCATCATGCCCAATCTGATTTGGGTCATTTTCGCCTACTAATTCATCCCACGAGTCTGCCATATGTTAAGATAACAACCTTATTGTCATTATATACTATATAATTACAAAATTAATAGTTAATTAGCCTTAAGTGGAACCAACTTTCTGCTTGACAATAAACAAATCGCATACAACAGGCTATCCACTAAAGAGATGCGGATCAAATAACCAATTTCAAAGCACATTTGTCGTCACTATAAATTGACTTTTGTATCCAATGTGATGAGCTTTTTACTTTATGATACAGGGGCAATCTCGCCACAAAGAGAAGTTCTGTGGTCCCTTCACGAACTTGTTGTGTCGCTCTCCAAGCTTTACAGATCGCCAATGCCTATAAATAGATACCAAAAACTGCACTTTAATCAACCTCATTCCAGCAAAAACATTCTCACACTATAACCCCACTCTCTTGTCTTCACTCACCAGCCACCACAATCCAATTAGACGAAAGACTTGAAACGCGAATGCAAAATTAGGGTTCGCCGACCTCGCGTCGCGATTCTGGGTTGGACGATTCAAGTGACAGGTGTGACGAAGGACGATAGCGATGAATGACGACAGCGACGAAGGATTAGGGTTTTCCTTCGTCGTCTATTCACCAGCCGGATGATGCATGGTTTCCTCTGTCTTCACCGGAGATGGAGGAGCGTTAGGGGGAGACGTCGTTCACTAGAGCGACAGAGAAGTGGGTCGGGCCGTCGGGGTGTGGTCTTCGATAGATTCGTCGATCGGGAGAGATGGGGGAGCTGTTTGATGAGAGAAGAATGAGAGAAGAGGAAGGGTAAAGTGTTCGAAATGGTAAAAGGTAGTCGATTAATTGGTAAAGTTAGTTTTAGGGTTTTACCTTTTTTTTTAATAATGAAATAAAATACAATTTACACATGTCGTGCCACGTAGATGAACCGAGTTCACGTTATAATCATCCGTTAGTCCAGTCAGCAGTCGCAAAATTCCCGTTAAAGTTTTGGACGGAATGGCTATACGAGTGTATTTTTCAAAAACTTGCTATCTTTGTCACAACGCGAATAGTTATGGCTATGAAAGTGTATTTTGCCAAATAAAAACCATAGCCACACTCCTTTCTGCTCTTCACTCTCCACTTCTCACATTTCTTTTTTCCCCTCTAGAGATTAAAAATGAATCCACTCCCTCAATGAACCAACGAACAGAAGAAACACACATCTAACTCTCCTAGTTACAAAAAAAAAACCCAATTCATTATACCTCCCACTAAACCCCCACCGCAACAAAGGCAACCCAGAACTCCTAATCATATTGCTATTTACTAAAATTGTAGCCTTAAATGTAGAAAGATTTGGGAAATTAGAGACAGTCGACAGAATAGCTTGTTGGGAGCAAATAAATATTACCAGAAGCTTGGGTAGTGGCTGATACAAATTCCGGAGTTTGGAATTTGGGTTGTCTATTCATTATTTTGCTTTACTTCTAGTATTTTTTCCTTCTTTGAGTTTCTATTTCGATTTTTTATTTGTACATGTAAGTTAGATCGTCAAGAAAATAAAAATAGAGTCGTAGGGGTGGACGTAACCCATTGCACCAGGGTGAACCACGTTAAAAATATCGTGTGTTCTTTATATTTCTGTAGCTTTCTTTTATTGCTTCACCTTCCACACCAATACTCTGTTTTCCAAGGATTTTGATCCAAGGAAGAAAACAGACTGAAATGTTCTTTATATTGGCTTGTTCGGCTGGGCTCACTAGTCCTCAAGCCCATCTCAACGTTAGTTTTCAGTTCACAAAATTCAAGTGGGCTTTGTGAAGTTCTGGGCCCAAACTGAAGGGGAGAATTAGAATGAAAACACTGAAGGACTTCTCCTTCATTTCGATCTTCTTCCTTCTTCTCCTTCATTGTTTTTCCCAAACTTCCAATCCCTAAACTCGACCCTTTGATTTCAATTGGTATCAGAGCCAATCCCTTGATTAAGGTACATAATGTCAAGGGAATCGATCATGGGATCCTCTGTCTTTGGTCATGCATCATACAATCACCCGCCTTTGTTCACAGGAACGAATTACACCTCCTGGAAACGCCGAATAGAAACCTTCCTTTGGGGAGTCGATGAAGCTCTCTGGACGGTCGTCAGCGGGGGGTCCTCTTGCCATGGATCTTGCCCAGCGATCCACCTAGAATTATGCCTAAAAAAAGTGCCCAGCTCAACAAAAGAGCCATACACATCCTCCACTCTGCCATGGAGACGACCGAAGCGGACACAATCGAGCACTGCGACACTGCACACAAAAATCAGTGAATATATATGATCAAGCAGGAAGAGAAGAGGAAGTTGCTAAGAGTCTAGACTCTAGAGCAAGCACAAAGTAGCAGAGAGAAAGCAAACCTTGGCGGCAGGGGTTAGACGATCGTCGATTTCTTCAATGAAGATGTTAATTACCAATTTCTGGACTTCGATTTCCCTCATAGGTTCTTGTCGTCAACCTAAAGCTAAGTAACCAAGCATTTCCTTCGTTGATCAGTGTGGTGTTTTGCCTATTTTAGGTGGTTAACAATCTTTGTCGGTTATTAATCGATTAATAACTTGATAATTCAATAAGAAAATTTTCACTTCCACTAAGCGACTCTTTGAGAAACACGGATGCTAGAGGAGGCTCGACCGATTCGGCGTAGTGGGGGTATTTTGTTATTTCGGTAGAGAACTATTGGGTTAATTATAAGTTTGGTCACTGAGTTTACTAAAAACGTTCATATTTAGTCACTCGAAATATTTAAATCCATTAGTGGTCACTCGAATTATTAAAATGGTCCAAGTTTAGTCACTCTCCGTTAGTCTCCATCAGTCTCCGTTAACACCGTTAGTCAATTGTTGATGTGGCTAACAGAACTACTGACTCACCCAATTTTAACCCGCCACGTCACTCAACTCACCACCTCAGTTTCCCCAACCCAACCGATAAATCAGCCATTCACAATCGTGAACCATCCTCCCTCATCCATCGCCATTCTTAGCTCCTTGCCAAAGTGAATCCCCTCCCAACCATTAATTTTAATCACTTCCCAGCCAAAATCGAACTCTAAAAGCCCCCACCCCTTATGAAATCCAAGAAAACGAACCCCAAATTGAAAATTGCAGTTGTCTGGTTTGTGAAGATATGGGGTGATTAGCTTTCTTGTTCCCAAATTGAAAACGGAACCCCCACCAGCGACGGCGACTGATTAAAAATCTTGTGCAAAATTCCTTGAAAGCCATAGAGGGATTTGGACTGTGGCAGTGACAAGAGGTCCTCAACCCTCTCTACTGCTGCATGTGCGAGATCCCCCGACATTTCCCAGAAAGGATTCACCAGCCGCCGCAGTGTGAAATTTTTTCTGGTGCCACTCTACTGTAGAATGTTCTTGTCAGAAGATGCCCTTCCCGACGCGCGATGCAGATCTTCAAAATGATGCCCTAACCACCGCTTTTGCCGCCAGACACGTCCATGTCGTGCTCCGACGGTGGAAGGAGAAGAAGAAGGTATAGGCGGACACCGACAGAGGGGAAGATAACGAGAGCGATGAGGTGGAGGTGGACAAGCGATTTGGGCTCTTGAAAGAGCTCTCGAGCAGGTTTGAGATTGGGGAAGAAGTGGGGAGGGGGGAATTTGGGTATGCTTGTTCCGATCAGGGAGGGTTGTGATAGTTTAGGGTTTTACAGTTTGAGAATGGGAAAAAGTGGGGAGGGGGCAATTTGGGTATGCTTGTTCCGATCAGGAAGCTAGTGTGGTAGTTTAGGGTTTTAATTGAGGGTTCGGTTCATGGGTAGTTAATGGGTTGGGTTGACAAGATGATGTGGTGGGTCGGGTTTGACCATTTTCGGGTTAAATATGGCTGACTAAATGATTATGTCTGCCACGTCAGCACTTAACGGCCTCTATTAACGGAGATGGACGGCGACTAACAGAGAGTGACAAAACGTGAACGTTTTTAATACAGCTAGTGACCACTAATGGATTAAAATATTTCAAATGACTAAACATGAACGTTTTTAGTAAACTCAGTGACCAAACTTGCAATTAACCCGAACTATTTAAGTCACAAATTTTCATTATTCAGAGTATGAAAAGAATACTATTGAATCGCTAATTCCCAATCTTCTCCTCTTCTTCTCTCAGTTCTCCTATATTCTTTCCCAATTCTTCTACATTCTCAATCCCTAGTTCTAATCATTTTCTCAACCTTTCCTCAAATTGGTTGATTGGTCGCATTGACCAACTTAGGAGTATTTGGAGAGGAGAGGTACATGAATCTTGAGAATACAGACCAATAGAGATAGGGGTGGGATTCGGTCGGTAAACAATTTACCGTTTACCGAATTTAGCGGTTTCGGTATACCGAAGTTGGCCAAACTGGTTACCGATTATCGATACCGGTTTGTAACCGGTTTACCGATTACCGAATTACCAGTAAATGGTTGCAAACCGGTACCGAAATACCATGAGAATCGATTTCGGGCTGTTTTTCGGTCGGTTTACCAGGCTCCAAGGCTTACCAGGTTTTTCGGTCGGTTTTCGGTCGGTTTTTCTTACCTCCAGGCTCCAGGCGACCAGGCTCCAAGGACGACAGACGACAGGAGGTGAGGACGGTGAGGAGATGGCGGGGGCGGCCTGGCGGCGGCGAGGAAGCCGGAATGTGGCGACTGCGTCGCGTCGCGCGTCGGCAGCAGCTGGCCTGGGAGAGACGACAGTCGGGGATGGCTGGGGAAGCGCGCTCGTCGTCGCCGTCGCTCGACGGTCGTCGCCGCCAGCATAAGGAGAGGAAGACGAGAAGAGGAGAGCTGGAGAACGAGCTGGGTGGCTGCGCGCGGGTCTCTTTGAAACGAGGTCGGGGCTCGGGGGCGGGTCGCTAGCATTTGGGTAGGGTTTTTTAGTTTTAGGGTTTGGGAGGCCAGGGCAAAACGCAGCGCAGTGGCAAAAATGGGGAGGGGGATTTGGTATCGGTAATACCGATTTACCGTTGGTATTTACCGATACTGTATCCGGTAAACCGAGTATCCCAATTCACCGCTCGGCTGCCGATACCGCCGGTAAACGGTTTATCGTTTACCGCCGGTTACCAGTTCGGTAAAACGGTAAACCGTTTACCGGGTTACCGTTTACCACCCCTAAATAGAGAAGATTATATTTTTCTATATGCTAGTCTTCTAGATGGTATGAAGGAGTATAATCATTTGATTTGGGGACAAAAAAGAGGAGCTTTGGAGACGACAAAAGTCGTCCCCGGAAATAGACAAAAATCGACCCCATAGTTTTTGGGATAATTTATTTGTCCCTAATGTTTCGTGCCTTGTCATTTATTCGTTAAGGGACGATAAAAATTTAGGTCGTCCCCAATACTAGGGACGAGACTCGTCCCCAATACTTAGGTGTTGTCGTCTTTATATTGTCCATTAAAGACAATATGTCGTCCCTGTAGCCATGGTTTTATCGACAATAAGTCGTTCCCTAAACATTGTTTCTATTTTGAAATAAAATGTTATCCCTTTTAGACCTTATTATCCTGATTTCTTAATTATCATGGCTCTTTTGCCTTTGCATGTTGTTTGCTTTGGTGTTGCTCGTTTGAAAGCTAGCTGGTACGAGTCCTACCTGTTTTGTACTTTTTAATTTTTGGTTGTTTACAACCTCCCTATAATAAATAAAAAAAATGTTACCCTTTTAATTTCATAGGTACGAAAATTTTCACCTATACGAAAATTTAGGAACAGCAGTTTGTCATAATTTTTAGTTAAATTTTTTATTCAATACCAAATTGGTTTTCTCCACAATTTTTTTATTATTTTTTGAAGATATATATAGATAAACGAAAGTTCCTTAATCCATGTGATCTTCGTATATATTATTGCATATTATTTTGTATATATACACAGAAGATCATATTTTTCTCTTATGGTCTGTCTAACCTAATGCATTCTTTGATTTAAAATTTAAATGTGATTTAATATGCTATGCTTCACGTAATATTTTTGTTACAAGTTTAGAAGACTAACATACTATGTGGAAAAAAAAACTAGACATATGTCGAAGCAAATTGTATTTCTTTAAAATCCAAATAAGATTTATGCATTTGATACTTTTCACCTTGGTTTATTTGTTTGAAATTTTAATTAATCATATAGTATTTTGTGTGGTGTAAAATAGTTGCATTTTTTGTGTTGGGTTGGGTTTTTACTTAAAAGTATCATCACCCGAGCCAACCCAATTATAGACAAACCGTTGGGTTCTTATTTTGTTTGGGTGGGTTCGGGTTTAGTATTTTTTAGATTTGTAGTGAATGGGTAAGGTGATTAAAATGAGTAAACTAGGATAATTCGACCCATGTACACCCCATTGAGGCTTCATCTCATATTTGTGTGTGGTATGGTCATCACCAAGGAGGCAATTTATTGTCTAGCTTAGTATCATTGATGACTCTGCATAGTGTGACATCTCATTTATATTCATCAATTTTAGAGATATATCTCAGACAGTGTTCCCTACCAAGGAAGATTACTTCTGGTACGGTCACTTCATCAATGCTCTCAAATCCATCTGAGGGTAACCCTATAGTTCATGCTTAGACTCCACTATGCATGTCATGTGGGAATCAAGTCGCATGTACTTCTTACTACAGTTTTAGCATAACAAGTAATTACCATATAAGGACCTTCAATCTATTACCGTTATGTGAGCACTTGATATTTTCGAATTTCGGATTCTACTTTATCATAATTCTACCTAAGAAGTCAACTTGTGCCAAATGATATGGTCATGCTAAGGTTACTCGACTAACGAGCTGAACCCAATGCTAGTATACGTGGGAGGATTAATGACCAATTAACTATCATTATCATGAGTGGAGTAATTTCACGAAATCAACCATTTGAATCGAGAAAGGTGGGGAGAACCATCCCAACAAGCAGGATAATCACTTTGGTGCAATTCTAGAGGAAGTTTGGTATTTGCTGGAAAATCATATTGGTATCATTGTACGATTTGTAGGTCATAATAGCAATAAGGTAGCCAACTTGGTGGCTAGAAAAGTTCCTCATGTATGTTTGTCACTGTTATGACTAAAAGATGCCACCAATTACCGTGGAAACAAATGCACCAAAGGAGACTTACGTCTACATCTGGAAATTCCCGAGTTTCTTTCCAATCGAATCCACCAAAATATCAAAAAGCTTGATTGATGGATGATAGGAAATGTCGTTGTGATAATAGAGGGGAAACCCACTGACGTCCTATTGGATGAGGAAGTAGTTCCATATGCTTCCATAGAGAACTTCAACGAGCCAAGAGGTTGTTGCAGAGCTCTGAGGACTTCCATAACATGATTCATAGGCAAAGAGTGCTTGCATTGCCTTTGACCATTTTCTTTTTGTATGCTACGAAAGTTGAAAGGCCCTGTGAAAGAAGGATGCAGAAGGCAGCCATTGATGTTGAGCTTCAGACAGATACAGAGTCGACCTGGGCTTTCTTTCACCTTGCCATTTTGCTGATCAGTTCTAACACAACTCATTTGATGAACAATACCCCGTGATTGATAGAAATCAATCATATTGAACTCCTGTCCTTGATCAGATCGAATGATCTTTACATGTTTATCAAACTGGGGTTTCACCATTAAGCAAAAGGATTGCAACAATGGTCTGGTTTCAAATTTAAAACTCATAAGGAACAACCAAGTGCATCGACTAAAATCATCTACTATGGTGAGAAAATATTTGAAATCATCGTGTGAAACTGCATCAACTGGTCCCCATATATCAACGTGGATCAAATAAAAAACACTCTTACTACAAAACTGACTAAGAGGAAAAAGAATCCTCTTCTGTTTGGACAACTGACAAATCTCACAGTGAGAACTAGAAGGAACTGAAACTTCATTACAATGTTTGTGAATAGTCTGTAATCTAGTAAGGGACAATGGCCAAGCCTAAGGTGCCACAAAGATGAGTCCTGACTGGTCTTCACTCCACAGATTTGAGGTAAGGTATTGTTTGGTTTTCCAGCAGCACTCCCAAGCAAGTATAGTCCTCTATCTACTCGGATTGAACCAATCCTCTATTGTGATATTAGGCCCTAGATACAACAGAAGTTGGATTCAAACATGAGTGATACTGGAGTGTTTTTGGTTAACTGGCTGACAGAAATAAGGTTATAGGAAAAAGAAGGCACCAACAAAACGTTGGTAATGCCACAAGGCAACTTAACCCGTCCTAAATGAGTCACCCTAGATTGCTGACCATTAGGTAGATTAACAAACATATTATGAACTTCCTGAGATTTCAAAAATAGATTAACATTGCAAACAATGTGATCACTAGCACCTGTATCAAGCACCCAAACAGCAAAAGATGCATCCTGGGAGTTGATGGAAAGACAAGTGCTAGTGAAATGGTGTGACGAGGTGGACTGGGTCGAGTTAGCACTGAATTGGACTGAGGGAATTGAGCAGGTGAATGATCAAGTTGTTGCTGAAGAAGGCTACGCAACTTGTGGATCTCTTCAGCTGAAAACTAGATAGATTGGCCCTCTTGGCTGGTTCTGTTCTCAGAAATTGAACTGCTGGGACTCTGAGAACTTCCTCCTGAGGAAACCACTCCATCATTACCATTGGTATCAATAGAACCAGCAAAACTCCTGCCACCCGACTCGTTCTTCCTCTTGTTCTTCAGTTTGAAACAATCCTCTATCAGGTGATTGTCCTTCTTGCAATAACGACAGAAAAGTTTCTGAGATTTCTTGCCATCTTTACCAGTTTCCCTTCTCTGACCAGATTGACCAGACAAAGCTGCAAGAGCAATGGATTCAGCTGTTGCCTTGGTCTTACCAGTGTTCATTTGTCATTCCAGTTGAACAACACCCCTATAAACCGTGTCTATATCAGGCAAAGGATCAAGCATGAGCATCTGAGTCTTGACTTGCTGATAATTCTCATTCAAACCCAGGAGAAATCGAATCACTCTACCCCTGTCCCGATATTTAATCACAGTTTCATATGTCTTCGAAGCACACTCACAAACAGGAATTGGTTCATAATGTTGTTGTTCATCCCACAAAAGCTTTAAATCAGTATGATACTATCGCATAGTTTTGTTTCCCTGCTTAGTGAGATCAACCTTCTCTTGTAAATTGGCAATTCTAACAAAATCACATTGGCTAAACTTGGATTTCAGGTAACCCCAAGCATCAGTAGCAGATCTGATGTTTCTCTGACTAGGAACGATGTCCTCAGAAACAGAATTACGAATCCAACAAAGTATGGTGCCATTGCACCTATCCCAAGTACTACGAGAAAGATCTATTTCATCGGGTACCTAAACTGTGCCGTGGATGAAACCCCACTTGTTCTTCGTTCTCAGGGCAACCTCCATAGATTCGCTCCAGAGAAGGTAATTGTCGTCATTGAGCTTGAAGCTGATGACTGGTAGAAAAGAGTTGTCACTGGCAGTTAAATACAGAGGGTTGGAGTATGGATCTTCATAACAGGCTGCTTGGGTCGTAGCGGAGTTAGTGGTGGTCGACGCCCCAGACTGAGGAGAAGCTTGATCACCCATTATGATAGTAGGAGACTTGTTTCAGAAACTTGTAAAATGAAGAAAATGGAAGAGAGAACCGATCTGGATCAGCAACGACGCTTTGATACCATGAGAAAACTTGAAACCCTAGCAGATGATTAGGGTAGAAATCGGAAAATGACAGGAAAGCATCGTTGGGGGAATTTGCCAGTATGGCTGCATTCCATTTTCTGAAGAAATATATACAGAGTCTCCATTCTATTTACCACTACACTACAAAGCAGAAAGGTAAAGTAACTCTACTGTAGATTAACAGTAACTAGGCTAACCACTATCATCTCGCCACTTGGCGTAACAACACTTATTCACTGGATTACTAACGATGCCATTCGATCTTGCAGGGTTGACTACTTAGATGATACGGCGTCGTTGGAACTGTAGCTCTTCTTCTTCGACCAAGGTGAAAGGAAGCCCAGGTCGACTCTGTCTCTGAAGCTCAAGGTGAAAGGTGAAGTGGATATCCCATTGTAGAAATTCAAATGGATGTGTCATTTCAGTATGAACTCAGTACTGAACCAGACTACCAGAGTGGTGCATTCTTCTACTGGAAAGCAAACAGGGTTAGTCTCCTGAGCTTATGAAATCAATGCGTGCTTTCTACATCAATTAGTTATTCTCAACTATTTGGTGAGTTCACAAATGAAACCAAGAAATACAATGTATAAATAACGCAAGGAAACCAACAGCCTAAGCCCAGATGGATTTGTACAATATACTAACATTACCCCGTATGATTTGTGTAGCAAAGGATTTTCAGGAAACGTAATAAGTTCCATGTTTACCATGTATCTAAGTACTGAAAGAAGCACAGGTATCTGGATAAGTCATCATCAACAGAGAATAGCAAAGAGAGTCAAATTCAAAGCAAGAAAATAAACAAAAGGCATAAAGTTCCAACTCTGTGCTACTTGATAACAGAGCTGTCAAGCAAAAGAACAAATATCAGAGCAAGAAAATCAAATCCACCTCCTACCAGATCAAAGGCTTAATTGATTTGGCAGTCAGACTCTCAAACAAGTATAGTTGAAACTTTCAGAAAGCCTTCCCAATTCTTACATTACGAAACATCGAAACAGGGTTCCCCAAAACTTTTAATAGTCAAAACAAAATTTACAAGCGCAGCATAGAAAAGCATGCAGCATTACCTTGGCTCTTATCGAATCTACAAGCCGAATTGTCCAACCAGCTCCTTGTCCTCAAACTTCTTCATATGCTCAATTATTTCATCAACATAAGTAGGTTGTAGACGCACTTTTTTCCCAAGCATTGACCTTGCAAGTTTTGCAGCTTCCACAAGATAACCTTGATGACAAAGCCCAAGCAGCAAAATAGAGTAGATATCAGAGTCCAAGGTAACCAAACAGCCAATCTTTTCAATTTCACCATACAAGTGAAACCCATCAAGCACCCTTGTCTTGGAGCAAAGCTCCCTAATCATAAGACTGGATGCCAGGCTATCCGGTTTTGCTCCACTAGCTAAAAGGCTCCTGAAGACCTTCTCTGCCTCCTCAGGTTTCTTTGTCCTCAGTAGACATACAACAAGAGAGCTGTAACACTCACCAAAAGATACACTTTCTCCCACAATAATCCTATCAATCAACTTATAAGCCTCCTCCAAAAGATTGTCTGCACAAAGACCGTTGATCAAAGTGCTAACTGTCACCCTATTTGGAGACACACCAGAATCCTCCATTTTATCAAAAATGAAAACTGCATCAACTGTCTTGCCCTTCTCACACAAACCTTGAATCAAAGAGGTATATGTGATCACATTTGGGCTACAGTCCCCACCTTTCTCCATTTCACTCAGCAACTCTAAAGCCTGCTCAACACTCCCATGTTTACAAACCCCATCAAGAAGGGTCGAATACACCACAACATTAGGAGCAGAACCAGTTCTCTTCATCACCTTCAACAAACGAGTAGCTTCTGCCAGTTTACCAATACGAACAAAACCTTTAATCATTGATACATAAGTGATCATGTCAGGATAAAGGTCAATCAACCCCATCTCTCCCATTAACTTGTCAGCCATAACCAAGTCACCATTCTCACATAACAAGCTAATAACTAAATTATATGCATTGGTGTCCGCACGTATACCAAACACAGACATTTTCTTCAACACAGAAAGAGCCTCATTGACAAGCTTAGCCTCTCTGCACAAATGAAGTACTACTTTAAACATCTTGACATTAACGGCGCATTTCTCTGCCTTATAAGCCTCGATTACATCCAACACAACTTGCGGATTTTCCCTGACCTTCAACAACTGACAAACCCTGTCGTACATGTAAGGACTGTGTCTATTATTTGACTGACAGCCAGCCCACACGAAAAATCTAAGACCCAGCTGAGATTCGTTCTGGGAGCACCTCTGCAAAACTTCATTGATACACGAAGCATCCAGTTTAGGCTTGACTAAACTCAGAGCTCTTTCCGGATTCTTGGGGTTGTTATGCAAGTGAGAGTAGAGCTTGTCAGCCAGTGAAGAGTGAAGTCTTAGATTATATATTTTCGAAATCCGGGGAGAGATTGACAATGAAAGCGAACGAGAAAACAAGAACAGGACCATGGATTTAGTTCTGAGACAAAGGTTCTTCAATTGATACCCCTAATTTCTATGACTAAATGATGGAGAAGATGCGAGTAGTGGTATTATCCTGACCTGCAGGCGAGACTAACAAGCGGTTGTTGCAGAGTGTTTCGTCAGGCAAATTTCTCTGTCAGAAGGGTTAACAGAGAGGGTGAATTCTTCGATTCCTTCTCTTCTCAAAATGAGAAAGCAGGTGTGATTGGAGTTGGAGAAACCCAGAAATCACGGTCCTTCATTCCTTCTCGGAGACATTTCAGCGCCGGTAAGCAAAAACGAAGAAACATTTGGAGGATGACCACAGTGATGCGGACGGGAGTTGGAGATGAAGAAAACGCTGGCTTCGGGAAGATCCAGTACGAGCGGCGACCGAGAAAAGCAGAGACGCGGTGGCGTCAAAGAAACGAGGGACGATCTCGGAGCTCAGACAACAGCACAGACATCTACGTCATCGGAAGAAACCAGGGGCAACGGTGGCTTTCGTTGAAGAAGAAAGAAAGTAGAATCGTGGAGGGCGGCAGCCGGCAGGGATTTAAGGTGAAGACGAGGAGAAAAAAGGGCCAGCCACTATCGAGGAACAGAAAAGGATGAACTGATTTTCTTTAGTGGTAAATGGGCGGTTTGTTTGCCATTTCCTTTTTTAAAGATGCAATAAACAAAATTAAAATCAAAATAAAATTATCATTTTTTCATAAACAAAATTTGAAGAAATTGGTTTAGTTGACAATTTTGGTACGTTCTGAAACTGAATTTTGAAAAATGAAAACATGTTTAACTACTTTTGTTCTATTTTCCGGCGCTTGATTACCACAATTTTTTCATTGAGTATCATACAATTCTAATCATGATTATAATTTTTAATAAGAATCACATTGTATTCAAACTAATAATTCAATACAAATACAACATCTTATATCAAATTAGTACTACTAGATATCATTTCGCGCTGCGACTTAAATAAACAAATAACAATTTATTGGGTACTCATATATTATATCTATATAATAGATGGGCACGAAGTTAATTTGTTGGAACTACATGTCTCATACATTCAGTGGTATAAACAATCATACATATAGCATTGTGTTCAACAATTTCCTTATGGATACTGAAATCCATAACTTAGGCAAAATATATAAATTCAAAAAGCAAACACACCACATTCTGATTGTTCATCATTTTATTAATTTAGAAGAGAGTAACACCTTTTTATGGAGTGTGCGGTGGCAAGAGCAATATGTGATCTTGCTGATCTAGAGACTTTAGGCCAAGGGCTCACTCACCCCCCCCCCCCCCCCCCCCCCCCTCTTAAGAAGTTGTTTTTATTGCTTATTCAATCCCATCAGAGCATGGTTGTGGTTGCGGCCCTATGACATATTTGGAAGTCTATAAATTAGGTTGTCTTTGAGGGGAAACAGTTATGTGTTATGTTTTTTATGCGACAATATCATCAACAAGTCCAAGAATGGGTGGGGGTACCGATGGACAGAGTGATTTCGTTTCCTGTGTCCCCGGTGGCAAATGTGGATGTGTCAGCCTCGACCATGGTTCTGTTGATTATCCTTGTTGATTATCCTTGTAGTCCCATTATAAGTGTAGTGTAGTAGTAGTGTACGTAGAGTCTCGGTTTAGCCCATTGGATCATTAAAGGCCCATGCAGCTCATAAGCATTAGGAGAGTCACGTAAACCTAAGTGCTAGGGTTCGGCCATGTTAGTGATATAAGAGCTAGTCTGCCGTCAGTGTACTGTACAACAAGCATACAGTTTTCATCAATACATCAGTAGCTGAGGAGTCTTCATACTCCTCCGTGGATTAGTCCTGGATCATCCAGGGATACCACGTAAACCACCGTTTGTCATTTCCGTTACAGTTTAAGATTTCAACATGGTATCAGAGCCGACGCAAATCGAATCCTCAAGACCCTCGGTATGTCTAACACCAACGAACTTCGCGCTATGGGAGTTCCAATTCCGAGTCTTTGTAGAAGGCCGGGGTTTGCTGGGTGTTCTGGATGGTTCGCTGCCGCAACCTGCCGCCGGTGCTGTTTCCGCGCAAGAACGGGCTCAGTGGAGCCAAAATGATGCTCGTGTGCGTTCCTGGCTGCTGGACAGCGTGACGCGTCTACATGCCTGAGTTTGAGGCTATTTCCGACTGCCAATAGGATGTGGAGACACTTGACAGCTCTCTACTCTACTGTTACTCTAGCTCATCAGTTCGAGGTTCAGATGTCGATCGCACGCCTGGAACAAGGCGATAAATCAGTGACAGAATATTTCAATCGAGCCCAGGAATTGTGGACCGAACAAGACCTAATCCAAGCTGCTCTAAGGCCGGATGCTGAGATATCCGATGGTGCTATTGAAGAGAGGCAACGTACCACAATTCTGGAATTTTTAATGCGACTGAGGCCTGATTTTGAGGCTGTTCGTTTAGCTCTTCTCAATAAAGAGGTCCTGAATTTTGATGGTGTATTGGCGACACTAGTTCGGGAAGAGACGAGGATGCGAACTCAAGCTTTGCTCGATCAGCGACCTGGCGAGGGTGAAACCCTCATGGCAGCAGCTGCTCACGGGACTGGAAATGCAGGTTTGAATCCTTCTGCCTATGCTATCGAGCGACCACAGTTCCAAAGAAGATTGCCTGCTACGGAATTGGAGTGTCACCACTGCCGGGAAAAGGGACACCTGCAAAAGCATTGCAAAAGACGAAACTTCTGTGTCTATTGCAAAAGAATGGGACATATTGTCCTTGAGTGCAGGTCTCGAGAACGGAATGAGGCACGCTGGGCAGCCCCTCAAGCTTCAGGAGGAGCTCGCAGCGGTCGGAATGGTGATCGCCAGGGAGGAGGGGTACCTCGAGGTGGATATGGAGAGCGACCAGTATATGGCGCCTATCTAGCTGATCATCACGGCAACTGGAGAGAAGCTGCCCATCCTGCATATGCCGAGCATAATGCTCCTCGAACTGAAGTGGGCAGCGACTCAGGGATGTCAGCTGATACTGTGGAGCAAATGGTCAATGCCGCATTACAGAGGTCGCTTCCAACTGCCATTACTGCCGCCTTTGCAACACTACAAGGATCAGGTAATTCTGCACCTTGGCTTCTTGATAGTGCTTGCTTTAATCATATGACTCGGAAATCGGATAAGTTAACTAATGTGCAACAGGTTAATGGCATGGAATTGACTGTTGCTAATGGAGAAAAATTGACAGTATATGGAGTAGGGAATTTGGTCACTGATTCTATATCTTTAAGTAATACTTTGCATGTTCCCCGCCTTGTGCACAATTTAGTTTCGGTTGGACAGCTTACTGAGCAGGGTTATTCTGTGGTGTTTGCTCCGTCTGGGTGTGTTGTACAGGATTCGAAGACGGGGAGGCCAATCGGAAGGGGGAGTAAGCGAGGCCGGTTATTTCATTTAGAGGAATTGAATGGGCAATCTGTTTCGTCTAATGTCAGTAGTCATGATCGTAGGTCTGTTAGTAGTCCTTGTTCTGTGTTTTCTAGTGTTGCGAATAATGTATGGGATCTCTGGCATTCTCGGCTAGGGCATCCCCATACTAGTCGGTTGTCTCTTATGTTTCAAAAGTCTCTACTTGGCAAAAACAATGTTGGGATTTCCGGTTCTCATTCTTGTAGAAGCTGCGTATAAGCTAAAACTGTCAGTATTTCATTTCCTTCTAGTGTCACTGTTATAAAAGACGCATTCCATCTTGTCCATACTGATCTCTGGGGTCCTGCACCCATTCTAAGTAAACATGGTTTTCGTTATTTTGCGTTGTTCATCGACCATGCTACTCGTTTCACCTGGATATATTTTCTGCGTCTCAAATCCGAACTTCGTGCAGTAGCTATTGAGTTTCTTAACATGATTCAAACCCAATTTGGTCGTACAGTCAAAATAATACGTTCTGATCCGGGTGGGGAATTTAGTTCAATCCCGTTACGTGAGGTTTATCGGGATCGTGGTATTCTGTGTCAAAAATCGTGTCCTGGTGTTTCCCAGCAAAATGGACTAGTGGAACGCAAAAACCGTCATGTTTTGGAACTTACCAGAGCTTTACTGCTTGCTTCCTCGGTTCCAGGACGTTTCTGGCCTGAAGCAGTGGCTACGGCAGTAAAACTGATAAATTACCAAATTACGACAGTACTGGGTAACATTAGTCCATACTTTGCTCTTTACTCGCGTCATCCTGACTATTCTCGTCTCCGTGTCTTTGGATGTATGTGTTTTGTTCTTCTTCCTAAACGAGAACGAACCAAATTGACCTCCAAAACCGCCCGTTGTGCCTTCTTAGGTTATAGCGACGTTCATAAAGGGTATATGTGTTATGATCCCACCACTCAGCGTATTAGGATGGCTTCCACAGTTGTGTTCTTTGAAAATGTGTCCTTTTTCGAGCGTCCTTCATCTCCTGAGGTAGTGTTTCCTGGTTTCGAGTCTCTGCCTTTATTTCTCTATGATGATGAACCGGCCGATGATCATTTGTTGCTCTCCCCTGAAGATATGGCTTCTCCACCACCCACATCACCTTCTACAGCGAGTCCCGCTTCATCCCCAGGAAACTCCACGCCATCCATTGCCAGCCCAACATGCCCCGACTCCTCTGGATCTGCTTCTCAATCATCACCGCCACAGACCATTCAGCAGCCACAATTGCGCCGTTCATCACGTTTGACTCAAGGTATTCCACATCCAAGGTACCATGATTACGTCGCCCACAACGTTACTGCAGTTCAAATTCCAAAATCATACAAGCAAGCTCAAGGCAATCCTTTGTGGGAGGCTGCCATGGATACAGAGACTGATGCCATGCACGCCAATAACACGTGGACCGTGGTTGATCGTCCTTCACCAGACACACCTACTGTTGGGAGCCGCTGGGTATACACTATCAAAGTACATCCCGATGGGACGATCGAACGCTACAGGGCACGCATTGTTTCTCTTGGATATACACAGGAGCAGGGGGTGGATTATCATGAGACCTTTGCTCCTGTGGCAAAGATGTCAATGGTTCGAGTTTTGCTTGCGGTGGCTGCACAGAGGAATTGGTCTCTTCTCCAACTTGATGTTAAGAACGCATTTCTACACGGCGATCTGGATGAAGTTATTTACATGGAAAGACCCCCAGGATATCGTGTTGGAAAGCCTGGTCAGGTCTGCTTGCTGCATCGTTCATTATATGATCTCAAACAGGCACCGAGAGCCTGGTTTGAGAAGTTTCAGTCAAGATTGGTGGAACTGGGGTTTAGTCAAAGCCTGAATGATCCTTCTCTCTTTACACAGACTTCCTCCCGAGGTATCGTTGTCCTTCTTCTATACGTTGATGATATGATCATTACAGGATCTGAATCTGTGGGAATAGGCCGATTAAAAGAAGGTCTTCAGGATGCTTTCAACATTAAGGACCTGGGAGAGTTGTCTTATTTCCTTGGGTTGGAAGTTTCTCAAAGTGATAAAGGGATACTTCTCTGTCAAAAGAAGTATATTACTGATCTGTTGCACGAGCAAACTTTGAGAACTGCAAGGCTGTTTCTACACCTATGGAAGTTAATCTGAAGCTTGGTAGAGAGTCGGGTGTTCCTCTTAAAGATGGATCACAATATCGCAGCATTGTAGGGAGCTTAATATACTTGACAGCAACCCGACCGGATATCTCTTATGCAGTACAGTTGGTAAGCCAGTTTATGTCAAATCCGAGTGCAGATCACCTGGCTGCTGTTCATCGGATTTTGAGATACTTGCAAGGGACTAAGGACATGAGGATTCTTTTCTCTTCGGGTGGAGATACAAGGCTTCGAGCATATTCAGATTTTGATTATGCAGGCTGTGTAGATACTAGACGTTCTACTACTGGTTGGTGTGTTCAGTATGGAGATTCGTTTGTTTCATGGCGGTGCAAGAAGCAAGATAAAGTGTCCAAGTCATCTACAGAGGCGGAGTATCGAGCTATGTCTGACGTTACTTCAGAGTTGGTGTGGATGCGGCGATTACTCACTGATCAAGGAATCTCCTGCTCTTTGCCGATGGAGCTAATGGTTGATAACACTAGTGCTATACGTATAGCATCAAATCCAGTTCTTCATGATAGAACTAAGCATATCGAGATTCACGTGCATTACGTTCGGGATATGGTACGAGATGACACAGTCACACTACACTACATACATACAGAAGATCAAGTTGCGGACCTGTTCACGAAGTCATTTCCAGCAAGCCGGCATTGGTTCCTGTCTTGCAAATTGATGTTGTATGACACGCATCAATTTGGGGGATGCTGTTGATTATCCTTGTAGTCCCATTATAAGTGTAGTGTAGTAGTAGTGTACGTAGAGTCTCGGTTTAGCCCATTGGATCATTAAAGGCCCATGCAGCCCATAAGCATTAGGAGAGTCACGTAAACCTAAGTGCTAGGGTTCGGCCATGTTAGTGATATAAGAGCTAGTCTGCCGTCAGTGTACTGTACAACAAGCATACAGTTTTCATCAATACATCAGTAGCTGAGGAGTCTTCATACTCCTCCGTGGATTAGTCCTGGATCATCCAGGGATACCACGTAAACCACCGTTTGTCATTTCCGTTACAGTTTAAGATTTCAACAGGTTCACATTCGACAAGGGGAATAATTATCAAGGATCAAAGTGGTTCGATTATCTTGGCTCGAGTTCTTCCTATTGCGAATATCGATGACCCTCTTACATTTGAACTTTTAGTGCTCTGTGAGGTCTTTGAGTGGTGTCTGGATTATGGTCTCTCGCAAGTTCAGTTTGAAGGAGACGCAAATGTGGTCATTGGTAAGGTAAATTTGATTGGAGCTCAAGATAATCATTTCGGAACCATTCTTGTGGAAGTTCGTGGTCTGCTGGGAAATTTTCATGAATTTAATGTACGATTTGTAGGTCGGAATAGCAATCGGGTAGCCCACTTAGTGGCTAGAAATGCCATTTTTGTATCCGACTACTTATCACATTTTTTATTTCCTTTCTTGGTTGTATTTGTTCGATCTCTTTCTAATCAATATAAGATTATCTTTTTGTCAAAAAAAACAAAGAGAGGAGCAAGAGCGGAATACAGGTTAAATGCCAAACCCAAAACTAGAGAACTGTACAAATCCTGCTTCTCAAATCATGACTTAATCTAACAACATAGACAACAAGTGTAGAAATGATGAGTGCCCAAAATCCTTCTCCTAACCATCTCTCAGCTTTATTGTAGACTATTGCAAAGACTTCATCTTTATACGAAACAACAAGAACTGAAAATAGATTGCTCTGTTTCGGCCAAACCAAACTGAACTCAACCTAAAACCGAATCGAGCCTTCTCTTCTTATCGATTTCGAATTGAACTTTCTTTCGGTTGGTCTGAATCCAAAAAGTTAGTTCGGCTCGATGTTGGCTGAAAATACCGTGACAAAACAACTGCTTATCGATCATTGGTAGATAAATTTCATTTATATTTTTTTCCCTCTCTGCCATTTCATGATCGATTTCTGGCTTCTAACATTGGTCGAGAAAAAGAGATAAAGATACGACGATTCAAAGTAAGTGATCACACGACATGCTAAAGGGCTTACTTGGAACCTTCAAATTTGAAAAAAATGGGCATACAAAAAGGTTCCAAGTAAGTCTTATATGCCTTTCAACTACATCAAATCATTCAATCAATCAGCCGCATTCTCACATGCAATCATAAACCTCCTTCATTCATCATCAAGGAAGTGATCAATAGAGTTGGTTAACATTCATGAACTCATTCAAAACATGCAATGCATCCCCCCACACTATAGAGTCACATTTTCCTTAATGTGGGAATTCTAGGTTAGGTTTGCGACTTGTTATCATTGGGGGTTGATGTAGTCGAGGGGAAAATGGAACTCAATGAGTAGGTCTTCATTGATCTAGAGATTTGACATTCAAGCACAAACACAAGAGAGAAAGAAAGGGTTATTGACTCGTTCCTAACTACACAATTAATTTACGACTAAAGCCCAAGTGCAAACTCTAGAAGGGTGTATAGAAGGGCAAGCATTTTAATTGTCAACCCGAGGCGGTCCATGTACTCCTACTTCAATTGCTTGAATTGTTATCTACCTAAGCCATGGTTTGGAGCTTAAAAGCTAAAGAACTACATATGTAAATAGCAAAACTGTAAAATTTAGATTGTTTCAATGAAAGAAGAATTTATACGGGTATTGCTCCCCCTAGACGTGTATCAAGATTGACCGAAAGAAATGCAAATGTGTAAAAGTGTGCTCATACACCGGGAGGTTGCAACAAGTGGAGAAACTCCACTCTCTAAGACGATAGGCCAAGGAATGTCGAATTAAACTAGGAAACTAGCTATCTTGGCCAAATAACTAAGAGTTGCTAAGTATTCTGTGGCAAGGAAAGTGAAATCAAACATGATACAAAGATCAAAGGCCTTACAAAAAAGAAACATAAATGTTACCCTGGCCAAAGGCTAGAACCAAAAGGGAAAAGTGCACAAACTTCAAGTCTAGTTTAAAAATACATAAGACCATCTTCATCCCTAAAATTGATTAGCAATTTCTACATGTGTTCCCCACAGTCACATCATCAATTTTAACAATTTATCACTTAACAATTTTTAGTCATCCACATCTCTATCAGTTGCTAGCAAAATGCCCCATAGGATGGAGATGGTAACGGACATAACCATGTGAGCAATTGCTAAGCCAACAAATTCCCCTGTCAAAATCGAAGATTAGAAGACTACGAAAGAATGACAAGTAGGCCATCTATTAGCAGATCAATGTAATTAAAGCGAAATGGAACGACTGAAGAGCACAACTGCACAACAAAGGGGCATATTTTCAGGTTCACCACCAGCAGAACGAATATCCCACACCATCAAGCTAGAAAGAGAAAACACAAGTCTGGCAGAGAACCCAGCATGTTTTCAGTTCATATTCATCCGAAAGTGAAAGCGAGCGAAAGGCGGGGCAATGAAAAATATTCATTCCACCACCAAAAGCGGGCAAGAAACACCAGTAGAAAGTACTACTACTGTTGACTCATTTCAGAAGGGTCTTAACAATGGTTTTCACGTTCAACTTTTTCAGGTCTGTGTAAGACTGTCCGCAACCCACAAACATCACCGGTGCTCCAGAGATGTAAACCATGGAAAGCGCAGCTCCAACCTGTTGGTGAAAAGCAAGAACATGTTACCAAGGATTCGGGGTCCACAAGACACAGTTACTGGTGGAAAGTAAACGATTGCGAAAGGATATATGAGATTTACTAATATATGTGAATTTGAAAATTTAGAAAAGATAAAGTAAGGTGATATATGGATTTTGATGCGTATGTGATTGAGAAGTTGTTTATTTGATCAATGGGAGGAGCTGATTGGCATCAAATCAAGAGGGTTTCCTGACCTTATCGTCAATGGTGTCAAACTTAGTAAGCAGGATCCCATCAATTAGTCTCGGATTGGGGGAAGTGGAGAGATCAGCCAGTTTCTGGAAAAGAGCAAGAACTGTTGGTTAGTCATATTGTCATGGAGAAAAAAGGGGTTTGTACAAGAACAGTTGACAGAGGCAGGTAACTGAACCTGGTTGAACTTTGACAGTTGATCCACTGCATCATTTCCAACTAATGCCTCCCCAACAAAGAGCACAAGATCAGGATTGTTGAGGTTAACGAGCTTTGACAGCGCCCTCATCAATGGTTCATTGTCCTGAAAATGTGTGCAAACCTTTTAAAATAGTATCCTAACTCCTAAGGATGCTTTTGTTTCAGATTAAAACTAAACGCCCAAAGTGTATTTTACCAAAACAATCCAAACACACTTCAGTTCTACTCAAAGTTATAAATAAACGACTCTTATTTTCCAGTAAAGGCTAAAATAAAACATCTATACTATCTTAGCAATGGGATTTGTGAAGAAAAGATCAACCTCAAGATTTCCCTTCGTAGTAGAACAAGAAACAAAGTGCAAACTGAAAGCTAGCTCATCGGCCAACATCACAGGAACCGAAGCATCCTTCTCTTATTAATTTATATTCTCAAGTCACCTGTTCTGTGAAACCTACCCTTTTAGGGCTTCCACACTATGCTCTAGCCAGGGATTCCTATTGTATAAGTGCTAGGCTTTGCATAGGTGAGAAGCAAAACACCATGTTCCTTCTTTCCTGTCGCAACTAGTCCCCTTCAACTGTGAAGGGAGGTTGAACAATCTAGCTAAGTGAGGAAATTTCTGCATATCATTAGTTACCTGCATCCGGCCAGCTGTGTCCACAAGAACCACATCAGAACCATTGCGAGTTGCCTCCTGAATTGCTTCCTTCGCCACCATAGCAGGATCCTTTTCATAGCCCTTCTCAAATATAGGAATCTAGAAAGACAGAAGTGAGATTGGACTTGGCAAAAACCAATTTATCTATGACAAAGCAAAAAATGCGCAATCAATTCTCCACCTGAAGTCTGCGTGCATGAGTTCTCAGCTGTTCAACAGCTCCAGACCGAAATGTATCACAAGCAGCCATCATAACACTGACATTATGTTGCTGAAGCCAATATGCAACCTGCAAGATTACACATAACAGCTGTAAGGAGAGAGAGAGAGCAGCACCTCATGAGATAAATATGCCGAGTGGCGTTATCAAGCCATACCTTAGCTAGGTTGGTTGATTTTCCAACCCCATTGACACCCACAAAGACAACAACATATGGCTTCCTTTGTTCCTTAGCAGCATGTACATCCCTCAGTATGTCAATAGACCGCTTAGGGGTCAAAATCCGAACAAGTGCATCTTCCATAGCTGCCTGTAAATCATAAATTCCCACATCAAGACTTGAAGATTTCTAAACCAAAGTATCTGTAAAATAAAAGTACAAATATTGCAAGGAAGCACACCTGGACAGTTGAAGATATCCTTGTGAAAGATGCAAGCTTTTTACCTTCCAGGCTAGCTGCAACTGATTCACAGAGCTTCTCAGCTATCTCTTCCGCCTTGATACCAAGTAGGTAGAAATCCATAAGAACAGAGGATATGGTTTGAAGTAATCATCCACAAGACGACATACAATAAATAAAGAGAATTTCTTCTTGGTCAAGTAACATACCACATTCTTGGTCATGAGCCTGTCCTTGAGAGCTTTTAGAGCTGGTTCCAGATCTGACTTCTCTAAATTTGCTTTTCCGGCGATGCTGAAAGAGAATACATGAACCGAATTTCTTAGTGCCAATTTGCAAGGTTTCACTTTTTTAGCATCTCTATACAGAGAAAACACTTCTAACAGATGACACCACATGGCGATGCAGTCATGTGTTCAAGCTTTGGTGAAACTGTAACTACCAAATAGGAACAATTAAGTTGACTGAAATTCCCCAGACATTAAAATTATGGGGCTGAAATACTTTCAAAGATATTGGAAGGGGTATAGCTAAATCGTTCCATGATAGGACATAAGAAAGGTTTATATACCATGCCCTAATTATACTTCAATAGATCAACTTCGAATGACACACGTGGTTTAATTATAAAACATTGAACCACGCCAACTTACCTCTGGAACATAGATGAAAACCATCCCTTCTTCTTAGAGTCAGGTGCACTCCCCTTGCCAACCTCATCTTCTTCATCCTCACTATCGCTGCTAACAACCTCCTCTTTGTCCATCATGCTTTCTCCCTGGTTAGCTGCCACAACATCTATATTCTCAATTCCATTTTCCACGGGATCAGTGAAGTCCAGTTTCGACTGTGAAGGTGAATCATCCCAAACCCTATTCTTTTTTGTTGTTGCCTTTTTCTTTGGGTCCGCTTTGGCACCCTTACTATCACTAACAACAGTATCATTTTTCTTCCCTCCTTTGTTCTTAAGCTTCTGCAGCTTACTGACATCAAAAGCTCCAACATTGACACTAGCATTTTCTTTACCGTTACCAATAGCTAATCCCCTAGAACCATCAGTTTCACTATGATGGCCATTAGAGTGTCCATTCTCTAACTTATTATGACCTGCCCTATTATCATCATCATCATCATCATCATCACTGCCACCTTTAGCCTCGCTTTTTTTCTTGTTTCCTCCGTCAGCCCCACCCTTCTTCACATGTCCCTGTTTCTTAGAATCATTCACAGGCCTACCCACCTGCTTCGATTTCTTCAAATCCTCAGTCCTAGCCTCTGCCTCTTTCCTCAGCTGCCTAAAAGTTTCGTCGAAATCATTATAATCTATTCGCTTGGGATCGTATATCTCACAGAATTCACGCTTCACCATGGAAAGCAGTTCATCCACATACAGCAGCCGGAGTATCCGCTGATATACGGCGACAAACACAAGGCCAAGTTCGTTGTGGAAGGTCCATTTGAGGGTATAGGCAGCACCCGGAGCATCATAGTTATACGAGTTGGAGCCAGATCGCTCCTCCAGAAGGCAGAACCTAATGAGGGTGTCAATTGGTGATCCCTTGAGAGCGTTTCCAAGCTCTTTACACGTCCATAGGATCAATCCTCCTCTAGTAAATATGAGCAACTGCTCCAACATCCTTCAGCCTTCCCTGAATGCTCTGGAGGTATTAAAAAAAAAAAGGAACAAAATAAGATAGGAGACAAGAACAGAAGACCACCGATGATGATCATCTACACACAAATGAACAAATGCATGTATCAATCAGAAGAAAAGCCTCAAAATTGATTAAGAAAAATCCAGAAGAATCGGCTCAGGATTATATTTCATCAATCAGAAATTGTAATGTAAAGCTGGAGATAAAGCCTCGATTTCCTACCGCCGGAATGAATTCAGAACAATATAAAGGGTTTATCAAATCCCAGAAGGAGAACTCCACAAACAAGCAATTATCGTAAAGGGATCGTCTTAAATCGGTTCTGGTTCAAAAATTCGATATCCGATCTATGAAAATTTATGAACTTGCAAAGATCGACCCAGAAAAGGATAAAGAGGAATTGTCAGATAGCCAGGAAATCAAACAACTATACCTGGTGCCGTTTTTTCCTTCGATTGCGATGGCGACTGTAGAGCAAAATGAAAAAGGGAAAAAGAAAATTTTATGGAGTGAAAGAAGAAGCAGGAATCCGGATCTGAATTTTATGTTGTATTATGGCATCTTGGTCCTGGGCTTTGACTTCAGGCGAGGTTATAATTGGACAGTAAATGAAACCACGCCCGCCACACTCCAATAAGGCTTCCGGCCCAAGCGGATTAGCCTTGGAGAGTTTAGGCCGGCGGCATGGACCTGAATAAGACAAATGGGTTAAGGGTCAAGAAAACTACCAAAGAGTACTCAACTACTCATCAAATCAAATCAAATCCACTTATTAGTATTACTCACGTAAACCTCACTGTCCTCGGAGAGTCTCACATGGGTTTGACCACCGCAAAACATATCATCATCCGGTGTCAAACTAGAGTATGAGACTTCTCTTACTCTTATCGCTTTAATTTATTTAATGGTGAAGTATGACTAATCGTCAAACAAAAACGTGAAAGGTTTAATCAAATACACAATGCTTATAAACATATTCTTCAACTATCATGAAATCTCATAAAAATCCTCATAAGAAGTCTCTTCATTTCTAAAACTCCAAATTCTTCTTTTAAATAACTCAAAAAATTTGTCAAAACTATTAACCATAAATTGAAAAATAATGTTCCCCTTTTTCCTATTTAATTTAACATACATCCATGACTCTAGTTCTATTTCTCAATTTTCTAACGTACATCCATGACTCTAGTTACAAAAAAAAAAAATCAAATTAAATAAAAAGCAGCGTACAGTACTCTAATTAATTAAAACAGACTATATATTTTTATAATGAGTAAATTGACTCTAAAAATCTCAATATAAATTCTGCATAATGAAACCACTATCTAGTTTCTATAAAAATTATCGAATCTAACTAAATAGCTCAAATAGCATTTTAATCAATTAAATACGTTGTTTTACCAATTTTTGAAATTAGTAATACAACCCAAAAGTTCTCAAATTAATAACCAAATATCCTACGAATTTTCTCCAATTATAAATTATCCAAATATCCCAGTGCTCGGAACTGACCCCTGAGCAAAAGAGCAGTCTTGTGGCTCTGTTGAAGAAGTACGCCCGAGCCATGGCGTGGAAGATCATGAATATCAGAGACATTAGCCCATCCTTCTGCTCCCACAGAATTCTGATGGAGGATGAGGTTAAGCCAGTCCAGCAGCCGCAGCGGAGGTTGACTCCTAAATTGGAGGCAGTGGTCAGGGCAGAGATTGTGAAGTTGATGGATGCAGGGATCATCTTCGCTATATATGATAGCAAGTTGGTCATCCCCACTCAAGTGGTTCCGAAGAAAGGCGGGATGAATGTGGTCGCGAACGAGAAGAACGAGTGTATCCTGATGTGGACGGTGACTGGATGGCGTGTATGCATTGAGTAGAGACGATCAGCAAGCTAACTCCTCCTATTTTCTGGGTCATGCAGGTTTCTACCGATGCTTCATCAAATATTTCTTGAAGATAACCTTGCCATTGACCAAGCTGCTAGAGAAAGACGCACCATTCCACTTAACTCCAAAGTGCACAGCTGCGTTCGAGACATTGAAGGAGAAGCTTACCCATGCACCCATCATGGTGACTCCGGATTGATTTCTTCCATTTGAACTGATGTGCGATGTGAGTGATTACGCGGTCGAAGTTGTTCTTGATCAAAGACGCGCTAAGCATTTCCAGTCTATCTACTATTAGTCGAAGACTTTGAACGATGCCCAGGAGAACTACACCACAATAGAAAAGAAGTTGCTTGCAGTGGTGTATGATTTCAACAAGTTTCGACCGTACCTGGTGCTCTCTCATGTCGTGGTATATACAGACTACTCTGCCATCCACTACTTGATGACCAAGGCCAACGCTAAGCCTCGACACATCCACTGGATCCTGCTGCAGGAGTTGTTATCGAGATCCGAGACAAGAAAGGAGTCGAAAACATTGTTGCAGATCATCTTTCACTGCTGGAAGCCTCTCCGGTGGACAACTTCATGGAAGAGATCAATGACTCTTTCCCGGATGAACGATTGTTGGCGCTGTGCTTGGTGGAGAGTGTCACCCCTTGGTACTCTCATCTTGCCAATTATCTAGTGGGCAAGCAGTTACCTAAGGGGATGGCTACTCAAGCTAAGCGCAAATTCTTCTCCAACCTTAAGTTCTATTTCTGGGAGGATCCATACCTCTTTTGGATCGGAGCAGCTAGCGAGATTCAACGATGTGTGATGGAGCATGAGATGGGAGACATCTTGTGTCACTGTCACGAGGGACCAACTGGCGGTCATCATAAAGGAAACCGCACGACGCGGAAGGTGCTGCAGTCGGGCTTCTACTGGCCCACGCTCTTCAATGGTTCTGATACATTCGCATGCCAGTGCGATCGCTATCAGCGGTCAAGTAACATCTCTGTTTGTGATGAGATGCCCCAGAAGTCATTTGTGACTTGTGAGATTTTTTATTTCTGGGGCATCGACTTCATGGGTCATTTTCCTCCTTCATTCAGTAATCTCTATATCTTGGTTGATGTGGACTACGTCTCGAGGTGGACAGAAGCTCAAGCCATGCCCACCAATGATGCATGACATGTCTACTCATTTCTTAACCAACTCTTTCCCGGTTTGGGACACCTCGAGCCATCATTACTAATAGAGGCTCAAGGGAAATTCACTAATATCCTCTCTCGCTATTATGTCAAGCACAAGGTGTTGGTGGCTTACCATCCCCAAAACAAATGGTCAAGCCGAGCTGACGAACTGGGAACTAAAATGGATCATTGAAAAGACGGTGGATCAATCCTACAAGGATTGGTCCAGCAAGTTTGATGATGCTCTGTGGGCGTATAGGACAGCCTACAAGACGTCGATTCGTACTTCTCCATATCGTTTTGTCACCTGTCCGTCGACTAGAGCACAAGGCCTTCTAGGACTTTAATTTGTTAAACCTTGATTTGAGTCTTGCAGGTACCGAGCGGAAAATGCAGCTGGTGGAGCTGGAAGAGTGGAGTTATCACGCCTATGAGAACACCATACTGTAAGGAGCAACCAAGCGTCTCCACAATGGTCGTATTCTTCTATACAACTCCCACCTGCGACTCTTTCTGGGAAAGCTGTGCTCCCGGTGGTCTGGACCATTCATGGTCACTCAGTTGTTTCCCTATGGCACCATCGAGATTGCAAATCCGCAGAATGAGCCCTTTAAGGTGAATGGGCATCGCCTCAAGTTGTACATGGGAGGCGATGTCGAACAAGCAGAGATGGTGGTCGATCTTGCAGACCCTTATTTTTGCCATCTGCATCCAACAACACGATGGTGAAGAAGCGCTTGTGGGGAGGCAACCCCACCTCGGTTTGCATTTTCTTCCCTTTCTCTTTGTTTTTGTGATTTTGTGAGTGATGGGTGCCAAGTGTTGTGTTTTGTGTTTTTGTTTCGGTGTGTTGAACTAGATAATTTGTGTGTTTTGTTTTTCTTTTCTTCTTTTTGAAGCCATGGGACTGACAACTATTATCGCAACTCTTACCTAGTGTGAGTGGTTGTGTTTTGTCTTGCATTCGTTCTCAGAATCGGGTCCTTCTTCCATTCTACACATGATGGCTGGTCTCATCTCAATTCCAATGCAGTCCATTTTTTCCGGTAACTGACTCGCTAAAACACAACTCCTAACAATGGCCAAGTGTTACCAATGAAAGGGACTGCAGTATAGTGGCACAAGTAATAAATATTGAATCCACGGGTCTCTAGAGTTACTATTACTCAGCTTCAGTTCATTATCTAGCAAACCAGACTAATGATTGATTTACTAAACTACTCTATAAGCTAAACTAGATAAAACTACTAATTACATGTTGGGCACTCACTTAGGTATGATTCCCCTACCTCCTCAATTATATCCAAGTTATAATTCCTTTTGGTTGCTTTACTGCTGATCAAACTGCGCAAGATCCGAAAAAAGCTTGGAACCTTTTAAGCTGACCAAGCCCTCTTAGACAGAGTACCCGGCAGGCGACTAGCCTTCACCGGGATAGACTGCTAAGGCGATTCGCACAGATCTCCACTGCTTGGAACAAATTCCAGTACAAAGCAGTGAATTGACTGAATCTCGTACAATCAGTTCACTCCTATCAATTGAAGAAGCTCTGTCAACCTAATCAGATTCTATCTATCATAGGTTAAAGCAGAAATCAATAGTATGTGATCAAGATCCAATTGAGTGAACAATACATGCCTCAATAGATTATAATCAAACAATATAGCATCCAAAGATTCAAACAACCAAGATCCTAACACATGGTACTAGGATTCCTCAAAACCTAAGTGAAGTGAAGTTACTCTATAGAGAAAAGAGAAAATGCAGAAATCTGATCTAGATCTTCAATCTCCATCTCCAAGCTTGATTCCCGAGCTCCAATGGCAAATAAATCAACCAAAATAGCTCCAAGAATGCTCCCAAGTCTCTCTCTCTAGGGTTCATCCTTTGGGTGTTTGGGAACCAAAACCCAGCTCTCCCCCACAAAAATTGCAGAAAATAGACTTATACCTGAGCAGGGGGCAGAAACATGGTCGGGAACACGATCGTGTTTAGTCTTGCCCGTGTTTAGTCCCGCCCGTGTTTTGAATCACTTCAGCAGTGTTCACAAGAGAGGTTTGGAGAGCCTGCCTGTGTTTCTTCATCTGAGCCTATTCCACTGCCTTTGATGCTTCGTTTCTCCCTCGTCCGGACTCTGAATCACTCGTCGTTTGATCCCAGACGCTTGTATTCTCATACTATTTCTTTTCATGATAAGCTTAAATGATTATTTTTCCATAAAATTAGGTAGAAATCCATTCTTCTTCAGGTCATGCCCGAGTTTCTTCTCCCAAATTGTCAATTAATCTCTGATTGACTTGAAACTTGTGCCTATGCTTCACTTTACATGCTGGGACCTGAAATGTGACAGGAATACAAACTAGCGTAAAATAGGCCAAGAAATCATAAAGTCAAGCCAAAAATATCAAGAAACGAGGGTGCAAACTTGTGCAAATACAATGTTATCAAATTCCCCCACACTTAACCGTTTGTTTGTCCCCAAGCAAACCTCACTCAAACCAATGCAACTCTCCAGACATCCATAACAACATACAACCCTGATCGTTGGTAGAGGGCTTCCTAGATCAATTAGCAACTTATGAGGTCAAGCAACATACAAGACACCGCCTAACTTCTTCGACGAGTTAGGGTCATGCCAAGTAGTGATCGGAGGACAAATGATTCGTGGACAAAAGGACTCTCAAAAACAGAAAATCATGGGCTCAACTTTTTAGGTGCTCTTTATTTCTTTAAAGATGGTTTGAACCCCCTTTCTTATTTCTTTTCATTTTCTTGGTTCTTTTTTTTCATTTTTTTTCTTTTTGCAAGGGTTCCAACCTATTATTTCCAAAATGGGGCTCCCATACAACAAAGATTTTGTGAGAGCCCAGCTCTTACCGGCCATGCGGGGAGCAGATGTCTCAAGCCTCGTGCGGGGAAAGAAATGTAAGGGGGCTTGAGGTAGTAGGTGGAAATTGGGAACGGATTCCCGTCTCCCCTTACACACTTTTACCGATTTCCACATGGGAGACATTGTTTTAAAAAACACAATTTAGAGCACCTTTTTCGTAACATGATACAGGAGTCCATGACAGGTAAAGAGTAAATGATACCACACGATTCAAATGTCCTAAGATCACTTATTCTCACGATCAACTAGCACAATATGAAGAAGAAAGGAAACTTCTTAATGCATCAACATCCTCCATAGTGCTACACTACCTCCCTAGGTTGCATATTACTATAAAGACTGTCAATTCAAAGCATACTGAATAGGCAATTTGCAAGGAGACAAGTACTTGGAGCTCTCAAATTTTAAAATTTGGAAAGTGGACTAGGCTCCAAGCATGCACATACAACCAAACATTCACACACAAACATAATGGAATACCCCCCCCCCCCCCCCACACACACACACTTAAGCACGACATTGTCCTCAATGCATAAAATATAAGGAGGGTAGAACAAAGTTACCAGATCAAGTGTGAATGATGGTGGACGGGGCAGGCGGTACATTCCAGGAGGAAGAGAGAGCAGTCGGAACATAAACATTACCCAAAATCTCACAAAGTTTGAGTTATTGACTCTAAAATCAAAGAACAAAACCGACTAAACCGAAGAGAAATAGAGAAAGAAATGCAAACCGAGTGGTTGGGTTGCCTCCCAACAAGCGCTTCTTTCACGTAGTGAGCCAGACGGTGGCTCCTAATCTTCGGTCCACCCCAAAACCTCCTTGAAGTTGAGGTTCTCGTTGATGAGGTGGAGTCTCAAGTCACGAGCAGGTGTTATGATAGGTGATGAAGATGGCTCGTTCTCTTGAGGAATACGACGTCTCCACACTCGAGACCTCTCCTTCGCTTCTTCTCTTGTCTCATTACCCCAAACTAGATATGACAATATCGATTGACCACCATCGCGTCTACCAAGAGAGACCGATGCCGATATGGCCTTGGTCTGGCAAAGAGACACTGCAAACGGGTCCTTGCCAAGCAGCTCCTTGAAGTTTGGTGGAGATATCACATGTAACTCATGGCCGATGCAAGCCTCTTCCACCTCAACTTCTTCCTCAGCCTATACTACAGTTGCTTCTTCAACCCCCCTTCCTTCTTCAATATTTGGTATCTCCACTTGGAAAATATCAACAACTCCTTCTACTTCACTTCCTTCATCCTTCACAACTTCTTCCCTCACCCTTCCTCGCTCTTCTTCTTCTAGCACGAATTGGAGAGCAAGTCGCCAATCTATTTCTTTGATGAGATCATCTTGCATCTCCTCACTTATGCCCACCTCTTCAAAGCTCGGTGTGGGATGTGGAAAGGTGTGGTCGGCTACAACAGGACATTCTTAATCATAATCATCACAAGAGCTCTTCGTGACAACTATTGTCTGCTCCACAATGTCCTCGTGACCTTTTTCATCCTCATCCTCTTTTTGTATAGTAGCATAAAGGTTTTCTTGAGCAAGTCGTGCACAAGCTTGCTCAATGACCTCAAGGTTCTTCTTAATGCTCTTGAGGGTCTCCTCTGTTTCACGGTTGGATAACTTAATTTGGGAAATGGTCGGGATAGGAAGATCCATCTTGGGAAGGATCTCTTATGTATTCGAGCAATCTGTTCCACGAGAAGTCTCAAGTGATAGTTTGGATCTGGATGTGGAAGGAATTCTTCTTGATAAGGAGATTGTTCTTGAAATGCATAGGGGTCTGATTGTTCTTCGTAGTAGGGGGTTGGTACTGAAACCCAAATCCATATTTTCTCCTCCTTTGTTAATCTAGGAAGTCTCGGGGTAATACCACTCAGATGGTGGTTGATACCCCCAATGGTTGGAGAAGCCATGAGAATCCATGTTTCAGATCTGCACCAATAAAAACAAAACACCCAAGTGAAAAGCAATGGTGGAAAAGAAAAGAAAAACGCTAAAGTAACAAACTTCAACCTTTCCTAATAATCTAGAAATTTCCCCGGCAATGGCGCCAAAAACTTGACTCACTAAAACACAACTTCTAACAATGGCCAAGTGTAACCAATGAAAGGGAATGCAATATATTGGCACAAGTAATAAATATCGAATCCACGAGTCTCTAGAGTTACTATTACTCAGCTTCAGTTCATTATCAAGCAAACAAGACTAATGATTGATTTACTAAACTACTCTATAAGCTAAACTAGATAAAACTACTAATTACAGGTTGGGAACTCATTTAGTTATGACTCCCCATAGCTCCTCAATTATATCCAAGTTATAATTCTTTTTGGTTGCTTTACTGCTGATTAAACTGCGGAAGATCCGAAAATAGCTTTGAATCTCTTAATTTGTCCAAGCCCTCTTAGACAGAGTACTCGACAGGCGACTAGCCTTCACTGGGATAGACTGCTAAGGCAATTCGCATATATCTCCACTACATGGAATGAATTCTAGTACAAAGCAATGAATTGTCTGACTCTCGTACAATCATTCACTCCTACAATTGAAGAAGCTCTATCAACCTAATCAGATTCTATCTATCATAGGTTAAAGCAGAAATCAATAGTATGTGATCAAGATCCAATTGACTGAACAATACATGCCTCAATAGATTATAACCAAACAATATAGCATCCAAAGATTCAAACAACCAAACAATACGACGTTATCAGTAACATTGTTCCCCCTTATCTTTCTCTCATCTCCGTTGAGGGCAATGTCGATCTTAAGTGTGGGGGTGCTTATATTTGACTGCTTAGATGTGTTTGTGTGCTTGGAGCCTAGTTCACTGTCCAAATTTTGGTTTGAGGGCTCCAAGTACGTGTTCCTCGCAATCACCTGCTCAATATGCTTCTAGGAATTGCCATTTGAATCCACCTCGTTGTGTATTATCCGATCCGTAGTAGCATGGGGCGAGGCATGTGTATATACTTCTGACCCGTTTGCCCCGTCCCGCCCCGTTCTTGGCCCATTCTATATTAGTTTCTAACATTATCTATTCATCTTTCTCATATTTTGACATTTTCAACTAGTTAGACTTGATCTTTCAACTAGTTGGACTAAATTACCCACTCTATTATCACTATTTTCCATTTATAAAGGATTTTCCCTTTTTTCGTAAAAACTAAAATTTTGCATGTGGGAAGAAAGTTCTGGCCCAATATTTTAGTGAAACAAAAAATTTAGTGACGTAATTAACCCACAAAGAAATATGAGGGGAGAAGTGTAATTTTTTGATTTCTTACTCCCACTACATTCTCCATTACTCTATCTAGTATCCACTTTAAATAAAATACACAACAAATAACTTGGCATCCCTCTTCCTCTTTGTGTTATCGCTTCTCTCCATCTCTTAGGTGATCCGGAAGATTCTCGCACTCAATTCCAACTGCGACGATGTCGAGACCGCTTTAAACCAATGGGTTTGCCGCTTCGCTTGTCAAAATTTCTCTTATCTCACCAAGTAAATAAGTTTTTGGTTTGCATTTGGAGTCTAGACGTGGCTAGTGGAGATGATTTTGCCATCTTTTCTTGTTTCTTTGTGGTTTTTTCATTAGGAGATAATGCAAAAGGATCACTTGAGCAGTCAGTTGGTTTTTAGTTGGATGAAGAATCAACAGATTTGCTGTGCTTGTGCTGAAATCTATAGTAGGAAGATCATATTGTCTGCTCGCCATGGTCAGATGGATCATACTCAATTTGTTCTTCCAAATGTAGAAATAGAGGTTTAGAGTTATTTTGGTTTGGATTACTGGATAGTGGCTCACGATATGATACAGTTAAATGCATTTTATCAAGGTTCAGACCATGCCAGACCGCTCAATAAAGAGGAGACTGTATGCCAGACCAGATCGTGATTCTTGTCTCACGGTTCAGACGAAACTATGAGGTCTGGTCTGAAGTGCAGTTTCCCATACGATTTGGTCTGGATTCCCAGTCCTATTGTTCAATCATCTGCTCATATCACCTATCCCCTACTCGATCAACGACCTACTGTCACTTATATCGTTCGGATAAGCTAGTTTGGGTTTCACAACATATTATCCATCCTTTATCTAAACAAACATTGTTAGTTTGTTTGGTTATCGGTTAAAATCAATTTTTGTGTACCATTAAGCATATTTTTTTGTTAGTTCGTTAATCATTTAATCGAGAACTGGAGTATATGCTAATTTTTCCATTAGCCGCTTAGTAAGTGATTCGCAAAGGTTAGTCCAAAATAATTGACCGGTTATCTTTTTTTTCAAATCCTGCTGAGTGGAACTCTTCGCTTTACCACCATTGTCACCTCCAATGCGCAAATCTAGAAAATGAGCTTGATTTTGGCTCTACATCGCCAACTTTACACAGACGGATATCAAATTCCGCTACGATTTATGGCTCAAGCTCAAGTTAATGAAGGATAAAGAAGACAAGGTCAAACAATGGTTCAACCTGACTACAACATTCTCAATCGACGACCAAGTATAATCGAAGACTGGGTGTAGCATAGGGTAAGCAAGCAATAAAATTGATCGTACAACGGAGATCTAAGCTTACCTTACTTCAGGTTTAGGGTTCGTTATCTAGCCAACCTAGGATAGTGATTAAGAAGACTAAACTAAATAACCTAGCTAACCACTAACCTAGCTAATTACAGGATGAGAGCTCTCTTAGATTTGAATCCCCTTAGTTCCGTCATTTGATCGATGTTGAGTACCGTCCTAGCCCGATCGACTCATTACCCTACCGTTAGGCGGTTAACTCCCTCGGGACGGACCTGGAACAGCGAAGTGATGGAGAGGTGGCGCTCTATTCAACCAAGGGCAAACCTATATCATAGGATATCTATCCAATCGACTCCCTCGGAGATTACCCGGAATATATAGGCAGAGGAGCGAGTTGTCTCCCCTAGGCCCAAAGCTCAATTGACATGATAATGAAACCAAACTCACGCAATTAATGAAAAACCATCCAACATTTAGATAAATTCATCAATCAGACATGAAATCTGTCACATACACCAACACAAACCCAAAAGCTAGAACCAGGGGTTCATCAACCTAAGAGAAGAGGGTTAGTTCATAGAGGGGAGAGAGATTACAAAACAAAGCACAAACTCCTTCATCTTCGTCTTCTAGGGGTTGATCTTCAAGCTTTAATGGCGGGTGACAACCTCCAAGCAAGCTCAAAGGACACTCTAAATCTTTCTCTCTCTAGAAGTGCCCCTTTGGGGTTTTAGGTAGGAATCCTAGAAGGGAATCCAGAAATTCCAAACCATTGCCAAGCTCTCTCTCTCTCTCTCTCTCTCTCTCTCTCTCTCTCTCTCTCTCTTTATTTATTCTACTGGAGCGCCAACTTTATGGTCTGGATGTAACAGTCGTGACATCAGACGCTTACCAAGTCAAACGATCATAAAATAAGGGTTAAAATATGTGTAAATAGGCTCAAATCAAACAACAAAGTCAAAGAGTCAATGTTGTATATGAAAAAAAAGAGAAGAAAATGCAATGCAAAGCATGCGATAGATCCACACTTAGCGAGGCAGTGAATGGAGGAGAAACCGACCTAGTGTAACTGTCGAGCCATGGGATTTCGATGTAGAAGTGGGTTAAGATTCGGTTGGTGGCATAGTCTTTGGAGAGCAATAGGATTAGTGATTTGGGCTTGAATTGTTGCACCTGTTGGACTAAGAAAGAAAACAAAGAGAGGAAGGAGAAGAGTGATGAGTGCAAATTGGTGAAGGAAGTCATTGATGAATGAAATTGAGGCTCGGTCTTTGCTATCTTTCCTCGAGCAGAAGCCATATGATCTTTACATCCCAACCCTGATGCCTACAATTCAATCGCATAGTGAGTGGTCGTTTTTGCGCCTTTCAATTTTAGGGTTTACAATGAGAAGAAATTGGAAAAAGATGAAGAAGGTCGATGCATGAAGGAGATGTTTATTCAAAGTTTATTTGGTAGGGACGTATTCCTTTTTTTTATTTTTGAGAAAGGGACGTATTCCTTTGGGGGGAGAGAAATAGAGATATTTATACTTAAATAAGGGTACCTATCGGTTAACTAATTATCAGTTACACCAACAACCATTTAAACCTAGCGGGGATTAGGTGCTAACCCTTATAGGGGTTAGCGCCGTGATAACTAGCAAAAGTCACTACGGATTATTATAAAATCAATACAACATCTAAGCTAAATCACTACTAATTCAAACTAGTAGTAGTTTTTCCCTTGGTTAGGACGGTGCTAACTATTGTTCAATTAGCACCGTAACCCCTCCCAGCGGCTAATTGTTTGGAAGTTGAGAATATCTTTTATAATCGGTCAATTGTTTAGGCATTGAGAAGTGAGCAAAGATGAACATTCTTAATACGGCATGATGGGGATATGGAAAGAGAGTTGCTACTTTGAGTGGGGTGGGCATTCAGTCGGTTCGGTTTTGACCGAACCGAAATTATGAATACCAGGTCCCCGAATTTTCCCAAACCTCAAACCGAATTCGAATCGAATTATAATTCGGTTCGGTCGGTTTAAACCGAACTATAATTCGGTTCGGTTTTCACACAAAACCGAATTTATGAAGCTACTTGTATTTTCTCACTTTTAAATTATTTTTCACCCCTAATATAAACAATAAATATCAATTATATGCAGCATCAATGATAAAACCAAACTTTTCAACACATAAGTCATAAAACATTTCAAATATTTAAGTCTAAAAACAACTACAAACATAAAAATCCACCATTTGGAGCTTGCAATTATAGTATTTCGGTTTTTCGGTCGGAAATTCGAAAATTCGGTTAGGTTGAAAGAATCCTGATTTCCGAACTATCCATATTTTCCTTCCGAATTCCGAACCGAATAGCATTAATTCGGTTTCGGTTCGGTTCGGATTTACCGAACCGTTTGCCCATCCCTATTTGAGCCTACCGCTTGTGCCGCGCGCAATTAGCCAGTTCCGGAGGCAGCTTTGGAAAAATCAAACCACTCTAGAGCTAGCCCCGAGTTGAGTTGAGAAAATTGCTAATCCCTTTCATTCCAATATCCAACACTTAATCCTTTCTATCCGTTAATAAACAAAAAAAAAAAAAAAGCTTTCAATAGTACCAAATGGCAGTTTTGCCAATAATGCAACTCCGTCACCGAAAAGAGTAGAGAATTCTGCATATCAACCCCAACATGCCAATGACATTGTCCTTGTTACACCCACTACATTCATTTAATACTAGTGGTTCCAATCAATATTCAGGGGTTCAACGACACCTATTCATTCCTTGGCTATTCGACAATTACCGTATCTATAGATAGAAGAACTCCTCTGCTGCCTCCAACAACCTTTCTTTTCATTTTCTGCAAGCTGCTGAACCTGAAACGAGAAAGAAAAACAAGTATAACTGAGAACAACTCTCACCGCCAGATGGAACACAATAAAGGACGAAACACAGAACTGCGAAAGCTTACCCGGTTCACGTTGCCGTGTCGCCAGAAAAGAATGACGGTGCATTCCAGCTGAGGGAAGAAATTCTTTCTGGAAATAAAAAGGGGGTACAAGGAACAGCAGCATGTATCATCTCATTCTCACATCTGTGGCTCAAAATAAAAACCCAGGCCACATTGTATCTCTCTGTCTGTGTTCAAAATTCTAAAATCCGATGCTAGTAATATGCCTTTGGGGAAGGAACAAATCACCATCCCAAGATGAGGGCATGTATCTCGGACCAACTAGAAACTGTGTACAGAGTCCCAGACAGGCTCTTGCCCATGGAGCAGCTTCCTTCTATACATTCTCTCTGCCTTTGCAGCACACCAGGGAACAATGGTACAAAAGAAACACCAAACCGACTCCCTACCGTCCTTAGGCTTGAGCTCGATCCAATAACAATTCCCACATCAGCCTGAAGCAGGCAGAGCAAGTCGCCCACTGAGTCCCCAATATAAACCGTGAAATTCTTATTATCATCTTTGTAGTTCTTCAATATGTGGTGGAAAGCTTCGACCTTGTCCATTGGAGACTCCACCTTCTTTACAATCTCTCCAGTGGAGATTGACTCTTGGAAAGTCAGCTCATTTGCATGAACACTGACAACACCAAGCCCCCCTGCTTGACAAAGAGAGAAGTTGAGAGAGAAAGGACAAAAAAAATAGAAATTCTGAAACAGTGAAGCAGTAACAGCTACTACTTACCTGATGAGAAAGCTGATCTAATGAGATCGCCACACCAACAATATGAGAGCACATGCACAGTTGAGTTCAGCTTATCGTTTCCATTAATTTTCTGGAAGAAATTACTGCAACCATCTTGAAGAATCAGTCGCTCGCCAGCTCGTTTTATGTCTTCGAGATTCAGACCTTTGAGGACTCCAGACTCAATCACTCTGGTGTTTGCTCTTCTTTCAAAATCTGAAAGTTGCTCAAGTGCTTTGCAAAGAGCTTCATAGTTGAACTCCACTGAAAAAAAATGCATTAGAAATTCAGAAAACTTGAGATAATTTTACTAAAGTTGATTGTAACTAAGAAGTCTCATTCAATAATGAAGCAAGATGTGAAAAAATTAACCTTTTTCAGGGGGCAAGACGCTTTCAATGCACTGTTCATATTCTTCTGTGTATTGCGTCGAGAGCAGTCCCCATGTGTTCCTGAGCTCAGCTGATGACATCCGTGCAATTTGATTCTCGGGTTGAGGCTGGTCAGATTTTGGTGCAGTTACAATAGCAATTTCAGCCAAGATTGCAGATGAATCAACAACGGTGCAAGTCAAATCAAAATCAGAAAATATGACAAGGCGGTCTCCATCATGGTTATGATCTTTTGCGAAAGGCACTACGGTGGGCTGATCAAGAGGCTGTGCATAGAAGAACTCTGCTTCATGTTTCATGCCTTGGTGATAAAGCTTTTCAATGATATCTAGCTCTTCTCCAGTCAAAGAGACACTGAGTTTATCCAGCAAGTCTTCTGTTTGGAAAGCGGATGCCTAGACTCAAAAGAAAAATGGTCCAGACATTGAGTTAAACATGGCTATCTGTCTAGTGAGCCCTCTCCATTTTTCCAACCAGAAATGTAGTGGGACTAAAGAAACTTACTTACCTGGAAACTACCACAAGAATAATTTTCGATCCACTTCTTATATGGGTGACTGCCATCTTTTAAATCCACTAGTGTTTGTAATTCCTTGCCGAGAAAGGCATAAAGTCGCATGCAAGGTGTCATGGCAGCGATAGTGTAAGCTGCAATCTTCGTTCTCTCAAAAGGCGTAGCCAGTTTACCAGGACCTTTTACACCTTCCACTTTTCCAGATGCAGTAGCCAACAGGAAATCTGTGTATTTGACAGTTGCAGAAGTTGCTATAACTTCTTTGGCAGGGTCAATACCCCAATCCTGCAAAACCCAATTTCGGGGCCATGTACAAGTAAGCATGAGTGCATGACAACGCCAACGTATCCACTTAGTCTTCTGTCAAACAATCGGAAATTTGTTTGTCGCCAAGAATTGAACAAGAAAGAGATTGATCAACTTTTCCAGATTATAGTCAGCCTTTGCAAGGAAAATGAGGAAACAAGAAACTGCTGTTGTGGGTTCGAACAAGATGATTAAAAAGGAAAAGTCATTCAAATGTGAAACGTGGCATTTTAAAGTCAAAATCTAGGAAGGGTGAAGAATATTAGCTCTTCACATCCGTATTCAACAAGTTATTTAAAGGTTAAGTTGACCTCAGATGATGAAGATTGGTAGCTGAAAATAGTGTCCAACTGACCATTACCAGAACAAATGAATTATGCATCTTGAGCTCCTCCAAAACAGCTTTTCTCAAGTCAGCGATTGCTAACTTTGCATCATCATCATCAGCACACTCTTCTGCTAATTCATACCTAACATTTAATAAACAACCATGATAAGCATCATAGCATAACTTTGTTGGCATAGAAAAAGAGGATGCAGCAAGACTAGTACTATCTGAATTTGTACTGTCATCCGCAGAATTCCAATTAACAAAACATGCCTCATGCATGCAATTACGTTTTCTCAATTAACAATAACGTAAAACCCTACTAATACTAGTTGAGAACTGATAAAAAGAAGAAAAAGAAAAGAAAATACTTTAAACCACATGCATTAGAAACAAAGACAACAATAAATTCCTGAATGAATTATGAAATCAAGGCATTCTCCTACGCCCAACCAAGAGAGAGCAGTTCTGCCAATTATTATTCTTCGAACTCCATTAAAATTTTTTTGCCAGCAATCCACCACAAGTACATTGGCAAGCCAAGTGCAGGCTTCTATTCTATATCATACACGGAAACAAATACCGTCCACAGGCAACGGTCAAGATCATCCCATTCAAACCTTACCCACGTTTTAGAGGCAGAGCAAAAATACCATAGCAGCATATAATAGCGGCTTCTTCCATGTATAACTCAAAATGCAGAAACTCAGATGCGAGCAGAAAGACTTAACTAGGGCGGTGCGGGAGGCAATAAGTTTCTTTCTTTGCGAAGATAGAGCATTAGCATAATGTAACGAAAGTACTCTTCATGTACCACACCAATATGGCATGAAGTTAATTGACCACATCTCAATCTCAGGCTTCTTTGTCCATCTTCTACCATGCCCACAAGCACCATTTCACGAATAGAGAACCAATTCCACACAAATTATCACATGCACGACTTCAATGCGTTTACCAGAGGAAATTCAATAAGATACCAGAACTTGTACACCTCCCCCATCCTATATTCCCTATATGCATAACCCTTCTCAACTCTATCTCCCTCACACTGACAAGGTGCATTTTCCTTTCCCGTGAATTGCCTCGGCAGAGAGACGACTAAGTTAATCCCTTAAAAGAAGGGCTAAAGATTGCAACCGTCATCATTTTACCCTTTCTCTTTTATTCCGCCAACAGAATAGGAAGCAATCAACCACAACTCAAATGCTCTTGGCTAATCCATGAAACAGCCATACGTATTCTCTCATACGACCGGAAACAGTCGCCAGAAATACAAGAACACGACGTGAAGGGGAACTTACGCTAGATTGCGAAGCAAAAATTAAAAGCAAGAGAGGACATACGCGTGGGCGAAGGCTTTGAGGAAGTGAGCGTCCTGAGCGATGTAGTGCCTGAAGGTGTCGGCCTTCAGATTGCCGGAGGCCAAAGAGACAAGAAAGGGAGTGTACATGGCGAAATGCAATTCCCGGCGGAATTTGATCCAGAGCTTAGCAGCAAGGCCGTGGTCGGCGGAGTTGCTGCCGAGACTGGAGGTGGTGGCGATGGATGCGGAGGAGGAGAGGAGCTTTGGAGGGATCGCCATTGTAGGGGGAGAATTCGAGAAGGATCGCGGGCGGAACGAGGCCGGGAGGAAGGATAGGAAGAGAGGAGTGGGTCGGCGGAGCGTGGAGGCGGCGGCGGAGGAAGGGTGGAAAAGTAGGGAGAAGAAGAGTGGGGTTTTGATTGGGTTTGGAAGAGCGAAAGAGGGGAGAAGTGGCCGCATCCAACAAACACGCAGATGCAGCAGCAAGCAAGCAGCGAAGAAAAGGGGAGAGAGAATTTGATTTGTTTTGCTGTGATTGTGAGTTGGCAAATGGCAATGCAGTTGGAAGAGAGAGAGAGAGAGAGGTAATATGATAAATTGTGAGAGAGACGGACGAGAAGAAAGAAATGGGATGGGGAAATGAGGGAATAGTTTGTTCCACCTTTGCCCTTCTCTTGTTCCGCTATTTCCTATTCTGCCACGTATCTTTTTATATTCGAATGGCATATGAATCATGGTTTCCAAAAGGGTAAATGCAATTTAATATCCAAACCTTTCATTTTAAACAATATAATATCCAAACTTTTTCGAAAACAATATCCAAATCGTCAACTTTCCGTTCGTTTGACCGTTAGTTGACACTTCAAAAAAGTTCAAAGTACGACGCTTCATCAATATCCATCGATATCTTCTCTGAAAAACCACCAACATATCGTGGTTCCAAACCTGAGAAGTCCATGACTCCACCATTATGGTATAGAATATCTAAATATTCAGTCATCTGCAATGCCAAAACAAGAAAACAAAGTTGTATTGTGACAATTTCCCCTAAACAAAGCTTTTTTGAAGTGTCAACCAACGGTCAAACGGACGAAAAGTTGACGATTTGGATATTAGATTGTTTTCGAAAAGATTTGGCTATTATATTGTTTAAAATGAAAGATTTGGATATTAAATTGTATTTACCCTTTCCAAAATGTATTGAAAGTCATAGTGAACTCATTTTTGACAAAGGTGTTTTGTCACATGACCGTAATCCAACAGTTTAGTACAGATAAAATATCATTTTTGGTATAGTAAAATATTTTTTTTTCTTAGTCATGTATTGGTAAAATTCGAAGTAAACTAAAACAGAACAAGTACTATCTCAATATTAGAAGATAAATTATTATGGGTCATCTAAATATTTAGACAATAGAGTTCCTCCTCGCACGGTCCTGAAATAGATGAGTTAATAGTGGGAAGAAATGCAAGAAGTCTTCAAGTGATCTTTTTACCACTCTTTTCTTGCCTTTACAAGACGAGGATCTGGACTGTGAATTTGGTGGGAGGTTCTCCTTATTTTTGTCTCTCTCCTCCAGTAAGCAAGCAACCATTATATCTATGAGAAATGAGAGATGAAGAGCGAGCGAGATATGATAAGGGATAGAAGAGAAAGATTTTGCAGTTGTTGGTAAGAATGTGGAGGGGTGCCATATTTTGGAGGGGAGGTGAGATTTGAGTTCTGTTCTTCGTTGGAGGGAAGAAGACTTGCTTTCTTTTTAGTTTTGGATTTGAAGTTTAATTTGAAATTTCAACTTTTCATGGTTTGAAATTGTGCACATTGAGTGCAAAATACAATACTCCTTGCATACTAAATTTCACATATACAACCTTCAATTTTCACACTTATTTGTTGGACCAAAGTCAGTTGATATTTTGCACTTTTACGGTTCAACCTAAAAAAACCAATCTGCACATCAAATTGCATTCTTTGTCTATACCATTCTGAATCGGGTTCAGTTTCTGGTTTTTTGGTTCGGTTGGATGGCCCGGTATGGTGTAATAATCCCTGATATAAACTAGTATAACAGACAGTTCACACTTTACTAGATAAGAAGAGAAGGAGGGGCTAGAAGGAAGGAGCCATCTCACCCATCAAGTCTTCTTCAATTTTTTTCCATGTTTCATCTTCCCTTCTTTATGAAGTAGTCCTCCAAGGTGCTAGGGGTCAAAGCCCCCAAATCCTATATTAGGTTTTAACTTAGGTGAATGAATTATGTTAGAATTTATGAATGGATGTATTTGTTCTAGTGATTATATGCTATATGTGCTTAATTATGCTTGGGTATGTCTCCCTACTCTTCTCTACTAGCCTATGATGAGCCAACGCTGGGTAGGAGTTTTAGAGTTAGACTGGGTAGCGTCAGCTGCAAATTAAGGCTAGATGAATGATCTTAAGGTATTGTATTGGACGAGGCAATCATACCCTTGCTACAAGAACACCTTCCTAGATGATGCTTTAGAGGATCACAAGCGTGTATTGATCCGTCTCTTTATTGTGCATGAAAGGTAGAACCTTTTGAAATGAGCTAAATTTGTAATTCCCCAAATACGTGATCCTTGACTGAGGTGACAATGGGTCTCGGGGGACGTACTCGGAGGCGTGGGATAACGACGAAGACCCACGAGATTTAGAGAGCTCGCGCACCATATTCGATAAACCCAACATTGTTAGTTATTTGCATGTTTGGCCTAGGATAGGACAAGGGAGTTACCCATAAGTACCTGCTTTGTATCCCTATTCTCCTCTACCAGTAGTTTTGATTAAAACCTCCAAAACAAACCCCAAAAATTGATCGATTAGATAACAATAAAGCGGGAAGTAAGCTAGGGTATCGAAACCCGTGGAATTTACTAAGGCTATAGGACTCTATCCCTTTGGATTCTTGCATTCACCGGATTGGCGAGCTCTGGAAGGTGAAGAATGGCCACCTGCAATCACGCAGAAGAGTTCTTTATGAAGGAATTGGGAAGAAAAGATCATCAAGAATGTTTTGATCAGACATCCATGAAAAACACTTCCAACAAACCGGAGTGGAAGATTATTCATAACATACTCTCCTGCACAGTTGCAACCAAGGAAAAAAGTGCATGCAACCTAACAAAGCGAGACCTCAACCTCCTACGTTCCATGTTCACCGAACCTCACCTACACCTTAGATTGGTGATTCTCAAGACCATTTACAAGAATATAACCAACTTGAAGGACAAGACCATCCATGGAGGAGTCTTTGTCACTAGGCTTGTAAGACATTTTGGAATTGATTTAGATGCAAGCAACTGTACGGTAATGAGATGAAGTCAACTACTCACGGTAGATCATCTTTCCATCTGTCAACTTACCAAAGTTGTCAGAGGGAGAAAAAGAGTAAAGGGAATAACATCAAGGGCACTTCATTCTCAACATCAAGACGACCCACCTCCTATACCGAACGAAGGTGCACCATGCTTCGGGTATCATGCATCTCAAATAATCACTCTCAACGAACAAAATGCCAAACTAATCGAGCAGAACACTCAACTTCTCGACAATCAAAGAGAAGTTATGTTTCTCTTAAGGCGTGAGAGGAAGGCTAGGAGACATGTTTGAGGAGCCCTCCACATGATCATGAAGGAGATGCAGATGGACCCCAGCAAGGTGGAGCAAGCATTCCCTCTCTCGCCGCCATCTGAGGGTGATGATCTATTTCCGTGAATGAAAGCAACATTGACGATTACATCGAGCAGGATTGAGTACTAGGCATCTAGGAGCTATGTTTCTATCTTTTATTTTCTTCACTTTTCTTTCATTTAAACTTAAACCATGTCTAATTATTGCTTTTCATTTTCTTTATTTTGTTTTTGTACTTTGAATATTAAATTCGTACTAGTAGTAGACTTAATTATATTATATTATACAGGCAAAATACAGTTGTATATCCACAACTATCAGGTTTGTGACAAATATATCCACAACTATCGAAATACACGAAATATCCAAAAATCGAAAGATTGTGTGACAAATCTATCCACTTCCGTCTAAAACTATAACGGCGTGTCAGACGGCGTTAAATTGACTAATGAAATGCTGAATCAATGCCATCTCACCTACCACATAAGCCAAAAAACAACCAAACTTTACACGTAGATACCAAATAGGCTAGTTGAATAAAGGCAAAATACACCTGTATATCCACAACTATCAGGTTTGTGACATATATATCCACCACTATCAGGTTTGTGACAAATATATCCACAACTATCGAAATACACGAAATATCCATTTCCGTCCACTCCGTTAACTCCATCAGTTAACTTGATGACTGGACAAACGGTGGATGCTTAGTTGGCGTGTTTCTGACCCCACTGAATGACGTGGATTAAAAGAGAGAAAAAATAAAAACCACAGACGACGAGACTAAAAATCCAACCAAGAAACACGCTCGATAACCACTGATCCTCCTCTGATCGACACCTTCACCCCGAAATAACCCTACCCCAAGCCCAGATTTTGATTCCAACCACAATCACCAACCATTGCCTCCCTTTTACTCGGACGGCTTCCATGCAGTCGGTGCCATGGTGATACCAAGCTTGAAAATCAAACAAAAAAAGCTTGAATCTAACCAAATCGCCAACTTGCCCGAATCCGAAAACTCTATAAATAGGAGACACCTTCCCCCTTGCAAAAGAGAGCTGATTTTGATTGAAGTTTCTTGTTTGGAGAGAGAAAGTAGAGAGAGAAGTTGAAGGAAGGATGAGCTAGAAGGAATGAGCCATCTCCCCCATCAAGTCTTCTTCAATTTCTTCTATGTTTCTTCTTCCCTCCTTTATGGAGAAGTTAGAACCCCAAAAACCCTAGATTAGGTTTTATAAGGTAGATGAATGAATTATGCTAGAATTTATGAATGGATGTGTTTGTTATAATGATTATATCCTTCATTTATGCTTAATTATACTTGGGTAAGTCGTACTCTTCTCTTCTAGCGTATGATGAGCCAACATTGGGTAGCAGTATTACAGTTAGATTGGGTAGTGGAAACCGGCAGATTAAGGGTAGATGAATGATCTTAGGGTCTTGTAGTGGACGAGGTGATCGTACCCCTGCACAAGAACGTCTTCCTAGACGATGCTAAATTCGTAATTCCCCATATACGTGAACCTTGACCGAGGTGACAATGGATCTTGGGTGGACGTACTCGGAGGCGTGAGATAACGACGAAGGCCCACAAAATTAGAGAGCTCACACGCCATATCTGATAAACGTAACATAGTTAGTCATTTGCATGTTAGACCTAGGATAAGGTGAGGGAGCTACCCTAAAGTACTTGCTTTGTATCCATGTTCTCGTCTACCAGTACTTTCAATTAAAATTTCAAAAACAAACCCATAATCGATCGATTAGATAACAATAGAGAGGAAAGTAAGCTAGGGTATCGGAATCTGTGGAATACGACCTTGGTCACAACTATATAGCAACACCATTTCGAGTTAAATTTGGCTCGGAATGGGGTAGCTATTTAGACCGTGCAAACAAGTGACAATGACCCGCAGTAGTACAATCAATATGTATTAAGCCATTAAAAACCGTTAATAAATCAATGTCTCAAAACAAGAATATTACAAATAAAATATATAGAAAGGCTTTATGCATGAAGTACAAATTCCAACGTAGGTGATAAAAATAATAACATGTTTGTTCAAATAAAATAAAACTAGTTTCGAGCTATAACATTTGATCTTGAAGCAAACTTCCATTCCAGAGTGTTAAAATAACTTCAAATCTTAATCCTATTCATTCCTTGTTTGAAAATCCTAAAAGAAGGAGCAGCTAGAAGTAGCGGAGGGAGGTTTTTGGGTAATTAATTTTCCATTATTCTACCCATTAAATTTAGTGTGCTTTCTATTTTTATTTTATGGATAGTTATTTTTTTTCTCTCATATTCTACAAGGCCGGATCTAGTGACTAAGAGGGGTGCATATTCACTTTACTAACTCTCTCTCAATCCTTAGATCTGGACACATAATCTGACGGTTAAAAATTGGGAAGACTTTTTAATAACAAGGGTAGTTTGGGTATTATGGAAAATTATGAAATATACAAACCAGACTTACAAACAGTACAAACCATGCAAACATACGAACAATACAAAATAAATTGGCAAAACACACAAACATATTTACAAACAATACGAAACATATGAACTATACAAACTATACCGACAAACATTACAAAGCATACCAACAGTACAAAATGCCACTACTTACAATACAAAACAGTAAACTTGTAATACAAATCAATGAATATAAAGTATACAAACTAGACAAACATACATTACAAATTACAATGTATAACAATTAGTCATATGAACATTACAAACATAATAGATAAAAAAGACAAACTAAAATGATAAACGATACAAACCGAATTGATACAAATCACAAAACATGCTTACAAACATTAAAAAATCGTCCGACAAACATAACAAAACAGACAATGTCGCCGGAAAATCTCACATCACCGGAAAATCCTCTCCGGCGCCCCAGGAAAATTCGCCGATGACAAATCTCTCTCTCTCTCTCTCTCTCTCTCTCTCTCTCTCTCTCTCTCTCTCTCTCTCTCTCGGCAGCTTCATGGAGGGGAATATTTTCCCAAAAATGGGACCACCGCCGACAAAGGGACCGCCAGGGAGGAGATTGGGGAAGATTCCATGAGGCCGCCGGAGGTATCTCCCAGTAATTGATCGGGCTGGAACTGGATGTTCTGTTTATGTGGGCCGCAACAATCCTTGGGCCCGTTCAAGTCTGCACGTCAACGATAAGTTAGCCCGTTCCACAAAGGAAAGATAGAAAAAAATTGGCACTGCCTATTATACTCTTCCTATAAACGCTCATTGATAGGGCAAAAGCCTATGCCTTAATCCTATCTCGTAGTAAACCGGAAAGTCCGGGTATCGTCTCTCAGGGACTGGTACAACCTTAAGTTCTATCAATTTTGTATAGCAAACTATAGGTGAAAATGGTTTAATGAGATTATTAACTACTAGCAAACTAATTAAACTACTTAAGCAAAATAAAATGTTCGGGAGAAATTCAATGGAAGAAAGCTCTGGGAGAAACACCGGAATTCACTACCTATCATATCCAAATTAATTCACATATTCCAATCAATTTAATCCAACTCTCTACAGCCAGGATATCACTACCGTGCTAGCTATCCCTGTCGGGAATTACTACGTACTAAACAATTAAATCAAATCCTGCTGTCGTAGCTCAATGAGTTAATTATTTAGTCTGAAGACCGATTTCCTATTTAAGACCGCATAGCACCTTATTTAATCCACTGTCGCTTCGATAAGTTACTATGTCACATGAAATATGTTCAGTTATTAGGGTTTCACTGTCGCTAATAACCTAATTAACAACAAATCAATGTATTGGTGGCCAGTCAACACAAAGCATTAAGTAATTTCATACAATAGAGATTGGAAGAAAAGAATCATGAATCAATCCATCAAATCAAGAAATAGCTACATCTTCTAGTGTTTCCCCCAAAAATTGGGGTTTAGTTCATGACGAAAATAAAACAAACAATCATGTTCATAATCATCATATTAATCAAGGGAAAAAAATACTGATTTGCAATTATGCTCGGCGCACTGCTCGACAGCTCTCCGCCAAGCTTCTCTCTCCAGCCTTGCGCGGCGCCTCTCTTCCCTGGCGGCGCCCAACTGTCCCTTCTGCTTTCTTTTCTCCACTCCAAGAATTTCGCCCTCTCCAGAACAATAGTTTTTTTCCTCCCCCTTCCAAGACTTTCTTTTCCCTTCCAAATAATTCCCTTCTCCAAAAAGAATTTCCGTCCGCCCCAGCTAATTGCCTCTCTCTTCCCCTTGTAGCCGCCAAATCCACTTGGATTAATTCCCTGGCCCAAGTCCAAAGAATTCCCTTCCAATCCTTGTCCCCGTCCCAAATTAATTCCGTCCCAGGCCCTCTGCTTTTTCTTCCGTTCAAATATAATTCCCAGCCGCCTCGATTAATTGCTTCCATCAATTGGGCTTTGGCCCAATTACTTGTTGTGGAAGAAACATGGATTCAATTCCTCCCGCCATCTCCTGCTTCGGAAGTTATAGTGCTGCCATTTTATCTATCTTTTCATCTAAACACACACCAAAACTCTAACATAAAATAGTAATGGCTTTTCAACCATTACGGATTAATTCTCCCTAAAATAGCACCAATCGGCTTAAACATACCATGAGATAGTCACATAAAGCTCACGAATACGATATATTAAAGCCGATTATCACTCATGGAGCAGGAAATTTGAAATGGGAGAAGGGTTTTTTTTCCTTCATGCTATTAAATTATGTGTAGATTGTAGTAATTAGAACCCCACTTTTAGATCTGGAAGCAAGTAACTAGGGTTAATTGCAAGTTTGGTCACTGAGTTTACTAAAAAGTGTCATGTTTAGTCACTCAAAATATTTAATTCCAATGTTGGTCACTCGAATTAGTAAAACGGTCCATATTTAGTCACTCTCCGTTAGTGTCCATTAACACCGTCAATCAATTGCTGACATGGCTAACAGAAGTGTTGACTCAGCCAATTTTAACCCGCCACATCACTAGACCCGACCCGCCACATCACTAAATCCACCACCTCAATTTTACCAACACAGCCCTTCCAAACCCGTGACCAGATCTGACCGACTCTAGTTTCCTCCGCCTGGTTCCTTGACGATACAGATCCAAACTCGTGATTTGATAGCACAGCTACCTCATATCACTATCTCACCTTGTCCAGCTCCTTATGCTCCTTCGTTGAAATGAGAAAGGTAATATTGAATAAGGTTTCCTATACTCAAATCACCGATAGCTTTCGATTAAGCTTTCTTAGACTCTCGACATTTGTGGTCACTAGAATTTCTTCCAAGCACCAGGAGGAGGAAATTAAAGGATTTCCATTGCGGATCTCCATCGTCTTGGCGTCAATAACGCTAAGGCTCTCGTGGAGAAGGGGCTCGATGTTGATCTGCTTGAGCCAGCTGTTGATCTCTGACCCGCCGCCGTGGACGAGGATTGGGTGGAGGCCGACGCAGGAGACGACAACGGAGGCCTTCAACTTCAGGTCTATCATGGCAGCGCCGCCGCACTTCACGATGGTTGTTTTGCCCCTAAATCACTAGATGTATATGAGGGATTCGAATAGGAGCTCGACCCTGAAATGCTCTGGGAACTTGGGATGCGATGCGTCGTCGGAGGGGCAGAGAACTGCAGCCGCGGAAGCTCTGTTGGCAAGAGTAGACATGCGCTTGGCCGAAGAATGTGGTATGCAGTGCAGATTTGGGGATCTGAAGGTTGAAGGAATTAGGGATTTGGAGCCGGAAGAAGGAAGAGGCTTGAAGAAGGTTTTGGTAGTCGCCATCATTGGGGGTTTGGTTTGAGAGTTGCTGCAAGGAGACGAAAGTAAGAGGGTTGCAAGTGAACTAAGAAATTTTAATGTTTACGGGGTTGGATCTGAATCGTCCGGTCGGATCTAGTCACAGGTTTGGATGGGTTGGTTTATAAGTTGGGTTGGGAAATTGATGTGGCGGGTTGAGTGATGTGATGGGTCGGGTTTGATGATGTGGCGGGTTAAAATTGGTTGAGTCTGCACTTTTGTTAGCCACGTCAGCAATTGACTGACGGTGTTAACGGAGACTAACGGAGAGTGACTAAACATGGATCATTTTACTAATTCGAGTGACCAGCATTGCAATTAACCCCAAGTAACCACTATCACAAAACATCATATTGTAAAAACTTATCTGCAATCATGAGGTTGTTTCACTCAAAATAAACTATGTATTATATGTTGAAGATAAGTATTATAGCTTGAATAGTTCAATTTGGCAATGATCTCAGCTCTTACATATAAATTTTGTGTAAAAGTGGTATGATTGAAGCTATTCCCTATGCTAACACTAATCAGAATATTCTTTGTTTACTAGAAACTAACCACCAAAACATTTCAAATCAGAAAAATGATGATACTGAAAAGGAGTATCATAACAAAAGTATAGTTATTTATCTTTAATAAACTGAAAAGTCAACCTAGAAGATCAACCAAATGAACAAATGTTAAGAGATCATACATTACTATCAAAAAAACTAAATAACCCATCAGTCAGCTCTCCAAGCAAGAACACTCAACCTTTACATATATACCCCTCCGAAAATTGCTTTATGTAACAATATAGGTGGAGGAGGTTAGGCGGTTGTCGAGTCCGATGGGAAGGTATGGAGAGACGGGGATGGCTGAGCCTTTAGTAGGACGGGAACCCGGGACACTGTTTATTTTTAATCAACTCAAAAGTCAACCTAGAAGATCAACCAAATGAATTGTGGTTAAGAGATCAGACATTACTGTCATAGAAACTAAATAACCCACCAGTCAGCTCTCCAAGCAAGAACACTCAATCTTTCCATATTCACCCCTCTGAAAATTGCTTTGCGTAAGAATATAGGTGGAGGAGGTTAGGCGGTTGTCGAGTCCGGTGGGAAGGTTTGGAGAGACGACAATTGTTGAGCGCTTAGTACGTAGGTCGGGACACCATTTAGACCTATATACATTAGTTGCGGCTTTTCAATCCGCATTCGGCAAACCAACATCACTTAACCTTTTCATATTTACCCCTCTCTTAAAGACACATGTGCCACATATTCACTCAAAACTTCTATGTTACAAAATATTGTTGCTTTTTGGTAATTATATTATTTAAGTCTATGTCAAGAATTCTGCATTGCTTCTACACATTCAATAATGCAATTCGATGTGCAATATTTGCACTAATGACATTAGGCTTGCGATTTTATAATTATTCTCCCTTTATAAGATAGAGAAATAGAATTAATTGTTAAACTCGAATTAAAATAATCAAAGTATGAAAAATAGAAGTATCAAATACCAAAAAAATATTTAGGGGAGAGTTTATGGCTTAGCTAACTGTGATGGAAAATTCCAATGATTTTTCATATTTAAGCTTCCTGTATGTTTTTAATCTAAAAAGTTTAAACAAATTTATTTACTGTAACTGGTTATGTTTCTTGTCTTTTCTCAAAGTGATCAAAATTCAAATCCTATCACTTATGTATTTTTTCTATGAATAAGAAAATAATAAATGACTGTGAAGACGAATCTACCCTTCCCACTTTTGCTATGGATGCAAGGATTTTGTAATGGGGGAAGCACATTTCCCATTTCGCTCTTATATTAGGTGTAGCGAAAGTAACCTGGTGGTTGAGTGTTTAGTGGGTCGGACACTATTTGGGCCCGTTTACATTAGTAGCACATTTTCCATTTGCGTTGGGCAAACCAACAGCACTCAATCTTTCCATATTTACCCCTCCAAAAATTGCTCTGGCTTAACAATAGAGGTAGAGGAGGTTAGCCGGTTGTTGAGTCTGATGATAAATTTGGAGAGACGGCGATAGTTTTGAGCGTTTAGTGGGTCGGGGCACCATTTGGGCCCATTTACATTAGTAGTGTCTTTTCCATCCGCGCTTGGCAAACCAACATCACTCAACCTTTCCATATTTACTCCTCTCTTAAAGACACATGTGTCCCATATTCACTCAAAAATTCTGTGCTTAAAAATATCGTTACTTTATGATAGTTATAACAATTAAAAGTCTATGTTAATAAATTCTACATCGCTTCTACACATTCAAGAGTGCAATTCGATATATGCAATATTTGAATCAATGACATTTCGGTTGCTAACCGTGGTGGAAAAGTCTTATATTTTTCAGATTTAAGCTTCATGTATGTTTTTATTTGAAAAATATCACACAAATGTTTTTATTGTAATTGGTTATGTTTCTTATCTTTGTTCGAAGAGACCATGGTTCAAATCTCATTACTGATGTATTTTTTCTGTAAATAAGAAAATAATAAGTGATTGTGAAGATGAATCTACCCTTCCTACTTTCACTCTGGATGCAGGAAATTTGAAATGGGGTTCAAGTTTTCTCATTTGGCTTTTATTTATTGTGTAGATTGAAAATTAATAAAATTGTACAGTTACAATATTGTCCTTCATTAAATTAGATTAATCTGAGTCATTAGATTTTAAGGAGGAGGAAGGGCTGAGATTCACTTAGTCATGTGACGAATCTACCCTTCCTACTTTCACTTTGAATGCAGGAAGTTTGAAATGGGGTTCAAATTTTCTCATTTGGCTTTTATTTATTGTGTAGATTGAAAATTAATAAAATTATACAATTACTATATTGTCCTTCATTAAATTAGATTAATCTAAGTCATTAGATTTAATGAGGTGGAAGGTCTTAGATTCACTTAGTCATGTGACTAAAGGACCCCCCTTAGTCACCTCATCTTAGCCCCTAGGTGTGATGTTTTGATCCCCAAACACTTTCAGCTTTGGATGATATTTGGTATTGAAATTTAATGTATTGTTAATTTATAGTTGTTATTAGTCTTTATGATAAAGGTTAATATTTTCGTATGGCCTGAACTTTGACCAAAATAAACATCATGGCCAATCTTTTCGATCTATAACATCCTGGCCCGAACTATACACCAATATAAACAATTTGGCCAAATCCGACTTTTGACCGTTAACTTGGACGGTCAAACGCGTTGACCGTTAGTCAACACTCCATGTCACTGCCAAGTCAGCATAAAATATTTAAAATAATTCACAATTTCCACACATTCCCTAATTTTAAATTATTATAAATTAAAAAAATCATCTAATACCTTAGTTAAACCAAAAATAAAAAATAAAAACATTAAATATTTATCAGATCTTATGACTTGGCAGTTACGTGGCAGTGACGTGGCGCGTTGACCGTTAGTCAACGCGTTTGACCGTCCAAGTTAACGGTCAAACATCGGGTTTGCCGAATTGTTTATTTTGATGTATAGTTCGGGCCAGGATGTTATAGATTTAAAAGATTGGCCAGGATGTTTATTTTGGTCAAAGTTCAGGCCATACGAAAATATTAACCCTTATGATAATATAGTTTTAGGAAAACGTTTGATACTATAAGCATGTGGGTCTTTAGAGGAATCATTCGCGATTAAGTTCGTTAATCCTAGGGTACATTGGATTCATTGGATTTTGAATGTTTTGATAATCCTAGGGTACCATTGGATATTTTGAAGAATCCAACTCAATAATATCCATTGTCATCTCTAATTCCAAAACATCCTTTCAAACATGAATATAGGGCAGGTATGGATGAGTATTGAAAAAAAAATGATATTGGTTTAGAGAAACTCGTACATTGTCATCCCTAACCTCAATACACATTTTATCACAAGTCAGAACCCCCCCCCCCCCCCCCCCCCCCAACACAATGAGGTGGCAAATACATTAGCCAAACGACTCAAACGGACGGTATTCAAGTGGGAGATTAGAAAGATGATCAAGGCTGGAACTGCCAAATTGTATTAGAAACACGGTTTGGCTGAGTGGGGAGGGTTAAAGGAGTCAGCCTAGTCGAATAGTATTTTGTTATTTGTTAACACCTACTTAAGAGAGAATACTCCTATTCTCATATTAAGAAAAGAATAATATTGAAATCGCTAAATCTCTACCTCTTCTCCTTCTCTCACTTTCCCCCAAATTCTTCTCCAATTCTTCTCAATTCCCAATCCCTAACCCTAATTCTCATCTCAATCTATAGTTCTTTTCTTACAAATCGACGAACTCCATTGCTGGAATAACTATGCAATAACTATTACTTATATACTCCATAATGGATTTGTTACGGTATTACCATGATCCATCATTCCATCCTCATAAAACCCAATCACAATTAGCTGCCGTCTGAAACGGAAAGAGCACAAGTCCGTACGTGCTGTTAATTCCTTGCAATCGATATTTAGACTCCGATATTAGAAGATCTAACACAAAAACGGCAGATTCCATTTGAACATAATTAATCCGCTTACTTACTAAATTGCACCAACAAAGTGTGCTTAAGAACAGGGATCGTCGTAAACTGACTACAAATCACAGCACTTCAAATGAGAAAATTATCCAAATGAAAAGGCCATACAGAGGGCCGGTAGGGATATTTCAGGCGACAAGGGAAATGCAAACCAAAGGTGAAAGTCTCTACGATCTCAACCCTTAAAGCTTCTCTTCACGACTCTACAACTTCACTTCCTTTTCTAGCCATCAAACTACAGTTTGCCATCCGAGCATTCCACATACGAGAGTGAGAACTGAGAATACATTCTGGTATGTACTTCAGAAACAATGTTCTCTCTCCAAAGCCAGAAATTGCAAAATTCTTAATCAGAAACTCATACCGGCAACACCTTTTTCCATTACTATCAAACTATTAGGCCGAGCAGCACCCAACTTTCTTGACGGCGGATACATCATCCTTTCCCACACTAATGGTCTGTCCCTTGGGCAAGGCTGCTGGGTCATCCCCAACATCAAGTGCCTTCCTGCTGACAACCCGGTAAATTTGAGTCAGCACCTCAGTGAATGCATTCTCGACATTCAAGGACTCCAGTGCAGATGTCTCCATGAAAAATGTGTTCTCTCTCTCGGCAAACGCCTTGGCGTCCTCAGTTTGAACAGCACGAAGGTGTCTCAGATCCGCTTTGTTCCCGACAAGCATGATCACAATGTTTGCATCTGTGTGATCCCTGAGCTCCTTCAACCACCTCTCCACATTTTCAAAAGTAACATGCCGGGTGACATCATAGACAAGCAATGCACCTACTGCACCTCTGTAGTATGCACTGGTGATTGCCCGGTATCTGCCAGCAGCAAAGCTTTTTAATCAGGACCCGACTTGAAGGATCATTACAGCAAAAGATAAGAACTACATCTACTAAGGAAACAGAAGTGGCAAAGAGATGCTGAAGCCAGAACTTAAACAAATGGCATATAGAGGTAAGAGGGAAAGCTCAATAAAAGTAGGAAGAACAAACAGAACTTGTATGGAGTTATCAAAAACTGACAAGATTACAAACTAAAAAATATGCATCCGAAACAGGGGTAATATCAGCTTATCTTTTGATGCCTCAGTTTATACAAGCATGAAAAAACAGTAAAATCAAGGAGTTCGTACAGACTAATCAATTAGTGTTGCGCTAGAGAGACAACTTTGCAAACTCTTTACCGAGCACACATGACGGATGTGCAGACAAAGATTCACAATTTCGAATATAAAGATGTAATACATCTTGCAATTGATGTTTCTGACTGAGAATCAAGCAAACTAAACTAGTCTGACAGCCTAGATCACGCCCATACTTGAGCCGAAGATATTACAAAAGGTGCAGGTGCAGAGGGTATATATCATCTATCCAGGATTAGATACAACATGAAGGCTAAAAGGGAACAACACTGATCAATGAATAGGCAACCACAATAGGAGTTCCTGCCTTGAGCTCAAATCAATTGATAACACGAAAAAAAACAATATATTTTCGTGTATGCTGCCTGAAGGTCAAAGGATAAACATAGCATAGTATCTAACGTAGTGCTTTGCATCAGCAAATGTGCATAGCTAGCTAGCCATTATCTCTTACAAAAGAAACTGGTACTTAGACATGAAAATTAAAATATATCTCTATCAATGCACTTTAAAATTAAAATTCAGGAAGAACTGGCAAATGAGGTTTCCATCTTCTTCCATTGCCACAAGTGCCCTATGATAATAGAAAACAAATCTTTGACAGTTCCCACAGTTCCGTTGTAAAGTAAAGTATTACAATGCAATTTCGTTGGTAGAATACAGAATACTATTGGCATACTAATGATCCAGTATTCTAGTAACCATTCCGAAGCTTCAACACAGTTCGAAAAGAAACAGCAAAAATCAGTCTTTACATTTCTAAGATTAGATCCCCAAGACCCTTATGAAGCAAGATCTTTATAACAGTAACCATGCACCAAAATTTTCCATACGAAGCAAGTTCCAACTTTAGCATGAAACATGCTTCATATACAGTATTTAATTCTATAATTACCACTAGTTCAACATGTTAACTCTAAAATCCACCCTACAAACAGAGACGACATTGCAAAGAAAATCTGGTGACGTACGTGACAACTCAAATTAACAGTTCAAGGTTAAAGTGAAACACAACATCAAACCAAGAAGAAATAAGTATGAAAAAGAACCAAACTGAAGGTGCACCAAAACTCTACAGGCTCAAGAATGAAGAGAATCAGTTGAAACAGCTTGATGACCACATCATAAATATCATACTCGGTATAAAACATCATCCTAAACCCACAAAACCTCAAGAAAATTCACTCCACAAGATGTAAAAATGAAGAGCAAATGAACCCTAATAATCTTAAACCTTCCCAAATCCCGAAAGAAACAGCAACGCAAAAGGGAAAGAAAAAATCATGAAGCGACGAGCCGTAAGAAAAAAAAATTAGAGGGCGGAGGCGGGTAATCGTTAAGCGTTTTCAAGGCATAGATCTGCCTACGTGAAGGGAATGTGAGAGCTACGGTAGCAAATCAAACCGAGAACGCAAGAAATTTTCAAGATCCGAAAGGCAATTACCTTTCTTGGCCAGCAGTGTCCCAGATCTGGGCCTTGACGACCTTATCATCGACGTGGATGCTGCGAGTCGCAAATTCGACGCCAATCGTGGATTTGGATTCGAGGCTGAACTCGTTCCTGGTAAATCTGGACAAGAGATTAGATTTGCCGACGCCAGAGTCGCCTATCAACACGACCTTGAACAAGTAATCATAATCGTCGTCGGCCCTGTAAGCCCCCATTGTCGTCGTTCTCCTAGTTTACTGGAAAGGAATGATTAGGAAAACCAATGATCGATCCAGACCAGCAGTCCGTAATTCCCCGGAAATTTTTCTATATCTCCAATCCAAATCTCTCGCGAAATGCGAGATCTATTGAAGGTGGAACTTGGAAGACTAGAACGACTAGGGGAATGTGATATGTGGATCTGACTTTCGTACAGTATAGGAAAGGAAAGGAAAGGATTGAATCGAATGGGAGGGTTTCGAATTTTAAATGGTTTGACGTTAATTTAACAAGAGAGAGAGAGCGGCGCTTGTAATTTCGTAAAGAGACTGGCTGTGTGCTGAAGATTTCCCAGGAAAGGATAGACAACGCAGCAAGGTTGTTAAATCGTGAACCGGCCGGTCTGTTGGACCTGGTCTGACCGGAACTGGCCTCACAATCACAGTTGGACAACTGGTTTATATCGATGTGTCGGTTTGTCAGGTGAAATGGTACGACTAGTGTTATAATCGGTCTATGTGGGTTCATGTCGGTATAAAAAAATATGTAAAATTGTGAAAATCATTAACATTCAATGAATTTAATCATATATAAAACATAATTGAGGACAATATACTTACAATCCAACAAATAACATAAGTTTTTGACTTTTAAATTCATGAAATAAATAATCAATTAAATTTTTATTAATTAAATTCAATAAAACAATGTCACTTTCATTAGAATTCCTAACTCGCTCATCTCGGTCATACCGTTGGTGTTCATGCCAGTTTCATGACCAGAACTGGTTCAACCAGGTTCAACACAACCATGCTCACAGTCGACTGTCAGGAAGCCATTTATTTAGCTTTAGAATTGGAATTCGGTGAAAACCAAAAAAGTTGTTGGTTAGACCATATCGGTTTGATACCGGTTCACGATTCAACAGTGTCAGTTTGACGTAATGAATCAGGGGGAAAATCATGTACCGATGGGATGAAAGGAGATGTGTCTTCCTCAATCCTCCCAAATCAAAAACCTAGCATCTCTCACCAAGACTCGAGAGAACACACAAAGCGGCAAATCCCCTCTTCATTCACTCTTCATCTTTAATGTTCACTTCAAACAACCGCCCGTCGAGATAGAGAGAGGAGAAGGAGGGAGGAGGGAGAAAGTGTAGTCAAAAGATTTGCTACGAGTATAGAGAGAGAGATTGTTTCCTTATCAACTAAATTTGCAACAACAAGATCATTTGGCAGGCAATTCAGTAGATGGTAAACTAAGTTCGTTGTATTCTTATGGCCTAATTCACGTGCATAATCATAACTATCACGCTTTTGACAATAATAACTACTTTTTTGAAAAATACACAGTTGTATTTGTAGCCACATTTTGGAAACTCGTTTGACAAAATTAGTCATTTTCGTTTAAAACTTTAACACCGTTAGCAGGACGTTGATGTGGATGCCACCTTAGCTCCCACTTAAGCTCCAACACATGTCCAGCTAGACTCGCCATGCCACCTGGGCGCCACGTTGGAGGTCACGTCAAATTAAAATTTTAATTAAAAAATATTTTATTATTATTGCTAACTTTTTATTTCTCTTTTGCTTTCCCCAATCCCCATCGCCCGCTTCATCTCCCTCTCCACATCTTCGATTTCTTCCTCTGCTACTGCTCTCTCTTTGATTTTTTATTCTTTCTGGAATAGATAATCGATAAGCAACAGACGCTGTCGAATCCCTGTTGAGAGGAGAACGACCCCTCTTGGCCGACCAGATTTATTAGAGCTAGGGAGGATATGAATCCCGACCGTCGTCATTGAATCCCAACTAGGTTGAATCTAGAAAGCATCGACGAAGAAATCGGGAGAGGATCTGAATCGCTCCATTCATAACCCGCTCGCCACCGTCAACGCTCAGTCCTGGCTTTCCTTTTCTAGATTTAGTTCTTCTTCTACTCCATAACCAAACCAGCCAGCAATATCTCGAAGAACAGAGCAATCAACCCATTAATACTCTCATCTCAGTCGTCTTTCTCCCCTATCCACACAACAACCACCGCGACCAATCGCACTTCTTCCTTAACTCACCGCCGTCGTCATCATCGTCTTTCTCTTCTGCAGCGGAGATGAAAGGGTTTGTACGAGGGCAGTAGGCTTCTTCTTCTTTTTTTCTTGGTCTCCTTCCCTTCCCTTCCCGAATCAATCAATCATCCTTAATCCTAGTAATTAAAGCAAGCAAGCAGCGTTTGGAATATAGTACTTTGCCCAAATCTCTAGTTTCGGGCTACAAAAACTGATGGAGAACGAGTTCGTCGTACTGGCCAAATTTCCAAGTTTCATCATCATTGATTGGATTCAGGGTACGGGGCTTAGGGATTTTGGAATCTGAAATTTTTTACTCTTGCTCTCCTTTGGGCTTTTGCGCCTGCAGTGGTCAAGTGCCTTTTTGATGGCAGAGAAGCAGTAGAAGAGGATGAAGATGGATGGCTGGATCTATTGATATTAGCATTCGTCAATCGGCAATAATGGTGGAGAGTGGGTAAAAAGGGCAAAGTGGCCTTTTGTTCTTTATTTATGTATTAATGAACTTTGAAACATATTCCACCTTGCAATGCCACATTGATGAAAATTAATTACCACGTCACCAACAATAGTTTGTCCAGTCAGCAATCGTGACATTGCCGTTAAATTTTTAAACAAAATGGCTATATTTGTGTATTTTTCAAAGGGAAAAACTTAGCAGCATCCCAGTATGCAGCCAATAGCTGCTACCCCTCCACATGTCTGCCCGTTATTGGTTATCAGTTTTTTTTTATTATTATTAAATGTGATGTCAATTAGTTTAGGTTTGGGAGAGAGGTAACGGAGCCGTCATCACACACGGTACGGAATTTTTAAAGTTGAATAAACTTTACTTTACACCTTTTGATTTTTAGGTTTACTTTCTCTCCTAGCAGCATTGGAAATTTTACAAGGAGCAGCCGCACGAAAACCTACGCAGGCATAGCTGCTCTTTTTTGCTTCAGCTACTGTTGGATGCAGTGGACATGTCATCTCCCAAATCAGGTTAGCTTTGTTTCTTTTATCAATTGCTTTTTCCAAAAGAAAATTTTGGGTGAACATAAAATAAAATAATGGTGGATATTTTATCATGTTTGTCCTTTTCATGAGACCACCATCGATTTACTGAATTGTTTTTCCCTTTTACCAACATTGTGTTCATCAATTATTTTGTCTTTTTCCTTTTTCTATAACAGTTTGTGTTCTATGAATCAGTTTGGGTATTTTATCTATACTACTGCCAATTTTTCCCCTTTGGTGATACACGTGTATTGAGTGTTCTGTTTGCTTGAATTTCTAGTCTCATGATTAACGATGACTTTTAGTAAGTAGATTATCATGAGTTTATTCTTTATCTTATGTAATATTTCTGATGAACAGATGTTAGGACTCCCAAAGAAACTTTAGAAAAGCATATCAACCAGATTAATGAAAAGATTGAAGTACCATGCATAGGGATGAAGTTTGATGGAGATGATAATGCTTATGAATTTTATAAGTCATATGCACATAGTGTCGGTTTTAGCGTAAAGAAGCATCAAATCAAGCGAACAAAAGAAGGCCAAGTGAAGCGAAGAACGTATTCTTGTTCAAAACAAGGGAAAAAAGGTTTTGATAAAAGGCGTGAGCATGTAGCCTTTGAAAGACCGATTTTAAGAGTAGGTTGCTTAGCACGTATGACCTGCCAATTAAAAAATGATGGCATGCTCGAGATTGTTTCTTTTGAAGAAAATCATAACCATGATCTAGCCCCCACTCCGATGAAGCATATGTTGAGGTCCAATAGGAAGATAAGTTATGCTCAGAAAGCTATTGCAGATGATGCTGAGAAAGCGGGATTATCAATCAAGAAAACTATTGATTTACTAGCAGCGCAGAATGGAGGTCGTGAACACAATGGTTTTCTGGATAAAGACTATCAAAATTATATTGGTACAAAGAGAAAGGCTACAATGATTAAAGGAGATGGCCAGGCAATCATGGATTATTTTCGTAAAGCACAAGCAGAGGACCCATCATTCTTTTACTTGGTGCAACTTGATGATGATGATCTTATCATGAATATGTTCTGGGCGGATGGCAGGTCAATAATCGATTACAAGTACTTTGGTGATGTTGTATGTTTTGATACAACTTACAGAACCAATGAATATGGTCGGCCTTTTGCTCCATTTGTTGGAGTTAATCACTTGAAGCATACAGTAATCTTCGGAGCAGCATTACTTTATGATGAGACAATCACATCTTTCAAGTGGTTGTTTGAAACATTCTTGACTGCAATGGCTGGAAACCAACCCAAAACCATATTAACAGATCAATCAGCTGCTATGGCCAAAGCCATTGAAGAGGTATTTACTGAATCCCATCATCGTTTATGCATCTGGCATATTTATCAAAATGCTGCTAAACACTTGAGTCATGTGTTCAATGCATCCGACCAATTTGCTAAGGATTTTAGTGCATGTGTATATGACTATGAAGATGAAGAGGAGTGGTATAAAGGTTGGGATGATATGCTTACCAAGTATAATTTGAGAAATAATGAATGGTTGGAGGGGATATTCTCAATGAGAGAAAAGTGGGCTATGGTGTATGGGCGTCACATGTTTACAGCTGATATGATGAGCACTCAGCGTAGTGAATCGATCAATAGTGTGTTGAAGAAGTATTTGAAGCCAAAACACAATATGACATACTTTTTTGATCATTATGCTCGGTTGGTAGAAGATAGAAGGTATCAGGAACTACTTGCAGAGTTCAAAATGAGGGACACCATCCAAGTGTTACAAGCAAATGTTGAGATGTTAAGACAAGCTTCAAAGGTGTATACTCCTAAAGTATTTAAAATGTTCCAAGAAGAGTTTGTCAAAGTTTTGGACTATACTATTGATAAGATCAACAAAAACGAAGTCCGGGTAGAATATAAAGTGAGATATGCAGGTAGAGGCACTGAGCACTTTGTCCAGTTTGAGTCATCGTCTCAAGCAGTTGATTGCAGTTGCAAGAAGTTTGAGTTTGTGGGAATTCTATGTACTCATGCTTTGAAGGTTCTAGACAAGAAAAATATAAAGCAAATCCCAAGACGATATATATTAAAGAGATGGACAAAGGATGCAAAGGATGGAGACCTAAGAAGTTCAGTTCGAGTGCAAGGAAGTTCTGAGAAACTTATTGGGAAACGTTACTGCAATCTACATTATAATTTTCGAGAGATATCTACATTGGCAGCTGAGAATGACGCAATGTATGAGCATGCAAGTGAAGTTTTTTCAAATTTGCTAAAGGATTTGCAGGGAATGAGAAAATGTTCAGATGTTGGAACTTCTCCTGAGGAACTGTGCTCCAATCACGAAGAAGACCATCGAGTTGTAGCTGGAGTTAAAACAAAAGCGACGGTAGGGCGACCAAAAGGGAGGATCAAAGGTGCATTAGAGCTCCGAAAAAGTCACAAAGTTCAATCAAAACCACAGGTTCACTTCGATCTTTCTTTCCTTTTGTAAAATATAACTATTGTACTATCTTAGTTCATTAACCTGTCGTTATGTAATACTATATGTACAGGGTAAGAAGCAGAAAACTAATTGTTCTCAACAAGCTGCTGGAAGCAAAACTGAATTGCAAATTCAAAATTATCAGGTTTTACTTTGTCTTTATATTTCGAAGTACTCTAAATGCGATCAAATGAATGGACTATAGGTGAACATATCCTAATAATTGTATATCTAACAAGTGTTTTAAATTTTAGGTGGAACATGAGTCTCAAAGTTCAATTATTAGTCCACCAGGAGAGAACTTGGATTCTACAATTTGGTTGAACAATATATCATATACACAATTGCTACAGGTACGAAGTTAGTCCTTTTATCTATTTTATTTGATTTCATTAAAATGTTACTAATGTTAATATTATTGTTATCGTAATTAATTTTACAGGATGCAATGAACTCTCCTTTCAATAATCCGCAAGAGTGACAACCATTGTTCTTCTATAAATATCTCACGTAGAATAAAGTGACATTAAGTTTTTTCCATTTTCGTTATGTTTCAATACAGTAGTTGTTTAGACTTACATTCATTATTTAGTGGGGATCTATGATGTATCTAAATATTTTTATCTGGTACCGTTCACCTAGAACAATTTAGTTTCCTATGTCAGACAATTTTTTGGAACTTTAAATTCTTATCTATTCCAAAATCTTGTACGAGAGCAAAGCTAAGAATACAGATGCTGCTTTTCGGGTGACGTGTGACTACCGGTGCTTGCTGCTAGTGCTAGGACAGCGACTGAGGCCATCATTCTAGCTTTTGCTTTTCTTTTTTTTTTGACAGGAAGCTTTTGCATACTACTGCTTCGGTTGCATCATGCATGCGAGTAGTAAAAGTACTAAAAGATGGTGAATTGATGTGTTTATGTCAGGCTAGGGAATGGCAGATAGAGCCAAAATTTTATGGATGGGAGGGGATGTCATGGGTTGATGACGGCTCCGTTACCTCTCTCCCAAACCTAAACTAATTGACATCACATTTAATAAAAAAAAAAAAAACTGATAACCAATAACGGGCAGACATGTGGAGGGGTAGCAGCTATTGGCTGCATACTGGGATGCTGCTAAGTTTTTCCCTTTTTCAAAAAGGTTATATATTTGTCACAAACTAAATAGTTATGGCTATAAAAGTGTATTAACTATTAAGCCTATTCTTGTCAATGGTTTGAATTTCACAGTGTTGAAAGTGCAACTAATTACCTTATGAATAGGCGTCTTTCCTTTTAAATAAAAGAAACATCGACAAAAACAACACCCAACACAACAAAAAAAGTTAATGCCTTCTCATGCATAGTTATAGTTGGCTTTGCTTTAAGTAAAAGAAACAATGGAAAAAAAAAAGAACACGCAAAATGACCTCATGGACTAATGGGAAAAGGAAGATCAGAAGTAAAGGACATCCCAACTCCAAGCAAATAACATTGTAGTTTCCAGTTAGAACCTATAGATTTGTGGTAACAATCACCATAATTTTGCAAGCAAAGTTTCCTTCTTTCAGGTGCAGGTGCAACTCCAGTTTAGCAAAATAGAGACAGCATGAAATCATATCTAAAGCAACCTAGCAAACCCACAATGCAAATTCTAAAACAAATTTATTTCAGGTAAACCAAATCAATGAACAACACAGGAAATCCAATGGAAGAAACTCATTTAATTCCACATTTGAAGAAGATGAAGAAGAACCATACAGAAACACCACAAATCAAATAGAGAGCCATTGCATATCAAGAAATTGGAATCTATACCACTGTTAACTGTAGACCTAAAAGTCCTTCATATCCTCATAGATAAGTCTTCATCATCTGGCCAGATTGAAACTTACATTTACACCAAACACGGAAATGAAACTCTACAGGAAACATGAACCACAACAAAATCTTACGATTCAGTCCAAAACTTGTAGAAAAGAAGAATCTATAAATTAAAAAGGAGAAAGCAGTCGTTCATAAGAATCCTTTACAATGCTTTATGCATATGTAATCAATCAGTTGCACCACTATCTAACCGTACAACAATAACACATAGAGGAACACTTGCAACACACCAAGTTTCCTGATAAAATTAGTAGGTGGAAATTGGCAGAAATGAGAAGTTCACCTCATCTACAAATACAACACATTATTGTTACACAAACATAACATAATTTGGTATATAAAAAGATAGGTGGAAAAGGTAAAACGCTAGAATGAGTGGTTATAACATCAACTAGAATGCATGGTTGTGCACCACAAGGTAAGAGGTTCACCCCTCTTAGCCATCAACCACGAAGAAACCGAAGCCACCTAGATGAGAAGAAGTACAAGTCACAAGAGAAGAACCATGACGTCAAATCGAGGAGCAACCACAACAAACACAACAAAGCAACCAACAAAGACGATTATGGACTATGATGGACCATCGTCGCAAGAAGAAACTTTCAAAGTACAACTACCATATGTTCGTTTGTTATGCTACCGCTTTACTATATTGAGTTCTTGGGGGGGGGGGGGGGGGGAGGATTTCTATTGTAGATTGCTGTGATGGAAGTGATGAATATGGAAGCGGAGTCAACTGCCACAACACATGCATCAGGGGGTGAGTAAGCTTGGAGTACAAGTCTAGAAAGTGGAAACTATCTCTCCTACCTCGATGCTAAAACAACCAAAGATGCAAAATCAAAAGAATGGACTCACAGTGGTGGTTTGGAGGAACTATTGCTAGAAGTTGCATGTAACCTAATATGTGAGCAATACAGTGTTGGTTAGTGGCAGTGCAGCAGTGACGCTTGCAGTTGAAGTAGCATAATGTAAAACATGGCTACATTTGGTAAAATCCCTTTTCAGGGTTGAAGATGTTACTACTCTTGCAAGGGTTTCTGGTTGCTTCGGTGGTGATCTTGAATTTATTAAAGAGGCGCATTAAAGCTAAGAAAATGGGTCATGAACGATATGTTGCTTCCCTTTCTTTTTGGCAAAACTATATTCTGCAACTACGTACCTCTCTCACGTTTACTCCATTTATCCATAGGAATTCCTATGCATTGTCCTATGCAATTATTGAAGGTTAGTTAAAGTTGAAAAATGAGAACTTGGACAAAGCCATTGGTGGTAGGCAGTAGAGTAGCACAACATAAATGGCTGAGAAGACTTTAAAAACTGAACGACTAAACATCGCCCTAGTTTTATTATTATCTTTTTTTTTGTCAAAAGATATCATGTATTGATCAAAAAATAGATAGTTACACCCTGGAAACCAGCCAGGACTGGAAATCAAAAAAACGACTCATAGTCGGAAACAAAGAAAGGGCTTTTCTAGCTACCAAATGAGCTACCCTATTGTTCTCCCGACCTACAAAGCGCACACTAAAACCAGATTGAGTACGAAAGTAATGAACAATCTCTTCCAGAACAACACCCAACCTGCTATCTCTCGTATCAGCTTGATTAATTTTGTCAATAACCACCTTCGCATCGCCCTCAAAGCGGACCTCCGACAAGCTTTGCTCCAAACACCAAATAATAGCTTCCCTAAGCACAAACAATTCCACCATCCCTGGGTCATCCAATTGAGAAAACTGGACCCCTCTAGCCAGCAGAATCCTCCTCTCTGGGTCAAAGAGAACCATCCCACCAGCCGAATGCGATCCACACCTAGTAGCCCCGTCCCACATTTGAAAATATATACTTTGTTCTTCTCGTAATAGGTTCCTCTCGAATATGAGCGAAGAGTTGTAAAGTAGGAATGGATTCTGAGATGTTCAGAACTGCTTATATTTTTGTTTATAAACCTCAATTAGATCGTTGATATACGACTTCCGATTTGGTTGGAAGGTTATCAGCCTCTGAATTATTCTACGTGATTCCTAGAAGTGGGTGCTACTTTGCCAATTGCTATCCAGGTTCATAGTTGGACAAATATGTGAGCGAAATGACAACTTAGAATAAAAGGAAAGGAGAACCACAAGGGCTAAGATCAGGTAATTAAGGGGGTTCGCTTAGTTATATGACTAAGTGCATCTCAACCATCCATTCTCATTTAAATCTAATGGTTCGAGATAATTTTATTTAATGAAAGTTAATATAGTAATTACATGGATTTTTAATTTTCAATTATTAAATAATAAAAAAATTCTTCTAGGTTTCTGTCGCCTACTTACCATCGGCTGGGAAATTTCCAATGTCCCCGTACTGTCTCTTCTCGCTGGCAATGATCCGGCGTCCCGGTAATTTTTGGCGGTGGTCCATTTGTTGGGCAATTTCCCCCCTTCCATGAAGCTCTTGAGAGCAAAGTTGTTAGCCTGGTTTGGCCTATTGACCCAATTGAGCAAGTGGGTGGAGGGTTAATGTAATGATTGGATTAGCCCGGTTTAACCTGGATTAGCCCGAACTTGTAGGAGAAACTATGGAAAACCCATATTTTATATATTATATTTAGACATCAATTCAAATACTAAAAAAAATAGTCAAGCTAAGTATATTTCTTAAATACTGGTTCAACTAGTTTGACCATTTTACGGAAGTTTATCCCATCTTCTAAATAAATATACATACAATACAACTAGTAGAGGTGACAATTCACAATCCAATCCACCAATCCAATCCATCAATCCATTAAAAATATTCACCTAATCAAACCGGGTCGACTCGTGGGTTGACAACCTTGCCACAGAGAGCGCTTTTAGGTCGATTCTTTCGGCGACGGTGTAGGAGGCTTTCCAGCGACACAGACGACGGAGGAGGATTTTCCGTTCGTGATGTTTGTCAACCTATTTTGTAATGTTAATAAGTCTAGTGTGTAATATTTATATCAATTCGGTTTGTATCATTTATCATTCTATTTTGTTATTTTTGTCTATTGTGTTTGCAATATTTATATGAGTAATTTGTATATATTTTGATTATAATATTTGTTAGTCTTGTTTGTATACTTTATGTTACGATTTTTATATTTTGTATTCATTGATTTGTAATACAATTTTACTAATATGTATTGTAAGTAGTGTTATTTTCTACTGTTAGTATGCTTTGTAATATTTTTTGGTTTATTTTATAATTTTTGTAAGCTTTGTTATTTTTGTAATGTTTGTGGGTTTCTTTTATAATGTTTGACATTTTTTTGTCAACCATGTTTGTAATGTTATTTATGTTTAAAAAATAACCTCGTTGATTTTTGGATGAAACTCCTTTATATAGAGATGGAGCCGCCAAAGTCAACCCGGATGTTTTTCTATTTTGTATGGCTTGTCCGTCTAGTTTGTCATTTTTGTCAACCATGTTTGTAATGTTTGTATGTAAAAAACAAACGGGTTGACTTTGGGTCGAAACCCCTCTACATAGGGATGGAGTCTCCAAAGTCAACCCGGTTGTTTTTTCATTTTGTATTGTTTGTCGGTCTAGTTTGTATTGTTAGTTTAGTTTATATGTTTTGTATTGTTTGTAAATCTATTTGTATGTTTTGTCGTTTTAGTTTGTAATGTCTGTATATTTGTATTGTTTATACTGTTTATAAGTCCCGTTTGTATACTTCTTAAATCTTCATAATACCCAAAATACCCTGTCACTTATTAAAAAACCCTTTCCATTGTTTAACCGTTATATTAAGGCAAAATACATCTTGATAGCCAAAACTTTGACGATTTTGCCAAATATAGCAACTTTTGGCGAAATACCAAAGATAGCCAGAATTTTGAAAGTTTCATGACAAATATAGCCATTTCCGTTACAAACCTTAACGGTGTTAAAAACTCCGTCAGTTAAGTTAGCGTTAAGTTGACTAGGATGCCAAATCATCACACACGTCAGTGACAAGTCATCAATATCATTGCCACATCATTTTGATTTATCTTTTATTAATTAAGTTACATAAAAAATCATAAAAAAGAAAAACAATGACTAGTTCTTTGCTTTTCTCGTATCCATCAACGAACAAGAAATAATGATTCCGCTTTGTTCTTCCTAGAAATCCTTTTCTCTCTTTAGTATCATCTTCTTTCTATCTTCAAAAATGCCCAGACCATAATCAAATCTAGCCCCAATTCTCCTTCTCTCTATCTTAAAAAATGCCCAAAGTTATGCATTTGAGAGACGAAACCACCATTAAGTCTAAGGTTTAATTTCTCTTTCTTATTTGTTTTTTCTTAGCTAGCCTCCCTTGTCTATCATATCCTCTGTTTCTCCAAACTCCTTACAGCCACCCAACTAAATGACTAATAACCTTTTCCATGGTAATCACAGATTCTAACCAGAATCAAATCCATCCCCGATTCTTGACCACTCCCTGCCTCGCCGCCTATGATAGACTAGCCGCAAATGGAGAAGCTCCGACGACGACTACGGCAGGTTGCAAATCTGGTCTCAATCAAAGACGGTAGACGATTTGGGTTTATCGAGCATCATGTAAGGATTGGGAACCTAGAAGGGAGGACACAATTAGGGGAGGAATAAGAAAGCGATTGATGGATGAAAGTAGAACTAGGTTCAAAATGGTTCAAAATGGAGGAAGAAGAAAAGAATGCAGTCAAATCGATTTTTATGGCGGTCGCGATGTTGCTTTATTTGCCTCATCCTTCTCTTTGCTTCTGTCGCTGTCGATGGATCTTGAAACGAGGAAGAAAAGAAAGAAGGGCGGCGCTGGTTTCTGTGCATAGCAACTACGATCGCCGCAAAGAGAAACAGAAATAACGGCTGTCTCGATGGTCGCCTCCCTGCCCGTCGTTGAAGCTGCTGATCTTGATTTGGAAGAACTCGGATTTGAAGAAGATGATTTGTTGAACAAGAGATTCCTCTTGGCAAGGGGAAGGAGAAGGAAAAGAGATGGGACAGATCTTACAAAAAAAAAAAAAAGAAGAGAGAGATGAGAGAAAATTAAAAATATTTATTTAATTTATATTTACTTTTCACCTACACATTTTAATTGATTAATTGTCGCCAACTCAGCCACTCCGTCAGTCCAGTCAGAAATTTGGTTAACACCGTCAAAGAATTAACGGAAATGGCTATTTGTTATATTTCTCCAAAAATGGTTATATTTGTCTAAACTGTCGAAGTTTTTGGCTAAATAAGTGTATTTTGCCTTATATTAATGTGTTCGCTTGGAGGGGTATAGTTTCACCTATCCTTCCTCGAACCACAACCTAACAAACGAATGAACGATATATTGGCCGAGGGAGCTACACCGTGCGGTACCTAATGGGGAGAGGCCGCGAGGAGGAATTTTACAATGCTATATAGTATTGGTGTTATATGTTTTTGCCTTTATGATACAACTTGAAATTGTACATTTAACGTTATTGTACAATTTTAGATTATACCTATATTGTTTGTACAAATTCTTTTATGGTACACCTTGAACTTGTACCTTTATGTGATGGTACAACTTAAAGTTGTAAAGTTCTACCATAACATAATGATACAACTTCTTTTATGGTACAATATAAATTTATACATCTCATGTTATGGTACAACTTTAAGTTGTACTAGCTATTTGGCCCGCGCTCCGTAGCGGAGTGACTAAATGGACTGGTTGCTATTAGCCAACGCTTTATAGTGGAACCTAATAGTTTTTCAAAGCAGTTGACCAATTAGATATTATAAAAGACAGTTATCATAAAAAATTGATGATTTGTGGTTAACAACATTAACTTGTATTGTACATTTATAGTGAATCTCGTCATTGTGGGAGTTCAAAGAGAGGGTAGATCGTGCACTCTTGTCACTTTCAGTTAACCAATTAAACCTATCACGATTAATGTTTATGTTATAATGTAAACTAACTCTTTTTTATATAGTTTAAACTAACACAATTAGACATTGAAACTACATAGTTTTTTTAAGATTATCGTGAGACAGATATCCATTTCTTAGAGGCAACAGAAAAGTACAAAGATTGACTTTAATTACACAACCAAGAAAAAAAGGCAGGTGGAGAAACAAATCTGCTAGCTGAGCTTCAGCAGTAGCAGAGCATAAGAAAACCAGAAGCCCCCAACATCCACTCAATCCATGAAATTTAAGGTCCAATTTCCATTGCATTATGCATGTGAAAGAGGTCGTAAATATAGATGAAAATTTGATCACTACACTTCATTTAGATGAATAAAAATTATGGAAAACATAGATCAAACATTGCATAAACTCTTGAGGGAATCACCCCAGGAAACCTTATCGACTTCGTCAAGGAAGAAAATCTGGAAATGACATAGGAAGCAATGAAAGTACCTTATTACACAGAACCTCAAATCATAAAACAATGAGAAAGCATACATGTTAAGATAGGATGTCAAGTCTGTATTCATAGCTTAACAAATGAAGAAGCACATCTCATGGTCGTCTTATTCTTATGCACATACCTAGCATTATACATTAAGTACCATCACCAAGATAATTTAATGTCATGATTCACTACTTTTATTTTGTTCCTTAGCCCTTGTCTTGTTAGATAAATAATATTTTTGGTATAAGGATGGAATATGAAGAACTGATAACCTTTGCCTTGTCAAATAGTCCATGCTTTATGTTCTCAAAGTTCTGCCAGCTGCTTTTGAAGCTTTACCATGTTTTAGATATTACTTGTCTGTTACAACCTAGTAACTTCATGTCATAGTGGAAATAGTTTCTGGGGTAATATGTTATTCTTATTGCTTAGAGGTTCTTGCCGGAGCTATCTGATGGCATTAAGAACTAATCTGGGCATTCCTATACCTCTATTCTTAATGACAACAACATCAAAGAAAAAGTCATAAAACTCGAGAATCAGAGCTCACTTTGCTCTGATTAATCATCTCTTTCATCCTAGAAGCATTGCTCAGTTAATTATCCAGCGAAGTGTATTGCCGTTCCAAGAAATAGTCATGAATAAATGCCTCCAACAATACTCCCCTAACAAATCAAATAAATAAATTCCAACTGCTTACTGAATTCTCAACATTCATTGATCCACATTCATACTGCAGACCTTAAAGATCTTTGGAATTGGATAAAAACCTAGTAAATGAAGTTTCAAGAGTCTGATAAACTTACAGATTAACATGCTAAAATGCCAATTAGTTTGGAAAAACCGCAAGAGTCACCTTATTTAAAACTTGTTCATGTTTCAACAGACAACCATCTAATTCACATCATACACCACTGACCTCCACCTAGTAAGCTTTCTTTCCAGTCGTGACGTTTCCCGTCGGTGTTCTTCATCAATTGATTTCTATGCTTTTTATATGAGCATAGGAGAAATGAGAGAAAGAGACAGCAGTGCTTGAAGGATTAGCAAGGAGATGATTATCTAATATCTTCTTCGATTGGATTGAAGTATAGAGAGGTTGAATGGAAAGAGGAGAGAGGCGATGAGGGGACGCATGGAACACGAAAAGAGAAAAGAGAATCAAGTCAGGTATGGACGATTTTACGTGGACTCGGGCTTGCAAGGGAATTAACAATGGATCTAACGATCAATATTTGCCAGCCCAAAGAAGGGAACTCGGGCTTAGGTAAATCCGCCCGCAGTGAATCCTTCGAATCCCATGGTACCTCCGATTATTTCTTAAGGAACAGTAATCTCGATTTATGATAATTTTTGGATACTAGTTATTTGATCCGTGCTCCGCAACGGAATACCTAGTTTACTGATGTTATGCGATCGTCTCTTCTTTTCGTTTTAATATTTATAACTAGTTATTTGACCCGTGCTCCGCAACGGAATACCTAGTTTACTGATGTTATGCGATCGTCTCTTCTTTTCGTTTTAATATTTATAATATTTTCATTGTAATTGTTGTTTTTCTTTCTTTTTTCACATAAATTACAATAAAGTTTAATTTCACAAATCATTAAACTACATTGTAAAAAAAGTACCGAACCAACTTTTCAAGATTCTTTGTTTCTTGTACGAAGTAATTATGACTTTCAGTTAATTGGTCCACGATCTACAACAAAGAATAATCATGATAAATTGTTAAAAAATTATTTTGAATTTGTCAAAAGTTAGTTATTGTGGCTTGGTTTGGTAAATCAACCTTTCGTTTTCATTATTACTTAGAACGATATAAACTTCAAATAAACAACTTTTCCTTCAATGGACATTTTCTTTCTTCAGCCAGCCCAAAGCAGCAAGAAATTGTTTACACGGTTTTAGAGCGCTAAAAAATAATGTATATATGTGCTTAGTACAAAAGGTCATGCTGATATTAATTTGGGTTAAATGGTAACAAAGTTCTTGTTTAATATTGAAACCTTTCTAGTAGTATACAAATAAGGTAATTGCTAACCGGTTAATCGTTTTGTTGTCGAAATTTTTTCATTGATGATGGAGTACTGTTACAACACTGGAAGGTATATAGTGATAGAATCTTGTTTCAAAACTGATAAGATAATGATGAATGAGTCGGTCATTCTAATTGAACCATCAAAGAAGGGAAAATTCCTTATATTGCCTCGTCTAAGAAGAATTGGATCCTTGGGAAAGACTCAAAAGTAGAGGATGTCTGGACATTACATACAGCCAGGTGGCATTTTTCCATGGCAAATAAAGACACTTGTAGTTCATGCACACATCTTTTTTGCCCATTCATCATGTTCATGTATAATTCACCTCATCTTCAATTCTTTATCAGTAAACATCTCTCTTTGAAATTGGTAAAGAAAACAAATTATAGAAACCCTTCTCAATCTATTGGAAAGATGAAGATCCAGCTGAGTAATTCCAGTAGCAAGTTAATGCTCTGTTTTTCTGACTTCTTGTTCTTTTGGGTACTAAAACAGGGGAGAAAGTAATAGGAGGAAGAGGAGGAGAAGAAGTGAATGCCAACTCAATTGATCAAGTGCGCCAGTTGATGGTTCCAGTCACTGACTATCTTTCCGGACATGGGTTATGGCCCTAATCTCTATGTTTCCTTCTTGCTTTCGACAATCCGTTTTTTGGCTATAGGTCCAACCAACTCTACATTAGCTCTACCCGTGGTTCTTGCACTTGGAAGTTAATGGAAGCAAAACAGTAATTCGAGTTCCCTTAATGATTTGGTCCTTACTGTTGAATACAGGGTCGTTCAATTTGAACATCATGTTCTCATCACCATATTTTCCAACTGTGAAATCCACGGAGTTTACAACAGTACAGCCAGGGAATCCAAGCTGCTGCCGCTATTTTGCTGGTTTAAACAACCCAGGTAAATAGCTATAGATTTGTGTTTGTCTTGTTTTTCACTATCTGTTGATGATTCAAGTTCAATCCATTGAAATTCTAAATGCTTTGGTAATCAATGGTCTCCTCTCACATCACATGTTCAGAAAGTAAAACGATGATTCACCTTACATATGATATGGGCCGAAGCATTATTGTGGAAGCCTGTGAAAGATACTTCTGGCAGCCCGACATGATTAAAGGCTCGATCAAGCATACAGAAAACCGGTTACCGTACGTGACTTCTTTGGAGAACATACACACAGCCTCTTCATGGTCTCTTTTTCATCCGGCATGGCTTGCCACTGATTGTTTAAAACACACAAAATTGATTCTTCTCATGAAAATCCTCAATTAATCGGATTAATTTTTTTGTGCTACTGAAATGTTCAGGCTAAACGACCCGGGTAGCCGAAACTTCAGGGAAGGAGAAGGTGAGGATGAATAGAGTATCACGTGAGGGAATGAATATCCGTCGTCGTTCGCCGGCATGCAGTTCATTTGGTTCGGGAGGTGAGAAATACGGGAAATCAAGACCCTCAATTTTTCAATTGATTTTTTTTTTTTTTTTGTGTATTGGTTATTTTAATATTTATTGTCACAGGAAATGTATCTTTTTTTTTTTTATTGCATGGAAAAGAAAGCGATCAGGGGGAGCCGGTTTGATGTTAAGTCTTTGTATCTAATGTAAAGTCAATGATGCAACTTGGCCAGCCCAATGAAGATTAACGTAGGCTCATGTAAATCTGACCGCAGAGAATCAATAACTCCCTTGTGAATAGTGATTCCCGTATTTTTCGTAAGGAACAGTAGCCGGATTTTTATGGAAATTTGTGCAAACTTGTGATTTAATAATTCTAACTAATAATTTATGGTTTAATAATTCTAATAATAATATTAAAACATCAATAGTAGAAATGCTCGGCCGCGAGGGAGTTCGCATAGCCCAATTGTTGCCACTTGCCACTGCGATTATAACAAGCCATTAGATTTAGAACCGCAGTTGAGGAGAGGACCTATCAAGAAATCCCAGACCTGAGTTCCTCAAGCATTCCCAGAAGAACCCAAATCCTTCCTCTTTCCTCTCCACTTCCCCGCTACAGGTCAGAACTCAAGTTATCGACTGAATTTTGCAGTCCTTTCGTCCCTCTCAGGGTCCCGGTATCTCCGCAACACTGCTTACTTACGACTGTCTTCTCGCTTACACCCTTACGAGTTCTGCACCACCCGTTTTCCCCCTGAACATAGCTTTGCATGCCTTGTTATCGCGCAGGTTAGTTGAGATCCGATGGGCTGTATTTCACAAAATTTTCAGTCAAATCAGTCTGTCCTTAGGAATAGGATCATGCTGGAGTGTTCAATGAATTTGATGGTTGAGAACCTTCATCGTTGAGAGTCTGTTAAGCTGGTTTAACTAGATCAGAAATTTTCTGCCTAAGTTTTCGAATTGAAACTCAAGGAAATATTTTTTTTTACTCATATTAATGATCCTCGATAATACATTTCCCTCTCGCTACTTCCAGTGACTTATTATAATACATACATGGGACTTGTAGTGTCCTTTTAATCGGTTTCTTCATGTTATTTCTGGAAGGCGTATACATGTTAGATGAGCTTCTTCCCAGGGTAGATATCATCTTCTTCCTCCCTAGCTAGACAGGGAAATATGCATCCATGGCAATGCCACACTGACCACTTTCCTCCTCAACATCACGTTCCATTCTGATATACCCGTCTTCTCCCCAGGCAGCGCCCCATGAGTTCTTCACAATCCAGTACTTGGTGCCCTTTTCCACTCCATACCCAACTGCCGTGACTCCATGGTTGAGTTGAGATCCACAGGATCCAGTTAAAATTCCTTCTGAATACAGTTGAAATTCAATACCATTTGCATCGATTGCAACAGAGACGGGTTGTTCCGCAACGGCTGCTTGGAGGGCTGTCTCATTGTTACCAGGTACCATCTTGTAGCCGCTTATTTTTGCAGGATGATCTTTCAGTTTCATTTCGTCACAACTGCCATCTTTACCCTTGTAGGGATAGTTCTTCTCTGTTGTAAGCCCCCCAACCTTCGCGATGAAATAGAATGCTGTATCCATGTACCCTCCATGGCAGCCCTCGTCGTCACCACCGACATCACAATCAATGAGCTCTTGCTCTGAAAGAGTCAGCAGTTTGCCTGTTTGGATTTTGTGGAAGCCTTCCACAGCTGCCACAGCAGAGAATGCCCAACAGCTTCCTGTACAGAGAGGAAACAGCCAAAATTTTATCGTGTGCTGGTAAGAACTAGAGCCAGAAATTTGCTTAACTTGCCTTCAAGCCAAATGCTATCTACGTTTACCTATAGACCTAGGGGTTGATTCTTAGACTCTTTCATTCGTGTGTTTATGTTAGGTCAATCTGGCACATAATAATAAATTAAGTTGGCAGTTGGTCTGTACTTGGTAGTATTATATTGATATAAGGCTGTTAAGTAACATTCTTATTCAATAATTTTCTATAAAATCCAGCATCGTTTGATTAGTGATCTAAGTATTAGCATCTCTGTGGTCCATAAGATCTTATGATTAACGTTGCTTCTGGCTACTTGAAAGATGTGGGGAAGTAAGCGTAATATGAAGAGGGAAAGAGAGCTTGATGCATACCACAATGGCCTTGATCTTTGACCTTCGTAACAGCACCTTTCTTCCTCCAATCAACTCCAGCTGGCAAACGTCCACAAGAGTACTCAGCGTGCACCTTCTGGTCTGCGGTATCCAGAGGACGCCGAAGACCAAGGTGGGTCGATTTGAACTCGTCGTTGGTGAGGTCAGCAAACCTGTTGTCAGTCAGCTTGAAAGACAGATTCTGAGAATTGATGTGGTCGATGAGATGAACGTTAGACTGGTAGATCTGAAACCGGTGATTGTATTCAGCTTTGCTCCCGTACTTCCTGCGATGTTTGCTCAGCCATTGGCGATACCTCGTCTCCATGTCTTTCGGAGTATCGTGCCCTGAAGCCATGCTGAGTTGGGTGCTAATGCTCACGAGTAGAAGAAGAATGCAGGTAGCCATCCTCAACACTGGTGCTGCTGGTGTCTCCATGGCGCTAGCGGTAGTTGAGTATGCAGATGCTGTAGAATTTGAGTTTGCAAATGTAGTCCGGAATGGTGGATCCTATATATACGGGCGGAGGGCAAGAAGGCAGCAGAGGAAGGAAGATCAGTCCTAGAAGGCATAGCTGCCATCTCTACATCTGCAAACGTCATTCGAATTCCACAAGTTCTCGGCCCAGGTACCTTATTTAGATTATGCAAGGCAATGAGGGTTTTAAAAGTTTTGTGTTGGATAATACATCGTTGAAGGTGTTTCAGTTGTGTGGTTCTTTGCTGCTAATATTCTGTTTCGTTATTGCCAATTTCTGACGGGGTAAGTCCTTCTGAGTTAGTTACCAATGGACAACAGAGAGCTTGCTGGGTTAGTAGCTGTAACAGGTTGTGGCACTAGGTGTACGCCAGTGCTTTTATGTCTGTGCGGGGGAAAACTTGTTGGGCGTGCATTGTTAGCGCAAGAACTGAATACCCCATTTGATAGAGTCTTACACATCTGCCTACCCAGACGTGTGAAAGGATTTTTATTGTTGCATATGCTGCTGCTACTGCTGGGGTCATTTGTAATTATAGGTGCCAGAAAGCGTTAATTTAACGATTATATCTCTTCCATTTTAGGTCGGAATTCAAAATTTTATGTACACAAAAAATAGAATTTAAAATTGCATTTACTTTGATATATTTTAAAACAAAGATAAATTAAAAATTAAAAGTGAGAAATACATTACTAGTCTATACCAGGAGGATAATATTTTGTTGGGCTGATAGAGCCATTTGAATATTAGATATGTCCTATACAACACTTAGAAATTTGAAACACCTAAGAAAAAAAGATACTAGATGTGTTTTGTTAATAGGGAAATTCAAACAAGACATCTCAGGGAAAAAAATTAATAGATGTGTTTTGTTTATAGAGATTTATACAAGGGATGTCCTTATCAAAGAAGAGCATTTCACCATTAAGCTAAACACCATTTATCCTAGGAAGTTGATAGATACGAAAATGCTTTGTTATGTAGCATGTTAAATCTATAGATGATTCATTTATTGACTTTGATGAAAAAATGTTGCAACTTGCTAACTCTTTATCTTAATGAGAGTCCTCTAAATATTAATATATATAAAGTGAAATTTAGGTTACTTTGCCAAATAATATAAATTTTGATACCTCAAATTTAATTAAATCACAACTTAGTTACTATAATATAAATTTTATATTTTGATACCCGAAATTTAATTTTAATATATAAGCATTGAACAATTATGTTTTGGTATCTATTTTTATGAGATTTTCATACCTACAATTTTTTCAAATTTACATATTTGTCAAATGTTTATATTTCACTTGAGTCTATGGATCCAATCCACCAATCCTCTCGAACCAATTCATGAATCTAATCCACCATAACATAAAATTATAAATTTAGTTTGTACAATACAAGATATTGTATCAATCAACTATAGGAGAAGATTCGACCATGTTATATTTGCTCATTATGTGAAACATTAAATAAATGATAAAAGAGATACAACTCTAAAATATTGCAAGACCGAATTTATAAACTCATTGAGTACATTTACGGGGTACTAAACAAACTTCTACTAACTACATATAATAAAATATGCGACATCTAAATAAGCGAGTGTCGATAAATTGCTACGGTAAAAAGGGTTGAATGTTGTATTGACGGCTAACTAAAAGAATTGGTCAAAACCTTTCTATAATCTAATTCCTTTTCATTCATTTTTCACTCGCCTTCCATAACCCTTTATTTCTTTCTTTGCCTTCTTCGTCTAACCCTAATTAGTATACTATTTTTATGTATTATAATCACAAGTATGAACGGGTCCATACATGACTCACCAACAGTCTAGAAAACTAACAATTGACCTATGAACCACTAAATTTTTTCAACTCAATGTCGAGCCCAATTAAAAATAAATATATATGGTTATTACTTATTGGAAAGTCGTCATTTTCCACTATGGGATTGATATGTGTAGATATCTAGCTAAACATTCCATGTATATTTGTTGAAAATTCTAGCCCGGATGAAAAAGAAATACTCTAGAGAGATGCAAAAGGAATATAAACTTACATCTACACACTTTCAAACTCATATATACGTCACTCATACCATAGGCCATAGCTATAATCAATGAGTCTACTTGGGTTTAGCTAAATATCATTTACTAGCCAAATTTTTTTAAAAAATAATTGGATATTAAGCGCCATATATCTCTTCTAAGTCAATATTACTAACAACATCATAAACGAAAAATTAATTTTAGATTAATAATATTAACAAAATACCATAATGGGCCACATAATACTTACCCATAGGCCATCTCCGCCCCGCGACAAGGCGGGGCATCGCCACCTAGTGATATCTTAAATCTTGAATTTGTAGAGAAATGGTTCTGCTAAAAAAGCAACGAGTGTTTTCACGAGTAAATGAACTTTTGAAGTTGGCGTTATTGCTTCACCATTGCAATTGTCGAAAAGAACATTTTGTGCAATGAACTTTGCACATAACATTATTCAAAACCAGATGAATGATTTATGTTTTTGCAGGTTACACTGAGGCGTGACATACTTAATAGTTAGATAATGAATATTATACATACTTTTTAAAATACAAGAACACGTCTTGGATCATTTTGAAACATTAATAAAATTAGAGAATGATTGTATACGTGGTTCTGAATTAGAAAAAAAATTGTAAATAATAATAAATCATGCTGAAACCGTTCGTTATGAGCAAAAAATTTCAAAATTTGAGTTAAACATGGAAGGTTTACTGAATTGTACTAGGTGATACCCCGGTGGTAATGAGTTATTTGAAAAAACCATACTAGAAATATGTTAAAAATGAATATCTTTGTGTAGGTCGCAATATTAAACGTGTCCCTCTGTAATTTTTTTTGAAATTTGAATTAAACTAAGAAGACATAAACTAATTAGAAAATACAAAATAAAAAATCATTTACTCTCACCAATTACATCTAATCGCACTAAGGACATCCACATCAATACAATTTAAAAGTAATTGCATTTGTGCTCTTTAATGCCAACTCAACTTTTTTGCAATCCAACTCACATTAATTTCATTTATCTACATCAATGCAATTAACTTGCAATTGCATATGTATGCACAACTTATTTTTTAATAAAATATAAGGTTTTTAAAAAATCCATGGACGCCTGCGTGGAATTGCAAGAAATGATAGCAATTGAATATGATATGGAATTGCAATTGGGTCTTACATTAATGTAATTAAAAATGCAATTGCATTTCCATTATCATATCACTTTGCAATTGAATATGATAGCTTGATGTGGATGTTCTAAAAACCAGTTATGCACAAACCCTACACTATTACCCATATTTGCTCTTTCATTTACTACGCTCGTGAGCGCTTAAGTGGTTGCTTGAGTAATGAGAGCGTATGATAAAGGATCCCACCCAAACCTATGCCATAACAACTTGTGCCAGGCTCGTGTTTGCCTCATTCTTAAGAGCATCCACATTGATATTGCATTCTCAATTCTAAGATGACAGGGAATGGTGTTTGCAATTACAAAAGCAATTGCATTGATGTGGCTACCAATTGTATATTTGCAAGCTTGCAACAAATGCAATTGCATATGCAAGTCAAAAAGCCCTAAAATGAAGATTTTTTTTTGTTTCCTCTTTTACTTTATTTTATGTAATTTAAACATAAAATTTAATTACATATGCAATTGCAAGTAATTGAATTGGTGTAGGTGAATGAAAATGATTTGAGATGGATTGCAAAAAAATTGAGTTGGCAGTAAAAAGGACAAATTCAGTTGCTTTTGCAATTGGATTGATGTGGAAGCTCTAACGGAAATTAACATTCCATTATGCAGAGCTCGCAAGACTTGGGCAAATTGTCATGAGTTTCGACAACGATCCTTCAATTCCATCAATTTTACGTGGATTCTTTGGATAGAACCCCTCTCATACAATGTGTCTCGCAAGAATCGAACGATAAACTAAAGAATAGACTTAGTACGAAGAGAATTAGGACTAAAAGAAGTCAGAAATAGAAGAACGAAGCAAGAAAGTGATTTGGGTTCTAATCTTCTCATGATATACTAAACTAAATAATGAGTACATTAGGACCCCACCAACTCCTCTTCAGTCCACCCATAACATCAATTACCCAACTTCTCAAAAATTAAGAGATAATCGTTCAATGATCTAGTTTGTTTAATATTTGCAAGAGCTTCGTGGCTAAAAGTGCTTTCCGAAGGTCCGAATCGAACCCACAACTCTTCTCTAAACTAGCCCAAGTGTTTGATTGCCCGATCATTATAGTAGTGCGATCCACCCACTGCCACCATTGATTAGCATCTCCTTCAAAATGGTAAGATGCCAAAAAATACCCTTTGCACCTCTAGAATTGCTTGAAAAGAAAGTTGAAGAACTGCTCGCCTCACGCAAACCATCCAGATGGATCCTCTTGCCCATTGTATTTAGGAAAATAAAGTTTGGCTGTCTTGGGCTTTAAGAGCCAAATCTTTTCTTCTCTCCCATTGATTCCTAGCCTAGTAGACCACACCTGGCTTGGCCTAGCTCCATTAAATTTTCCCGGAGCCCAATCATTGCCCGACCCAGTTCTCATGCTCGGCCCAATCATAAGAGATACCAACTGGCCTCCTCCATTCTCTCCTGGCCCATATTGGTCGAAATAGCCAGGACCGCCCCGCAGGGATCGGCTGAGCAGGTAGTCAGCCCCGATCCACCACCCGAGCTCGCCCTGATCGCCCATGTACCCTCATTGTTGGTCATGCCCTCCAATCCGATCGGCTAGGATAAGTTGTCGCCGACCATGTTGGGTTTTAGCGTTCCCATTGGGCCCTTCATCTTCTCCTCCCCGCAATTGGTGTCGGTTCGCGGTTTGTGGGCGAGATTTGTTTTGACGTCGCACTATTACCGTTGCCCATCATAGACACAAACTTCTGATCCATGGTTGCAAGAGTTTGAGTTATGACAAGGTTGAACATCTCCTGCATTTTGGCAATCCCTTTGGTCACTGTCTTCTGGAGATCGTGTTGGTTTTGGTCGAAATTATCCATTTGCTCCATCATCTGACCCACGTGTACTCCCATATCATCATTTTACTCCTCCACGGCTTGGAGGCAAAGTTGGACGGAACCCTTGTCGGTCTCCTCCAGATTTTCCGTAGCTCAAGTCTTACCCATCACTCATGCCCGTCATCGAACCGGGCTATGATACCACTTGTTACGTGTATTCTTTGGATAGAACCTCCCACGTAACGTGTCTCGCAAGAATCGAATGATAAACTAAAGAAATAGACTTGGAAGAAGAGCATTAGGGTTAGAACTGTTAGAAATAGACTTAGGATGAAAGAAGTCGGACGATAGAAGAACGAAGCAAGAAAGTGATTTAGGTTCCAATCTTCTCATGATATTAAACGAAAGAACGAGTACATATTTATAGGCACAAAACCTCTCCTTTGTCTAACCTAAAGCATGACTCGTGCTCCTACAATGGAACAACCAACAATAAACCAAATCCTACGTGAACAAGAAAAACACTAATGGAAGACAATAATAATAAAAGACTAAACTAATAAAGATACGCAAGCCCAAATAATTGTCCCAATTGCTTTGATGGCTTGGTTATCGTAACAATCAAACTTCTGAATAATAGTTTGGTGATGAGACTCTAAAACACAATTTGCTTGCATATACCTAATTTATGTGCTGGTAAAGTACTGGAAACATTGAGAGTATTGCTGAGGAAGCTGTGAAGTTTTATCAGAACTTATATGGGGTTATCAATGTCGTGGTTCATTATGATACAACCTTGTTAGCTTCTCTGATTGTTAATAAGATATCTTTTGAAGAGGGAGAAGGATTATGTTCCCAAGTCTCTACTGCTGAGATAAAGCAGCTTTGTTCTCAATGAAGCAAGACAAAGTCCCCGGCCCTGATGGTTGGACCCTTGCGTTTTACCAAAAGACATGGAGTGTGATGGGAGAGGATCTAGTAGCTGGTGTGTTGAAATTTTTTTACCAAAGGGACTCTGCCTAAAGGTTTGAATTATGCATCTCTTACTTTAGTTCCTATTGTTCAGAATGCTTGTAGAATGACTGAGTATAGGAAAATAGCGTGTATAAATGTGGTATACAAAGTCATTTCTAAAGCTTTACCAAATCGATTACAAGCTATTCTACCTAGCATCATAAGCAAAAACCAGTCAGCTTTTATTCGAGGAAGGAACATAAATGAAAACATCTTGATGGCACAAGAAATGGTCTCCAACTATATACATAAGAATATTAGGTCTAGATATGCAGTCAAAATGGATCTTACGAAAGCCTTTGACTCTGTACACTGGGAATTATTATTCCAAGTCAATGGAAGCTATGCAATTCCCTAGGATCTTTATAAACTAGATCATGATTTGTCTTTCATATGTTTTTTTTTCCAGTGTATGTGTTAATGGAGGCTTATGAGGGTTTTTCCCGTGTTGCAAAGGGGTGAGACATGGTGACCCTCTATCCCCCTATCTCTTCACTTTGGCCGTTGAGGTACTCCCTCTTATGCTCAACAGGGCAGCTCAAATTAACCAATTGCATTTTCATCTGCAATGCAAATCACTAGGTTTGACACATCTTTGCTTTGCAGATGGCTTGTTAATTCTCTATGAAGGATCAGGTTGGGCTCTTACTTGCATTCAATGACTACTGGATAAATTTTATTCAATATCTGGACTCAACTGTAATCCAGATAACTTTGCAGTGTATTTTGGGGGTACCTCTAGAGAAGCTAGGGATCTAGCTTTATCACGTATTGGTTTTAAGGAGGGTCAACTACATGTTCGATACTTGGGACTCCCTCTTGTGGCTAGTAAACTCTCAGTAAGGGAATGTGACCTGTTGATTGATAAAATAGTAAGTAAAATTTGTTCCTGGAGGTCTGTAAAGCTCACTTATGCTGGCATACTAGAGTTGATTGCTTCTGCCATCTACCCTATTCTACAGTATTGGTTGCATTTTTTTATTCTGCCCAAGAGTATTATTAAGCAAGTCCATAAGCTTTGTTCAGACTTCCTGTGGCATGGCAATGATTTAAGGAGGGATAAGGTGGTTGACTCACTCCAACTACCACAATAACATCCCGACTAAAGCCCAAATATAAACTCTAGTAGGGTGCAGTATAGGGAAAGCGTTCTAAAATGTCAACCCGGGCCGGTCCATGTACTCCTACTTCAACCGTTGAAAACGTTATCTAGCAATCTGTTTTGGGTGAAAACTAAGGACTACAAAAAGAAAAAATGTAAATTGTTTTAGAATTTATATGAGAAACTTCACCCGGGTATTGATCCCCCTAGCTATATATCAAGATTGACCGAATGGAATGAAAACGTGTAGGAATGTGTTCATGCACCGTATGAAGGGCACAAATAGTGAAGAAACTTCACTCTCTTGGGTGATAGGTGATAACACCTAAATCAATGTTATTTACCCTTCATATTTAGGTTTGTTTCGTGCTAATTCGCGTGCATAATCAGAAGAATAGCGTCGATTGCATCCCTATTTCGTTCCTATTGGATTATGTCATTATTTTAGGGTGCTTTGTACGATACATGTGAATTAGGTAAGAAAAAGGCGCACAAGTGTAGAAAAAGGGGAAAAAACGGAGATCATGGCCGAAGGAGCCAAGATCCCAACCATGAAGAGAGGGCATGAACCATAGCACAAGATCACAACCTGTAGTGCAAAGATCCCGACCGTGTTCTTCTGCTCTCGCCCGTGAACTTGACCTAAAGATCGCAATCTCAAGTCCACGACCATGAACTTTGGAGCCAAGGGTATGAACTTGGGAATAGGCCAGCTCGGGAGAAGTAGAAAGTTTTGGCCATCGTTTGAGGGTCCACGGATTGAGACCATGACACCCCGGATTGAGACCATGATGTTAGGTCGTGAACTCCACATTTAGCAAGGCGAAAATGGTGACCCTCAAATATCCCGACTGTGATCTTCTGCACATTGCCTGCAAACTTGCCCTTACAATCGCAGCCTCAAGTTCATGGGTGCGATCTTCAGTTCCTTGCCTGCGAACTTGCCCATGTCTGCAGAATTCTATAAATAAGGGACTCCTTCCCCTTTAGAAGATGGATTTTTGGGTAGATTTTTTATCACTTGAGTTCGTGCAGATTATTGTCAATGGTTAGCACGTGTCAACATCTACCCCATCCTAATCCAAGTTTAACTTAAGATGGCATTGTCGTATAGTGGTGATCAAGGTCGTATATTACTCGGGTCCTGGTGCCCTCGCCTACTTCCCCCCTTGTTAGACTTGGCAAATTACAACCGGTCCGTTGACCCGACCCTAACCTGCCCGAAAATAGAATTTTTTATAACCCGAAACCCGAATGACGCGAACCCGATAACCCGTGAGTTTTTGGGTCGGGTTGGGTGGGTTAGCGGGTCGACTCGTTAGACACGTTCCATTTTATATATCACTTTCAAAATTATAAAATTACTCATAAATTGGTGAGATGTTTAAAATAATTACAAGGATATGAATGACATGTTTGGAGTTTAAGGATAATCAAATATCATGTGTTTTTTGTAGTAATATTACTCTGGTGATTGTTGTTTGACGATTTCCGCAATTTGTATTTCATTTCATTAGCATGGGAGGATTTGAGAATATGTTAATTGACATGTGCTAGGTAAACTATTGTCATGCATATGTGAAAATTTGTGTTCTTAAAGAAAATATGAAGCATGTTTGATATTGTTTCTGAGAGCGCTCGTATCCCAAAATGACTTGTAACCCAAACCAAAACCGAATGGGTTGGGTCAATATTTGACCCAAAATCAGCCAACCCATCATTACCCGACCCATAACCGAATGACCCAACCCCAAATTACCCAACCCGACCCTATTGCCAAGTCTACACCTTGTTGCTAATTAGTTAATCAGTTTTTGAGGTTTGGGTGGAGGACTTGAGGAGATAACTAGACTAGAGATTGATCAAAGCTAAAAGCAAGTACTTCAGGGAACTAATCCTCCCCTAGATTACGGTTACTATGCATGCATAAATACTTAGGGTTATCGAATATGGTGAGTGAGCTCTTTTCAGCGGGCTTTCGTGGTTATCCACACGCCTCCGAGTACTCCTCCCCTAAACCCATATAAAATCACCTCGATTTAGGATATCGTATCTGTGGCATTAAACGCGAACTCAACGAAATTCCCTTGCACCCTTTCCTCTTAATTATGGCTGCCATTTGTCGTAACTCCTTGCCTACTGCCTGTTAACGTCTTAGATACCGGTGTCTTTCTGAACCTTATACCGATCAACTCGCATCCCCGAAGGGTATGAGTTGCCTTGGACTACCTCTTCTTGCTCATGAAAAGGGTTCACTAAACTATTTTCTTAGGAATCTGCTCCTCTCCTTCCCAGGACGCTTCATAGACACGTAAGCCTAACAGAGTTATTTTACTAATCATGATTATAGTATATTGGAGATTCTAAAAATTCTCAAGAGAACCTTTTCACTCGTTTGGCTAACCCTCTTAACCTGACACCCCTTCTTCCCTTTCTTTAAAAACAGAAACCTTGAAAAATCCAGATCTTTACTCCAGTATTCCTTGGAGGCCAAGGAACAGAGGAGTGCTGGTTTTGGTACCAAAATGACACAACACGTTCCTTTTAAGCAAATCGAAATACACGTGGCTCCGGAGCCGACTTAAAACAACCTGAAAAATTTCATTAAAACAAATACCACTAAATCTTTTTCAAATGAAATGCCCTAAACATTTGGGCAACCACAATCCATAGTCAATAAAACCACATAAATTCTGAACCTTGAACCTCCAATATATACTCATAATCATGAATCATAAAGTAACTAATTAAATCTAACTCAAGCTCATCGTTGAGCTCCCCTCGATCTCGTCCACTCTGGTGCGGCTTCTCGCCTTGCCTTACCTCTTCTTGAAATCCACCTCTGCTAGCCCTTCCTCAACCTCGTGAGTGAGAAAGGGTCAGTCTCGTCATTACTTCCTAAGGTCTTTGTCTAAGCAAATCCTTACTAACACATTATTAGAAAATTCCTATTTTACATGAAAGTCATTCTCACTTTCATCCTTAATACTTTACTCCTTAATATCATATATAAGCTCTGTACCTCTATCTTAACTTATACACTTATTACTAGGTTCCACCGCGTTACGTATCGTCGTTCGGTGTCCCTAACCTCAAGGCAATGGTACTGCGTTACGTATCGCCGTTCAGTCCATGCCCGGTCAACTAATGCGTTACGTATCGCTATCCAGTAATGATCCAATATCCTCGATCAACTGGTGCGTTACGTATCCTGTCCAACAGTGATCCGACCATTTACCGCGTCCAGTAGTGGCCCAACCGCCCGGGGGTTCATCTTACCATTAACCATACATTACAAACATTCATTCACCTACATAGCACAACGCGTGCCTCTACCTTAAGTAGGCGGTGTGATGCCTTACACACATAATCCCACAAACTCATGAAAATTCACTAACGTAGCTGAAAGTAAAAGCATAAACTAAAAGACATACGATTGAGATATCACCCCCTTTATATTCACCTCATTTTCATTGAAACTGACTCTGATCCAGCTCCATAAACTCCATAACTCATTCCCATAAAATTCTCCTTGCTTCCACTGTTCCATAGGCGCCAACGGTTCCTCGTTTGGATGTCAAACGAACAAATTATGGCCAAAATAAACATTCTTTCAGTTTTCAAAGTACCAGGTACCGATTCTAAAAATTTCCAGTTAACCTAGATGACATGCTAAAACACAACACCAAACTGCGACCAAGTGTAATCGCAGTCCGGAAATGCAGTAACAGGCAAGCTCTAATTGTCAACCCGGGGTCTAGATCTACTGCCTACTCCGTGTATATCTGTTATCTAGCAAACTAAGTTGTGTGATTGTGATTTTAACTAAAAGCAGTAAGAAAGCAGGAAATGATTTGGTTTTCTAAAGCAAAAGAAGAGTCACTCGGGAATGAGTCCCACTAGCTCCTTAGTTAGGTCACAGTTGTAATTACTTTTGGTTGCTTTACTACTGATTATACTGCGGAAGATCCGACAGTAGCTTGGAATCTCTTAAGCTGACCAAGCCCTCTCAGTCAAACTACCCGGCAGACGACAATGAACACAGAAATCCACTACTGGAATTAGACTCTGGTACAAAGCATTGAATCGACTAACTCTCGTATAATCGATTCACCACTTCCGATTGAAGAAGCTCTAACAACCTAATCAGATTCTATCTATCTCAGGTTGCAGCAGAAATCAATAAAAGATGATCAGACTTCAATTGACTCAATCAAAACACTTTAATTGATTATAATCAAGCAATATCGCAATCCAAACGTAATTACAATCAAGATTCCTAACACATAGAACTAGGGTTCTTCATACCCAAGTGAGAGAAAGTTCTACTCCATAGAGAGAGAGAGGAAAACAGAATACAAAGTAGTCATACTCATAACAATGGGAAGCATCTGCTCTGGGATGTCAATCTTCACTCCTGGGGATGCAATTTGGGCTTCAATGGTGAGAAATCCACTCCAAATAGCTCCTAGGGTTTGTTCGTCGCACTTTCTCTCTCTAAAACTCTGTTTTTGCTCCAAAAACTCGACTCCTTCTCCTTTGGCTCGAATCTTCCCCAAAAACCTGATTCTGGACGAACTACGGGCTGAATTACGGTCGTAATCATGGTCTGCCCGTAAATCGTATAAAAGGCGCGTTTCACTTAACTCCAAGGAAGGGAATTACGGTCGTAATTACCCAATTACTGCCAGTAATTATGGAATTACGACCGTAGTTACTTTGACTCTTGCCCGTAATTTTCTCTGCGACAGGAATTCTGAAGAATTAGGCTCGACATTGCATTTACGGGCATGACAGGAGCAATTACGCCCGTAAATGGGCAGGGGCTGCCCGTAATTTGCTTCTTGAATCGCCTCCTGACCTCTAAATGACCCGAAACTTGCGCCTATGCACCTCTTTACTTGCTAGGACCTGAAATACGACAAAGCAACACAACCTAGTGTAAAATAGGCCAAGGAACAACAAATTCGAGCTAAAATGGTCAGGAAACAAGAGTCAACACATGTGCAAATACGACGCTATCACTAGACCACGACCTTTCTGGAAAATTTTATATTCAGTCCTCTTGCCTTTCGAATTAACAAAAATGGTACCTGAACTTGACAGATTTTAATCCAAACTTTCGAGTCTCAGTTCTCCTTTGTCCGACGTCGGAATTCGATTTCGTCGACACAATGATGCTCCTGGGATCGTCCCCTTCACGACGGTACCCACCACACGAAGAATATTTTAACTTGATATCTCTGGGTTTTTCGGCAACTGCGCAGGGAGACTAGCGCGTGTCGGGGACGGAGGCGACTAGTGCCTCCTTACGACAGCGAGCTCGCTCCGAAAACGTGAGGACGAAGGTTGATGGCGACGTTGACCCTGCTGCCTGCTGCTGCTGGGAGCAAGAACATGATGAGTGGGCTAGGTCGATGGCGGCGCTACAACTTTTCTTGCATGGGAAAATAGATAGATAGATAGATAGATAGAGAGAGAGAGAGAGAGAGAGAGAGTAAGCTGGTGGCTTAGTGGTTTTAGGTTTTCTCTTTTTGCACCAGTTGGGTTTAAATGGGACGATTAGATGATGATAATAATAATAAGTATTTATTATTATTATTATTATTATTTATAATCTACGGTTGTAACCCTTCGTACATAACCGTTCATTTACTATGGTCGAACCTGAGCCAAAAAGTCTGGGTAATACAACTAAAACAGTGAACTGATGAAAAACAGGGCATTTCCCAAAATTTCAAGACTCGATCTAATCAACCGTGCCCCTAACTCAATCACAACACATCCAAAACAAGTAGACACACAATTTTGGCATGGTGATTACCATTCAACCACTTGAACTCATCACTCAATAAAAAAAAGAGAAAATAAGGAAAAGAAAAACAAACCTACGCGCTAGTTTAACGTTTGTAGCTCGACGTTGCTGATCTTTCATGCTGGAGAGCACGAGGCCTCTGAGATTGGATCCACCACGGTCTCGGGGCGAGGCTTGTCACCTCCCATCTTAAAATCCAAAGGGGTGCCTTCTTGGTCGGCCACTTTTTCCTTACTCTTGTCCTTCTTTTGGGTAAAGGCATCTCTCATATTTGCAAACCACGCTTTCTTCTTCCTTCCTTCGGGTTTGGTACCTGCCTTAGTTCCCTTTTTCACATCATCACAAGGAGCGAGAGAACTAGTGGGGTTCGCCTTGAGTGGCTCACCTCCACTTCCAAACATACCATTTGATTCCACTTTCTTAACATCATCCTTCTTACTCTTAGGGTCAACCGAAAAGGTAATTTGCTCCTCTCCATCTCTCAAGATCAAATTACCCTCATTAACATCAATTAACGCCTTTGCGGTGGCAAGGAAAGTACGTCCTAGTATGAGGGACATATCCGCATCGTCACTTATGTCAAGGATTATGAAATCCGTCGCATTATGTGTCCACCCTCACTAGAACATATTCCACAATACCCCTAAGACTAATCACCGAGCGGTCAACCAATGTTACACTTAACCTAGTGTTTTTAATTCACCTAGGTTCAATTTCTTGTAAACCTTAAAGGGTATAATGTTAATGCTTGCACCTAAATCCACCAACGAATTTTCTATATGGCATGCTCCGATGCAGAGAGGGATAGTGAAACTACCTGGATCTTGTTGCTTTAATTTTTAGACAACTTGTTTTAAATGAAGGCCGAGCACTCCTCGCTGAAGGTGACAATGGTGAGGTTTTCAAACTTATGCTTCTTCGCAAGAAGCCCCTTTAGATACTTGGCCTACCTTGGCATGTAAGCCATTGCCTCCAAGAAAGGCATGGTAATACAGAGCTTCTTGAGCATCTCCATGAAATTTCCACACTCCGCCTCCAACCGGTACTTGTGCACTCTCGTAAGGAAAGGAAGATGAGGCTCTTACTCAGCCACTAGTGGTGGCGTTCCCAACACCTTATTAGCCTCTCCACCTTCTCCTTTCGAGAGTTCTTGATTATCAACCGTTGGAGGAGTCTTTTCTTCTTCACTTACTTCCTTAGCAACAACATCTGGAGTTACCTTCCCCCTCCTCAAGGGAATAGCATTCAACCTGGCGTTTTGATCTTTGGGGTTGGTAATAGTTTGAAAAGGTAGAGCTCCCCATGGTCTTTCTGTGAGGATCCCAACAAGATCGCCGATTTGGGTCTAAAATTTTTTGAAGACTTGCTGATGGCTCCTTCAACCCGCCTCAAACGAAGAAAACTTGTTCATTGCTACATCCTTGAATTTCTCAATCTTCTCGAACTTCTGTGAGCTTGTACTCACGAAGGTGGTAATTAGGTCTTAAAGTTTTTAAACTTATCGGGTTGTTGTTGTTGGAACCCTTGACCACCTTACGCTTGGAATGGTTGTTGTTGGAAGCTCGAGCCTTGGAATTGGGGCCTTTGTAGAATGGAAGGAGGCCTTGGTTGATAGTTCCTTGTCGGCCCTTGGAAACCAGGGGGTCTTGGATTGCTCGGGGAAGACCAAGCAAAGTTTGGATGGTTTAGTCATCCTGGGATTTAAGTGTTGTTGTTCCCCCTAACATTGGCGATGTAGCTTACTTGTTCTTCCGGGGTGCTTGCTTCCTTCATCAATTGGAACTCCACAATCTCATGGTTGGTAGTCAAGCACCAATCACATGCCATCAACGGCTTTTTCCAGTGCTTCTTATCTTCAAGAAGTGCATTAATCAACATGTCAATTTTGGCAGCGAGGGAGGACTCACCTTCGTGGAGTGTACTCCTCTCTTGGCATCCCTTCCACCACGTCTCGTCGATCCCTAATCATACCTTTTTGTCGCCATATCTTGAAGTAAAGCGGTCATCTCAGGTGGGGTCTTTTTCATCAAGTTCCCTTGGCATAGAGAGTGATACGAGCAAGGAGCCTGTACCCTAGTTATCAAAGTACGCAGCTTCAAGAACGAACAATAGAACGTCTGTTTAGGTTTTTTTTTTGTAAGGATAGTGTGGAATTGAAAGTGCAATCTCAACACAAATTTGGGAGAAGGCGCAATCAATATAAAAGATAGAATCTCGACCACAATCAAGGGGAAAACTTGATTGATACAGAGAAAAAGTTCAAGCCTCAAGCTCAAAAACAAGATAAAAATCAATATTCTACTAAAAACTAAACCTAAAACCCGAGTTTCAGCCTTTATATAGGTGTGGACAATTAAAAATAACAAAAACAGCTTAGAAATTCGAATTCCCGTCACACAGGTCAAAATACCCAGTCGGAACTAAAAATACCTGATCAAGTATTTAGTCTCCACGACCGGGGTGCCTTCTGCCCAAAAACGCTAGGTCGCTCACAAAATACCCGGCCGAAACCCCACAATACCCGGTCGGATATTTGGCTTCCTTGGCAGGGTATCCCCCCCATGCTCCATCCTTTCTTATGCTGCTGTTGGGTGGCATCAGTCCCTCCCTGTTGGAGAAGCTTTGCCCTCAAAGCTGGTGTTTTCCTGCAAGAGACCACATCAACAATATTGCCAAATGAATTTCTCCTCAATGCAGTCAACATGTTCCTCTGCACCATCAGATGCGCTCCACTTCCGTCCTCCAACTTCAAACAACTTGAACTTCGTTTCTCCTTGGCCCAGCTCATGGCAAGATGTTGTTGATCTTCCTGGACTTTAGCTGGGGACAATGGATTTAGCAAGAACTTCCGATCGCCTTTCTTGATCCGGTAGCTGTTGTGCCTTCCATCATGAATAACTCCTCGATCATATTGCCACGGACGACCCAATAATAGATGAGCAGCCTGCATTGGAGCAACATCACACCATGTCTCATCTGCATAGTCACCAATTTGAAAACAAACCTTGATCTTCTTGTTGACTTTGATGTTCCCATAGTCGTTTAGCCAATGCAGTGTGTATGGTTGAGGATGCTTGATGGTGCTCAACCCCAGCTTCTTGACTGCATCCAGACTAATCGCATTGGTGCAGCTACCATCATCGTTGACCACAGATAACACCTTCTCATCGACCAGGCAACGAGAGTGGAAAAGATTATCCCTCTGCTCTGTCTCTGTATAAGTTTCAATAGATAAAGCTCGGCGGTTCACCCCAAGAAGTTTACCTGCTGGAGGCTTTTCAGCCTCGATGTGCTCATCCACATCGTCATCATCATAATAAAGGTCGAGTCCCTCCCTCATTGGCTTCTCTTCACACTCCTCCTCAGAAAAGTACTCTCCATCTCTCAAGACAAGAGCCTATTTGTTAGGGCACTGGTTGGCATTGTGACCTCATCCCAAGCACTTGAAGCATTGGATGCTTCCAGAGGAGCCTTCATTCCTGGCTTTAATGACTGGTGCTGTATTCCTGGCAGCTGGCTTGTCACCTTCTGGCTTAGGGTGATTCATGTTAGCCTCAGGAAGGTTCTCTGTAATAGGTTTGGGTGAAGGTGAGTACCTTATTCTCGAGCTCACCTTCAGCTGCCTCTCTACCTTCATGGACAAATGCACCACCTCCTTCAACTCCACAAACTGACGAAGCTCCACTTCATTCTTGATTTCCCTGTTGAGCCCCGCAGAAAACGAGCAATCGTTGCTTCCTAGTCTTCCCTCACATCTGCTCTCATCATGAGCAACTCTAGCTCCTTGAAGTACTCATCAATAGAGCGAGTTCATAGTCGAATTCCCTGTCAGGCATCATGGAGATCTCTCTAATAGAAAGGCAGAACAAATCATTCACGCCTCAGCCTGCAAAGTTCTGCCTAAGTAGAAACTTCAGGCTGCAGATTCCTCCTTTGTCGTTGTTGAATCTTTTCCCACCAAACTGTTGCATAATCTGTAAACTCATAGGTGGCTACAATAACTTTCTGATGCTCTAGGTAAAGATTGCACTGAAAAACCATAATCATCTTCCTCTACCAGTCGAGGTAAGCTGATGCACTATTAGTGCCTTGAAACAAGGGGATTGAGAGCTTAATCCCTCAAATCGGTTCAATGTCATAACCTCCTGCTTCCGGTGGTCTTCCTCCATGCTCATAATAATCATTCTCATAGTCATTAAACGGAGGTATGTTCTGCGGGATTAACTGACGACTTTGCTCGTGTATTAGAGCCTCTGCATCTGCCAATCTGGGGTCTCAGGAAAAGTTTGGTACACTCGATCTGCTCTTGGACCCTCTTGGTTCGCGGCTACAGTCTGAGCTGCAACATCTGCTGGATTCTCTGGTGGTGGTGGATTACCCATTGGTTGCGTTCCCAACCTAGTGATTAGGGGTATCTAGCCGCTGATTCGTCTCAACTAGTTGACCTTTGGTAGCATCCTGTTGGGCCTGAAGCAAAGCTCCCATCTGCGTCATCTGCGAGGCAAGCAGTTTCATGGCTTCTGCAAGATCCTTATTCTGCTCTCCCATGACTGGTTCTTCGATTGGGGTTCTTCTTCTTCAGAGAGCGATTCCTCCTCTTCTTTGCGTTCTTCAATCGGATATTTGGACCTCGTTCGACAAGCAACTGGTTCTCGCGCTTTTGATACCGCCACTGTGTTGAACCGGGCTCTAATACCACCTGATACGAGCACAGAGCTTGTTCCTGTAGTTATGAAAGTACGCAGCTTCAAGAACGAACAATAGAACGTCTGATTAGGGGTTTTTGTTTGTAAGGATAGGGTGGAATTGAAAGTGCAATCTCAACAAAAATTTGGGGGAAGGCTCAATCAATATAAAAGATAGAATCTCGACCAAAATCAAGGGGAAAACTTGATTGATACAGATAAAAAATTCAAGCCTCAAGCTCAAAACCAAGATAAAATAAATATTCTTCTAAAAACTAACCCTAAAACCCGAGTTTCAGCCTTTATATAGGTCCGAACAATTAAAAATAACAAAAACAACTTAGAAATCTGAATTCCCATCACACAGGTCAAAATACCCAGTCAGAACTAAAAATACCCGGTCGGGTATTTAGCCTCCACGACCGGGGGGCCTTCTTCCCAAAATGCCAGGTCGCTGCCAAAATACCTGGCCGGAGCCACATAATACCCGGTCGGGTATTTGGCTTCCTTGGCCTGGTATTCCCCCTGCGCCATCCCTTCTTCTGCTGCTGTTGGGCCGCATCAGAGAGTTCGTGAGAATCTTGTCTTCCTGAAGGAGACCGTCGTAGAAGGTTTCGATCCGAAATTTCTCTCCAAACCCATGATGTGGGCATTGGAGGAAACAGCGAGAGTACCTCTCCCATGCATCCCTCAATGTCTCGTCCTACTCTACAGCGAAGTGGGTGATCTTCTTGCGCTACTCCGCCATCTTGGAAGGTGGACAATATCGAGGCATGAACATTTTGAGTAAGTCATCCCATGAGGTAATTGAGAGGGGTGGTCTATTGTTGAGCCAACGAAGCGTTCTCCCCGTAAGATAGTAGGGGAAAAGCCTCGAATTCAAAGCCTCATCGGATACCTCATTGATCTTCAAGCTTCCCCAATCTCGATGAATCTCTGTATATGCTCCCTTGGGGATTCATCCTGAAGCCCTTGAAATTGGATGTTGTGCTGGATCATTGTGACGAGGCCAGGCTTTTCGGGTGTCGCTTTGAAATTCTGTTATGATCCAAATTCTGTATTGAACCTTATGGAGATGGTCAAATGGATTCCCATGAGGGAAAACAAAGAAGGGTTTCATGTACTGGAGTTTATGAATGACGGAGTCCTCTATTCCATACTCACTATCAAGGTTGGCTACCTCAAATGCATCGAGGCGTGCCCCTGGTACGTCAAACTTGAAAGAAGCCTATCTATCCATGATTTTAGGCTCGTATGTTCCTAGAATCTCAGTACCCATAGGTGTGGATCTATGTGAGAAGATAGACAGTCTCCAGACAGGGCGAGATACAGTCATTGCTGAGAAATAAACACTCCCAAAAAGGGCGCCCTGAGCGCCTAAATCCATGAAATTTGGCACCTAGGTCGCCCGTTTTATTTCCTCAAAACACACAGAAAGTGACTTAACACGACTTGTATAAGAAAAGTAGACTCGACACGTCAAAAAAGTAAAAAAAATAGGAGAGAATAGAACTTGTACCTAGTCCCATTTCCGAAGTTTGCGAGATTTCCCAGGAAATGGCGCTAAAATTTGATATAGTCGATTTTAGTACAAACCAAATTTACCCGGCCCAACGGTTAGGGTCCTATCTCTCTAGGGTCTCTCGCAAAAATCTTACTTTGATGGAAAAGTACGGTTCTATTTGAGTTAAAAGGATGTAGGAGGTTGAGGTACTCCGGTTTTGCAAAACTAAAATAAAGAAGGAAAATAAGGTGCAGAAAAGTAAACCTATAGTTAAGATTAGATGGATAAGGAGTAGAGAAGGAAGGCATTTCATAGTCAAGCTCCCTATAGGTCTCCTTGTCAAGTATCGCTTTATATCTAGCAATGTATGAGCTTCCAATTTCTTATTCCATTAGATTCCACCTTATGTCAAAGCATTTACCCGAACTAATGGGTAACAAGGACCCTACAGTTTTCTCCCTTGAGGCATCACGTCGTTCGATCAAATAGGAACCCCATTTCTAGTCTTAATCCTCATGATTGGGGTTTCGATCCTTGCACCTCGAAAAAGTCTCCAAACTCGTAATCCTCATTACATGAAGAATGCTATTTCTAGTCTTAATCCTTATTCTACGTGTCATCACTTGCGCCTCTTGCGATAGAGATTTGACTAGCTAATGGGTACTATCGCTTCATGTCATCACCTAATCAAACAAGAATAAGGAATTGAGGATAATACATGACTAATTTGGGGCTTCACAAACCATAATCGATGGTCTATAACATCGATGATCTAAGAATCAAGCATCATCCTTAGTCATCCATAGAAGGGTAGCTAGTCCTCCTTGTCAACTACACGAGATTAGTTTAAACATAGATTAATTAAAACATCATATGATATAAAGCATTAATGACATGTTAATAATACCCCAAAATGGTATTGTTTAGCCTTCATATTTAGGGTCATTTTGAGTCATTTGGTGGTATTATTGGTCGATATGTCATCAAATGGATCCCTATTTCGTTCCTCGAAGAGAATATTTTCATATTTGGGTGTTTAGATGATATTAACTGATGTAATTCCCCAGCCAGAGTCGGCCAGAGTATAAAATTCCCCAACCGAGGAATCAAGTGGTCAGACCAAGGATTTCAACCAGAATGACCCTCTGCCAATTACACTTAAACCCCTAACCGGGGATTAAGACCTGGGATTAGAGCTGATGAACTAAATTTAAATTTTTTTGTTTAGGATTCTTTTCCTTTTTAGGTTTATGATTAGTTTTATTTTTCCGGACCTATTTAAAGGCTGTAAACAAGAGTAGTTTTAGGTTAGACGTTGATTATTTATTATTGAGTTGAACATGGTTCATCAAATTTCCTTTATGTTATTGGGGGATTCTATGGCATAGAATGTTGTTTATGTATTAATAAAGTATTCCCCTAGATTGTGTCGAGCTTCAACCTTATATTGATAGAGCCTTATCACAGGTGTGAGATTCCACTTCAATTTTGTCTTATCCTTATATTTTTCGTGTTGTTGAGAAAATATCAGAAAACCTAAAAAGATTGTGGCTACGTGACTTTGAAAAAAATGGGTACCGGTTTTGTGCTCGTATCAAGTGGTATCAGAGATCCGGTTCAAAATCAGTGGTAGGGAAAAGAAGTTCATGGAGTTTTCTTCAAGCTCAAGCAATGGCAAAAGAGTTATAACAAGGTAAATTATTCTACACCCGTTGCCTGGTCCACGAGAAATTTTTTTTAGTGGTTGTTGATGGAGAGATCAAATCCTATTTTATTAGTTCAAGAGTTGTAGCTAAGTTAGAGCTATCTACATAACAATATCCTAGCCTTTTCTTTATGCAATTGTCGATGGAAAAGTCCTTTATTTTTGTGGCTGAACAAGTGTCTTTGGAGTTCAAAATTGGGGCCTATGTGGATTAGATTCTTTGTGATGTTGTGCCTATGAAGCTTAGTTATGTGGTGTTGGGTAAACAATGACACAATGAACGCCAAGCACAACGATGCAACAACACCAACAATATAATGTTAAAACATCAAGGAAAGAAATTTGCCTTGAATTCATTATCGTTGGAAAAGGTTGCTGAAGATAGAATGCAAATACAACGATCCTATGAGGAGGAGTAGAAGGTCCTGGAAGCAAAGAAATCATTGGCAGCAACAGTTGACGAAGCCACAACGATTATAACACAAGAGGTTGTTGAAGAAGGTGTTCTGGAGTTGCAGCTATCAAGCGACGAGCTTCATGTTGAGAACATGCCTGAATTGGGTAAACAGCAGCTGATGAAAATTAGTCTGGTGATCAAATTATGATCGCCGAAAAAATTCAAGATGCAGTGCTGAATTCTGGAAGTTATATATGTGTTAAATCCAACCCATAAAGATTGAATGAGGATGCAACTACCTCATGGAATGAGAATCTATCAATACAAACCTACTATATCGATCCTAGAGGAAGGACAATTGATCTTGTCGGTTCTGCAGAACCTGAGTGGAGGGCTCAAGTGATGGACTATGACGACTTGAGCCTCGAATTTCATGGAAAAGAGCCCTTTTTTGCCGAGCTGTTTGAGCTCTTGATTCAATGGGATTGTGGAGATTGTTTGTTCTTTCTTGATGATGATTATGCAGGAAAATTTGTTTGGAAGCAGGTTGGGAAGCTTTGAGGGAAAAACTTCTTCAACGAGGAGGGACTTGTGTGAATCCCCAACCAGAGTTAGACAGAGTATCAAATTCCCCGAATGAGGAATCAAGAGGTCGGATAGGGTATCTTAAGGAGAATGACCCCCGACTAGTTACACTTAAACCCCCGACCAGGGATCGAGGCTTACAAGTTAAATTTACCTTTTTCCTTTAGGATTCTTTTTCTTTTCGGGTTTTTGATTAGTTTTATTTTTCCATACCTATTTAAGGGTTGTAAACACAAGTTTTAGGTCTGACGTTAATTATTGATTATTGAGTTAAACATGGTTCATCGAATTGACTTTTTATTATTGGTGGATTCCATAGCATAGAGTGTTGCCTCTATTTCAAACAAGTATTCCCCTTGATTGTGGCCTAGCTTCTACCTTATATTGATAGAGCATTCTCCCAAATGTGAGATTTCTCTTCAATTCCTTCTTATACTTTTATTTTTCGTGTTGTTGAGAAAATATCAGAAAACCCAAAAAAGGTTGTGGCGACGTGACTTATGTTTTTGTGGTGATGCGCAGGTGGTCATTCAGATGGTCAACGCGAAGGACACGACGCACGCTCTGGGTGGTGCTCTCTTAGCCGAGGTTCACGTCATGTTCTCCTCTCTCCGGCATGCCTCGTTTCAGTTTGCTCCACGTAAGTATAATAGGGTTGCCCATGTCGTTGCAAAACAAGCCCTCTCATCGTTGGATCACCTTTTAGTTGACCAACGCTTCTTCCTTTCCTCTGCTTTATGATTTGACATGCAAAGGTCCTTTACTCGTATCTTGTTGTTTCCCCCCTTGGATACCTTTGAAAAAAGGATTGTAAACACGAATTTTAGGTCTGTCGTTAATTATTGATTATTGTGTTGAACATGGGTAATCGAATTTTCTTTGTGTTATTGGTGGATTCCATAGCATAGAGTGTTGTCTCCATATCAATCAAGTATTCCCCTTGATTGTGTTCGAGCTTCTACCTTATATTGATAGGGATTTCTCCCATATGTGAGATTACACTTCAATTCCTTCTTATCCTTTTGTTTTTCGTGTTGTTGAGAAAATATCAGAAAACTCTAAAAAGGTTATGGCTACATGACTTTGATAACTACGGATAGCAATACCATGCTCGTATCATTAACATTTTAGGTGAGAAAAGGGGTTGCATCTATAGGATTATGGGGAAAATTGAGAGATTGCCGCCATGAGCAAGCAGATCACAGCTAGAAAGATAGGGCATGAAGCAGAGCATAAAGATCGTGGCCTCCATGGTAGAGATCGCGGCGTTAAAGTATGAATCCTAGGGCGCCAACTTCAGAAGTAGCTATAAAGGGAGGACCAGGAACTTTCGATAGTCAACTCACAGTCCCAGTTGTCCGAGCCTACGATAAGGTTCACGGCCATGACATCTTGAATCACAACCAAGATGTCAGGATGCGAATTCAATATTCAGCAAGGCGTAAATCAGCAACCTCCGAGATTGCGACCTTGCCTAGAAGATCACGACTGCGTTATTTTCCTGGCAACCTGATCTCTATAAATAGGGGACTCCTCCCCTTTCATTTGAGAGTTGAAAATCACTTGGAAAAATCTAGTTTTGAGAGAGATATGAAGGAAGGAGAATAAGGATGGTCCAAGAAGTAAGGGAGCTCTCCCCCATCTCAAGATTTCTTCTATTTCTTCCTATGTATCTTCTCCCCCCCCCCCCTCTCCAATGGGGTAGTTCTCTAAGGTATTAAGTGTTAACCCCCCAAACCCTAGAATTAGGTATTTTAATTTAGATGGAGGTCGTTTTAGGATTTGTGTTTGGAATTTGTTTGCTTAGTGATTATATATTTCATCTTTTATCAATTATGCATGAGCTTGTCTCTCCAACTCTTTTCATCTAGCCTAACACTTAGGTCTTTTAATGATTATTTGCTTTGTGCTAATTGGTGGACGAGGTGAAAATTCTCTGCCAATCGGGTGGCCCTTCTAAGCAATGCTAGAGCGATGCGTGCATGACCATCGACATTGTGAGCTGGTGTGCAGATAGGTTGAACCTATTGAAAGGGTTTAGAATGCATCCCTAGTATGTTAAACTCGATTGAGGTGACATTGGGTTCAGGAATCACGCTAGGAGAGGAATTAGTTGCATGACCATTGAGCTAATCCCCACTCTAGCGAGATCGGGACCTTATTACCGCAAACCCGACACTCTAAACCTGATAGGATCCCAAGCTCGTGAAAGCTTAGGTTCTTTTATCAAAGTCGCAACTACAACTCAAACTTGGATAGCTCGAATCTACCTTTAAACAAACATAAAAATAAAGGGATACGTAGAAATAGATACGCGCAACAATCAAGTGTGATCGCTTGATTTATAAGATTCTTGCCAAGCTCTTTTGGAACCTTCAACAGAAAAACTCAAACTAGGATGTTGCCCTAGCTATGAAATCCACCAATACCTAAACCAATAAACCATAAGAACTCAGTTCCATGGGGGAAACACACCTCGGTGTAAAATTCTTATTCATCAACTCTCTAATCCTAAAATTCGTGTCTTATGCCCTTTATATAGGCCATGGCAAATAAAATAACCAAAAACCAAATAAGAAACAAAAATCTAAACCGAAAAGGAAGGCCAAACTCGGACAGGGCTCGAAACTCGATCCAAAAACCCGGTCAGGTATTTCATCCTTCTGCCAGGGGTGCTACTGCCTCCGTTCCCTGGTCCCTCTCATCATTCCCCTGTTGGGGAATTTGCCAGTGCCGACCGAGTATTCCCTTCTGCATGAATCACATCAAAACCATTTCCATGATAGACCTAGATCTAGGGAAATGGTGGAATCCCAAAGTACTTGCTTTTATCTTTATTTTATCCTCTGGTACTTTTAATTTGACCTCCAAAACATCCTAAACAAAACGACTAGATAACAACAAAGTGAGAAGTAGCATAGGGTATCATAACCCCTGGAATACGACCTTGGTCGACTACTGTATAAGCAACACCATCTTGAGTTACACTTGACTCAAAATTGGGTAGTTAATTCAAGCCGTTCAATCAACCTTAATAACCCGCACGTGGGTCATCAAGTTTTTGGCGCCATTGCCGGGGAGCCTCAATAACTAATTGAAAATCATGGAGCTGTTAGTTTAGTCTTACTTTTATGCTTATATATATATGGTGGCTTCTATGGTACCCCGGGTGAAATCCGGGGTAACACATACCTCGAGTATGGAAACTCTATCTAGACCTCGAATTACCAGGATTTTTGTGTCTGATATTATACCCTAACCCTTAATAAGTGAACCCTAGGTCATAATTATCTAAATCATAATCTATAAACCCTAAGATGGTGCATTCCTTTTTGTGCCTATATTTGGATGAATCATAACCGTCGATTATTATTTCTAATTAAATTGATCTTGGAGTATAAGATTGGGAGAGTTAACACCTAGATTTTGATCTTTAAGTGTTAGAGTATAGTATCATGTCCGAAAGATCGGTCAATTCAAGGTCTAGATAGTGTTTTCATACTCAAGGTATGCGGTACCCCGGATTTCACCCAGGGTACCATAGAACTCGCCATATATATATATATAGGTGGTTCTATCGTACCTTTGGTAAAAATCAAGGGTACGACATACATTGAGTAAGAAAATGATATATAGACCTCGAATTAAGCATAGTTCAGCGTATGATATTATTCCCAAACCCTTAAGGATTAAAATCTAGGTCTTAGTTCTATAAATCTCATACACTAAGATAAATTTAATTAGAAACAAAAATCAACGGCTATGATTTGTCGAAATATATGCAACAAATTACAAGCACAATCTTAGGGATTATGCTCTTTGATTTAGAAAACTAAGACCTACGGTTCACTCATCAAGGGTTAGGGTATAGTAGCATGCCCAAAAATCCGGTTAATTCGAAGTTTAGATAGCATTTTCTTACTCACGGTATGTCGTACCCTACATTTTACCTAAGGTATGATAGAAGCCACCATATATATATATATATATATAGTAGTTTTATCTTATTTTGTTTTTGTTATCCCACTTTGTACGTCACAGGTGTTTGAGTTTTATTTTGAAGTTGATTTGTACGAGAATGAGAGACCCTCTTGAGATAGTAAATCTTGATACAGAGATTGAGAGAACCCTTCAAAGTCTTAGAAGAACATCTAGACTTCAAACTCAACTCATGGCAGATGGTTTCAAAGTAAACGGAGTACCTCAAGAGGCAATTAGACTAAGGTTGTTCCCTCTTACCTTGGGTGGAGCGGCAAAGCAGTCGTTGAATAACCATCCAAAACATTCTATTATCTCTTGGGCCAATTTCTGTTATAAGTTTTCGAAAGATGCATCCCACCTCGAAAGACGACATTGATCAGAAGTGAAATATAACCGTTCAGAAAAGAGGAAGAAGAGCCATTATTCGAAGCTTGGAAAAGGTTCACCTCTCTTCTGCTCAAGTGCCCACACCACGACAGAGCCAATTAGCTACAAGTGGAAAGCTTCTATAATGGGCTAACTCGGGAGTCCCGTAATTTGATTGATCCCGCATGCGGGGGAGCTATTTGAAACAAAGAAATAGCCGAATTACAAAGGTCAATTGAAGATATGGCTCTCAATAGCTATGATTGGGGTGATGAAAGCCAAGGAAAGAGTACAAGAAAGGGCAATGTGCTAAAAATTGAAGAACCATCTTGATTGACAGCTAATCTTCATTTGACAATGAAGATTAATTTTCTTGCATAAATTATGAAGAACAATAGTAAACAATTGATGAAATGTGATTGGTGCGGTGACGTAAATCATAATTTGGAAGATAGCAAGGAAATGTTAGAAACATTGATTCAACTTAAGCAAGCTAACTTTGTTGGAGGCCAACTGATAGACCAATAATTACACATGTTTATACCCCTATTCTTGAGCCGTTGGTGAAGAGATTCTCGTGTTATAAGCCGATTTCACGCTAGTTTTAAGGGAAAGAAGGCCAATTTTGCAAGGGTTCCGAGTTTTAGGGAAAGAAAGTGATACCTAGAGAGAGAAAGCGACGAACCAGAGTTCCCAAGCGCCTTAGATAGATCTTCATCATCATTGGAGCTCGGATAACGCTTGGAGAAGTGCCGATTGACGACCAGAAGCAGAACCCCATCCTTCACAGCATGTTTTCTGCTTCTGAGCTAGAGTTTGCTTCTCTCTCCATGGAGTAACTTCCACATTCACCTGGGTATGAAGAACCCTAGATTTGTATGTTAGGTCTGATTGTATGAACCCAAGTATGAATCCATTGATTTGATTATATTCAATTGAGATCTGATTTGTTGAATGGCATGAATCCTGATCGAATTCCTGTTATTTCTGCTTTGACCTAGAAAGAGAATATCTGCCTAGGTTGATAGAGCACCCTTGATTGAAGGTAGTGATCTGACGAATTTAGTCGAGGAGTCAATTCACTATTCTGTACCGGATTTACTTCGGTAGAGGAGGTTTGGTTCATTAGGGCCTCAATCTGTTTACTCCGGTGGAGGTTAGTCGCCTGCTGGGGACTCAGTATGAGAGGGTCTGCAGACCTTTAGTCGAGACTGCAGACTGTTTAAGAACCTCCCGCAATATAACTATCTTTGAATTCGAACTTGGTAAATTACAATCTGGCTTAACAACAATCTAGGGGGAACCATATCTGGGTGACCTCTCTCAACTTGAAAACAACCTTTTATTGCTTTGCTTGTTTGTTTACTGACCTTCACTACGTTTAAGTCGCTAAATAATAAGGATTCACGGAGTAGTCAGCACACCTAGGACCCGGGTTGACATTAAAACCCAAACCCGCTATACTACTCTCTTGTAGGTGGTTACACTTGGCCATTTTCTAGGGTGACAGTAGAGGCGTGTCACCAACAAAGAGGCAACAACCCATATAGTTGTACCTACAACCCTGGATGGAGGAATCATCCTAATTTCCTATGGTCTTCACCATCAGATAGGAAACCTCCCGGTTTCAAGGGTAAGCACCAATGAAAGCTCCATTTCAAAGGGGCAACCCATCTTCAAGCCAAGGTACTGATTCAGATCAAAGCCAATCTTCAGAACCATTTGAAAAAACTTGAAGATATGGTTGGACAATCCATGGCGCAGTCTCTAGCAGTAAGAACTCAATGAGATTTACCGGGTAACAAAAAACCTAAACCCAAAGGAAGGATTTCATGCGATAACTTCAAGGAGTGGCCGACCATTGAAAGAAGTTCTTAGACCAACACCCCAAACACCTTTGAGGGAACTTCAAAGAGAAGTTGCTCAATAAGAGAAGAGTGATGAAGAGGAAGTGATAGTCCCCACCAAGATCAATGTCGAAGAAGGAGAAGTTCTTAAGAAGCCTCAAGTACCCGAATACATTCCAAAGGCACCTTACCCCAAGAGATTGATTTGTTCTTGACCTATGTGATAGACTCATCCCCTTAGGTTAAGATTGCTCAAGACATCAATTACTGTAGGATCTGTATCCAATTTGTCTTAGTTGTAACTTAGATAATAGGAGATTATCATTGTCTTGCATATGAATTTATGGTGTATTTGAATTTTACTAGGGTGCTTAATGCTTATAATTAGGGTTAGATGTATGTGAATGCTTCTTACATTGGTTAGTTGGCCTAGAGGGCTAGCTAGAGGTCGAGGTGACCATCCCCTTCTAGTTAGATTCTCATCTAGCTGATGCTTGTAGGTTATCTGTGTGACCCTCAACCTAACCTACTTGTGTGCGTACGAATTTAAGCCGTTTAGAGGAGGGAGAACCTACCCGATTCAGAGAACGGATAAACTAACTTAAGACTAGTGAGCGAACTATGAAACTCTAATTAATACTATGCTCCGAGCGATTCCACCTTTATTATGTCTGTTGTTGCTTCCCAAGACAGCCACAAGAGAGATGGACACTATGCTCAAAAAGTTTTTTTGCTCAGGATCCATCATTAAGAAATCTATATACCAGTGTGCCCACAAGGTATTATATGCAGCAAAGATCGAAGGATGGGTTGGCTTCGCCCATTCAGGCAATTCAACCTCCTAGCTCTTGCAAAACAAGTCTAGAGAATCCTAACTTCACCAAATGCTCTAGGGGTTCGAGTCCTCAAAGGAGGCAGCGGATCATGTCAGTAACTCTTATGGTGAGTAACCATCAGTAACCTGTCCACATCCGCATGACATCAGCATTTACTCTCTCCTAGAAAGTCTTTTATCTTTTCTCTTTTAATCTTTAACGGACTATTTCTCTCCCGTTTTAAGTTGAAATTTAATTTTTTTTGCACAGATAAAACAGATTAAATGTGCTCTTTAAAATGATATCCACTTTGATATATTTTTAGTATAAAAAATTGAATAATTTGTTACCACTCATTACCATATGGTATGCTCATATTTAAGACCATATGGTAATTAGAAAACGTACCATGATGGTATGAACATACCAATATGGTAAGAAGGTTGAATACATGATAGTAGGAGTATACCAACTGTCATTTACGACTTTCATCATTGTTTACCATAAGTTACCACCCACATACCATAGTGGTAAAGTATGGTAATTTTTGGTCCATTATTTTTTTTTTCACTCAGAAATTTGTAGATCCAATAGATCATGATGAACTCGTTCCTTCTGAGCAAACGTTTTCAAAAACGACTTAAAAATAAAGAAGTTACCATATTGTATGTAGTTGGTAAAAAAAAGTTTCTCGAAATATATTAAAAATTGATCTCATTTTGTAGAGCACAACGAACTCGTTCCATGTGTGCAAAAAAATTGAAATCCGAGTTAAAACAAAGAAAATATGAGCCGATTATGAAAACTAGGAAAAATAAAATGTATTTAATTGACAATCTTTAGATCTGGATTTTCTGGGCCCACTTAGATCTAAATGTCCAGATTTAGTTACTCATAGGTTAGTAACTAGTGGTTACTCACCCTATCCTAAACCCTCAAAGGATTATACTTCTCGCAAAATATTTTTTTAAGACCATGAAAGGGAAGCAAACCATTGTGGATCTGGATATGGGAAGGGCAAAACAGAATGGAAAGTGGAATTATCCGACTGATAGGAAATGAGGAGACCACTCAAGTATTCGAAGACCCATGGATCACTACCGAATATCAAACTTCAAACTCAACAATAAATAACAAAAAAAGTGGTTTAATGGATTGAGGAGGATAGGGAAACTTTGAAGGATCATCTTGTCCCATGAATCAGCTACCCGATCGATATGGCGGCAATCAAATGCGTCCCGATTGGCAAGACAAACGCCTGAGATTTTATGGCATGGAATCGAAGATCTCCAATAATGGTCGGCTTCCAATGGCTATGGAACTTGTCGCTACTAGAGATCTCCAATAATGGTCGGCTTCCAATGGCTATGGAACTTGTCGCTACTAGAGATCTCCAATAATGGTCTACTTCCCTAAATCGAAGATCTCAAGAAGAAATGATGGACCTTTTCTAAACGATTCCAAGAAGTTGGTTTATAGCATTGTCTCAATATCCTTGGCCCAAGTGTCTGATAGGCGATGAGATAAGTTGTGTTGTTTATCACTGTTGGAGGAAGAAGAAAAATCAATATATATAAAACTGAAGTAAGTTTACATTTGCATAAAAACTTACTCTTTAATACCACAACATAGTCACTATAATGTACATTTTGTATTTTGATACCCTAAATTTAATTTTAATTTCATTGGACAATTATGTTTTGGTATCTACATTTTATGAGATTTTCGTACCTACAATTTTTTAAATTTACATATTGGTCCAATGTTTAGATTTCACTTGAATCCATGGATATCCATACCTAACTCATACACATTCAGATTATAGAAGTTAATATCCATACCCTACCCAAACTCATCTACAAACTTCCAAAACCACATATACGTCACCCATACCCTACCCATAATCAATGGGTCTACTTGGGTTTAGATATATATCATTTACTAGCCAAAATTTTCAAAATTGGATGTTTACCGCCATATATCTCTTCTCAGTCAAGATCATATTATCAAGTCAATATTACTAACAAACTTGCTAACAAAAAATTAGATTTAGACTAATAATACTAACAAAACACCATAACGGGCCACATAATACATGCCAATAGGCCGTCTCCGCCCTACCCGCGACAAAGCGCGACATCGCCACCTAGTCATTACTGAAAGGGCTTTGTTTGGCAGGTGAACAAGGGTGTCTGTGCCTCGTCTGATCCAAGTACCTCACGGCTCACACTAATTAACGCTATCAAACAACTACCTGCAAAGTGGCCATGGGAATTGCCGCACGCTAGGATAAGAGTTATGGTGGAGACCTTACTATAACTGATATTCTTTTCCCTATTGTAACCCTTTTTTTATATAACCTGTTACAAGCAGCGACGGATCTAGGTGCGGCTCCCAAGCCACGGTCCAGCCCTCCCCTAGATCCAGAGCTAGTATATCCCTTGTAAATGTTCGAGTTTAGGTATCCTTTTCAGTGCTTGCGAAGTTACGGCCCAATCATTTCCGTCTCTTTTCAAAGGGGGGAAGGGAAAGTGCCGTCATTGGCAACCGAACACACAACCTTACAATGAGAAGTGTGTCTAAGTACTCACTAGTTAGACCAGCCCTCATTCGCCCCGTATTGTAACCTTTGAAGAGGACCAAAATTGTAAAATGCACGAAATGGCAAAACCATTTTACTGTTAAAAAACAAAAACAAAAAACAAAAAACTTAAACTGGCCAAAGTTAAGGAAAAGGTGTGACAAAAGTAAACGTGCGATTCGGTGCAGCTAATGAGTCTGGGTCGTCGCTGCTTGCATCTCATTTTCGCCGAAGAATTCTACTCTCTTTAATGTGGAAGTGACGTTATTTTGCAGTACGGTATCAACTTGGCCACGTCGAGGGGCGCGACAGGATTGACAGATTAGGTCCTCAGTGGCGTTACCATATCAATGCAATATTTGACTTAACCAACCAAATAAGTCAAGTTTGGTGGGCTTCACCTATCAATCGGCAATTCGGCATTCTCTGTCCTGTCGTGGGTTAATGCGGACGGAGCATACGATACAACCGTTGTGGGTTATCCAATTCTAGTAATCTTTTACTCGACTTCTGCTTCGGGAATGAAACGGGTTGGTGACTTATCACTTCACTTGTCAGCCGAACAAAATCTTTTAATTATTTGTTGGTAATTTGTGCATTTAAACCCACCAACAATTGTCAAAACCTAAACGGTGGCGCCTCCTGAATCTCTTATACCCTTCACCCTTGTACATTGTTCTGCTTGCTGCTACAATTACATCTGATGATCTAATTTTATCACCAGATATATAAACGCAAGTGATTTTCAACTCCCAAATAGTTGAGATTTAATTCTTCTTTACGGTGCCCATGTTTCGATAAAAAATATTTTTACGGTGATGTATTTAAGATGGTAATAAGTAATTTGTCATTTTTGTGAAAATGATAGTTGTTTATTTTTTGGTAGAAAAATGGTAAAATCTTAATTTTTTGTAAAATATTAATTTTTATATGATAATGTATTTAAGATGATATTATTTTGTAAAATCTTAATTTTTTGTTTTTGATAAAAAATGATATTTTTTATTGATAATTATTTATTTGATATGTGTATATCAGACCAAATATTTCCTCAGTAAAATTGAGCTAGAGAGAAATAAAGGTAATATAAACTGGAATTCAACTTAAAATTTTATGTCTTTAGATTCTAGAGAGAAAAATAACAACCTACTAATAAGTAGGAAAAACTTTCTTTTATTTTACTGAATATTGTGCTGAAAAAGGTTTTTGGTTCGTAGTTCAAATAATATAATAATTATGTAGACCTTTTGGTGAGTTGTGTATAGAAGCATTTGTAGTTGTAATCTAGCATACGTATAAATGATATAGTAATTAGAATTGGATGAAGAAGGGAAAGGAGGAAATAAAGAAAGGGAGATAGAAGGCGACAATAAAATGAATGGAAGAGGAAAACATGATTAATATGTATGGTAATTAATAAGATTTCCAAGTTTTGTCAACCATAATGGTTAACTTTTTCGGACAACAACATTAAACTAGTGAACCATTATTTTTATAAAAGGAACCAGTGAACCACTTTAATCGAAGCGAGTTTTGTCGTTCCGCACTCAATTGCATATAACCAACCGATTCATAATTGATTGTTCAAATCCAAGAATTAATCTTTTATAAGAATTTTTTATGGGAATCTAATATAATAATTGGTTTACAATATTACTGATCAAGTTCAATTTTAATTAAAAATCATGGTTCTTAGATTTTATTGTTGATTTTTTTATTATAAAATCATGGTTCTTAGATTTTCTTTTTCCTCAGTCCATACTTCTTTGATCATTTACTGATATTTATGACTGCACAAATTCAAGAATTGATGCGATATAATATTTGGTTCATGATATTATTAATAACGTTCAATTTTAATTAATTTTTTTAATCTTTTTTGTAAAAACATGATTTTTAGATTTTTTTTTATCTTCATGCTTCTTTGGTCATTTACTGTTATTTATGGGCAGTCAACTTTGTTCTTTTTTTTTTCTAGCATACATATTGTTGAGTTCCGAAAATTAGGGACTAAAATATTAGGTATGACAACTTAGGAGTGTATGCTAGAAATCTTGCACGGCTAGGAGACCAATTTGCGCGGCTGTGCAAACAGGGGTGCAAATTTCAGCTCGGCTATAAAGGTTGTTTTGCGATTTTTGGAGAGTGAGAGTTGGATTTTGGATCTCAAACACCCAAGGGACGAGCCCTAGAAAGAGAGAGCAACTTGAGATCGCTCTTGGAGCTAAAAATTTTAGGATTTCTTCACCATTGGAGCTTGGGAATCAAGATTGAGGATGGATATTGAAGATCTAGATCAGATTTATGCATTCTCTCTCTTCTCTATGGAGTACCTTCACTTCATGTAGGTTTTGATGAACCCTAGCTATGTTTGTTTGATTGAATGATTGTATGAGTACTCTTACTTGATAATATTGAATTCATATTCAATCTATGCATGTTTTGATTATTCAATTATGCTTTAGTCGAGATTATTGATTATGTTTTGATCCTATGAGAGCGAATACCTGATTAGGTCAATAGAGCACCATAGATTAATAGTACTGGATCGATTTCTTTAGTCAAGGTTCGATTCACTACTTTGTATTTATTAAGAACCTCATTCGATAGAGGGAATCTACTTCAGAATGCCTTGATCGGTTGTTCTAGAGAAGGATACATCCCTCTAGGCAATCGACTCAAGAGGGCCTTGACTTCTTTATTCGAAATTAAAGGTCTAATCAAGGAATCTCCGCATTGTGAATGAAAGTGAAACAAGTTAGAGATCATCAATCATTAATCTGGCTAGTGGTTAAGGGGAATCATACCTAAGTGAGTTCCCAACCTCTAATTAGTAGTCTAACCTATAGTAGCTTGTAGGAGTAGTTTAGTTCATCAAACTTGAATCTGATTTGCTAGATAATAGATCGAAGCTGAGTAATACTACATCTAAAGACCTTGTGGATTCGATATTTCTTACTTGTACCACTATACTGCAGTCCCTTTGATTGGTTACACTTGGCCATTGTTAGGAGTTGTGTTTTAGTGAGTCAAGTTTTTGACGTCGCGGCCAGAGAACTTTTTGGATAATTAAGAAAGGCTTAGGTTTGCTACTTCAGCATTTTTCTTTTCTTTTCCAGCCTTGCTTTTCACTTGGGTGTTTTGTTTTTGCTGATGTAGATTTGAAACATGGATCCTCATGTCCTCTCCAACAATTGGGGGTATCCACTACCATCCAAGTGGTATTACCCCGAGACTTCCTACACTAATCAAGGAGGAGAAGACTATGGATTTGGGTTTCAGTACCAACCCCCTACTTCGAAGAATAATAAGACCCCTGGGCATCTCAAGAACGATCTCCTTATCAAGAATAATATCTCCCACAACCAGAGGGGCCATCTGAGTAGGGTTAGCCATGACGGCCTTCATAGACCATTTTGCACAGCCATGCTACACTTCATGGCCAGAGCCAAAGAGTCAATTGGAGCTCTTCATGGAGCAGTTTGCTCGGGATGCAGAAATATCATGCTCCAATATGGACCTTCATATCGAGGCCATTTCCCAAAATGAATTCTTTTTTCCCCGTGAAACAGAGGAGACCCTCCGTGATACAACCCTGGTTTACTTCCTTTCCAAGCTAGAGTTCCTTGTTCCTTCTTTGAGTTGGAGTTTCGTTCCTTTTACGTTAAAGCTTTGTTTGTCGAGTTCCAGTAGAATTAGGAGGTTGCTTAGTCGTGTTAACCTATCTAGCTATATAAATACTATTCGTTTGCGTTGTAAGGATTCCAATTGAAGATTAATAAAAAGAACCCTAGTTCATTGAGTCTTTCAAGATCTTTGATTGTCCTTGTTGTGTGGATTCAAGTCCATCAACGAGCGAGCTCAACATCGATTGATTCGCCACATCAATCATGGACGAGTTGCAATACTGTTGGATCATGCCTTTTCCCCGGAAATCGGTGTTGAAGTTGCACCTTCCACATCCGTTTTACCCTGTTCTTCCTTGTTCCTTTCGTTTTCAATCAGTAGTTTGAAGATTCTTGAGGAATTGCAAGTTCGGAATTAGAAGCTCCTAGGTTTGGAGCTTATCACTCCAGAGCACGAAGAATAACATAGAGGTCGTTGATCAAGCTTGTGCATAGCTTGTTCAAGATCACCTTTCTGCTACCATACAAGATAAAGAGGAGGATGAAGAATCGAACCATGAGGATGTTGAGGAGCATACATAAGTTTTCACTAAGAGTTCCCGTGATAATCATGATCAGGAATGTCCTGTAATGGCAGATAACACATTTCTTCATTTCTGCTCTAACACGATTGGCCCGAGTGAGGAGATGCAAGATGATCTCATCGAAGAAATTTCTTGGCGACTTGATCTCTGATATGTGTTGGAAGAAGAAGATCGAGAAAGGGTGAGGGATAGGAAGAAGTTGGGGAGGATGACGGAAATGAAGTAGAAGGAGTTCTTGATATTTTCGAAGGGAAGAGACCACTTTCAAAATAAAGAAGCGGAGTTGAGGAAGCAATTGACATTCATGCTGAGAACGAAGTTGAGGCAGAAGAGGCTTGCAACGGCCATGAGTTACATGTGATATCTCGACCAAGGCCACATCGACATCAGTCCCTTTTGGTGGACGCGACGGTGGTCAATAAATTCTGTCATATATGGTTTAGGGCAATAAGATAAGAGAATAAACAAAGAGGAGGTCTCGCCTGTGGAGACTTCATCTAAATCAATTGAACGAGCCTCCATCAACTGCTAAACCACATGCTCGTGACTTAAGACTCCAGTTCATTGACGAGAACCTCAACTTCAAGGAGGTTTTGGGGTGGGTCGAAGATTAGGAGCCGCCGTCCGGCTTACCACGTGAAAGAAGCGCTTGTTCGGAGGCAACCCAACCAGTTGGTTTTCATTTCTTTCCCTATTTCTCTTTGGTTGGGTAAATTTCATGCTATGATTTTAGAGTCAATAACTCAACCTTTGTGAGATTTTTGTGGTGTTTGTGTTCGAGCTACTCTCTCCTTCTGGAATGCACCACATGCCCCCGTCCACCATCATTCACACCCAATCCAATAACTTTGTTCTACCCTTTCTATCTTTCCTCCGTTGAGGAAAATGTCGCGCTTAAGTGTGGGGTGGGGGGTGTGCCATTATGAATGTGTGTGATGAATGATGTGTTATGGTTGTCTTGGAGCCTAGTCCACTGTCCAAATCTTGAGATTTGAGGGCTCCAAGTACGGATATCTGCATGATGATATTGGCACTGTGTTTATGTGTGGTGAATTGATAGGTTGTTAGCATTGATCCATGAATAAATCGTTTGTGATTGAGACAACCTTAATGAAGATTGAGAGGTGCAGTAGAGTTGTGGTTTAGTTTTCAACTGCTTGCTTACCAATTGTGACTTAGGTTGATCACTGATTTCTTATAGTCATTTATGCATAGAGGTTAAGGGATCAGAATGAGAGATAGAGCATATAGGTAGCCATATGAGATTTGAGCTTGCTCGTTTCTTTCTTGTGCAATAGATCCCAATTACCATGATGTGTAGCATTCACGTTGCCACTAATTAGGAAGATGGAGGCATAGTATTAGCCCATGGCAAATTTTATCGTCCTGGTGTGTCATACCCCTTAGTCAGACCCTTTGAGCAGTTATTATGAGGGCTTCTCTGATCCATCCACTCAAGTTTCCAGAAAAACAATGGTTGGTAAGAGGGGGGCTGGAGGGGGAGGGGGAGACCAAATGTTGGGGTAGAGATCCAGAGAGGAAAACGACAGGGGTGGTTTCAAGCTAACCCATGTTTATTCTTCAGATTGTTTGCGCAGGTCACGGGCGTACAGGGCTGGTGGAAGCGGAGGAAACCAAGGGGAGGTGTGCCTGGGAGAGTCATGATTCGGGATGAAGGCGGTGACCATCACGAAGGAGAAGTCCGGGAATTCAGTGTGGTACAGAGTACGAGCCACATAAGGAACTAGGTGCTGGTATGTTGTGATGAACGAACCCCATCTTTCATGGCTTCAAGGTGTTTTGCAAACGGCGGCCATGAGGGGATGGCGATTTCCCAAAGGGTGTGTTAAGAAATATGGGGAACGGATTATTCATGTGGGAAAAGCAAGCATCAATCGACGTCCTTTTCTTCAGATTTCTGAATGGGTGAAGAGTGGCAGGGTTTTTAAGATCTTGATTCCTTCTCCTGAAGGTAGAGCTGGGTGGCTCATTTAACCTTCTTACTACAAGAGTTCTTCAAAAAGGAAAGTCGCAATAGAGTCAGTGCTCCAAAGTGTGTTGATGATACACCGGTGGTGTTTAGCGTGTGTCCTCCTTCAGTGCTGAGGTCTTATGCAGAGGTCGTCAAAGGAGGGGGGCTGTACGGGGCTGGGCGTTGGAGGATCCAGAAGGAAGGCAGTTAGAGAGTGATTGAGGCTAAGGGTGAGGGCGTCGGTGAGAGACGGGAGCTACTTGGGCGAAGCCTTGTGATCGGGTTTCAAGCGGTGAAGGGAGGAGCTTTTACCAGTAGCGATGATCTCTCTTTCTGGAGATGGGCAAGATCAAATTGGGCGGTTGTTGATAATTATGGATTCGAGAATATTGGCAGAGGGAAGTGGCTTATCATTTTCCCTAATATGCAGCAGTCATCTCGAATTAAGAGCTTCGATCGTTGCAGGTACAAAAATTTCAAGTGTTAATATCATATTAGATTGAAAAGCTGGACAAAAGTTTAGAATAAGGAGATCAGTGGATTCTGGTCTTTGGAATCCCGCTTCTTCTTAAGAGCATCGACTTGGTTAAAGAAATAGGTCAATTTTGTGGAGGTCTGGTTGAAATCGACTGGAATCACTAGTCTTCTGAATTCGTTAGACTTCGTGTTCGTGCTACCGGTTCAGTTCCTGAATCGATCCCCTTAATTTTCAGAGACGAGCGGTATTCAATCAAAGTTATTTTGATGCCAAAAGGTTTTTCGGGCGAGCATAGGGCCGCGGGATCTAGTAGGAGAGTGAAGTCGTTATGGGTTCCCAGAGAAGTTGAAGAGAAGTCCTCTGCTTTTCAAATGACCTCGTCCACCCCCATGCACGTTGGTATGATTAATTCTCACGAACACGATGCTTCGAGTTTGAAGAAAGGTTTGCAACAGTTTCATTTTGATCTGAGGGGTGGCTAAAGGAAAATCTGGGTAAGGAAGCAGGGGCCCATTTGGTTGAAGCCCAGTGAAGATGTACATTCGTTTTCTTTGAGTAAAGCCTCCATCAATGTGGACTGTTTGATGAGAACCTCTTAAAAGCCCATTACTTGGTATCAAAGCCCATCATTAAACAAAGGTTTAAGGTAGAAATTGTCTCTTCTTACCATCTTTTTTAATCCACATCCTTTCCCCGGCCCAAGGTTGAATCCATTCTCAAATCTCGTCCTCATCTGTAGCCAAGATCCTTGCGTTGGTCTGGCTTTCTTTCCCTCTTTCCCTATTACCATTTCCCTCTTCCCCACAAGATCTCCACCGCCTACCCAAACTGCCCAGATTCATGAGTTGCCTGATGATTATAAGTTGGACGAGCCTTCTAGCCCTACTCCATCCCGGCTCGAAGAAACTCTTCTCAGTGATTCTTTCACTCTTTCGCAATCCCCTAGCTCCTCCCTGATTCCCTCACATGTCTCGATATCTGATTGCCTTTCACCCCATCTTCGTGTGTATTTTCTATGGAGGAGAATGAGCTTCCTTCTCCGTCTTGCGTTCCCCATAGCCAAGTTCGGGAGTGAAATTTGGGAGCTTTTCCGTTCGATGTTTCAACACTAGAAGATACTAGCCTCTCCCTGGGAAGGATCTTTAATCTTGAGCATGAGAATGGAAATGAGCAGGTGGAAAGGTTGATTAGCAGCAAAGCAAGGGAGATGCATAAGAGGAATATTCGATCAAGTCGTTCTAAACTTGAAATGGAGCAATTCCGATTGGGACCTTGTGTTTCTGTTGTGTCTGGGCCACGCAAGCATAAGGCAAGGAATGGGGAAGGTAATTCATCAACAAGTGTTCATGGATAACTCTGTTTTTGTTTGGAATATTAGGGGTCTCGGCAACCTAGAGAAGAGAGGTAGAATCAAAAGATTTATTAATAGAAGAAAACCCAAAATTGTGGGTCTTTTGGAGATGAAGTGGGATCGGTGTTTTATGGAGCTTGTGTATGATATAAGCGGGAACAAGGATTGTGGTTGGGCAGCCAAAGACGCAGAGAACAATTTTGGGGGTATTGTGATCTATTGGAACAAGAGGCAGTATCATGCTATTAATAACCGCGTAGGACACTATTTCTTATGCATTGAATTCGTAGAAATCTCAACTCATAAAGTGTGGTCCCTAGCTGTTGTGTATGGGTAGCAGGGAAGGGACGAGAAGCTTGATTTCCTGGCTGAAATTCATGATCTTTGCCACACCGTCGGTAGTCCTCTTGTTTTCGCCGGGGATTTCAACCTGGTGCGATGCCATGAGGATTATCAGGGGTCAAAACGGTGCGAGAGCTTGATGGAAGCCTTTAATGAGTGTATTGATGGGAATGTGCTACTCGAACTTCCTCTTAGCGGTAGCAGGTTTACCTGGAGCAGAGGAGAAGGGTCCAGCTCTTTATCTCGCAACGACAGAGTGTTTGTGACTCCCTGCTTTGGTAATTGCTTCTCTGAGTGCACGTTGACAACTCTTGAAAGGGTGGAATCGGACCACTGTCTCCTAATCATCAAATGGGGAAATAACTCAAGGATTAAGAGGCCATGGAGGTTTGAGAATATGTGATTGGAAGATGAGCGGTTCTTTAGTGGTATCTCCAAATGGAAGAAATCTCGTATGGAGGGTCGTGGAGCTGCCTTCCTTTGGGGAAAGAGGCTGCAGGATTTGAAGGCAAAGTTGAAGGATTGGAATAAAAATTGTTTGGTAATATTAATGTAAAAATTGATGATCTCCTGCACAAGATTAAAGAGTTAGAAGTGGAGGAGGAAACTCGTGGGCTCCCTGATAGTGAAGCATCTGATCGGCAACAATATAAGGTGGACCTTAGTAGGCTACTGTACTTACGGGAGATCTCATGGAGACAGAAGTCAAAGGAATTGTGGGTTAAAGGGGGGGGGGGGGGGAACAACAACACTCGGTTTTTTCATAAAATCGCTAACTATAAGAGGAAACTGAATCTAATAGAGTGCATCAATATTAATGGAGATAGGATTGAAGGAAGGGAGATGATTGCAGATGGGATCGTGGGTTTCTATCGTAACCTGTTCAAGGAGTCAGTTTTGGAGAGGCCATTTCCTGGGAGTTATGTGAACATGTATCTTAGCGATGATGATATGGGCCATCTTATTGAGAGCTTCTCTGAACAAGAGATTTGGGGAGGCAATTATTGATTGTGATGGCGCTAAGGCTCTTGGAGCGGATGGGTTTTCAATGGAAGTCTACAAGAAAATTTGGGCCTGGATCAGGCTGGAAGTCCTGAAGGTATTTAGTGAGTTTCATGGTAATGGATATCTTCACAAGGGTGCGACACATTTTTTCTGTGCTTGCTGCCCAAAAGAGATGTCATTGAGGACATCAAGGATCTCAGACCCATTAGCTTACTAGGCAGCATCAACAAGTTAATTAATAAAACTTTGGCCCACAGAATGAGCAAGGTGTTAGACAAGCTTGTTTCGGATAACCAACATGCTTCGGTTATAGGGAGACAAATCTCAGAGGCGGGACTTATTGCTTTTGAACTCCTCGACAGCCGTGTCAAGAGTAGGAAGCCAGGTTTGATGTTCAAACTGGATATTGAGAAAGCGTTTGACAATGTGAGATGGAGGTGTCTCTTTAATGTTTTGTCTAAGTTGGGTTTTCCGCAGAAGTGGATTCATGGTTCGGTGTGCTCTTCAGTCATCTCTACAATGGTTAACGGAGAAGCAAAAGGGTTCTTTTTGATGGAGAAGGGACTCCGTCAAGGAGATCCGCTTTCTCCGGGGCTTTTCGTTCTTATTATGGATGTTATATCATTTATAATCTCCAAACTGAAAGAGGCTGGATTGATCAATGGTTTTGTATGGATGAGTTGAACGGTAGAGGTGAAGTCACTCACCTACTATTTGTGAATGATACACTAGTTTTCTACGAGGCTTCGTATGAACAAGTTTTGAACATCATGGCAACTCTTGTTTATTTTCAGGCTGTCTTTGGGTTGAAGATTAATCTCGATAAATCACTTATGCTCAAAGTGGGTGATGTTCCTAATTCAGTTTTTTTTGCTAACATTTTTGGTTGCAAATGGAGCTCTGAACCATCAAAGTATTTTGGGTTCCCGCTTGATGCAAAGGTGAATGCAATCTCTACTTGGGATCCCATTATTAGCAAGTTCGAGAAGAGGATTGAAGGGTGGAGAGCTAGACATCTTTCACTTGGTGGTCGGATGGCTCTTAATAGTACAGTTTTAAATGGTCAACCGGTTTATTTCTTCTCTCTTATACGCGCTCCTACTACGGTGCTGAATGGGATGGAAATTTTTTTTGTCTGGAGCGGGGCTGGCGATGCTAGGAAGAGTTGTCTCGTTATGTGGGATTTGTGTAAGGCAGCAAAGGAAAATGGTGGGCTTGGAATACATGATCTTAAATGTTTTAACAAGGCAATGTTGTGTAAGTGGTTGTGGAAGTTTGGAACTGAAAAGGGGAAATGGTGGAGGGATTTGATTGCTCTAAAGTATCCTTCAACGTCTTCTGTATGGGAAAGTAAAAGATGCAGGGATGGGTTTGGCTCGTCAGTCTGGCGAACATTACTAAGGAATACAAAAACTTCTGGAAAGCGGCCCACATTGATCCTGGAGGCGGTGAGCGGGTGTCATTCTGGTATGACTGCTGGGTACCGAATATGATTCTCGCAGACACCTTCCCGCACGTCGCAGCTGCTGCCATCAACCGTCTCGCTTGGATCTCAGACATTGCCAAACATCGAGGTGAGAACATGGACTAGGATATTTCTGTGAGTATACAACTAAGAGGGGGCTGAGAGGGAGAGAGTGGTTAAGAATGAATTTACATAATGGGTAGCTGGTTCTGTTTGTTCCAGGGGGCTGGATGTTGGTGCTGGGATACGGGTGATCAGCAGTGGGATGTGTGGCAGATGTTATATTGCTGCTCCCTTTGTGCCTGCTTTTGGGCTGATGTTGTCTGTTTTGTTCTAAGAGTGCCGATTTGTGTGTGCTGTCTATCGGTGTTTTGTTGTTTTTTGGTTGTAGGGGCTTCTCGGTTCCCCCAACACCCTAACTGCTTGTGCTCCTGTTTTGTTTTCTGGTTTTCTTTTGCTCCTTGTTTTGAACTGCGACTTGGGTGTTTCTTTGCTTTCTTAATGCACATATCACCATTATCAAAAATAAAATAAAATTATTTCTTTGTGTCTACAATGAAAAATAACTCGTATACATCTCTTAAAGGTTCCAAAAAGTGGTTTTTGCATGTTTTCTGCTTGAAATAAAAGTGAGTGTTGGAGGTAGTTCTTAAACGTTGGGCATGTGCTTAAAAAGATAGAAAAATGTGGCAAAATTTTGTGGTTCTCAAAATGAAAAGAAAAAGGGAAATGAAAAAAAGAGGAGAAGAGAACCACAACAAAAATTTAGGGATTGTTTGGAGAACGGGATTTAGGGTGTGAATTCATTGAATCCGTAGATTTTGTATAAAGTTATGTTTTTTTGTTGCTTTTTGTATTGTGGATTTTAGCTTTAGATATTTCAAATGTCTAAAATCTACAGATATCAAATCTCTCATAATCAGAGAGATTTTATATCTTGATTCATGAGATTTTTTTCTCGTACCTTTTCTCTTTCTTTTATTTTTTTTATCATATTACCTTTTATTTGGTTCATCAAATCATGATTCCTAACCATTTACATTTTCAATTGCTTTTAATTATAGTCCATAGTTTTAACAAAAAATCGATTGCTAATAATATTTCAAACAGATGAAGTAGGGGTACATGGACCGGCCCGAGTTTGACTTTTAAAACATACTTGCCCTATACTGCACCCAACTAGAGTTTATACTTGGGCCTTAGTCAGGATTTAAATTATGGTATTCGGGACGAGACAACTGTAGTCCCTTTCATTGGTTACACTTAGTCATTGTTAGGAGTTGTGTTTTATCAAGTCAACATCCTATAAGCTAAAAAGTGACCAACTTTATTTAACACATGCCAAATTTCAAACTACGCCTAATAATTCAAGGCAAGTCTCGGCTATCTGCTAGTAGTACTTTTGTTTGTTGCCTTCAAGTTAGACAATAGACATGGGTTGCCTTCCATGCATCACACTCTCTTTTATGCCTTTGATATTCTAGGCAAGGATAATTGTATTTTTTTTTTATGAATATAATTGTATTTTTGCCTTCTACCCTCTTATTTAAGTAGTGATTTTGTCTCCCATACTTAGGGGTGTCAGTTCGGGTCGGGTTCGGTTACCCAAATCGAAACCCAAAAACCCGAAACTGAAAATCACTGAAACCGAACCCGATAAGGACTTGAAATTCCGATTACCCGAAACCCGAAAATTCCTTATCGGGTTCGGTTAAAGCAAAACCGAAACCCGAAAACCCGAACGCCTAAGAATATGGGCTGAGTTCTATTCATTGGAGGTTTTTAGCCGGAACCCGAAAAAACCGATAAGCAAAACCGAATCCGAAATCAAAAAACCCAAAACCCGAACCCAAAAAATCGAAAATGTATATAATCGGGTCGGTTTCGGATAAACCCGAAAAACCGAACCCAAATGGACACCCCTACCCATACTTATGCATCCATTCATTCCCAGCTTACCAACTAGTAAAGGGATCCCTAAGTATCTTACTGGTAATTTCCATATAGGAAACCCAATTTTCTATGTTATGGTTTGGTTTGCATTTCATCTTTGTCAATCACGACACAGATTTTCACTTTTAATTGAGTTACATTTCATATCAGATACCTCATAGAATTTATCCAAAATCATTTTAACCAGCTCTACAGCCTTACTGGTCCCTTTTTTGTAAAGATCATTAGATAGCAAAAACAGGTGTGTCAGCCTGATTCTGTGAACTCGAGGATGAAAAATGAACACTTTATTATATTACTCTATTCAACATGCTGGAGAGGATCTCCATTGATAGAGTGAACAATATATGGAGATAAGAGATGACCTTGTATCAATCTTTTTTTTTTTATAGAAAACAAGCCACGAAGACCTTCGTTAAAGTTGACAGTTAGTTTTGTACTTTTCAAACATATCATAATCAGTGTATGAACATATTTGGGAATTCTAAGACTTTTAAAACTATTTTCATGAATTTAAAGTCTACGCTATCAAAGGCTATCATTATGTCCACTTTGAGAATTCACCTAGGTGATGCACTCTTCCTATTATAAAACTTTACCATGAGCCAACATTAGATTGTTACTAGTATGTCTACCTTTTAACAAAAGCTTAATTGGGACTAACCACTTCCTTCAATCTATTTCAAAGTACATTTTAGATGCATTTATAGAGTATATTGCAACAGGAGATTGATCTAAAATCTTCATACTATCAACATTAATGGATTTTGGAACTAGGGTAAGGGAAGTGGAGTTTACCTCATCCAACATACAACCAGAATTAAAGAAATCCCGGATAGCTATTTCCAAATTGTACTGGAAGAAACCAGCTGTAAACCCATTTGACTAAGGGGATTTGTCTTCCTTCATTGAGCATAAAAAAGATATAACTTCCTCTTGTGGTACTGACAAACAGTGGGATCCAGGTTGTTACATATCTAGTTTGGTATATAGGAGTTGCTCCGTCATATTCACAAATACATTGCTAACTTGAGAATTGCTCTTCCCCAATAATCCCAAGTAGAATTTTACAGCTTCCTGGCTCATCTTTTTTGTGTTTGTCAAAATTTATACCTCATATATAACTAGTGTTTTTATGGTACACCTTCCTTGCCTGATCTTAGACAGAGTTATGAAAATACCTTGTGTTCGAGTCTCCATTTTGGATCCACATCTTTCTAGACTTATGTCTATAGAATAATTCCTCAACCTTTAAGAGTTCATGCAATGCAGCTGGAGCATCTTTTTCAGCAAAGACAGTGAAATTGGTAGGGTTGGTTAGGACTTCAGATTGCACCTTAATCAATACCTCTTTTGCAAATTTTACTTGTTCTAATATTTCTGCATATTCCTCCTTGTTTAGTTTCTTTAGCCTTCTTTTTACCTCCTTTAACTTCTAACAATCCATTTTATTTACATTAATATTTTCCAAATATTGAGCCACCCACTAAACTGTGAGTCAAAATATATACAATTAAGATGTCCTTGGGAAGGGCACATTGTGGTGAAGTACTCTGTTCCAAGGGTCTGGGTTTCCATTAGACCTCGTAAACCTAAAGCTTTGTGGTGGAGGATTTTGTGGTCAAAATTTTCTATTCCTAAGTACCGTTTCATCTCCTGGTTGATTCAGAGCCGTCCCATGATATTTGGAGGCCCTGTCCGAAAATTTAAAATGTGGCCCTAATTTTTTTCCCCATAAATTTATCAAAATTAAAAATTAGTAAATAATTGTAAAAAAATACTGAAGTTCAGAAAAAGATTACATCAGGAATAAACGATCTCGTATCCAGTTTGACCAAGAAACCAAGACCGAATTCCCAGCCCTAGTAGGGAGGAAAGAAAATCTGGAAGGAAGAGAAAATGGATATAGCGCAAAAATTGAATGGAGAAATGAAAATAGTCTAAATTGATCGAGAGGTGGGTGCAGTGTTGTCTACTAGATCGTGGAGGCCCTATTTCAAAATCTATACGTGGTCCAAATCGACCTTTAACTATAATAAAACAAAAATGATTATAATAACATTATTCAAAATGTAATATCTTTATATATTGTTTAAATTAAAATTATCTATTATTTTTCATATTTTTGTATTCTCCATGAGATCCTTTTCAATTGTTATTATAGCTAAAATTATATATTAAACACATCATCATACTCATAATCAATCAATCAATCAATCATACACTAAAAATACAACCTACAATATACGATCGGTAACTAACGAATCTAAATAGAGGCCCCTAATATTCTGAGGCCTTGTGCCGGAGGACTGGCCAGCACACCCTCTTGGCCGGCCCTGGGTTGATTATACTAGACAGAATCAAAACAAGGGAGAGGCTACACGTTTGGGGTGTGATTGATGATCCGACTTGTGTGATGTGTGGTTCTGCTGTTGAGAATCGAGACCATTTGTTTTGCAGCTACAGTTATGCCAAACAGTTCTTCACGACTGTCTTTGGCAGAGTGCATGGTTGGCCGAATCGGTGGGACATCAGTTTGCAGCAGGCATGTAAAGATGTGAACAAGGGAGGAGCTTATGGAGGAATCTACGGATCTCTGTGGAGCTGGACAATGGCGCTAATTTGGAAAGAAAGGTGCAGTCGATCATTTGGTGGTCCTGAGAAGCAGATACAGGCGCTAGTATCCTCGTTCAAGGAAGATGTTGGGGGTATTATGAGCGAGGCCCAATGGGCGGCAGTTTGGGCTTCCAAGCAACATAATTGGGGGGCAAGGCCCAAGCAAGGTGGGGGACGCATGAAGACAAGACACTAGAAGCCAAAGGAGGTCAGACTGTCAAGGGAGGCCAGGCTGTCAAGTGGTCCATCGTCTGTGGGCGCCTGTCACGTGGCAGAAGCCTGACAAGGCAGTTGGGATATCTGACCAAGAAAGTACAAGACATTAAATGGAGACAGTGACGTGGAGGAGATCAACGTCGAACTCTGGTGAGTATAAATAGGGGCAGTTGGTAGCATTTACACAGGTTGGATTCTCTCACTAAACTCTAGCTTTGAGACACTTCTCTTTCTAGAAACTAACTTGGGCGTCGGAGGATTAACGGGCCCAGGCGCCCCCTCTGTGTTCGTGTGTGCAGGCAGGCGTCCAACAGGAACGGGTTCGTGAGTGTCGTACTGGGGTATCGCATCTCAAACAATTGGAGCGCCAGGAAGGGGGGTATAACCAGGAGGCATGAGTGAGGAGGCGCCGATGAATGAAGAAAGAGAGGAAATCACAGAGGAACAATCGGAGCGGATGAGAGGGCACGCGCCCGAGATGGATGAAGGCGAAGAAAGTGACGGCATCTTTCGGGGGTCTGAGGGCGTCTCGGTCACAAAAAAGGAATTGTTCAGGATCATCGAGGCTCAGGACGAGGCGATCGAGGCGCTTCGGCGAGAAGTGGACGCCTTGAAAAGGAGTGAAAGGATGACGCCCAGCCCGACGAAGAAGAGGGAAAGAATGGCGGAGATGGAAAGTGAATCGGGGTGTCTGAGGCGCCCGAGCTTGTGGCGCCCACGTGATCATGGAGGGCTGGATGCTAGCGGGTGGAACGGAGGAATACTGGGGAGCCTATCACGCCACTGCGCCGTGAGGCAACCCCTGACACGTAGCATACTGGCGGAGCCCGCAGGAACCAACATTCCCCCGCTCCCCACCTATGACGGGACCGGGGATCCCGAGGACCACCTTAACGGGTACTTCACCAAAATGCAACTCTACAACACCACAGACGCCACCCTGTGCAAGGTGTTTCCGTCCACCTTCTCAGGCGTGGTCCTCGACTGGTATCACCAGATCGAAGAGGGGCACATTGATTGCTTTGAGCAGTTTGCAGAGATGCTTTTGGCAAAATTCGCCAGCAGGAAGCGACGCTCCTTGACCATAGGCGCCCTGTTCAAGGAGGAAGAAGCGTTGAGAGAATTTTACGAGAGGTGGCTATCCGTGGCCCTAGAAGTGAAGGACGCCCAGCCGTCGGTGTTGGGAGTGTGTCTGAATGAGTGCACCACTAGCGAGGAGCTATGTAGGTCGCTCGCAAAGAGAGACGTGGTATCCACAGAAGATTTGGATCACAGAGTGCAAAAGGTGATCATGCTCGAAGAAACATTGGCAGCCAGAAGGGCGGACAGGCGAAAGACAAGAGGGGAAGAAGTCGAGATGACACGGAGGCCGTACCCCCCGAGCGGTTCGGGGTATACGCCCGCAAGCCATCCCCCGCCAAGGAGAGTTGATGTGGGGCGCCCGGCGCCAAGGGGGGCTGAACACTTCGCTGAATACAACGACACCCTGAAGAACGTACTCCAACACGTCAAGGAGAAGGGGTATCACATCAGGTGGCCAGGCCCCATGAGGGGACAACCCAACGAACGGAACTTGGATCAGTATTGTGACTTCCATGTGAAGTGGGGCACCATACGGCCGATTGTCATCAGCTGAAGACAGAGTTACAGGGCTTGGCCGACAAGGGATGCTTAACGACTTTGTCAAGAAACCTTAAGAAAGAGTGCACCGGGCGTGCGTGGCCAGCACGGTAAAGGCAAGGGAAGAGCTGCCACCCCCGCCCTATGACCTTGATCAAGAAAGGGCGCCCGATCGCATGCGTCTAACCATCGAAGCCATTTCGAGAACGATGGACTTGAGGGAAAAGATAGAGGCGAACCGCCGGTTGAGAGCGGCGTCGGCAGACGTGCAAGAGTCGATCGATATCAGCTTCAACAAGGCGCCAGAAGAAGCATGCATGCTCCCGTCCATGGACGCCTTAGAGATACAGGGAGTGGTAGCCGGATGCAAGGTGAGAAGGATGCTTGTCGACACGGGAAGCTCCATGGATGTGTTGTTCAAAGATACGGTGGTTCGCATGCAACTATCACCAGAGATGATCAGACCATCAGAGTCTGTGCGAGTCGGTTTTTCGGGGGCGCCCGCCAGAGTAATAGGGCTAGTGTGCATGCCGGTCACCTTGGGAGATGGGGAGCAAAGAGTGACGCGCGCCATAGATTTCGGAATAGTGGACTGCCCATCGTAGTACAATGCGATCATTGGAAGGCCCCTCCTAGCCTTATTCAATGGGGTGGCCTCCACTTGTCACCAAACCTTGAAATTCATTGCCCCGCAAGGGGTGGGCGTGGCTCGAGGACGAGGCGCCCCACGTTATGCAAAGGAAACTGGACGGAAGCGAAGGCACGTCGATGCAAGAATCAACGTGATGGAAGTCGTGGTAGAAGAGGCCCCTCGAGCCGAGGCTGCCGACGAAGAACTCCTGGTAGCACTAGATGAAGGACGTCCTGAAAGACACGTGAGGATCTCGGCAGAGGCGCCCGCTGAAATGAGGGAACGACTCATCGCCCTCTTGAGAGAGTTTGCAGAGCTTTTCGCGTGGAGTGCACTGGAAATGCCGGGCGTCGCACCTGAAACGGCCGTTCACAGATTAGCGGTCGAAGAAGGCAGGCGCCCCGTGCAGCAAAAGCGCAGGAACCTATCGCCGGAGAAGGAAGCGGCGCTTAGGGTCGAAGTGGACAAGCTCATGGGCGCTAACTTGGTCGAGGAAACTTCTTATGTTACTTGGCTATCGAATGTGGTCTTTGTGCCAAAGCCATCGGGAGACTGGAGAATGTGCGTGGATTATACGAGCCTCAACAGGGCATGTCCAATGGACGCCTACCCGATTCCCTGGATAGACTTATTGGTGGACTCCACAGCATACCACGAGATGCTGAGCTTCATGGACATGTTCTCCGGGTACCACCAAATCCCCATGGCGGAGGAAGACCTTTGTGATGGTCGCGACCAAGTTGAGACCCTACTTCTAGGCCCACACCATCGTGGTACTCACCAATCTCCCGTTGAAATCCACATTGGGGTCAATGGACGTGGCCGGGCGCCTCGTCAAGTGGGCAGTCCAGCTAAGTGAGTTCGACGTTAAGTATGCGCCGCGTCCGGCGATCAAGGCCCAGGTCTTGGCCGACTTTGTCGCAGAGGGTGTAGCGGAGTCAGAGAAGGGGACGGACAATTGCTGGCAAGTTCAAGTTGATGGGGCGGCCAGTCGCACGGGCGCTGGAGCAGGTATCATAATGATAAGCCCCGAAGGCGCGATGCATGAGGTCGCGCTGCGATTTGCCACCTTGAAAACAAACAACATTGCGGAGTATGAAGCGGTTATTGTCGGCATGACCATGGTTAAGGAGCTGGGCGCCCACAAAGTCCAAGTCAAGTCCGACTCGGCCCTCGTCGTGAATCAACTTAATGCAACATTTGAAGTGAAAGAGGAATCACTGGAAGGGTACGTGCAAAGAGTCAGGGAACTGGGAGCCTGGTTGGGGGAAATCTCCTTTGTGCACATCCCACGTGAAGAGAATGCTCACGCAGACGCTTTATCCAAGCTGGCAACCGCTGTGGATTTTGCGGAAGAGCGGAAAGTCATAGTCACTGCAGAGGCGCCTTGTGAGCATTTGGTCGCGACCCTGGGGAACGTGGGCGCCACGGATGGCACCAATCGTACTATTCTTGACCCAAGGTGTGGTGCCCGATGACCCGAAAGAAGCCTGGCGCCTCCGCCGAAAGGCGGCCCGGTGTTCCATAATTGAGGGAAAGTTATACAAGAGGTCGCATGCGGGAGTATACTTGAGGTGTCTAGATGAGGAGGAAAGCAGGGGGGCAATGGAGGAGGTGCATAGCGGAACGTGCGGCATGCACGCGGGAGCACGTAGTTTGGAAAAGACACTGCTGCGACAAGGTTATTACTGGCCAACAATGAGACGGGACGCAAAGGCACATGTGGGCGTCTGCCATCAGTGCCACATTCACGCAAATGATATCCACGTCCCGGCGGCGCCCATGAAGGGCAATGTAGGAGTCTGGCCGTTTGCCCAATGGGGCATGGACCTTTTAGGCCCTTTTCCCAAGGCGCCTGGGCAAATGAAATACCTGATAGTGGCAGTCGATTACTTCTCCAAATGGATTGAGGCAGAACCTTTGGCCACGGTCACAGAAGCCCAGGTACGAAGGTTCACCAAGAAAAATATATTCACTCGGTTCGGCTTACCTGAGTCCATCGTCACAGACCATGGAAAGCAGTTCGATTGCAAGAGGTTTGTGGAGTTCTGCGACGACAATGGGGTCGTGTTGAGGTTTTCTTCAGTGGCGTACCCACAGGAAAATGGTCAAGCGGAAGCGGCCAACAAAAGTATTCTTCATGGGTTACACACCCGGTTGGCGGGCGCCAAGGGCAAAAGGGTGGAGGAATTGCCAAATGTGTTGTGGGCGCATCGCACAACCTACAAGACAACCACTAGGGAAACACCCTTCGCCCTGACTTACGGAAGCGAGGCAGTCATTCCAGTGGAAATCAACACCCCAAGCTACCGCGTTGTCCAGTACGACCCAAACAGCAACGACGAGGCAAGGACCAACGAGCTGGACATGGCAGACGAGGTAAGGGAGCTGGCGGCTATCCGCTTGGAAAAAATGAAGCGTCAAGTGGCCCGGTATTACAACAAGAAAATACGTGCTCATGGAATCATCGAAGGCGACCTGGTCCTCAAGCGTGATTTCTGCCCGGACGCCCGCGAGGGGAAGTTAGCACCAAAGTGGAAAGGCCCATACCTAGTCAGAGAGATGGTAGGACACAGTACGTTCAAGCTAGAGCATACTAACGGCAAAAGTGTGAAAAGAACATGGAACGCGCAAAATCTGCGAGTTTACCAGGAGGACGCCGTGCGAGCGGGAAGCGCCTCCGCGTGATGAGAACCAGGAGGGCAAAAGGCGGTCGTAGTTGTGAGTGTTGTTTATGTTGAAAACAAGTACGTTAAGCGCAGTGTGTTGTGCCTAAAGCTCTCGTCGAAATAGCGCCGTGTCGTGTCCAAAGCGCCCAGTGTTCCAGCGCCCCAATAGTGACTTCGTCTTTGTACCCGCCTTTTCGCATTCAGTAAAAGCGCCCAAAATTTACGCCCAGTAATTTGGTGTTAGAAAAAGCGCCCAACTTTGCGCCCGATTGTGTGTTTAAAATGGTTAAGTGAAGTCAGTAAAGCGCCCAATTTTGCGCCCGTCAATCACAAAGCGCCCCAATATTGCGCCCTAAGTCGGCAAATTTGCGCCCTCGAAACGTGGTAATCAATGATAAACAGAACTGGCGCCCAACCTCGCGCCCAATGGCTACAAAGCGCCCACAATTTTTGCGCCCAAGTCAAGCGATAAAAAGTTAAGTAAAACCAAGCAATACGATCGCAATACCAACGAGAACATTTTATATGTAGATCGCGCCCACAAATGGAAACGTTTACATATATAAAAAAAGGGGATCCTCTGTGGTTGACGCCCATTTTTCACTCAGCTCCTGAGTTGGCATCCCCAGCACTAGGCGCCTTTGGGAAAGGTGAGGCAAGAGCAGAATCACTTCGAGGCTCCTCTACAGTAGGAGGCTCGGGCGCCTTCTCTGCTTCACGTGGAGTATCCATCTCCCCGATTACATACTCGGCCATCTCGGTGAAATCCCAAGTAAGATCGGGGTGATCCTTCTCCAACTTAACCTTCAAAATTTGGAGGCCGGCCAAACAGGCGTTGGTGCTCATACTCTTCGCAACCTCAGACTCTTCAAATTTTTCTTGCAGTCCTTGCAGGCGTCTTGCCACCTCTTCTTCTCCTCCTTGAGGATATCAATCTCACTCGCCTGGGCGCCTGCCTCCTGCGCCTACGTCTCCTTCTCCGCCTGAAGGGTTGCCGATTTATTGCGCTCTTCGTCGAGAGCGCCCTGAAACTACGACACCTCCATGGCCGCATTCATCTGCAACTCCTCGCACTCCATCACCATCTGCTTGCGACGTTCAGTCGCGTTTTCGAGATCATGTTTCAGAGAGGAGGCAGAGGTAGAGGCTTCGAGCGCCTATTGCTAGGTTTCAGAGAGGCGTCGGGCGCCTCTCTCATCAAAAAGGAGGATCTGCATACACCAAGTAAAGAGAGTTAGCATTTGTGTAAAGACAATTTCAAAAAAGCGAGAACACAAGTAAAATGGTACATACCTTGGCGCCCACTTTGGCCAGCTCCGCGAAGAGATGATCCCCATTCATCTCTGACGGCACTTGCCACATCTTGGCAGCCGTGATTGCCATCCCCATAGCGTAGCCTCGGTCGACCGCCACCAGCGGGGATCACGGCAATTCGATGCGCCCAACATCCGAGCGGCGCGGCTGAAAGATTGGGGGGCGCCCATCGGGGCCCACATACTGCCCCTCTTCGTTAAGGCGGTACTGAAAGGCGCCCCCTCCCCGCCCGAGGCATCGGCACCCACCTTTTCCTTACCCCTGTCAGCTCTCTTGCTGACGTTGTCCAAGGGGGAACTCCAAGGGGGAACCAGCCCGCTTCCCCCGACGAATCAGGGGCTCAGGTTCTTCCTCCCCGGAGTTACACTCCTGCTCCACGGGTTCAGCGTTGTGCGCCTCAGTATTGGGCGCCCCAACTTTGGGCACCGCTCCACAAAGTGATAGGGGCGCTTCTTCCTCTTTTGAAGTGATAAGCAGTTGTCGAGGGGCGCCATCCTATAGAAATACCGGAATAAGTTGAAGGTAGGCTCGACGTGATGTTCACGGCACCTCAGCTTGAACAAAATCACGATCACGATGATCGAGGGAGATAGGCGCCCCAGCGGACAACCACAAGTAGTCAAAATACCTTCCATGATATGGTCGAGAGGGAATCGCAACCCGAAGCGGAAATATTCCTGATACACCCCAATCGAGTCCCGAGGTAGTTGGAGGCTGGTCACCAGCTCATGAACACGAGCCAAGGTGACAGTTGACGTGTGTTGCGGTCCTGCCACTTCGAAGGGCAGCGTGGATGTCCCCTCTGGGAGATGATCAGGAGGAAATGAATTCTCCCAAGTCGAAATCTTGTACGATCCATCGGCAGGCATGAAGCCAGGAGTCGAGGCGCTTGATGGACCCGCGGACGTAGAAGCAGACGCCCTCTCTAAACCAACAAATGACCTAGGCGCAACGTGGACGCGGAGTAAGTGACGCCCTACCCTGGGTAGCTAGAATAAAGGTAAAGTAAATAACCAGTAAGTCGAGAAGATTCCTTACCACTCTGTGTCGGACGCCTTGCCTCACCACCCGCACCCGAGGCGCCTGTTGCCGAAGCGCCCGTTCTATCCTCACCCGCACCTTGGGCGCCCTGGCCGACAACTTTGTCTGCTTGCGACGACATTTTTGGCTGACTTGAGGAGAATGCTGACGATTGCAAAGAGGGATCTAGAGAGATGTCAGGACGGAATCTAGAGAGAAGTCAGAGCAAAATCTTAGAGATAGGTGAGATTGTGGAAAGTGACAAGGACTGAAGGGGGAAGGGGTATTTAAAGGAAAGGTGAACCCGAGTCAAGGCTCGCGTTGCGCGCCACGTGTCACTGTCAAGGGCGGGCTTTTGAGCTCCCCCCTACCTTTTCTTTTTTTGGAATTTTTTCAAATTTAAATTTCTCTTTTCGAATTTTCTAAATTCGAAATTTGAAATTAAAAAATTTCCCAAAATTCAAACAAGAAAAACGTGGGGCCGGTATCAAACACCCGCTCGTGAGGGGGGCATAAGTGATAGAGGCGCCCATGCTGAAAGGCGCCCGTAAAGCACAGGGGGAGGGCGCACAAAACGGAAGGCGCCCATAAAAAGCAAAGAGGCCAAGCAAGCCAATTTCGAAGCGGACAACACGACAAAAGGTGGCCAATAAAGAGTTCAGGCGCCGTGAAGACGGACGTACTCAGGAAGTTGGGCGCCTACTGATAAAAGGAAGGGCAAGGCCGCAACAGCTGGGTCAGCTAGGCGCTCAAAAGCGAAGCTATGAGCACCTAACTGGGGGGCAATTGTTGGGGGTATTATGAGCGAGGCCTAATGGGCGGCAGTTTGGACTTCCAAGCAACAGAATTGGGGGGCAAGGCCCAAGCAAGGTGGGGGACGCATGAAGATAAGACACTAGAAGCCAAAGGAGGTCAGACTGTCAAGGGAGGCCAGGCTGTCAAGTGGTCCATCGTCTGCGGGCGCCTGTCACGTGCCAGAAGCCTGACAAGACAATTGGGATATCTGACCAGGAAAGTACAAGACATTAAATGGAGACAGTGACGTGGAGGAGATCAACCTCGAACTCTGGTGAGTATAAATAGGGGCAGTTGGTAGCATTTACACAGGTTGGATTCTCTCACTAAACTCTAGCTTTGAGACACTTCTCTTTCTAGAAACTAACTTGGGCGTCGGAGGATTAACGGGCCCAGGCGCCCCCTCCGTGTTCGTGTGTGCAGGCAGGCGTCCAACAGGAACGGGTTGCCGTACTGGGGTATCGCGTCTCAAACAGAAGAGTTATTGTTTTACTCGATTAGTAATACTTCATTTTGTTCTGAAGTTAAAAGGCTGCTCTTATTTTAGCTATTTGCTGTAAAAGTTGAGTCTTGTAAGGTCTGATTCTTGGCTATTTGTCAAGAGGGCTTCAATAGGAAACTTAATTACCGCGGAAAAAATATCTAGTAATCATGCAAAGACACGAAACATGTATGGTCAATCATACTCTACCCCACAACAACACCCATATTTAATAATAAAAGATGATGAATCAAAGCATCTCGTCTATGCATAAAAGGTGCATAAAGTCAACAATTATGTAAAATAACTTGACGCAAGACACAAGACTCAAAGCACTTCATTAATACTTTTATAGACAGTTACAAACTCTACAAAACAATGCAATATTCACCATTGGTAATCGATACGTGATGCACACATTGAAATGGCATCTAGCAATCACGCACAGACATATTCCTCAACTTACACGTAAGGTGTTTGTCAACAAAAAAAAAAAAAAAAAAACTTACACTTAATGTTCACATTGTGTTGAATGGAAAAATGAAGGTAGGCGGGTTTTATAATAATTTATGACTATTGCATACCATTGGAGAAGACAAGGGTAATTGATTGGAGGGTGCACTCAAACCATTGAGAGAACAAACACTATTAAGATAATAAGGATGCATCCATAAAACTAGTTGAGTTGAACATTCATTAAACTATAAAGAAACACATCTAAATAAAAATACCTACGATTATGACAAAACAAACACAAAAGGATTGATAATAAAGCAAGAAAAAAAAACAAAGTTTAGCAAATTACACGCGTACCTCAATTTACTAAATCCTAATTTGTACATAAACATATGATTTTCAAGATGTTATGCATTATGTTTTATTATTATTTGTTGCAAAAAATATTATGGATATATTGTAGGGCCCGCCAATAGAATTTGCTAAAGAATTGCAGAGATGGAGATGGTTGTAAATTGATAAATGAAAGATGTTGATGTGGCTGTGGGGACCATTTTAAAAATTGCTAAACGATTTATGGGATGGAGATGGTCTAAAAAAATTAATAATTTAAAGGAAAAGATACATCACACAAATTGTAAATATGAAAAGAAAACATAATTATTCATTATAGTTTCGAAGGAAAAAAGGAAAGGAAAAGAGAAGTGACCCCGGGAAAAGTTAATCTGCTATTTGAAGATTCGTTAGCAGATACTAAAGTATATAGGAGAGCATAGACTAGTATTAAAAGTTTGCTAACTGATATCCACCATGAATCAACTATTTTCCCAAATTCACAACCTAATATCTAGACAACACAAAATAGTATCCAAACAACACATAATTAGTATCCAGATAACATATAAGAGTATCTAGATAACCCATAAGAGTATCCATATTGAATACTAGTTGGTTGATTGTGGATATTAGTTAGTTGGTATCTGCTATCTGGATACTAGTTTGTGATGTTTTGAATACTAGTCTGTGTTATCTACATACTTAGCAGACTTGGATATTAGTTCATACATTTTGAATATTAGTTAATATATACTAACGAATCTTCAAGTTAGTAGAATAACTAGACTGCTCGAAGCGTATCACACATCATTTTCATCTTAGTAGTCTGAGCCCACTTTTTGTAGTCGTGACACCATAGAGTTTATTTTATAGTATCCCATAATTGTTCACGTATTTCATTACTCCATTACACACATATAGATGTGTATGGATAATTAAATGAACAAACACTACTGGATGCATTAGGACTAGGGATTAATTACCCACACATAACGGGTGCGGGCTTAGGATCAAAAGCAACAACTGGTGAGATGGGAAGTCTTTATAACTATGTTCTTGTTTGCTTAATGGATTTCATTATGGATTTGGTACATAAAAATCAACAATCATGGACTTTATACACAATTCATCGTTTGCTTGATGGAGTTAAAAGAGACAAATCCATGTCACACACAGTGTTTTAGAGTACAAATCCGTGGACCTCATGGACTTGAGAATTCCACCCCAAGAGGTGGAATTTGTGTTGGAGTACAAAGTCCATGATTACTTTTTACAATTTTAACCCTACTTATTTCACTAATCACCAACTTATCCTCTTTCATTTACTAATGACCAACTTGTAGTGTATATTAATTTTGCATTCAATATTTATTATTAGTCATTGCACACAAGCACTACATGATTAATCTCAAAACATACTTTGTAACATTGAAAACCTTAAGGAATTGTCTAATTGTGTGTATAGTATAAAGTTGTTATTGATTGATGATGTTCATTTATTCCGATAGTGTTAGTGGAACGAAGCTATTGAATGAAAATTGTTTTGTAATAAAAATTATAATGTAAAAGTAAATAATACTCAATAAGGGCACTAAGGTAAATTCCTAATACAACCACAAATATAACAATGCCAAATCCATCATGAAATCCAAGAAACAAACAATGGTTCGTACCAAAAACCAAATGGAGCAATTCCATCACATATCCATGGTTTTGTAAAACGCAGGTTTTAACCAAAACCTTATTTTTTAAATCTATAAAGTAAACGACATCTATATGTAGTTAAAAGATGGTTTCATTGATCACACATCCGTAAACCATCAATGTGGTGGTCTTTTGACCCATCCTAATACGGTGGCGATATGTATCTTTAGGAATGCATGGCAATTGTGAAGTGTTGCACATGGTACTGGGTCGAGCTTGACTGCCCTAGTGGAGTCCGAGGCATAGGGAAATGAGTTGCTCACCTCATCCATCCAAAATTCAAGTATTGATGTGATTGAAAGAGGAAAAAAAAGAAGAAGAAAAAAAAAGAGAGAGTTTCCACCAATATAGACCACGTGCTTGCCTTATCAACCTTAGTTAGGGCAAGTATAATTGCGAGTTTCTGAACACTAGCCCACCTCTCAAACTCTTACGTATAGTTTGCTATAAATGAATTTTATAAATTTTAAGAAATTCATTTGGAAATGAAATCTTTTTGTGTTTGGTATTTTTTTGTTCTAATTTTGAGTTTTGAGAAATTGGAATTAGTTATAGTTTTTCGGAGAAATTGAGATGGAATTTTCAAATGAATTCCACAAGTATTTACCAATTATAATAGAATTACATAATTATAAGCTTGTTTCAGGTCTCCTCAGCCCTTAATTAATTGGCACAAGGTTGTTTGGGGAACCATATAGCCCGAAGCACAGTATGTTATTATGGCTTGTAGTTCTCAATCGGATTGTAACAAAGAATAAGTTGCAAAGTTGGGGGTTGGTTGGAGAAGGTCGTGTGTTCTTTATCCAGGTGAAGAAGAGTAAAGGGATCATATTTTCTCTATCTGCCCTTACAGTAGGCATATTATATGCACTGTTCTTTCTCGTTTCTGCAGTATCCCTGTCTTTCATTTAATTTGGGCAGTACGGCAGTGGAATAATGGTACAGGGACAAAAGGTGAAGGACGATTGAGGTGGTCTTTATCATCAGTTATGTGTGGAGAGAATGTTGTTGCAGAACTCATGATGTTATGATTCCTCCCCCCCCCCCCCCCCCCCCCCAAGTATGCTAGCTAGAAGAATTGAAGAGGAAGTAAAATGGATACTAGCTGCCAAACCTTGCTGATCAGTTGCTGTAATGATGCATAGATAGGTTTTCTAATCTTGTTTCTTAGTAGTTTTGTTCATTCATTGAGTTGTTGCTATTATCTATACGGTTTGTACTTGGAGAAGGGGTTAGCAGTTTGCAAACCTAGTGCTTAATGCAATTTGATTAACCATAAAAAAGTATCCTCATTTATTAACTAAATTACTTCTACATTAATTATGTGGTGCCAATTCATACATTATGAGGAACGTCAAGGGTAAAATACCTCGGTTGCCACTTACATTTGAGAATTGGGGTAGACATATCATTTAACTTTGAATAGGACGTCGGGTACCACTAAACTCTATTATATGTGCACCCGGTACCACTTAAGTTTACTGTTAAGTGCATTTCGTTAAAGTTGACAGAATATTCTTGGAATATTCTATTTTCTTAATTTCATAATTGGTGCTTCTACTTTTCTATTGTAAGAAAATCATTTCGACTTATAAAAAACATCATTTTTTTTATTGTTTAGTTAGAATCCTCTTTTGAATACTTGATACCAAATCAATTTTTAAAAAGAAAAATTAGAATCAATTATCATTATAATTATTTTCAATTATCATTATGTGTTCTAATAATGAATTATTCCATGAATGTTGTAACTTAACAATGTTGTAACTTTTATAGTCATATTTTCTTTTCTACATTTTTAGCGAATGTAGTAGCTTTTATATTTTATTTATTATTTGGTTACTTTTCATCTCTTTTCGTTCTAAATTTTTTCAATTAGTGGAATATATTTAATTTTTTTATTGCGCTCCATTTATCCTTATTTGATTTTTGATGTATCGATGATCAATTAGGTTCTATTTTAACTATTTATAATGGTGCTTCTGATTGAATTAGAGGGTTTAAATAGATATTCTAATATTTATTTTAAATATTTATTATTATTCTAGTATATTTATTATTCTTCTTGATATTCGTTTATTAATTTTACTAATATATCTATTTTATTGACAAATTTTGATTAGTCATTCTAGTAATAACATGTTTAGAAGGTTTTCTAATTATTATATTAGATAAAACTTGTTGAAATATAGTTTTGGATGTTTTTAAAAATTTTGAGTAATAAAATGTAATTAAAAGTTTGGGTTGGATGAAAAAGTAGACGGATGCACATTTTGTTGACATTAATGGTATCCGACGCCCTATTCTAACTTAAGTGGTATGTCTACCCCAATTCTCAAACTTAAGTGGTATCCGAGGTATTTTACCTAGGAACCTCAACAAGAATTTGATTGCAACGATAGTTGCATATGCTGGTTATTTGATATTTATGCTTCAATTCTAAATGTATGCTAACATGATTTGGGAATTCAATTCATTTATTTCTAAAGATTTGAATATGAAATACCAAACATAGGAATTCATTTGACAATAAATTCTATGTGGTAATTTATTTTAAAATGAAATAAATTCTTGATTCATTTAGTACCAAACGATCTGTAAGTGTGCATAGCATCACGAAGCATCAATAAACTAAGTTTTAAGGTAATCAAGTCTATGCTAGAATTGTGCACCTTAATAAGTTGGATCTTCCCATTGTGTGGGAGATCACCAAACTTTTTAAGTTTGCAAGCAAGTATAAATTAATTATATCCCTCCATGATGTGAGAGATTAAGATAAGCAAGCGTAAGAACTATCAAGTTAATAAGTACGAAAAAGTAAGAACAAGTAAGAGCACATTTAATCCTTCTTTACCTAGCTATGCACGAGGTACAGGATGCCCATTGTGTGGGTGTTTTCGCCTTAGATAGGCGCATGATCCCCATTGTGTGGGTGTTTTGCCTCATATAGGCGCATGCTCTCCATTGTGTGGGTAGTCATGTTAAGATATATAATGACAAGTTTTACCGGACAGTTACGCTACCAGAGTGGAGGACGGGGCCTCATTTTAAGATAAAATACGCAGGACACTTATAATGTAAACAAGAATCATAAGTTCAAGGACTCCTAATAATATACACAATAATAATAATAATGTACTTAAAGCATTGCATGTGCATGACTGTCTATTTATATATGATAACGAAATTAGTATTAGGACTGACCTCATCCCCCACATTCAAGAATTATAGAATCTCCAGAGCATGCTAGAAGTTCATAGTTCGTGACAAGGATCAATGGCCTTAGAGGACTTCAGTACAAAGTTTCCAATCTCTTGTATTAGTAGGACTCGAGACTTGATGCGCATTAATTAAAGTTTTTTTTTATGATTTTCGCTTTTTCAAGTTTCAAGAAACTGTTATTTGAATTTCAATGTATTTATTATGAATATTTAAATAAAGTTTCTCACTAATTTTCTCAGTTTGTTTGGTTCTTATTTTGGTTAACAATTTATCAAAGGCATTTTAGTAATATTAGTACCCGGCCGGGTTAGGGTGTTACAAAAGCTTTTCTCAACCGCACTATTCTTCTTAACTAATTCTTCTAATTTCAAATTTTTTTCATAAGTTCAGCAAGACTTTCTAGTAGGGCTCATAAACGGTTATCCAGTTAACGGTGTAACCGATAACCGAACTGGAACCGGTGCTTCACGGTTACACCAATAACCGATTAAATGATAAACGGTCGATTCCCGGTAGTCAAATTTAGCTAATAACTAACCGATGATTAAACGGTTAATAACCTACGGCTAAATGGTTAACCGATTAATAAATTACGACCATCCTCATAGTTAGAGCCAAGAATAATAGATCTCAATGAGTTGCAAACATAGGCAAAAGATAATTGGGTGTTTGAAGGCTTACTAGACCACTGGCCTATCCAAGTTGTAATAGTGACTTAGATTCAAATGATGAGAATAATTTAAAGGAAAAGTTTTAGAAGGAATGGAGTAGAAAGTCAGACTTGCACACAGTTGCTCGACAAGAATCAGTAACATTGAGCTTTTGTAGAAAATTTCACAATTGAAAGAAGTTGGTCTTGTGTTGGTTAGGTTATCGATTGATTATTTTGGTATAACGTTGTCTTGGTTAACGGTTATTCAGTTTACCGGCAAAATAATTGAGAACCGACTATACAGTTACAGTTAACCGACTAATTTAAATGGTGTTGTTAACGATAAGCACAAAATACTTAACAGTTAACCGAAAACCAACTAAACGGTTTCGGTTATAACCGAACCGAACCGATTATCAGTCCTACTTTCTAGCACAAGCATTGGTCATATTAAATATCCTTTAATTTATTTTAATGCATCATCAAATCGGATGTTGGAGATAGTACTGTAATATATTACCACAGTGGTTGTTAGGGGATAATTTTCCATGTTTGGTTTTCAACAAGGAAAGGAAAGTTTCCAATAGAAGATACATTTGACGTGGAGATAATGACACTGATGTGATGAACAAACGGCAAAATTTTATTTTTTCCCAATTTGTTACAACGTTTGGTGAACGAAGTGTGGGTTTTAAGTTTATTAAAACGATTCCCTTTCATAGACCAATTTTAAAATTCTAATAAAAACTTCCGCGGATGAATATGTTTCAACCGGATACAATGGGTGTTGTCAACCATATCTCATTCTGTAAAACACGCAGAGATCTGGTTGGCAGTTAGTTGACCATTAATTGGAACAAAACTATGAAAAGAGTTAATGACCACTTGCCCAACTTCCCTACTCAACAAGCTGTATATAAATGAGTTCTGAAGTGCTCAGATATCCCCAATCTCCATTGACAACCATCTATTCTTGGCAAAGAAAAGAAAATAACAAAAAAAAAAAAAAAACATTTATATCACCCCCCGCGGCCTCGTCGTCCATATGGAGATGTTCCCGGCAGCAGCAATCATTTCCCTACTCATCTACTTGCTTTACAAATTCCTGTACCGCAAATCAGACGACAACTGTTACCTACTAGGCTACCAGTGCTACAAAGCTCCCGACGAGCTCAAGGCCAACGCCGGAACCTCCGCCAAAATCGCCCTCCGGAACAAAAACCTCGGCCTGGAAGAGTACAGGTTCCTCGTCCGGACCATGATCCGCTCCGGCATCGGCGAGGAGACCTACATCCCCAGGAACTTCCTCGAAGGCCGCGAGGCCTCCCCGACCCTACAAGACTCCCTCGACGAGATGACCGACGCCACCTTCAGCAACCTCGACGCCCTGTTCGCCACGTCAGCGGTCCGCCCGTGCCAGATCGACATCCTCGTCACCACGGGCTCCTTATTCGCCCCGGTCCCTTCCCTCTCCAGCCGGATCGTCCACCGCTACAAGATGAAGGAAGGGATCAAGTGCTTCAGCCTCACCGGGATGGGGTGCAGCTCCAGCGTCATCGCCGTCGACCTCGTCCGCCAGACCTTCCGGACGCGCCCCAACAGCTTCGCGGTCGTGGTTGCCGTGGAGCTCACGGCGCCCAACTGGTACACGGGGCAGGACCGGTCCATGATGCTGTCCAACGTTTTGTTCCGAGCCGGCGGGAGCTCCCTCCTCCTCACCAACCACCCGTCCTGGAAGGAGCGGGCCATCATGAAGATGGAGGCGGTGGTCAGGAACCACGTGTCGACCGACGAGGCGTACGGGTGCGCCATCCACGTGGAGGACGAGCAGGGCTACCCAGGCGCCCGCCTCACCAAGTCCCTACCCACGGTGGCCATGCGCGCTCTGGAGGGGAACCTCAGGGTGCTGCTCCCCAAGGTTCTCCCACTGTGGGAGATCCTGCGTTTCGTCGTTGCTAGGGCTAGCTACAGATGGAGGATCAAGAAGGGGGGCGACGACGATTCGAAACCGCCGCCCCCAGTGATGAACATGAGGACCGGGATCCAGCACTTCTGCCTGCACACGGGTGGGAGGGCGGTGATCGACGGGTTCGAGAAGAGCTTCGGGCTGAGGGAGTACGACATGGAGCCCTCGAGGATGACGCTGCATCGGTTCGGGAACACGTCGTGCAGCAGCCTGTGGTATGTGTTGGGGTACATGGAGGCGAAGAAGAGGCTGAAGAGAGGGGACAGCGTGATGATGGTAGGGTTGGGGGCGGGGTTTCTGTGCAACACTTGCGTCTGGACGGTGATGAAGGACTTGGAGGACGGGAACGTGTGGGCGGACTGCGTCCATCGGTATCCTCCACAAACGGTGGGCAACCGCACGGCCGAGATATTGAGTTGGATCTTTGACGATTGCATGAGTTTCATCAATTTCAAAGATTATGATCGCGCCCTACTCTTTTCTCGTTAAAGAGAGAGAGAGAGGACGACAAGTATCTATGATGCTAAGAATAGAATTAAAATTCCGGCTAGCTACGTGTGGCCTGATATAGACATAAAGTTGGACGTCTGAATGTCTACAAAATATTAAGGTATGGAATGTTAAATTTATAATTGTTAGTCAAATGATAAAACAACAAGACAATTCTATATATAGTATGTTGTATTCATCCAAATGTTGTTATACAATTTCCTACTTTACTTTGTATTCTTCTAATGCATATCTCTTTACTATGATTTACATTAAAGTTACCCTTCTATTATTGAATACTTTTCGAATATATCCTTCTGTTTATTTTTTTTTATTTAAACAGAGCCATTAAGTGCTGTCGAACCATAAACTAGACCATGTGATCGTCTTTTTGCTAAGGTTGTCAACCCGTGACTCGTCGATTGACCAATTTTTACCCTGACCCGCTGAGAAAAATGGGCTCGTACACACCCATCGCGTGGACCTGCTGCAAGGTTTTCGCGGGCTGGAGGTTAATTACACGGTGTCGTTTTTTCCCCATTTGGTTTGCAAAATGCATTTATATTTCTGTTTTCCTCTTCGCCCGCCTCAAATTTTGAAATTCTAAGTTGAATATTTATGTTATATAAGTGTGTGTGAATTTTCATTATATGTTGCATGCATCCAAGTACAACATGTTATTTTTGTGTAATTTGATATATTATTGCTCTTATATTAGATGAGATTTGATGTACTTTATAAACAAGGTTCAAAAAGGCGCTAGGCGTAAGGCGGGCGTTGAGCCTTTGCCTTGTGCCTAGCTCGCCTAGACGTAGACTAAGCGTGCCTAGGCGTTGGAAGAAAAATAGCTATTCGCACTGCATGATGAGTGAAATAATTATCTACAACACTTCCTCACTTCAGTTAAAATGATTAATAACTTACTCAACACTTAATGACAAGAACATAGCTCGCGAATTCATAGAATCATAGCTCAATAGCTCACAAAGTTCTTGAGTTGTTGAAAATATTGCAATAGAAAATTGATTTCGTAGTTGATGTTAATTTTTGGCCTTTAATATTGACTTACTAGCTCCATCTAGTAATGTTAAGGAGAGACTTATATGTCGCCTTACTCCATGACGTGTTCTAGTATCTAATTAGGCGTGAAACCCCTAGACGAGGCGTTTTGCTATTGCCTTGCGCCTAGGCGTGCCTAAGCGTGCCTTTTTGAACCATGTTTATAAATGTATGAACAATATAATGATTTTTTTTTATATATCCGAATAAAAAAGAGCTAATCAGCAGTCAGACCATTAACTCTCAACTGTTCGACCGGACCAACGGGCTAAATCGTGCCGACAACCTTGCTTTTTGCCCTAACAACTTGCACTTCACCTCCGCTCTTGAAAGTGCGAAAATGGAAAATTAAAGCAAAATCCCAAAAGAAGAAGCATAACGACCCTCCCGTCCTCTGCCGATGTCCCCACGGCGACGGGAATAGCTGCGCAACAATGACAACGAGAATGGTACAGCTTGACGTTGTTGTGTTTGGTTAATAATACAGAAACCAACGGGCCCCAATTGTTATATTTAGAGAGACTTTGTTAAAGTCAAAAAGGTCCTTTAAAGAATCGATCTACCTTCCAATTTATTCTACACTAGAGGTTGATGATGATGTGAAGGAATTGATTTTCAAGCCACCCACTTACGTAAAGTTGCATTTGCCTCTCTGTCGCCGCTCTACTTTGGTCTCAATTATTGAGTTGGCCTTGCTAGCTGTTTTGAGGTTTCAAAATTCAAGAGGGGGAAAGGGTAAACGGGATGCACGGCGGGGTCACGGGGAGTAGCCTCAGCCCAAAATGGGGTCGGAGGTTTTATGTTCGATGTAATTGGCCTTGCTGGAGATGGGAGTTGAAGGGTCGGGGATGAGGAAATGTCGGCAAAGGAAACACGACGATGTATAGAAGAGCATTTTCATCAATGCAAAACCAATTGTATATGTTGTATTTATCGGCAATTTAACAATTATCTATGTCAATGCAATTCACGAAAGGGTCCAAAATCCACCAGCCAGCTACGTGAATTGGATATAGATTTTCATTATATGAAAGCTTGCACAATTACAAGCAGTTCATGCACTGCTGGATTCAGGGGTGGCCCCCGGCCCCGACCCAGCCCTCATCTGGATCCGTAGTTAGTATAGTCCTTATGAAATTTTTGATTTTAGACATTCGACCGAGTGTTATTTTATGATAAGATTGGGTTTAACAAGAAAAATTATCAATTTGAACATATTCAAATCACTACTCTAAATGTAGTCTAGAAATTTTAGTCCCAAAGATTATGCGTCTAAGAAAAACAATGAAACCTAAAATTCTAAAAAGTTTAAAACGTAAAAGACTAAAAGAAATATGAGGTTTGTTCCCTTAAAAAATTTACTAGAGCAGCTGGTGTGCAGGAATGGACACACAATGCAAATTGATTAGTCGATTGATTTATCTAGTGTTGATGTTGCTCGTTTCAACAACTACTACGAAGAGAACCTTTTCAACAATGAAACATGTGAGAACTGATTTGCTCAACAAAATGAGCGATGAATTTCTTCCCGATTGCTCAAGTATTTTATTTGAACGCAGTGTCTACTATTGGTATGGATGTAGACTCCATTATTGATGTAACACCCCGACTCTTTTTGAAAACCAAACAAAAACTAAAACCGAAAACTGGTTACTCTGGAGCAACCCATACCACATTTTAAAATAAACAAACTGACATTACTTGAGAATTTTAAACGAAAGCCCAAACACTTGGGGCAAAATCTCAATCTCAAACACTTAAAACAACTTCACACAAATCTTGAACCTTGAATCTCCAGTACATAAACTCATAATCATGAACAAAATAATCAAACTAAATCTAGCTCTAACTCCTTGTTGTTTTCCCTAAGGTCTCGTCCATGCTGGTGCGGCAGCTTGCCTAGCCCTCCCTCTTCTTGAGATCCGCCTCTGCTAACCCCTCCTTAACCTGGTGAGTGAGAAGGGGTCAGTCTCGTCGTTACTTCCTAAGGTCTTACCCTAAGCAACCTCCTTACTAAAACACATTATTAGCGTTTCCTTTCCTTAGATGAAAGTCGTTCTCACTTTCATCCTTAATACTTTGCTTCCTTAATATCTTATTTCAACACGAACTCATAGAAGTTCTCGACTTCTATCCTTAACTCAACACAAACACTATAGGACCACCGCGTTACGTCTCGCCGTCTGGTGTCCTACCCTAGTATGCCAACCGCATTATGTCTCGCCTTCCGGTTGCATACCGAAACTCGGCAATGGCACTGCGTTACGTCTCGCCGTCCAGTCCATGCCCGGTCAACTACTGTGTTACGTCTTGCCGTCCAGTAGTGACCCCAATATACTCGATCAACTGCTGCATTACGTCTCGCCGTCCAGCAGTGATCCGACCATCTACCGGGTCCAGTAGTGGCCCAACCGCCCGGGGGTTCCTCATACCATCAATCCATACAACACCACATACATTCATACAAATACAAGCACAACGTGTGCCTCCACCTTCAGAAGGCGGTGGGATGCATCAAACACATAACGCGCAAACTCACAAATTTACTAAATAATAACTTAGCTTGAACGAAAAGCATAAATTAAAAAGACCTCGACAGAGATTTTACCCCCTTTACACTCACCTTTCAGACTGTTATTGTTGATGATGCTTACGTTAAGTAGATCTCATCCATCCCATGTTAGTGCCTTCATATTCCAAGTCGACACATGTCCATTGGCTTCACTCAACCCCATGCTTAAACCTTCACCCAAATCCTGCGGCAGCACCAGCCAATGTCGAGTATGCAAAATATATATACATGTCAAGAAAATCAATTGAGTGACCTACTCCCTCCATTTCACTCCTGTGATATATATAAATAATACATTGTATCCCGAGCTGCTTTCCATCCAACTCCCAATTATTCGAAGGTCCCGATTAACCCAATCACTACTAACATGAAGAGGGAAATAGGTCCTTACCTGAACCGCATCCTTCCTACGTCACCGTAGCACATCCAATCCCATCCGGGATCTCGTCCATGGCCATTAACAATCAAATTACGATTTACGAGTCGCGCATTTGGTGCTATCTGTGCTTTCCATCATTCAGAGACAACCGAGGAAGTTCCTCGTCAAATAACAAGTCCATCATTCCATCGCATTCCACTCCGCTGGTCTTTCTCTTCCGCTCATTTGTTTGGAAAAAAGCCCAGGACGCCAGCTCCTCTCTATTCGTAAGCGCCTCGCATCCCATGAATGAGAGAGACAAGATGGACATGGTGCAAGGGAAAGATGGGCGGCTGAACTAGTCTCCTTGGTGGGGTTTTAGTTTCTAGGTTTAATCTAAAGTGGGTAGGTGTAGCCAAATGATGTGTGAGGGGTAGGGGCGGGGGATTTTCTTAAGCGGCCTCTTAGGCTTCCCTTGCTTGGATGTGAAGCCTTCAATTAATTGGCCAAAAACCATAAATGGAGAATTGGTGGTTTGGTCCAAACATATTATATATACATCTAATCTCATAATCTATTTTGATATTCTTAAAATTTTCATTGATGAATTTTACAATGTTTGTAAGCTCGTGTGCTTCTAGCTACGAATTGAATTTGTACCATAATTTCAAAGATACAAGTTCAGTTTGTACCATAAAAGAATTTGTATAAAAATATATAGGTACACATTGAATATGTATCGTGACGTTAAGGTACATGTTTAGCTTGTACCAACAAAGAAAGCTGTATGAAAATGTATAGCACAGGTTGAATCTCTACCAGTTTGTTGAAGGTCTAAATTCAATTTCGTCCCAGTTTCATCTCGAAAAAACGTCTTTGCTACTCCGAATAAGCAATTTTCGATTTTGTCAAACTTTGGAAGGCCATAACTTGGTGCCGCAATTCGAACGTCATAATTTGTTTTTTATTTCGATAACTTTTTAAGGACTACTACTTTTATCATATCCATAATTTCAGAATGTATGTGGATTTGTGAAAAGTAAAGGCAAAGTTATTCCTAAAACCCTGTAAATCCAAAAATATTTCTTTTTGAAAATTCCTTCCTTGTAAAAGTTGTAGTCTTTAAAAATTTATGCGCAATAAAAAAGATTTATGACGTTTGGATTGCATAGCACAAAGTTATGGTCATCCAAAGTTTGGCAAAATCAAAAAATTGCTCATTCGGAATAACAAATGACGTTTTTCCGGGATAAAACAGGACCAAACCACCTATTGCTTGCAAGATAAAAAAAAATTATGCGGAATCAAAACGACAATAATAGTAATTAACGGCCGACCAATGTAGAAGCAACTATTCCTAATCAACACGGCAATATCGAGTAACTAAACAACAATAGTAATTATCAAGGAAAGTTATCACCCGTACGAGGATGAGGAAAAAAGGCAAACATGCAGTCACTCTCAAATTCCAAAGCTCTTCTCAGGGAAATTTCATATTTATCCCTCATTTGCAGTTAGTTTGGTACTTCTTGGTTATAGATCATAAAATGTTAAGACTAGTGAAAGTTGGCAATGAAAAAACACTATAAGAAATCAAATACAACACATTATACACTTTTAAAATTTTCTCAATTCTCTTAAGTATCCACATCGGTCTTGATTTTCCACGCCCTTTTATACGTTTGCATAAACCTATATATATATTTTTTTTTTGATAGAATGCATAAACCTATATTAAAGACCACATATATTGGACATGTTCAGTTTTCGAGAGCTTGATCACTTTATCAATGCGGAGCTTAATATGATGCATACCCAATTACCGGGAAAAAAGACCACATATATCATAAGATAAATTGTGAATACATTAATGACCTAAACTGGTGGTTCGACCATGAAAACCTTCTATTGGAGACTAATACGGTAGATAGGATTTAGCGGTAAAAAATTGTTGTAACACGATTTCAGCATAAAAGACCATGCAGCTGACTTTTTGTACAACCTCCGGTCCGATTTTATAATTTTCCCAAAAAAATTATAATAATTTAAAGGATTAATAGCATTTCATACCCGTCTATTATGGTTAGTTAACAAACGTATCTTTCTATAATTTTTTGCACAACATACCCTTCTATTATTAAAATATAATAAGTTTACCCTTTTATCCAATTATCTGTTAAGTGACCGTTAAAGAAGATGTAAAATGACTTAATTACCTCTCATTAACTACTAAACACATCTCATTTAATTTTTTATTTATTTATTCTATGTCTCAAATCGATTAATTAAAAATATCAAATTCCTAAACCGTCCGTCTCCCTCCCTCCACTCGGCTGTGGAGACGCCTGCTCCGGCATCTCCTTGCCGCCGGCTGGAGTACCAGAGAGAAGGTTTACGAGGAACATCTCGGCGACCTTCCTAGCGCCGAAGACCTTATGGATGGCGGATAGCTTGTCGGGCTCGTGAGGGGAGAAGGGGCATTAATCCTCGGCACATCTTCGGAGGGGGAGCTTGCAGGCGGCGCAGCTACTACTCTCCTCCCATTAATAATGCGTTGATATCTCTCTCTCTCTCTCTCTTGACCTTCTTCTCTACCTGTTGCCACCTAAAATTAATTTGTCCTTAATTAAGTGCCGCATTAATTAGTCTCGGCATTTAATTCGATACCGCGGGTAAAAAAACGGTGTCGTTTGGAGTTGAGCGGTGTCGTGGAGAGTTAAAACGGTACCGCGAAACAGAAAAACGGTACCGCAAGGAAGCTCAGCGGTACTGCGGCACTGGAAACGGCACCACTCACCAAAAAACAAAAGAGGGGCCGCGCGTTTAGTTGAGTGTTGGGGAAGGAGTTTTGTTTGCTCTAATTAATTATTATTATTTTTTTAATTCCTTGTTGGATAGGGAGAAGCGGCACCGCGGAGAGCTAAAACGGTGCCGCGGAATTAAAAACGGTACCGCGAGTAAGCCCAACGGTACCGCGGATTAGCAAACGACAGTGTTTAAAATAACAAACAATGCCGCAAAAGGGAAAAAAACAATCGGAGCTGTTGTGGCGCTAGCGATGTCGTTGGCCATAGCTAGTGATGGCCGGATTAATTAATTAATATTTTAATAACTATTTAGCACGGTGTTGTTTAGTTGAAAACGATGCCGCAAGAGGAAAGAAACGACACTGCGGATTATAAAACAATACCGGGAGTAGGTCAAACGATGTCGCAGCAGTTAAAACGACAGTGTTAAAATTAAAACAATGTCGCGAAGCTAAAAAACTTAACGACATCGCGGGACAAGGAAACGATGTTGTTTAACTAAGAACGACGCCGAGGGGTGAGAGTTTGGGGGAGAGTTAACAATGAAGGCTGATTTAATTAATTAGTATTTTATAAGTATTTTAGACGGTGTCGTTTAATGAAAAGCGATGTCGCGGAAAAGTAAAACGACATCGCGGGAGTGGTAAGAGTTCGGCCAAAGGCAGCCCGCCAAGCCCAACGACGGCGCAAGAGTAGAGAACGACATTGTTTGATGGACTAACAATGTCGTTGGTTAAACCGGGTCTGGGCAGTTGAGTTGGATTATAAAACTACATCGGTTGGTGAAAGGCGATGTCGTGGTATTGGTGAAGCGTCATCGTTACATGGACAAGGTTGTAAGTCGTTTCGCCAAGTTTCTGCAAAGCAAGAGCGGTTTCAAGGGCATGTGATTATCACGCAACAAGGAGGAAGTTACCTGCACGGTTGACAGGAATGAAGACGTGGGAGACTGATGACTCGATATTTGCACATGTTTTCCCCTTTGTTTCTTGATCGTTTAAGCTTGCATTATCGCTTCTTTGGCCTATTTTACGCTAGGTTGTGTTTCTTTGTCACATTCAGGCCCTAGCACATAAAGTGAAGCGTAGGCGCAAGTTTCAAGTCAATCGGAGATCATTTGACAATTCGGGAGAAGAAACACGAGCATGACCTGAGGAATAATGGATTTCTACCTCATATAATGGACAAATTATCATGGAAGTTTGTTATGAAAAGAAAGAGGACGAGACTACGAGCGTCTGGGTTCAAACGGCGACTGATTTGGAGTCCGGACGAGGGAGAAACGAAGCTTTGAACAGGAGCGGAGGAAGAATTACGGGCAGGAGAATTACGACCGTAATTTCCCCTCCCATGCCCGTAATTTCACTGCCGAGAGGAGCTTTGGGTGCGCTGAAACTTAACCAAAACGCGTGTTTTGGGCAAAATACAGGCATGGAAGAATTACGACCGTAATTCAGCCCGTAATTCTCCCAGAATCGGGTTTTTGAGGCCAATTTCGAGCCTGGAGAGAGAGAGCTGGGTTTTGGATCCCAAACACCCAAGGGACGAACCCTAGAGAGAGAGAGCGACTTGGGAACATTCTTGGAGCTATTTTGGAGGATTTCTTTGCCATTGGAGCTCGGGAATCAAGCTTGGAGATGGAGATTGAAGATCTAGATCAGATTTCTGCAGTCTCTCTCTTCTCTATGGAGTAACTTCCCTTCACTTAGGGTTTTGAGGAACCCTAGTTCCATGAGTTAGGATCTTTCTTGTATGAAGTTTTGGATGCTATATTGTTTGATTATAATCGAATGATGCATGTTTATTGAGTCAATTGAAGTCTGATCAACTTTTCCTGATTCCTGCTGCAATCTGAGATAGATAGAATCTGATTAGGTTGCTAGAGTCTCATCATTCGGTAGTAGAAGATTGGCTATACGAGAGTTAGCCAGTTTACTGCTTTGTACTGGAATCCAATTCCAGTAGTGGAGTTCTGTGCTTATTGCTTCAGCTTTCTATCCCGGTGAAGACTAGTCGTCTGCCGGATAGTTAGACTGAGAGGGCTTGGTCAGCTTAAGAGATTCCAAGCTACTGTCGGATCTTCCGCAGTTTAATCAACAGTAAATCAACCAAAAGGAATTACAACTTGGACCTAATTGAGGAGCTAGGGGGAATCATACCTAAGTGAGTTCCCAAACTGTAATTAGTAGTTTTAATTAGTTTAGTTAGTAGAGTAGTTTAGTTAATCAATCCTTAATCTAGTTTGCTAGATAATGAACTGAAGCTGAGTAATAGTAACTCTAGAGACCCGTGGATACGATATTTATTACTTGTGCCACTATACTGCAGTCCCTTTCATTGGTTACACTTGGCCATTGTTAGGTGTTGTGTTTTAGAGCATCAAGTTTTTGGCGCCGTTGCCGGGGACTTTCTAGATTATTAGGAAAGGCAGAAGTTTGTTACTTTAGCATTTTTCTTTTCTTTTCCACCCTTGCTTTTCACTTGGGTGTTTTTTGTTTTTGTTGGTGCAGATCTGAATCATGGATCCTCATGGCTTCTCCAACCAGTGGGGGTATCCACCACCATCCGAGTGGTATTATCCCGAGACTCCCCGGAGCAATCAAGGAGGAGAAGACTATGGATTCGGGTTCCAGTACCAACCCCCTTTCTACGGAGAACAACCAGACCCCTGGGCATATCAAGAACAACCTCATTACCAAGAAGACTTTCTCCCACAACCAGAAGGGCCGTCGGAGCTGGAGTTATCCATGGCGGCCTTCACGGGCCACTCTGCAGAGCCATGCTACACTTCACTGGAAGATTCGAACAAACAATTAAGGCTTCTCGTGGAGCAGTTTTCTCAAGACACTGAGACATCATGCTCCAAGATGGATCTTCAAATCAAAGCCCTTGCTGCTTCCGATCCCTCATTTCTCCATGATATGGAGGAGACTGTTCAGCGCTCAGCGAAGCAAACAGAGTGGGTGGAGCAAGTTTGCTCACATCTTGCTCAAGATCACCTTTCTGCTACCACGCTAGAAGAGGTGGAGGATGACAAAGGCTATGGGGATGTTGAGGAGCATACCGAAGTTATTACAGAGAACTCCCATGATAATCATGATCAGGAAAGTCCTCTGGTTGCAGATCACACAATTCCTTATTTCTGCTCTAACATGCTGGGCCCGAGCGAGGAGATGCAAGATGATCTCATTGAAGAAATTACATGGCGACTTGCTCTCCAATTTGTGCTAGAAGAAGAAGAGCAAGAAAGGGTGCAGAAAGAAGTTGTGGAGGATGACGAAAGTGAAGCAGGAGGAGTTCTTGATCATTTCCCAGGGGTGATACCACATGAAGAAGAAAGGGGGGTTGAAGAAGCAATTGGCGTCCAGGCTGAGGATGAAGTTGAGGTGGAAGAGGCTTGCACCGGCCCTATGTTACATTTGATATCTCCACCAAACTTTGAGGAACTGCTTAGCAAGGACCCATTTGCAGTGTCTCTTTGCCAGACCAAAGCCACATCGATATCGGTCCCTCTTGGTGGATGCGACGGTGGTAAATCGATGTTGTCATATATGGTTTTGGGCTATGAGACGAGAGAAGAGAATAAGAGGTATAGAGGGTGGAGACTTCATCTGCATCAAGTACATGAGCCTTCATCACCTGCCACACCACATGCTCGTGACTTGAGACTCCACCTCATCGACGAGAACCTCAACTTCAAGGAGGTTCTAGCATGGACCGAAACTTAGGAGCCATCGTCCGGCTCACAACGTGAAAGAAGCGCTTGTTGGGAGGCAACCCAACCAGTCGGTTTGCATTTCTTTCTCTATTTCTCCTCGGTTGAGTCAGTTTTGTTATTTGATTTTAGAGTCAATAACTCAACCTTTGTGAGATTTTGTGTGGTGTTTGTGGTCTGACCACTCTCTCCTCCTGGAATACACCGCTTGCCCCGTCCACAATCATTCACCCTGGATCTGGTAACTTCGTTCTACCCTCCTTATCTTTCCTCCATTGAGGACAATGTCGTGGTTAAGTGTGGGGGGATGTTCGATTATGTATGCGGGTGAATGTTTGTAATCCTATCTTGTAGTAAAACCGGAAATCCGGGTATCGTCTCTCAGGGACTGGTACAACCTTATATTCTATTAATTCTATGGAGCAAACTATAGGTGAAAATGATTTGAGTGATGAAACTACTAGCTAATAATTAAATAAAACAAGCAAATTAAAGTTGTCGGGAGAAAATCAATGGGAGAAAGCTCTGGGAGAAACACCGGGATTCACTACCTATCCTATCCAGATTAATTCACATATTCCAATCAATTTAATCCATACCTCTACAGCCAGGATATCACTACTGTGCTAGCTATCCCTGTCGGGAATTACTACGTACTAAGCAATTAATTCAAATCCTACTGTCGTAGCTCAATGAGTTAATTATTTAGTCTGAAGACCGATATCCTAATTAAGACCGCATAGCACCTTATTTAATCCACTGTCGCTTCGATAAGTTACTATGTCACATGAAATATGTTCAGTTATTAGGGTTTCACTGTCGCTAATAACCTAATTAACTACGATTCATTGTATTGGTGGCCAGTCAACACAAAGCATTAAGAAATTTCATGCAATAGAGATTGGAAGAAAAGAATCATGAATCAATCCATCAAATCAAGAAATAGCTACATCCTATGGTGTTTCCCCCAGAAATTGGGGTTTAGTTCATGACGAAATTAAGATAAATCGATAGGGTTTTGTTCATCATGTTCTAAATCAACAATACACAACTAGTTCGGTTAAGAGAATCCAACCAACTAATCGCTCTCGTTGAACTCAGCTCAGGTAGCCTTGAAAATCTCAATCGCCGATGGAAATCGACTGATCGCCTTTTGCTCTGTTGCTGTGCTGCGCCGCTTTTCTCCCCAAAGAGTTCTCGCCCCAAAAAAAAACCTTCTGTCGCCTGCTGCGCCTCTTGTCCAATCGCTCCTTGCCTACCGCCAGAGAATTCCTCCCCTCATATTAATTCGCCTCCAGCTCAATTAGAAGCTCCGGCCCAAATATTGTCCCTCCACAAAAATCAAGTCCCCTCTCTCAATAGAAAAGCCCAGCCCGCCAGTAAATTCCGTGCCCCTGGAGAATTCCTTTCATCAGTCATTTTCTTCCGTCCAAAACCAAAGTCTCCGGCCCATTAATTGCTTCCCCACTTTCATTAATTACTTCCCCCATCATTCCGTCCAAATTTCCCCACCTTTTGGTCCAAGTCCCACCTCTCAATAGAGGCTCGGCCCACACAAAAATAGTCCTCCCTAGCCCATGTTATTAATCACCATCCAGCTGGGCTTAAAGCCCAGCTTTCGAGAAATGTTTATCGGTGCAACGTCTTTTTCGTGTTTTCTTCACCTGTAATACATCAAACTCATAGCACTTGGCAGTAATGGTTTTTCAACCATTCTCGGGTTAAGAAGCCCTAAAATAGCACCAATCGGCTTAAACATATCATGGATAATCACATAAAGTCCAAGAATTCAATATGTTAAAGCCGATTATCACAACCCCACACTCAATTGTTGCTTGTCCCTAAGCAACGACTCAAACAACACAAACACAAAACCATCCAAAACAATGACACACCACAGACTCAACACTCAAACACTCAAAACAAAACACAAAATTTCCTTGTACTCTTGTTGTAATCAGTAGTTTCTTTCTCAACGGACAAGTTGTGCTTTGATGGTCATACCTATCACCCCACACTCAAGTTCTTTGCAACCATTACCATTGACTAACTCAAATCCATCAAAAACTCAAATAGCAACACTCAATTCAGGTCGGCAGTAGCGGGTGATTAACAACTTATGGTGCAACAGTTATTAGGAGAATCTAACCACATCAGTGAGGTGCATATCTCGTGAGGACAGTCTGGCTTACTCACACCAATCATAAACAATTAATTAAGCATGAGTCTCAAAAACTAACGGGGGACGCCTTTCGCAAACATGATTTTAATTTTAAGCACATCACTACCTTTTATGACAAGGAGAGGCTTTCTCTCTTTCTGCTTTTGCTTGCCGAGAAGTCGTATTTAGTACAAGTGGGATTTGTTTCTTACTACCTGTGACCGAGCAAGAGCAATTTCTGCTTCTTAGCACTCGCATAAGGGCTTCTTTTAACTCCTTATCCTCGGTCCGTGTGGAGGGTCATTTCACACTCTAATGGCACTTCACTCTACTGGGGATCGTACTTGATAAGCAACATCGTACGGTCGCGAACCGATTCTCAATTGAATCTGTCCTCATCCCCATGTGCAATGAGTGATTGCCTCACACGATTTTGGCATTTTTACCCACATTTTAAATTGTTATGGCAACTTTCTTATATTTTACTTGTCAGGTAGTGTTTTCTCATTTTATAAAGATACAGTTCACCCCATCATAAAACATTCAAAACAGAGAGACTCATTGCAAAATCAAAAGCTCACAATTGATGCAAGTAAGCACGGTATCCAAACATATCGAATGGTCAATGTTCTCCACCTAACTACTTCACCAAAAGTCATTACACTATCCTCCCAAAAGAGAATGTTGCTAAAAGAGTTGCTCATTCCAAGCATATCAAGTCAGTCAAAACATTTAAGCTCATTGTGAAGAACCATGCAATTCAACACTAGTGGGGTGATTTTGATGATTTCCTTCAAGCACAAACTCATTTTCAAGGCATCACGGTCATTTACATCATGTTACCACAAGAGTACAAGGTTTTGTTTTTTATTTTTCTAATTTTTAGGTGTTTTTTAGCCATTAGCTTTGCACAGGCAGACTGCTTTTTACACAGGCAAACTGCATGCAGTTTGGCTGTGCTCAACCTAATGGCAATTTTTTTTTGTTTTTTTTTTTTGTTTTTTGTTTTTGAATTTTTTTTTTTTTTACCGACCACATGACAAAAGGAACAAACAATTTTTTTTTTTTTTTTTTTTGAAATTTTTTTTTTTTTACCACATGCAACATGGACAAACAACACTAAGACTCACCACCCCACACTCAGGATGGAACATTGTCTCTAATGTTCAACTCCTAATCTAAACATGCACGGGTTTGACACAACTAAAAAGAAAATTAAACAAAAGAAAAGAAAACTTACCTTGGGTTGCCTCCCAAGAAGCGCTTGTTTAACGTCCTCAGCCTGACGTTCATGGAGCTTTCAACCAATGGGTATGGAAAGGTATCCAGCATACCCTCCCGAGCAATGGTAGAACGCATAACCTCCATCCAGCATATGAGTCACCTCTGCAGGGCCAGGTGTACGAAAATTTGGTATGACCTTCTTAGCTGGCATGTTAGACCCTCTAGTGAGGCGTAGGTGGTACTGCAGCGCCTCAAGCAGGTACTCTTCCTGTTTCAATGTCAGTGAAGAAGGAATAATAACAGGAAGATTGAAATCCTTACCCAAATATATATATACTTGAGGTGACCTGGCAAGGATTTCTGCCCTTGCTTTGACTTCAGAATCTGAGCAGATAGGATAGGTGATAGTTCTTCGGATGGTCCACTATCACAGGAAGAGGGATTTTTCCTTTCTCGAGCTTCACTTTCAAATTCATCATGATTATGGTCAACTTGAAAGACATTAAAAATTTCCTCTTCCTTACCTACTCGGAATGTCAACTTGCCTCTCCCAACATCGATGAGTGCATCACCGGTTGCTAGAAAAGGTCTGCCGAGGATTAGAGGCACTCCCCGATCATCTTCCATCTCCAGGATTACAAAATCTGTTGGGAGAATAAACTTCCCCACCTTCACCAATACATTCTCCACCACTCCCTTTGGAATTTTCACTGATCGATCAGCCAATTGGAGAGTGATCCGAGTAGGCTTAAGAACATCTCCCAATCCCAATTTCTTGTAGACTGAGTAGGGCATCAAATTAATTCCTGCTCCAAGATCACAAAGTGATTTATTGAATTCTGTACCTCCAATGACACATGGAATGGTGAAGCTGCCCGGATCATCCCTCTTTTCTGGTAATTTATTCTGAATCACAGCACTACATTCAGAAGTAAGGGTTACCTTCTCTAGATCAGCCCATTTCCGCTTCTTTGTCAACAACTCCCTTAAGAATTTAGCATATGTAGGCATCTGTTCAAGTGCCTCCGCCAAGGGTATGTTAATCTGAAGTTGCTTGAAGATATTCACAAATTTCTTGAAGTTTGGGTCTTCCATGGGCTTCATTAACCTTTGAGGGAATGGTGCGGGAGGTTCATAAGGCTTTAGCTCTTCGTTCTTCAATTTTTCCACTTTTTGAGGTACACGGGCAGCATGCTTTTGCACAGGCAAACCGTTTTCATTTTGCCTGTGCAAGGCTGATTCTTCATTTTCTGCACAAGATCTTTCTCCCGGTGCTTCCTCTTCTGCCTCAGGTGCTTTTTTCGAGCTGCTAGGGTCTTCCAAGGCCTTTCCACTCCTCAATGTCACTGCTACAACCATGGCATCCTTCGGATTCCTCTCAGTATTTGCTGGTAATGTCCCAGGAATCCTGCCTTGCATATCTGCCAAAGTTTGAGCCATCTGTCCCATCTGCCTCTCCATAGCTAGCATAGACGATTGTAAATTATTGTTGATGGCTAGCTGTTGAGTGACAAATTGATCCAGGCCCTTGAAATTATTGTCTGTTTTCTGCATATGAGCCAAAATCAACTCCTCCAGCTGTGGCTTCTTCTCAGGTTGAGGCTGCTGCTGTTGAAAACCAGGAGGTGGGATGTTTCGAACACCAGTTGGGTTGTTGTTTGCCCAGGAAAAGTTAGGATGCTTCCTCCATTGCGGGTTGTAGGTATTTGAATACATACCACCCTGGCCTTGATTTTGCTGATTGTTGATATAGTGCACATCTTCCAACTGATCAGCTACCAGTGGACATAGATCCCTATGATGAGCACCTTCACATAATTCGCACAAAGCAACCTCCTCCTGTCTACCAAGAGCCATCTTAGCCAGCCTTCGTTCGAGTGCATCGAACTTGGAATCCAGCTTAGCATCAATTTTTGCTTCTAAGCTTGCAACTCTGTCTATCTCATGCAAGCCTCCTCTCCTTCGAATGCCGGTCTCACTACCCCATTCAGTATCTTCAGAGCATATCTTCTCCAATAGTTCATAAGCTTCTGGTGCTTCCATTCTTGTGAAACCATTTCGGGAAGCATTATTCAGAGCATCTCGAAATTGTCTTCTGATTCCGTTGAAGAAGATGGAGATCACATTCCAATCTTCAAGACCGTGGCTCGGGCATCTCATTAGAAGCTCCTTATAGCGCTCCCATGCCTCGGTCAGACTTTCATCCTCAGCTTGTTTAAAAGTGACAATTTCCTCTTGCCTCTTCATTGCCTTGGCAGGAAGAAAGTACTTATCCAAAAAGGTCTTCTCAAGCTGACCCCATGTTGTGATGGAACGGGGTGTCAAGTTCTGGAACCAGTGGGATGCATTCCCTAGCAGAGAAAATGAGAACATCCGAAGACGGATGGCATCATCAGACACAGCCGGGCTCTTCATAGTGTCACAAATGCTTGCAAACCGGCGGAGATGTTCATGAGGATCCTCGGTGCTGGCCCCAGAGAAGGTGTACCCATTCGTGATCATATTGATGAAGGCTGGGGCAATCTCCATGTTTGCATCCCCAGCCGGAATGACAACACATGAAGCTCGGGCTCCAGTCCTCCGATTCAGATGAGCCCTGATCGAACGATCCTGTTCAGCCATGATGACAGGCTCGATGACGCGCGGCGGTGGTGTAGGGATGACAGGTGGTGTCACCTGCCTTCTCGGTTGACGATTCTGAGTTAGGGAAGGCCTAGGAGTTGTGGATGTGGTAGGCTGCTTCCCTAACTTGACCTGCTTCCTGTTCTGTCGGCAGGTCCTCTCGATCTCGGGATCTAGTGGCAGTAAATTGCCAGTCGTCCTCCTTGGCATGCACGAGGAGGATTAACCTGAAAAATTCACCTGCACACTAACACCCAGATCAAAACAGTTCACTCACAAAAATCAACAAAAATAAGGTATGGCAGTCCCCGGCAACGGCGCCAAAAACTTGATAGGGCAAAAGCGTATGCCTTAATCCTATCTTGTAGTAAAACCGGAAATCCGGGTATCGTCTCTCAGGGACTGGTACAACCTTATATTCTATTAATTCTATGGAGCAAACTATAGGTGAAAATGATTTGAGTGATGAAACTACTAGCTAATAATTAAATAAAACAAGCAAATTAAAGTTGTCGGGAGAAAATCAATGGGAGAAAGCTCTGGGAGAAACACCGGGATTCACTACCTATCCTATCCAGATTAATTCACATATTCCAATCAATTTAATCCATACCTCTACAGCCAGGATATCACTACTGTGCTAGCTATCCCTGTCGGGAATTACTACGTACTAAGCAATTAATTCAAATCCTACTGTCGTAGCTCAATGAGTTAATTATTTAGTCTGAAGACCGATATCCTAATTAAGACCGCATAGCACCTTATTTAATCCACTGTCGCTTCGATAAGTTACTATGTCACATGAAATATGTTCAGTTATTAGGGTTTCACTGTCGCTAATAACCTAATTAACTACGATTCATTGTATTGGTGGCCAGTCAACACAAAGCATTAAGAAATTTCATGCAATAGAGATTGGAAGAAAAGAATCATGAATCAATCCATCAAATCAAGAAATAGCTACATCCTATGGTGTTTCCCCCAGAAATTGGGGTTTAGTTCATGACGAAATTAAGATAAATCGATAGGGTTTTGTTCATCATGTTCTAAATCAACAATACACAACTAGTTCGGTTAAGAGAATCCAACCAACTAATCGCTCTCGTTGAACTCAGCTCAGGTAGCCTTGAAAATCTCAATCGCCGATGGAAATCGACTGATCGCCTTTTGCTCTGTTGCTGTGCTGCGCCGCTTTTCTCCCCAAAGAGTTCTCGCCCCAAAAAAAAACCTTCTGTCGCCTGCTGCGCCTCTTGTCCAATCGCTCCTTGCCTACCGCCAGAGAATTCCTCCCCTCATATTAATTCGCCTCCAGCTCAATTAGAAGCTCCGGCCCAAATATTGTCCCTCCACAAAAATCAAGTCCCCTCTCTCAATAGAAAAGCCCAGCCCGCCAGTAAATTCCGTGCCCCTGGAGAATTCCTTTCATCAGTCATTTTCTTCCGTCCAAAACCAAAGTCTCCGGCCCATTAATTGCTTCCCCACTTTCATTAATTACTTCCCCCATCATTCCGTCCAAATTTCCCCACCTTTTGGTCCAAGTCCCACCTCTCAATAGAGGCTCGGCCCACACAAAAATAGTCCTCCCTAGCCCATGTTATTAATCACCATCCAGCTGGGCTTAAAGCCCAGCTTTCGAGAAATGTTTATCGGTGCAACGTCTTTTTCGTGTTTTCTTCACCTGTAATACATCAAACTCATAGCACTTAGCAGTAATGGTTTTTCAACCATTCTCGGGTTAAGAAGCCCTAAAATAGCACCAATCGGCTTAAACATATCATGGATAATCACATAAAGTCCAAGAATTCAATATGTTAAAGCCGATTATCAGTTTGGTTGTTTGTGTGCTTGGAGCCTAGTCCACTGTCCAAATTTCGATTTGAGGGCTCCAACTACGTGTTTCCTTGCAAATTGCCTGCTCAGTATGCTTTGAATTGACAGTCTCTATAGTAATGTGCAACCTAGGGAGGTAGTGTAGCACTATGGAGGATGTTGAAGTATAAGATTTTTCCTATCTAGCTCTCTGCTGTGTCAGTTGATTTTGTGAATTAGTGGAGCTAAGATCGTTGAATTCATGTGGTAATATGGACTCTGTTTGGATTGTGTTATGACTCGTGTATCGAACAGGGTGCTCATGTGAAAAATGAAAAGTAGTTGGTCCTCCATGTCGAAATCATTGAAATCTTAAACATGGGGTAAGCCCAACGTGTGTGGCACCGTTCATTGCACAAAATCGGATTTTGGAAGAGATTTTAGTGATCCTTAGTGGGGTACTCCTACAAGGTGAAGCTAAGCTATCTCTAGTACAAGTAAAATTTTCACCCGTTGAACGGTTTGCCTACTCGAGGATGTGTTTTTAAGGGCACGGATAGAGCTTCCGACCCCCCTTAATTTCATTGACCCTCCACACAAGTTGAGGAAAAGGAGTTAAAAGAAGTACTCTGGCGAGCGCCAGATGTACAGAAATTGCTCTTGCTCAACTAATAAGGGTCGACCGTGCAAAAGACTGCAGTTGGAACCCCCGCTAAGTGAATAAAAAGAAAAAAAAAGTAAGTAAAATGAAAGTGAAAATGGGGTTCCAACAGTGAAATGAAGTGAAAGAGCACCCCGGTACAACGAGTACTTGGTTGTGAATGGTGTGAGTCCCTTTATCCATGAACTGAATGTCTTACTTCTACTTCTTCTCATGGTCCTGGCTTGAGTCTAGTACTCGTATTGAGAGAGATAGGGAACGTCTTAGAAGACCAGTTGACCTCGTAAGCTGCTATATGATCTAGGAAATCCTCTACCGACGATCGGGGTTGTATGTTGCTATAGAGGTCTGGAGAGCTGCATTGGTTTGAGTTAGGTTTGCTTGGGGACAAGCAAACAGTTAAGTGTGGGGGGATTTGATGACTCGATATTTGCACATGTTTTTTCCTTTGTTTCTTGATCGTTTAAGCTTGCATTATCGCTTCTTTGGCCTATTTTACGGTAGGTTGTGTTCCTTTGTCACATTTCAGGCCCTAGCACATAAAGTGAAGCGTAGGCGCAAGTTTCAAGTCAATCGGAGATCATTTGACAATTCGGGAGAAGAAACACGAGCATGACCTGAGGAATAATGGATTTCTACCTCATATAATGGACAAATTACCATAGAAGTTTGTTATGAAAAGAAAGAGGACGAGACTACGAGCGTCTGGGTTTAAACGGCGACTGATTTGGAGTCCGGACGAGGGAGAAACGAAGCTTTGAACAGGAGCAGAGGAAGAATTACGGGCAGGAGAATTACGACCGTAATTTCCCCTCCCATGCCCGTAATTTCACTGCCGAGAGGAGCTTTGGGTGCGCTGAAACTTAACCAAAACGCGTGTTTTGGGCAAAATACAGGCATGGAAGAATTACGACCGTAATTCAGCCCGTAATTCGCCCAGAATCGGGTTTTTGAGGCCAATTTCGAGCCTGGAGAGAGAGAGAGAGCTGGGTTTTGGATCCCAAACACCCAAGGGACGAACTCTAGAGAGAGAGAGAGCGACTTGGGAACATTCTTGGAGCTATTTTGGAGGATTTCTTCGCCATTGGAGCTCGGGAATCAAGCTTGGAGATGGAGATTGAAGATCTAGATCAGATTTCTGCAGTCTCTCTCTTCTCTATGGAGTAACTTCCCTTCACTTAGGTTTTGAGGAACCCTAGTTCCATGAGTTAGGATCTTTCTTGTATGAATTTTTGGATGCTATATTGTTTGATTATAATCGAATGATGCATGTTTATTGAGTCAATTGAAGTCTGATCAACTTTTCCTGATTCCTGCTGCAATCTGAGATAGATAGAATCTGATTAGGTTGCTAGAGTCTCATCATTCGGTAGTAGAAGATTGGCTATACGAGAGTTCTGTGCTTATTGCTTCAGCTTTCTATCCCGGTGAAGACTAGTCGTCTGCCAGATAGTTAGACTGAGAGGGCTTGGTCAGCTTAAGAGATTCCAAGCTACTGTCGGATCTTCCGCAGTTTAATCAACAGTAAATCAACCAAAAGGAATTACACCTTGGACCTAATTGATGAGCTAGGGGGAATCATACCTAAGTGAGTTCCCAAACTGTAATTAGTAGTTTTAATTAGTTTACTTAGTAGAGTAGTTTAGTTAATCAATCCTTAATCTAGTTTGCTAGATAATGAACTGAAGCTGAGTAATAGTAACTCTAGAGACCTGTGGATTCGATATTTATTACTTGTGCCACTATACTGCAGTCCCTTTCATTGGTTACACTTGGCCATTGTTAGGTGTTGTGTTTTAGAGCATCAGAGACAAAGGCGCCAAGGCAGTTACTACGACGGGGAGAAGCGCGAAATATAAAGATTGGGAAGAGAGAGAAGCTCGGGACGGCAAAATCAAATCACAACTGCACCGTCACAGAATTTATCTTTTTTCTCTCTAGTTCGTAGAACTGCTCTGTCAAAGACCTCCTTTGCAGAGTCGTAGATCGTAGTAGTTGTAGTCGTAGTTGCGGAGCTCTCCAGAGGAACCTCCATAGGAGTAGAGGTAACGTAGCTTAGAACTCCTGGTTTGATTTTCTGGTTATTCGCCGAACACCCTCGTTCAAACGTAGTTTGGAGAGGTGGTGAACCGAATAACGGTTGTTTGATTAGAAGTCAAAGGTGTATCGATCAAATCAACATCGCCGACATCGGTGGTGGATATTTGACGGTCGTCTTGATTTTCGTATAATCGATCAAATCAACGGCGCCGACATTCGGCGGCGGATATTTGACAATTTTGCTGACTTTGTGTTTTTGTTTCCTTGAAAACAGAGCGCATTGAACGCGCGAGTTTCGCCAACGAAACAAATTGGCACACCTGGTGGGACGCGTATGTTCGAATGGCTCCGCGACGAAGGAATCAGGAAGGGGATGTTCCGCCCAGATTCGTGGAGGAACAAGTGGCCAACATTGAAGGAGGCCAAGGAGTCGGTGCTGAAGACATCGGCGGTTCTGAGAATCTGCTGTCCACAGCTGGGCCGACCGAGCATTTGTCAATCCACCATTTCATGGAGGAGAATCGTCGCATGTTTGCTAGCCTCAACAATGAGTTCGCAGGCTCCAAAGGCGAGTTTGCAAACTTCAAGGGCGAGGTAAATCAACGTTTTGACGCTTTAACTGCACGACATGATTCTCTTGAGTCTCGTGTTGATAGGCGTTTAGGCCAACTCTTTGAAGTTGTGACTAAAAACAGACATGATTTTGATGTTTTTGTGGATAAAAATCTACGTTATATGAATGAAATCAGAGAGCTTTTGGGTAGACCAGTAATGCAACCTAGGGATTTGCCGTTAAACGGTGAAAATAATCTAAACAGTGAAACTGGTTTTCCAAACAACGGGGCTCGAAACAGTCCGCCAAGACAAGGAGTTCCGCCGATACCAATGGTGAACTCACCAACTCCGCGGGTTAATATTGGCGAGACCAGCACTGCCGCTAACACTCGGGTTGAACCGCCGTCATTTCACGGTGGGGGTCCACAAAATACCCCGGAGGCCAGACCCTATGTGGCTCCGATGAGCGGTGGTGTTGGTGGAGGAACGATCAACAATGATCATGTTCCGCCACGCGGCTACCCGCAAAACGTCCCTTCTCCTCCAAACGGGCTTGGCATGGATCCTCGTGGATTCATACCACAAGGGGGGCAACTCGGGAGGCAAGACGTTAACGCTATTCGAGATCAGGTAGCACAGATGCTGACGGATCAGTTTGGTTTAGGGATTAGACCAGCGATGCCGCCGGTATACCGAAAACCATATCCGGATTGGGTTGATAGATACTACCCCTTTCCACGTGGTTTTCGCGTACCTGATTTCATCACTTTCAGCGGGACTGGGGATCAGTCCACCGTCGAGCACGTTGGACGATTCACGGTTCAGTGTGGTGATGTGAGTGATTTCTTGAAGTTGCGTTTGTTTGGTAACTCGTTGACCGGTCCCGCCTTCGCGTGGTACGTTAACTTGCCATCGAACTCGGTTCAAACCTGGCAGCAAATGGAACAAATGTTCCATGCCCAGTTCTACCGTCCTGAGCAAGAAGTAACAATGGCAAACTTGGCACGAATGCGCCAACAACTAGGAGAAACGGTGGAACACTTTTTAACTAATTTTAAGAACGCAAGAAATCGCTGTTTTGTGAACTTGACAGAACGCGAGTTAGTTAAACTTGCTCAAGGTGATTTAAATTTTGAGCTACGTAAGAAATTTCAAGACAGGGAATTTTCAGACCTGTTCCAGTTGATGTCCTATGCAATTAGGTACGAGTCTCTTCTCCATGAAGAAGAACATAAGAGAAGTGGTTCTCATGGAAAATATTTCCCTAATTTTGAGAACTATGGTGTGAATAACGTCGGCAGTGATGTTGACGAGGTTGAAGTTGATTTGGCCAAGAATGTGCAGGGGAAGCCATATGTGTGTGCTTCTCTAGCCAAGGCCGATGGGGAACCACAAGCTGGAAAACCCAATCGTGCTCCAATTCAACCTAGAAAATATTCTTTCGATGTTTCAAAATCGGATACAATTTTCGACCAGCTTTACAGAGATGGTCAAATTAAGTTGACTGTAGGGCAAACTATCCCGCCAGCTGAAAAATTAAAAGGAAAACGCTACTGTAAGTGGCACAACAATGTGTCTCACTCAACTAATATGTGTGTAGTGTTTCGAAACGTGGTGCAGGATGCTATTGAAAAAGGTCAGTTCAAGGTACCGGAGCCGAGGAAGGAGGCCATGACTATTGACACTGACCCATTTCCCAACGGTGTGGGCGTCAATATGGTCAACATTGTGGGGGGCAACATTGTCGAAGCTCTTTTGTACCACAAAGACCTTGGTTCTCAAAAAATTAGGAGAATGGAAGGGGGACCATGCAACGTTGCAGTTTCAAGCACAAAGGTGTTGGGTAAGGCGTGCTTGAACTCGTTGTCCGAGATTGTGAGACCATCAATGCTTGCATTAGGTGGTCCACCAAAATCTGAGTAAGCCACCTCAAGAGAGGGTGACGAAGGCCGAAATTACGGCCTTGCTGGAGGGGTTGCCGATCAACGGCGACGATGCGAGTAACGAGGTGGGAAAGGAAGCAGTGTTGCCGACATTGTAGAAGAAATCTACCTTGGTGCGAAGGAGGATCAACGTTCAACTTTCATGAATCTTACAGGTACGAGTTAACTCTGCTTCTGATTGGCTTCAAAGATTGTGTTACGTGTGAATGTCATGAAATATTGCATGTGCATGTTGCAGTCTTGCTAGCTAGACAATTTATTGATTTTTATGTTAGATTGTCCAATAAGTGAAGGATTGAGCTATATAGACACTAACGGCGTTGCAACAACAAAATCACCGCCGTTGGAGTGAAGTTGTGGCTTGTTATGTTATATGGTTTGAGTTTTTGGTCAAAGTTGTTTAATATGGTTGGCCAGTGTTTACGATGTTGACGAGATAGCCAAAACATCGACATAGAGTAAAATGCTTTACCATGTAATTTTCATTGACAATGGTCACATAAGACGAAAGAAGGATCGGACCAATTATGCTTGTTTTTACCTAAGCTAGCAAGCGAAGTTGCTTGTGGCATGGTTGTTGTATTCTCCTTTAGCAACAACTTTGTTGTGGCTTGGAGGAAAGAAAAGAGCATATTCTCGGCCAAAAAAATTAATTAATTAATTAAAAAAAAGAGAGTTGGCCGCCGCATTATTGCACGATTTGGCCATAAGGAAATTCACAACCGCAAGACTACTTAACAAGGTAGGCTACGTTTGTTGCATGGTCATGAAAGTCAAGAGGCGGTGGCAATCACTGGTTGCCGAGGCTCAATCCAAGCAATGTTCTGAAGCAAATTCTTGGCCTGGGATTGCAATGTTGCTCTCGTATTTAGCAGGTGTTGCTTTGAAGGTTATTTTAGGTGTTGTGGACTATGTCAACAATTTGGTTCATAATTCTTATAAACCAAATTGTGGGGGCATTTGTTGACACCTAAAATTAATTTGTCCTTAATTAAGTGTCGTATTAATTAGTCTCGGCATTTAATTTGATACTGCGGGTAAAAAATCGGTGTCGTTTGGAGTTGAGCGGTATCGTGGAGAGTTAAAACGGTACTGCAAAACAGAAAAATGGTACCGCAAGGAAGCTCAGCGGTACCGCGGCACTGGAAACGGCACCGCTCACCAAAAAACAAAAGAGGGGCCGCGCGTTTAGTTGAGTGTTGGGGAAGGATTTTTGTTTGCTCTAATTAATTTTTTTTTTATTCCTTGTTGGATAGGGAGAAGCAGCACCGCGGAGAGCTAAAACGGTGCCACGGAATTAAAAACGGTACCGCGAGTAAGCCTAACGGTACCGCGGATTAGCAAACGACAGTGTTTAAAATAACAAACAATGTTGCAAAAGGGAAAAAACAATCGGAGCTGTTGTGGCGCTAGCGATGTCGTTGGCCATAGCTAGTGATGGCCGGATTAATTAATTAATATTTTAATAACTATTTAGCACGGTGTTGTTTAGTTGAAAACGATGCCGCAAGAGGAAAGAAACGACACCGCGGATTATAAAACAATACCGCGAGTAGGTCAAACGATGCCACAGCAGTTAAAACGACAGTGTTAAAATTAAAACAATGTCGCGAAGCTCAAAAACTTAACGACATCGCGGGACAAGGAAACGATGTTGTTTAACTAAGAACGACGCCGAGGGGTGAGAGTTTGGCGGCGTGTTAACAATGAGGGCTGATTTAATTAATTAGTATTTTATGAGTATTTTAGACGGTGTCGTTTAATGAAAAGCGATGTCGCGGAAAAGTAAAACGAAATCGCGGGAGTGGTAAGAGTCCGGCCAAAGGCAGCCCGCCAAGCCCAACGACGGCGCAAGAGTAGAGAACGACGTTGTTTGATGGACTAACAATGTCATTGGTTAAACCGGGTCGGGGCAGTTGAGTTGGATTATAAAACGACATCGGTTGGTGAAAGGTGATGTCGTGGTATTGGTGAAACGTCATCGTTACATGGACAAGGTTGTAAGTCGTTTCGCCAAGTTTCTGCAAAGAAAGAGCGGTTTCAAGGGCACGTGATTATCACGCAACAAGGAGGAAGTTACCTGCACGGTTGACAGGAATAAAGACGTGGGAGACAAAGGCGCCAAGGCAGTTACTACGACGGGGAGAAGCTTATTGGGAAGAGAGAGAAGCTCGGGACGGCAAAATCAAATCACAACTGCACCGTCGCAGAATTTATCTTTTTTCTCTCTAGTTCGTAGAACTGCTCTGTCAAATACCTCCTTTGCAGAGTCGAAGATCGTAGTAGTTGTAGTCGTAGTTGCGGAGCTCTCCAGAGGAACCTCCATAGGAATAGAGGTAACGTAGCTTAGAACTCCTGGTTCGATTTTCTGGTTATTCGCCGAACACCCTCGTTCGAACGTAGTTTGGAGAGGTGGTGAACCTGTTTCGTTGGCGAAACTCGCGCGTTCAATGCTTACTGTTTTCAAGTAAGCACAAACACACATTCAGCAAAATCGTCAAATATCCGCCGCCGAATGTCGGCGCCGTTGATTTGATCGATTAAACAGAAACCAAGATGACTGTCAAATATCCACCGCCGGCGTCGGCGATGTTGATTTGATCAATGCACCTTTGACTTCTAATCAAACAACCGTTACTCGGTTCACCACCTCTCCAAACTACGTTCGAACGAGGGTGTTCAACGAGAAACGAGAAACCAAACCGGGAGTGTTCTAAGTTACGTTACCTCTACTCCTATGGAGGTTCCTCTGGAGAGCTCCGCGACTACGACTACAAGCTACGATCTACGACTCTGCAAAGGAGGTCTTTGACAGAGCAGTTCTACAAACTAGAGAGAAAAAAGATAGATCTGCGACGGTTCAGTTTGAGATTTGATTTTTGCGTCCCGAGCTTCTCTCTCTTCCCAATCTTTATACCCCGCCTGCCCAGCCGCCACCACTCCCTCGCCACCGACTTCATCTTTCTCTCGCGAGCTCTCCTCTCTTCGGCGGGCATAGTGCTGACGCTCACTGTTCCGGGCGACAACACAGCCGGTCAATCGTCCCTCGCCCTGGCCCGCCCCCTCCGTCCTCTCCATCGCCCTCTTTGCTCCATCGATCGAATACAGGGCTTTACCTTCTCAGGTGGAATTGTGTTGGCCGCGGATGCCGGAGGAGGAGTCGCCGCTCACCAGAGATTAAAGCCGGCAAATTATTTCATGTTGATCCATTTGTTGCTCAAGGAAAACCATCTTCCAATTCTTCAGAATAGTTCTTTCGATTGAAGCATATCATTTTGAGAAATGGTCTTTTGATCCCAGCAGCTCAATCCATGTTTCCTTTGCTGTATATTGAGAAATGTTCTTATGATCTTTCGTTACAAAGAACTAAACGCATTTCTGTTTTTTGTTGTCGATTTCTATGATATGTCATAATTACCAACTAAACATGTTTTTGTTTTCTATTTTTATGTTGTTGTGGTTTCTCTTGTGTTACACAACCATACTACAACCACAACAACAACAAAACTATACTAAACGGGCCCTTAGATTATAAAAAAAAAGTAAAACTTAAATTAAGAGTTTTTAGGAATACATGAGGGGGTAATTAAGTCATTTCATAATCCTTTTAACGGCCACTTCACAGATAATTGGATGGAAGCGTATACTTGTTACGTTTTAATATTAAAAGAGTATGTTTGTGCAAAAATTTAGTAGAGGGGTACATTTGTTAATTTACCATAATAGAGGGGTACAAATACTGTTAACCCTAATTTAAACATAATAATTGTGAAATAAAGTAAGACACAACGGAATTTATTGGTCGGGACATAACTAGTGGGTCAATGAGTGTGAGAAGCAAAAAAGAATATCGGCCTGAGTTGTGTCTGAAAATGGGTTAAGTATTTCCTTTAAATTTTAAGCAGATCGGAATCCCACTTTTGATAACCCAAAAAGCCCAACTTATGCTCAATTATCCATTTACGTGTGACACACTCGGATCGAGTCGACTTGGTCAACGTCAATTTGTTTGTTCAGACACGTTCAATTTGGAACGTAGAAGTTCAATAAAAAAACTGGAACGTAGAAGTTACGCATTGTATACGTAGCACATGAATAACCGACTCCCCACGTTATAGTAAGCTACTTACCATCTCTATATATACTAGCATTGGGCCTGGCTTGTTGGCCGGAAAAATTTGTTGATTATGTATTTTGTACATATTGTTGATAAATATAATGTTTTCACTTTTTCAATTGTTGAGTACAAAGTATCTCAGTAAGTAGTCCAAATGCACAATATACTTACAACGCAATATATTGAAAAGAGGACAAATGTAGAAATGACTAACAGTGACTATTATTATATTTTACGTACCTGTGAAACCTACTATAGCAAGTAAAAACTTCAAATTACCTTACTTCAAGTCATTGTATGAAATTCCTAAGTTAACTCTTTTAAAAAACTTAATCATCATAAATTCACATCTCAGGGGAATAAGGTATTAGGTTCAAATTCCTTTAGTATCATGTAACATTAAAATTAAACCTATATCACCCTTATATAAACGACTCTTTGAGTAAAGTAGATGTGTTTAAATTAATTAATTAATGGATGAATATAAATTAAACCGAGAGGAAGCTCGAACTGAGAGGCACCTAACCAGAGAGAAAATTTTATCATTTTGACGCAATTACAATTGTATGTGGTGGTAGGGGCAGATAATTTGGATTGAATCATTTTTTTTTCATAACAGAACGTTTGGTACCAAATGAATCGAGAATTCATTTCATTTTAAAATGAATTACTATCATTGTAAAATTAATTAATGTGTTTAGTATGTCATGTTCGAATTTTTAGAAATAAAACGAATTGAATTCCCAAACCGTGTTTGGCATACGTTCATAATTGATTTAATAAAAAATTTCGAACTACGCCCTTATTAAATTAAAAGTCGATCCCTTAGACATATCTCACATATATAAACTGATCTAACTTGATGATGTCGTTGGCTGTGTAGTTTGGAAATAGCATGAGAGTTTGTTTTGTTGCCAAATAACAGGTTGCAGCTTAGCCCTTAGAATGAAATTTGGAGTTGCCCGAAATACAGGATTTAGGGGAAACTATATATATTAGGTTAACATACCGGCGGAAAGATGAGGTTTTGTCGCGCATCATTTGTGTATTGACGTTAAATAATTTGTGTAGAAGTAATTTACTAAATAAATGAGTTATTATAATTAGTAAAATACTTGTGGAATTCATTTCGAAATTTCATCTTACTTTCTCGAAATTGTTATAACTTACTCCAATTCCGTAGAATTCGAAATTCAAAATTGAAAATGAATTCTTTTAAATATCAAATACAAAATAATTTCATTTCCAAACATAATTTTCAAAACTTATGAAATTCATTAAAAATTTTCAACTAAAGAAAAACCTTTATATTTATCAAATGAATATACCCCGCCACCCCAGTTACCCGTACTCGGATCCTCAAATTGGAAGATGAACATGTTGTCTCCAAATTGCGAGACCTGGACCTTCCCATGCCGCCCGCAAAATCTATGCGCCCACCGTCTCAGCTACTCGATTTCCGCCTCCGAAGATAAGACTGCCGCCTCTCTTCACGTACAGCGCGCGGGATGACAAGTGAACCATCAACTACAGTCGGAGCTATGAATTGAAGCCTATTCGACTCCCTAACCCCCAACAGTTGCGTCCAACTAGCTAGGGCGCCCTGCTCGGCAGCCAAAACATGTTTTCGGTGAGAAATTAATAAGGGTGTAGTTGAAAATTTTTAATTTAATTCAAAATTTATGCCAAACATGGTTTGGGAATTAAATTCATTTTATTTATAAATATTTTAATGTGACATACCAAACATCAAATGAATTCTACACTGTAGTTCATTTTAAAATAAAATGAATTCTCGATTCAGTTGGTATCAAACGGTAAAAGAAAATTATCACATTGTTCATGGGGATTAACGGTGACTAACATTTATTAACGGGAAATGAAGACTAAAATGGATAAATAAATTCCCATGTCTAAAAATCAAGGGTTCAAGAAGGCGCTAGGCGTAAGGCTCTTGACTTGCGCCTAGCTCGATTAAGCGTGCCTAGGCGTTCTTGATTACTGCTATAACCAGGCCAGCACTATTGCGTTGTTTTATTTGAAACACAACCTATTAAGAACTTCCCTATGGGAGTCTCGTTTCTTACACGCTAAACATTAGCATAACAACCATTAAAATGCCAAAATATAGCTTCCCCATTCACGCTTGCAATTAAAAAAACTAAAATATGCTACTGGCGTGATGGATTATATCAATTATACTAAGGCCTCCAATAAACCTCACAGGTGCAGTGAGTTTAAGGCCTCCAATTAATGATATTAAAATTTCACCCCCTGCCCGCTTAACATCGCTTCCTCAACGCTTTACATTGCTTTCATGTCAGAAGCGAAGTCTAGGCGATGCTTTCTCCCGCCGAAGCGCTAGAAGCGCTTTTTCCTCCACATACAGCCAAAGCGTGGCATTTTCCAGTCGCCCAACGCCTAGGCTCGCCTTCTTGATTACTGCTAAAAAGATACAATTAATTATGGTAATTTCTCCCATAACTATTAATGTACTTCTAAGTAAGGGAAAAATTCCCGCGAATAAGATCCTATGACTAGAAACCAGTTTTTCTGTAGTGTCTCGCCATCTGCCAGGTCCTTTATCTCCGGGACCCCAATTCTCGGGCCGTCTAGTGTGGGAGTTGCCTGTTTCAACTACATGAGAGCGAGGGAGATAGGAGATCTAGTTGTCTTTTTCGGCGATTGTGCTCGCCCCTGGCTTCAAAAATCTTTTTAAAAAAAACGCATACGGTGAGTGTGTAAGGGAGGGATAGTGAGAGATTTTAGGGGAGGGTAAAGGATGTCTTTGTCACCTTGAGCAAGAGGGAAATGGGTGGCAACGCAATTTGGCAGTAAGATCGCTTTTGTCTCGGACGATCCATGTAGATGGCTTTATCCATCAGTGATTTTTATAGATCGCTTGTCCAGTCAGGTCTCAGCGATTAATATCGATTTATATGCAAAAATCAGGTTTGACAAAAACCGATCAAGGCAAAGCATGTATAGATAGGGAAAATTCGATAATAAAAAAAAACTATTGTATTTTAGGAATTCTTTTCATGAAACTAAATTACTTTGGGTAAAAAATCCTATTTATTTCACTAATAAAAATCGAGATATTTAAAACATTTGGTACACTTGAATAAAGCGCACCCATGATGAAAACATACCCTCTTCCCTCCCGTCTCCAGTCCCCACCTCCATCTATAGCTATCGCCACATGATTGATCAAACCCCCAGTTGATAAAATGAAAGCGACGTTCTTAATGGGGAAAAAAAACACTACATGTCGAACTGCGCGCGGTCATAATCTTCAAGCCTGATGAAGTTCATGTAGTCCTCGTGGATCCAATCGAACTTATCAGCGAAAGGATTGACCAACGTCGGAGGAGGATACCGATGAATGCAATCTCCCCACACGTTCACATCCCCCAAGTCCCTCAAAACCTCCCACACGCAGCTGTTGCACATAAACCCAGCTCCCAGGCTGATCATCAGCACCTTCTCCCCTCTCCGCAGCCGCTTCTTCGCCTCCATGTACCCCAAAACGTACCACAGCCCGCCCGACGACGTGTTCCCGAACCGATGCAGCGTCATTCTAGAAGGTTCCAGGTCCTTCTCCCCAAGCCCCAGGCTCCTCCCCACGCCGTCGATCACCGCCCTGCCCCCTGGGTGCACGCAGAAGTGCTGGATCCCTGACTTCATGTTGATCACCGGCGTCCTCCTCCTCCTCAGGTTGCTGTAGCTGTAGACGACGACGTATCGAGCGATATCCCAGGCGGGGAGCACCCTGGGGAGCAGGACGCGGAAGTTGCGCACCATCGCCTGGACCGCGGCTCGGGGCAGATGCTTGGAGAGGCGGAACCCTCGGTAGCCTTGGTCGTCCTCCACTTGCAGCGCAGCCCCGTACGCCTCGTCGCTTGAGAGGTGTGTCCGTGCGCTGGCGACGAGGTTGAGGATGGCCCGGTCCTTCCAGCTCGGGTCGTTGGTGAGGAGCACGGAGGCGCCGCCGGTTCGGAAGAGGACGTTGGAGAGCATGAAGGAGCGGTCCTTCCCCGGGTACCAGTGGGCCCCGATGTTCTCGGTGCTGACCACGAGGGCGAAGGCGTTGGGGTGCACGGTGAACATCCGACGCACCAGATCGATCCCCACCAGGCTGGCGCTGCACCCCATCCCGGCCAGGCTGAACGACTTCACCCCTTCCTTCATCTTGTAGCGGTTCGCGATCCGCGAGGAGATGGAAGGCGACGGCGCGAAGAGGGAGACGGTGGTGACGAGGATGTCGATCTGGGAAGGGGAGACCCCCGAGGTGGCGAAGAGGTTGTCGAGGGTGGAGAAGACGACGTCGTCCGTCTCCTGGAGGGAGTCGTGGAGCGACGGGGAGGTTTCGCGGCCTTGGAGGATGTTGCCGGGGCAGTAGGTCTCCTCGCCGACACCGGAGCTGATGATGGTTTTGAGGAGGAATCGGAACTCCTCCATGCCCAGGTTGTGGTTGCGGAGGACGATCTTGGAGCAGGTTCCCGTGCTGAGCTTGAGCTCGTCGGGGGCCACGTGGCACTGGTAGGCTAGCATGTAGCAGCGTTGGTGGGATTTCCGGTGGAGGTATCGGCAGATGTTGAGGATTGCGTACATCAGCGACACCAACGCTGCCACGAAGATGGTTTCCATTGGGTAGGAGAATATGATATGGGATATTAATTATCTTTTCTTTTTTCTGAAGAGGGAAAATGTTCTCGGTGTGCGTTGAGCTGAGCATATATATACAAGTAAGTGTTCAGTATCTTTACTATTATGGTTCACACGCCATCGGATATTATTGCATTGGCTGGAATGGCTTGCTTTTTTTTTTATCATTCAGTCACCGTCAGAAATAATGTGGCGGGGGTAAGAGATATGGGGTGTTATTTATGATTCAGGGAAAAAAATCGACTGTGGTAGTTAAACTTCGTTTCAGTCGTCAGAACTCGTCGTTTCAGTCCTTCCCATACCGTAGGCGTAGGCAATCAATTTTCACTGACTTCACTATTTAATTCAACTTTACGACCTATTTAAATTACTCCGTTCCCATTACGTGCACAAATTTCAAGGTTGGCCTGGATTGATAAGATACCAATTTTTCTAAAAACAAAAAATAATAAGATACCAATTAATACCAGTATACCACTTGTTTCCTGACGAGATCGATCAAATTACACATTACCAGAAAGAGACTCTTTAGCAACGTTTGTAAGTCTTTACTTAGTAATGGTCAAAACCATCCCAGAAAAAATATTTATCGGCGATCAGTCGATTGATAATCACCGAATCTGCAATTCTTAAGTTTTTTTTTTGGCGATTATAGCTGACCATAGAACTAAATATCGATAATTGTTAACGAGAATTTTAATCATTGTTATGTTGAACCATAACAAAACGTGCCATCAAATGAGGGAAAGTTGGTTAAGGGCCCAACACGAGGTTAATTATATATGACAAGTAGAAACAATTACTTTACCAAAGTAAAAATTATGTATTAGGGTTAATATAAATTATTTTTAGCACCATTTAATAAATAAAATAATAATTATAGTAGATGGGTCGTTTGGTTTTGGTAATTATTGGGTTGGGTTGGATAGTTACAATGCATGTATTGTTGACTATTGTCCATAATGTATTGTTTTTTGAATTTACTGCACAAACAATACATGCATAGTTTGCTTGATGTGATGAAAACTATCACTCAAAATGATTGATAGACTGATAGTACTATCTCTAGTTCTCTACTAAAATTTGATATAGTTTTGGGAAGATTGTTGGGTTCCTTTTTTGTTCCAAGTATACCCCTAGTTATATATATGGTGCCTTCTACAGTACTCCGGGTGAAATCCGGGGTACCGCATACCTTAAGTACGAAAACGCTATCTAGACCTCGAATTAGCAGGATTTTTGGGCATGATACTATACCCTAACCCTTAATGAGTGAACCCTAGGTCCTAATTATCTAAATCATAAACTATAAACCTTAAGATGGTGCATTGATTTTTTTGCTTATATTTGGTCGAATCATAACCGTCGATTATTGTTTCTAATTAAATTGATCTTGGGGTATAAGATTTAGAGAATTAAGGCCTAGATGTTGATCTTTAAGGGTTAGAGTATAGTATCATGTCCGAAAGATTAGTCAATTCAAGTTCTAGATAGCGTTTTCTTACTCAAGGTATGCGGTACCCAGGATTTCACCCTAGGTACCGTAGAACTCCCCATATATATATATATATATATTCTAATAAAAGCGAGGGCAAAAATTATATTTCTCACAAAAAGTAATCTAAGATGTTGAATACTAAAAAAACTATCACCAAACAATGTAAAATACAATACATTATTTTTCTTAATTGCATGTATATTACAATACATGCATTAACCACAATGCATTGATTTAAATATCACCAAAATCAAACTAAACCTAAATATTGTATATCGGATTTATTATAACGAGTTTCACTTGGGAACACAAATAGCATATAGTGCTTATGTAAAATGCCCCCTTGTTCTCGAAGAGGTTTTGAGTTCAAAACTGAGCCCTGTCAATGTTGCATGTAGTTAATTCATTATAAGGACTTCTTTCCGGTAAAACCATCCGATTCAAATGGATTATTGACGCGTAATTCTACGAACTAGAACTAAAATAAACTGAAAATACTAATTTATTCTTTTTTGATAGATGAATAAAACGTAGAGACAAAGTACATATTTATAGGAATAACCCTACAAACCCTTTTCCTCCCGAACAAGGTAAACTAATCCTAGACCAGCTCCTAAACAATAACTTCGTTAACAAGAAATAATAATCCTAAATAACCCATAGAATATCCTAAATTAACAATAATAATAATAAAAATACTAAAATAGCTTAATGGCCTAGACGGCTGAAAACGTGTACTCGCCTCAGCCCGGATCAATGAAAAAGAAGCTCCCTCGCAATTTGCGGTAGACAACATAGAGCACTAGACGATGCCGATGACGCTTTCGATACTTCCAATTGCGTCAGGGAAATTGAAAGAATCCTCCAATCAGAATAGCTCCCGCCACGATGGAATCTTTTCCACCTGGATCGAAGGGGTCAAAGCTTCCCGACTGAAAACCCATGCATTCTTGTCCGAAGTACCCATGCATTCTTGTTCTTAGTCTTGATAGTGGGGTTGCCGGCAGAGGTGGCAGTTACTTCCCCCCTTAAATCCAATGCTACGTAACCATTAATCACCAATGGGTTTAATTTTTACCTAGCATGACCATCACATGCCAGGTCTCCACCAACTCCTCCTTTTACTGCTTCTTCTTTCGTGTCCACAGGCGGCGGCTTGCTAATAACGACGTCCACGATGATTTGCGCCTCAACGATCGTGGATGAAGCAGGAGTTGCGGCAGGGACGTGGTTTGGGCCAGCGTCAACTCGAGAAGGATGGGCTGGTGAATCTGCCAGATCCCGGTTTCCGTGGTCGATCTTGGAAGTGGCGGCCCCTGTGGCTTCCGTGACGGCGCTAAAGCTAGCCCTTTGTTTCGAGAAGCGAGGGTTGATGGATTGATGGCGATAAGATCTCCAAATCGGTACTCCCACTGCGGTGGCGTCTCATGAATCACCTGGACGGAGCTCTCGATGTCACTGTCATGGATTGGTGGCACGCTTGATGAAAGCACAGCGGGTATCAATGGAGTAGCACTGATGAAGCAGCATCAATCCAGATGGAGTTCAGATTCGAAGAAGAAGAAGAATGGAGCTGCTGAGAAACGATGTCGGTTTTGTTTATGATAGGAGTTGGTTTTAGTGAAACGGCATAGCTTTGTTGTGTAGAGTTAGCCGTTAAACAACAGTACTTATTTTGTAATGAGCCAATGGTACTCTACCACTTGGCTAACGAGTTTACAGACTGTTAAGTACTTTTGAGCAGCTGTATAAATATGAAATGGAGAAAACCCAGACAATTAAGGGTTTTGCCTAGATATCCTTCCCTTCCTAAATCTCTTATGGTATCAGAGCGGTTGCAGATCTAGGGTTCCGCAATGTCTGCATCGTCACAATCCAGCGGCCAAACGGGAAGATTCAACAATATCTCGGGTGTTCAATTTGGGACTTATGAAGAACAGCAAGCACAACAGCAAACACAGCCCAGATCTGAAATCATCACCTTCGGTAATCCCTTCTATCTCAACCCAAATGAAGCTTTGAATCAATCCATTGGTACTGAAGTGTTTGATGGGAGTAACTACACCATGTGGAGTCGTTCTATTATCATGGGTCTTAAGATGAAACACAAATTGGGTTTCATCGATGGTAGTATTCCTATGCCACCTGCTACAGATGAGAAATTCTTGCTTTGGGATGCTTGTAATACAGCTGTGTTATCTTGGTTGATCAATTCTTTGCATAAGGATTTGAAGAGAGCAGTTATGAACCATGTTAATGCTAAGGTTCTATGGGATGAGCTGAAAAGGAGATATGCTAAGCCAAATGCTATTCGGATAATCAATCTGGAAGATGATATTCAAAGGTGCAAGCAGGGAACCTCTTCAATTAATCAGTACTATACACAGATGAAGGGTTATGGGAGGAATTTCTGCAGTTTAGTCCCATTGTTGCTTGTAATTGTCTTCCAGGAAATCCTAACCCATGTGACGCAGTAGTGGCTTATACAGAGAGACAGGAAACAGATTATTTGATCAGGTTTCTTAGAGGATTGCATCCCGATTATGAGTTCATCAAGAACAAACTGTTATCACAAAAACCATTGCCTTCAGTTTCAGAAGCAGTAGATGATTTACTTCAATATGAGCAGAAGCTGAAAGCAGATGGGACTGGGAAGAAAGGACAAACTGTTGCACTTGCTGTTGGGAATGAAGAACAGAATGGAGGATTCAAGCAGAGAGGAAGGAAATTCTGTAACTATTGTAAGAGACCAGGACATACCTTGGATGAATGCTGGAAAATACAGCAGAAGAGGGGAAAGGAACAAGAGAATGGAAGTAACTCGAGTGGTTCACAGTCTGGAACACCAAGGTTTGCTGGTTCAGCCTCTCAGGGAAGTTCAAATGATCCTAATACTGAGCAGCAAAACTACAATGAAGGTTCTGGTGGTAGTCCTATGAGTGTTACTAAAGGAATTGCAGGGTTTACTCCTGAGGAGATGAACAGATTAAGGTTAATGATGCAATCAGGTGCTAATAGTAACTCTTCACCACCACTATCACCTTCCATTTCTCACAATGCCTACTCAGTGTCTCAATTCCTTCCACCATTCCCTAATTATTCAGGTACATATGTTTTGTCCTCTATCACAGAACATAAGCCAAAGAGTCTAGTTAGTGTTTGGATTCTAGATACAGGAGCTTCTGATCATATTGCTTGTTCCCTATCATTCTTTATTGATTACAAGCCTGTTCTTAACTCATTTGTTCACTTGCCAAATGCAACTAAAGTGTCAGTTTCTCACATAGGAACAGTTCTTTTGCCCACAGGATTGCACCTCTATAATGTCCTTCTTGTTCCTAGTTTCACCTTTAATCTTGTCTCTGTTAGTAAGCTTACCACTGATATGCCACTAGCCTTACACTTTCAATCAAATTTGTGTCAAATTCAGGACTTGCTAAGCATGAGGATGATTGGTTTAGCAAGAGAAACTAGAGGATTATATCAGCTTTCCTTCTCCACACCAAACAGCCAATCCACAATTCCACACCAAGCTGCCTCTTCCTACAACTTCCAATCACAGCCTGTTGACCTTTGGCATTGGAGATTAGGCCATCCTAGTAGAGATAGGCTTTCTTTGTTGCAGAAAAATGATTCCACTGTAACCAGTTCTAAGTTTACACACTGTGATGTTTGCCATTTCTCTAAACACAAGCGTTTACCCTTTCCTATTAGCACCAGTATTGCACATGATTTGTTTCAAATGATACATGTTGACATTTGGGGGCCTTTATCTGTTCTCTCTTATGATGGATATTCATATTTCCTTACAATTGTGGATGACCATTCCAGATCAGTATGGGTTTACTTGATGCAACATAAAAGTGATACAAGAGATTTGTTAAAAGGTTTCTGTACACTTGTTAAGAATCAATTTAACAGATCTGTCAAAGTGGTAAGAAGTGATCAGGGTCAAGAGTTCAATATGTGTGATTTCTTTATGGAAAATGGCATAGAACATCAAATGTCCTGTGTGCAAACACCAGAACAAAATGCTAGGGTGGAGAGGAAGCACCAACACATTCTTAATGTGGCCAGATCATTAAGATTTCAATCTGGGCTCCCTCTCACACACTGGACAGACTGTATTCTGCATGCAGTTTACTTGATTAATCGTTTACCAACACCAGTTTTGGAGAACAAATCACCATATGAAGTTCTGTACCACAAACCTCCTTTCCTTGGCCACCTCAGGGTATTTGGCAGCCTATGCTATGCTAGTTCTTTGCCTCATGGCAGAACTAAGTTTGATGCTAGAGCCAGGCAATGTGTGTTTCTAGGATATCCTGCAGGTATTAAAGGCTTTAAATTGTTGGATTTGGAGGATGGCAGGGTGTTTGTGTCTCGTGATGTTGTGTTCTATGAAAGTATCTTACCTTTCAGGGGTCAAGATAAGGAAAAGGAAGTACCACAAAGTTCAGTTCCCATTCCACCTGTTCCTGTTTCAGCTCCCCCAGTGAGAATTCCTGTCCCTTTATCTCATCCGCCTGCTGCAAGTGCCCCTCTTCAAACAGCATCAGATGATGGGGGGGATAATCACATGGAGACTGTTCAGAGTCCTGGGTTTGAAACTGAGTTAGAACCACAGGCTGAGTATGAAGAACCTCCTGGCAGACCACTTAGACATCATATTCTTCCTGCCCGTTATCAAGACTGTGAGTTAGACTCACAATTGAAGTTTGGAGCTTTTGGAGGAACTGTAAGTCAACACCCAATCTGTTTAAATGTTGATCATCTTAACAAGCTAGATAAGATATATGCTTTAAGTATTCTGTCTCAGATTGAACCTACTTCATACCATGAAGCAGTCAAGTCAATTGAGTGGAATAGAGCTGTTAAGGAAGAACTTGCTGCCTTATATGCAAATCAGACATGGGAGATTGTTCCAAGACCTCTAAAGAAGAAACTGATTAAGAACAAGTGGGTGTTTAAGTTGAAACTCAAGCCTGATGGATCCATTGAGAGGCACAAAGCCAGGTTAGTAGCAAAAGGCTACACACAGGTGTATGGCATAGATTTTGTGGATACTTATTCACCAATGGCCAAAATTAACTCAGTTAAAACATTATTGGCCATTGCTGCAATCAAGAACTGGAAACTGGAGCAATTGGATGTGTCAAATGCTTTCTTACATGGTGAGCTTGAAGAGGATGTGTACATGGAAATTCCATTGGGAGTAGAACTGCCAGAGTCAACTTCACAGGAAATGTGTTGCAAGCTAAAGAAGTCCATATATGGTTTGAAACAAGCCTCTAGACAGTGGTTTGCAAGGTTGACTGGTTTCCTTCTGAAAATTGGCTTTTCTCAGTCAGCCTCAGATTATTCTTTGTTCACAAGGTGGATTAATGGAAGGATTGTTGTCCTACTAGTCTATGTGGACGACATTATAATTGGAGGTGATGCTCAGACTGATATAGAGCAGGTGAAGAAAGCTCTTAGTCAAGAGTTTAAGGTAAAGCTATTGGGACCTCTGAAGTACTTTTTAGGTCTGGAAGTAACTAACACAGCAGATGGAATCTCTGTATGTCAGAGAAAATATTGCATGGATCTATTGTGTGATACAGGTTATGTTGATGCTAAAGGAACTAAATCTCCATGTGATCCAAAGATCAAGATGACAGCCAAGCAAGGAACTAAACTGGAAGACCCAGAAATGTACAGAAGGCTAATTGGAAGACTACATTACATCACCATTACAAGACCTGATCTCACTTTTGCAGTACAACAGTTGTGTCAATTTCAGAAGGAACCATATAGTGACCATTTGCAAGCAGCATACAAGATCCTGAGGTATCTCAAATCTTCACCAGGGCAAGGAATACACTTCAGCAGCAATACAGAAATGAAGGTTGTGGGATTTTGTGACTCTGATTGGGCTGCCTGTCCTGATACAAGGAGGTCTACCACAGGGTACTGTACCTTCATTGGCAGCTCACTCCTCACCTGGAAGACAAAGAAGCAAAACACAGTCTCAAGATCATCATCTGAAGCTGAGTACAGGGCACTTGCATTGCTTGTCTGTGAAGTGGAATGGTTAAGAAGATTGCTAGCTGAGATGAGTGTGGAGATACCACTTCCAGTTGCAATTTATTGTGATAACAAATCAGCAATACACATTGCCGAAAATCCTGTGTTCCACGAGAGAACCAAGCATATAGAAATCGATATGCATGTGACTCGTGAGAGGATCAATGATGGATTGGTTAAACTGAATCATGTCAGCACAATTAATCAATTAGCTGACCTGTTTACTAAAGGTTTACACAGGGTTCGTTTACAGGAGCTTCTATGCAAGCTGGGGATCAAGGCTGAGTCCACAACTTGAAGGGGGGTATCAATGGAGTAGCACTGATGAAGCAGCATCAATCCAGATGGAGTTCAGATTCGAAGAAGAAGAAGAATGGAGCTGCTGAGAAACGATGTCGGTTTTGTTTATGATAGGAGTTGGTTTTAGTGAAACGGCGTAGCTTTGTTGTGTAGAGTTAGCCGTTAAACAACAGTACTTATTTTGTAATGAGCCAATGGTACTCTACCACTTGGCTAACGAGTTTACAGACTGTTAAGTACTTTTGAGCAGCTGTATAAATATGAAATGGAGAAAACCCAGACAGTTAAGGGTTTTGCCTAGATATCCTTCCCTTCCTAAATCTCTTAGCGGGTTCCATCGTAACTGGCCCGGCGAGGGCTTCTGGGCAAACTTCGATGGTCGGACCATTCTCTACGCCAACGGAAGATGGGCGGTAGTAATCCCAACTCAGATGTTGCCTCTCGCTTGCATCCTCCCATTGCTGTGAGTAGGTTGCCGCCATTATGGGATTCCCTTCATGGGCTTTGGCCGTTGGATAGTAGTGGTCGTACCAATCACGTTGTTGTTCCAATTCCCGCGGGTAGGAATAAGATTGCGGCGAAGGATGGAGATGGGAGGACAAGTGACCTGTCGTACGGTGAGAATTCTTTCTAGCGATGCGAGCTTCCAGGCCGTGGTTGAGGATACGATCTCGCCAGTTCCATGGATTGTAGACAGCTGGTGGATACCGTTGCGTTCTTGATGACTGTGGAGGGAATCGTGACTGGCGGTTGGACGAAGATTGACGGCGAAAGAAATTTTCAGAACGTTCTTCTTCCTCCAGAAGATCAAGAAGCTCTTGCTCTTCTTGCATATCGCGTATAAACTGATATCGATCAGGCATAGCAACTTGAAGCAGTATGGGCGGCGTCGGGGTTGCTCGCGGGACCTCTTCCCAACATTGGTGGTCGAACGTTGACGATGTCTTCCCTGGGAGCTGCTAAGAGCTCGATTCCGTCGAACCAGGCTCTGATACCAATTGATGGACGATCGGTTCGTCCATTGCGTAATCGTACGAACTAGAACTAAAAGAAACCGAAGATACTAGTTTATTCTTCTTTGATTGATGAATAAAACGTAGAGACAAAGTACATATTTATAGGAATAACCCTACAAACCCTTTTCCTCCCGAACAAGGTAAACTAATCCTAGAACAACTCCTAAACAATAACTTCCTTAACAAGAAATAATAATCCTAAATAACCAAAAGAATATCCTAAATTAACAATAACAATAATAATAATAAAAATACTAAAATAGTTTAATGGCCTAGACGGCTGAAAACGTGTACTCGTCAATTGTCCAATTAATCGGTCGACTCGGTCTGGTCGGCTCACTTATAAACTACCTGACTCATTCTTGATCGTCAAATGAACTGATTGGATATAAGATTGGAGGTGGATTGTCGATTTTATCGATCGAACCAACCGGTTAGGCCCGATTGTAACAACACTTCTTAAAAACATAACAAAATGTGCCATCAAATGAGGGAAAGTTGCTTAAGGGCCCAACACAAGCTTAATTATGTATGACAAATAGAAACAATTACTTTACCAAAGTAAAAATTATGTAGGGTTGATAAAAAATGATTTTTAGCACTATTTAATAAATAAAATAATAATTATAGTAGAGGGGTCGTATGGTTTTGGTAATTGTTGGGTTGGGATAGTTACAATACATGTATTGTCCACAATGTATTGTTTTTTTTTAATTTTCTGCACAAACAATACATGCATAGTTTGCTTGATATGATGGAAACTATCACTCAAAATGAGTGATAGTACTATCTCTACTAAAATTTGATATAGTTTTGAGAAGATTGTTGGGTTCCTTTTTTGTTCCAAGTATACCCCTATATATATGTGTGTGTGTATTCTAATAAAAGCAAGGGCAAAAATGATATTTCTATTCTAATAAAAGCAAGGGCAAAAATGATATTTCTCACAATTGTAGCACTCTTGGCCCAAACAATTAAGGGTTAACTTACCTTCTCCCTCAAGCTGGGGTTTGAACGGTTTAATTACAATTAACCTAGGTGTTCAATTTGAGTTAAGAGGTTTACCTTACATTAACCTAGATAGGAGGCAATCTTTATTCGATGACGCCACAGTGAAGTTAATTTGTAGTATCCCTTTCTCTATGTTCCCCATGGCTGATAGGATAGTGTGGCACTATGAATCTTCAGGCGAATATATTGTCAAGTCGGGCTATCACATTGTGGAGGCTGACTTCGTTCGAGACATGTCTACAATACCGGCAATATTTGATGCTAAAGTCTGGAAGTTCATATGGTCACTTCCAGTCCCACCTAAGCTAAGAGTTTTTATGTGGTGTTTGATCAAAGGCTACCTACCTGTGAAAGATTTGATAAGGGATAAAGAGCTTCTGGATGAGGAGGACTTGGAAGCTTTGAAATTCCTAGTCTGCACATGTCCTTCCGAGTCTTTGTCTCATTGCTTTCTACATTGCAGGGTGGCCACTAAGTTGTGGGAATTGGTACGATTTTATTATCTTCTAGCACATATACGCCTAATGCATATAGCGATTGGGTGGCTTTATTTATTCTTTTTTGCAGGTCTGGATAAAGTGACAATTGCTCGCTTCGTCTTCTTATACTAGCAGATTTGGAAAAAGGCGTTGTTCTTCAGCATATGAACTTGTCCTCTTCCTACCATACACTCTCCAGTGACAGTTTAACAGCCAAGTATCGGAATGGACTTTCGCTCAATCAAACCTTGTCACTGGAGCTCGTCAGAGAAACCAGCATAGCTCCTCAACTGCTGGTCATAGCTCTATACCTCCTGTTATTCCCGAGTATTCAGTCCTTATTCATTTTGATGGAGCCACACAACAGTCGCTTGGAGGAGGAGTTGGATTTGTTGGCTTCACTGGAAATCGGGACGTGAGCTTTGCTTTTAGCAGATTATATTAGGAAGTTTCGGAACCCTTTCTTTTGGAATTGATGGCTCTTCATAATGCTATGCATTGGTGTGTATCTCATTCTCTAACTAATGTTCTTTTTTGTGGTGATGCGCAACTGCTCATTCGGATGGTCAACGCGAACGATTCGACTCATGCTTTGGGAGGTGTCATTTTGAATGAGGTTCAGGTGTTACGATCATCTCTCCGTCGTATTTCGTTTCATTTCATGCCTCGTAGGTACAATAGAGTTGCCCATATCGTGGCAAAACAAGCCCTCTCATCGATGATTCAGCAGCTAGTTGATCATCGGGCTTTAATTTTTTGCTTTTAATTATGACATTTTTTGGTCATTTATAACAAAAAAAATGACAAAGATGTACATTGGAAGATTGGAAGAACAGATTTCTTGCATAATCTGTCACATAACTATTTATGAAATGTCTTTAATTTTTTTAATAAATTTTAACAGGTTATTCTTTTTTATTTTAATTAGACATTGTTTAATTTTTTCACAGAAAAATTAGATTAATTATACTCTTGAAAATGGCTAAATTACACATTTGGACACTTAAATTACATAAATCTTTCACATTTGCCACCCGAATTATTTTTCTTTCTTATTCACCACTAACTTTACGAATCCTTTCACCGTTAGTCACCGTCTGTATGTCTCCTTTAGATTTCGTTAACTCCGCTAGTTTTTAATGACGTCGCACACAGAATTGCTGACTGGACCATTAAGTAAATGACATAACAATTAAAAAAATATAAATAATTAGACAAATATCTGGCAGAGGAGTGATGGCCCACACCTTGGTGCGTGTCCACACCGAAACCAGCACTGATCGAGCTAACGACCGCCGTGAATCCACATGTCGTCGGCTGAATTATCTGGCAGTAGCTGGAATTCCGATTTTATCTATCTACCATACAGTTGGGTTTAGCTCTCAAGAGAGGTGGTGGAGGCACTGATTAGCAACGGGCTGGTTAGGCATTCCCGCGATTTCATCTTGCGCTGTCATTTCTCTGTAATCCATATGTGCAATCCCCTAGGCAAAAATGGCGTCGGTGAAGAAAGAACTGCTTCTCCTACTACTCAGCGATAAAGGAGGTCAATTGACGTATCTTTCATTGATCACAAAAATGGGTTTAATTCCAACATACAGATCAAGAAGTTGCAATAGATGCGCATAGTGGAGTAGTGGAGAATAACAAACCAAGGAAAAAGGAGTTGCAATAGATGCCGCCGGGCTCCACTACCAACAGGAGCCGACCTGTAATTATTGGAAAAGAAGGAGGCGGGGAGACTAATGTCAGTGTGCGGCAATCTGTGACCACCTGAGCAAGAGGAAACAAACAAAAAAACATAGTGTGTTGTTAATAAGAATAGAGCCCAAAAATCATCAACAAAATTTGAAGTTTCTAAATAACAAGAGTATCTCTGATTGCCAAGAACAGCGAGGAGATCAATCGTGTCGACGCGACGATGATGCTTGTCTCTCCCTTTCACTCTTCCCGTCTTCCGCTGACGAATTCACCAGAAAATTGAACTGGTTATGGATGAGTTCTGGGATTGAAACCGAGAATGCAGAGGAGGTAGCCTCGAGAGGAAGCATAGAAATCTGAACCCACACCAGCGAAGATGGAAAGCGGCGGCCACGATTAGGAGGAGGCAGCGGGGCGATTGGACACTTTCCAGTTTTTGGGGGAGGAAGTTCGCGGTGGTTGTTGTAGCCACTTCGATTTCTGTTAATTTAGTTTTTTTTTATAATTGCCATCTCATTTACTTAACGGTCCCGTCAGTAATTCTGTTTGCCACGTCATTAAAAAACTGACGGGGTTAACAAAATCTAACGGAGATTAACGGCTGGTGACTAACGGTGAAACGATTCGTAAAGTTAGTGGCGAATAAGAAAGAAAGGTAATTCGGGTGGCAAACGTGAAAGATTTATGTAATTTGAGTGACCAAACGTGTAATTTATCCCTTCAAAATCATATCCACTTTGATATATTTTTGAACAAAAAAATTAAGATATTTATTATCTGTCTATACCATGGTGGTAATGCGAAAGGAATAGAGTGGCGAAGCACAGTCTTGTCTATCCCTTCGGTACGTACGAGCTAGAAGATTCTCCATTGAAACTGGATAGGATCTTTCAAGAAGATGTTTGAGGTGTTAGCTTTAATAGACAGGTGCGACGGGCAACACCGAGTTAGAGCAAGGTTTTTTTTTTCTCTAGGTGATCTGCCTATGTTCTGTTTCTTGTATTGACATGGTCTTTGCTCTGTCTTTTTTTTCTCTAGCTTCATGCCTCCCCTGTATAAATAAAAATACAACGGTCTGGGCTAAACACAAGATTTTGGCTTTTTTCTCATTCTGAAGTAGTCCTCAAGTCTAGAGAATTTTGAACCACAGATAAGCCATTTTCCACTCACTTTTACTACAAAGTTGAGAACTTCGAGAGAACAAGTGGATAGCTATATATATATAATAGTCATGGCCCGACCCGTTGGACGAATTCATTCGCAAATCAAATAAGCAACAATAATAATTTGTACACGAAATAAGCATTTCATGGATAATATAAGAAAATTTATATTTTTCCAAATACTCAAAACATTGAAAATGATCGGAGCATGAAATTAAAGAATCCAAATTGTTAAAATACTTCAAGCATTTAAAAGGATCAACGTAATTGTATTTTTCGATATTGTAACGAATTCTTAGACTAAAATCATGAACAAAAAGATGAAAGATAAACCCCATGCAAGGAAGCCAAATCCTAAAAACATTTAAACCCCCCTCCCCCCCCCCCCCCCCCCCCCCCCCCCATTTACTCTTCATCATTTGATAAGACTCCACAATTTCTTTTGAACTTGTTTGCATTTCCTCCACCATGAACACCATCATCATATCCACCAATAATAATGTCGTCATCTACGTTAGTGAGTAGTGACACATTTATCTCCATTACCAATTCCCTCTTCATTCTTCTCTTGCATTTCAATAATCTCTTTCTTGTTTTTCTGCATTCCATTGAGCATTGGAATTTAATGATACAACATTTGCAAAATTAAATTATCTTTTCATCGGAGTATAATTTACCTTGTTGGAATTACGAACAATATCCACAATTTTTCATTCTCTCCATAGTCAGTACTTGTATCTTCCTTAGAAATAATATCTTCCTTCTCCTCAACATCATCATAATCTCTAGCACTGAATGTAGTACCTCCATCATTAGCAGTGTCATTCTTATTCTCTTGCATTAGAATTATGAATTTGGATTATTGACATTCAAAAGCACAACATACGGTAGGATTTTTATATTTATTGGACTAAAAACGGTAAGCCGATACCCAATACAAATGATTCCATGTTAGTGCGATGATAAGCAAAGTTTCAAATGAGTTTTAAGTTATACACAACAACCTTTGAGTTTTAAGTTATAGACAACAACCTTTGTGCATAGATTAACGAATAGTAACTAAGTGTCATTTATGCGTGGTTTAAAAATTTAAGACACGTATTTGTGCATGGTGTAACTTTTTTGCAAACGTATAGAGTTGATAATATAACCAAGTATACAATTGCATGCATGTTAGTGGAAATAGAAACTTCCATTGGAGTTTATGTTATACAATTAAATGAATTTATCTATAGATTAAATATATAACTAAGTATCATTTGTGCATGGTATAAAAATGATATTTCAATAATTGAGGACGTATACATTTCATAATGTGTCTAAGTCTGATTTATACATGGTATATACTTGAAAGCGGCTTAATTAGTGGGTGGTATATGCAATTAATTGCATTAAAAATCAACATGTGAGAACTTGAATGGTAGGGAGGTTAATTAAATAGCAATTAGAGGATGCATGTTCCTAATATACTTTAAATTCAATAGAGAATGGCAAAATATTGTGATTGATATCAATTATTCTTTTTATGCAAGCATAACTTACCTCGATTTAAGTCAGCAAGATCGTATGAGTTTCGCTCTTCCTCATCCTTCCCTGTCGTGGAAATTGTGTACTCACTTGTTGGGTTAGCAATGTTATAATCTGTGAGCTTGATGTCGAAGTCTAGTGTCATTCCCTCAATTTGTAGGAGATGAGCAGGTGGTGGTCCTTTCATTCTATTATTGTCTACTTGTCTTCGATAGACTTTCAGCCGACATTTCCAAAAATCACGCTCCCACTCGATCCATAAGAACAAAGTCAGCCTGAGTTGTTTCGTCTATAACTCAAAGGTGCAGAGAGCTTCAAAAAATTTAGTGAAGACCTTAAATAAGAACTCTTGGTAGAAGAATTTACAATATCCCCTCGTGTTTCCTTAGTAATTACTGCTAACTTGCTTCCTTGTTTCAATATGACATGTTAATTTTGAGTCACAGTCAATTGGAATGTGGAACCGAGAATAAGCATTTCTACCTCCAACCATTAGCAAAGTTGCAATACCATAGGAAGCAATAGACAACACTATTTTTTCTGCTTATAGTTTCAAACAAATAACCATCCAAAGAAATGGCTTCGTTGTACCTCCAAATCCATCTACGATGAAGCAGACACATTTTCTTCCTCAACTGGCTGAAAATTTTCATCGAATGCCTTCTTTTGCTCTAAATTCAATTTCAAATACAATGTACAAATTTTTTTATCAATCTTCTAGATTGTAATTAACTCCTCATCGATATACAAAAAGTTCGTGAGATGAATAACTGACCTTGATTTTTTTGCAATAACTCGACATGAATATGTGATTGAAATTGAAACTATAGGTATCTATCAGTTATCAGGAACAACAAATCGATTATCTAGTGAGACTCATTCACCATAAACCATATGATGTGCTCTTGATGCCAATACCTTGCAAAACCATTGCCATCAATAGTTGTTTGGCTCAAAATTCATTTGGAAAAATGTTGAAAACATGCACCATTCATTGTACATGGAGCTTTAGGTTCTTGAATGCCACATGACCATGAAACATAAAAATCATAACTACTTCATAATATTCCGGATTTGCTTTTGGATCTGAGATTTCAATTTTCAGCAGAGATAATTGAATCTATTTCTGAAGGACCATATAATTTATCTTCTGCGGCTAAGAAAACTAATAAATGAGCATGAGGTAGAGCACATTTTTGAAATTCAATTGCCATACATCTGCAATGAAAGAAATTATGAACAATAATCTAAATTGAAATATAATAATTACTCAACAAATCATGAATATAGGATGCTTAAAGTAAAACTATGGAATATAACTTACAAATTTTTATTAGGATCTTTCCTAGTAGTAGTCCTTATCAAATCAAGCATGCATTGAGTCTCATGCCAATCAGGATAAATGTAAATGTAACAAAAAGATATGGAAATCCTGTCCGTCTAGGCGTCTACAAATTGTCATAGCATCCTGGAAGCTTTCAGACTTTATATTGAGGACTACTTGTATTTTTTTTTTTTTACAACAGGACTACATGTATGTGATGAACCTTAAATCACATGTTTTCCACCTAAAATTGTATATTAACCACCTGTCAAGTAGGAATCCAAAAGACCTTGGTAGTAATGTTGTCGCGACTTTGTTTGATTTTTTTTAGTTCAATCCAATCGCTCAGTCTCAACCAATGCATATGCATTAACAATATCATAACATTGTGTTTGATTCTTCCATTCTTGTTTGGATTCTATACTGTATAAATCACATTGGGTCACATTCTTGTCCTTGTATCCATCTGGCATTGTCACTGGCAGAATATGAAATATTTGGATGCCAATCATCTTCACCATGTGGGAATAATGTGAGATATTGCAAAGCCATTAAACTTGAGGATATATACTAATTTGTTTTAGTTAATGACTTTGATATAGTACACCAATATCAGGATAAAATGTTTTCTCCCAACTATCATTAAAAATTAAAGCAACAACCTCATTTGCATATGAAAAATCATATTTTCTACCATCCCCTTCTCTTTTAGTAATCATATTAATTTGAACTTGCTGAACAATGGTGTCGTTAACTTTGATCTACCCTTGCAATTCGAAATGTCTTTACTAAGTTATTACTTGAATCTAACATCTCCTGCAAATGTTGAATAAATGGATAGTTCAAAGGATTTGAAATTGGATCTTGGGAGAAAAAATCTAGCCGGTTTTGGAGTTCATTTTCGCTGTTATAGATGTAGAGTTGAGGAAATTTTAGTATATTCCCTTTAGTAGGTATCATGTTATCTATTCGATGATATACTTGACCTCCAATCGAATAACCATATACTCTACGTCTATCATTTATAGATTTGTCCAATTTGTGTTACACCCCGATCTTTCTAAGGGTCAAAATGACTATTGTGCCCTTGGATTAATTCGTCAAGTTCCACCGTAATATCGATGTATATTAAAAATGTGAGCTATTGGTGCGACCGGTGTCAAATTTCAATGTACAATGAGGAAGTTATGGACGTAATTAGGTATCACTTCAAAATCCAAACAACCAATTGGGCTGGCATGAGTTGTGAAGAGAGTGGGCCGAGGCCAGGCCCAACCTGGTCATGAAATAAAAACAAGGGCTCAAGCCCGGCTTGTTGGAGGTCTCAACAGGGAGAGAAGGAGCGGGCTATTCAGACAAGGAAGAGGAGGAAGAGTGAGGCCTTAAGCCCGTTCTTGTTCCCTCTGCAAATCGGCGAGGGGAATTCGGTGAAGCAGGGCGGCAATAGAAAGCAGAGCAGTGGCAGAAACGGCTGGGAAAATTGGTCAGGAAAGCAGGTGGAGTAACGTCGTGTAACGAAAACAATTAAATTTGAGGATTTTAATTCGGATTGATGTGCGTAAATGGGAGGTCGGTGAGGGAGCAAGCAACTAGCTTGAATCAGGATACCAAACTCGCCACCACTCAGACTAGTCGAATGGGTTCTTCGTCCATTCATTTTGTGACGAGAAGGAGATGGATGAAAAGTCAAGATTTCCGAGAGGAAGAGGAGATCCTGATAGGAGAATGGCCATCGCGATTATTTTTTAGGTCGTTGATGTGCGAAGCTCGGAAAGGGCTAGTGGCATATCGGTCACTACTGCGGAGTCGGAATCAACATCGACGTTGTTGGTGGAATTGGATGGGTCGATAATGGCGCCTGAATCATAGTAGCTGAAGCTCGTCGTTGACGGGGGAAGTCTATCAGAGAGTGCTCCATCATGGCCACGAGCGATGAATCAGTGAGTGAGTTTGTTATTCGGTCCTTAATTATATGTATATATGGTAGAATATGCCAGCTAGCATGTGAATACAAGGACGGGACAGAAATTAACATAGGGGAGCTCGTAAAGAAATCGAGCGTGGATGTAAGTTAAATTGCAAGCTAATATCATAATGATGGTTGGGCTGGGTAGTATTAGTGGTACTCCTTGTTAACTGGGTGGCTAAGTCAATTGCTTCATCATGATCATATGTAAAGGAATCAGTGGGAACTAAGCATATAAGTATGAATTTAGGTGGGAGATGATGGGTCTTTAGAAGGAATAAAGTCAAGGTGGAAGCTAACAGTATAAAGCCACTCTGTGAATTTATAAGGAAGAATAAGAGAATGCCACCTTTGTAAGACCTTCATATAAGTGTTTGTAATCAACCGTTGATGGAGCTGTGGCGGCTTTATTGGGATTCAACTGTGCTTGCGAGTTCCAAATTCCAAAACTCAGGAAGCTCTGAAGCTGGTTCGGTGGTGGCTATTGAGAAGTGTTGGCGGCCATGACTCTTTGGTCGACAGTGATACGGAGTTTAAGGTGAGTGTAAAGGGGGTAAATTCTACGCCTTACAATTTTTAAATATGTGTTTTATGTGAAGTATATGTCAGTGCTTTATTATGTTTATGCTTGATAATGCATGTTCTCGTTGGAGATATTGTTTGATGTGCTTACTTGAGTTTTCATTAGTTACTTTTTAAGCAGTTTAGTTTCTGTCTTTTATTAAGAGGTTGTGATTGGTAAGATTAAGTTTTAGTAGTACTTCGCCCTTAAATAAGTTAAGGTGAATAGAGTAAGGGAAAGTAAAAAGTAATAACAAGATAAGTAACCTCGCTTAGCTAGCCACGTTCGCGAGGGATAACTAATGGACGCCGATACGTAACGCAGTAGTTAATCGAGCATGGAACTGGACGGCGATACGTATCGCGGTTTCCATTGCCAAGTTTTAGGTATGCAACCGGACGGCGGTTGACATACATTAGTTTTGACACCGGACGGCGATACGTAACGCGGTAGTCAAAACTCAGTTTGAGGGGAACCCCATTGTGAGGGTAGCCATTTTCTAGTAAGGTTAGTAGTGGCGCCAACTAAGTCGAGGTAGGGGCCCCACAATAAGATAAAGGATGAGATAACACAGTTTTAAGAGTTAAAGTTTTTAAGGGTGTAAGTAAGAACAACTTCCACCTGTTTTAAGTATGTGTTTTAAGTAAAGTGCTCAAGTATTCGAGATTTAAAACGTAAGGGCGTAGACTGACCCATCTCACTCACCAGTTTGAAGAGCTAGAGGAGAATCTAGAGGAGCAGTTAGTGAGCAGCGAGTTCGACGGCAACCAGCTACAGGAGGGCAGTATAAGCGCCACGAAGGATGTCTAGTCAAGGTTATCAGTCATTTGAGATTTTTAGTTATTTACATTTATGATTATGAGTATAGAATGGAGATCATTTTGAGATTTTAAGTATTGAGTTTGTCCATGTGTTAGGGCGTTGCTTTGAACTACAAGTGTGTGTTTTCAGTATTTTATTTATGAAAATTGTTTCCGCTGCAATTTTAGATTTGAGTATTTTATTTTTCAAGGGCATTTTAGTAAAAGTAGTGTTGGGCCGAGCTAGGGTGTTACAATTTGCCTCCAATAGAAGATAACGCGGAGACCTCATTAAAGCCCCAGATGTGTTCCAAAAACTGACATCTCATTGAAGTGTTTGCTTTCAATAGCATATGAAAAATCTCTGGAGGCTACCTTCGAGGAAGGAGGGTCACTTTGCCTTGTCTGCAACACAGTGAAATTATTTCATGATTGGAATTTCTGGTGGGTTTGATACTTTCACCCTTTCACATCATCGCTCCAGAGTATTCACATTTATATAATGGGTTTTCAATATAAAAACTTGAACAGTTATAATAAAATAAAAAACAATATAAGAAATATATTTGATAAAAAATCAATCGTGGGGGTTCATCATTTCTTCCAATTCAAAACTTTCCCTCGAGGTTTGAATTCTGCATCTCTCACTATAGCACCTAAAACTCCTAATGTTGATAATCTAAGTGCATATAGGCCCATTGCTTGTATCAACTTTCTCTATAATATTATGGCGAAGGTCCTCTCCAATAGGCTCAAGTCTGTTCTTCCCTTTATCTAAGGAAGAAGTATTCTAGAAAATATTCTAATGGCTCAGGAAGTAGTTCAGAACTATAAAAGAAAGCAGATTTCTTCTAGGCGTGCAGTAAAAGTTGACTTCAAGAAAGACTTTGATTCTGTCAACTGGGAATATCTAAACTGTGTCATGGTGCAAATGGGATTTCCTTTGATTTTTTTAGATTGGATTCTGGTTTGCCTCAAGTAAGCTGATTTTACTTCAGGTTTCAAAGAGGGGCAACTGCCAGTAAGATATCTAGGTCTTCCTTTGATTTCAAGTAAACTTTCGAGCCTTGACTGTTCTCTCCTCATTGGCACACTGACTATTCGTCTTAGAAGTTGGAAAGCTAGCACTCTTTTCTATGGGGGAAACTACAACTTATTGAATTTGTGTTGTATTCTCTCATCCACTACTGGATGGTTGTCTTTGTTATACCCAATAAAGTGATCAAAGCAATCCAAAAAGTATGCTCGGACTTTCTCCGGCATGGGGATAAATCTGGAAGAGAAAAGGTGGCCTGGGATCACATTACATTTCCTAAACAGGAGGGAGGTGTAGGGTTGAGATACTTAGTCTCCTGGAATGTGGCATGTATTGCATTATTAATCTGGTTGCTACTCATGCGAGGGGGGAGCTTCTGGGTTGCCTGGTCCCACTCTCATAGATTGAAAGAGACATCTATTTGGAGATGAAGATCACTGCTGCTGGCTCATGGATCTGATGACAAATGACGAAAATCATAACATGGTTTCAATTCAGAATGGATGTGGATAGTGATGGTTCTGTAACTTGGCAAGGGTGCAAGATAACACGATTCTTACCACGATCTGGAATGCAATTCGTATCAGGAAACCTATTGTTGAATGGTGGAAGATTATTTAGGGTAAATTCACACTCCCTAGTTGTCGGCTCCTGTCTTGGCCCGTCATTATGAACAAGATCATAACGTGGGACAAGCTAAAAGGATGGGGTGTGCTGCTTGATGATAGATGTCCTCTATGTGCAGCTGTTAGTGAATCACGACAACATTTATTTTATGAATGTTATTTTACTTTTGAGTTTCTATACCTAATGACTCACAGTGCCCAAATGACAGCTGACTCGCTACGACACAACACCTAACAATGGCCAAGTGTAACCAATGGAAGGGACTGAGTATAGTGGCTCAAGTGATAAATATCAAATCCACGGGTCTCTAGAGTTACTATTACTCACCTTCAGTTTATTATTTAGCAAACCAGATTAAGATGAAAGAACTAAAACTACTCTAGCAAACTACAGTTAAAGTTAATCTAATTACAGGTTGGGAACTCACTTAGGTATGATTCCCCCTAGCCACTAGCCAGACTAACGATTGATGATTTCTAACTTGTTTCACTTTCATTCACAATGCGGAGAATCCTTGACTAGACCTTGAGTCTCGACTAAAGGAACAAGGCCCTCTTGAGTCAATTGCCTAGAGGGACGTATCCTTCTCTAGAACAACTGATCAAGGCGTTCTGAACTAGACTCCCTCTATCGAAAGAGGTTCTCAATCGATAAAAAGCAGTGAATCAACCCTCGACTAAAGCAATCGATCCACTACTATCAATCTATGGTGCTCTATTGACCTAATCAGGTATTCCCTCTCATAGGATCAAAGCAGAATCAATAATCTCGACTAAAGCAGAATTGAATCATGAAAACATGCATAGATTGAATATGAACTCAAGATTATCAATTCAGAGTACTCATACAATCATCCAATCAAACAAACATAGCTAGGGTTCCTCAAAACCTAAGTGAAGGGAAGTTACTCCATAGAGAAGAGAGAGACTGCAGTAAGAATCTTCAGATGACCAGTCTTCAAGTCCGGGCTTGTTCCTCGAGCTTCCAAGGCAAAGAAATCCTCAAATTCCACTCCAAGAATGCCCTCAAATCGCCCTCTCTCTCTTTGGTTCGTCCCTTGGGTGTTTGGGATCCAAAACCCAGCTCTCCCTCTCCTTTGGCTCGAAATTGGCTTAAAAAACCCGATTATGGGCAAAACACTGTCGAGGACACGGCCGTGTTTTGCTTTTGCCCGCCCGTGTTTTGCCCCATGTTAAAAACACGCCCGCGCGCGTCAGACAAAACACGGTCGTGCCTAAATATGGGCACGACCGTGTTTTGATTTAGGCGCGCCCGTGTTTTTACTGCCGAACCTGTTCCCCTATATTCAATGCTTCGTTTCTCCCTTGTCCGGACTCTGAATCAGTCGCCGTTTGATCCCAGACGCTCGTAGTCTCGTTCTCTTTCTTTTCATGACAAGCTTGCATGATTCTTTGTCCATAAAGTGACATAGAAATCCATTCTTCTTCAGATGATGCCCGAGTTTCTTCTCCCTAATCGCCAATTGATCTCTGATTGACTTGAAACTTGCGCCTATGCTTCACTTTATGTGCTAGGACCTGAAATGTGACAAAGGAACACAACCTAGCGTAAAATAGGCCAAAGACGCAATAATTAAAGCTCAAACGATCAAGAAACAAAGGGGAAAACATGTGCAAATATCGAGTCATCAACAGCAGAGGGACAATTGAAAGCTCCATTTGGTGTTGGTGTATCTCTTTCATATGGAAGGAGAGGTGCAAAAGAGTCTTTGGTGAAAATCCTAGACAGCCTGCAGTTTTGGCAGCTTTATTGCAGGAGGAAGTTTTTCTATTTAGCAGAGGCATTGTGGAGTTCTTCACTTTTCTTAAGAGTGTCCCTGTTTTATACAGAATTGTTGATTCTGAGTAGATGTTAATTCGCTTGTTCTCTTCCCCAGGTGAGAGTTGAATTGTTGGCAAGTTTTTGCATTGTATTTTTTCGTCTCTTGCGATTTGCAATGAGGGTGGTTTAATGAAAGTTACTAATTACCAGAAAAAAAAATATTATATTAAATGAAGGAAAAAAATATAAATTATATATTAATAAACCAAGAAAGGCTCCAGAATGCATCACTCGAAGACGAATAACGACTTTCAGCAACTTTGATGGAACTTAACAATTAATTTCTCTTAGTTTGTAAGTTATTCATTTCATTTTGAAGACATTTATATGAATTAGTAAAATAAGCAATCTTAGTAGACAACACAAAACTTGATAACATATAAATAATAAAAAATATGAAATCAGTTGACTACCAGTAAGATTGTTCACACTTTTTTCATGTATGCACTTTTGCCTTACATAGAGATCACGTTTTTTTTCTTGCTAATTTTGTGAATGATTTAATTAATTCTCTTCAACCCTAACTTATGTGCTTTCATTTGCGAAAATATAAAATGGAGAATAATAGTTTTGTTAGATAAAGTTGTGTGAAATAGTTAGAGAGGTTATAAACAATTGATCATTCATCGATATACATACCATGAGAACACTTATTTTGCGGTTCGGAGAGAGACTGATCAGAATCGACCCGACCTCCTAGTGACATAAAAATGACTCTCTTTCCCATAATTCACACGTCACGTGGACATGTATAGATTTGTAAGATGTCTAGCATTATGGAAATAAAAACATATGTACTTACATTCAATTTTTATGATCATATTGAACACTATTTGATTGTTTGGATGACTCTCCATAGATCAATGCATCGAACTGGAAAAAAGCTAACAATAGTAAAAAAAAATAATATGTACCTTTGATTAACCAACCAACCTTAATAGTCAAAATCTAATGAACTACCCATCCATTGAAAAATATCATACAATTATAAAGAATGAACTTAGATCAATTTTTTAACCTTGGCTGTTATCTCTTTAGTACCGGGGCAATTGCAAATACTCAAACAAAACTTAGGCATGGTTTGGAAATTTTGATTGTTTTTGTTAGACTGTTACTATACTTGTATTGCTTATAATGTTATCTTTTTTTTTTTTTTTTTGCATACACAGTACATGAAATATTTCTGCGATGTGACAACAACTATCACTTAAAATGAGTGATTGTTAAATCTCACTTGTTGAGATAATTGCGTTGAGATAGTGTTATCTCGGATTTTAACTTTTATGGCATACACAATTACACATACCAAACACTATATTTTACAATGCGTCAATTTTATCAATTTATCAATACATCATGTATAATATTATGCATATAATGCAACTTCCAAATGAACCTAATATGCATTTTTTATCAAACCCTGAGGAACCTAATATGCATCAAACAATATAATTAGCGTAATGTCTATCTTTTATCCAAATATTTTTCAGATTATTTTATATTATCCAAATCTATTAAAATTCTATTAATTATCCAAATCTGTCATAATGAATCAAAATATTAGCCATTTTTACGTTATTGTTAATAATTTTGTAACTCTTTTCTTAGTTAAAATACTAAAATTTTGGAATGTTGATCGTTATGAGTCTCTTCCAAATCAGTATCATGTTGCCAATTCAATATTACTAACAAAATTCCTTATTGGAAATTAACATTTGGCTAATTTTTAGTATTTCGATAGGTTTGGATAATATAAAAGAATATGAAAAAGGTTTGGATAAAAAATAGACAATACCCGTATAATTACACTAAGGGGTTGTTTGGAGAACAGGATTTAGGGCATCGATTCACTGAATTTGTAGATTTTGTAGAAAGTTATGTTTTTTTTTGTTGCTTCTTGTATTGTGGATTTTATGTACTTTTAGAGATTTCAAATCTTTAAAATCTACGAATATCAAATCTCTCATAATCATAGAGATTGTATATCTTGATTCGTAAAAAAAAAATTATCCTACTTTTTCTCTTCCTTTTATTTATTTATCACATTAAGTATATTTACCAACAAAGTTTTTAATATTTTTTGAACCACTATAATATTTTATTGAGGATAAACATGTTATGCAACATAAAAATTTTATTTTATTTTCATTGAATGTTAACAATCACAGTTACGAAACGATAAACATTTTAAAATCTATTTTCAACAATCTGAAGAGTTAGAATTTTTAAATTGTTTACAATCAATAGATTTAAACTCATATTCTCCAAATGGTCTCTACCTTTTCGTGGCATGCTTGAAATAAGCAAAGGGATATTAAAAAAATAAATAATAAGTAAAGGGTCTAGAGGCCCAAACGAATTGAAGGAAAACCTGATAAGTCCTCCCATAGCCTGCACGGCTGCACCATGAGCCAGAAAAATAGGATTAATCTGAATTATGTGTGCTCAAGGAGAACCTCCTTACATGTATTGTTAGATAGACTCGGTTTAATCTGTTGGTCCGGTCGAATAAGTGGGTTGAATTTAATAGTTTGATTGTTCTAGCCTAGTTTAACTTGAATATATGAAAATTGAAATAATATATTATCCATACATTTATAAATTATATCCAATCTCATATAACATATGAGTAATAGCATATAACATTAAACCAAAATAACAGGTCGCATTTGGATCCAACATATAGTGAAAATTCAGACACACTTATATAACATCAATATTAAAATGTTCAACAAAGAATTCCAAGCATAGGTTTAGACGAAGTGGAAAACCAAAAGGCGCATTTCACAAACCAAAAATAAAAATAATGTCTTGTAATTTCTAACTCGATAACCTTGCAGCAAGTCGACCTTTAATTGTGTATACTCCAATTTTTTTCCACAAATTAGGATCAAATGGATCAACCGACAGGTCTAACTCGAGAGTTAAAAACTGATAGAGACTCGACAACATAGCTGTTGTTTGATCTACACATAATATAATACACCGAAGGGAAAAACGGGAGCCCCATTTCAAATTTCCTACAACGAGAGTGAAAGTAGGAAGGACATTTTGGTCTTCACAATTACTTTTTTTTATTCATTAAAAAGACACGTACTGGGATTCGAACCATGTCCATTTTAAAGAAAAGCAAGGAACATAACCAATCACACTAAGTACATTTGTTGCATCCTTTTAAATAAAAAACATATAATAGCAGGGAGGAAAAACCCCTTCCCCCATTTCAAATTCCCTGCTCCATGAGCGTTTGTAGGAAGGGTAGAATAGGTATTGTTAATTTTTTTCTCTTTCCTCTGTGGAACGGGCCAACTTACCGTACACATGCGGATTTAAACGGGTTCAGGAGTGTCAATTTTTTTCTTTAACCCCTTGTATTTCTCCGTGGTGATAAAATATATATGAAAAGGCAAAAACAATACTTCTTTTTATGCTAAAAATAAAAAAAATTTAACAATAAACTAATGCATGGTATCTAAAGGGCTAACCGCTAACCATAAAATAAAAGAGTTGAATGAGCCTGACCTACACCGGATTTGGCCATCAAGTAAAACAAATGAACATCATTGGTTTGACATTCTAAAACAAGCTATTTTAGCATAATATATATTATTATATTATTTTATATTTTAGTGGCTAAAATATAATGTAGTTTAAAGTTATTCAATGGTTCAATCTCGACCAACCCAATTAGTCCAATTTTTATCATTTCAAATATATATTATATAATTATTTGATATCATAATGATAAAATTATAGTGTATTTTATAGGGAATCGTTTGGTATTTGTTAGTAAAAAAACTAAACAGAAAGATCTATTTGGTTATTTTAAACATTAAAACGATCCTAAACATTTTCAGTTTCTTTTGAATTTCTATGGTTTTATTCCCGAATAAGTGATGTGCAAATGGCGAATTGCAGTCATCTATTTTCTTTCACTATTTTTTATTTTCAAATAGAAAGTTTAAAAGTAACGAATAATTAGAATTTTGCATGGGTCAGTCAAACAGGCTGAATTTTAAGTTTTGGCCCGTTTTGATCAAGTCTAATTTATAATCACATGGTTCCCTGATACCCGATAAAAATCTCAATCCAAACCAGTTTGGCAGGTGAGTCCGTGTTTACCACCATTCTCTAGGAATACGACAACGGCGGTTCCTATCCCAAATCGTGTTGTTCGTTCTTGATTTCCTTAGATTTTATCATGGCCTGACAAAAACCAGAAAGCACAATGACGACAAGATGAAAGTTTTATAAATCAAATTAATGGTGTTCTCTTTCTGATCTCATTTAATTATATAATGAAGTTGAAGTTTTTCGATGCTATTCAATTTCATTGGTATGTTTTTAATGGTCTAACTTCATGGTTGTACCAACTTTTGATGTACTGTTTATGTTCCAATATATTCACTTTTGTATGATTATTAGGGATATGCTAGGCGGTACTCACCATTAGACCAATTTAGCTTAATGGTTGAATCTACAGGTTATCCCAATAATTCAATATTCGGCTCAGCTCCTCCGACCAACGGGTCGGGTTACAAGCTAGTTTCTTATGAAGGAAACGTTGGAGCTCTTCTTGTCTAAGGCCTTGATTTCACACAGCTTCCCTTTTCTGATTTCTTTCCCTTTCTAAGCGATCCCTAATTTGTACCACAATCACATATTTACTTCAAATTTCAATACAATCAATTTTAAGATATATAAAACAAAACCCGGATTACTGTTCACTTAGAGGCAGGCACTAATGAGAATCATTTAAGTCTATTTTATTTGAACTTATGATTATCGATTTATATCATTGTGTCAGTTTGGCAAGTAGTGTGGTACTAAAGAAAAAGCAAAGTAAAAGAGGCAAGAAAGTGTGATACTATCAAGGTTGTCAAATGGGTTTGGCAAGTAGTATGGTTCAACTAGTGGTACAACCAATTTGTGTAAATTCATGTATGTTTTATAAAATAAAAATGAGAATCAGTTACGACTATTTTATTTGGCCTATGATTTTTTTTTATGAATCAGTGGGTTTCATTCATCAAAAAGAGTTGCTAGCAACAAACCCTGCTAGCTAGGTATAGTACTCATTTCACAAAGACAGTGAATAAGCCTAAACACTCAAGAGCAGCAACACAGACAAATATAGCTAACCATCCCAGAATAAGTGAACTCTATGACTACCTAGGAAACATTCAATTTCAGATTGGATCACTCTCAACAATGTGTTATAATCCCTCACTTTAGCTGAGTACAAACGACGGCACCGCTCCATCCATATGTGACTCACCCATGCTTGCCAGATTATCCTCCCAGTTTCGGCAGCCTCAGAAGCACCTCCAAATTTGGTCAAAGTCAACACATCATCCCACCTCTGCAACGAAGAAACCTGCATAAATCTGGAAAACAGGGCATCTAAAAGCTGTCTCACAAACGAGCAGAGAGCAAAAATGTGATCTCTGTCCTCCACCCCAACTCCACACAAACCACAGGTCAAACTTCCACTATACCCCCAACGCTGAATCTTCACTTTTGTGTTGATGCTCCCTCTAATAACAAGCCAAGTGACAATTCTGTTCCTAGGAATGGCCTTCCCCTTCCAAACCAATTTCCACCATCCTACAGTCTGTTGAACAGGCCGCAGAAGTTGCCAAACCCGCTTGATAGAGAAAACATGCATAGGAGAGTTGTTCAGAAGGAGCAGACGTCCCCTAACCAAAATAAAAGATGCAATCTTACCCCATAGCTTTAGCATCTTGTGCCAATTCCAGGACCCTGAAGTGCATGAGTAGCTCCAAAGATCCCTACCTTTCAGTTTGTACTTGTTGATCCAGGCAACCCAAAGCGAACCTTCCTGCATAAGAATCAGTCATAGATGCCTAGTCACGCAAGCCTGATTCCAACTCCACAGATCCCTGAAACCCAGACCCCCTTCTTTTTTAGGATAGGTAACCTTCTGCCAAACTACATTTGCTCTGATCTTCAAACCTGTTCCAACTCCCCATATGAAGTTACTGCAAATCTTTTCTACTTCCTTAATGACAGACTTAGGCAAAAGGAAAACTGACATCCAGAACTGAGTAAGACTATAAAAAACCGTGCCAACAAGCTCAACTCTTCCAGCATAAGAAAGTGCCTTCTCTTGCCAACTTTTTACCTTCTTAACCATTCTATCAATGAGAGATTGACAAGAAGACAAACTAAGCTTCCCTGATATCAGGGGAACCCCTAGATAACGAACAGGAAACTCACCAAGCTTATAGCCATATCTAGCAGCCCTGATTTGCCTCACTGCCCTTTCAATTCCCCCAAAGAAGACCTCACATTTGCTAGGATTAGATTTAAGCCCAGAAACCATCTTAAACTGATCCAGAACTCGTTGCAATTCTTGAATTCCAAAGTTTGACCCATCCGAGAAGACCAAAAGATCATCAACAAAGCATAGATGTGTAAGCTTAATACCTTTGCACATAAGATGATATGGGAAAAGACCACTAGCAGCTGATTGATCAATTAAGCATGTAAAAACCTCCATTGCAATGGAAAACAGATAAGGGGACAGAGGGTCTCCTTGTCGAAATCCTTTCCTAGCTGGGAAGTAGTCAACAAGCCCCCCATTGAAACAAACACTTAACATAGGGGATCCAACACACATACTGATCCATTTCACAAATCTTTCAGTAAATTTCATACATCTTAACAATTGAAAAATGAACTCCCAGTCAACAGAGTCAAATGCCTTCATAAGATCAATTTTAGTGGCACATCTCGCAGAAATACTCTGATGATAGTATTTATGAACCAACTAATGAGCCAAAATAATGTTTTCACCAATAAGCTTTCCTTTAACAAAAGCAGTTGATTTTTACTAATCAGAGAAGGGAGAAGAGGGCTAAGCCTATTAGCAATGAGCTTAGATATGCACTTATACAGTATATTGCAGCAGGAAATAGGCTGAAAGTTCTTCATCTCATCAGGGCTTGGGACTTTAGGAACAAGGGAAAGGATGGTGGCATTCACTAGTCTAGGGATTCTATCCTGTTCAAAATAGTATTTAATAGCTAAGGTTACCTCAGGACCAATAAGAGGCCAGGCATACTGAAAGAAAGCCGCAGAGAAACCATCAGGTCATGGACTCTTGTCCCCATCCATAGCAAATAAAACATCCTTGATCTGGTCATCAGAAAAAGGATCACACATCCCCTCAGTCTGCTCATCACTAAGCTTGTTTTTTAGCAAATTATCAAAGTAACTGTCTGACTGTTTCATAACCTCAAGATCAACCACTCCCAAAAGAGACTCGTAAAATTTGACTGCAACTTGAGCCATCTCCTCAACATCATGAATTTGATCCCCTAACTCGTTTCTCAGCATTCTAATAGTGCTTTTCTTCTGCTTTGATCTGACTGGCCGATGAAAATAAGCTGAGTTCATATCACCTGTTTTAAGCCAACTCTCTCTTGATTTCTGTTTGTAAAAACACTCCTCGACATCCATTAAAACTTTTAGCTCCTTCCCCAGCTTCCTTTCAGCTTCAAAGTTAACAGTAGAATGGTCACTGAAAGCCAACTGCTAAATACTTTGCACCTCAGCTTCCTTATCCTTTACTCTTTCTCTGATATCATAGTACTCTTCTCTATTCAACTTCCTTAACAAGTTCTTCAGGTACTTCAGTTTTTGGCAAACTCTTATCAAAGGATGCTGACTAGTTACTTTACTTCTCCAAGCCTCTTCCAACAATGAATCAAAGGATGACGAATCCAAAACTTGAAGACCTTGAACGACTTTGGGAGAGACTTTAAAGAGGCTGATGTATCCACAAACATAGGGCAGTGATCAGAAACACCTGGAGTTTGGAAATGAACTTTACTCTTCTTAATTTTATCCATCCAATGAAAATTAATCAGGACACGATCAAGACGCTTAGCAATAGGGTTAGTTGTCTGCTTGTTTAACCAAGTGAACCAGGGACCAGTAGCCTGATGTTCTTCCAATTCATAGTCAATTATCAAATCATTAAAGAATGTCATTGCAGCATCTACTCTGGGAGAATTTGAAACCTCGGCAGGGATTCTGATATCATTGAAATCTCCAAGAACAATCCAAGGGGCAGAAAAGACTTTGATCCTCCTTATGTCATTATATAGAATTTTCCTACTACCCTCTTCATTTGACGCATAAACAACAGTGCCAAAGAAAGGCTGTAGCCCCCCAACCATAAACTGAATGAATTGTTCTCAAGAATGAAGAACAGTGAGCTGCACGTCCTTCTTCCACAGCAACCAAATCTTCCCTAGACCATCCTGTTTATGCTTCACCTTATTCTTCCAATCTGGGAACCGCTTAGCTATCAACTCATCTGTCTCACTACTCTTGATTCTAGGCTCAAGTATGGCAACTATATCAATACTATATTTATTTACTTTGTTTAATAATGTTGTATACTTACTATTAGCCTTAAACCCTCTTGTGTTCCAGGTAAGAATTTTCATCTCTTCCCTCTATCTTTTCCCCCTTTCACTTTTCTAGGTTGAAGAGGAACCAACGGAGAGTCCACCCACACTTTTTTCCCTTTGTCAGGAGGTTTCATGTTCTCATTGCCCAGATCTTCTCCCTGAGATTGTTGAATCAACAAGCTCCCAGATGCTATTGAGTTGCTAAATTCAGCTAAATTCTCATTAGCAGGGGGGACTCCCACTCCCTAGTGGTGATCCTCGCACTATCTGAGCAAAACTCAATGGAGTAGTCCCAGTAGAATTAGGAGCCAAATTTTGGGGAACACTTGAGGATAGAACCTCCTCCACACCAGCTTCCATCACATCGGGAGCTACATTACCCGTTTCTTCCCCTGACACAGCAGCAACATCCTGAACTTTCCGCTGCATCTGAGGCTCTTTATCACAGGTATGACCAAAAATACAGCACTTAGGGCAAACCGTAGGAAGCTGCAGATACTCAATTCCAATCTCAAAATCCGGATCATTATCTGGATACAACCGGATTCGAGTGGGAAACTCGCTATCAGCTGCTAGCTCAATACAGACTTTTGAAAACCCTAACTGAGCCCTGAATCGAGTCTTTTGATCAGTCCAAAGCGGCGGCCCAATTGTACTAGCAAACCATTCAATCACATCCTGCCCCAAATACTCTAGAGGCAGCCCCCAAATCTTAACCCAAATCGGCAGGGTTTCCACTTTCGCAACAAGAGGTTGAATACACGCTTCTCATTTACCAAAGAAGACCGGATTCCCCATGAAGTGCCATGGCCCCAAATTGAAAACCCAGTCACAAGATGTTATCGACGGAAATTGAAAAACTAGAAGTTTAGGACCAAACCGTGCAATGTCTTCCCCAAAGGCAGTTTGCCTAGGACTGGAGCTCCGCTACCTTTGGACACTTCCCGACAACTGTCCAATTAGAGACAGTTTCCATCGCTCAGCGCCCTTCTCCTTTACCGCCTGAGGGATCCGAAACCCATCCTTGACTCTCTCAGGAGGATGATATACAAGTCTATTCTCCGGCGCCACCGAGAATAGTTGAGCCCAGGAAGAAGAAGAACCCTCGCCAGCCGGCGCTGTGGCCGACGGCGAAGCTACCAACTCGAAAATAGGGTTTCAATTCAGAGGACGAAAAGAGAGAGAGAACGTTTTAAAAAAAGGAGAAAAATGAGAAGAAAAAAACAAAGTAGAAGAGATAAGAATGGGTAATACTATCAAGTATCAAGGTTGTCAAATCAATTTATATCATTGTGTCGGTTTGGAAAGTAGTATAGTTCGATTAGTGGCACAACCGATTTGTGTCAGTTCATGTCTGTTTAATAAAATATATAAATCAGAATAAGTTAGGTCTATTTTATTTGGCATATGATTATCGATGAATACTTTGGGTTGAAGAAAAAAAAACAAAGTAAAAGAGGTAAGAATGCGTGACACTATCAAGGTTGTCAAATCGATTTATATCATTGTGTCGGTGTGACAAGTAGTATTGTTCGATAGGTGGTACAATCGATTTATGTTGGTTCATATCGGTTTAATAAAATATATAAAAATATGAAAAACCACTAACATCAAACAAATTTAAACATATATAAAATATATTTGAAGACAATTTTCATACCATTTATATTCATATTTAATTAAAATACAATATTTAAAACAAAATAACAAATATTCATATTTAAATACGATATTTAACGTCAAAATCCAAACTCATATACTTGGATTCAACAAATAATCTCAATATTTAACTTTTAAGTTCATGAAGTAAAACAAAAATCCATTTTTTATAAATTAAATTAACTAAAATGATGTCATTTTGTTTATAGTCCAAAACTCAATCATGTCGGTCATACTTGTAATATTCATTTATGTTTTATGACCAACACAGTTTGAACCAGGTTCAACTAGCCAGTATTCCATCAACATGAAAATCATGGATACTATCGAGCAAAGAATAAACAAAAGGAAATTTTATTTAGTTATTATTATAATTTCAGAGATTAATTGTTTAAAGGAATTTGTCAGTTATTTCACTTTCTTTTTGTTAACGGGAAATTAGTCTATTGCAGGTTTTCTATTATGTAACAGGCCAGTGGCAAATGGCAATGGGCGGCACTTTTCTAGTTATTATTCTTGTATTAATCTATCTATATCTATCTATGTCTATCTATCTATATCTAATATTATAGCAATTCAAAAGTAGTTTGTTGCCACATAAGCATTTGGAGAAATTACAAGGTGCCATGTTGGACGCTTATTTTACAAACAAAAAAGTTAGTTAATGATAAATTAATATAGACCTATCTATCTTTTTTTAATATTTTCTTTTTATTTCAATGATAATTTATGTAGCTATCTCTATCTTCTTTAAATGTTTTCTTTTTTTATTCAATAATTGTATTTTTCAATATATATGTGTAGCAGTGGTATAATTATGTTTGGAGAGTGACATATATTGTAATGCTTCAAAAAATATATATGATTAAATTTGATCAATTAATTTTTCTTTTTCTTTTTACTAGAACTTAATATATGTTATATTTCGATAAAAAAAATAAATTAAACACACATATAAGTAATAAAAAAATTCTAAAAACAAAATATAATGAAGGAAGTTTAGATAATCAACATTTAATAATCAATTGAATTTGAAAAACCAACTATATAATTTTATGTTTTGGTTATCAAACACTATCTTTTTCTAATGTTTGTATCTATCAACGAAAACAAGTATTAAATAGCAAAACGCTTCAAAAGTTGTTTTTTTCATTTTGAAAGAAACTTGACGAAGCCATAATATAGTACCTGATTTTACAAATGAAGACGATAAAGAAAGACAACTTTTCTTCTCTCTTATAATGCATGCTTCCATACCTTATTTTCTCTTACATTTGTTCATACTTCCTTTTATTTTTCTTAACAGTTTACATATTTCGGTCAAACAAAGGTGTTAATTACCCTTAAAAATACATTAAACTCTTTATATTTATATATGTATATTATGACATACCTTGAGTAAGAAAATGATATCTAGACCTTGAATTGACTGGAGTTGCATATGGTATTATTCTCAAACCCGTAAAGATTAAAAATCTAGGTCTTAAATTAATAAATCTCATACCTAAGATCAATTTAGTTATAAACAAAAATCAATGGTCATGATTCGTTAAAATCTATGCAACAAATTACATGCACAATCTTAGGGGTTAAGCTCTATGATTTAGATAAGTAAGACCTAGGGTTCAATCATCAAGGGTTAGGGTATAGTATCATGCCCACAAATCCGGTTAATTTGTGGTCCAAATAGCGTTTTCTTACTTAGAGTATAAGATCATGCTTAGATATTGACAACAGATGTGGCATTGCACCAACAAAATGAAGATATTAGTATAATTAGTGGAATTTTTATCTCAAAACAAACACCAAAGATAAATATATTTTAGCATATGTATATTTGATAAGTTAGAAAATTATACAACAATGGACCATGTTAAGTTTAGAACCCTCGACAGTATGTGAGTATCTTGGACTGAGATTCTAAACCAACATCTAAACAACGACCATGAGTTGAGCGTGAGTCTATATTAAACTTCAAGAATTAACAATTGGTACATATTGTATAAGATATTAAATTGAGTGTCTTGATAGACAAATATGATCTTACACTAAGACATTCAACTTTCAATTGGGATGACCAAATTTATGTAATATTGAAGTACCTTTATAAAAAAATTCTAACTAAGTTGTCGTCATCTGAGCAACATCATTGGTTGAGAGTTCGTCCAAACTCGAGATTCATCGAATGACATATATTGTATAAGACAAAAAAAATTGAGTATCATTATTGACAAATCTTGACATAAGATTCTATATGGGAGGTGATATATCTTTGTGACATAATTTATGATCAGTGAATCGAAACATCATAAGTGAATGTGCTAAGTATTGAGAATTTTTAATTTATAGACGCACTGCATACTCACCAATGAATGCAAATGTAAAAAATTTAGAAGATCCAAAATAGTTTAAACATATAGATAAATTGACTAATGTAAATGGTAAAATTAAACTCACCGGCCAACAGGCCGGGTAAAAAGCTAGTATATATAAAGCAGAATCACTAAACTCGTAAGCTAATTGGGCGGTTGTACATTTTACATTTTGGTATCCCAAATTTAATTAAATTACAACTTAGTCACTATAATGTACATTTTACATTTCGATACCCCAAATTTATTTTTAATGTAAAATCATTGAACAATTATGTTTTAGTATCTTAATTTTATGCGATTTTCGTACCTAAAATTTTTGTAAATTTACATATCGATTCAGTGTTTAGATTTCACTTGAATCCATGAATTTAATTCACCAATTCTTTTGAATCAATCCATGAATCCAATCCAGCATAACAAAAAATATATGTTTAGTTTGTACCTTACAAGATGTTGAATCACTCAACTATAGGAGAAGATTCGACCATTTTATATTTGCTCATTACGTGAAAACATTAAATAATTGATAAAAGAGAGACGACTCTAAAATATTGCAAGAGCAATTTTGTAAACTTATTTAGTACATTTACGGGATACTAAACAAACTTCTACTAACTACATGCAATAAAATAGGCGACATCTACATTAGCAAGCGTCAATAAATTGCTACGGTAGAAAATGGTTTGCTGTTGTATTGACGACCAACTAAAAGAATTGGTCAAAACCTTTCCATCATCTACTTCCTCTTCGTTTCATTTTTTACTCGCCTTCCATAACTCCTTCTTTATTTCTTTCTTGGCCTTCTCCATCTAACCCTAATTAGTATACAATTTTTATGTATTCTAATCGCAAGTATGAACAGGTCCATACACAACTTACCAACAGTCTAGAAAATTAATAATTGAACCATGAACCACTAACTCTTTCAGCTCAATGTCGAGTCCAATTAAAATATATATATATGGTGGCTACTTCGGTGCACTCACTTTTTTGGGTGCATTCAGTGCACCCACCTCTAAAAGTGGTCATAATACATCAAATTTTGAAATTTAATGGGTAGCATTAGTCTCATATGATGATATAACACAGAATCACAACTAATCAACCCATTACCCTAACCTATATGTAACTCCCCATATATATATATAGTTATTACTTATTAGAAAGTCATCATTTACCACAATGAGATTTGAAGGCGTGAAATTTTAAGCGAGTTCCAATTTGTATTCCCTTTGCTTCTCTCTAAAGTTTTTCTTTTTCACCCGGGCTAGAATTTTCAACAATTATACATGGAGTGTTTGGCTAGGTATCTACACATATCAAATAATAGTTTCCATTTTTCTATAAAAAGGTAAATAATTATCATCTTAAATACGTCACCATAAAAGAATTAAGCCTCAACTATACAAATTACAGTTTGGTACCAAAACTTAATAGATCTTTAGATTTATAACCTAAATTTATCTTTTTGGCACATAAGTCCTCAAAATATTGATGGAACATCACATTTTAGTACCTAAATTTTTTGTGTATGACATTTTGGTACCTAAACTTTTGAAGTTTTACAAATAGATCAAATTTTTGTATGTGTAATTAAAACACCCTCGAATAAATGGGTATCCATACCCAACTCATACACATTAAGATTATGGAAGTAAATATCCATACCCTACCCAAACCCATATACAAACTTTCAAACTCATTATACGTCACTCATATCCTACCCATAATCAATGAGTCTACTTGGGTTTAGATAAATATAATTTACTAGCCAAAATTTTCAAAAAAAAATTAAATTGAATGTTGACCATCATATATCTCTTCTCAGCCAATATCATATTGTCAAGTCAACATAACTAACAAAACTGTTAATAAAAAATTAACTTTAGACTAATAATACAAATAAAACACCATAATGGGTCACATAATACATGTCCATAGACCATCTCCACCCGCGACAAGGCTCGGTATTGCCAGTTTGCCACCTAGCTCTTATATATAAAATAAAATACGGTTTACTGTTCACTAAGAACAATTTGTTGTGATCAGTTGCTCACTTGCACAAAATATTGGGTCTGCTTTGGGCATTTTCTAAGTGAACATTTGGGCTTAATATTGGGTTTGTCAACCATCACTTTAAGAAATTTGGTAATCATTTTAAAGCATGGTTTAAGAAATCTTATCATCCCATTCGGTTCTACTAAAAACATTTGATACCGTCCTCAAAATGGTAGGTGGTTTTATCGGTACAAAATGATTGAATCACGGTTCAACCACAGTTTTAGCACAAAATACTTTACCAATTTTTTATGTATAACATCCGGTATGGTTTCACAACCATTACTTTAAAAATAAGGGGAAAATAATAGATAACTTAATTTAGTGTATTTCTTGAACATTGAACAACTTTTTAAATAAATCTTAACATATAATATATTCCTAAAATTCCTATTTTTCTTTTTTTTTTCTTTTCAAAGAAACTACGTCAATCGGACTGATCAGTTGGTGCAGGTTAGACCGGTCGGCTGGGCTAGGTATGACCGAAACCGATGAAGAAAACGATATCCCGCAAGCTATTTTAACTGTTAGCCGGTAGCCGGTCAAAATCGAAAAATAAATGACCGGCCACTTTTTCTGGTTTCTTACTCGACAACAAAATGCTGTCGATTTGGAATGGAATGATTGCCTGAGATGATGCAAGAGTTTTAATGGGTTATATGTACTAAAATGTAAAATTACAAAATGATACATGTAAGCAAGGTAAATTTTATTTCATTTATTAAAATTTTAAATTACTCCCTTATTTGTATATATATTTAGAGAATGTACAAAACAGTCAAACAAGTTAAACCTTGATCATACTATTAATCCTCAAATCACTTCTTATAATATATAAACCAAAAACAACTTGACTATTCACTAACTACATGCTGAACCTTGATATATCACTTGTTATTATTATTATTTATTATATATAAACCTAAAGTCCTGTTACTGTTGTTGCCTAACATATGCCATCCATTGGCTCTTTAATTGGGAAAATGGTTCTTCATTAGGCTATATAGGTCATGGGTTTTTGGATTGTGGGTTCAGTTTTCATTCAGATTATTTGCACTAACCATTTGTATATAAATGTGCCATTTTTATACGTTATTTCATAATTGTCTTCATATTTGTTTGCCCAAAAAAAAAAAACAATTGTCTCTAGATTTGAACCATTTAAATTAGCTTTTTATTTTTATTTCCATAAGTAGAGAGCAGGCACTGAAGTTAGATAACTTAAAATGAATATAAATATCATATTTACTAAAATATCATTTAATTGCTTAAAATATATGTATTAGTAAGTTGTATAGGTTTTTTATACGTATGAAATTTTGTATATCATTTTAACATTACAGTACTTTCAAAATTTTGACATTAATTATAAAATGTTAGAATCTATAATCTAGAGTGAATATAAATATAAAATTATTAAATTACCAATTAAATTCCCCAAAATTCGTGTATTAGACACGGTATAGGTTTTTAGTACGTGAAGTACTAAATCAATTATAAATGATACTGCTTTATATTATTGTAAAACTGGGACCGAGATTTTCAATCGGATATAATACGTAGATGAGGGTATTAAACTAATTTTTTATACCTGTATGCGAAAAACATGTGACATCCACTAATCCAGATGATCAGTACCAATAAAAGCACTACATTGGAAGAAAAAGTTAATTATTAACATTGCTGATAAAGCAAAAAAGGTATAAAAAAGCTTCATCCTTTTGAAAATTCTTATATTTTTAAATTTAAAAAGTGTTGGTCCCAAATTATATTTTATTATAATTTTGTTACGAAATTAAATATTAACAATCAACAGTAAATTATGGATGGATTGTGGCTAAAATTGTTAAAATGCAGAGATCGGATGCGTAGCTATTTGTCGGTTGGGGCTAATGGGGTATACTGGAAAGGAGATCTTATGAAAAAATTTCGAATAAAGAAAGTCTGGGAGGAGCTCAGGCGTAAGAGCAATATTGTCTCTTGGTACTCTCTGGTTTGGAAGGGATCTTGTATTCCCAGAAATCAGTTTCTGGTGTGGCTCATAGTCAATGATTACATTATGACAGGGGACAAAGCACAAGGGTGGGGAGCTACAGGAAATCACTGCTGTGTGTTTTGTAGTGCTTCCCTGGAAACAAGACCTCATATGTTTGCAGAGTGTCATGTTTACAAGCAGCTTATTACAACTCTGTTTGCAAAGTATACAACTCGATCCCCCTGGGGACCAGTGGCTGTCTGAACTTCAGTGGGCTTCCCTACACTTTCGAAAGAAGAATGATGTTGCTCAGGTGGGTAAAGTAATCTGGCATGGTCTGATTGCTGCTATCTGGAGGGAGAGATGCAGGATAAAGTTTGGAGGAAAGGTGTTTGACATGGAGGAGCTGATTCATTCGATAAAGGGGGACTTACGGCTGTTTCTGGATCATGCACTTCTTGATCAATTTTTCTAGTCTCTTTGGCAGTATGTTTGCTTGATTGATTGTTATTATTGTGAATACCTTGTTCATAGGTTCTTGGCTCAGCTGGCAGAGCTTGTTGCCCAGCAAAGTTGTTTGCCCATTTTTTGATGAAATGAAAAGCCCAAACCATTCATAAAAAAAAATTATGGATGGAAAAACAAACCTATCACCAAGGTATTCAGCTGAATTTGAATGAGTTTGGCCGGGGAAACCAACCAAATATGTACTACAAGTTTACAACTATGGGCAACGGTCACTCACTTCAACACTTCAGCCATCAAGTATTATAATTATCTCCTAAACCCAAAATCTTGCCCTTTTCCTCACTTTTTGTAAATAAATTAACAAAATTCAAAAGTGACATTGACAATTTAAGAAAAAATATGCATTACGAACCGCATACAGGTGAGTTTAGGCATGTTATGTTTCATTTCCGCAATCTTTTACTTATGAACATGCATGGTTTTGATTGTAAAACCGTAAGTTATAGGAAAATCGACCTCATCCAAACTAATCACAATTAATACGGTAAATATAGCAGAGGAGAATTAATACACACCCTTACTACTCGCGAATAGAGCCATCGGGGCTAAAGTTATAGACTCGAATCTTATTCGCAGCAAAACGCGACATCAAATCTAGTTATAATATATAAACCAAAAACTTGTTTACTGTTTACTAACTTCTAGCTGAACCTTAATCACTTGGGCTTGAAATATGGGCTTTCAAAACATGGGTTTTAATTATTCTACCACTTGGACTTTCGTTTAGGGGAAAAGAGAATAAAAGTGGGCATGTTCATGTATAAGATGGCAACGAAACCCAAACCCACGGGTGCCCAACCCGGTTAACACGGTTAAAACCCATATTGACGGTTTTTGGGCCGGGTTCGGGTTTAAACCCGTTCACTATTCATCGGGTTGGGTTTGGGTTTATGTATACCCGCTCGCCCACACCCATATAATTAATTTTCCCAGTATATTTAATACTCTAAACAACTAATCTTCTTTATGTTTGTGGAGACATGTCTAATTTTTTCTTTCTAATTGTGTAAAATGAAGTTAATATTATCGAGTGGAGAGTGAAGAAGGTTTAATTGACAAGGAGGAAGAAGCTTTCAATTAATCATGTTGTTTATGGATAATTTGTGATTGCTTCAATTTTCTAAAGTTGTCTAGATTGGTGTTGAACCATTTGTATGGTTAATTTGTGATGCTTGAATTTTCTACAATGGTGTTTTATATATGGATAATTTGTATTGAGATATTAATATTTGACTTTTATTTTGATAAGAACTTGTTATTGTAAATTTTTTACGACAAAACCCCATGGATACCCATGAACCCGCGGATACCCAGCGAGTGGGGTTGGGTTTGTGTTTTACAAACCTAGTGGGTTTTACCCCAGGTTATTACTCATATGTTATTTTGATGTAATGTTATATGTTATTACTCATATGTTATTTTACAAACCTAGTGGATTTCACACGAACCTGGATCAAACTACGACCTGTTATTTTAATGTAATGTTATATGTTATTACTCATATGTTAGAAGATATTTGATATCATTTATAAAGGTATGAACACTATATATATTGACTTTTTTCATATACCAGGGCTAAATCGAGCTAAACCGATCGAACCATTAACGTTCAACCCACGTGGTTATGTCACGGTTCTTAATTATCTATTACATTAATTCTTATAATAATAAAAAATCTTGGTTATGTCACGGTTCTTAATTATCTATTACTTTAGTTATGATACTAATAAAAAAAATCTTGGTTATGTTACGGTTCTTAATTATCTATTACTTTAATTTCGATAGTAATAAAAAATCTATTCACTTTTAATTTTTTCCCACTTTTGAGAATTGAGAATCTAAATGGCTCCAAGCATCAATACAATCCGCAGTATATAGTGCAGTCACTTTCTAATCTAAATATAAACATCAAACTCTCCCGCAAATGAGCCCATATATCTAGTGTTTGTTTCATATATTTTATGAAGCAAGAGGGTGTGGAATATAAAAGTGAATACATATAACTAGCTTTTGGCCCGCCCATTGGGCGGGTCAATTTGTTGGTTGGGCTTAATATCACACCAAATGAAATAATGTTAGCTTCGTATGAATCTTAAATATTTTTTTTATTATGCGTGTATATATTTGAATACATTGGTATAATGATTCATTCCATGAATGGAAAGACTATGAACTTTCATAAATTAGGATTTAAATTTGGAGGAAGACTTTTAACTATTTAGAAGTAACCAAATTAGGTTAGTAGTTAACACATGTCCAATGTGTAGTTGTTTCATTTATGGTTCGAGTACTTTGTAGTGCATAGCATCGTTTTTTGTGCATGAACCAGTACTTGATTTACAAAATAAAAATTTTGCATCCGTTTAGAGGTATAATTAGGATTTCGCCTAAAGTGAATCCAAATAGAAAAAAATACCAACTGTACAATATGTTTGTTCACTTCTATGTTCATTCATATTATGAATTTATATTCGACAAAAGTTTGGTAATTCAAAGTACATTGGTAGTTGAACCTATCAAGAATATTGCTCATTAAGTTACAAATATTAATTCATGATTTAATTAGTCGTTCACTTTCAAATTATGTCCTCGATCAAAAATCATTTAATATCAATAACTCGAGTGATTGGAAGATGTTCAAGTAAGATCTTATATCGTTTATTAACACATGTTTAACAAATGGGCTTGAAGTTTGCACAAATATGAGCACATGTGCTTCTCCATCATCCAGCGTCAATTACACATGTCCTAATAATCATTTCAATTAACTATTATACTTAATTTAATCATTTTCCTCATAAGGACCCACCCGATTGAACTATCCCTCCGCCGCTAGTTGAAATATATGTTTTATTTTTATTTTATCGAAAATTAGCTATTATTTGATGAAAAGTTTATTGTTGATATTGAATAAATATATTTTCTTTTGAGTAGATAATATGCACAATTATGATTTGTACGTAACTTGTTCAAATGGTTTTTAATACATCAATAAATGAATTGTAACAATCATACTTTTTTTTTTTGCATAAAAAGGAGGCCGGAGCCAAGAAAAAGTACAACGTTACAGGGAGAGGGAGTCAAGAAGAAGAAGAGGAGCTTGCAACAATCCGTCGCTCAAAGGTAATACACCTAGCATCATCCTGAAGAATCGAGATAACACCTTGCGGTGGAACAGTCAACTTATGCACCCCGTAGGGATAGACAAGACTGTGCTTCGAGAGCCAGTCCGCGACTCTATTCCCTTCGCGGTAAGTATGAGTTATACTGACCAACCAATCTTGACTAATTCTCCTGCGGATGAGGTTCAACAGAGTAGCATAAGGGTGAATGGGGTCATGACGGTCCTGGATAAGCTAAACGGCCAGCTGAGAATCCAAAGCAAGCTTGACCACGCGGTGTCCGAGCTTCCAAGCCAAGTCCAATCCGTGAAAAATGGCCCATAGCTCCGCCAAAGGTGCTGTAGCTGATCCGATCTTCACGACAAAACCCCCTAGCCAATTACCCAGCGAATCACGAATGACACCTCCAGCTCCCGCTAAACCCGGTTTACCATTTGAAGCACCATCCGTGTACACTAAGACCCACCCTTCAGAAGGTGGAACCCAACCGATGTTCGCCACCACTCTCTCCGCTCGCTGCTTTTTGTGGCTAACAAACAAATCCGGGGCGTGCCAAGAATCTGTCCACAGCTTACTCTTAGCCACGATCGAGTGAGTGAGAGACGGAGCGGTGAGAGCTGCCCCAAAGCCTTTAAACGCAGCTGTGGTGCGGTTCTTCCACAGAAGCCATATATCAATGCTGAAGAAGCCTGGCCAGTTAATCCCAGCGTCACTAGAGGTCGTGCACGCGAGATTATTACGGAACCAAAGATCGTGACTGGCGCCGAAAAAATCGTGTTGTTGCTGTTGCAGGACGTGACGAGACCAAAAGAAGGCGGCTGGGGCACAGTCACGGAGAACGTGCAACGTCGTCTCCGGGGAGCTAGGACAACGCAAGCAGCAAGGGGAGGCAGCCACCTTCCGCTGGTGATGCACCACGTTGGTGGCGATCTTCCCCTGAAAAGACAACCAAACGAAGCTTCTCACTCTCTCAGGAACCGGCAGCTGCCAAATTTTTCTCCAAATCCCATCACTCGACTGCTGAACCTGCTTGGTAAGGAGCTCGTAGGCTGATTTGGTGGAGAAGCGACCGTCCGATGACTCGGACCGGAGAAGAGAGTCTTCTTCTGATGACAGGACATCGACTGTCGTGCTCATAATTTTGTTCTTGATGTCCATAGGAAGGAGCCCGCTGAACAGCTCCGTTCGCCAGCTACCGTCCTCCCGGATAAAATCGGCCGCCACAGCCTCCTCCAAATCTTCCGGGATAGCTCCGATCGCCTTCTCCTTAAGAGGACCCTGCAAAATCCAAGAATCCACCCAGAATTTAGTTCGTTTCCCATTTTTAATGTTCCACGCACAACCTTTCTTAAGAAGGTCGGCAGCCTTAGTTAAGCTACGCCAGGTGAAGGAACTTCCCTTTATATTCTGGAGGACGTCGAGATTCTGACGCTGACCCCCGTACTTAGTGAGGAGTAGTTGTTGCCAAATGTTCTCTTTGTCTTGGAGGAGACACCAACCGCCTTTTGCAAGCATAGCAATATTTGCTTGACGGGTTGGTCTGATGCCCACTCCCCCCCCCCCTGATATTTAGGCGTCGTCAGCCTTTCCCAAGCAATCAGGTGGAAACTACGGTGGTTCTCTTCATCCCCCCAGATAAATTCCCTGCTGATTTTATCAATGCTCCTGCAAACGCCACTTGGGATCAGCTTAGTATGCATAGTATAAACAGGCAAAGAGGCGGTAACCGATCTAGCTATATGGTAAGCCGAGCTGCGAAAGAGAGTCTCTTAGCCTTCCAGAGAGCCATCTTCTTTTGAATTCGGAGAATGAGAGATTGGTATCTTCCTTTCGTGACCCTTTCTTGAATCGCCTGAATCCCGAGGTATCTCTCTAGCCCGACTTTCAAAGGAATCCCTGCACACGCGCTGAGATATTCCGCCTTGTGCCGACCCACATCGGAGAAACGTAGAGAATGGACTTGCTGTAGTTGGCTCGTTGTCCTGAGCTGTAACAGAAGTCTGCTAGGCACTGCTTCACAGTTCGGATTTGACACTTCCCTGCCTCTGCAAAAAGCAGCAAATCATATGCAAAAAAGAGGTGAGTAAGAGGTGGACCGGAGTTGGTAAGCCTGATGGCTTTCCATTTTCCGTTATTCACCGCCTCATCAATCTTATGAGATAACCGCTTCATACATAAAACAAAGAGGTAGGGAGAAAGAGGGTCTTCCTGTCGGACTCCACGAGTCAGGATGATCGGTTGAGATAGCTCCCCGTTCCACCTGATCCTCATCGAGTTGTGTTCAACGCAGTACATGATGCAGTTGATCCAACTACTTGGTAATCCGACTTCCTTAAGAGTGTCTCGAAGAAAATCCCAACGCAACATATCGTAGGCTTTCTCCAGATCGATCTTAAAGATCATTCCCCCTTTCTTCCCTCTATTCTTTCTAAAAGAATGCAAAACCTCCTGGACCACAATAATGTTGTCGGACGTTTGCCTGCCGGGGATAAAGCTGCTTTGCCTTGGGGATACCAACTTCCTCATGAGGGGTTTAAGCCTAGAAGTCATGGCCTTCGTAATGCTCTTGAGACAGACATTATTGAGCGAAATAGGCCGTAAATGGGTAACCCTCTCAGGTTTTTCAACCTTCGGGATAAGAACTAGGGTCGAGTCCGTCACACCCTCAGGTAACACCCCAGTCATGAAGAAAGAGATAGCCATGTCGGTGAGAGACCTGCCCACCACCTGCCAGAATTGCTGATAAAAGGCCGCATGATACCCGTCTGGTCCAGGAGCTTGAAATGGATTCATATCAAACACCACTCTGTGAATATCCATGGTAGTGAAAGGGCTGAAAAGCGCTGCTGCCTCCGCTTGACTTAGTCGCGGGAAAGACTTCCTCGGCAACCTGTCCTCATGGGTAGAATCATCCTGCATGAAGATGTTAGAAATAAAGTCGAATACCAACATAGCAAGAGAGGAAGGATCATCTACCCAGGCATCATTATTATCCAGCAGTGCTTCAATTCTATTAGCCCGTCTCCTGATATTGACCTGCTGGTGAAAATAAGCTGTGTTCCTTTCCCCGTACTTAACCCACTTATCTCTCGACCGTTGATACCAGATAAACTCTTCTTGCTCGAGGATCTTATCTAATTCACATTCCAGCTTAGAGTGGAGCTTGGCCAGACCGGAGAAAAAGTGATGGCTAGCCTTGACTCCACTCCCTTCAGCTGAGCTAATAACCTCCGCTTTTTCTGCCTCACATCCCCAAAAACAGCACCATTCCACTCATCAAGCTTACCCGCAAGAGTGTGTAAGGCCTCCTGGAGAGTGGCATCCTTATCCCAGGAGTCGGCAATCACATTCTTCAAACTCTTGCTCGTAAGCCAGGCGGCTTCAAATATGAAAGTCCGAGCCATCTGCTGCTGCTAAGGCTGTAAATCCACCGTGGTAAGAATTGGGTTGTGATCCGACTGATGGCGAGGAAGGTGAAGCACCGTTGAGTTAGGAAAGACCGAGTTCCACCGGGTGTTGCAGAGACTCCTGTCCAGACGGCTAGCACTAAAAGTGTGAGCTTGATCGCCTCGAGCCCAGGTGTACTTGGGGCCGGAGAAACCAAGATCGATCAGCTCTGCCAAGTTCATTCTTTCCACGAACAGCTGGCACCTCCTGAGAGTATTGCTAGTAGGGAGACCCGTCTTCTCATCCAAACTGCTAATGGCATTAAAATCTCCTGTCAATAGCCAAGGAACATCAATGAACTTACTCTGCTCAATGATCTTATCCCAGAGCTATCGTTGTTCATGCTGCCTAGGAGAAGCATAAATTGCCGTAAGCATCCAAGTAGGGTTATTGTTCCTGGAGACTTTGAGCGAAATATGCTGAAAATAGGCGGCGACTGGCTGCACGGTGAACTGACCCGCGTCCCAAAAGACCCACAGACCACCTCGTCGCCCCTCTACCTTGACCCGAATCGAGTTGGGGAATCCCAACTTATCACAGACTACGCTGTCCGAGTCGCCACTGATCTGAGGCTCCAGCAACACTACGAAGTCTGGTCGATGGCCTTGAACAGCCAATTTCAGCGCCCGGAAGAACTCCCAACTTCCTGCGCCACCAACATTCCAAGAGAAGATTTTTAAACTGGAATTCATAACCATAAAGATATAAAAAAGAAGAAAAACAGGGCAGTAGCAGGGGAGAGGTTCGAGAAAACATAAGAAAACCCCCGCTTCAAGTCGGAGGTAACGATCCGGCGTTTGGCCTAGCCCTGGCCTGCGGGTTCGCCATCGTATCCGCTTGTTCCGATCCCCCAGCCCTCCCCCCCCCCCCCTCATCGCCGGACGTTTAGCAGCCTCAGTCCAGGCATTGATTTCCTGGAGAGTCAACGACGCAATGCGAGCCTTGGATTTGGTTTTCTTCACCGGGGACCAAATTTGAAGGGGTTTCAGCTGGTTAAACTTGTTGGGCGACTTTTTGTTTTGCGTCTTCTTGTTCTTGCTCTGCTTTGTCCTTGACGCAACAGACGGAGACGAGCATTTCGCGGCGCCTCTTTCTCCTGCCGATTGGATGTTCTCCACGATCTGCATCACCGTCCCATTTTTCCCTGTTACTGTTCGAATGGCCGGTGGTTGAGGCATCAGAGGTCTGGGCTCTCCATAAGGTTCTGGCCCGGGCTCCTCATTCTGAACGTCCAGATCCGCCCTTTGCAGGCCCGGGGAGGTTCCCGAGTTGTGGCCTGACAAAGAGGGCCCTCCAGATGAAACAGGCTTCGGCCCGTTATCCCCCTTCTTAGTTAGATTAGGCCCGGCCCCAAGTAACCCTTTTCCTTTGTTAATCCCCTCGTTTCCCACTTTATTCTTCCCTTTTCTAGCTTCATCACTGTTTTTCTTACCATTATTTCCAATCTTTTCCTGAGAAGGGTTCTTCTGAGGTAAGTGGCCATTGGAGATGGACAGAGAAGGTAAGGACGTGTTTCCTTCCTTAATCGCTGGACCGCCCTTTCCATCTTTGGAGGCAAAAGTCGGGATTTGATTGCCCGGCCTGTTCTCCACTTTCCCTTTTCGCTGCACCTCCCTTGGATTACGCCGAGATTTTTTCGTCACCAGCATCCACGGTCCGAAGCTCGGGTTGGGGTCGTAGGTGGTGATTGGCGATGTCGGCGACACATCGACCGGCGACGTTTGGCTAAGAGGAACGACCGGCAAAATCTGTGGACAAGACTATGATGAATGACAGATCTTCCCACACTCGAAACAAACCTCCGGGAGATTCTCGTACTCCACCTTTTGCCATTCATCGTCAAGCCAAATCCGCGGTATCAGATGCTTCGACAGGTCGACTTCCACCGCTAGTCGAGAAAATTTCGCTCTCTCCTGAGTCAGTGTATGGTAATCCAGATTGATAGTTCTGCCTATTAGATTCCCTAAAGTGGTCAGCACCTCCTTGTGGTAGAAGTGGACTTTTAGCGCTGGGAGTTGTACCCAGACAATCATCATCCTAGGAAGAGGGTCGGATGCTTTAAACTTTGGGGACCATTGTTGAACCACCAAATAATGATCGAATATCACCCAAGGACCATCCGTCAATGCTCTGAGGTAATCCTGTTCATTATCCAGCTTGACCAGAAAGCAATCATGGTCGAGATCCTTAACCTCCATACTGCTCGTCGAACGCCACAAGTTCTTCAGACGATTGCAAAGAGTAACAAAACCTATCCGCAGACCCAGTAACCGGACCACCAGGGTTTTCTGCCATGGAGCACAGAGCTTTGCCTTGAACGCGGCCGAAACTTGCAGCGATGGTTCCCCATTGCGATCGCCCGTCACCAGATCATGCTCTCCCACCGGAGTCCACTGAATCGACAGACTCTATTTTATCGTCGCCGGCTTCAACCCTGTCACGGCCTTGGCGTAGGTGAAGCGTTGCTGGCTGGTAGCCACCGCCAAAGGTTGTTCTTGTTGGGATTCCGTCATCGGTTCCCATTCTCCCTGCTTCTGCACAGACAATAAAGAGAAGGAGTCAATAGCCATATCAGAGGAGGAGGTGGCCGTGGCCACGTTCATCATCAAAGAAGAAGATTCAGCTATCGTTAAAGGAGTGCAAGTGTCCGGCGGTCGATCGGAGGGGAAGAGAGCCGGTGCCGGGCTCGGTGAGCCTCCGGAATCAGTTGAGAGCATTTCGTTCAGTATGGGTGTTGTCTCCAAATACTCGAATTTGTAACAATCATACATTAGACATGCATAAGGTCAACAATTCTCAACAAAAGCGTCATAATTTCAAAACATACACTAAGTTAACCTTTTATATCAATTGACCAAACATGAATAATCACCATAAGATAATTACATAAAGAGTGAAATTGAAACTCATGCATAGATCAATTTAGCTGGGCACAAAGAAATTGGACAAACCTTATTCTGCTTAACCCAAATGCTAGGCTAGAAGAAGGTAGGGAAGCACCCACCCTATTATATATCCCCTGCGATTCTTTCTGCTTCTGGAACCAATGAAATAGCTTAGAGTTTTTTTACAGTACGACCGCCCCAGTGCTCTGCCTTCTTATCTTATTTCAATTTATTTATGATTGTCGGGAATGGATTCTTTATCATTGTTGATTTCTTCTCCAATTTTACTTCCTTTGTCTATACCACCATGCCTCTGTTTCTTCGGCTTTGTTTTTATTGCTTAGATTGTACGTGATTTCCTTTCCTCGTTAGCACCCCAGCCAAATTCCTACTATGGACCGCGTTCGATCATGTTCTTCTCTAGGTTACGGATTGGGATTTGACGCTGCAGGGCGGCAACCATCTGCATGCATCCCGGACACCCACGGATTCTGCTTTGAGAAACTGCAGCGCCCGCCAATTGTCTCTTTCATCAATCGGAAGCCGCATCCGCTGTACTCACTCAATCATGATCTGTCAAAGTCTGCGCCTTTGGCGTCTGTCCGAGTCTGAAATTCTGGCCCTCAAATTGCAATCCCCATAGCCAGTTCTGTGTTAGTACAACAATTTCCTTACCCAGTTTCTTGCGTTGCGAATTGCGATGATCCAAAGCTCTGATACTCTGATCTTCACAAAATCTAAAATTTTCAAATGCATGGATGTCTTTAAATCTCCTATTTTCATTCTGACGGTAGGTATCGATTCAGTTTTTCGTGCCAAAAGAACTGCTTCAAAGTTGTTTATGATGAAAGAACTGCCAAGCTTGGGATAACCGCTTAATATTTAATTTTTTGAAGTTTAAACAAATACCCAGAGAACTGCTTGGTAGTTATTGCTCGCTGGAGTGGAAGGTAACGGTGGAGGCGGTAGAGATTGGTGGAATAAGAGAGCGGAAGATTAGGCTGACGTGGACGGGCTACATTTCCAGGGAGGCTGACGTGGACAGAGTGTAAATCTTAAAGTGCTTTAATATTTTTATAGATACACCCGCAACAAATCAAGCAAGGGAGAGCAAAGAAAAGAACATAGATATACTTGGGAAGTAGGGATGGCTATTTGGTCCGGGACCAGATGTAAAACTGGAAATCGGACCGTATAATCCGAACCGTTTAAGACCGACACCTTATGTAAAACAATCCAATCATGCCTTTGGTCTCAGAAATAGTCAAAAATTCGAATCAATCTAGTTCAGGTCAAAATCGTGTCAAAATCGAAAGACCGGATAACTAAAAACAAACCAGCCCACACCCAGAGGCAAAGCCCACCCGGACCCAGGCGAGACCACTATCACTCCCCCAGCTGGCCCAAGCGAGCTCAGCTAGCCAGCCCACTTTGTTCTGTAGGGTTTGAGACTCTCCCTCTCTAATCCATTCAATCACAAAGAGCCAAACAAACACCTCCACTCCAATCCATTTCCCTACCAAGTCCCAACCGCAACAGTCATCCCGCCCCGAACCCCCTACCCTAACCCTAAAATCAGCCTGCGAATGCGACTCCGTCTTCGCTCCGACCCACCTCTGCTCCGACCACCTCCGCTCCCATCCACCTCCTCGAGGCGACGCGACACTAACCTCAAATCCGACCCAGCAACGCGACGCCGACCTCGGCTCTCACCCAGCAAACACGACTCCGGCCTCCGCTCCGAGCCACCGAATCAGCGATCGTGACCATCGAGACCAAAACCTCTTCGGTCTTCGCCCTCCCCAGTCCGCTCCGTCCCATCTCTGACCGTGACCACTCCATCATCTCGTCCACACTTCATAGCTCGTCTCCCGCAATCATAGGTCATCGCTCTCCATCCACATCTCGTCACCCTCCGTCGACTATTGGGGAACAGCCACCGAGCTCAGAAAAGATGGAAGGAAGCAGCAGCTAGGTGAGTTACTAAGTTTATTAGTAATTAGTTTTAGTTTATGAGTTTATTAATGATGAACTGAATGGTGGAATGTGATGAACTAAGGCTGGATGAGTTTATTGTTGATTAGTTTTTGTTTGTTCTTCAATGGAGAAGGGAGAAAAGTGCGTTTTTATATTTATTTTGAATTTTTTAGTGCAGGGTAGTAAGAAGAGCGTATCGATCCCAAGAGGAGATGATAATTTGCCTCCTCTTCCTAGTAAAAAGCGACTACAATCACAAGCTTCAAAGGCAACTGTTGAAAATGGTAACAACAGTGGTAATATTAATGTTAAAGCCGGAACAACTCAAGAACAAGAACCCACAGCTGCTACCAACACCACAACACCTGTTATGGACAAGACCAACAGGGAGTATACGTTGAGATCACCTATATGGGACCAATATGATTGTTACAAAGATGATAAAGGCAAGAAGAAGGCAAGGTGTCATTACTGTGGCAAGTTATTGGCTGGGGATCCCTCGGGGAATGGTATAAGTTCTTTGGGCAGGCATACTAAAAGGTGCGTGAAGAAACTACAACAAAAGGGTTAGCAGTTGAATCTAGAGCTCAATCCAAGTTCTGTTGAAGGGCAAGGAGTTTTGGGGACTTGGAAATTGGATCAAGCATTTGTCAAAGCTGGGTTAGTTGAAATGATAACTCTGGATGAAATGCCTTTTAGGAGCATGGAGAAAAAAGATTTTAAGCTCTTCAAAGCATGTGCTTGTCTGATGTTTAAGATTCCAAGCAGGAAAACAATTAGAGAAGATTGTTTTAGATTGTTCCTTGAACAGAAAGACAAAAGACAAGTTGAGAGATTACTTCAAGATCAAGTGTGTAGGAAGGGTATCCATAACTACTGATAGTTGGACTTCTTGTCAAAAATTCAACTATATGTGCATGGAACACTTTATTGGGAAGGATTGGAAATTGTAGAAGAAGGTGATAAGTTTTTGCAAGATTACAAGTCATAAGGGGATTGATCTAGGTGATGCAATAGTCGATTGTTTGGAGCAATGGGGTTTGCAAAATATTTTCATAGTTACAGCTAACAATGCAAGTGCAAATGACACAACACTTCTTTATTTGAGAGATCGACTTGAAGAGTGGGGTACTAATATAGTTGGTGGAAAGTACCTTCATATGCGGCGTATCGCTCATATAGTGAATTTGATTGTGAGCGATGGTTTAGAAGAGATGGGCATGTCAATAAGGAGGGTGAGAGAGGTTGTGAGATGGGTTAGATCATTACCATCTAGATTGGCAAAGTTCGAGGAGTGAGTGGGATTTCAAAACATTGCTTGAAGTTGCTATGTTGTTTGAAGATGCATTCTCTAGTCTTGAGAGGATGGATAAAGATTACAAGCCCGAGATTAAGGCAAAGAGGTACAAGAATGAAGAAATTGGTGTGCCTCAATATGAAGATTGGAATAATGCAAAAGTTTTGATGAAGTATTTGAAATTCTTTCATGATTTGACTTTGATTGCATCCACTACTTCTGTTGTGACTACTCATAGATTCTTGAAAGAGTTTGGTAAGGTATTCTATCATGTTGACAAAATGATGAATAGCACAAATGATGACATGTTAGGATGGGTATGAAGATGAAGGCTAAAGTTGACAAGTATTGGTCGGAGAAGGATTGTGTCTTCAGATTGAACAAGTTGGTTTACATGGTTGTGGTGTTTGATCCGAGGCATAAGATGAACTATCCGGATCATATTTTCAAGAAGATGTGTGGAGATGATAGGGAAAAATTAAAGTCTTGGTGAAAGAGTTTAATGATGAACTTGATAAGTTGTGTGAATATTATCATAGTAAGATTCATCCTCCTGCGCCATCTTCTTCTCCTCCAAAACGTCGAGTACAAGTTTCCACTTCAAGTTCACAGAAGGCAGCTAGTGATTCTGATGAATCTGATGTTGATTATGATGTTGATGATGATTATGGAAAACCTCAAGTTGGCGATTCTAAGACTGATCTGGAGAAGTATCTTGCTCATCCTCGAGAATTTGATGATGTCGAAGGAGACTTTGATGTGTTGAAGTGGTGGAAGACTAATGCTATGAGGTATCCCATCTTGAGTGAGATGGTAAAGGATCTGTTTGCTATTCATATGTCTATCGTTCCTTCTGGGTCCATTTTTAGCACAAGTGGGCATGTTTTTTAGATTAATTTAGGAGCTCTTTGCATCCTAAGATTGTGGAAGCTCTCTTATGCAGTTAAGATTGCCTTAGATCAAGTTCTAGTGAGTTTGTGGACCATGTTGATGATGATGACTATGAAGATCAAGAAGACTTCATGAGTGGTAAGTACATCACTTTATTGTAGCTTTTAGTTTTGGCCATGTAAATGTTATTCCTAACCATTCTATTTTTTGGTCCATTTCATTTAGTTTACAATGCTATTATGGTGGATGAGGAGGAAAGGCGTGAGCATGTGAGTGGACACGAAGGTACAAGTACGAGCAATATCGGAGGGAGTGATGTGTTTGGCTCGATTAGTGGAACAAATCGAGGTGGTTCTAATGCTTCATTTGTTTCTCTTGAATATGAAGAGTAGAAATGGTTTGGTGAACTTGTTAGATTGGAGTGGATTTGGTGTTTAATGTCTAAACTTTGGAATTTGTTGTGATGCACTTTATTTATATTTTGAAGTTTGAATTGGACTTTGGTTTTGTAATAGACAGCAAGGATGTTTGTAATTTAGTATTGGACTAGGTTTGACTTGTTTTTTTTTTCCTTTCCAGAAATGATGTACAAATAGGTTGTCTACATTCCAGGAAAAAGGGTATATGCGGCTGAATTGTCTGTAGCAGGGTCAAAACCAGATTGTACTCAATCCAATATTTGGTTCTCATATTTCCCAAAAGACCGGAATAGAACCGGGTTAATCCTGAACCGTTTAACCGTACCAGAAAGATAACCACCCCCTATTGAGAAGTCAGAATGAACAAAAGATAACGAATAAAACGAGAAAAAAAAAAAAACAAACGCACAAAGAATGAGAAAGGAGAGATGAGAACTGAGATGAGAGGGTGGGGATGATGAAAGGGAGCAGCAACAAAGGAACAAAAACAAATGAGGGGAATTCCCCTCACAAACATCTTGCCCTTTTCATACAGCTATACATCCATCCATCCATCCCAACAATACAATACAGAAACAACACTTGTCCACTACATTTCATGAAAAGAATCAATCACACCCACTTCCTACTCTTCTTCTTTCTCTAAAAAGTAAACCCAAAAAGGAACCAGCAACATTAAGAAGAAAAAGAAAGAAAAAATCAGTAACCCACATCCCACCACTACTACACTACTAAACTCTTCTCCTTCTGGTCTGGAAACAATTAATGAATGAAATATATTTAAATTTAAAAAGGAGAGAGAAAAAAAAAGGAAGAGAAAATAGGGGAGAAAATGGTTAAACAAAAGAAGGGAAGTGATGAAGGAGGAGGCACATGTAGTTGGGTTCTGAGGTTCCCAATCATACATGTAAATCTGAGAGGAGAGGAGTGGTCAGTGGTCCATTTTGATTCTTGCTGCTTGTACAACATATCACGTGAATGTACATATATATAGATAGATAGATCATTAGCAGCAGCAGCTCCCACCACCTTCCCTGTCTTTTCCCCCTGTCATGATAGTTCCCTTCCCCAGAAGCTAATTAATCTGAATATCGAATGAGTCAACTAGCTAATCATTAAGCTTACTTCCACTCCACCATCACCAAAGCCACTGGCCGGCCAGCCACGACAACGCATGTGAAATGAACCAAACCAACACCCTTTCCTTCCCACCATCTCCTCATCAAACTTGCGGTTAATTATCAAGTGTATTGGATCAAAATGCATATCAGTTTAAACCTGAAGAAGCTGCTGCTCTTTCTCTGCCGCTGCAATATTATTATTATTGCTGGGTTGTTCACTGTTATGATTCTTATGCTGGCTTGCTGAGTTGTCGTCGTTGCTGCTGATCTCGATCTTCTTGAGGTTCTGCTGGTGGTAAACTTGCCTCAGCCTCTCTATTTCCCTCTTCAGTGCCTCTTGATGAGCTGCCCAATTAATTAAATAAATAAATAACACTTAGTATTACAGACCGTAGAAATATATATATATATATAACAAACCGCATCAAGTTAAAGTTTCATCAACTAGCTGTTGTGTCTGCTCATCACATGCATGGCCTGCACCACTCTCGTGCCCTAGCCCAGAAGACTCAACCACTTATTACATTCAATTCAATTGCTCCATTCTTGCTAGCTAGCTACCGTACGTGTTTTTTTCATATCGTACCGTATCGGCGGTTCAACCACAAAATACCAGTATCGAAGGCTAAACCGATAGGCGGTATTTAAAGGTACTAACGGTTGAACTACGGTTAAACCACGATTTTGACATAATATACAATACCGCTGACTTTTCCGATACGGTCTCCGGTATGGTTTCTATCTACCATGATTTTTTTTTCTCTTCTCCGTTTTCACAACAAGAGAAAAAGAAAACAGGGGAATCAAACCCACCAACCATGCATCTATACACATGGTGGGACCATGAACAATAAACTAGCTAGCAGTGCAGCCCATGTAGAGATTAAAGCGTTGTAAATGTAATTAACGAAAAAACCAGAGAGTTGGAGAAATGGAGGTAAACTGCTGCAGATAACAATTTGGGGATCCTAAGTACAGAGCCTCCCCGCCCTCATTTATTGCCGGTATACAGATTTTGTCATATCTATCCTGTCCACCCCTAATTAATTTATGGCAACAGTTGGCATTCACTCCCTATTTTCGCTCCATCGCTTTCTTTCTCCCCCCCAATCTCATATATTTCCTCAAACAAGATTTTACTCTTTTTACCACCATATTCGTAGTAAATAACATAAACCCACCGAAACTCTACCATTCTTTTGTGAACATAAGCTCATTATTATATTGATCGATAGATACTAATGGAGATCGAGCAGGAAATGACACACAATAATCAAGAAAAAGGGACTAAAAAAAGAGAGAGAGAACACAGCTGACTGACCATCTTTGAAGATCTTATCTTGAGCCAGAGCTGCAATGCGTTGCTTCAAAGCGCTGTTATCCACGTTGAGAAGCAATCTCTGATGGTCCAGAAATGCAACCCTAGGCGACAACACTGATACTTCCGCCTGTATATATATATATGCATCACAAATTAGTTGATTTATCATTATTATTAATGCCATTACCACCATCCAGATCTGGAAGGAAAGGAAATCGCGCAATTACCTGTAAGGAAGTGACGCTCCGTTCAAGCTCCGATATGTACTGCAGCTTCCTAACCCGTGAGCGTTGCGCCGATTGCCTGTTCGCCAGAATTCTGGGGTGAAAAACAAATCATAGGAAACCCAATTCAGTAAATATTAATTAATGGGTTAATTGAATATTAATTAATGGGTTACTAAATGAATGAATGAATGAATGGTAATTAAGCACCTCTTGACCCTCTTGGGGTCGACCGTACGGTCCCCGGTTGTGGTGGTTTGCTGGGAATCCGAATTGCAAGGGCTCTGCGCGTCGTCCGCTTCGCAGCGGATAATATTATTATTATTGTGGTGCATGGCTTCCTTCTCGTCGTTGAAGCTGTTGTGATCGGATGGCGTGGAAGGGTTGGAGGAGGAGTTGTTGGGACCGGTGACCGGGTTGGAGGAAATGTCGTCGGAGAACATGGACGTGAACTGCTCGTCGTCGAATTTGTCGAAATCGTGCTGCTGCTGCTGGTTGTTGTGGTGGTTGCTGTTAGCCGGGCACGCGGGAGGGGTGGCGCGGCAGTCGTCGAGCATTGGCGCCTCGAGGAAAGCGATGGAATCGCTGACGGATCTGCGGTGGGTCCTGCGCCTGGTGGAGGAGAAGTCGAGAAATTCGTCAACCCAGGACGGATTATTATTATTGCTATTGTGAGCTGCGGAGGAGGAAGGCGGAATGGCGGCGGCGAGGGAATGCAATTTGTGTTCGGGCGAGAAATCCGCCCATACGGGCAACATGGTTGGGATTTTGGGAGGCAATTGCGCCATCGGACCTGCAATGGCGCTTTTTTTTGCGGGAGAGAGAGTTGGAAGTCACAATTCAGAATGGGATAATGCACAATGTTATGAATCGATTAAAAAGAATCAAGAAGAATAGAAGAGGTTTTTCTTTCTTTTTATTTTGAGGAGGGTGGGTTGTGACTTGTGGGGATGAAATGCAGCAAAATGGAATAGGGGGAAGGGTGTTGGGTGTGGTTGTTATATATGCAGTGCACCAGAAAAAGGGAGCTAAACAGAAAGCACTTATTAGGAAGCTCTAGCGACTGAATTGTGGAAATGGACGTGAAGAGAGATACAGAGAGAACAAGAGCATGAAATGATGATAATAATTTTTGAGAGGGGGTCATTTTTAAGCTGCTCAGCTTTATTTGCTATATGCCTTTTGGGATTGGAAAATGGATGGGGCCGAGGAGATGTTTGTTTGCAAATTTGTATATTGATATTAGTCTCACAAATAAATATCCCACATTAGGAGAGTTTAATTAAGTTAATTTGAGATGGAGGAGAGAAGAGGAGATAATATGAATGTGGGATGCAAAGGGGTCACATGGGGGAGAGATTGGATGGACAGCTATCTCCAGCTGTTCGGGGAGGGACAGGGTGTGCTTAGATCGGATTTCAGCTCTCCTTTCCTTTGGGGCCTTTTTTTTCCCCTCCATTGGTTTGTAAGTAGGGCGGAAATCGGTAAAATATTGATATTCCAGTATCAAATACCGAAATCTCGAATACCGAATTATATCATAAAATCAATCACAATCTCAATCTCTAAAAATTTCGGTATCTCAATCGGTACCTCGCTATCTCAATCGGTATTATCGAATACAAAATTAATTACCTTTGTAATTAATAATTAAATATATAAATAATATTTTATTATTTAATTTAAGGCAAAGAGACCAAGTAAAAAGTCTTGAGTTGACTAGAGCTAATATCTCAAACTCTTGTAAGTGATAATCTTTAATTTGACGAATTGGAGATTGAGAGACAATTAATACTAGTGTGAAATAGTGATGGAATGATCTATGTATGTATAACTAAATGACATTCTTGGTGGTTAAGGTTCATGATAGACCGTTAATTACACATGTTTTTACCCCTGTTCTTACACCGTTTGAGATGTGGTTTCTCGTGTTTTAGACCGATTTCACGCTAGGTTGTGCTTGTTTGTGATATTTCAGGTCCTGGCAAGTGAATGAAGGTTTAGGAGCGAGCTCGGGGTCGATTGGGCGAAGATCGGGCACGAGGCAAGTCACAAAGGAGGCCACACGGGCACACCCACAAATCACACGGCCGTGCAACTCATATTTCTGGCCGTGTGAGATTGTGCGAGAGCAAACACGGACTGCCCTGACAACACACACGGCCTTGTGAAGGAGTGGCTTGGCCGTGAGACGAGAGAAGAGAAGGAGAGGTCTCGAGGGTGGAGACTTCATCTGCATCAAGTACATGAGCCTTCATCACCTGCCACACCACATGCTCGTGACTTGAGACTCCACCTCATCGACGAGAACCTCAACTTCAAGGAGGTTCTAGCGTGGACCGAAACTTAGGAGCCATCGTCCGGCTCACGACGTGAAAGAAGCGCTTGTTGGGAGGCAACCCAACCAGTCGGTTTGCATTTCTGTCTCTATTTCTCCTCGGTTGAGTCAGTTTTGCTATTTGATTTTAGAGTCAATAACTCAACCTTTGTGAGATTTTGTGTGGTGTTTGTGTTCTAATTACTCTCTCTTTCTGGATGGCACCGCCTGACCCGTTCATCATCATTCACCCTTGATCTGGTAACTTCGTTCTACCCTCCTTATCTTTCCTCCATTGAGGACAATGTCGTGCTTAAGTGTGGGGGGATGTTCGATTATGTATGCGGGTGAATGTTTGGCTTTTTGTGTGCTTGGAGCCTAGTCCACTGTCCAAATTTTTAAATTTGAGGGCTCCAAGTACGTGTTCCTTACAATTGCCTGCTCAGTATGCTTTGAATTGACAGTCTTTATAGTAATATGCAACCTAGGGAGGTAGTGTAGCACTATGGAGGATGTTGATGCATTTAAGAAGTCTCATTTCTTCTTCATATTGAGTTGGTTGATTGAGTGAATTAGTGATCTTAGGACCCTTGAATTGTGTGGTGTTGTGGATTCTCTACCTGTCATGGACTCTTGTATCATGTTTTAAGTTTAACAGGTGCTCGAAAATGTGCTTCAAAATAACGTCTCCCGTGCGAATAGGGCGAAAGTGTGTAAGGGGAGACGGGAATCCGTTCCCAATTTCCACCTACTACCTCCAGCCCCCTTACATGTCTTTCCCCCGCACGAGGCTCGAGACATCCGCTCCTGGCATGGCCGGTAAGAGCAGGTTGGGACCCTTGGAAAAAAAAGAAAAGAAAAAAATAATAGAAAACAAGCAAAACAGAAAGAAAAGGGGTTCCAACCATCTTCAAGAAGAAAAAAAGAGAGCACCTTGAAAAATGTGAGTCCATGATCTTTTGTTTTTGAGAATCTCTTCATCCACAATTCATTTGTCCTCTGTTCACTATTTGCCATGATGCCGACTCGATACTAGTGTTCTCGCCGAAGAAGCTATGAGATGACTTGTGCGTTGGTTGACCTCGTAAGTTGCTAAATGATCTAGGAAGTCCTCTACCTACGATCTGGGTTGTTTGTTGCTATAGAGGTCTGGAGAGCTGCATTGGTTTGAGTTAGGTTTGCTTGGGGACAAGCAAACGGTTAAGTGTGGGGGAGTTTGATAGACCGTTAATTACACATGTTTTTACCCCTGTTCTTACACCGTTTGAGATGTGGTTTCTCGTGTTTTAGACCGATTTCACGCTAGGTTGTGCTTGATTGTGATATTTCAGGTCCTGGCAAGTGAATGAAGGTTTAGGAGCGAGCTCGGGGTCGATTGGGCGAAGATCGGGCGCGAGGCAAGTCACAAAGGAGGCCACACGGGCACACCCACAAATCACACGGCCGTGAAACTCATATTTCTGGCCGTGTGAGATTGTGCGAGAGCAAACACGGCCTGCCCTGACAACACACACGGCCGTGTGAAGGAGTGGCTTGGCCGTGCGAGTTTTGCCGAGAGCAAACACGGGCAGATGGAAGTCACACACGGCCGTGCCACTCTGGCCGTGTGAGAAGCCTGGAATTCGACTAAGTGATACGGTGCGTTTTGCCTCACACGGGCAACTGGGTAGGCCACACGGCCGTGTGGCCCTGCCCGTGTGAGTCGGGATTTCCTGGTTTTAAGCCAAATTCCGAACCAAAGAGGAGGGGAGCTGGGTTTTTGGATCCCAAACATCCAAGGGACGAACCAAAGAGAGAGAGGGCGATTTGAGGGCATTCTTGGAGTAGAGAAGGAGGATTTCTTCGCCTTGGAAGCTTGAGGAACAAGCCCGGACTTGAAGACTGATCATCTGAAGATTCTTACTGCAGTCTCTCTATTCTCTATGGAGTAACTTCCCTTCACTTAGGTTTTGAGGAACCCTAGCTATGTTTGTTTGATTGGATGATTGTATGAGTACTCTGACTTGATAATCTTGAGTTCATATTCAATCTATGCATGTTTTCATGATTCAATTCTGCTTTAGTCGAGATTATTGATTCTGCTTTGATCCTATGAGAGGGAATACCTGATTAGGTCAATAGAGCACCATAGATTGATAGTAGTGGATCGATTGCTTTAGTCAAGGGTTGATTCACTGCTTTGTATCGATTGAGAACCTCTTTCGATAGAGGGAGTCTAGTTCAGAACGCCTTGATCAGTTGTTCTAGAGAAGGATACGTCCCTCTAGGCAATTGACTCAAGAGGGCCTTGTTCTTTTAGTCGAGACTCAAGGTCTAGTCAAGGATTCTCCGCATTGTGAATGAAAGTGAAACAGGTTAGAGATCATCAATCATTAATCTGGCAAGTGGCTAGGGGGAATCATACCTAAGTGAGTTCCCAACCTGTAATTAGATTAACTTTAACTGTAGTTTGCTAGAGTAGTTTTAGTTCTTTCATCTTAATCTGATTTGCTAAATAATAAACTGAAGCTGAGTAATAGTAACTCTAGAGACCCGTGGATTCGATATTTATCACTTGAGCCTTTATACTGCAGTCCCTTTCATTGGTTACACTTGGCCTTTGTTAGGTGTTGTGTTTTAGAGCATCAATTTTTTGGCGCCGTTGCCGGGGACTTTAGCGTTTTTCTTTTCTTTTCCACCCTTGCTTTTCACTTGGGTGTTTTTGTTTTTGTTGGTTGACTCGCTACGACACAACACCTAACAAAGGCCAAGTGTAACCAATGAAAGGGACTGCAGTATAGTAGCTCAAGTGATAAATATCGAATCCACGGGTCTCTAGAGTTACTATTACTCAGCTTCAGTTTATTATTTAGCAAATCAGATTAAGATGAAAGAACTAAAACTACTCTAGCAAACTACAGTTAAAGTTAATCTAATTACAGGTTGGGAACTCACTTAGGTATGATTCCCCCTAGCCACTAGCCAGATTAACGATTGATTATCTCTAACCTGTTTCACTTTCATTCACAATGCGGAGAATCCTTGACTAGACCTTGAGTCTCGACTAAAGGAACAAGGCCCTCTTGAGTCAATTGCCTAGAGGGACGTATCCTTCTCTAGAACAACTGATCAAGGCGTTCTGAACTAGACTCCCTCTATCGAAAGGGGTTCTCAATCGATACAAAGCAGTGAATCAACCCTCGACTAAAGCAATCGATCCACTACTATCAATCTATGGTGCTCTATTGACCTAATCAGGTATTCCCTCTCATAGAATCAAAGCAGAATCAATAATCTCGACTAAAGCAGAATTGAATCATGAAAACATGCATAGATTGAATATGAACTCAAGATTATCCAGTCAGAGTACTCATACAATCATCCAATCAAACAAACATAGCTAGGGTTCCTCAAAACCTAAGTGAAGGGAAGTTACTCCATAGAGAAGAGAGAGACTGCAGTAAGAATCTTCAGATGATCAGTCTTCAAGTCCGGGCTTGTTCCTCAAGCTTCCAAGGCGAAGAAATCCTCCTTCTCTACTCCAAGAATGCCCTCAAATCGCCCTCTCTCTCTTTGGTTCGTCCCTTGGGTGTTTGGGATCCAAAAACCCAGCTCTCCTCTTCTTTGGTTCGGAATTTGGCTTAAAACCAGGAAATCCCGACTCACACGGGCAGGGTGGCACGGCCGTGTGGCCTACCCAGTTGCCCGTGTGAGGCAAAACGCACCGTATCACTTAGTCGAATTCCAGGCTTCTTACACGGCCAGGGTGGCACGGCCGTGTGTGACTTCCTTCTGCCCGTGTCTGCTCTCGGCGAATGTGGCACGGCCAACCCGGCCACTTGCACGGCCGTGTCAATCTGCTGCTCTGCCCGTGTCTGCTCTCGCAGAATGTCACACGGCCAGACTGGCCTCTCGCACGGCCGTGTGAACATCAGGGTAGCCCGTGTGACCTCCTTTGCGACTTGTCTCGCGCCCGATCTTCGCCCAATCGACCCCGAACTCGCTCCTAAACCTTCATTCACTTGCCAGGACCTGAAATATCACAAACAAGCACAACCTAGCGTGAAATCGGTCTAAAACACGAGAAACTACATCTCAAACGGTGTAAGAACAGGGGTGAAAACATGTGTAACTAACGGTCTATCATTGGTGCAGATCTGAATCATGGATCCTAATGGCTTCTCCAATCATTGGGGGTATCCACCACCCCCTGAGTGGTATTACCCCGAGACTCCCTGGAGCAATCAAGGAAGAGAAGACTATGGATTCGGGTTCCAGTACCAACCCCCTTACTACGGAGAACAACCGGATCCCTGGGCATATCAAGAACAACCTCATTACCAAGAAGAATTTTTCCCACAACCAGAGGGGCCATTGGAGCTGGAGTTACCCATGGCGGCCTTCACGGGCCATTCTGCAGAGCCATGCTACACTCCACAGCCAGATCCACACTATGAATTGAGACTTCTCATGGAGCAGTTTGCTCGAGACTGTGATAGAACATGCTCCAGGATGGATCATTGTGTCCAGGCCTATCGTGAAACAGAGGAGATCCTCCTGAGCCTTAAGAAGAGCGTCGATGATCTTGAGCGATCTTGGGCACAGCCTGCTCCAGATCACCCTTCTGCTACCATACAAGAAGAGGAGGAGGAAGAAGAAGGCTACAAGGACATTGTGGAGCACACTGAAGTTGTCACGGAGAGCTCCCGTGATGATCATGATCAGGAGTGTCCTGTCGTAGCCGACCACACCTTCCCACACCCCAAACTGCGCTTTGAAGAGGCGGGCATGAGTGAGGAGTTGCAAGAAGATCTCATGAAAGAAATTGCTTGGCAACTTGCTCTCCAATCCGTGCTACAAGAAGAAGAGCAACAAAGGGTGCAGAAAGAAGTTGTGGAGGATGACGAAAGTGAAGCATGAGGAGTTCTTGATCATTTCCCAGGGGTGATACCACATGAAGAAGAAAGGGGGGTTGAAGAAGCAATTGGCGTCCAGGCTGAGGACGGAGTTAAGGTGGAAGAGGCCTGCACTGGCCATGAGTTACATGTGATATCTCCACCAAACTTCGAGGAACTGCTTAGCAAGGACCCATTTGCAGTGTCTCTTTGCCAGACCAAGGCCACCTCGACATCGGTCCCTCTTGGTGGACGCGATGGTGGCCAATCGATGCTGTCATATCTGGTTTGGGGCAATGAGACGAGAGAAGAGAAGGAGAGGTCTCGAGGTTGGAGACTTCATCTGCATCAAGTACATGAGCCTTCATCACCTGCCACACCACATGCTCGTGACTTGAGACTCCACCTCATCGACGAGAACCTCAACTTCAAGGAGGTTCTAGCATGGACCGAAACTTAGGAGCCATCGTCCGGCTCACGACGTGAAAGAAGCGCTTGTTGGGAGGCAACCCAACCAGTCGGTTTGCATTTCTGTCTCTATTTCTCCTCGGTTGAGTCAGTTTTGCTATTTGATTTTAGAGTCAATAACTCAACCTTTGTGAGATTTTGTGTGGTGTTTGTGTTCTGATTACTCTCTCTTTCTGGATGGCACCGCCTGACCCGTTCATCATCATTCCCTTGATCTGGTAACTTCGTTCTACCCTCCTTATCTTTCCTCCATTGAGGACAATGCCGTGCTTAAGTGTGGGGGGGGGGGGGGTGTTCGATTATGTATGCGGGTGAATGTTTGGCTATTTGTGTGCTTGGAGCCTAGTCCACTGTCCAAATTTTTAAATTTGAGGGCTCCAAGTACGTGTTCCTTGCAATTGCCTGCTCAGTATGCTTTGAATTGACAGTCTTTATAGTAATATGCAACCTAGGGAGGTAGTGTAGCACTATGGAGGATGTTGATGCATTTAAGAAGTCTCATTTCTTCTTCATATTGAGTTGGTTGATTGAGTGAATTAGTGATCTTAGGACCCTTGAATTGTGTGGTGTTGTGGCTTCTCTACCTGTCATGGACTCTTGTATCATGTTTTAAGTTTAACAGGTGCTCGAAAATGTGCTTCAAAATAACGTCTCCCGTGCGAATAGGGCGAAAGTGTGTAAGGGGAGACGGGAATCCGTTCCCAATTTCCACCTACTACCTCTAGCCCCCTTACATGTCTTTCCCCCGCATGAGGCTCGAGACATCCGCTCCTGGCATGGCCGGTAAGAGCAGGTTGGGACCCTTGGAAAAAAAAAAGAAAAAAATAACAGAAAACAAGCAAAACAGAAAGAAAAGGGGTTCAAACCATCTTGAAGAAGAAAAAAAGAGAGCACCTTGAAAAATGTGAGTCCATGATCTTTTGTTTTTGAGAATCTCTTCATCCACAATTCATTTGTCCTCTGTTCACTATTTGCCATGATGCCGACTCGATACTAGTGCTCTCGCCGAAGAAGCTATGAGATGACTTGTGCGTTGGTTGACCTCGTAAGTTGCTAAATGATCTAGGAAGTCCTCTACCTACGATCTGGGTTGTTTGTTGCTATAGAGGTCTGGAGAGCTGCATTGGTTTGAGTTAGGTTTTCTTGGGGACAAGCAAACGGTTAAGTGTGGGGGAGTTTGATAGACCGTTAATTACACATGTTTTTACCCCTGTTCTTACACCGTTTGAGATGTGGTTTCTCGTGTTTTAGACCGATTTCATGCTAGGTTGTGCTTGTTTGTGATATTTCAGGTCCTGGAAAGTGAATGAAGGTTTAGGAGAGAGCTCGGGGTCGATTGGGCGAAGATCGGGCGCGAGGCAAGTCACAAAGGAGGCCACACGGGCACACCCACAAATCACACGGCCGTGCAACTCATATTTCTGGCCGTGTGAGATTGTGCGAGAGCAAACACGGCCTGCCCTGACAACACACACGGCCGTGTGAAGGAGTGGCTTGGCCGTGCGAGTTTTGCCGAGAGCAAACACGGGCAGATGGAAGTCACACACGGCCGTGCCACTCTGGCCGTGTGAGAAGCCTGGAATTCGACTAAGTGATACGGTGCGTTTTGCCTCACACGGGCAACTGGGTAGGCCACACGGCCGTGTGGCCCTGCCCGTGTGAGTCGGGATTTCCTGGTTTTAAGCCAAATTCCGAACCAAAGAGGAGGGGAGCTGGGTTTTTGGATCCCAAACACCCAAGGGACGAACCAAAGAGAGAGAGGGCGATTTGAGGGCATTCTTGGAGTAGAGAAGGAGGATTTCTTCGCCTTGGAAGCTTGAGGAACAAGCCCGGACTTGAAGACTGATCATCTGAAGATTCTTACTGCAGTCTCTCTATTCTCTATGGAGTAACTTCCCTTCACTTAGGTTTTGAGGAACCCTAGCTATGTTTGTTTGATTGGATGATTGTATGAGTACTCTGACTTGATAATCTTGAGTTCATATTCAATCTATGCATGTTTTCATGATTCAATTCTGCTTTAGTCGAGATTATTGATTCTGCTTTGATCCTATGAGAGGGAATACCTGATTAGCTCAATAGAGCACTATAGATTGATAGTAGTGGATCGATTGCTTTAGTCAAGGGTTGATTCACTGCTTTGTATCGATTGAGAACCTCTTTCGATAGAGGGAGTCTAGTTCAGAACGCCTTGATCAGTTGTTCTAGAGAAGGATACGTCCCTCTAGGCAATTGACTCAAGAGGGCCTTGTTCCTTTAGTCGAGACTCAAGGTCTAGTCAAGGATTCTCCGCATTGTGAATGAAAGTGAAACAGGTTAGAGATCATCAATCATTAATCTGGCTAGTGGCTAGGGGGAATCATACCTAAGTGAGTTCCCAACCTGTAATTAGATTAACTTTAACTGTAGTTTGCTAGAGTAGTTTTAGTTCTTTCATCTTAATCTGATTTGCTAAATAATAAACTGAAGCTGAGTAATAGTAACTCTAGAGACCCGTGGATTCGATATTTATCACTTGAGCCACTATACTGCAGTCCCTTTCATTGGTTACACTTGGCCTTTGTTAGGTGTTGTGTTTTAGAGCATCAGTTCACGTAGTAGTGAATGAGAGAATATAGTTGAGAGGATGAAATACACACTAGCTTATATTTCGGTATTGATCGGTATTTCGGTATATACCGATCTCAATCCCGTAATCCATAATACCGAATAACAATTGAAATTCAATCTCAATCCCAATCCCACATAATAATAAGTGTACTCGATAATACCAAATATAAACGAGTTTTGTACAATATTCAATATATCGCACGTACCGATACCAAACTTCCAGCCTTACCCGCCTCAAGGCAACTAGTTTGTTCATTAAGCTTTGTTGGTTGTAATGAAAGCTTTAATTAGTTATTTAGTGTGTGGAATTTGTGTTGTGTAGTTTAATTCAGTGTCACATGCAGAGCAGCATTTGTATCCCTAAGACAAAGGGACGGAATCACCGTGTTGCGTGCGTACGGGTTGGAACCTTCACTACAAGGCATCTTCTTTAATTAGCAAAATACACGCTCTTCCAAACATAATAACTAGCTTGCCAAGCTACCGAGTAGGCGAGTAACTGTGTCATTAAGGACCTGTGGGATGAGTAATTGAGTACACATAATACAGTTTTGTTATAATAAACAAGATCGTCTCATACTAGTTAATTTGCAAAAATTTAATGAATATTGCTAACGTCTCATTAATTATGAATTATTTGTGGCCTTGCTATTTATTAGTAAAACTTATCACGACGTATATGCTATCAAAAACTCAACTCATAATCCACATCATCTAACACTATACATTTTTTTGTTTATCAAGGGAAGATGTCAGTTTATTACTTCATAATCACAAATCCAACAAGGCATGAAGCTCCTGGATCCCAGGATAGGAAAATGAACTCAACTTGTCAATACAAGAGCTTATCAAGGAATCAAACTTGTTTAAGCTAAAACCTCGCAATTGCTCACCATTTTTTTCCTTCCACCTTGATGGACTTGCGCCAAAGGAATTATAATGGCAGGTTTAATTTGAGGCGCACTTAGATGGAATTTTAACAATCTATCTCCTTTAAATGGGTTCTACCCATTCGCACACTAGATCGTCGAGTTGATGGTCATGCACTCGACATAGAATTGCCTAGGTGGACGTCTAATAAGCAGGGTACAATCACCTCATCCACCATATTAGACTCCTAGATCATTCATCTACTCCTAACAAACCAAGGCGCTCGAATCCACTTAAATTCATGCATTCCTAAGCAGTAGGCTACCATGAAAGGAATTGGAGAGACAAGCTCAAACATAATTAATCATAGATGAAGCATAAAAATCTAGGCAAACTCAACTCATCCATAAATGACAAGAAAGATAATGAATAATCACCTACCACCTAAGTTGCAACTAGGGCAAACGGGATACAGACAATCCCACACTACTTTATGTAAAGAAAGACAATCATCAAATAGACATAGGGTAAATAGGTTCATATATTTGAAAAATCTAGCTTAAAACATCCTATTACATATTAAATCCTAGGTTAGGGTTTGAGGGACAAAGTCCCAAAGTACCTTGAGGTATTAACCCATGAAGAGGAGGAGAAGAGACATGCAAAGGTGAGAAGAAATGACGAAGAAAGGTCTTCAAGTGCTGGAAATCCTCCTCCAAAGCTCTCCACTTATTCTCGAAGCTTTTACTTCTCTCTCTAACCACACACCAGAACAAGAAATCTACCAAAAGCCACTCTACTCAAGGGGAGAGACCCCTATTTATCATGGTAAAGGAAACCGTACCGAAAGTCATACCGGACTCGTCTGTGGTATGGTATTTTGTGGTATGACTGTGGTTAAACTGTTATGTACCGGTAAAATACCATTTTTGTATTAAAAAATATTGTTTTGTTAAAAAACCGTACCGGCAGATTCAGGATACCGTTTCGGAGTAATACCGAAATATACCTGATAACAAATAGGGATGGCAATGGGTCGGGTTTTGCCAAACCCAAACCCAAATCCATGGGTTTATCCGTGAAAAAAACCCGGGGTAAAACCGACTGGGTTTGAAAAACTCAAACCTAACCCAACCCGCTTGGTATCCGCGGGTTCATGGGTACCCACGGGTTTTTGTTGTAAAAAGTTTACAATAACAAGTTTCTATTAAAATTAAAGTCAAATATCAATCTCTCAATACAAATTATCCATATATAAAGCACCATTCTAGAAAATTCAAGCAAATCACAAATTAACTATACAAATTGTTCAACACCAATGTAGAAAACTCAAGAAAATTGAAACAAATCACAAATTATTCATAAATAACATGATTAATTGAAAGCTTATTCCTTTCAATTAAGTTTCTTCACTCTCCACTCGATAACATCAACTTCATTCTACACAATTAGAAAGAAAAAATTAGAAATATCTCCACAAACATAAATAAGATTAGTTGTTTAGATTATTAAATATACCAAGAAAATTAATTATATGAGTGGACGGGTACCCATGGGTCGGGTTTACCTAAACCCAAACTCAACCCAACCCGATGAATAGTGAACTGGTTTAAACCCAAACCCGGCCCAAAACCCGTCAACACGGATCTAGCTGTTCTAGTAAGCGGGTACACAATCTCTACAACGGTTCTATCACAGATAACTATATAGAAACTGGAGCAACCCTTGTACTTGAAAACTAGGAAATGCCCATATCTCAATGAGTGAAATTCTGCAAAATATTGCCAACCATTCATAAACCAGACCCCAAATTCATCCCTCACCAGACCCACCGTCCAACCCAATTGGGACCTTCATAATTGCAGAGGAAAAACCCTCCCCGCAATTTGTGACGAACCTCGAAGAAATCAACTGCGAAATGAAGCATGCATGTTGAAAATGAAAGATTGAACACCCCAAAGCCAGCTTCCTGTTTTGGCAAGTGGATAAGAAATGGGGAGGGAGAGATTTGTGCTTACGAGCTTCTTGTCGCGAACGATTTACTGGAGAATGATTTTCAATAAACGAGCTTCTTGTCTTCATGTCGAGCAGGCGGCGCGGATGAGGAGGAGAGAAGAGGAGCGGCAGAGCGAATCAGGGGTCGACGCAATCGCCAGGGAGCGGTAGACCGGCAGTCGCGGGTTTCCTCTTTGCTTTTTCCGGTCACACGTCGCCACTCATAGTCGCTAGAGGAGAAGAGGAGTGGTCGGCGGGGCTGGGGAAAGGAAACGACGAAAGGAAAGGGCTCCCAGATGACCATATTAGGGTTTTTGAGTTTTTGCCTTTTTGGCCTTTGGCTGATTTTTTTTTTTAATTTCCAGTCAGAGAACGGTGATGTTTCCTTCTAGTGAGCCTACCGTCGGTTAGACCAAAGCCGGGCGGTATTTTTGTTTGTACTGGTTAAGCCTGAAAAATTGGTCGGGACGATTTTCTGAAGCTAACCAGCCTACCATATCGTGCTTGGTCTGGTTTCCGTTTTTTCCGATTGAACCGGCCGGTACGATCCGGTTTCCTGGTCCATGCTATTTATAGAGTTTTGTGTAATGCGAGCAAGTTCACGGGCACGGGCAGAAGATTGCGACTTGTTATCTTTGGTAAAAGGTCATGATCTTGAGATGACACCATTCTCGATCCGCTGATGTGGGAGTTCGCGGCTGGTTTTCGCGGTCGTGATCCCAAAGTCGCGGCCACGATCTCGTCTCGCAGTCTGGGAAGTGAAGGCTCACAAGTCGATTATCAAAAGTTTCTGTCTTTCTTTGATGACAGCTTCTCCAAGTTCACGGTTGCATCCGTAAAGATTGTGGGCGTGAAATTTGGCTTGAGGCCGCGATCTTTCTTATGGACTTTGCGGTCTCCATTATCCCATTCGTGATCTCCGTTTTGGCCCCAATTTCCTGCACTTGTGATCCATTTTCGTACCTAAAATGTTTGTATCAAGCATATGGACTGTTTCTGCCTGTCAGAGCAGCTCCTGGGCTTGGAGACGTATTCTCAAGATACGCCCTCTAATCCAACCTTTACTTTTGGTAAGTAACACTCAAATTCTTTGGGACAATAAACCTATGCCTGTGTTTAAAGTTTCTGTAGTTTGGAACACCTTGCGAATCAAGTATGAGGTGGTGGACTGGGCAAAGCTTATTTGGGGGGAAGAATTATATTCCCAGAAACAACTTTCTGGCCTGGATGATCATGTTGGATTGTATTGTCACTACACAGAAGCTGATGTAGTGGGGCAAGCAGACTGATGGGTTGTGTGTGTTGTGTGGTAATGAAGTAGAAACTAGAGAGCACTTATTCTTTGCATGTGGTTTTTCTCGTCGAGTTGTTATGACACTGCAAATGGGGGGATTCTGTTGTAGCTCCTGGGAAGCTACTGTTGTTGCAAGTATTGCCAGTTGCAGGAGGCCGAAGCTGGAGAGAGTGACCAGTTTGATCTGGTGCTTATGCTGTGCTGAGATTTGGAAGGAAAGATGCCGGCGAGTTTATGGTAATGCAAGGAAAACAATAGAGGACTTAGTTCGGGAAGTTACTGTTGAATTGCGGATTATTTGTAATGATAATGAACTCTTACTTGAAGGTCTGCAGCTGCTTGGATTGCAGGGGAGTGAGTAGGGGATAGGTAGCTGCTGGTAGTTTTTGTGGGGTACGTGGCAGGGGGTAGAGTTTTTTTCTCCTTCTGCTTTTTAGGGACCCAATTACTCGCCCGGGCTGCTGACTAAACCCGGCCGAGAACTTTGACATCATCATCACCTTACTGAAGGTGCATTAAAAAATTTTAATTGCAGCAGCGGTCTGTGGACATTCGTCAGTTGCTGTTCCCTCCTTCCCCTTTCCCTCAAAAAACAACAAACTTGGCTCTCTCTCCCTCTGCAAATCTCTGCTTCCATTCCGCCTCCCAGAGACCCTCCCACTTTCAAACGGTAACATTCACTCCAATCCCAAATATCTTTCTATTTTCGAAACGAAACATCGCACTTCGCTCCCCGTATCCTCTGTTCAGTTTTCGCTCCCAAATCGCCCTCCTTCAAATTTCCCGGCCCTTCTAGACTCTAGAGATCACACCACTGCTGATTCAGTCATGCCTCCCAACTCTTTCTCTTCCCTGCTTCTCACTGTCCTTCTGGGACTCTTCCTTCCGCCCCGTCTGTGGGCACAGCAGAAGGGGATTGGCCCTAGGGATCTATGGTGCGTCGCCAAGAACAACGCGGCCGACGCCGCTCTGCAGTCGGCCATCGACTGGGCCTGCAGCGCCGGCGGCGCCAATTGTGCTCCCATTCAGCAAGGCGGGCCGTGCTACGACGCCGGAGACATCCAGAGGACGGCTTCCTGGGCTTTCAACGACTACTACTTGAAGAATGGCATGACCGACGATGCCTGCGACTTCACCAACACCGCGGCCGTCACTTCATTAAACCCTAGTGAGGATTCCTGATCTCCCCTTTTCTCGAGATCTGCTTTCGGCGTTGCTGCTTTTGAATGGTCGGTTTGACCGGTCGATCGCTACTTTCCCTAACTTTCTGCTCTGCCAATGCTTCGATTTGCTCCGAGTTAGATGCGGTTGATTTTTCTTGCAAAGTTTGACCTGCGCTTCTCTCTGTTGGTGTTTCCTTTTCCCCGTTTTCCAGGTCATGGCAGTTGCAAGTTCCCATCAAGGTAAATGTCTCACTTTGACTTGGATCAATAGGCAAGCAAGTCCTTGGTTCGTGAAGGACACAAAGAGGAATGCACTAATAAATTAAGATTCATTTCTTGTGGGATATATTGCAGCTCCGGAGTGAAGAATGGGAGTGCTTCTTCAACTGCTACAGCGGTAGGAACGGGGCCGGCGGACAGTGCAGATATGAGCAGCTGCAACCGCATTGCAGCAACAGCAGCAGGTAGCACATGGTTTTGGGGATTGTTGGCCGGATGTTTGATTCTCCTGTTGTTTAGATAGGAGAGAAAGAGATTGGTAATTGGCAGAATCACATGGTTTTATTATTAGCGCATCTGAAGTTAACATTATGGGTTGGCAATGCATTTTCGCTCAAGGTTTATTTGGATTAGAGAAAGATAAGAAGAGAAGAGACGATCTTTAAGCGTACAGTGATAGCTGATCTGCAAGAAGCTCGTGCTACTGTGGAATTGAACATATCATCATCTCATGTTGCAGCTTGTTTGTTTTTAATGCAGCTTAGGTGGACTCTCTTTTTGGCCTTTGAATGATGAACATAGCATTAGAATTTCTTTTCTTCGATTGAATCGGTTTCGCAGTAAGCTTAAATGTGAGTACGCAAACACGTACTCAATGTTTCCAAAACAATATAGGGCGGAATTCCAAGAGGTTTCCAAGAGGCATAACCTAGGCAATAACCAAGTAAAGCTTCCTCTCAACTATACTATTATGTCAACTATCTACAATACATCAATCAATATGCAAGACCTGCAAATACACCACGACGTTGTCCCTTTAACGTGCCAACAACTGAAGGTCTCTCAATAGTGGAATGATTGGAGCCTTGGGTGCAAGTAGGGCGGGAAGTTTGGTACTGATATTTGGAATAATACTGAATACCGTACCGAATTTGTCTATATTTGGCATTACCGAATACATGTATTATTTTTTGGGATTGAGATTGGGATTGAATTTCAATTGTAATTAGGTATTACAGATTACGAGATTGGGATCGATATATACCGAAATACCGATTAATATCGAAATATAAGATAGTGTGTATTTGATCCTCTCAACTAGACTCTCTCATTCACTACTACACAACTCTCAACCACCAAGAGTGTCATTTACTTATGCATAGATCATTTCATCTTTGTTTCACAACTCAAAAGTCCCCATCCAATTCAATTTTGACTTTCCAATTTAAGTCACTCTCATCTCTCATCTAATAACTTGTTATTTTCATAACACCAAAAAACAAACACTAGTATTAGTCGACTCTCGGCTTTTACTTCGTCAAATTAAAGATTACCTATGACAAGAACTTGAGATGTCGCCTCTCCTTCATTCTCCTTATCCATATCCTAGATCTAGGCAAACTCAAGACTCTTTGCTTAGTCTATTTGCCCTAAATTAAGCAATCAAATCTAATTTATATTTTTATTATTTATTTCAAATGTAATTAATTTCGTATTCGATAATTTAGTATTCGGGATTAGGATTGGGATACTGAAATTATTTAGGAATTGACATTGGGATATCGAAATTATTTAGGAATTGAGATTGTGATTAACTTTCGGGTATAATTTGGTATTCATGATTTTAGTATTTGGTATTAGAATACCGATACCGTACCGATTTCCACCCCTATTTGGTATTTGGCTTTGACCGTGACCTTTGGTAAGCTCCTCTTCTCGATTGGTTTGGCTTATGATAAATAAAAGGGTTCAAAGTACATGGAGGAACATATAAGCTCTATTATAACAATTTGTGCTTCTATCACTAAAAATACCAACCTTAAGCTAGAGTGCCATCTATTATGAGATTTTGTTTACCATCTATTATGAGATTTTCAATATGGCAATACTAAATCATTTTTTTAGTTAAATTTCTTTTAGAAGTTAACAAAATACAGCCCATTCGCCTCCAATAATATATGGTAGACTTTTATGTACTTTCTCCATTTCAAATTTCATACAATGAGAGTGAAAGTACCAAGGACATTTGTCTTTACAATTAATTCCCGTAGAATCTTTTCGCACTAAGACCTCGTTCATGGCCTTGCGAAGTACAAGTAGAGGACTTCATTATTCTCGGGGGGGGGGGGGGGGGAGTATTGGGGGATTTATAAGGGGTAGTTTTTAGCTCATCGAACGCCCTCTCACACTAAGGGGTCCACATAAAAGTGTTACACCCACCTTTAACCGTAGCAAAGAACGGAGGCACATCTATCACCGGCCCTGGATATAAAGCGATTGAGGATCGCGATGCGCCCGATAAGTACTTGAACTTCTCGACCATTGGTGGGAGGAGGCATTTGAAAGATTGCATCAATCTGACGAGGGTTGGTCTAGATCCCTCATTAGGTGAGATGAAACCTAGGAACTTGCTAGTGGTTGCACCAAAAACACACTTTTTTGATTGAGGCGGAGGTTATATAAGCACATAGTAGTGAGCGCTCACCTCAATATTCTTTATCAAGATGTTATCGATGCATGCTTCTACATTCCTCTCTAGTTAGCGGGCAAAAACTCGATCTACCATGCATTGGTACGTGGCGACGACATTTGTTTAACAGAAGGGCATAACTTCGTAACATTAATTTCTGATAGGTGTCATGAAAGTTGTATTTCTTGATCTTCTTCCTTCATTGGAATTTGGTGGTACCCGGAGAACATGTCGAGTAAGGTGAGAAACTGCTGTCATGAGGTGGCATCAATGAGCTGATCGATTTTCGGGAGAGAATATAGATCCTTCAGCCATGCCTTCTTAAGGTTGGTGAAACATACGCCACTAACCATTCTTTTTATCATGACGATGTTGGACAACCACGTCTAGTACAGAACTTCCCTACTAAACCGACCTTAAGGAGTTTCGTGACTTCTTCGGCCACCACCTGGTGTCTTTCCCTTGCAAAGTACGCCGCTTTTCTGGATTGGGCGGCCACTAGGAACTATTTTGGGCGTGTTTTCGGCCACCCGAGGGTGGACGCCAGGCATATCTTTTGGTCCCCAGGAGAATACTTCTTCAAATTCCTAGAGTAATGAAAGGAGGGACTGGAGTGACTCTCGTGGCCAGGCGTTCGATATGAGAATTGTGCGCTCATCAAAAAGTGAGAATAGAGTGCAACATTGTCTTTTTCTCCTGGCATAGAGTGCAACATTGTCGTGCTAGAGCTTGGTCTCCTTGCATACACCCAACACCGGCTTTAGTGGGGAATTTGAGGCAGAGATGGAAAGATGATGAAATAGTAATAACATTGAATTTGCACGTGTTTTTTCTGTCGTTTCTTGATCGTTTAAACTTGCATTATATTTCTTTGTCTCATTTTACTCTAAATTGTGTTCATTTTATCATATTTCATGTCCTAGAGCGTGAATGAAGGCTTAGGAGCAAGTTTCAGGTTAATCAAAGATTGTTGGGCTACTTGGAGGAAGAAACTCGCGCATGACCCAAAGATAATGAATTTCTGCCTCATTTTATGGGCAAATAATCATGTAAACTTGGCATGAAAAGAAAGATGACGAGACTACGAGCGTATGATATCAAACGAGGATTGATTCAGAGTTTGGACGAGGGAGAACGAACCCAAAAATCAAAGATAGGGAAATGATTAGCAGCCTACTCCCAAGTTACGGGTTGGCCTTTAAAGTTATGACGTCATTTTTGGCCGTAACTAGGGTGACACGCTACGACACAACTCCTAACAATGGCCAAGTGTAACCAATGAAATGGACTGCAATATAGTGGCACAAGTAATAAATATCGAATCATTGGGTCTTTAGAGTTACTATTACTCAGCTTCAGTTCATTATCTAGCAAACCAGATTAAAGATTGATTAACTAAACTACTCTATTAACTAAACTAAGTAAAACTACTAATTAGAGGTTGGGAACTCACTTAGGTATGATTCCCCCTAGCTCCTCAATTAGGTCCAAGTTGTAATTTCTTTTGGTTGCTTTACTGTTGATTAAACTGCAGAAGATCCGATAATAGCTTGGAATCTCTTAAGCTGACCAAGCCCTCTTAGACAGAATACCTGACGGGCGACTAACCTACACCAGAGTACAAAGCAAAGGCAATACACAAAGATCTCTATTACTGGAATGAATTCCAGTATAAAGCAGTGATTTGACTGACTCTCGTACAATCAATTCCCTACTACCAATTGAGAAAGATCTCTTAACCCAATCAGATTCTATCTATCATAGGTTTTTGCATAAATCAAAAGGAAAGTGAACAAGATTCAATTGGCTCAACAATCATGCCTCAATTGATTAAAACCATTCAGTATAACATCCAAAGTTTCTAACAAGAAAGATCCTAACACATGGAACTAGGGTTCCTCAAAATCTAAGTGAAGGGAAGTTACTCCATAGAGAAGAGAGAGATTACAGTATAACTTTCCAGATCTTCAATCTTCATGTCTAGACTTGTTCCTTTAGCTTCAATGGTGAAGAATCAAAATATCTCCAAGGATGACTCTAGATCGCTCTCTCTCTCTGGTTCGTCCCTCGGGTGTTTGGGATCCAAAACCCAGCTCTCTCTCTCTCTCTCCAAAAATCGCAAAACAACTTTTATACCCGCCGAGATTCGCACCCCCTACTTGCCCGACCGTGCAATTTGGGGTTTGGTCGTGCAAACCTCCTGGAAAACTCACACAGACGTGCACAATTTCCAGCATGCACTCCTAAGCTTCGTTGAGCTCGTTTGACCTCCGATTCAGGTGTCGTGATCCGAGATGCTCGTAGTCTCGTCCTATTTCTTTTCATGACAAGATTACATGATTATTTTTCAATAAAATAAGGTAGAAATCCATTCTTCCTCATGTCATTCTCGAGTTTCTCCCCCCGAGTCGCCAATTGATCTTCGATTGACTTGAAACTTGCGCCTAGACTTCACTTTATGTGCTAGGACCTGAAATGTGACAAATGAACACAACCTAGCATAAAATAGGCCAAGAAAGCACAAACTCGAGCCAAAACGATCAAGAAATGAGTGTGCAAAGATGTGCAAATACGACGTTATCATCGGGCCACAGTTGGCAGAATGCATTTCAGAGGTTACGGCTTGAACCCCAAAGGTTACGGGCGTAACTCGATGTCGTAACTTGGCTTCTAAGAGCTATTTAAATGTGTTTTTGTGGATTTTGAAGGGAGAGAGCTGAGTAGTGGATCTCAAACACACAAGGGACAAGCCAATGAGAGAGAGAGAGAGCGATTTGAGGGTAATCTTGGAGTGGAATTGGATAATTTCTTTGCCTTGGAAGCTCGAGGAACAAGCCTAGAAATGAAGATTGAAGATATGGAAAGTTATACCGTATTCTCTCTCTTCTCTATGGAGTAATTTCCCTTCACTTAGGTTTTGAGGAGCCGTACGTATGTTTGTTAGGATAAGAGTTGTACGAACCCATATTCATGATTGGTTGACATTATATATGCAATTGAGATGTTTATTCACAATTTCATGAGTCTTAGTCTTGATCACATTCTTGCAATTGCAGCTTTGACCTAGAATGATAGTCTCTGAATAGGTTAATAGAGCAACCTAAATTGGAAGTAGTGAATCGATTGTGTGAGAGTCAGTCTATTTATTACTCTATACTAGTGAATCATACCTAAGTGAGTTCCCAATCTGAATTAGTAGTTTAACCTAGTTTCACTTGTCAATTAGTTTGGTTAATTAAACCTTAATATGCTTTGATAAATAATAAAGTAAAGCTAAGTAATATAACTCTAGAGTATAGACCCGTGGATTCGATTTTTATTACTTGTGCCACTATACTGCAGTCCCTTTCATTGGTTACACATGGCATTTTGTTAGGAGTTGTGTTTTAGCGAGTCAGATAACCCTAAGTTGATGGAGAAAAGGCCGATCGAGAATACAATAGTAAGCTGACGGACAATCAACAACATGAAAGTGGATGAAAGTTTCAGCAGTATGTTCACCACTCTCAATCTGAAGACAAAGTGGTAGGGTCCTGATCATAGGCACTTGGGATCTAGAGCACCCGTAAGGCAGATCTCTGTTGGATGGCACTATTCAGGGTGATATTCCAAGGATAGGTAGGCGGCGTAAAAAAGTAGGTCCACTGATCTTCCCCCATCCACTAAGATTCCCTTGGCCTTGTAATTGGCTATTATTGCCTTTATTACCAATGGGTCATCATGTGGTGTGCAACTCTTTCTAAATCTTGGGAGTCAAATGAGATTTGGAGTAGGGGTGGACATTCATTCAGTTCGGTTTGGACCAAACCGAACTTATGTATTCTGGGTTCCCGATTACTACCAGACCTCAAATCGATTCCGAACCGGAATATATTTCGGATCGGTCCGGTTTCACCCCCAACACCGAAAACTTTTCCTTTCCATTTGTAAATGATGGATCTGCTTCTGCTACAACCATTATTGTCCCCCCTCACCCTCTCTCTCTTCTCGTCCATTTTTTATTTTTTCTCTCCATTCTCTCTCCTTTATTCCAATCTACAAATCCCCTACTCTCCACCATTTTCTTCTTCTTCTTCTTCTTCTTCGGCTGCTGCTGCAACCATTATTGTTTCCATCAGTCTGCGACCATCGTCCCCAGAAGAAGCTTCACCGCCCACCATCACTTCTTCTCCCCTCTGTTGCCTTCTTCTTCTTCTTCTTCTTCTTCTTCTTCTTCTTCTTCTTGGATTTAGATGCATGTGGGTTCTTTATGTTTTGAATTGGGTTTCTGGTTTCGAGGAGGTCGACCGAGAACAAAGGGGGATGTGGTGATGGTGATTTTGTTTTGATTGATTTTTTGGGTTGAATGGCAGGCGAGGCGAGGAGAAGAACAGAGAGAAGGGGGCTTGTTGCTGTTGCTCTGCTGGCAACTGGGGAGAGTGGAGAGGCAGTTAGGACTTAGGGGTGGGATTAGGGTTAGGAGTTGGGCTGGCTGGTGATTGATAAAGAGTGGGCAGGGTTGGTATTGGTAAAGGGTGGGCTGATGATTAATAGTTAGTGGACTGAGGGAGTTAGTTGGGCTTGGGGGAAGAGGGTGGACTTGTTTAGTCTATAGGATTTTTAATTTAATTCGGTTGGTCGGTTCGGTTTGTCGGAATTCGGATTCGGTGTGCAGACCCTAGGTTCCGAAATAATGAGTTTTGCCTTCCGAATTCTGAACCGAATTACAACATTCGGTTTTGGTTTAGTTTTGTTTCGGTTCAGTTCTGTTCGGGTTTACCGAACCGTATGCCCACCCCTAATTTGGAGGAGTTGATGTTGTTGCTCAAGTGGAGCCCATAATAGCTTGGGGGTTTGTCGGAGGCGATTTATTTGGTATCCCCCCGAGGCCTTCTCACCCATGGATGATCTCGATCGGTGGGTGGGGGGGCTCTCGGGAGTGTTCTATTGAGCATTCGACGCAAGGTTTGTGCATTTCCCAAATGGTATTGAACAAAATTCATTAAAAATGCACAGTCTTTTAATAAACTATGGAAATCAAGGATGTGAAGACAAAAGTCATATGGATGGAGATTTCTCTCCCCAAGCCCAAGACTTGTGCACTTCCAAAACACTCTTCAGTCTTCACCAACATTCAATATATGAAGTCTTCTAATAAACTCACTAAGAATAAGAATGAGTATTGATCCTGTGCATACCAAGCTTTCCCCACCGAAAGCTTTAGATTTTCGCCAACAAGGAAGGCAATTGATGAAGCCAACATAAAAAACTATTTTAATGTAGTCTGGGCCCAACACTACCCCCGACAACCGGCGCCAGCCAACACAAAATCATACCTTAGCTCACGATTTCAATCGGTAACGAGATCCTCCCTCCGCCCGGCTCTTAGCGGCCGAGCTCGCTATCACCCCTGGCTCCTGATACCCGCCTACGCAGTATTGCCTCCAGGCTTGATTTTGCTCGCGACGCCCGGGCCCGCTATCGCCCATGGCTCCTGGTACGCCGCCGACGAACTATTGCCCCGAGCTTGATTTTGTCCCTGACACCCGGGTTCTGCCTCCCAGCTCTTGACGCTTGGGCTTGTTATCGTTCCCGCTCCTGGTACCTAATGACGCACTGTTGCCCCTGTGCTTGATTTTCCCCCGACACCCGGGCTTTGCCTCTCGTCCAGCTAATGTCGCCCGGGTCGAGATCCGAGACTAACTTGAGCGTCGAAGGGTGCCCACGTCTAGATCGGCCGGCAAACCCTTTTTTGTAGGAAGCAATCAGAGGCCATATCAAGAAGAAATGTTATGATGAAGGGGCACATAAAACTGCTTCGGTGCCCAAGATAGAAGAAGTTGACGTCAGCTACAACCCCTACACAACACTATGTTTCAATGAATTTAATTAATAAAAAGTTAATTTATTAAATATTTTACGAATTTAACAGTTAAATATTGATTTTATTTGTTGGATTCAAATATCAATGTTAGATATTGACATTAAATATTTTATATAAATATGAGTATTTAATATTTTATTTGGAATGTTGTATTTTATTTAAATACGAATATGAATGGTAAGTAAATTATATTCAAATATATTCTATATATGATTAAATTTATTTGATGTTAATGATTTTCATATTTTTATATATTTTGACATCAACCGACAAAAATCAATTATATAACAAGTCGAACCATTCCATTTGTTAAAGTGACACACTTGAAAAAAAAGAATGACACAACAATATAGACCGATTTGGACTTGACACACTGCAGTTAGAATTAGTGCGTTGGAATCACGCTAATCGAAAATCGCGTGAGCGCAGCTTATCTGGTTGGTTGGTGCCATCGATACTTGCTGAGCACGACACTTTCACGCACGGACGCATACGCACCGTCCACCTGTAAGATAAGGGTTACAGTGAGAGACGGCAAAGAAGAGGGGTAGCAGTTCTAGAGAGAGAAATTGAAAAACTGAGCTTCCGAGAGAGAGAGAGAGAGAGAGACAGAGAGAGAGGCAGTGTCGTTTGCTAGAGAGAGAAACCCTCTTTTTCTTCCTTAGAGAGAGAAAGTGAAAAAGTTGCGAAAGAAAGAGAGGGAGCGGAAGAGGAGGATCTGATCGTCCTGGAAGAGGTAAAGGAGCTTCAAACCCTAACTGTTCTTCGAATATCAGATCTATTCGCTCCTTCTCTCCGTCGCCCTTTCTCTTCATCCTGTCTCTTCCTCCGCTTGTCTTTCTGTTTCTGTTAGTTAGGGTTTCGTGTTTGGGCTGGAAGATTTAGGCGGTAGTAACTAGGTCTGAAGAAAAAGTTCGGTCTTTGCTGATTTTACGGTATTTTGGCTTTTTTGCCGGATTGAATTAGGTGTTCTTGCGACAATTAGGGTTTTGCGGTGGCTGGAGATTGTTTGGCTGAAAAGCCCTGGTTTTCTGTGCCAATATTATGTTTCGAAGATAATCTTGTAGGGAAGACGGAAAAAGAGAGAGAGAAAGGGGAGAGTAAGTACGAGAAAAAGGAAAAGGGTAGTTAGGGTTTTGTAGTTACATGTATGGCGTCAGGGTCTGCTGTTGGAGGGGAAGGAGGAAATGATGGACCTAAAGAGAAGCCAAGGTACTCGGAGAGCAAAGTCTATACGAGAAAATCCTTCAAGGGTTTACGGAATAACTTAACCAACAACAGCAACACGAAGGAAACCACAGCCAACGGCACTACCCTTAATACCGCTGTTACCACCACAGCGACTGCACCACCAACTTCAGCTACAACCAATCAGAACGGAAGTAACGAGAACAAGGCTGCTGACGGTGACTCAATTAAAGTTTCTGAACCACTAGCCTTGGTATTAGAAGACACAAGTTCTGCTCAATCACAACTACAGTCAGAGCCAGAGCCACAGCCACGTGATGATAGCTCGATTCATGTTTCTGAATCTCAAGCCTTAGTCTCAGAAAATGCAGATTCTGCCAAGCCACAGATTGCTGCCTCGGTTAGTGTTTCTGAACCGCAAGCCTTACTGTCAGAAGACATTGGTTCTACCCTTCCTGGTTGTGGCTTGAATGAAGTTTCTGAACCGCAAGTCTTGGTATCAGCAGACACAGGTTCCACACAGCGGACCCCGGACGGTGAATCTATTAGAGTTTCTGAACCTCAAGCTTCAGTGTTAGAACACTTAGATGTTAGTGTTTCTGAACCGCAAGCCTTACTGTCAGCAGACATAGGTTCTACCCTTCCTGGTTGTGGCTTGAATGACGTTTCTGAACCGCAAGCCTTGGAATCAGCAGACACAGGTTCCACACAGCGGACCCTGGACGGTGAATCTATTAGAGTTTCTGAACCTCAAGCTTCAGTGTTAGAACACTTAGATTCTGCTCATCCACCGGATGGAGCCTCAATTGAAGATCCACAAACGCAAGTCTTGATGTCAGAGGTCACAGAGTCTGCTCAGCCACAGCAACAACAGGAACAATATCCACTGCAGCCGCCCCAGAAGCAACCCCAACTGCCAGGACTGGGGCAGGAGCAGGAACAACAGGGAGACCAAGTGCACGAGCAGTCAGGGTCACCAAAACAGCCAGAGCCACAGGAGCGACAAGGGGAGCTGTCACAGGAGCTATCAGGGCAACAGAAACAGCCCGAACAACAGGAGCCACCCCCACTGCCTCCTCCCTTACGTGTGGATGTGATCTCAGATGACTCCTCCAACCACCAGAGGCAGCAGGTCGATGCTGCAGCTGGTTTACAGGGGGAGGAAGATCCAGCAAGTAATAGTGCTGGAAAGGAAGCTCTGGAAAGCAGAATAAAGATAAATTTATCTTCAGTTTCCAAGCAGGAGATGAGAGAGATCAGGAGGAAGCTTCAGAATGAACTCAATACTGTGAAGATGTTGGTGAAGAGAATTGAGGCCAAACAAAGTCAGCTTGGTGTTGCCACTATCAGCAGTTCGGTTCCTTTGAGACATAGTGTCCTTGATAGTAGATTGACAAGGGTAAATTCAAATGTAGGATCTGTTGGTGTTCCTCGTGAAGTCACTGCTACTGTTACTACTCCAACACCGAGGCAGACTCGGCCTTTGCATCAGCTTAGTGTATCTGTGCTGGAGAATAATCAGGGTGCAGCTGAGAATGTCGAGAAAGAAAAGAGAACACCAAAAGCTAACCAATTTTACAGGAACTCCGAGTTTTTGCTTGCGAAAGATAAGTTCCCCCCTGCTGAGAGTAATAAGAAGTCAAAATCGAGTAGCAAGAAGCATGGCTCTGATATGGCTTTTCGATTTGGGTCACATACCAAAATATTCAGGAATTGCTCTTCTGTACTTGACAAATTGATGAAGCATAAGCATGGGTGGGTGTTTAATTCTCCAGTTGACGTGGAGGGTCTTCGATTGCATGATTACCACACCATTATCAAACATCCTATGGACTTGGGAACAGTGAAGGCAAGACTGAATAAGAATTGGTACAAGTCACCAGAAGAGTTTGCAGAAGATGTGAGACTTACATTTCATAATGCCATGACGTACAACCCAAAAGGTCAGGATGTTCATATAATGGCTGAACAGTTGCTTACTATGTTTGAGGAAAGGTGGGCTGTTGTGAAGGTGGATTATGATCGAGAGACAAGGCTTGTCCCTTATGATATTGGTTTTCCAACACCTACATCCCGGAAGATTCCTTCACTGTCATTGCCTTCCCTTGATATGAGAAGGATTTTAGATCGATCAGAATCGATCACTTATCCATCTGTTGACATCAGACAGAGACCTGTTGTTACTACTCCATCAGGTAGGACCCCTGCTCCAAAAAAGCCCAAGGCAAAGGATCCGCACAAAAGGGATATGACGTATGAGGAGAAACAGAAGCTTAGTACAAATCTTCAGAGCCTCCCTTCGGATAAGCTGGACAACATCGTACAAATAATTAGAAAGCGAAACTCTGCACTTTTACAACGCGATGATGAGATTGAAGTGGATATTGATAGTGTTGATGCAGAGACTCTGTGGGAACTTGACCGGTTCGTGACCAATTACAAAAAGAGTCTAAGCAAGAACAAGAGAAAAGCTGAACTGGCAATGCAGGCTAGAACGGAAGTGGAGCGAAATGTCCAGCAGAAGGTAAAATCCCGTGCAGTACTTCATGAAATTAAAATTTTTCGGTTGCCAATGTTATGAAATAATTGTTTATGTGCTGTCATTGTTCTTCTAGCAGGCCCTTCTTTCATCTGCTGCTGATCCCCCTAAAGAAGCCAATGAAGGTGAATTTTGTGGATTCTGCTGATTGTTAGTGACTTGGTTGTACTTCATTTTGTTCACTGTGTTATAATCTTCAACTCATGATTGCAGGTGAAAGAAATGTTTCGAATGTGTCTCCTGTACAAGTGGACAGACAAGCAGATAATGGGAGTAGGTCAAGTAGCTCGAGCAGTTCCAGCAGTGGTTCTGGTTCTTCATCTAGTGGTACTGCAGTGTTTCTTTGTTTTGTTTTTTGGCAGATTACGTGTATATTGTGAAGTCTAATCATCTGTGATGCTATCTTCAATGACATGCCTCGTATTTTTGGCAGACTCTGACAGTGACAGCTCCTCAGCATCTGGATCTTGATATAGGGCGCTAACTCTTGGTATGAGTAGTTCAGGTGGGCTCTTATCATCCTGCTATTTGGGCACATGTTGCATATTAGGTCTAAGCAATTTCTGTGAATTCCGTCAATGCTTATCACTTGCTGAGAATACGATCTACAGAGTTTGGTCTTGTAATTACTATTGATTATTGACAAACCATGTTTGTTTTAGGAAGAGTTGGAACTTGGTTTATAATTTTTCGAAGCTGGGTTCGCATGGATGATTGGTCATTGTCTCTCTTCCATGTAATGTACTGGATATCATATTTTAATTTTCTTCCTATATGCCAACCTTTGGTGTCAGCTTTTCCTGGTTAGATCTGGACTGGCCTTTATCTGCACTCGAAGTGGCTTATTACTTGAATTTGAATTTTTTTAGAAAATCTGATTGCTTTAGAGTGCTTCTACTTGGTGTTGTCTTTCCTTTCCAACATATCATACTTTGCAGCTTATGGGAAAAAGGGGTAGATATTGTAGTAGTTTGCTGGAGTAATCATTTGATGTGAGGTGTTTCTGAAGTTTTCTGACTGTTGTTAAATTTTCTGGTGCAGTTGGATGTCAAGAGGTTTAGGAGTAGGTGGCAGGTTCCCAATTCAAATGATTTGGTGTGTTTGAGGCCGTCAATGTCATTAGGGATCTGCATTGTGTGTACAGGCTCAAGATTGGCAATAGTTGTGCCATGGCTGGATAGTGGGTCTGGTTCTCGCAAACTGTTGTCATGTCTGATTTCTTCTATCCACAAGTACCGTATTTTGTTGGGGGTGAGAAAATTGTATAATATGTAGTAGCCAAATTGTGGTTGATTGATTAGATGCGAGATTGGGTTGTTTCTGATGATGATATATCACATTGTACATGCCTAACTAGTGCAACTTTCCCTGAGTTGTGGGGCCGTTTACTCATGTGCCAGCAGAAGGCAGATTCAGGATGCCTACATAAAGAAAAATTTAGCCTGCAGTTGAAGCTCATGTAGTTTGCATTGCTTTTGAGAAAATAATGTTAGGGTTTGCCCAATCTTCGTGGGTAGCAGAACCAAGTCTGTGATTTTGTGGTGGATGGTCATTGGAAGAATCGTGTGTCTGCAGACTGCAATGTATTTGTGGAGTGGAGAATGATAACGTAGTTGCGTTTGGCCATGTTCAATATAAATGATTGAAGGCACCATCTGGGGGGAAAGTAGTTGCTCATCGATAATGTTGAAGCCAAGACTGCCAGTGAAAGCAATAATGCAAAAATCATTTCGGACGCTACTTTCCAGCCCACGATGCTTCCCTCTTCCAGCTCCGAGGGTATCCTTCTCCACTTCCTTTCCCTCTGATTTCTCTCCATGGTCGGGCCTCCAATCCTGGAGACGAGCTCCGCTTAACGAGGATCGATTCTGGGGACCGAACGGCCCCAAGCCGCTTCTCCCTCCAGACAACGACGGCGATGATATCCCTTTTGCTTCAGCCGTGGCTTCCGCATCGTCACTCGCCGAGCTTGGTGCTATTGTCCTCTCCACCGCCGACCCACTCGCCAAGTCCAAGCTTTCTCACCGTGCTTTCGCCCGGTGGGCCGATGAAGGCCTGCCGATTGGCTGCCACACCCCGCCGGACCGCCCTGCCCGCCCGCCCCAACCTCAGCTGGTCTCTCCCAAGGAGATCCCGGCTCCGCGTGACTCCGGGCTGCCCCTCAACGCTTACATGCTTCACAGTCTAGCTCATGTCGAGCTCAATGCCATCGATTTGGCGTGGGATACCGTCGTTCGGTTTTCTCCCTTCGCCGAGATTCTGGGGCAAGGCTTCTTCGCCGACTTTGCCCATGTCGCTGACGACGAGAGCCGCCACTTCGCCTGGTGCTCTCAGAGGCTTGCCGAGCTCGGTTACAAGTGAGATTCCTGAGTCCTCACTGCCGCTTGCACTCTATCGTTTAATGGTCTGCTGAGTGAATTTTGTTCTTGGGCGGGTCCGAAGATGAAACCTCATTTCTGTGATTTTAGGTATGGGGATATGCCAGCTCATAATCTCCTGTGGAGGGAATGCGAAAGATCCTCCGATGATGTTGCTGCACGACTGGCTGTCATCCCGCTTGTGCAGGTTTCTTCTTTCAGTAAATTATAATAATGCTCTATGTTCAATAGGAGTGTTTGAATCAGTGGCCTTTAATTTGTTCTTTCCCCCTGCATTCACTCCTTATCCGAGTACTTGATGGTTTCTACCGTGGTTGAGCCAGAATCTCTTTTCCCGGAAATGAGAAAGTTTCGTATTAACGTTTGTTTGGTTCTGCTGGAGTAAGAGTGGCTTATGCAACTTCTTCAACAATGTTCATGAAACACCATATCCTGTGATCCTGTATTTGCAAACTGGTAATTCGTCTCTCTTGAAGAAGAACCATAAGTACTTGGAAGAGTTGTCGCGTGTCCAGTTGACTGCCACCGTTTCAATCAATCTCTAATTATGGGAGAAAGCTGACGCGGAAATACCTATTTCTGCAATTGTCCTAGGAAAGATAAGCCTGGGGATGTGGTGGGTCGAGCTTGTGCATATATGAATGTTACTGCTCCGCAGTCACTCTTGACATGTTTGAGCTAGTCTCCTTTCTACTTCTCTGCAAACATATGGTGAAGGTAATAATTTTGCATTTCTGTTGGTATCGATGCCAGGAGGCTAGAGGACTTGATGCTGGGCCTAGGCTTGTGCAGAGATTGGTCGGTTTTGGGGACAACCAGACATCGAAGATTGTGGCTAGGATTGCAGAGGAGGAAGTTGCTCATGTAGCCGTTGGGGTTTACTGGTTTGTTTCTGTTTGCCAGAAATTGAACCGTCCCCCTTCCTCCACTTTCAAAGGTATACACACCCCAGCAACCCTTCTGAGAAATGGTTTGCTTTGTACATAAGCTTCCACAGTAAGAAAGATGGCGCATCTAAAGCATTTAAGAATATGAATTCCATTTCTTGGTATGAACGCAGAGTTGTTAAAGGAGTATAATGTTGAACTGAAAGGGCCTTTCAACTATTCAGCTAGAGACGAAGCTGGGATTCCCCGTGACTGGTACACCAAGTAATCCATTATTGATTCTTCACGATGAAGCTGTGAATAGAATCGTTTCAAACATATATTTTTGCCTTGTGGACTTGTACAGGTACGATGCGTCATATGCAAGTAAACAGGGCCAGAGTGAAAAACATAATTCAAATGAGCAGCTCGATGTGGTATGTTTCTGGGTGGCTTCGATGCTTCTGCTATCTTTTTGAGTTGCATGGAAAACACAATTATAATCCTTGCCAACCATCCCCCAGGTTTATGAGAGACTTGCTTCCATTGTAGCCATGGAATGCCAGAATGCAGACCTGGATGGTCAGCATGGGTGATTGGTTAGATAAAAAAAAGAAAAAGCAGCTTCCAATCTGAAAATTGGCTGATCCAAAACATCGACTCATGTTTGCTGGGTTTGGAAACTAGTAGAACTAGAACCACCGAGAATTTTGTTAAGTGGTGGTCTCTGTGTATTTCCCACAGTAAATCTTTAGCTGATGCAGCCGGTGTTTCATCATGTGTAAGTAGTATGAAAAGTTTGGTCGTGTTTTATGGCTCGTTACAACGTCACGGGGGTAGGCAGCGCCGCATAGGCCTCGTTTATGTATATTTGTTAACGGTCATGGTTGTCAACTTCATGCAGGTCCATGTAGCTAGGGTGCCAATTGGTTGTATGTCGGTTAATTATTAAACGATTTGACGGTTAGTGGTTAATTACCAAACATAAAATGTATACTGAAAATTGTAGTGGTTAGTTTGACGATTAACTACTTGTTGTCTGTTCAGTTAACAGTTAGTTTGAAGATTAGTTAGTACTCGTAATGGCAAATACGAGCGCATAATTCTAGATAGTATGTTTTCATAACTTTCTGTGATGTTTAAATATGCTTAACTCATTGTAAGTTATAATGGTGAAGATTTGTTAGCAGTATTCAAGGAAAACTATTTCCTAGGAGATACTACCATTTAGTTGTTGGAATCCGGTCATCGTAGTATGGCATTTCTAGTTTTTTTTTGTTTGGTCTTATAAACGGCCTGTGTTATTTCATATTTTCATTAGTGCGAAATAATAAAGGAGTTCATAAGAAGTTGAGACACAAGGAAAATCGGGGGTCATAGAGCACAACTCTTACGCTAGTCCCAACTATAGGTGGTGTGGGCCATAATGTGGACTACCTGGTCTCTAGTTCGGTTTAAGAATCCCCCGACAATCCGTCTTGATCTCTCATGAAAAGAAACCATTCTCCTCCGCCACGACATTGATCTTAAACTTTGTCGTTGCTGGTGATACCCATCTGTATTCATGCTTTGGATTCTCCGCAGCTCGAGCTTTTTGATAATTTAGGTATTCCAAAAGCAATCATTCTGCTTTGCCCATTATCTCAAGTTTCTCCAATTTTTTCTTATTGCACAACCGACCGTTATGCATGGACCAACGTTTGTGGGATGGCGGTTTGGGCCTCTTCCAACCTTCCGATTTTTCTCCAGGAGACTTCTCTTGGGATTAAACGACTCCATCTTGATCCAATATTTGATGCAAATTTACCTCGATTATATTTTATCTTGAAAAGCACAAAGTAGTACCATAAATGCAAAAAACAATACAAAACGCAACCAATGTCTAAAATAAGCACGTTGACCAAATAATTACAAAATTAAAAGAAAATATAACAAAACTACTAAAGATACATTATTATTAAGTGGAATGTATCAAATATAGGACCTTGAGAACACTATAATTTTAGTGTTATCACCTGTTGCAGTGGTCTTGTTAGATAGAAAGTTTTAGTTTGATGGCCATTAACTAGTATAAAGTAAGAGACAGTAGAAACACAATTCATTATCATGGCCACCTATATATTTGCAAACCCTAGTTTCTTCATCATAGCTTCCAAAAACGGTCAGTATACTCTGTCATAGGCTTTGACAATGTCTAGGTTCACTGACAAATAACCTTTATTTTCCCGAGTTCGTTCCTTCATTGAATGAAAACACTCAAAACCCACCATAACGTTATCAATAACGAGTCTGACAGCTACAAAAGAACTCTGGAACTCCGATATAACTTCATTTTGAATTCCTTTTAGTCTATTTGCAAGCACTTTAGACAATATTTTATTTAACACCTTGCATAGCCTTATAGGACTGAAGTCAATTGGGAATTCCACCAATATCTTCTCAAGTATTAGAGCCAATAGGGTATGATTGAGGGATTGAGGGATCGAGGGAAACAACCTGTATCCAAAGAATGAGTAACAAAAGTGAAAGGAAGAAAAAGAAGTGAAAAATGCAATAAAGGGGGCAAATAAGAATAGAGAGTTGCTACAAGATGTTTGTGCTCTAGCAAAGAAGGTTTGCTTGGAATGTTGTTCATGATTGGTTATGTTTTGGGATTGGTGGAATGTTTGGCTAATGGTTGTTGTGAGTGGATTTGTGTTGCTTTGATAGGTTCTAGATGAATTATGGAACCTCATGCTTTATGTGCCACCACCCAAGAAGACTTTTCCCCATGTTGACCCTAGCAACTCACCTGAACCCATGTCTAAGACCTTTGGAGCTCTAGAATTTAGAGGTTATCATCATGGTGAAGAGACCATAGGGATGAGTGTTGAGTATGCACATCTTTTGCATCAAATGGTCCAGTCCTCACCGGTCGAGAGTGAGTGATTCATTCATTCCTTTCTTGTTCATATATTCCTTGGTGAGGACCTAGTTTGCTCATTCGTTTGTTCATATGACATGATCTTTATTCATGGATAATTTTGGTTGGAGATTCGTCATTACAAGATATGTGTTGGTTTGTGAACAGAGTGATAACTTTTCGCTTGCACGTTCTTAATGCATTCGAATGTCATTTGTGGTGGTTGCCAGGATTGCTTGTTATTGTCCTTATGTCGGTGCCAAATAGACATTGAGATCCATCCACTTTGTGCCCTTTGACATGTCCCCAAGTTATTATGTTTAGGTTGAAATATTACCTTGTTTGAGATTGGTTTGCTTGGGGACAAGCAAACGTCCAAGTGTGGGGGAGTTTGATTCGGGCTTAATCACGCATGTTTTCACCCCATATTCTTGTGATGTTTGAGGCGTTTACATCGCCCGAGGTTCAATTTTAAGCTAGGTTGTGCATGTTTTAGCATGTTTCAGGTCTTAGCAGGTGGAATTAATCTCGGGAGCGAGAGTAGAACAAAAAAGGGCAAAAGTGGAACAAGATTGACAGAAAACTAGAGATCACGTACAACGCCCTATTATGAAGGGTGGGAGACCGTGAAGATCGACGGGATCCAGGAGCTTTTGCATGCCTCGCGGGAAAGTCAAAGATCACAGGCACCAGACGTGACAATTCCGCCCCGGCCGTGAAGTTTCTAAATGAAACAACGTATTTTTGCTCGGGATCACGGGCAGGCTACCAAGATTATGGGTGTGATAATCGACCATGACAATCGCCTGACTGGAGTATAAAAGGAGGAGTGAGCTGAAACCAAGGGAGAAAAAATTTGAGAGTGAGATTGGCTTCTTCTTCTTGAGATAAAGAGAGAAAGTCACAAACCAAAGGAGGAAGGAGTTCTTGACCTACCCAAGACTTGAAGAGAGGAGATCTCTCCTCCAAGGAGGCAATCCAAGCACCTAAGGTTGAAGAGAAGCATCTTACCATGGGTTTTCTCTTCTTCTTTGTTGTATTCCTCTTCTTAGTCATGGAGTAGTTCTCCAATTCACTTGGGTATTGTGAACCGTAGTATAGAAATGAGATAGGTTGTATGAATTGAATGCTATGTTTGTGGGTTTTTGTGTAATAAAATATTTGAGGTATTTTTCATGATTCTTGAGTGGTGTTCATCATATCTGATTTGGGTCTAAATGCACACATTTTACCCCTCATTTCTTGATAGTTTGACTTTGCATTTCATTGTCTCTCGACCTATTTTACGCTAGGGTGTGCTTGTTTTATCATATTTCAGGTCCTAGCACGTGTGAGAAGGTCGAGGACAAGTTTTGGGTCGATTGGAAGTCGAAAAGCGCGAAAAGTGCAAAAGTCCAAAGACAATTGCCCTGGGACTGTGAAGTGCGGAGGTTCTAGCACATTTTTCGATCTCACTGGACTCAAGCCGGTTCACGCTAGTAAGATCGTGAACCGAAGCCAATGACCATGCACTGAGTTAGTGAAGCGACGGATTTTGGCCCGAGATCACGGTCCCCACCTTGAGTTCACGGCTATGAACTGGGACTGTGATTTGAGGCCGATCTGGGTATAAAAGGGGTAGTGAGCTGATGGAGAAAATGGGCTTTTTCTAGGGTTTTAGTTTTCAGAATAAAGGAGGGTTTCTAGTGAGAGATTAGGATTTCCTCTTTCTATTCTAGAGAGAGAAAGTGTCATTCAAAGAAGGAAGAAGGAGATTGGCTTGCCCTTAGCTAGAGGAGTGAAGATTCTTACCTCTCAAGGGAGATTCAAGCAAGAAGGAAGGAGGATTGTCATCTCTTCATGGTTCTTTCTCTAATTTTTCTTGTTTTCCTTTGCCTAGCTATGGAATAGCCTACCTATTCACTTAGGTGTTATGAACCCTAGCTTGAACTATGTGATAGATTGTATGGATTGACAGATTTGAGTGTGGTTGTGTTTAATGTGAATGTGGAGGTATTATTCATGAATGATTGTGTTGTGTGAAAGCCTATCAATCTAATTGCCATTCTAACCTAGGTAGAGAGAAAACCTCTTCCTTTCTTTGAAAGAGGCTTGAATGTTGGGTTTTCTTAGGCGATTCGTTGTCTCCTATATAGGTTAATGCAGGGCAAACCTATTATTTCATATTACCACCTAGGGTTTGGTTTTGTGTGGCCTTCCGAACTCCGATTCGATGGTGGAGTCTATCCAACCCTTAGTCAATAGGTCAAGAGAGTCACGTTGGTGGCTTGGATCAAATTTCCTTCCCTCGACCTAGAGACCAAGAGAGTGGCACTTGGCTACTTGTTGCACTTCCCTACGGTTTACAATCCCCTCACCACACGCGACCATTCGATCCAACAAGTCGTAATTGTTAGCTAGTGGGAGCAATACCCGGGTGAACTCTTCTCTCATTGAGACAACCTCGATTTACTTACTTGCTTGTTTTCATTTGTAGGTTTCTTAGTTTTAAATAAAAAAATGTTTGCTAGATAACAAACTAAGCGATTGAAGTAGGGGTACATGGACCGGCCCAGGTTTGACAATTAAAACATACTCGCCCTATACTGCACCCGGCTAGAGTTTATGCTTGAGCTCTAGTCGTGATTAATTCGCGGTGTATCCGTGGTGAATCAATATCTCAAAGTTAGGTAAAATTGGCACAGGTGGAGGAAATCCCCATTTGGGCCTTAAGAAGCTAGATTTCTTGACCAATTGGGTAATCCCATCCAAAGTGGTTGAGGGTAAGCCTCAAACATCTGATTAGTGCCATGAACCTATCATGATTGGTTACTTTTCCACCGTTCCAGATTAGTATCCGGGGGAGTGATCTTAGAAATCATTAGTCGATTAGTCAAGAGAGCTAGTCTCCTAGCTTATGTCGACATTCCTTGATTAATTGTCGACGAGAGTGGGGTTTCCCCAATAGTTGCAACCTCCTCACGGTTTATGATCACACCTTTCCACACTAGCATTCCATTCAGTTAACCTTCATACGAGACTAGAGGGAGCAATACCCAGGTGAAGCTTTCTCACATCGAGTTCATCGCAATTTACTTTCTTTGCTTGCTTTCAGTTGTAGTTCTTTAGCTTTAACTCCAAACCGTTAGCTAGATAAAAATTCAAATGATTGAAGTAGGAGTACATGGACCTCCTCGGGTTGACATTTAAAACACTTGCCTTATACTACACCCAACTAGAGTTTGCACTTGGGCTTTAGTCGTGATTTAATTGTGCAGTTAGGAACGAGTCATTCAAAAAGAAAAAACCAAAAAAATATAAAGATGTCCAAATCAGGAGAACAAGTAAATTGTCCATCAAATAGATCGATTGAGTGGGTATAATGATATATTGAAGTACTGATAAAAGGAATCGCCAATTATGTGGTCTCGCACTACATCATCTCACTGTAATCAAGATATTAACGTACCCTAACGTGACATGTTACAGTAATTTAGTTACCACCTAATTTGAGATGATTTCAAAAAAGTTAGAGGATTTCATTTATTAGTGGAAACAAAATTTCCTCGTCGTACTTCAGAAAGCAAAATGGAATGTCCATATCATTAGATCATGCGAATTTTATAATCACACATATAAAAGGTCATAATTTGGATAATATTCATCATCAAACAATGACTTTGTTTATTTTTCAACAGTTTAATCCTGAGAATCATGTTACATATATCATCTAAACTTCATCATCATATTATTCACTCATTAACTTCATGAAAACTGGGAAATCAATACATTCTTTTCAAGTGACAAACTAGAAGGTGCGTCTGTTATACTACCTCTCACAACATCAAGTATAAATTATTGTAATTCGATGCTTCCAAAATGTTGATAGATTTCATTATGAGGAAGACACATTACAAATACAAAAATAGAATTGACACATGCTGGCACAACACAAAGTTGTTGCTTCTCGTGATCATGTCACTGAATCCGATTTTATTCGGGCTAGCTTCTTCCTTGTTCCCCCTGTATTGTACCATTTCATGTTTTTATAGAACTTGATACCACCAAGTAACAATACTGTTTTGTGTCCACACATTTCCTCCCCAAGTAGATATATCAGCAAGGATATGCATCCTCTGGGTATTGTTTTCTTTCATCCTCATCTATACTTCAAAACTTTGAAGCTCATTTCTCAGAGTCTGTGTTGCAGTTCATATCCTGTTACAAATGTAAACCAAAACAGTTGCCACGAGCATCTATCCACGACCAACATAACATGCAAAAGACACAAAGATTAAGTAGATATAGGTTTTTCCCTTACAATTTTCACAACCACACAGTGGTCAGCTAGCTGATACCCTTCGTTCTTGCTACCCCATTTCTCAGCAGGGCTTCTATCAAGTGCTCTTTCAATTGCCTTGTTGGCCTGCATAATATAAAGCCAAAAAAGCAATGCAATCAATCAAACCCCATAATCACATTTAAGGAAAGTAGTGGAGAGAAGACTATATGTATATATAATGCAGCAACCGACCTCTTTTTCCCAATCTGTGCGACATGTTATCGTAATTAACAAAATGTTCTGCAAAAGTGAACCAATTTGAATCCCGATCCATAGTCCTGGCCCCCTCAATTGCATCCAGAACCCCAGGATGGCTGAAAGGGGAACTCCACAAATGTAGTATGCCGTGAGATTGACATAAGCACCCAGGTTTTGCCAACCGCATCCCCTAGCAACCCCTGACAGTGTCACTCGAACACTGTCTAGTATGACAGATAAACATATCAAAGGAGCCATTGTTGTCACATATTCTACAACTTCCTCATCATTGCTGAAAACATGGCCCAATACATGTCTGCAAGCGTACATCACTGAGCTTACCGTCAGTGCTTGGGCACACGTGAGGAACACTGAAGCGCTCACTGACACACATGCTGCTCCAGGGTTCCCGGCACCCAATTCGTTGGATACTCTTGTGCTAAAAACAGTGTGTAAAGGAACAAATTAACAGAACAAGGTAGGTTCAGTGAGAAGGCTTGAAGTTGGCGATGCATTTAACTGAAAGTACAAACCTTACTGCGGCCCCAATGCCTTCAGGTATCGTATAGACTGTCGCCATGGTTGCTAGGCTGCCAAGAGATACCGTCCAAACAAATGAGATGCCACTTAGTCTCTCAAACTATTTGCAGCCATGATTAGAATTGCATTACCATAACGAGAGGACCGAGGTCTCAAGCTTAGGGTCCGGTAACAAGCCCGACATGAATATGAGTAACTCGAATGACCACCATTCTAGGCTGCACACCATAAAGAAGCATCGCCATGGCCCTCAAGTGTAGGAGGCATTTTATCGAACATGTAGAATAGAAGAGAATTTGAATGCTTATAAGACCTTACCAAATCATTCCAGCGGAAGGAATTGCATAGCGGAAGAATTCCCCTACTCCTTGAATGAGCTCCATGGACAAGGGGACTCTGGTTTTGTCACACTCTGGGGAGAACATGTGGAGCGAGAGTAGAATGACGTTGAACCAATACGAAATCCCAATTGCGAAAGCAGCACCATGGCTACCAAGCCCTGCACCGAAAACTAATACCCAGCAGAGGATAATGTGAAAGCATAGGGTAAGAGTGGAGCTCGTGATCAAGGGATTCGTCAAACTCTGCATCTGGAAGTAGCGGACCAAGGCTTGCAACGTGGCGTAGGCGAAGAGTGCGGGAATCAAGCAAATTGCAAATTGTCCAGCCTCGTGGGAAATCAATGGGTTTTGTCCGATCAATAAGAGCAAATCCTCCATGTAAATCCACAACACTGATATTGGAACGCACACCAAATTGACAGAGAATACTGCCGTCTGGACTCGAACCCCAAATTGTCGGTACTGCTTGGCTCCGTAAGCTTGACCGCATAGTGTCTCCAAGGCACTTGCAATTCCACACTTGATAAGAAAAGGAACACGATAAACAGAGGGAAAACAATCGATGGGCAGAAATTGGGGCAACGAGAAATAATTTACGTACAGTGGGGCTGAAGCCCGTGACACTGGCGAAAGAGATGGCGATGGCAGAGCTGGAAAGCGAGAGTTGATCTCCGATGTGACCCACCATTGTGAGCGATATGACTAGCAAGAAATACTGTGACAGATTGATAGTGATTAGAGGAGCGGCCAAGAAACGGAGGCTTTTCACTTCCGCCATGAATTCGTTGCAGGACCATCGGCGGTGGGATTTGCTCTCTTTGCTAATTTCTTCCGGGTTAGTGATTTCATTGTCGTTTTGACCACCGTTTTCACAAATGTGATTACCAAGGTGCGCATGTTTGAGCGGGAGTGTTTCTTCCACGTTTTGATTTTCATCATTTGAAGCGAACGTCATCATCTTTTTTTTTTCCAGCAACAGAGATGAGATTAATAATCAGTGAGAGATTGTGGAGAATGGGATTGTGGAGAATGAATTGTGGTAATTGGATTTTCAGAGGGAGATCTGTGATCGATAGAAAATCCGAGCAGGAGCCTCGCGGTGTTTGCGTGGGAATTTGGTGGTGCAAGGCTTGGTTGGTGTCATTGCTAATATAGTAAAGTTGTAACACATAGCTAATAAACTGGGACGTTCATTGACCACTTCCCTTATAATACCTTTTCTAATTTCAAATGAGAGAGCTACCCTTTATTTTCCCAATTTCACATTATAACTTAGTTAATTTTTGTTTGTGAGATATTCTTAGTTCACTAGCATTGGCCCGCCCCATTGGCCGATGAATTTAACTGCGACTATTATTGTGATATTGCAGTATATAAGTACATCATATAAGTAAAGCAAGTCCTCAACATTGTGGCTGTCATGACACATCATCTAGGACTTCTTTATTTCAAAATCGAGAACTAATTTGAATATATCTTTATTTGAAACTTAGATATCAGGTTAGACAAACAAAATTCATAGCATTGTGGCTGTTGCACCATATCTTCTGCCTTTAGTTATGCCCTTACCAATTTCCTCTTCCTTTTTTTTTTATAATGGTGAAAATCAATCTCCTCTAACTAAGTTGGTGCAAAACCTGTATACCATGTAAGTTGGTTAATCTCGATAGGTTAGAAGATCCAAAGTTCATAAATTTCAGTCAAACGATTAGGAAATTATCCCTACGACAAACCAACCTCATCATAACTGCAAGTTGGCAACATTCCAAGAATTAAATTTTGTGATACAACTTCTCTAGCTATTGCGGCAATGGAGTGAACTAATAATGACATCTGCTTTTGCTTCCACCAAATTACAAAGGAGGAGCACGTATGGTAATGAAATAGTGCAGGAAAAAAAAAAGAGATGTTTGGAAGAAAGAATGTTACTCCTAGGCGTTTCATATTAAGAGTTATATACTTCACGACTTCATCGAACTTTCTCCCAGTTACTAACTTTGATGTGTTCAAATAGTCCGAAAATTTATCCTTGGACTCTTCTTGGAGCTTCGTGGTCCACATTTGTGCCTCACCAGAAATCTGAGTAGTTTATAGCCACTCTTACTAACCTTTTTTGAAATGGCGAGAAAGCAACCTCACAATCTTGCAATATCTGTTATCATCAATCACCAAAAAATTGATCCATAAAAAGCAATCTCCTAGCACTAGCAGGAAGACCTGAGGATCCCCGAAAAGATAATAATAACTAATAAATGAACCAATCGGTCTCAGAAGCTTTCGCAATTTGGTCAATAATATAATTTAGGGGCGTATGGTAAAGATTACTTAGCAAGAACATTCTTACAACAAGTGGAGGATACTTCTCACTAACCTGTTTAAGTTGAACTTAATTTGAGAGTCATCCTTCCAGGAAGAGGACAACAATTTCATGTAAAAAGAATGACATTTTACCCCTTTCGAAATCTGTAACTGTTAAAGTGATCACCCCGGCTTAGAGTAAAATCCTTTTCTTGTGTGCATGGAAAGCCAAGATATATAGGATCAAAGGGTGATTAATAATATGATGGAATGATTCCATGTGTGAGATAGAGTAATAAAAATGATGCACCCCAATTCCTAACTTCAACAATTGCAAGTATACCATTATTATGCTTGCAGTATAGTTGCTCGGTCGTATTTTCAAGAGATCGCCAACACCCTAACTTATTATCGTTAGGTTGGACTATTATCTAATCGACAATTGTTTGTTGATGGTACTGAGAAACTACTAGTACTAGAAACAAAGAGGAGACGATACTCGGGACAAGTTACCCTCACCCTCACTAAATTGGGGTCAGTGCACTGATCATGTTTCCCGACCCCACTCCCAACCACGTCCACCGGCCTGTGATTCACTTCCCGATTCTGCTCGTAGCGGAACTATAATTTCCATGACAAAATCACACATCAATAAGTTTTACAAAGATTTATGTGGAATTCAGTTAAGTTGTCATTTCTTATGTTAACAAAAGCTGACAAACTTGACCTAATTTTGATCGCCCAACAAATCAACTAGAGCAAGAATGCAATTTTCATTGTGTGATCCACTTACAGGTGGACAGGAAGGATGGTTTGGTTTTATTTCCATTGTGCAATTAATAATGCTAAGTGGTTTGATAATTTTGGGTTCTCATCGATTAAATTTTATACATATTTCCAAATGCTTCATGTCTCGTCTCGTATCTCCCACCCACTTGATTTCTACCAGGAACTTAAAATACCAGTTTGTTTATAATTGAAAGGTGGATACGTTTCTTATAGGTAACCCCTGGACGGCCTTTCCCATTGAGACAAACTGGGAAGTGGGAACTCCGTTGTGTTTTCCTTAATACGGAGAAGCAGTTCACATTTGTGAAAACTAGCCATCAACTTTGGTTTTATGTTCAGTAGAGAGATCACATACCTAAACCCATTCTATACAAAACTAGCCATCTACTCTGCCCTTTGCCAGTATTCTAACCATATTTCAACCTGAAAATGGTTTTCTTTTACTGAAATCGACTCCTAACCCCCCCCAGAAAAGTTGCAGGCTTTCTACTATGTTATCTTAAAATTTCTTCTGTATACCCATGGTGTTTTGATACATTCTCCTTTCAACCAGCACGTTCAGTCTCATTCTCAAACCAAAAAGAGAAAAGAGTAGCTTATATGGCCATTATTTCCTCCAACTTGAACAATTCCTGGAAGCTCTGCATATTTGGCAGCTTCATTGGCTGCTTTCTCACTTTGCTCTGTCTAGATTACAATGGCTACAGCAGCTTCGACATTGTTTCGGGTGTTTTACCATCCGGAAATCCCATCTTCGGTAGATTCTTCAAGCCCTTGAAGCCACCCTGTGGAGAAGGAGGCTTTATTGTCAAGTATCCGACGTTGATGAGTGGCGACGATGAGGAAAAACAGGACTTTGTGGTTAACAATCAGACTTCCATGAGTACTGGTGATGATGAGGAAAAACAAGACATTGTTGTTAGTAATCAGACTTCCATCAGTACTGGTGATGATGAGGAAAAACCAGAGGTTGCTTTTATGAATCGGTTGTCGGAGGGTAGTAATGAGGAGGACAAACTCACCAAGAAGGAGAAGAAGAAGAAGAACTTGTTTGACGGAAGATGGGTTTATGACCCAAATGGAAACCCTGATTACAGAGTGGAACAATGCCCATTTCTTAGCGGGCAAGTTAGCTGTCAGAGAAATGGAAGGCCTGATTCTCAGTACCAGAAGTGGAGCTGGCAGCCTGAGGGATACAGCAACTTCCCAAGGTTTAATGCCACTAACATGCTGGAATTGCTGAAGGGGAAGAGAGTGGTAATAGTTGGAGATTCTCTCAATAGAAACCAATGGGAGTCTCTGGCTTGCCTTCTCTACTCTGCTTTACCTCCATCAAGATGTCATGTCGGTGTTGTTCGCAGCGATTACAAGGTCTTTAAATCTCTTGTAAGTGCCCAGATCCAGTCTTTGTCTGTAGCAGACAATTGAACAACAAATTGAGGAGAAGGGTTATATATAATTTGGTGATGGTGGTTGGTTGCTTCTGCACAGGATTACAATTGCTCTGTGGAGTTCTTCTGGAGTCCATTTTTGGTTCAGCTGGAAGAGTCGAGGGGCCCAAGACCCAGAAACAGAAGAAGAAGAATTCTGAAGCTGGACAAGATTTCAGCTTCAGCTCCACTCTGGCTAGGGGCTGATATCATGGTTTTCAACTCTGGACACTGGTGGACTCACCCTTGGAAAATCAGAGCGTAAGCTAGCTTTTCACCTTCTAATAATTGCTTCTCCGGTCTTTCGTGTTTTGGCTGCAAATGCAGAGGTCATACAACTATTTGCTGCAGGTGGGATTTCTTTGAGAACAATGGGAAGTTGGTGAAACAGATGGAGATAGAATCTGCGTTCCAGACGGCCGTTTCAACTTGGGCCAAATGGATCGATCACAATCTGAACTCTTCTTCTACCAAAACAAGTGTCTTCTTCAGGAGCATATCCCCAGAGCACAAAGTGCAAGGCTGCTCCAATTCCACAGAACCGCTCGATGGATCGTATGACGACACATTCCCTCATCAGCTGACTGATATCGTCACAAGAACCATTGGCAGCATGAGGACACCAGTGAGGCTGCTCAATGTTACAAAGCTCTCTGGGTACAGAATCGACGCACATCCAGCAATATATTCTCGCAAGCAGGACCAGACATTGATTCGCCCTGATTGCAGCCACTGGTGTTTGCCTGGACTGCCTGATACTTGGAACACCCTCATCTATGCAATGTTTACCTTGGACCGCCAAAACCAGAATTGAACTGTTTCTTCCTTCAAATACTACAAAATTCCAGAAATTTAGGGGTACTTGTCATCTCACGCAACTCGCATAGTTTAATCTTTTCATGCATCCTAAGAAATAGTCCCCGTCCCGTACCACTACGGCATTATTTGCATGCCTCTTACCGCAATATCAAAATCGACTGTACTCGTAACAGCTCAAGTGATTAACAAATAAAATTAGTAGCAGCAGCAATCTGCTGTTCTGAGAGCAGTGTTATTTAGCAACTCTAACAATACAATTCTACCTTCATTGTTGAATGGTGGCACAGCATAATATTAATCACCTTTTATATGTACACAAGTGGAGGCTGCATAAGCTCTGGAATTATGTTGCATACATGTATATTTTTGTGTGTACATAATAAATTGATATCTTGGTACCTAAATCACCTCCCATTCAGCTTCAAGGGCCTGGGATTTGGTAGCTTCCACACTGGTAGCACCTGATGAACTTATCCCAACAGACTTCAATTCTGCAAGCTTGTCATGTTGCTGCTTCCTCAATGCCCTTAAAACAGCCCTTATTCTCTTCTGGGAAATAGAATAATGTTTTGAGGTAAGCTACCATCAGAATACCTTTTGGTCATCTATTTCGGTAAGAAAAGGCTAACGAGCGATACCTTGTAAGGAAAACCTTTTCCCTTAGGCTGAGAAACAAAATCAAATTCATCTTCACTGACAACCTTGCATGTTTCCTCGAGCAATGCCGCGTCAACTCGTTGAGTACTTTCCATTTCTCGATCAATACAACGGTCCTCAACAATCATGTCTATATCCCAGTCACTGGGCCTTCCTGAAATGGATCCACAAATAAATGAATGATCAACACGGCATCATACATGCTGGCCTCCCTCAAGTTTCTTTTTCTTTGACTTGAGTCCAAAACTATGTTAAGATATGCTTCGCTTGGGATCTGATTATTCATATTATTATTGTATACACGAAATTGATTTAAACTAATTGTTGAGCTAAAAATGATTGAAATAAGGAGTATAACACATCATAATAACTTTTGTCTGGATGATAGGATGAAATCCCAAAACTGAAAGCCATGAGCAAACCAAATATTTTAGTCCCCTGATGAACTTAAATTCAAACCACTTAGATTTGTTTCCCTCGTCTGCTAGACCAGAAGATACCGAATCCACGCACGTACCTGAATTAGAAGCGTAGTCCTCTGTATAAGCAAATCTCCTGGATAGTGCACTTGCATTTGTCGAGGACCCATCTATAGTTGTCGAATCAGAACCTTAAGCAGAACTGCAGAAAAGCTTATTGCAAAGCCGGAGAAATAAACTTACCCTCAGAGACATAGATGCCATTTGATTCTGCTAAAGGGTTATCAAAAGGAGGAAATCCTGCATCCAAACACTCACAATACCCTAGCTCTAGGGCATTGGCTCTATCAGACACCATATCAACAGTTGAAGGAGCAAGCACCACTGCTTTTGGATCAACCACATCAGTTTTGCTTTCTTGAACAGGGTCATGCCCATAAATGTGGAGAGAACCTGAACTTGCAAGTGTAGGTTGCTGATCAAATGGTGCTTTGCGACTTATAGATGAGCACTTACGTGGCGAAGAATTAGTAGCAGGAGAGGCTAACCCTGACAAGTCATCTTGACATGTTGACTCCCTCTTAGAGCTCTTGATGACCCCCAAATCTAACATTCTTGACAGACTTCCTTTAGTAGATTTCCCTTGGACACCTCCCGCAGTGTCTCCTTGAAACAGAGGGAAAACATTATCTACATGGCGAAGGAAGGCAGGTGGAAGGTCTGGACTTTTGGCACCGACGCTTTTCAAAGGCTCACTCAACTGCCCCTTATCATGAACCTTATGATGATTGTTCCTCACAGTTGGTTTGGGCATCAAGAATATCCCCATATCAGGGTACACTTCTTCAGCCCTACCACAACCAGTCCCTTTTGCAGGATCTTCCGAGCCTGAGGGTAACAAATCCTGCATGACATCTGCATATAACTTCTTCATGCTAACACCAACTGTCTGCACTTGATTCTCAACAAATCTAACAGTGTCCTGTTCCAGCAAACAAAAACAAAAAATTGGGGGAGACCCAACTTAAAACTACAGCTCCTTCACTATAATGGAACAAGTAACGTTGACAGATTGCTCATTCCATTAATTGTGTAGAAAGGACTCCTGAATCAAATATTTTTTCCGCTAGAGCATTATAATTACACTGTACATCATGATTAAATGGAAGCTCACGGTAATTTTGATGTACATATTTCAGAGCAAGTGACCATAAAATCAAATGGAGCGAGCACATACCTCATACATAATTTCTTCCACTTCCAAACACATATCTTCGAACTTCTGATAGGCATCTCCGACCCAGGTGATGCCTTTCAGATCCATCTTGAGCACACTCTAACCGGGGAATCTGCTTAGCTGTTTAGCTAGACGGCACAATATGGTGAGATCCTAATCACTTCCAATTGGTTCTGCAAGACAACAATTTACAAACTTCATTAAGTTCCCCACAATAAAGTGAAAACAGTAATCCCTAGAAAAAGTTAGGCTCATAACTTCAACAGACCTTAGCTAAGAAGATGTAAGATACGGGTCCCTAGAAGAGTAGAGTTCTCCAAATGAAGTCCAGTAGCAAAAACCCAAAAGAAAGCTACAGTGTAATCAAGATAACAGGACCGTGCAATTTACTACGAAGAGATGTTCGTATATAAGTTACGGGACTTTCACCAACTGAGCACCCAACACAGATCCTACGAAGAACTATGAAGAGCAGAATGCAGAACTCTAAGAAATTTCTATATCGAGAAATTCCCGGCGATAAACCCACAACAAGGGAAAGCCCCAAAAAGCGACCAACTTTTACAACCCATAGAAATGAAAACAACTCTGGGCTGCTGTCAAAAGAACCCAGAGAAAGCAAACCTGGTCTAAAAGGTCACCCAACTTAGCAGGCAATCGAGAACAACAGCAGATTATGCGGATGGAAAAAGTACCCGCTAACTTTGACAAGCAAGGGCAGGGCGGAGATGGGAGGAGCACTTGCCTTACGATAGAGACGACACCGCGACGGGAAACGGAGGACTGAAAGAGCGAAAAGAAGACAGACGGTTTCTGATGATGGGCCACGGAAATTGCGGGTGCGATAACTTAACAAATAATAAAGCTGAGGGCTCATCCAAAAAGAGATAATAAGGCTGAGGGGAAGAAGGTCGACAACAAGCAGAGCTTTCAGGCAATTAGTACAAGGAAATGCCACAATAGAAAAAGCCCGAGGAAAGCAAACGAAAAGAAACGAAAGAAAGAAAGCGAATCATGCAAAAGCAGAAGCCAAGTGGAGGAAGGGTAGAAGGAAAACGAAATACAGAAAACAGAACAAGAGAGACGTGACGTACATCGGCCTGTCGTTTGCCACGTACGAGAAGAAACCTCTCACAAAAGCAAGATTCAGCAAGCTCCTGTAAAAAAAAAAAAAAAAATTGTAAAGCAAAATGAATATCATTTTGTAAAGTACAACGAACTCGTTCCATTTATAAAAAAAACTGAGTTAAAATGAAGAAAATATGATCCAATCAAGAAAACTAGGGAAAATAAATTTCTTTAATTCTCTGCCCTTAGATCTGCAGCCACCTAAAAGAAGGGTTTAGATTTGGTTACTCATAGTTATGCGCCATATCTTGAGCTGGTGGTGATAGGGTCTAGTTTGGGGTGCAGAGGGTTAGAGTTCAGGGTTTTTTATACAAATTAGAGATAGGGGTAAAAGCGTCCATTCAAACACATTTGGAGTTTCTTTCTATTGTGGAACAAGCTTGGAATATTGAAGTGCAAAGTTGCCCTTGGTATGTGATTCATTGTGAACTGAAGTCTGTGAAGAATGCGCTTCGCAAACTAAACAGAGAAGTTTACAATGATATTAGTGAGCAAGTCAGGCAGGTGGAGAAACAGTTAATGACACTTCACCATGAATCTCTTGTGCATCCTGATGAGGCTTCTTTCAGAGCAAGAGAGGCTATGCAAGTTCGGTATGATGAAGTACGGAAACAGGAGGAGAGCTTCTACTGGCAAAAGTCGAGGATTGGTTGGCTGAACAAGGGAGACAAGTGTAATAAGTACTTTCATCAAACGCTGAAAGTTCATAATTCTAAGAAGGCCATAAGGAAGTTGATCACTGAAGTTGGGAAGAGCTGGTGGACATTGAGTTGATTGCTGAGGAGGCTGTGAGTTTTTATAAGAACCTGTTTGGCGTGGTTAATCAAGAAGTGGTTGTGGATGTTGACCGTCTATGACCTCTGATCAAGAAAAAGTACCAGAGGAAGTCTCTCGCTTACTCTGTGCTCCAGTGCTGCATGAAGATATAAAGTAAGTTTTCTTTGAGCTTAATAGTCAAAAGGCGCCAGGCCCTGATGACTTTTCAGTGGCTTCTTCAATAAAGTTTGGCACTTAATTGGGGACGACATTGTTGCAGGTATTTTGGATTTCTTCTCCTCAAATAGAATGTTAAGTGGTATCAATGCTACAACGGTTTCTTTGTGTCCGAAAATAGCAAATGTTGATAAGCTAAAAGATTTCATACCCATATCCTGTATTAATGTGCTGTATAAATGTGTGTTGAATATTCTGGCCAATCGTATTAGGGCTGCAATGCCCCACATCATCATTGAGAATCAAACAACTTTTATCCAGGGCAGAAGGATAATGGATAATATTCTTTTGGCTCGGGAGTTAGTAAGTGGTTACCAACGTAAGCAGCTCTCTTCGAGGTGTGCCATTAAGGTGGACATCATGAAAGCTTTTGATTCAGTTAACTGGGAATATTTGTTTAAAGTGATGGAATTAATGGTGTTTCCAGTTCAGTATAGGGAATGGATTAAGGTCTGTTTATCTACTGCTCACTTTAGCATCAGTCATAATGGAGGGCTTTGTGGGGTTTTCAAAGCGAGGAAGGGGGTCAGACAGGGAGATCCGTACCTCTTTTGCATAGCTATAGAGGGGTTGTCAGGGCTATTGAATAATGCTGGCTCGACAAAGCTTTTGCCTTATCATCCATTATGTAGTAAGGTTGGATTAAATCATTTGAGTTTTGCGGATGATCTGCTCATATTTACTACGGGATCAGGGCAGTCTCTTCTTCATGTGAAGTCACTTCTCCAAGACTTTTACTATCTTTTTGGTCTAAAGTGTAACCCGGAGAAGTGCGAGGTCTATTTTGGGGGAAAATTTGTGAATTTTAGCTCTAATGCTTTTGCGGTTTCAGGGTTTAAGACAGGAACACTCCCAGTATCTTGGATTGCCCCTGCTCTCAGGAAAGCTAAGCTCGGCTGATTGTGCAACCCCCTACTTGACAAGCTCACGAAATTTATTAGGTCCTGGAGAGCAAAGATTCTTTCCTATGTAGGTAGACTTCAATTGGTTACTTCTGTGCTTATAGGAATGGTTCAATACTGGTTTCAGTTGTTTGTTTTCCCTACGAAGTTTCTACAACAACTACAGAAAGTGTGTGTTGATTTTCTTTGGCATGGTGGTGATGCTGGCCGTGCGAAGGTTGCTTGGGAGAGAATTACTTTACCACGTCTTGAAGGGGGTTTAGGGTTGCGGGACCTTCCTGCTTGGAACCAAGCATGTACTGCCAGGATGCTTTGGCTCCTGATGATGCGTTTTGGAGCTCTTCGGGTTGCCTGGATGTTGGTGTATCTCTGCAAAAGTGGGGATCTATGGACTATGAAGGTTAATGCTTCAAGTTCATGGGCATGGAGACTTATCTTGAAGTTAAGGGCGACTGTTCACTCATACATGGGTTTGCAGGGGACTGTGGGCATGCGGAATGGGCAACAGATGCATTTTTATTCTGTGAGTCGAGTTTATGATACTCTTCGTCCTCATGGCAGCAACAAGGTCTGACATAAACTGTTATGGGGTAAGTTTTTTGTACCACACTAGAGTGTAATCGCTTGGATCATGGTCATAAATGCTATGGTTACTAAGGTTAAGTTGGTTAAATGGGGGAGATCAAGTGAAGACGGGTGTGTTCTGTGTGGGCAGAGTAGCGAGACGAGAGATCATTTGTTCTTTGAATGTAGTTTCTCGCCGAGAATGCTCAGTGTCATTGATCTGGGTTTACGAAGTAGTATGTGGGACCCCAAGCTCTTAGAGGCGTGTACGATTGTGAGGAAACGCTCACCTCTGGGAAGACTGTTTTGTTTGATTTGGACTTCTTTGATCACCTTCATCTGGTAGTATAGGTGTCGAAGGATTCATGGGGAGAAGCCACGAGAAGCTGAGGTAGTTGCAGAACTTTGGAAAAGAGACCTACAGTTTGTAATTGGTGATTACCCGATGCTGATGCATGATTTCCAGCAGGCGGGTCTTCCATTTTTGCAGTTTTGAGGGTAGTCCTTGTTAGTACAGTGGGAGGGAGTTTTGTGTTGTTTTATTGTTCTATATCTGTTGCATGGGTAATTTCACACTGGGATTGCCCTTCATTGTAATCAGTTAGGGCGAGGCTACTTTGGTCTCACTATTTTCGTTAATGGAAAGGAAATTGATTCAATGGAAAAAAAACGTCCATTCCGATACATTTAGGGCAAAAAATTTCATAACTTAGGACATTAATTAAACGTGTAAGATAGGGTGCATAACCTTAGGGTGCATAACTATGAGTAACCAAATCTGGACCCTTCTTTTAGGTGGCTGTAGATCTAAGGATGGACAATTAAAGGAATTTATTTTTCCTAGTTTTCTTGATTGGATCATATTTTCTTCATTCTAACTCGGATTTCAATATTGTGCACAGATGGAACGAGTTCGTTGTGCTCTACAAAATGATATTCATTTTCAATATTTTTTGGATCTTTTTTTATACCTCTTGTTACCAACTCCATACCATATGGTATCTCCTTCGTTTTTTAGTCGTTTTCGGAAATTTTTGCACAGAAGCAACGATTTAATCATGATCTATTGGATTTAAAAAATTTATGGGTGAAAAAATGTCATACCTTTCGTTACCAACTCCATACCATACTATACCACCCTGGTATGAGGTGGTATTTTTCATACCATATGGTATGCTCTTATTTAATACCAGTCAATACCATATGGTACAGTCAAATACTATATTGTATAGACTAGTAATAACTGACAAAGTTTTTTGTTCCAAAAAACATCAAAGTGGATAGCACTTTGAAGAGCACAATTAATCTGATCTAACTGTGTAAAAAAAATTAAGTTCCGAATTAAAACGAGTGAGAAATCATCCGTTAAAGATTATGTGAAGGAAAATTAAAGCTTTTTCAAGGAGAGAGGAGGCGCTGATGTTGCGGATTCTTATTGGGTTATGCATGGGGTTATTGCACCATAAGATTACTGACTGGATCTGGACCGACCACCACCTCCCTGTCTAATGTCTATGCTTACATTATTGTTGTCATTCATAGAAAAACATGAAGATTAATTATTATTATAATTATTAAACCACAAGTTTTCAAAAATTACCATAAAAACGAATTTACTGTTCCTTAAGAAAAAATCGGGATGTACTGTTCACGGATGGATTTTATGATCACCTACTATCGTTCTTATGTAAGCCCAACTTCCCTGTATTGAGCTACGCAAGCGTGGCCTTTGATTAATTTCAAATACACATGCATGGGCTTTTAAAGAAGCGACCCCACCTCACCATACCACCCTCTTTTGTGTACATCACCTCCTCTCTTCTCCGATACTTTTTTCTCCATTCACTTCCTTTCCTACATAGACCCATCTATCAATCAATCTCTCTCTCTCTCCCACTCTATGAATCCTACTCCTCCTCTCTCTAGCTGAACTATTTCCCACATCAAACCCTGTTGGGATAGACATATAGAGAGAGGGATAGTCTCCTTCTTCACCCCCGCTCCACTCACCTTATTCATGGTTATTTAGTTGGTAATATAATAAGGAATTTTGAGAATGACTATGAGAGAAACATGGTACCAACATAAGGAAAATAATCGGGATTGGTAAAGAGGAGGATAAATGAAATGATAATGCAATTTAAATTCATGAGATCAATAGTTATAATTGCAACAACATGATCTATAATACACGATTTAGTTGGTATAAACATGATCTATAATACACGATTTAGTGGGTATAAACAACTAAACATTTTTTTATAATTGCAACAACATGATCTATAATACACGATTTAGTTGGTATAAACATTTTATCAGATACAATATTTTATGAATAATACTCAAACACGGGTGGGCGTGTGCAAGTAGAACCGCGTTCCAGTAGTAAAAGACTTTTAACTTTTAACTTTTAAGGATCAAGGACCTGGCTAACGATGCATTCGGTCTACTTTGATACGGTCCAAATGTCATTTTGGTCCATTTTTATTCACTAATTATAAAATTCGTGTGACCAAGGACTGTACCATATTGTACTTGCGTCGGTATGGTGCTGTCCAGTCCAAGCATTAGTTTGGTGCGGTACGATCCTTACGAATCGAACGGTTGCACACCCCTAAATATGGGCCTTCTTGGTTTTCATGTTTGAAAGTATTTATACTAACTTTAATCCATCATATATGAAATTAAATTTCAAATTTGTAATGATTTAAACAACTTGAACAAACTGGATGATATCGTATTATAGTTTGTTTGGCAATAGGTCATGTTCTGAAATTCCCATAACCCTTAATGATAACCTATGATTTAAGCACATTATATGACGAATCTATGCAACTTCAAACTCACAAAATATAATGATTTGTATTATTGGATCATACTTTTTGTTGTCGTACTTCCTTTTTTATATGAAGATGAACGATTTCATTCAAACAATTAAGACAAACTTAACAAGGAAAGATTCACTTGGGGCCAAATAAGAAAAGCGCACACGAATCACAAGGCTTGCCCTACTCTGAAGTTACTTTTTAAGGTTTAGTCATATTGAGATGAGAGTTATTAAGGTTAATGAATGAATTTAGTATGTGATTAACCCAAATCAGAGAAAAGTTTGTTTCATCTTCTTAAATTAATTTGAGGCTAAATGAATACTAACAAAAATTTAGGTTATAGGGTCTGATAAAAATTAATCAACTATTATTAAAAAGGTTATCCCGCTGCTAAGCGCGGGCCAATTGACTAGTAATTAGTAATATCAAAAGAGAAATAATATGTATATTAATTAATAAAAATGGGAGTTACAATCGCAAATCCTCCTTCCGCATCGTAAATCCATCTCCGCCGCTGCTTCTTCAATCATGTCAGCCCGTCGCTGCTGCTCCAATCATGTCGAACCACCCCACTTGCTCCTTCAATCCCGCAACAACGTGGTGGAGACGGGTTGAAATCGCGTCGCGGACGTGGTAGAGGCGGGTTGATTTCCTGTTGACGGTAAATCAACCCACCTCCATCATGTCCAGGACGAATATTCCATCTGTCTTTTCCACCCATTTCTATTTTTCTCGTCGACACCATCTTTATCAGTATTTCTTCTTCCGATGACGACTGAGCGGTGGCGATTCCTTCTTCTTCGCCCTTACTCCTCAAGGTCGTCAGAATGCGACACAACTACAACACAACAGAGGTGGGACGTGGAGGTCGAATTGAGGTGGGCAACCAAATTCCTCCCTCTCTCTTTCCGTCATTGGATTTCTTTGACGGTGGTCGGAGGTTATATTGGAGATGAAGACAAGGGGAAAGGGTTGAAAATGAAGGATAATGGCGAGAATGTCACTTAATAAGGTTAGGCGGGTTGGATCCGGTCTGAAACACTATTCGTCGCTCTAAAATCCAAAATTTATCCCCCTTAAATGCTCCTAATTGATCCATTTACCCTCAAGCCCCAATTTCTAAACAAAATCGCCCATAATTTTTTTAAATTAATTAATCAATCCTCCACCCTTTATTCCCGTTTAAAAAGAGGCAGTCATTAGTAGCTTAAAGCTTTTACCTTATTATCCTTAAATCCTTCTTCGGAGACCACAACAGTGAACATAGATTGATTTCCAGTTTCCCTCCGGTGGCCTAAAGTTCGAGTCTTTGTCAAGTTAAAAAAGTCAAGTCCCAAGATTTTTCTAGGGTTTCCACACTTTCCCTTTCCTCATTCTAATTTCTCATTGAAATTCTGGGTTAGGAATTAAAAAAAAAAAGAAATTTTGGGTTAGGCTGTCAAAATCAGTCGTAATTTACTAAACTAAGGATATTCGGGTTTCTCACTTGCCCGAAGAGTTGGGGACCAGTTTCTGGCAAGTTGGGGACAAGTCAGTTGGGGAAAGTCCCAAAATACCTTTTTCGGCGAGTTGGGGACATGTCAGTTGGGGAAAGTCGTCTGAACAATAGGAAATAGAGATGAGACAAAAACTAAACCAAGGATATTTGAATCATTTTGATAATAATTAGGGCAACAAATAAGGTATTTTAGGCGACGAAAAGCAATGTCCGTTCTTTAAGCCCTATTTCATAAGTAGGATCTTAAAGCCTTGCCAGCCAATATGAGAAGGAGAGAGAAAGTTAACTACCTAAAAGGGCAGTATTGATTTATTTTAAAATTAATGGCATTATTACGGAATAAAAAAGGGGAATTAAATCCCACGTCCCCAAATCAGATCCATCTTTCCGTTTTGAGAAACGATTCCGCCTCCCAACCCTAGATCTTCCCCATCGTCCCGATCGACTCCAGCGGTGAAAATCAATCTGTTTCGTCTTGACATAGGCAGACGCTGGAATCGCCGTCAAGCTCTTCCTCGTCCGCTGTCAACGGTTCTTCCTACTGCGAACACGCCCGCTGTCTCGTGGCTGAGCAACGGACGTCGATATGGAACCTGCAATACCTTTCGCGTTTGTGTTTGGCTGTTAACATGTTATTAACACTTTGATGATATGTTAATAACGAGGTTAAATATTTTGAAAGTTCAGTGTATTGTGTATACATGTTAATAACATTGGTGGAAAACCATAAGACTAAAGGGTCTTCTCATTTTCATAGCGTGGTAGTTGCCGGTTAATAAATACACTACATTGGTTAATAATACTAGCGTTAGATGTTAATAATGTATGACAATATTGGTTAACAACAGGTTGAATATTATTAAAAGTGTAACTTTAGTTTGTTAATAACGGTACCAGAAATATTGACACAAATAAAAACAGTAATAATATTGTGGTGGTCGGATAAAAAATGAATATTGACATTGCTTTTTGTGTTCGGCGATGTGGTTGGAAATTATTACTATCGTTACTATAAAATGTTAATAACTTTGTTGATAACAATATAGTAAACGTTGCTGAATGAAATACCTTGTGGTGCAAACTTCGAAGGGCAAAATACGTTAAGAAATTGATATATGCCATTGATTTTTTTTGATAATGACGTTGAAAATATTAATAATGGGTAACGATATATTAATAATGAACACAGATTGGTAATACTACATTACTAAAAAAGGAATTACAAGGCAATCCTTAATCCGATCAAAATCAATGGAGATAGTTGTCAATTCTGAATCCAAAGCAAAAGGTTCCAACTCTAGATCTTCCATCCATGTGAACTCCTCAAAATTGTAGCTACGATTCACTACCCAGCCATAAAGAGTAACGATGGACTTAACCAGTTCCTCTCCGTACTCCTTGTACGTTGTTCCGTCCCACTCTTGTGACAAGCTATTCATGAATTGGAATGACTTGTTCTTTGAATCACCACAGTAGAAAACAAAGTGGCCATCCATACGGAGAGGGAATTGCAATGTAAATGATTGAGAAAAAAGTTAATAATGGTTATCGAAAACATTAGATAACAAATGATAATTATGAATTAATGACATAAATGTTAATAATTAATTGATATTAATGATGTTGATAGTGGAAACGTTTATACTAAAAGGTCAATAACTAATCACAAAAAAACAATAACCTATAATAAAATTTTAGTGATTGAGCATTGGTAAAAAAAGCATTGATAATAACATAAACAAATTTTGATAATGACATTTGGTAATGTTCCTAACATCACCAATTAAATTAAAAGTAAAAATTGTTCGGTTGAAAATAAAAAAAAATATAACAAAGGAAAACGTATGAAGCATACGACGAAAAATTGATGATAACATTTGAAAAATTTACAAAATTTTGAGAAAATTTTGAAACTAAACGTTAATAATGACCCAAGACTAATAATAGTACACGTTAATGATACCAATGATTAACAATAGTCCATGTTTTAAAAATTGATAATGGCGCTGAAAATAATAATAATAATAAGGAAGGTTATTAATGTAAAAAAAACTAATAATATGACACGTTAAGCATACCAATGAGTTGTAACAACACATGTTACAAAAAAGTTGATTACAGCCTTGAAAATAATAATAATGGGAAACTAAACGTTGATAATGACCGCAGACTAATTAATAGTACACTTTCAAAAGATTACTAATCACCTTTGTTAATGTTGCAAACAAATGACCATAAAAATGTTAATAAACAACGTACTAAAAAACGAAATTGTTTGTTGAAGTGTGCTATATACAGCAGCTATATATTGGGGCATTGACAAGCTTAGGGGGAGTATGTCGAGTCAAGCATATCAATGGCCGCAATCAATGAAGAAAAATGCTGCAATCTTGTAAGTAAAGGAAAGAATATAAAGACGGCATGAAGGAAGAGAGATTCTGCAATCAACAAGAACAATAAAGGAAAGAACTTCCCAATGGCTAGCTACAGCTCAAAGATGCTGATTTGCCACCTCGCAAATCAATACAAAAAAGGAAGGTTCTAATGGCTGAAAAATTAGAGAAGAAATCAGAACAAGAAGATTGGATACAATAGTGCACAATGAGGCTCAAATGACTAGCTCACTACAAATCAAATTAGAAGTTGAGTTCTCAATCAATTCATCACAAATAGGGAAGGAATTTGAATGACTAACGGTCATATTCCTGCCTATAAAAGGCGACCTAAAGAACCAGCAATGTGAACCTTTTCGGAGATCAACAACCATTGGCGGAGGGAGAGGGTAACAAGGTGGGTCCCGGGACCCACCCTGGTTCGGGAGGAAAATGGTTAAATTAGGTACGATAATTAATTGACATCGAAAATTAGGTCACATTTAATTAATAATAGTTGATCGAAAAGTTTTGTGTTTGAATCTTGGCAACCTTATTTCTTAAGCATACGATATACAGATTTGCGCAAACTTCAATTTCGTATAAGTTGATTTTCTTATGGGGGAGCATGCTAGTAAATGGTATCATGTATATTATTGAATATCTTCCAACAACTCGATTTGTTCATACTAAATGGTTTTTGTTACAAAGAATATTATTCGAAAGCTAAATCATGAACTATTGATTGGTGTAAGATTTATTATTAAACCTCTATCAACAACTCGATTTATTGATACTAACGGTTCTTGACAAAGAACACCATTTAAAACAAAACGATTGTACGACTAACTAAATCAATAACTGTTTGGTACGCAAAATGATATTCTTGATATTTTTTTACTACTAATGCATTTTAATTTACCAAAAAATATCAATTTAAGATTATATTAACAAAAACCATTTTACCATGTCTATTTTTTTCTAGGTGACGAAATCCTGGCTACGCCGCTGTCAACAACGCTAGCTAGATAAGAGGGGATTTTATGAGTGTAGCTAGATTGATAGATTATAGGGGGTTTCTCAAAGGGTTCGAGGAGAACAACTTTGAGGGTTAATGTTGGGGAAACACTGTTACGAGTTCCTGGGGAAGCAATGCGGGGTTTGGTAAGATTGAATTTGATCGATCGGGTTGAGATTGATCAAAGAGTTCTTGGGTAGATATTGTTACGACGAACTTTAATGCAAGATCATTAGTGAATCGTCGGAGATCACACAACTGTGAGTCTCCGACCGTGGAGTAGTCAGTATTGGGATCTTCATTCTTCCAATATTGGAAACCACGTAAAAATCATGTGTTGTGTTCTCATTTTGCATTTCTGTTTAAGTTTCGGCATAGTCATTGTGTGTGCTCTGTTTAAGTCTGTGACTGCAGGAGAACTCGACCAGGAGGTGCTAAGGAACACGAAGTTCAAGGAATCTATTGGAACCGGCTTGGGGCACCATCAACAACCTGGTTTGATTTAAGATCGTTCTATTTTTTGTGGGTTTAGTTGATGTGTTCTTGGTGTGCTTATATGATGTTCTTGCTTGGGTTTTAAAACAGAGCTTCTGTGATCGAATTGCAAAGGAGGGAAGCTAAGTGTTTTTGAATTAAAACACTACCGTTTCACTTGCAATTAACATAGCTGGGTCAAACTGGTTTGTTAATTGAAAAGGGCTTTCAGGTACATCTCTTGCAACGAAAAGTAATTGGGCTTGTAAGCCCATTCGGCTAAAACATAAACTTTAATTGGAGTGTTTATTGTTAATTGACCAAGTGAACCTAGAATACAATTAATTAGACTTAATCAGACGGAATAAAATTGTTTCTTGTATTCTAGTGGGTCTTGTGTAGAGTTTAGCTCTAAATTAAAGGCCTCGGTTCAAAGAAGCAATAGGTAGTTTTCTAGTCATTACTCTAAATTGATTCCAACTAATTAAACTATAACTTGTGTCTCTTACGTCTACTTGTGTTATATGAGCACTTCTACTATGCTATATAGCATTGGTGCTTTAATGTACAACTCAAAGTTGTACCATAACATGAAATGTATAAGTTTAGGTTGTACCATAAAGCAATTTGTATCATTATGTTATGGTACAACTTTATAATTTGAAGTTGTACCATCACATAAAGGTAAAAGTTCAAGTTGTACCATAAAAGAATTTGTACAAAAAGTACAGGTACAATCTGAAGTTGTACCACAACGTAAATGTACAATTTTAAGTTGTACCATAAAGGCAAAAACCTATAGCACCAATACTATATAGCATTGTAAAATTTCTCGTGTTATATAATACCATTGAGTTTAAATTGTGGACCAAGTAATTGAAAGACATGTATAAAGTCTCGCGCTCGACGCAACCAACACGTGGTATCAGAGCACGGTCATCGTAGAACAAGGTTCAACGACCTCTGGTGATAATCAAGATGGTGTCGGGTTCTAAGAGCAACGCTCCACTCTATCTGGCTGATGGATTCTCTCAAAATAGGCCTCCAAGATTTGAAGGTGTTAATTATGGGTATTGGAGAAATCACATGGAATTATTTGTCGGATCCACAGATCCAAAACTCTGGGCTAGAGTCACTAAAGGTCCGTATGAGCTCAAGGAAGATCAAGACAAATGGACAGACGAAGACTTTGAAAAGTTTCAGCAAAAATGCAAGGCAACAAATCTCATGTACTGTGCACTCGGTCCAGAAGAATACCACAAAGTTGCTAGATGCAAGAATTCTAAGGAAATCTGGGACAAGCTCCAGGTTACTTACGAAGGTACTTCTCAAGTCAAAACATCTCAAATCAATTCATTAAAACATCAATTCGAGTTGTTTAAAACGGAAGAAGGAGAAACTATCCGGCAACTGTACGAGCGATTCACAAACATTGTGAACAATCTGAAGAACCTTGGGAAATCTTATGAAAGTGGGGATCTTGTTAGAAAAATATTATGGAGTCTCCCAGAGCAATGGAACCCAAAGGTAATTGCAATAGAAGAAGCTAAAGACCTGGAGACCATAGCCTTAGATGAACTCATCGGGTCATTAGCAACTCATGAAGACAAGCTCAACGAACGAAATTCTGATAAAGGGAAGAAGGGAATAGCCTTCAAGGCTACCACATACAATGAAGACACAGAAGAAGAAATGAAGGATGAAGAATTGTCCCTACTAAGCAAACAGATTAGTAGATTGCTTCGAGTGAGAAAAGAAAAACGAAGAAGAAGTTTTGTTAACAAAAATAGAGAATTTGTGAAAGAAGCTGGTGCAACAAAATATCCTCAATCAATAGCATTTCACAAAAGTAGGAATGAACAGCCTCAGCCTGTTAAGGTTCAAAACCCTACCGGATGCTTTAGATGTGGGAAAACTGGGCATATCAAGGTTGAATGTCCTCTAGTACGAAAAGAACGAGCCATGGCTACAACATGGAGCTGCAGCGAAGATGAAGATGAAGAGGAAACAAGAGAAGAAAGTTACATGGCTATTGACGTTGAGAAACCATTAGAGGGACACAACTCAAACGAGGTAAAATCTTCCAACCATACTTCTTTTAGCAATAGTGATTACTATAGTGATGATGATAAATTAGTGTCCACTATCAAGGAAATTCAGTTAGAGATTGGAAATGTTAAAGTAAAATATTCAAAATAAAATTTTGATTATGCCAAAATAAAAATTGAATATGATGAACATAGAAGATGAGAAACAACTAAGAAAGTTGAAGTCTTAGAAGATGAGAAATTGAGTCTCTTAGTAAAACTTCAAGACTCTTCAGAAGGAAATAAAATTGAACTCCTAAGAAAGGATGGTAATTCTTCCTTAAATCATTCCACTAATGGATGTTGTGAAAACATAGGATCAAATTCTTTTAGTAAAGGCAAGTCAAAGATTTATGAAGAGTCATTAAAACATGAGAGGATTGGAACTTCTAGACAAAGATATAGAAACATTGAATGTTTCTATTGTCATAAGTTTGGGCACATTAGGCGAGTATGTAGTAAGAGAATACTAAATGAAAAATATAGAACTTGCTTTACTTGTCATTAAGTCGGTCACATTAGTAGATTTTGTTCTATCAAAGATCACAAACAAACTGTATCCAAGAAAGTCTGCATACAAAAACCCAAAACTGCATGACTGCTAATGGTGCAGGTTTGCTTCCAAGTGGGGATGGAGGCAACTGAATGGATACTAGACAGTGGATGCTCACACCATATGACAGGAAATCGAAACTGGTTCACCACACTCAAAGAAGGTAAAGGTGGTAAGGTATTTTTTGGTGACAATAATTCTGCTGAAATAATAGGAAGAGGTATAGTAGGTTCAGATCCATGCATTGAGAATGTGATGCTAGTAAAAGGTCTTAATCATAATTTGTTTTCTATTAGTCAAATGTGTGGTTTAGATAAAAGGATAATTTTTGAACATGATTGTTGCTACATTGAGTCATTGGTTGATAAGAAAGTGCTTTTCACCGGTAGACGTAAAAATAAGCTATATGTCATAAATCTAGATGATAAAGAAAGTTTTAAGTTAACTTGTCTAATGTCATTAGAGAAAAATGATCAAATAGATTGGCATAGGAAGCTGGGACATGTGAGTATAGCGATTCTGTCTAAACTAAGTGATCTTGAGCTAGTTAAAGGCCTACCTAAGTTAAAAAGCAAAAATGAGTTCTTTTGTGATGCTTGTGCTAAAGGAAAACATACAAGGTATAGCTTTAAGAGTAAGACGGTAATATCCACAACGAGCCTCTTGAACTACTTCACCTTGATCTCTTCGGACCTACCAATGTTGTAAGCTATGGAGGTAAGTCTTATGCTTTCGTAATTGTGGATGACTTCTCGTTTCACTCGGGTAATGTGAAGCTTTTCAAAATTTTGAGTCTCTTACTAGGTAAGTCTTATGCTTTCGTAAGTCTTAGCTAGCAAAAATGAAGCTTTTCAAAATTTTGAGTCTCTTACTAGGAAATTGGAGAATGAAAAAAATCTAAGGTTGCTAGCATTAGAAGTGATCATGGTGGAGAATTTATCTCCAAAGATTTTGAACTCTTCTACAATAAGCTAGGAATAAGTCATAATTTTTTCTGCTCCTAGAACTCCACAACAATATGGAGTTGTGGAAAGGAAAAATCGGAACTTGATTGATAAAGCTCGAACAATGTTACATGACTATGGTTTGCCAAAGTACTTTTGGGCAGAAGCCATAAATACTGCTTGCTATATTACTAATCGAGCATTGATCATATATGAAATTAAGAAAACTCCTTATGAGATTTGAAAAGGAAGAAAACCCAATCCGAGTTACTTTCATCCCTTTGGTTGAAAATGCTTTGCATTAAACACCAAAGACCATCTTGGCAAGTTTGATGCCAAATCCGATGAATGTGTGTTCTTGGGATATTCCTTGACTAGCAAGGCATATAGAGTTTTCAACAAAAAGACTCTCATAGTGGAGGAGTCCATAAATGTGATATTTGATGAATCTGCAAATGAGTTTGCAAATGAGATAGATGAAGATGATTTTGGACTTGGTGGAAACTATGACAACCAAGGACACCAAACAAGGAGAAATCTGATCCTGGAACAAACATTTCCGAAGACCAAGATAAAGCAGGAAGTATCACAAACTCACAGAACGAGCAAGAGCAAGATGAAAGGCAACCACCTCCACACATTGTCAAACGACATCCTCCATCTTTAATGATAGGTGGGATAAATGAAGGTATGGTTATTCATTCTGGAAAATTTGTTGTGCATACTGCCTTCGTGTCATTGCTTGAACCTAAGAATGTGTTAGAGGCTTTGAATGATGAATATTGGACTGCGGCTATGAATAAAGAAATGAGTCAGTTTGAGCGAGAAAATGTTTGGGATTTGGTTCCTAGACCATCAGATAGAATTATTATTGGAACTAAGTGGATTTACAAGAACAAGTTAGATGAAATTGGGGTGGTTGCTCTAAATAGGGCTAGGTTGGTAGCTCAAGGGTATAATCAAGAAGAGGGAATAGATTTTGATGAAACCTTTGCGCCGGTCGCTAGATTAGTGGCTATTAGAATGCTATGTGCTTTTGCTAGCTATAAGGGTTTTAAATTTTTTCAAATGGATGTCAAAAGTGCCTTTTTAAATGGAGACTTAAAAGAGGAAGTGTAGGTAGAATAACCGCTAGGTTTTGAAGATTCTCGTTATCCTAATCATGTCTATAAATTAAAAAAAGACTCTATATGGTTTAAAACAAGCTCCACGAGCTTGGTATGAAAAGTTTAGTTCATTTATTTTAGGAGAAGGTTTTAAAACGAGTTCAGTGGACAAAACTCTCTTTATAAAAAATAAAGGACAACATCTTTTGCTAGTTCAAGTATATGTTGATGATATCATATTTGGATCTTCTAGCAAAGATTTGTGCGATTATTTTGAAACCATCATGAAAATGACTTTTGAAATGAGTGCTATGGGAGAACTAATATATTTCTTGGGTTTGCAAATGAAACAAACATCTCGAGGCATTTCCATTTGTCAAACCAAGTATATTCAAAATATGTTCAAATGCTCTGAACTTGGGAACTTAAAAACATCCATTACTCCTATGACTTCTACCATTAAGTTGGATAAGGATGAATCAGGTAAGTCCATTGACGAGAAATTTTATAGAGGGATGATTGGGTCATTAGTGTATCTTACTGCTAGTAGACTCGATATCCAATTTATAGTATGTCTGTGTGCTAGGTTCCAAAGTGCTCCTAAGGAAAGTCATCTAATGTTGTTAAGAGAATTTTTTTTATACTTAGCGGGCACAGTGGATCTAGGCCTTTGGTATGATCGTGAGTCAAGTCTTGATCTTATTGGGTATAGTGACTCGGATTTTGCTGGGTGCGTAGTAGATCGTAAGAGTACTTACGGGACTTGTCAATTTCTAGGGAATCCACTTGTGTCATGGTTTAGTAAAAAACAAAGCTTTGTTGCTCTATCCACAGCTGAGGCTGAATACTTGGCAGTCGGTCTATGTTGCACTCAAATTTTGTGGATGAGGCATCAACTTTGTGACTACGGGTTAGAAATAAAATCTATGCCCATATTGTGTAACAATACGAGTGCCATTAATATGGCTAAAACCCCCGTTCAACACTCTCGTACTAAACACATAGAAATTAGGTATTATTTTATTCGAGAATTGGTTGAAGAAGGTCAAATTCAACTTGAATTTGTAGCTACAACTGAACAATGCGCTGATATTTTCACTAAACCATTAAGTGTTGATCAGTTCTTGACCATTCGTCGAGAACTCGGACTCCTATTGTTTAGCGAACTTAAAAATTTGGGTCACCAATAACTATCTTAGTTGGGCTCTAGTCGCTAAGAGTATAGGGAAAATTCCTTTTTCAACCCTCAGTTAGTCTAGGCTCTCGGTGTGGATTAACATGTTAATTTTTTTTTGTTTAATAAACTGTTCTTAGCGTGCTCAACTTTAATTGTTGTCCAAAGATTGAGTGCCTTTAGGACCCTCTGAATCCACTTGGGGAAAATAGAATTCATAGCTATAATTAGTCGCATGCCCAGCTCCCTTACTAGCTTGCTCCTTTGGGTTCTGTGTCTAAGTTTGGTAGAGGAAGAATTATAGAAGAAAAAGCTGCAGATTTGGGTATCTCATACTGGCACTTCCTTTCTCTGCAACAGGAAGTCCACAACCTGTAATCTTTCTCTAGAAATTTGATCCAATTCACTTCTCTTCCCTTCCATGATTTCTCTCCCACGTCTTTCCCAGTTCAACTCTAGAACTGTTCGGCTCGTCATTTGTTCCGTCGGCAGCTCGTCAATGTCCCAGGGGGAGACAACGACAAAGCTGCTGAAATAGCATTCATGTCTCTCCAGAGTATTCTTACTAGGAGTATCAACTATTAGGCTTAGGGGGAGATCCATAACTACTCTTTGATCAGTCTAAGAGTCCTAGTTTATTTTGGGAGTATCAGTCTAGTTGGTTGTACTGCATCCAAGTATCAGATGTTCTTTGATTTCGTTGCTTTGAATAAAATGATTCCCTGCTTTTTTTTGGCTTATGTGTAGTCTTTTAAGCACATTATTAGGATAGGCTGCACCAAATTGTTTATTGAAGTGTGCAGTATACATCAGCTATATATTGGGCCATTGACAAGCTTAGGGGGATTATGTTGAGTCAAGCATATCAATGGCCGCAATCAATGAAGGAAAGAAAATAAAAAACAGCATGAAGGAGAAGATATTCTGCAATCAGCAAGAACAATAAAGGAAAGAACTTCCCAATGGCTAGCTACAACTCAAAAATGCTGATTTGCCACCTAGCAAATCAATACAAAGAAGGAAGGTTCTAACGGCTGAAGAATTAGAGAAAAAATCAGGTCAAGAAGATTGGATACAACAGTGCACAATGAGGCTCAAATGACCAGCTCACCACAAATCAAATTAGAGGATTGAGTTCTTAATCAAATAATCACAAATAGGGAAGGAATGTGAATGACTAACGGTTATATTTCTGCCTATAAAAGGCAACGTGAAGAACTAGCAATGTGAACCTTTTCGGAGATCAACAACGCTAGCTAGACAGGAGGGGATTTTGTGAGTGTAGCGAGATTGATAAAAAGGGTGTTTCTCAAAGGGTTCGGGGATAACATCTTTGAGGGTTGGTGTTGGGGAAACACTGTTACGAGTTGTTGGGGAAGCAATTCGGGGTTTGGTGAGAGTGAATTTGATCGATCGGGTTGAGATTGATCAAAGGGTTCTTGGGTAGATATTGTTATTACGAACTTCAACGCAAGATCATTAGTGAATCGTCGAAGATCACACAACTGTGAGTCTCCGACCGTGGAGTAGTTAGTATTGGGATCCTCATTCTCCCAATACCGGAAACCACGTAAAAATCGTGTCTTGTGTTCTCATTTTGCATTTCTGTTTAAGTTTCGGCATAGTCTTTGTGTGTGCTCTGTTTAAATCTGTGATTGCAGGAGAACTCGACCAGGGGGTGCTAAGGAAGACGAAGTTCAAGGAATCTACTGGAACCGACTTGGGGCACCGTAAACAACCTGGTTTGATTTAAGATCATTCTATTTTTTCAAGGTTTATTTGTTGTGTTCTTAGTGTGTTTATACGCTGTTCTTGCCTAGGTTTTAAAACAGAGGTTCTGTGATCGAATTGCAAATGAGGGAAGCTAAGTAATTTTGAATTAGAACACTACTGTTTCACTTGCAATTAACATAGTTGGGTCAAACTGTTTTGTTGATTGAAAAGGGCTTTCGGGCACATCTCTTGTAACGAAAAGTAATTGGGCTTGTAAGCCCATTCGGCTAATTCATAAACTTTAATTGGAGTGTTTATTGTTAATTGACCAAGTGAACCTAGAATACAATTAATTAGACTTAATTAGACAAAATAAAATTGGGTCTTGTGTTCTATTGGGTCTTGTGTAGAGTTTAGCTCTAAATTGATTCCAACTAATTAAACTATAACTTTTGTCTCTTACGTCTAATTGTGTTATATAATACCATTGAGTTTAAATTGTGGACCAAGTAAATGAAAGACAGGTATAAAGTCTCGCACTCGACGCAACCAACATATGTGCCAACCACAAAACTATTTTTCCCGAGCAGCGATCGTCCACCTGTAGGCTAGGGTGTTTCCTTTCCATTTTAACACATTTGTATTTCATCGTCTATCTCAATCCCTCACCAAAATCAAGAAAAACAACATGGTAGATCTTGACACAGTGCCAACAAAGAAGAAGCAGGGAGACGAATAGGCAAGACAGGAGATTCGTGAGAAAGAGGAGCAGATGCAAGAGTTCCGACTCAAATAACAGATTGAAAAATCAAATTCCAACAGTCATCTTCTTAGTGACGTCGTTCAATTCTCATCCTGGGACTCTTCGGTGCGATGCCGTTTTTAGTCATGCTCGCTGCGCTGTCGTTTCTTCTCAAACCGAAGATGCTTGTTGCAATGTCATTTCTTGTAATGAGCTTGCGTAGATACGCAGTTGTTCTTTCCATGTTCGTTGATGTACTTTCTTTCATCCCAAGTCAGAGTTAGTTTCCAATCCAAGCTATCAAACAAATGTAAGAACTTTGTCATCTTCTTCTTTGTTCTGCCTATAAGAAAGCAGAGAAGCTAATGAGAAAAACCAAGTGAGCTAGGTTTTATCACTTCAATCTTCCTTTGCAATGGTATTAGAGTCTGGGATAAAACCCTAGCCGCCACTCTTCTTCTACCATGGCTGACAACGAAGCTCAGCCCCAACCGGACCCACAACCCCTTCCACAGCCAAATGTTGTGGATCATTCTTCTAACCCTTCTTTCTTCACGGTTCAGAGCAATCTGGATCTCTCCTTGTTGCTGAAAAACTCACAGCCACAAATTACAATGACTGGAGCAGGGCCATGTTCAACGCCCTTGCTGCAAAAAACAAGCTCGGGTTCATCAATGGCACAATCCCTGAGCCAGCAGCTACTGATGCAAGGTATGGTGCTTGGACTCGAAACAACGTCATGATCCTCAGCTGGATCCAACAGTCCATTTCATCAGAAATTCGCAAAACCATTCTTGTTTGCAAAATAGCTGGATCCAACAGTCCACTTCAGAGGGTTGGAAAAGTTTGTAAACTCGATATGGATATGGTGACCTCATTCGCATATCAGAGCTTTAAGAAGCCCTTTCATCCCTCCAACAAGGTAACCAAACTGTCACTGAGTATTATGGTAAACTCATCACTCTAAAGGATGAGTTAGAGAATTACCAGCCACTTCTTCCATGTACTTGTAAACCCACTAGCCACATTGACTGTGTTGCCATGACAAGAGTTCTTCAATATCAAGAAACCAGTTATGTGATCAAGTTCCTTCGAGGTTTAAATGAAAAATTCTCTAGAGTCAGAGCACAAGTTCTGTTTGGTGATGAACTTCCCAATCGAGTATTCCAAAGGATGCTACATCATGAGAGGCAGATTTATGGCTCTCAATCAAAAAAATGGTGGCCTCACTCCACACAGATCATCCAACATTTGCCATACAAGGAGGAAACAGGAGATTCAACTCAACTGCCAAACCCCCTTATTACACATTTTGCAGAAGAGAGGGCCACATTGAGGATATATGTTTTCAAAAACATGGCTGGCCTCTTGGCATGACCAAACCTTCCATTACCTCGATTGGCACTCCCATCACTTGCACCTACTGTAAAAGAAGAGGCCATACAAAGGACAAGTGCTTTCAGAAGAATGGATATCCACAAAACTTTGTGCCTAGAAATCCCACTTCTGGTATTGGAAGAGGCAGGCTTGCTGCTCATGCTGTAACCAGCACTTCTTCGTCTGATGAGGTCAAGCTCACCAGAGAAGATTATGACAAGCTCATGAGCCTAATGAATGCTCAAAAGAACCAAACTTCTTTCTCTACTGCTGCTTTTGTCACCAACAAAAGTATACTACCCACCCCCTCTATCTCAATTCCTGTCTTCAATGCACTTACAACTCTACAAAACTCTTGGATTGTTGATACTGGAGCTTCAGACCACATAGTCTGCTCATTAGAATATTTGACAAATCCTCAGCTATTATCCAATGTGTTCATCACTCTCCCCAATGGAGCTCAAATACAGGCCACTCACACTGGCACAACCATTTTCCATGATGCCTTGACCCTGCACAATGCCCTGTTTGTTCCCCATATCACCTTTAACCTTCTGTCTGTGAGCAGACTCACTTCCACCACCCCACTAAGCTTATCCTTTCAATCTACCACTTGTCTTATACAGGATTTGGAGCATAAGAGAGTGATTGGCTCTGCTAGCCTTCACAATGGACTCTATTACCTTCAAGCATCACAACCTCCGAAGTTGATTTCTGCTGCTTCCACATCAACTTTTGATTTGTGGCATTTTAGACTAGGACATGTATCCCACTCTAAAATTCCCCCTTCTCAACCCATTGTGTACCTCCATTACAACACAGAAGGATCAACCATGTGATGTTTGTCATTTTGCCAAGAAAAAATGACTTTCTTTTCCTGTCAGCCAATCTGTAACACAGTCTCCTTTTGAACTCTTACATGTTGACATTTGGGGTCCTAATTCCCTCCCTTCCTATGATGGTTTTAAATACTTCTTAACCGTGATTGATGATTTCACCAGAATGAGTCATTCTGCTTCATTTAAAATCAGAAGCAAGACCAAAACTCATTGCTTTCTGTAACCAAATGCAAAGACAATTTTAGTCCACAATCAAAACACATTAGGAGTGACCAAGACAAAGAATTTCAGATGGAAGAATTCTTTACCTCAATAGGCATTCTTCATGAGATGTCCTGTGTTGAAACCCCACAACAGAACAGCAAGGTGGAAAGGAAACACCAACACATCCTTGTTGTTGATAGAGCCCTCCAATTCCAAGCAAACTTACCACCAGCTTTTTGGGGTGACTGTGTCAAACATGCAGTACACCTAATCAATAGAGTTCCCACCCCTGTTCTATCAAACAAAACCCCTTTCCAAACCCTTTATAACAAGCCACCAGACCTCACTGACTTGAGGGTCTTTGGATGTCTGTGTTATGCCAGCACCCTGGCCAACCACAGAACCAAGTTCCAACCTAGAGTTAGAAAATTCATTTTTCTTGGTTACACTCCTGGCATAAAAGGATACAAGCTCTATGACTTATAAACTCATGAAACTTATACCTCCAGAGATGTCATTTTCTATGAATCTCATTTTTCATTTCTCTCCAATCCTGATCCTGACCCTTCACCCTCCAATCTAGACATTCTTTTTCCACTCCCTTCTCCTAATTCACCACTGGCTCATGACCACACTCCTTCTACTATACCTGACAATATAATACCTTCTGCCTCAACTGAGGGTACTCCCCATCCTTCTTCCACACCACCTCCATCCCCTCCTCATCACCAATCTCCTGTGTCACCTTCACCACCCCCACCACCTCAACCTCCTGCTCTCAGACGTTCTGACAGAACATCCAAACCTCCTCCCCATCTAGTCAAGAACTACCATTGTTTTCTATCTCAAGGTCCTAGCAGCATCAATCACTCCAATCTGCAACAGATCCAAGACAACAGGTATTCTCTTTCTTCAATGTTATCCTACAACAACCTTTCACTTCCATACAAAAAATTCTTGTTGAGCATTTCCAGTCATCAAGAACCACATAATTACAAAGAAGCCTCCCAACATGATGTCTGGAATCAGGCTATGCAACAAGAAATACAGGCTTTGATAAGATGGATTTACAAGGACAAGTTCCTTTCTGATGGTTCACTAGAAAGACACAAAGCAAGATTGGTTGCAAAAGGCAACACGTAACAGGAAGGTATTGATTTTCAAGACACATTTGCTCCAGTCATCAAAATGACCAATGTCAGGACTTTCCTTGCAATTGCAGCTCTGAGGAACCGGCATATCCATCAACTAGATGTGGATAATGCATTTCTTAATGTTGAATTACAAGAAGAGGTCTACATGACTCTTCCTCAAGGTTTTACTCCTCCTCCAGGAATACCAAATCCAGTTTGTCCACTAATAAAATCACTATATGGCCTCAAACAGGCTTCCAGACAATGGTTCTCAAAACCAACAGACAAGCTTCATCAAGTGGGCTACATACAAAGCAAAGCAGATCATTCACTATTTTTCAAGGTCACCCCATCTACCTATACCTGCATTCTCATCAATGTGGATGATCTTGTTCTAGGGGGAAATGACTTATCAGAAATTCAAGCATTAAAAGAGCTGCTACACAAAGAATTCAGCATTAAATATCTTGGCAATTTGAGATACTTTCTAGGCATTGAAGTTGCAAGGAACAATTATGGGATTCATCTCTCACAAAGAAAGCACATTGGAAATTCTGGAAGAAGCCAATGTTCTTGATTCGAAGCCTGTTACTACACCAATGGACTACAAGTTACATCTCGGCAATGATGTGGACAATCCATATGAGAATCCAGAACATTACAGAACATTAGTGGGCAAGCTAATCTACTTGAAAACTACTCGCCCAGACATTAGCTTTGCTACACAACAGCTAAGTTAGTTCATGACTTCTCCCTCTACGATCCAGTACAAGGCTATTCTAAGGGTTCTGAGATACCTCAAGACAACACCAGCATCAGGTCTTTTCTTCCCATCCAAGGGTTCCTTTCAATTAAAAGCCTTCACAGACTCAGACTGGGTTGCTTGTGTGGATACAAGGCGATCAACTGATGGGTTCTGCATATATCTTGGTGATTCTCTCATCTCTTGGAAGGCAGAGTATCGCGCTCTTGCCTTCACTCCTTCTAAAATCCAGTGGCTTCAATACCTTCCACAAGATTTCCAAATGCCTTCTTCGCTCCCTGCTGCTCTTTATTGTGACAATCAAAGTGCCATTTACAATGCCAAGAACCCCACATCCCATGAATGAACGAAGCACATAGAGTTGGATTGCCACTTCGTCAGAGAAAAACTCCAGTCAGCCAACCTCAAACTTCTCCATATCTCCTCTTTTGATCAGTTGGCAGATCTATTCACAAAACAATTATCACCAGCACCATTCACCACATTGCTCTCCAAGCTTGGTGTGCGGAAATCTCTGCCTACCAGCTTGCCCGGGGGGGGGGGGGGGGTAACAAATTGAAAAATCAAATTCCAACGATCGTCTTCTCAGCGACGTCGTTCAATTCTCATCATGGGACTCTTTGTTGCGATGTTGTTTCCAGTCATGATCGTTGCGCTGTCGTTTCTTCTCAAACCGAAGATGCTTGCTGCGATGTTGTTTCTTGTAATGAGCTTGCATCGATACGCAGTCGTTCTTTCCTTGTTCGTTGATGTAATTTCTTTCATCCCAAGTCAGAGTTATTTTCCATTCCAAGCTATCAAACAAATGTAAGAACTTTGTCATCTTCTTCTTTGTTCTACCTATAAGAAGGAAGATATGCTAATGAGAAAAACCAAGTGAGCTAGGTTTTATCACTTCAATCTTCCTTTGTTATCAAACCCTCATAATCACTCTATCGATCCCATATCCAGAAATAACCGTTGCTGTTTGATAACTCCAACTCACTGGATTGAGATGCCCCATCTGCACCACCTACGTTGCGGCCGCGTGCACTACGGTGCTGAAGCCCGTCACCAAGTTCATAGGGAGGAAATCACATGCTCCCCTCCTTCTCTATTCTCCTGCGGACATCACTTATGATAAATGAAGAGGATGACATGTTAGCGGTTTGACTAAAACTTGCCAGTTGGACGCATTAATGCAGTTCCATAGCCGGTACCTGCTGCCGTGGAAAATTGCGTTGGACTCAGGCATTGGCATCCTATTTTTCTAGTTCTACTGCCCGGTCTAACACAGTTTGGTAATTATTGGTTTTTATATTTTATTATGTTGTTTGTATACTGACTCATCCTGAATACCACAATTAAAATCCCGACTATTAGCCGGGTGTAATATAGGATAAGTATGTTTTAAAAGTCAAACCCCTGTCGATACATGTAATCATATTTCAATTGTTTGAAATATTAATATAGCAATCGATTTTTGGTTAAAACTATGGACTATAATAAAAGCAATTGGAAATGTAAATGGTTTTGAACACTAATTGAGAATGTTTCACTCATGTGTTGCTCCTCCTAGCTAGTAATCACGATTTGTTGAACCGAATGCAAATGTATGGTAAAAGCAGTTGTAAACCGTAGGGAAGTGCAACAAGTGAACGAACTTCACTCTCTCGGTCACTAGGCCAAGGGATATCAAATCAAGCTACCGAAGTAGCTCTCTTGGCCAATCGACTAAGGATTTCTTAGACTTCTCCCTAACTGTAGTCCGGACAACCAAAATACAACCTACCCAAGGTGCTAACACGTAGTATGAGGTTTGTTCTAATTCAAACTAAGCAAGTGACTCAGTTTCGCCAAGGAATTCCAACTTTTAAAAGCCTCTTAGCAAGAAGGGGATTTCCCTCTAACTAGGTCAAATTGGCATAAGAGTTTGAAATGGAAAACACAACACAACCGTCATGAAAATACCTCAATACTTATATTATAACAAAACCACACACAAATCATTCAATCCATACAAACATTAACATAATTCTAGCTAGGATAGTACTCAACATCGATCCAAACGATAGAACTCGGGGGATTCAAACTAAGAGAGCTCCACTAGTTGTAATTAGCTAGGTCAGTGGTTAGTAGATAGCGTCGTATTTTCACATGTTTGCACTCTTGTTTCTTAACCGTTTTGGCTCAAATTTGTGGTTTCTGGGCCTATTTTACGCTAGGTTGTGTTATTTTGTCATATTTCAGGTCCTAGCGAATAAAGGGATGCATAGGCGCAAGTTTCGGGTCTTTTGGAGATCGTTTGGTCATTCGGGAGAAGAAACTCGAGCATTACCTGAGGAAGAATGAATTTCTACCTCATATTATAAACAAATAATCATGGAATCTTGTCATGAAAAGAAAGAGAACAAGACTACAGGCTTGTGGGATCAAACGGTGACTGATTCGGAGTCCGATTGAGGGAGAAACGAAGCATTAAACAAGAGCGGAGGAAGAAATACAGGCAGGAGAAATACGACCATATTTTTCCCTCCCATGCCCGTATTTTTATTGCCGAGAGAAGTCTTGGATGCGCTGAGACTTAACCAAAATGCCCGTTTTGGGCAAAATACGGGCAGGGAAGAATTACGACCGAAGTTCTGCCCGTATTTCGCCCAAAATCGGGTTTTTGAGGCAGATTCGAGCCAAAGGAAAGTGATTCAACTTTTTGTAGCAAAAACAGAGTTTTAGAGAGAGAGGAAGTGCGAAGAACAAACCCTGGGAGCTATTTGGAGTGGATTTCTCACCATCGAAACCCAGATTGCATCCCCAGGAGTGAAGATTGATTATACTTGGTCGCAGTTTGTTTTGTGTTTTAGCGTGTCATTATCCAGGTTAGTTAGTTTAGTTTTCCTAATCACTATTATAGGTTGGCTAGATAACAAAACCTTAACCCGAAGTAAGGTAAGCCTAGATCCCCGTGGTTCGATAAATTTTATTACTTGCTTACCCTATGCTACACCAGGTCGTCAGTTATACTTGGGCGTCAATTGGGATGTGTAAATAGAGTCAAGCATCCCTCTCCTTAGGCTTCAAGGAACCTTCCTTTGCAAGTGACTTCTTCAAGAAGGTGATCAAGACCGACTTGGGTATTCCAGGTTGGGTCATCTTCATTCGACTCGGTTTGGGGTTATAAGAAACGATTGTGGGAGAATCAGGTTGCACTGGTAGCATTGAGGCTAAGACTACGAGTATTACATTTTCTCCTAGTCTTACTATTATCTTAACCATTTAATGTGATCATACTAATCTTTGGGGTCTAAGTTTTGTTACATCTCGTCATGGTTGTAAATATTTTGCATTTTTTTGTTGATTATGCCACTCGTTATACGTTGGTATGTTTTTTGCATCTTAAATCCGACCCTTTATCTATGGCTACTAAGTTCTTAAAAATTATCCAAACCCAATTTGATAGAACGGTTCGTGTAGTCCGGTCTAATCCTAGTGGCGAGTTTAACTCTATTCCTCTTCTCAGTTTGTATCAATCTTTTGGCATTCTTACTCAAAAATCGTGTCCTAGAATTTCACCACAAAATGGTTTGGTTGATAGCAAAAAAAGTCATGTTTTAGAGGCCACTAGAGTGCTTTTATTGACATTAAATTTTCCTTCCTCTTTTTAGCTAAACCTAATCCCAATGCTGTTTGTCAGATTAAGTATCAGATTACCTCCCATCTTTGGCCATGAGAGTCCTTATTACCGACTTTTTTCTAAACAACCCCCTTACTCTCGTTTAGGAGTCTTTGGTTGCCTTGTTTTGTGCTTATTACTCAATCTGAGTGTACTAAGTCAACCTCTAAAATTGTTTGATGTGCGTTTCTTGGCTATAGTGATATTCATAAGGCTATCTCTGTTCAATCCCGCTCTTTAGCATCTTTTTACATCCTACAATGTGGTATTTTTATAGAATCCGATATTCTGTTCTTATTCGTCCAAGTTAGTTCCCCCTTAGATACTTCTTTAAGTCTTCTTATTTTCTTTGATGATGATGTTGACGATGATCCCATGGATCCCATCCCACCGCCCTCTCCCCCACCTCACCGGCCTCATCTTCCACGTTGTCCTCAAACCCAGATTCTCCAACTTCATCACTTTCACCTGCGCCGGCCCCACCTCTTTGTCGGTTCTCGCACACTACTCTGGGTAAACCGCCTTCATATCATCAGGATTATGGTTTGTTTTAGGTTGATCCTATTTATTTTCCCATCAAATATTCACAGGGTCAAGGTGACCAGCAATGGGAAGGTGCTATGACTGAAGAGATCTCAACCCTATATGCCACCAATACTTGGGTTCTCATCCCTCATCCTCTGCCATAGGTCCTGGTTGTCGGCAGCAAGTGGGTTAATATTCTCAAGATTCATCCTAATGGCTTCTTGGGTCGCTACAAGGTTTGGCTTGTGCCTCAATGATTCACGCAAGAGTGTGGTGTTTCTTATGTCGCTCATGTGGCCAAGATGGTTACACTTCTGTCTCTTTTGAATGTTGCCTTTAAAGACCAACTAGCAAACTTATTGATAGAGGATTTCTCTGATAGTCGTCACACCTTTTTAGCTGACAAATTGATGATGAGAACTCTCCATCAATTTGGGGAGGGTATTGATTTATGAGTTCTTGTGTAACGGGCCTTGGCCGATTCTCCAGGCCTCGGTCCATTGGCCTTGTCATTCACGTCCACTGTCATTGGCTAGGATAGATAGGTGAGAGCCGACTTGAATATATATGTAACGTGCTCTTGAGCTCAGATAGTAGGAACATACGAACCCTTCTCTCATGGACTAGTCTTGTTCGACACAATCGAACAAGAAAACCACGTAAATCTTGTCTAGCATCAATTTCGATTTCCGTCTCGTTAAACCTCTCGTCTCTATTAACAAATTTCACCCTAAAACGTGTTTAGGTCAATTAATGTTAGAGAGCTATCTTGTGCTTTGTCATTTAAGGTTTAAGGAATAATCCAACATTTAATAGAAAACTGACATTTTTTTAAATTCATGAGTTCTTGTAAAATCTCTAAAATTAAGCATGCTCTAAACGAGTATAGAGATTGATAACCTCCTGAAAAGTTTTCATGATTCACCCAAATGTAAGAACCTGTCACGATTGTTAAGAAGTTAAAATTTGAAAAAGCGGTCATCTCTAATTGTCTCGAATTTGATTAATTATGTCCACCGCTATTTCTTACAATTCAGAGACCATGAAAACTTTCCAAAATGATGCACATCAAACAAGTACAAAGAAAAAAGTTCAGTCCTCTGTAGTTTGTACCATATCAGTTTGGTGAACCCTATACAGTCCGCCTATCATTCCATGATGGAAACAAGAACCCACGAATGGAGAGAGGGAGCAACCTGACAATCACACATAGAATACCTGCTAACGAGGCGGCACTGTGGCTGTCATCGTCATATGTCTAGAGTCAGTGAGAACAGTTTGAATGTTGATGAATCCAGCTTCCTTCAGACTTCCATTTAGATCAGTCAGATAGAACTCATCTAGAAATGGCTCGGTGCTCTTCAACAGCGTGAACAAAACCGGCGACAGTTCCTGAGTACCATCATCACGGAAAATGGGCCTAAGATACTTCCATGACTCAAAATCAAAGTGGGCAAACAAACCAGCAAGGAACACAGATATTGAATTTCTCAAGTAACCGTGGGAATTGGGAAAGTAGGGGAACCATACCTGGAGGGTCTTTGACTTGGGCTGCACCAATTTCAAACAATAATGAACAGGATTAACATAGCATGACAAATAGCAGAACATCGGATAAGAAGACAACATAGTCAAATGCTCGTTGCACTTTCTTACCGCTTGATCCATCAGTGCAATGGTTCCTCCGGGTCGAAGTAGCCTAAATGCTTCATTGACTATGGCAACTATTGCTCTTTCCGGGCATTCATGAAACTGCACATTTGAATCGGATGTCATTAAGATCTCCTAAAGGCTAAAACAATTCATGTATATGGCAATAAGGCGTTATCTTAGGGAAGAAGGCATACCACAAGAGAAATGGATACAACGTCAAATGACTGTGAAGGCAGGCCGGTGTTTTCTCCATTAGCGTGGATCCATCCTACTATATTCTTTCTTGGGTGCCCGCTGTTCTTCTCCTTGAATTGCGCTACAGCGAGAAAATAAGGCGAGAGATCCAGCCCCTGCAGCATGCATTTTACATAGAGCCAGCCATTACAAGCAGCTGAAACCATGTTGATTGATGGTCTACAATCACAATACACATTTACACTACACGAAGGTAGGTTTGATGAACTGATCCAATCATCCAACAAGTCTAACTCACTGTGACATTTGCCGAAGGAAACTTGTCCGCAAGGAATCTTGTGCTGACGCCTACGGAGCAACCAACATCGAGAATGTCCCTAATCGTCGAATTGTCAGAGTATTGCTGATGCTGCTGCTCAATAGCACGGAGCCAATTTCCACGAACGATTTCGTTTGCTTCCTCTACGGAGGAAGCGCTCGGTACCGCTCTGAACACCATTGACATGGTTGCTGGTTCTGCCTCTGCTGCAGCCTAGCAAGTAACAAGTGATGGATCGAGCATGGAACTCATGAGCAGGTGCAGGATCATAACAAATCAAACATAAAATGTTCCAAAGTAATGGATCATAACTCACCAGCCATGAAAGATTGCCCTCATCATATGCATGGAAGGGACTTAGGTAATCTACAAAGCAAACGATTTGCATAACAGTATTCAGTTAGACAAGGCAATTCTAATTTGTTTCAGGCAAAAGACTAAAACGTACAGAGAAGACCCAGAAGAAGATAATTGACAGAAGAAGTGGGAAGGGATGGAATTTTACAATCAGGGTACTGGATGGAAGGGTTGAGAATGGTGTCCATCTCCTTGTGAACATCGGATTGAAGAATCTTCCTTGTCATTTCTCGCCATTGAATGTTCTTCTTCTCGGCAGTGCTGTTCAATCGATTACCCATGAACCGCTAACGTAAGAGACATTACACACACACACACAAAAACAAACGTCTGTATGCAATGGGAATCAGTGATATGAAGGAGAGTGAGTTGAGAAATTACCTGATAAGAACTTGCCGGGCGCCGAGCTTGAGAAGAGAGTAGAGAGGCTTGAAAGAAACCATGGCACCCACTAGGCGAGAGAGGGGAGTCTCGCCTGCCCATTTGGGCATTTCCAGCTGCCCCTCTTCGTACTCCGTCGTTGTTGCTGCCATCTTACAACGAACTGAAGCTGTTGGAGCTCTCCTTCTTCCTCTCCTTGTTGTAGTTATTCCATTTGAGAGGTGAAGGGAAGAGAGGTAGATGTAGTTGTGGGCTTGAGAAGTAAAGGCCATTTGATTTGGGAGAAAGCGGCTCTGTGGTTGGGCTGTGCAGGCGAAGGAGGAGGCAGAAGTAAAATGAAATTCAGACAGAAATGGAATGGGTAGTGTGGGAGAAGCAGGTGAGGTGGCGCGATAGATTATGAAGATGTTGATGAGAGGGCGTGTAATGGAGTAATGGTAATCTGGAGATAGGCAGCTCATTGGCTCTCCTTATCGCCACGTCAAACACCGCGACTCTGTTTGTTTTGTGGACATGTGATTCCCTTATGCCTATTCCTCTACCTTGTTTACATCTAAAAATTATCTTGTACCACATTGATGAACTATAAGGTAATTAATGAATTTATATGGTCACATCAATTATAACAACTATTGTTATTTAAGTTGAGCTTTATGAGTTTTGATTTTAATTTCAAGCCACTAAGTCATAGTTATTAGGGGTAAGTGATGTGGTTTACTTGTATCTTAAGCTAGCTTACTGTTCACGTCTCCTTATCCTTGTAGTACACTACTCTTCTATTCCTAGGGTATAAATACCCCTTGTGTTAATGATAATACAAATGATTCACTCAAAACTTACATCGTGTCAAAGTTGGCTTTCCAATTCTTAAACCCAAAAATTTTTCTAACGCACACGTTCAGCGTCTGCTTCGTGTTCTAACGCCAGACCTCGTCCGATGAGGCCTCTTCCAACGATTCTTCTGGTGAAGTTTCTCTCGTCATGTTCAATCCGGCAACTTCCCTCCCACTGAAGCTCACCGCCCAAAACTTCCCTTCTTGGTGTGCCCAACTCTCGTCTCTCCTAGATGGCCTCGATCTCACCGACTATCTTGATGGCACTTTTGTTGTATCGGACGTCATGGTCACGGTCAATGGTGCTTCGGTTTGCTACCCTGCTTATCTACGCTGGTATCGTCAGGACCAGCTCCTCTTGAATGGCATCTTTGCCTCCGTCTCAGAAGGTGTTCTACCCTTCATCAGTTCATCGGCCACATCTTATACGGCTTGGTCGACTCTTCAAAGACTTTATGTTGGCTCCTCTCAATCTCGTGTCATGACCCTTTCCGATCGCTTGTATGAAGAGTCGAAGGGTGATCGCGACGACAACGCTGGACGTGGTTCGGGTCGTTCATCGTCACCTTCCTCATCCTTTTTTATATGGTTCCTGGGATCCTTCTCGTAGCGATGATGATCATCGGTCTGCTATAGTTATTTGCATGTACTGTGAGAAGCCGAGACACTCGGTCCGCAAGTGTTTCCAACTATTCCCTAAACAAACAAACTCAAGCAAATACCACCACCACTACTGCTTCTCCTCGGCCATCTGCTCCAGCTGCGGATCCTTGGCCCATGGACTCCGTTGCCACACATCATGTGACTCATGACCTTGGTAATTTAGCTCTCTACTCCGACTATAATGGCCCTGACGAGGTGTATTTCGACAATGGTACGGGTTTGGCTATTATACGCATTGGTTCTTCTTCTCTATTGAACTCTACTCGTCGCTTGACTCTTGACGATATTTTGTATGTGTCTGATTTTCGTAATCGCTTAATCTCTGTTACTAATATTTGTCGTACTAATCCTCTCTCGCTGGATTTTTTTCCCATTCATTTGTTGTGAAGGATCTTCAAACCCAATTTCCTCATCAACTTCAACTTCAATTTCGAGTTCAGTGTGAGGGTGACCCCAAACCACAAGCCTTTTTGTTGCTTCCCTTAAATCCCTCTCTCAAACTAGTAGTCGAAGAGTGCGATTGATGTTGTTGTCTAGCAGTGCTAAAGGTGCTAGGTTCCTCCGGGTCATACACCTCTTGCACACACTTCACACAACACAAACGATAGCCAAACAAGCAAGATCCAAACTCAAAATGCAAGAAAAGAAATGTTAGAGTAAAAGTAGACTACTTTTTCCAAATAATAGATAGAATGTCCCCGAAAAAGGAGTCAGAAAGCTTGACTCGCTACCACTACAATTTAACCAAGTGCAACTATAATCGGGTGTAGGATATGATAAGTATTTCAAATATCAACCTATACGACCTATATAACCTTTCTTCATCCTTCTACAAATTATCTAGCAATCTAATTGTTGTTAAGGCTAAAGAACTAAAAAAACAAGAGATTAAAAAGATGTTTGAACTCAATCGAGAAAAGCTCACTCAGATGTTATTCCCCCAGGTCTCGTCCTTAGGTTGCAAACGCGATACTCAAGTGCGATAATTAGACATTCATATACCATTAGGAGATCTAAAATATATAGCTAGGACCACATGTTGGAGTGCATCCTAGCCCGCTTAATTGGTCTAATTGAAGGGGCGTACCACACAACCACAACATACAGGTAATCGATTCCACTTCCTCGAGAATTCACCCGGAACAGACAAAAGTCACCAATCACAATGCTTCATGGAACTCTACGTTGATTGACAAGCTAAGTGACCCAAATTGCTCTAACGGGATTTTCTCACTCCTAGGTCAATTGTCCCAAAATGGAGGGATTTGATCAAGAACACTCAATTTGCATGAAAATACCTCAATCAATATATAAATCACAATAGGCATCAACAAAAGATTTCATAAACCACAATAGAGGGAAAACACATGGGAAAGTGAATCTTCTTCTACATAGTTGCTTGGAGATGAGATCTGCCTTCCAATTGCCTTGGGTAGATCCAAATCACCTCCAATTCTCCTTTTCTCGTATCTCTATCTCTCTCTAACATTGAAGAACTGATGTGCTAACGCATTGAGCTTTACATTTATAAACTCGATCGTCAACACTACTAGCTACCTTAACCTAGGATAAGTGCACCCTAGATCGATGAAGTAGTAGTAGTACAGTGGTGATCGAGGTCGTATTCCAAGGGTCCCGCTATCATAGGCTACTTAGATGTGGTAGTTATCTAGTCAACATGTTACTTAGCAGGTGAGCAGTTGACGATTATTGACCAAGGGATCGGTAAAGGAAAAGAGGCACTCGGGGTAACTCCTTTGCCCTAAACTTAAGTTCATCATGCAAATGGCTAACTATGTTGGGTGTGCCGGATGAGGTGCGAAACTCGCTAAAGTGATGCTTTCAATGATTACTCTGCCTCCTCATAGTATGCTCCTAGAGACTCATTATCACCTCAGTCAAAGCTCATGTACTAAAGAATAATCGCTAGTTCCTCTCAATAGGTTTAACCTATCATGTACACAAAAGAGATGGATCGATGATGCTTGCATTGTGTTAGGAAGGCATTCCTCTAGTTGGGGTCTGGTCGTCTCGCCCACTAAAAGGAACCCTAAGATCATTCATCTAGCCCTAATTAGCTAGGCGGTCCCACTCTGACCTAAAATTCCCCCCTAGTTATGTAGACTCAGTTATAGGATAGCAGAGAAGAGTTGGGAGACAGAAGCCACAACAAAATCAAGCATAAAATCACTAAAACAAATAAATCCATTCATAAACATTAACTAAATTGCATGCATATATATATATATATATATATATATATATATATATATATATATATATATATATATATATATGGTGGTGTCTTCGGTGCACTCACTTTTTTGGGTGCATTCAGTGCACTCGCTTCATAACCGTCATTTTAAACATGCGATTTATGTCAAAATGATGCCAATCATCACTTATGATGTGATGAACAATAACGCACATGAATTTGCACAAAAACCATTAAAGATTTACTTTAATTTGAAGGATTTAGAGTTAAGAGATTTAGGGTTAGGGTTTGGGTTTACAATTTGGGGTTTAGGGATAGAACTCAAAATTGGAGGTCTAGGGCTTAGGATAATTCGCTAATTAGTTGTTAGCATATGTTATATCATCATATTACACTAATTCTACAAATTAAAATTCAAAATCTGACACCTTAAGACTAGTTTTTGAGTTGGGTGCATTGAACGCACTCATTTTTGTGAGTGCACCGAAGTGGTCACCATATATATATATATATATATTAAAAATCTAGGGTTTGGGGATTTTAACCCCTAGTACCTTAGTAGACTACTCCATAAAGGAGGGGAAAATATACACGTGTAGATACAGAAGAAGACTTGAATTGGGGAGAGCTCCCGTCCTCGTTGACTCCTCATTCTCTTCTTCTCCTTCCTTCAACTTCTCTCTCTAACCTCACTCTAGAACTAAAAATTTGAAAAATCCATCTTTTCAAGGAGATAATCCCCTATTTATAGAATTATGAGAACACAGACAAGTTCACGGGAACGAGACACAAGATCGCGACTGTGATCTTTGGGAGAGAGGCTGTGATCTTAAGGGTCACCATTTATTCCTTGATAGTAGCTGAGATCGCGGGTTGACATCTTCGTCGTAATTCTTGATTTCTCGGCCGCGAACTTTATCACAGGCACGGATGAAGAGAACTGTGAGGCGACTTTCGAGATACTCTGCTCCTCCCTTGGTGGCTACTCCCGAACTTTGCCCCCTTGGCTCCATATTTTGTGGCCATGATTTTAGCCCTGAAGGGTGCGATCTTGGTGCTCTAGTTCACGCCCTCTCTTCATGGCCGTGATCTTGGCTTCTTCGATCGTGATCTCAACTCTTTCAGCTGTGATATCCATTTTTGCCCCTTTTTCTACACATGTGGCCCTTTTTGCTAGCTAAGTTGTTTATATCATATAATATACCCTAAAATACCAATTTTATCTCATATGAATGAATTGAGGGTATATTTGATGACACATTGGCAATGAATACCATGAAATGACTCAAAACAAACCTAATTGTGGATTCTAAATAACATCATTTTGGGTGTTATCAAGAACACTCTCAATTCTCACTATAGAACTACCCCCTCAAATTCAGCTCACTCTCCTTTATATAGCCTACGTGTGCACATATCACATTCTCTCTTCACGCCCATGAAGTATGCAATGAAAACGTGACCTCAGCACAAAACCAGTCGTTTCATTAACATACTTCATGGCTTGGCTACTAACTTTATGGTTTGGGACTATGATCCTTGCAATGCCCACAAGCCATACGAAAGCTCTTGGAAGTGTGAAAACTTCACAGTTTTCCTGTCCACTTCACGAATGTTGCCATAAAAATTGCTCCAAAATCGTGATCCTTGCACTTTAATACATTCTATCCCTTTTTTCTGACTTTCAACCCTGGTGCAATCTTACCTGCTAAAGTCAGAAAAATGCCAAAACAAGACCAAACCTAGCGTAAAATAGCTCCAAGGACGTGCAAAAGTGTGTAATCTATCCCGAATCAAACCCCCTAAATGTCTTTATGATTTTCATGTATGTCATGGATGGTTGGTGTGAGTTGTTATACATTAGAAGTCCTCGAGGAATACGACCCTAGGGGCTCTTAGGATTTTATCACTTGTTTCCACATCAAGTTTTTGGCGCCATTGCCGGGGATTTCTAATCATATATAAAAGCATCCAACGATCATATTTAGTATTGAGTCTTTTTTTTGTGCTAGATTATTGTATGAGTCTAGTAGCTATTAGAAGATAGAGCAATCGTAAAGATCGTGGAAGAGATAGTTCAAGAAGGAGGAGCATCAAGTTCACCCATCTTGAAGACGAAGGAAGGAGCATCTAGATTAGGAGAAAAAGAACCCTCAAGCCCCACCAATTTTGAGCAACCTTGGAATAGGAGGACAACATTGACGAATTCAACATTGATTTGGAGGAAGAAGGAGCATCTTCAACTTCTTCAACACCAGCAATGGCTGGAGAATAAGGAAAAAGACAAGCAATCGTCCCACCAACTCTCTATGAGTAATCATGGCCAATAGCATCCAACATCACCTCAAGCATTGCTACGCCACCAACGACAATAGAAATCATAACTCAACTCATCCAGATGGTGCATCAAGCAGGGAGATTTGGAGGAAGGAATGATGATGATCCGGTGCAACACTTCAAGACATTCTTAGAGATCATCAATTCCATACCACGAGATGATGCTGCCAAAGATGGAATTCTACTATGACTTCTCTCATTTTCACTTGAAAGAGGAGCAAAGCAGTGGATCGAATACTATCCACCAAGAACCTTCTTCACATGAGAGACCTTAGCACAAGCATTCATCGAGGAGTACTTTCCACCATGGAAGACAGAAGAGTTTAAGATGAGATTAATCGATTTCAACAAAAGGAAGGAGAGACTTTCTATGATGTTTGGAGGAGACTCCAGGTGTATATTAAGGCATGCCCCCATCATGGATTCACACTGGAGCTGATTGCTAAGTATTTTTCCAAAGGCCATGATCACGACACCATGATGATGGCAAACTAGTCAGCCGATGGAGATTTCACAACAATAAATAGAGTACAATGCCAGAAGCATTTTGCCACACTAGCAAGGAAGTCAAAGAACTGGTCCAATCGTCCATCAACGATCAAACCATTGAAAGCTTCCCAAAGAAGGGAGGATGATATCGTCACCCTCTGTGTATACATGAAATATCTAACCTATAAACTAAGGAGAACTTCAATAGAGCCACAGAATGGACCGGTGACATTCTTGTTTGTTTGTCAAGCATTTGGAGAAGAAGGTCGTAAAGGATTTGAATGTGATAGCCACTAATGGCAAGGACATGCTGATGTCGATTATTTAAATCAAGCCTATCAATTGAGATCTCGCCCGTGATTATGAGAATTCGTTTCAAATCTAGCTTGATCATGATCAACAAATTTCTTCTATGAATGTGAGATGCATTCTCCAAGCTCCTTATCTCTACATCTGGCCTCCAATCACCCAATCCAAACTCAAATAAGTTGAAATCGCTTTATATTCTCAAATAAGCACCAAAGAGTAGGGGTGTGAAAATGGTTGTATTTTTGCGCTTAAACCGAAACTGCACGGAATAAAAGTGGTTTGTGGTTAACCAAAAACTTATTAAATAGGTGTTTATGCAGTTGCGGTTAGCGAAATTGAGCACTTTGCTGTTTGTAGACTAACCGATAACTGCACCGAATAACAATCTCAACACATAACTAACTGCAAGTCAACCCACATTTTGCTAGAGCCTAGGGGTGGACAAGGAGAGTACTTGGGTATACTTATACCCATCCCCTTATGGTGATCGTTTGCGAGAGAAAATACAGCTACAACAATGAGGTCGCTGAAAGAGATATGGAGGAACCTTCCCAGAGCTGGACGTAGTCGAATGATCCCTGTCTGTTCCCTTGGGAAGAAGTCACCTGTAAAAACTCCAGAGTTCGTGCATTGTTAGTTCCCTTACTTAATTTGTCTCGTTTTCTCTATGTTTTAGTATTGCTTGAGCTCACTGACCCTGATCCTTAATTTTGATGTGCAGAGAATTGTCTAGCATGGGTCTTAAAGGGAAGTTGAGTGGTGACATTGGAGGACTAACTGAGCTAAAATCCTTGTTTAGTTTCCACCTTTCTCAGATGGCGTGAATAACTAAATTAGCTTGCTTTAATGTTAACTAAATACCTCTTACGTCCGTCTCCAATTGCAGAGACTTGTCATTCAATCGAGATCTCACAGGGCCTTTAACTCCGCGATTAGGCGATATAGTTTACCGCGGGTACCTGTTATCCGTCCCGTACGGATAATTGCACCCTATAATCAGATTTTATAGTTAGTATTACAGCTAACCGTAACTAACCGATAACTGCGATGTGCATTTAGTGGTTAACCACAAACTGTTTGAGGTGCGGTCACTGTTGGTGATGTTCTTTTTATACTTACCATAACCGTTTTCTATCTCTACCAAAAGAGCTGTACCTAGCATAAAATCGACAGAACATGAACAAGTATGATTATTATAACAATCAATCGGCTAAATAATAGGTTCAAAGATGAAAAATTTAGACGTTATCATCCCTCAAGTCAGTGGCGGAGCTAGAGGGGTTTGGCTCCGTCACGGGACACCGGTAAGTTTTGGTAAAACAATTATAAATCCCTATGTATGCATATGGAAAGGATTGAACTCGCCTATTTCAAGCGACGTAAATTTATTTTGTCACTATAACTAAAGTTCACTTATTATTATTTGACTGTCATAATTTAAATTAGTACAATATAAGTAAAATCTCCAATCGAAAAAATTTATTTCGGAAAAAGAACACCCCTAATTTTTACTTCGGCCTCCGCCACTGCCTCAAGGGGACGGGATACGGTGACAACCCTCTTAGGGGTTGTTAGATTGACAACCAAGGGTATTTTGGGTATGAAAAAAAGGAATATATTAATTACCTTTTTTGTATTAATCAGATTGGGAATTAAAAACCCATACTAAATACAATTTTTTTTTTGAAATTTAAATCCTATACATTAATATCTCTATCTCTCTCTCTTCCTTTCTCCTGCGGTCATTCCGCTTCGATGGACAGACTTTTTCTCTGGCGAATTCTCTCCGGCAGACTCCCTCCGGCAACCTGAAAAATGTACCAGTGCGTTAAAAAGTGTACCAATCTATTAGTCTATTGGTAATTAATATACCAGTGCTAGTGGTACGCTACTAGTGTGTTAAAAAATGTACAAGTGCTAGTGGTACGGTACCATTGCCATTTGTAGCGGTACCAGTACCAGTACCACTGGTAGCGGTACCATTGCCACTGGTAGCGTACCACTAGAGACTAGCACAAAAAAATCAGATCTGAAATATGAAAAATCACAGATCTGGAAAAAATATAGGGATGAAGAAAGGGGGAGGCAGGGGAGAGGCGGTAACCTCGTGGCGACGGTGGTGGTGGGAGACAGAGGGCGGCGGGAGGGTTGCGACGACGGTGGTGGTGGGAGGCCATTGCGGCGATGGTGGGAGGAGGAGGCCGCGATGGCTGCGGGGCGAGGGACGTGACAGTGCTGGGAGGTGGAGGGCGCGACGACGGGAGGGCTGCAGCAGTGATGAGAGGCGAGGGGCGTGGCGGGTCGGCTGCGACGTCGGTGGTGGCAGCCGATAGAGAGAGAGAGGGAAGAGATGGGAGGAAGAAGAAGAACAGGAAGAAGAAAGATGGTGAGAGAGAGAGAGAGGAAAGAGAGAGTGTAGGATTTTAGATATTAATAGGGGTAATAATCTAGTGTGGTCAATTTTTTTTTCGTCCAAAAATACCCTTAATCCAATCTGTACCATTGATTTGAAAAAAGAAGAAAGAGACAAGAGAGAGAATAGATCCTATGGTTATAATATGGGTTGTCAATCTCATAACCCCTAACGAGGTTGTCACCGTATCTCATTCCTGCCTCAAGTGGTATTTCTTCTCGAACTCTTGACTCTTCCGTAGGGTCGTCTAGCCAAAAGGGTAGTTTGGTTCAGTTCGGTCCGAAGTTTAGGGAAGCTGGCAATTTTAATTCATTCTGGTCCGATCCTGGAGTAAAGCTGCCCGACGTCGTCCCTTGTTCAAAGTTTGAAGTTATCAGTCATGCGACCTGTCACCTGTGTGAGGAATCGTGCGGTGTGTCCACCTCCAATCCGACGATGTATGTGAGGAAATCCTCCTCTTCCTTAGTCTCTCTCTGCCGGCTTCCTGCAAATGTGCAAGCTTTGCGCCCCGTAACCCTTGGTCTCTTCGAATTAACCGCTTTTGCTTTCGGATTCATCAGAAGCCATTCCTCTGTTCGTCTCCGTCTAAACAGTGGAAAACAGAAGTCTTTTCGCGCTCTTGTCCCAGATTCATGTTTTATGCATCTTATTGATAATGCGATCAATAGAAGCCACTTCAATCAGGTAAATGCTCGAGTACTGGTCTCCGGGTTACGGTGCCATGGGTTCTTGGTCACCAAACTCGTTAATGGTTACGCACGTGTTGGCGAAATGAGGTATGCACGTGACCTGTTCGATGATTTTCCTGACCCAGATGTGTTTCTGTGGAATGCGATTATTAGGTGTCATTCCAGACATAATTTATTCCGCGATGCCCTCGGACTGTATTCTAAGATGCAGTTGCTGTGGGTCAGTCCTGACAGCTTTACCTTCACCTGCGTTCTTAAGGCTTGCAGTGCTCTGCCAGCGCTTGAAATGGGTCGGCGGGTACAGTGCCAGATATTTAGGCGTGGGTTTGATTCTGACGTCTTTGTGCAGAATGGTCTTGTCACCTTTTATGCGAAATGCGGGGAGATTGAGTTGGCTAACAAGGTATTTTGGAGGTTATCTGAAAGGACAATTGTGACTTGGACTTCGATGATTTCTGGGTATGTGCAGAATGGGCAGCCCCTCGAAGCTCTGAGAGTTTATGGTCAAATGAGGAAAACGAACTTGAAACCCGAGTGGATAACTTTTGTCAGTGTTCTCAAGGCGTGTACTGACGTTGAGGGATTGGAAGGAGGGGAATCTATTCATGGTTGCGCTATTAAAATGGGATTTGAGTTAGAACCTGATTTGATTGTTGCATTCACTGCCTTCTATGCAAAATGTGGGCTGGTAACGGTTGCCAGATTATTCTTTGATCTGGTTGAGACACCAAACTTGGTTTTGTGGAATGCTATGATCTCTGGTTATTCAAAGAATGGTCTTGCACATGAAGCTATTGCACTATTCCGTAGAATGGTCAAGAAGAATGTTATTCTTGATTCCATTTCTGTAACCTCTACTATATCTGCTTGTGGTCAGGTGGGTTCCATTGATTTAGCTAAATGGATGGATGAATATATAGCAAGCAGTGAGTTTAAAGATGCCGTTGTTGTGAACACAGCACTTATTGATATGTATGCAAAATGTGGAAGTATCAATTTGTCTCGTGATGTTTTCAATAGAACAAAAGACAAAGATGTTGTCATGTGGAGTGCAATGATCGCTGCATATGCAGTACATGGTGAAGGTCAAGAAGCCATTGATCTTTTTAAGGCAATGAGAAAAGCTGGGGTGCCCCCAAATGATGTCACCTTTGTCAGTCTCCTTTCAGCATGCAAGCATTCAGGTCTTGTAGAAGACGGATGGAAACTTTTCCACTGCATGAGCGAATATAGTATTCAACCACGCCACCAGCATTATGCCTGTGTGGTTGATCTTCTGGGTCGTGCAGGCTATCTAGATCGAGCTTATGAGTTTATTAGGAATATGCCCATGGAGCCAGGTTTGAGCATCTGGGGAGCTCTTTTGACTGCATGCAAGATCCATCAACATGTACCCCTTGGAGAGCTTGCTGCTGAACGCCTTTTTTCATTAGACCCATATAGTACAGGACATCATGTTCAGTTGTCAAACATCTATGCTTCAGCTCGTATGTGGGATCGTGTGTCAAAGCTGCGGGTCTTGATGAAGGAGAAAGGTCTAAGTAAAGACCTTGGATATAGTTCAATAGAGATCAATGGAAAGCTTCAGGTATTTCAAGTTGGAGATAAGTCTCATCCAAGGTTCAAGGAAATATTTGACGAACTTGAGAGTTTAGAGAGGAGATTGAAGGAAGCTGGCTTTTCCATCGATGCAGAATCTGTTCTTCATGATTTGGATCACGAAGAAACTGAAGAAACTCTCTGTAATCACAGTGAAAGAATTGCAATTGCGTATGGACTAATTAGTACTCCTCCGGGGACGACTCTTAGGATAATAAAGAATCTTCGTGCATGTGTTAACTGTCATGCAGCAATCAAGCTTATATCAAAGGTTGAGAACCGAGTGATAGTTGTAAGAGATGCAAATCGTTTTCATCATTTCAAGGATGGAAATTGTTCTTGTGGTGATTATTGGTGACAATAAATTCAACGACTTGATCTTCTGGTTCAATCTGGACAGCAATTCTGGAGATGCAATATTCATGTCTGGATATAACAAATACATCGAGGCTATTGACTTGCCGAAGAGTTAGCTTGTTCAGATCAGCAGTCGGGTGTCTTAACTTATTATTGTCTTCATGTCTCGGCTTTTTGATTCATGGTCTACTGCAAACCAGTGAACTGAGATGATGGACATCAACACCATACAGGAGGGTGAGTTTTGTGGCTTTTGTCCACTAATCTCTGTTTAGTGCAGTTTGCGCTATCGAGTAATGCATATGTGCTTCGTGGATTGCAACTGTTGCTAGCATTGTATTGGCCAACCGTAAGCATCATCAGCCTTTAGCTTCATGATGTTCTATTTTATTTTATCAGAGCCCCATGGATGAGAAAGAGTTCCAACTCACATTGGGTGACCAACTTTATCCATCAGAGAGAAAAAAACCATCAATTTATTTCTACCGGCTCTCTCTTCAGATTTGCGAGCACCTGGTCAATTGGACGGACAATCTTGTGCTAGAGTGTGAACATTAAAGCTGAGGTTCCATTGATTTTACGAACAAACTTACCTGAGTCTGGATAGCTAAGGTTCCTCCCTCCATGTGGGTCAGGTACGGTTCAATGTTCTTGTGTACTTCTAGTGAACTGATAATGGATGGCTGGACCTTTTCTCTTTACCTTTAGTTTCGGGGCATCCATTGTTTAAACACTCTAGCTTAATGGGGGAAAATTATAGGAATAGCATAAGAGGGTAAACTTGGACTGGTTCCTCTTGGTGTTACTGACCAGAATGAAACGTTTTCATTTATTTCACATCGTAAGTTAGTGACTTGACCTACTTTTCTTGGATTATTTGTTTTATTGATGAAGAGGAACCAGTCCAAAATGTGATGCAAAGGAAACTTTGGATCCTCTTTCTAAGTGGGCCGGTACTTGCTGTTGGCCACATTTGTGACATTTACTAAGCTCCATACTCGTCTACTTTTTCCCAGGGGGGCTACCTGACAAAGAAGCAGCTGATTACAAGGATGGCATCCAACCGCAACCCAGCAACCGCCAGTCTTAGAGTTCATGATTCACTCTGGTATCTATTGTAACAACTTGCAAAGCAGATTCATCATTGCTTACGGAATCGAATGATTGAGTTGGTTGGGACTTTGCTGCTTTCGGTTTAGGGGATGGAAAGGATCACAAAAAGATGTCACTGGGAACAGGGTTTCGCCATTATGAGGGCTTCGAGCGGGAAATGAAGAAAAAAGGCTACCCTACCCTCCTTTGTTTTGGCAGCCATATCTGTGCAAGAACAAGAGTGGCCATATGGGATGATAGTATGGTTAACACGAATAAAAAAAAGGGCAATGTCTATTTTTTACCCAAATCTTTTTCGGATTCTTTTATTTTAACCAAACCTATTCAATTCCTAAAAATTATCCAAACGTTAACTCTCCGTCAACTTTTCTGTTAGTAATGCTGACTAAGTATGACCATAATGAGTTGACTTCCTACGTGGCGGTCAGAATACCATCATTTACTATTTTTAATAAAAAGATTATCAAAAAACAAAACAAAATCTCACTCCTCACGTGGACGAAATAAGTAACGGTAACAGAATGAATGCCCAGACTTTGATAAACTATAATACGTTTGGATAATAAATAGAATTTCTATAGGTTTGGTTAAAATAAAAGAATCTAAAAAAAGTTTGGGTAAAAAATAGACATTGCCCTAAAAAAATTGAACCCATGGGTGGGCGAAGGTTTGTTTTTGGAATATTGTGGGATTGACCAGTCACTTTTAAAAGATGCCCATTGCCAAAGGAAGACTCAACGTAAAAATATAAATCATTGACAACACTATTATAACATTGTTATATCTAAATATTATTACTACGATAATAATGATAATATCATATATTTTTTTTCGAAAGATAAGAACTTCATATTATCTTACCATGCATTTTCATAAACATCATATCTCTATCATAAGACTTTATAATATCATCTCATAATTGTCAAACCTTGACTTTATCACTATGATAAAACTGACAACACCATCATCATCGTCATATCATGATAGTATCGCTATGATAGTATCACCGTGATAATATCATGATATGATAGTAGTAAATTGACATAAAAATCTTTTGTTCCAAAACATTTCTAAATAGACATCATCTTGTAGAACACAAAATCTAATTTTTCTATGCAATTTTTTTTTTATAAATCCAATGTAAAACGAATGAGATATTGTTCGTTCAAAATTCATATGTGATTTAAAGAGTGTTTTAATTGTCGTCGGGAGATCCGCTTCTAACCCACAGGAAAAACCCACGCAGTTGTTTCGAAAACACCACTTGATTCTATTTGTTGACAAAGAAACCCTCTCCATGACTGGATTCTTGAATGCTAGCTGGGAGGGTCTATTTGTAGCCTCTTCCATAAGGTTTTCTTAGAGATAAACTAGTAGTGAAACTCTTTTGGCTCAAGCCCTCTAGCTTATCTCCAGCTTCGCCTCCAATTAAGGAATATTTGCACAATTTTGGGCTGGTCTGGGTCCCTTAGGAATGGCAACCGAGGCACAAATTTGGGCTTTTGGTAGACTAAATTTCACGTTATTTTGGACTTGAGCTCCAATCTTCATTTATGACTTCCAACAATTGGACATTGATGTCTCCCACTCATATAAGGTGGTTCACTAGGATACTTTGGCATGAAAACACATAGAATACTACTCAAAGTGCATTAAAATAGGAAAAGTAGTCATATGAGATACTAAACACACCTTGGAGCAATTATCAAGAAATCACAAAGTATTATGGCAAGAAAGATATGAAAACTTTGGAAAACATGCCATTAATTAGGAGTCGAAAGCAGTATAATATATGTGTCATCAAATAATCCTACACTTGAACTTTGCTTGCCCCGACCAGACGATGCTCAAAATCATACAACTCATTAGACCTCCATGATGACACGTCATCTTCTATCACATGTAGTGGATTATGAGTAGCTTACAAGGTTAACCCTTGAACTTTGAGAACTAGAGCAAACCACATCAATGAGCTACATATCTCGTAAGTACAATCTGGCCAACCTCCATCCATGATGAGTTATTAACTCAACTTGAGAGTCAAATACGTATGGGGTTAAGCATTTTGCGGACTTTGTTTTACTTTTAAGCACATTCCTACCCTTTAATGAAAGTTATTATTCTTTCTTTTGAATTGCATGCCGAATTTTCACGTTTACAACATGTGGGTATTTCATTTCTTACTACCATAATTGAGTAAGAGCAATTTTCGCATTATCACTCGTATAAGAGCTTCATTAAACTTCTTATCAGCGATATGTGTGGAGGGTCGATACTATATAGGGGTGTCAAAAACTCTATGCATGCCCTCTAAGCACACTTCTTAATCACACTTCGCTCGGTGGGGAGTTCTACTACATAAGCAACATTGTATAGTTGTAAATTGTAAACCAATGTTAAGTTGAACCTTTTTTATTCCATCTTATGAAATGAGTGATTGCCTCGCTCATTTGCATACTTTTACTCCATATTTTATTTGTTAAGAACGTTTACTATATTCCACTTTTCAGGTAGTATTTCATGTATAAAGATATAGTTCCCCATTGAAAACTTTCAAAGCGGTGAGACTCATTGGGTGATTTTAAAGGCTCATAAAGGATAGTTATATGCAACGGTATCCAACAATTTCAAATGGTTTTTAGTATCATGAAAAGGACATCCTTCAAAGTAAGATGAGCTTTGGAATAGCGAAGAGGAGTGTGGCATTTTGAAAAAATTTCAAATATTTTATGCACATTACACACAAAAATATGCCCCCCCTAGAATGCATAGATTGTACTCGGCTTTTTAATGGTTGTAATATGTGCAAAATAATCTACTATCCCACCCCACACTTTAAAGATGGAAATGTCCTCACTCAAACTCAAATTGTGACATTGTGGGAGTCATCATCATCAGCCTGCCATAACCATGGGGCAACAGATGTGGTGGTTTGTGGCCCCAAATGAGCTGGATTCCTATTTAACGCCTTAACTTTTTAAAATTTTGGCACTAAATTAACCAAACATACGATACCACCCCCAATTCCTAAAACGATCGCCCCAATTTATTGTCCTAATCCCTAGCTTGGCTCTACTCGTCGCACCTCCCACGCCCTCTGCTCATCGCCGACGGAAGATTCCTCACCCATGCCCCAATTCATCCCTCTAATCCCTAGATTGGATCTGCTCGTCGCCCCTCCCACACCCTCTGCTCATCGTCACCTTCTTCACTCGTGTGATTTAAAGAACGTGATTATTGCATAATAGCTGAGAAAGAAATTGGTTTGCTTGAATGTTGTTGTGTTGGAATTGGAATTGTGTTACCTTTGTGTCATGACATTAGCACCACCTGAAAGTCCTGTTACCCATGGCTTACACCCTAGTCGGTTGCATTTGAACCAGGTCAAGTCCTCCAGGCAAGTTAGTGGGGACACCCGATATGTGAACTCTAGCATTTAGAGGTTGCCGTCATGGTGGAGAGATGTTAGGGATTGAGAGTATGAGTATGCACATATTTTGCATCAATTCTTTCCTGACCCCACTAGTCAAGAGTGAGTGATTCATTTTTCCATATTACATTTTCCAGTGAAGACCTAGATTGCTCGGTCTTGATTCTAATGTCATGATTTCTTTGCATGGATGACTGTTTTGAATGAGTTGTTGGGTCGAGTCTATGTAAGTCGTTGAACAGAGGGGAGACTCTTCCTCTACCGATTTTGATGCACTCGAATGTCATCTATGGTGGTTATCCAAGTTGTTGTTGTTGTTGTTCATGTGTTTTGTGCCTGTGTGACAGGTCCTCAAAATTGTTCATGAATTTTTTTTTAGCATACCTTGTGTCCGACTTGGTTTGCTTTAGGACAAGCAAACGTTTAAGTGTGAAAATTTTGATAACATGTATTTGCACAGGTTTATTCCATCATTTCCTAGGCGTTTAAGATCGATTTCGTGCATTTTAAACTGATTTGTGCTAGATTATGCACATTTGAGATGTTTCAGGTCCTAGAGCGTGAATGGAGGCTTAGGAGAAAGTTTCAGTGCAATTGGAGAGCGGACGAGACTTAGAGGCTTTGAAGGCAAAATTCAGGATTTGGGGAGTCATTTCCCCAACCGTGGAACATGCATTTGGACTGTGCTTCTGAACAGGAAGGATTCCCCGGTTAGGAGGATGCTATTCCATGCCCGGGTAATGATGGAGGCAGACCGGGGAATGGCTTCGAGGAATTTAAGTGAGGGGCACCATTTTTAGGGGTGTATGTGGGCTAGTTGTGTTGATTTTCATCTATTTAACCACCCAACCCATGATTCCCGGGTTGAATAATGGTGAACCCAAACCCACCCATAAATTTCAAGACCCTACGGATTTTTTTAATCACGGTATGGGTCGGGTTGGATGAAAATCCATTTAATTACACAAGAACAAAATGTTGATGTTAATATTATAATACAACAAATAATTCATATATAACACTATATGAAACTAAAAAACAAGTATGAATTTGTGAGGAGGAATATATATTAAATATACAATATAGTACCACTGGTTGGTTTTGATAAGTTCGGGTTGTAATCATCCAAACCCAAACCCAGCCATAAGGCTACGGTTTAAAGAAAACGCACACCAACCCATGAAATTAGATATTCATGGATATCACGGGTGAGTCGGTTTGGGTTGGGCAGGTATCGATTTTTGGTTTGTTTTGTTCACCCCTAACCGTTTTGATGCCAACATGACCGGAGAATGCCAATGTTGCGAGTACCAAGTCAAAACTCGAGATTTTTACTGGATGATCCGTTTTCACTTCAAGAAACACCTAAGAAAGTCCTAAAGAGAGAAAGTGATGAAGACCAAGCCCTTAGAGCTAATTTGACCTAAGATTCGACGATTGAAGTTTGAATTTTTCCCCTCGAAGAACTGATTGACACCCTAAAACTGGTTATACACATCGTTACGAGCATGACTCCTGGGGTTGAATTTTCTTCTCTCTATGGAGTATGGAGTAAACCTCCTTCACAAAGTTAAATGATACTGTGTTTGTTTTACCCTCCAATCCTCTACCCTTTTCCCTATTTGCGTCGCCATTACTAATAGTTCATTCATTCTTTCCTTTCACGAGATCCCCTCTTCACCTCCCTCCTCCCCTTCCCGTCTTCTTCCTCTTCTTTTTCGGTTGCAGAGTCGTGAAAGTTCTCCTCCGCATTCACGGGCTCAAGTAGAGATGACATTGGGAAGGTATGTTGTTATGTGTACATGCCCGCTCCTTGATTTTGTTGTTGCAGATTCTATAATTGTGATGATCATGGTAGAGTTCCTTTTGAAGATTTGATAATGCAGTGTCTTTGGCTGAGAAAGCTGTGTTGATAGACCATGGTAACATTGAGCTCTTCATGGCGTTGAACAATATGAAAGCTGTGGCTAGAGCTCGTACCCATGGCAATGATCGTTTCAGTTCTGGAAGATATGCTGAAGCTAGTTCTGCTTATGGTGAAGGTCTCAAGTATGATACTTCCAGCGTGGTTCTGTACTGTAATAGAGCTGTGTGTTGGTCTAAGCTTGGCCTCTGGGAAAAATAAGTCAAGGGATGCAACAAAGCTCTTAAAATCCAACCAAACTGCACTAAGGCCCTCCTACGGCGGGTGCATCAAATGGAAAGGTGAAGGATTATATACTTGGGAGGTGGGCAGAAACTGCTAGTTCTCTGTCTTGAATTCGTTTCATTTTTTGATTCGTTTGTATAGCTTGGGAGGTGGGCAGAAACTGTGACATATTTCAAGGTTCTCAGACAAGAACTGCCTTATGACAATGAAGATGTGGAACATCTTCGTCATGCAGAGTATGCATTGAAGAAATATCATGGACAAGTTTATGACGGAAATTAGGTGGTGAAGTAGAAGAAGTTTGCAGGCTAGATAAATTTAAGGCTGCAATATACTCCCCTGGTGTGCACCATGATACCCTCTAGATAACTCAATTGACTCCTCAAACACCTTGGACTTTCTAATCTAAAAACTTATTTTGTATATGAAAATTTCCAGGTGCTGCAGTGGTTCACTTTAAAGTAGAGGGAGATGAGGAACCAGACGATATGTTTCCCTTCATGAACATGCTTTGTGTTCGCTACCCTTCCATCCATTTCTTATAGGTAGGGCTAATTTGCTAGTATGTGGGATCAATATGGCATGGGAAATTCTGGTGCGTCAAAGCCAAGCCAACACTCTTTGTCTGTATAAGTTTTTGCGTCAGGTGGATGTGGGAGATAGCTTAGCAATTACAAAGGCTGAGAGTATAAGAACGGTTCCAACTTTCAAGGTTTACAAGAACGAAGACATGGTGAAGGAGATGGTCCGCCCGAGTCATCAGTTGCTGGAAGACTCTGTAAGGAGTTACAGTCTATAGTTGGCCCTTCATTCATTCAAAGTCCATGCATTTTATTTTCTGGTCCCAGGTTCTCCCCCCCCCCCCCCCCCCCCCCCCCCCCCCCCCCCCCCCCCCCCCCCCCCCCCCCGCCACACCATTTTATACTAGGAATGTGCAAGTCTTTCCACATAGATCTTGAGTAGAGTTGTACCAAGTCGAGGAAATGGCCTCCCGCACCTCAACATAGAATTTTTTTTTACTTAAAGTGTCCTTTACATCGGTTGGAGATCCTTATACAGACAGAGAGGCTCTCCTAAAATTCAATATTCTTTTGTCAAAACAGCACACGTTTGTCATTTGCTTGGGATTAGTTTTATCCAGCTCAGACTGGTTCCTTCTCCTGTCCAGCAACAAGTGAAACAAAGCAAAAGCTGAAAAGTGGGAAAAGGTTAATTTAGCTGTTGACGTTGAGGAAATGATTAATATCATTTGTTAATGGATGTTGACGTTGAGGAAATGATTAATATCATTTGTTAATGGATGAATATAATACATAGCAGGATATGTGTGCAAACACCCTTCTTGTGGCAACTCGCACAGTAGGGTTGAACTTTTGAAGGCGACAATTGGCTGGAGAGGGAATTTTGTTTTTCTATTTCTGATTTTTTTCTATTTTTATTTTTATTTGATTTTGAAATTAAAAATCTATGTGTCACAACTCACATGCCAGAGGGATGCATGCATAGTCTGATCTCACTTTGTAACATCCTCACCCAATATTTTTTTATCAATATATTGTCTGCTTTGCATCTGGCCTCACATAAAAAAAAAATTGGATGCATCATGGTGAATTCTCGGGAGGTTGCCCATTTGTGCACTGCTCCATCCTCAACACTTTTGACTTCAAAGTTTATACAATAACTCATCAATCTTACACCAAAAATGTTTCTTGTCAATTATGATTAAATTATATTTTAGAGCTGATAGATCTCTCCAACACTTTGCCAACATGAAATCTGTGTTAAATGTTACACCTGTTGTTTTTTTGTTTCTAACATTGTGAATTCTCTTGATGATGTTGATGTGGATAGTTTTTCTTTTACAACTAATGGCTTCTGTGTTGCACATCTGTAGACAAGGAAGGCCGAGAAAAAATTGGTTGCCATGCCAACCAACTTTCTTTGGTTACAAAGTCATGCTCGCCTTGCCTTCCCTCGTTGGCCACCATCTTTGTTGTTTTGGTTTTGGGAGCACAAAATCATTGCTGCGGCGTTTTTACTAACATGAGCCATGTTTGAGTTACGACTTATGATGCCTTTAGTTGCCAGATTTGTAACCTGAGATTCTGTCTTTTGCAAAAAGTAGGCAACCTACCAGGAAACAGTCTTACCTGGACAACATTAAAGCACAAATTAAAGAGCTATTCCCACTGAAGATGCGTATTAATTAATGTAATAATTTCATTTCCTCAAAAAACAGGTGTTTCTTAGGTGGATGGATGCCACTTCTGTTTCGTTTTGCGCTTTAATTGGCTGTGGTTTTTTTTTTTGGCTGTGGTTGAAAAGACATGCAATTTATTAATTCCACTTCACGGTTTTTGCCCGACACTTGGTTTGTCCGTTAATTTGGACGGTCAACACCATTGACCATTAGTCAACACGCCATGTCATTGTCTCGTCAGCCTAAAAATCATTAATAAAATTCAAATTCAAATTATTTTTCTAATTCTATTATTTATCATTATCAAATTAACCAAAAATATAATTATAAAAAAATATGATAAATTTTTTTGTTAATTTGAAAATGATAAATTTTAGAAATTAATAAAAATCATCACATTATTCTAATTTTTTAAATTTTGGTTAATTTGAAAATGATTAATAATAAAAATTAGAAAAATAATTTGAATTTGAATTTTTTTAATGATTTTTAGGCCGACATGCCGTGTGGACCGTCTGATAGACCAATAATTGCACATGTTTATACACCTATTCTTGAGCCGTTGGAGAAGAGATTCTCGTGTTTTAAGCCGATTTCACGCTAGGTTGTGTGTTTATGTCATATTTCAGGGCTTGGCGTTGATGTTAAGGCGAGGAAACGAGTTTCTGGACTTGAAGACTAATCATCTGAAGATTCTTACTGCAGTCTCTCTCTTCTCTATGGAGTAACTTCCCTTCACTTAGGTTTTGAGGAACCCTAGCTATGTTTGTTTGATTGGATGATTGTATAAGTACTCTTACTTTATAATCTTGAGTTCACATTCAATCTATGCATGTTTTCATGATTCAATTATTCTTTAGTCGAGATTATTGATTCTGCTTTGATCCTATGAGAGCGAATACTTGATTAGGTCAATAGAGCACCATAGATTGATAGTACTGGATCGATTGCTTTAGTCGAGGGTTGATTCAATGCTTTGTATCGATTGAGAACCTCATTCGATAGAGGGAATCTAGTTCAGAACACCTTGATCGGTTGTTTTGGAGAAGGATACGTCCCTCTAGGCAATTGACTCAAGAGGGCATTGATCCTTTAGTCGAGATTCAAGGTTTAGTCAAGGATTCTCCGCATTGTGAGTGAAAGTGAAAGAAGTTAGAGATCATCAATCATTAATTTGGCTAGTGGCTAGGGGGAATTATACCTCAGTAAGTTCCCAACCTGTAATTAGATTAACTTTAACCGTAGTTTGTTAGAGTAGCTTAGTTCTTCCATCTTAATCTGGTTTGCTAGATAATGAACTGAGGTTGAGTAGTAGTAACTCTAGAGACCCGTGGATTCGATATTTATTACTTGAGCCACTATACTGCAGTCCCTTTTATTGGTTACACTTGGCCATTGTTAGGAGTTGTGTCATAGCGAGTCACCGTCCAAATTGATGGTCAAAGGTGTTGACCGTCCAAATTGACGGTCAAACCATGTGTTGGGCCAATTGAGACTATATGCTGCATAGTTGAGGCCAAGATGTTAATATCTGAAACCACGTGCCAAAATTGATTATACGGTCATAGTTCGGGCCAAATTAAGTTATTAACCCTTAACTTTACTCTCGAGTCTCCCAAAATTTATTATATGGTCATAGGCCAGGGTAAATGCCACATTTGGTCACCGAGATTACTAAATCATGTCATGTTTAGTGACTAGAAAAAATTAATATCAATTTTGGTCACTCGAATTACTAAAACATATCACATTTAGTAACTCTCCCGTTAGTTTCCGTCCAACTCCGTTATTCCAACTCCATTAACGGAGTTGGACGAAGCTGACAGAGAGTGACTAAATGTGACATGTTTCAGTAATTCGAGTGGCATTCATAAAAAAAAAGTACTAGTCTTTATGCTTGCATGTGTTTGTTTGTTTTTTTCTATTGTTTGTTAATTTTCTTCCAAGGTCGGATTTAGGTAACCACTTCCCGAAGTGAGAGCAGAAATGAGAGTGGCAACTTTAGAAGAAAATATTGAGAGCGTGAAAAAAACATAATTGTTATATTTGTTCTAGAGACATAATAATACTAACAAAATTAAAAGTAAAAATTAAGACATTAAGAATTAACCAAACTTCAATCTTAAAAGTTAAAACTTAATAGTAAAAAACTCACCTCAATTCTTAGTCTAGCCCATGCGATGAGCAAACCCACCCTAAGCCTAGACCCACTCACCCACCACACTGGCACATTCGTCAATCTCCAACTACTAACCCTATCACCTACCTAAACCATTTAGAAGCCACCATTGAATCTGCGTCTCTCTCTACTCTCAGTCTCATACCCAAATTCCTCTCCCAAAACCTAGAGGTGGACCATCCATCATCGTACTTCCCCCTTCCCCTTAACACTCCCACCTCCCCCACCGCCTCCACCAACCCCACACCCGCCTGCACCGTTGGATCCTGATCCACAAAATAATTTGGCAAAAGATATTCTCAACATTACTACGATTGAACCTGAATTTCGAGAACGTGAAAGCTGGAGAGGCAAATTAGGTTACCTAATTCCTGACCATATGATATTTGATTGGATAAAAGTTTCATCTTTAGAAGTTAAGGAGACGAAGAACGATAATACATCAAAGTTGTGGTTATTATGTGCTGTGAGTCCTAGCTTCTCTTGTGGACAAGCTAAGCTACTCGAATTTCTAAGCATTATGAACTCTGTAATCCATTATGCTCATGGTGTTGCCTTAGAATGACAAGATGAAGTACTTTCTCTCTCTGTTTTTCCTTTCATCTATTTCTTGTTAAAATTTTAAAAAATCAAGATGAACTAGCCAAGTGTGCATGGATTCTAGCAATGTATGAGGTAAAATTTGTTCTGCTCTGCCCTATTGCTTTGTTTGGATAATGAGGACATTGTCAAATTTAATATGTGAGGTACGTTTATTAGATTGTGCTACATGCTTCTACCTACGATACATTTAGTGTTATTTATGCATTTGGGTGACATTTCTATGCGCATTGTGCATACAAATTTTCAAAAAAATAATAATAGTGACACACTCCTTTTCCAATTCCCTGCTCATCTTACTTTGAATTGCTAGTCTCTATATTGGTACATGATCTAGGAATGCTAGTGTAGTGGCTATGAATGATGTCCTTGTAAGGGGACTAAAGGTTATTCGAAATGTTTGGATACAATGCATGTTTATGCATTGTAAACATACAAGAGATAATTCCTAGGATGCCCTAGGGTCTTATTCCTCGAGGTCTTCTAATTCACAATGGCTCACACCAAATATCATGATACGCACTAAATAAGCAAGCAAACAATAATATTAAAGTTGTTTAGGGTTTTTATTTATTTATATATGCATAAAAGTAGAGATACGTTATTAGAAGAGGCAGTGAACTCAAATACTATCACGCAAACTTGGGCTCATTCACTTCATGCATCGATGGTTCATCTATTGCAACAATCTATTCCTTCCTCTAAGGCCACTTTATACATGTGCATACGCCTCTTGCGATACAGATTTAACTAGCTAATGCGTGATTTCTCTTCATGCCAATACCTAATCAATGAAGAACAAGGATGTTTGTATAGCATATAGTTAATTGTGGGCTTTTAAGAACCATAACTATAGTCTATAGCATTGATGATCTAACAATCAAGTATTGATGCTACTCGAAGCATAAATGGTTGATCAAGCCTCCCATACTCGCATAGTATCAATGAGGTATCCTTATATGGTAATAATAATACTAAGCACAATACATATAGTAGCATACAATAGAATCATAAGCGTCAATGATACAAGAGCATTAATACTATAGAAACATCAATGACCATCACAAGCATCTAACAAGCATAGAAAATCTCATAGATAAACACAAGCATGAGATGAAATCATAGCATTCATTCACATAAGAATAAACAAGATCACATCCTAATAGAATCAATTTTGACTAGCTACAAAGTGGAGAAATAAGGTACCACCATTAATGATGACAACATCTCATTAGCTGAAGAACCCCGACTTCGACTAGGCTATCACTCGAGTAGAGTGTTAAAGATAAATAGTATGTTTGTGCAGCCTTACTCATCTAATGGGGTCATGCCCTCTATTTATAAGGGAGAAGCAACCCTAAAACAACCTAAACTGACTAGGAAAGAGTCTCCTAAACCTAGTTTACTAAGGAAATGTTGTCAACCATTCAATGTATAGGCGGCAGTAGGGCGGTTGATGGAATCATCGTCTTGTTTCTTCATGTGTTGGGCTTCCGGGTCCATGGACTTCTATTTCTAATGATTTGGCTACAACTTGATGAGCGGCGGTTGGACCCGTCACTTTGTCTGCCACTCATTCTTTTTTCAGATTGTGTCAATTTTTTTCTCTTATGGGCTTGTCTTGATATAATGTAGCAACTTCTAGTTGACTTCCCCATCATTGGACCACTTATTTCTTACAAAAACTCCTTAATCTTCTCTTTATAGCTCATTTGGTTCTCTAGAGTTCTTCAATGCTTGATTCAATCTGTCTTAGGTTGCTTTGTACTTTCAAAACCATAAAAAACATACCAAGAAGGCATCAAAGAGTACAAAACATTGCCTAGGTCTATTAAAATCCCATTGATCAAATATTTGTGATTTAAATAAGAAATATCATTAAAATGACTAAATATGCATTGATAGAAGGGAAAATGTATCAAGAATGGGAGTGACAAACACTACAAATAAAGTGTCATCACATGTCACCTCCGAGGTTTTAAACTCTGCCCATGAGTCTCACTGATTTAAAAAGTTTTCAATGATGAACTGTATCTTTATACAGGATAAAACAAGCCTGACAAGTGGAATAAAAAAAGTTGCCTTAACGAATAAAATGTCAGGTAAAGTATGTCAACGTGTGAGGCAATCACTTATTACGCAGGGGTTAATATGAATGGTGTAACTGAGTATCAGTTTGTGATCGTACAATGTTGCTTATCTAGTACAATCCCGCCAAGTGAAGTTTCATTTGAGAACTATGCTTAGAGGACACGAATAGAGCTTTTAACACTCCCCTATAGCATTGACCCTCCACAGGGATCTAGAATAAGGAGTTAAACAAAATCCTTATGCGAGTGCTAAGACATAGAAACTGCACTTGCTCAATCCCTGTAGAAATGTACAAAAGTACAAATCAAAAACCCAGTTGCGCTAAAAAGTGCAAAGTTCAACATGCAATTCAAAAGGGAGAACAATTACTCTCCTTGTGAAACAAGGGTAGATATGAGCATTAAAGTAAAAAAAAATTTGCAAAAAGCTTCATCCCATACGTTTTTAAAACTCTTGAGTTGAGTTAATTGCTCGTGTTGGATGGAGGTTGGCCAGATTTTCCTTTCCAGATATGTACCTTGATTACATGGTCTAGTTCTCTCAGTGCGAGGATTAACCTTGTAAGCTATTTATGATCCACTAACTAGAATCGAAAGTTACGTGTCATCTACACCTTACCCTTCAAGATTGAGGAACGACATGTTTGATAATGAATTTGCGAAGTTCATAACTCTTCTAAAAACATATTCGGATTGACATCCATTCTTAGAGGTTGTGACTCAGATCTCTAAGTATGCAAGACACGTGAAGAATTTGCTGACCAAGAAGGAGAAACTCGGGTAGATTTTGATTGTAAGGCTCAAAGAGATGTGTTCAGTAGCACTTCAGAACAAGCTTTAGAATAAGAAAAATGATCCAGGGAGTTTCAATTTACCTTGCATGATTAATGATGTTTTGTTTAGAAATGTTTAGCGGATTTTGGGGCCAGTCTTAATGTCATGCCTTATCAAGTCTTTAGGAAGTTAGAAGTAGGTGAGTTAACTCCTTCTCAGATGAATATGCAACTTGTTGTAGTTCATGATTTACTTGTTAAGGTAGATCGTTTCACATTTCCAGTTGACTTTGTTATCTTAGACTTTCCTGGAGACAACGATGCTCCTCTTATTCTCGGTAGACCATTTCTAGCAACAGCTAAATCCTCCATTAATGTGCAAGGTGGTAAACTGACACTAGGGGTAGGAAATGAAGAGGTCTAACTCACTAAAACACAACACCAAACTACGACCAAGTGTAATCGTAGGATGGAAATGCATAATAGTGGATAAGTTTTACTTATCAACCCGGGGTCTAGATCTACTGCCTACTCTATAAACTTCTTTTATCTAGCAAACTAAGTGTAGTGAGTTATTCAAATGAAAATGAAACTGAAAGCAGGAAATGTTTTGGTTTTCAAGTATGCTAAAGGTCATCTAGATATGATTCCCCCTAGTATGCAGCTATTCATATTATATGTTCCCAATTTACTCCGATTGATAGATATACTGCGGAAAGTTCTTTACAAGTCTGGAATCTCGACTAAAGTAATCCAACCCCTCTCAGTTCAATACCCGGCGGGCGACTAAACTCCACCAGCTTAAACTAGGGGTGGGCAACGGGAAACGGGTATTTGGGTATACCCGTACCCGTCCCGTTTTTTAAGGGTTACGGGTACCCATATTACCCGTAATATTATAAACGGATGGGACTTGGGCTTGTACATTCCTAATATGGGTACCCGTGGGTTACCCGCAAATACCCGTTTGGGTAATGTGGGTACCCGTTTTACCCATTTGCGAACTCTAATCCATAGAAAGGGAATGTCCACTTCGCCACAAAGATGAAACTTTTCTTAGTAAAGAAACAAAGAACGCTATGTGAACATAATACTGATAAAGCACCAGGGGGGTGCTTTGTTTGATCAGAATACGCAGCTCGGAACTCTTCTACGAAAGATAAAACGGATAGGTAGAATTTTGCCACAATCAAGGTGATTACTTGATTGATAAGAAACTTGTAAAACGAATCTGGAATCCTCACAGAAAAGCCTCACAAGGGTTCTCGAATTAGCAATGGAATTCCTCACACGACTAACTCAAGGGTTTGATTCTTGAGAACTCTCAAAGAACACAATTCTCACAAAGGAGCAATTTTCACTCAACTAAAACTTGGATGATTTACAACGTGAAATTGAAAGCTATTTAAAGACAATAAAAACCTAATACAAACCTAATAGAACTAGGAAACTAATTAGAACAGAAAAAGGCTAAATAATTCGTTCAAAACAAGGTAACTTGCTGGCCAAGAAACTGACTTAAAACGCAAGCAAGTCTGCCTAGGAAAACAGGCTTCATAGCATCTTTGAGCCCTTATAAAATGGTCTTCTAGGTTGATTCGAATTCAACCAATTCCTTTCCTTTGTAGAATAAAACTTCTTGTTTCACCTCCAACTTGAATCAGCTTGATATCATGCTCCAAACTCCAGATATAGGCCTTCAAAGTTGGTATCTCAAAACAGTTTTCTGCCTTAGCCAAATTCAGGCAGTTTTCCTGTTTTGAGGTAGCCATTTGATGGGCTTTGAAAGTGACATTCCAGACATCTCCTTGAGCTCCAAAACATACCAATGTAAACATAATAACATTATCTTCAAAACAAGCTCTTGATCGCCCATTTTGATTGAGCCATTTGTGAGATACAAGCGTCCAAAGTAGGCTACCTGAAACTGTTTCAACACTTGGCCAAAAATCAGAATTCTTCAAGTGAGTTGAGATGACTTCTTTGGCAAGCAATTTTGAATTGTGGATTGATACAATTGGGATCATATCAAATACTTGTAGTCTGCACTTTGCAGTGACATGCAACCTAAACTCATCCTTGTCCAAGAAGTACCATAGATTATTTTCATAGTTCAAAGTAGTCATCAATCGCTAAAGGAACCTCAACGGTGTATGATTCCTTAACATTGAAATTATCAGTTACATTTTTCCTTCTACCCTGCTGAGTGCTGACAATAGCTGAATGCATGCAGTTACCCTGTATACCCTCAATGTATGATGACTTTGTCTGGATGGAGAAGTTTGGTGACCCTAATTTTCGCAGGCACATCGTTGTGATTGTTCATGATTTGTGTTGAATGAAACTTCTTATTTGATAATTTGGTGCTTAGAATGATTTATTTCTATGCGTTGTGATTGTTCATGATTTGTGTCTTGTGATTGTTAAGCAAGTACAAGTTAAGTTTAAACTTTTGTTAAAATTTGAGTGGTTTAAACTTTGGGTATTTATGGGTAGTATGGGTACCCGTTATCCGTCCCGTACGGGTAATGGGTACCCGTTTCCCATATGGGTTTGGGATATGGGATGGACTTTGGCCTCCAAATGGGACTGGGTACCCGTTTAAAACGGGACGGGTATCCCGTCCTGTCCCGTTGCCCACCCCTAGCTTAAACTACCAAGGCAATAACACGCCAAACTTCCTCTACTGGATTTAATTCCAGTACAGAGTAGTGAATAGATTTCTCGACTAAAGCAATCGATTCACCACTTCCAATTTAAGGTTGCTCTTTTAACCTATGCTGAGACTATCGTTCTAGGTTAAAGTAGGAATCACAAAAGTTTGATCAAGACTCATGCAATTCTGATTAATGTCTCAATTAATATATCGAATCAATCATTCGCAAACTGGGTTCATACAACCATTCCTAACATAAAAAAAACTAGGATTCTTCATACCCAGATGAAATGGAAGTTTACTCCACGGAGAGAAGAGGAAACATTAAACTAGGAGGAGACATCATCATGCGTATAATAAAAATTTGCTCCAAGCGGCTAATCGGTACTCAGAGAGTGAGGAATCGAGCTCTGAGGTCTTTAGATCGCTTCAATCCTTGCCCAAGTATTGTTCTTCATCACTTTCTCTCTCTAGGGTTCTCATTATGCTCTTTCGAACTCAAAAATCCAGAACCTTTGCAATTTTCTCGAGCTCCCCTTTTATTTGCTGGAGATTCGCGAATTACGGCCAAAGTTATGGCTGTAACTCGCTCTCCTAACTCGTAACTTCTCCATAAAATGTCGACGTCTTCGTGCTCCGTAAACTAAGAATTACCACTACTTTAGAGAAGTTATGGTTGAGACCATAACTTTAAGGGGTAAACCGTAACTTCAAAAATGCTTTTGGTACCTTCGACATCGCTTCCCCAGAGTTACGGGTGCTGAGGACAAGTTACAGTCCATACCGTAACCTCGAAGGTCTGCCATAATTTTAAAGGTGCTTCTGGATTCCTGACCTTTGCTCCGCCAAAGTTACGGGCTCATGGGGAAGTTAACATCCAGACCGTAACTTTCAAGGTCTGGCCATAACTTTTCCCTGCTCGCCAATCGCTCCAAAACTCGCTCTTTTGCACACATTCACGTACTAGGACTTGAAACATCACAAATAAACACAACCTAGCATAAAATAGGCCACGAGAGCAAGAAAGCAAGCTCAACGATCAAGAAATGATGGAGAAAACATGTCCAAATACAGTGTTATCAAGGTCACATTCACTAATCAGGTTAGGGTACACACCACTGAAGAGTGTGATGAGTTGAACTTTTCAGAGGATTTACCTAATTTAATAGTGTGCCTTCTTCCCTATACCATGTGTCTGGTGACCCTCTTGAATAATGCCTTGTGCTAGGTACGAAGATCGCATTGGAAATGAACCTAAACGAGCAGGTGAAATCATCAAATAACAAAATTGGAGAAGAAGCGGATGAGAAGGCAGAACCTCCGAGGATGGAATTAAAGCCCTTACCCGAGCATCTAAAATATTCTTTATTAAGGGAAGACTCAAAACTTTCGGTGATTGTCAATGCAAACCTCACTATAGATCATAAGTCGGCCCTCATTCAGCTGCTACAGAAACACGAGAAGTCTATAGCTTGGAAGATAATAGATATTCGAGGAATCAACCCATCCTTCTGCACTCACAAAATTAACATTGAAGACGCAAGTAAGCCAGTGATTCAACCCCAACGTTGTCACATCCCCAACATGGTGGAAGTCGTTAAGGCAGAAATAATCAAGTTGCTCGATGCGGGAATCATTTATCCAATTTCAGATGTACTTGGTTAAGTTCGACTCAAGTGGTACCTAAGAAAGGGGGAATGATAGTTGTTGCAAATGAAAAAAACAAACTCATCCATACAAGGACAGTCACATGATGGCGAGTTTGTATTGAATATCGTAATCTTAATGAATTACTAGAAATGTTAATTTCCCTCTTCCATTCCTTGATCAAGTATTGGAAAGACTCGCCGGTCACGACTACTACTGTTTCCTGGATGGGATATCCGGTTACTTCCAGTTCCCTATTTCCCCAGAAGACCAAGAGAAGACAAATTTCACCTGTCCTTTTGGAACATTCGCCTATAGAAGAATCCCCTTTGGTCTCTGCAACGCTCCTACAACGTTTCAATGATGCATGATCACTATTTTTGATAAGTTGGTTGGGGACATAATGGAGGTCTTCATGGATGATTTTTCTGTGTTTGGGGATTCTTTTGACCTCTGCCTTCAGAACGTGGAGAAAGTTTTGGAGAGGTGTGTTGAAACTAACCTCTTGCTTAATTGGGAAAAGTGTTATTTCATGGTTCAAGTAGGGATAGTGCTCATACGCAAAATATCCAAAAAGGATATTGAGGTGGATGGCGAAAGTCAAAACCATTAGCAAGCTACCCCCACCAACTTCGATAAAAGGAATTCAGAGTTTCCTTTGTCATGCCAGTTTCTACAGGAGGTTCATACAAGATTTCTCAAAGATTGCTCTTCCTCGCCAGATTACTCGAGAAAGACGCACTCTTCGAGTTTTCTGCAGAATGCGAGGAGGCCTTTGAGACACTGAAAAATCGAATGATCACTGCACCAGTCATGTTTACTCCAAACTAGACACTTCCTTTTGAGTTGATCTGCGATGAAAGCGACTTCGCCGTGGAAGCAATCTTGGGTCAGCAAAGAGACAAACACTTTCAGCCCATTTGCTATGCAAGTAAGACTCTGAACGATCCTAAAGAGAATTACACCAGCAGGGAAAAGGAGCTACTTGTTGTAGATTTTGCATTCGACAAATGTTGACCCTAAGTGGTTCTCTCTAAAGTCAGTTCTTACACCGATCATTTCGCTCTTCGTTACTTGACGACAAAGGCTAGTACTAAAGGTTGAGCATAAAATCTTGCAGCAGACCATCTTTCTAGATTGGAAGATCCACAAGTAATGGAAAAATCCATGAGAGAGATCGACAATTCGTTCCCTATGACAGACTGTATCTTGTGCAAACACGTGAAGACAAACTTCCATTGTTTACAGATGTGGCAAATTATCTGACCAGAAGGTAGCTTCCAAAGGATATGACTCGTCTTGATAGGAACAAATTCTTTGCAGATATCAAGAAAAATATTTCTGGGATGACCCTTATTTATTCAAAGTGAGCTATGATGGAACAATTAGAAGATGCGTAGATTCAGATGAGGCAAAGAAAATTCTTTCTCATTGTCATATTGGAGCTGCCGGTGGACAACATGGGGCCATCGAACGACAATGAAGATACTACAATCTATTTTTTCCCCAACTATGTTCAAGGATGCCACCGACTTTGTAAGTAGATGCAACAAATTTCAAAGATCGGGAAATATTTTATCACGGGACGAGATGCCTCAAAACATCTCCATAACCTGTGAGATGTCGATGTCGAGGGTATTGACTTTATGCCGCCATTTCCATCATCTTTTGGATGCGAACATATTCTTGTAGCAGTGGATTATGCATCTAGATGGGCCGAAGCTCAAGCACTCCCAACGAATGATTCTCGCCAACTTTTCAAGTTTTTGAAGAAGTTGTTCTCTAGATTCAGCACTCAGAGGGTGATAATCAGTGATCGAGGGACACACTTCTAAGGGCAATTCGAAAATTTACTAAGCAAATATGGCGTCCATCATCGCGTCTCCATGTTTTATCATACACAAACAAACAGTCAAGAGGAGTTGACAAATCGTGAGTTGAAACGGATTCTCGAGACAACAGTCTCGCAATCCAGAACATATTGGTCTCTTTGCCTAGAAGATGCACTATAGACCTATAAGAAAACATACAAAACATTGATTGGCACGTCTCTGTATCACCTAGTCTATGGAAAAGCATGTCATCTTCCAGTGGAGATGGAGTATAGGGATTATTAGGCCATCAAGCTCCTCAACTTCAATGATACACTTGTGGGAAAGGAACGCAAGCTATAGTTGATGGAGCTCGAAGAGTGGAGACTTCAAGCCTATGTAAATACAAGGATTTGCCAGGAAAGAACAAAGCAATTTCATGACTCTCAGCTACGCCAACACAAGGAGTTCAAGGAAGGGGATGAAGTACTCGTTTACAATTCTCGATTCCGATTGTTTACATTGAAACTTAAATCCAGGTGGTATGGACCTTCCGTTGTCACTAAAGTGTTTCCATATGGATTCGTGCAAATTGCCAATGCCGAGAGAAGTGATTTCAAAGTTAATGGTCATAGGCTCAAGCTCTACCTTAGCGGTGTGTCAAATAGCGCCGAAGAAATTCTCCTCTTAATGGATTCCTGACATCCAAGGTACCTTCGTCTAGCTTACGACGTTAAAGAAGCATGTTGGTATTATTTTTATTTTGCATTTTTCCCTTCTCAACATATTACGGTAACCCTTTATTGTTTTCGAACTTTCACTCTATTTACCTATAACTCTTATGCGTCCTCCTCTCTTTCTTATGCGCTTTATCATTGTGAAAACCACCAAGAAGACAAATACATACACTTGTGTACCTTCACCAACCCACAACCCAACTTATGATAACCTTCATGATCTTCTCTTATGAAACTCCCATATTGAGGACAATTTGTTGCTAGGGATGGCAATAAAACCATATTAAGAAAATAATTTGAAAAATATTATACTCTATATTATGTATTAATGGATGTTTTAGGATCATATACTTTGAACCGTATTAAGAAAATGATCGTGTTTTGTTGACTTCATGATATAATAGGTTCGTTTAGAGTAATAATCAAAACTTTTCTTGTAAATTTTAGGTATAATAATGTTGAATGTGTGGGTATGGGTATTACCCATGGGTACCCGAAACCCACGGGTATGGGGATGGGTTTGCAAAACATTCCCCCACATGGGTATGGGGCGGGTATGGGTTTGGGTATTTGAAGATGGGGATGGGGATGGTTTAGACAAACCCGCCCCAAACCCGCCCCATTGCCATCCCTATTTGTTGCTCAAGATGGGGGGATGTGTGTGAATGTTTGAATGATTATCATGATTGGTTGAACCATGAATTTCTAGTATCCTATGGGAGTGTATGCTAGCAATTGCGTTTGTGTTGTTGGTGATTAATGGTCAAATGATAGTGTTTTGGAACCTTAAGGCCCGTTTAGTATTGTTGCTTGTTTTTGTTTCCTGTTGTGTTTTTAAAGATTGGAGAAACCAAGGAAAAAAAAAACATGTTTAGTTGGGTTTCTATTTTCTGTTGTGAATCAGAGTTGCACAACAAGGCCAAAATATGAGAAACGACAATTTATTGCTTTGGATCTGATTCTAAAATGTGCTGCACACGGGATTCCTACTGGTTGGGCACTTGATTTCATTAAACCAGACCAGTTTTCGAATCCCCACAGAAGCAATTTTTTTAACACAACCGCCACCCCCCAAACCCTACTTCTAACATATCAGCCGCCGCCCCCCAAACTATTCTCCCCCTAAACCCTTCTCAACAGAGGTGTCACCCGCCACCCTTCTCAACAAGGCGCCACATCCGCCTCACCTCCGCCGCGCCGCCCGCCACCTCCTCAGTCGCCGACCCCTCTGCCTCCGCGCCCGACCCCTCCACCTCCGCGCCGATCTAGCCCGCCGTGCAGCCCGAACCCTCCGCCGCACAGCCAGCCCAGCCCGCCGACTCGCCGCCGACGTCCTCTTGCCGACCCCTCTGCCTCCGCGCCCGACCCCTCCGCCGCGCAGCCAGCCCGCCGACCCGCGTTTTTGTAGTAACTAAACGCGTTTTTGTTTCTTGTTTTCAGTTTTCATGATTTTTCAGATTTATCAACTAAACAGGTTTGTGTTTTCTGTTTTTTTCCTATTGTGGTTGTACATCTGTTTACACAACACCAGTGCAACCACAACAACAACAAAATGATACTAAACGGGCCCTTATATGCATCACCCAAAATTTTCAAATTTGAGGGTTCCAATTCACCTTGTACCTTTCAACTTTCTACTCGATATGCTTTGATTTGATAGATAATTGATGTGTTGTGCTCGCTAGGTGATTATTGCATGATTAGAGTACCGCTGTATGAGGGGTTTTACAATTTTCCTCCTCTTGTTTGAGTTGATAATGTTTGATATTTTAGGAAGAACATGTGTGCGGGATTCACTTTTGTTTGTCTAGTGAACTTGGAGCTTTTACAAGTTTGTGCATATTAGAAAAGAAAGAAAAGAGAGAAGAATATTTTGAAAATGAGGTTCTCACATGAGAGGCAACTAATCCTCACGGATTAGGAGTTCCCTTTGAGGATATGCTTGGGGATCAGATAGTTTTACCGCATCCCGACCATCGTTCACTACTCACCATCCCTCGCGCATCTTTCCTCCTCACGAAATCGTATGCCAAGGTCCAAAGTACCTTTTAGCGATGCATGAGACGTCATAGCTCTCATTTTTACCCAACATGTGTGGCAACCCAATATGAAGTAGTGAAGGCTGGGAAGTGGTGCTCGGGCTAAGACGAATCCGCTCATCAAGTTCGCCACATGTGACCTTGAAAGGGAAGGCTATGATTCATCCGCTTTTGGCCATGAAGGAGAGATGCTAGTTTGCAAAAGAGTTGGAAAAGCTTGGTGCAATGCTCGTCAACGTCGAAAAAAGGAGACCAATCAACAAAAAATCCTAAAAACTCAAGAGAGAAGAAAAGAGCACCTTCGAGAGTTCTTGTGCTTATTTGTTGTTTGAGAATCCCCCGGGGCACACCTTAAATGTTTGGCCTAAGATAGTAATTATGGTCCTCACCCGAGAATTAGTGCTTGCACAGTAAGATGATAGCAACGTTCATTCTTCTCCGTCTACTCTTCTTTATGCAATGAAGAACTAGAGTGCATTCCCCATTATTTTTTCTATCATGTTGTACCGGGTTGAGTAGGTTTGTTTGGGGACAAGCAAACGCCTAAGTGCGGGGGGAGTTCGATAACACCTAAATTAGTGTTATTTTCCCTTCATATCAAGGTTTGTTTCGTGCCAATTCATGTTCATAATTTCTTGAACGGTGTCAATTTCATCCCTATTTCGTTCCTATTTGATTCCAACGTTATTTTAGGGTGATTTAGACATTACATGCGAATTAGGTACAAAATAAGGTCACAAGTGTATCGAATAGGAAAGAGACTAAAGATCGTAGCCTGGAGCCAAAGATCACGACTGAGAACCATGTCTGCGAAGACAAGCCAAAGATATTGATGTGGAAGCTTAAGATCACGGACGCGCTCTGGAGGGCCCAGGGTGCGAACTTTGCGAGGAAGCAACCGAGGAGAAGCAGAGAGTTTCCCCAGGCAGAACACGGCCGAAGCACAAACTGACCTCGAGGAAGTTCGCGGCCATGACTTGTGGGTTACGACCGCAAAGTCAGCCCTCAAACTCCTCGCTTCGGAAGGCCGAAAGGGCAGCGTCTTCAGATCGCGACCTCTGTGCAAAAGATCGTGGCTGCGATCCCGACCTTTCCTGCCCGTGATCTTCTCCGTCCTCTGATTCCTATAAATAAAAGACCCATTTCCCCCATTCAAGAGAGCTTATTTTGAGATAGAATTTTTGGTTTTAGAGAGAGAAGTTGAAGGAAGGAGAATAGGAGCCATCTTCCTCAACATCAAGTCTTCTTCCACCTCTTCTATGTATCTTCTTCTCTCTTTTATGGAGTAGTCCTCAAAGGTACTTGGGGTTCTAAATACCCAAACCTTAGTTTTAGGGTTAATATGTATGTATGGGAATTTTAGGGTTTTAATGAATGAAGGTGTTTATCTAGTTGATTCTTATGCTTTCTTAGCTTTGATAGTGTTCGGGTAAGTCACTCTAATCTTTTACTCTAGCCCACTTGAGCTACAACGCTGGGTATGGAGTTTTAGGGTAAGATGGGTATGCGTCATCAAGAAAATTATGGTTAGATGTATGAATAGGATCCTATGGATGGGTAGTGCTCATTGATATAGGAATGCCTTCATAGATAGAACCTGGGATGAAACCTCGGTGTGGACGGTGTGTAGTACTCATTAAAAGGAGCTACGAGCTTAATGCCCCAGATACGATAGCCTAGATCGAGGTGAATATAAATGGGTTTGGGGGAGGCGTACTAGAAGGCGTGTGGATAACCACGAAAGCCCACGAAAAATTGTTACTCACCACATTCGACAAACCCTAAGTAAGACATTACATAGTAGTCCTAAGCTAGGGTGAGGGATAGTTCCTCGAAGTACCTACTTTTATCTTTATTTGATCTGTTAACTAGTAATTCACTAATATCCTTCACACAAAACCCTTAAACCGATTGGCTAGATAACATCAACATAGGAATTAGGCTAGGGTACCAGGACCCGAGTGAAATACGACATTGATTGCTACTATAAAACAATTTCATTTTAGGTTAAACTTGGTCTAGGATGGGGTAGTTGTTGACACGTGCTAACCATTGACAATAACTTGCACGGATAAAATCGATCACATTTTTAGCTATTGACGAGTATGTTGGCAATGGTTTGAGTGGTGCTCACATGTTGGGAGATTGTGACTTCCTCTCGTGTCATCCATCCCTCCACAAGGGGTTTCATCGTGGTAGTAGCGCAACTAGTGCTCCAGCCGCGTGTGGACAACGGTCACGCTAGTGGGAAGCAACAATGCAATCACTTCCTCCTTTGAAATTTTGTTCACGCAATGAATGGTGGTGAAGTAGGCTTCTCGGGGATCCTTTAGGAGAGGGTGACCCCACTCCTTTCATGTCTCTCATCACGTCAACCTTCACAGTCGCAGCTCACGAGCAATGCTAGTTGGTGACCTAATGGGTCGATGCGTCATCGCATATTTTTGTTCTGCGAGCTCTTTCCTCTACTATGTGTAGGTTAGGCATTCTGCTTTAGCCTTTAGGTTGACGGTGTCGACGTATAGTTCGTAAGGATAGCTTGAATCCTTGTATGCTATTGTTTGTCACTCTCCTACTATTTGGCATTGAAGGCGTCGAATATCTGTCATGTCTTATTGAGAATTGTTTCTCATGGAAGTTATTGAGAACTTGACATGGTTTTGATGCGGCTTCCTGCAACCAAAGCTTTGATACCACTATAAAAACTATGAATCTCGGGCACCTACAATTATCATAGTGCGATAGGATCGATAGAGATCTAGGGAATAAAAAAGAAGAATTAGGAATTTGAGAAGAGAATTGGGATAACGATACGACAAACATAATTGGAGATTAGGGATTTAGAAGACGAAATTGGATAGAATTGGGAAGAGTGATCAAGGCCCTTAGGGATAGGCAAGACTACTTTAAAGGGTTTAGAGAGATTAGGGGTTGGGAGATAACTTCTTGTAATATTCGCCGCTTAATTCTGACGTATACCCAAAGTACACTTATATATGAAATAGACCCAAAAACCTTATAGTAAAATCTAAACCATTCAACACTTGATTTGTCGACTAAGACTAACACTAATAATACTGAAAATATAATAATTAATTAAACTACGTGTTTCTAACTATCGGTATTCATATATGGTATGGTAGTAGTCAAATGCCTCAAGTTACATATGAGAAATTCTTGCTATAAGATGCTTGTAACATTGCGGTGCTTTCTTGGTTGATTAATTTTTTGCAGGACTTGAAGATGTCAACTATGAATCATGTTAGTTCGGAATACCTGTGGGGTGAATTGAAAGTGATAAATGCAAGCTAGGATCGATGACATTCCATCAATACTACACACATACCAAAGGGTTGTGGGAAGAATTTCTAAACCTAAAGGATTCGGATGAAGGAGTTTCTACCCTAATTTCTCTCCCAAAAAACATTATATAAGAGCCTATAAATAGAACCTTTTTAGTACTAGTCGGATATATAAGTTTACAAGGACGTTTCTCTACTGACAGCGAAACTCTCCAAATCCATAAATCGGCCAAAAAACAAGGGCATATCAATGACAGTGATGTTGGAAGAGGAACTAGAACGCAAACCTCGAACTCTAATCATATCGATGGACCACAGAGAAGATCCTAGGAACTTCATATAAGTTGCTTCCTCAACTTTCCAAGATTTTTATACGAGTCACTCGCTTTAGATGCCATAAAAGAACCAACACAAGGAGATCACCATGGCAAATAATTCCTAATGATATTTCACATGGTGTGATGAGGTCTTTATGCACCCAAGTGAGCCCCTTTATCTTTCACCCCAACTATTTGGAATTAGAAATGAAAAAAGAAGATGCATACTTGCTAATGTTTGTTCGTCCTTTCTTGGCCAGAGCAGAGATAGTTATCAGGGTGTTCAATAAATAATTTATTTTACAAATCGGTAACACCAAACATATGAGCAAGATGAAAGAGAAAATTGAGTGCTCAATTATGGACAAAGATGTTCCGCCTTTAGAAGTCCTTCTTAAGGATACAGAGTTCACTTCAAGTGTAAGGTGATAAACTAACTATTGGACAAGGGAAAAGCATAAGGGAAAGGCGCTGCGTAAGAAAGCTTCCCCTAGATTTTCCTTAGACTCATCTAAATACGATAACATGCATATATATGCTCTTGGAGCATACCAGTCGCCTCCATATATATATATATATATATATATATATATATATATATATATATACATAGAATCCACAGTGGATTCCTACACTCACTATACTTCTATGTACTGCCATCCCCCTACTCTTGTGTGTTTCGTGCTAGGGAGATGGGTGGATGTACCATAGTACAATTTGCATATGTCACGTAGCAAAAATGATGCATTATGATGTGTATTGCATATGATGCGAAAAATCACAAGGGTTCCTTGTCACCATCCTTTTTTTCGGTAGGACACTCGATATAATCGCAACATAATAATGCAATAAACATAATAAGGATGATTCAAACAAATAGGATATGTAACCACAAATAGAACGTTACATGTCTAAAGAACCTTCAGAGCTCAAAACCTACACAATTAACGAACTAGCCTCTCATGGGGACAGAATCTAAGAATGATACCTTTCAAAATACGAGATTATCTTAAACCCTGAAAACGACAGCTATGATAGGGAAATGGCACATCAAAATAGTAAAAGTTATCATAAGAGCTACTAAACACACCTTGGAGCAATTATCAACCAATTTCAGACTAATATTTCATTAAAGATACGAAAACTATGAAAAGTATGTCATCAAATAGGGATCTAAAATAGTATAATTTATTAGTCATCAAATAACCTCATTACTTGAACTTTATTTGTCACCAAGCAAACAAAACTAAAAATTATACAGCCTACTAGAGGAAGTATTGTTCCCCGGTCTGGCTTGGCCTCCAATCATTGGAGCTTCAATCCATTGTGGGTAGATGTTAATGGACTCTTCGTCTTCTTGCGAGGGGGAAATGGTCTCCTTATCCGCGACTAGCTGCGCTATCTATAAGATTTGGGGTAAATACAATTTAATATCCAAACCTTTCATTTTAAACAATATAATATCCAAACCTTTTCGAAAACAATGTAATATCCAAATCGTCAACTTTTCGTTCGTTTGACCGTTAGTTGAGACTTCAAAAAAGTTCGAAGTACGACGCTTCATCAATATCCATTGATATCTTCTCTGAAAAACCACCAACATATCGTGGTTCCAAACCCGAGAAGTCCATGACTCCACCATGATGGTATAGAATATCTAAATATTCAGTCATCTGCAATGCCAAAACAAGAAAACAAAGTTGTATTGTGACAATTTCCCCTAAACAAAGCTTTTTTGAAGTGTTAACCAACATTCAAATGGACGGAAAGTTGACGATTTGGATATTAGATTGTTTTCGAAAAGGTTTGGCTATTATATTGTTTAAAATGAAAGGTTTGGATATTAAATTGTATTTACCAAAAAATTCGCTGCTGGCAAACAGACACGGATAAGCAGAATTACATGCATATTGGCGTCAGAAGTTACAAATTGAAGTCGACAGTGTTGAACAAAGCTAGTCAATGGCCACTTAAACGAAAAGTAAAAGAAAGATGCTTCAACACAAAGAAGAAAGCACTACACTTAATCCGCGTGATGGAAGTATTCAGAGAAGAAATGTTTCCCTTTTTTATATTTGCATCCATAATTGTGCAATGGATAGTAAAATTAGGAGTTAGCTGTTAATCAGCAGTATCCGTTTGTAATCAATCAATCAAGACAACTTAAGTTGTTAGTTTAGTCTTTATTTTGTTTTGTTTAGTGTTATGTTTTTGTTTGAGTTTTTTGTTTGTGTTTTTGTTACTTTCATAGTTTGTTTCTTGTATGTGTTTTTTATCCAACTTTGTGTGTCACGGGGTTGTTGAGTTTGTTTCTTGTAGCACCTTTGTATGCGAAGAAGGGATTCTTTGGAGATATTACCTCTTGATACAGAAATCGAAAGAACCCTTCGAAACATAAGAAGAGTTGCAAGAAATCAACATCCACCAATGGTAAATCAACAACAACAAGCTCACATACCACCAAGGCGTAAAACAATGAAGGATGAACTACTAGTTCAAGGGATTGAAGGATGAACTACTGCATCATCATGTGGAGGAATTCCTATTACTGGTAGATGGGCTCAACGTGAATGAGGCTGCTAGGGAAATGGTTCGTTTGCATCTTTTCCCCTTCTCATTGGTTGGGGAATCCAGCAAGTGGTTCATGAGTCATCCCCATCACTCCATTACTTCTTGGGAGGAGCTTTGCAACAAATTTCTGAACCGATTCTACACTCCCTCCAAAATTGCTAGCATGAGAGCAACCATTTATACATTCAAATAAAAGGAGAAAGAAATTTTGGGAGAATAATGGGAGAGATTTAATACCCTATTCTTGAAATGCCCTCACCATGGTATTGAGGATTAGAGAAAGGTTGAAATTTTCTTCAAGGGATTCAAAAGCGAAGAGAAGCATCGCATTCAGATGACGGCTGGGGGAAGGGGAGGGCCCTCATCGCCTGGTCAGTACCAAGTCAAAGTCACTCCACCTTCTTTCATACAACCTATTGAAGAGAGATTACCATCCGAACCAGAAATTGAAGTGCCTACGACATTCTTCCGTCTAGAATCGACCGCCATAGGCGACAACATGGAGACATTTCTGGACCATACGGAGGCCCTAGGCTGGTGTATGGTGCATCTCCAAAAAGTTGCGAGGGGAAGTTACGACCGAGCGAAGGCGGTGAAAGAACTTATGGAGACTCTTTCGAGAAACCTTCATGAACTGGAAAAACATCAAGAAAAAAATTAAATAGGTCTCAAAGAATTACAAGAGAAAATCTTAGGGTAAATACAATATAATATCCAAACCTTTCATTTTAAACAATATAATAGCCAAACCTTTTCGAAAACAATCTAATATCCAAATCGTCAACTTTCCGTCCATTTGAATGTTGGTTAACACTTCAAAAAAGCTTTGTTTAGGGGAAATTGTCACAATACAACTTTGTTTTCTTGTTTTGGCATTGCAGATGACTGAATATTTAGATATTCTATACCATCATGGTGGAGTCATGGACTTCTCGGGTTTGGAACCACGATATGTTGATGGTTTTTCAGAGAAGATATCAATGGATATTGATGAAGCGTCGTACTTCGAACTTTTTTGAAGTCTCAACTAACGGTCAAACGAACGAAAAGTTGACGATTTGGATATTACATTGTTTTCGAAAAGGTTTGAATATTATATTGTTTAAAATGAAAGATTGGATATTAAATTGTATTTACCCAATTTTTTTTTATTACCAGTTTATCCACGAACTGAGGGTGCATCGTCTGTTTCCTGAACAATCTGCTGCTGCTGCTCATCGCAAGAGGAAGAGCTCAGGTGAGAAATCAAATCTGCCTGATGTGTATCGGTTTTACTTTATGTCTCGCTTTTTTGTTTCGATTTTTAGTTTTTTGAATCGAGTTGAGCAACCAGGATAGAGTTCTGTATTGTTCCTAGTGGCGGGCTTGAAAGAGTAGTAACATAGAAGGCAACAAACTGTCATTGAAACAAGACTAGCAAGATTGAGAGGCGTCACAAGTCAAGCGGACATCATCATAATAACCTTTGATGATGCCATGACTAAGGTCTCAAAGGCTGCCCAGTATACTAAAAACACAGTACTGTTACGATTCTGGGACATGAAGAGTCTAAAAGGATTCATGTATCTGATGGTGTTCAGTGCATACATTTTAAGCATCCCATTTTCCAATTTAGGTACCAACAGACTACATTCCAAATTCACTCAACCAAATGTAATAGCAAAGCCATCAGGATAGCCCAAGCTCCCTTTCCTCGTCATGCTCCACTTGCATACAAACGGGCCCACTCTTTAGCTGTAAAACAGTTCCACAGCGGTACACAGTGAGAAAGGAAGTAAAATGTTCCGAGTTTACTATGGATAACAGCTAAGGAGGACCAATTTAGTTTCGCTCACTACACGCTTCATTAACACAATCTCTCGGCTAGGGGCATTCCAGGTTCTTGCTCAAATCTATGTTAGGAAATATTATCTAGGCTGTTTCCCCCAGGGCTGTTTCCGCTGGCGAACTCAAACTTGGAAAGCGCTTCAGCATAAATGGACACTACCAGAACGAAAGTAGAAAACTACATGCAGTCACTACCGGTACCTGTTTCAACAGCTTCAACCTCGTTTGTCTTCCAGTGCTTTGCAATGTTCTCAGACAGCGGATCATCAGGATTCGGAGCACTCAAGAGAGCTTGGATGCTGATTCAAAAGGTCAACCGTAGTTAGACCTACTAATACTGGAATGCATGCATTGAAATACAAAATCTTGCACAATTTCAACTGTTCATTCATTCAGCGACTTGGTAAACAAACTTCAAAGCTGAATAAGAAAAGAGAGCAAATTGACTCTCAGCTCCAAATGTCACCTCAACAGAACCGTCCGAATTTGGAGAGCAGGGCTCCATTTATCTTTCAGAATATCAAGGCAAATCCTTCCAAGCTGAAGAAAAGAAAACATGTTCAGTAACTACAGATATTATGACAAAGAAATGGAGGTCAAAGAGTGAGTGACAGAATGCACACCTTATCGATGTTAGGGTGATAAATTTTGGTCAAGAAGCGAACCTGTAAAAAGAAAAGACAAACTGATAGATAAAATACAAAGCAGTATAGTAAACTTATAAATAAACACAAGGGAAACCGTCAATCCCACCATCATGTCACTTCAACTACCAAATACTATGACCAACCACCAAAAAATTCCACATAATTTTAACTAGGAGACGAATTCCAGAGTGCAAGTTCTGGTGATAAAATATATCTTTCTACTCTAATCTCAAGGAACAACACAAATCACAATGCAAAAATAGAGAGAGGGATATGAAATGGCAGCGTATCCATACTGGTTGACATTTTAAGACTCAAATACCTTCCCAGAATCTAGCAACAAGCCAGGAGCAAGTAAGGAAAAATGAGAATTTTTTAGCATGGCAAACACAACACTGTTGAGAGAGATCACCGTCCCAGCCACAACACTATTGAGAGAGATCACCATCCCAGCCTCATGTGAATTAATAGTTACATGGCACACTCCATTTTAAGCAAAACAACAAACTGTAATAAAAGAAATCAAGTAGTATTCAGGAAAACACGCTACAGTACTCAACTGCCTGGCTGCACATGCAACTGAACATTAGTTGCCTCACTTAATTAGAAAACAAAAAGACATAAACCACAAATGCTGGAAGTTAGATCATGTAACAACTTTTTACAATGGCAAGTACAACATGAAAACATGGCACAGTACTGAACTGCCTGTCTGCAGATGTAGCTGAACAGCAGTTTTCACTTAATTATAAAACAAGAGGCAAACTTAATGCTGGAAATTATATAAACTAACAGCCTTTTACAGTGACAATCACAACGAGAAATATCTCATTCATTCAAATTAGCTTAGATGAGAAATACACAAAGCAAATTAATTCGGTAATGATCTAAGTTTAGATAGGCTGTTTATCTAACAATTTTTAAATGTATAATTGTTTGTGTAACATTGCATATCAAACATCAACAAGGAGTGGCATTCATTTAACGCAGGGTCCTGAATACCTTGGGAGGCGCCATAGGGTATTCCTCAGGTAAAAACAATTCCAACTTGAAGACACCACCTGATCATTGAATGTCAAAGAATTACAATACGAAGCAACAGTAAACAGAAGCCATATATCAGTCAATCTTCTTTCGGTATGAATTTGTGAGCAGAACCACTACCCACTAGGTGAAAGGCAGAATCACTTTGGAACAAGAATCTCAGTGACAAAACTAACTGTTAACATAGGCCTAAGAATATGATATACAAAATTTTAAGTTAATGGATGAATAAAGAATTAAGTTAATACCATTAATGAACAATAGCAATCAGGAAGGTATCTTACACATTTGAAACAGTAGGAAACAAACTAGTAAATAGATCAGATCTGACAAGAAATTTCTGATAAACATAAAAGAAAAGAGACACATATAGACTGCTGTAACACTCTATTCCCCATAATTTCACACATCCCCAAAGAGCAAACCAAAGCAAGATTACAATAAAAAAAAACTTTTAAGATTAAATACAGAAGCACAATGCACAATGTCATGGTTTACATTAGCTATATTCTGCATGACAAGACAAACACATCATTAGAAAGAGAATTTGGATTTTGCACCAACCTTCATAAGGTGATTGTGTTGGGCCAAGAATCATAACATTGAAGTAACGCATGTTATCTTCCGAAGGAGAAGCACTAATTCCTGGAGCTGCAGCCAAACAGTTAAGAAACCTTCATTCAAACAAACCATTCAGCATAACTGATAGGACGAGTTTTTACACGTCGCATATGCAAAGAAGGAATTTTACAGTACACTAGAACAAATCAAACATTTCAAATTATACATTGGAGCCTGTAAAAATCATTGCTCAAGAGCTACACTTCATACCCCAAACCAAGCACGTTTAACTTTAAAGTTTAAACCCACATGTACTCGCTGAGAATTCGAAGATAAAAAGGCTCCTAAACTCGACACATTCGAAACATAGTTCATCACAAATCACAACGTCTTTACACAGCCCAATTTACCCTTTCCCATCCGATTGCCGGAACCCCAGTTTCTAACTGCTCGGGGATCGTCAACTGCCTAAGCCCAAAATAAGTACGGCTGGGCTAATTCTCATCTACTAGATCGGGGAGATAACTAGCAACCACGTCAGGGTTCAAACCGAAGCAACCAATCAAGAGAGTCGATTGGTGACAGTACCCAAAAGATCACCTCATCAGCATACCGAAAAACAGGGATCGGAAATTAAAGCAAAAACCAGGCCTTCACTGATTAGTTGAGTTCACTAGAGAAGGGGGAAATAGGAAAGAAAGACGAAAGAAAACCTGGTTCGCTGAGGAGCCGCTGCGTCTCCTACACAAACAAAATTCGAACCCAGTGATGAGAACAATCTAAAGCTAGAAATCTTCGAACAGACAGAGCAGCAAACGCAGGAGAGAAATAGATTGATTTCAAAGCAGCGAGAGAAAGATCAGAATAGTGCCCTACCTTGATAATCCTTCGAGGAAGATTGCTGTTCGCCATGGAAGTTTACTTCCTCTGGATCAGGTGGAATCGAAATTTGGGAGAATCAGTAGAGAGAGGCGAGGGGATTGAGTCGGTAAAAGCTTGGATTCTCTGGGGTGGAATAAGTCGGGGAAAGCTGAAGAGGGGATGGCGTTGGTGCTCTCAAGTCTCAAGCTAACTCCTCTTTGCAATTTGCCGATTCTTTCTTATAATCTTATTACGTTGTTTTTCGTTTGTTTTTTTTTTTAATGGAATATAGTTATGTTTGCCCTTCTATTTTGTTACTCGATTAATTACCCGTTTGGTCACTCAATTTATGTAATTTTTATCAACCCTATAAAATAACATTAGGAAGTGATAACTGAAATAGCTAGTATTGGATAAATAAAGCATTCCTCACGGCAGTAGCTGCATTCAAATAGAGAGTTGAAAGAAGCTAAATTGCTAGTTCCCATTCATCTATTTTCAATCCAGCAATTTCGTTCCTTTGGGCTTACTACTTCGTTCCTTCGAATAAGCTTGGCAAACTTGGTTGAATAGTACAATTCAGGAATTTAGTTCCAAAGGGGGTGAGTGAATATTAATAGCAGTTACTATGTTAGTCTTAGTTTGGGACTCCTACTTGCTTGCAACTGCTTTGCTACTCGCTCAGTCTGAAATCGATTCCTTGCGCAATTCAAACCCATCTAAAATCTTCCCCCTAAGCATGTGTAGGAAGTAAACTACCTCTTCCTGTTCGGCCAACGACTTTTTGGGTATTAATTCTTAATGGAATCTATCCTCCGAAAAGGGCAAGGAAGAAGACAAGTGGAACGTCTATTGCTCCACTTTGTTAGTATAGTAGCAAGCGCGGTACCCACTGAAACCTTTGTTAGGAAAACCGAGAGGGGAAGCTGTGGCATTGATCCGCCAGCTGGAAGCAAACAAACCTATCTTTCTTTCCCCTAAGCCTTGATTCGACAAAATCACTTTTAGCAACCTTTTATAAAAAGAAAGAGTATCATGCTTTAGGTCAATGAAATGTTCCAGGAAAGCACCAAAGGGGATAACCAACTTCAAATAGAATGAGTGAAACTCATAATAGTTAGAGTTTTAGCTAGTTCACCAGTCAAACTAGACCCTTGAATGATTCTCAATCGAATGAGTCTCGTTTTGAATCCTTCGCGATGGAAATGCCCAAACTAATATAGCTTGCTAGCTAAAGGAGCTGCCACAGCAGAGGTTATGCAATATACTTGACTAATTCGATTATCCTTATTCACTATTTGAAAAAGTGGATTGGTGCACTTCTTCCTATCGGAGGCCTTTTCGACATATATTGCAACGTCTTTAATAGCATGCTCTTACTTCGTCTTACTTTTAGTAAGTCATCAAATTTGGTACTTTTTAATCCCAAGTTGTTGTGGGCAACAAAGGACGAAATACAATCGATTCTTCATTCCTCTATTTAAGTGGTTCTCGCTTCTCCTTGTTCCTGTTCCTAACTCCTCATTGGGTAGTTCCCAATGTTTGCCATTTCCATACTTCGTGGGTGCAACATCAAAATATTCGCTCATGATCAATTTACAACCTAAGATCTATGACTATATTATGTTAGCTATTCGTATTTCTTTCATTGCATCGGTATGCTTCCAGGTACTTGGAATTGTGATTTGTTTGCTAGAACGATGTGTCTTTCTGTGGAAACTTCCACGAACAATCATCTTTTTTATGGGTTTTCCCCTTCTTGCAGCTGCTCTTTTCACACCTCCTGATACCGGGCGCCAAATCGTCGTCTGTTTCCTTATTTCTTTAATAATATAGTTGGCTATCTTTGTGGCATCGATTGTACAAGTGGAATGGGATAAAGATACTTGATCGACAAAAAATAAGAATAGCCATTATTTATTTATAATTGAAGAAAAGCGAATTCGTCAAAAGAAACAAAATAGAGCATTCGTGGGAAAAGAGGATAGGCGGGACAAACCAAACTCGGTTCGAATAATATCCCTTTGCTACTCTCTCTGTATAAACAGTCCCAGGGCCTTTGGAAGGTGGGTGCTACTGGCCTTTAATTTAAGTTTACGGAGAGATGGGAACTTGAAAATGAGGTTGTGGTGTCTAGATATCCTGGGACGTAGGTATGCAAGAACTCAAGATTATGGGCGAGCACCATGATGGTAAAAGCCTTCGATGGGGAGACAAGGGAAAATTATGGGCAATATAGAATTGCCTCTGCAGATCTGCCCCTGCACTTTCAACATTGCTCCACAAGTCATGGATATCAAACCGACTTATTCTAAACATAGCAAGGCCCACCTCACGGTATTAAATTTGAGAGAGATAAATTGAACAAGTATGGACATCCCCTATTGGGTTGTACTATTAAACCAAAACTTGGCTTATCCGCTAAGAATTATGGTAGAGCTGTTTATGAATGTCTCCGTAGTGGACTTTATTTTACCAAAGATGATGAAAATGTGAACTCTCAACCATTTATGCGTTGGTGAGATAATTTCTTATCTTGTGTCGAAGCAATTTATAAAGCACATGCCGAAACAGGGAAAATCTAAGGGCATTATTTGAATGTTACGGCGGGTACATGCTAAGAAATTATCAAAAGGGCTTTGCAAGAGAATTGGGAGTTCCTATCATAATGCACGACTACTTGTTTTTTCCACCATTCATGTACCGTTTAAGTCTCATCTCTCGTGTTTCAGGTCGATTTCATGCTAGGTTGTTCTTGTTTTTTATATTTCAGGTCCTAGTACGTGAAGGAAGATTTGGGCATGAGTTCAGGGCCAATTGGACGGAGTTGGGACGTTTGACAAAAAGCTGGAAATTCCACACGGGCAGACCTAAATTCCACACGGCCGTGTGACTTGGCTGTGTGGAACCCCTTTGCGCGGGCAAGCCACACTGACCGTGTAAAGGGCCATTTTTGGTCGTGTGGAATTCCTAGGGAGTTCACAAAGGCAGACCTAAATTCCACATGGTTGTGTGGTTTTGGCCGTGTAGCGTACCTGGAGTCACTAAATCGAATGCGGCGTTTTGGAGAGCCACACGGGCATACCTAAATTTCACACGACCGTGTGGCGTGGTCGTGTGATCGGGCAGAACTGGATTTTTAACCCAATTCCGGGTCTTTGAAGAGGGGGATCGATTTTCAGATCTAGAAAAGAGTCCTAGAGAAAGAAAGTGCGAAGAACACACCCTAGAGGTGATTTTGGAGCTGGGTTTCATCAATCAAGCTTGGATTTCATCCTTGGAGTGAAGATTATCATCCCACAGCAGATTCTTTCCATCTTGATGAGTATGACTGCTTTGATTTCTGTTTTCCTCTCTCTCTCTCTCTCTCTCTCTCTCTCTGTGAAGTAGAACCTTCTCTCACTTGGGTATGAAGAACCCTAGTTCCATGTGTTAGAGAAATTGATTGTAATGACTTTTGGTTTGTGATACTGCTTGATTATAATCGATTGAAGTGTTTTGATTGAGTCAATTGATGCCTGGTCAACTTTTCCTGATTTCTGCTGCAACCTGAGATAGATAGAATTTGATTAGGTTGTTAGAGCTTCTTCAATTGGTAGTAGTTAATCGATTATGTGAGAGTTAATCGATTTACTGCTTTATACTGGAATCCAATTCCAGTAGTGGAGTTCTGTGTTCATTGTCTCAACAGTCTATCCCGGTGAAGGCTAGTCGCCTGCCGGTTAGTCTGTCTGAGAGGGCTTGGTCAGCTTAAGAGATTCCAAGCTACTATCGGATCTTCTGCAGTTTAATCCATAGTAAATCAACCAAATGTAATTACAACTTTGACATAACTAAGGAGCTAGGGGGACTCATTCCCGAGTGACTCTTCCCTTGCTTAAGAACCTCGAACCATTTCTTGCTTTCTTACTGCTTTAGCTAAAATCACATTCACTCAACTTAGTCTGCTAGATAATAAATCATCACAGAGTAGGCAGTAGATCTAGACCTCGGGTTGATAAATAGAACTTGCCACTATTTTGCATTTCCGGATTGCGATTACACTTGGTCGCAGTTTGGTGTTGTGTTTTAGCGTGTTAAGTTTTTGGCGCCGTTGCCGGGGAACTTCTAGGTTATTGTAGAAATGTGAAAGTCTGTTACTTTAGCATTTACTTTTATGCATCCTCTCTTTTCCACCCTTGCTTTTCACTTGGGTATTTTTTTTGTTGGTGCAGATCTGATACATGGATCCCCATGGCTTCTCCAACCATTGGGGGTATCCACCACCACCCGATTGGTATTACCCCGAGACTTATTGGAGAAACCAACGAGGAGGAGACTATGGAGTCGGGTTTCAGTACCAACCCCCCTACTAAGAAGAACAATCAGACCCTTGGGTACTTAAAGAACAATCTCATTATCAAGAAGAATTCCTCCTGCAACTATAAGGGCCATCAGATCTTGATTTAGCCACAGACCTCACGGGCCATCCGGCAGAGCCATGCTACACTCCACAGCCAAACCCAAACTATCACTTGAGGCTTCTCGTGGAGCATATTGCTCGAGTGCCTGAAAGATCCTTTCCCGAGATGGATCCTCATATCCAGGCCATATCCCAAACTGACTTCTCCTTTCCCCGTGAAACAGAGGATACCCTTTGGAGCATAAATGAGCACATAGAGGTCATTAAGAAAGCTTGTGCACAGTTTTCTCAAGACAACCTTTATGCTAGGGGTGTTCAAATGGTTACCATGGTTATTACCATACCAAATAAGGCTAAATTTCATTAACCAGGAAATACAATATCATAACCAAACCGTCAAAACTAATACAACAACCAAATTAACCAAACTAAAGTTTAATCAGTTTGGTTAATTGGTTAACCAGATTAACCAATATAAAATCATATTATCATTAAGTGAGAAAGTTTTCGGTTAAATTATCAATTCACAATTTATATAATGAATAAAACATTCTCATAAAAAATATAATGAATAAAACATAACAATCAACACATAGTTATAGTTGACCCTTAACATAAGTACATGCAACTAAGACAATTATCTTACGGTTAGTATAGAAGTATTCACCTAACAAAAATTTATCACAATGGTATATGGGTTAATGAATTGTTGTGTTTGTTTGAATTGACTTAGTCTTTTAGCAATTTTGATAGGCCGAAAAGGACCTTGCTTTCAAGTTTTCATCCAACATAATGTATGAGATCTATCTAAATTATTCATATGTTGTGGTCTACACTCTACATATACAAATACACATTATAGGAACGATATCAAGCTTTATATTTTATGAGTCTAAAAGGATGAAAGTTTAACTCCTAAGTGGTTATTCAAAGTATTAAGTATGTGTATATATTAGATATACGGTTAATTATTTATCTGGTTAATTTGGTTTGGCTGGTTAGGAGTGCCTGAAACCAAACCAAACCACCTAAACCAAACAAGCTAAAAACTTTAACCAAACCAAACAAATTATCCAAATTTACCAAACCAAATTATCCAAATAGTACTGGTTAAAACGGTTACCATGGTAACCACACCGTTTGAACACCCCTACTTTATGTTGTCATACAAGTAGAGGAGGAGGAAGAAGAAGGCAATCATGAGGATGTTGAGGAGCATACAGAAGTTGTCACGAAAAGCTCCCATGATAATTATGATCAAGTGTATCCTTTGGTGGTAGATCACAACTTTCCCCACTTCCGCTCTGACATGCTGGGCCCGAGTGAGGAGATGCAAGATGATCTCATTGAAGAAATTACATGGCGACTTGCTCTCCAATCTGTGCTAGCAGAAGAAGAGCGAGAAAGGGTGCAGAAAAAAGTTGTGGAGGATGAGGAAGAAAGCAAAGAAGAGGAAGTTCTTGATCTTTTCCAAGGGGAGAGACCACATTCTGATGAAGGAAGGGGGTTGAAGAAGCAAGTGGTTTCCAGGCTGAGGATGAAGTTAGGGTGGAAGAGGCATGCACCGGCCATGAGTTACATGTGATATCTCCACCAAACTTCGAGGAGCTGTTTGACAAGGACCCATTTGCAGTGTCTCTTTGCCAGACCAAGACCACATCAACATCGATCCCTCTTGGTGGATGCGATGGTGGTCATTCGATGGTATCTTATCTGGTTTGGGGCAATGAGACAAGAGAAGATGCGAAGGAGAGGTCTCGAGAGTGGAGACTTCATCTTCCTCAAGGCCACGAGCCATCTTCATCACCTATCACATCCCCTGCTCGTGACTTGAGACTCCACCTCATTAATGAGAACCTCAATTTCAAAGATGTTTTGGGGTGGACCGAGACTTAAGAGCCACCGTCCGGCTCACGACGGTAAAGAAGCGCTTGTGGGGAGGCAACCCCACCACGGTTTGTTTTATTTTGTTTGTTTTCAGTTTCCACTTGGAACTTTGGTTTCTATCACCCAGTGTGTTTTGATGACTCTAGCCCTGCTGGCTGGTCCCATTTCCCGTCCCCCGCCAGTCCGTTTTCCCGGTAACATCATTTACCCTTATCTTTCCCGGTAACAGCACTTGGAACATGGCCGAAGCTTTGCTTCCTCCATCCGGGGTTATAAGTATTGCTATACGGGTTGTTGACCCTAGCATTTGCCACGAAGTTGACTTGTTCCTTCAGAGTGGTTGCCTCCTTCATTGCTTGGCACTCCGCCATCTCGTGGCTAATGCTCGAACACCAGTCGCACAATATTACCGCCATTTTTCCTTTCCTTTTATCTTCAAGCATAACCTCAAACAACTTATCCATATCTTCAAATATCTCGATTATTTGGGGCGGAGCCATATTTATCAAATTCCCTTGGCACAAGGAGTCAATGAGGATCTTATCTTCTTGCATTAGGCCTCTGTAGAAGGTTTCAATCCAAAACTGTTCTTCAAACCCGTGGTGCGGGCACTGAAGAAAGTAATTGGAGTACCTCTCCTAAGTATCCATCAAGGTCTCGTCCTCTTCTGCTCGAAATGTGTTATCTTCTTTCTCCACTTTTCCGTCTTCGAAGACGGGTAGTAAAGAGCCATAAACTTGTTGAGGAGGTCGTACCATGAGGTGATAGACCGAGGTGGGTGGTTGTTTAGCCACCTAAGTGTTTTCCCCGAGAGTGAGTATGGGAAAATCCTTAGTTGCAAAGCTTCGGCCGGCACACCATTAATTTTCAAAATCCCCGCGAGCTCCAAGAATCTCTGCACGTGCTCTCTTGGTGACTCGCTCTTAAGGCTGTGGAATAGAGCATTGCTTTGTATCATAGTCACAAGAGACGGCTTGATCTCGAAATTGTTTGCCGCCACAGGAGGATGTAGGATTGGCGATTGAATGTCCGCTAACCTTGGGGCCATATAGTACCCTATCATCCTCGGGATTTCCTCTTCCCCCGCTGCATCATTCAACTGGCGGTCTTGGGCCACATCTTGCCTTTGGTTCCCCGCCATTTCCACTACAACGACGGGTTCAACTTCAACCTTTTCAACTTCTTATCCACTAACACTGGGACCCAATTGTTGTCCCCCTCTTTTACTCCTTCTCCTTGCTCTGGCTAGCTCTCTCTCCCTGGCTAGGAGCCGGAGAGTTCGGTTTATGTCCTCCTCAAGTGGTAGCAAAGGTGTCGGGTTGCTCCGGGTCATGCACCACCTACACACAATCGGAAAACACGAAGTCTAGCACAAGCAAAGAACACACACTTGCACAACTGGAAATTAAAAGCTAGATTAACAACCAACAACTTTTTCAAGATAACAGACCGTTGTCTCCGGCAACGGCGCCAAAAACTTGACTCTCTCGAAACTACACCACAATAAAATCCCAACTAGAGCCCAAGTTTTTAAACTCCACTCGGGTGCAGTATAGGGCAAGTATTTAGATATCGACTCGGTCCGTCTACCGCTACTTCAGCTGTTGAAATCATTATCTAGCAACAAATTTTTGGTTTAAATAAAGGTTTGCTAATTTAAATGAAAGAAAGCAAAGGTAATTGGTTTTGAAAACTCTTTTGTGGAAGGATCACTCGGGTGTCGCTTCCCCCTAACTGCTACCATGCTATGTAAATTGGAACGATTGCTTTGGGCACGGTAATCGTGAACAGCAGAGGGTTGCATATATGGTCGGGGAACACAATCTCAATTTCTAAACCGAGGTAAGCATGAAAGGCCATGTCACTTGACCCTCTCTCGGTTTAGACAATCGATAGTTGACTTACTCCCTCACACAATTCCAAGGTCGGCCGGCTTAATCGCGATTAATCGGTTTGCTTGATTCAATATTGAGGGTTTCCCTAACTCAACCTAGTTTAGGTGGCCATTAGATTGCTAGCACCAACATGCACCAACCTAAGGGTGCTAAGCACAATTATGCACAATCCTTAGGTTGCTAAGCACCTAAATGCATAAACCTAAGAATGCTAAGCACAAAACATGCACAACCTCTTGGTTGCTAAGCACAAGCATGCACGATCAATCATGAAAAAATACCTCAATCGTTGAATTAAACAATACCCAATGACAATCATTCAATTCACATAAAAGAAAATGACATGGTAGAGTTAGGGTTTCACAAAACCTAAGTGAAAGGAGGTCTACTCCATGCTAGAAGTGGGAAAAACAAAACGGAAAGAGGTGGAAACCTTCTTGGAGGATGCTCCCAGTCTTCTTGGCCCTTGAGTTGAGCTTTCCTTGGAGGAAATCTTCCCAAAATCTGCCTTGAAGCAAAAGCCTAGCCTTCTTCTTCCTTTGGTTTGTGTTTCTCTCTCTAGAATTCTGAAGAAGGCTTCTCTCACAAAATGGGCTATCCCCTCTCTTCTCCTTTTATCTCGTCATTTAAACCAGAGACGAGTTGAGTTTATGGCCTGAGTTCACGGCCGTGAACCACGAAACGCGTCCGTGAACTTCAGGCGTGCGCCAAAACGCGGCACATCTTTCACTCCTATTCACCGCCTCGCGATTCACGGTCAAGGGCTCTTCTTCACGGTCTTGCATGACCGTGAACTTCCCGAAAAAGCCATGAACTGGACCTTTTCACCTCTTCTCCCGGTTTTCGATCCTTTTCGCCCTACTTTCTACTTTGAGGCTGGTTTCACCTATTGAATCCTGAAACACACTAAAACACGCGGAACCTAGCGTAAAACCAACCTTTTAGGAGTGAAATTGGCACAAACACCTAAGTAAAACGATGGAAAAACATGTACGATTAGGCTCGAATCAATTGGCCACCGATTTAAACCCCAATTCCTTGTCATCGCGCTATGGTTCACAGTTGATGGGTTCGAGTTAGTTTAATTGATCAAACAAACTTGGGAACGACTTGGGGTTATCGTCCTTACCTTTCTTGGACGATTGCATGCTCGGGCTAGTCAATGAAAGCAGGGGATAGCGGCCGGACACGACCGGAGGGACGCTGTTTGGGAGGAAGGCAACGCGCTTTTCCTTCTCCTTTTCTTTTTGCCGTTGCATTGCTGGGGTCGAGCTAGGTACGGGTGGTGGTTTGCGATGGGGGATTTTATTAATGGAGCCGGGGTTTGTGATGGGGGAATAATTGAGGGCGATGGGGAAAGGTTTTATGTGGGTACTGTTAGGGAATTGGAATAAGTGGGGAGGGGTGGGAGAAGGGTTAATGAGGGCTCTTGTCCTTTTTGGCCCGCTTTCCTTTTTCTTAATTAGTAATAATGGTAATAAGATTCTTAATTTGTGTTGGATGACAGGGAATTGGGATTCCTACAATTATGGCTCTATCGATAGGAAGGAAGTAATGTTGCATGAGATTCTCTTTCTAAATTTTTCTTCGTAGTCAATCAAGTTTGCAACCCTTGTTATTTCCTCCATTTCCATCCATGGTGAGGTTACCCTATAGTCGTCCTCTGTTGCATCTGTCACCCATTTATCAATCTAAACTTTTATGCTAGTGTCATTCTGAAGCCTCCACTACACCCCTTTCTTCACCACATTCTTAGCAGCAATGGTGCTTTTTCATGTGTAGCTTGTGTTTGCTCCCACTTTGACATTCAGGGCATCTGTGTTGAGGTAGTATTTGGCCTTCTACATACGTGCTACTAGGGATTTTGGATTGATCAAAAGGTTCAAGATTTGTTTTCCCAGTAGAGCCAAGTTGAAGTTTTTTAGATCTCTAAAACTCATGCCACCCTTTTACTTTCGGTTTGTAAAATTCTTTTCCAACTAAATTCTTTCCTCTTTTTGTTTCCCCCACCAGAAACTCAAAATAACCTTTTTATTTCTTCTAGAACTCTATCTGGTACAATAAACATGGACATGTTGTAAGTAGCTTGGGATTGAGCCCCTGTCTTAATTAGGACTGCTTCCATTATAATGGACAAGGTCTGAACCTTCCATTTTTTAATTTTCTTTCTAAACCAAACAACAAGAACTTCAAACATAGTTTTCTTCTCCCTTTCAATAACCATAGGCAATCCTAGGTACTTTGCATGTCTGTCTACCTGACTCGAACTTGTACGCTTTAGAATTTCCTTGAGTTGGTAGCCTTCCTGAGGTATCTCTCTAATGGAAAAAATGATGCCATCCGTGAATTGTTAATAGGATGTCCTTTGAACTGTGGCCTTCAACCCATGTAGTTTACCTGCATTAACTGCCTCAGTAGTTAGGGTCGAGAGTCCTTCCTCAAAAAATGAAAAAAAAATAGATAAGGAGAAATATGATCTCCTTGCTTTAGTCCCCTCCTTGGTTTAAACTCCTCAAAGCGATGTCCATTCACCAGTAGGGAATAGGTTACTCTAGTTATGCACTGCATTATCAAATTAACGCATCGTTCAACAAAACTTAACTTTAACATCATTGCTTCCAGAAAACTCCCACACAATCCTGTCGTAGGTTTCGAAAATTTCCACAATTTTCCCTTTGTCCTTTGTTTCATAGTGCATAAACATTCGAAGGAAACCATAAAATTATTAGTTATGTACCTTCATGGAATGATGCACTCTAAGGCTCACCAATCACTTGATGTAAAATTTTCTTCAATCTGTTGGCTAGCACCTTTGATAATACTTTGTACAACACATTACATAGGCTTATAGGTCTAAATTCAAGGGGATTCGCCGATTTCGTTGTCTTTGGTATTAAGGCTAAGAGTGTGTGGTTGAGTTGCAAGGGGAACACACCCATCTCTTGGTAGCTTCGTAGTTCTGCCATAACTAGTAGACCCACTATACTCCAGTGCTTTTGGAAGAACCTAGCCGACATCCCATCATCCCCTGGGGCTTTGGTAGTTTCCATTTTCCGCGAGGTCCTCGGTAAAAGGTCAAAAAATTTGTTCATTCATGTTGCTGTAACTTTGGGAGTGAAATCGGGAAAATTTTTGCTCGTTTATGGGCTGGTCCCTACAGTGAATAGGGATTTCATGAAGTCTACTAAACAATGAGTAACTTCTTGTTGACCTATGTAAAATTGGCCCGCTTCATCTTTAAGCATCCTAATAGTGCTCCTTCGTCTTACTTCTGAGGCTTTCTTATGACAATACCCAATATTCTTATCCCCTTCCCTAAGCCATTTTTTCCGGGATCTTTGCTTCCATTTAACCTCCCCAGCAGTATAATATCTTTTAGCTCTTTCTCTAGCACTTTCTTTTGTAGGACTACTGCTCTTGTCCTTTTTTCGTTGTTCTAGATCGTTCAAAGCTTTCTTTGTTGTTTCAAAGAGCCAAATGCATCTTTACTCCAACTCAATAGCTTGGTCTTGGAATTTTTTATGAGTTCCATTATCCCAATACCACTTTGTTCCAATCATCCTTCATGTACCACCGTAGTACAATCCTCATTTCTCTCCCAATATTGTTCACAACTAAAGGACCACCCCAGGTAATGTCATCTTCTTCAATGTCCAGCTTAACATGGATTGGGATGTCATTTGAGACATGCCTCTCCAAATGATAGACCCTCATATTTGGATAGTAGTCTAGTCACGTTGGATTTTCAGCTGCCCTATTTAATCTTTCCTCTGTATAGTCTTCTTCTACTACGTTGTTCTCACAAGTAAAAGTATGACCATAGTAACCACAGTCTTTCATCCCACAACTATCTAGGGCATGTCTAAACATATCCATTTCTTTAGTATCAGGGTCCCTGCTTTCACACTTTTCCAAATGATCAGTGATAAGGTTGAAATTCCATATCATCAGCCATGACATTTTAACGTGTTGGTGCAGTCTCTGCATTAACTCGCATGTCTGGTACTTATTCTTTGCTTCGGGCCAATGATAAAGACTAGTGAGCTGCCTTCTTTTTGGCAATAAGGAATTTCAACTTTGGCATCTATGTAGTGTTCATGGAGACCCTTTACCTCAACCTCTATGTCCTCCCTCCACATCATTAGCAGTCCTCCTTGTCCAGTTACTCCGGTTGCCACCTCTTTACCATCATAAAACCAAATTCCTTTACTTTTCATTTCATTCTTCCTCGTACTATCTTGTTTTCATAAGAAAAATACATTGAGATTAGTTTGAACTGGTAATGTCTTAAGCCTGTAAATTGACAAGGTCTTCTGGAGTCCCTGAAAATTGTAGCTCAATAAGCTCATGGAGCTCGGAAACCTTGATTAGACTTATGGTCCACCATTCCGCCATCCATTAAAGTTGTGTATTTCTCTGTCGCTATTTGTCTCTAAGTTCTTCCCATTTAATGATGGATTGAACCCCTTGACATCTAGTGCTTGTGCTTTTTGGAGCCCAAGTTTGTGGCTCTCTCATCTTTCTTATCATTGATTGCCACCTCCATAGCTCTTTTTTATGTGTAAGTTAACAAGTGGGAGCAATTTTCTATTTCTTTTTTGCTCTTGCCTATGCCATACTTTACTGTTTCTCTTAAATGGTGATCCAACTCTCCTTCCTATTGCGAATTTTGGTACCGTCTCATTAGGTAACATAGAATACTGGGGAGCTGTCTTTAATTTTGTGTCTCGTACCAGCTTCTGTATGGTTTGATTCATATCCACTATGTTTCCTTCATAAGTTTTCTAAATATCAACAGCTTTGTCCTTGCTTTTTATGCATATGAAATAGATATAGTTTGTAATGCTTTACAATATCCATGAGATTCACTCTCTTGGGACTCTTTATCCCCCGAATTTGATCCCACACTTTCCATCTCAAACTTCTTTCACGGGAAAGTTGATTCGGGTATAATTACACATATTTTACCCTTCATTTCTTGATCTTTTGACATGGTAATCATCATCCCTCGACCTATTTTACGCTAGGTTGTGCTTCTTTTGTTGTATTTCAGACCCTAGTACGTGTTGGAAGGTCGAGGATGAGTTTGGGTGTAATGTCACGGTTTGGGGATAATTGTCACGACCTCTCGGTCGAAACAATTGAGCATAGGGCGTGGAAATTGCAAGGATCATAAGGATGTGCACGCCTCGTAGGCATATCAATTTTTATGGTCACCAGACCGTGACAATTGTGAAAAGGTCGTGACATTCGACAAAAACAGCAACAAATTATTGCGGCTTCGTCTGAGATCACGATCAGGTTGCCGATGTTACCCCCGTGATATTGGCTCTCGGGCTGTATAAAAAGACAATAGTGGGGGAGAGAGAAAAGAAAGCTGGTTTTGGAGAAGAATTTGGTTCTCTCACTAGGGTTTCGAACCAAAACACCAAAGAGGAGTTTTAGAGAGAGTGTGACAATGAGTGGTCTTGGTGCTTAATTGGAGGCTTGGGTTGATCTTGGAATTAAGGAATCAAGCCTAGAAGATAAAGATGTTAAGCTATTTTTGTAGTCTCTCTTCTCTCTCTATGATGTTGAGCAATCAAGTCTTTTGGTGGTAGACAACATTCTTCTGTCTTCTGCTTCAAGATTTAAGGAGTTGTGCAGAAAGGATGAGATGCAAGAGGATCATATTGAAGAATTGCTCGGTAAATTTCTCTCTGTGGTGTGCTTGAGGAAGAGCGGGAAAAGCGAGAAGGGATGTTGTGGAGGAGGAAGTTAGTGTCAAAGAAGAGGAAGATCTTGGTTGTTCCCAACGGGAGGAATCAAGTGTTGAAGAAGGGAGGGAGGCTGAGATTGAAGATGCAAGGGGTGTCCAATATGAGAACAAGGTTGAGGTGGATGAAGCTTCTACAATTTACAAGTGCTATGAAAGCTTTCCAATCGACCTTAATGCACTTTCGGAGGACCCATTTGCCACTTTTCCAAACCAAGGACAAACCATCATCAATCCCTCTTGGTGGACTTGATGGCGGACAATCCATGATGTCATGCACGGTATGAGGCAAAGGGAAGAATGAAAAAGGAAAGAACGAGAGGTCTCGTGGGTGGAGCCTCACGATCATTCAAGTTCAGGAGCCCTTAATCATGGACTTATCCAATGTTCGTGAATTGAGACATCACCTCACCAACGAGAACCTCAACTTCAAGGAGGTTTTAGGGTGAACTAAAACTTGAAAAGCAACCGCCCGGCTTACGATGTTAAAGAAGCACTTGGTGTGAGGCAACCCATCCCATTTGTTTGTTTTCTTGTCTCTTCAATAAGACAACCTTTGGGGAGTTTTTGGTGTATGGACGTTGCCTTTCTCTTTCGGATCTCACCCGACCTCCGATCTCGTCCACCAATATTCACACCTTATCCGGTAACATCGTTCTACCTCCTTATTTTACGCCATTGAGGGCAATGTCAAGCTTAAATGTGGGGGGTATTCTTTAATGCTTGTGTGTGTGAATGATTGGTGTAATTAGGGGGTGTCAATTCGGGTTCGGTTTTTCGGGTTTACCCAAAACCGACCCGATTATATACATTTTCGGTTTTTCAGGTTCGGGTTTGTTTCAGGTTTCGGGTTTTTTTGTTTTGGGTTCGGTTTTGCTTATCGGTTTTTCGGGTTCCGGCTAAAAACCTCCATTGAATAGAACTCAGCCCGTATTTTTAGGCGTTCGGGTTTTCGGGTTTCGGTTTTGCTTTAACCGAACCCGAATCCGATAAGGAATTTCGGGTAACCGGAACCTGCAAGTCCTTATCGTGTTCGGTTTCGGTTTTAGTGATTTTCGGTTTCGGGTTTTCGGGTTTCAGTTTTGGTAACCGACCCGAACTGACACCCCTAGGTGTAATTTTGAGTGTTTGGAGCCTAGTTGAGCGCCCAAATTTTGAAAATTTGACTGCTCCAAGCAAAACAACTTCTCCATTTGCTTGATCAATCATAGTGGCACTTTTGGTGTTTTGTTTTTTTATCTCGTGGCTATTAGCATTGATGTATGGATGACTTGTTTGTGATTGAGACCAACCTATGATGATGATTGAGATATGTTGTAGGTTTGCGTAAATGTTTGGTTATGATGTTTTTGTGAACTAGTGGATGTTTTGGATTGATTACTCATTGATTATAATTGTTTATACATCAAAATTTGGAAGATGGAATGAGCGATTGAGCATCTAGGTATCCATGTGAGATTTGTGTCGCTCGTTTTCTTTCTTCTGTGATAGATCCCTCTTACCATGATGTGTACCATTCACATTGTCACTAGTGAGGAAGATGGAGGCATAGGATTAGTCCATGACCCAAAAATTAACTTGTCTCGATTGCATTATCCCCTAGTCAACCCTTTTGAGCCGTGAGTCTCAGGGTCGCTCTCGTGTTATGTAGCTTTCGCTACTTGAGGTTGATTGAGATTGGCAGAGTGACCCTTACTTTCTTTATGTCTACACCATTGTCGAGTCACCTTTGTATTTGGAAGCTCCCATCATATCAATTGAGCTTAATTGAGGTTCTACATAAGTGATTTGTGCATATTTTGCTAAGAATGAAAAGTGAGTGTTGGAGGTAGTTCTTAAGAAGTGACCATTAGCTATAAATTTTACGGAATGTGTTATGTTGAGCTCACTACTAGACCTCAAGAAAAAGGGAAAAAAGAAGAAGAAAAAGAAGTGAAAAAGAAAGTAATAAAATAGGCTTACAAGAAAAGAGAGTTGTCACCAAATGTTGTATATGCTCTAAACAGTGTTTCTTAGCATATAAGCTATTGTGACTTGTACATGTTTGTTTACCTCATTTAATCTTGTGCTTGAAAAGTTTGATAGCAAGTGTAGTAGCAAAGAAAGTTTGTTGTGAATGGTTTTGTGATTGTTTGTGCTTTGGAATGGCAGAATGTTTGGGCCATTGCTTGTGTGAGTGGTTTATGTTGATGTAGGTGGTTCTAGATTGATGAAATTTTGGAACCTCATTGCTATATGTGCCACCACCCAAAAGTTCTTTTCCCCAATTTCTAAACCCTAGCCAATCGTTTGAACCCGAGTCTAAGTTCTCCAGACAAGCTAGTGATGACACTCATCTTGTGAACTCTAACATTTTGAGGGTACTGTCATGGTGAAGAGATTATAGGTTTGAGCGAATGAGTATGGACATATTTTGAATCAGAATGGTCCTGACCCCACTGGTCGAGAGTGAGAGATTCGTTCTACATGATTTTATTCATTTCATGGGTAACACCCCGATATTTGGGTTTAGGTTCAACCAAACAGTTGGACCGACGATTACGTACGAAGGATAAAAACCGTAAATTAGAAATAATAATAATAACATTAATAACTAATATTATTATTATTATCATCATCCATCCCCACATCTCCCCCATTAGGAATGAAAAAGAAGACAAAAATAAAATTAATAAATTAAAATAATAATAAAACCCCAACCCGTTACTTTTTTCCCCAACCCAACGGATGCCCATTTATTCCCGTTACTCCTCCCTTCTCCCTTAAACTCGTCGACTTCCTTTTATTTACCTCACCGTAAACCAAAACGAGTAGAAAAGGAAGAAAGAAGCATGGTCCTCTCTCGTCACTATTTCCCCTCGCAAGCAGCGACAGCCTCGCAAAACACAGGCGATAGGAAGGAAGCAGCAGCGGCTCCCGTTACGTCGCACAGCTCTGCGTCGTAGCTTCCTTGATGGCGATCGATTCCCCGTTCCTAGGTCAACGAAATCACAACCCTCAAGTCGACGTTAAGGCGTAGCGGGCTCGCCGGGAAGTTGGACGACGATCCCGACGTCGGCGACTTTCACCATTCTTTGAGTGGTGGGTATCATTTCAAAGAGGACAATCCCAGGATTGTCACGGTGTTGACGAATCCAAAATCTGAAATCAGGCTAGGGAGAACGGAGCCTCCGAAGTTTGGACATAAAATTGTCAAGTTCAGACACCATTCTTCTTGATAATTCGAAAAGTAAGAGCATTGAGTACATAACTTTCCAGAAGAGTCAGGGTCAATAGGTTCACTAGGAGAAGTTCAGACTTGGTACCTAGTATTTTGGAACCTAACAGAATTCGTATTTTGGTCCTATCTTGTTCGTTTGACGTCCAAACGAAGAATCGTCGGCGCCTACGTGATTGTGGAGGCGAGGAGAATTTAATGTAATCAATTCATGGAATTTTGGAGCAGAAACAGAGATGGTTTCGACGGATTTGAGGTGAGTGTTCAAAGAGGTAAATTCTACGCCTTACGTATTTTCAAGTATTTTCCTTACATGTTTGAGAAGTTGTTTTATGTGAAATTGTGTGCTTGATTATGTTTATGGGTGATGATGTGTGTTATTTTGATTTATAGTTTGAAAGATATGTTTATGAGCTTTGAGTACATAATTAAAGCTTTTACATTTCATTTGACGATTAAGTTAATGTTATAAGAGCAAGAGAAAGTCATAAGTAAGAATGAGTTAACCTCGCTTAGCTAGCCACTAGCTAGATGGATTCCTACCGGACGCTGATAAGTTCCGCGGTAGTTGATCACTACCGGATGGTGATACGTTCCGTGATAGTTGGTCAGGCGTGGAGCCGGACGGTGATGAGTTCCGCGGTCTCCATTGCCTAGGTTTAGGTGTGCTACTGGATAGTGATACGTTCCGCGGTAGTCACGTCTTAGTTTGACACCGGATGGTGATTTGTTTCGTTGTGGTCAAACCCATGTGAGGGCACCCCATTGTGAGGGTAGCCATATTTAAGTGAGTAAGGCTAGTAGTGGCGCCAACTAAGACGAGGTAGGGACCCCACAATAAGATAAAGGATGAGATAACACAATTTTAAGAGTTAAAGTTTTTAAGGGTGTAAGTAAGAACAACTTCCACTAGTTAAGGTAAGTGTTTTAAGTAAAAGTGCTCAAGTATTCGAGATTTAAAACGTAAGGGAATAGACTGACCCCAAATCACTTACCGGTTTGAAGAGGACGAGGAGGAGCGGTTAGAGAGCGACGAGATCCAGCGAAACTGTTCGAGGGAAGCCAGCTAGAGAAGAACGATACGAGCATCTTGGAGGATGTCGAGTCAGAGTTTCCTATGAGTAGCAACAGTAGTTGAGACTAGTTAGTCATTACGTTTTATGATTATGAGTATAGACTGGAGATTAGATTGAGATTTTAAAGATTGAGTTTAATTTGGCCATGTGTTAGGGCGTTGCTTTGAACTACAAGAGTGTGTTTTCAGTATTTTATTTATGAAAATTTTTCTTGCTGCAATTTAAGATTTGAGGATTTTATTTTTCAAGGGCATTTTCGTAAAAGTAGTACCCGACCGGGTTAGGGTGTTACATCATGTACCTCGATGAGGACCTTGATTACTCCATCGTTTATTTTGATAACATAATCCCGATGCATGAATGATTGTGATCGGTGCGTCGTTTAGAAAAGTTATGTTTCGGTTTGTCAATAAGGTGAGAACTCTTCCTTTCCACAGTTCTATTACATTCAAATGTCATTTGTGGTGAATGTGAGGACTGTTCTTGATGTCTAATAGCCATTGTGATTCATTTGTGTTGTGACCTATGACATGCCCCAAAAATTTTCAAGGAAGAAGTTGTAAGCTTCCCTTGTTTTGTACTTGGTTTGTTGGGGACAAGCAAATGTTCAAGTGTGGGGGAATTTGATTCGGCATGATTACACATATTTTACCCTCCATTTCTTGAACGTTTGACTTTGGAATCATCATCCCTCAACCTGTTTTACGTTAGGTTGTGCTTCTTTGGTTTTCTAAAGGTGCTAGTACGTGTTGGGAGGTCGAGGGCGAGTTTCGGGACGATTGGTCATTGGAGGTCGAAAAGCCCCAAAAAGTGAAGAAAAGGCAAATCTCACAGTTGGGGGGTTATTGTCACGACCTCTAAGCCGTGAAAATTGAACCCATGATGTGACGATTGCAAGGATCAGAAGGATGTGCATGCCGGAAAGGTAGATCAATTGTCATGGTAACGAAACCATAACAATAATGAAGAGGTCGTGACATTCGACAAAAACAGTAGCAAACTACTGCGTCTTCATCCGAGATCATGGCAGGTCTATCGATGTCACACCCGTGACATCTGACCATGACATTGGCTCTTGGGCTGTATAAAAAGCCAGTAGCGGGGAGAGAGAAAAGAGAGGTGGGGTTTGGAGAAGAATTTGGTTCATTCTCTAGGGTTTTTACCCAAAACACCAAAGAGGAGGTTTTAGAGAGAGAGTGTGTTGGAGCTTAATTGGAGGCTTGGGTTGATCTTGAAGTCAAGGAATCAAGCCTAGAAGATGAAGATCTTGAGCTATTTTTGTACTCTCACTTCTCTCTCTAAGAGCTAGACCTCTTTCTCTTAGGTTGATGAACACTAGATCTAGATTTTGGTTTGAAGTTGATGTATGTGACATATTATATGTTTGATTGACGATTTTATTTTGTTGATGGATGGTTTTCATGGAATGCATGAGTTTGGTTTCCATTTCATGTCAATTGATCTTTTTACCTAGGAGGGAGATAATCCCCTAGAGCCCCTTACTGGCGTCTTCGGGTCACTCCTATCTTATATGGTTACGGGTAATCCCCGAAGGAGTTGATAGAGTCGATCTCTTGATGGTACATGAAACCCTAGGTTGAATAGAGCATTGCCATCCACCGCTACGAAGTTCCACATCAATATTCGAGGGAGTCTAGCTCCTAAATGGTAGATGAATTGAGTCGATCGAGCTAGGATAGTACTCAACGTCAATCCAAATGATAGAACTAGAGGGATTCAAGCTAAGAGAGCTCCACAACTTGTAATTGGCTAGGTATTAGTTAGGTTAGTTTAGTTTGCATAATTTCTTAATCACTATTCTAGGTTGGCTAGACAACGCAACCTTAAGCCGAAGTAAGGTAAGCCTAATCTCCATGGTTCGATAATTTTTATTACTTGCTTACCATATGCTACACCTGGTCATCAATTATGCTTAATTGGCCATCGATTGGGATGTGTAGTTAGCACTACAACAAATTCAACCTATTAGGAAAAAAAATTATTTTGTCATTTTCTGTTTGTCACAATATGTACAGTGATATCATGATATGACAAAAGTAATATATGTCCTATTTGGTATGCCTAATGTGACAAAACAAACTTGTCTGAATAAGTCATCATTTAAAGTGAGTAATGTGACAAATACTTTGTGTCGCAATTACTTTTGTTAAACATTACTTGTTCAAACACACTCACGGTGCACTTCGACAACAACAATCGGGTGGGGTTTTGCACTTGTGGGAAATTCCAAGGACATAAAATTCATTGCTCTCATGCCATTGCAGCTTGCAACCAAATGGAGGGCTAACCAATATAGTTTTGTAAATGACATCTACAAGCTTGAAAGAGTATTGACTTGTTATGAGGCAAGTTTCACACCTCTTGGTGAACCTAAGGGTTGGAAGAAGCACAACAGACCTACACTCCATCCTAATCTGCACATAATTTGGAAGTCGAGGAGGCCACGATCAACAAGAATTCACAATGAGATGTATTGTCCAAGAGAGGGTGTAGCTCAACAAGTGTATACAAACTACAACTAATCTGGACATAATGCATCAACTTGTGGTGGCCAAGCAAGTGGTAGTGAGAGCCATCGAAGAGGACGGGGTGGTGACTGGTTAAAACACAACACCAAAGTACGAGAAAGTGCAATCGTAGTTTGGAAATGCATTATAGTGTGTTCAGATTTACTTGTGAACCCAGGTCCTTGGTGTACTGTCTACTCCGTGAATCTCTATTATCTAGCTGTTCAGTTCGAGTGAAGATTATCAAAAGCAAAAACAAACAGAAAGCAAGTAACGGTTGTATTCAGATTAAGAAGGCTCTCTTAGGTATGAGTCCCCCTAGATCGCAGTTAGGCCAAGTTGTAATTCACCTAAGTCACTTCGATTGATGTTTAAACTACGGAAAGTTCTCAAACACTCTGGAGTGTTGACTAAAGTGCTCCAGACCCTCTCATTTTGAATACCTGGCGGGGGACTAACCTCCAATAGCGTAAGCTAATTGAGGCAATAAGATTCAAACTTCCTCTACTGGGTTCTACACCAGTCCAGAGCAGTGAATCGACTTCTCAACTAAAGTCTCCGATTCACTACCTCCAATCAAGATGCTCTATTGACCTATGCAGAGATTATCTTTCCAGGTAAAAGCAGGAATCACTAGAATTTGATCAAGACGCAAGCAATTCTGAATAAATACTTCAATCGGATATAAATCAATCAACTATTCATGGTAAAGGGTTCATACAACTTTTCCTAACATACAATCTAGGGTTCTTACGTACCTAAGTGGTAGAGGGGATTTCTCCACAAATACAGAGAGGAAAGCTATGCTGGATGTAGAAATCATCGTGTAGACGGAAGAAATATGCTTCGGATCGTCAATCGTCACTTCTCGAGGCTTGAATCGAGCTCCAATGGTGGGGAAACTTGATCTATGGCACTCAAAGATCTCTCTTCGTCACACACACACACACACACACACACACTCTCTCTCTAAATTATGTTTTCATGTCCAGAAATCGAAGGGTATGTCAATCTCCCGTTTCCGGCTCAGTAAACCCGACTTCCAAATCCCAGGCCAAGTTCCCCCGTCGGGTATTTAATGCTAGACCGGGTTTTGCCCAAAACGACGAGCATCAATTAGTCATCGTACGGGATTTCCCCGGTACCAGGTTGAAACCCCCGATCGAGGATTAATGGGTCATTGCCTAGAGGTAGGACTGGACGACTTCCCCGGTCTCAGATGCAATTCCCCAGTCGGGGCGAGGTGAGCTAACCTAGGATTGCAGTTCTCGAGCTCCTCCTTTCATCCACTTGGTGTTTTTTTATCTGAAACTCGCCTCCAAGCATGCATAGTCGATCTAAGACCTGAAATACGCCATACAGGAACAACCTAGCGTGAAATCAGTTTAAAACACGGGAATCGAGCCTCAAATAGTGTAAGAATGATGGCAAAAATATGTGCAAATATCAAGTTATCAGGTAGCCAACGTCGCACGAGAGGTAGTCATAGAAGAGAAACTAGTGGTAATAGACCTGGCAGTAGTATGGTGGAACTTTTATTTGTTGTTGTTTGGAGTAGTTGTTGGAACTTTTTTGAACGATGTAGTATTTTTTTTATTGTTTGGAGTAGTGTTAATAGACGTGGACTATAGATTATGCATTAAGTCAGCTTGCGCGGACCCGCGTGCGCTAGTTTTATTTCCTTCTAGGTCGTGCGGGTTCGCGTTTGTTAAACTAATTTATATAGCTCGCGCGTAACCGAGCATTTTGTTCCTTCGAAACACAATATCATTGTCAATTGTTTTTAAACTGCTATATTTGTGGTAAAGTTAAATAAAAAAGATATATTTATGTAAATTGCCCCTAATGTTACAAGGAAAAGAAATGAAAAAAGCTAACGGGAAGGTATTGACCGGCAGACGCCGGTGCCCACTAAATTTCTTAGTTTTTCTTTTTTCTCAATCTATGTCTTAAAACTTAAGAGCATTTATACTATGCTATAAAGCATTGGTGCTTTAATATACAACTTGAATTTGTATAATAACGTTAAATGTATAAGTTCAAGTTGTACTATAAAGAAATTTGTACTCTTATGTTATGGTACAACTTTACAACTCCTATACTCTTTTGTACAAATTTTTTTATGATACAACTTGAACTTATATATTTATTTAATGGTAAAACTTTTGAAAGAAAAAACCTATAGCACCATGCTAAAATTCTTCAAAACTTAAATGAGAATAATCTATTTCAATGACGTAGATTCATATAAATTAACTAATTTAAAAGTATATTTAAATTTGAACCGAACAAATCTCGGGATAAACAAGTGGAAACAAAAGCAAATTAGTAATTAGTGAGCATGCGCCATCCGGGAGCCTGGGATATGCTTATTTGGGGAAGGCATATTCCTCTGAGAAATTGAGAAGCATATGCATTCAACTAAGGGTGGGTATTCGGTCGGTTCGGTTTCAATCGAACCTAAATTATGAATGTCGGGTCTCCGAATTCTCCCAAATCTCAAACTGAATTCGAACCGAATTATAATTCGGTTGGGTTGGTCTAAACCAAACTATAATTCGGTTCAGTTTTTCACACAAAACCGAATTTGTGATGCTACTTGTATTTTCTCACTTTTAAATTATTTTTCACCCCTAATATAAACAATAAATATCAATTATATGCATCAGCAATGATAAAACCAAACTTTTCAACACATAAGTCATAAAACATTTCAAATATTTAAGTCTAAAAACAACTACAAACATAAAAAAGCCACCATTTGGAGCTTGCAATTATAGTATTTCGGTTGGAAATTCGAAAATTCGGTTCGGTTGAAAGAACCCTAATTTCCGAACTATCTATATTTTCTTTCCGAATTCCGAACCGAATATAACATTAATTCGGTTTCAGTTCGGTTTAATTTGGTTTCAGTTCGGGTTTGCCGAACCGTTTGCCCACCCTTACATTCTTTGTCAAAAAAACTGGAATGGAATCTGCTGAACAATCACATCACATCACTCCGTTCCGTTTTAGTAATAATTAATTATGAAATTGATAGAAAAAAGGAGGGGAAAATGTGAGAGAGAGGGAGACTCGTCGAGAGAATCAAATATCAATCACGCCGGCCAAACTCCCCGCCCGCGTGTTGAATGGCGTCGTGCAGCTAGCTAACGGAGAACCGGCCAGGGTTGACCTCCCATCTAGTTAGTTGTCTTGTCAGCCCCTTGTAATTTATTTTACTTTACATTTCTCCTCTAAAATAATAAAATTGATTAATGAACAGAAAGATTAAATATGTTCCAGATGGGTTGTTTTCTTTATCATTTAGAAAGTAACTTTGGACACGAATTGTATGATCAGCTTGAAATGAGTATTCCCTAAAATTAATTTGAAAAGATAGAATAATATAAAAAAAAAAAAAACACTAAAATGATTAGTGATCAAAGTTCTTCTTTTCCTATCTTCTCTCATTCCTCGTGTCTAATCCCATTTGCGATTTATTGTTCCATGGACGTTGTCGGCAGTGTGTCCTCCAAAGACTTTATCGCCGACTTCCACCATTGGATCTCATTGTTTGACATCGCTGAGGATAACCGTTTATCATACGTGAAACCGATTTTTGGTTGATTGCGTACTCTAGACAACAAATATGCTTCCAATTTGTGATCGGGAGGGGCAAAATTCAAGTAGGACAAAAAAAAGTCCAATGGTTAAACAAAATTATAAATTTGGTGATCACTAGTGCATTAAAAAAAATTTAGTGATAAAAGTAAAATAAAATGGCAAATTTAGCGACCAAACATATGTCATTTTGTCAGAAAAATATGTTCTAATATGGCGAAGAAAACAAGACTCCCATTTGTTTTAAGTAAATGCTTGGTAGAAATATATATATAACTATAAAGGTACATAAGAGACCGTCTGTTACCAAATGAATAGAGAATTCATTTCATTGTAAAATGAATTACCGTGTAGAATTTATTGTCAAATGAAATCTTGTATTTGGTATGCCATATTCAAATCTTTAAAAATAAAATAAATTGTCATGTAGAATTCGTTCTCAAATGAATTCCTTTGCTTGGTATGTCATATGTAATAAGTAATTTAGTAATAAAAGAGGATAATTATATCATATTATTATAATTAGTAAATACTTTGGAATTAATTTGAAAATTCCATCTCAATTCCTCGGAATTGCTATAACTAGTTTCAATTCCATAAAATTCAAAATTTAGAATTGAAAATAAATTCTTTTAAATACCAAACACAAAAAAATGTTCATTTCAAAATGAATTACTCAAAATTTATAGAATTCATTTATACCAATACTCTAAAAGAAATCAATGAATCTCATCCAAGTCATTGGAGTGGAGAAGCCTCACAATTCTGAATTCACAAATTTTAAACAGAAATAATTTCCAATTTAAAGGGATTATTATTATAATTATTTCGCAAGAAAACGAAAAAACAAAAGGGAAAAAGAAGAAAGAGGCGTGTCGTGTTTGTCGATGGGCCCAAAAATTGTAATATAAATGGTGGATGACTAGTAGTAGTAGTAGAGGGAAGAAAAGGGCGATCTAGATAGTCGTACGGACGAGAGCGAGAGACAGCAGGCGGGCAGCGAGCGAGTGATACACATCCACTCACTCTCAGATACTGCAGAGTGCAGAAAGAGAGATCACAAGAGTTCGACACAGAAACTCAAACTCTCTCGTCAGAGTCAGTCAGTGAGTTCCTCTTCCTCCTCCCCTTCATCAAGCAAATCTCCCTGTTCTTGGCTTCCTTTTGAACTCTCTGCCCACCTCACCAGCTGAGCTGCTCTGTTTTTTTTCCCCCCACCTCTTTTACTCCCCTGTGAGCTCCCTCTTCTCTTTTTTTACTGGTGATTATCACGAGATTCTGCTCCATTCTCCGTCTTTCTCTTTTTTGTTGATAGTATTTATGGGTTCCTTTGTTTCGATTACTTGGTTTAACTCAGAACCCAATCGGCTCTTTTTTTTGCATCTGTAGATCGGTTTTTGCGTATAGCCAGAACCCGAACCAGAGATGGCAGCCCCGTTGCCCACCCGGAATTTGGAGAAGGCTACCTCCATTGATGCTCAGTTGAGGCTTTTGGCTCCCAGGAAGGTCTCTGAGGATGACAAGCTTGTCGAGTACGATGCTCTCTTGCTCGATCGATTTCTCGATATCCTTCAAGATTTGCACGGCGAGGACATCAGGGAAACGGTACTTTTTTTTTTTGTTTCTCAAAATAATCTATTCCTGTCTCATGCTTCTGTGATTTGCTCTATTGGGTACCTTTGAAATTAGTTATATCTGTTAACCACCGTTGTCAAGTCTCCATCTTTAAGGTCCAAGACTGTTATGAGCTCTCTGCTGAGTATGAGAGGAAGGGTGATGCTGGCAAATTGGAAGAGCTCGGGAAGATGGTGACGAGTTTGGATCCTGGGGATTCAATCGTTATTGCTAAAGCATTCTCCAACATGCTTACCCTGGCCAACTTGGCGGAGGAAGTCCAAATCGCATACCGAAGAAGGATCAAGTTGAAGAAGGGAGACTTTGCTGATGAGAATTCAGCAACCACTGAATCTGACATTGAGGAGACTCTCAAGAGGCTGATTGTGCAACTCAAGAAGTCCCCTGAAGAAGTTTTCGATGCTTTGAAGAGCCAAACTGTGGATTTGGTCTTGACTGCTCATCCTACTCAATCTGTCCGTAGGTCTTTGCTTCAGAAGCATGGAAGGTTTGTTTCTTCATTTTTTTGGGGGGAAAATACATTCAACTTAAAAAAAAAAAAAACTATCAGGATTTATATGGCCATTCTTATTATTATTGCTTGTATGGTTTGGCTATTTTCAGGATTCGTAACTGCTTGACTCAATTGTATGCCAAAGACATTACCCCCGATGACAAACAGGAGCTTGATGAGGCTCTACAGAGAGAGGTACATACATTTGAATTCGTTCGCTCTCAGGTTTAACTTGTTACGTTGGTTAATGGACTGCGAAATCGCTTAAATCGTAAAGTTGATGTTCCATTCTTGTTACAAGCATGCCACAATTCCACGTTTTCTTTGACAGGACCAGCTGCCATTATGTTATGCATCTTCTTAAGGATGATATTCTCAGCAAGGTACTAATATATTCTGTCTTGTATTTAGATCCAAGCTGCTTTCAGGACTGATGAGATTAGAAGGACTCCTCCTACTCCACAAGATGAGATGAGAGCAGGAATGAGCTATTTCCATGAGACAATCTGGAAAGGAGTCCCCAAGTTCTTGCGCCGTATTGACACAGCTTTGAAGAACCTAGGGATAAATGAACGTGTCCCCTACAATGCTCCTCTCATTCAATTCTCATCTTGGATGGGTGGTGATCGTGATGGTGAGTCATGTTTTCCTCATACTTGTAAATTGTGTATTTTCGATCGAGTTGACTTTTTGAAATACCTACTGTAGATTCTTCTTCAAGTATAGTTTGAGTGTCAAGTGACTAAGCAATCTGCAAAACTGTTATGACAAGCAGTTTATGGTAACTGGCTTTTTTCCAATTATGTATTTGTCATAAACTGCAGGAAATCCACGTGTGACTCCTGAAGTTACTAGGGATGTCTGCTTACTGGCTCGCATGATGGCCGCTAATTTGTACTTCTCTCAAATTGAGGATCTCATGTTTGAGGTATGAAAAGACCTTTTTTTGTTGTGCGACTTGGAGATTGTTCTTTCTGCTTCACCATTAGCTTAGCAGCAAGGTTGTAATTATATCTGCAGTTGTCCATGTGGCGCTGCAATGAAGAGCTTCGTGTTCGTGCAGAGGGACTTCATCAGAATTCGAAGAGAGATGCCAAACACTTCATAGGTTTGTATCACTTTCATCAACTTTCAATCCCAGGTTCTTCGAAAGGATTTATTTGAAGCCAGTTTCAGAAATGAATGGTACATAATTATCATAACTTGCTTCATCTGCACAGACCTTCCGTAAATCCCCCATTTATCCCTTTCTATTATCTTAAGGTTAGGACTGCCTAATGCTTCTGTATTCGTGAGGCCTTGCTGGCAATTCTTGAAGTTATTGGCTTCCTATTCCCACATACTGAAGAATCAATCTCGATATACGCAATTCAAACTTAAAAATTTTCAACATATGACTTCCTTCTACTCTCTACAAATGCACAGAATTCTGGAAACAGATACACCCAAACGAGCCGTACAGGGTTATTCTTGGCGACGTGAGGGACAAGCTGTATAATACACGGGAACGTTCTCGGCAATTATTAGCAAGTGGAATGTCCGATATTCCTGAGGAATCGGCTTTCACCAATGTTGAGCAGGTATGGTTGTTTTTCTATCAGAGTATATTCTAATTTCTCAACGTTGTAAAAAGTTATATCTCCAGTCTACTGTTAAACTTTCTAGTTACTTTCTATCTTGTAACTTACCATCTATGCTATGCCTAACTCGTGTTTCTTTCAATATAATGGGTTGTTTGTCCAATCGTCTGGCATTCGTTGCCTGTTTTGGTTTGAGTCTAGCAGTAGCAGAAGTGTTTCCGATTCTAACTTATAAAATTCATGCTCGATTCATCTACCTATATTTGGTCTCAGCATTGATGTTATTTACAGTACCGCTGGTTGCCTTCAGTTAGAAATGAGTTTTTCTCGTTTTCTGTTTTTGGTTTCTTGATCTGAGAGTGCTTTCTGAACAACGACCACTTGGGTTTTAGAATTTGAAACATTCTTTACAAAAACGTTAAAAAAAAACGAGGTTAGCTTGCTGGTTTTTCACTTACTGGTGTTCTCTTTTCTTTTTCGAAACAGTTCCTGGAGCCTCTTGAACTCTGCTACAGATCACTCTGTGCTTGCGGTGATCGGCCCATTGCTGATGGAAGCCTGCTTGATTTCTTACGCCAAGTTTCTACTTTTGGTCTCTCACTAGTAAGGCTAGATATCCGGCAGGAATCCGACAGGCACACAGATGTTCTTGATGCCATCACAAACCACTTGGGAATCGGATCTTATCGTGAATGGTCCGAGGAAAAAAGACAAGAATGGCTCCTTTCTGAGCTCCAAGGCAAGCGGCCTCTCTTCGGTCCTGATCTTCCCAAAACCGAAGAAATCGCCGATGTGCTAGACACTCTACACGTCATTGCTGAACTTCCGTCTGACAGTTTCGGTGCATACATTATCTCAATGGCCACATCTCCATCTGATGTGCTCGCTGTTGAGCTCTTGCAGCGAGAGTGCCATGTGAAGCAACCATTGAGGGTTGTTCCTCTGTTTGAAAAGCTTGCTGATCTCGAAGCTGCTCCTGCTGCTGTAGCTCGTCTCTTCTCGATTGACTGGTACAAGAACCGGATCAATGGCAAGCAAGAAGTCATGATTGGGTACTCTGACTCGGGGAAGGATGCCGGGCGTCTCTCTGCAGCTTGGCAAATGTACAAAGCTCAAGAAGAGCTCGTGAAGGTGTCAAAACAATATGGTGTCAAGCTTACTATGTTCCATGGCCGAGGAGGGACTGTGGGAAGAGGAGGAGGACCAACCCATCTTGCCATATTGTCTCAACCACCGGACACCATTCATGGGTCTCTCCGTGTCACCGTTCAGGGTGAGGTCATTGAGCAGTCCTTTGGGGAGGAACACTTGTGTTTCAGGACACTCCAACGTTTTATAGCTGCCACGCTGGAGCATGGGATGCGCCCACCTGTATCGCCGAAACCAGAATGGCGTGCTCTCATGGACGAAATGGCTGTTACTGCAACCAAGGAGTATCGCTCTGTTGTCTTCCAGGAACCTCGTTTTGTTGAATATTTCCGCCTTGTAAGTCTTCTTCTGAACATTGATCTAGCTTAAAAAAAAATACTCAAATTCCAAGATTTTGATGCTCTAGTGTATGTTGGCCTGATTCCTAATCGTTGGAATTGGAACTTCTGGCAGGCAACACCAGAGTTGGAGTATGGCCGTATGAACATTGGAAGTCGGCCATCAAAGAGGAAGCCAAGTGGAGGAATCGAATCACTTCGTGCAATCCCTTGGATTTTTGCCTGGACTCAGACGAGGTTTCACTTGCCTGTGTGGCTAGGCTTCGGAGCTGCTTTCCAGCAGGTTATTGCCAAGGATATCAAGAACCTCAACATGCTCCAGGCGATGTACAATCAGTGGCCATTCTTCCGAGTCACCATTGACTTGGTCGAAATGGTGTTCGCCAAGGGTGACCCGGAGATTGCTGCTTTGTATGACAGGCTCCTTGTGTCACCTGAATTGCGTCCATTTGGTGATCAGTTGAGAGCCAAGTATCTCGAAACCAAGGACCTCCTCCTCCAAGTATGAAGGAACAACTTGAACAATCTACTCAAGTGTGTTTGCATACAACATCTTTTCCTGAAAATTGGTGCTTTTGGTTTCTCTACTTGTGCAGATTGCTGGGCACAAAGACCTTCTGGAAGGCGATCCTTACCTGAAGCAGAGGCTTCGTCTGCGTGATGCTTACATTACAACTCTCAATGTCTCCCAGGCATACACTCTGAAGCGTATTCGGGACCCTGACTACCACGTTACTCTGAGGCCACACCTGTCCAAGGAATACAATGATGCTACCAAGCCTGCAGCCGAGCTGGTGAAGCTCAACCCTACGAGCGAGTATGCTCCTGGTCTGGAAGACACCCTCATTTTGACCATGAAGGGTATTGCTGCTGGCCTACAGAACACTGGTTAAAGCAAAGCTCGAAGGCCAAGGCAGTTAACCTTCCTACCCGTTTCCTCGCTTCATCTTATATAGTTGTCTTTTGTACTATTTGCGGGAATATGAAAGAGATGCTGCTGCTGCAGAAACACTGGCTCAGCGTTTGATTTGGAGCTCTGAAATTATCTTCTTCCTTTTTTTATATCCTGAAATAAGTGTGTCTGCTACTCTTTTTTCCTAATGCAGTGTGTACTGTCCTTTAGTTGCCATTTTCCTTGTATTTGAATGGAGAGCAGGTTGGTACCACCGTTAATTAAGAACTTTACGATTGTCTTGTTTCGAATAGGCATTGTCTGGTTTCGAATACGATTTGGCCTATGATGATAGTGACATCTGACTTTTCGGTACTTATCCTTAACGTGGTCGGTAAGGCTAACCGCAACAATACCCTTTTAGTCTTAAATAATTGGCTACAATCTAGGGGAGTTTGCTTAATGGATTTGATTATGGATTTGGTACATAAAAATCAATTATTATGAACTTTGTACACAATTCATTATTTGCTTGATGGATTTGGGAGAGACAAATTCATGAGGCACATAGTTTTTTAGGGTGCAAATCCGTGGACCCCACGGACTTGGAAATTCCATTTCAAAGGCTGGGATTTGTGTGGGTGTCTCAAATCCATTATGGTTATTTACTACTTTATCCTCATTTTGTTTTGTTTCTAATAATAAATAAGATATAGTAAGGTTAGATAGGTAAATTCATAATGTAACCACAAATATAATTATGCAAAATCCATCATGAAATCTATCAAGTAAACAATGATTTTATCCAAAAACCAAATTGACCAATTCCATCATAAATCATTGGTTTTATAAAACCCAAGTTCTGACCTAAACCTTCATTTATCAAATCCATGAAGCAAACGACCCCTAAATGGCAAAAACTGAATTTTGGGGACCAAATGAGTATGTTTGAGGAGGTTTTAAAGTGGAGGCTAAATCTGTGAATCAAAACCATAAAATGGGGCCTAATATGTGGGAATCAAAACCATAGAAAGGTGTGAGACGAACAATAGTCGTACTCCACAGGGTGCGTTGCACTTGCACCCCAAGGGGGCGTGCTTGCGGCCGCTGCTTGCTTTCTTGTTTTTCTTTTCAATTGATTAGAGCATTTCCTCCAATCTTTCCTCTTCATCGTCCATCGTTGTTGGATTTAAGAATGGTTTCGCTGAATTTCAGAATTTGTGGTTTTTTATTTAAGCGATGACGAAGGTGACAATGAAGAAGACATATAGACGGAGTTTGACTCGTCTCGAATATCACAATAAAAATCTTAATCAATGCTTAACTATAAACCTTAATTAGGTGCAATAGGTAAGTATGTTTTCAAAGTCAAACCCGGGTCGGTCCATGTACCCCTACTTCGATTGTTTGAAATATTATCTAGCAATTGGTTTTTGGTTAAAACTACGATTTATAACTAAAACGATTGAAAAATAAATGGTTTGAACACTAATTGAGAAGACTTCACCCAGGTGTTGCTCCCCCTAGCTAACAATCATGGTTTGTCGGATCGAATACAAATGTGTGGTAAAGCCGGTTGTAAATCTTAGGAACGTGCAACAAGTGAACAACCGTCACTCTTTCTGTCTCTAGGCCAAGGGATATAAAATCAAGCTACCAAGGTAGCTCTCTTGGTCCAATCGACTAAGGGTTTCTTACTTCACCCTCAAACAATATTTCGGACGGCCAAATTACAACCTACTAAAGGTTCTAATACGTATTAAGAGGTTTGCCCTAATTCAATGTAGGTAGGTGACACAATTGGCCAATGAATTCCAATTTTTACAAGCCTCTTCACAAGAAGAGGAATCCCTCTACCTAAGTCAAAATGGGATAAGAATTGGAAATGCAAGAACACACACAATCTTCATGAAAATACCTCATAACTTGTGTTAAAACACAACCACACACAAGTCATTCAATCCATACAAACATTCACATAATTGTAGTTAGGATTTACAAACACCCAACTGAAAGAAAGGTCTACTCAATGCTAAGTAGAGGGAATACAAAATGGAGAAGAGAGAAAACCATATTAGAGATGTTTGCCTTCTTCGTTGTGGTGTGGAGATCAACCTTGGAGGAAGAACTTCCCAAAAACTAGCTCTTGGATGAAACACCAACTTCTCTTCTCTTCTTGTTCGTTACTTGCTCGCTCTAGAAATCTGAAGAAGAAGTCTCTCTCACTAGGTTCCTCCCCCTTTTCTCTTTCAGCTTAGCCCCTTTATATACCCAGATCGACTGCGTTTCACGGTCCCAGTTCACGGCTGTGAACATCTGGCCCGGACTGTGATGTCGAGCAAAAATGCGTTGTTTCATTAATGGAGTTCACGGTCTGGAGTGACCGTGAACTAGTTTATGCATGCGAGATGGGCAAAACCTTCTAGACTCCTCGCTCTTCACGGTCTGGATGGCCGTGAACTTCTAGCCTCCACCGTGATCTGCTTTTGTTGCTCCCTTTGGTTTTGCCCCTTTTCGTCCAACTTTCTTTTCATGGGTTGATTTCACCTGCTAGGATCTGAAACATACTAAAACCAACCACAACCTAGCGTAAAAACGAACCTCATGGAGTAAAAGTATCTCATACATCTAAGGATAAAGGAGGTAAAAAGTGTACAAATAGACCCGAATCAGAGTTCTTTCGTTGTTACTAATTTGATGTAGCCAACAGGTGGTGTGACATGTCGCTCTGGAGATAATGTTGGAGCTGAAGTGACATCGGCCTCAATTTGTCGTTAATCTTTCTAACAACATATCTAACAAAAATGGATATTTGTTCAAAAAACCTCCTGAAATATGACTATATTTGTCATTATCTCTACACAAAATATAATAATTGAATGAAGAAAATTGTTGGCCATTTCATATTTTCTACAACGAGAGTGGAAGTAGGAATAATATTTTTGTCTTCACAATTATTTATTTCTTTCTTATTTATAAAAAATAATAGACAAGTATTGTAATTTGAACCACGACCCTTTAAACATACATAGAGTCATAACCATCTATATATACTCACCATATTTGTTGTATCTTGTTTTTTTTAAGTAAAGGAGGCATAGCTCGTGCCACCTTCTCTTCTAGTGTCAAACCGGGAGGAGGGAGGGGTTGGAAATCCATGCAGGAACTCGTTCTTCCAAATTTCTCATGGCTGGCCTCTTCGTCTTCCTCCCTTTCTTCAAATGGTAAGAGGCGATTGTGAGCAAGTTGTGCACATGCATGCTTAACAATCCCTCCTAGCCTCTGCGTGTGTCGAAGGAGCTCCTCCGATTCTCGTAGAAGGGTTGAGTAGAAAGGGTCGACAATTGGGAGGTCCATGCTAGAGCACCCTTCGTTGGTGCCCCGGGAAAATCGCTCCACCATGAGCTCCAATTTGCTCTTTGGCTCCGTTTGTGGAGTGGCGTATGGTCTTCAGGTTTGTCCCACAAAAGCCTCCATGGCCAACTCCAACATGAATTTCACCTCGAGTTGTGGAGGGAAACCCTCTTGATATGGGGAAGCTTCTTCGTATCCCCATGAGCATGGTTGCTCTTCTTGGAAGTGAGGTTGGTAGTAGAACCTGGATCCTTGACTTTCCCCATTTTGATCGTCCAATGAAGTTCTGGGGTAACCACTCTCGGGTGGTGGTGGATACCCGCACACTTGGGTGAAATCATAAAGATCCATGATCCAATACCTACAAACACAGAAACACTAAAAAGTAAAATCAAACACACACAAACCACCCTTCAAGAGGAAGAGTGGGTCAGAAGATTTTACAAACAGGTAATGTTGTCTTAATATGGCCACGGTCAGTTTTAAGTGTTTGGTATGACTGGTTTCATCAAGACTATACACTAAGATGTCATAAAAAGACAAGGATGAACTTTCTGAGGTAAGGAGCAAAGATGGTGTTAATCCAGGCTTGCGATGTGGCTGGGGCATTAGTAAGACCAAATGACATTACTAAGAATCGAAATGACCATGATGAGTCCTGAATGCAGTCTTGTGTTGGTCTGTTGGACAAATCTTGATTAGGTGATATCCTGACGGTAGTCCAACTCCACTTTGGTAAAGAGCTTGGAAGCTCTCAACTCATCTAGTAAATCATCAATCACTGGAATAAGGAATTATCTTGGATGTTTAAGATATTTAGTTGCCTATAATCTAAACAGAAACGATGAGTTTCATCTTTTTTAGCTACTAATAACACTGGAGAGGAAAATGAACTTTTCTGTTATGTATCAGTTTAGATGCTAGCATTTCATCTGTCATTTTCTCTACTATGTCTTTCCGTGGTAAGGGATATCGATAGGGATGTAGGTTAACTGGTTGAGAGTGTGGTCACATCCTCACATGGTCTAGAGGGAGGTAAAGTTTTTGGTTTGCCAAATACATTTGAATACTTGGTAACAAGCAACAGAAAATGAGGTATCCCACCTGGAGCTTTGACTTCGGTGATGTTGAGTAAGTGGACAGTCCACCCTTGCATCATCTTTTTGAACATCTTTTGTAACCCATTCCCTAAAAGAGCCTTACAACTTTCCAACTCCTACTCTCCACACAATACTACTTTCTGTCCTGCCAACTCAAAAACAGCTGCAAATTGACAAAATCAAACTTCACAAGACTTATAATCCTTAGCCAATCTGATCCCAATACCATATTATGACTCCCAAGATTCAAAATCCTGTGTCGTCATCTAATTTTACCCTCAAAGGAAGAGCTGGTACTATTGTGCACTTGATTTCCTCTCCCCTTTCTTGATTAAAAAGCATGTGAGTGCTCCAATGTCCACCAAAATCGTCAACATGTGCTTCCTAACCTTTCCTTTGACTATCAATGAGTTAGTCACTCCAGCATTGTTGAGAGCCTATACAGTCAGCTCCTTTAGTTCATGTGACATGCATGTCTACTCCACTAAACCCTCATCTTCATCACTCAAAAGGCTCAAGAGCCAGTATATCATCATCATCGGCCTGAAGTGCATTCAATTGTTTCTTAGCAGCCTCACACTCATGGCCATAAGAGTACTAATCACCACATTTGTAGCAAGCCCCCTTAGTCATAATTCCCTTACTGGTAGAAGGACCAGAATAAGGTTTGGAGGGTTTAAGAGCTTCACCTCGTTTCAGTGGAGGAGTAAACCACCAGAACTGCTGGTAAATGGTTGTGATTGTTGTCTCATCTTCTTCCTACGAGCTTCATTCAGAGCTTCCTCCAATCGAGCCAATTGAAACACATGGTTTATAGTCTGAGGTTGCATCATAGTGACTACTGGCCTCAATTCTCCCTATAACCCACTAATGAACTTGATATAAAGTAATCTTCAGTCAGGGCAGGGTTGTATGAAATTATAAAAGAATGGAGTTCATTAAATTTCTCTTGATACTCCACCAAAGTGCCTCTCTATCGGAGCTTATTGAACTCCCCAATCAACCAACCCATGGTGAAATCCCAAATCTCCCACAGAGACTTGCAACGAATTCTTACCACACCTTTTCACATCTTCCTACACACCAACCATTGAACCATATACCTTTGCTACGATCCATATAAACTGCTGCTACCTCAACCTTCTAGGGATCCTCAATTTGATACAAATGGAAGAGTTTTTCGTACTTCTATGTCCATTCTCACGAATTCTCACCCTTGAACGAAAGAAAATCCAACGAAGGTTGCTGGCATTGAAAGTTACCTCATTGAGCGAGAAGAATTTCCTCGTCTTCCACACAAACTTATGGCATGCGGGGTTGAATTAGATGATTAGCTTCGAGAATCTCGACACGTCCTAGAGGCAAAGGAAGGATGTTGCATTCTGCAATGCATACCGCCACTTGGAGACAGAGCTCCGGCACCGCCGCCTACAATCCTTGATGCAATTCCATCATCAACTTGATGAATCTGTTGTGCAATAGCCCGAGTTTATCCGCAAACCCATCCAAAGGAGCTTCCATAAAACTCGACTGAGTAATGATCGCGTGAGATGCTATGAATGTGACACTCCAAAACACAACACCTAACAATGGCCAAGTGTAACCAATGAAAGGGACTGCAGTATAGTGGCACAAGTAATAAATATCGAATCCACGGGTCTCTAGAGTTACTATTACTCAGCTTCAGTTCATTATCTAGCAAACTAGATTAAGGATTGGTTAACTAAACTACTCTACTAACTAAACTAAGTAAAACTACTAATTACAGTTTGGGAACTCACTTAGGTATGATTCCCCCTAGCTCCTCAATTAGGTCCAAGTTGTAATTCCTTTTGGTTGATTTACTGTTGATTAAACTGCGGAAGATCCGACAGTAGCTTGGAATCTCTTAAGCTGACCAAGCCCTCTCAGTCTAACTATCCGGCAGACGACTAGTCTTCACCGGGATAGAAAGCTGAAGCAATAATCACAGAACTCCACTACTGGAATTGGATTCCAGTACAAAGCAGTAAACTGACTAACTCTCGTATAGCCAATCTCCTACTACCGAATGATGAGACTCTAGCAACCTAATCAGATTCTATCTATCTCAGATTGCAGCAGGAATCAGGAAAAGTTGATCAGACTTCAATTGACTCAATAAACATGCATCATTCGATTATAATCAAACAATATAGCATCCAAAACTTCATACAAGAAAGATCCTAACTCATGGAACTAAGGTTCCTCAAAACCTAAGTGAAGGGAAGTTACTCCATAGAGAAGAGAGAGACTGCAGAAATCTGATCTAGATCTTCAATCTCCATCTCCAAGCTTGATTCCCGAGCTCCAATGGCGAAGAAATCCTCCAAAATAGCTCCAAGAATGTTCCCAAGTCGCTCTCTCTCTCTAGGGTTCGTCCCTTGGGTGTTTGGGATCCAAAACCCAGCTCTCTCCTTTCCTTTGGCTGAAAATCGGGTTTTAACCAGCAATTCCCGACTCACACGGGCAGGCCGCACGGCCGTGCAGCTCACCCAGTTGCCCGTGCGAGTCAAAACGCAGCGTATCGATTAGTTGAATTTCAGGCTTCTTACACGGCCAGGGTCGCACGGCCGTGCAGCTCATCTTGCACGGCCGTGCAGATTACCTTGCCCGACCGTGCAGCTCATCTTGCACGGCCGTGCAGATTCTCTGCTCTGCCCGTGTTTGCTCTCGCACAATCCCACACGGCCAAACTGGTCCCTTGCACGGCCGTGCGGGTTGTGGGTGTGCCCGTGTGACTTCCTTTGTGACTTGCCTCGCGCCCGATCTTCGCCCAATCGACCCCGAACTCGCTCCTAAACCTTCATTCACTTGCCAGGACCTGAAATATCACAAACAAGCACAACCTAGCGTGAAATCGGTCTAAAACACGAGAAACCACATCTCAAACGGTGTAAGAACAGGGGTGAAAACATGTGTAATTAACGGTCTATCAGAATGACAGTAGGCTCGTGTCGTCAGGCAGCTGAGCTCAATGAGTTGCACGTCGAATGCCGCCAAACGATCCTCCAAGGTCGACGTGTGACTCGTAAGACCATTGAGGCGCTCCTCCATTGTCTTTATTCTCGTGTTAGTTTTCATGCCGAGTAGGACTCTGATGTCACTTTGTCACTACCTGGTCTAGCTCAATGAAGAAGAAGGAAAGAAACAAAGAATAGAGAGAGAGAGAGAGAGAGAGAGAGAGAGATTAAGAAAGAATTGGGAGGGAAAGTTTGTTATGTTTTTTCATTACTACCTCTAACGGACTCCAAACGATCCTTTATGTAAGCCTCTCTACACTTGCCAGCTAGCACTCGCAAACCACACATAATTTTGGCTATCTACGCAATCAATCCTTATTCTATACATTCTAGTCTTGTTTGTGACAGTTACACGGCAGAGGACACGCTGGTGACTGTGGTGGGGTTGACGGATTTCTTGGTGGGGCTTCCGCTTTTAGAGGAGCTTGTTCTAGAAGTTTGCAAAAAAACATTAGGAGCATCTCCACGACTCTGCAAACTCTGAAATTGAAATGCCCAAAATTGAAAGTGTTCAACTTAGGGCATTTCGATGAAGTTTGTCTGGCGATTGACTTGCAGCTCGATGGGATTGCCTAGTGCTAAGGGCTGCAATCGTTGTTGATCAAGAATTCAGCTGATTTAATAGAGGTTGCAGCAAGCTTTTGAAATTTGAGGTTGAGAGTTGCAACATTACAGTGAGGGTATGAGGACGATGGCCTGTTTGCTGCAAAAGAAGCTTGTCGATGTCAAGATCTCCGCTCGTAGGAATCTCAATGTTGTTTCTTTAGTGCATGCTCTGGAGCCTTTCTGCCACCGAATCGAGATCTTGCACATAGACTGTGTGTGGGATGGGCTGGAGAAGGAAGAGTATGGTAGTTCCGACGGTTTTGATTTGAACAAGGGTCTCTATGATGAGGATAGTTACGGGAGCGAGAAGAAGAAATGCAAGTACTCTTCTTTAGAGTCGTCCTCCTAATATTTTTTTTATATAAAAGCCTTAGTTCTAGGTTTACTATTCACTAAGTGGTAAAATTGTAAATATCTTCAACTTTTGTGGCATTCCTTCAACATGTCAAATATTTTGAATCATTTTCTTTTTTATTTGTTTATTTTTCATCTTCCATTTTTCTTACAAGATGACACATATTTTGTACGTATCCTTTCTGTTTCATTTGCTTTGGTCACATATGAGAATCTCTAGTTGGTCCATTTTTTTTAATTTTATCCTTTTGTTTTTTTTTTGGTAGAAATCCTTTTGTTTTCCTATGCTAGAATTATCATCTTTGTTCGTATTTGGTTTTGCATTGTTAAACATATCTCTCGCTGGAGTTCGAATAGAAAAGCAACGGAGAAATCTCTCACCTGATTGAAGTGGACGAAAGTGGCATATTGTTTGTATTTTATTTGCATCGTTACACATGTCTCTCGCTCGGATTCAAACAGAAAGGCAACGGGAAAATCTCTCCCCCGATTGAAAAGGACGAAAGTGGCACTAAAAATGATGGACCATATGTTATGTTGTTGCAACTTTTTTCCTCTCTTCTTCGGTTGATTTTTCCTCATATTCTTTATTTTTTCTATTTTTCATCCCAAATTAGAGTACTAAGTTAATTCTAAGTTAATCCTTTTGTTTCTCGGGATGAAAAATACACATAAATCAGTTATCTCTTTGTTCTTTTATATTTCCATGTAAAAATTTCATAAATTTCTAATTTATAGTTGTGAACCTCCAATTGAACAGGTTCTTTATCAATAGTAGGTAGATCGTTCTCCTCTGACCTATAACATCGCTGGCCAACTAGTGAAAATTGCAACGGAGTTCTCCCACAATATTTTCGTGATTTTTCTTGTTGGTTTTGTAGTTATGTCTTACGAGTTACATTTTGTTAATTATTTCAAGTGGGCTTATCTAGTTTACTGGGAATGGGTTCCGCAGCAACAGAAGAACATGGGAGAGGCTCAAGTACATTCCTTCATGGATTGCTGTTGGCGAGCTCTTGACGCCATTGCCTAGGGCTGGTCTTGAGGATTGTCCTAAATTGGAGGAGATTAGAATAAAGGTTGAAGGAGACTACAGAAAGAGACCGAAAATGAAATGAGTGGATGTGCAGCTGAGGGAAGACTATTATCCGGCACCAGAAAATGAAATGAGTGCCGAGATGAGAGTGGATTCCTGCAGTCGGTTTGAGGATGCGCCGAATGGAAGAGACATAATCCCTGACCGATTGTGAAATGTACTGGTGCTCATAGTGAAGTGAACTGTTTGGGCGTTCAAATGAATTCGTTATCGTGGTAACCATATTAACCGATAGTATTTGGTTAACTTGGTTTGATTAATTTGGATAATTGGTTTGGTTTGGTTTGGTTAAACAATTTAGCTTATTTGGTTTAGGTGGTTTGGTTTGGTTTCAACACTTCTAACCAATGAAACAAATTAACCAATTAATGATACACTTAATATACAAAATTATTTATACTTCCAAGCAACCAACCAAACCAAACTTTCGTGGATCTCTATTTTATTTCCATGTGCACAACAAACCAAAGCATTATGGGTCAAAAATTAAATGGGTTTGCCTATTTACTAAAACAAAACATTTTGGACAGCTACTAGACTTTAGGAATACGTACAATACCATGACAGCCACCTCAAACTATGTATAGTTTAAATGTTTTGTAGGAGAGCTTTAACTTCCTGATGAGTGGTATTGGTATGTATTTAATATTTACGTTAAGGGTTTGTTGTAAGCTAACTATATTAGGTGCAGAGATGATGAATGATGTATTAACTCGAATGATTATGATAATCATGGATGGTTAGTCTTATTATTGTTGCTCATATATAATGATAGGGTTAATTGCACGGTTGGTCACTGAGATTACAAAAAGCGTTCATGTTTGGTCACTCGAAATATTCAAATCCATTTGTGGTCCCTAGCTTTACAAAAACCGTTCATTTATGGTCACTCTCTGTTAGCTGTCGTACAACGTCGTTAAAGGCGTCCATTAAGTGATGACGTGGCTGACGGATTCGCCTAATCAGCACTTTTTAACCCGAAATTTGACTGACCCGACCCGCCACGTCATTTAAACCCACCATGTCATTGTCAGCTAAACCTAACCAAACCTCTAACCAAACCAAACTAGACCCGACATGACCCAACCCACCAACCCATCTATCTTATTTATGTCGCTTTCTGACCACAAGAATCCTATCATCCTCCCAAAACCTTCACATCTCTATTTTCTTCTCATCCCCTTCTCCTCTGCTAATGGCGACACCTTTCTGTCGTTTTGGATTGGCATCAGATCTCAAGACGAGTTGGACAGAGGCGAATCCAGGGAGGAGGTTCTACGGGTGCAGCAAGTCCCCGTTTGAATCCAATCCCCTCCTCTGTTTCAACTCCATCCCCTGTTTCCCCCACCCCCCCCCCCCCCTTTCCATTAGCTTCTTCCATCACCAGCCATGGAAGCTCTCCAAGGTCACAACAATTACAATCACACATTCCCCACCGATTTAATCGAAATCGGGACCTCCCTCTCCCATCTCATACTAATGGGTGGCGCGGGTTCCAACACTCTCGATTTCGTCTTCTCCTTCTGCAGCCACAACACATCACCGCCGGCGGCGGCCAAAATAGAGCCTCTCGGTTCCTCCGTCTACCTCCACCAGCGAGACCTCCTCCGAAAATTCAGCGAGCAGAACAGACCCACCACTGATTCATCTTTCGGCTCTAATTACTCGCTCCAGAGATTCTCTCCATTGCATAGGAGTTGCCCGACGTTCGCTCCGGCGACGGCGAAGAAGCTGTACAGAGGAGTGAGGCAGAGGCACTGGGGGAAATGGGTAGTAGAGATTCGGCTCGCGCTGAACAGGATGCGAGTCTGGCTCGGCACGTACGAGACCCCTAAAGCCGCCGCCTACGCTTACGATCGCGCCGCCTACAAGCTCAGAGTTGGAGAGGAAGAAAACAGGAGGGAGGAAGGCGGCGTGGGATGGAGGCGGATTGATTTGTCTTCGATTAGGGTTTTAGTCAAAGGTGGGTAGATTAGTTGGTGGGTAGGGTCAGGTCTATTTTAGTTAGCGGGTCTGGTTTGGTTAGAGGTTTAGTTAGGTTTAGCTGACATGGTGGGTTTAAATGACGTGGCGGGTCAGGTTAGTCAATTTTCGGGTAAAAAAGTGTTGATTAGGCGAATCCGTCAGCCACATCATCACTTAACGGACGCCATTAACGGCGTTGGACGGCAGCTAACGGAGAGTGACCATAAATGAACGGTTTTTGTAAAGTTAGGGACCACAAATGGATTTAAATATTTCGAGTGACCAAACATGAATGCTTTTTGTAATCTCAGTGACCAACCATGCAATTAACCCTATAATGATAGTTTATGATAGTAACAACATATGGTTATATTTTATTCACTAACATGATAATTGTTTTCAAGTAATGTTATGTTATTTGGTTAATTCGATTATCCAATTAACCAAACCAATTAAACTTTGATTTGGTTAATTTGGTTTTCGTGTTAATTTGGACGGTTTGGTTAAGACATTTTATTCCATGGTGGTTAATGAAATTTAGGCTTAATTGATTTGGTTATTACAACGGTACCCATTTGAACACCCTAGAACTGAACCCATCACCAATTCACTTGTTCTCTGCAGTAAAAGTTGTTCCAATTGGATTCCATCAGAGTGAACTTTTGTGCTGTGACATTTCTGGGGATGCTCTGCTGCCTTGTTTGTAATAATCAGTTGGGTACATTGTATCAAGAATAAGAGCAAACTTTCTCATTTTGTGTTTGACGAGATAGGGAGAAATGAATGAGAGCCGATTCTTTCTTTTTTTTACAGTAAATGAGAGCCGATTCAGCGTTGTAATTTCTACTGCATATCATGCAAAAATTGGAATACTTCATTCTGGGACGACATGGAATGGAAGTGCTTCGGAAAACAAAGAACGAAAACGTTTACAATCTTGAGCTGCCGAGGGAGAACAATATCGACACTCTACCATGTTAAACTTTGCCCTGCTTTCTTTTTGGGTTTTCTTCAGCTGTACACAAGAAAAAGGAGTCTGCCTTTTCCTATTGATGGGTATCATCAGCAAAGGGAATACTCGCAATCAAGCAACCGAGACAGGATTTCCTCACAGCTAGGTCGCTCATGCGCTTCAGCCCAGCAGTCTTCAATCCAGACATAAATGGAGTAGTTAATTCAACTTTGGTTTCAACTGAATTTTTGCAAACTTCAATTTATGGATTTAGTTATACCTGAAATTAGCCTTCCCAGCGGACCCTCCGGAATCTCCAATCTGGATCCTTCATTAGCAACAGCATAAACAACCTGAGAGCCAAAAAGAACAGATAGCCAAATCAGACACCAGCATCCTACTTTTTCTCCTGTAGACAGCGTATGGACCAATCAACCCTCCCCGGAATAAAAAAAAAAAGGGAAAAAAATTGGTCCTGTGGAGGGCGAATAGTACATACTCTTTCAGGTGGTATTCCTCCCCACGGTCTATTGAGAGTGCAGAGTTCCCACATTATGACTCCTAGGCTGAAAATGTCACATTTCTCAGTGAAAGATTCACCGCGGATGAGTTCAGGAGCCATCCATTCAGGAGTTCCTGCTGACGATGAGTCTGTTACCAGCTTGGTCACCATGATTCTTGAGAGCCCGAAATCGCAGATCTTAACAGTCCAATGCTTGTTCACGAGACAGTTTGCGCTCTTGAGATCGCGATGAACTATCTTCATCCGATGTATACACATCAAACCCCTGTATCAATGATAAAAACATATGAGCCCATGAGTGCGCATCTCTGGATACGAAGCTACTATGATGCACAAGTCATTCAGATATAGAAATCATTCTCCTTCACTTTTGTGAGGCAAAAAAGATTGTCAACCAGCAGAAAGTCTTGCAGTGATATAGAACATAAGTGATGGGAGATTCAAAGGAAGCCAATTGCGAATTCCGATTTGATAAATAAGTGACCACCATAATAGGCATTAGTATCAGAATTCTTAACTTTTTGAAGTGAACAAATAGCTTCAGCATTTCACTTCAAAATAGAAACAAATGTAAGTTCATATGCAGATTGTCGCCACTGTGACTGGATAAAACAGCTTTCGTCAAAAAACCCAAAAACAGAGACCGCTTAAAGTAACTTACATTGGGGTCTTGGCATTTAGAAGCCAACATTTAGTTGAAGGATAAGATAAGTGAAACTGCAGGTCAATTGACAACATATAACTCTGAAGCACAAAAACGTTGGTACCGTTATTGTTTATCTTTTAAATATTGTTGACACAACAGCTTCTTTGTTTTCCTCTTCCGGTTGAATTTGCCAAATCTCCATTACGAGTTGTAACACAAAAGGTTGAACCTAGTGGTGTTCAGCTTTCCAAGAAGCTCAGAATCAATAAAGAGTAACGCGAATGTAACCGACTTAGGAACCTCTCGGAGTTGCTATTTATAAGTGTTAGGCAGCTGACTGGGTAGAATTTCACTCACGGCCAATTGCTTAGCCTCTTTATTCTCCTCGTGACATTTTGCACTACAACATTACATTTGTCGTTCATGAGATATCATATAAACTAATGACATACTAATCCTGTTGAAACATCTGTATAGGTTTTTATGTTAAAACAATATACTGTGTAGGTATTTACTGACATGTTTCCGCACACGGAAATGAAGCTCTGATCATTTCATCGTATCTGTTAGATCATAAAACTTTCCGAAATGCAGTCCTCAAACCATGAAATTTGTTTCTCCTAACCTTCTCCATTATGCCATTTCCACCTCGTCAACCCTAGTTAAATAAAACCTTATGAAACAATCTACATTCTGCTTCTCCTAAAACTAATATTAGATCTAACATTTTACAACACAATCCACACAGCCAATGGAAAAAAAGGAACGGTCGCAGATTGAACACATCCTATCAAAAAGGTCTTATACTCCCACGTTATTGACGTTCTGTGCTTGTGTAACAGTTCATACAATCAACTATAAGCCATAAGTTACAAACTAGAAGGTTAACAAAGCAGGGCCAAAGCTAACCAGATCAATCACACATCTAAGCCTCCCAATCCTGGATATATAGAAATAAGTACAGCAGCAGTTTTAAGCATATGTGTAAGACAGAAGTTCAAGTGGATGGTGAGGCAAGCAGAAACTATGGTTTTCCATTTCCATATCCATGAGTCATCAATCAAAAACCCGCAAACAGATGTATGATAGAACAAGATGCAGAATTGAAGTGCTTTCGATGATAATAGGAATTGGCTGAAAAGGCAGCTTAGCAAAAGAGCAACTGAATGATGAGATGACAAACCTGCAGATATCACGTAGCATTTTAAGCCGCCTCCGCCAACTAAGCTTCTTCTTCTGACCACTTAAATGAATTAGGTAATACAAGGATCCCATTTCCATGTACTCGGTGAGCATTGACAATCGGGGAGGCTTTGTGCAAGCACCTAAAAACAATATAACTGCAAGAACAGTACAACATTTGTTGACTAATGAATGTGCAGTAAACATAAATCAGAGAAGGATATCAGCAAAAACGTCTACAACGTTTGGATGTGAGTGCCTACAAATGAAAGATGGATAAGACTTTCCAGTGAAACCACCATCAGAAAATGCAGTTTTGACATGTATATCTGTAGATTCGTACTATCATATACTCTTTGCCTCCCTAAGAGCTACCAAAGGACTTTATATCAGAAGTACTGGGTACAGAGGAATACCATTAGGATGGCGAAGGCGACTGGAAGATAATCGATGCAGGGACAACAAAAGACAATTAAATTAGTGAAATATATTGGCAGCCTTAACTTGAAAACAAAAGGATTGGCAGATCAACAGGAAAATACCTAAGAATGGATATTTCATTGCAAAAGTCTTCCATGTTTTCAGCTGTTAGATCTTGCTCTAAGAAAACTTTGATAGCAACATCTGTCCCATTCCATACGCCTCGGAAAACTTCACCAAAAAACCCTAGCATAGAGATTGTTCACGAAAATTCAAGTTAATATTTCACATGCAGTACATTTGCATATATGACATCAACTCAATAAACAAAAAAGCTGCAATATATAAGATGAGCTGATTCCAAAGCATTTACATAACAAACAAGTCAACTCATTACCACAGCAATATCACTATTCCCCCTCCATGTCAGCTTCCAATAAATAGGCATAGTTAACCGTTTATCTCAAATAAAAGGAGTCTGATGTTCCCAACACCAATGCACCTTTTCTCCATATAACAAGTGTGAATTTATAGTGGCATCTCAAACCCAAACCAATTCATTGATTGCAACCACGATTGTAACAGGATAGTGCAGCATTATAGAATCTGACATGAGAACAACAAAATTACATGAAGACCAAGCTTAAACATGGTATTCAAATGCTTACCAATCCCGACACGAGTTCCAACAGTTATTTCTGAGAAATCAATATTCCATTCATCATAAGGTAACAGAGGCTTATTCTGGAACATGGGTGACTCAAGGACTTTATTCCACGTTGTGACCAATTCATCTTTCGCGGAGTAGCCTGAAGGTTTAACTCTATCCACTGTTTGGCTACTATATCCATGCGGAGAAGATGGTAGTGACATTGCCTTCTGAGAATTTTTGTAGTCCACCTGAAGAGCACATAAGCTAGGCCTTCTGTTAAATATATCATTGCGACCACCAGGATCAAATTTGATAGCTGAAACAGAGCATAATGTAACCGATTATGATAAATGAAGGCAAACCATCATAAAGAGCAGTTACAGCACAAAGCTTACACACATCTGGTCAATACTAAAAAGAAAAGGCTTTCACTGTTCAAGCATGTAATCCCAATGTAGATCCAAAAACAAGAACAGCCAAACTAGGTGAAGAATATGCTAAGCTTGCTGAAATTTGACTCTACTCCAGCACAAAAGCTTAACAACCAGCTGACTACTTCCTATATAAACAAAACCCTGTTTATTTATTACTCAATCAGAACATCTTGTGGCCACTTTCAGCAACATTTGAACGCTGGATTCCCTGTGTACAATCTCTCTTATCTCTTGACTTTCTGCTTCACCAAATTAAGTTGTAGTGTACTACTGCAGCTATGTTTGAACCAACCATGAAGATCAAATAACAATGTCATCAAGCCTTCCAATACCACTAAGGGTTGTGGTGGAAATAAATTCCAAGCTAGGATTTGTTTCTTTTGCCAATTCTTAGCTAGGATGTTAATCATCGTAAAGACCCATTACCATCTTCCAGCAAAATTTGGACACCCATTTCCGGATGACAAGTTCTTCATCTCAGCAGACTTCTTTCTAACAGAAAGTTTTTGTTTCAATTTGAAACCTAAACTGAGCAAATCGTGAAGAAAGAAAAAGAATAAAACATCCACACAATGTCATGTCAAGGGCTGAAATAAGATGGATATTGTGGCAAAAGAAAGTGGACAGTGAATTATGCCTATGAAAAGTGAAGTAAAAACACGTAAATTATGAACAGAATACAGTAACAGGAAGACAAGTCTCCAATGGTCAAAACAACCATACATTTTTCTGAAGATCTGAGCTGTTATCCTTCTCGTCTGAATTAACTGTAGAGGATGTACCATCTCCTCGCTCCCGGATTAGACGGTTCTGCTTCAAAGTTTCATTCATGGCCCGCACAGCCCTGAAAATATTCACAGTATACGTGAATTAGGCAGGTTGTCGCATGAGAAAATTACATATTTTAGTGTTATTCAAATCCACAGAGGTTTTGGAAAAAATAAGTTCAATGCTTCAGCTCAAGAATACTTGAGATGCACTTGTTTGAAATGTGAAATAAGTTGTCCCTCTACCCTAAATTCAGATCCATGCATTGCTCCTTAGAGCGTCATCAGCCTTAAGAGTTAAAGTTTGCACCAATCCATCTGTCAACGACCAACCCAACATATTTTTTATGCTCTTAATTAATCCAAGCCATGAACTGATCGTAACTTCTCAGTGAACTTAACATTGTATAAGCCCATCTAGATGTATGTATCTGAAAGCCGCTAATTAGTGGTCATCATGTACGTCTACTTTACTTTTATACTGAAGATATGCAAAAGAGCATGCCAATGTGAATAAAAGTATTTTTTTTCCCTTTCGGAAAAAGAGAAAATAAGGACATGCCAATGCTTCGTCTTCTTAATCAAACTCGAACACAAATGTAAACCAAAACAATGACGGAAAGTATACAAACCTCACAATATCATCACCAATCTCTGGGGTCATGCTAATGCTTCGTCTTCTTAATCTACGAGTCTCCAATGATGTTGATGCTCCTTCTGACTTGTAGCTAATGCCATTGATGAAAATTAGAACGATTCAGGGAGGACAACACAATCATCCTTACATATCTAGCAATTTCCAGTAGAAGCTCCAAAAAAATGAGATCTGACACCTTGTGACATTTGAGTTGCAAGTCCAATCAGTTATTTTGTTTCAAATTGCAATGCTTGATACTACTTTCTTATCAGTCATCACATATCTATCTCAGCATCTAATGACCAAAGATAGAAACCAGCAAAGATGTCTCAGGTAAAACACAGGAGTACTGAGTTTCCTTCTAAAAATGAGAAGCATAGGCCTTACAAGACTAATGCACACCTAATTAACGAATAGGGCTAACCTGCTAAATGTCCTATTCATAATCATGGTGCTTAAAGCACCCCCTTGCCAAAAGAAAATTATTAACTTTCTATGTATCTCTTGAAGTTTCAATTCTCAATTAAGCTACAAAAGAATTTACAAGAGCCTTCATAAATTTTTTTAATAGTCAATCTATCAAGAGCTGAAGAGCAAAATTGATATATAGGTTTATCTGATTTAAATGATTTTACAGTTCAAAGTTTGACACTGAACATCAAATTACTTTAGCCAAATAGATTAAAACATTCAACTATTGTTCATCAAATAATCAGTACATGCAATTTGAAATGGTTATAAATTTGGGGAATCTCGTTAATTTCCATCTCTTGGATTCTCAAATTACTATGAACAAAATAGAAATGCAGCAGAAATGCTACTGAACAAAACAGCACTAGAAAGTATCAAGAAGTTGTAATAGCATCTTTCAAAACCAACCCAAGAAACTAGAGTCAAAAAATAGTGCTCATGTATTCATTATAGGAACAAAGAGAACAAACCTTGAGGTAGCTACATCCTCAGGATAATCTCTAATTGAATGCCTATCACCACTTAGCATAGACCTTCCACGTACCCGTAATGAAGGATGCTCTGGACTGCAAAACGATGCTTGATCAAAGGCATAAAGATTTAATATTTGCATCGAGAATCGATGTCCATGTTTTACTACAGAAATAAACTATAATTCACACAAAGTGATTAAGTGACAACAAGATAGTTTGAATAACCCTCGCTGAAGAAAAGATAATACAAAAATTACCAGATCTGCATAGCCTTACCAAAGGCTCCTCTTTGTTTTACATGGTTTATATTCAAAATCTAACTCACAGCGAAACACATCCTCCTACATCTTTTTATAAAATCCTGGTTTAAATTGATGTGGACCTAAATTCGCTTTCTACAATTTAAATTTTACACATTTCTTCTCTGAAAAATTCTGAAGCCTCTGTGAACTTTCAGTTGCACACATATTTGAACTTTCAGTTGCACTCAAATGGTCAAACAATAGGGGATCAATTAGTAATTCACTTATTTTAATTTGAACTTTCATTTACACTAAAAAGGTCAAACAATAGGGGATCAATTAATAATTTACAAATAGTGACTTATTTTAATCATGTTCAAATACAAATAGTCAACGATTACTTCACAACTACTTCAGTCAAACATACTTCTCCAACTAGCTCTAGCAGACAACTCCTACGTCTCCTACTATAAATGTAGAATCGATAAATGAAAGAAGAAGAAGAAAAAACAGTATGAAATACACAAAAATCAAGCAATGTGGGAAGTAAGCAAACTGCAAGCTAAGAATGGCATTTGAAAAATGACAGAATATAAATAGTGATAATATTTTAGCTGGAAATCACAGGATGATAAGAGTATCATTCACGCTAACTATGATGGAAAGCACATTATTTTCCAAGAACACCAAAAAATGAAATGTACTATAAGAAGCAAGTCTGTCATGTCTAAATCAAATTGACATTGACTTTCAGTCAAACCGATCAAAAACATCAATTCACTTTCAAAAACGTTGACAGCAGAAATAAGGGTCAAAAGAAAAGAAACCTTGAACTAGCAGTCCGCTGTTCAGCTATCACCTTTTTCCGGCTACGCCGCCAAAATGCTGTAGCGACATTGGGTTCACTATGTGATAAACTGAGGCAAAATGGGGAGAAAAAATGACAGGATACAGTTCAATCACAAAAACTTGAAATATTTGTGTTTGGCAGGCAATAACAAACACATAGCAAGAGTTCTAACCAAAAGAAAAAGATAAAGGGAAAAAGACAAAAAGCATCCAATATGAAGTTCATCTATGATGCGGAGAAAAATAAGGAGAAGAAGAAAATGCTTGCCTAAGTTTTGTATCCAGGTATGAGCTAGATCGCAACATCTTGTTCCGCAATACAGGGCCTGATGCATTTGAAGATCCCTCTAATTTCCTATGGAACTGATGACCCTCATCTTTTTCAGCACTGCAACAATGAAACAAAAATCAAAACTACTTAACCAACTTTGATGACCGATTCATATATAGCTTGTGAATGTCATGTTTCAAGGTTAAACTGGAATTCAAGAATGCTAGCCTGTCAGGATCCACTTTCTCTGGGAAACCACAAAGAGGACTGTTTGGTTCAAGTGGTGAATCGCAAGAATCATTTTCAGCAGAATCACTCTCCCCAGCTGCTGAGATATGAGTCATGAAAATTGCTCTGGTAGACCGTGGGATCAACTGGCCAGGAAACCGCATAAGATCTACCAGTAGTTCCACCGAGTTCAACACAACAATGACTGACATGTGCTTATATGAGTCTACACACTCGACAGATCCGTCATTTGGTAAACCCTGGAAAAAACAATGAAGTTTAATAATTATGATGAGCTATAATTGGGGAGTTATTAGAAGTAGTTCATAAAAATAACCAGTATTACAGCTCTGGGACGCATCTGGAAAGGAGAAGACACATAAAATGAACTCAAAAGCTTACCAAGACAAGCCTACTTTCTAGACCCACAGTATCTGCCAGAACTTTGAACAAGATTGCTCGAGGACGGCACGAACCGTGTTTTATTTGCCCAAGCAATTGAACTCCTCGGTTTTCAAGCAAGTGATAATTTTCCTCTACAGATGTTCTCACAGGGCTATCAACACTAGGTCTTTTGTAAAAATCAGATACCTGAGGGACAAATCAGTAGTAGAAACAAGGGTTACTAACAAATCAAAATATATAAAGGAAATACAACATATGCAGGAAAAAGTTCCACAATTTTACAACAGAAATCAATTAGCCCGGTGTTAACATGTCAGTGCATTTCGAGTTTAAAGAATGTGCTTCCCGGTGATTTAGTAGATTTAGTGAGCAAATCTGGAACACTAGATCATAGCCAAAATTGAGATACCCAGGTTCATCACAATATGACAACATTTAGAAACGCCTCAAACAGAAGGAAAGAAAGACACTCATATATCAAAAGGAAAAAGATAATTAGACATATTTCAGCATAAGGCTTATCAGGAAATTCAGGCAGTACAAAGCTGTTTGTAAGATGTATGATCTTACCAACCCAGCAATCTTTTTTATCATGGCAGCTGGATTCGCACTCAATCCTCTCACCAGCGCAACAATCAACTGCTTCAGCATTGACAGCTTTTTATCTTTCCTAAAATCCACAACAATCACATCAGCAGTGAGAGCCTCATTTCCAAGAGCATGGAGTTCATCCAGGGTTGGAAGGCACTCAAAATGCTCTTTGAGTCTTTTATCCTGTCAAAAGTTGAGACCGCCAATAAGAACCACTAAGAACAAAGTTCTAACTACTAACAGTTTATCTGGTCATTTTGAAAGGGCAGAGAAATTTTTTCTTACACTACTGGTCAACGAGACATGAAATTTCATTAGCATAAATCATTTATTTATGAATAATGTCCGGAACCATCTCCTAAACAGTAATCAACAAAAGGTCAAAACAGGGAACATAAGCAACATCAGCCAGTATCATACTTTCAAGCTGAGTACCTCCAATCCAAAAAAAAAAACAATTTCGCCCCATTTGGCTGAGCAACAAACCACCAGAAAAAATAAGTACCCAACTCTCAAATTGATCAAAAGGAAAACATGACAGTTCTAAATTACAAATGTGCATAATTGCCAACTGCCTACAAAGACTTTTTCCCCCTTTTCTCTGGATCAAGGCAAGGAGAGTAAAACTGAATTATCATCCATAGAGCTTCACAAGATGTTATATACATTCATAATTACACAAAAAACTATCCCTAGCCCATACACTTCCAGTATGCTTAAAAACGACATAGCTATTACCTCTTAGTTAAGGAACCTCTTCACTACCCGTAAAAAGAACCATAAACATGCCACTAAAATAAAGGGACAAATTTTTAAGCTTGCCCTTTTTCATATTAAGGATTGAGCACATACTTGGTTAAGATTGACAAGGAAAGCAAAATCAAGAAATTGAACTGTTAAATCTGTGTTCCCAGGCATTTTATGACAAGGCTTTCTTTCTATGATAGAAGTCAGATGACAATCAACACAAGAGATGACCTTCCAAAATCACGAAGAGTGTTCATATGGAAATCGTATTCTTTATTTCTAGCAGCACAGTCAGACTGCAACATGATATCACCAGTAAAATTGTTCTAAGGAAAGAGTCTCACCGGTGTGACAGAGTAGAAGCCATTTGGAATTGGTTCTGAAAGCATTCCAGTTCTCCAGAGAACTTGTGATGCAGTTTGAGAAGACAAGTCATCTTCTTCATAATTTCTAGGTGATTCTTTATTACTCAGAGTATCTTCTTGAGAATGCAACGAAACAGAGTCAAACTTCTCAATAAAATCTGAGCCCCACCATGCTGCATTAGAAGGCCTCTGCTCTGCTGGCACCGCTTCATCTCGAGACTCCTCCATCTTTCTAAATATTTGGGATGTAAAACCATTTCGACTCCACTCCTCACCCCATAAAAGATTTGTTCAACATGGCAATAGTTGTGGGACAACTTTACGCCTTACAACAAACCTCTCCATTTCCATTGTGACAGAACCAGACACCATTTGAATAGTGAAACCCTATAAAAACAGAAAGGTGAATAATTGAAGAAGAAAAAATATTGGAAAAGGGCAGAACCAAAACCAAGACAGCTGAAACAGAAGTACTGTAGTTATTTATTAAGTTTAATCATGTGAAACAATGGCAAGAATATTTTCTTAACCATGCTGTCTCTTGCCCAACTCCTAACTCCTCCTTTACCTCATAGTGGAAATTTGTAAAGCGTACAGATCCATCCATAGACATTTGAAAAATCTACAGTCCTCAATTACCACCCCTTTGAATAGATACCTGTCCTGTGAATTTGCAGCTCCCAAGTCTTACCAAGCACTACATCCTAATTCCTAATACGAGTTTTATTATAAGCCAGACATTTGAACACCATGCCTAGTTACCCATAGTTGGAAAATTGTGAAAGGGTACAGATCCATCCACAGACATTCAAAAAACCTACAGTCCTAAATTACCATCTGTATGAATAGATTGCTGTGCATATGGAGCTCCCAGGTATTACCAAGACCTAAATCCTGATACAGAGTATTATTAGCTGCCAGACAACTGAACCAACCATGCCTTGTTACCCACAGTGACACAACTTAAATCAAGAAACCTAAAAAATTTCACAGCAGATTCTCAATCTACAGCTAAATGAAATGAAACTCTATGGCATCTCTGTGACTGCGTTCCAATGGGAACTGCAATCATAAATCCGACCTTACTCGGAAAGCATATCAGCACAGCACAAACAGTTCAGCCTGTCACTTAAACCATGCCACGGTCAAACAGTGCTCCAATATAAATTTCCTCCAATCCATAACTAATACATTATTTAAGCAATCTCCAGCAACAGCAATACCAAATCAACCACTGCTTGAATCAACAACAAGAAGCAAGTCGTCATTCAACAATGTGATACATGTCGGCGTCAGGGACAACCAGACAACGAGCAACACGACAACGGCAAGCTTCGAATTTGAAAGCCAAGAAACAAACGAAGAAAAGAAGGATACACAAGATCAGAGCAAATGTAGAGCAATGGAGTAAGTTACCAGCAACAGATCCAAAGTCCATCGTGTTCCCAGGGCTCCCTCTCCCACCAATCGCGCTTCAATCTCAAGACTCTCTCTTGGATAAATCGGTGTTATCTCACATACAGCCTATGCCTTACCAGCGCTCCGGCCGCCTCTAGAGAGTGAAAGTGAGTATGGGAGAACGATTGGAGTCGGAAGGAGAAGAAGTTATCAGAGAAACATAACAGCAGCAGCACAATCTCCCTTTAGCTGCTTCTATTTTCGGCTTCTTTTACCAATCGGACTACAGTGAAGAAGAGAGAACGGTCGCGATGGCGGAGATTCGAACGAGGGATGTCGAAAGCGTAAAAACTAAAAAGGCTAATACCATTACAACACCCCGAATTATGACTAAAATGTCATTTTGTATCCTATTCTTTTCAATATTCTATTTGTGTTCTAAACTACTATACTTTGTGACATTTATATTCTGAAGATTTTGTTGACCGTTAGATATAACGGTTGACCAGACGGTTTGGAATAGGGATGGCAACCAAACCCGAACCCACGGGTACCCACCCGACCCAACCCAGTCAACGCGGGTAAAATCCGTGTTGACGGGTTTTGGGTTGGGTTTGGGTTTAAACCCGTTCACTATTCACCGGGTTGGGTTGGGTTTGGGTTTAGGTAAACCCGACCCGTGGGTACCCGCCCACACATATAATTAATTTTCTCGGTATATTTAATATTTTAAACAACTAATCTTATTTATGTTTGTGGAGACATGTCTAATTTTTTCTTTCTAATTGTGTAGAATGAAGTTTGTGTTATCGAGTGGAGAGTGAAGAAACTTAATTGAAAGGAAGAAGCCTTCAATTAATATGTTATTTATGGATAATTTATGATTTACTTCAATTTTCTTGAGTTTTCTAGATTGCGTTGAACAATTTATATAGTTAATTTGTGATTTGCTTGAATTTTCTAGAATAGTGTTTTAAATATGGATAATTTGTATTGAGAGATTGATATTTGATTTTAATTTTGATAGGAACATGTTATTGTAAATTTTTTACGACAAAAACCCGTGGGTACCCATGAACCCGCGGATACCCAGCGGGTTGGGTTGGGTTTGAGTTTTTCAAACCCAGTGGGTTTTACCCCGGGTTTTTTTCACGGATAAACCCATGGGTTTGGGTTTGGGTTTGGGTTTGGCAAAACCCGACCCAACCCGACCCATTGCCATCCCTAGTTTGGAATATGACGTCAGATTAGGGCCGACGTGACAGACACGTTGATGCCACATCATATTTTTAATTAAAAATAATTAATATTTATAAAAATAATATCTTCTCTCTGCAACCTTTCTCCCTCTTCCTTTTCTCTCGACGGTAGAAAGTGTCGTTGACGTTGGCGGCCACAGCGGCGACGACTGATGACGCCGAAGGTGGAGACGACTGCGACGATGACAACGATCGATGAGCAGATCTAAGGAGGTACGGTTGTGATGAGATTGGCGACGACCTGGAGGATGCGCACGGTCGATGCAGAGCAAGCCAGATGGATCTAAGGGAGGAGATGAGAGGGAATTGGAATAGGAGTCTGCGACGGGAGATGGACCTAGGGTCTGTGCGATGGTGGTTGTGCGAGAGGAATCCGATTTGCGATGGTGGTCGGCACCTGATGAAAAAATCGTCCCTGCGCGCCTCCCTTTGAAGAAGCAGCCAGGCCAAATGCAGAGGAGGAAGACAAGCCCCGCCCTCTGCTTGTCGTCTCTTGGATAAATGCCCATAACACTTGCCTAGCTAACCCGATTAACCACACAAACGTACAAAATAAAACCCTCATAAACTAGCAGCGAGACTTGCAAGCTCTTTGAACCGACAGTGAAGAGGGGAGTGTAGAGACTAAAATTGCGGGGAGATGATTCGAAAATGGGTGTCTGGTGAAGAATGAAACGGACCGGGGGCAGGAGGAGACTAGTGATTTTTGAATTCGTTATCGTCGACCAAGCTCTTCTTCATTGCCTGGAAATTGGGGATCCGAACTCATGGCCAGCGGCCCCATCTGCAGCGCTGCTGCCGAAAACCCCAAATCTCAAGAGATGCAGTCGCCGGTGAGAGGGGGAAAAAGGGACACGAGTTTTTTTATTTTCATTTTTTTTATTTTAATTATTCTATTAAATTAAAAATAAATTAAAAATCCACGTCATCTGCCACATTAATGCTGACTAAATTTTATGTTAAAAACTAACAGTCAAAACAACTCAAATCTAACAAAAAAATAGTTCAAGACATAAATTGAATATTGAAAAAAATAAGACACGAGTGGCATTTTGGTCATAGTTCGGATGTTGTAGTTGTATTAGCCCAAACTAAAAAGAAACGCAGAGAGAGGGAGATCAGTTTTTTTTATCTTTAATCGAAACTCTGTCAGGATTTCAGATTTTTCTAGAAATATCATGAAAAAAGGAAAAAAAATTCTAAAAATACCACTCATTTCCGAAATTTTCTAAAAATATCACCATTTCTCGAAACCGCCTGGTGGGAGTGCAATTTTCGATGATTTAATTATTTGAAACTTAATCTCCCTTTTCAAATTTCCTGCAATTAGAGGGAAATTAGGAAGGACATTTTTGCCTTCACAATTATCTGTATTTTTTATTTATTTACAGAAAAAGATAGACATATTGAAATTTGAACCATGGTCACTTCAAACAAAGTGAAGGTTTAAAATCAATCAGACTATGTAGATTTGTTGTATTTTTTAAAATTAAAAATATATACGAAGCTAAAATATGAAATCACAGAACTTTTCAACAGTTAGCTAGCCCAATAAATATTCCATAAGTACTTATTTGATGTTTTGATACTTCGATTTTGATAATTTATTTTAATTATAGTTTAATACTTAATTTAAAATTTTATCTATCTTATAAATTGACGATAACTATAAAATTGCAACCAAAATATTGTTGGTCTCGAATATTCCAAAATAGTGAAGCAATCATATATTTGTGCAAACTATAGGGGACTGGTTCTGTGAACATTTTTGTCCGGTTAAATACTAAGTTTTGAAACTCTTCCTAGGGGTGTACGTGGGTCGGTTCGTTTGGGTTTAGATATTTTAATCACCTAACTCATATACCACGATTTTGAAACACTAAATACAAACTCACCCAAATAATTTAGAATTTTAACGGTTTGTGTCCTCCATACCAAATGAACCAATTTACATGTCGCTTAACTAAGGACGATCTCATTGTCCAATCCCATCATTCTAATGTCAATCCATAAAATAATATAATACGTCGAAGGGAAAAACGGGAGCCCCATTTCAAAATTCCTACCTCCAGAGCATTTCACGGAGGGGTATTTTTGGAAAGAGTATCTTTTATTGTCCGCACTCTTACGGAATTGAACGGGCCGAGTGATTATTAGGGCCTGCGAATAGAAAACTGTTTCTAGCTACGCGGAATCAACCCAGAACTGTTATCTCGCACCGATCTTCCAGTTCCCCCGTCGCATCGACCCTCCTCCTGTGCAAGGCAGCTACAGGCGATGAGGTTTTTGTAAGTCAGCCGGCTCAACCAAATGACGATTTGCACTCTCCATAGGTAAGCTTCACATTCCTATCAATCTCTAGAGGAAATCACAGTGAAGGCCGAGGGAGGGAGGAAATGGTTGCTTTGATGGACAATCGTCTGGATTTGAAAATCAATTGGAATTGGAGGGGTTTGGCAGACTAGAAGGAGGCAGAGATGAAGAGAGGTGGGGGAAGAAGGCTTTGGATGGTCGGGAAAGAGGAGAGAAGGCAAGCTTAGGAGGGAGAGTGGCGTTGATTGTTGATTAGATGGTAGATGTCTGATGAGTTTTACCTGCTTTCTCCCGATGCCTGATGCCTTGAGGGGGTTTTATTCCGTTCGTTTCTCGCACTTCCAGGTACTAATTGAGACTCTTTCTTTAATTGAAGTGGTTTAGAGCCTCCTTGGTCGGTATAGATATTCTCGATATAGATTTTTTGGTCCAACTGAGTCCTTGGTTGGTATAGATATCCTTGGTTGGTATGGATGTAATGGGCTCTTAGAGGTTCATATCCTAGGCATTTTCCATTTAAAGTGTTTCACATTTTTGTCATCAATACATAGTTTTATAGCATACATGGAAGCTTACTCTGCTATAAGATTTGTTGCTTGCTGATAATTTTATATGTATGTAGAGGAGATGAGGTCAACATGGTTCTGTGGGGAAGACTTCTACTACAATTAGGGAGCATTGTAGAAGCTACTGGACAACTTCTCTCATATTGGGCATCACCTCCATACAAGTGATTGAATGGATGGGTACACTTTGTTGTTTGATGACATCTATATTAACCTTTTTCTTTATAGAAACGACATATTGAGTGTTGTGTTTTTGTTTTCTTGGTTTGTAGGAGAACACTATTTATCCTCTTCATCATCAACTAAATGGTTTCCCAATATTGATATCTCTGAAGTCATTGCCTTTATCATCGGGTATGCTTGCACTGTTTTATTTGGATGTTAGAAACTGAATAGTGGAATTTAGTTGTTAGAGTTCATTAATTTCTTTTCCAATTCCGGAATCCTGAAAGTAACCCACCTATTTTGATGGAGAAGCACACACCAGCTGAAATTCCCATAGTTACTATGGCTGAGCTTCAAGGCTTGAGTGTATACCAGCAAAATGAGGTCATTTCCAGTACCATTTTCTACTTGCTTATCAAAGATATATTCCAAACAAATCCATATTTGAATTGCCATTGTTTTATAGCACAATGTTTATTCTGTTGAAGGCAAAGTGGTGGATATGAAACCTATATGGTGTTACATGAGTTGTAGGTTTGGAAGGAAAGTCGCGGATCATCATACTCATTGGCCACAACTTATAAGTTATATCATGAATTTCCTCATTCAAAAGTGAAATAGAGTTTACCCCTATGAAACTCTACCACTCTCCATCATTTATAGGCTATAGCTACTATGAACACTAGCCACTACGCAAATCTCTTCTCAAATTTTCTTTGAGACATCATTTTTCTTTTAATTATCAAGTCCTGAACGAAACCTAAACCAAAACTTCCCCTTCTTCCTTCATATTCGCAGCAAATAAGGCAACAGAGGCCAGCAATTACAAGGCTTCCCTGGTGACTCCTTCATTGGAAAATTGTACCTATACGTTTGTTGCTCTTCTTTTTTTATGGTAAAGACTCGAATAGTATTCACTTGAATTTTAACAGATAGTAGTAGGGTTGAATTTTAGCAAGTAGTAGTTGGGTTGCATTTTGGAATATTTTTATTAATGTTGTATTTTACTATTTTTCATCGAAAAAATTCTCGGTTTTAATCGGATTGGAGCAGACTGGTTTACTCCATCCCCCTATGACTAGCAACATTCAATCTATTATTGCTATGCCAACACTCGAAATTTCCAAATTTGGAATTATATTTTATAATAATTCTAGCTAACGAGACAACGATCATGCCAAACTTTAATTATTCTTTACTTTCAAACTTTCTATTTGAAAATAAAAAATAGTGAAAGAAAAGAGAAGACTGCAAGTTGCCATTTGAACATCACTGCTTCGGGAACAAGACCATAGAAATTTGAAAGGAAATTGAAAATTTTTAGGATCGTTTTAATACTATAAAATAACCAAATAGATCTTTCTGTTTAGTTTTTTACTAACAAATACTAAACGATTTCCTATAAAATACACTATAATTTAATCATTATGATATCAAATAATTACATAATATATATTTGAAATTATAAAAATTGGGTTGGTCGAAGTTGTTCATTTAGTAACTTTAAATACATAATATTTTAGCCACTAAGATATAAAACAATAGCATAATATATGTTTCAAATTATAAAAAGTAGGCTAATCGAGTTGGATCCTCGGTTAACCATTTAACCCTTTTCGTGAGTTGATGAATGGATTGTTCCATTCGAATTAATAACTTTGACGACAAGATGAAAGTTTTATAAAGAAAATTAATCAGCCAACGGGCCAAGTTAAAGCTAGCGACGATTATGAGATGCTCATTTCCCAAAGACCGGCAGAATATGCGATTTTTTATTCGGTTTCTGTAAACTTACTCCAACTCATTATATTACCATAAATAATACGGTTTCATAAAGTAACAGGTACTCGAACTTGGTTTATAAGGCTGATTTTTTATTCGTGGCATCATCCATGTCTCTTTCTTCCTAAATTCACTATCTTTATCACGTGTTTCCAAAAAAAACTATACAATAATAAGTTATACACCCCATCATTCTCAAATTTTATACCTCACCTCCTCCGGCCAACTGGCCGGGGCTACACACTAGTTCATAAAGCAGACCTGTAGCCTCAAAGCATACCACAAGTTTCTTAAAACATACCAGAAACCTCAAAAAGTAAATCACAAGTATCTTAAAGTAGACATGAAACCTCATAAAATAGAACACAAGTTTCCTTAAGCATACCAGAAATCATAAAGCATGTCACAAATTCCCTGAAGCATACCACAAATTTCTTAAACCATACCACAAGTTTCTTAAAGCATACTAGAAACCTCAACAAGTAAATCACAAGTATCTTAAAGTAGACATGAAACCTCATAAAACAGACCACAAGTTCCCTTAAGCATACCAGAAATCATAAAGCAGATCACAAGTTCCCTGAAGCATACCACAAATTTCTTACGACATACACAAGTTATTAAAGCACACCACAAGTTTCTTAAAGCAAACAAGAAACCTCATAAAACGGACCACAATTTGCACCCCGATTTGGGGATTTATCAGCATGTCATTTCTCTTTGCACCCCGATTTGGGGGGCGGGGGTGCCGAAATAGTAACATTGCACCCACTTTACTCATCCCAACACTGTTAAAAAATCCAAATGAGGGTAAGTTCCTCGTAAACACAGCTATTGATAACACCTATAATAGGTGTTATTTGACCCTCATTCTCGAGGCATTAGCGTGCTAAATCACCGTATCTTAGCCACATATCAAGTTAGTTTAAGCCTGTTTTTGTTCCTATTTGCAAAACATCCATTTTGGCATAGGTTAACTTGATATGAAGATTTTCATGGGGAAATTGACCCCACTTTGTCGTATTTTATACTTTTCCAGGGTTTTTTATGAAATTCCAGGACTTAAAGTCGTCTAGGATTGATCGGGAATCGATTGGAGTTCATCTGGGCACGATTGGGAATCATAGGAGCAAAATGGGGAGAAAAGCATAGGTCACGTCCACGTCACAACCCTTGGTCAGGCCGTGACCATGTTTGTGGTCGTGCATAGTGGCCTCGAACATCAGCAGGCAGCCAACAAGAGGGAAGAAAGTTTCGACACTTGGATCGTGGTCAAGGAGATTTTCTACCGCAATAAAGATCACGCCAATGACACCAAAAATCGCGGTCCCGATCTCACGAAGGAGGCCACGATTTTGAAACTTTAAGAAGAAGTGAAAACACAAAGTTTTGGGCGATTTATCACTATTCCAGGCTCATCACGGCCTGGTCAGAGCAGTGACCATCTTGAAGGCTTGACCTGCACTAACACTCTTTAAATACCCCATTTTTTCACTTGATAGAGGGGAGACGACTTAAAGGGAAAAATTAGAGTTTTTGGGTGGTTTTCCCACCTGAAAGAGAGAAAAAGGCATGTGTTTTAGACAGATGAACTTAGGTTTTCATTCAAGAAGGAAGATAAGAATAAGGGGAGTCATCTTGAAGATTAAAGACTAGCCTTCATCTAGGGTTATGAAGACAAGGGTTCCCTCTTTCTTTCTTTTTGTTTTCTCCTCTTCTTCCGTGGGGTAATCTCTTTTGTGCTTGGGGTAAGAACCCCTAACCTTTAGATGTATGATTAGTAGGGCTGGGAAACAGTCTAGTTCGGTTTAAACCGGACCGGATTGACCCAATTTTTTACAACCAGATTGGACATATAACCAACCGTAGACGAGATTGGATTGGCAGACGGTTTTAACCAAACCGCATTGGATGCAAAATGGTTTGGTCCGCTTTTGACCAAAAAACCGTTTTGACCAGAACTCCCACCAAATGACCGTCGACTCGTCGATTGAGTCTGGTGAGGGGTGAGACTCAGGTCGTCGTCGGAGTCTGGGCAGACTAGTCAACTCTTGACAGGAGAAAGGGCAGAGTTGGTGACAAGTCGACCTCGACGCTCGAATGGAGATGTACAGGTACGGGGGAGATCGATTGCTTTCGAACGAACGAACGAACGAAGATCGACGGGAGTTTGGTGGGACGAAACTTGGAAATGATGGCACCGTCGTGTTTGACTCGTCGCTCGTCGTCTGCTGTTTGCCTCGTCGTCGTTGCCGTCGAGGGATAGAGCGAGAAGCGGGAGCAAAACTAGCAGGACCGCAGCTGCGCGGATGGAGATGGAAAGGGAGGAACGACCGATTCACAAAACATATTAGGTCATTAGGGTTTCTAGATTTCCTTTCCCCCTTGTTGCTCATGTTGGGCTTCCTGGCTGGGGCGTGTCCTATTGTGTTGGGCTTCATAAGAAATGGGCCTGGTCAGTTACTCAGCTATAATTTTGTGTTGGGCCTAGTCTTGTTTGCCATCCAGTTTTAAACGGTATTCCGGTTTTGAACCGGACCAGACCGGTTTTTTCCAGACAATATGCGACCGGCAATTGGATTGCATTATTGGGATTCTGATTTTCGGTTGTAACCGGAACGGTTAAAACTGACCGGTTTCCAGTTTGATCAAAAAACGAGATCTAGATTCCCAGTCCTAACGATTAGAGTTTTGAATATGAATTTACGAATTCTCTTCCACATCTATGATCAATTGATATTGAATGATACCATTATTTTGCTTCAGTAAAAGTGGATAGTGCTAGTTCTTGCCCTAGGTTGAAGTGACCATCCCCTTAGGTCAAGCCAATGACACATCTCAATTGAGACACGATTTGAATTGCCTAACCATTGCATTGAAAGTATGTTTGTCCTTCAGTTTACCCTCGTAAGAATCCATACTTACCGCCCTAGCGATCTGTCGGTGGCATGACCATTGAACCGATAAGCCTACTAGGAGTGCTCTAGGTGACATGAACATTTTCCTAGTAGCGATATAAGAGGAATCCAAGATCATAAAGTAAAATAACATCACATTTGTATACAAGCCCGAATCTATCTAAGGTTAGGGGAAAACTAGCCTCAAGTACATCTCCTATACTCGAACACAAATCCTTGAAAGTCACTCCATTAGTTTAGAACACCCTCAATCATCGTTAGGCTACATAGTAAATTAGTTGTGAAGTAGCAGTAGATCCATTGCCCCGTGGAATATGACCTTGTGAGTCAACCCTTTACTACATCGCCAATCTAGATTATACTTGACTTAGGTTGGAGTAGCATTAGTTGATAACCGAGTTTTTTAACTTGGTAAGGGAAAATTACGTACTAGCTATACCTTCTGAGATTCCTTTCACATCTTTTGCCACCCAGTCACAATCTCTTCTACAAAAGAGGTTGCCAATCAATCTCTTATTACAAAAATGACTTGGGCCTTGAATCAGCCTGCACTGGACTAACCCACACCCTTTGACTGTCCTCCGGGAATTTGTTGGGCTTTATCAAAATCGGGCATTCTTTCCTCACCCATCTTTTCACATTTTTCTGTCTGCCCAACTCCAGTTCTTTGCGGCTATGCTCCCCACCAAAAATTGAAGAGTCGGAAAAAGATGATACACCTCGAATCCCTTCCCGACGTGCATGCGCATTCAAACGAGGCGCAACTTCTGATGTCATAAACCCAGGCAACAACAGTCCATTTCCTTCCTCTCCACTTACTCTTTTCCTCTACAGATTCTTGTATACGGCTCCATTTTTTCTACTGTGAAAATCTGGTTCCCAATCGAAGATGAATCTTTCGAAATAGGCCCATTTTTCTTGATCATGATCCGAACGTATGGGAAACACCACAAATTCCAGTCAATATCAATGAAAATGCCGCAAAAATTCCCAAATCGCTTTGATGAGATCAACTCTCTTTAGTTGCAGGGTAATGTCAATAGCCATGATCCACGAATTGCCAGAGTTTGAATCAAATTCCTCTTCGCTCCAGGCGGAGATGGCTATGGATATGCACTTTGAAACAATAGATGATCAAGCTTCTTAATTCTTAGGGAGTCAGCAATGCTCGGGCACACCAAAAGTCAGCTGCCATTGGATCAATGCTCAATTTCAAAATTATCATCAATCGCCCAGTTCAATATCGTCCAACTTCTAAAACTTGGAATAGCTTCTGACGTGAAAACTTCCGAGTTGACTACATCTAACTTGATCACCAAGATTCTAACCAATAATTCCTTTCTTTCTGGTAGTCCTTACTTCCCCACTTCAATAAACCTTTCCGGACCACTACCTTTAATATTTCACTTTCAAGCTCCATACAACCTCACCCCCTTCACCGCATCAACGTACGACAAACTCGGTAGTTTTGTGCCCAAGACTGCCGATGTCGGCGGAGGCTCTGGCAATCCATGTTCGAAAAATGACTTAATCCTCCACATCAATTCAATGATATAGAAATCTTGTAGCATATTGATCAAAGCAGCCCATCCACCACGCCTGCCATTCATTATGTGCTCCGAAACCTAAATACATTTCCCCCACCGATTGCTCACTCCGCCAATATGTATTGCTCTGCCCCCACTTTTCTTGATGCAGCCAATCGAAAATCTCCATTCCTTTCTCCAAATATTTGTAAAACTCCCTGAAACCACGAAATGAGTACCTCGGCCAACACTACGCTCCATCGCTTGACCCCGCTTTCCACCTACAGTTTGTGCCACCCGTTTCGGGCATACTCATCTCTACGAACTAACACGATCTTTGGACCCATCCGCACCTGTCGTTTGCACCCGCTTGTTGCCTCCTCGCTGCCACTTCCTGGCCCTTCACCTCGACCTGTAAAACAAGAAACTCTCACTCTCCCCTCCCTTATTAGACCCAGAAACTCTCCTTCTATCCAATATCCTATAATTAGATATTTCGACTCATGAATAAATTAATTTATGTCGTTTGGTGAAAGAAAATAGTCTATAAACTTGAGAGCTATTTTGTTTGCTCTTAAATAATTTGAATTAAAGTATGAAAGTGCTTGAAGAACTGTTATTTCATCCTTCATTATTAAAATTAATATTTCAAACGTCTAAGTGTGTCTAGGCGAGGTAGGAGATTGGAAAATGCACAGCAACCGCCTAACATCTTGTTGAACCTCGGTAATTATAGCAAACATTGAGAGCATTTTGTAAATGGAATATATTTAATTACATCATCAAATTCATCAATCAATGAGTCCTTCAATATGATTTTCATAAGAGGTCCCCTACTAGACAATTAGTTTGATTAAATTATAATAAGATAATCATATATTGAAGTTTGAATCGGTAGCACAATAGAAAGTACTAACTTAAGTAGAATTTTAGGTGTACATTACTTGATATTCATATGTGGACAGCTTATCGTATATTGATTGCGTATTTTGAACTTTACGTAACAAATCTATGGTAAGAAAATCACAAGATATGATGCATATAAATTTTCGAAGAAATTGGAGAATATGTCAGACACATCAAACTTAACATGGATACCATTGATTTTAAGTGATAAGCAAAGTTTATGATCAATAGATTAGACATAAAAAAATCGTCATTCCCTTATGTTGGTAGGAAGTCGGTAATGATTAGAAACCTAAAGGTAGATAATATAAATTATTTAATAGATAAATGCAATGGGAAAAAATCAACTGCTTGCCAAAAATCACTGTAATGTGAAAAACCTCTTGGTATAACATTCACCTTATGTCTATGAAATAAAGAAATAAATCATAGAATTTCTGACCGTTTGAAGCGTAGTCATGAGAGTGTTACATTAAACCTTTCAAGAGATTATTAAAAAAAAGCATCAAAGAGAAAGCAAGTAACCAATAATTTTGAGAAGTGGATATTGAAATAATTTACTAAGATGTCTACTATATCGTGGTGATTAATACTTGGACCTTACATTTGACCATTGTCGCATGCTGACAAAAATATTTTTTGTGGGATGGTTACAATACATATGTAAATATTCTACTAATTTAAAAATTTTATATCATTTTTGCATATTCAATACTGCAATTTGATTTACAATATTCCATCCAATGATGTTTGGGTTGAGATTTTAAAATTTTCCTTCCTTTATAAGTTGATTAAAGCATTGGTCAAAGAATAAATCAATAATCTCGATAAAAGAATGTTGATTTGTAAAACATGCATATATTGGACATGAACTCATGTTTATCAAGTAAAAGTAATCATACAATCATCAAATCAACAAAACATGACTAGGGTTTCTCAACCCAAGTGAAAAGAAGTTACTCCATATAAAGAGAAGAGAATACCAAAAAGAAGAGGATCGCCTTCATAATGATGGAAATATGCTCTTGATCTTCAATCTCCTCTTCTAGACTTGTTCCTTGAGCTCTAATGGAGTAAAAATCACTCAGTTCCACTCACAAGACTCTCTAAGATCGTTCTCCCTCCCTATGGTTTGTCCTTCATTTGGTTTGGGACTCCAAAACCCAACTCCCCTTGAGAAAAAAAAAACATATTATTACCTTTAAATATAGATGATGCCGCACCCATACATGGTCGTGTGAGTGTCGGTTTCAGACTCCGAGTCTGGACACGACCTTAGGCACGACCATGCTCATGGTCGTGTCTAGCTCGACCATGGATTTCCAACTTTGTTTCTTCAATTCTTGGCGATTTTTGGTCGTTCTGAGCATGCCCACCAATTTAATCGTGCCTAGGCCGTGTTGGCCTCGTATATTTGACTCCAATGATGCCCAAATGCTCTCCACCACCCCCTAAACTCTATTCTTCCATTCTTAAGTATTTTTATTGTACAAATGTTATCAAATGCAGTTCCAATGACCTAAAAACACCAAAACAACAAACCAAGTATATAACTGACAAAAACATAAAATATTTTTCAAATGACCAAACAAGAAACATTAAAAAGGATATGAAAACATGTATAAAATACATATTATTATTGTGGATTGCAGCAGGGATGCTTCTCTTGGTCACAATTCATTGTCTCTTAGAGTTAGAACATTTGATTAGGGATGACAATTTTGCCCATACCCATAAGTTTTTTACTATCCAACCCAATTGGGTTGGGTATGAAATCCAAATAGATGGATATGGGTAGACTTTGATGGGTTTGTACTCATACCCATTTACTTTGAGTTGGGTTGGGTTTATAACAAATGGATTTGGGTTTGTACCCATGCCCAAATACAAATTACAGTTTAGTACCTAAACTTAATAGATATGCATATTTAGTACCTAAATTTATTTTTTTGCATATAAGTCCTCAAAATATCAATGGAAAATTACATTTTGGTACCTAAATTTTTTTGTCTTACATTTTGGTACATAAAATTTTCAAGTTTTACAAATAAGTCCAATTTTTGCATGTGTAATTAAAACACCCTCAAGTAAATGGATATCCATATCCAACCCATGCCCATTTGGATTATGGAAGCAATATCTATACCTTACCCAAACCCATCTAAAAGCCCCCAAACCCATATGCACTTCACCCATACCCAACCCATTATCAATAGGTCTACTTGGGTTTGGGTATAATTACTCATGGGTGGGTAATTGCCATCCCTACATTTGATGTTATTTATGTGCATTCAATGCATGCATATCTTATTTTTGTTGTTCATAAGCATATGCAAATATTTCAGCGAGAGAAGCAGCTACAATGTATAACAAGTTTCATGAAGCGATAGTGATCCAACTTACAAGGTTCAGATTCATAAAAAGTGTGACAAAATTGTTACAAAATCATAAAGGCTTAAAAGTTAAAAGCAATATGATTGACAAATTAATGCATGCTAATTGGTATGTACTACAGAGTCTTTTGGATTGAACATTTGGGTATGGTATTTGGAGATGAAAAAATAAAATAATAGTATTCAGATTGTGGTATTTTTCATAATAATGAAAATGTAGTTTGTCAGAAATACTAGGAGGGACTAATAATATAGTAATGTCATTGTTTTTTTTTTGCCAATTTGTCTAATTGCTTGCTTGTGTGATGAGCAGAAAGGAGGCATCCTGAAGTCCCCAATTACAGCGGGTAGAAAATGGATTGGATTGATGGTCTTGATCAAATGGATCACTCGGTTTCTGGATTGGGTCAAATTTATTGGTGGATTGGATTCATGGATTTAAGTAAAATACAAACATTGAACCATTTTATACCTTTTGAAAATTTTAGATACTAAAATGTCATTACGAAAGGTTTAGGTACCCTAACATAATGTATAAATGATATTTTGTAAATTAAATTTGAGGTATCAAATTATAAAAATAAACTTATAGATATTGAATTGTATTTTTTAAATATTCTTGAATTCGCCAATTCAATTAAATTTGGATTAAATGGAGTTGATTTAAATAGATTGCATTAGTTAGATTTTTTAGTGCATAGATTGGATTGGTGGACCGAATTCAAATTGATCTAGAGTAAGGTGTATAGCTCATAGTTATGCACAAGTACACAACTAAATCTTTACCTTTGGTGTTAAGTGGGGGTAAGATTAATAGTTTTTTATTTTCTCTACTTGTTTTAATCGACTTGTATCTTCGTTAGTTAACCCGAATTTAAATATTTTAAACAGATGGGATCGGCTTATTGTGATATACAAAAAAAAAAATACTAAGGGACAATTCTAGAAAGAGAGAGAGAGAGTAATTTTGGAGGATTCTTAGAGCAAGATTGGAGGCTTGGATCACCATTGGAGTTAGAAGATCACCGCTTGTAATTAATTAGAGTAGTGGCTAGAGTAGCTTATTTAGCTCAATTTCTTAATCACCTCTTTTTTACCCGTTATACCTTGATTTCTCTAAATAGTTCTCCTATTCATACTAATCTTAACTCATATTTTCACCCAATGATATTTTAGATATGTGCAAGATTTTATCTTTCAACTAATTGGACTCAATTAGTATACCTATTATCTCTATTTTTCATTTATGAACAAATTTCCTTCTATTTTATTACAGAAAAATAAATATTTTCTTCAAATAATATATAAGAATGGGTCGACAAGCTCTGACCAGTACCCACACGGATTTTATCCGACCTGATCCATACTTGGTGCGAGGCGGATATGGGTATTGAGGTACCCACGCCGCCTCATTGCCATCACTAAATGCGGGTCAAGCATATGTACATGGGAGTAAGGGCGGACAACAATCTGATTCACACCGGACCAAATCAGATTAATATTAGAACAGAATAAGATCGGGTCAAATATATTTCGATTTGATTTTGGTCCTATATTTGTAAATATGAATAAAAAATGGACCAAAATCAAATTTATACCGGACCAAATCGAACCAAACATATTTTTTTGATTCAATTTTGATCCACAATTTTTCTGTCTTTGGTCCAGTCCTATTTCAATTGTATCCGATACTAGGCCGAGTCTACAGATCCCTGTAATTGATCAAAAGTTTGACTTCATAATTTTTATCGGGATTATATTCCATCACTGATTATAAATAAACAAATGATAAAAACTAGGAAACGAGGGCAAGGATCTCAAGTCGTCGAGGGTTTAAAATAGATCTTGTTGTCGACCAGAGACAGGCGGCGAGATCCAAATCATCGATGCCAGTGAGGTTATCGAGGAAAATGATATTTTCCATTTCATTGATCTCCCTGTAAACTTTGACGCTGCACAGGAATCAACCCTAGAAAACAGGTGCCATGCCCTGCTAATTCCTCCTTCAAGCAGATTATATGTACATTGTTAAGTTGCACCAACTTACACCGCCATTCCGATTCCATCAAATCTCAGATTATTCCAAAGGCTATATATCAACAAATACCTAACCCAATGTTTTGTTATATGACAATAATCGACTGTCATTAGAATACTCAACTCAATACACCAAACAAGAGAAAACTACAAGTCTTAAGTTCTAATTACCGGACCTTTGTATAGACCTCTCCTTATCACAAAGTTATCAGGTGGTTGGAACTCTTCCAGCCATGTAACGTCTGAAACTGTCACTCCATCCAATTCAACTTCACCTTCGTTCACATAAATAGCAGGTAATGGTAAGTTCTGGAAAAAATCAATGAGCTACGAAACTTTTTGCCATGAGAAAAATCAAAGTGACGGGAGCTTGGGTTTACCAGGTAGATCCCTTACTGGCGACGTCCGAAAATAAGTGCAGTGCCTTCCATGATCTGAAGAGTAAGGCGGAGATAGAACATCGAAGATGGCACATGGCGTTACAGCCCTGAAACAATGGATGTTGCCTCCCGTGGTAGGATAAAGAACTGTTGAATTACACGGTGCACTCATCTCATCGTCTCTAACAAGCTTGGCAGGCCTTGCTGAATTAAGCAGGCAATATGCATCAGATACACAGCCAAGAAAGAAAAAGCCAATGATTGGATAAACAGGATGCACTTCTTCCTTGACAAGGATTTCTGAATCCTCTTCTCGCTACCAGTTCATGATGTTTCTTTCGTTAACTATTTAATTTAATTTGAAACACACACCTTGCGCCGTGTCAGCTGGCTCAGATGAATCAAGCCAATCATACGACTTCACATGCATCGTTCCATATATAAGCTTGCTTAACACTGTCATTCCAGGATGATTGTGAAGAGGTATGATTGAAGTCGGTGGCATGCAGAAGATTCCAATCTGTAGAAGTTGCAGACATGGGTGCTTAACAAATTTAGAGACGGAAAGAGCAAGATAGAAAAGAAGTGCCACTTGTAGTTCTCTTTTAAATCAGATATGAAACTTGATAAAAATTCAAGATAAGTAATTCTGTAATTGTCACTACTCATCAGTAACTAAAAGGGAGTTACAGAAAATCAGAGAAACAATTTTTCCAATATTTTTAACATGGGAACTTGCTTCTCCAGATACGCCTGGCTAGGAAATAGAGTACACACACAAAACTCTTCCTTTGTCGAAGCCAGATTTCAACCAGAAATTAGAGTGGCAGCACTAATTATGAGTTTCTGGAAGTGAAGATTTTAAGTTCCATTGACTTTATCCTCAAGGTAAATATAGTCTTAAAGGATCAGAATCAAGCTGCAGGTGTGCATTCTCACTCTTAGCATAATGGCATGCAAAACTTTTTAGCACAAAATCACAACAAACAGGAAATGACTGGAAGAAATCATGGGCTTACAGAGAAGCTGTCACACTCATGCAAGTGGAGGTACTTGATTGGTGGCAATGTAGGACGCAACCCATTACGCTCTTGCAAAGGTCCTGACCAATTGCGTACTAATTGTGCCTCTTGCTCAAGACCTACATCAGAGGGTTTCATTTTCTCTGCAATATTGTATGAAATATTACCAAAAATTGTCGGGAAAGATAAACAGGAATGTCACAAGAATAAACCACATGAAAGAGTTCAAGTAGTAGAACGCCCAAGTACAAGTTCGGCATATGAGGAAAGACTATCACTGAATTATGAGAAAAAAGCTCAAGGAATTGTGCAAAGAGCTAAAAACTGACATACAACCAGCTGAAAGGATATTCATTAACAACAAGATGCTGAAGTTCATGAAAACCCTTCCCACGGTATTCATTTTGTTTCTGTAATTTAAAAAGTTCCAATAATTAAGAATACGCTTGCTATTGCCAATATTATTCCTTATTCATATGTTACCGTTCACGTACTATCAATACCAAATTAACCTGTGCCATTTTGGGGTATCAACTGTTCAAAGGTATGCAAATTTATTTATTTGTAATAAAAGGGAATCATGGATTTGAATAAAATCAAAAACTGGTTCAGAACCCGATATAACTGCTCACATGCAAGCAATAATGAATTCGGTAAAAGAGACCAAAAAATACATCCAATAAGAAAGATATTTAGAAGCAATGAGTCATAATGAAAATTTAATAATTTATAAGCAAAGAGAACAAATAATAGCAGATGGAGTCCAAGGTCAGAGACATAATAGATAAAAACATGCATACAGAAGTAAATTGCAGAACAATTTTAAGATTCACATACATGGATGAAATATTTATAAGCAATGCGTCATAATGAAAATTTAATAGTTTAAAGCACTTTTATGGGGTTAGAAACGAACGAATCATCCATTAGAAATGGTGAATCTATTCACATATTGGCTCTCCTTGTTTTAAGCGAACAGTCACTAATTCTGATTATGATCCCAACCCCTTAATCAACCTGACCTAAATGCACCCTTTCATGATGTCATCATATAGTCAGAAGTGTAGTTTTAAAGAGAAGAAACCTAAATCTGACTACACAAGTTAAAAAAGGAATTCCCTTCTAAATTACTAGATGTAGCTTTGCAGACTCTTCTTAACCAGGCACAATATGAGTATGTAACATGAAAGTGAGTAGAGAAAGCAGCAGGATAAGAAGTCTATCAAACTACTTCAATATCAGATAAGATAACAACCCAACCAAGCAGAAGGTAAATGACCAACGCACATAAAGAAGAATACATAGAACAGCAGTTGTCAATTGTCAGGATAAACATGTCTGGAAATAAAGAACTAGCATTATAATTTAACCAAGGGTCATCAACATAAAAGCAGAAAGAAAAACCTCAAAGGGTTGGCTCATCGGGAGCATGGATTGGAGGTCTTAGAAGATAGATTATCAAACAATATTAGAAACAGAAAATGGCCAGTCCAGAAGCTTCATTGATGTTTTAACATGAGTTAATGCAACTGAAGCCTCAGACTTTTCCTACCACTCTAGGACCAAGCAATTGTATTTGTAGATAAGAACATCCAGCATCTCAAATGTATAACTGCCACAATAGCAACTTTTCTCACTCAAACAATCATTCATCCATTCCGATCCATGACGCATAAGTTCAATGTAAGATATAATATAAGGAGCAAACAGATGCAGTTGGGGAAACTGAAATTATTCCAACAAACAAATTACCTAACATATTGCGAACTTTTTCAAGTGCTTCTTCTGATGCCGGGCCATTAGGTGAGAATGATGCCTTACAGGTATTATAGAGCCTTTGTATATAGTAAGGCATGATAAACGGAAGGCCCTTCAGTAATGCCTCACTTCCGGGATAGCAGCTTGGTACTTCTCCAAGGAACTTCTGAAATGGCGATAGAAGACTGGACAGGGAAATGTCATTAACTTGTTGCAAGAACTGGGTCGTGGGCAATGCATCCACATGGCAGTTATCTCATCCCTCTCTCGGCCTAGCTTGCTTATTGGCTTAACCTGAAAATACTACAAACTTGGTTAAAACCCAAATCAAAATGCAAAAAATTCTAAATCCTAAACGGGTTCTGTAAAACGTCACTTCGTACCAACTTTCAGCTCATAATCTACAAAATCGATTTCCATATGTTTCCAGAAACAGAAGCAAAGAAGAAGAAAACCCAGAAACGCCTCAAACTTTAGACATTTAATCCCAAGTAAATTGAACCTGTATAAATAAAATTATCTCAATTATCGCCATTAATTTCCATTTCAATAAGAACTCATCTTCACCAAAGGAAAACCCCGTATTTCTATTGCTAAACCCTGGAACAACGGGAAATCAATGAACAAAGAAATTGAACTATTGAGTAAAAAGAAAATCCCGAATAAATTGCATAAAAGAAACACGAAGAAATCGAAGCAGCAGAGATCAGAATCCTAAAACCCCGATCCAGACAGGCCAGCAGAGTTACCTGAAGAGGAACGATAAAAGGAAAGAGACGGATTGAGAGGAAAGGAGCTCAGAGAATGGAGGGGATCGGTTCGCTCGCTCGCCCAGCTCAACGGGTAAAAGCGAGCGAAGGAAAAAAATGAAAGGGAAATGAGGGAAAGAAACAAAGGGAGAATAGGGGCCAAACACACGGACGAAGATCTTGGACACGTCACTAGGTTCCCCCTATTTTCTCACTTTCTGGCTTCTGCCGGAGCCGGAATGTGGGCTTTGATTAAGGATGAGTGATTAATCATAAGCGATCCATGTGGATTAATTGTTGCACTAAAAAAAACACAAATAATGACAACAATGAAGTTGCTTATGGAGGTGGACATGATGGCGACGGATTTTTTTTTTATCGAAATCTGCGGTAATTATATTAAGTAGAATTTGAGGCAATGTTGTTCATTACAAGTTGGTAAAAAAAAAAAAAAATAGGCGGTCGATCTACCCAAACAATCTGCTCATTTCATCTAGTCTCCAAATGAGTCATAATGTGAGCAACCATGTTTCCTTCGCGGGGAGTGAAACACCACGCACCGTTTCCTATCTCTCCTAAAATGCTGGTAATGTTACGACACAAAATACCCAACTCTGTCTGATTACTCCCTGCCTCGGAGCGTCTAGATTTTAGTGTAAGGCTGTCGGTCTCAAGCACCGGGCTATTAGTCACAAACTGACGAGCCAATCTTGCTCCCTTCTCAGCAGCCAATGCCTCGGCCATGAGCACATCCCACTGCCCTGGGATCTTTTTTGGCACTCGTAGACACTACGTTTTTCAGAGCTCGTGGAGCATTCATTTTCATTACGCCACCTTCGACAGCCTGATTTACCATCACGATGATATTTAGATTCGGACCTTTTCCAAAGATGTCTGCAAGCTACTCCTACCCAAAATCATGGTGTGGGAAAGATATAATGAGCTCTTTGAATCGCTCCCAAGCATTGTACAAAGATTTAGAAGCAAGTTACTAGAAGCGAGCAATTCAGTCTCCCATTTTATCAGTTCTCTACGGAGGGAAGAATTCTCTATGAAAGCTTGGACCAACGACTCTCATGTACGAAAAGTAAAGGTGGTTGGCGATTTAGTCAGCTCTTTGATTCACCTCAGATGGAGAAATGAAGAAGACATAGCCTTACTGCGTCTGGCTCAACACCTAGATCTTGTGCAAAATCACATATCTCCAAAAACACTTAGACGTGTTTGACGTAGTTCTCGTTATCTCGGCCCTTAAAGCATCCAACATTATGAACCATGTGGATTACAGAAGTTCACAACTCAAATTTTGGGATATCTATTGCTGGTAGGATAATGCAAGAAGCTATATTCGCAACTTGAGGCCTTGTCTACTTGTAGAGAGTTCGTCCAGCCATGCCTCTAGGAGTTTTAGGTGCAAAATGGAACTACCTGCTTTTCGCTCCTGAGCACTTGTCCAAGAGAGGGTTAAGTCAAAGAGTTGTGACCTGCTTTTTCTTAGAAGCTCTCTTCACAGATGGTGGTGATGTCTTGGATTCCGAAGAATCGGAAGTACCACTTCGCTGAACATGACCCTAGCAAGCCTTTTGAGCTTAATTTTGTTCTTTTTGCCTCTGGTTCATGCTGGGCTTATACACATAACTTGGGTTGCAAAAACTGCCACGTGACAGGTTGCGCCCAAAATGGCGTACAACCCACCAATTTTTGCTAGAAATTGGCCCCCTGGCCACTGATTTTGCTTCTCTTGTGTTCGACCCCGGACCCTGAAACTAAACTACTAACTCGGAAAAAAAAAGACAAACAGAGACAAATTATGGACAAAAAAGAAAAATAAACACAAATACAACTAAAACGAAAATTATACACAAAATCTAAAGACTCTAAATACAAAACAAAATTATAAACTCTTAAACAAAATTTAAAACAAAGAGGAGAAGAACAAGTATCTTACTCCTTTTCAACGATCACAAGAAGTCCGTAGCAAAGGCTCCAAAATTTGATCCGTCGTAGAATAATGTAAATTTACATGGTTGGTAACCAAGATAGTATTTCCTCGGTGACTCTAATGATCACTTACATAGATCGGACGAATCTTGTTCTTTGTAGTTTTAAAACGAATGTGTATGTTGAGATTTCCCTTGGTTTTAACAAAATAAAAAACTACATATAAAAAAGGGTTAAATACAATATATTAGCCACAACTATTAAGAAACGGGAAGTTATAACCAGAACTATGAAAATACAAATTATTAGCCATAACTAGTGTTGTGCGTAAACGAATGGCTAACAGTCTGTTACCGTTATTAACTTTGTGACAGAAAAGACCTTGTCAGCAACCACATCACCTTCCACGTCAGATTTATTTTTATTTATAACTTTTAAACATCCACCAATAATATATAGTACACTTTTGTATACTTTTCTCCATTTTAAATTTCTTGCTCTCTCCTTAATTTTAGATAGGGGTGTAGTGGTAATTAAGAAATTTAATAATTAAAAAATGGTTAATATAAAAATATGTTTAAACGTGGGGAAGTTACCCCACCAAACTTCAATTTTTAGGTTAGCATTATTTATTTATTTATTATAATAACAATTAATCTTTATTTTTGTAATATTCTTAAGTTTCCAATCATCTTTTCATAGTGTGACACATGTTACTTTATATTTTTACTTTTTCTTTAATTCTCCGATAATAATTATCGGTTTGTATTTCATTTATTCTAATTCCGAATTCAAATATTTTTGTGTGATAAAATCTTATTTTTTGTTATGTACACAAGATACTTTTGATATGTTTTAAAATCAAATATTTTAATTCTCCTCAACATGTGGTCATCAAATCCCAAGTGTTGACCTAATGGTAATGTGGGGATGAGATTATACCAGCATAGTATTAGTTGTGAACGATCATGGTATAAATTTATATAATGAAGGCATTTGTATTGCATCAATTTACATGATAGTTTTAGGTGCCTGGAGTAACAGCTGATGTCGTAACGAATTTTATTTTAAAATATGCAAAAGTTTATTTCAGTGTGTGATTACAACTACTTTGAATTTATTGGATTACACGGATTGGAATTAATCAACTACGTTAGTGTTCATAGCCACAAACTTTGAGATAGAGATATTGAAGAAGTTTGTGTAGCTAGATGTCAAGGTATAAACTCGCCTTCTTAATTGCTATTGGTTTGTTTCGAAAGTGACTTTATGAAAAGGAAGATTTTTTTGGTTTGAGGTTTATTATTTTGTAAGTAAATGTATGGTTGACAAAATTAGCTTTATTAATTACTTGAAAGGATATTAATCTCACTTTAGTTCCTAGGAAATCACCGTAATCATACATTTATTAAGTTGAATCTAACAATTATGTTAATTATTGCATATTCGCATATTTTGGGCTATGATGTTGTACAGTGGATTTTAGTGTTAAGAATTAGGGAATTAATAGTTTAGACTATATATTTTCAATGTATTGACTTGAGGATATATGGTTAATCGTATAGGCTGAAAGAGAATATGTATAAGCTAATAGAGACATATTTACTTGGATTCAAATTTGAGGTTTAGATTTATGATGAAAATTAGATAAATATATATTTTTAAAAATATTTATCATAATTATTTTTGAACCATTTTCTTATTTAGAATTTTCAAAATTTTGGTCTCTGAGCTTAATATATTATATGTAGGCAATCGGTGGCTAATGACTACATAACCTAAAAACTAATGTGTTCTTTGGAAAAGATTGAGTTGAGAGTTAAGGATTAATGGTGGAATATTTATTTTGTTTGAGAGTTTTGTTTATGATGTGAGTGTATGATTGAATTGTTTTATAAGACTATTTATTTTTATTGTTAAATACTAATTTAACTTTCATAATCTAAGTTAACTTCGTAAATGATTACTGATATACTATAGTAAAAATTATATGAGAACCATTTTATTATTGCATTTACCAACCGAAAGTGCAATTTACTAAAAAATAAAATTATAAAAGTTCCGGCCAACTGGTCGGGTTAAAAGCTAGTAAAAAATAAAAATGGAGGGTCAAACCCCTTTCCCCTCATCTTCTTCTTCTCCGGCATATCACCTCCCAACCTTCTTCCCTACTCCACCTCGCCGTCGCTTCTTCCCGCTCAATACACTCCCCCCCCCCCCTTCATCTCTCCCTCCACCTTCGCCCCCAGCCAAGCTCCCTTTCTCCAACGCTGGAACCCCTACCCAACCACCACCAATCTCGCCTTCCCATTCTTCTCGTCTGGCACTCCCCCACCCACGATTCTGATTCCATTGAAGTAACCCTCAGCCGCATTCGTGATTCCGATTCCATCGATGCCTCACAATACTGATCGATTCTGATTTCACCCGGGTCTTGTTGATGTGTCCGTTCTGGATCTGGGTCTTGCTAATGGGGAAGCTTTATGGGCCGCGATTGATTCTTTTCTTTCCGTTGGTTTCCTGCAGGGTACGGCGAGAGCTGGGATAGGGGATATTTTTGAAACCATTGGTTTTGGATAATTTGATTGTTTTGATTGCTTGATTATTGCTACCTTGATGAAGAAAGAAGAAAGCAAAGAATAGAAGAAGGTTTTGGGGGCTCTGGTTGGAGAAGCGAGACGGAGGAGGGTGGTGAAATGGGTATCCAATGTTGATGTCAACATGCAGTTGATGAACGGAGAAGAAGAGGAAAGAAGGAGGGCGCAATCTCATGGATTTGGATCGGAAGGATATCTGAAGATCTTCGATGATGGGGAGTGATGGCGAAGTTGAGGTTGTGCGTCTTCAGGAACGCTCTGGCGAGTTCCGGTGACGAGACGACGACATTCGAGGTCTCCCCCAACTTGAGGTGCATCATACCAGGGTCGTATTGTCGGGCCAAGTCTCGTAGTCGCCGATGGGGTAGAGAGGAGGAGCGGCCTGCAGCGAGCTGGTGTAGGGGAGGAGAGTGGATCTGGTCGGAGGAAGAAGAAGAGTTTTAATTTTTAGATTTTTTTCTTTCATTTTCTTAATTATTTAATAATTTATTTTTAAAATTAATATTAAAATACGATATGATGACTGCCACGTGGGAGACAGCTCATCAACGTAAAGCTTAGTCAACATTTACTAACGGAATTGCTAACAGAGAGTTAATGTTTGACTAATAATTTATATTTCGATAGTTGTGGCTATAATTTCCCTATGTTTAATAGTTGTGGCTAATATATTGTATTAACCCTATAAAAAACCAAATAGTGATAACAAGAATTATATTCAGGAGGAAAAAATAAAATGATTAAAACAATATAATAGTCAAAACTTTCATTCTAAACAAAATAATTGCCAAGTTTTTCAAAAACAAAATACTAGCCAAATTAGAGCTAGTAATCGGTTGGTTACTGGTTTAATCGCAAACTAGTTAACTGATTATCAATATATCAAAACACCTGACAAGAAGCTGCAAAAACCTATTACTAGTCGATAAATTGGTTAACCGACTAGGAATTGTTCAACCAAAATGGTGATACTAGGATAACAATAACAATTATGCGAACCGGTTAACTTGGTAATAACTGAACTGACTACCTAGTTCCCTTCTATTTTTTATATATAGTTGGATTTTCATAAACATATAATTAATAATTTCTTAGGTCAAATATTTTCATGATTCCATTGGTGTATTAGTATATTACTCTCAAACTTTATTAATCACTGTAGCGACCCGTACCTTTTTGAAAACCAAATCATAATTCAAACCACAAACCAGTTACTCCGGATCAACCCAAAACAGGTTTATAAGTCAAAACCGAAAAATCAACAACGACAATGTTTAAGATTCTCAAGTGAAATGCCCTAAACAACTAGGCGACCTCAATCCAAAGCAACTAAACATAAAACACATTCTTTAGTTTCCCAGTATACTCATTAAGACATGAAAATAAAGACAGACATAATGGAAGGTCCCATCTCGTTACCCAGACCATGTTGACATCTTCAAGATTGTAGTGACTGCTCGCCTCGGGTAACCTCCTCTTGACGGATGCGTCTTTTTCCCCTCTCTACACCTGGTGAGTGAGAATGAGTCAGTCTCGTCATTACTTCCTAAGGTCTTCGCCCTAAGAAATCCTTACTAAACACATTATTGGGGTTCCTGGCTTAGCCGAAAGCCGTTCACGCTTCCATCCTTTATACTTTATTCTCAAACAAGTCTATAAGAGAACTTTACTCCTTTCTTATCTTATAGAATTTCTCTACTTATATCCTTAATCCGTAGACACCAAAACACTAGGGACCACCGCGTTACGTATCGTCGTTCGGTGTCCCTACCCTCGTATGCCAACCGCGTTACGTCTCACCGTCCGGTTGCATACCTAGTTCGGCAATGGCACTGCGTTACGTCTCGCCTTCTAGTCCATGCCCAGCCAACTACTGTGTTATGTCTCGCCGTCCAGTAGTGACCCCAACATACTCGATCAACTGCTGTGTTACGTCTCGTCGTCCAACAGTGATCCGACCATCTACCAGATCCAGTAGTGGCCCAACCGCCCAGAGGTTCATCTTACCATTAACCAACTATTACAATAATACATCCATACATTCATACATAGCACAACACGTGCCTCCACCCTTTTAGGCGGTGGGATGTCTCACACACATATCGCGCATTACTCAAAAATTAACTAAATAATAACTTGAACGAAAAGCATAAACTGACCTACGACAAAGATTTTACCCCATTTACACTCACCTCGAAACGATGTCTCTTCGATTCCTTCCTCAAAGAAATCCCTCCTTAGCCGAATTATCTCGGGAAAACTCTAGAACGTGCCTAGGACTCGATTGGATGACCCAAGATGTCGATCTCCTCGTTGATTGACGTTCGAACCCTCAAACCTTACCGCAACCGCTAAGGACACAAGAGGGATGGGATCAGGTTCAGGAGACAGGGTGGGGGAACCGACTGCGGGCGGCGCTGCTGCTTCCTTCTTTTTATTCGCTGCTGTGGAAATTATTAAGGGGGCGGAGTGAGTTTTCTTTTCTGGGCGGGGAAGGGTTTCGAGATGAGTGGGCGGATTATTAAGGGGGCCCGAGCGGCTCCCCTTTGATATATATATATATGGTGGCTTCTATGGTACCCCGGGTGAAATCCGGGGTGCCGCATACCTCGAGTATGGAAACTCTATCTAGACCTCGAATTACCAGAATTTTTGTGTATGATATTATACCCTAACCCTTAATGAGTGAACCCTAGGTCATAATTATCTAAATCATAATCTATAAACCCTAAGATGGTTCATTCCTTTTTGTGCCTATATTTGGATGAATCATAACCGTCGATTATTATTTCTAATTAAATTGATCTTGGAGTATAAGATTGGGAGAGTTAACACCTAGATTTTGATCTTTAAGTGTTAGAGTATAGTATCATGTCCGAAAGATCGGTCAATTCAAGGTCTAGATAGTGTTTTCATACTTAAGGTATGCGGTACCCCGGATTTCACCCAGGGTACCATAGAACTCGCCATATATATATATATATATATATATATATATATATATATATATGTTTTTAATAATAATTATACTAATAATAATATAATAGTTATTATTATTATTATTCGTAATCCACGGTTGCAACCCTTCGTACGTAACCGTTAATCCAATCAACCATTTATTATGGTCGAACCCAAATCTAAAATACCGGGGTGTTACATTTCCTCCACCCTTATAGAAATTTTGTCCCTAAAATTTGAATTGCCCAATATGAACTGGAAAATAACTACTTGGACTCCAACTTATGGTGTTCGACTGAAATTTCTCGAAATTTTGGTCAGAACTAATTTAATAGGTTTGGTGGGATTATTATTGATTATCGAGTACTAAAACTGAAAGTGCATCTTTCAAAGAAAACAACCAACTAGCGGTCTATGCTTAAAACAAATACTTCCTCTCCACACTCTCCCCATTTGCTCCATATGAGCACATCAATGTGTTTGCTCGTCCCCTCCATCATTACCACGGTCGCCCTCTATCCCTCGTATGGCAAATACCCTCGGTTGTCCTCCTCTTGGAGGCCCCTAGTCTCTGTCCCGATTAGTGCGGTCGAACCGCCTGATGCATCCTCCCTGGCTCTGGAAGGAGCGGTTGGGCTAGCCGCCAAACTGTGGTCATGTGTGAGTCCTCGCTCCACTACCCCAGACAGACTGTTCGGACTGAGCCATCCATTGTCTGCCTCTTCAGGGCATTCTCTGGCGAAATGCCCAAGCTCGTTACAGTTATAGCAGACCCTGGGGGGTTGCCTACACTCCCCTGAGTGATCCCGCCCACACTGGTTGCAGAGACCTTTGTTGCTAAAAGTCTGACCAGGCTGAACCGAGCTGGTCTGACTCTGAGTACCTCCAAAGCTACTGGTATCGCTCGGCCTCCTCTTGTATTGACTGGGCTGGCCGAACCTGTTACATCCCAACTTTTTGAAACATGTAAAAGTCATTTCTACCCCGGGGTATATTTAAAAATTATACATAAACACACTTAAAATAAATACACCAAACTTCAATAATTTGAAATCTCAATGACAAGCCCTAAACATATGGGCAAAACCCCAAATCATATTCTTAAAAGCAACAAACGACCAGAATCTCCAGTTCTTAACTTTCAACCACAAAGTCCAAATAACTTAAAAGTTTTCTCCAACGCTTACTCTGATGCTTGGTCTGCCATTCCTTAACGACGCTGATGTTGAGCCCCTCTAACTTGTTGTCCACAAACTATCTGATCTTGATCTCCTCCTCTACGATCTGGTGAGTGAGTTGAGGTCAGTCTACGCTATTACTTAAACTTGGAACACTTACGGATTATTACCTTAAGTGTTCCTCAAACAATAAATTAGTGGAAGTTGATTATACTTTCGCCCTTTAAACTTTAACTCTTAAAACGTGGGATTTACTCTTAACCCCACTCTCAAAACTTTAAAACTTTGACCGACACTGGGATCCCCCACTAGCTAGTCCGGTTGCCCAACTCATACGTATGAGAGCCCATCCAGGCTTCCTTAAACTTAAACTTAGTTAAGGGAGTCGTAACGATCATCCCCCCTAACATCTTATACTTATCGTGGTGGCTCTTCACCATGATTCTCAAGAGCATAACTGCTGCTCATCTTAAAATCTCATATGGGCAACGGACTGGCACTAGCGGCTAAAAACTCTTAAAACTTTTCAACTTCCTTGAAGGTGAAATACTCCTTCAAAGTAACTTACTAGTAATTAAATACATGTCATCAACTTTATAACTGAAAACATAACTTACATGTAATATCATGCATCACGTAAACATACATAAGCATATATGACACATAGCAGCAAATCTCAAACGTAATTACCATAAGGTAAATACTTGAAAATATGTAAGGCGTAGATTTTACCCCCTTTACACTCACCTCTTGTGGCGATTACTTAGTTCCCTTGATGTGGAACCCTTACTCCGATTGCTACCTTAAACCTATAATTTGAACGTATATCCTTTTAGTCGATACTGCTCAATTTATCACTTTTAACTCACTAAAAACTATCCTCCTTAAATCTATAATTTTATAATATCAAAACATCATTCTAGATTCTTGTAAAATTATCAAATGGGTCAGGAGCCTTCTTTTACTATTTTATTTAAATAAAACCATCCTTAGTTTAATTTTTATAAATATTAAACCACCTCTTCAAATTTCCAAATTTATTATGAGTAACCTTATAGCACCCTTTGCATAAAATTCTCAAATTATTATCCAGTCATCGAAATAATATTCTCTAATTTATAAAATTATCAAATCATAAAAATATTCACTGAAATGCGTCGGAACTAAACATGTCCATAAGAAAATACTACTTTCGGTCCATTGTCAAAATTTGAAACGTAGGGGACCAATCTGCTCATACTAAAAACATGGGGGACTAATCTAGATATTTTCTCGCAGACAGGTACTTGTACGTTTCAGCTCACGTCTCAAACTTTGGTAGCTCCGTTCTCGCTCGTCTAACGTCGAAATTCGTTTTCGTCAAAACGGTGACGATCCTGGGATCGTCCTCTTCACGATGGTACCAAGGTTTTAAAGTTTGGTCGAGGTCGACCACGCCGGAGCCGCTGTCGAAGTTACGACCATTATATACGTGGGTTTGAGTTAGTTTTGAACGAAATCAAATTCGGAGATCGATTGGGATGAGTACTCACCTTCAAAGCAAGCCTAGGGTAGATACAGGCTGTTGAACCTCAGTTTATCGCTTAGATCATCCTTTGATAGCCTCGTACTTTCATCGTCGAAGCTACTGGTATCGGGAGAGTGCGTGCGTGACAGGCGATGAGGTAGCTGCTAGTTACGTGGTCATTACTCGACAATGACGATAATGGCGACGTCGAGAAGCTTTTGGCGATTGTGTTGCTTTGGTGAAATGAAAATGGAAGGAGTGGATGGACACGTTGATGATGATGGAATGATGACAGGGTAAGGGTCTAATGTGCTAGTATTGAGAGAGGTGTGAGAGATGAGATGCAGATGGATGGCTTTCTCACACTCTTTTCCCTAAGTTTAATTTAAGGACAGAGAGAGAGAGGCTAGTTGCTATGGGTTGTCTAGCAGTAGCTAGCTGTCTCTAATAATAGAGTTTCACGAGCTGATGGGATAAGGGAAATGGGGTGTAAAGGACTTGTTGGGTGGTTAGTAGACAGATGGATATAAATGAGATCAATACAATTATGCTAGGAAGGCTAATTTGTGAAAGGCTACTTTAAGTGTGAATTGGGGTGGCTGTAACGAGTGGATGAGGTTAATTCTCCCCCTTTGTTTTCTGTACTCGTTTAATTGTCGGTGATCATCAAGATTATATAGATGTTCTGGGTTATATCTGTTCACTCTAAAATGTTCTCCCTGTCGATACGATCGCGTGGCCGCCAACGGCTCGTTATTTCGACGTCAAACGAATAAGATACGTTCGTTTTAGCTTTAGGTACGCAAACGTTACTCTAACGATAGGTTCCACTATGGACTAACTTATCTCACTCGTTTGGACTCGGAATTAAGGTCTGTAAAATTCTTCTATGTGATCGTAGAAGAATTTCTTAACTTAGAGTGTCGAGCTTAGATACTGATTATTGATAAATTGACCCATAATATTCTTACTTAAAATGTCATCAATCAATAGTTTCAATCGCAACTTACTTGCGTAGGAATGGAATTCTTGTTTCCTCGTAATTTTTAATTTGTTTAAAATTTCTCGAAGTTTGGGGTGTTACATTTCCTCCCCACTTAAAAAAATTTCGTCCCCGAAATTGAAACGTTTAAACTGGGATATAACATTTCCCTCCATCGTAAGAAAAATTTCGACCTCGAAATTATGTTCTGAACAACGTTGTTAAACATGACGGAACAAACTGAGTCATCGTAATAATTCTCTAAATGCTGTTAAACAACTCAGGATATTTTTCTTTCATACTACTTTCTGTTTCCCAAGTTGCAGCTTCGCTGCCCTGATTCCTCCATATCACCTTAACTAGAGTGATCTTCTTCTTCCTCAGCATCTTCTCTTTTTTGTCTACGATCTGAACTGGCACCTCTTCATAGGTCAGGTCGTCGTCTAGCTGGATATCCTCATGTCTGATCACATGGTCAGGGTTAGACCGGTACGCCTTCAGCATGCTGATGTGGAAGACGTTGTGAATTCTTGCAAGGTTAGGAGGTAAAGCTAGTCGATATGCGAGGGGTCCAACACGTTCCAACACCTCATATGGTCCGATGTACCTAGGACTCAATTTCCCTTTCTTACCAAATCGCATCACCCCTTTCCAAGGAGATACTCTTAGAAATACCATATCTCCCACTTCATGACTTCGTTGATTTCCTGGCCTCTTAGCGTTACTCTTCTGCCGGTCCTGAGCCGCCTTCAAGTTCCGACGGATTGCCTCGACCTTCTCTACCGCCTTCTGAACCATCTCTGGACCCTCCAGCTGTCGCACTCCTTCTGCATCCCAGTACAGTGGTGTGCGACATTTTCTCCCATACAACACTTCATATGGAGCCGCTTGTATCGAGCTATGATACTGGTTGTTATAAGCAAACTCCATTAGAGGTAAGTGCTCGTCCCAAGCTCCTCCCATTGTCAAAACACATGCCCTTAGCAGATCTTCTAGTGTTTGAATTGTCCGCTCTGATTGTCCATCAGTCTGTGGATGATATGCGGTAGAGAAGTGCACTTTAGTGCCCATAGCCTTTTGAAGACTCACCCAGAATCGTGCCGTGAAGCTAGGGTCGCGATCAGACACGATGCTAAGTGGAACTCCGTGAAGCCTTACTATCTCTCTCACATACAATCTAGCCAGCTCTTCTAGCCCTGGTTTGAACCTGATAGGTATAAAATGAGACACCTTAGAGAATCGATCCACAATTACCCATACTCCATCGTTTCCCCTTGGGGTCTTTGGTAAACCATACACAAAATCCATAGTGACCTTCTCCCAAGTCCACTGTGTAATTTCAAGTGGTAAGTGCTCAATAACTGGGGCTTGGTGCTCAGCCTTTATCATTTGACACTCCAAGCACTGATATACGTGAGCGGCTACCTCCTTCTTCAACTTTGGCCACCAAAAATGTTCCTTGAGGGTACGGTACATCTTCGTAGCCCCGGGGTGCATCGCATATGGTGCAGAGTGGGCCTCGTCCAGAATATCCTCCCTTAGCTTGTCAACATCTGGCACACACAACCTCCCTTGATACATTAGTACTCCATCTACCAGTTCAAATTTGGTGTTCTTCCCCTCTAACACTTGCTTCTTGTACTTTTCCAGCTCCATATCCTCATGCTGCTTCTCCTTGATTCGTTCATGTAGCATAGGACGAACCTTTAAGGTTGATAACAATTTCGTCACTTCCTCTAGCTTCAGCTCCACGTTCATGGCCCTCAAGGAGATTAACTCCGGTAAGGGACTCTCTTTCTTCCTGCTCAATGCATCAGCCACTACATTTGCCTTTCCTGGATGATACTTGATAGTGCAGTCATAATCACTTAAGAGCTCCATCCATCTCCTCTGCCTCATGTTCAACTCCTTTTGATCAGTCAAGTGCTGGAGACTCTTATGATCAGTGAAGATGCTGAACGTCTCTCCATAGAGATAGTGTCTCCATAGCTTCAAGGCAAAGACCATTGCTGCCAACTCCAAGTCATGGGTGGGATAGTTCACCTCATGGGGTCGTAGCTGCCTCGAAGCATAGGCGATCACCTTCTTATCCTGCATCAGAACGCACCCCAATCCTTGGTAGGAAGCATCACTATAGATAGAATACTCCCCACCACTGGTCGGCAGTGCTAACACCGGTGCAGAGGTCAGCTTCTCCTTCAGTAACTCAAATGCCGTTTGACACTTCTTATCCCAAACAAATGGCTTCCCCTTATGCAATAGTTGTGTCATAGGTCTTGCAATACTGGAGAAGCCCTCAACAAACCTCCGATAATAGCCAGCTAATCCCAAGAAACTCCGCACTTCAGGGACATTTTTGGGTGGTGCCCAATTTGTGACAGCCTCTATCTTCTTGGGATCTACTTCCACTCCGCGGCCCGAAATCATATGACCCAAGAACAATACTTCCTCCAACCAAAAGTCACACTTCGAGAACTTGGCATATAGCTTTTCCTCCTTCAATTTCTGCAAAACAACCCTTAGGTTCTCTTCGTGCTCCTCCTTACTCCTTGAGTAGATGAGTATATCATCTATAAAGACGATGACAAACTTGTCCAAGTATTCATGAAGAACCCGGTTCATTAGCGCCATAAAGGCCGCCGGTGCATTAGTTAGTCCGAATGGCATGACCAAGAATTCATAGTGGCCATACCGGGTCCGGAAAGCCGTCTTGGGTACTGAACCATCTGCCACTCTCAACTGATGATACCCTGACCGCAGATCAATCTTCGAAAACACCTTCGCTCCTTGTAGTTGGTCGAAGAGATCATCTATCCTTGGTAAAGGATAGCGGTTCTTGATGGTAGCCTTGTTTAGCTTCCTATAGTCGATGCACAATCTCATACTGCCATCCTTCTTCTTCACAAACAATACCGGTGCTCCCCAAGGTGATACACTAGGGCGAATAAAGCCCTTGTCTAATAGCTCCTGCAATTGCTCCTTCAACTCCTTTAGTTCCACTGGCGCCATTCGGTATGGAGGAATAGATATCGGTGTTGTGCCAGGAATCACTTCAATATCAAATTCCACCTCCCGTTGTGGCGGTAGCCCAGGAAGCTCTTCGGGAAATACCTCAGGGTATTCCCTTACGATAGGTACATCTTCTATCTTTTTCTCTTGCACCTCCTTGACATGAGCCAAATAGGCTTCACATCCATCTTGAATCAATGAGAATGCCTTAATCGCTGAGATTAAGCATCCCGGAATCAGCTTTTTAGTCCCTTTGAATAGTGCAGTGCCTTTTCCTTCTACCTCCAGACTAACCTCTTTCTTACAGCAGTCCATCTTCGCTCTATTCTTGGAAAGCCAATCCATACCCAAGATAATATCGAATTCGTCGAAGGGTAGCAAAATCAGGTTTGCCTCAAATTCGTGGCCCGCCACAGTGATAAGACAACCCCGAATGACTGAGTCTACTATTAGGGTATCCCCTACTGGGGTTCTTACCCCTAAATTTTGTCCCAATCTCACAGATGGGATCCCTATGATCCTAGCAAGCTTGGTCGAAATGAAAGAGTGCGTGGAACCAGAATCGAATAATACAAAGGCTGGCTGATGGTAAAGTGAAATCATACCAGTCACCACATCGGGTGCAACATCAGTTTCTTCCCTCCTCATGGCAAACAGTCTTGGTTGCCCAGCCACTTGAGATCCTTGCCCTCGATCTCGCTCGTTGCGATTGAACCGCCCTGCATTGCCTCCCTGCTGGTGATAGGACCGATTTGGATGGTTGTTAAACTGCTGTCCGGTCTGGGTTTTTCCTCCTCCTCCCCGGACTGATTGTTCAGACTGAGCTCTCCCTTGCCCTCCTTTCTTAGGGCAATCTCTAGCATAGTGGCCCGGCTCATTGCAGTGATAGCATATGCCTCCCATATGTACCTTACACTCTCCTGGGTGAGTTCTCCCACACTTGTTACATGGGTCCCGGTGAAAATAGGTTGGCACTGATCGGGTTGAGCCGGCATGGCTCTAAGTGACCCCATAGTAGCTCTGGCTCGGTTTCCTCCTCGAATGACTCAGCTGGCTTGGCCCCTCGGAAAGGCTGGTAGCCTTTCTCTTGTCCCTTCTCTTTGCATCCCCTCCTCGTGCAGGGCTGTATCTGCCCTCTCCAACCGGAGAGCTGCTTGATAGATCTCCTCTCTATTGTTCCAATTCAGCATACTCAACTGACGCCTAAAAGGAGGCTTCAGGCTTTCCAGGTAGTGGATGCGTTGTGCATGTGCATCCTGAAATTGAGGTCCTCCATAGGCAAGCAGTTTGTCAAATCTCGCCGTGTAGTCAGCCACGCTTTCTCTTCCTTCGTTGCCCCACCTCTGCCTTATTAGCGAGAATTCCCTCTGCTTTGCGATCCGATAGGCTTCTGGTACAAAGTGGTCTCGAAATAATTGCACGAACTCTGGCCAGGTGATAGCTGGTGGGTCCTCTCGGCTAGCTGGCTGGTTAATCCACCAATTGTAAGCAGTGTCTTGTAGCAAAGATACTGTCAGCAGTACCCTGTCCTCGTCATCAGCCCTCATCTCGATCAGGGTACGAGTGACCTTAGCTAGCCACTGCTCAACCTCCATGGGGTCCGTTGAATGGTCCCCCTTAAAATCCTCCACCTTTCTTTTCCGAAAAGCTATGTAATCCGGTGGAGGTCTCACTCGTGGTGGCACAAGCGGGGCGGGATTCTGGCCAACACTTGCTCTGTAGATATATACAATCTCGTTAGAACTCAGTTATTTCTTTCTTAACATGGTTGAGAGTAGACTGGAGATTCTATAGACTCTTAAAAGAAATTTCTTGACTCGTTTGGCCAAACTTTTAACTAAAAACTCACTTTCCTTTCTTTAAACAAATTTTTAAAAACTAAGACCGATATTCCAGTATTTCTTAGGAACCAAGAAACAGAGGAAGACCAGCTCTGATACCAAAATGTTACATCCCAACTTTTTGAAACATGTAAAAGACATTTCTACCCCGGGGTATATTTAAAAATTATACATAAACACACTTAAAATAAATACACCAAACTTCAATAATTTGAAATCTCAATGACAAGCCCTAAACATATGGGCAAAACCCCAAATCATATTCTTAAAAGCAACAAACGACCAGAATCTCCAGTTCTTAACTTTCAACCACAAAGTCCAAATAACTTAAAAGTTTTCTCCAACGCTTACTCTGATGCTTGGTCTGCCATTCCTTAACGACGCTGATGTTGAGCCCCTCTAACTTGTTGTCCACAAACTATCTGATCTTGATCTCCTCCTCTACGATCTGGTGAGTGAGTTGAGGTCAGTCTACGCCATTACTTAAACTTGGAACACTTACGGATTATTACCTTAAGTGTTCCTCAAACAATAAATTAGTGGAAGTTGATTATACTTTCGCCCTTTAAACTTTAACTCTTAAAACGTGGGATTTACTCTTAACCCCACTCTCAAAACTTTAAAACTTTGACCGACACTGGGATCCCCCACTAGCTAGTCCGGTTGCCCAACTCATACGTATGAGAGCCCATCCAGGCTTCCTTAAACTTAAACTTAGTTAAGGGAGTCGTAACGATCATCCCCCCTAACATCTTATACTTATCGTGGTGGCTCTTCACCATGATTCTCAAGAGCATAACTGCTGCTCATCTTAAAATCTCATATGGGCAACGGACTGGCACTAGCGGCTAAAAACTCTTAAAACTTTTCAACTTCCTTGAAGGTGAAATACTCCTTCAAAGTAACTTACTAGTAATTAAATACATGTCATCAACTTTATAACTGAAAACATAACTTACATGTAATATCATGCATCACGTAAACATACATAAGCATATATGACACATAGCAGCAAATCTCAAACGTAATTACCATAAGGTAAATACTTGAAAATATGTAAGGCGTAGATTTTACCCCCTTTACACTCACCTCTTGTGGCGATTACTTAGTTCCCTTGATGTGGAACCCGTACTCCGATTGCTACCTTAAACCTATAATTTGAACGTATATCCTTTTAGTCGATACAGCTCAATTTATCACTTTTAACTCACTAAAAACTATCCTCCTTAAATCTATAATTTTATAATATCAAAACATCATTCTAGATTCTTGTAAAATTATCAAATGGGTCAGGAGCCTTCTTTTACTATTTTATTTAAATAAAACCATCCTTAGTTTAATTTTTATAAATATTAAATCACCTCTTAAAATTTCCAAATTTATTATGAGTAACCTTATAGCACCCTAGTTACGTATAAAATTATCACACATGCCGAAGTCGGTTATACAGTATTTTAATTTTCTAAAACTGTTGTTCTACGAATTTTTAGAATTATAAATACAGCTCGTAAAATTCTCAAATTATTATCCAGTCATCGAAATAATATTCTCTAATTTATAAAATTATCAAATCATAAAAATATTCACTGAAATGCGTCGGAAGTAAACATGTCCATAAGAAAATACTACTTTCGGTCCATTGTCAAAATTTGAAACATAGGGGACCAATCTGCTCATACTAAAAACATGGGGGACTAATCTAGATATTTTCTCGCAGACAGGTACCTGTACGTTTCAGCTCACGTCTCAAACTTTGGTAGCTCCGTTCTCGCTCGTCTAACGTCGAAATTCGTTTTCGTCAAAACGGTGACGATCCTGGGATCGTCCTCTTCACGATGGTACCAAGGTTTTAAAGTTTGGTCGAGGTCGACCACACCGGAGCCGCTGTCGAAGTTACGACCATTATATACGTGGGTTTGAGTTAGTTTTGATCGAAATCAAATTCGGAGATCGATTGGGATGAGTAATCACCTTCAAAGCAAGCCTAGGGTAGATACAGGCTGTTGAACCTCAGTTTATCGCTTAGATCATCCTTTGATAGCCTCGTACTTTCGTCGTCGAAGCTACTGGTATCGGGAGAGTGCGTGCGTGATAGGCGATGAGGTAGCTGCTAGTTACGTGGTCATTACTCGACAATGACGATAATGGCGACGTCGAGAAGCTTTTGGCGATTGTGTTGCTTTGTTGAAATGAAAATGGAAGGAGTGGATGGACACGTTGATGATGATGCAATGATGACAAGGTAAGGGTCTAATGTGCTAGTATTGAGAGAGGTGTGAGAGATGAGATGCAGATGGATGGCTTTCTCACACTCTTTTCCCTAAGTTTAATTTAAGGACCGAGAGAGAGAGGCTAGTTGCTATGGGTTGTCTAGCAGTAGCTAGCTGTCTCTAATAATAGAGTTTCACGAGCTGATGGGATAAGGTAAATGGGGTGTAAAGGACTTGTTGGGTGGTTAGTAGACAGATGGGTATAAATGAGATCAATACAATTATGCTAGGAAGGCTAATTTGTGAAAGGCTACTTTAAGTGTGAATTGGGGTGGCTGTAACGAGTGGATGAGGTTAATTCTCCCCCTTTGTTTTCTGTACTCGTTTAATTGTCGGTGATCATCAAGATTATATAGATGTTCTGGGTTATAGCTGTTCACTCTAAAATGTTCTCCCTGTCGATACGATCGCGTGGCCGCAAACGGCTCGTTATTTCGACGTCAAACGAATAAGATACGTTCGTTTTAGCTTTAGGTACGCAAACGTTACTCTAACGATAGGTTCCACTATGGACTAACTTATCTCACTCGTTTGGACTCGGAATTAAGGTCTGTAAAATTCTTCTACGTGATCGTAGAAGAATTTCTTAACTTAGAGTGTCGAGTTTAGATACTGATTATTGATAAATTGACCCATAATATTCTTACTTAAAATGTCATCAATCAATAGTTTCAATCGCAACTTACTTGCGTAGGAATGGAATTCTTGTTTCCTCGTAATTTTTAATTTGTTTAAAATTTCTCGAAGTTTGGGGTGTTACAGAACCACTCTGGCATGGTACTTGCCTTTCTCTTGCTTCCATCTCGCTGTATCCCTTCTTCATGCACAACTGTGTCAGCCCTCTCTATTCGAAGAACCGCTTGATAAATCTCCTCCCGACTGTTCCACACCAACATGCTCAACTACTTCTTAAGGGCAGGCTTCAGACTCTCCAAATAGTAGGCACGATGAGCTGCCGCATCCTGGAACTGGGGTCTCCCGTAGGGCAGCAACTTCTCGAACCTAGAGGTGTACTCTGCAACACCCTCCTCTCCTTCATTGCCCCATCTCTGCTTGATCAGCAAAAATTCTCTCTTTTTGCTTAGTCGATAGGCTTCTGGTACATAGTGATCCCAGAACACCCGCACCAGCTCTAGCCAAGTGAGAGCTGGTGGGTCCTCCTAACTAGCTGGCTGGGTGCGCCACTAATCGTATGTTGAATCCTAGAGCAGGGATACTGTCAGTAGCACCTTGTCCTCATCATCCCCCCTCATTTCAGTTAACGTGCGCGTGACCTTCGCTAGCCATTTTTCCACTTCACTCGCATCTTTCGAGCGGTCCCCATCAAACTCCACCAATCCTTGCCTCCGGAAAGCCACATAATCCGGGGGTGGCCTAGCTGCCGCGTGGTTAATATTGGTATTACTTGCTCTGAAAGTAAGTAGTACCTTCATTAGAACCACATTTATTTGTCTTATCATGCCTGAGTATACTGGGGACTCTATAAACCTTTTCAAATCGATTGGCCAACCATTTTTCTTGAAATTTCCTTTTTCCTTTAAAACTAAACCTTTGAAAACCCATATCGTCACTCCAGTATTCCTTGGGGACCAAGAAACAAAGGAATGTCGGCTCTGATACCAAAATATAATGATCCGTTCCTTTTTGAAAACCAAACCATTATTCAACCCACAAACCGGTTATTTCGGAGCAACCCAGAACAGGTTTACAAGTCAAAACTGAAAATCAACAATGACAATGTTTAAGATTCTCAAGTGAAATTCCCTAAACAACTTGGCGAACTCAATCCAAAGAAACTAAACATAAAACACATTCTTGAGTTTCCCAGTATACTCATTAAGACATGAAAATAAAGACAAACATAATGGAAGGTCCCATCTTATTACCCAGATCATGTTGACATCATCAAGATTGTCGCGACTGCTCTCCTCGGGTAACCTCCTCTTGATGGATGCGTCCTCTTCCCCTCTCTACACCTGGCGAGTGAGAAGGGGTCAGTCTCGTTGTTACTCCTAAGGTCTTCGCCCTAAGAAACTCCTTACTAAACACATTATTGGAGTTCCCGGATTAGCCGAAAGTCGTTCTCGCTTTCATCCTTTATACTTTATTCTCAAACCAGTCTTTAAGATATATTTATTTCTATCTTATCTTATATGATTTCTCTACTTATATCCTTAATCCATAGACACCAAAACACTAGGGACCACTGCGTTACGTATCATCGTCCGGTGTCCCTACCCTAGTATGCCAACCGTGTTACGTCTCATCGTCCGGTTGCATACCCAGTTCAGCAATGACACTGCGTTACGTCTCGACGTCTAGTCCATGCTCGGTCAACTACTGTGTTATGTCTCGCCATCCAGTAGTGACCCCAACATACTCGATCAACTGTTGCGTTACGTCTCGCCGTCCAGCAGTGATCCGGTCATCTATCGCATCCAGTAGTGGCCCAACCGCCCGGGGGTTCATCTTACCATTAACCAACTATTACAATCATACATTCATACATAGCACAACGTGTGCCTCCACCCTTATAGGCGGTGGGTTGGCTCACACACATATCGCGCATTACTCAAAAATTAACTAAATAATAACTTACCCCCTTTACACTCACCTCTAAACGATGACTCCTCGATTCATTCCTCGAAGAAATACCTCCTTAGCCGAATTATCTCGGGAAACCTCTAGAACGTGCCTAGGACTAGATTGGATGACCCGAGACGTTGATCTCCTCGTTGATCGATGTTCGAACCCTCAAACCTTAACGTAACCGCTAGGGACACGAGAGGGATGGGATCGGGGTCGAGAAACAGGGTGGGGGCTACGGGCAGCGCGACTGCTTCCTTCTTTCTATTCAATGATGTGGAAATTATTAAGGGGGCGGGGTGGGTTTTCTTTGCTGGGCGGGGAAGTGTGGTGGGGAATGGTTTCGAGATGGGTGGGGGATTATTAGGGGGGCGAGCGACTTCCCTTTGATGTATATTTGTTTTTTATGATAATACTAATAATAATATAATAGTTATTATTATTATTATTATTATTATTCATAATCCGCGGTTGCAACCCTTCGTACATAATCGTTAACCCAATCGACCATTTATTATGGTCGAACCCAAATCTAAAATACCGAGGTGTTACGATCACTATTATTAATTAATAGTTTAATTAAATAGTATTTAGTTGTTATTTAATCACATAGCCCATTGGATTTGGCTATTCTCATTTGTTATTGCTTTATCAAACTTTATTTATCAGCATTGCCAACTACATTCTACATGACATAACTACATAAGTGCATAACAATCTCATCATCATTGTTCATCCATGAGACCATGTCCACATTCCACAAACAAGAAACAACAAATGTCAAAGGGAAAATATCAATACATAACTAACAAATTCAAGTATTCAACATAGTCATAATTCACAACTCACAAATACCATAATCAACTAAAGTGCTAAATCCAACACTAGCTCAAACTTAAAGTAGAAATCTCCAGCAACACCAACATCAACATAACAACCAATAGTTCCTCACTTGCCACCATAAACACTAGCTCCTTCATCTCCAATGGCACTTGAACCACCAACATCATCAAAACTGTGCTGCTTCAAAGTGGTGATAAGAGCATCATCGCCATCATTCTCCCTAAGGATGGCAATAGGTTGGGTTGAGTTTTGTCAAATCCAAACGCAAACTCAAACCCATGGGTATATCCACCAAAAAAACTCTGGGAAAAATTCATTGGGTTTGGAAAACTCAAACCCAACCCAACCCGCTAGGTATCCACGGGTTCATGGATACCCATGGGTTGTGTGGTAAAAAATGCACAATAACTAGTTCCTATCTAAATAAAAGTCTAACATCATTCTTCACATACAAATTATCCATACAAAAAACACCAATCTAGAGCATACACGCAAACCACATATTATCCATACAAATTGTTCAACTGTGAAGATAAAACATCCATAAACAACATGATTAATTAAAAGCTTCTTTCCCCTTGTCAACTAAGCTTCCCCACACTCCACTCCATAATATCAACTTCATTCTACACAATTAGGAAGAACAAATTAGACGTGTATCCAAAAACATAAGGAAGATTAGTTGCTTAAGGAACATATATTGCTTAGAATATTAAATATATTGGTAACGCATGAAGCAGAATATGGATCTTGGTCAACATTAATGGTGGAGTAAGTCATGGGTCTATCAATTGATTCCAATTCATCTGCAAATAGAATAGCAAGTGAGTGGCGGAGTCCATGAGTGGTGACTGTGCGGATTTGCAGATGCGAGGTCGAGCGAAAGGGGCAATGTAGTCAAAATCCCTATTTTAATCTTAAGATCTTACAATTTTACGATCTTACCTATGGGTTCCGATCCTGAATTTACAACAAAATCTTTGAACCTTTAAATCCCATAAAATCTCGACTAAAACTTTAAAATACTTAAAATCTATGATTTTTTACGATTTCAATGTTCATGTCAATTGGAGCAAAATCAAGTCGGTTCCAGTTTTGCCAACAAACTGGGTCAAGTTCACTTCCCCCGGGCCAACACATGGACAACACAACTCTAACCTGACATGCAACCCTCAATTGGTTTTCGTTCTCTTTTTTTTCTTCTTCTACCAGACGACACCCAACTCCTTCTATCAACGATTTCCTCCATCACACTCTTAATTAGATCGTTGTTTGTTCCTCCATCACCTTCGCAATTAGCCCAATCCCCATCCTTGCAAGCTTTTGTTAGTCTCCCAAACCCTTAGTGCCACCATCCTCAACCTTCTTTTGATCAATAAGGGAATGTATCAATCAATGAGTTGCCTTTATAGGATGATGGCGATCAAGAAAATATGGTTGGTGTTGAAGTACTTCAAGTGATGCTCAGAATAATGATATCATTTCTCAACAAAAAGACAAGGATTTTGAAGTGAAGCTTGTTGATTCCTTTGGCCCGCTTCAAAACCTGAGAATATGGTCGAGGCACTGTAGTCAAAAGTGAGTTTCAACGTAGAACGTTTTGCTGATCTAGAAGCGTAAAATCGTAAGTTTTTAAGTTTTAAAGCGGAGTTTTCAACTACATAAGTTGTAAAAAGTAAGATTTTGTGTAGAAGCGTTTTAGCGACCTAGAAACGTAAAATCGTAAGTTTTTAAGTTTTAAAGCTTGATTTTGACTACATTGGGTCGTGGTACTCTCTATAAATTTGTCAATAGCTTCAAACTTCTTGTTGGAGTGTGTAACAAATTGCCCTACCAAGTCTTCAAGTTTAGAGACTCGACTATCGGAGGGTCCACGTTGTTCTTGATATGCCCCTCGGTATGAGGGTTGACTCGGCCTTGGATAAGTATTTTGCATAGGAGTTTTGAGATTGAAACCCTGGAGGCTTCCTATCCATTGGAGAAGACCAAAAAAAGTTAGGATGATTCCTCAAACCTGGATTATATGTTGAGCTACAAGGATTATTTCCTCGAGATTGTCCTCTAACAAAGTTGGTTTGCTCAAATTGTAGTGATGCCTCAATCATAGACTTACACTCCTCCATAGTATGAATTGAGTTGCCACATCAATCACATTTCATAAGTTGCTTCCCATTGCCTTTCATAGATGACGCAAATTGATCAATATTCTTGGAAAGTTCTTGTATATGAGCAGCTAACGATGATGGTTCTTCGACCTTCATTAAACTTCCCTTCTTTACACTCTTGCCTCTCCTTACGTCTCCCCAATTATAGCTATTTAGTGTCATCTCTTTAATCAATCGTTGAACCTCACTGACTTCTTTGTTTCTAATGGCACCTCCACTAGCCGCATCGATGAGGTTCCGTGACTCCTTTGTCAACCCGTTATAAAAGTTTTCCACTTGTAACCAATTCGTCAAGAGGAGGATGTAAATCTTTTCCATGATTCAAACAATGGCTCATCCTCCTCTTGACGGAACATAGTAATCTCACTTCTCATTAAAGTCGTCTTAGAGGGTGGGGTATACCTTGCGAAGAACTTGTTGCGTAGATCATCCCACGAGGTATGGAGTGATGTGGTTAGTTATTCAACCATTGTTTTGCCGCTCCATTCAAAATAAATGGACATAACCTCCTGAATTGCCTCTTGAGGAACCCCATTTACCTTGATTCCATCTGTCAACTCGTAGAATGACTTGATATGTGCATGAGCATCTTCACTCATCATCCCATGTAATTGAATTTGAAGCATAGAAATTGTGCCCGGTTTAATCTCATAGTTGTTGTTAGGCACTGTTGCGTGAAGAATAGGTGATTGAACATTATCCACACTTGGCATTGAGTAAGAACCCATTGTTATAGGCCTTGGTGGAATTTGAGCTTGTTGATCTGCCATTGGTGGAGATTGTATCTTGCAACTCTTCTTAGGTTCCAAAGGGTTCTCTCGATTTCTGTATCAAGAGGTAATATCTCAAAAGAATTCCTTCTTCGCATACAAAGGTGCTACAAGACACAAACTCAACAACCCGTGACGCACAAAGTTGGATAACAGAACACAAAATGAATAAACTACGAAAGTAAATAAAGGGTAATGTCTATTTTTTTATCCAAATCTTCCGAGATTCTTTTATACAGTGTAGTCAAAATCGCGCTTTAAAGCGTAAAAACGTATGATTTTACGTTTCTGGGTTAGGAAAACATTTCAAATCACTAATAAAATCGTTTTTCACTCAAATCGGTCAAAAGCGTAAGTAGAATCGTTAAAACCAGTGAAAACTGATAAAAACGCATTTTTAGACCGTTTTTTTACGATTCCAAGCTAACGAGAAAACTATCGCCACTTAGTCAAAACGTCTCCGTTTTATGTATTTAAAAAAGGAGGGGAAGGGGTGTCTATCAGGTTGTGGCTTCCAATCCATTCCCCCGCAATCCCTAATTCTCTTCGTCTCCACTCTCCACTCTCCACCAGACTAGAACCCACCCTTCTCGAAGAAACAACCCGTCGCCGCCGTCGCCTTCCACCGAAGCTCCAGGACCTGTCGCACTCGCCAGCTCCAGCACCTTGTTGCCTGTCGCACTCGTTTCGTCGCCTGCTGCCACTCGCTGGCGCCACACCAGGTAATCACTTGCTGTCTCTTCCTTGTCCTAGGCTCATAGCAACCAGAAGTTCACTTTGGGTGATTTAATTTCAATTCTCGATTTAATTTCAATCCTAGGCTCCTAGCAACTTGCTGTCCCGTTGTGGATTTAATTTCAATTCTGGAAGTTCACTTTGGGTGATTTGTCCCTGCTTCCCTCTCGTTGTCGTGATGCGGCTATGCTTCTTGCTTCTTTGTGCCTGTCATCTGTACTTGCTTTTGCTTCGCTTTCTCTGTTTTTGCATAAGCAATGGTAGCTTGTTAATAGCGAGTACTGAGTACTACCCTTTTGATTTCCGAAGCTGATGTGGTGATTGTGTTTCGATAATTTTGACCATGGTGGATCGGTGACATCTCATTAGCTACTATGGTTTGACCTACAGATATTCCTGTGAATCCACTCCTAGCTTGCGTTTACCTGCGTTTGGTTCTATCTTTGCCTTTGGACTAGAGATTTTGTCTCGGCAATTCCATCTCATTTAATATCTAATTCTATTCAACAAGCTCACATTGCGTATGAATTAGGTACCGAAGTTGTTTTAATTTTTATGAAATAATATATAATGTGAACAGTGTCTGTGTTTTGGAAATCAGATGTAGAGATTTTGTGATATACAGCATGTTGAGATGGTTTGAGCAAGTTGAGATTTACAACCCTTATTCTTTATTCTATGCAGGATTTGCAATTTCAAGTATGTCGAGTGGGGTACGTGCAAGCAATACTGTCATTATGTAAACTTAAACAAGCTTGTGAGAATCTAGTAACTAAACTCGTTTGTGGGTTACGATTTATGTTTATGAAATTATTGTTAAGATGTTATGAGTTTGTTTTAATTTTGACATGAATTGCATGTATTTATTCTTTTATCTAAACTTCGTGCACTCATATTTTACATAGTTTATGTCGTACTTAACAGATTTTTAACTATTATACATGATGCATAAAAAACTTACTCTTTTACGCTTTGATTCACCGCTTTTCGATTTTACCCCTTTCCTGGGGTTGTTTTCCAGAAATAGCACCTTTTAAAAAAAAATTACAAAAATAGCACCCATTCGAAAAAATTTACACTAATAGCACCCTTTTTAATGGACCGCACCTTAGAGGTGCGTTTTATATTTAAACCGCACCGTAAGGGTGCGTTTTATACATAAACTGCACCTCTAAGGTGCGTTCCCTATTTCTGGACCAAAACCGCATTTTGGCCAAGCGGTTTTAGGTCTGACCTACAGAAACCGCTTGGCCGAGGTGCGGTTTTGGCCTGACCTATTAAAACCGCATCATGAAGGTGCGGTTTGTTTCTCCCAAACAAAACCGCACCCTCATGGTGCGATTTTGCCATACAAACTGCACCTTGGAGGTGCGGTTTTGGTCAATCAATTTCTGACATACCATGCAGACGTAACAGACGTGGGTCTGCATGGGCCTGCATGGCAGACGAAAACCGCACATCTAAGGTGCGGTTTTCATCAGTGATTTTGCCTATAAAAGGCCTCCCGGACAACCACTTCTCTTCACACCTCTCCTTCTCCCTTTTCAATTTTCTGTTCTAGCTCTATATTTCTTTAGTAGTTTTGAGATTAACGTTAACGCGTAAGTTTATTTAGTATTACTTTTTATTGTTATTTTTTATTTTTGATTTTTATGATATTAACTGAACTACGATTTTATCGCAGATGGCATTCCAAAAGTTCACGCTTGGCTTACGGTGGAATGGTTACACGGAAGAGACCGGAAAGGGGGTCACCTACGTAGGTGGCAATTTTCAGAAGATAAAGATCGCTACCAGACCGCTGCTTGAAGACCTCCATCAAATGTGCACTAACGTTACTTGCATGGATGGCACGAGAAGAGTTGATCGTATGGTGTACCGATATCCAAACAGAGAAAGTGGGTCATTGTGGCATGAGGAATATCTCATAACCACTCAGGATGAGGTAGATGCCATGCTCGAATTCATGAGGTCCAACAATCTTTCCAAAGCCGAGATGTTCGTTTACACCGAGCCGGTCGTAGGCGTTGGAGGTTTCTGCTTTTAGGTAGAATCGCGCTTTTGACTGCATTGCTTTTATATGATCCAAACCTATTAAAATGCTATTAATTATCCAAATCTTTCGTAATGCATCAAAATATTAGCCATTTTTACGTTATCGTTAATAATTTTGTAACTCTTTTCTTAGTTAAAATACGAAATTTTTGGAATGTTGACCTTCATGTGTCTCTTCCAAGTCAGTATCATATTGTCAAGTCAATATTACTAACAAAATAGCTAACTGAAAGTTAACATTTGGCTAATTCTTAGTATTTCGATAGGTTTGGATAATATAAAAGAATCTGAAAAGGTTTGGATAAAAAATAGATATTGCCCTAAAAAAACACAAACACAAAACAAAACAAAACAAATAAAGGCTAAACTAAAAATTCAATGGTTTTCTACTAGTTAGCAAGGTTCCCCGGCAACGACGCCAAAAAGCTTGATCACATTCATTTGTGTAGATTATTGTCAATGGTTAACACGTGTCAATAACTACCCCATCCTAGGCCAAGTTTAACCTAGAATGGCGTTGTCATATAGTGGCAATCAAGCTCGTATTCACTCGAGTGTCGATACCCTAGCCTACTTCCCATGTTATTGTTATCTAGCCGATCGCTTTAAGGGTTTGTGTTAGAGGATTCGAGCAAACTAACTAGTTAAGAGAGTAAATAAATATAAAAGCAGGCACTTCGGGGAACTATCCCTCACAATAGCCAAGAACTACTATGAAATGTCTAGATAATTAGGGTTTGTCGAATGTGGTGAGTGATATCTTTTCGTGGGCTTTTGTGGTTATCCACACGCCTCCGAGTATGCCTCCCCTAAACCCATGTAAGTCACCTAGATCTAGGCTATTATATCTGGGGCATTAAGAATATAGCTTCTTTCAATGGGTACTACCCACCGTCCACACCGAGGTTTTATCCCAAGTTATATCTAGGAAGGCATCCCATGGCAGAGGTTCGGTTGCCTCGTCCACCATAGGATCCTATTCATACATCTATCCTCAATTTTCATGATGGTTCATACCTTTCTAACCCTAAAACTTAATACCAGTGTAGAAGTTCAAGTAGGCTAGTAGAGAAGATTAGGGAGACTTACTCAAACACAATCTAGAAAAGCATTCAAATCAAGTAGATAAACACATTTATTAAAACCCTAAAATATCCATTCATTACACAATAACCCTAAAACTAGGGTTTGGGGTTTAGAACCCCTAGTACCTTAGAGGACTACTCCAGAAAAGAAGGAAGAAGATACATAGAAGAGGTTGAAGAAGACTAGAGGTTGAAGAAGATATCGATGAATGATATTTTATCGGATAGCATCCGATATACAGTTCCCCAGCTGCTGCCCTCCACCAACTCTTGACTCATTGCTGTTGCTAAATTCCTTCCACTTCAGCATTGACTTTGCCATGTCAGAGTCAACTGATATTTGAAATAATAGAAAGTGAACGATTTGTCTATTATATTGTTTTTGCAAAAGTTTTGACTATTATTTTGTTTAAGATGAAAATTTTGACCATATTATATTTTTATCTAGATAAAAACAAACAAGGATGTAGAACAATCATGGTTGTCAAGCCGATGACATTCCGGCCGGTACCCGTTACGAAAGCGGCTGAAATGCCTCCAGTATGATCGATTTCCTCCTTTATACAAAACTATGTCGTTTTGATTAATTTAATTAACAAAAATATAATTTTTGATTTGTATATTAAATTTGAAAGTTAAATCTTGATTTTATTTGTTGGATTAAGTACGAATGTTTAGATGTTTATGTTGTTTGTTAGATTCTAGTATAAACTTTTGGATGCTTGCGTTAAATGTTGTATTTAAATATGATAATTTTTCATTTTGTTTGGAATGTTGTATTTATTTAAATATGAATGTAAATTTTAGGGAGACTATCTTCAAATACGTATTTACAATGTATAAATTCATTCAGCACTAATGACAAGGTTTTCAACCGTTGTTCGCCTCGTGAGATAACGTGGTTTGATCCAAACCCAATGAGGAAAATGGGCGCCATATATCCGCAAGTCGACTCGCAGCTAGGTCATGAGTTGGAGGTCACACGACATCGTTTTTTCCTTTGGTTTGCAAAATACGTCGCTTTTCCGGTTTTCCTCTTTGCCTAACCCAAAATTTGGAATTCTAAGTTGAACTTTTAAATACTGATGTCATATGAAAGTATTCGAATTTTCGTTATATGTTGGATCCTAATACGAATTATTATTTTGGTGTATTTGTATTTTATTACTCATATATTAGATGAATTTGATATAATTTATAAATGTATATAAAATATAAAGGTTAATTGCATGGTTGGTCACTGAGATTATAAAAAACTTTCAAGTTTGGTCACTCGAAATATTTAAATCCATTGGTGATATTTCACTTTACGAAAACCGTTCACGTTTGGTCACTCTCCGTTAGCTGAAGCCTAATCAACACTATTTAACCCGAAAATAGTCTCACCCGACCCGCCACGTCATTGAGACTCGCCATGTCATCTAAACTTACCCAACCCTCTAACCAAATCAGGCCCAACCCGACCCACCAACTAAACTACCCACTAAAGATTAAATCCCTATTTCTAAAACACATCAACACCCTCCCATCTCCATCCCGACGCCTTTCTTCCTCCCGATTTTCTTCATCTCTAGCTCTGTTCACGAATTCACCGACGACGAAGGAGGGATGGAGCCGGGACGAAGGTCATGCTCTTTCTTCCGCCGCACCCAAACATCCTCCAGATCCACGAAGCCTTCGACTTTGAAGACTCCCTCACCCTCATCCTCGACCTCTGCGAGCCCTACACCCTGTACGACAAGGTGATCAAGAGTAATGGCGGCCTCCCGGAGCCTAAATTCGCAGGGATCATGCCCCAGCTGCTCAAGGTCGTCGCCCACTGCCACCGATTCGGTGTCGTCCACCGCGACATCAAGCCGGACAATGTGCTCTTCGATCGAATGGGTCTTGACAGCGAGTCCGGGTCGCTGCTGAGCGGGGTTTACGGGACGCCATACTACGTGGCGCCCGAGGTCCTGATGGGGAGGGATTACGGCGAGAAGGTCGATGTGTGGAGTGCCAATGTCGTTTTGTATGCGATGCTCTCCGGGATCCCACCGTCTTACAGCATTCCGAGGCTGGGTTTTGGCTGGCAGTTCATTATGTTGGCTGGGTTCCACGCGGATGCGCTGGTGGTGGACACTTTTGCGCAGGATTTCACACGCAAAGGGATGCTGGCTTATGTTGAGAGGATACAGAGGGAAGAGGGGAGAAATGGGGTTGATACTCTGGCGCATCAAAAGTGGTCTGTTGCTAATTTCTAAGACAGGTACCTCAAGACTGTTCAAGGAGGGATTTCTTCCACTGTCGCCCTGGGCAAAGGTTAGTGCAATAGTTTCCTTTGGAAAATTTGAAATTAGTGTCATTCCTTCTTCCATTGGAGATTTTGGTCCATTCTTATGGGTTTCTTTTTGGGTTTGGTGTGGTAATTTTGCAGGGGTGACTGAGGAGCAGTTCAAGGAGACATGGACAAGGCCAGGAGCCATGGAAATGGGTGGAGCTGGAACTGAAGTGGTGGCCAAGTCGAGGATGTAAGAACCGAGAGAATCATGGTGCTATGGAAGAAGGGTTTGCTTATGAAGAGGGCTGGGAATGCAACCAGGATCCTGACGTTACGAAACTGAGATGAAGGACTTCCTCCGTGTTTATAAACATCTCTCCTTGAACTCGTGAACAGAGGTGGAGAGGAAGAAAATCGTGAGGAAGGGAGGAAGGAAGGCGTCGCGAGAAGGGGAGAGTGTCGATGTGTTTTAGAAATTAGAGATTTAATCTTAGTGGATAGTTTAGTTGGTGGGTCGGGTTTGGTTTGATTAGAGGGTTTAGTAGGTTTAGATGACATGGCGGGTCTCAATGACGTGGTGGGTCGGGTGAGACTATTTTCAGGTTAAATAGTGCTTATTAGGCGATTCCGTCCGCCACGTCATCACTTAACGGACTTCTTTAACGGAGATGGACGACAGCTAACGGAGAGTGACCAAACATGAACGGTTTTCGTAAAGTGAAGTACCACCAATGGATTTAAATATTTCGAGTGACCAAATTTGAACGTTTTTGGTAATCTCAGTGACCAACCATACAATTAACCCTAAAATATAATGACGTTTTTATAGGCTGAACCAGGCTAAAGCGATTGAGCTATTAACCTTCAACCCACTTACTCAATCGTGTCGATGCTCTAAACCAGATTGACAACCTTAGTTAATGATTTCCCACTTCTCTACATGTTTTGCTAAACTTATACAAATTGGTTGTACCACTTGTTGGAGGCGTAACCGTACAAAACTAAACTGTTTGACAACCTTGAGTAGGGTTGAAAGTTTGGTACAAGTATTTGAGATATACCGAATACCGCACCGAACTTATCACTATTTGGTATTACCGAATACCAATTTATTTTTTAGGGATCGGGATTGTGATTCATTTTGGAGTGCTATTCGGTATTCGGGATTGGGATAAGTATATACCAAAATAAACTGAGATACCGAGAAATAAGAAAAACTAAAAATTAATGAAATATAGCACACAACTTTTGGTCGTTCCCCACCATGGTTGTCATGCCGGTGGCATGCCACCCAGTTCAACCTGGTTCAACCTGTGCCGGTCATGAAACCAGCATGACACCACCGGTATGACCAGTATGATCGAATTACACATTTTAAGTAAAATGACATCATTTTAATGAATTTAATGAATAAAAAAAATAATTTATTATTCATTTTATGAATGTAATAGTTAAAACTTAAAAGTTGATGATATTTGTTGGATTGTAACTAAATTGTCCACAAATATGTTTTATATATATGATTAAATACATTGGATGTTAATCGTTTTCATATTTTCTTAAACCAGCATGAACCGACACAAACTGGTTATGCCACCGGTCGTACCATTCCACTTGCCAACCCGACACAACGGTATAAACCGGTTTGACAACCTGGTTCCCCACTCTTTCGTAACTCACAAGTCCCTATCCAATTAAATTTTGGCTTTCCAGTTTAAGTCAATCTCGTCTCTCATCTAATCTCTTGTTATTTTCATAACATCAAAAAGAAAATGCTAGTATTCGTCGTCTCTCAGCCTCCAATTCGTCGAATTAAAGATTTTCAATGACAAGAACTTGAGTTGTCACCTCTCCACCCTTCCCCCTATCCATGTCCTAGCTCTAGGCAAACTCCACACTCTTTGCTTATTCTCTTTGCCCTAAAATAAACAATCAAATCTAATTTATATATATTTAATAATTAGTTGCAAAGATAATTAATTTTTTATTCGATAATACTGATTGAGATATCGAAATATTTAGGGATTGAGATTGAGATACCGAAATTATTTAGGAATTGAGATTGATATTAGAAGGGAATTCAGTAATTAGGATTTTGATACTTGGTATTGGATACCGATATTGTGCCTATTTCCACTCCTAACCTTGAGGACAATATTGGAAAACGGAGAGGGACAATATCGTCAATACCCACTCCCCGCTGTAGCACGCCTGAGAAAACCCTAGTATAATTAAGGATTTGAGAGCTCTGAGTTGAATCGTTCGCTCCGAAAGACGCACAGCGGCCATCGAAAATCCCTTTCTTCCAGCCATCTCAAAGAAGCTCGCAATGGTCTGCTTCTAATTTCGCATCTCTCTCCCTTTCTGTTTGTATTCGTTAACTTCGCGATGTAGCCATTACTGACTTCGAAATCCTCTATGTAATGCTCGAACGCAGGCGTCAGAGAGGAAGCTCAGTAACCCTATGAGGGAAATCAAGGTCCAGAAGTTGGTCCTCAATATCTCCGTCGGTGAGAGTGGAGATCGTCTCACCAGAGCCGCTAAGGTCCATCTTCTTCCCCTTCTTTGCGCTTCTTTTCAATTTTTGGCCGTGTCTCTTCTCTTTTCTTTCACAGTTCCAGTGTCGGCCTCTGATATATTCTTTCTTGGTTTCGTTGCTTACAGGTCCTGGAACAGCTCAGTGGACAAACCCCTGTTTATTCCAAAGGTGCTTCTTTTCCCTTTTCGTCTTAGCTACTTGTTATTGTTTGGAATGCGCTGGTCATTAGAAGTCGATCTGTGTTTTTCATTAAGGATTGAAGTTGTTCTAGCAGAGCTCTTAATTGAGCTGAGAAATTGGGTTTGGCTTAGTTGGCTTTTCACTGGGTAGTCAGGAGCTTTCTGATGAAATGAACCATGAACTGCTTGTTATACTGTGGGTTAAATTGTGTCCAGTTTTTTTTTTGTTCGTGTATGAGCAGCCTTCATTCCCTTATAGATTAAGGGTTCAGAGGATGTATATTGAGTATAGTTTTAGGCATTTATAGCACTAAAAGTATGGCTGGACATCTTTGTATGTGGTTTGGGATTTTTGTTTGTTCCCTAACATGATATTGGGGTTAACTTTATGCTCTCGTTGACCAATAGCTAGGTACACTGTTAGGTCCTTTGGTATCAGGCGTAATGAGAAGATTGCCTGCTATGTCACCGTGAGAGGGGACAAGGCGATGCAACTTTTGGAAAGTGGCTTGAAGGTCAAGGAATATGAATTGCTGCGAAGGAACTTTAGTGACACTGGCTGCTTTGGGTTTGGTATTCAGGAGCATATTGATCTTGGCATCAAGTAAGTTTGGTTAGCCAGATCTCATCGAAGCTCTTTAATTTATGTATTGATGTTTGGTTTGAAGTTGTAAGCTCCTTTGTTTTGCATTCTGGTTGTCAAATATTCTAATTCTATAAGTACCAGAGGGTTTAGACTTTAGAGGCATGATCAAATTGACAGACTCACTTCTGGGGACCAATAGACCTACAGCGATCTTGAAATTTTACTATTTGTCTTGCTGCTCTAGTCTTTCTGCTAGTAGCAAAGATATTCTTACTGCATTTCATTTCTTCCTTGATATGCTTTCACTCAATTCAGTGGATATTAGTTTTCCTCTAAAAAAGATATCGTTATTTTGGATCAATTTTTTTATGAATACAATAGTTGATGCATCAAATGAATGCCCGCGCCATTGCTTACTAATGTGTGCAGTTTGTTGGTGATTTTCATTTCTGTTAGGATTAGTAGCCTAATTCTCTAACTAATTGTTTTTCAGGTATGATCCCTCCACTGGTATCTATGGTATGGACTTCTATGTCGTCCTGGAGAGAGCAGGCTACCGTGTTGCCAGGCGCCGTAGGTGCAAGACACGTGTTGGTATCCAGCACAGGGTGACAAAGGACGATGCAATGAAATGGTTCCAGGTCAAATATGAGGGTGTGATCCTTAACAAGGCTCAGAATATTACTGGTTGATTGACCACTAGACCTTAGCGAAGGGGAGGGTTTTCCAGTTTTTGAGGGATTCTGTTAGCTGTATTACAAGTTTGCTCTAAATTTTTAATATGCAACCTTTTGTGTTTGTGACTGTTTAATGATATGGCGTTCATTGTATCCTGTGGTGTTCCTCTCATTCATCACTCATTGTGAACAGTTGCCTCTGTATCGATTTATTTGATGAAACTAGCCTAGGTTCTCATATTTGCAACTTGAAACTAAACACGCATTCACTTTTCTTGCTGCTACTTGATAGTAATTCTTGGAGTGATAACTGTCATTTAGGTTATCTTTTGGGTTTAATGTTCTTCTGGATTAAATAATCGAAATTGGATTGTTGAGTGAGTAATTTCACGGCTGTGTAACAATATGGGTTGTATTGGATTGCACCAGACCAAATTGGTGTTTGGACCGAATCATACTGAATTTAGGTTCTTGGTCCTATGTTGATACTTGATATGAATGTATAGAAAACCATACTAAATAGTGCCATATGCTTTGTTATGGTGTGTGCAATCTGTTCAACTCCTAAAATTACTCGGGTTGACGTGGAGTTAAATGATACAGAGTGTTAGAAACCCAATTATTGGGTTATTTCGGTATTCGGACTTATTTGTCGTTTTATTTATGTTTGGGGACGATTGGACATTATTTTTTTTGGGGGGGGGGGGGGGGGGGGGGGGGGGGGGGGTTGGGTGCATTTGAGGATTATTCGGATTAATTGGGTTAAGTTAAGTAGTTTGGGTAGTTTGGGAATTATTCGGGTTATATATTTGTAATTAGTGGGTAATTGTTCATTAAGCAAATAATAATAAGAATTCCCCAAACCCTAATCTTCTTCCCTCTCCTCCCTCACTCGACGTTACCCTTCTTCCTCAACTTCCCTTCTCCTCGTCGGCCACCCTAGGCCACCGACTCCTCTTTCTTCTTTCCCCCAAATTCTCGTCCTACTCTCTTCCCCTACCTCAATCCATTCACAACCTTCCCTTTGCTCAACCCTTGATTCACAAACCCTAGACGCAAGGCGCCTAGATCATTAGCTTTCTTACAGTGGTATCAGAGCCTGGTTAGCGCCTGGATCAGCAGAAAGATGAGTTCATCAGATCACTCCCCAGAGAGAAGGCAGCAGGACACAGTGACCGTGGAGGACATCACGCACGAAGAGGACATCAAGCGGCTGTTGAGGACAATGGCGGATCATCAGACCAGCCTCCATGTTCGCATGGGAGAGGTGAACGAAACTCTCCAAGAGATGGCCAAAAGGAACAGTGACGATCTGAGGTCACTGATGGAGCTGATGAAGGCAACCCTAGCGCCTCAAGGGCTGCCCGCACCACCACAGCAGGCGGGAGAAGCGGCGGCGGGGACCAAGGTGATCGCCGCCACGGCGAACCTGCCGGCGGTACCGACCGAGGCGATGACGGCGGCGCGGCAGCTCGCGGGAGGAGGCGCGCACGGCGGCGGCGGCGAGGGCGCTGATCCTCAGGGAGGCGCGGCGAGGCGTGCGGGCCCAGGGTCGGGCCAGGGCAATCATGGGCCGGGTCTGCTACCGACTCCGACAGCTCAGGAGATGGCGGCAAGGCGCGGGAAGGCCAAGATGCCGGGCTACGATTCGGTGGAGATGGACTTCGAGCCCATGGATCAAGAAACGGGGCGAGGTCGGACCCAGAGTAATCGTAGGCCGAATGAGAGGCGGGCCGTCTGGGCCCGAAGTGCTGAAGAGATGAGCCTGATTGACCAAGCCCGAGAGTGGGCCGAACCGGAATCTCAGAGGGGCCCAAGACGCGGCGACCGGCCGCCGGATCGGTCGTAAATGGGTGATGGTTGGCTGAACCGCGAGGGGCGACCCGGAATCGGGCGGGCCGGCCGGAGGGAGCTGGGCCGGGGCGGCATGAATCGGACCGTGTCGGACCTGGCCGAACCGAACCTAGTCGAACCAAGGGAACCGAACCAGTCTGGATGGGGAGGCAACCGGTCGCACCGGACCCGTACAGCAGCGGACAACGGAGGTGAGATGGGCCGGTCGGGTCTCTGGAGGGGGATGGGTGGAGGATCTAATGCGGTGTACCCTCCCCTAGTGACACCCAAAGCTGATAGGCGCCGACCGGACAGGCAGTTAGAGGTGGGTCAAGGATCGGGCATCAAGGATGGGGACTGGAGCGAGGAAGATGAAGATTGGGGCTTTGATAACCAGACCGGGCGAAGGCCAGAGCAGGGTAGCTACAGAGGTCCACACCGTGGCAGTCACGGCTTTGGCAGGTACGGTGGTTACAACTCTATGTATGAAGGGGATGATGATTTGGTGTTTAGAGCTGAACCTCCGACCATTGAGTTCCCAAAATTCAATGCTCAAGAGGATGCAGGGTTGTGGATTTATGCTGCAGACAGGTGGTTTAAGAATCACCCCACCCGGGAAGAAAGGAAGGTGCAGCTGGCGTCGTTCTACTTGGAGGGCGATGCCCTTCAGTGGTGGGAGTGGATGGAGCGGTCTTATGGAGAGGCCGAGATGCTGATTACCTGGCCGAGGTTTAAGGAGGAGCTGCAGTATCAGTTCGGGAAGTCAGAGGGCTGGGCGCAGGCAGGCACAGTAGCCGAATTCCGTTCGGAGTTCCTGCGGTTGGGAAACATGTATAAGGGAATGCCGGAGGAAACATTGGTTGGTTTATGTCTTACAGGTCTGAAGCCGGAGTTAGCTGCTGCAGTGAAGGTGTTCGAGCCAGGGTCACTGAGGGCGACATTTCGATTAGCTGGGACCAAGGAAGAGGAGCTGACAAGTTGGAAGGCCGTTCGGAGTCAGAAAGGCCATGGGGGCTACTCCGCGGCAAACAGAACTCAGGGAGGAGCCGTCGTTCCTCCAGCTGGAGCTGCAGCCACGGCGACAATTGTGGCACCAGCAGCGGGGCGGACCGGGCCGAGGCTACCGCCGCGGGATTTTGTGAAGCTCACGCCGGCAGAAATGGAGCAGAAGCGCCGGGATAGTCGTTGCTTCAACTGCGACGAGAGGTATACCGTAGGTCATCAGTGCGCCAAGGGACATTTGATGCTGCTGGTGGGTAACTTGGAAGATGAGGCAGGGGAGTTAGCCGCAGAGGAGGCTAAGGAGAACCAGGGTCCTAGGGAGCAACCTTGAGGGCAAGGTTGGTCTCGAGCGGGGTGGATTGTTAGAAACCCAATTATTGGGTTATTTCGGTATTCGGACTTATTTGTCGTTTTATTTATGTTTGGGGACGATTGGACATTATTTGGGGGGGTTTTGGGTGCATTTGAGGATTATTCGGATTAATTGGGTTAAGTTAAGTAGTTGGGGTAGTTAACGGGAAGTATTCGGGTTATATATTTGTAATTAGTGGGTAATTGCTCATTAAGCAAATAATAATAAGAATTCCCCAAACCCTAATCTTCTTCCCTCTCCTCCCTCACTCGACAGAACCCTTCTTCCTCAACTTCCCTTCTCGTCGTCGGCCACCCTAGGCCGCCGACTCCTCTTTCTTCTTTCCCCCAAATTCTCGTCCCACTCTCTTCTCCTACCTCAATCCATTCGCAACCTTCCCTTTGCTCAACTCTTGATTCACAAACCCTAGACGCAAGGCGCCTAGATCATCAGGTTTCTTACACAGAGTGCCTAATGCTGCTATTAGTTGGCTCACTAGCTGCTAAAGTTGAAGAAGAAGCAGAGATCATGAACAGTCGAACAAGAAAGTAGCCATATCATATTGTAGAACAAGCAGATCTGAAGTAGAGATAGGACATAATCAACCCAAGAAGAAACTAGTTGTTCTGTTCCTACTATTTTGAACATCTACAAGTATCACATAGTTAATACGTTGGATGTAGATGTAAGATTTCCTTCATTTGATGGCGGTCGTGGAAGCAGCGCAACAGCTACAGGTTGATGGCAGTTCGGAATCATTGGTGCCAGATTATCGGTGAGGGCAGTGATGTTTATTCTAGCCACCCTCGTTTTAATTACATTATTATTTAGGTTATGATTGCTTGTGATAACAAAAGGGACATTTAGTTATTATCTTCTTAAAGATGAATTCTGAGGCTGTAAGTTTTAATTATGAGGGCATATTTGTAACTTACCCTAGGTCGGGTTGGGTAATTGAGATACTATAAGTATCCTGGTATACGTTTGCATGAGTTAAGAAAGCAATAAGAAAAACCTAAAACCTGTGATGGAGATACTTATCGTGGACTAGAGTCTAACGACGATACCACGTTAAAAAAGCTCTCGTGTTATTTTGATTTGGTTTGCTAAATTGATATAGTATCAGAGCCGTGATCAAGGCCTTCGTGTCGTTCACCTTTGACAGCGTACGTCAGCTATTAGGGTTTCCAGCTTGTGGTTTTGTCCTCTTTTCTTTGCCTTGTTTGCTGTCTTTCTTCTACTTGTCTTGAGGCTTCTTCGCAGCGCTCTCAGGATGGATGCTAGTAGGTTTGATTGTGTGACTACAAAATTTGATGGCAAGAACTTTGTGTTGTGGGAATTCCAGTTCCGCAACTTTGTGAAAGGCAAGAGATTGCTCCCAATTCTTATTGGGACTTCGAAGAAGCAGTACGATAGCACGCCTGAAAAGGACCAGGCTGACTAGGCAGCTGCAAATGCTCAGGTCGTGTCCTAGTTGGCCGGCTTTGTTGACGTTCCTACTGCCCTTGGGTTGCGCTAGTTTTCGACGACCCATGAGATGTGGTCTCATTTTTGTAAGACCTACTCGCAAGCGAACACGTCCCACCAGTTCGACCTCGAGTTTGCGATTTCCATACTTGTTCAAGGTGATCAAGACATCAGGGGTTATTATCAGGATAGCCTCAACCTATGGACTGAATATGATATGCTCGTGGTATCTCTCTCTCCGGAAGCCAAAGCACCACAGGTTATCAAGGCATGCGCTCGTTCGCGTATGATGCAATTTACCATGAAGTTAGGACCCGAATTTGAATATGTGCATGCCTCTCTGATTCATCGTGGGGTGAATGAGTTTGATGAGGTTCTCGGTGAGCTGTTGCGGGAGAAAACCAGACTGCGGAGTCAGGAACAGATCGACAATCACCTTCTCACTGCTGAATCTGCCTTTGCGGTAGGGAAAAGTGGTGGCACTCGGCCGCAATTTCAACAACAAGGTACCTCTACTCTTACTTGCCACTACTGCCATGAGGTCGGGCATTTACAACCTCATTGTAAGCATCGCAATATATGTATATATTGAAAACGAGAAGGACATCATTAGGGAATGTAAGACTCTAGCGAAGAAGGGTGGTCTGCGTTCGGGTTACGGTGGCAAGAATTTGGGATCTGGTTCGTGGAGTAGCGGCTGCGGTTATGCTGTGGTTGAGAGGGATGCTGCACAAAGTGGTCCGTTGCTTCCCGCTGCTCCGCCCATCAGTGCCTTCCCCTCTGAAGCTATTTGTCGACTGGTATAGGAGGCCCTCCAAGAGGCCCTTCCAAGTGCTCTGAATCCTTCCTTTGCTATGGGTGGTGCGTCAGGTAAACTTCCTAGTTGGTTATTAGATTCAACTATATTTAATCATATGTCTAGTGCTCGTCCATGCTTCACCCAGCTTCGACAAGTGGCACCCATGACTCTGCAGGTTGCGAATGATGAAAATGTCCCTATTCGTGGATCATGAAAAATTGTCGTTGGGAATTTTGAGTTCCAAGACACGCTTTATGTTCCTGATCTTGTCCCCAACTTAGTTTTTATGGGACAGTTAGCCGAAGACAACTGCGATGTGAGGTTTAATTCTGATGGGTGTGTGGTGCAAGATCGGAACACAAGGAGGGTGATAGGGACATGACATAAGAGTGGTCGGATCTATGTCCTAGATGATTACTGCAAGTCTATGAGTTTGGATGAAGCAACAACAGGAGTTCGTGATGCTGGTGGTACAAGCTCGGCTGGAGTCGATGCTACTAGTACAACTTCTTTTCTTTGTAATCAGCAACATTCGACAATTTTCAATAATCCCGATTGTGAGGTCAACATCCTGGGATATTCTGTTAAGCCTGAGTCTTTGGATTATTCTGTTCATTCCTCTACTTGGGATTTGTGGCACCGTCGTCTGGGACATCCCCACTTGGCGCAATTATTGAGCATGTTTCGAACCAAGATATTACCTGATCGGTTGAGTTCGAACTTTGGGTCTCCTAGTTCTTGTGGGAGTTGCATTGAGACCAAAATGTCCCAGCTATCTTTTGCTTCTAGTGATACTGCGTATGATGCTCCGTTTGATTTAGTCCACGAAGACTTGTGGGGACCCTCGCCGATCACGTCTCGTTTGGGCTTCTAGGACTTCGCCCTCTTTATCGATCATGCCACGAGTTATACGTGGATATATTTCTTACGTCGCAAATATGAGTTAATTACCCATGCGAAAAGCTTCATCACCGTGGTAGAGACTCAATTCCACAAGGGGGTGAAGGTCATACGTTCCGACCATGGCGGCGAATTCACTTCCTAGCCCCTCCTTGACTTCTATACAGATCATGGCATTCTCGTTCAACATTCTTGTCTCGGAGTTTCCCAACAGAACGGTCTCGTTGAACGAAAAACTCGCCATGTCCTGTAACTCACTAGGGCAATCCTGTTCCACTCTTGTGTTCCGAACGACTTTTGGATCGAAGCAGTGAAAACGGTGGTATTTGATAAACCGACAGGTGTCACCAGTGATAGGGGATCGCTCTCCTTACCAGGTTTTGTTCAATCGTGTTCCGACTACTCATTTCTGCGAGTGTTTGGCTGCCTTTGCTTTGTTTTGCTTCCTAAGCGTGATCGTCGCAATCTAGCGCCGAAGAATGTTCGGAGTGTATTCATGGGGTATAGCGTTGAGCATAAAGGTTATCTATTCTACAATCCAGTGCAGCGTCTCATGAGAATAGCTTATCATGTCACTTTTCTTGAGCAGGTTATGCATTATTCTCTGGCCAAAGATAACTCGCCAGTCTCTTTGAATTTTCTTCCTCTATCTCCTTTGACTAAACACCAGATGTTCCTGCTGGTGGTAACCCGCCCCAGGCTGGTCCATCAAGCCATGATGATGATTCCGGTGGGAATTTGCCGCCTCTCACTCCGTCACTTCACACCAGCTCCAGTTCGAGCTCCTCATCCGGTTCTTTATCCAGTTCGACTTCATCTTCGAGTGGTTCTGCCTCACCCTTGTCGCTCCATTTGTACTCTGCAAGTCCCGCATCAACTGCTAGTTCCAGCTTGTCGTCGGGGATGGGAAAACGAACTTCAGCGGAGTTAGGGGGGAGATGAAGGTGATCTCTCTGCAAGTCCACCATCGATTCCTCCGCCTACCTCGCCGGTCCGATCGTGTCAATAAGGGAGTGGTTCCTATCAAGTTGCTCGACTATGCTGGATATTCAACTGAGACCATACCTATTCCATCTCATTATCATTTTTCCAAGGGTGATGAGAAGTGTGAGGCGGGAATGTAGGTGGAGACTAACACACTAGAATAAAATCACACTTGGGACTTAGTTACCAGAATGCCAGAGATGTCGGTCATAGGGTCAAAGTGGGTATATGATGTAAAGATAAAGCCAGATGGCACTCGGGAGCACATCAAAGCACGAGTAGTTGCTCAAGGATTTCACGAGGAATTCGGGATTGACTACGATTAGACGTTCAGTCCATTGCTAAATTGTCGACAGTTCGAAGTCTTTTTGCCATTGCAGCAATGAGAGGATGGTCGTTGAAACAGTTCGACGTGAAGGATGCTTTTCTTCACGGTGATCTAAAAGATACTATCTACATGGAGCCTCCAGGGTACAAGAAAGCTGGACCTAATATGGTGTGCAATCTGGTTTGATCCTTGTACGATTTAAAACAAGCTCCTCATGCTTGGTTTGAGAAGTTCCATGGAACTATTTTGCAGGCTGGGTTCCAACAGAGTCACAGTGATCCATCATTGTTTATTCGGAAAACTGTGCAAGGCATCATCGCACTTCTGCTATACGTTGATGATATAATTGTAACTGGAGATGATCATGATGACATAAAGGAATTAATCAGAACCCTTCATCAAGCGTTCCATCTTAAGGAACTTGGGGAGGTAGGCTATTTTCTAGGGATAGAGGTTAGTCGCACATCAGGAGGACTATTTGTTTGCCAAAAGAAATACATCTCCGACTTGCTCTCTTTCTCACAATTTGAAGCCTGCAGGCCATGTTCCACACTAATGGAAAAAAACCTAAAATTGAGTAAGGATGATGGGGATTTGTTGGAAGACCAATCGTTTTATCGGAGTGTTGTAGGAAACCTAATTTACCTCACTCACACTAGACCAAATATCTCATATGCCATACAGGTAGTAAGCCATTTTTTGGGAGTAGCATAGACAACTCATTTGGATGCAGTGAACAGGCTTCTTCGGTATCTTAAGCACACGAGTGACGTGGGTGTGTTTTTTCGCGCAGAGGGAGAGTAAAAAATAGAAGCCTTTGCAGATGCAGATTATGTAGGATATCTTGACATGAGACGATCAACTTCAGGATGGTGCATTGAGTTTGGAAATGCTTTTGTCTCATGGAGGTGCAGGAAGCAAGATAGAGTCTCGAAATCCTCAAGAGAAGATGAATATCATTTGATGTTAGAAGTAAGCTCATAAATGGTTTGGTTACACAGGCTGTTCGAAGAGTTGGGGATTGAATGTCAAGGTCTGATGGTGATAAATGGAGACAACACGAGCGCAATTTAAATTTCAATTAATCATGTGTTACATGATCGGACTAAGCATATTGAAGACCATGTCCACTACATTCGCCAGCTTGTAGCAGAAAGTGCAGTTCAGCTGCGATAGTTGAGAACAGATGAACAACCAGCATATGTGTTGACTAAGGTTGTTGCATCGAGTAACATATTTGTAACTTACCCTAGGTCGGGTTGCTAGGGTAATTGAGATACTATAAGTATCCAGTTACATGTTTGTATCATGTTAAGAAAGCAATAAGAAAAACCTAAAACCTGTGAGGGAGATCCTTACCGTGGACTAGTGTCTAACGATGATACCAGGTTAAAAAAGCTCTTTTGTTATTTTGATTTGCTAAATTGACCGTAAGTGCTGCATGTAATGGGAGTACTTATAGTTTGTTTAATTTAGATAGTAGGGAGGTGTGCGAGCTTCATCCCGAAAACAAAGTGGATGAACATCTTTGGTTAGAGTATCTAGCAGCTAATTGTGCTCGCAGTTCTTAATTTCTTCGGCAAGTAGGTGCTGAGATTGGAATGTCCAGATGCTACGCAGACTCTGAATACTCTGATTTTCAACTCCTTTTTCTTTTGGCAAGTAATACTCTGTGTTTTCTGGTGAGGAAACTCTTGTGTTTGAAATCAATGAAAGCACCTTAACTTTTTGAACAATGATAAAAACACAGTTCACAACTCTCTGAACAATGTTCGAACGAGGGTATATGATGATTATGATGGCTTTTTGGAAATATGCTAAGTTAATTTACTTATGCTCCTATGGAGGTTCAGTGAGAGCTTCAAAAACTAATAGATATGGATAGAGCTGCATTGCAAAGAAAAGATAAAGGTTGACTTGTGTTGTCAAATGTTTGGTTGTGGAACCCTTTGTCTTCGTTTCTCCTATTTATAGACATCACTTATAACCGCCTCTTTGTAATCACTGCTCCAGTGCTTGGCATTTGATGTAGCCTGCTTGACACCTTAACTGCCTTGCTCGCATGCATACTACTTCGTCATTGATAACTTGATGACTTTACTTGGCAGGTAGTTACCATGTGTCGTGGAGGTATCTCGCTTGGCTTTATCTTGATGTTTGATTTCTTAGTGATGCTCATGATGACCACCCTTGCATGACGTCATGCTCGACACTAGCATGTTTGGTAGTTAATGAATGAACACTGACCCCTTTGGGGTGGCATCATGCTTAAAGAGTCTTGACAAGGTGGTCTACCATGTGATAATGTACATGACTGACACTTAGAAATTTAATGACCTTGTCTACTAGATACCATGCATGACTGCTTATGAGGTCTAACATGCCTGAATACTTGGGATGATGGTGCGTTGTTCCTACCTTTTTGGAATGACGTCGTGCTTGGCACCCTGGTGCTTGGTAGGATAACAAGGAGGAATTTCCATACTTAGCCGATTTCCTCATACTTGACACGTGAGTGTCGGCCCCCCTGCACTTTGTCTTGCTTGGGTATTTGATAAGTAGGCGGCAAAGCATGCTGGTATCAACCCTCCTTAGATGACATCATGCTTGACATCCCAATACTTGGTAGGTGGGCGGTAACATACTTGACAGTTGGGTATGTGACCTGATTGATAGGTGGGTACTTGAGGTCTCGACACTTAGTCATGTTCTACATCCTTTGCACCAACCCTTCTTGGATGGAATCATGCTTGACACCCTAGCTCTGTGTATGCGAGTGGTCAGCATATTAGCATACTTGACAGGCGGGTATGTGTCCTGCTTGATGGGTGGGTCGATAGGTATTGATACTTAGCCAAATTTCACCTCCACTGTCTCTACCCCTCTTCGATTATGCCATGTTTGACACCCAAGTGGTTGGTGGGGGTGGCTAGGTGCTTGGCTGCGGGGTAGGTGAGTGGTGAGGTTTTAACACTTAGCCAAATATTTCTTTCTTTCCCCACCACATCTAGGGGGTACTCGTGATGGTCTTCCTTGCACGACATCATGCTTGACACCCTAGTGCAAGGTAGATACGCATCATAGTACTTGGTGCCTGCCCCCTTGTATGACATCATGCTAGACAGATGAGTGGTGAGACCCCTTGGATAATGTCATGCTTGACATGTGGGTGTTTGGTGGGTCGAGCAGCAAGCGACTAGGCATGCCGGCATCAATGTGGTACTAAGTGATTTTTTAGTGATAAAGAAAGGGGGAGTTTCCATGCTAGGGCTTGTGGATTAGAACGGAGATGGGGTACTGAAATTGGTAAGTGATTCTGCTAAGTGATTCTGCTAACGAGAAAGAACAAGTGCTGTAAACATAAAAAAAAAATGGAAGTCCAAATTTGGTTTTCAGCCGTTTTGGCCCTAGTTTTTGTAGGTTTGCTGCTAATTTGTTGATGGTTTGCTGCCTGCGACTACTCTTGTTGCATGTCTGCTAATAGAGTGAATTGAGGATTTGTTAAGCATATAATACAGTGGCTTGGAAGCAAGCTTGTTATTGCTGGATCAACAATTTGTGCAGCATGGATAGTAAACTTGGGGATCGCCTTTGACATAGTCAAAATGCTAGTCTTTATTTCTGAATCCCATGCCAGAGAATGGCTAACTTGGAGCGAGGGAGAAAGCATCAAGCTTCTTTTGGGATTGAAGTTTTTTTAAGCATCCCGACAAGGAGTGAAGCCAGTCTCGGAGGTGTTAGCTGAAAATAATAACTTCAATGGTTGCCTCTTTAGTTTCTTTGCAACTGTAATATTGTTCATCTTGTATATAGACATACTTGAGCATTAAAAATACCTGAACAAAACTTGGAGTTGATTTTGCAAGGCATAAGTGAGTCCCAAAGTCCAATATTGAAACAAAAGAAAGTTAAAATGTGGAGGTTTTAACCCCACAAATTATTCTTCAGTAAAACGAGTTATTTAAATTAATTAACACATAAATAATATACAAATACTGCAATCTCAAATAATGAGTTATTCAGATTCTATATATGTAAAAGAGATCCTATACATAAACAATTAGTTATTTGATCCCACAAATACCACATTGTCACCTAACCCATTTCATTATTTTTACATTTTATTTAGGATGACAAGATCAAAACAAAATAATAAAGTAGAAAGAACACATTAGAATACAATTTCGTAATTTTTAATATCAAATTACATAGAATCACTTCTATAACGGAACAATCATATATGATGTGTCATATAATTTTGGGTCAAGCAAGCGGGTGCGGTCATGTTCAGGTTGGGTTAGTCGGGTCAAGGATTAGTCGGGTCTCGGGTCAATCAGGTTGTGGGTCAGTAGTGCTACGGGTCAGTCGGGTTATGGGTGGATCGGGTTGGGGGTCAACTAGATTATAGGTTTATCGGTTGCAGGTCGGTCAGGGTACGAGTCGTTGACTTTTAGTCAAATCTGGTTGTAGGCAGGTTACAAGTCATTTTGATCAATCCGGTTACTCGGGTCAGGTTATATTTTGACAGCTATAAAATTTTCTGAAGATTTGGGTGGATCAATTAAGGTTTAAATTTTCGAACATTTAGTACTCAAGTTTAAATTTGTTTAAGAGTGGCATCAATTCATTACCGGTTTTTTAACAATCTAATAGCAGTTACACCGGTAAAATGTGAACAATTGACTATATCGATTCATATAATCCCGACAACATTGCTATTAACCCTTGAAACAAATTTACACGATAAACCCTTGTTTTAATGTATCCAGTATCCACAGATCAAGCATAATGTGTTTCCGCACTGCCTTAACCAATTATCAGTCTCTTAAAAAATGTTTATATGCTTGCTTGAAACAAAACATACGCATTCGAAAATGAAGCTGTTGTCCCTTGGGATATACATTACACTCAAGCGGCTACAATAGGGAATGGTGTTTTTGTAATAAAAGGTTCTTTAATTCTGCAAATTCATCAATAATAATAGAATCTCCATCCATATCAATAACATACTCTCTCTCAAAGACAATAGCTAAGCAATCAACGAAATTCATCGAGCATTTTGTTGCGCAAATTAGTTTTCACGTATTTCATTGCTTAAAATGTTCTCTCCATGGTAGCCGTTGAAACGGGCAAGGTCAACACTAGACGAATCAACCAACAAATCAATTTGTTTAGAGGGTTTTCTATTTCAATGAAACTTTATACACTCTTTTACATTTTCGACCTTTAGGTTTTATTGTTTTTTTCCCCAATGAAAATCATTCGGGCTAGAATTCCTAGAGTAAATTGAGGGTAATGGTTTGCATATGTTCATCTAGACAATTTTTCTAACTACACAACATTTATTATCAAATAACACTCGACCAACCATTAAATAATACTGGGCCGAATACCTAAAATCGAAAATTTATAATCTCTATACTACCTATGGATCCGGCAGAGGGCTGGGCCGTGGCCCGGGTTGGCCCAGCCCTAGATCCGCCGATGCATTGTAGTCTGTATGTGAGAATTTCCCAAAGATGGAGTACACTACTGATGTTGCGAATATCTTTGATAGGTTAGTTACGTGATTTGATAGGTTAGTTAACATCTGGGGTTAGGCTACTAATTTTCCCTCCATATTAACTATCAGTGGTTGAACTTTCTGATCAGTTGTTTGAAGTTACTTAATTGTCAGTGGTTGAACTGATTCACTCCATATTAATTAGTTTATAAACTGCTATAAACCAAATGAAATGATCAGACTGCTGTATTATCATTATCCCTCTCCTCCCCAAATGCTCACAGTGACAACCTTTTGGAGGTGTAAGGACGGACCACGACCAGTGGCGGATCTAAGGCATTGCAGGGTGTGTCGTCCGACACACCCTCGTTCGAGAATTTTACGAAGGACCTACATATTTTTGGTACAATTTTTTTTACTTCGGGATAGCCGACACACCCTCAATAATTATAGCCGACACACCTTCATTATACTCAAAGAAATTATTATCCAAATGAATCAATCTTAATCATAATCCTTTTTAATTTTTTTTAAAATAACTCATAAAGCATAATCCTATCCTTCCTATTAAAAAAAATACTCTTAGCCCATACAATATACACGTGTGATGAGTGTTGGGCCTGAGCCTTTAATTAAATGAGAAAAGAACCCACAGGCCAAAAGCCCAGTCGGCCACTAGCCCACTACCTCCCCATTATTATTCCTTCCCTCCCCATCCCCAATTAATGGCCCAATCTCCCCAATTAATGGCCCAATGCCATATTCCTTGTCCATATCTCAATTCCCAGCAACTCATCCCCATTATTCCCCCTGGTTCCCTCTTCTCTCGCTCGCAAAAAACCCCAGAACCCCAGACGAACAAAAAACCCAGACATAGGCAGAACGGGCAAGTCGGCACGGCAACCCATCTCGGCCTCGGCGGACACCCTTCACCGGCGGGCAGCGCGGCGGCGGCAACTCCTCGTAGCCGGTCAAGTGGGCACTTCTTGTAGCTGGCCAAATGTAAGTAATTTTACTGTTATGAACCCTAAATTGCAAAGTTTAGGGGTTTTTCTTGTTTTCCCATTTAACCCAAATTTTATTTGTCAATTTGTAATTCATGGATGAATTGAATAGATTTGTTTATAAGCTAATTTATGTTGTACTCTGTATCCAGACATGGAGAGATTTTACCCAAAGGTCCCAAAGAAAGCAAAAACTACTCTACATATTAACAATTTAGGAGGTGAATCAAGTAAAATGAATCATGATGATTCTCAATCTTCCTCGCCATCGATTAATCAAACAAGTGGCATCTCAAGTAAGTTTTCTTCATTTCCTGAAGAACATGAGAATGATGATGTTGGTGAGCATTTTCAGTTATGAAGATAATCAAGAACGATCTTCGAAATCGGTTGAGTGACCAATTTATGAATGATTGTTTAGTTGTGTATATTGAAAAAGATTTGCTTTGCAGCATAAGTGATGAATGTATTTTAGAGACATTTCAGCAGATGAAAAGTCGTCGCGGTTCGTTGTAAACATGACATTGTGAACTTTATGAATTAATTTCTTTTAATTTTAACTTAATTTTTAATTTAATTTAATTATAATTTTATTTTATCAGCGACACACCTCTCCGACAATCCTGGGTCCGCCACTAACCACGACTTCTAGTTTGGTTTGGCTATATGAAGTAACTAGTGTTGTACACAATTCTTCCACCCAAGGAGATTAGCTACACGTATCCGTTCTTGAATTAATGGTTTGACGTAAGTTGTACGTCTTTAGGACGGCCATGCATATATAAACGTACGTGCATGGGGATTTGGAAATGCACATTACAAACAGTACCGATCGACGTCAAGAGAAACCCTTTGAATCTCTCTGCTGCATCGTTACTTACTAAACTAAATTCCTAATCTTCCTCTCCACAACACCAAATTGGAATATCACCAGCCACTATTAATCAGTTCCATTTACTGTTCGTTGCGGATCTGAAGCTTTATGGCGACCAGAGTCGACGATGATGGCCGCCCAATGCGAACTGGTAATTAACCCACCTAGCTACACTGCAACAGAACTGGATTTTAGCGTCCGTTTTTTCACGATTTAGCGTTGTTCGTTTCTACCCGACAGTAAACTTCTTACCCACGGTCAGTTGGTGCATCAATTGACACTAAATTATTTCGTGGCGCGCGGTTAAGGTAAACCGTCGGTACATTGTAGTGTCGGTTGATACCGCCAGTTTAAAAAAAAAGTGACTGTAGGCAAATTATTTTGTGTATGCAATGCAGGGACTTGGGTGACGGCGAGCGCCCACATCATTACAGCGGTAATTGGATCAGGCGTTCTATCCCTGGCTTGGGCTATCGCCCAGCTGGGTTGGGTGGCCGGACCGGCCACTCTCATCATCTTCTCCCTCGTAACCCTTTTCACCTCCACCCTCCTCGCCGACGCCTACCGCCACCTGGACCCGGTCACCGGCCAGCGCAACTACACCTACATGGACGCGGTCCGGACCCATTTAGGTGGGGTCAAGGTCCGGCTTTGCGGCCTGGCCCAGTACGCGAACTTGGTGGGCGTCACCGTCGGTTACACCATCACCGCGTCCATATGCATGGGGTAAGCTAACGCAACCATGCACCCCATCTCTTTTTTACTTATTTATTTATGCAACTCTGAACTAATTACATATATATAAAACCACATATGTAGGTCGGTTCGGAGAAACAAGTGTCTCCACGCGGAGGACAACTGCCACGTGTCCACGACGATCTACATGATCATCTTTTGCTGCATCCAGCTGATCCTTTGCCAGGTCCCCAACTTCCACAAGCTGTCGTGGATCTCCATCCTCGCCGCCGTCATGTCAATCACCTATTCCTTTATTGGATTGGGTCTCTCCGTAGCCAAAGTTGCTGCAGGTAATTAGATATATTCATGTAACAAAGTTTAAGTTATGTTAAATGTGAAATATATACATACCTAATGAACTCAATTGAATGAAGGAGCTGAGGCGACAACGACGTGGCCGACGGTGTCAGAGGCGCAGAGGTTGTGGAAAATTTTCCAAGCAATTGGCAACATTGCCTTTGCGTATGCCTACTCCACCGTCCTCATCGAGATTCAGGCAAGTAGTTGTCGTTTCATATTATCCCTTCTCATGGTTAAATTAGTAAAAGGTTAATTAGCCTTATATATATATATATATATATAGTATTGACTAAGACATGCATGCATGGACGCAGGACACCCTGAAATCGAGCCCGGCCGAGAACAAGACAATGAAGCGGGCGAGTTTTGTGGGCATCTCAACTACCACAATTTTCTACCTGCTCTGCGGCTGTGTGGGCTACGCGGCGTTTGGAGAAGACGCGCCGGGCGATTTACTCTCCGGATTCCATCAATCGTTGTGGCTACTCATCGTAGCAAACGTCAGCGTGGCTATCCACCTCATCGGCGCCTACCAAGTAGGTCCAATTTAATTGAATTAAATGAAACCCCGCAATGAATTGCCTTCTAAATTCTAGTATATTCGTTTAATTAATGATTTATATTATGTGTGTGTGACGGCAGGTGTTTGCGCAGCCGATTTTTAGCTTGGTGGAGTCCAGCTGTCGTCAGAGGTGGCCAGAGGTCAAGTTCGTGACCGCCGACCACCAGATTACCATTCCGTTTCTGGGCGGTACTGGCTTCCACGTCAACTGTTTCAGATTGGTTTGGCGGTCTGCTTACGTGGCCGTGACCACAGTCTTGGCTATGCTCCTCCCTTTCTTCAACGTATTTATGGCCCTTATCGGAGCAGCATCATTTTGGCCTCTGACGGTCTACTTTGCGATCGAGATGTACATCGCCCGAGCGAAGCTTCCAAAATTCTCCTTCTCCTGGATGGGCCTACAAGCCTTGAGCATGGCCTGTCTGCTTGTTTCACTCGTCGCAGCTGCTGGATCAGTGGAAGGCCTGATCCAATCACTCAAAGTGTATCATCCTTTTAAGAATTAAGTACAATTAATTAACAAAAGCTAAGTACGTGGTAGTATTGAATTTGTTCTATCGAGTATCGACCACCAATTTTGGCCGATTGCATTTTGCACCGCATCCATAGCTTTTCTCTCCGCTAAAGGAAACACCCCCTATCAAGAGAAACAAACTAGTCATTCTCTAGCTTTCTACAAATATCTCTGAGGTCGGTCAATTCAAGCTTAGCTCCACAAAATTATCACATTCTATCTTTCCTGGTCATAAATCCCCCACAAAAAACTCCAATCTTCAGGGTGTTGAATGGTAATTTGCAATAGTAATTATCATCACCACTCTATGCCCCATTGCCATAAATTCAAGGAGACATATACATTATCTCATGGGTTGAAACTATCCATCAAATTATGGAAGCCAACAAGTCCACATGGTGAGGAGAAGCTTGAACAACTAAATAATAGTGATGATCTGTAGTAGACATGCCATATGGAAATGAAAGAATCAATTATGATGAAGGTATCCTTACGCAACTTGATAAAATAATGGTTAGTGTAAAATAATGCATGGGCCATGTAATTGTATTTTCTATTTCTATATATGTTGTACGTATGGAAGAAGAATGCAGTGCAGTGAGTGTGAGAAAGAGAGCTTGTAAGAATAAACAAAGAAAAGAAAGAAGCTAAGCTTCTGTACGTGTAAGGCAAGAGCCAAATGAATAAGGCCTTGTTTGTTTCTTGAGTGTTTACTAAAAAGAGTGATTAAACACTAATTGTTTCCTTTGTATTGATCCAAGATTACTACTAATTCCGCTAATACCCAACACGTACAGGAGACCATCACAAATAAGGAATTCTGCAAAACGCTCAGCAATCTTGCCCTTTCACAAAGAATGGGACTGACCCTATTTACGGTGTACACTTTCCTCTAGAGATGAGATGCAGCTTGGGAGAGGTTCAATTATGGATTCATCACAACGAATGTTGTAGTACACTGTTTTACTTGTTCAATGTCACTGCAAATGGTAAATAAGTTGTCATGCTGCTCTAGGGGACTTGTAAAGTTGCCCGATATTCAAAGACTTGACTGGATGGTCTATATATATGGTCTTGCAGGTCTGCAATGGAAGAGACATTACCCAGAGTTTCACTACAAAATTAGAACGTATTGAGGACAAAGATTAGGGACCAGTATTTAAAATTGTCCACGGAGTTATTAACTTTAAAGGTATTAAGGACAAGCCCATGAAATCGTCCTCACAGCACCGGAGTTAGATGTTTCAATATTGTGGGCCTATCTCAAGTCGTCTCTGGAAACTTATGTAAGGTGGGACTTAATTTGGGTCATTCCTTCCGAGGCTTTCACCATTTTTGTTTTCAATCAACAACATAAGTCCAATTAGGCACATGGGACTGTAGTGACATTGAGGGCAGCCGCCGGCCGCAAGGTATGCTCGAGCTCTCCCTTCTCATGGTGTCGTGGTTTGCGTTCATCATCACCGTCTATTCCTACAAAATCCCTAACCCAACTGATTTCTCTATCTCGATCATTCTGTATCACTTTGATCCGTCTCATTTTGATTATTGTTTATGAACTAGGGTTTATTCCACACACCCAAGTTTTATGTATGCCATCAGTAATCCACGATTATATTCTTTTGCTTTATTTGAATGAAGATCCTGTTTTCCTTAAGTTACTCAATTGATTGTCGTTCATACAAGGGTTTGGGGCTAGTTATCCGTCTAAAAAAAGGAGCATAATATATGCCAAAAAAAGCGTAGATAGCTTCAAAAAAAGGAGTGCCAGGAATGTGATTCATTCCTCGATCTTGACCAAGCCGCATGTCCTTGTTGATTGGTAACCGGGAGGTTTAGTTGAAAATCTCTGCTTTCTACTCTAGGAAGTATCTACAGGCTGTATTGATAAATAAATTAAGGATTCACATGCTTGATTCTGAAATTGAATGTGGGACTTATTGTTAAAAACATGAATGCCACTTGATTTTGCGTCTCAAGTTAATTTAGTTCTTCTTTTGTGGATGCTTTTACCATAACTATTATTTCCTTGCTTATACAGGGACCTTGGTTTCTATTATTCATCTACTGATGCTTGACTGATCTCTACTTCATGGATGTTGCTTTGATCATTTGCATTTTGAGGGTTTGAAATTTAGATAAACTTGAAGAGGAGCAGGGGACAAGCCAAGTGCTTTGAGTATTGTGAGTTCTCTCATACCCACCTTTTAAGTCGAGTTAGTTAATAATGTGATACCCTTTGTAGAAAGAAGATCATCTTTCAGTCATTCATATTACAAGCTATCTGAGTTATTTTAACTATTCTGACTTTATTATCTTTTTCTATTCATTTTCCAAAGCAGTATATGCATAGTTTAACAGTGAAATAACTTTTTGAAACTGGAAGATCAAGCCCAACAAATCATCTTAACACAAAGATCAGAAATCAAGCCGACCAAATGTAGTGCCAGGTGAAGACAGGGAAGTCGAGCATGCAACAAGTTAGAAGTTAGTGATTTAAGACAAAAGGAGCTCGTGATTTGGATGAATAAATTAGTGGAGTGCTCTAGTACCTGTAATACTAGCAAAGACCCGCTCGCTACGCTTCGCGCATAAGCAATAACATTATATAATTGCTATTTACAACGAATAGCAAAAGATAAAAGTTCACTATTACTTGGAGTGAAATCAAGGTTAGAGCATTACCACTAAACCGTACTGAAAACCTTAGATAATAATTTGAGAAGTGCATGAAACACAAAATTAAAAAATAGCATCATGCTCTCCTTCAAATCTTACTGAAGCAAAATATATACATACTGAGCCTTGCAAGTTGGCAGATTTCTTTTTTAGTTATTAATCGAGGCCATCGACATCACATCTCTAAACAACCCTATCGACATCACATATACGAAGACGAAGACATGCATTAGCCCACTCCTGAAGATTCCCTTTGCCTTTAGAAGATTCATTGACATGAGGCAATGACACTGCCACTGCCTTGTCATTCATCAAGCTCCCTCAAAACCTCTGCATAACTCTGTAAATGAGGGGATACAACCACGTCAGTTTTCAACTAATTGCAATAGGAATTAGCAACATATGACCAAGAAGAGCCTTCATTTACCTTTTGATACTTGGGGCATTGAAATGCGAATCACTAAGATAGTTCCATGGTTCAGGACTTTGTTCTGTTCGTTGATGCTTATGTGATAATCATGTATTGACTTAGTGCATTGTGGCTGCTTTGTTATTATAGTTCCACATGCTATTCTTTTAACACATGGGTTATTCATATACTCCATACTTTCCTCAAATTCCCAGTAGACTTCCAATACTATTGCCTGACAATTCCTAACCAATCTACTACGCAAGATTCACATATGCCAAAATAATAAAGAAGATGCTTAAACTACTTATCAGCAGCCCCTAATATTCGATATCTGATGATAGTGACTCTAAAGGGAATTGATGGCCTCTTCCCCTACATTTTGACTTGGATGATTGGGTTTAGTTGAGAAAACATACACGCTGAACAATATATAGAAAAGTAAATAGAGCCGACTCACACAAGAAAGCAAGCCTGTGTTTCGAGCACAACCTTGTTAAGGAAATTGATCAAAGCATGAGCTGAATACAAATTCGTCAAACACAAAGTAAATAAAATGTTTGAAAGGAAGTAACAGCAGATCCCAAAAAATCATAATCAAATCTTTTGTAGCAACCAGTATTTTACTAATTTTAAGCTTTAGCATTCATGAATCTAAGACCAACCAACAAAATAAACCATCAACTATGGACCAATTAACCCCTATCCAACGATCTGAAACAGTTTCCAAGGCTCATACCCATCAACTTTGTGATAGTGTTCATACCAATCAACATCTTAGAGGGAGAAGGTAGGAAAACCTAACCTAAAGCAGATTCAATTAACATATATAATATAAAAAAGATCTGCTAGCAATTAACAGAGGTTAAATGAGCAAGTCCTTTTGCCACAAAATAACCATTCATGAATGAATCGGCCCTTCAATGTTATCTTATTTGGTAACAAATCCTTTTGTCAAGGTAATCAAGAGTGTCTGAACTCTGAACCCTGTTGTTGACGAAAAAAAGAGTCTATGAACCCTCCAACTAACATCATTTCCAGTACTCAGCAGAAACATAAGGCATCTGTATTTCAACTTACACGGTTTCTTGTAGCAGAAATAACTGAGTAATCACAAGTCACCATCTGCTACCATTTCAAAAGTAATGGCAATTAAAAAAACACCAAGAAACAACCATGACCCGTGAACAAAACAATAATGCAGTGCATTTGTTCTTCAATTGAAAGTGAAGTCTGCTAGTGGACATCTTGATAGTATCAGCAGCAATCAATCCATCCTCTTTTTTAAACAACCAAAAACCAAGAAATGAAACAACTTTCTTTAGCGGTCCTCCACGAACTGAGAAAACAAAAACCCACAATTCGAATGGATCCATCATCAGGGCTTCTCCAATAGCAATATGTCATGGTCGTTAATCTATAAAACCCAGAATTGAGAGAGAAGTGAAATTACAGGTGACCGCTGCTGAAAAGTGTGCTAGAAAATTCCAGACGGTGGATGCGCCGTGCCCACTTCAGGCCCATCGCCACAAACTGGCTTCGAGTTTCTTTGCTGAATTCTGCCGCTTCAATCGAACTTTGCTTGTTTTCACGGTAACCACAAAATCGTCCTGGCAGGACTCGTTCTTCACCATGCCACGTCGCAACCCCATACTCGTTACTGGTGACTTAGTTCTTGCTCCGGATACACAGCCATCTAATCTCATCCTCTATTGAAAATCATGTAAACACCTCATTTCACCAAAAAAAAATAAACGAATCCATCATAGAAGCTCCACAACATATAAGTGTACAATCGAACCAGATAATTCTCTGAGTGTATGTCGGGATTATTCAATACTCACCCAAAGTCCTTTGTCTTGAAGCGGATCAAACCATCACACCTGCAAACCTTGTGAAAAACTGAAAAAGCAAATACAGAGTTCCATGAGCTAAACTTGCTATGTAAGAGAAAATAATAAGAAAATAAAAGGAAAAAGAACAACAGATGCTGCAATCGTCATAAATCGTTGCTAATTCCTACCCCGCACAACCCTCCCTCAGCGGAATTAATCTGAATCATCGGATCTCTTATTCCCCAAAACCCCATAGTCTCAACACTTTCCGAACAACGTGATCATAGCAGAGGCCGATGCCTTTCCCCACGAAACGCAGCAGCTGCAACACACCTACCAGTTCTCCTATCGGCCTCTCCCACCAGAGCATTGTTCCCCACTCCAAGAGCGCTTTTGAAGGAATCTCAGCATTCCACAGCTCTCCACCAATCGTCATGCACTCCCCAAAGAACACAGACGGCCTTGGTGGAATCCCACTTGAGACGCACTCCCAATTTTGCTGCCCTCCCTCTGCTTCCGTTTCCACCTGTACCGGGCTCGACAGAATCCCATCTCTTGCAGATCTCGGCGCTACACCAGGTGGCTTTCCTCTTTCTCTTTGGCATTCATTAATCTTCACTGTTTCACCCGCCTTCTCTTTCCCACGCCGTCGTACTTATCAATGAGTTTTGCTTTCTCTGCAAACCAGTGAGGGGAGCAAAGATTAAAAATGAAACAAAATATAAGAAGCTACATGAAATTCAGCAGGTGAGATCTGAAGAAGACGAAAAACAGAGGGATCAGAACCTAGGATTCTGTCGAGCAAGCGGGAAGAAATAAGAGAGCAGTATCTTCTGCCTCCTCTTGATGAACATCTTCTTCATCTTCACAGCGAAAGAGAGTGAGAGGACCGAGAAACAAAGAGAAAGAAAAGCAAGAGTTGCGTGTGATTGAGCAAAGGGGAGAGTCTCGCTAATGCAACCCATAGTCAAAGTGGTGATGGACATTCAATAATGAAGAGAAGATGGCAAGGGAAGGCTGGCAGAGGAAGCATTGGAAGTAAAAGATGTCAGAAGAATGGTTGGAAGAACAGAAGTCTTGCGTGTGGGAAGGAAAGCAAAAAAGTAGAGAGGGATTGGAAGAAAGTCTTGTGGGTATTGCAGAATTGATGTGCGACCAATGGAGAAAAGAAAGATCCAAAGGTCTGTCAATGGAGAGTGGGGTAATAAGATATGCTAAAATTTCTATGAGAGGGGAAGGGTGCCACTTGGGCCAATGAAGGCTAAACTTTTGAGAGTGGGGGCCACTAATGAACAGTGATTGTAACTAAGGCTTTTATATATCAATATATTCAGCAGTACACTAAGCCTATTTTTCTATTATCACTAATAAAGACAGTATTTTAGTACATTTAGTGTATATATATTCTTTGTTAGAAAGTGTATGGTTCATACGAGTTACATATGAGACAATTAACCTTTCCCAAAAGGTGTGTAAATGACAACTCCTTGTCTCCCAATACACAAGTTAGAGGATAATTGTTTGTCTCCAAAAGTCATAAGTGACAACTTGTCGTCTCTATATAAACGATATGTCACCCTATAGAAAGAAAAAGGGGACGATATTTTCTCCCCATATAGGCCCAATAGAATCGTGATATTGATTATGTGGGACAATAGTTTGTCTCTAGAAGTGATATTTAAGGACGACTTATTGTTACTATATAAACCTCCTCTTTTTTGTAGTTTGAAGAAGAAAGTTGAATCGTTTCGTGTTGTCTAGTCGTCGCCTTCTTAGATCTTGATACCATCACGGGCAGAGTACGTGCAAAAGGGTGGGTACTTCAAATTGGTTAGAGTTTTCTTCCGGGAAACAATTGAGAAATGGTGCGTAGAGATAGCAGAATATACTGTATTGAAGTAAACAGCAAGTTGAAATGCTATATGAAACTAGCCATCTCCATGGTAAATATGCAGTAAGAGAATATTATTTTCCAAGCTTGAATATACTATGTGTATGTACATAAGGTATTTGGTCATATTCATATAGCGATTATGAATTCACCCATTTTACATAGAAGATTAGTGGAGTTGGTGAACAATTATTTTCAGTGACAAACCCATAAATTTTATATAGGGTTGTTTTCTTTAAAAATATATTAAAAAATAAATTAAAATTAAAAATCAAAATAAAAATAAAAATTAAAGAATATGAAACATCCTACTAGTAAAAGTTACAATAAAAGTTCATATGGGTTTCGTATTATGAAAAAAATGGTAAAATACATTCGGTGTCTACACTGCTCAACAATTGCTCTCGACATATTCTACTAGATTAGGATAGCCCAGTAAGTGTTTAATTGTTAGGTTTTTAAAAAAATTGGGGATAAGGAATAGCTTTTTACCATTATATTTGGATATAAAACACAATAACAAATGAATTGCAGTCTAATTGAAAATATGTTTACTAATAGTAGTAGTGTCCTAAGTTCAAATCACATAGACTATCACACTTAAATTTTATTTATACCCATACGCAAACTACTACAGGAGGTTGGATAATTATTTTCCCAAATTTTAAAGGTGTGGCAGCCACTTTATAGATTTTTACCCATAAGCAAAGTAGCAAACTACTATCAGAATTTGGATAATTGTTTTCCAAATTTTAAGGATGTCTCGTAATACTTCTAAAACTCCATGAATCCGCCCCTCATTATTTTAGCAATAGAAAGCATGATGGAGTATTCATAGAGGATTGTGACTGAGTGAGAGGCAGTTAGAGCCTTGGCGCTCGGTGGTAAAGGATTCTTACTGTACATGTGGATTCTGTTTTTATCTAGATCCTCGTCATCTCGGGAGTGAGTCTCACTATTGGAACAAAGTTGACCATGCAATTTTTCATGAAAAGCCAGAACTATAAGGTGAAACTGTCAAGAACAGTTGATCCCAATAATTCGAGTTATTGGGAGAGGTTCAATAATGGATCTTATACCACTCACTAACACCTCCTCCTCAAACGAAAGCCAATCAACTCATAAGGGCTTTCGTTTGTACATGTATTGAATACGAGAATACATGTGCTTCACAAATGCGGTCACCGAGATTTGAACACAAGACCTCCCTGCCACAGAAGGCTCTGATACCATGTCAAGAACCAATTGATCCCAATATCTCGAGTTGTTGGGAGAAGTTTAATGATTAATGGATCTTATACCACTCACTTATAGAAACTTCCTTTCTCGTTTTTTAATTGCTTGCCCATGTCTGAGCCTCATTTCAGTATCATTTATGACTACGTTACATACACTATGTTTATTCTGATGCAATCACTATGAGAGCTAGTAATGTGAACTTTTTGTCTTCCTTGTGGACTAATGCTTTCTGGTTTGATGGTCATACAAGGGACTATCTCATTCGGAGACTAAGGTCGTAGAGCATGAGTATAAACCAAAGGTGCTATACCCTTCCTTCCTTCATTGTGAAAAGCTAGAAGCTCACTTTTTGGGTCATTTTTGGATATTCTGAAACAGGTTCATATTAACCTGTCTTTCACGGACGCCATTATCCAATCTAGATGCCCAAATATGAAGAATTTTAGAAGGATATTCTGAGCAACAAGAAGATGGACTAGTGCTTCACAATGAAATGTGCTCTGCCATCCTACAGAACAAGCTTAAGAGAAGCACAAGGATCCCGGCAGTTTCATTGTACCTTGCTCTATCGGCAATCACTCTATTAAGTGTTCTTCGGCTGATTTAGGTGCTAGTATAAATGTCATGTCATATGATATCCTCAAGAAAGTAGGATTTGGTAAGCTGAATCCCACTTTCATGAGCATTCAATTGGCTGAGAGATCTATCGTGCATTCTAAGGGAATAATAGAAGTTGTGATTGTGAAATTAGGGAGTTTAGTATTCCTTGTTGATTTCTTGATCTTATATATTGATTATGATGCTGACCTATCTCTTATATTTGGTCGACCTTTCCTTGCTACTGCTAAAGCTTTGGTTGATGTTAATGATGGAAAGTTGATCTTGAGAGTAGGAGATGATCAAATTATTTTTAAAATATCTGAGAGCATGAAACAATCTTCTACACATGATGATCTCTATACATGTCTAATGCATGTCTTGAACTTTGATGCTTCTAATGTTGACATGGATGTGTATGGAGGAGATCCTTTGAGTGATTGTCTCATGTAGGTGACTCTTATGCACTGTTGCCTCACCAGGTTGAGCAGACCATGTTTATTCAAGAACTTGATACCAAAATTGAGCTTGAGGGGTGTCCAACCTTTGAACTTCCAAAATTGGCAAGGGTCAAGTCTTCTTTAGAAGACCCGCCTGAATTGGGGGTCTGGAACTCAGTTCCACGGCCTTGGAACATGACCGCGAAATTCTGTTGCCACGAGTACTAAGCTAAAACTTGGGATTTTGGCTTGCGATCCAATTTTGAAGTTCGAAAACACAGAGAGAGAGAGAGAGAGCCCTAGAGAGAGAAAGTGACGAAGGACAACCTTGGGAGGATATTGTAGTTGTCTAAGGCTATTGGAGCTCTATCTTTCCCCCGTGGAGTGCCGATTCATCATTTGGAGAAAAATTCCATCATTCATATGATGATTTCTACATCCAGCTTGGTTTTTTCCACTTCTCCATGGAGTAAAGTCTCTTCTCGTCTAGGTACGAAGAACCCTAATCGTGTATGTTAGGAGTGATTTTATGAACCCATTTTCATAGATGATTGATTATACCATATTCAATTGAGGCATTATTTAGAATTGCATGCGTCATGATCTTGCTTTAACCTGGAATAATAGTCTCTGTATAGGTTAAAAGAGAAACCTGAATTGAGAGTAGTGAATTAATTGCTTTAGTCGAGAAGTCAATTCACTGCTCTGTATTGGAATTGAAATCCAGTAGGGAAGTTTTGTGTGTCACCCACCGGGTATTTTAACTGAGAGGGTCTTGAATTCTTTGTCGAGATTCCAGTATAACTATCAATTGAACTGAACTTGGGGAAGTACAAGACTTAATTGCAGACTTAACTTCAGACTAGGGGGATACACACTTGGGTTTCTTTTCTCATACTTGAAAACCAGAAAATTTACTGCTTTCTTGCTGTTTCTACTTGCAATCAAGTTCACCCGAGTTTCGACTACTAGATAATAGAATTTCACTTAGGACTCGGGTTGATATTTAGAACCTTAACCACTATAATGCATTTCTAGATTACGATTACACTTGGTCATAGTTTAGTTGTGTTGGTTTTAGCGAGTCAAGTTTTGGCGCCGTTGCCGGAAACAACTAGGTTATTAAAGAAACGTAAAAATCTGTTACTTTAGCATTTACCTTTCTGCATTTTCCTTTTTCCCTTGTTTTCCTTCACAGGTTTTGTTTCCTACACGTGGGCAGGTACTGCATGACTCGTAGCCAGTCATAAGACTTATTGCCGTTGGATCAAGAGATCGAAAGAACCTTACACCAGCTCAAGAGAGTGCTCAAAGAATTACTAGCTGCGAAGGAAGATTTGGATTGTCCTATCTTGGAGGATGGATCCGAGAGAGACCAAGAGACAGAAACAAAAGAGAAGATAGCACAACCGAAAAACCAGGTGGGGGGACCCGAACAGTGCTCAGCAACAACCAGAGGCTCGGACAATGGGGTACTACCTGACCCTAGGGTTGAGGACTTGAGATTTACTATCCAGCACCCTCAAGTTGCTGCAAATAACTTTGAGGTGAAGATCTCTGTCATTCAGATGTTTCGGACCTCATTGTTGTTCTGTGGATTGGCAGGCAAGTGTCCACGAGAGCACCTCAATCGCTTCCACGAGTTGATCGTCGAGATCAAGATCAATAGTGTGATGCAGGAGGCAATCCTGCTTTGCTACTTCCCCTTCTCTATGGATGGAAGGGATAGGGCATGGTTGGATAAACGTACACTAGGCTCAATCACCTCATCGACCAATCTGCTTAGGGATGTTCAAATGGTTACCATGGTAATTACCAAACCAAACAAGCCAGAATTCTATTAAGAGCTAATACCACTAGAAAACCCGAACTATTAAGAATATGTCATTTGTGTCCTAAAGTATCCCATATGACATTTGTATCCCAACATATTATAGATTTGTGTCATTTTTGTCCCAACCTATTATAGTTTTGTGTCATTTATGTCCTAACCCGAACTATTAAGAATGTGAAATTTGTTAAATACTAATGGTCAACGCCGGTAAACTCTAACGGAAAAATAATTTAGGACACAAATGTCATATTAGATACTTTAGGATACAAATGAAACATTCTTAATAGTTTGGGTTTCCTAGTGGTATTAGCCCTTCTATTAACCATGGAATATAATATCATAACCAAACTGTCCAAACTAATACAACAACCAAATTAACCAAACTAATGTTTAATCGGTTTGGTTAATTGATTAACCAGATTAACCAATATAACATGACTTAATCATTAAGTGAGAAAATTTTCGGTTAATGAATCAATTCACAATTTATATAATGAATAAAACATTACAACCAAAACATAGTTATAGTTAACCCTTACAAAAATACATGCGACTAATACAATTTCTTACCGTCAATATAAGTATTCACCTAACAAAAATATATGTCAATAGTACGGAGTTGATTAATTGTTGTGATTGTATGAATTGAATTAGTCTCTTAGCAATTATCATAGGTTGAAAAATATCTTCCTTTTAAGTTTTCATCATTGTATGAGTTTTATCCAAATTGGCGTTCATATATCATGGTGTATACTCTACAAATATAAATATACAGTATATAAACAATATTGAGCTTTATTGTTGATGAGCCTAAAAGGAAGTTTGGCTCTAGGGTGGTTATGCCGAGTATTAAGTATGTGTATATAATATATATTACATATGGGTAATTACTTTACTGGTTAATTTAGATTGATTGGTTAGAAGTGTATGAAACCAAATCAAACCAGCTAAACCAAACAAGCTAAAACTTTTAACCAAACGAAAACAATTATTCAAATTAACCAATCCAAATTAGGCAAATACTACCGGTTAAAACGGTTACCACGGTAACCACACCGATTGAACACCCCTAGATATGCTGAGCAAATTCCTGAACCACTATCCCCCCCCCCCCCCCCCCCAATTGAAGACAATAGATCTGCATAAAGAGATCACTCACTTTGCATAGGAGGAGGACGAGACCCTCAGAGATTCTCAGGAGCGATACTCATGACTCTTCCAGAAGTGTCCCCATCATGGGTTCAATGACTCCTTCAAGGTGGGCAATTTCTACTAGGCCCTCTTTCCTAAAGACTATCAGTTGATCGAATCCACGTGCAATAGCAATATGCTGACTAAGACACCCCCAGAAATGAATAAACTATTTGAAGACCTGGTGGAACAAAACTATTACTAGGGCGCTTCAAAAAGAGGTCAGTGTGTTCAAGGCCGAAGTGTGTATGCTTTGGTGGCTCGACCATCAGTACTGGAAGCTCGAGTTGCAGATCTAGGAATGGCACTTGACCGGAGTAGATTGTGCAGACAACAACCTTATCGGCCCAGATAGGGGCAAAACTTTCCGCCGCAACAACAACGAGCGTATCAGCAGCCAGATGCATCCCCTTTGACCCCAGCACAAGACGATCCAATGTCTGAGCTGAGAGATATAATGAGCATCTCGCCAGCTCCAGCACTCTGAAGTTTAGTAAGATGAATCCATTAGTGGAGCTGGCAGCGGGGAAGTTCATGGAGCTAAAAGCTGGTCAGACGAACCAACAGGCTATCTTGCAGGACAGCTAGACCAAACTCGGGAATGTAGCTCAATTCAGGGGCAGAGTTACTTAGAAGGTAGGGTGGGCCCCGACCCCCTGGGAATAGTCCGGGCCCCTAGGACCTTAAAGATATTTAGATAAATTTGAATAAGTAGGACTTGACTAGAAAATTAGGTCATATAGCTATTATGTAGTCTACTGTTAGCTAATCTAATTTTTAGTGTGAAGAACCCATGTTCAATTCATCGCTACCTCACATTTTGCTTTATTTTGAGTGATTTCAATGATTTTTAGACTATATTGAAAGAAAGATAGAAAAAATATTTAGTTTTAATGTTATGTTGAGTGATTTTTCAATGATTTCAAAAAACATTGTATACTTTTAAAGTAATTATATATAATTTTTTTATTTTTATTTAATTATTTTTGGCCACCCAGTATCGAAATCCTGGCTCCACCCCTGCCTCAATTTGTGGCACACAGATCCCTGGGGACCTTACGTGCTCACCTGGTGCCTAACTCGTAAGACCACCAGTTGAAGGCAATCATGCTCGTTGAATAGAGAGCCCGACCACGATATTTCCCTATATAAACTCAAATTCCACGATAAGACCCAATTTTCCACATTTTTTCCCATGATCACTAGACCTCTGATTGCAAATCCATTTGCGGATCCGTCCTCCCCTCTACCAAGAGCCCCTTTGCTAGAAAGTTGGGGTCGTTTGGCAGACTTTTGTCATCGTCGGCCACCACCTTTGCCGTCGTCATTGACTTTCTGGCCAGTGTCGGACGACCTCTCCGATCATCATTCTTACGTGGTTTCAAGTTCCTCTACCATTCCTCACCTTCCTCAACGATCCTCCTTGAGTTTCCAGGTTTGTGCTTGACAGTTTCTTTGTCAATTCTGGAAAATCGGGTTGTAGTTGTTAGGAGAGAGAACCATAGATTGCTTGGCTTGTTTGAACTAGGGCTGGTAAATGGTTTTGTCGTTAACGGTGTAACCGGTAACCGTACAGGTAAACCCGTTAACCAAATGAAACGGTATTCGAATGAGGGAATGGGGGAAGAAAAAGTCGCCTCAAATCCCCAAGGATCCAACCCTCCCCAACTAAGTAATCAACCTAGGACCTAGTAAGTAATTAGTTAATAGTCTATTACTTTATTTGCATCGCTCTCTCCCCCTGCCTACCGCACGACGAGTCACGCCACCTGATTCCTCCTCTGCTCCTCGATTACAAACCTCGCCCGACCGAAACCCAAAGAATCTCCGATCTCTCCGTCGCCGGAGCACGCTCAAGCCACGAGACACAACTCAGCAGCCCAGTACGACACCTCATTCTCTCTGTCGGGCTCTGTTTCCGTCAACCCCGTCAGCCCCTTTTCCATCGATCCCTGTCGCCGCTCGAAGCTTAATCGCTCGACCCAGCAACCCATCAGTTCAGTTCGTCCTCTCCATCGATTGCATGTAATGAAATTTGATTTGTGATTTTTTAATTGTGTCATTGTTTATGTTTCGGTGGGCCGGGGAGAGGAGAGCAGCCTTGTCTGTGTTGGAAGATTGCAGCCGAACAGAGGATCAATGGCCAACTTGTTATTGCTGAGCAGAGGATAATGGTAATGGTCTAATGGAATAGAAAATCCCCAGTCCCCTCCCCACCCTTCCTGTACACTGTCACCGACTCATAGCCTTTTGTCGCGGAATTAATTGGCGGAAAAATGAAGCAGAGTGGGAGCGGGCAAAAGTTTCAGCCTCGTCATTTTGCAGCAAAACGAGTAACCGACACATAACCTGTACCGTCCCATTCCGGTAGCCAGTTTACCGAATCAATTTCGGTATCGGCAAACGACAGCAAGGTGATGATATCCGGTATACCGGTATCCGGTCAAACGGTAACCAGTTACCAACAGTTTACCAGCCCTAGTTTGAACTAGTTTAGGGCGAGGGCTGGGAATGCATGCGGTGTAGGGGCGGGCATTTGGTCGGTTTGGTTCAAACCGAACCGAAATAATGCATACCGGGTCCCCGAATTCCATCAAACCTCAAAATGAATTCTAACCGAATTATAATTCGGTTCGGTCGGTTCAAACCGAATTATAGTTCGTTTCGGTTTTTCATGCAAACCGAACTTGTGAGGTTAGCTTGTATCTTCTCTCTTTTAAATTATTTATCACTCCTAATGTAAACAATAAATATGCAATTATATGCATCATCAATGATAAAATCAAACATTTCAACATATAAGTCATAAAACACTAACATGATTCAAATATTTAAGTCTCATAATAAGTAGAAACATAAAAACCCACCATTTGGAGCTTGCAATTATAGTAATTCGGTTATTCGGAAATTCGGTTCGGTCGAAAGGACCATGAATTTCGTAATATGCCCTGTTACCTTCTGAATTCTGAACCGAATAACATTAATTTGATTTCGGTTTAATTTATATTTGGTTGGGATCGATTCGGTTTGGTTTTACCGAACCGTATGCCCACCCCTAATGCGGTGTGCTAGATGGTGGTGTGGTTGTGATTGCATAGTTTGACTTGTTTGCGTCAAGTCCTGAGAACATAAAAAGTCTGTGTTGCCTGTGTTTTCCGCGTTTTATTATGCAATGCTGATATTTTGGCCGTAACTAAATGCCCTGGTGGCTTTTAAGTGTGGGGGAACTGGTTCTCCCGTGCCTTTAGTTATGTATCATGGTTTTGCTTGGCTCCACCTATGGCTCATCTGTTCAGCAAGATAATGGCGATTTGTCATCGATATCAATCACTGATGTCCGAGACAGGACTATCCAGGAGCACTAGTTCCTCCACGCACATGTTCTCCAGGTGTTTCACTGTGATGAGTACATCTACCATGCCATTGCCAACCGCCAGAGCCGGAGATTGCTTTGCTTGAATGCAGCCACCTACACTGAGCTCGTCTGGGAGTTCTAAACCACATTCCACATTGCATGAAAGCCCCAGGTGAGCGTGGCGATGCCCTTCATATCTTGCTCGGTGGCGCTGATCGCGAAATGAGCATCGACTACCTGGATAAGGTGATGGGTATGAGCTTCCACCCCCTGCACCACCACATTTTCGAGCTAGCCACTCCCCTCGACGTCAACCTCGACGACTTGTATGATCAGATCTGTCTACCTAAGCACAAAGCTGAGTTGTTTGATGCGGGGTAGACCAATGCCACCACTTGGCACTTGTAGTGCCAGATCATCCAACTCATTCTCACCCGATCGATCATTCTCAGTGCCACTTCTTTTCACAAGATCACCAAGAGAGCCCTTCAGTTCATGTACAGAGTGACCCAATTGGCCCATCCTCTGCATCTGCGACCCGTGGTGGCAAAGACTCTTGCCAAGTCGGCGAAACACTGCTCAACCTGTTATGTGCCCCCTGATCTACTTGCTGGCCCAAGTCGGCGAAACAATAAAACATTACTTGTATGTGTTTATAAAACTTGAAACCCCCCTAAACAACTTTTACTTTTCATTGCTTGTTTTCTTTTGATGCTCACTACTTGCTTTACTAAAAAATAACCTAAAAGTCTTTACTATTCTCCTTTGATCATGGATTGTACGGTGTGAGTAGTTATTTATTACAAGACTTTGTGTAATACGACCCTATGACATCCTGGACTTTTATCACTTGTATGAACAAAACCATCATCAATAGGTATGCATAGTTGCATCCAACTAGGCAGACAAACACGAGGCAAAGACATATCATATAAGTGTTTTTTTCCTATCCAACCTTTCATGATATTATAAGAAATATTAATAGCACTTAGTAGATGATATAGGCATCAAATGGTTAAGCTATATGATGATATAAGCATTGAATAGCATTATTAACAATGACCAAAGCATCTCATTAAATCATAGAAAGTAGATGCATTAAGCAGAACAGAATTCACATCCCTAAAAAATGAACGATTTAGGTGTCCATAGAGAAGATTGATGACACTACCATCAAGGATGAAGACATTTCCATGAAAATCTGACAGAATATCTCCTCTCCTATTGTTGCTAACTCGAGACCACTAGGGCCGAGTGTAAAAGCTATAGCCTAAACCTCTATCTATAGTACATGGAAGGAGGGACATTTTAGAGTATGTTCCTCCTAAAATTAGGCCCAAAAGAGTCCTCGTGCCACTAGGATGTTGATTGCTTGACTTCGGGCCAAAGTAAAGCTATTGCATAATCTTTCGTGGACCTAGACCATATGGCCCAACAGCAGTCACCACCGCCGTGACATTGTTTCCTCCAAATGGTCTAATTTTTAGTGGACAACTCTATTTTGGGCTTATTGACATCCTCCTCAGATTTTAACTCATTTGGCTTCGTTTGACAAATCAGCTTTCATATATGTGGTTCGTTAGGCCATCAAATGAACATTCGAAGTACAAATGCATCTACGTTTGATCTCAGGACCATGTATTCCCATCCTCCTTCTGATCCATTGGTGATTCATACTCCTCTTGAGTGTATTATATCCCTGAAATATACAAAATAAAACCAAAAGGCTTAAAATACTACAAAACACACTTAAGGTCTATCTTACGCACATTATGAAAAAATATAATATTTATATGAAATAGTGTGAAATGTACTAAAGATGCATCGATTGAAGAGAAAAATGTATCAAATTTGGGAGTGATAAACACTATGATCTGAGCACTATCAACTGGTTAATGCATGATTTCATTTCATGTCACTAACTAATCAATTCGGGACAAGTAAGTAAGGATAACATGTCCTATCAACTTGATATGACATTATAAGAAAAACTAAGATAGCATATAATAGATGATATGACCATGAAATACCATAGACATCTCATTAAATCACTGAAAGTTATGCATGAAGCATCATGAAATTCACATCCCTAAACAACAAGGCTTTAGCTAACCATAAGGAAGATAGATGATAACACCATCGTGATGAAGACATCTCCATTCTGACAACACTTCTGGGTGAAGACCCTAACAAAGTCCAGGAGGAATTCTTCCACTTGATGGATGCTAACAAGATCAACTTCATGGAATAAATTTCTTGCTAGGAAAGGCCAGAACTTCGGATGAACTTATGTCAATCCCCACCTAATTGTGGGTCCTAACCTCGAGCCTTCTCCTATTTTGACTTACTGAATCTAGGATAAGCCTATATTTATAATACAAGAAAAGACAAGGTATTTGGGCGTTTTCTCCAAAAACTCATCCGAAACACTCATTTTATGAATTCAACTCGGATCCCTTGACTTAGGGACAAAGAAAGAACCTTTTAGAATAATTCAAAGTCCTTGGGCTATCGGCGACCACTCGGTAGTCGGACTCGTCGTTGGTTTCTTCATCGATCTAGGTTGATTGGTCCACAAGATATCTCCTAGATGAATTCGGGTTGAATCAGACTCGGTAGGCCCGACGACGGCGGAACGACATTTAAGCCCATCATGGTGGGCTTCCTCAATTCATTCTGATTTTCCCAGCTTTTCTAATTGAATTTGCATCATCTTTGTTTTAAGGTTTAATACACTTGTATATCCAAAACTTTCACGGTTGTGCCAATAATATCCAAATTTCCCGGAATACCACTTATACCATGTTTTAAAGTTGTTCTTTGCCAAATCTATCCATTTTCCAATATATTTTTGGTTAAATACACTTGTATATCCAAAAACACCGTTAAAGAATGTGAAGGAATTGGATATAAGTGGTATTTCGGGATATTTGGATATTATTGGCACAACCGTGAAAGTTTTGGATATACAAGTGTATTTAACCATGTTTTAAATAGGGTTTTAAAATACTATGCACTTACGAAATGAGTTCATTGTGATATCCATTTTCGACATATTTTGAAATATTTTCGACATACAGTCAGAAAGGGTTGACCACTAGTTATCATCCTAGTCCCACCTAGTACACTCTATACCCCCTTCGTTCGAACTCATATTTTGAAAATTTGCATAGAACGAATGAGTTCATCGTGATATATTATCAACGAAAATTCTGGAAAAAATTTCAGAACCAGATATATCATCCAGTTACAGGGTGGTAACTAGTGATAGATGGTGGTAAATGGTGATTAGTATATTCCTAATATCATTATATACAACTATTACACGATATGGTATATATATTTATACTGCCATGATACATTTTCATACCTCCATGGTATAATCTTAAATACTATGAAGCATTATTATCATGGTATAGACTAGTAATATAAGTCTCATATTTCTTTCTAATACATATCAAAGTAGACTTTATTTTGAAGAGCTCGAATAATTTGATTATTCTATACAAAAAATTTAAATTCTAAAAGAAATATATCCCATTAAATTTATTGATCAATAACTGACCAAGTTACGTTACTGAACAAACCCACTGCCAAATTACTTCTTGACTACATTTGTTTTGGTCGGATTGTTGACTACATTATTAATATGCTAAAAAGGTATTCAAAGATAAAAAAATTAATTATTAAGTTTCCTTATCTCCGTAATTTTTACATTAATATATTGCCTTATTTCCTTTTCTTTCTCCATCTTTTCCATCTTGTCAAAATTCTCTTATCTGTGAGCAATTATGAAGTTGCCTTATTAACTTTTGCTTTTCACGTCAATATTTCTATTGAGGTGTTGAAGAGTACAATGAACTTTTCTTATAAATAGCAAAGCGAAGTACAAAAACTATCATATAATTGAGAAGACACAAATCTAAAATATAGAATTATATTCTTCCTGTTACCTTGTTTCAGAGAATCTGCACTATACTTCTTGTTCTTCCTTCTATTCATCGCCTCATTAGGTAAAACTTCTTACAATAATTATGAAAAATTATGCACCACAAAAATATTATAATAATCGTAAAACAATGATAAAATATTTCTGACGGTTCTTTTTGGCCTCTCTTTGCATTTCTCTTTAATTAATTTCATGAATTTTATTTTGAAGCAATCATGTAAATGGATGCATATTATTAGTTAATTTATTTCCTTACGGAAAATTAATTATACTTGTTTGCTAATTGAAAAGACGGAGACAAGATGGTAGCAGAAGCTAAAGACTGCCACAAGACATGGGATTGCACCACCACTGATAACTGCTGGGATGACTGTAAGAGCCGCTACGGAGGGATAGGACGTTGTGACGACATAACTATTCCTTTTGTTCCTAGACAGTGTTTTTGTTCTTATAAATGTTGAGAAGAAAGGAAATTATCCATTATGAATCATTCGTACTAATAAGAGAAAAGTCATAAAGTAATAATATATGTTAAGTGGTAACCCAAATGTGTATGACTGAGGGTTTTATCATCGATGCAACACAAATTAGGAGAATGACTACACTTTTGAAAATTTCTCCAGCCGTACTTTTGAGATAAACCAACAAGGATTGAAATTTATCACTGAGGAGAGGATGCCGACTTTTCTAATTATGACATATTCTACCTAATCTAGCCTAGTCCATATATAAGCTAAGTCAATTCAATTTTGCACCTATAGATGCACATATGCATGTGGCCAAATGGTTCTATGCTATCCTAAGTAGTGATGACAATTTCTAACCTGACTCACGCGACTGACATATCCCGATTTGTTTTGACTTGGAGTAGCATGAGACGAGGCAAGAGAACTGCTTCTGACTTGTCCCACCACTTTCTATCTCGATTCGCATCATTATTTACATGTATTTCTCCTCCCGGCCTTTCTAAAATCATATTTTATCTCGAGTAAATTTTAATACATTATATTGCAACTATTTAGACTTGATTATTCTTTTGACTATATTTCTCGTTCGTTTATGAAGTGATTTCTCAATGTGTTCTTATAAAAGAGTTAAATATTGACGTTCTTTTTCCAAATAACATATAAGATTGGGTAGAGCCGCCCCGCCCTATACAGCTCTGGGATTACACAACATGACCACATTTAGTATGGGGTGAGTAAGGGTGTTGAGGTATCCACCCTGTCTCATTGCCATCACTACTCCTACATGTAGTCCCGGTCAAAGGTATTTTCTTTCTCCAAAGTATTAAGCCATTTAGTTGCACTCCTTTTGTCACAGTGACTAGGAAATTTGTTCTGGTACATGTTGGTCCGCTTCTAGAATTTGTATGATGTTGTAAATTCATTAATTTGCTGGAGGTCGAACAAAAGAAAGATCGTTTTCCTATCCTCTGTTGAGGCAGAATATTGAGTCATGGCGAGTCAGACTTTTGAGATATTATGGTTGAGATACATACTACACGATATACACATGTATATATATTTCTACTCCCACTTCCTTTTGTTGTAATAGCATGTATGCTATAACAAAAGAAAAACATTTAAAAAAATTATGATACTGAAAAGAGTGTCATACCAAAAAGCAAAAAAAGTATAGATATTTATCTTTAATCAACTCAAAAGTCAACTTAGAAGATGAACCAAATGAACTGATGTTAAGAGATCACACACTACTATCAAAGAAACTAAATAACCACTAGTCGGCTCTCCAGGCAAGAACACTCAACATTTCCATATTTACCCCTTTGAAAATTGTTTTTTTTGTAACAATATAGGTGGAGGAGGTTAGGTGGTTGTCGATTCCGGTGAAAAGGTTTGGAGAGACGGTGAAGGTTGAGCGTTTGGTAGGCGGGATACTATTTTATCTTTAATCGACTCAAAAGTTAACCTAGAAGATCAACCAAATGAATTGATGCTAAGAGATCACACATTACCGTCAAAGAAACTAAATAACCCACATGTGAGCTCTCCAAGCCAGAACACTCAACCTTCCCACATTTACCCCTCTGAAAATTGCTTGCGTAACAATATAGGTGGAGGATGTTAAGCGGTTGTCGAGTCTATTGCGAAGTTTTGGAGAAACAGCGATGGTTGAGCATTTAATAGACCAAGACACTATTTAGACCCGTTTATATTAGTTGTGTTTTTCCATCTGAGTTCGACAAACCAACATCACTCAAGCTTTCCATATTTACCCCTCTTAAAGACACTTGTGCCCCATATTCACTCAAAACTTATATGTTTAAAATGCTTCAGGACTTTGCTACGGTGACATGCATGTCACCATAACTTGCACTTTTAGGTCGACCTTATATAGGATTATGTAGACCTAATGTGCAGTTTCAGTTTTGTGAGGTTCAACGACGCGGTTGACCTTTTATAGCAAATGGTCGACCTCTTTGGGAAGCGATGTGGGTGGTTCTTTTGCTCCTACAAATTACGTTTCAAACCAACAGAATTAGTCATAAATAATGATAACAAGGACTCATAACTTCATAACACATCAACTAAACAAACTAACAAGAAATACAATAAAACACAAATCATAATTGTTCACACATAACTAAAATCTAAAACCACATGATATCAATCCACAATCGTTTTTAACACTTAACAATAAAAACACACAATCTAAAATTGTCGAGTTCCTACTCCTGTCCCCTCTCTCCCTCATCCACATTTTCTTCATTGGTGTTGCTAGCATTATGGTAGTCGGAAGTGACAGTGACATGCATGTATCTTCCACTGAAAGATTGAAACTCATCCCGCATCTCATTCACGGTCACCTGCAATGTGCTCATCTGGTTGGTCATTTGCCCCATGTAGTCGTACATGCCATCCATGTGATTCCCAAGAGGTCGGCCATTTGCTATAAATGGTCAATCGCGTCGTTGAACCTCACAAAACTGAAACGGCATATTAGGTCGACCTAATCCTATATAAGGTCGACCTAAAAGTGCTAGTTACGGTGACATGCATGTCACCATAGGCATACCCAATGCTTTATGGTAGTTATATTATCTAAGTCTATGTCAAGAATTCTGCATCGCTTCTACACATTCAATACTACAATTTGACATGCAATAATTGCACCAATGACATTAGGCTTGCGATTTTAAAATTATTCTCCTTTTATAAATATATTAAAATTGAATTAATTATTAAAATTGAATTAAAATAATAAAAATATGAAAATAGAAGCACCAATTTAATACCAAAATATATTTAGGAGAGAGTTAGTAGCTTAGCTAACTGTGGTAGAAAATTCCTATGATTTTTCAGATTTAAACTTCCTATATGTTTATAATTTAATGGGGGAAGCACGAATCGACACCTTCCTACTTTAACTATGGATGTAGTGATTTTGTAATGGGGGAAGTACCTTCGCCATTTAACTATTATATTAGATGTAGCGAAAGTAAGCCTGGTGGTTGAGCATTTAATGGGTAAGGTACTATTTGGACCAGCTTACATTAGTAGTGCCTTTTCCATCCAATTTGAGCAAACCAACAACACTCAATTTATTCTTATTACGCTTCCAAAAATTTCTCTGGTGTAACAATAGAGGTAGAGGAGGTTAGCTGGTTGTCGAGTCTGATGGAAAGTTTGGATAGATGACGATAATTGAGTGTTTAGTGGGCAGAGCACTATTTGGTCTCATTTACATTAGTAGTGTCTTTTCCATCCCCATTCGGAAAACTAACATCACTCAAAGTTCCCATATTTATCAATCTCTTAAAGACACATGTGCCCCATATTCACTCAAAACTTATGTGTTTAAAAATATCGTTACTTTATGGTAGTTATAACAATTAAGTCGATGTTTAGAATTCTACATCGCTTCTACACATTCAAGAGTGCAATTCGATTGCAATATTTGGGTAAATGACATTTCAGTTGCTAATTGTGGTGGAAAAGTCCTATGATTTTTCAGATTTAAGCTTCCTATATAGTTTTAATTTAAAAAGATCACACAAATATGTTTAGTGTAACTAGTTACGTGTCTTATCTTTTTTTAAAGAGACCACGATATAAATCTCATCACTTATGTATTTTTGTAAATAATAAAATAATAAATGATTGTGAAGACGAATCTACTCTTCCTACTTTCACTATGGTTTTATGCCTGTGCGACTCTTATTTCCCGTCCAACTACAGTTCCTAGCTGACAATAGGATGCAATTTGCAGAGGTGTATGTTGAGACAGAGGAGTTCAGGGAAACTCATTCTCACCAGTATTCTTATGATTATGGTTTTACATGAGGGTATGAATGGGGTGGTACTTCAAGCAACTACAGAGGAGGTACTTTTGCATGAGGGGTGCCATGTGAAGAATACCCACAACGTATTGAGCCTATTCGTTGATTCCGAAGGCATTCAATGGCCTGCTTGGGGGGCAGAGTGGGCTGACATTGAGAACACATTTGATCTGGGTGTACTTCGCTTAAGCAAGAAAACGATGTTGGCGGTGCATGTAAAGATGATCCTCCTAGATCGAGCTATCCATTCGTCTCCAACGACGAGGAAAGTGAGGAAGATTTGAGATCAGTGAACGAGGAGGAAGATACGAACGACGAGGTGATGTTCCGTGAGCTATCTATGCCATACTACACAGAGACTCCATATTAATTTTTATAGGGTCAGAACGATGCTCCCGATTTTCTCCCTATGCTAGTGCATAATCTGACAACCAATTTGGAGGTGGGTATGGCGTTCAGTTCGAAGGACACTATTGAAGATGCTTTTAGCGAAGAAGCCATTAGGCGGAATTTCAAGTGGAGGGTAACATATTATGACGGGAAACAACTACATGTCATATGCAGGATTAATGTTGGGGAGGGTTGTATGTGGCAACTACGGGCTGCAAATATGAAGAGAAAGGGTGCTTGGATAATTCGCACGGTAGAGAACAACCACAACTGCTCCTCATCCATGCTTTCCCACGATCACCGCCAACTTAAAGCAAAGAAATTGGGGACGACCATTAAGCACTTGATCAAGGCACAACCATATATCAAGATCAAAGCTATTATGTCGAGGTGAAGGATTGCCATTCCTACACGATTAGGTACAAGAAGGCATGGCATGAAAATCAAAAGGCCATGGATGAGGTGTATGATGATTGGGACGACTCATACACATTACTCCCTAGAATAAATGGTTTTTATGAACCTTATCTTGGATGTGATCAACAAGCCACGGGATCGATATTTGCCCCGAATTCAGTGGTGGATGCCCACGTCCTTGGACTTCAGTCTGGGTCGGCATGTTGAAACCCAAACGTTCAAGAATCAACGGCCCCCAGCCTTCTTTGGTTTTTCCCGAGTGGCCGATGATGGCCTCTCCAATGACCGGCAACTTGGTTAGGATGACAATGTCTCTGAGGGTGAACATCATTTTCCCCTCGAAAAAGTGGAACATAAGTGTTTCGAGGCGCGATTGCCTTGTCATTGAAGTCAGCAAATCATTGTCGATCTCAATCTGCATGCTACGACAAGAGTCGATCATGTAGTTCGGGCAAGCGTGTTGTCCCTCTATGAGTGATGGGAAGAAGTGATTCCTACAAAAAAAATGCAAAAAATACCAAGTTATTAGTCAAAGGAAATCAAAATAAAAAATTTTAAAATACTGAAATAATTAACAAATTTATAGGGTACAGATTCTCTACCGGATTGTTGTACCAAATTGCACGAGAGCGATGTGTTGTTTGCTCGGTTAGATACTTCGCATCCCTTGGCCCAGGATCGATACACAATCAGGGATCATGTATATGGACACCCATAGATAAAAGAGTTTGAATAAAAACTTTAATATACAGCTAATTTTAAAAATAATAAATAAAAAAATCAAAACCAAGTGGGTGCCCTTTCATCCTCTTCGTCCATTTTTTTCCGAAAGCCGGAGAAAGGTTCGACAGTTTTTAGAGCGGAGGGTTGTACAAAATAACTTTAGTAATTCTCTCTAATGCAGAAGATCAGACTTAACCGCAACCACAGAGCATACTTAGAACGAAACTAGAGTGGAGTAATGAAGGGAGATGGAAGAATTGTATGGTGGTATGGTTGGATGGGGGAGGGTGGAATTTATATTAAATTTCAGCAGGTCCTTCACCGCCTTCGAGAAAGACAGTGATGGCCTTGTTATCCACCTCAGCGATCCGCATCGTGGTGAGCCTCCACCGTGGTCGCCCGATGTAGTGAAATGAGGATTTCCCTAATTCGATGGTTTGCCTTCATCGTGTTTGTTAAATGTAGTGAACACCCCATTGTCCACGTCAACGATCCGCGCCGAGGGGATACTTCATCGTAATCGTCGGATACGGTGAGACGCGGATTTTGATTTTCCTCCCAAATTCAACTTCTATAGGTGTTCCTCCGTAACTTTCTCTCTATAAAATCTCTATTTTCTCTCTCCATAATGTCCCCCAAATCTAGATAAAAAATTCTTCATTTATTCCTTCAGCAGGCTCCAAACGCGGCCGCGTTTTGCAGCCCGCATTCTGAATCAGCTAGCATTTTTTTTCTTAGCTTTCTGTTTCACTTATGTTCTTCTAGGGACAAAACGTGAGCTCTTCTAGACAAAACACGATCCAGCCCGTGTTTGGTGGAGTCCCGTATTTCTTCTCGACATCAAAAGTGCAATCTCCAGCTTCCAAAACACGGCCGCATTTCTCTCCTTACTTATCCCGCATTTTGGTTGGCCAGACTCTGTTTGGCATCCCTTGCTTTGGTAGGCCGCGTTTCTTCCTTCGGACTCAATTTTGAAGTACCAAATGACCTCCGATTGATCCAAAACTTTCGCGCCTAGGCCTCCCTTTACGTGCTAGGACATGAAATGTGACAATTGAACTTAACCAAGCGTAAATTATGCTTGAGGAGTAAGAATTCATGCTCAATTGACTAATGAATTAGGGGATACAAATGTGTGATTATTGTGTTAGTCATGCATATATGAGGCAAAGACATATCAAATAAGATTAGTTTACTATGCAACCTACGATGATATTTAAGAAATCATATAGTAGCACATAATTAATTAATTAATGATATAAACATCGTATGGTTAGGGTATCACAAAGCTAAGATATTCAAATAACATAGCCACCACATGACAAAGGCATCTAATGGTATAATTAACAAACATCATAAATTCACAATGAACAAAACATCTCATTAAATCATAGAAAGTATATGCATTGAGCATCATAGAATTCACATTCATAAAACAATGAACGACTTAGCTGGCCATAGAGCAGACTGATGACACCTTACTCGTTAAAACACAACACCAAACTACGACCAAGTGTATTCGCAGAATAGAAATGCAGTATAGTGAGTTAAGTTTTATTTGTCAACCTGGGTCCTAGATTTACTGTATACTCCGTGCAACTTTGTTATCTAAATGTAATAGTCGAGTGAAATGGACTTTAAACTAAAGCAGAAATAAAACAGCAAGTTGTTCGGTTTTCAAAAGCAAGAGAAGAGTCCTTTCAAAAGTTTACACATAACTAACAACTCACCAGTGATTCGAATCCCTCACTGCCGGTGTGGTCCAAGGACGCCGTGATTTTTTCTTCCTCTCCTCACGCAAGAAGTCAGATCTAGCAAAACGAGACCAAAATAGGAAGGAGAGAAATGAAACCAAACCCAAGATCCAAACCCAAAACATAGGAACAAAAATCAAAGGGATCGGAAACCTTACATAAATAATCCGCTTTCCCCATCCTCTATAGTCCCTCTCCTCGGCATGTATGTCGCACGAAGCCCGGGACCGCCGGAGACCCTCTTCTTACCTATTCCAAAACCCAAAAACAGAGAGAAAAAACACAAGAACCAAAGCATATGGTCAGAACTCAGAACCCTAAGGATCTTAAAACTAAAATCGAACCTGGAAACCCGACATGCAAGCACAAATACAATTCTTACCAAAGAAGATGGTCAGAAGTCAGAGGGGATATGAGTATAGAAAAGCTCCTTGAGCTTAGGGTTTTGTAGAGGAAGAAGAAGAAGAAAAAAGGAGGCGGTATGATTTGGGAAAAACCTGCAAGAGGATCTGTTCTCCTTCATTTCATATATATATATATATATGTCTCTGAGATGTAAACAACAAGCAAAAGTGAAAATGGAAAAAGAAGTTAAACTGAAATTCGAAACAAAACAGTAAACACAAGACAGGTGTCTTCTTGTTGTTGGCTCGTCGTAATTCCACCCAACGGTAAAAGTTCAGACTCCACGACGCTGCGTTTTGTCCATCGTTTTAGTGTTGAGTGGAAGGGGAGGCAGAAACGAAATGTTTCTGCCTCTGTTCTTCAAAGCTCTGCATTCTCCATCAATGGTTCCAGCAACAGCAACCAAGACCAGTGAGATACATTCTCACTCTTCAGTTTCCAGATCAGATACTCCCCCACAAGCTGGCGAGTAAGCATTGAACACTCCCAGCTTGTCCAACAAAAACTTCAAACGATATCGAGTAACCCCTTTGGTAAAGATATCTGCAACCTGATCATCTGTTCTAACATGACTTAGTTTAATGAGTCCAGGCTTTAACCTTTCCCTTGTAACATGGCAGTCGATTTCAATGTGCTTAGTCCTCTCGTGAAACACTGGGTTCTCTACTATGTGTAAGGCAGATTTGTTATCACAAAATAGAGGAATTGGAAGAGGTACCTGGACTCCCATTTCCAACAACAGATTTCTAAGCCATTGAACTTCACAAACCACTTGTGCCAAAGCCATGTACTCAGCTTCAGATGATGACCTTGAGACAGTTGTCTGTTTCTTGGTCTTCCATGTGATTAATGAGCTGCCCAGGAATGTGCAATACCCAGTTAATGATCTCCTAGAATCAGGGCAACTTGTCCAATCTGCATCATAGAAACCTTGCAGCTCCAGCTTTGAATCAGCCCTGAACATCAGTCCTTGTCCACGAGTCTGCTTTAAATACCTGATCACCCTGTGTGCTTCTTGTAGATGTTCTACACGAGGAGTGGCCTGAAACTGTGCAAGCTGCTGAATTGCATAAGTTATATCTGGTAATGGTAAGGTAGTGTAACCTTCCAATTAATCTCCTGTAAACAGTGGCATCTGGTAAGGGTTCTCCTTGAGTGGCTGAAAGTTTCACATTGCAATCTACAGGAGATAAGCAACCTTTAGCTTCAAGAAACCCTGTGTCTGTTACCAATTCAAGACAGTACTTCTTCTGACTCAAGGAGATCCCTTTGTGATCCCTCAACACTTCCAAACCCAAAAGATAACTCATTTGGCCAAGGTCCTTGACCTTAAATTCCTTACTTAAGAAGAGCTTTAACTGTTCAATGTCTCCTAAGTAACTTCCAGCAATCAATATATCATCAACATACACCAAAACAACAACCACTCTTCCTTGTATCCATCTGACAAACATAGAGGAATTAGAGGCAGTTTGAGAATATCCATTCTTCATCAATGCAGTGGTTAATTTGGCAAACCATTGCCTGCTTGCCTGTTTGAGGCCATATAGAGACTTCTAAAGTCTATAGACCAGACCCTGGTCTCTAGGAACATTAGCACCAGGTGGGATTTCTAGGTAAACCTCTTCTTCCAAATCACCATGTAAAAAGGCATTGGACACATCCATTGATGTATGTGCCAATCCTTGGAAGCTGCAACTGACAGAAGTGTTTTGACAGAATTGATTTTGGCCACAGGAGAGTAAGTGTCCAAAAAGTCAATTCCATATATTTGAGTGTAGCCTTTTGCTACAACTCTTTATTTGAATCTTTCAATAGACCCATCAGACTTATGTTTGATCTTAAATACCCATTTAGAACCCACTGCCTTCTTCCCTTTTGGTAGTTTTACAACTTCCCAGGTTTGATTTTCCTCAAGTGCTGCCAACTCTTCATTACAAGCCTGATTCCACCTAGGATCTTTGCAAGCTTCTGCATATGATGTAGGTTCCTCATTCAACATAACACTCATGGCAAAAGCCCTTTGAGAGGGGGATAGCTGCTCATAGGAAAAATGCTGCCAAACATGATGTTTAGAGCAGGAAGCTGCCATATTGAAATGATAATCTTTGTGCCAAGCAGGCACAGTTTTGATCCTTGAAGATTTTCTAAGAAATTCAGCTTCATCAGTGTCATGTGGATCAGGGAAAACCTCTATCTCTGCATCCTCCCCCCCCCCCCCAGAATGCAAGTCATGCACAGTAGATGGTGAAACATCAGTAGATGGGGAAACAGCAGAAGGAGAGTGTGTGTGAAAGGGCATGGAAGCATTCTGAGGAGTAGAAGAAGATGAAGAAGGATGAGCAGGAGAAGAAATAGAAACTAGGGAAGGTGAAGGTATAGGGAGAGGAGAGAGTGTGGGAGTAATAGGGTCTGAAATAGGTGGTGAAGATGGGGAAGTGGAATCTGTAACAGAGAAATAAAATATGGTTTCATAGAATGTGACATCACGAGATACAAAGAAGGAATGAGAGTTGATGTCATAGAGCTTGTAGCCCTTTATCCCTGAAGGAAAGCCAAGAAAAATGCATTGCCTGGCTCTACTATCAAATTTGGTCCTGTCCCTATGAAGTGTGGCAGCATAACAGAGACATCCAAACACTCTTAGACCAGTCAAACTAGGAGGTTTGTTGTATAAACATTCATAGGGGGACTTGTTAGAAAGAACAGAAGAAGGGATACGATTTATAAGGTAGACAGCATGGAGGATACAATCACTCCAAAACTGCAAAGGTACTCCTGACTGGAACCTGAGAGATCTAGCCACATTCAAGATGTGTTGATGCTTTCTCTCAACCCTGGCATTCTGCTCAGGAGTTTCAACACAAGATAGCTGATGCACAATGCCATGTGCTGTGTAAAAATCATCCATATGGAACTCATTTCCCTGATCACTGCGAATAATTTTGACATTCTTGTCAAACTGCTTGGAAACCATTACACGAAAAGATTCCAGTAATGAACTGGCTTCAGATTTGTACTTCATAAGATAAGTCCATACACCTCTAGAGTAGTCATCTACTATAGTAAGAAAGTAGGAATAGCCATCATGGGATCTAACTGCAAGGGGACCCCATATGTCTACATGGATAAGTACAAATGCTTCTTGAGCATGACTGGAACTAACAGTAAATGGAAGCCTTTTATGTTTGGCAAAATGACAAGTCTGACAGTGGAAAACTGAGGTCCTATTACAAGGTACTAAAAGGTTTTCTTTCTGCCTATTTAGATGTCCTAGCCTCCAGTGCCATAGCTCAATGTTGTGTGGAGAGAAATTGTAGGTAGCAGCTGCTTGTGGTGTTTGAGGAAGGGAAGAGGTCTTGAAGGTAAGTTGGTAAAGCCCTTTAATCTGTTTTGCCAAACCAGTCCTGTTGTGGGTCATGAGGTCCTGAATTTGGCAAGAATCAGATTCAAAGTGTAAGGATATAGGAAGGTCATTTGTGAGCTTACTAACAGAAACAAGATTGAAAGAAAAGCTAGGCACAAGGAGGACATTCTCTAAAATGAGGCCAGTAGGAAGTTTGACTCTCCCAATGTGACTGACAGTCACTTTGGTTCCAGTAGGTAAGAAGACAAATTGATCAACAACAGGTGTAGATTCAATGAATAAGGATAAACTGCAGGCAATGTGGTCTGAAGCCCCAGTATCAAGTATCCATATCCCTAGAAGAGACTGACATTGGTGCTGTAAGTAAGAGGAAAGAACATACTTACCAGCACTGTTGGGAAAATGAGGGATGTGTTGTGCAACAGAGAAGGCATGATGGTTTATGGATGGATATGTAGGTGGAGAAGGGCTGGGCGAGGAAGAAACAAAATGCAGCAGAAACTTCAGCTTGTTGAGCTCTTCTGATGATAAGCCAAGACTGCCAGTGTTGCCTTGTGAATGCCTTGTGTCAACAGTTGACTTAGAATCAGAAGTAGAACTATCACTGTCTGTAGAAGAATCACCTTGTGACACTGCTGCAACAACATTTCCTCCACCCATCCTGGATTTCTTATTCTTCAGCCTGTAGCAGTCTTCTATGTTATGATTCTCTTGCTTGCAATATCGACAGAATTTCTTCCCATCAGACCCTCCACTAGTTTTAGTTTGATTACCAGAAGAGCCTGTGACAGCAAGAGCTACTGCTTGAACTCCCTTCGATGTACCCTTATCCCCCTTGATCTTCTGCTCATGCTGAAGCAGATCGTTAACAGCAGCATCCACAGTTGGAAGTGGTTTCATCATCAGAAGTTGTGTATGAACAACTTCATATTCTGGCCTCAGGCCCTTGAGGAATCGAATCAGATATTCTACCTATTGCTTTTGCTTAAAAGACTCAACTGCAGGACAAGGTCGAACTCTAGGAACCATACAATCACACTCAACAATAGGGTTAAACTGTAGATTTTCTTCCATCAATCCCTTGAAAGCAGTGTAGTACTGAGTGATGTTGAGGGTTCCTTGTTTACAAGCTATGATCTGGTCTTGTAGATGTGCCAGCTTGACTGCATTAGTAAGTCCAAACCTCCTCTTAAGTTCATCCCACAGATTCTTTGCATTCTCATGCTGCATAACACTTCTTCGAATTTCCTTCTCAACAGAATTCAAAATCCAGCATAACACAAGTGTATTACAAGCGTCCCACAATCCATAATTAACATCATCCACACTGGGCATAGTGATAGAACCATCTATAAATCCAATCTTATGCTTGGTTTTCAAAGCCATGCGAATAGCACGCTGCCACATCTGATAATTTGGGCCATCTAGGTTCTCAGACACAATCGATTGAGAAATATTTTCGTTTGGGTTTATGTAAAATGGGTTACCAAATTGCAGATCTGGGCGTCCTGAGTTGCCATTGTTGCTGTTGCTCGTGGTTCCAGACCGAGGGTTGAAGGACCCAAAGGGAATAGTGTTGCCACCAGTGTAGGGAGACCCAGGAGGTGGTGAGTTAGACATTGCAGGCGAAATCTGGACCTTAGTCCAGCTCTGATACCATATAGAAAAGCTCCTTGAGCTTAGGGTTTTGTAGAGGAAGAAGAAGAAGAAAAAAGGAGGCGGTATGATTTGGGAAAAACCCGCAAGAGGATCTGTTCTCCTTCATTTCATATATATCGTCTCTGAGATGTAAACAACAAGCAACAGTGAAAATGGAAAAAGAAGTTAAACTGAAATTCGAAATAAAACAGTAAAAACAAGACAGGTGTCTTCTTGTTGTTGGCTTGTCGTAATTCCACCCAACGGTAAAAGTTCAGACTCCACGATGCTGCGTTTTGTCCATCGTTTTAGTGTTGAGTGGAAGGGGAGTCAGAAACGAAACGTTTCTGCCTCTGTTCTTCAAAGCTCTGCATTCTCCATCAATGGTTCCAGCAACAGCAACCAAGACCAGTGAGATACATTCTCACTCTTCAGTTTCCAGATCAGATAATGAGACTGCAGTTCAGAAGCGGAAGCAGAGATAAGACCAGAAAGAGGGAGACGAAGGGGGACAGAGATCATGCGAGGGTGTCTTGGAAGTGAGTTCGTGACTTCGACAATACTTATTTAGTGAAGATCTTCTCTTTAATTATTTTTTAGCATTCTTAATAAGCAAATTTAAACGTGATCGAATCTTTACTTTATTATTAGTCTGATTACTCCTATACTCTAAGAGCATCTAACATTTGTCCCTTTTTAGATTATTAATTAGGTTATGTCGTCATACTTATTTAGTTATTTTCCCTACACAATCATTTATACGAGATCTTGGTCAATAGACCGTGATGGTCTCTTAAATCAAAATTCCTCCAAAATCGTTAATTGTCCAATAAAAACATCAACACGCTTTGTTCATGAATTCTAGTATTCAAACCTTAAACACGAAGAAATAGTATGTGTTCGGGTTTCTTTTTATAAAAAAAAATCAATTAAGATCGAACTACATGGACTTTTAGGCAACCAATAGATTATAGTCCAACTAACAAATTTTCTTTACTTTTAAAATAATTATACTCTAAACAAATTGAATCGTACAATTAAAAATGCATAAATAAAGCCAAATAACAAAACACCAAACCCTTTAAAAACTTGTTGATTTAAGCAGTATCAATTTAACGCATTGTGGAATACACTTCCTCATAACTTACCTTACTATCGAACTCAAAATCCTAAAATTCACAGACTAGGTCACGGTTTTCAACACCTAAAGTTACAATTGAAGAAGAGTGTTTGATCCACTACAAGTATGACCAATGGCAACTCCTAGCATGACGCCATTGGCCCCCGATTTTGAGGGATGGTTGCTACAGTATCACTCTATATATCATGACAATATGACAGTAATAATGCTACGGCCATCACATGTTTTAGAGGAATAATTTTTTCTCAAAATATAACAAAATATATATTATTATTTATATCAATTTTAATGTGTTCTTTCTAGTTTCCATGCCAAAAATTAAATTTCGAGTTGAAACAAATGAGATTTAAACATATTAAGAAGATATGAGAATATAAAAAATAAGTTTTGAGTGGTCAAAAATATCTTCAAAATAAGGCTTAGAACGTTAGTTAATTAAAATGTAGCCTTATTTTCTTTACATTTCCATTTCCATTACCTCTTGCCTTTTTTTTTTCTCTATCTTTTTCATTGGTAAGCATTTATGATGTTGACTTATGCCCTTTTCTTGTCCGTTTCATGCAAAAAAAAATTCCCACAGATATTAAGAAAATAAGAGAATATAAAAAGTGAATTTTGACTGGTAAAAAATATATTAAAAAAAAAGGCTTAAAACGTCTCTTAATTATGATATAGCCTTATTTTCCTTACTTTTATATTTTCTCTTGCCTTTGTTCTTTCTCTATCTTTTTCATTGGTAAGCAGTTATGATGTTGACTATGTCTTTTTCTTGTCCGTTTCATGCAAAAATTTCTTCTGACACATTAAGAAAATATGAGAATATATAGTGAATTTTGACTAGTCAAAAATATCTTAAAAGATAAAGGCTGATGCAGCCTTAATTTTTTTTTTTTACTTTTCCATTATCTCTTGCCTTTTTATTGGTAAGCAGTTATGATGTTGGCTTAAGTCCTTTTTTTGTCCGTTTCAAGCAAAAACTTTCTTCTGACGCGTTGAATCGTACAATACTGTTTTCTTATAGATAGCACAACTAAACGCAAAGACAATCAAATAACTGAGAAAACATAAAACTAAAATATAGAACTACCTCTCTCCTCTTCGGTTTTCCAAAGACATGGCTAAGTCTTCAGTACTATGCTTCTTGTTCTTCCTTCTGGTCATCTCCTCCTCGGGTAAAATTGATTAAGACAAATATGAAACATATGAAAAAGAATCAGAGTATATGAATGTATAATATTAATTTATTTATTTCCTACATAAATTACTTATACTTGTGTGATTATTATAAAGGTGGTGCAAAGATTGTAGCGGAAGCTAAAGACTGTGGAGCGACATGGGATTGCACCACTGAAGAACGTTGTTGGGATGACTGCAGGAGTCGCTACGACGGAAAAGGACATTGTGACTACCGCACTCATCCTTTTGTTCCTAGGCAGTGTAATTGTTCTTATAAATGTTGAAGGGGAGAAATAATATCCATTATCGATAAGTTTTACCAATAAGACAAATGTCATTAGTAATAATATATATGGTAACTGGTAATACCAATGTGTATGCCTGTGTTATGGTTTTATCACAAACCTTTTCTTCAACTCTTCCCGAAGAGTTACGACATTCTCATGTTGCATCCCACTTCTCTTTATCTCTTCTCAATGGAGTTCAGAATCCAACACAAAAAAGAGTGGAACAAGCATCCCACGAACCATAATTAGGGTCACCGAGATCTGCAATAGGGATGGATCCATCGATAAACCCAATCTTATGTTTAGTTTTCAAAGTCATTCTAATTGCTCGCTGCCACATCTGGTACTCTATACTATCTGATTACCAAACAACATATCTTGACGCCTATTTGTTGTTATTTTTGTTGTTGTTAGATTGTGCTTGATTGCAATTCATGAGTACGAAATTTTATGGCACCTGCACTCAAGGGAATTCCATTAGTAGATCGAGGTGGTGGAGTTGTTATCATCGAGGTCACTGGATTTGTTCCAAATTTGATACAATATAGAGAAGCTTTGAGAGCTAGGATTATGAGAAGGAAGAAGAAGGTTGGATTTTTCTCACTCGGCTATGAGCTGGCCCTCTTTTATTCTTCTACTATGCTTATGCCATGTGTAAGCAGATCATCAGCAGTAACAGTAGCAAGTACATAGGTGTGAGCGGAGCGAGGAATTGAAGGCAAGGTGAGGTACTGTCTTCAACTATTCAGTGCTTGGATGACTACTCGGGATTTTCGTCAGTGATCCACACCTTTTTGTGAAAAATGTTTTGAGAATATTTTTCATGTGCATACTAACTCTTGATGTAGTGTGAGCTATCCACAGGTGTGGAAAGTTGATGATATGTGTATATATGCGTGGTCGTGTAACTTGTGAAGATTATGGCATGTAAAAGTATGGTATGCAGTTACGGAGTATGAAATTGTGACTATGACTATGAAAAGCCAATGTATATGTTATTGGGTATATATGTATGTCTACAAATGCAGTGATTCAGATAAAATATTTTGCAGGTTTAGTTGCAAGAACTGTTAGCCCAATAAGCGAGTAATTCTTATCGAATTTTAATTTGAATAAATTTTGAGAATTATTGTAATACCCAAGTTAAATTCCGCTCAATTGCATGCACAAATTGATTAGATAATACTTACAGGATATGGTGTTACACACGGATTGATGATGTATCACGAGTTTATTATTTTAATTACTATTGTTATTTGAGGATATTCAATGAAATTTTAGAGCATTTGGGGATTATTGAAAATATTAGGGAGATATGTGATTATTATAGTAGTTGATATATAGGAGCGGGAGACTATAAGTCTACCTTGATTGTCATTTTGGAGTAATTAAAAAATAAACAGCCAAATTAATCAACGTCCCAATTTCCCTCTCTCTATCTCACGTCCAAACCTCCTCTCTCTCCCTTCTGTTCATCCACCACAAACACCAACCCACCCACAATTCCCATCATCACACGTCCATATCATAGCCAAAAAGGAATGTAGGAAGAATCATACATTTTGCAGGAAGTACAGATGATGTAGAGCATGGTTGGGTTGCACTAAGGTCTGAATTGGCTGGTGAGTTTACCTTTGTTTCGATGTCCATCATGGAGGAACAAGAAGAGCCAACAGGACTGCAAAGTGTTGTTTGCACTTTAGGAAGAAAGTTACAAAACAGTACACACGAAGTAGTTAATTGATAGCAACATTGGTTGCTGGTCTTTTTACTGGCGGGGTGTTGTTACTGCTGCGGGTCTATTTACTGGTCGAGTGTTGGTTTGCTATTGTTAGTCTCTCATTTATTTGTATTGTTTTCTTTATGTAATTTGGCCAAAGAAGAGCTTCACTACTATCGTTTAGTTAAGTGTAAAAGTCGAGAAGACATGGGGTTTGAAAAGAGTGAAGTTGGCCACATGGTGGTCATCAGTTTGTTAAACCCAAATACTCATCTTCTCAATCATATGGGAAGAGTAAGCATATGTCAAGTTGGGGGAAACTAAGGCAGAACACTTGCAGGTCGGCTAATAGAGTGAATTGAGGATTTGTTAAGCATATAATACAGTGGCTTGGAAGCAAGCTTGTTATTGCTATGCTGGATCAACAATTTGTGCAGCATGGATAGTAAACTTGAGGATCGCCTTTGACATAGTCAAAATGCTAGTCTTTATTTCTGAATCCCATGCCAGAGAATGGCTAACTTGGAGCGAGGGAGAAAGTATCAAGCTTCTTTTGGGATTGAAGTTTTTTTAAGCATCCCGACAAGGGAGTACTGAAGACAGAACGGAGTAGTTAGCTGAAAATAATAACTTCAATGGTTGCCTCTTTAGTTTCTTAGCAACTGTAATATTGTCCATCTTGTATATCGACATACTTGAGCATTAAAAATACCTGAACAAAACTTGGAGTTGATTTTGCAAGGCATAAATGACTCCCAAAGTCCAATATTGAAACAAAAGAAAGTTAAAATGTGGAGGTTTTAACCCCACAAATTATTCTTCAGTAAAACGAGTTATTTAAATTAATTAACACATAAATAATATACAAATACTGCAATCTCAAATAATGAGTTATTCAGATTCTATATATGTAAAAGAGATCCTATACATAAACAATTAGTTATTTGATCCCACAAATACCACATTGTCACCTAACCCATTTCATTATTTTTACATTTTATTTAGGATGACAAGATCAAAAAAAAAAAATAATAAAGTAGAAAGAACACATTAGAATACAATTTCGTAATTTTTAATATCAAATTACATAGAATCACTTCTCTAACGGAACAATCATATATGATGTGTCATATAATTTTGGGTCAAGCAAGCGGGTTCGGTCATGTTCAGGTTGGGTTAGTCGGGTCAAGGATTAGTCGGGTCTCGGGTCAATCAGGTTGTGGGTCAGTAGTGCTACGGGCCAGTCGGGTTATGGGTGGATCGGGTTGGGGGTCAACTAGATTATAGGTTTATCGGTTGCAGGTCGGTCAGGGTACGAGTCGTTGACTTTTAGTCAAAGCTGGTTGTAGGCAGGTTACAAGTCGTTTTGATCAATCCGGTTACTCGGGTCGCGTTATATTTTGACAGCTCCATTTATGTTTAAAATTTTCTGAAGATTTGGGTGGATCAGGTAAGGTTTAAATTTTCGAACATTTAGTACTCAAGTTTAAATTTGTTTTAGAATGGCATCAATTCATTACCGGGTTTTTAACAATCTAATACTAGTTACACCGGTAAAATGTGAACAATTGACTATCTCGATTCATATAATCCCGACAACATTGCTATTAACCCTTGAAACAAATTTACACTATAAACCCTTGTTTTAATGTATCCATTATCCACAGATCAAGCATAATGTGTTTCCGCACTGCCTCAACCAATTATCAGTCTCCAAAAAAATGTTTATATGCTTGCTTGAAACAACAACTCACAAAACATACGCATTCAAAAATGAAGTTGTTGTCCCTTGGGATATACATTACACTCAAGCGGCTACAATAGGGAATGGTGTTTTTGTGTTAGGCGACACTGAAGGAAGTTGCAGCGTTCTCCACAAACTTTCTGGCACCCTTGAACCACCTCTTGTCTCCAGCTTGCGCCTTGCATATGTAGAGCTTCCCATCTTTCACGGCAGCGCTGATCAGCTGGTGCTTCCCGCCTTCATCTCCGTCGGCGGTCCTCGTCAGCACCGACACAATGTAGTACTGTTTCCCGCCCACCACTGGAGCTGATGTCTCCAAGATGTTAGCCGTGGCGACCTCACCAGACTGGAACCCACCCTGCATCACCACAATCACCGCGTTCCCAAATCAGCTCAATAACGGTATATGATCCAGAATTGAATATCTCTCAACAACTCGAGTTATTGGGACCAACAAATCACGAAATGGGAGCAACTGATGAGACATGGGAGGAGGGATACCTCCGAATCGGTCTTGCCAAAGTAGGCCTGCTTTCCGAGCAAGAAGCTGACCTGCATTTCCAGATATGAATACGTTCATCAACTACAGCCACAGAGTACATCACTTGGTCGGAATTCGGAATAAGAAATTGGTTACACTTACTTACCTGAGAGAGGAATTCTTCAGGGGTGCCGTAGTCAGTGATGGATTTCTTGTCAGTTGGGGTGACCATAACACTGACGTAGCTGTTGGCGTCAAAATTGTCCTCGTATCTCAAAACCTGCCCTGGATACTCCACCTCTTTGCTAGGGTTCCACTTTGCCGGGATCGAAAGCTTGAACCCTTCGCCATTGTAGGGCAAGAAATCCGTGTTCGTCTTTGGCTTCCCAAATATGTTTGCTGCCTCACATAAAAAAGAAGGGGGGGAAAAAAACCCATTCAACAAATTGTGACAAATATGTAAATAATTACAGATTTTCTTCTGCTGGATCTAGAAAATTCTCTACAATTCAATTAGCATAAATGTGCTTGGTTGAATGAACTACCGGATTCACCGTAGGCGGCGTCGGCAGGGGCGGTCTTGGAGCCAATGGCAGCGGCTCCGACGAGGAGAGTGAGGGCCAACCGACGCGACAAGGCGCCCTCGCTGCCGGCGTCCTGATCATCGGCCTGCTGCTGCTGCTTCTGGGCACGGCAGAGTAGCCTGCCGGCGGCGGGAGACGGAAGTCGCTGAGCGGTGGATGAGGCGGCGGCCGCTGACCTGGTGGAAGTTGTGAGGGCGGCGTGGTGCAGGAAGCATGCTGTGGAAGCCATTTGAACTGTTACTTACTCTTTGTTTGCTCACCCTGATCTCCTCTTCCTTATTTCCCTTGTGGAACTTTGGAAAATGAAGGGTGTGAAGAAACTAGTGATTGCCAATTGGCTGGTTTTGGATATTGAGATGACGAGGAGGATTAGATTTTGTGGTGTATGGGATAAGCCTGCTGACTGCTGAGCCTCTCACTTTGTGACACCTGGCATTTGGAAGGGGCCAAGCCAATGGGTTGAGTTGGGTTCGTTTCCCTCCTTTGTGCAAAGCGGAGGGGATGAGACACGGTGACAACCCCATTAGAGGTTGTGAGATTGACAACTTATTTTATAACCATAGGATTCATTCTCTCTCTTGTCTCTTTCTTATTTTTTTTTCAAATCAATGGTACAGATTGGATTAAGGGTATTTTTGGACGAAAAAAATTGACCACACTAGATTATTACCCCTATTAATACCTAAAACCCTACATTCTCTCTTTCCTCTCTCTCTCACGCCATCTTTTTTCTTCATATTCTTCTTCTTCTTCCTCCCATCTCTTCCCTCTCTCTCTATCGGCTGCCACCACCGTCGTCGCAGTCGTCCTACCGACCCGCCACGCCCTCCGCCTCTCATCACTGCTACAACCCTCTCGTCGTCGCGCCCTCCGCCTCCCAGCACTGTCATGTTCCTCGCCCCGCAGCCATCACGGACTCCTCCTCCCACCACCGCAAGCCACAGCCATCACGGCCTCCTCCTCCCACCACCACCGTCGCCGCAACCCTCCCGCCGCCCTCTGTCTCCCACCACCACCGTCACCACGAGGTCACCGCCTGTCCCCTGCCTCCCCCTTTCGTCATCCCTGATTTTTTTTTTCCAGATCTGTGATTTTTCATATTTCAGATCTGATTTTTTTGTGCTAGTCTCTAGTGGTACGCTACCAGTGGCAATGGTACCGCTACCAGTGGCAATGGTACCGCTACCAGTGGTACTGGTACTGCTAATGGTACCGCTACAAGTGGTAATGGTACCGTACCACTAGCACTGTTACATTTTTTAACGCACTAGTAGCGTACCACTAGCACTGGTATATTAATTACCAGTAGACTAATGGATTGGTACACTTTTTAACGCACCGGTACATTTTTTCAGGTTAATGGAGGGAGTCTGCCGGAGAGAATTCGCCGGAGAAAAATTCTGTCTATCAAAGCGGAGTGGCCGCAGGAGAAAGGAAGAGAGAGAGAGAGATAGATAGAGATATTAATGTATAGGATTTAAATTTAAAAAAAATGTATTTAATATGGGTTTTTAATTCCCAATCTGATTAATACAAAAAAGATAATTAATATATTCCTTTTTTCATACCCAAAATACCCTTGGTTGTCAATCTGACAACCCCCTTAGGGGTTGTTACCATATCCGGTCCGAGCGGAGGGTGAGGGAGGGGAGGTAGGGATGGCAACAAAACCCGAACCCACGGGTACCCACCCTATCTAACCCGGTCAACGCCCGTGTTGACGGGTTTTGGGCCGGGTTCGGGTTTAAATTCGCTACACTATTTACCGGGTCAGGTTGGGTTTGAGTTTAGATAAACCCGCCCCATGAGTACCCGTCCACACACATATAATTACTTTACCAGTATATTTAATATTCTAAATAATATATCTTCCTTAAACAACTAATATTCTTTATGTTTGTGGAGACATATATAATTTGTCTTTCTAATTGTTTAGGATGAAGTTGATATTATGAAGTGGAGAATGAAAAAACTTAGTTGATGAGGAAGAAGCTTTCAATTAATCTTATTGTTTATAGATGTTTATCTTTAATTTTGAACAATTTGTATTGATCATTTGATGTTTGCTTGTATGCTCTAGATTGGTGTTTTTTGTATGATTAGTTTGCATGAGAAAATTGATGTTAAACTTTTATTTTGAAATAAACTTGTTATTCTAAATTTTTTACCACAAAAACCCACGGGTACCCATGAACCCGCGGATACCCAGCGGGTTGGGTTGGGTTTGAAAATTTTTCAAACCCAACGGGTTTTACCCCGGGTTTTTTTTTGGCGGATAAACCCATGGGTTTGGGTTTGACAAAATCCGTCCCAACCCGACCCATTGCCATCTCTAAGGGGAGGGTTCTCATTCTCAATGTTTCGAACATCTGGATGAAGATTGGCATATAACTAGATTTTGGTCAAAACCACAAGAGCAGATTTGCTGATGTACGCCTTATTTGCCTCAAGAAAAATAATGGGTCATATGCAAGGTTGTCAAACCGGTTTATGTTGGCGCGCTAGTTTTGTAGGTGAAATTGTTCGATCGTGGCACAACCATTATTCATGTTGGTTATGCCGGTTTTAATAAAATACATGAGAAAAATGAAAATCCTTAATTTCAAATAAATTAATCATGAAAAAGCAATTAGAATAATTCTCTACCCACCAACACAAAAAAAAATTAAAGCTAAGAATTGGTAACTAATAGTAAATAATTAAATGCGTCAAAATAAAGTTAGGGATAGGCAATGGGTGGGTCAACAGCTAGACCCACCCGACTCATTACATGTTTGGATGGATGTGGTGGGTGAGTGTGGATCTTCGTTTGTGTCACCCACTAATTTTGGATGGGTGGGTAGAGAATGGAACGTTACCTGCAAAATCACATGATATATTAAGTTGTTAATGCACATTCTATAATAAAACACTATATTTTCTTATACCAAAACTTCAATCGTGATTGATTCAATTAAATTAAAATTTCCTTTTATATATTTTACTTGATTTACAACATAAAATCGATTATTTTAAAATATGATAACTATCAAAACAATATTTTGTGTTCGCAAATTAGACAATTGGTGTTAGGTTATGCGATAAACTACGTTTAATAGCTATGAATTTTCTTGATTTGTAGTATTTATATTCAATTAGTTTCAAGCAAACGTTTATGACTCATAATTGTTTAATTATTTTAAAATAATTTGACCAACCAAAATCGCCAAACCCACCCACCATCCGTTGTCACCCACCACCCACAAAGATACAAATGGGTGGGTGAGGTTATTTTTTCATCACCCACCATAACAATGGGTGGGTGGACTTTGCCCAAAATTCACCCACCCACCCATTGTCCATCCCTAATAAAAGTATATAAAATGAATTTAATTAATGTTTATAATGATTTGTGTAAAATATAGTATTAGATATATAATATATAAGGTTCATATATACAATAAAGTTGTTTGTAGCTTGTTGGTGTATAATTGACACTAAAATGAACATGAGGTACTTGGTTCAAACTCTATGAAGGGTGTTTATTTAAGTATATAATGTGTGTAACACTGAATTTCGATTTCTGGTCTAATCGGCCGGAATTTCCGGATTTGACCAAATCTCACTGGCATTGATCGGAATTGACAAAAGCTAAATACCAGCCCCTTTCCAGTTGGTTTGGTGAATGATACCAGTTGAACCGCCCAACAGAAAACTGGTTTGACAACCATGGTCATATGAGACAAGCATACGCATGGTAATACATGAATTGTTAATACGATTTTATCATTAGTTTCTAGAAAACATTTCATTGATAACATTTTTATTCTAATGAGTTGACTCAATTAATGCAAATTTATAAAGAGAGGGGAACGCTTGTCATTATTAAAAATCGGGTTGCTAGCCGGTAATTTCTCCTCACCACAAGCATCATAAAGCATATCACAATACACAAACCAGAAATCACAGTAAAACCATACAACAAATATCATAAAGCATACATAAAATCTCATAAAGAAACCTTACAACACTACAAAATTCATGAAGCATACTAAAAAACTCATAAAACATACCGGAAAACATATAAAGCATATCATAATCTCACCACATCATATAATTCATAAATCACACCATGAATACCAGCAAGCTTATAAAGCATAACGTAGGTTTCTTAAAGAAGACGAAAAGTCCTCGAAGCATACTAGATTCCTCATAAAACATATCACAAGTTCATTAATGTAGACCACAAGTTTATCAAAGCACATCTGATTCGGGTCTAATTGCACATATTTTACCCCTTGTTTCTTGATCGTTTGACTTGGTAAATAACGTACCCCGACCTATTTTACAATAGGTTGTGCTATTTTTGCTACATTTTAGGTCCTAACACGTGTGGGAAGGTCGATGATGAATTTCAGGACGAATGAGGGTCGAAAAGCGCCAAAATGTGAAGAAAGAGCTGAGGTCAAAGGCTGGGAGAATTTGTCACGGTCCATAGCCCGTGAAGATTGATCATTGGCCATGAAGATTGTAGAGGAATAGGAGGTTTTGTGCACCTCGTAGGCAGGTCAATTGTCACGGTCACCAAATCGTGACAATATCTCGCAGAACGTGACATTGGACAAAAAAGGCAGTAAACTCCTGCATTTTTTTATAATTAACTCATATGACTAACTTCGCCAATAGAACATATCAATGTATGTTTCGAACCATGGAATAATAAAACGTCAAATGACAATCGACCCTAAAAATGTCAAAAATAAACTAGCATTCAGCTCTCCACATGCTGATAAAGACGAGGTTATTCCACAAGGACTTCCATCGTGCTCTCTTGCACCATTCTAAAACTCTATAAAAGTGAGACCATAAGCACCCAAGGACAGACTCCTATGTGAACTTATCAAAATTTATCTCTCATTTCACTTGCCGGCCACAAAAAGCAATGACGTACTGGACAAATTTCTTCCCCATCAGTTTGTACTGTTATTTTTTCCCACACTTCAGGCAACTGTGCATAAATTGGAATTGCTTCTTTCGTATATCAACACAATAGAAAACAAAGTGTGTGCTGATGCGCAAAGGGAAAACCACTGCAAAAGCGAATGTATGTGGAAATTGTTAAAATTGTGGATAAAAGGTTAATAATGCGACAGTTAAAAGAAAAAAAAGAATAAATTCGACCCATTAAAAATCACACATTGATGAAGGTTTTTTAAATAATTATCCCACCACTGCACTATTGTTAATGTTATTGTTTGAATTCTTAACGAGTGACTACATCGTTATGACAATACGTGGATTACTTAATCTGAGGTTTCCAGCAACGTTATTAACACACTAAAGTTACAATTTTAACAATATTCAACCACATTATCAACCTATATTATTATGCCTTATCAACCAACATCGCAACTATTATTAATTATATTACTACAATTATTAACAGGAAATGATATCGCTATGAAAACGTGATAACTAGTACATTTAAAATATTTTCCCTCCCTTATTAACATTTTCAATTACTTTATTTAATAGGATTTTCAACTTCGGCAACATTGCCAGCCAATATTTTTAAGCATAATTAACTGACCAGTACACTATTATTAATTTTATTACTTACATTATTAACGGGTAACTACATTGCCATGACAATACGGGAGCCTTTAATCTAAGGTTTTGATCAACGTTATTAACACACTAAAGTTACAATTTTAATAGTATTCAACCACGTTATGAACTCATATTATTAAACTTCATTAACCGACCACACAACTATTATTAATTATATTGTTGCAATTATTAATAGAAAATTATATCGATGTGAAACTGTGTTCATCAGTACATTTCAATTTTGTTCCCTCCATTATTAACATTTTTTTCTCGGTAATTCATTATTAACATTTTCACGTTACACTATTAATATAATTTTCAAGTTCACCAACATTGTCAGCCCATACTATTATAAATAATTAACTGAACACTAAGCTATTATTAATTTTACTACTTGAATTATTCAACTACATCAATATTATACTACGAGAATCTGATGTACCCAACAACGTTATTAACACATTACAGTAACAATGTTAATAGTATGCAACCACATTGTCAATCCATATTATTACACCTTAATAAACGAACACTAACCTATTATTAATTATAATAGTACAATTATTAACCGGTAACTACATCGATTTAACAACGTCATCACCACTACATATCAGCTTTCTTCCATGCCATATTAACATTTTCACATTTCGTTATTAATATCATTGATAACAAAAAAAAAATGACGAGATCACAAATACCTATCAACAATTAAGCTTTCAACTTGAGAGGAGATCATCTAATACCTTTCAACGAAAACCACAACCAACGAAAAAATAATTAAGCTTTCACCAATATATATCACCCAAACAACATAAAAACTTTCATACCAAAATCAAAAGGCAGTGCACGTTTCATGCCACCGCCGGTTGCTCAACCACTAGACGTCGGTCGTGTTCGTCGGAAAAGGCAACGACGAAGCAACGACTAAGCTGGGATCGTCGGAACACTAAGCGGCGGTTGCGGCATCCGCCGTTCGCCAGCTACGAACGAGGGAATTGTGGCCGGACAAGAGAGACACGACGGAGGATAGGACGACGACCAGTGGCGGACCCAGGATTGTCGGAGAGGTGTGTCGCTGATAAAATAAAATAATAATTAAATTAAATTAAAAATTAAGTTAAAATTAAAAGAAATTAATTCATAAAGTTCACAATGTCATGTTTACAACGAACCGCGGCGACTTTTCATCTGCTGAAATGTCTCTAAAATACATTCATCACTTATGCTGCAAAGCAAATCTTTTTCAATATACACAACTAAACAATCATTCATAAATTGGTCACTCAACCGATTTCGAAGATCGTTCTTGATTATCTTCATAACTGAAAATGCTCATCAACATCATCATTCTCATGTTCTTCAGGAAATGAAGAAAACTTACTTGAGATGCCACTTGTTTGATTAATCGATGGCGAGGAAGATTGAGAATCATCATGATTCATTTTACTTGATTCACCTCCTAAATTGTTAATATGTAGAGTAGTTTTTGCTTTCTTTGGGACCTTTGGGTAAAATCTCTCCATGTCTGGATACAGAGTACAACATAAATTAGCTTATAAACAAATCTATTCAATTCATCCATGAATTACAAATTGACAAATAAAATTTGGGTTAAATGGGAAAACAAGAAAAACCCCTAAACTTTGCAATTTAGGGTTCATAACAGTAAAATTACTTACATTTGGCCAGCTACAAGAAGTGCCCACTTGACCGGCTACGAGGAGTTGCCGCCGCCGCGCTGCCCGCCGGTGAAGGGTGTCCGCCGAGGCCGAGATGGGTTGCCGTGCCGACTTGCCCGTTCTGCCTATGTCTGGGTTTTTTGTTCGTCTGGGGTTCTGGGGTTTTTTGCGAGCGAGAGAAGAGGGAACCAGGGGGAATAATGGGGATGAGTTGCTGGGAATTGAGATATGGACAAGGAATATGGCATTGGGCCATTAATTGGGGAGATTGGGCCATTAATTGGGGATGGGGAGGGAAGGAATAATAATGGGGAGGTAGTGGGCTAGTGGCCGACTGGGCTTTTGGCCTGTGGGTTCTTTTCTCATTTAATTAAAGGCTCAGGCCCAACACTCATCACACGTGTATATTGTATGGGCTAAGAGTATTTTTTTTAATAGGAAGGATAGGATTATGCTTTATGAGTTATTTTAAAAAAAATTAAAAAGGATTATGATTAAGATTGATTCATTTGGATAATAATTTCTTTGAGTATAATGAAGGTGTGTCGGCTATAATTATTGAGGGTGTGTCGGCTATCCCGAAGTAAAAAAAATTGTACCAAAAATATGTAGGTCCTTCGTAAAATTCTCGAACGAGGGTGTGTCGGACGACACACCCTGCAATGCCTTAGATCCGCCACTGATGACGACGGTGGGAGAGAACGACTGAGAGGGAGAGGATCAATGGTGGGAAGTTCTAGGGTTGGGAGGAGATGCATCTTTTCAAAATGGTTTATGGCGACCGTTTTTTGGTTTGTAGGATTAGTTTCCTTTTTGTCCTTTTTATTATTACTGTCATTAATTTTTATGTATATTCCATCCTTGCCCTTATAGGTAGTTAGCCAATGATTGATGATGATTATCCCTCTCATCCTATTGGCTGAAATGAGTTTAAGATCCTCTTTAAAAAATAGGGTTTAAGGACTGGATCTAACTCGGGCCAATACTTGAAAATACGTAAAACGTAGAATTTACCCTCTTTATACTCACCTCACTGTTCAAGTTCAACTCGATGAACTTGAATGAATCAACATTAAGGATCCAATGTCAGTTCATTGAACCGCGGTACCCTAAGTCATGGAGTTGTGTCACAAATCTTAACTGCGGATGATGTTTCTCCTTATATCAATCGCCATCATCCAAATTCATTGCATCCCGAGCCCAAGCTACGTGCATGAAATCATGCCTTTTAATCACTACAAATCACAATCCACCAGCTAACCCAATAATGTACACCACGTGTTTACTTAGTGGGACTACTTTTTGCTTAATGCCACCTTTGAAATTCAGACTCCCACTACCACCAATTTCATTTACCCGTACATTCCAAGCGTTCCACAGGAGATTACTTACCGTGTTCAAGACTTCCGTTCACCGATTGACGCTGCTCCTCATATTCCACGACATATCCCTTGTAGATGGACTATGTCCTCAGTTGAAGGAGAAGGTAACAAGCTTCCAGTCACACACCGACCTTCTCCCGGCCAGCGCCGCCTGTAATTATTGCCATGGATTCACCAGACGTGCCTTCGCGGGACTAGGTTGCATCAAACGCCTCCAATGGCGTTGTTTGTCGATTGTCCTCCATGATTCCCCAACCCTAGCTAGGTCACAAAGCTCAACCTTACTTGGCTTTCACTCTCTATGTATCTTTGTCGTGTGACGGAAAAGGATCGCTCTGACCGTAACCTCGTCCGGTTGTTATCACCAGGCATCATCATGGCTATGGACATTACCGCTTTCTCTTCCTACTAGTTGTTAGGGCTGGGCATGCCGGCGGGTCACCCGCAGATTTGGTCCGATCCGCCCGCATATTTAACCCGAATTTCGTTATGTGGGTGGGTGTCGGGTTGTGCTGGGAGGCAGCCGTTGGGTGGTGTGTGGGTTGTGCGCGGGTGACCCGCTCAACCCAACAGCTAAAAGAACAAAGTCTTGGCGTTGGAGAGTGGAGACGCTGACAGAAACTAAGGCTACTCTTGGAGATAGAATCTGAAAGCCAATCTTCCAAATCTCGATTTCCCTCTTCTTTCCTTTATTTCCTCCTCTGATTCTTATGCCCAAATACCCAATCTTTCCTCCGTTGAATTATTTTTTTTTTAGTTTCCTGCACCTGGTAATCATCTCCATCCGTAGAAAACTCATCCATAATATAATTTCCATCTTCTTTCTTCCGCCTGATAACTCTCCACCAATTATCTTGCCACTTGAAGTGAATCTCAAATTTGGAGGGTGAATGGATGTTGAAATAGATATTTATTTTATATATTGATATTACACAGGGGATTATGAAATATAAATTGATCATATCAAGTTGACTCTTTTACATTATGTACATTGTGATTTAGGTGAATCAACACTCAACCGAATCATCCGCCATCCACCCGACCCAACCCAACCAGAGACTAAATATCGGTGGGAGATGTGTTAAAAATTGTCAATCCGTTTAACCGTGGGTGGGTACTTTTTATGGTCAAAATCCATTCAACCCACCCAATGACCACCCTGGATGGGGAAGGATGAGTTGGCGGCGGGAGTGAGTTGCCTTAGTTTCGTTGCAGTGGAGGAATAAGAAAGAGAGATGAGTGTTTTCCCTTCCACTTTGCTTTGGGGTACCGAGAGATAAAAGGGTTTTCAGCAGGTTGGTTTTTGGGTTTTAATGGGATAGGATCCAAATAAGAGAGTAAAGTTGGGGTATAATTAGGGGGATTAAGAGGGAGCCCGGGAGAGTGTAACGAGTTGGAGTTGAGGGTGAGAGTGGAGGGGATTCGTTGGGGCTTTTAATTAGAATACAAAGCCCCTTAATTATAATCATAATATAAGAATTATGATTAAAATCAAGACTTAATTGTAATTCTCGAACCAACCCATTATGTTATTATCGGTAGAGCCAAAATCCAAAATTCGAGGTGTTACATTTCCTCCCAACTTATAAAAATTTTGTCCTTGCAGTTGGAGCTGTAGGATAGCGACTGAGAAGTAAACATTTTTACTAAGACACCTTGTGTTTGATTGAAGTTGTCTTGGTCGGGATGTAACATTTTCTTTTCGACTTAGAAAAGAACGGGGTGTAACATTTCTCCCCCTGTTAGAAAAATTTTGTCCCCGAAATTTACTCGAAACTCATTCCTCTGCCAACACCATTCTTGTGTTTCCTTGCCACAAGAATTTATTCTCGATATCTGAACTTTAATGGTGTCCTTTGCTAATCTCGAATAGTTGATTGTACCTTTTCAGTTTGATTAATTGGTTCAACTCATTCAACACTTGTTTTTTAGCCTAAATCAAGATCGAGGTATCACATTTCTTCCCTACCTATAGGAATTTGCCCTCGAAATTTGGTGGCTACCATCACTCCGTGCATTTTATCTTAATCAACTTTGTGCATGCGAACCTATATCTTCCCTTGCTGAACCGATCGTATTTTTCTCTCTGATCTCGTAAAGACATCTTGCTTCCTTGTTTGCCCGATCTTGAACTTCACATACTCTTTTAGGACGTCCCTAGGATTCCTAGTGATGGACGACTATATCCTTTAATTTTCCTGAACCACATGTGTGTCGTGCTCTACTACATTATTCCAATACTGATCCTACAAGTTGGTTTCTTTGAGTTTCCTTCGCGGCTCCTTTCTCGTTAGAAGAAACCCATGACCTCCATCTGTCCACCACATATACAAAGTTTCATGTCCTTGAAATCCTATTGACCTTCTTCAAGCCTCCCTATTCTTGTTCAGCTCATACTTGATGCATCTTTGCTAGTGTTTAGAGTAGAAGTCGTCACACATTTGATTCTACCTCCATAAACCTTGGCAAACGTTCCTCCTTCCTTCTCTAGATTGGTGATGAAAATCTCTTCGATAACGTCCAAGGAGTTGGTTAACTGATTCACGAACTAGTATCCATCGTGTCAACGAGATACTTGATCATGAGAGCCTTAGAAATCATTCTTAGCTTATCATTCACAAACCCAACCTCCTTTTCCTCGTATCTTAATATACTAATTGAGTTGGCCATGTTCCTTGTACCCTTCCTTTCATACTGATGATTGCCATACGCCTCAATATCTTATTTGACGATGTGTTAACTAAATCGTCCACCATTACGATCGAGGTCTTGATGGTATAGGAAACCCTAGGTTGAATAGAGCACTACCATCCACCACTACGCCGTTTCGGGTCGACACCCGAGGGAGCCTAGCTCCTATTTAGTAGATAAAATTGGGTCGGTCAAGCTAGAATAGTACTAAACCTTTATCCAAATTATGGAACTAGGGAGATTCAAACCTAACAAGGCTCCAACACTTGTAATTAGCTAGGTTAGTGGTTAGCTAGGTTAGTTAGTTTGTTTTCCCTAATCACTGTTCTAGGTTGACTAGATAAAAAAAAACCTAAACCTCGAAGTAGGGTATAACTAAATCCCCCTAGTTCGATAAATCTTATTGCTTGCTTGCCCTATGCAACCATCCACAACTGCAGTATAAAGCTGTTTTCACTTTTTTGCGATTTTAAGAGGGAGGAGCTTGGGTTTCGACCAAGAAAACCCATGGGCGTTCCAAAGAGAGCGAGAGTATTATGGGAGGGTTCTTGCAGCTATTTTGGATGTATCCAACCCCATTGGAGGTAAAAGATCAAGCCTAGATATGAAAGTTGAAGATCTTGAGCTTTATATTGTATTCTCTCTCCTCTCTATGGAATAGTTCTCCTCCACTTAGGTTGATGAACCCTAGTTCTAGATTTTGGATGGATTGTTGATGTATGTGACAATCCTATGATTGATTACTCATATTATCTGTTTGATTGATGTTTATGATGAATTGCTTGACTCTTGATCCCACTACATGTCAATTATGCTTTAACCTAGAAGAGAGAATATCTCCCTAGTTTTAATAGAGCACCTATGATCCTTCATTGTGGGTCTTTGAACGAGTGTGATTGGATCCATAGTGTCGTATTGGGTTTCTGCCCTTCAGTGGGAATAGGTTATGAATGTGTTGGTTGCCTGAATGGGGATTCCAATCGAGTCTAGGATTCTCCGCGGTTATCGAGTAAATTAATCTAGGGTAGTACTAAACATCGTTCTAATGGATGGACTAGTGAGATTAATGCCTAAGTGAGCTCCCACCTTGTAATTAGTTAGAGTAGTTGTTAGTAACCTTGTTTTGCTAAATAACAAACCGAAGTTGTAGTAATGTTGCATCAACAGACCCTAGGAGTCGATAATTTTGTTACTTGCTTGCACTATAATACATCTAATCTTTGGTTATACTTGGCCTTCGGTTGTGATAGTAGTTTAGAGCTAAGTCAATTATCTATTAACTACCTACATTAGTCTAAGGGTTAGAAATGACTTAAGTATTAGTTTAAAAGACAAACCGAAGTTGTAGTAATGGTGCATCAACAGACCCTAGGAGTCGATAATTTTGTTACTTGCTTCAACTATACTACATCTGATTGTTGGTTATACTTGGTCTTCGGTTGTGATAGTAGTTTAGAGCTAAGTCAATTATCTATTAACTACCTACATTAGTCCAAGGGTTAGAAATGACTTAAGTATTTAGTTTAAAAGACTTGAACCCATACCACCATTTATAGGATCCAAAGACTTCACGGGCCAATTCGATTGCGCCAGAAGAAACAAGTAATGAAACAGCCTACCCCACATTTTGCTTTTCCAATGAACAACATTATTATCAGGATTCATGTGTGTGACTCGTACACTGCAACCATACTCTACTCTGCCATCCGAAGCCTCAACAGTTTACTGTCAATGAGTAATGACAGAGAGACAATTAATAACCGAATGAAGGCAGGAACCAAACATCAACTGAAAACTTCAGAGCACGGGAGAGACCGAAATATTTATTATCCGAGTCTGCCTTTCTGATTCCTTCCCATTAAGATGGATGATGATGTTCTGAGTTCTCACATGAATGTCCAGTGCCAAAGATTACAAGAAAGAAAACCAAGGGGACAAAGAAAAAAGGTCACAACTTGTAGATGAACCCTTCAGTGAAGGTGGAAAGCAAAGAAGTGGACTGATTGTATGAGCATTTCGCCTTCTTTTCATCTGTCTTGTTCAAGTTCTCCCATTGCAGGCAGCAGCCATAGAACCACCATTGCTATGAACCTGCTGCAGCTTCTTATGCTGCTGCAGATGACTGGTTAAGCCCCATATTCGAATTGTACCATCATCACTGGCTGATGCCAACATGTGTGGATTCACAGGATTCCAACTCACACAGTTTACGGATCCCGAATGCCCTGACAATTTCCCTATCAGTTCCTCTGATCCTCTATGCCATATATATACCTGCCAAAAATCATCATCAATGATTAAAAATAAAAACTCGGGTGATTATTATGCTAATGAGGACGACTCTGAGAATGGTTGCTTCACAACAAAAACTTTCAGATTTCTCATCGCACCCCCTTCCAATCTACTACAACAGGCCGCTGCAGACATCCTTGCGAGACAGAAAGACTTCCCTTTCAAATAAGTTAATCAGAAATTAAAAGAACCTCACGTACATAAAATACTGAAGCATGCAAGGATGGATATCCAGTAAGAACCAAAGGCTTAGTTTCTATGGACAAATAATAAACTATTTATGTTTCAATAGTAACAAGTGTGGTTGTCAGCCTGAAATTTTCATACCTGTGAGTCTTCACTGCCACTGGCAACAAAAGCTTGTTCAGACCCTCCAAAACATGACTTGATGACAAAACGGGTACGCTTATGACCTTTGTACTTGGCGACAAGATTGATATCGCCATCTATATTCCAGAGATGGATTTCCGGACCCACAAGGTTAACCAACAGGTATCTATTATCCCTTGACAATGAGAATGAAGTTATGGTTTGGTCCTCCTCAATCACTCTCTCGGACTTCGCTTCCCTATCGAATAAAAGAATTGCAGTTTCCTTGAATATGGACATAATTTGCTTCCCATCCCTAGTGATTTCCAAATCTGAAATTCTGAGAGTTCGTTGACCTTTCCAATTCTCTACCTCCTTCCCATCCAAATCCCACATGCATATGCTCCTATCATTAACACCAGAAAATATCGATTTCCCATCTGGAGACCATCCACAGGAAACTAGACCAGGCCCAGATTTCTCATAAACATGGAGGCATTCACCAGATGACACATCCCAGCATCTAACAGACTCCTCAACGCCACAAGTGAGGAGTTTACCATCATCAGAACTCCACGAAACAGAGGATACAGGTTTATGGTGGCCAGACAGTTTATGCTTTAAAGAAACTTCGCCATTTGTACCGACCTGGGAAAAAATAAATTGGCAAAATATCATTAGTACTGAAGAAGGAAGACAGAATGATAACAAGAACAAGGATTAGAAAACATAAAGCTAGTGTGCCTGGCTGCTGCAGGCCACACCGTGTGCAGAGTTCATAAACAGACAGACAGTAAAAATTGGTAAACAACTAACACATGATAGTCCGAATTTTGTTTGCGGAGACTAAAAATAAATTGTTTCGAAAGGTATGTTATGGCTTGTGCCCCATGAATTTCCTTCACCATGATCCACAACACCACATTGTGACAACAAGAACACTGTCCAACCAAAAACTTTCCATCCAAATAAACTATGCATAGACACACAAGATCTTCAATGGCTAAACCAGAAGCCATTTCATAGAGGAAGTGAATAAATAACAAGAGAGAACAACTAAATGTCTACAGCAAAAAAACTTCTCAATACCCACTTGAAGAAGCGATTTACTTTCAACCAAAAAAAAAAAAAAAAAGAAGCGATTTACTCTACTGGACTTAATTAAACACATGAAGTTCAATATTAACTTGGACGCTTCTTTAAGAAACCAAAACACCACAACAGATCCTTATGTGGAAAAGCTCCAGAAAATGCTACAAACTTTTTCCAATGCCAAAATAAATAATTTGTACCTCCCATATGATTGCTGACTGATCATTAGAGGAGGAAGCTAAATACTTCCCATTATGAGAAAAATTCAAGAACCAGACTTCATCAGAGTGTGCTTCTAATATCTGTCCAGAAAAAAATAAGGATTAGGGCGTAATGAAATTGTGCCAGCAAAAGCATTTAATTAGTACCTAAACAAGTCTGAAACAAACAGATAAGTAAAGTATTAACCCCTATTCTGGTCCACACAGTTTTTGTTGGAAATGGCATAATCAATAGTCTACCTCAGAGAGTGAACTAGATTAACATACATATCATATAGAAGTATAGAAAAATCTTAGTTGGGTGGATCTGAATTTTTTACATGAAAGAACACAGCTATACATGGAGGGTATTGTCTCAGCATATACAACCACACAAATTGAGGGGAAAAAAAAGTTTATGGCTGTACTTCTTAACACATTCATACCCTTCTTCAATGTGGTTCTCTCTTTTTAACTTTAGTAGCACAAAAAATACATAAAAACTCTGCAGCGGAAATTGCCTAAACAATTCCTTGTGCAAAAATACAACTAACGAACGTGATTATCATTCAAGAATCTCTAGTCTTATGCATGTTTCAAGCTCAGAAGTCAGAACTGGTATCTAGAGAAGGGTTCCTTGTTAAGAGATCAGCTGTGAGGATCAAATCAAACTTGTGTAAGCTATTTAAGTTCGATCTTCTTTGTGGACTACCATAAGGGCCCCCTGATAGATAGATAAAGGACTCCTTCCCTTTTTACCGATGAAAAATCTCAGGGCAGCCTCCTCGGCCCACACATGCAGTTTAAGGATCAACACAACAAGCTCTCACTCGCTAAATGTTATCAGTTCAATGATTCCAATAATGGGATCTTATGACCAACTTTCATATAGTCTACAACCTAAAGATTTATTTGCAGTTGACACCACAACTACAACCATTAATAGACATGCTTTATTTTCACTTCTAACAAATGTACAAACTGCAAACCGTCTCCAAAATGTATTTACATAATCAGTTTTACATCTCATTAACAATACCAAGGAAGCATTTCTCAACTACAAGGCAAACTGTGGCCTTATAAAGCTCATTGCATTTACGAATTGTATGAGAGTGAAAAGTAGTTCAGAAAGAAGCAACATTGCTGTAAAAATGTTCAAACCTGTAGTGTTCGAGATGGAATCTGATCTCTTCCACACTGATGATCTGTGTACAATGAAATTTCTCTGTCCAATGAGTTATGAAAGACGCAGGCATCTCGCTGCAAGGTCAGAGCCTGCTCAACTAACTGTTCTAACCGCCTTTCTGGTACCATAATGGTCGGGGGGAGAAGCTCTTGTAATTCCTGCAGCAGCTTTGGCCGAGACTTGGCCCTCAGATTAACCTGATTAGAAGACCCCACTGAAGCACCATGTGAAAAAGACACAAGGTTTGAAGAAAGCTCCCGAAGCTGATTGCTACTAGCACACAGATGAGCAATCTCAGTCCTCAAAGTTTTCAGAGCATCCATGATTTTGCCCCCGTCCAAAAGCTCAAAAAATTTCTGCTCCAGTATCAGAAAAGAGGCCGACTTAACAGTACTTTCATCCTTTAACCCAATGCTATGTAACGTAGCAACACTTTCACCCCAATTGCCATCAAGAATCTGGTGCATAAACATGTCCACTGCAGAGGAGTGTAAGGGTATGCCTGACTCTTCTTCTAGATGGGCACCGCTCTTCTTGTATCCAAGAGAATACAAGGCTTTGGCTATTATCTGGACGAATTCAACTTTTTTAATGACCCCTTTTGAACCAATGACCTCATCTTCTTCAGATTGCAGGAGGCGGGCCATCAAGTCTCTTGAAGACCCAAAACTTGGCTCTGATAGCAAAGAATCGTTTGGATTGCCTTTCAACTCTCTACAGGCTAATTTCATACGTTTCGATGCTGGTTCATCGTCCTCTACACCTCCCATGAAATGTGCACCTCAGCCCATATATCATACAAATGAAGAAGCACAAATCAATTGCTGGATGTTATAGAGGAACTGTCTGAGTAATCGCAAGGGAGGACTTCCTACGCAAGCAGACAGAAAAATATCATCAATACACAGTAGAACTAGAAACTATCACCCTATATATACAAAATGGGCTAACAGCAGATCATCAATTTCCAAGAAAAAGATCTCCAAAGACTTCAACTCAGAGCACAGACCTGGAGAACTGATGGCAGAGAACGATCCTGATGTGGACCAGTCTCCTTCAGAAATCGTCTTCGGTCTAGAAGAAACTTCTCCTTCCTCCGTCCCTAAAGGACGAAGCTCCAACGCCAATGCCTTTGGCTTTCTCCTTTATCCACTTCTCTTTTCCAAGCCCTTTTGCTCAAAAAATTCACTTTCCGTCCCCAAACCCAGTCGAAATATCAACCGCCTGGTCTATCTATCCTCACCAAGAATCCCTTTCTTACTTTCTTTATTCATCAAATCGCTTCGCCTCCGCTGGATTCTCCCACCGATTAACTCCGCCGAATCACTACCCAAATCCTACGTATTTTCTCTCTCTCTCTAGACCCTGGACTATGGAATTTTCTCTCGTCTTTCTTATATATATTCACTGTTGTTGCGCTGCGTGTTGTGTTGGCAACCTCTGGACTTGAAAGCAATGGGTTAGAAAGCATAACCTATAGTCCGGTTGGACCGAAAATATAAGGTATTAGATAATATTCATGTGTTATGTAACGGTCGAATTAACGATTATCACAATTTTATTAAAACATAATTTATAATGACATTTTCGATATAACATTCGTTACAGTCTCACAATCATTGCTTGAAAGCTACTACCCAAACATTTAACTAAAGTTGATCGGCTAAAATGTGAAACATAATCGTTTTAGTGACCTAGGGTAATGTATTTGTTTTATGTTTGGATAGATAACAAATTTTGGATTCAATTTCTATATTGCCTATAGACTATAGTCAATTGTTTTGTTGCTATGGATTGACACAATGCAAAAAGACGGGCATGTAGGATAATTTAACAATGTTTTACATAAGTAAGTATGAAAGTTATAGCAAGGAATATTGTCGGACCGATCTCAAGGAGATCGCTCAGAAACTAAATAAAGATACTCATTAAGCCATTATTGAGCATAGTCATCATATGAAGATCATATTATGTACTCAGTGATGAAGAGTTCCTAAACTCAAAGATTATCATAAGCTATCTATATGTTAGATATTTTATTTGGTACTATGGTAGGTACAAGTAGGTTGTCATTGCATATAGACTCAAAATATAAAACTAATACCACCTAAATTGGGCATGATCATACCCTCATTGTTAGATGCTATCATGTTCATTTTTTTATAATGATCCATGAACGTGAGCTAGGTCTTGAACATCACAATCAAGAAGTTGGAGATCACGTTCGTGATGTACCCCCTGTTTGATGGTCTTTTTTACAAGACACTGAGTGGTTCACGACCAGGAGAGGGTAGATCACAAACATCAACCTTGATCGCGATCTCAAAATCATGACCGTAAACGTAGGATCATACCCATGATCACATATGCTAGTAGCGGTCAAGATCAGCTCAAAACTTATCAAGACTTCGTTGTTTTGGAGATTAAGGGCAATCTGTTAAAATTAAAATGACCTTTTGATTCCCATGTCCATCTGACTTCATTTTTTTCCTTACTCAATTTTTGTAGATTTTATTTGCGATTCAAAGTTTTTTCTTATATCTTTCTATTGTTTTTTTGTCTTTTTTCTTACCACGGTCAATTTTTTGGGTGTTGTTGTCGTTCACATTTTTTTTTATCATTGTTGTGGTCAGCGATTGTGCTTTTTGTTTTGGGTTTTTTCACGTAATACACTAGTTCTTTAAAAAAATCTCCAAATACAGTAGTTTTTATAAAAACACATGTTTTCCCCTAGATCACATCCGACAAAGGCGATATATATGTAAATTGCCTTACCCAAACGCGATTTAGGAAAGATTCCTTTGGTCGAAGTCAATCAGATTGGATCGCTAACATGGCAAGCAATTAACCACTCGATCGCTTTTCAAGGATGCGATCCGTGTTAATCATTTTTTAGAGACGCAATTAGCTATTACCAATGACGTTGAACGCTAACGTGGGATGCGATTTTGGAAAGGGGAGGAGCGAATAGCTGAGGTGGAAAGTGATCAATCGTTGATCGCTTTCGAAGGCCTCGATCCAGGCGCGATCTCTCCTACACTCCAGACGCACATCACATGTGACAAACACGATCTTGGCTCCCCTTCAGTCTATAAATAGACACCCTTCCTCATTTCATTCACACCACCACCACAATCTTCCTCACCTCGCCACTCAAGGAATACCTGTATGCTCTGTGACTGTGGATCTTCCACATCTGATCATGTTTCCTTGAGTTCTCAAAAAACTTTGTCCCGCTAAAAACCCGGCTGAACCTCCGTCCCGCTTCTGCCAAAAATGGGCGAAGAGACTCATAGATACGTCATATATTTTATATTTCTTTGTTATTTATCAAGGTGAATCATGACCGAAGCTATAAGACCACTGTCTTAGTAAAATAACCATGATTAAAGGTTTGTTTTTTGAATACTTATGATTTTTGCCCAAAATACTAAAAAAAAGTTTTCATTGTATTTGAACATATTGTATTTTCATGATTTGCTTACAATCAATAATTTTATATGATTGTATTGAAATGATTGATGGCGACGGATATTTACGATCCTAGATTGTATGACCAACCTAGCCTGAGGGATGCACAATATTTAATCGAGCAAAGCAAATCATTGATCCCATGCGATTTAGAACCACAATCCGGTAGGCACGCCCTACCTTTAAAATCCTAGAGGGACCAGGTGCTTGCCCCCATTTCACGGTCGACTCTCGCCCTATCTAGAAAGGGCGGGGGTTGGAAACGTCGTGAAGATGGAGATTGACAACGAACTATTCACAACTATGTCAAAGAGGTGGCTTTCCGAGACATATACCTTCCACTTTCCCGAGGGGGAAATGACAATCACACTGCGAGATGTCGCCATCCTCATTGAGTCGCTGATCATTGGGGGCCACTGATTTTTTAGCGTTTGGGATTCAACATGCCGACAAAAATAGAGGGACATCGTCAACCGCCATTTCACGTGGGTCAAGTATCAATCCTGTGGCTCGTTGATCATATAACGGAGGAGGTGATCAATTGGATGCATTCACCAGAGAAGATCAAGTGGAGCGGTATGCCTGCGTTTATCTCATCACCTTGGTTGGTGGAGTGTTGTTTCCGAACAAGGCGAATAGGTGGATAAATTTCATGTGGCTACCATTGCTCCTTGGTGATTGGGACGTGATCGGGGCAAAGAGTTGGGGATCGACTATTTAGCTACAATGTATCGGGAGCTATGTGGATGTTCGAGGCTGGGTACAAAGCAAGCCAGTGGTGTTATGTTCTTTTGACAAACCACTCGTTGGCCCTCTAGTAGGTCAACTCCACTATTGTTGAAATAGGCATTGCTTGAAGGCCTTCGTACACTCCATCTATATTTTCACCATGGTTAGTAGTGGAGCTCCCAAACCTAACTCCATCATCTATATGAAAGGTCCACATGTGCAGACCCTGCTGCTCAGCCCATGTTGCCCCCTCCTGGTTTATATGTCACATAATCTTCATCTTCTTTTCATATTTTTTGGGTTGGTTAGAAATCGCTTCAAGATGGAAAAAAATATAAATTATTTAATATAGGATAAAATCTAGGCACAAAAATAGGAACATGATACCAAAAAAATATACGTTCATGCCACAAAGAATTTTTGACGATCTTCGTGTCATATTTGTGTTGTAATTGGCTAGAAAATGGCGAATGCACCAATGCCACGTCCACCCCCATTCATTAGGAAAGTCATACACGACATGTCTAATCCCAACGTGCCGGTCGAAAATGATCGTGATGCCCTGTTGTTGTGTGACGTTGTCATATAGTTACTCAAAAAAACCAAGCCCAACTTAAATTATTCTCCCCCTAAACTAGAGCAAATGCAAATGGAAAAATCTACATATTCTCATCAACACCAGTGGAAATAAGAAGGGTTCCCTTGTACTTTCCAGAAAGGAAGGTGTCATCTAATTGGATCGCTGGAAGGCAGAAATCGAACCCATCAATGCATGGCCTGAATGACCAATATAAGTAGTGAAAATAAGCTCATTTTAGACCCGAACTCGGTCCATGGTTTCTACATTGTTGAACTACGACATAAAAACAGTACCAGGGTTAGACTCCTTCATCAATCTAGGAAGGATAGTGTATGAGTCGTCTCAGTCGCCATACATGTCAGCCATGTCATTTTGTTTTTCATGTCATGCCTTCTTGTACCTAATTGTGTATGAATGAAGATCTTTCACCTCAGCCACGATAACTTTGATGGTGATATCTGGTTGTGCCTCGATTAAGTGCTTAATAGTGGCACTCAATTTCTACGCCTTGAAGACCTTGAATGATGCCCAGGAGAACTACACCACCACGGAGAAAGAGCTGCTCGCGGTGGTGTTTGCCTTCTATAAATTTCGTCCTTATCTGGTCTTGTCCCATGTGACTGTGTATACTGATCACTCCGCGATTTGATACTTGATGAGCAAGGCTGATGCCAAGCCTAGGCTCATACGATGGATCTTAGTGCTGCAGGAGTTTGACATTGAGATTCGGGACAAGAAGGGAGCGGAGAATGTTGTTGCCGATCACCTCTCCCGGTTAGACGCACCCCCTGTGGACAACCTCGAGGAGGAGATCAATGACTCCTTTCCAGATGAGAGACTGATGATGATGTGCCTGGTGGAGAGTGTCACCCCCTGGTATTCTGATTTTTCAAATTATCTTGTGGGCCAGCAGCTGCCCAAGGGGATGACAACTCACGCCAAGAGGAAGTTCTTCTCCGACCTGAAGTACTACTTCTGGGATGACCCTCATCTCTTCAGGATCGGAGCCGACGGGATCATCCGTCGATGTGTTATGGAGAGTGAGATGGAGGGCATTCTATCTCACTGTCATGAAGGACCTGTTGGCGGTCACCACGGAGGAAACCGCACGGCGAGGAAGGTGCTCCAGTCGGGCTTCTACTGGCCCACGCTCTTCAAGGACGCAGACGCCTTCGCACGCAGGTGCGACCGATGCCAGAGGTCAGGTAACATCTCTGCCCGTGATGAGATGCCCCAGAATGTGTTTATTACTTGTGAGATTTTTGATGTCTGGGGTTTCGACTTCATGGGCCCCTTCCCTCCATCCTTTGGTAATACATATATCCTTGTCGCTGTTGACTACGTCTCTAGGTGGGCTGAGGCGCAAGCTTTGCCCACCAATGATGCTAGACGTGTTTGTGGTTTTCTGAAGCAGCTATTCTCCCGGTTCGGGACACCTAGAGCCATCATAAGCGACCGAGGCACCCATTTCCAGGGTCAGTTAGATAAATTGTTGTCTCGCTATGGTGTAACTCATAAGGTGTCCGTGGCCTACCATCCTCAAACCAGTGGCCAGGCCGAGCTGACGAACCGGGAGCTCAAGCGGATCTTGGAGAAGACGGTGAACCTATCCCGCAAGGATTGGTCCACCAAGCTCGATGATGCTCTGTGGGCATATCGCACTGCCTACAAGACGCCCATTGGTACCTCACCGTACCGGCTTGTCTATGGAAAGGCATGCCATTTGCCCGTGGAGCTAGAGCACAAGGCCTTCTGGGCCCTTAAGCTGCTAAACTTGGATGTTAGTGTTGCAGGTGTTGAGCGAAAAATGCAGATGTTGGAGCTGGAAGAGTGGCGTTATCACGCCTATGAGAACACCAAGCTGTACAAGGAGCGCACGAAGCGCCTACACGATACACGGTTGTGGGGTCCGAAAGAGTTCCAGGTTGGTGATCGAGTTCTCCTTTATAACTCTCGCCTGAAGCTCTTTCCCGGAAAACTCCGTTCCCGGTGGTCTGGACCGTACACGGTCACACAGGTGTTCCCGTATGGCACGATTGAGATTGCTAACCCGCAAACTGAGCCGTTTAAAGTGAATGGCCATCGTCTCAAGCTCTACCTGGGAGACGAGGTCGAACGTGCGGAGTTAGCAGTGGAGCTCGCGGACCCTTAGTTCCGCAATTGGCGTCCAGCTAAAAGACGGTAAAGAAGCGCTTGTGGGGAGGCAACCCCACCACGGTTTGCATTTCTACCTTTGTTTTTATTCATTTATTTCATCTTTGTCGGTTTTTGAGTCTGTCTGGAGTCATTCTGGAAAGTTTTTCGTGCCTCGGGCGGTTCATTTTGATGTGTGATTGGGTAAATTTTAGAGCCGGGGCACGAATGAAACTTGGTGGTTTGAGATTGAAAATTGAAAAAAAAGCATTTTAGGCTCGGCAGTAAAAACACGGGCAGCAGGGGGTCAAAACACGGCCGTGCTTTGCCCTGACCCGCCCGTGTTTTGCCTTTTGGCCTCGGCATAAAAAGCACGGGCACCGGCCTTTCAAAAACACGGCCGTGTTTTGAAAGGAGCCCGCCCGTGTTTTAATGAGGGAAAACACGGGCGCGGAGCAGGCAGAACACGGCCGTGTTCTGCCCCGCCCGTGTTTCGCTCCCACCCTATAAAATCAAATTTTCAGCCCCCACCGCCCAGATCAGTCATTTTTTTCAAACTCTCCCAGCCCCCCTCGCCGGAAAATCGCCCCCTTCACCTTCTCCTTCGGTTTTCCGGCCATAACTTCCTCTCCCGACCTCCAAATCACAAACCGCGAGCGCCCCCACACTCCTGGCGTCGAGGAGCACATTCCCCAAAGATTTGGGCTGGTTTGGCTGAGGTTGGGTCGCCGGCGGTGAGTTTTCCGGCGAGTCTCCGGTGTGTTTTCCGGCGACTTTGGGTGCTTCTTTCCACTTTCTTCACCTCTCTCGTGGTCTCTTCTTGCGTCTCCAGGTGTGTTCTCCTCGTCTTTTCTGTTATTTATGGAGAATCGATTCCTAGAGTTAGGTGAAGAACTTCTGATTGTGGAATGAATGGTTTGGGAATATTTTGGGTTTGGGGGATGATTGGGCTGATTGCATGTTGCATGGTATGCGTGATATGTGATTTTTCTGTGATACCTCGATTGGTGCTATTTAGTATAGTTGTGGTATGATTGTTTCACCGGTGGCCTAGTCCACTGTCCGAATCGCTCGATTTGAGGGTCCCCGGTGTATTTTGTTGTGGAATTCTCGTATGATGGGTATGTTTGTGTCGCCGGGAGTCTAGTCCACTGTCCATATCATTCGATATGAGGGCTCCCGGTGTGGGTTTGGCCTAACATTGACCCGTTTGCTTGTGTACACTTTTTCCTTCATTGTGTTTTGAAGGATCATGGAGGATTATCTCGACCAGATGAACATCGTCCAGCGCCATAAGCTGCGGAACCTCCGTACCCGCAGCATCGCCGAGCACTTTCACCTCGATTGGGAGGTGTTCGAGGAGCTCCATGCCAGGCCACAAATGGAGGCCGCGGTCCGCTCCCCTGCTTGGCGGCGTCTTCTCACCCTCGCCGAGCCGACCTACAAGGAGCTGGTCTGGGAGTTCTATGCCACCTTCCACCACAACTCGAAGGGGAACTCCGACCATGCTGATCCCACGGACTTCGCTTCCCAGGCGTACTTTCAGAGCATTTGCCTGCCGGACAGTGTGGATGAAGAGTACGTGGCCAGCCAGACGCGGGCACCTCTCCTCCGTCCGGAGTGGCGGATCCTCAACCACCTGATGTGCACTTCTTACACACCCAGCCAGGGCTCGTCCAACCGGGTCACACTCCGAACTCTCTGGTTGATGCATGCGATGGGTCGTTCTGAGGACACCATCCAGCTGGGCTCTGTGCTTGCCCGGACGTTCACTAAGGCAGCCATTAGCACGACTCGCAGCCTCATTTGCGGCCCGGTGATCACCGCCTTGGCCCGCAACTACGAGGTGGACTACACAGGGATGACATTGGTCCGCGCACCGACCCCACTCGGCGAGCCTACTCTCCGCCACCAGCACTTGGTTGCTCGCCACGGGCGTGTGCGCTGGATCGCGGGCCTTCCTCAGCCACCTATACCTGCTGAGGGCGACCAGGCCGAGTCGAGCGCCGCTGGTAGGCGCCGAGTCCCCCGTCGCGTTCCCCGTCGTGCCAAGGCTCCCGCGAGCCCCTCTCCTGCTCCCCGGTCTCCTTCTCCGGGGCCACCTCCTCCAGTGGTGGTGCCCATCTCAGACCAGTTGGCGGCGATCTCGCAGCAGAATGAGCGCATCCTGGCCGGCCAGGAGCGCAGCCACACCCGCCTTGACCGCAAGCAGGACCGAGGGCGTCGTCTCATGTCGGGGCAGCACTACATCATGTCCTACTTGGGCTTGGACCCGAACGCGGTCCACTACTCGTTCGTGCAGTCCCCAGGGTTCGAGGATGAGTACCCTCCACCCACCGGCGATGGTGCTGATGCCTTCTAGAGCGGGTTTTGTGCTTTATTTGTGTTCCAGACTGAGACTCCGTGTTTTGTGATTTCGTTTCATTTTGTTTTTTTTTATCTTGGATTGTAGACTTGGTACTCTGATTCCTATTACCCAGTGTGTGTGTGTTTTTGTTGTCTCTAACTCTGTGCCTCCTTCTTTTGACTGGTCCGCCATCCAGTCAACGTTCCTGACCACTATTTCCCGGTAACATCGTTCCCTTTCCCTCTGCTCCATTGAGGACATTGTCGCGTTTAAGTGTGGGGGGGTTCTTTGTATGAATTGGAACGTATATATGTGTGCTTGGAGCCTAGTCCACTGTCCAAATCTTGAGATTTGAGGGCTCCAAGCACGGCTGTTTGCTTGATGATTGATCGTATTGGCACTGTGGATGTGATTAGTGAATTGAATGGCTTTTGACTTGATACATGACAACTTGAGTGTGACTTAGAAAACTTATTGTGATGACTGAGATGTGCAGTAGAATTGTGTAGGGGTACAGTTTTTCAACTGTCTACTCACCAAATGTGACTTGGTTTGATCACTTGCTTTTGACAGTCATTTATGCATCTAGTTCAGGGAATCAGAACGAGAGATAGAGCATATAGGTAGCCATGTGAGATTTGAGCCTGCTCGTTTCTTTCTTGTGCGATAGTTTCCTCTTCCATGATGTGCAGCATTCACGTTGTCATTAGCTAAGATGATGGAGGCATAGGATTAGCCCACGACCAAATTGACTGTCCTAGTGTGTCATACCCCTAGTCAGCCCCTTTGAGCCGTGTGTTTTCCTTTCTTTCGGTCTTCAATGAAAAGTCACCCTTTTGCATCTTTTAGAAGGTTCCACAGAGTGATTTTTACATGTTCTCTGTTGTTTCTACTAAATGTAATGTGAGGGTTGGAGGTAGTGCTTAAAAGTTGGGCAGGTGTTTGAAAATGTGCAGAGGCGGTGGTTCTCTTAAGAAATGAAAAATAATGAAAGAAAATCAAAGAAAAAAAGAAAGCAAAAGAGAGCCACCACCAAAAAACTGATTAATGCCCATGTAGTAGTGTTTCTTAGCAGTCTGGCTTAGAAATACTAGCATTTATGTAACCTCCTTCGCTCTTGTGCTCTGAACTTGAGTAATGCAGAATAACAGAAAGAAAGTTATTGGTTTGATTGGTTGTGAGTCTGTTGGGTTAGGAAATGTGGAACCTTGTGCTGTATGAATACTTCCACCACCTAAAAGGCCTTTTCCCCATGTCCAAGACCCTAGCCAGTCATCTGAACCTGTGTCTAAGACCTCCGGATTAGTTAGTGATGACACCCCATATGTGAACTCTAGCACTTAGAGGCTGCATTCATGATGAAGAGATGTTAGGGATTGAGAGATTAAGCATGCGCATTTTTCGCATCATATTGTCCTGACCCCACTGGTCGAGAGTGAGCGATTCATTTTCTCTTATTCTCTATACTCTTTATCCCGGTAAGGACCTAGATTGCTCGGTCTTACTTCTGATATCTTGAACTTTGTGCATGATGTGACTGTTTTGAACAAGTGGTTGAGTCAAGTCTATGTTGGTTGGTGAATAGAAGGGAGACTCTTCCTTTGCTCGATTTTACTGCATTCGAATGTCATCTGTGGTGGTTGTCTAGGTTGTCATTGAAGTTGTCCATGTGTTACTGATCGAAAGCCAGTATGATCCACGTGTTTGGTGCCGATATGTCATGCCTTGTTGTTGAGCTTACCTTGTGTCTGACTTGGTTTGCTTGGGGACAAGCAAACGGTTAAGTGTGGGGGAATTTGATAACGATGTAATTGCACATATTTGCGCCCCTAGTTCTTATCCGTTTGAGGGGCATAGTCGTGTATTTTTTGCCTATTTTACGCCGGGTTGTGCTATTTTGTCATATTTCAGGTCCCATGCGTCAAAGGGAAGGCTAAGCACGAGTTTCGGGGCATTCGGAAGTCATTTCGTCGAGCTGGAGCCAAAACACGGGCAGACCTAAAACAGAACACGACCGTGTTCTGTGGCCGTGCTTTTACTGCCGAGAGCAAATTCGAGTTTGGCAAACATTGGCTAAAAACACGGGCAGGGCTTAGACAAAGCACGGCCGTGGCCACCAAAGCACGGCCGTGTCCATCATCAAACACGCCCGTGTTTCTCCCAATGCACTGGCCGTGTAATTAACCCTAGCCAAAGCACGGCCGTGCCCTCGACCGTGCTTTGGCCACTGATGCCCTTTTAAGCAGATTTTCAGCCAAAGAGAAGAGGATTCGAGTTTTAGAGAGACAGAGCGATTCCTAGAGAGAGAAAGCGACGAATAAGAGTCTCCAAGTGCCCTAGCTTGATCTTCAACACCATTGGAGGCCAGTTTGAGCTTGGAGAAGTGCCGATCAACGTCCAGGAGCAGGAATCCATCCTTCACAGTATGAATTCCGCGTCTGATTCTGCTTTTGCTTCTTTCTCCATGGAGTAGTTCTCCCATTCATCTGGGTATGGAGAACCCTAGATTTGTATGCTAGGCTTTGATTGTATGAACCGAAGTACTGATTCTATGATTTGATTATATTCGATTGAGGTTTGAATGATTGAATGCCATGAATCCTGATCAAATTCCTATTGTTTCTGCTTTGACCTAGAATGAGAATATCTGCCTAGGTTGATAGAGCATCCTTGATTGAAGGTAGGGAGTTGGTGACTTTAGTCGAGGAGCCAACTCACTATTGTGTACCGGATTCACTCCGGTAGTGGAGGTTTTGTTTGTTAAGGCCTCAATCTGTTTACTCCGGTGGAGGTTAGTCGCCCGCTAGAGACTCAGATTGAGAGGGTCTGAAGACCTTTAGTCGAGACTTCAGGCTGTTTAAGAACCTTCCGCAGTATAACTATCATAGAAACTGAACTTAGTAATTACAATCTGGCTTAACTGCAGTCTAGGGGGAACCATATCCGGGTGACCTCTCTTAACCTGAATACAACCGTTTACTTGCTTTGTTAGTTTGTTAGTTTAGACTTGCATTAAAGTTTCATTGCTAGATAACAAGAATTCACTTAGTAGTCCTCAAATCTAGGACCCGGGTTGACATTTAAACCTAAACCCGCTATACTACGCTTTAGGAAGTGGTTTCACTTGGCCAATTCCTGGAGTGACAGTAGAAGTGAGTCAAATGTCCTCTTGAGGTAACCATCGCTCTTTCGCACTTCCTTTTAAGCGTTAAAAAGGAGGTTTTTAATGAGGAGATGAGGGTCGAGTCAATCGAATACATTGCTTGGAAATTTGCTATCCAATGCATGCTTGCGGAAGAGCGATGGAAGATGAGAGAAGAAGTTGTGGAGGTGGTAGAAGCAAATGAAGAGGAATTTATTGAGGATCCCCAAGAGGATAAATATAAAGAAGGCAAGGAGTTGGATGAAGCAAATGGTTTTCGTATGAAGGAGGAAGTCTTGGTGGTAGTGGCTTACATCGGCCATGAGATTATTTTGAAATCTCCACCAAACTTCAAGGAATTTCTTATCAAAGATCCTTTTGTGATCACTCTTTGCTCGACAAAGACCACGCCATCATCATTATTCCTTGATGGATGAGGTGATGGAGTGTTTGTTATGTTTTATGCGGTTCGGGGCAAAGAGAAAAGAGAAAAAGAGAAGAGAGGTCTCAAGGGTGGAGGCTTCAACTTACTCAAGTCCATAAGTCGTCATCATCTACTATTCCATATGCTCATGACTTGAGGCTCCACCTAGACAACGGGAACCTCAACTTGAAGGAGGTCCTAGTCTGGACCGAGGCTTAAGGAGTACTGTCTAGTTTATGACGTAAAAGTAGAGCATGTTGGGAGGCAACCCAACCTAGGTTTGTGTTGGTTTTTATGTTAAGTACTATTCTTGTGTAATAACCTCACCTTGCGCGGGTATGTGTTTGTTTGTTTTTTGTTTTTGTCTCCTTGAAGCTCTCTCCTCTTCATCTCTGGCCCAATTCTGTCCCGACTTTTACTTGCCAAGATATGCGGTAACATCATTCTACCTCCTTATTTTACGCCACTAAAGGCAATGTCGAGTTTAAGTGTGTGTGTGGGGGGGGGGGGGGTAGTTTATTATGCTTGTGTGTGTGATTGAGTTCTTTGATCCTAGATGTATGCCCAAATTTTTTAAAAATTGTGGGCTCTAAGCATCGCATGTTCATTGTGGCTGGTTGTTGGAGAATCTTGTGTTTATTGTCATTGACTTTGGATTGATTACTTGCGATTGAGTGCATCCTATTATGATGATTGAAAATTGAATTAGGTCGGTGCAAGTGATAAGTTCTCATATATGTGCAAATGGATGGATTCCTTGACTTGAATACTCATTGATTGCTATTGCCATGCATCGAGTTTTTTTGAAATTGGAATGGATGTTTGAGTGGCTAGGTAGCTGTGTGAGATTTGTGTCGATCATCTTTTTCATGTGTGAAATATCCCTCTTACCATGATGGTAGCTTAGCATTCATGTTGTCATTAGCGAGGAAGATGGAGGCATAGGATTAGTCCATGCACCAAAAATTTGATTCTCTTTATATCCCCTAGTCAACCCCTTTTGAGATGTGTGACTTAGGGTCGTTCTCATTTTAGGAGCTTTTGTACTTGAGCTTAATTGAGATTGATAGAGTGACCCTTTACTTTCTTCGTGTCTAAACCGTTGTGAGTCATCCTTGTGTCTCGGAGCTCCCGTTACTTGAGTTCCATCGAAGTTCTACATAGGTGAGTTTTGCACGGTTCTTGGTACGAATAAAAAGGTAGTGTTGGAGGAAGTTCTTAATGGTGAGCATTGTTCGTAAGTTTAAAGGGTGGCATGTGTTTAGCTCTCTAGTACTCCCCTCGAAAAAATTTGAAAGAAAAGGAAGGAAAGGGGGGAAAAGAAAGGAAGAAATGTAAGTGAAAAAGAGGGAAAAAAAGGAGTAAATAAAAGATAGAGAGTTGCCACCAAGTTGATGTGTATGCGCTAGAAAGGTGTTTCTTGGCTCTCAACCTTTTGAAACACCTACTTGTTTGTTGACCTCCTTCACTACAATGCTTAAAAATGGGATACCAGGTATAGCAGAGAAAGTGTATTTGAATGTCGTTCAGGATTGTTGAGGTTTGGAATTGAGGAAGTGTAGTTTTTAGCCGAAGCTATTGGCCATTGCTTGTAGGAAAAGGTTCTAGTCGAAACCATAAAACCTTGTGTTGGTTTTAGGTTGAAGATTTGGAACCTCAAGCTATGTTTCTACTACCCAAAAAGCCTTTTCCACATGTCCAAGACAATAGCTAGTCATATGAACTCGTGTCTAAGACCTCCGAGCAAGCTAGTGACGACAACCATCTTGCGAGATCTAACATTCAAAGGTTACCATCATGGTGAAGAGACGATAGGGCTAAGTATTGATTATGCACATCTCTTGCATCAAATGGTTCTGACCCCACTGGTCGAAAGTGAGTGATTCTTTCTCATTTTCATGTTCATATTATGCATCCCGGTGAGTACTTAGACGCTAGCATAAATGTGATGCCATATAAACTATTTAAGTAGCTAGTCCTAGGTGAACCCAGTATGATACTAGGATGACCATATAGTTGGTTGTTTGATTCGGGGCTAATTACACATATTTTAGCCTTCATTTCTTAATAGTTTGAGTTTGCAATAATTCATTGTCCCTAGACCTATTTTACGCTAGGTTTTGCTATTTCTATTACATTTCAGGTCCTAGAACGTGTGGGGAGGTCGAGGACGAGTTTTAGGACGATTGGAGGTTGAAAAGCGACAAAAGTGAAGAACAATCAAAAGTCACGGGTGTGAGGTAATTGTAACGGTCTCTGGGCCGTGACAATTGATCCCAGGACGTGACATTTGACCAGAATTAGAAAGGTCTTCACATCTCCCGAGCTTAAAGTTTGTCATGGTCACTAGATTGTGACAATTGCAAGTAGATTGTGAAGTCGGACCAAAACGGCACCAGAGACATGATTTTTTGTCCAATGTCACGGTCGTGACATTATGCCCGATTTTCAGGGTTCCCTTCTAGGGTTCCATCTAAGAAACCCAAAAAAAGGAAGGAAGAATTCTAGTGAGAGAAAGAGAGATCTTCTTATTGTTGTTAAGAGAGAGAAAGTGAAGAACCAAAGGAAGAAGAAGGAGATTTGGGCTTTCCCTAAGCTAGAGGTTTGAAGGTTTTCTTCTCTCATGGTTGATTCAAGCAAAAAGTAGGATAGTCACCACACCATGGTTTTTTCTTTCATCTTTGTTCTATTCCCTTGCCTAGCTATGGAGTAGTGATCTCTCTCACTTTGGTATTGTGAACCCTAGTCTAGATGTGTGCTAGGATGTAAGAAAATGACTTTATGTGTGTTGATTGTATGTTTTATATAATATTTGAGGTATTATTCATGAATGATTGAATGTTGCTAGGTTTAACTCATAATTGGGTCATTCTGACCTAGGTGGAGAGAATCCCCTTTTGTTAGAGGCTTTGAGAAGCTGGATTTCTCGGCCAATGTTTGTCACCCATCTAGGAAAATGAGGGAAAACCTCAAATATCGGATTAGTGCCATGATTCCATCGTGATTGGTCGCTATCCGCCGTCCGGATTAATTTCCGAGGGATTGGTTCTTGCAATCCTTGGTTGATTGGTTAGGAGGGTTAGATTTTCTAGCTTTTAGTTGCAATCCTTGGCCGAATGGTTAAGCAAGCTAGGTTACCTAGCTCATAGTTGCATTCCTTAATTGGTAGACTAAGAGAGTTAGGGTTTCCTAACTAGTTGCACCCACCTCACGGTATATAAAAACATCATTCACACTAGAATTTCGTTCATTGTATCTTAATATGAGACTAGGGGGAGCAATACTCGGGTGAAGTTCTCTCAAGTAGAATTGACCACAATTTACTTAACTTGCTGTTTATTTTGTAGTTTTCTTAGTTTTAAACTCAAAACCGTTTGCTAGATAACAACCTAAGCGATTAAAGTACGGGTACATGGATCGGTCTGGGTTGACAATTAAAATGCTTGCCTTATACTTCATCCTTCTAGAGTTTATACTTGGGCTCTAGTCGGGATTTTATAATTGTGGTAGTCGGAGTGAGTCACTGTTCATTCCATTGTGCATCCTAGAGGCATTGTAGAGGACTTGATTGCCACAGTAGGGCCATTTTCATATCCTGTTGATTTTGTAATTTTTTTTATATTAATGAGGATGTGGATGTGCCTTTAATTATGGGTAAACTTTTTCTTGCCACCGCCAAGGCACTGAGTGATGTTAATGATGGCAAGCTGATTTTGCGGACTAGGTGTGAACAAATTACATTTTCTGTTGCTGATAATCTAAAACACCCCCACTTGTATGATTATTTGAATTACTATGATGTGCTTGCTGATTTTGAGACTGCACTCCCCATCACGAGTGCGGATACTGATGATTCCCTTGAGTGTTGTCTTTTGCTAGGGAAACATACATCACAACAACTGCAGCAAAAGGAGCAGCTGGCAACACTAGACGAAGCTGCAATCCTAGGGCGCAAAAAGCCGTTCAAGTCGATCCCTTCATTGGTGCTTATCACCACCTCGCTGGAGGAGTCATCCGAGTTGGAGCTTAACCTCCTCCCCAATGACCTGGAATATGCATATCCGGGGAAGGGTGATAAGCTGCCAGTCATCATCAACTCGAAATTGACCCTTGAGCAGAAAGGCAGTCTAGTAGCCTGTGATATGGTTTGAAAGATCATAGACATCAGAGGGATCATTCCCTCCTTATGCTCCCACAAGATTCTAATGGAAGATGAGGTCAGGCCAGTAAGGTAGCCGCAACAGAGGTGGACTCCCAATCTGGATGCAGTGGTCTGGGCCAAGAGTATCAAGCGGATGGACGCAATAATCATCTTCGCCACCTCCGACAATAGTGGTTTAGCTCCACTCAGGTGGTCCCAAAGAAAGGCAGAATGACTGGGTGGCGCATTTGCATTGACTATCGCTGCTTGAATGACGCCACCAGGAAAGACCATTTCCCGCTATCGTTTATTGATCAAATGTTGGAGAGATTTGCGGGACATGAGTTCCACTGCTTCCTAGATGGCATGTTCAGGTATTTTCATATTCTGATACCTCTAGAGGATCAGGCGAAGACCACTTTCACCTGCCCCTTCAACACCTTTGCATGCCTATGGATTCCTTATGGTCTCTACAACGCACCGACAACCTTCCAGCGATGCATGATGGCAATATTCGACTGACTATTTGGAGACATTATGGAAGTCTTCATGGATGACTTCTCATTTTATGGAGACTCATTCTCTTATTGTCTCCAAACTCTCCATATCCTGGAACTTGTCCTAAAGAGGTGTGAGGAGATAAACTTGACACTCAGGTAAGAGAAGTGCCACATCATGGTTCTTGAAAGGGATTGTGCTCGGGAACAAGATTTCCAAGAAGGGGATTGAGGTAGATTGGGCGAAGATTGAGATGATCAGTAAGCTACCTCCTCCTATTTCAATGAAGGGGATCCGAAGCTTTCTAGGTCACACAAGATTCTCCAGGAGAATCATCAAGGATTTCTCGAAGATCGCCTTACCTATGACTAAGCTACTCGAGAAGGATGTGTCATTTCAGTTCACTCTAGAGTGCACATCTGCCTTTGAGACCTTGAAGGAGAAGCTCACCTATGCACCCATCATGGTGACTGGTGACTCCATATTGGAATATGTCATTTGAACTGATGTGCGATGCGAGTGACTACGCAGTCGGAGCCGTTCTGAGACTGAGACGTGACAAGATTTTCCATCCTATCTACTCGTGTCCAAGAACCTAAATGATGCACATGAGAACTACACCACCACGAAGAAGGAGCTGCTTGTAGTGGTGTACGCCTTCCACATATTCCGACCATATCTGGTGTGGTCTCATGTGTCAGTTTACACGGATCATTCTGTTATCAATTATTTGATGACCAAGGTCGATGCCAAGTCTAAGCTCATCCGCTTGATCTTATTGATGCAGGAATTTGATATCAAGATCCGGGACAAGAAGGGAGCCAATAATGTCAGTGTAGATCACTTTTCGTAGATGGAAGCCCCTTCGGAAGACAATAGTGATGGAAATTTGAACCCAACCCGTGGGTAATAACTGACCTGAACCGCGATGGGGCGGGTATTACCCGTCCCACAGTAGCGTGGGGCGGGGCGTGGTTATCTACTTCTAACCCGCCCTTCCCCGCCCCGCCCCGTTCTTGGCCCATTATATCTCAATTCCTTACAGTATTTATACATATTTCTCCTATTTTGACTTTTCTTCAACTAGTTAGAGTCGATCTTTCTACTTGTCATACTCGATTACCCATTCTATTACCACTATTTTAATCAAGGTTCAAAAAGGCGCATGTTCTACCTTACCTCCCAAATACAACTTGAGGCGATTGATAACACCGTATTTGCACATGTTTTCCCCCTAAATTCTTGATCGTTTTAGCTTGGTTTTGTGTGCTCCTTGGCATATTTTACGCTAGGTTGTGTGTATGTGTGGTGTTTCAGGACCTTGTATGTAGAAGAAGGCCTTGGAGTTGATTTCGGGCAAGTTGGAGACTATGGGCTTTCGGGAAATTTGGAGACTATGGGCGAAAGTGTCATCGCCAGGCATATTACCCGACCTGGGGTCTTGATTATATGGACGAGTATCTCGAAGTTCACCCGGGGATAAAAACAAGAGATAATTCCCAGTGTGCTGATGACAATCCCCAATCGGGTATTTCTCTGACCAGACCGGGTCAGAGGTGAAATACCCTTTTGGGGAATAGGGTCGGGGAATCTGAGATGAGGTTGTTAAAAGAGACTTTCGGGTTTTTTGGCCACTTATCCGATTTCCAAGTTCTCAACATCAAGAGAGAGCCCTAGAGAGAGAAAGCGACGAAGAACAACCTTGGGAAAGGATTTGAGCTATCTAAGGACATTGGAGCTCGATCTTTCACCTTCACAGTGTCGATTTCCATCTTGGAGCAGATTCTCATCCCTCACATGATGACTTCTCTTCTCTCCATGGAGTAAACTCTCTTTTCATATGGGTATGAAGAACCCTAGTCGTGTATGTTAGGAATGGTTGTATGAACCCTGTCTTGTGGATGATTGACTTGATATATTCAATTGAGGCATTATTCAAAATTGCATGAGTCATGATCGAATTCTTGTGATTCCTGGGTCATCTTCCCTCCCATACTTGAATAAGTACCTATAAGACCTTTAAGTAGAGTGAGTTTACGCCTTTAACCTAGAACGATAGTGTAACATCCCATTCCGGCTAAAACCATATTTTTTGTTGCTAAAAATTACGCGATTAAAATCGAGTGTTTTGATAGAATTTCGACAAAAATCAAAATATCGATCGCTCGAATAAGTATACGTATTATTATGTATATATAATTAAAAAAGACAGAAAGTAAAAGCGGTGGGGGGCATTGACACGCTAAAACACAACACCTAACAATGGCCAAGTGTAACCAATGAAATGGACTGCAGTATAGTGGCACAAGTAATAAATATCGAATCCACGGGTCTCTAGAGTTACTATTACTCCGCTTCAGTTCATTATCTAGCAAACTAGATTAAGGATTGAATTACTAAACTACTCTACTAACTACTCTACTAATTACAAGTTGGGAACTCACTTAGGTATGATTCCTCCTAGCTCCTCAATTAGGTCCAAGTTGCAATTACCTTTGGTTGATCTACTGTTTATTAAACTGCGGAAGATCCCAAATTAGCTTGGAATCTCTTAAGCTGACCAAGGCCTCTTAGACAGAATACCCGGCAGGCGACTAGCCTTCACCGGGATAAACTGCTAAGGCGATTCACACAGATCTCCACTACTGGAATGAATTCCAGTACAAAGCAGTGAATTGATTGACTCTCGCACAACCAATTCACCACTATCAATCAAGGAAGCTCTCTTAACCTAATCAGATTCTATATATCATAGGTTAAAGCAGAAATCAAGAGAATTTGATCAAGATTCAATTGACTCAATAAGTCATGCCTCAATCGATTATAATCATACAATATAACATCCAAAACTTCATACAAGAAAGATCCTAACACATGGAACTAGAGTTCCTCAAAACCTAAGTGAAGGGAAGTTACTCCATAGAGAAGAGAGAGACTGCAGAAATCTGATCTAGATCTTCAATCTCCATCTCCAAGCTTGATTCCCGAGCTCCAATGGCGAAGAAATCCTCCAAAATAGCTCCAAGAATGTTCCCAAGTTGCTCTCTCTCTCTCTAGGGTTCGTCCCTTGGGTGTTTGGGAACCAAAACCCAGCTCTCCCTCTCTTTTGGCTTGAATCTGCCTAAAAAGGCCGACCCTGGGCAAAACACTGTCGAGGGCACGACCGTGCTTTGCTTTTGCCCGCCCGTATTTTGCCCCGTATTAAAAACACGCCCGCGCGCGTCGGCCAAAACACGGTCGTGCCTAAATATGGACACAGCCGTGTTTTGATTTATGCGCGCCCGTGTTTTTACTGCCAAACACGTTCCCCTATATTCAATGCTTCGTTTCTCCCTCGTCCGGACTCTGAATCAGTCGCCGTTTGATCCCAGACGCTTGTAGTCTCGTACTCTTTCTTTTCATGACAAGCTTGCATGATTCTTTGTCCATAAAGTAATGTAGAAATCGATTCTTCTTCAGGTCATGCCCGAGTTTCTTCTCCCTAATCGCCAATTGATCTCTGATTGACTTGAAACTTGCGCCTATGCTTCACTTTATGTGCTAGGACCTGAAATGTGACAAAGGAACACAACCTAGCATAAAATAGGCCAAAGACCCGATAATTAAAGCTTAAATGATCAAGAAACAAAGGGGAAAACATGTACAAATATCGAGTCATCAGGCATGTATATAATTCATTTCAATCTCTTTGTCTCTTTTATCTTCCCATTCCATTTCCACTTTCCCCAAACCCACTTAGAAATAGAGCGAGCAGAGTACACTTGGAGGGAGGTCGAGAAAAATTGCAGAGCCTGATTTTAGGGTTTTGGCTTATGAAAAATCCTGTAAGTAATGCCTAATCTATCCATACGTCGTATTTTATTGATTTAGAGATTTAAAACGAGCTTTTGGTTCAGGAATTTCTTGAATTTCCGATAAGCCAAATTAGAGTTTAGGAGTATCGGGAAGCCGGATTGAGCCCAGATTTCGTATACGAGCTTCCTGCAGCGAGGTAATTAATCCTCTGGCTCTAATCCATGAATTTCGGCAATTATTTAGGTCAGAATCGGAATCGTTGAATTTAGCTCTGACTAGGGTTTGATGTGTTTTTATCGGGAATTTGACCGGGAGCCCCTAGTATTAACTTTGACGGGGACACTGCAGGGGATACTAGGACAGTTCCGAACTTTGATTCTAGGTTCGTTCGTGAAATTGACGTTTTAGTACGGGAAGCTTAAATCAGTGTTTGAACGACCATAACTGGTGAGGGATTAGCATGGCATACCGGGTTTGTCGTATCACGACAATTATATTGATGCTTAGAATTAATCTAGGTGAACTAGAATGGCATGATTAGAGATGTATGAACTTTTGTGCTATATGAATAACCATGGACTACTGTATGATATTATTGACTTGCCCTAATCGATATGGACCTTGTTTATGCTGATGATTGCGTATATGTTGCAAATTGTAGGCTTGATTGTCGATATGCCTTATGATGGTTCGAGAAGCTGATCGGGTATGATTTTCATGATTGTTGTATTTGGATGCACAAGTGGGAAAATATATATATCCCAGGGTGATATTATGATGTTTAAGGAGGATGACTTGCACGAGGGTTCATCCCGAGGAAGTGCAATTATACGACTCCTGTTTTACCTATGTTGAGCCAATTATGGTCAGGTCAAGTACATGTGCAACGAATTATGATTAAGCAAGATGAGATATGAAACATGTATAAGGATACCAAATATGAGTATTTTGGTCTCACGGTCAATTACATAGTAATTAGGCTTGCCCATGCTATTACTCTGTTATGACATGATAGTCACACCTCTATTGTGGTGTTGGCTGAAGATTATCATATGCATGATAGTCATACCTCTCATGTGATGGTGACTGAAGATTATTCACAAGATATGACCACACCCATAGTGGTGTCGGTATGGCTTCACCTATGGTGGTATGGGGGGTATGTATGTATGATCACATCCTACGGGATGTTGGGTGTGTATGGTGGCCCGGGAGAGTTATTAGCATGGGAGTAGCCATGCGCCTATAAGTAAAACATGATAAGACGCATATGCATAAGTCAGTGTGGTTGAGTCTTTTGCCCATTGGGATATGAGGATGGCTGAGGTCCGATCCTGGTGTTTTGGCTTGATTGCTAGATGTATGGTAGGGGTATGCTTTGTTATGAACTCACGATGCAATAATTGTCTCACTCAGCCATGAGCTGACCCTCTTTTATCTTTTTTCTCTGCTTATGCCATGTGTAAGCATATCATCATCATCAGTAGTAGATAGGTGTATAGGTGGGAGCTGAGCAAGAGTTGAAGGCAAGATGATGTATGGTCTTCAACTATTCTGTGCTTGGACGACTACTTTGAATTTTGGCCAGTGATCCACACCTCTTTTGTGAAAATGTTTTGAGAATGTTTTTCATGTGCATACCAGCTTTTGCTGTAGTATTACATATCCACGGGTGTGGAAAGTTGATATGTGTATATTTGTGTGGTTGTGTAAGTTGTGACCATTATAGGATGTATTAGTAAGGTATGCAGTTGTGGAGTATGAAACTGTGCCTATGGCTATGAAAGCCAATGTATATGGTTGTGGATATATATTTATGTCTACGAACGTAGGGATTCAGATGAATTATTTTGCAGCTCTAGTTGCAAGAACTGCTAGCCCATTACGCTAGTAATTCATGTCGAAATTTTATTTGGGTAAATTTTGGTAATTAATGTAACAACTCTTTTAAATTCCGCTGCAATTGTATGAACAATACGATCATGCAAAACGTACAGGGTAGGGTGTTACAGATAGTCTCTGCATAGGTTAATAGAGCAACCTTAATTGGAAGTAGTGGATCAATTAGTTTAATAGAGGAATCAATTCACTGCTTTGTACTGGAATTGAAACCAGTAGTGGAAGTTTAATTTGTTAGTGCCTTGGTTAGCTTACGTCAGTCGAGGCTAGTCTCCCGCTGCGTATCCGAACTGAGAGGGTCTAGAATTCTTCAGTCGAGATTCCAGACTTGTCAATAATTTTCCGTGGTATATATGTCTATTGAAACGAATTGGGAATTTATAATCTAAACTAACTGCAGATTAGGGGGACACATATCCGGATGACCTTTTTTGCATAATTGAAACCATAACATTCCCTCCTTTCTGTTTACTTTGCTTTTGAACACTTCACTCGAACTCAACCACTAAATAATAGATTTGAACGGAGTAACCATTAGACCTAGTACTCGGGTTGACAAATAGAACTTGATCTACTATACTACATTGCTATACTACGATTACACTTGGTCGTAGTTTGGTTGTGTTGGTTTTAAAGAGTCAGCGATACCCATTAACCTTGAAGGGCTCAGTCTATGAATTGGCGATCTCGATGGTTCCATAAGGAAACACCTGGGAAGAGTTTCAGGCGGGATTTGTACACGAGAACTTGATCACCCACATGAAACTCCTTGGGGCCCCTCAAACGAGCGTCGTGAGACGCTTGGTCTGCTCTTTATACATACGTTCTCATAGGTGTAACAACGCCACTCCTCCAACTCCACCATCTGCATCTTCCTCTCGGTACCTAAAGCACTTAGACTAGGGTTTAGCAGTTTAAGGGCCCAGAAGGCCTTGTGTTCTAGCTGGACGAGCAAATGACAGACCTTTCCATAGACAATCTGATATGTTGAAGTACCAATCAGTTCTTGTAGGCTGTCTTGTATTCCCAAAGAGTATTATCGAGCTTGGTGGACCAATCCTTGAGGGATTCGTTTGAGGATGGTAAATCGATAATGTTCACACTGATTTCATGACTTACACGTCACAAGCATTAGGGGTGGGCAACCGGTTCGGTAAACCCAACCGAAACCGAATTAATGCTATTCGGTTTGGAATTCGGAAGGAAAATATGGATAGTTCGGTAACTAGGGTTCTCTCAACCGAACTGAATTTCTGACCAAAAAACAGAAATACTATAATTGCAAGCTCCAAATGGTGGATTTTTATGTTTGTAGTTGTTTATAGACTTAAATATTTGAAATATTTTATAACTTATGTGTTGAAAAGTTTGATTTTATCATTGATGATGCATATAATTACATATTTATTGTTTATATTAGTGATAAAAATAATTTAAAAATGAGAAGATACAAGTAGTTTAACAAATTTGATTTGAGATTTGGGAGAATTCGGGGATCCGGTGTTCATAATTTCGGTTCAGTTTCGGCCGAATGCACACCCTTTGGAAAAGGCATCATAACGATTTAACGAATCTGGCACCCTCGAAACGGCTTGGGATAGGGTGAGTAACCCTATGTTAATCACCCGTGAGTAACCACCTTAGGACCGTAGATCTGGGCCGGGCTGATCGTGTGGCTGTGGTTGATGCGGTGATGGTCAGGGGCAATTTTGTCCGAAATTTGAATTAACGACTTCCCCCTTTTGTCCGTTGCGGATCTTTTTCTGTGCTCGAGTTGGATTCGGATTTTAGAGAGGGAAACTGCGAGTAGCAGCTGAGAAACAGGGGACGGCGATTCTCCATAGTTGATCGACGAGCAGCAGCTAATCGAATCGAGGTTTATGATTCTCCCTAATTGATCGATGTGTGCGCGAGTTGAATTCGGTTTTTGGAGAGAGAAAGCTGCGAGCAGTAGCTGAGAAACAGGTGACGGCGAATCTTTTCTGATTCTCCATAATTGATCAACGGCGATGGAAACTGCGAGTAGCAGCTAATCGAATCGAGCTTTCTGATTCTCCATAATTGATCGACGGCGAGGTTAGATATTAGTTTTTTTTATTCTTCCTGTTTAGCTAATCGAGTTTTCTGTTTATCTTTGGTTTTGTTGAGCGTTTTGACGATCTCTGGTTTCGTTGGAGGTTTTTCATTGCTGCTATTTGAGCTTGTTCATGTTTAGCTAATTGAGCGTGTTTGAGTTTCTTTGGTTTCGTTGTAGGTTTTGTAGAATTTACCTTCTCTGAGTTTCTTTTGTGTGTTCTGTTTAGCTAATCGAGCTTGTTCATGTGTTATGTTCTTTGTGTTTTGGTTTTTTTGCAGTATTCTGGTGAGATGAGTTACGTAAATTGTGGCGATGTTGTTCCATTTGATAGATCTGGTTCTTCAACCAGCGTTGTAGGATCTGGTTCTTCATCTAGCGTTGTTGGAACTGCTTCTTCATCTATCGATCTTGGATTTGGTCATTCAGCTAACTCTGGTGAATCAGGAGGTAAGATATACAAATTTGTTTGTTTATTGAAGTTTGAATGTGTTAGATACCATATGGTACCATGGTGGTAATTACTGGTATACGATGAGAGGTGATAATATAGTGTTGTGTTGTGATGTTATTGTGCTCTGTATTTAAGTTTTATCATATCATACCATGGTGGTAATTACTTGTACCATGGTTGGAATCATCGGTATAGTGTCGTAATTTGATTTTACCATGCCTTACCATGTGGTATAGTGTGGTAATTTGGTTTTACCATGCTATACCATGTGGTATAGTGTGGTAATATGATGAGATGTGATTCTGTTGTGGTAAAATATGATTTTACCATGTCATACCATGTGGTGAAATATGATAATTTGATTTTACCATGCTTTACCATGTGGTATAGTGTGGTAGTTTCAAGTTAAAGGTGGGGTTATGTGTGATAATTGATTTTACCATGTCATATCATGTGGTAAAATATGGTAATTTGATGTTATCATGTATAGTTTGTGGTATAGTGTGGGTTTTTGGGATTTTTGTTGCTGCTGTAAGTGATTTTACCATGTCATACCATGTGGTATAGTGTGGTAGTTTGATTTTACCATGGCATACCATATGGTATAGTGTGGTAATTTGATTTTACCATGCCATACCATGTGGTATAGTGTGGTAATATGATGAGATGTGATTCTGTTGTGGCATGAAATTCATTTTACCATATCATACCATGGTGGTATTATATTTGTACATATTTAATATGTTGCTTCATAATGTTTATAGGTTTCAATGGTATAGATCCTACTGTTCGTGATTCTTGGAAGGACTTACAGTTTAATACACCGGAATGATGCATACAATTTCTATGTGGATTATGGGAATCATGAAGGTTTTGGTGTGAGGATTTACCAACAATCAGCGTGTCCGAAGCTCAATGGTGGTTCTTCAGTTGTATATTATATCAAGTATTGTTGCAATAAGGAAGGTTGGAGAAGAGGTAGCGAGAGTAACCCTAATAATGCAGGTGTTGTTGATACGAATGTTCGTGTTCGCAATGTTCCAGAACTCAGGGGTGGATGTAATGGTGCTTATATTCGAATGAGGTGGTTTAAAGAGTTTAAATGCTACAAGATCTATCGTTTGTATAATGTGCACAACCATGACATGATTCCTGAGTCTCTGCGTCACTATGTGAGATCCAGCAGACGAATGGCTCCTGTGTATAAGATGTTGGCAGAGGTGAATGATGCTGCTGGTATTGGTGTGACTTCTTCGTATAATGCAATTAGTAGGGCTGGTGGTGGTCGGAAGTTTGTTGGGTTCACAAAGAATGATTTGAAGAACCATCTGCGAACGGTGAGGACGTTATCAATGGAGTATGGTGATGCGACTGCATTGCTTGAATACTTTAGACGTCAAGCACAGCTGGATCCTGGATTCTTTCATGAGGTGGAGGTTGATGTTGAAGAGAACATTGCTAGTATTTTTTGGGCAGATGGAAAGATGAGGATGGATTATCATTATTTTGGTGATTCAATTAGTTTTGATACTACTTACCGGACTAACAAAGAGTATCGGGCACTAGGTATGTTTTCTAGTTTGTTGTTTATTATTGTCTTTGTGAGTTTGTATGATTATTATTATTATTATCATTCTGTATCATGGTTATTTTGTTCTTAAAAGTCTGTACCATATGGTATGGGTTGGTATGGGTTGCTTTTATGTTCTTAAAAGTATTTTACCATATGGTATGGGCTGGTATGGATTGTGTTTTTGTTCTTAAAAGTCTTTTACCATATAGTATGGGTTGGTAACAAGGTTATTTGAGGTGGTTTTTGCGTTGTTAGAAGTCTGTACTATATGGTATGGTCTGGTATGGATTGTTTTTTTTGTTCTTAGAAGTCTTTACCATATGGTACGGGTTGGTATTATTGTTATTCGTACCTTTTACCACATGGTATGTGTTGGTAGAATTGTTTTTACTCACATTTTCTTATGTTTTTGTAGCTTTGTTTGTTGGTTTCAACAATCATCACCAACTGACTGTCTTTGCGGCTGCTCTTCTATATGATGAAACAACGGCAACATTTGAATGGCTTTTCGATCAGTTTTTGAAATGCATGGGAGGTGTGAGACCGTTATCAATGTTTACTGACCAGGCTACTGCAATTGCTGCTGGTATAAGGTCTGTTTTCCCAGATTGTTTTCATGGGTTGTGTACATGGCATATTGCTCAGAATGCAGTTGTTAATCTGGGAAGTTTGTGTGACTCTGACTTCCTTCGTGAGCTTAGTTATCTGATGTATAATGCTGATGATGAGGATGAATTTGAGTATAATTGGAAGAAGATGATTGAGAAGTGTTTTCCTGGGAAGGGACCTTTGGTACACAGTTGGTTACAGGGCATTTACAAAGTCAGGAAGAAGTGGTCTTCAGCCTGGGTGAATAATTATTTTGGTGCAGGAATGAAGAGTACCCAGCTAAGTGAGTGCTGCAATAGTAATATTCGACATTACTTGCAGTCAGAGTTTAGCGTTAGTAGATTCTTTGTGCACTTTGAGAGGATGCTGGATAATAAGAGGGATGCTGAAGAACAAGAAGAGTACTATGCCTTATCTAGGTTGGCTGATTCTCGGTTTTCTACTAGCCCTATTGTGAAGCAAGTTGCTAATGTGTATACGCCGAAGATATTCAAGTTTTTCCTGGATCAGTACAAGGAATCTCTGGCATATAATATTTTTTCAAATACAGAGATAGAACTAGAAGGACATGTAGGAATGTTTGATGTCTTCATATTGGAGGATGACCTTACTAGGTTGGATAGTAGGGTGTTGAAGGTTGATTTTAATAACGGTGAAATCAAGTGTTCCTGCCGTAAGTGGGAGTCAAGTGGTTTGATCTGTAAGCATCAAATTAAGGGATATGATATGTTGTGGTCTACAACATGCAATCTGAAGTTCCAGCACATTCCTAGCAGTTTGATTTTGAAGCGGTGGACAAAAGCAGCAAAAACTGGAGGGAACTTTTCTTTTGAAGTTCCGTCTACTGATAGTCCATCGAAATACCGTTCTCGTCTTTTCAATCTGTCAGCTGTTTCTGCATCAATGATCAGCAGGGTTTCAATCAGCCATGGCCTTCATGACTGATTTGATCAAAAAGTGTGAAGCCCTATCGATTAATGAACCTGCTGGAACAAGCACGTCTTCTAACGGTGACAGTAAGTTTTTAATTGTTTAGAGTTTTGTGTTCTGATATATCTGTCATTGATTGTAGTTTGTTTTTGTTATCTTGGTATAGATGATGTACCGGTCCAAAAAGTGAAGGGGTTTAAGCCTAAAAAAGATTCATTCAAGCCTTTGAAACAATCAATTCCAGTTGCGGAGGCTGCGAGGGCTGTAAGTAAGAAGAAGAGAAAAACTAGCAGGCTTGAGGAGGAGAATTTGAAGGCTGCTGAAGAAAGTTTAAGGCTGAAGCTGTAACAGTTTTCTTAGAGGATTATTTGAATGAATGGTTGAAGCTGGTTAAGTTGTTGAAGCTATTTTGTTCTTTTGGATTGGTTTTGGTTTTGTTGGATATTTTTCTTGTCTTGTTGAATTAATTTTACCATGTCATACCATGTGGTATAATGTGGTAATTTGATTTTATTATGTCAAACCAGGTGGTAAAATGTGCTATTTTGGAAGTTAAATGTGAAGGTTCTGTTTTATAATTGATTTTATCATGCTTTACCATGTGGTATAGTGTGGTAGTTTGGAAGTTTTGTGTGATAATTGATTTTACATTTGTCATACCATATGGTATAGTGTTGTAATTTATTTTTACCATGCCATACCATGTGGTAAAATATGCTATTTTGGAAGTGGCATGTGTTGTACTGTGTGGTAAATGATTTTACAGTGCATTACCATGTGGTAAAATGTGGTAATTTGGAAGCTAAATGTGAGGGTTCTGTGTGATTATTGATTTTACCATGCCATACCATATGGTATAGTGTGGTAATTTGATTTTACCATACCATACCATATGGTATAGTGTGGTAATTTGATTTTACCATACCATACCAGGTGGTATAGTGTGGTAGTTTGATTTTACCATGCCATACCATCTGGTAATTTGATTTTACCATGCCATACCATATGGTATAGTGTGGTAATTTGATTTTACCATGCCATACCATATGGTATAGTGTGGTAATTTGATTTTACCATGCCATACCATGTGGTATAGTGTGGTAGTTTGATTTTACCATGTCATACCATCTGGTATAGTGTGGTAATTTGATTTTACCATGCCATACCATATGGTATAGTGTGGTAGTTTGATTTTACCATGCCATACCATGTGGTAAAATGTGATAATTTGGGAATTAAGAACAGATGTTAAGTATTTGCTAATATAATAAAAAACAGAACGTTTTACTTAGTCATAACACACACCATAATAAGTTGTTTCATACCATCCTACTAACTAGAATGAAGTGGCTACTGAACATTGTGAGTTTGTTCTCAAAAGCTTACTACTACTTAACACAAACCATAATAAGTTGTCTCATACCCTCCTACTACTTAACACACTTAACACAAACCATAATAAGTTGTCTCATACCCTCCTACTACTTAACACAAACCATAATAGAATTTTCATCTCCTTTCTTTCAATTCTTCCTCTTGTTCTTCATGTTGCAGTACTTTGTTGATTCTTTCATGATCCTATCCCGTTTAAGATTGTCCTCATCCAGAATGATGTCCAACATCAGGCACTCCCTTTCTTCATTTATGAGATCAATCCTCTTCCAGTCTTTGGTCAGGGCACTGTTGTACTTACCTTCCCAGTGTCTCATCCACCTGATGATGTACATCCCACATGACTTGTCATCTGGTTGTGTAACCTTCTCGAGGTTGAACCAGGTAAACCTTTCCCACTTTATTGTCTTCTCTGCAAACTGTGTCTTCATGTAGTTGATTGCGTACTGGACAACCCTCTTTGCCATTGGTTTGTAGTATTTTTCAAAATCTTTGTGGCGGAGACTGTCGAGTACTTCAAATCTCTCTGCTTTGATGTTCACACAAATCATGATGTAGTGCTTGTTATCACAGTAAGGGAAGAACCACTGCAAAATAATATTACCACAGTATATCATATGGTAAGCACTTGCCATATAAGTGTTGAACAGTAAGTTAAGAACCATTGGAAACTATTTTTACCAGTATATACCATATGGTAACCACTGCAAACTAATTTTACCACAATATACCATATGGTAATTACTTACAAGGTTACATTCTGTGAAGCTGAGGTTTTTTGCCCATTCTTTGTTGGTAATGTCCAAGTCCACTTTGTCGTAGTATTCGTCTGGAGTTAGTAGAGGATTGCCACTTTCAATGTCCAGTTGGGAGTCACCCTGAAAGTTGTGGTTGTTATTATGTGTTTTATATATGTGTTGTCTAAGAACTATTGATAGAATATGGGTGGGTTTACTTACTGCCAAAGATGTAACGAAGAACCACTTTTTGAATTTCCCTTTCTTTGCTTCATTCCTGTTCATTAGATCTCCATACCAGTCGATGACATCAGATGTGATTTCACAACGAATGTCAATTGACTGTACTGACTCCCTTTTCATCAAGAATGTTCCATCCTTCCTTCTAAACATTATCTCATTACTGTATAAAAGCACATCACAACAGAACATATGGTTTACTTTAATTTATCACATTAAACAATAGGTTACCACAACAAACCATATCTTACCACATCTTACCATATGGTAATAAACTAAAACACAACAGGAGTTATGGTTTAATCCATTCTTTAATAACAAACCATAGCTTACCACATCATACCATATGGTATTAAACTAAAACAAAACATGACTTGTGCATTACTACATTTTCTATGATTAAACCATAGATTTATCTAATTTTACCATATCTTACCATATTTTACCATATGGTATTAAACCAAAAACAAAACTGGAATTGTGGATTACTACATTTTCTATGATTAAACATAGATTTATCTAATTTTACCATATCTTACCATATTTTACCATATTGTAACAAATTAGATGACTACAGTAAAATCATATAACAGTAGAAGTTTTAAGATGATGACTTACCTCTTGACAAATTTCTTGTTCTTGCATCTTATGTACTCCAGGATGTTGCTGAACATATCATCAGGTGTTGTTTGTGTTGGTGTTGACCATTCAACTTGTGATCTTTGTGATTGTGGAGCAACTGGATCAACAGTTGGAGTATTCAGGTCCTCCAGGTAAGCATCTATGCATTCACGCACTTCCTTGAGCTTCTCTTGGCTGTTTGTGTACAGATTTGACCATATAGCATATGACTCCGTCTGTGACTGGGTGCTTTGTGGCTGTGTTGGTGGTGGTGTTGTTCTTGCCTTCTTTTCATATACATTCAAATTCTTCACCACAATTCTTCTTTTGTGAGGCTCTCCTGGTTGATTGGTTGCCGTGGTGGTAGTCAACTTTGTTGGTGTTGTTGGTGTTTGATCTTTGAGAGGGCTGAGATCGAAGGATGGAATGTAATCTTCCCTTGTCACTTTAGGCTTCTCAGCAGCTTTGGTTGTCAATTTTGGAGTCTCTTCTCGAACAACATCATCTGACACCGTTTTCTCGCTGTCAGTTTCTGCAGTCTTTTGTGCAGCTTGGCCTGTATTCCCTTCTTCTGTTGTTCCCTTATCAACATCCATTGGATCTGCTGTTTTTGTAACTCCTTTTTCTTCTGTTTCTTTTGCAGATGTCTATTCTGGAACTGCTTTCGGGGTGTTCTCTTGTTGTGGTGTTCCCTGATTCAGATCTTCTTGAACAGCTGGTGGTTCTGTTGCAACTTTCCCCAGTGGATCTCCTTCTTGGATGCTTTCCTTATTCACAGATGCTGGAGCAGAATCATCTTGCTCCTTCGGTGTAGATGCAGCAAGATCGACTGTAGATGGTTGTGAATCATCTTCTTTCTGTGTTTGCTCCTCGTTCTCGTCTTTGTTCTTGTCTATCTTTGCCTGTTTGAATATTTGATTGATTGTTTTATCCAAACTGGCATTCATTTCTTCATCATTCTCTTCTTCATCATCTTCACATTGAGATTTTTCTCCTTCTGTGGGCTGAACATATTCATCACAGCTTTCTTTCTCAAGTTTCTCCTTGTGTCTGATCAGATTCTCAATTTGGCTGTTGTACTGGTCTTTGATTGCTTTCATCATTGCCTTCATTGATGCTTCAAGCAGTTTGATTGCATTCTCAGCCTGCATAATGGGAGTTTTGTAAGATACCATGGTGGTAATGTGTGTATGGTGTATGGTTAGTTACCATGGTGGTAATACATGGTATTGGCAATTATTATCACAATTCTCCATTTTTATAACATGAAACCATATCTTACCACATGGTAACAAAGTAAAACAGAACAAGAATTATGGTTTCCTCCATTTTAATAACATGAAACCATAGCTTACCACACCTTACCATATGGTAACGAAGTAAAACACAACAGGACTTATGTTTTCCTCCATTTTTATAACATGAAATCATAGCTTACCACACATTACCATATGGTAACAAACTAAAACACCACAGGACTTATGGTTTCCTCCATTTTTATAATATGAAACCATAGTTTACCACACCTTACCATATGGTAACCAACTAAAACACAGAAGGAATTACGGTTAGCATGTATTTGGACAACTGTAATATAGATAATTTGTACTTACTTGGTTGACTGTTCTGATATTCTTCAAATCAAAGTTCAGTGGTGATGACTGGTCTTGAGTTTTGTTTCTTTGTTTTTTCGGTGACTGATAGACTGGCTCATTCTCCTCTTCCTCATCGGTTGCATCATCAGCCTCATCATCATTAATGTTGGCAACCTTTTCGATCTCAGTCAACTCTTTTCCATTGTAGTAGCTCTTAATGTTCTCAAAGTTTGTTTCGACATTGAGATCATCATAGTAGCTTACTATTGGTGTTCGAAGCTGGGTTGAGAATGCCATTTCGTCCAGTTTGTACATGAAGCATATCTTTTTTATGCAGATAGTTGTATTAGTTTTTTCAAAGATTATCATTTATATGTAAAATATATGAGTAACAAGGTTGAAATGGCCAAGGGAATGGAGACTTACTGTAAGGAAGTGAAGATCTGCACTGACATAGAGTTTTTGTGATTTCAATCCTTCATTCATGTGTTTAAAGAAGTATTTGCACCAGTTGTAGCTGGTGAAATGTTTCAGTTCTTCGGTCTTCAAGTACTCAAGCATGTTGAGTTCAGCCATAGGTGCTGAAGTTGGACACAGCAAGCCTCCGGTGACCAGCAGAAAGAACAATTGCATCCATCTCTTACTGCTTGTGGTTGTAGGAAGATCTTTTTCTACCTGACTTAGCTTTACCCTTGGAGTTGATGTTCCATCTACTTCGAGTAGGGTTTCTACTGCATAATCTGCTGCGTCATTCCAAGAAATCATGGGAGGTACAACTTCCCTATTCCCCATCGGCAGACCATATACTCTATGAAAGTCAATTGGTGATATCTTCATGCGTGTCCCGTCAGGTAGCTTGAACGATTCTTTCATTGGATTGTGTTTGTTCATTACGAACAGAGCAAAATGATTGTTTATCTTTGTCTGCCTGATTGATATTAAGCCTGATAGGCCTAATATCTCAAGTTGCGCTTTCCGCTCATCTGTTATTGACCTTGCAATTGCAGATATTCTTGTTGGGCTGCACCTTGTGCGAAAACTTTGTCTTGGTTTTACCATAGTGTACCTGAATGTAGAAATTAGTAATAGTCTGTTAGTATGCTTTTTACCATAATATACCATATGGTACCATAATGGTTTCCTACCATACCTAATCAAATCATATATTTATCACATTTTACCATATGGTAACTACATGAAACCATGTCTTATAAGATCTTACCATATGGTAACGAAGTAAAATACAACAGGACTTATGTTTTCCTCCATTTTTACAACATGAAACCATAGCTTACCACACATTACCATATGGTAACAAACTAAAACACAGAAGGACTTATGGTTTTTTGCTATTTTACAACATGAAACCATAGCTTACCATACATTACCATATGGTAACGAACTAAAACACAGAAGGATTTATGTTTTTTTGATATTTTACAACATGAAACCATAGCTTACCACACATTACTATATGGTAACAAACTAAAACACAGAAGGACTTATGTTTTTTTGCTATTTTACAACATGAAACCATAGCTTACCACACATTACCATATGGTAACGAAGTAAAACACAGAAGGACTTATGTTTTTTTGCTATTTTACAACATGAAACCATAGCTTACCACACATTACCATATGGTAACAAACTAAAACACAGAAGGACTTATGGTTTTTTGCTATTTTACAACATGAAACCATAGCTTACCACACATTACCATATGGTAACAAACTAAAACACAGAAGAACTTATGGTTTTTTGCTATTTTACAACATGAAACCATAGCTTATAGGGGTGAACAAACACACCCGCAAACCGACCCACCCGTCCAACCCGACCCAACCCACCCGTATTTATCGCTAAAACGAAGGTTTTGGGTTGGGTGAAGGTTTTCTTTTGTACAACCCGCCTCTTTTGGGTTGGGTTTGGATTTTGGATTACACAACCCGTATAACCCGACCCAACCCGTGTTCCAACTATTAGTATGAGTTCGTATCTAAAAAATATTTATGTCGTATATAGCAATACTTATGAAAAAATTAAGATATTTCGCCATGTTTTTCTATCATGGTCTCCCTAATCTAATGCATTTTTCGACTTAAAGTTTAGACATAAATTGAGTATACTTATGATTCACGTAATCCTTTTTCTTGTGTACAATTTTAATAGAATAACATATTATGGATGCGTTTGTTTATAACCTTTTTAGCCTATTTCAACAAATATCGTGAAAAAAACTAGACATATGTTGAAGTAAATCACATTTTATTAAAATTCAAACAACAATTTTGAATTGTGATAGCTTTCACCTCGGTTTATTCGTTTGTAATTTTAATTAGTTATAAAATATTTTTATGATGTATAATAATTATATATTTTTATGTTGGGTTGGGTTTTTACTTAAAAATATCGCCAACCCGACCCAACCCAATTAGAAACAAACCGTAGGGTTTTAATTTTTTTGGGTGGGTTTGGGTTTGATAATTTCCAAACCGTAGTGCATGGATCGGGTGATTAAAATGGTTAAACCCGAACCACCCGACCCATGTACACCCCTTCGAAACTCGGTAAGGGTTTGAAACGAGAAATGCCCAGTCGCCAGCCGGTCTGACTGTACTAGATCACTGTATCAGAGGCGCTCCGGAATCAATCTAGGGTTGCCTTTCATCGTATACTCTGGCAAGCTCCTTCCTGATTCCCTTCGGTTTCCGAACTTTGCGTTTCCTTTCACTTGCAGTTTTCTCTTTCTTATGCGATCACTCTTCTGTTCGGAGATTTGATTTCCGGCGTATTCCAGCAGCTTTAAACTGTTTGTTCCCCGCGGAATTGTTGTGGAGCAGCAACCTGGTAATCGGAGGTCTGGAAGTGTGGATTCTCGGTGGGAGTTGATATGTCGCGGTTCCACGTCGGCGGCAAAGTCGTGGAAAGAGTTGATTTGTTGAGGAAGAAGCATTGGATATGGCGATTGGATGTGTGGCCGTTCACCATTCTCTATGCTCTCTGGGTCACAACTGTCGTCCCGAGTATCGACATTGGTGATGCCGGCATTGTTTTTGGCGGGCTTGTTGCTTTCCACATTCTGGTCTGGCTGTTCTCTGCGTGGTCTATTGATTTCAAGTGCTTCGTTCAGTATAGTCAGGTATATCGCTGGCTGTTATGCATATTCCTGGATAGTTCAGTGCTCTAGGCAACAAGTGCACCGTATGGTTTTTTTGTGATTAACTGTTGGTGGCTTCGTGGAGTGGGGAGGTCGTGAATTATTGATTAACCAAGCATTTTTGTGATTCACTTGCTGTGCAGGGTAACGATATTCATCAGGCAGATGCTTGTAAAATAACCCCAGCCAAGTTTTCAGGGCCCAAAGAAGTTGTGCCCCTATATATCCGTAAACAAGTAAGATTATGAACTATTGGTTTCTGATGCTTGCAATGGAAATGAGGAATTATTGCACCCATCTCTGCCTAGTTTATCTAATGTTCTTCACTTTTTAGTGGAAGTCAAGTTCCTGGTCAGAGTTTATTTCATGGACAGAGTGGCTGAATGTTATATGTTATCTTCATCCTGAACTTTCTACAAGTTAATCTGTTGAAATGTTATTTTAACTAGAAAACAGTGTCCAAACTGGTGCCCCTACGCTACAGCTTATTGAATTTGTACCATTTAGCTCTTGGACCGAAGTGTTCTTGTGGTTGTATTGCATGTCTGAAGTCATAATTATTTTACGTGCTTCCCCTAGTGATCTTACTGGCGCTCACTTGCACAGGTAAGAGAATCTTCATCTGCAGAGGACGAGGACGAGATTTTCTTTGATTTCAGAAAGCAACGCTTTATATATTCAAATGAGAAGAAGACATTTTTCAAGCTTCCATACCCAACAAAAGAAACATTTGGATACTATCTCAAATGCACTGGCTACGGGTCTGAAGCGAAAGTACTTGCTGCTAGTGAAAAATGGGGACGGAATGTGTGAGTTCCTTTCCCTACAGGACTTTTTATTGTATCTTTGTATAAATTAGTTGCTCTCTGCTTCGTTCATTTTCCAAGTTGAATATTTAATTATCATCTATCTCAGTGCAGACAGTGATCTTCCTAGTAATAAGCAAACCTATAGTAGCATGTGTCATTATTTTCTGCAGTGATGGAATAATTTGGTTACTACCTGTAATTTACGTTTTTACTAGTTGAGTTGGTCTTTCTGGTTTCTAGTCAGAATCATGTAAGGCATCATTGGAATTCTTTTTTATTCTTTTTTTGGGAGTGTTTCTGCTGCTTGACTGTTGTGGTTATATATTTCTGTAGATTTGAATATCCACAACCGACGTTCCAAAAGCTGATGAAGGAGCACTGCATGGAACCCTTTTTTGTGTTTCAGGTTTGTCATGAATCATGAAACTTAACTGGTATCTCTACTAATTTCTGTCAGTCTCAGTGATGTAATTGCTCCAAAGTATGTTAGCATTTTAAATTCAAATTTCCAGCTCAAGGGCATGTTTGGATATGACTGTCGCAACTTCTGGTGCTCGGTTTGAGAAGTTACACAACTTGGTCAACAAGAATTCCTTCTGCATACCTTTTCACTGTTTCTCTTAAAAATATTGTAGTTCCTGCTCTCATCTTGGGTTCCTTCCATTTGTAAATATTTTGCTACTACCCCCCTCTTGCTACTCACTGCATCATTAACGTTTTAACACTTACTTTGTCTCGGTCTAACTATCTGTTGTACATTATCAACCTTTGCTCTATATTTTTAGGTGTTTTGCGTGGGGCTTTGGTGCTTGGATGAGTACTGGTACTACAGCATATTCACTCTGTTTATGCTGTTTATGTTTGAATCAACAATGGCCAAAAGCAGATTGAAGACTCTTAGTGAGCTAAGACGTGTTAGAGTGGACAGTCAAACAGTAATGGTTCATCGTTGTGGAAAGTATGTCATGATTATCTCATCTGGAGATATGTATACATACGCCTATATATGTACATTCATGTCTGTAGTTCCAGGCAATCATGACGAAGAAATCATTGTTTTAGGTGGGTGAAACTTGCTGGAACTGAAATGCTGCCAGGGGATATTGTATCCATTGGTCGCTCAGTTGGCCAGAATGGCGAAGATAAGACAGTGCCTGCAGACATGCTTATATTGGCTGGGAGTGCTATTGTGAATGAAGCCATTCTCACAGGCGAGTCAACTCCCCAGTGGAAGGTGGTTCTCATTCTGTTTGTTTCTGGTTTTATAATTATTTCTTTGTGGAGTTGACATCTAGGTTACAAAAAATAAGGATCACCAGCTGGTGAGTAGAGGCTTATGCTTATCCTCTGGTTCTCTCATTCTGTGAATTAGCTTGCATATCATGTAACTTTTTGATTCAAATAAAGGTTTCTTTAGCAGGGCTATGTTATTGTTGTTATTATTATTATTATTATTATTATTATTATTGTTGTTGTTGTTGTTGTTGTTGTTGTTGTTGTTGTTATTTAGTGTTTTCTAAACCTGTTGCTATGCCTATTAACTTGGTTTTACTATTGAGTTGGCTATCCATATGTTTATATGAGCTCCCTCTTTGTGATTGGGTACTTAAGTTTTGTCAGGTAATGAAGCTATGTTTCTGTAAATTTGTTTCATTTTTATGTACTTTTGAAACAACTAGTATTTTTCAGGTTTCAACTAGTGGTAGGGGAAAGGATGAGAATCTGTCAGCAAGACGGGATAAAACCCATGTCTTGTTCGGTGGAACTAAGATATTGCAGCACACTCCAGATAAGGTTGGTTTGATAGGTGTCACCTGTAAAGTTACAGTGGTCATTACCATTATTCATCTTCTCATGATAGATGGTCCAATTTTATCGTTGGAGGTAGACATTTCCGCTGCGAACCCCTGATGGTGGCTGCCTGGCTGTTGTTCTACGAACTGGGTTTGAAACAAGTCAAGGAAAATTGATGCGGACAATTTTGTTTTCTACAGAGAGGGTAAAATTCACAACTTAATGTTACGTACCACAAAACCTTATATTGTAAATCTTTAGCCATTCCTAGCCGGGCTAACATTTGGAAATGCATTTTCTGTGTTCTCATTTTCTAATTGCCATGACCTCTGCCTCCACTGTTTTTTGTTGAAGGTAACTGCAAACAGCTGGGAAAGTGGGTTTTTCATTCTGTTCTTAGTTGTGTTTGCTGTGATTGCAGCAGGCTATGTTCTGAAAAAGGTAGGCGATATTTCACTTCAGGGTATTTTATATTTTATTGCTGTTGTCTAAACACTGCTTTTGTCACAGGGACTGGAGGATCCTACAAGGAGCAAGTACAAACTATTTCTCAGTTGTTCACTGATCATAACTTCAGTTATTCCACCGGAATTGCCAATGGAATTATCCATAGCAGTTAATACATCTCTAATTGCCTTAGCACGTCGTGGCATATTTTGCACAGAACCTTTCCGCATTCCATTTGCTGGGAAGGTAAGTTGGTTTATGTGGAGGATCCTCTTCTTCTTGCATGACTTAATCAAGTATACCTATTTCCCCTTTCAATGTTGGTGGGGTGTCATGAATGAAAAACCTTGGTTATCTTTTTTGGAGCAGTGTAATGGAGACATACTGTTTTGACATCATCTATTATAGCATAGCCCTTTTTAAGTATGCCGAGCAAAAGAAGTTTCTGCTTTCTACCTTCTTTTAACAATTAATTGTGTGACCCACATTCTTTTGTCGATGACGAGGAAGTTTTGGTATATGTGAAAAATCATATTGATTCAAGCAGCATGGGTATTGATATATTTCTTATATATGTCTTCGCAGGTTGATATTTGTTGTTTTGATAAGACTGGAACACTGACATCAGATGACATGGTATGAATATAACCTTGCTCTTAGGCTACTTAATTTTTCATAACCAGTTGATGAGTCTTTCTCATCTTTCTGCCTTCCAGGAGTTTCGTGGGGTAGTTGGGTTGGATGATGATACTGATCTCAAATCCGACATGACTAAAGTGCCTGTTCGTACTGTTGAAATTTTGGCGGCTTGTCATGCGTTGGTTTTTGTCGACAATAAGCTGGTACGTGGATATCACCTTTTCAGTTTGGTGCCTAAATACTAATATGCAGGCTAGAGTCTTTGAACCTTTCTATAGAGATGATTTGCCAATGAGATATTGTCAATTGGATGGGAACTGTATGTATCTCTGTTGCTTGAGCATTCCTTAACTGCTTATAGGTTGGAGATCCTCTTGAGAAGGCTGCACTGAAGGGAATAGACTGGAGCTATAAGTCAGATGAGAAGGCTGTACCCAAAAGGTGGGTGATGAGATAAAGTATATGTATAAATGTTTGTCAGTAGGTCTTCTTTTAGAATCTTATCATTCTGCTTAGTTAATGAAAACTATTTGTTTCCATTACATTTGAGGTTCCATTGTTTTTCTTTCTGAAACCCCCCATTCTACCAATTGTATCAAATACCAATGATTGACATCTTCGTTGAAGTTCATGACCTGTCCCTACTATTATTCTTAAGCTCTCTTCATGAACTCGCATTTTCATTTATTTCTGTTTCCTGCATTTTCTTGATTTTATTTTTCCCCCTATTAACCGAAGTTCAATGTTTCCTTGATGAAACACGCACTGTCATTTTTTTTTATCTCTTGCATTTTCTGGAATACCTCTGTTTTCCCCTATTGATTGAAGTTTTTATCCTCATTGATGACAGGGGGAGTGGGAATGCTGTTCAGATTGTTCAGCGACACCACTTTGCTTCCTATCTAAAGAGAATGTCAGTAGTTGTTCGTGTAGAGGAGGCATTTTTGGCTTTTGTGAAGGTCGGTTTCTTTTTTCTATTTTGGGTTTGGCTGCATCTTGATGAAAGTAACTTGTAGAAGTTCCTCTCTTGGCATTTTGCTAAAATCGAGTTGATTCTTGGAAGTAAGGAAGCAAGAGGGCTCTTATTTTGTAGAAGCTAAATCCAAATTATTCCTATCTGCATAATGCTGCTCTCAATATGCCACCACGTAGATACTTACAAGAAATACACTTCCCATCCTTCTATCTTAGGGTGCACCAGAGACTATTCAAGATAGGCTGACTAATTTGCCAGCATCCTATGTGGATACCTACAAGAAATACACTCGCCAGGGATCTCGTGTTCTGGCCCTTGCTTTCAAGTCCCTTCCAGACATGACAGTGAGTTTCTCACCCATACACACAACTGAAGTATATATATCATGCGAATCACTAGGACCACAATTCTAGTAATGTTGTTTATTTGTATTATCTTTAACTTATAATGACATCTTAAGCTAAATTCTGTTTCAACTGCCAAGTAAATATCATTATCTTGTTTGCTGTTTGCAAAATGCTATTCTCTTGTTATTCTCACTGCTCCAGTTTTCAATTTTTTTCTTACGAGGGACTTGATTTTTCAAATTGCATGTAAGATTCACTCTGTTGTTTTCCTCATAGGCTTTGAGTGATCCTTACAAGTGCTGGGCTCTTATGTAATACATGCTTCAAGGATCACCATGAACATTAGTTATTTTGGCATCTATGCCTATTTGGTGAAATCCTTCAATTTAAACTGAAGATAGCGACATAATGTGGAACGGAATAAACACTTTGCAATATCAGTTCAATCATAAGTCGGGCATTCGATGTTTTTTTAGTCTGTTACACTTGCCTTCCTTTGTGAAAGATATTGTGCTGCATTTTTCTCTTTCAACCGAGTAGATTTTATTTGAGTTGATGTAATTTCTCTTTGTTTCGTATGAAGGTCAGCGAAGCAAGGAACTTGGAGAGGGATGAAGTGGAGAATAGTCTCACTTTTGCTGGTTTTGCTGTAAGCACACAAAACTCGTGTTTATTTGGTTTCTTTTGCAATATTTTCCTGGTAGTTGGTGACTTGGGCGTGTATATTGATGTTTATATATATCTATTGTCGCCTTGCTAATTAACTGAATATCAGGTGTTTAATTGCCCAATAAGAGCAGATTCAGCTACTGTATTGTTGGAGTTAAAGAATGCATCGCATGACTTGGTAAGTTCCAAATTCTGTTTCAATTTGTCATCTAGCTGGCATCTTGTGTATTGGCATAGACTGAGAAGCTGTTTTGGAAGTTACTGAATTAGTATCTTTTTTTTATTGTAAAATAAGTAACTACGCTTAGGCTGAATCATCTGCACTGAGGGATACTGTTGTGGGTGAGATACCTAGTGTTGTGGGTAATATGACTTCATGAAGATAGATGATGGCCTTGCCAATCCCAGTGTGGAGGTTACCCGAGTCATTGGGCTCCTTCTTGATGAACTTTATTGATATGCTGAATAGTTATGAAAATTGCAAATCAGTTGGTGTATGCTGACTCAATGATTGGACTTCAGTTGTTCATGTAACTTGATATGTTCTTATGTATAGGCTATTGGCAATCTTCAGTTCTTGAATGCTTTTAGTAAAAAGGTCCCTCTGATTTTAGGCAATGATCACTGGGGACCAAGCTTTAACAGCTTGCCATGTTGCCAGCCTAGTGCATATCATCTCAAAACCAACATTAATTCTCGTCAAAACAAGGAGTGAAGGATATGAGTGGATCTCACCAGATGAAACAGAGGTTATACCGTACAGGTAATGTTTTATTCTATTTATTGTTGGATATGATGTAATATTTCATGTTTCAGGGTCTTGAATCATGTAATAATTATATAGGCCTTCCATTAGCTCGAGTCTATCCATCTGTTCTTTCTGACAAAGTCTTTCATATTGTAGTAAGCGTTGGGCTGCTTGCAGTAATAGTTCCCCGCTTTTATGTTTCTCAGATTTTAACCACAAGTGAATTAGAAAATGGTTGTGTTTCAAGGCTTTATTCTCTCTTAGTCGTGTTCTCCTAGTGGTTTCTTTTATTTTGCTCTTTGAGAGTATGTGAGACTCTATGCTGAAAATCTCAGCTTCTGAATTGTCAGTGACAAAGAGGTTGAAGCTTTATCAGAGACCCATGATCTGTGCATTGGAGGTGACTGTATTGATATGCTGCAACAGAGTTCAGCTGTTCTTCGAGTCATTCCTTATGTCAAGGTTATAATCTGTTGCATTTAATCTTAAAAATTCATGGTTTGTTTCATTCTCATCTTAATCAGAAGTTTAAACTGCTGTTCAGGTCTTTGCAAGGGTTGCCCCTGAGCAAAAAGAACTGATCATGACTACATTCAAGACCGTGGGGAGGATTACATTGATGTGTGGGGATGGAACAAATGATGTTGGAGCTTTGAAGCAGGTAAAATTTTCATATTAGTTATCACTTACGAGGGCATAAATCTCTTTTCAACCTCCTGGTTTGGATTCATATAATCATATCACAAGTTAGGTTCAGATTTTGCTTTCAATCATGCACTCGGCATGCATTCATATAATCACTTGTCAGGTGCGACATGCCTTTGTCCGAGGGAGAAATTTGATTATCCTAGAGAAAAGCATTAACCTTGCTGTAACATTTTATATCCAGGCCCATGTAGGTGTAGCCCTATTGAATGCAGTGCCTCCATCGTCGGAATCATCTAAAAAGGTTAAAGACGAAGGAAAAGATGGAAATGAGAAGCCTGTTGTCAAGCCTTCCAAAAAAGCAAATACAATGACTGAAATGGGGTCTTCTTCAAGGGGGAGAGCCGGAACTAAGTCAGATCCCATCAGTAGGTCTGTTGGTAACCGTCATCTAACGTCTGTAGAAATGCAGCAGCAGAAACTGAAGAAGCTGATGGACGAGATGAATGAAGAGGGTGACGGTCGATCGGCTCCAGTTGTCAAACTTGGAGACGCTTCGATGGCATCCCCTTTCACCGCAAAGCACGCGTCTGTTGCCCCGACGACAGACATCATACGCCAAGGTCGAAGCACTCTGGTGACCACCCTTCAGATGTTTAAGATCCTTGGTCTCAACTGCCTTGCCACAGCATATGTGTTGAGCGTCATGTACTTGGATGGTGTGAAGCTTGGCGACGTCCAGGCTACAATCAGTGGCATCTTTACTGCCTCATTCTTCCTCTTTATCTCGCATGCACGTCCTCTCCCCACACTTTCCGCTGAGAGGCCCCACCCAAACATTTTTTGCTTCTATGTCTTTCTGTCACTAATGGGGCAGTTTGCGATGCACTTGTTCTTCCTCATTTCTTCAGTGAAAGAAGCCGAGAAGCATATGCCGGAGGAGTGCATCGAACCGGATTCTGATTTCCATCCAAATTTGGTAAACACAGTTTCATACATGGTGAGCATGATGATTCAGCTAGCAACCTTTGCCGTGAACTACATGGGCCATCCTTTCAACCAGAGCATCTCCGAGAACAAGCCTTTCATGTATGCTCTGTTGGGTGCCGCTGGCTTCTTCACCGTCATAACCTCAGATCTTTTCAGGGATCTGAATGACTGGTTGAAGTTGGTGCCTTTGCCGCCAGGGTTGAGGAATAAGCTTCTGCTTTGGGCGTTTCTTATGTACTTGAGCTGCTACGCTTGGGAGAGATTGTTGAGGTGGGCGTTCCCTGGTAGGATTCCGGCATGGAAGAAGCGTCAACGTGTTGCTACTGCAAATTTGGAGAAGCAAAAACGCATGTGAAGATCTGCTGGGTAGCGGATAGGCAACCATTGGTTGGCATTTTGCTGCAGATTAGCTTTGGTAATGTACCATTTTTTTGCTTTTCGTCCACCCCCGTTGAATATTGGCTGCTATATATGGTTGGAGTTTGTCTGCTGTCGATACAAACATCATGTGAAGCTGGATTTGCCTTTTGAACACTTAGATGTCTGAAGTGCTTGCTACCTCATGACAAGAAATAATTTAATTGGACTGCTGCCAGTGATGGTTGGACTGTTAATTACCTGTATTAGACTTGCATTGCATGTGTGTCAGTTCAGTGACTGCGTTCGGACAATTTCATTCAGCAGTACATAGTTATTGGATATGGAAGGCAATTACAACCCGTCAATGAGGCAAGGACACAGGACCAAGTGCATAACTAGAATAGATCTTTTGATTCGGAGTGTTGTCAGCAGGGCTGCAAATAGGGATGGCAATGCCCCGTTTATAGATATCCAAACCCGTACCCGTTCCATATCCATGTAGGAGAATGTTCTGCGAACTCATTCCCGTATTCATGGGTTTTGGATACCCATGGGGTGATACCCGTCCTGTACATTCAACATTATACCCAAGACTTTTAGAAAAGAGAGAAAAGGGAGATTCTAGCGAGAGAAGGTTGAAGGAAAGTCAAAAAGCCAAGGAAACTTTGGGAGCTCAAAATCCATCCAAAGTTCAGATTCAATTGAGGTTGATCCTGGTGTTTGGTACCAACATCATATAAAGGTAGATTATTATGTGGAGTTTCCTAATACATTGAAGATTAGTAATTTCCAAGACCATTCCATTAGGTCGAAAGTTGGATGCCCTGAAATTTTATTGAGAAATATGGATCAAAGTAAATATCTTTGCAATGACACAATGATTATTATCAAGAGACTATATATACACATGGTTTATTAAAGTGGAGATTCTATTAGGTACTCATATTGATGAAAAAGGTCTTCCTACCTCAAATTAAATTATCTTCTTATCACGAAAGTTTGGATTTCACATTCGTTAGGGGGGAACAATTTCCTATCGCAGTTTGCTTTGCTATGATGTTCATGATTCATTTACTTTCCGAAAAATTGAAATTTATTTTTTATCATAAATTGAAATTTGTTTTGATTGTGGTACTCTCTATTGGATTTAGAGTATATTTGGAACATGCATCTTCTTATTATTATTTAATTAACATGCATACCATGTCAAACTTCACATATATTGATTTTGTTATGCAATTGATTTTTTCTATTATAATTAAACAGCTATCAAGGGTAAATTATAAGTAATATTTTCAAGTGTACTGTGTATACTTATTCTACCAAACAATTTAAATGTTTCGACGTACTCGAATAAGTTATAATTTCTCATACAACCAAAGAAACACATATCTCGCATACAAGTTGTTACAATTGTTTACGTGATTGGCAAATCCGGCCAACTGGCCGGTCCCGTGACTAGTCTCCATCACACATTTTCCTTTATAATCTTTTCCTTTTTGATGATGACCAACCTCCATTCACTCATTTATTAGCCACATCCACAGCCAAAAGAGGACAAACAAAAGCGGGCACAACACAAATGTGCAGATTGCAGACAGAGTGCAGACTGAAGATTGAAAATTTTGGAATATAAAAGAAAACAACAAACAGAGAAAAGAGTCAAAGAGAGGAGAAGAGAAGAGGAAAATTTCCCTCACAAACTTTTCTCAAAGGTGTACTTTCCAGTTTCCAGTTTCCACTTTCCACTTTCCACTCACTTTCTTTCTCTTCTCGCACTGTTCACCATCTTTCTCCCCAACCACACAAAACAAGCTCCAAACTCGCCGGGCGATTAGGATTCATCAAAAAAGACCACATTCGCTTTCTTCCTTTCTTCGAGATGGCGGCCGGCGTTCTGCTTTGGGTTGTTTTTCCGAAAGAGAATGCCGTCAGTTCCTCCGCTCTACTCGGTCTCATACCCAGAACCGGGGCTGGCGGCGGCGTCGCTTCGCAGTTGGTAACTAGGCCCAGAGGCGCCGGCGCAGGCGCTAGAAGGCAGAGGCCGAGAATTGCGTCGTCGATGAATTCGAATAGCGGGGTGTCTGCTGTGTACTCGAGCACCGCCGCCGTTGCTGCGAGCCCGGCAAGATCTTCGGAAGAGAAGGTCTACGAGGTGGTGCTAAAGCAGGCGGCGCTGGTGAAGGAGCTGCAGAGACGGTCGGCGGAGGAAGAGGCAGTAGTAGCGGGAACGCTATCGAATTGGGATTTTCTGAACCACGCTTACGATAGGTGCGGCGAGGTCTGCGCCGAGTACGCCAAAACGTTTTACTTGGGTAATTTCCCCCCTTCCTTTCTCCGCTCTTCCCTTCCTCCTCTGTTGTTGTGGTTTTCATTTTTACTTTCTGTAACTTGACTAGGGAATGGAGCCTACGAGGTATGATGATTTGTTTATTGTTGTAATTAGCTATTTGAAACTGTGGTGATTAGTTTATATTTCTCCCGGTTTTCAGTTCAGTTTATGAAGGGGATTAAGATGATGGTTGAACCTTGCAAACAGTTTTTTACTTTTCCTTTTCTTTCTTCTGTTAGAATGGGTCAAAACATTTTTTTGTGCTAAGTTAAAAAAAAAAAAAATTGTGACAACCCATTTGGTCGTTTGCATAACAACCATAGTCTTCCTTCAGAGATTCCCTTTGTTTGCTAGAGAGAACCAATCTGCTTGGGATTAGGGAAGAAGAACCACCATTAAGGGTTCTGGTCAGCTCCATTTCCATTTATGAATCGAGTTATTGAAGTCAAGTGATTAGTTCGCTAACATGGTATCAGAGCCTAGAACCGAAAGGTCATGGTTTCGAATCCTCATGACGATCCCCATTTTCAGCCATTTGTTTAGCACAAGGGATGGTATGTCCAACCTGTGCAAACTAAAGCCTCGTGGTTTGGCAGCACAAGGTTTCAACCTGTGAAAACCGTAAAAATCCACAATTCGGCATCGGCTTTCGTTTGAGGGGGCGTATAAGAGGTTAAAAAGGCTTAACTATCCCTTTCCCAACAACTCGAGTTATTGCGGCCAAGTATATTTACTATTTGTCGCCCGTAATTTTATGAAAAATATCCATTTTGCCCTTCACATTTTGAAAACTTAACTATGTCCATCCCGCCGCCGAACCTGCTAGCCGGGCTTTGCTGCCGCTGTGGAGAACCAAATTTGCGGACGTCACCTTCCTCTTTTTTTTTACCGCAATTCCCAGCGACGATTAGCCTTTCTTATTCCATAACCCACGTCTAGTTTCAATTCCCTAATTAACAATAGGAAAACTTCCTTAATTAACACAATTAAGCCCATAAAATAAATGGTGGAATGTAAAGAGTTAATAAAATAAAAAAGACTAATAATTAGGCAAATTAAACGGGATCGCTGGCGGATCTAACTTTAACCCCCTAATGATAGGAAATGTTTGTTAAATTGATTATACAATAAGATTTATGCCTAGTTTTTTTTTTACGTTAATCTTGCTATTTGTAGTTAGTAGTTTCTATTGAATTGCGTGGCTATTTATTTGTGGTAATTACTCAAAATCAAATATTTCATAAATGTAAACTTATAAATTTTACCATTTTTAAAACTCCTCTATTTAATATTCTACCGAAAATAATCAAATATATCAACAGAAAAATCAAACTTACCTTGATAAACAGCGCCGAGGCACCGCGACGGTGAGGAAAGGTCGACGGCGACGTTCGGACGGGGTCCGACGGAGACTTTCGGACGGGTCCGACAGCGACGTTCGGACGGGGTCCGGCTGAGACTTTCGTACGGGTCCGACGGCGACTTTCGGGGTCCGGCTGAGACTTTCGTACGGGTCCGACGGCGACTTTCGGGGTCCGACAACCACGTTCGGACGGGTTTCGACGTCGACGTTCGAACGTTTGCCGCCGCCGACCTTTTTATTCATAAAAATCAATTATGATTTGTGATTAACGGATTACCAAATGGAGTAAGCATGTGATTCTTTCCCCATTACCGGCGGCGGTCAAACGGCGGCGGCGGCGGTGGTCTGGCGGCGACGATGGTCTGTCACCAACGACGATGATGGTCTGCGTTGTGGAATTAGGTTTGATATTATAATGGATGAAGGATAGAATTGACATTTCACTAAAATTATGGGCGGCAAATAGTAAATGTTGCAAATAGCAACCCTCTTTCCATTTTCCATTCAAGGCCCACTGACATACTAATTATGAAGTTTCAACTTCAAACCAGCTCTTCTTCAAGTTCCAGCCTCCTTTGCCTTTAGTTGAAAGTTCTGCAACCGGAAACTATATGTTCTAACTTCTAACCATCAAAGTTTGTTCTCAACTTTAATTTATCATTGCAGGAACCTTGTTGATGACACCGGAACGGCGAAGAGCTGTGTGGGCAATTTATGGTATGTGAGCTCTGTCTCCCCTCCTTGTTGTCAACATCAGCTGGGAGCTCAATACTCATCTCCATATGTCATTCTCAGTCCTCGCTGTTATTGTTTGTCCTTGTCCATTTCAACTGTTGCATTGAAACCCAATTTATTTCCCGCTTCTACTTGTCTCAATCTGCCAACCGTGTCCGAGCCTTACTTGGACTGGTTATGGCGGCCGAATGCTGGATTATTCTACGGTTTCCAGTACAAACAATTGAACGTGCTGTTTTTTTGTTGGATTTCTTTGGTAAGTTTGGTGCAGAAGGATTGATGAGCTGGTGGATGGGCCAGTTGCAACTCACATCACACCGAAAGCTCTTGATGGATGGGAGAGAAGACTGAACAATCTCTTTGAAGGCCGCCCATATGACATGTTTGATGCTGCTCTATCCGATACGGTCACTAAATACCCTGTTGATATCCAGGTATATAGATTAATATTTACTGGATCATGCAATCCTTTGCTTTTGTTGGCTTAGGATTTTTCATCTTATGGAACTGAATGATCCTTGCCCTCTTTTCCTGGTGCAGCCCTTCAAGGACATGATTGAAGGAATGCGGATGGACTTGAAGAAGTCACGATACCCGAATTTCGATGAGCTCTACCTCTACTGCTACTATGTTGCGGGGACAGTCAGCCTGATGAGTGTTCCGGTAATGGGGATCTCCACGGAATCAAAGGCTTCCACCGAGAGCGTTTACAATGCTGCATTGGCCTTGGGGATTGCCAACCAACTAACTAACATACTAAGAGATGTTGGAGAAGAGTATGCTCTCCTTTGTTTTCATTAACCATCCAACGCTTCCTGAAGCTGATCGCTATCTGTTTGCTCTAATATTCCTTCGATATTGTTTGGCAGTGCGAGGAGAGGAAGGATTTATCTGCCACAGGACGAGCTGAGGCAAGCTGGGCTCTCCGACGAAGATATATTCAAGGGGAAGGTGACGGAGAAATGGAGGAGTTTCATGAAATGGCAGATCAAGCGGGCAAGGATGTTCTTCGATCAGGCAGAGAAAGGTGTTGGGGAGCTAAACGGGGAGAGCAGATGGCCGGTGTGGGCATCTCTAATTCTGTATAAGCAGATATTAGACGCCATTGAAGCGAATGATTATGACAACTTCACGAAGCGCGCTTATGTAGGGAAAGCAAAAAAGTTTGCGTCATTGCCTTTAGCTTATGGACGAGCACTTATGGGTCCACTTTCTAAACGAGCAGCTGGCTCGGCTAGGACTTGCTGACTTGTTGGAGTGAAGCGGCCAATCATTAATATGACTGAATATAAGGTTGTTTGTTGGGTAAATTGTAAGGTTGGTCACTGAGAATATTAAAAATGTTCATGTTTGGTCATTCGAAATATTTAATTCCATTAATGGTCACTTAAATTAGTAAAATCGTCCAAGTTTGGTCACTCTCCGTTAATGCCATCAGTTATTTGCTGATGTGGCAAACAAAAATGTTGATTCACCCCATTCTAACCCACCACGTCATAAAATCCGACCCGCCATGTCATTAAACCCTCCATGTCAAATTATTGTTAATCATTTAAAATAAAAATAAAAAAACAAAATGAATTTCCATCTCTCAGTCTTCTTCTCTCAACCCCTCTTGGATGGAGCAAAAAAAATCCCCTCTTTGGTCCAGAGCTTCTTCTGGATCTTCTCCTCTTTCTTCCCCATCTCTCCATAATTCCATTCCCTAACCACAGCTGTCTAACTCATCGCTTTCATTCTCCTTAGAAACCGAAACAGAAAGAAAAATCAAAACCTTCCAAGCTTCCCCTTCCTTCATCTCTCGACTCCCTGCTAAAGATTCCTCTTCCTGGCTTCCTTCATCCAACTCCAGTCAATCTATTATATGAGTTGTTTCATAAATGATTCGCCAACACCAATCTATAACGATTGACTATTAACCATGAACTATTTACTTCTTCAGTTTCCGGTTGGAGTTGGTTAATAAAGTAGAGAGGAATTAATTTTTTGGGGTGGAGAAGTCAAGGGAAGGATGCTGAGTAAATACTAGGGAGGGGAGGGAAACCCTCCTTTAGTTGACCAAACCAAAGATATAGTTATCGACCCCTACTAAAGCTTCCCCTTCCTTCATCTCTCGACCCCCTGCTACTCGATCTGCTTCCCCATCTCTCCATCTAATCCTCTTTCTTCCCCACCCATCTGTGGTACATGTGTTGGACTCCCCTTTACTAGCTTAGCGTACATCAAAATTGTTGTCGTCGCCACCACGCACGACCAAAGCTTGGTACTTTGCTCCTTTTTCTTGAATCCGTATCCACAATCTCACTCCCTCCTCCGTCATTCAGGGATTCATTCACGGCGGCAGAAGTCTAGACGAAGAACTCCAACGCGGAGCCAGATCGTGGGCCGCCTCTCACCTGCCTCTTTTTCTCCTCTTTGTTGGATGGGATCTCCTTAATCCCTCTGCCTCCTCATGGGATTGGATTATCGAAAATCTGGTACTGGTGGGCATCAGGGGATTCGCTAGATCTAGACATGGTTAGGTAGGTCGGTTTGATTCAAGGGTTGGTCGGGTTGGGTTATACAAGATGACATGGCGGGTTATAGTGACATGGATGGTCGGATTTCACTATTTTTGGGTTAAATTAGACTGACTAAGCGATTCCGTTAGCTATGTCAACACATAACGGTCTTGGTTAACGGAGATGGATGGAGACTAACGGAGAGTGACCAAACTTGGACGGTTTTACTAATTTTAGTGACCACGAATGGATTTAAATATTTTGAGTGACCAAACATGAACGTTTTTTGTAATCTCAGTGACCAACTATGCAATTGACCCGTTGTTTGTTTTCTCTCTTTAAATTTTTGGGAATTTTGCTACGATTATGACTAGAATAGATCTGTAAATTCTCCCTCCTGCTTAATTTTTGTAACGAAAATGATGATATTTGTATTCGGTGCACTCACTCATTCAATTCAATACGCATATTGGAGCATCCATGTCGATTGCAAAAGTAATTGTATTCGTCCTTTTTATTACCACCTTTAAATTTTTTTCAATCTAACTCATTACTTTCATTAACCTTTTCCATGGTCCAACCTTGTTGTGTCGCCAGGTTTATTGACCCCAAGGTTGTCAACCCGCGGGTTTACCCGGACTCGGTCGAGCTAGTGGGTCAAGGGTTAACCGGTCACCTGTTTTAGCCTGTTTTAGCGTGGAAATATGGAAAGAGTCATTATATGGTACTTATCCTGATAAATTATATCAAATCTCATCTAACATATGAGTAATAACATATAACATTACACCAAAGTAACATGTCATACTTAGATCCAACATATAGTGAAAATTCAAACACACTTATATAACATCAATATTCAAATGTTCAACTAAAGATTCCAAAGATTGAGTTAGGCGAAAAGAAAAATTGGTAAATAGGCGCATTTCGCAAACCAAAGGAAAAAATGACACAATTTGACCTTCAACCCGATACCTTGTAGCGATCGACCCAACAGGTGTGTGCAACCCATTTTTCTCAATGGGTCAGAGTCAAAGTGGGTCAACCCGCGGGTTGACAACCTTGATTGACCCACAAGGTTCGGATAATGGTAGGACTCATAAGTACATCGTCGTAGCTAGGTTCCTCTTCATCAAATCCTGGTCGACATGACTTGCTCTTTCCGAGCTCAGAAATGACATTATGACATAATATCTTTATAGTCATTCCTTGGTGTAATCGTTATTTCGCCTCATGCCTGTTCTTCCTTATTACACTTGTTAACACCACTTTAAAGTATGATCAATCCCAACTACATCTCCGCATTTCTTATCTTGATGTTGGTCTTGTCCCTTTTCAAGGTTTGCCCTTAGCTAACCAGTTCGTGGAGTGGGAACGAGAGTATGAGAGTGCCTATATTATAAGAATTTGATATTAAAAAGCGTGAAGAGAGCATCATTATTATATTATTTTTATATTTACAATATAAATAATAAAAAATAGTACATGACAACCCATGGTGGAGGATATAGGAGTTTTAGAAAGAGTAACTTGTATTATTATGAAACCACAAAGGAGTTTATATAGATTACAAGACTTGGACAATAAGTAAGAGAACCACAATACTAGAAGGACAAAGAAATATAAGATTATTCCTAATCTATCTCTAACACGCCGCCGTTATAGGAGTTTTAGGAGGAGTAACTTGTATTATTACACTACAAGAAAATCCACATATAGCGACTAAGGAAATTTGCCGCTATATATATGTTATTTGCCTCTGTATATATTTAGAAACAAATAAAACATTTGCCTCAAATACTCCAGTGGCTATAGCCCTGCAGAGGCAAATATAGCGACATATATTATCTGCTGCTGATTAGATATTTTGCGGCTGATACTTTAGCTGCTAATGTCACTTTTATTTTGCCTTTGTATTCCATATTAGAGGCATAAATATTTGCCTCTAATATTATCTTTAGAGACAGGTTCAATTGCTTGTAAAATTAACCTATTGAGGCTAATACATGTGCCTTTAACTAATTTAGTTGAGGCCTAAGTTTGTGCCTGTAAAATTGTTTTTAGATTCAAGGTATTGGATGCCCTTTTAGATGTAAAACAAAATGTGATAATTTATATGTTAATCATAATTTTAATAATAAAGCAAACAACTCATTACACACATTACTTTCTAGGCTAACATACAAACGGCAACTTGACATGTGATAATCGAAGACACAACAACAATATTGAGGCTAATACATGTGTTGTCAATATTCTTGTCCTCTCTAGTATGACGTTTCTCAAACTTGGAAAACACCACAACACTATAGGCAAGTCTCGACCGAAATGAATCTTCATGGATCTAGGTTTTTCCTTGTTCGTCGTCGGTTCGAAGCTCGCCCTCACAAATCTTAGCGGCTTCTCTCTAGATCTGGGCAGCAGGGGTCCTGACTAGCAAGCCTCTACTCTGCTTTCTCTGGTTTGCTTTGGAGACCTCTCTATTGCGAGCCTTTCTTCTCCCCTACCACCGTTCTCTCCTACTACTCGCGTCATATGTCGTTGTCGCTGCCGCCCCCAGGTAGTCTCCCGTCCCATCTCGATTTCTCTTCACCACCGTCTCAGAGAGACGTGCCAGGCCGGCCTATTGCAGATCTTGCACCATCTCGGACTGTCGGCGCCCCAACAAATCAAACTGAGAGAAGATAGAACAAAAACATAAAAGTCCACGAAGAGAGAGAATAAACTGCAAATGTGGACCTTGAGGGCATTGATTCAAACCTGATAAGATCGGAGAGTCCCATCTAGTGAAATATGGGCAGGAAGGGGGTCTCTGCTTCTCTTTGCTCCGACGCCGGCTTCTCTGGTCGTCGCTTCTCTCTGTTCCGACAGAAAAGGTTGATGGAGATGCAGGGGTGTGCGAGGCCGGAGGTGGGTGTAGCGGGGAGGCTTTCAATTTGGGACTGGAGGTCTGGCTGAAGAAGAAGAAGAGATCCGGATTTCTTGTTGGGAGGCGCTCTGTTTTAGAGTGAGTGGGTAAGGGGGATATGAAGAGGCATTATTGACGTTTGCAAGCCATGTAATATTTTGGAGAGGCATTTGTTTATATAAAAAATACTTTGGAGAGGCATATATTGATATAAATGAACCTAACTCAAGTAATTTTTTATATTTTAAACTAAATATGGATATTTTAAAGCTAAATAATTATAGCGACAAATATTAAACATCTATTGCGGCAAAAGAATTATTAGTCGTTATAAAACTTTTGGAGTTGCAAAGCTTATGTGCTATAGAGGCAAATTATGTATGAGTAGTATGTCTAATATTTTTAGAGGCACATAATTATGCATATTGAGGCAAATTATGTATGTGTAGTATATCTAATACTTTTGGAGGCACATAACTGTGTCTATTGAGGCAAATTATATATGTGTTGCATATCTAATATTTTTAGAAGCATATAATGATGCCTATTGAGGCCAATTATATATGTGTTGCTTATAATATCCTTTTAGCGGCAAATACAATATTTGCCTCAACAAATAGCCGCTATATGTGGGTTTTCTTCTAGTGTTATGAAACCACAAAGGGGTTTGTATAGATTACAAAACTTGGATAATAAGTAAGAGAACCACAATACTAGAAGGACACGGAAATACTAATAACTATACTAGAAGGACAATAAAATATAAGATTATTCCTAATTTATCTCTAAGACGCCCCTGCAAGATGATGGTTTGAAGAACAACATCAATCTTTACCAAAATACGTCAAACTTGAAGAACACGCCCCCACAACGTGAACCCACAGGTCCCTGAATTGTAACCAGGCTCTAATACCATATAGGAGTTTTAGGAAGAGTAACTTGTATTATTATGAAACCACAAAGGGGTTTATATAGATTACAAGACTTGGACAATAAGTAAGAGAACCACAATATTAGAAGGACAAGAAAATACTAAGAACTATACTAGAAGGACAAGGAAATAAGATTATTCATAATCTATATCTAACAAAGGGAGCGAGGATGTCGTCGACTATGCCGGGGTAAGGTAGCTCTGGGAATTAGTTGGTAAAACTCAGAGGTGGGGACGGCGGAGCTCTAGGAACAGTTGACGGAGGCCGAGAACGTCGATTGTGAGTTCTATGTGGTTGTCGATGCCGTCCAGGATCTTCCATGGGAAGACCGCGCTCCAAAAAATATAATTCGCGCTCCAAAATATTTTAGTTCGCGAATTATTGCCGAATTACTGAAAATTCGTGTTTACACGAGCTAGAGCGGGAGCGGCAGCCCTTGTGCCGCGAATTAGTTGTCCTAAGTTTGCCCTCGACCTTTTTCGTTAATTTTTTGGAAAAATTCATCTATACTTTTCCTCGGCCGAGTGCACAGCCGAGGTGCACACCTGGCCGAGAAGTCTCAGCCATGTGTGCACCTCTGCTGTGCACTTGGCCGAGGGAATGTGCACTCGGCTGAGAAGTCTCGGCCAATCATGCACCTGGGCTGTGCACTTGGCCGAGGAAAAGTGCACTCGGACGGGACGGGCAAGGCATTTGGCCTAGGCATCCGATCAATTTTTCACACATTTTTAGCCAAAACTTTCATGTTTGTGACAATAATAGCCACTTTTAGCGAAATAGAGCCAGAATTTTGAAAGTTTGATGACAAATATAGTCATTTCCGTTACAAACTTAAACGGTGTTAGAAACTCCGTCAAATAGACTAACGTTAGGCTGACTAGGATGTCAAATCATCGCACACATCAGCGACAACTTAGCTATTGGTGACACGTAGATGCGACGTGTTATTTAATATAAAATTAAAGAAATAAAAAAAATTAAAAGATTAAAAAATTAATTTTTATTTTTCTGGCTTGATTCTATGTCTCGTCCCTCTTAATCTCCTCTCTCATCATAAAGAAATAAAATAATTAAAGTATCCCGTCTCTTCCTCATCTTCTTCGATCCAATCTTCTCCGTTGCCCTGGCATGGCCCTCTCCACTCACATCTTCCTCATCCTCATCACTAGATCCAGGTACGACGGCTACAGACAGCAACGAAAGAGATCGACAAGATCCCTAACAAGGAGTGTCGTCCTGGATCTCTCCTCTTCGACTCTCTCTCACCGTCATACCCGGCGGTGCCGCATCCGTCGAGCTCTGTGGTGTCAATTAAACGCATTTGAGCCGAGATCCAGACCACCGCAAGAGAAAATCAGTGATTATCGGATTCTCCATCGCGGTATTCACGCTTATCGCGTTGTCGCTGCTGCTACTCTGTTTCGCGGTGGCGATTAAGAAGAGGCGGAGGAGCGGGGACAAGCTGTCGTCCCTGGAGAAGTCAGTCGTTCTGCTCGACGATGCCGTGTTGCAGATAGACCAGCTGGAGAGCGATCTGGGAAAGAGAGTGAGGAGGGCGCAAGGGATCCAGGAAGACGAAGAGCGGGCGTTTGATGTTCTGTTGCGGGGAGGAGGGCTCAATCAATTTCCAGATCCCTAATCTCGAACTTTTGAGACCATTGCCTCAGCTCCGCCTCAAATCCAATTTCTAGAATTTTTGGATCTAGATTTGGGGGGGGGGGGGGGGACTGGAAGAGAGCCTAACAAAAGAGGGGATTTGATTTTTCTCCAGAAACGAGAAGGGAAGACAGAATAAAGACTCAAAATACCCTTTTTCTAATTTTTTATTTTTTTAGTTCATCCACGTGGATTTGTTACCAAATAGAGAGTGTCCAGCTCAGCGTTCCGTTAGTCTAGCTCAGCCCGTTACTTAAGACCGTCAAAGAATTAGATGGAAGTGACTATTTTTTGTATTTCTCCAAAAGTGGCTATATTTGGCCAAACCGTCAAAATTTTGGCTGCACTGGTGTATTTTGCCTAATTTTTTTGGAAGACAGAATGCAATTGTTGTTAAGATTATAGCTTAAGGTGCATAATCCCAAGTTTCAGCACAATGAGTAACTACCACCCTCTCCAACATTAATTGTTACAGACTATATCTCCTTCATTTTAACTCGAAATTTCACATTTTTCACAAAAATATGGATGATTACTACACAAGAAAGACATTCACCATAAAAAAATTTAGAACATATTTTTTTTAGATGTGTCTTATACCATGTTGGTATAAAAAATATACCATGTTTGTTTATTTATATGGTTTGAAAAACTAGTCAAGATATATCGCAATGGATTTCACTTTGTTGATTACTCTTAATTGATTTTAGTGTAACTTTTATAAATCCAACTTGAAACGAAGAAAATACTACTTGATTGATGAAATGAAAGAATTAATAAACATTTAAATTTGAAACATTAAAATATTTAATGACTTGATTTTGATTATAACATTATTTTATACTTATACATCCGAACCTAATCTTAGGGGCTTAGGATAGGGAATAGTAACCATTGGTTACTGACTTATGAGTAACTAAATCTGGACATTTAGATTTAAATGAGCCCAGAAAATCCAGATCTAAGGGTTGTCAAATAAAGCATTTTATTTTTCCTAGTTTTCATAATCGACTCTTATCTTCTTCGTTCTTTTTTTTAAACCAAAAGATAGCTTGTATTACCAAGAAACAAAGATCACAAACGGTTACATCTCCGAATGGAGCCAAACGCAAAAATCAAACCCCTCGATAAGAGTAGGATACAAAGAAAGGGCCTTCCTAGCCACCCTATGGGCTACCCTATTGTTATCCCTACCTACAAATCGAAGAACATCCACATCCACCGCAGCCAACAAGGCCTGGACTTCCTGCAACACTGCACCTCCATAGCAATCCCTCGTACTGCCAGCCAATATCTTGTCAATAACTACCTCAGCGTCCCCCTGGTAGCACACACCTTGCACACCCATCGACCGACACCACAAGATTGCCTCACGTAGAGCCAGCAACTCCACCAGCATTGGATCCGTAATCTCCGCCCATCCCTTTCCCAAAGCTCTAACCACCACCCCATCCGGCCCTTGAAGAAAAATCCCCACAGCAGAGTGCGATGCCTGACGCACTGCTCCATCAAAGGAGCACACCCACAGCACCCCTGGTGGTGGCAGAACCAAGTCCAAAGGCAACATCCGTCTCTGCGCTTGAAGGCTGACCTCTGCCATCCTCGTCATCTGCTGCCATTCCTCAACCTGAACTAACCACTGGTTACGCAAAACCTCCTTAGTATATTGCCATCCCTCAAACACCACCCAGTTGTGAGATTTCCACACCCGCCACAGCAGAGAGACAAACGCATAATAACCTCCTCATTTGTCACCTTCTCCAGCAGCCGCCGAACAAATAACCCCACGTTCTCCTCCGGGAGCCCAGCCCGGATCTCCGCCAGCCCTGACTCTGCCCATAACTCCTTAGCCACAGGACATTGAAGGAACAAATGCTCTAGGGTCTCCATCTCATGCCTACACACCGGGCATCGCTCCAGCACCTCAATCTCTTGAGCAATAAAGGCCTCCGTCGTCGGCAAGATCCTGCTCATGACCTGCCACATAAAAAACCTGAGCTTCAGCGGAATCCCAAGATTCCACAACTTCCTCCACAAGGCAGAGTCCATCCAAGATGGCTCAGACTTCCCCTTCCATCGGGCCTTGTTCAACCTCATCGCCAAATGATATCCGGACTTAACCGTATACTCCCCTGTTCGGTCCTCATGCCAGATCAGCTTGTCTCGTACAGGAAACCGTGGAAGAACAATCGATTTAATCGCCCTCACGACCTCAGGGGCAAAGCAATTAGCCAAACAATCTTCACACCACGTCCCCGGCTCTTCCCCCATTAGACCGGCCACCGTAGCACCCTCCCAAAGATGAGCTGAGGGCAACACCGTCGGAGGATTAGGATGACACCCCGAAACCCAATTTGCTGTCATAATCTCCACCTCCTCCCCCGACCCTACTTGCCATCGCAGGCCTGCCTTCAACAACTATACCCCATGCAAGACGCTCTGCCACCCCCAAGACTGTCTCGACCGCGCTGTCGACACCAGCAGCGTTCCGTTCGGATAATATTTCCCTTTATAGATTCGAGCAAGCAACGAGTCCGGGTCCTGAATAATCCGCCAACCAATCTTCGCAAGTAGAGCTTGATTAAACTGCTCAAAACGACGGAAACCCAATCCCCCATCTTGCTTACTTCGACACAATTTTCTCCATGACATCCAATGAATTCTGTCTATCGCACCACCCCACCAGAAGCGAGCCATATACTTATCAAGGCGATGACAAAGCGTCACCGGAAGCTTAAAACATGCCATAACATAGACAGGCAATGCCGCCGCCACCGACTTTAACAGAGTCTCCTTCGTCGCCCAGGATAAGTGCCGCTGCTTCCATCCTTGCAACTTCTGCAAAAGCTTCTCCTCCAGGAAGCGGAAAGTTTCGGACTTCGAACGAGCAATTAAGGTGGGCAGACCTAGGTACTTATCCTGGACCCCCATAGCCCCAACCCCCAATCGAGCTGCCATAGCCTCACAATCCACCTGGAGAACATTGCGACTAAAGCAAACAGCAGACTTATCCAAATTGACCCGTTGACTGCTCAATTCCTCATATTCTCCCAAAACTTGGAGCAGATTCTCACACTGTTGCATCGAAGCTTGCACAAACATATATGAATCATCCGCGAAGAACAAATTAGACACCCTAGGTGCTTGCGGGCTAACCCGCACACCCGTTAACCGCCTCTCCAACACTGCTTTTTTAATCAATGTAGTCAATCCCTCCGTACACAGAAAAAAAAACCGGGGGGGACAGCGGATCCCCCTGCCGCAAGCCCCGGGATGATCGAAAATACCCTGCAGGCATTCCATTCATCATGACGGATTAGGATGAAGACGAAATACATTCATGAATCCACTTGACCCACTGCTCCCCAAACCCCAGCTTCTTCAGGAGCGAAAGTAAGAATGGCCACTCGACCCTGTCATAGGCCTTTTCCATATCAACCTTTAGTGCCATGTATCCCTTCTTCCCTTTCGTCTTAATTTTAAGATAGTGCATGATTTCATGCCCAATCAGAACGTTATCAACAATCTGTCTCTCCTTGATAAAAGCATTTTGCTCAGGAGATACAACTACTGGTAACACCACCGCAAGTCGATTTGCTAAGATCTTCGAGACAATCTTATAAATGACTTGGCATAGGCTGATCGGCCTCAATTGGCGCATCGTCTCTACTTCTTCCACTTTAGGAATTAACGTAATCCACGTGTGATTAAAGCTACGGAGAAGTTTTCCATTCGCAAAGAAAGACCCCACCGCCTCCACCACCAAGGGCCCTACTATATCCCAATACGACCGAAAGAATTTTGCCGTGAACCCATCAGACCCTGGCGCTTGCGTCGGCCCAATCGAGAAAACAGTACGCCGGATCTCGTCAGCCGAGACAGGGGCAACCAGTTTCTGGTTCATATCGGTTGTGACCAGCCACTCAATTGGCAGCGCCGCCACCCTAGCATCCACATCCCCAATCTGGAATTCAGACGTAAACAGATTATCAAAAAACTCAACCGCCATTTTAGCCTTATCCGGCTCTTCCTCGACCCATCCACCGTCCTCGCAACGGAGTTTGGCGATAAAATTCTTCCTACGCCTAGTTCGCGTGACCGTATGAAAATACGAAGAATTTCTATCCCCTTCCTTCAACCAGCGAACCCGGGACTTTTGCTTCCAGAATAACTCCTCCGTTGTCCATTGTCTTCCCAAATCCCCCTCCAGATCCCTTAACTTATCCCAATCCACCGGATTAGCCCTCCTGACCGCCTCAATCTCTCCTTGTAGAGTTCGAATATTCCTCGCTGAGTTAGACTCCCCGACACGGGCCCAATCATATAGCATATGTCGGACTTTCTTAAGCTTCGTCCACAGTTTATACATGGGCGACCCCGCCTCCTCCTGCAGCCAAACATAGTTGACCATCAATCGCACCTCCGGGTTTTCCACCCATCGGGCATCGAATCGGAACAAACGTCGGGCCATTCTCTTAAATGGTTTATCAGCCACTATGAGCGCCCGATGATCGGAACCAATATCCGTACAATGGAGAACAATCGTGTCCGGGAAGGACCCCGCCCAGCCAGTAGAGCCTAACGCACGATCCAGCCTTTTCTGCACACACGCGGCCCCCATCCGCTTATTCGTCCAAGTGAACAAAGGTCCCTGAGACCCAAGGTCCCTTAGAGCCAGCGCATCAACAAAATCACGAAAATCCTGGGACTGGGCAGGGGTCTACGGCACCCCTCCATCCTTCTCATTAGAGGACAAAATCGAGTTGAAATCCCCCATTATGATAAAAGGTTCCGAGATTCCCTGGAAATAAACACGAAGGGCCTCCAACTGCCCCCTACGCACTGCTTCAACGCAACTAATGTAAACACACACCACCACATACGGAATTTCCATATTATTAATCCAAATAGAAATAAAAAAAGTAGAACTAGACAAAACCGAGGCACAAATGCTCGGGGACCAACCTACCGCTAGGCCTCCAGACATGTCAACGACATCAACAAGAAAACAAGACTCAAAATCAAAACCTAAACCTCGCATACAACGAGTGACACTTTTCGACGAGATCTGGTCTCCGACAAGAAAACCAAATCCGGATTATTGACTCTAACTAATCCTAACAGCGATTGGAACGTGAGGGATGGCCCAATCCCTCTCACGTTCCACGACAAAAGTCTCATTTAATCGATTGGGACCATTTCGGGCTGGCTACCTCCATCGTCTCTCCTAGCTCCTCGCCTGACTTTTCCGCGCAAATTTTCTTTGTAGGTGTCGGATCCCGCGGAAGATCCTCCACCATGTCCGCCGATCTCTTCTGATCCTCTAGCTCCTCATCCGCAATCGCCATCCTGAACACCTCCAAAATCATGGGAAAGTTAGATCCATATTCATTAGCCACCGTTGTGGCCGCATCAAGCATCACGTGACTCTCGCCCCCATCCTGCTTCTCTGACACCATCGCGGCCTGTTCTCCACCAAGTTTCCCAGCCGGTTTCTCCCAGGCCTTTTTGTCAACCAGGCCCACATCCCCACACCCGCCCAAAGGCGATGGGCCACCTTCCTTAGCCCCAAGGCCCACCACCACCTCCGGCCCCATATCCAGCTGCCCCTCACGCGTCATCCCCCCATCTCGCGAGAATCCTTCTGTTGTTTTCCCAGGTCGGCACTGCGGCCCACGCTAGCTCCCTCCTCCCGCATTTGCTTCCCTTTTACTCCGCCCTTCGCTCCATCCCCCATCTCCATCACCGCCATATCGGCTCGCCCCCAATGGTTGATGGGTGCTTCCCGCGAGCACTGGAGGTTGGGGCCTTGGGCTGCCTCGCCATCCTCGGCCGACTCCCCGTCTCCTCCGCCTGAGACCCACGGCCAGTCTTTAGAGAGCCAGTTGTTCCCCCCTGCCGATTCGATTCCCGGCTCCCAGCACCTTGCGTCTTCTCCTGCGAGCCTTTTGGATCGCGTTCTCCACCTGCAGGTACAGCCAAGACCGTCTCCCGCCAAACCCCCTTCTCCTCCGGCTTCCGTTTCTCACCGCGAGCCGTCACCAAACTAGCGGCCAGCTGCCCCTTAGTTTTGGGATTAACCCACACAGACTGCGGCAACGGCGGGGCAATGAATTGGGCCGCTTTGAGTGTCTCTTCGTTGAGACGAAAACCCACCTCTGTAGTCGCCATTTCTTGACTATACCTCTCTTCTCCAATCGGCGCCGGGTACACACAATTTCTTTCCATATGCCCCAACCTGCCACAATGAAAGCAGAAAAGGGGAAGGAACTCATAGGCGAAAATCACCCAGAACTTTCCAGCAACGTCATTGCTCGCCCAAACTTGCAATCGTAGCGGCTCCAGAACATTGATCTTCACTCGAGCTTTAACGAACTGATCCGATTCTCCTTTGATGCCGAACAGTCCAACATCAAGCACCTCGCCCAACTTCATCTCCGCAACCCTTCTCCCAAATGCAATAGTGCGGCAGTGAGATGGGATTCCCCACATCTGCACCCCGAATGGCGCAAATCCTAGGGAGTCAAACACCTCCTCCGTAACCGGTGCCCATTGCTGGAGCTGCAGAACCCGATCCTTCACCGGCCAGGGCGTACGCTTCAACACCCATTCCATATCTTCCGCATCATCGAACAAGAATTGGAGTAGCCCCATCTCCGCCTCCAGCACCTGCACCTTCTTCCGGCATTCCCAGGCATTCGTTACAATCTTGTGAATAACCGAGAGGCTCGGTCGGTTCTCAATGAAGAGCCTCCCTAGCAGACTCATCTTCGCCCTCTGCATACTCACAGCAACATCTTCAGTGGAAAATTCCACTATTTGGTCTTGGCAAATGCTCGAATCCGCCATTGTCCATAGTCCCTGCTGTTCGATGTTGTTCTTGGGCTTCGAGGCACCCACACTCAATCGCACTGAGAAGGTAAGCACTCGGCCAAATCTCAATCTCTGTAGGCAGTTCACCAGCCAACCCTTGTATCTTTTTTGTACGAATAGGTTGCTGTACACTTCGGCCAAATTTAAAGGGACTCCTAGCGTCCTTTCCCATGTAGGAAACCTGGTAGAATCCTGGAGGATAGCCACCGGGTTTATTTGTGTAACAGAAAAACACTTTGATTTGTCTTTATCATCATCCCAACCCCCCAACTGATTTCGGTTGAGGTATATCTTCTTCCGGATTTCAAAATTACAATTCTCAATATTATCAATATCTCCATCAAATCGGATGCTGCGGATTCTCCGCCAACCGCTCCACGTCAGCTCCAGAGCCCAATCACCACCGCCAGTCACCGGAATTGTGCTCTGGTCGTCAATCCGGCCCCATACCCCATCAGGGTGTAACGTTGATCGCCGGATTTGAATCTTACTTCTAATCAATGACATGACATTTGCTTTCCAACGGCACCATTGCCGGTCCCTAACCTCCATTCGAGGATCACTAGCCTGCCCACATCGAGCATCAGCCATCAAAATCTCCCCGCCCCGTGCGTCTTCCAGCCAGCGTTGCTTCGCCGCCGTGCGCAGCATAGGGCCATCGGTGTGCCAGAACGCACCCCACCGCTTCAACACTCCTTCCCAAAGCCATCTCACCCGACGCTCCATCATCGCTAATCCCTCCATGGCTTCATCCTTCGAAAACCAAATGGAGGCGATGATGAAACTTGCCCCGAGTGTTCCTATGATTTTCCATAGGAGAGAGGGCAGAGCATTCATCATTTTTTTAAGCGTTTTGGAGATCTAGAAGTATCAAAATGTAAGTTTTTTTTTTAATTTTTAAAGTGTAGATTTTTACTACAATTGTAAGTGAACAGTACGATTCTACGTAGAAGCGTTTTGATAACCTAAAAAATATAAAAGTGTAAAATTGTAAATTTCAGTTTTGACTACAATACTTTTGACTTTTGAGTAAATAATAATAATAATAATAATAATACTTTTCGGTTCTTCATTTTATGCAACATGCGTAGTTCTTTACCTCCTCTCAACATATTACCTATACCTCGGGGATCGTATAGAGTATTAACACCCTATGTGTTAGCACTATGCTAACAATAATTAATAAAGGTATTATGGACTAAAAAACTTGAATGGAAACGGTAATGATATTTTATACAAAGCCATACTAATGATTTTTTTGAAAGATCATATATCACTAGTCACTACCCATACTAATACTTATCATATAAGACTCATGCTTCATTCCATACTCGTTATATACTACTCATACTCATATTTGCATTGTTTGAAGTTTTTTCATAGCTTTTTATGGGGGACATGAACAAAGAGCATTTTATTTCGTTCTAATAACTAAATTGTATCATAAAAGCATTTGCATCCACGTGTTCATACGGGAAAATCATTTTTTTGTCCAGTATAAATAAACATATTTTTTTTTAGAGAAGTAATGGAAATGAAACCAGTCGACTTGACCAAGCTAATTTTTTTATGAGGTACCATGATATAATATGCCAAGCATCGCTCCACCGAGAGGAAATTAAATGTCATGACGATCACTGAGAAGATGGCAAATGTCCAGATCACTCCAGAAACTTTGGTAGTTGTCTTCCTGGAACATCATCATATTATCAACACTCTTCTCTTGATGATCTGGCATTATGGACGACATTAATTGGCCGAGAGGAAACTGATCAGCTTCGTGGTCCACCGCCACTGGTAGATTATTATTAATGCCATCGTCGAGGAATCTCTCTAGCTGGTCCATCCACGTGATTTCGGCGCCGTCATGATTCTCCTGACAACGACGGCGATCATCTTGCTGACTTGTCGGCAACTTATGATGAAGATTAATAATATTTTTGGGCTTATTTGATGTAGCGGGATTGTTGGGCTCGATAGGCTTCATGGGCCAGGAGAGGCTTTTGGTTTTGGATGAGAAGGTCCGAGGTCGCGGCTTGATAATGTTGGCTTTCGTTCTCTGGGGTCGTGAGATATTGTTTTTGGCACCGGCAGCCGGTTGCCGGCTGTCGCTAAGATAGGCTAGTTTGCATGGGAACGGTGCCGTCGCCGTCTTTTTCTTCTGGTCGGTGTTCCAGTAGTTCTTCACGTCGTTGGCGGTTCTTCCCGGCAGACGCCCCGCAATCAGCGACCATCTGCGTTAACAGTAGTGTTCCCACAAATATATTTAGAAATGACCAACAGGCAATAAGTCTGAGTTATTTTGTTTCCTATTATAATAATAAAGCCAACCACATAAACAAAATCATTTTGCAACCAACAAAACATATTATGTGGGTGTTTGCCATGTATAATACTACTTTCTAAATTTAAATAATAATTATATATGTTCAACTTTCTTTACAAAAGATAACGCCTTCATAAATCTCGAAGTTTAACCTAATTACAAATGGTAGTGTTTGTGAAAGAAAATGATGCGACGTTACGTAGATGACTCTCTTCTTCGCGTCAATGAAATTTGAGGGAGAGAAAATATAAATCCGAGGGGAGACGACGGAGCAATGACTACATAGAAAACAAATAATAGAAAGAGAAGGATAGAAGTGGGTTTACATAAAATAGGCAAGGACATAGTTGGAACATTTGGACTAAATAATGAGTCATTTGGCAATGACTCATGGATAGGAGGCATTTGAAAATGACTTGATAGAGTCATTTGGGACTTTCGTATGAATGAAATGACTTATGCGTTTTTTCTTCAGCAAACGAGTCATTTAACATCGAATGACTCAAGCAAACGACCCCTAGGAGAATTCCATATCAACAAAATACGGGCTAGATTTATGATTCATAAGTAAAATACTGGCTTTAACAAGTAAAACGCGTTTTTACTGCAACGAAGAGTTTTTGTAAGAACTGCAAAATTAAAGGTGTTAACTGTGATACAGTGCAATGATGGGTGACCTTATCAAAAGTTACCTTCATATGCACCCTAAAACAAATTCTTTGAGGGTCTGGACCCATAACCGACAATATATTGTTGGAAAAGGTTCAGGGTGTTACATACATTGTCGTTTTAGATTAAAAAAAGCCTACATAATATTATTATTATTATTATTATTATCGTATATAGAAAATTCATAATATTTTTTTATCATTATTTTATTTTTATTTCCCCGGTAAAAGATATTGGGCCAGATTCTGTCCGGACTGAAAAGATCGGTCCGTGCAAGTCACCGAGAACTGAAGTGTCGGGGTCTTGACTTTGCCGCTTACAAGGACAAAAACTATGAACCTTCTCGTTTTCGTCTATCTTGTTTTGAATAATAAAATGTTGATTTGCTTTGATGGAAACCCTTTTGGCTTCTGTCAACTTATTCATCTTCAATAGGAAAGAAGAAGAAGAAAAACACAAACACTTGTAGAGTTTGTCTGTCTGCAGCGGAACGTTAACAGCTCCGAACTTCAAAGGGGGGCCGGCCGGCCGCTGTTCTGTCGGAAAACGACCGCAAAATCTGTGCATCCAATTGATGTCCGAAACGTGACACACTTTATCCAATCATGAGGCAGGTTTATGATGATAAGTTGGCGTTTGTTACTTCTAATGATTTCGTCTCTGTGACATCAACTCGTGTGTTTGATGACGTTTACCATTGGGTGAACCTTAATTAGATTTCCATTTTTTTCCTTCTCCCAACGGTCGTAATTGGGGCCACGTTCGCAAAAACATGAAGCAGTGAAACAAATACTAATAATGAACAAAATGACAATGTATCTAGCTAGCTGCGGTCGCTGTAATTTTGCTTTTCATGAGAAAAAGGAAGCGTACGTGTGACCTCGCTTATTATATGCATTTACGATAATCCTAATTAGTTTAGAGATCAATGTATATAACACCAATGGCTATCGCTTAAGCTAGCATGGCTTGAGACTTGACTTGATGAATTTTATGTTGATATATTCGCATCAAAATGTTAATGGTTGAGAAATGGACTCTTCGTTAAATTGGTTTAGAATTTTTGTCACACCGTGACAACAAAATTATACAACTCATTTATAATTGAGGCAGATCGTCTATTTTTATCCAATTTTTTTTTTCTTCTTCTTTTAATTAATTCTTTTTTACTACACAATGATAAAAGTGATACGTCCATATGATTGTGATTAGATAATTGATATATAAACTAAATTTTACCGTCATGAGCTAAGGAGTGTGGTAGGATTGGTGAAATGATTAGGAAAAATTGATTGATGGGAGTTATTATGGAATTACAGGATAAAATTAGGTTATCTGCTTTAAAATATGTGAAATTACTTGACCAATTGGTCTAATTGTGTGAAAAAAATAACCCGTTTGCAAGAACTGCAAAAATTAAATATGTAATTTAGCTCTCGCACAATCGGAAGAAACCTCAGTCCTTTTCTTCTAAAAATATCATGCAGTGAATTTATTATTTTTTTTTTATAGATAAGGGTGATAATATATAGGTTTGGTTTTATCATTAACTACTATTAAATGGATTTGAATCTGAGACCATTAGGTTCAAAACTAGTGATATTACTACTAGATTAAATTCTTGTTCATAATATTGTGCATTTAATTAGTTAGTGCAAAAAAAGACTCATTAAAATATTTCTATATTTTAATTTTGACGTTAATATGTTTTTTTAAGAATCGTTTGGACACATCATTTTACCACATGTTGTATTTATAAGTTATTTCAAATAATTTATTGGTGTCAATTGTGATAAAAAGTGAGTCAAGTGAAATAGCTTTGCTCAAAATGCCACATCTCGACTTTTTTTCCTGCCAAACAGGTTATTTTGTGCAAACTAATTAATAATAATGCGTTATTCATATACCAGACCAACTCATCAAAATACCTTTTTCAAACGACCCAATAGTACGTAGATGAGAAATTGTAGGCAATTAAGTACCCTAGAATAACAACTAAAAGGAATATATATATATATATATATATATATACTACTTCGGTGCACTCACAAAAATGAGTGTTCAATGCACCCAACTCAAAAACTAGTCTTAAGGTGTCGAATTTTGAATTTTAAGATGTAGAATTAGTGTAATATGATGATATAACATATGATAACAACTAATTAGTGGATAAACCTAAGCCCTAGACCTCCAATTTTGAGTTCTATCCGTAAACCCCAAATTATAAACCCTAACCCTAATCCTAAATCTCTAAACTCTAATCCTTCAAATTAAAGTAAATCTTTAATGATTTTTTGTGCAAATTCATGTGCGTTATTGTTCATCACATCATAAGTGATGATTGGCATCATTTTGACATAAATCGCATATTTAAAGTAATGGTTATGAAGCGAGTGCACTGAAATCACCCAAAAAAGTGAGTGCACCGAAAACGTCACCATATATATATATATATACTTTTCAATTCTTGATTAGTACAGGAATTCACCTGTTACCCAACAGCTTGTGCAACCTGACAATGAGATCAACCTCATCATCTGAGAACTCTCCTCTCTTGATGTTTGGCGTCAGATAGTTCAGCCACCTCAGCCTACAACTTTTCCTACATCTGTTCAATCCTGCAAGAATACCAAAATGAGCTCCAACACTAGTAAACTATTTACCGAGTTTTAATTATTTCCTATTTCGAGCTATTGATCAAGTGTAACTACTCCAAGATACCCTTATTTAACACAAACCCTAATTCATTAAGAAGAAAGGCTTTTTGGTGGTGTACACCTTGTACGTAGCCCATAGCGTAGAAGTACGTGGTCATAGTAGGGTGGCTATATGGTCCGGTTAAATTGGCCCGAATTGATCCGGTCTCGGTCAGGTCTTTTCGAGAATATAAGGACCAAAGATTGGACTGGATACAGTTCAGCCTTGAACCGGTATGATCCCAATTCGGTCTTGATTTTAGATTGAGTTTGTTGGGATTTGAGTGGCCTAAGGCCTGAAAGGGTGAGGAGGTTAAATTTTGGGTGTTGGACTCTCTTATCCTGTCTTTATCCGATTTTCGATCCGGTCACAAACCGTTTTTTTTACCTCAAATCTAGGCCCGAAAATTGGATGAAATTGTTTGCTATCCGGTATCAATCCGGATTATACGGTCCAATTTCGGGTAAAAACAAAAAACCCCAAACCAAATAATCAGCCCTAGCTTTGAGCATCTTGAGAAATTGAGTACTTCATATTTTTCTGCATACTTACAGAACTTACTCCAACGTCTTTAGAAAATATAGATATAGATATAGATATACCTGCACGAACGGGAACCTGATGCCATCTGCCTTCGCCGTAAACCTCAATGCATCGACGCAGCAGCCTATCCTCTTGTTCAGTCCATGCTCCCTTCCTTAGTCCTCCGGCGGCCACGCTCTCCATCTTCCACCGGCCGGCCAACCCTAGCCAGTCTTTCTTAGATATATAACTAAGCTATAAGAACTAAGAAGGTGTGTGTTTCGATCGACCGATCTTATTATGACGAGCAATCGGCCGCCCGCAGCTTCATTATATAGACTGACTATACACACTACAGTACACAAACTAACACTTGCCCAATATCGATAGATAGATTTAAAATATGGGATTGATACATGGACACGTCAGCCGAATCCTTTTGGCAACGTCGACAGATGCAATCATTGGGAAAACAAGGCAGCTGGGGGCGCTGGGGTGGCTGTCTATCTCCACCACCACAGGAAATTCATGTCTCTGCAATCTCATGCATGCCACTTAGCCTAGCGCTTTTACTGGAATTGACTCAGTCGTCATGGCGAACCCAGGTCCAATACGTACCCTTGCCAGCGATCGAGTCGGCCTACGACTTTGTCATGATAGTCGTCGATAGTTCAAATACCGAAACATAATTTATCAAGAGAGATCGTCTAATCGATCGTCTAGTCTTACCCTGTTATATATGATGTTATATCATCATCTGGTTTCTTGACTAACCAACATTTTCTGTAATTGTCGTTACTTATGTCGCTACAAAATATATGTAATTATTAAGACATTTTTCATAAACGACGCCACACACTCATCTTGTCCCGACATTTACAAAAAACTATCGCAACATACGTCGCTATAAAATATGTTTTATCGACACTTGAACGACATTTTTTTAAAATTGTCGTAGTAAGAATATCGTTACAGAGGAGTTTTTTTATGCAGTGCGCTTTGATATGTCTCAGCCAAAAGCACCTATAAGAAACCATATATGAATGGCCATAGTCAAGTTGTAATGATCCCTTACCTTAATTTTGCTGTCGAACAACTTAAATGTCCAATGAAAAATGAATGTTCCTATTCCAAAATTCGAAAGAAAGACACACAAAAAAACTCATCTCACCAGTTCAAAGTTCTTTTTTTTGTTTAGCTTGGCAGGCACTACATGCATTTTTTGGGTACTTACCGTTAATAGGGGTTTGTATTTCAAAATATTGAGACATTCTATTTAAAAAAAAAAAATGTGCGTAGGAGTTAGATAGACGCAGCTGCCGTGGAACATTATCTATATGGTTCATAATGAATCATTGTTTTTTCTCTTATTTTAATGGATGTCGGGGATTGAACAAAAACCCTTTTAAGAGTCTCTTTCAGGTCTGTGTCTTTGATACGAGTTAGGAAGGAAGTTAATCTTAGGCTCTTAGCCATGGTCTTTGGCGCTCGTATTTATGTCACCTGTTGGTTGCTTTTAGGTAAGTTGGTCCAATATTTGCCAAAATCAAATAAATGAAAGTTGGTCCTCCTTTACTTTCCAATCATAAGCACTCATCAAAATTATATATATATATAAAAGAAATAATGGACAAAAGTACCAAGTACCGGGCCCAATCTGGCGGTATGTTAATAATCAAGGATAGATTCTCTTTTGATTTTTTTTTGTTTGTTTTCATAAATATACTTTATTAACTAATTTTATGGTGAGCTTATTTTTTGTGGTGGTTGTTCTGGTCTAATCTCGCAATCGCTTTGTTGCTTGTTGCTTGTTTGGTTCAAATGTCGTTTTGTGGCCGTTAATTTGATTCAATCTCCATTTTTCTTCAAAACACGAGCGTCGAGTTCCCTCCATCGTATTTGTTCATCACATACGACGTCTGGTTCAATCTTTAATTTTTGACAAGAATAACAACTACACAGGAAACAAAGATACTACTATAGGTTTTTTTTTGTCTGGAGAAGGAGTTTAACCGAAAACACAAAATTCTAGGAAGTTAGGATTCAATTGCGAAAAGTTTGACTAATATTTAGTCTGGAGAAGGAGCTTAACTGAAAACCCAAAATTCATTTGCCGGATCATCCTTAACTAATGGAAGTGATGAATTTTTAACAATAACTTAACGGTTGTTATTATTATGTATTAAGGTTTGACTAAGACTAATATTTTGTTAAAATTAAATTTTTTGATTAATAAATTGTATTTAATTTATTATTATTTAAGTTTTACTTTTGAGATACATAAACTATATATGCTGCAAATATACTATATTCTCATTGTGTCGTATGCTGGCTACAAAAACATGAATTTTATGACCATATATTATAGTTAGGATTAATGGATATGCTAACTAATTTACCCTCAATGTCAATGCACACTACAACCCTAACGTTTATGTGTAATAAATTATGACATCGGGTGTTTATAAATGACGCAAACGTTATGTCTCTTACATGCGCCTGATTGGTACTTAACCGGACCAGAATTATAAGTGTTGGTCGAAAAACGATATGAACTTATTTACAATCAACACAACGCTCTTCCTTAAATGAAAGCAAACTCAAAGGTTTGAAATTTTCATGGACTCACCATATATTTTATTTAAATCAATTGATATTATTAGGATCATCAAAATTGAACACACGATCACTTTGTCAACCCAACTCTTATATTATTTAATTTCAATAACTCAAATGGCTAGAATAAGGTTTATTTTAGATATTTATATCATGCTTACATATCATCTCAAACGAAAGACAATTCACATATTTAAAATTTTTCATGCTCACCATACCTTATTCTTAAATTAACAGTTAATATAGATGGTCATTTGTATTCGAGATTTGACAAAAAAAATTAAAAAAAATTCACGCAATCAAGGCTTTTCTCTTTTTGGGACTTTTGTTGTACCCTAAATAGGAAAGCAATTGTCGCCTGCGTTATATGGCACAGTGGTGGTAGATCGTGGCATGGCGTGGTTCATTCACACTGCTCTGTTTGCTGTTTCTTTTGCTAAATTCTGATGTGTAGAAACTAAAAGATATGACCATGAGGATTGATAGTGAAAATTCAAAAGGATACTGATCACAAGCGTACGTACCAGCATCCATGTATTATAGTTCCTGCAAAACTTCTGCAAAGAATTTGCTATCAATCTTCAAAGCACTGGATTCATCTTCTTTCGTTATCAAATTCCATATGAGAAGTTTTTCATTCGAACAGTCTTTCACTAAATATGTAGTTGAAATCTTATTTTCACGTATATATAGTTCCTGCAAAACTTCTGCAAAGAATTTGCTATCAATCTTCAAAGCACTGGATTCATCTTCTTTCGTTATCAAATTCCATATGAAAAGTTTTTCATTCGAACAGTATTTCACTAAATATGTAGTTGAAATCTTATTTTCACGTATGTTATTTAGAATAACTAATGATCGCATACAAGTCATTTACCATACAATCCAAATTCTAGACCTCATATATCCAACAATCTAAATCCTAAATTATCCTAAACTCTAATCTAACCTACCATCTAAACTCTGAATCTTGATCTAACCTGTAATATTTTAAATTCAAAATCCCAACCTAACCTACAACATCCATTCAAAATTCACAACCTACAATCCATATTCAGAATTCTAATTTCTCATACAATGTAACTTTAGTCAAGAAAATTAGCTTGATTACAACTTACTCTACTGTAATCAAGGTGAACACACCGCTGATGACCTTATCATTGGAAGTAGTGTACTACTGTTGCTTGTTGCAACTCTTATGTTGCACGAACAATGACAACTTGTACCTAAAACCTAAACAAATTACAAACACTTTTATTTAGGTTTTATTAAGATAGCAAAAGGAAAAGATGTATGTAGAATGGTGGAGGGAGGAAAACATGAAGTTCAAGAGATTGAGATCAGAGACCCGCTTCCTAAATCGCTGAAAATTGCAACGATTTATCTAGCCCAAATTCATGGAAAATTATGGAAATTTATATAATAGGTGTGGCATTATGGAATTTTTTTATTAACTTCCGCATTTTGATAAAAGATTCACTTCTTTCCAATGCACATAATGCAATACCTTATATGTCGATCCATTAACTTTGTATTTTTTTATAATACCTTCCAATGATTGTTAAAACGTACCGGAGGTTGTACTGGAAAAATCAGGGGTTATAGGTATAATATACCGCTCTACTATGACGTTTTACCAAACATGCCCCTTTACTATATTTTACATTAAACATGCCCCTGTACTTTGTAAAAATTATCAAACATGCCCTTTTGTTAAAATTTTCATCCAAAAACCGTTAATCATGGTCAAAATTTGGTTTGGGCGACACAAATGTCTAAAATATCCCTAATAATTTCACTTTAGAATTTTTTGGTCCTTTTGTATAGCTAAATAATTCTAATAATTTCACTTTGACGAGACCCAGAGAAATAAAACAGGGGACAAAACTGACATTTTCCCTCCCATTTGCCGATGTCGGGTCGTCTAAATCTTGGTTCAACCATGATTGATAATTTTTTCAATGTAAATTTTAACAGAAGGACATGTTTGATAATTTTTCCAAAATACATGGGCATGTTTGATGTAAAAAATAGTAGAGGGGCATATTATACCTATAACCCAAAAATAAGCGATATAGTATTTTATGTTTTAGCCGTGGTTCATCGTTTCATAGCGTTAAAAGAGTCCACCGATTTAGCCTCCCATAGGATATTATCTCGCCCTGATTGGAATACTCCACAGGTACGTAGTTGATATCAAATTGATAAAGATCAGTGTAAGAAGACATGGATAACATATAAGAAGTTTGCACCATCAAGCTAAGTGCAAAATCCCATCAAAGAGAGTTCAGTAGAAAAGAGAAACTAACCCTTCTCCACTCAAAGAAGTGGTTGGAATGTATATTACGTGCCAAAACCATGAACCGCAATTTCTCTTTGGAAAGTGGAATCGGGAATTGAGCAAGTTCCATTACTACAAGTACTAGGGGCGCGATCGAAGCTGCAAAAGCCCCAGGCAGCAGCATCCAAACTGAAGACTCTGGCGTACATTAATTGATTAACAGAGAAAAGGAAAGAAGACAATAGGACGGTATTCTGTCCTCGTGCAGAAAAAGCTACTGATAGTGAACAGATACCAAAGATATTAGGGACCAGTAGCAGAAAGGCAGAAACCCTAGCAGCAGTGGCGGACCCAAAGCTCAGGTAGGTGCGTCACCTCTAAAATTTGGAGAACAAAATATAGATGGTAGTATGTGAAAAATAACGCCAACCATGAAAAAAATTTGTATGATGTTACAATTTTTACATATAATATGTTTTATTTTCTTTGTTTTATATCCAAATAACGCAAACCATGAAAACAAAATTCATTTATCAACTAACATGTATCCTATTATATGGATATTAGACACATATAAATGATGGTTCAAACGTATATCATTTTACAACCAAACATAATCTATATTTGAAACCCGTTTCCAAAATAGTCACGAATATTTTACTAAAATTAATTGAAAAGTATTAATGAAAAATAATTGAAAGTGTTGTTTTGAAATAATTGAAAAGTATTAGATTTATGAAGACAAAATATAGAAGAGCAAGTATTGTGTATATGAAAAATGGAGGATAAAGATTGAAAGTTGGTGTAAAAAAACCCAGTAATTTGCAAGATTGGGGATAATATTTGCTAATGCCTCATCCCTTTTGTTTTTCATTGGCTAGTGTCCAACTCCCAAAGTGGCTAAGTCTCTTGAGCGTCTCGCCAACTAGGGTAGGAAATCAGTACAGTATCGGTATCCCAGTATCAATTACCAAATAGTGTCCTAAACTTAATAAATTTGATATCTCGATCCAAATCCCAGAAAATTTGTTCGGTATCGGTATAAACTAAATATCAAATTAGTTATGTTCAAAAATTACAAATCAAATATTCAAATGCAAATACTTCTCCTCTGTGAGCACCTCCACAAATCTGCATCAAACCATAAGAATTTGTTTTGGTACTGGTATTAGAATTTTTACATATAATATGTTTTATTTTCTTGTTTTTATATCCAAATAACGCCAACCATGAAAACAAAATTCAGTTATCATTGGCAGTAGTGTACTACTGTTGCTTGTTGCAACTCTTATGTTGCACGAACAATGACAACTTGTACCTAAAACCTAAACAAATTACAAACACTTTTATTTAGGTTTTATTAAGATAGCAAAAGGAAAAGTTGTACGTAGAATGGTGGAGGGAGGAAAACATGAAGTTCAAGAGATTGAGAGATCAGAGACACGCTTCCTAAATCGCTGAAAATTGTAACGATCTAGCCCAAATTCATGGAAAATTATGGAAATTTATATAATAGGTGTGGCATTATGAAGTTTTTTTTATTAACTTCCCGCATTTTGATAAAAGATAATATTTGCTAATGCCTCATCCCTTTTGTTTTTCATTGGCTAGTGTCCAACTCCCAAAGTGACCAAGTCTCTTGAGCGTCTCGCCAACTAGGGTAGGAAATCAGTACAGTATCGGTATCCCTGTACCAATTACCAAATAGTGTCCTAAACTTAATCACAATCTCAATCCCAAAATAAATTTGATATCCCGATCCAAATCCCAGAAAATTTGTTCGGTATCAGTATAAACTAAATATCAAATTAGTTATGTTCAAAAATTACAATGAGTTGAATGCTCGTCATCCTCCTGATGTTTTGGCGTTTGACTGCAGGTTGTCGAAGATATTGTGGAACCTCCCTCTGCCGCCCAAACTTAAGTTCTTCTTTTGGCGGGTGGTTAGGGGATTTCTTCCGCTTCAATCAGTTCTACTTCAAAAGACTCTAGTTACCTCTCCTACCTGCCCTGTTTGCTCGGATGCCCCAGAGACCTTTAATCATTGTTTTTTCCATTGCAGGGTGGCTCAACCACTATGGACCCTTGCTGGTCTAGCAGATGTTCGTTCCAAGTTGGAGGGTTTACCAATGGATGATGCATGGAATAACCTTTTACTCTCGTTGCGTCTGTCTAAGTTGCAGGTTGCGGAAGTGGTTTTTCTATGCTGGCGGATCTGGAAAGGACGATGCTGGGCAGTCCACGGGGGCATCCAGTACCTTCCCCCCGCCCTGTTGAGACAGTTTCGTTTGGAGGTGGATGAATGGCGAGCAGCTTCCTTAGGCCCAAGTACGCATTCAGGGGGATCTCCTTCTCCGGTAACAGGGATCCCGCGAAGCCCGAGTCCAACAACAACGGGAGTTATTGCCTCGCGAGTGTTGGACGTAAGGTCCGCTGCTTCCCAAGCGTGGCTGGTTCGATTTGACGGGGCCACTAAACGCGCCCGTGGCTGTAGCGTTGGATTTGTCGGGTTCGACTCTCTTGGTGGGCTCACTTTTGCTTTCGGTAAGTTCTATCCTGATATTCAGGACCCTTTCCTAGCTGAACTTTTAGCCTTTAGGGATGCTATGGATTGGTGTCTAACCCGAGGCTTTCTCTCTGTCAAATTCGTTGGGGACTCGCAACTTGTGGTACGGCACGTGTTTACCGATGAGCGTCAACATGCGATGGGTGGAGCTCTTCTGGAAGACGTTCACAGGATGGTGCAGGGGTTTGAGTTCTGCTCGTGTTCTTATGCCAAGCGCATCTTTAACAGGGCCGCCCATTTTGTGGCAAAACAAGCCCTTTCATCGGAAGTTCGACTATTGGTCGACTTCCGCACGGCGTTGAGCTCTGTACTTTGACTTTGTGATTCTCCTTTCTTCTTGTTGACTATGTTAAAAAAAAATTACAAATAGTTGGGAGAAATTGAGGTCTGATAGTAGTGAGTGAGGGAGCCTAGTTGGGAGAAATTGGGTACACACTATCTTAGATTTCTGCATTGATCAGTATTTCTGTATATATTGATCCTAATCATGTAATCTCTAATACAAAATAACAGTTGAAACTCAATCCCACTCCCATAAAATAATACATGTATTCAGTAATATCAAATATCGACAAATTCAGTACGATATTTGGTATATCGCAAATACTGGTACCAAACTTTCATTCCTATATATATATTGATCAGTATTTCCGTATATATATTGATCCCAATCATGTAATCCCTAATACCAAATAACAATTGAAACTCAATCTCAATCCCATAATAATACGTGTATTCGTTAATATCAAGTATCGACAAATACAGTACAATATTCGGTATATTTCAAATACTGGTACCAAACTTCCATCCCTATCGCCAACTCGGTGAGAAGCCCCATTTGTCCAAACTCTGCCTTCGTAACGGAGAATTTTACTTCATTCATCCGCTTCCCGTAACCTCAGTCAGCAAAATGAAAACCCACTGATCCGGTGGATAATCCCGACCCCAAATTAATGGGCTCAATAATCAAGCCCCTTGTAACTTTGCGTATGAGATTCGGCCCAAGCCCAACTGGTTGTGGACGTTGTCATTTTTCACTTTAAAGTTTAAATCTACCATTGCGGCAAGGAACTCAAATCTGCATCAAACCATAAGAATTTGTTTTGGTACTGGTATTAGAATGAGTCCAATGTCAATAAGCTAATTCGGCATGGTGAAGGTTAGGATGCTTCGCATCCATTTATCAACAAAAAAAAAAAGCTAATTCGGCATGGTTAAGTAACATTTTTGGTAGTAGGATGGAGAAGATTACGAGACACTTATTCATGGCAACATATATATATATATATGCTAAAGAAAAGAGCCCTCTGTCAGGTGAAAGACAACTCAGACAGAATAATGTACACACTCAAACAACTGTAATTTAGTAGCGGAAGAAGAATCAATTAAGGTATAGATATTGATAATTAGGGTGCTAGAACTTATGGTGAGAAGCAAAAACCCGAAAAAAATCAGCAATACATCATATATCAGCTACAAACAACAGCTCACTTACAGTCATTCCTCTATACTACAAGCCCTTGGCACCAGGGACATGAATCCAACGAAGCTCGAGTTCGACCTCACCGCACAGATGGAACGAGCTCTTTGTGCTCTACCAAATGAGATCAATTTTCAATCTATTTCGAGAAACTTTCTTTACCAACTACATACCATATGGTAACTTCTTCGTTTTTAATTCATTTTTGAAAACGTTTGCTCAGAAGGAACGAGTTCGTCATGATCTATTGGATCTACAAATTTCTGGGTGAAAAAAAATACTAGACCAAAAATTATCATACTTTACCACTATGGTATGTGGGTGGTAACTTGTGGTAACTTGTAGTAAACAATGATGAAAGTAGTAAATGACAGTTAGTATACTCCTACTTTCATGTATTCAACCTTCTTACCATATTGGTATGTTCATACCATCATGGTACGCTTTATTACCATATGGTATTAAATAGGAGCATATCATATAGTAATGACTGGTTAAAAGTTATTCAATTTTTTTTTACTAAAAATATATCAAAGTTGATATCATTTTAAAGAGTACATTTAATCTGATTTATCTATGCAAAAATATTTAAATTTCAACTTAAAATGAGAGAGAAATCGTCAGTTACATATTAAAGGGGAAAAAATAAAAGACTTTATAGAGAGAGGATGATATTGATGTCATGATGATATTGACGGATTACTCATAATTACTGACCATAAGGTTACATACATGATCCGTTCCCAGCCAAAGGTTGTCCATCTTCAAGTAATTACGAAAAAGAGAAGGAATTACTTGAAATAAGTAAAATAGGAAAAAGAAAGAAAATAAAATTGCATTAGGAAAAAAGTACAGATATAGCAACCTTGTAGTTTACAATACATGAGTTTCAAGATATCGTATGAATAACTTAAGATTTCATGTAATATTAAAATACAATATTTGGTATGAATTAATCGTAGTATTGATGTATTTGTATAAAATAATAATAAAAAATGAAACACCAAACTTGCTAATTAGTAATTACTATAATTCTTTATCTTTCTTTTCAACAAATTTTCTATGTTCCGCCAATTTTGATGAATCATGCAATATTTGGACTACCCAAAGTCCCAAACATTTGAAGAATACACAATCACACATTGACGTGTAATTTGAGATTGCATGGGTCCAAAATAATGAAACTTAATAAATCGATAAATAAAATTAACAAAATAAAATTTACATGAGAAATTGTGAAAAACTTCATCCGAACTGTCCGCTATTTTGCGGCCAAAACTGTCATGCGCTTCCTTTTTCAGTGATTACTTGGTTTTGCAAAGCATGGAACCGACAGAGACAAAACCTCATACCTCCCATTTTCAATATCTATGCTTGGATTCACGTCCACTTCAAAGTTCAAGGGGCTGTTTTGACCTTGCTCCAAAGTTATATCTATGGCTCAGTCAGCCTTTGTGCCGGGACGATGTATTACAGACAACATTATGGCGGCGTTTGAGTGCTTTCACACGATGAGCAAAAGAACTAAAGGGAAGATTGGCTACCTAGCGGCAAAGATTGATATGGCCAAAGCTTACGACAGGGTGGAGTGGCATTTTTTGGAGGGGGTTATGCGAAAGATGGGGTTTGATGAAAGATGGATCAGGATTGTCATGCTGTGTGTGACGACGGTCTCATATTCAGTCCTTGTCAACGGGCACAAGTCAGAAACGTTTGCTCCAGGAAGAGGTATCAGGCAAGGGGATCCGCTATCACCGTACCTCTTTCTGCTGTGTGCGGAGGGGTTATCGGCCTATACTTCCCAAGCAATTCAACAGGGACGTTTACATGGATTTAAACCAGCTCAGGGAGCTCCGGTAATATCACATCTGTTCTTTGCAGACGATAGTATTTTCTTCACTAGAGCGACTGTTCCCGCGAGCTTAATGCTTAAGGGAATACTTCGAGACTATGAGAAAGAATCCGGGCAGCAGGTTAGCTTTCAGAAATCAGACGTGTCCTTCAGCAAGAATGTGTCTCATCATCGACGGTTGGAGATAGGAGGTATTTTGGGTATGAAGGTGGTAGAGAAGCATAATAAGTACCTCGGGTTGGGGACAGTGGCTGGGAGATCGAAGAAGGAGCTGTTTGGGGATATTGTTGAAAGAATTAAAAAGAAACTGAAGGGATGGAAGGAAAAAACTCTCTCGGTTGCGGCAAGAGAGGTGCTCATTAGATCGGTCGCGGAAGCTCAACTTAACTATGCGATGTCAGTCTTTAGGGTGCCAGAAGGTGTGATTGATGAGGTGCAGAGTTTGATCACAAGGTTCTGGTGGGGACAGCGAGGGGAAGAGCGCAAGGCTCATTGGATAAATCGGGATAGGCTAGTGATGCCGAAAGAAATGGGTGGGATGGGATTACGAGAGCTGCGAGGACTCAACACGGCTTTCCTTGCAAAGCAGCTATGGGGATTGCTGAATCAACCAGAGTCCCTTATAGCTCGTATCCTACGAGCAAAGTACCACAAGAACGATTCCATTTTGAATGCAGAACTGGGCTATAGGCCAAGCTTCGTCTAGCGCAGCTTACTTAGTGCGCAGGAGTTCCTGAGAGCAGGTTTAAGATGGCGCATCGGAAATGGAGGACTGGTAAGGGTATGGGGAGATAAATGGGTACCTTCAAAGGAGGAACACTATGTAGATTCGGCGTCGATGGGTCTCCCAGTGGATGCGAGGGTCTGCGAGTTATTGTAGGAGGGAGAGGACAGGTGGGATATGAATATTCTGGAAAGCTGTTTTCCAGCCGAGATGGTACAAGCAATAAGGGCAATTCCGATCCGATCAGGAGAAGCAGATGAATTGATCTGGCAGCACTCAAGCAATGGGGAGTATACGGTTAAGGAAGGATACCGGGTTTGGTTGGAGCAATCGATGGCACAAAAGGGAGTACAGGGGTCAAGTGAGGGAGGATTTTGGAAGAAGTTATGGAGTATGAAAGTGCCCCCCAAGGTGAGACATTTCTTATGGAAATTCGCTAATGATATTCTGCCTACAGGGGACAGGGTGAGCAGAAAGTCTGACAGATGGAGTGAGAAATGTCCTTTCTGCGACGACAGGGAAACACAGCTGCATGCTTTTGTGGAGTGTGCATGGGGATCGAGGATATGGCGCCAATCTCAGTGTGCAGACCTGTATATGTTGCATGACGGGGGAACGACGGTGGAATGGTTGAAGAAGGCTAGGGAGAAAGCAGGGGAGGACTGGTTCGAAGAGTGGAGTGTGCTTCTATGGTTCCTGTGGAAGGAGCGTAATGCTCAATTATTCAATGGGCTGAAAACGGCGGAAGAAGAAATAGTGCAGCGAGCAAAAATCTTCCTAGATGACTACCGGGAACATCAAGAACGGAGAATAGCTACCCAACGTGAGACGGGGGACAGGAAGTGGCGGAAGCCCCCGACGGGCCGAGTAATGGTGAATACAGACGCTGGGATTTTGCAGGAAGGAGGCATAGGGCTGGGCGTGGTGATGAGGGACGAGAATGGATCCTTTGTTCTAGCTACTGCCAAGAGAGTTAAGGGAGAATTCACGGTGGAAATGGCGGAGGCTTTGGCTCTTGAGATGAGAGCACAGTTGGTTCAACAATTTCATGTCCAAAATCCAATAATGGCGACAGATTGTTTACAACTTGTGCATCTGTTGACGGAGACATCTTCATCTAGATCGGAGGTTGGGGTGCTATGCAGAAACATAAGGAGATTGGTGGATGAACGACAAGGAAGCTTTTCTCATGTGTACAGGGAGGCGAACGAAGCAGCACATATATTGGCACATGCACGTACGAGATGGGATGAGCGCGTGGTTTGGCTCGATAGGCCGCCAATCTGCATAGTAGATCAAGTTAGTATGGACAATGTAGCAGCCGACTCCATTTGATGAGTTTTTTCCACAGGTTCATGTCAAAAAAAAAAAAAAAGAGATTGCATGGGTCCAAAATAATGAAACTTAATAAATCGATAAATAAAATTAACAAAATAAAATTTACATGAGAAATTGTGAAAAACTTCATCCGAACTGTCCGCTATTTTGCGGCCAAAACTGTCATGCGCTTCCTTTTTCAGTGATTACTTGGTTTTGCAAAGCATGGAACCGACAGAGACAAAACCTCATACCTCCCATTTTCAATATCTATGCTTGGATTCACGTCCACTTCAAAGTTCAAGGGGCTGTTTTGACCTTGCTCCAACAACATTTTCACCATCGTTACCCAAAGGCAATGGAAATTAATACTCCTACCAGAAGCAGGCTTCTTCTCCACAACTATTGGGCGAGTACTTGGAGCATCATCCAGTTTTGGTTTCAGTTCATCGTAGCAGGATTTCACCCTTTCTGCTGTGATGTTTCCAAACAAAAGCTCAGCTGCTTTGTTCTTTACCAGGAGAGGTATATATTCCGATTCATCCCACACATATAACTGCCAACATCAGATGTCTCTGTCAGTGCTGCATAATGTCACCTTGAAAGTCCCTTTTATGTTTAATATTAAACAACGATATACAGAAGAAAAAAAAACCATGACTTAGTAGTTAAGGTAAAATATATGATCGCCTCACACAGGAAGGAAAATAGTACATCGGTATTTTATCATAATTCGAAGGCATCTTGGATTCATGCAACAATGGAACAGAAAAGCATTGATTTCATATCATTTTCACAAGGTTAAGAGACATCTAAAGAAGTCCATGCACAGTTCTCATGTAAAATCATTTTTTATTTGTACTGAGATTGTTAGCTGAATGCTGGACATTTGGTAATCCATCTCTCTATGACGGATAGTGTCTATCTCAACGAAGACAAAATGTTATGAAGTCGATGAAGCAAATCAGGGCTGATTCACAGACACAAGTAAGAAGGCTAGTAGCAAACTGGTGTTTTTCGCTTTGGTGCATGTGTGGCTGTAAGATGTTTTAGCAAGCAGTCATTCTACTGGAAAGAAAGGTTGTTTGCAACAGTGTGTGAACAATATACCATACCAGAAAAGGCCTGTATATCAAGCTTACTACATGGAGACAATTTGAGCTCTTTGCGCAGTAGAGAGAAGCAAAATTCTGTTTGAACCTGCAGCTGTGTAAGGAACAAATATTGGCTTGGTAAGTGCTGGCAAACACAGAACATGAAGATAATATAGAGAACAGTTCGTAAGCTTCCATACCCATCCTCCATATTCAAAGGGGAACCACATAATTGACAACCAACGCAAATAAAATCTTCAGCTAGATCATCATCTTCAGTTCTAGTTGTTCTCCTGCTGACAAACATTTTCTCTTTCTCAGAGTCTCCAAGGGCTCTCCAGGTGATTGGTAAAAAAATTTCACCCACAAACCCATTGAATACTGCCTTGCAGGATTTGACTAACAAGGATACATCAGAAAGCAAGAAAAAGGTATGCGGTTCAATTTGTTCCGGTAACTTCCAGTTCCTATACTGCATCCTCTTCTGCTGCAACAAAATTTGAGTTCCCCGAAAGACCAGAGCACATGAGCAAGAATATGAAATACAACTAAACCTCTAGCTTGCGTTGGGTAAACATGGTTGGTTCAGATAAAGTATTACCTACCATAGACTCGTGTGACCCAATGGCAATGTTGTAGAGAGCAGAGCCATCTTTCTTGACCCATTTGATCACTTTTGCTAGCTTTGCCTTTGCTAATTTCTGGACTCCAGATTCCACAATCAGTTCATCGAGACCTACATTGATTGAGACAGTTCCTCATATCCACAGCATGAAGGTCACAACATCGCTCCAAGCAGTCATTTACAATTACTAATAGACTCAGCCTAAAACAAGACTGGGAGCTAGGGATGCATGTTCTCATAATCTACATTACCCTTGTCCTATGAACTATAAAGTAATTCTTCAGCTTCTACTTGGAGATAGTAGAGTTGATAACCGGTTAATCAAACAGTACCTTTAGAAACTAGGGATTCATAAGGATGCACCAAACGAACTACTGACGAACACAGTGCGCTTCTAGCCTCCACGACTTGTCCAAATTTTGCTATCTTCATATCTGAAAGCGAATTCACACAAACGTGATAGTCCGAAATCGAATCCAACGGCTTCAACCTACTGAGAGAGAACCATACTATTGAGTTAATCGCTATTACTCTGCAACAACACAACGTCGCCGGCAGCGGCAACGTTTCTCGTCTGCTTCTGCCACAAGGACACGACGAAGAATGGGTGCGTCTCATCGCCGACCTGAATGTCCGTCCTAACGGTTTCTCCACCTTTCGGCAACTTGTACTGTGAACAGAGGAAAGAAGAAATTGGTGGAGTTCTAAGAGCCCATAATACCATCGAATCGTAAAATTGGAAGTCGTCGTGTTAAGGAGAACAAGAAGAGAAGAATGTGAGGAGGACCTGCACGGGAGTGCAACGGTGGACGAAGACGACCAACTGAACGAAATCACCGACGTGAGAGGCGACTCTGCATAGATCCACCTGTGGGCCGTACCATCCGATGACCGAAGTCATCTCTGGTTCCTTTGACTCGGTAGTCGGTACTCGTTCGGGGAATTTACGGATATAGGGTCTTCTGGCTTCTCCTGTTCCCGGCAATGAGCTAGGCTGCTAATCCTCCCCGTCCTATATAAGGAGGTTCTGCTTCGGCACCATCCCATTATCCATTTCCTGCGAAGGAAGGGCTTTTTTGTGTTTTGCTTTGTTTTTTTTTTTTGGTTAATACCTTACTTGAATTATACTCAAATTTTTTATTTTGGTTCGTGGTTTCTGAAATTACTTATTTGGACTGAACTATACACTTGTCCATCGGTTGGATTCGGTACGACCTATTATGGATCTTCTTATACTAGTTTGAGCCCGTGGTCGATAGTTCCTTTAAGATACCGCAAGACACGTTTGACAGCATTCCAATGTTAGGCGGAGGGACGATGCAAAAATTAAGATAGTCAAGATAGTAAATTCACTGCGAAGCTAATGTCGATCAGAGTGAAGGATAGATATTGAAGGCCACCAAGAATGTTGCGATAAGTGGAGCCATTGGCAGATGGAGAGCCATCTTTAAGCTGAAGAGTCGTGGTGGATGATAGTGGTGTGGTCAAAGATTTAGCTTCATGCATGGTGGCACGATGCAGGAGATCAACTGTATATTTGTGTTTGCTGAGGAAGGCCCCGGAAGGACCACGAACGAACTAAAGACCCAGGAAGTAATGGAGGTCGCCAAGATCCTTCAGAGAAAAGCGAGCAACAAGCATTTGAACACAACGAGAGACATGTGTTGATGAAAGGCCAGTAATGATGATGTTGTTGACGTAGACAAGGAGGTAGATGACAGAGGATTGGTGACGAAAGGTGAACAATGAGACATCATACTTGGACTGAGTGAAGCTGGACTGTAGAAGAAAATTTTACAGAGCATGATACCAGGCTCGAGGACCCTGCTTGAGGCCGTTAAGAGATTTGTGCCACCTGCAAACAAAGGTAGGGTTAGTAGAATCAAGTTGAGTCATATAGACTTCCTCCTGCAACATGCCGTTGAGAAAGGCGTTGTTGATGTTGAGTTGTCGAATGGGCCATCCACGGACGACGACAAGGACAAGGACCACACAGATTGTGGCCGATTTCACGACGAGACTATATGTATCATGGAAATCTAGGCTAGGACATTGATGGAAGTCTTTGGAAACCAACCGGGCTTTATAGCAAGCTATGGAGCCATCAGCATTTCGTTTGATGCAAAACACCCACATGCAACCAACAACATGAGCACTCTCAGTTTTTGAAGTTAGGGTAATGTATGATTGGCATTGAGGGGAACTAGCTCCTCCAACATGGTTGCACACCAAAGAGGATCAAGAAGAGCCTCTCACACACTAGTGGGTTCGATGGGAGATGTAGGCGGATGGCGAGTCGCGGTAAAGAGGCTTTTGGGACTGTATATGTTATTTCAGGAACGTGTGATAATTTTGTGGGAAGTAGGTGGGGCAGTAGGAGCGGTGGGTTGGGAGCTGGGAGGAGTGAGTGGGGGTGGGGAAGGAGACGATGCTCCTGGGGAGTGGTGGTGGTGAGAGCGGCGAGCCAGGTAGTCATCTACAAAGGGGATGGTGTGAGGTGAGAGAAAGGAAACTGTGTTTCATCGAATGTGATGTGAGGAGAAACATAAACACGACTCGAAGTAGGTTGGAGACACAAATAGGCACTTTGAGTGGAACTATAGCCCAAAAGGACACATGGAAGTGAGCGTGAGTCGAGCTTGTGGGACGAGTAGGGACGAAGATACGGGAAGCAAAGGCAGCCAAATGCATGAAAGTTGTTGTAGTTGGGATGAGTGAGATGAAGATTGTAATGAGGAGAAGAATGAGAAAGAATGGGAGTGGGGAGCTTGTTTATGAGGTAGACTGTGGTGTGGAAGGCATAATTCCAGTATGTGGCGGGAATTGAGGCTTCATCAAGGAGGTAGAGGCCTGTCTCGATAATATGACGATGACGACGCTCAGAAAGACCATTATGTTGAGGCGTGTGAGGAGTGGTAAGGTGGACAATGCAATGTTGTGATAGAAAAAAATTTAGTTTATCTTATTCGCACCCGCGATCGGAAAAGAGAGTAATTATCAAAGTTTGAAATTGGTTCTCTACAAGAGATTTGAAGCGAGGGAAAAATCAAATAAGTTGGATTTGCGTTTGAGAGGATAAAACCAAATGTAACGAGTAAAATGATCCACAAATATCACATAATAACGAAAGCCATCAATAAACAATATAGGGGCATCCGAATAAACAATATCCAATGGCAACAAACTATGCAGAGTTGAATCAAAGAAAGATAAACATTGGCTTTTTTTATATTGACGGGCATGACAATTAAAAAAAATTCGTAAAAAGAAAAGGAAGGTAGTGATCAACAAACACCCGTTGAAGAATCGGTGGGTCAGGGTGACCAAGGCGACAATGCCAAACCTCCCTAGAGGTCTTGACACAAACCAATACACGAGGTTGCAATTTATTGAGAGAAACATCTGGATATTCAACACACCTCTCTAGCGCGTCCCCGAAGCATTAGAGTCCCCATGGGCTGTGATTTAACAACAAAGAAAGAGGGAAAGAATTCAATAGAGCCATGATTAGAGGCACAACATTTAGAAACAGAGATTAAATTTTGGGAAATGGTAGCGGAACAAAGGACCTTGGTGAGGAAAAATATGTGGGTAGGTGAAGATAGGGAAAGAGAATGAGTGTGAGATATAGCCAAGCCTGAGCCATCGATGATTGCAATGGTGTCCATACTGTCATACTTTTTCGAGAGAGCTAAGTGGTCGAGCTTGTCGGTGACATGATGCGCTGCCGCTGAATCGAGGAGCCATGAGAGTGGTGCTGAAGATGAGGCGCCATGGCTCGTAGTGACGTTAGATTGAGGATGAACGATATTGGCCTGAAGTTTCGGGTGAATCTTGAAGTAGGTTCGGCGGTATGCCCGACGCATTGACAGTACTGGCAGACCGGCCTATTGGAGGGCATTTCTGGAGCAGCGGAGGAGCCAGGGCCAGCGAGGAGAGGAAAAGGTCCATTTGGCAGGGAGAGAGAGCGTAATCCATTGTTGTGCGGAGCTGACCGAGAAGATTGATATTGTCTTCCTTGGTGTGTAGTTGTTAGTATATAGAATAGTTATAGGTTTCACTTTGTAATATTTGTTTACTTAAGGTACTGTATTGTAATTTGGTTATATAGGACTCATATATATTGTAAAGAGAACAATGTAACATTTACTTTTGGTGACATAAAATCGAACGTTTCTCTCTCTTACAACATGGTATCAGAGCACTTTCTCTGACTTCGTTTTTTTTTCCGCTTCCGCTTCCTTCTTCTAGGGTTTCAGTTCTCGAAACCTTCTTCGATGGCGTCTTCGTCGTTCCAGCCGCCTCTACCTCTCGCAGCGGCACTCGCGCCCAATCATCCCTACTACATCAGCTCCGGTAACTCCTCGACGACACAGCTCGTGTCAATCGTACTCACCGGGCCGAATTATCACTCCTGGGCGAGATCCATGCGCTTCGGTCTTCTGTCGAAGAACAAACTCGCTTTCATCGATCCAGCCGTTCCGACGCCGCCGCCGGGTATAGGTTTCACTTTGTAATATTTGTTTACTTAAGGTACTGTATTGTAATTTGGTTATATAGGACTCATATTGAAAGAAAGAAACCCGCCGCATGCCCGTGTACTGTACACACAGACACCTTTTACTGTACAACGTGACTGAGATTTACTGTTTCAAACTGGCGTGTCCTTCGGTGCGAGCTGGAGTTGGGTGAGGCCTCATTGGGATCTGCGGAGTTTGGGGGCTCGGTCGGGGTGGGACTGGTCGTTGGCTTCTGGTTGGCCTTAGTTGCGGTCGTTTGGTGGCCCGGACGCGCGTTGGTCATCAGAGATCGGTATGTGACTTTGCCCCTACCCGGCCACGTGGGATGGGGCCTTCAGATGTGCTCAGTAAGTCTTGCGTGATATGATTGTGTCTGTTAGGGATTCCTAGAGGGTCGTGTTGGGCTGTTGTTCGTAGGACTGTGTTGGAGAAACTTGGCGGCTGATTGGCTGGGGTTGGAGGTGCTTTGGGAATGGTGGACAACTAATTGATACCGGTTATTCACCTGAGGGACGGGGCCTTCAGATGTCCTCAGTGAGTCTTGCATGATATGATTGTGTCTGTTAGGGATTGCTAGAGGGTCGTGTTGGGTTGTTGTTCGCAGGACTATGTTGGAGAAACTTGGCGGCTGATTGGCTGGGATTGGAGGTGCTTTGGGAATGGTGGGCGGCTTATTGATACCGGTTATTCACGTGATGGCGGGAGGGTGTCAACAAGTTTACTGTTTCAAGCACTGTGGACGTCATTCAGTGCCTCGATGCGTGCGCTCAGGTGGAGAAGGGCATTTCTCATTCTTTTTGCACAAGAGGACTCATTCTCGGAACGCATTTCCCTATTTTTTTCTACCCTCTTTGTTCTCTGTGGTTCAGTCGTTGTTTTCTCGCCTTTTTCCTCACCATGGATGCTACTCTGCTCTGCAATCTCAAAGGAGGTACCAGAGAGGTGACTCTGAGGCTTCGTCTGCTCCATATGTGGTATCCCAAGAATCCTTCTGGGAAAAGGGTGTTTAATCACTGTTGCCTCTGGGTGGATCAGACGGTAGATTCTCTTACGCTGATTCTTTGTGATTACAGTGCTTTCTGTTTTTTTGCTCTTTTTTTTTCCTTCTTTGCTCTTTCTTTACTATCTTTTTTTGTTTTTAATTTAGGGTATGCTCATTCAGAGCCTGGCTGATGTCTCTATTGGGTCTGAATTTGAGCGTGTGCTACGCGTGGGAGTTATCTACGTTCTTAGGTCTTTTGGTCTCAGTGCCGCAAGGAATCTCTATCGTGCTTGCTCATTTGATCTGATAATAGAGTTGTCAGCAACAACTATTTTTCAGGCCTGTTCTCTACCTGCAGCTGAATTTCCAACTGATTCCTTTGAGGTTGTTCCTTATAGTGAGCTGTCTAACCGTTCAGGGGACAATCGTATCCTTGCAGGTGATTATTCCGTTTTCTTGACTGAAGTGGATTGGATTTTATGTCTTCTTACTGCTCTTTTTTTTCGGTCAGATGTTGTCGGCCGTCTTCATTCTATTAGCGGGATTGATCATCAGGTTACTAATCACGGCTCGACTCCAAAACAAGTTCTGGTCCTTGAGAATGCACAGTAGGTCTTTCTGTTATTTTATTTTTCCACTGGGGAATACTGTTTCGTCACCTTCACGTAAGATCTGATCCTTTGTTTTGCTGTCAGGGGCCAGAGAGTGTCGATCACGCTTTGGAATGAACTGACGCCAGTCCTTGATCGACCTTCTTTGATTCAGGCGGACTCCATTGAGCCAGTGATCGTTGGAGTTGGGGGGCTCATGGTTGGTCGTTTGATAGGTGTGTATTTTAACTCTTTTCCATTCTGCTTGATCATAAATTGTGAACTGATTTTGTTTTTGTTGTGCAGCTGGTGAATATTCCTGTTCGAGCTCCTCTGGAACCCGTATAGTTGTTAGCCCGAGGATACCAGAAGCTTACAGCCTCGCTGCTTTGTGGGTTCTTTGTTGTTAAACTGTGATTTTGTTGTTCTAGATTTGTTTTGTGGTGTTTGGTTTGCTTTACTTTTTTGTGTCCATCTATGCAGTTTTGGTGGATCCAGAGTTCTTGTTGCTGATTTGCCGGTCAAGTTTGCGACCCCAGGGGACGCTGTTGCTAATGCTGAGCGGAGAACCAGGACCATAGCTGAGCTTCTTGATTTGCACCATGGCGGTGCTTCTGTCGTGAGTTGCATTCCGATGTAGTTCTTGATTTTAGAATGGTCTTCGGGTTGTCCATTTATTTATGTTTTTTATTGCTTTTTGGGATTGTCAATGTTTATATTCAGGATGAAAAGCATCGTTGCGGTGGTATAGTCCGATCGGTTGAGTCCCGAAGCCCGTGGTATTACATGTCATGCAGCATGTGCAGGAAAAAATGTTCTACGTGGCGAAATGGTAACTACTGGTGTCCTGACCATTGGGAGATCACTGAGCAGTAAGTGACAGTTGGGTGTGTGTTTTGTCTGATCATTAGTTGTTGTTTTTGTTTATTTCATTGTGTGCCTGTCAGGTCTTAAAGAATTTGCCTAATTTTTTGAGTTTGCACTCCTATGCCTGTCCTGATGGAATTGTCTCTGTTTTTTACTGTATCGTCTCTAGCTACAAGATCCAATTGACCCTGCGTGATGCCACTGACGAGGCCCCTTTCATTATTTTCGGCCCGTGTGGGAACAATTTGGTGCTCACATCTGCCCAACTGCTGGCCCAGAGATATCCTCACAGGTCTGGCCAGTTACCGCCTGAACTTGAGGCTTTGCTCGGCCAGTTTGTCAGGTTTGAGGTCAAGCTTCCGATGGTTGGGTCAAGTGGAGTATCTACGGGTGAATTCCGTGTTTTCCGAGTTATGCCCCGTGATGTTCAGGGCCCAGTGCTTGGTCTTACAGGAGTTCCAGATGTCACAGGCAGTGTTTCTTCGTCCCAAACCCTAAGTCAGTCCTATTATGGTCAGGAAGGAATGTTGATGCTGCCTGCTCCAGGTGTACCTTTCGCAGCTTCAGCTTCTGCTGTCATACCATCTAGGTGAGCGTTGTTTGCTCTATTGTTATGTTTGTGTTAGTTAATTACTGAGGTTTAGGTATGGGTTTGGGTTAGTCTAATTATTAATCTTTGCTGTTACAAATCTAGCTCATCCAAAGGAAAGGAAAAGGTTGTTGACTCAATGTCGCCTGGAGGGACGAATCCAACATTCCAGATTGGCCAGGTTGCAGGGTTGCCTCTGAGGTAACACATTTGGACTGTTTTACTTGATTTGGTATTGATGCATTAACCTGTGCTTTGTTGCTGTTGTTGCATGGTAAATACTTATGTGCTCATTTGGCTCTTGTAGTTCATCTCAAGTTCCTTTGGCAATCAAGGAGAATGCTGTTGTGTCCGACGTGATTTCGCCAAATTTACTGCCTCCTGTTTCATCTATTGCACCTTTGCTTTCTGTTGCTGATGTGAAAGGAAAAGGAACAGGTCCAGCGGCGACTGTTGTGGCAGCTCCTTTTACCATTGCAGATCCTTTGAAGGTCTCTAATATCCAATCAGTTGGTGCTGTGAAATGTGCAGTGGGGACTCCTGGAACTCTGAGTGATGGTATGGATTTGATGAGTTCTACTAGCCGGGGAGTACATGGATTGTCATCCATTGCTGGGCTGGGTTCTGAAACTCCTCAGAGTAAAATCAGCAAGTCATCTTCGGCAGTTTCGCCTTTGTCTTCAAGGAGTCTGTGAGTTTTTTACTTTTAAACTTATCGTGTCATGGTTAGAGTGCAGTCGGAATTTATTGTTTTGGTCTTTGACAATGCAGCTTGATATCACCTCTGGCTAAGGTGAAGATTGAGAAGCTGGAATCTTCTGGAACTAGATCTCCTAATGTGAGGCAGGATGATGAGCAAACAGAAAGTTCGTCCCCTTTTTCGCTTGCTGACCAAGATTCACACCGGGCGCCTGGGAAGCCTTCTGCTGCTAAGCGTCGCCTGTATGAATCTTAGGGTATAAATTCGAGTATGATCCCTTTGTGTGTTATTTATTAGTTTTGAATGCTGATTGGTTATGTTATTTACTGGATCTAAGTTATGCTGGGTGCAGGAAAGGTGGTTGCCTTTTGTGGATGCTGGATTTGCTGCAAGGAGGCAGTCCTTTTGATGGTGGGCAGGATGATTATGTTGTTGATCGTTTGAAGTTGTGCTGGTTGGAGGGTTTGCAGCTCTTTTGTAAACTTCTTGGGAACCTGTTTGTAAACTTTGTTCTTGCCTTGCCTGGCTAATTTTGGCAACTTTGTGGAAATTATGTTGTTGGTTACTAGACAAAACTAATGGCACTTCGGGTATCTGTTTATGAGGTGTAAGTTTTAAGTGCATGTAATTTTCTGTGCAAGATCAGGGTGGTCAGTTTGGACACCTGAAATGTTGTGACCCCAGTGTGGGCAAAATTCTGGCCTTTTGGTCCCTCTTTTGTAGAATGTGAATGCTCAGCAGTTTTTATGTATTATCAAGGAATATAGTTTTTATCTAAGATGCATGTGTTTTACATTTATGTCTTAACTGTATGTATATGCAAATATAACAAAAATGTTCTTTACATCATGTGATGGGAAAGAGTAAGCATTGTCCACAAGAAAAATATGATAAGAATAGGCGAGATTAGTAATGGATAGCAGACATGTGCTAATATTAAAAGGAATCTTTTGGGTTGCACGATTTAAATAATTTGGGTTAATTATGTGCCCAAAATCTAAAGCATTAAATGCAAAAGCCATCATTGTCTACCCTTGGTTACAGAACCAGCAGTCACAATGACTACTTGGATAGAGATTAGACACCTGATATAAAATTATATATTGATTGTATAATATCTTATCAAGGAACACATCAGATATCAAAGAGATTTCATCAATGGACCTCAACTTTCTCTTTGCCCTCTGGTTTTTGCTCCTGTGTTCAGCAAGTAATTCTGTTTGTGTCGACTTTTTCCCTTCAGTGGAGTATCAGCTAGCTGGAGTATACAGCAAGGTAAGACCTGTTGATCAGCTGTTTGGAGCTACACGTCAGAGACACTCATCATTGGTGATATAGACCATGTCATCGGATACAGTTAAGCATGTCTGTATTCGTTATTCCTCAGTTACACATTAATGGAACCTCTTTAAATGATTTGGATCCTCTTCTTTGTCTATCTGACCAAGACAGAACACTGAAGTTTGCAGTTATTGAACTTTTGTTTTTGGCTCATTTAAGTCTGACTGGATATCAAACATTTACTTCATGTAATCAGAATGACACCTAGAAAGAAGAGAGCGCCTTCCAACCTGCTGAGGCGAAAGAGAGGTGACACTTCTTTCACAATCGAATCCTCCAGGAATCCAACACACAGCTTTGCAGATATGAACGTGGATAACACCAGAGTAAACAAGAGATTGAGAAGCCTGCCGTTCATTCTCTCAGGGGAAATTTCAAAGTCGACAAATGCTCACAACAGTGAGTTCGTTCCTCCAGATCCTTATACAGAAATGGGTGGTGATGAGGCATCTTGCAGTTTAGCTACAAATGATCGTCAATATCAAAAAGCAAAGAAAGCATTAGCTGATGTCCCAACTGCAAGGAAGCCATTGCACAATGATAGGCTGAGCGTTGGAAAACCTGACTGTGTATGTCAGTTCTGTGGTGCTTTATTTTGGTATGCTGAACGATTGGATCGACACAGGAAATCCTTAAATCCTGTGTATAGTCTTTGTTGTCAGAGAGGAAGAGCTTGCATTCCCCTATGAAAGCCACCACCTCCATTGCTTGCTCAGTTGTTGGATCTTAATGGAGGTGCAATGTCAAAACATTTTAGAGACAACATTAGACCCTACAATGGTTCTTTGTGTTTCACATCTTTTGGAGCCAAACTGGATCCACGCTCTTTGACAACAAGAGGACCTTATTCGGTGGTTATTTGTGGTGAGAATTACCATAGGATTGGATCCTTACTTCCAGTTGATGGAAATAGGCCCAAGTTTGCTCAGCTATATATATTTGAACCTGAAAATGAGGTTAACAATAGACTTGCAAACTTTGCATCTCGAGAGGAAGTCTTGCTGCCTGAGTTACTTGCAAGTTTGCTTCGAATGCTTGATGAAAACAACGAGTTGGTCAGAACATTTAAGCGCATTCGACAAGATCTCCAACTTTCTTCCACACCAAATCTCCGACTCAGAATCTTTGGGATCAAAAGTAGGAATCGACAATATGACTTGCCAACTAGCTCTGATATTGCAGCCTTAATACCTGGTGATTTTGTTGCAGATAGGGAGGATAGAGATATCATTGTAGACCATCGAGGAGAAGGGCTGAAACGTATAACAAGCCTCAATCCAAAATTCGAGGCTCTTCACTTCCCATTGCTATTCCCGTACGGAGAAGATGGGTTTCATCCTCAAATATCTTATAATGCCTCCTTTTGTCCAGCATCAATGCGCAGAAAATTTGTTACTCAAAAAGAGTATTATGCTTTTAGACTTCAGTATCGATTGAATGAGGGGCATACACTGGTTCAAAGTGGCAAGGCATTGCAACATTACTGTGTTGATGCATTTTCAACAATTGAACTCAATCGACTGGCATTTCTTAGAACTCATCAAAAAGATTTAAGAGCAGAAGTTTATCAGGGGTTGCAGGATTCATTTTCAAAGGGAGACATGGATGGAGAAAAACTTGGAAGAATTCTAATGTCATCATCTTATACAGGAGGACCAAGATATATGCAGCAACTATATCATGATGCCATGGCAACCTGTCAACATTATGGTAACCCAGATTTATTTGTTACATTTACCTGCAATGCTCTTTGGGAAGAAATTGTTGACACTTTTGCAGATATGGTTGGACCAAACAGCGAGTTGAAGCCTATGGTGGTCTGCCGTGTGTTTCACATGAAGCTTGCCATATTAATTGACCAGTTTAAAAGAGAATCATATTTCGGAAAAACGATAGCCAGTGAGTTACCTGTAGATGACCTTTCATTGTATAAAATTTCTTTTATTATTTGAATGAGCTATCAAGTTCAAATGATGGACTGTTTTTTCGCAGTAATCTACACAGTTGAGTTTTAGAAGAGGGGCCTCCCACATGTCCATATGCTTATATGGTTAGCCAAAGAGGATAAGCTAAAGTCAACATCTGACATTGATGAGATGATTTCTGCAGAGATACCAGACCCCAATCTAGATCCAGAAGGGTATGCTGCAGTGGTTAAGTTCATGATTCATGGAGCTTGTGGTGTTAACAACCCCACTTCACCATGTATGAAAGATGGTAAATGTTCGAAGTATTTTCCAAAAGAATTCTGTTCAGAAACTTCGTTCGACAAGTTTGGCAATGTCGTGTACAGAAGAAGAAATTCAGACATTCAGGTTCAAAAATGAAAGGCAATGCTGGATAATAGATATGTCGTTCCATACAATCGGAACTTATTGGTTAGAGCTCAAGCCCATATTAATGTGGAGATATGTCACAAGGGAGGGTTAGTGAAGTACTTATTTAAGTACATTACTAAAGGACCAGATAGATCTCTTATTGTTGCAGAAGACTCGACAAGCTCAGTTCAGGTACCATCAAATATAACAAAAAAAAAAAACCAAAGACGAGATACAAGAGTTCATTGATTGCAGGTCGCTGTCCTCATACGAAGCTATATGGAGAATCAACGAGTATTCTATACACCACAGAGAGCCTAATGTGGTTCGACTTGGTGTACACATGGATGGACAACAGAATGTTTCATACAAGAGAAGGTCAAATATCCAAAATGTTTTGCAAAATCCAAGGGCAGGTAAAACTCATCTTACTTCATGGTCCATGATTGTAATGCAAGAAAGCTTACATATGCTCAAATACCAAATTCCTTTACATGGAATGAAGAATACAGTGAATGGACTCCAAGGAAAAGATGTTTCGCAATAGGAAGGATAGCATATGTTCCTCCAGGAAGTGATGATATATTCTTTCTTAGGCTGCTATTGACCAAAGTAAGAGGAGCAACAAGCTTCCTCAATTTAAGAACAATACAAGGGGAGGTTTGTAGTACTTACGAAAGAGCATGTCAAAAGTTGGGGCTTCTGTCGGACTCTTCAGAATGGATTCAGGTATTACAAGAAATTGCAGCATCAAGTATGCCACACATAATACAGACTAAATTTGTTTCAATGCTGATGTTCTGCAAAATACCTGATCCTAATGCTCTATTTGAATCTTCATGGAGGTTAATGAGTGAAGATCATGTTTATTCTCTTCGTAAACAGCTACACTCAAAAACTTTCCAGCCTTCAGATGAGAGACTTAAGAATTGGGTGTTACATCAGCTGGAAACTTTACTGAGGACTTATGGTTCTTCACTTCAGCAATTACATCTCCCAAGACCGACAGATTCAGAACCTGACGATGGATCAAATCCCCTGATTAATGAGCATCTTAACTTTGATGATGATCAACAAAGGTTACTGGCAAATACTATGGTTAGCAAACTGAACACAAAACAGCTAGAGGCTTTCACACTCATTATTCTCTCTATCACACTCATGGAGGAACAGGCAAGACTTTTCTCTACAATGCAATCATTGCAAAATTAAAAAGTCTTTCCAGAATTGCTATAGTTGTTGCCTCATCTGGAATAGCAGCCACACTACTACCAAACGGCACAACTGCTCATTCAATGTTCAAGATTCCCCTTCATATAGACCATGCATCTACATGTTCCATAAAGAAAGGTACTCATTTAGCTAAGCTAATACGTGCAGCTTCATTGATTATTTGGGACGAAGTACCGATGACACATCGAAATGCATTTGAGGCTATAAGCAGGACGTTTTGTGATTTGATGGACATACCACTATCAGGTCCAAAACACAAGTTGTTTGGAGGAAAAACAGTAGTCTTTGGTGGTGATTTTAGACAGACTCTACCAGTAATTTCAGATTCAGGAAGGGAACAAACAGTTGATGGATCCATCACGAGGTCATCATTGTGGCCCTTTTTTAAGGTGCTCAAACTGTCAAGGAACATGAGGCTTAATGATTCACAAGATAATAGAAACCTGGTCGGCTGTGGAATGAACTTTGGTGAGTGGATTCTGGCGCTAGGAGATGGAAGGCTTCCAACAAAATCCTTTATGGCGAACACACCTTCAGATTGGATTGAGATACCACAAATACTCTTGATATATGCTGGAAAAAATCCAATCGAGTCAATCACAAATGACATATATGACGCATTTGAGGAACAACACATGAGCACAGATTATCTAAGTGGAAGGGCAATCGTTACTCCTACTAATGCAGTTGTGACTGAAGTGAATGACTTCATGTTGCAAAAAATTCCTGGACATTGCCGTTGCTACTACAGTTCAGACTCTATGCAACTTGATACTGAGGTACCTCAACTATTTGCTGAAACTTACCCAACAGAATTTTTGAATGCTCTTCAGTTCAATGGTGTTCCAGATCATGAAATAAGACTTAAGGTTCACACTCCAATCATGTTGCTGAGAAATTTGAGCCCACCAAACGGCCTATGCAACGGTACGAGGATATTGATTACGAAATTGGGGGAAAATATCATTGTTGGAAACAACATGGGAGGATCTTTTGACACAAAAGAGGTTGTTATACCACGAATAGTACTCAACGTAGAAGACAAACGCTGGCCCTTTATACTGAAGAGGAGGCAATTCCCAGTACGTTTATGTTATGGGATGACTATAAATAAGAGCCAAGGTCAAACGCTGGACAAGGTTGGAGTCTATTTGCCAAAACCAGTATTCAGTCATGGACAGCTTTATGTGGCAGCATCAAGAGTAAGATCTGCAGGTGGTTTGAGATTCTTGATTGAAAATGAAGAGGACATTCCAGCCAATTACACGAGAAACATTGTATATTCAGAAGCCTTCACAGATATTGCACCTGGTTAATTTTGCAAGCATCGAAGAAGCTCGAAGTGATTATTATGAACTCTCCCAACTTTTTGAATTTTACGCCTGGAAAAATTTGTTCTTCCAGTTCTTGCGTTGTTCTTAACAAGAGACACATTTTGTGTTTTTTATTTTGAAACTCAAAGCTAGAAAGCAGTCATGAGTTTTGATCAGTTAACATCGATTCGGACTATCCAGAGAGAACTTAGATAGAAAATCGATGAGCCCAACTGATACAACTTGACAGAACAATGATCGCAGGAGCGTATTGTAGCCTTTTCTGTAAAAAGGCCTGATTCAACAGTTAGAACCCATTGCATATCATACAGAGCCCAAACACGATATCAAGGCCCAAACAATCAATCCAAAAAGGACTTACCCTAAGTTAACCCTAGCTTACATAAACTACCGATTGTTTTTTATGCCTTCTAGAATCGGCCGCGCAGTCAAGATACAAAAAAAAAGGGAAACCAGGGTCTCGAAGAACTGGAAGCTTTCTTCTACCCAACAGATTTACAGTTGTATAGTACAACTGATACGTGAGATTCCGTGGACCCACACAAAATGGACCCGAACGAACTGAAAGGTAAATACATTGAATCTGGAAAGAAATCCAACAAACGCATCTCGATTCCTATGCGAGTTTTTTCCATTTATTATTTATCGATTCGTCTTTAATCGCGTTGCAGAGTCCATTGATTCAAGCATGTGCTTTCGGGGACTGCGTTTGGGAATAAACAATCGAACCGTTATAGCTAGACATATCGTTACATGGACTGAGTTCCGAGAAGTGCCTTTATCCACATGGAAGAAAAGGACACATCACATGCCCTGGCTTGACAAAAAGGTTTGACTCCAGATACCCCAACCATATTCATAATAATATTCGTCAGAGCATTTGATTCAGTGTTAAGACAAAAAAACTTGCCAATATACAAACCCTACACATCAATTAACCTACTGGCGAATGCTAAAAGATCAAAAACTCTTGACAACATATCTATCTACCGTTGACTTTACAGAACAAGTTGATCGAAGCTCAGGTTGAAGAAGAAGATGCAGATGAGGTTTTGAAGAAAATCAAGGTTGGCTGCCTGCATGAACTACAAGATATTGTAGCAGGTCCAGCAAGGTCAGTGCAACGCGTTGTCCATCGAGAGTTCCGCCTGCTCCTCACTTCAGATCAAATTAGGAGGCATATTGAAGAAGGAAATGGACCCCAGCAATTCCCAACAGGATCATACACAGCAGCCGATTATTCCATTGTGCCTCAAACATCAGAAGACTTTGACTGCCATTCAGGTAAATATATGTCTCTCTATCCATGATTAAGAACACGATTAAACAAAGCATAACAAACATTAAATCTGTAGATGTTACAGGATGTGTTAGAAGACTAACTCATCCAGAAACAATTAAAGAAAGGATTCAGAAATTCGACCTGGTCATACAAGATGTCTGGTATGCTCTTAAGATTGCACACTTTTTTTTACTTTGTAAAAATGTATAGTTAACACTTTGCTTTGCAATCAGTGGGGCAAAGGCTTATGTTGAATACAGTGGGCATGACATTGATGATTTTCAAAAGCATGCTCCAGCAATTGAGTCAAAGTTACCATTGATTGTGACAATCAAATCAGTTAGTAGAGTAACTCCTAGACATAACAGTAAGTATCAGCATGAATTTCGATCCACAATTGCAAGTAAGCTCATCATCCATTCTTATCAGGACTGCTGCAAGGATATCATGAACATGTGAGTTGCTGTATATGGGTTTACCCAACTGATTGGTTCAACTACTATCGAGTTAGTGATACTTACACATTTCTTTTCAACATGTAGCTTTCTTGCATTTCGCAAACCAGTTTACTTCATCGATGATGCTACTTGCAAAAAAAACTGGACACCTGCTGAGCAATCAACTGCAAAAGAAATCGTTGAGAGAGATAAAAGAAAGGATGGAGGACCTGTCAGATTTCACAGAGGTAAACGAACAAACACCAGCATTGACATCAGCTGTATATTTCCATATGTTTACCTGTATAATACATTTGACAGTTTTTGCAACAGGTTACTTACATGACATTGATTAACATTCCAAGGTTCATATACAGAAAAAGCATCTGCAAAATTCGTGGAGAGAACACAGGGTAAGCTTTTGACCATTCTCCCATGTTTACACATGGCATAATAATACTCTTTGTATAAACCTAACAAAAAGATCTTTATTGCAAGACTCACATACAAACTGGAAGGGAAATGTCGCCAAGGAGGATCTGAAATAGATGTGGTGTTTAAGCATGAAGCAGCTCTGTCGCTTATTCGTAAGTCACCGTCAGATTATCAGTTTCTGAAGAAGGACCAAATCATCGAATTGATCGCAAAGAACTGTAACAAAAAATTTGCTGCGGAATTGAACGTCGCATGGAAAAAAGTGGGGGACAGTGCAACTTCTGAAAACATTTTGTCCTGCTGTTTTCCGAATCTTCAGTCTCCGCCATGGAACTTTTATTAGTTTAGTAGATACATCGTGGAAAACTTGGCCACACTCCTAACTACATTCATGTTTATTCTGCAAAGCCAGTCAATCTTTTGCATAATGACCGCAGTTTTTATGTTTATGACAACATTTATGTCTATATTTAGAACATAACGATTATGGTTATAGATTATATTAAATCCCATTTAAATTATGACAGAAATAGTATCCCGCAGCGGAGCGCGGGTTGAATCTTAGTATATTGTAAAGAGAACAATGTAACATTTACTTTTGGTGAAATAAAATCGATCGTTTCTCTCTCTTACAACAGTAGTCGCGTTGAAAAGCGGCGATTGGGGTTGAGCCCTCGTACGTGCGCTGAAGGAACTCATCGTATGAGATGATTTTTTTGAACAGTTCTTCAAAGGAGGGAGGTGTGTCCCGAGCACGAACAATAGCAACAGTTTCTTTGAACTCAGACCCAAGACCATTCATGGTCCGAAGAAGTAGATCAAGATCATCAAAAGGAGCGCCGACAAAAGAGCAGCTTGATTTCAGAGAGATAAGCACGAAGAGAGAGGCTTCCGCTGGAGAAGGTGGAGAGTTTGTCTTTTAGACACAGAATATGGGACGGAGAACGAGAAACAAATATACGCTCGAGAGTGGTCCAAGCAGCTAGAGCAGTAGTGGCAACATCGATATGGGACATGAGAGACACTCTCTGACGGAGACGAGAATTGCATGGAAGATGAAGCGATCTTGGCGAGCCCATCAAGAGTAAGCAGCTGAGGTGCGATGGGAGGGAGGAACACTAGCTCGTTCCGTCGATATGCGATAGCAAATCAAATCCAAAATGAAGAAAAGTGAACTGCGATTTCCAAGAGGAATAGTTTGGCCCGGTGAGACGAACAGTGAGCTGGGATCCAACATTGAAGGAGACAATAGGAGGACCTCGATAGAGGATTTTTTTTTTTTTTTTTTTTGACAACCCTATTTACTCGTTAGAGGATTTGGGGGAGCTCTTGTACTATAAAATATTTATGAATGCTTGATTATTATTATTATTATTATTATTATTATTATTATGAGCTGTACACTTTTATATACATACAATGCAACGGGACAATAACAGAGAATGAGAGTTCATGGGAAAGTAGTTGCAATAGAGGAGTCGTGGAGGATAAACAAACGGGGTCGGTAACTCCTAATGCCCGCCCAATTGCCATCACTACTTTAAATCACCCTCCAGGATTGCGATTAGCCTTATAAAAGCAAAAGATTGACACACATGATAATCAATCATGTTACAGGTAAGTTTGGTCGAGGGTCAATCGTATTAGGGTTAGTTAAGTTGCGCTTTAGTCAGATCACAAAGCAATCAGGGGTTGGGTAGGACAAATTAAGGCCTTGTTTGCTTAATGGATTTCATTATGGATTTGGTACATAAAAACCAACCATCATGGACTTTGTACACAATCCATCGTTTGCTTGATGGGGACAAGTCCGTGGGGCCCACAGTTTTTTAGGGTGCAAATCTGTGGACCCAACCGACTTGGAAATTCCATCTCAAGAGGTGGGATTTGTATGAGTGTCTCAAGTCCATGATGGTTATTTACTATTTTATCCTCATTTTGTTTTGTTTCAAACAATAAATAAGATATAGTAAGGGTAGATAGGTAAATTCATAATGTATCCATAATTATAATTATGCAAAATCCATCATGAAATCTATCAAGCAAAGAATAGTTTTATCAAAAAACCAAATTGACCAATTCCATCATAAATCCTTAATTTTATAAAACCTAAGTTTTGACCAAATCCTTCATTTATCAAATCCATGAAGCAAACGAGCCCTAAGTATCATTGACTTTTCCGGTGGCTAATTGAGTTGATTGGATGGTTTAATCGAGTATGATTTTGTTTTAACATCTCTAGTAGGCAAGTCAATCACTTCATGCATTGATGTGCTGAAACGACTGTTATTCGAATATTGCGTAAAGATGAAAAAAACACTGGAAGATTCAAAATGCGGGGAAACTAGGCCAATGGAGTCGCAATATCCGTCGAATGAACACTGTAACATTTAGAGTTATGAAGAACTCAAACAAGCACCAAACGAAAAATTGAAACCCCCAAACCGGTGAACACTGTAACGCAACTTCTCCAGCTGCTACAGCTACTGTACTGATTGACAGAGAAACATTTCCGGGACAGTTCCGACACGTCCGCATGAAAGCCACAATATACCACTACTGGCTGTTGATATTGTCAACTTTTCAGGTGTTAAAAAGACTCGACTGGCAGCAGAAAATATCTACTGTGGGCGCGAAATGACATCCAAAGAGACGAAATGGTCTCATACTAGTATGAAACAACCGACTTTGGATTTGATGTCGCTGGCAACTGCGAGAAGGCAGTATCGCTTTCCTCGCACTCGTCAAAAGCTAATGGCGAACCACCGATTACAGGCTTTCTGCGGATCAGGGGAACAATTAAAAACAAGCACATAGTTAGGAAAGGTGAGAAGATGATGGACAACTCAAAAGGTTAGGTTCTAAGGAGTAAAAAGTTCGTTCAGATCACAGAGCCATATTTTGCTGGTCGGAAATGCGGATGAATCGATCACACAAGGCCAAAATGAGAAACGTACTTTTGTGCAACCAAGCTCTCTTCAGATAATGCTTTCTCCAACCTCTCTTCAAATGGCGTTGCATGCCAGCTGACCTTTTGATCCTGCGTAACAAAGAAGGCATTCCTTGGATAGAGCTCCTATAACACCAAAATAACTGAGACGGAAAGGGAGAATCCAGGCCATTAAAAGTAGAGTTACCTCCTTGTATTTATTAGTTGAATTTGGGATGCCATTCCCATCCCACCACTTTGGGGAAATTTCAGTAGGCTCTTCCTCATTCCAGTGAGCAGCAACCATCCCGATGATTGGTCTGTCTCCAGGAGTTTCCCGGATGTGGAACTTTTTGCTTACAACTGTTCCCGCATCAAGACTATCGCCTTTCTGATTGAATGTCTGCGACACCGGCTTCAGCCAAGTTGACAGGCTTGCTTCCAACTTCAGATCTTTTGAAGGAGAAGTTGCTCCTACTCCTGCTTCTCTGCTGGGGGTTGCACTTTCAGACTGCTCAACAGATTCCCACAGCTGATAGTTCGCATGGTCTTCTTTCAATTCCTGCCACTGGGAAACATTTTCAACAGGCTGCAAGACTGAACAAACATATTGGGACCTGACCCTAGCCTTTCCATATCCTGAAGTCGCTGCATTCGTTGGGTAGACAGTTCCCGGTGTTTGCATCTCACTGGAAAGTTTTAGTGGGGTTGGCCTGGTGGAAGGCTTAGTTACACTCACATCTCCAAAACGTTCCAAGTCCTTTATAATTTGGCCACCGCTTCCAGATGAAGAAGACCCTTTAGATGAGGCAGTATCAAAATCACATTCGAATCGGACAGACTTATTCCTTAGCTGAGTATTGGTGGCTGAAGGAAAAGGAGAAGCAGAAGATGCATCGTCAGTCTCTTGCTCATGAAGTTTCATCACCGTTTTCACGCTTGCTCCTCCACTGTTGTCTACAGAAGAGTTCCTTGCACCATTCTGTGCATGGGAGATGCAGCTGCAATATAGAAAGAGCACCAACCAATATACGAAAGGATGAAGGTAAGGATGTAAAGGGCACCACAGAAGAGAATACCAGCAACACAGTCCACATTTTGTTCCCAAATGAAATTATTATCATAGTAAGAAATTGACAGACTGCCATTTCATGAACCTAATAAAACAGGGCCACGGATAGCATGAGAGGAAAATAGAATGTTAAATGATGGACCTATACCATCCGAACCTAATAAACTTGGTATCACCACAGATTTAATGAATGACAACAAGCTCATAAGACAGTGTAATGTACCTGCTGGGTGCTTGATCTGAAGAAATTGAACACCTTGCCAACTCTTCACAACTCTTAATAGGAGTAGAGGACTCATCAGTCTGCATGTCGGCCAAAAGTTTCTTGTTGGATGTATTAGGCAGCCATGAATGGAACTCTGACTGCTCAGAACTATCATCAACAGGAGGTGAACTTTTGAGCTTCTCAGATGCTTTCCGGAATTCAACAGGAGTCTCAGGCAAAGTACCACAAGCTTTGAGAAATCTTGCCTACACAAATTGTTCTATGATCACTAAGATAATCTCTACAAGTAAAAACAGATGAAGTCATACCATCTCACTCATACAGGGAGAACAATTATTTCTAATCAATTAACTCTGAAGGGTGTATCTCCAGATGGAACAGGAATCCAGTTCAAGCAAGAAGCAAAAGAGAAGGATTAGGTTGACAACTTAGGACAAGCAAACCTTTACGAACGCCCCAAGAATAAATGAGAACGTAAAATCTAGTAATAGAATCTACTAAAAGAACCGCATAAGCGAAAGAAGAAACTCTGATGTCTAGCACCTAAACTTATTCGCACAGCTAATGACAATTATTCGAGTTGGATCTCCGCTCCCAAATGAGAAATTAGATAGATGTCTTATTCATTTAAGTATTTTGCAGGCAAATCTCAGTCCTGTGAGCATGCGGATCCTTGAAATGTAGCTCTGATACCATATGGTCACTACAACATTACTTTACACAAAAGCGACCTATCTCTGAAGAAGTTCATGTAAGCTGCCATTTGCGCAGAACTTGTCAACACGATCTAACGAACATGGTTTCACCTTGAAGAAGATTACTAGATGCATACCTCGTCCCTTAGCTCTTTCTGAGTCTGGGGAGATACCCAAGATAGATTTCCCTTGTTACCACTAGTAGCTGGAGAATCTTCTTCCTCTGTAGACAGATGCCAATATAAAAAAAAAAATTGAGTGAATACAACTCAACACGGTACCAAAACGCTAATAAGAAGATAGGGCCAAATGAGTACATATATACCTTCGGACAAGAACAATGCTGATAAACGGTTCTTAGACGCCATGGCTTCCTGATAGCCGCACAAAAAAAAAAACACAATCAGCCACAAAGCATTTCGAGATTCCACTCCAATTGCATTCAAGATACTGCGGGAAGCTAAACCCTAACAAACACCGCCGACGCATCACCCAAAGAAAGAGCAGGACGCCGCAACCTACTTTCCCCAGCAGGAAAACAGGTAGAGAGAGGGCATCACAGACTAAGAAGCTATCACGATTCTCCAAATTCAGTCACCAGTGAGTAAAATTCTGAGATCCTAGCATCGGCTAAAAGGAATTCGAAATCCAAAGCAGTGCATCGCACTAACCACAAGAGGCAAAATCCCGCGCAATGAACCGAAGACATTACAGAAAGCAGAAAGGGAACGAAAGAGAGAAAATAGAAGGAGCTCTTACAGTCGGTCGAGCAGAACGCGCCGGGGAGACGAGTTGAGGATTCTGGTGACCGGCGCTGCCGAGGCCGTCGTCCTTGACGCGGAAGCAGTCGAAGAAGCAGGCCATGGCCCTGGAAACGGAGAGATCTAGATATCCCAGCAGAGTTCGGCAAATGAAACCGATTTCAGGCTGCAACGGCAACGCGCATATCATATTATTATTACCCCCGTACTCAAGCCTTTCTCGAAGCCGTCAATCATTCACTCAGCAAGAGCGCTACTCAGGGTCCAGACTCCAGAGTGTGCGGTGAGAGAGAGAGAGAAAGAGAGAGTTGTTGGGTCGTTTTTCGAATTTTGAACCAACCGGACGAGGGAAAAATAAAGTTTTAACGCTTTTCAAAATTAGAGGAAAAAAATAGGACAAAAAAGGAAAAGCAGACAAATTTTGGGAATTTCCTACGCGGGCGCGTGTTCTTTTTTTTTGCTACTCGCTTGTATAGGATGGACACGTTTCGCTCCCATTCCGCAGAATTGACCGTTCGGTCCCTTCCCGTCTTGTTTTCGGGCGGAGGGAGAGTGTGGAACAGCCGACCGTATGTATGGAATTCCCGGAGACGAGACTGTTTTCGGGTTTCTTACTAATTTCTGAGGCATAACGTTTTGGGGCGCTTAATTTTTGCAATTAAACAATATCCTTTTACATCTATACTTTTCATTTGCATCAATCTTGGGATAATTAGCATAAAACGTCACAAAAATTAAACTTTAGACAAAATGGTTACAAAATTTCATTCTGGACGCATGACGAAATAACGAATTGGTCATTTCAGTTCATCTCCTTTGCATTTCTTTGAGGGATGACAAAAATATCTGTAACCGTAGATATCCGCCCGAATCCGACCTTGTTGGGTAGGGTAAAACCCGAACACGAAGAACTTTTAGCGGGTACAGGTAAAACCCGAACCCGAATATTGCGGGTAATGAGTGAACATGGTTTTCTCACTATCCAACCTAAACCCGCCCGATATACACAACATATATGTTGTCTAGAAAAAATTATTATTTTTCTCTAACATAACTTATATTTAGCATATAAATATAATATTTTCATGGAATTGTATTGCTTTAATGAATTTTCTTCATTCTAGTGACTTATTGTCATACTTTTCGTATGACGTGATGTGAGAATACATGTGAATATTAACATATTGGTTAGTGTTATAAAGAGAAACTATTACCTATAGATGGCCCCATAATATCAATCCCTATTAATAAACTTCATAGGGGCCTCCTAATTTTGTCTCTACTTTGAATTTATTTTACCTTTTACAAAAACGTGGATTCATTTATGGAATTGTCGAGGAATCTGTCAAATACTCACAATTCTATCCTTAACTTAACTGAGGTAGTTCACTGTTTTCCTCTATACTTGTTGTTCCTATGTGAAACTAAAAATGAGGGTGATCGGACTAAGAAAATATAGATAATCTTGGTCTCAAAGAAGTTTGATTTGTGAGTGTTATTGGATCCTCTAGTGCTTGATATTGCTTGGTCATTGAATGTGAACTATTTCGTACGAGATAAACCATGGTTCTTCCTTTCTGCTGAATGCCAACACCCTATCGAGGTGGCCCACTTATATTTATCCATCTGAGTTGTGACTCTACAACTAGATAAAATCAATTCAATGAGATCACTAGCTTGGTTTTGGCTTGTCCTCTTCTGATTTTTGTGCTTGGAGATTTCAATTGTATTCTCCAAATGTAAGAGAAAACAGGAGGTAGGACTCTTAGTTTCTCGACCCTTGACCTGCAGCTATGAGACTTCTATATCCACTATGGTTTACAAGACCTAGGGTTTTATGGGTCTAAATTCACTTTGACTAATCGACAATTAGTTGTGGATCATGTGATGGTTAGATTAGATAGCGTCTAGGATCCGAATCGATCCTTAGCTCTTGGCCAGACATCGAATAACACATCCCACCGGCTCAGGATCCGATCACCACATGAATATCTTGCATCTCCAAACTCAAGTCAAACTAGGCCAAATTTGTTCCAGCCGCTAGGCCAACAACCCTTGCCATTGATGTGGTTTGTGAGGCACCTTTAGTTGATTGAGAAGTGATTTAAGGATTTAGAAAGTCACTTATATATCCTCAACCTAGATCTAAGAGGAAATCTATTGGAAAGAAAAATCAAGAATGAGGTTGCTCTTCCATATTCGCCCGTCCGATAGATCATCTTTTTTCTTCTCCACATCATTGGCGGCTGGTATCCAACTGACGTCAATTGAGGAGATGATGGTTTGAGGGGCGATGACTGCAACAATAATGGTTTTCTCCACCGTCACGTCAACAAGGAGGGTTGGATCGAAAAGAGGAAAACAGACTGTTGGAGAGGAAGAGGAAGTGGCGGCGACAATGGGGACTTGAGAACCACTAAGCGTTGCCCCGCACGTTGTTGGCAATGGGATGAGACTTTTGTTTTGTGGCCGGAGTGGAAGTGGCGGGTGCATAGGGAGACTGAATTTTAGAAATTGGGGAAGAAGTTTCAAGGTTCAGATTGTTGAAGGAGATAAAGGTTGTTGACCACTGGGTTCTTTACAAATTTCCCTAATTTACTTTCAGACTTCTTAGATAAATAACTAAAATTTGGTTGATGTGGTACACATGTTTCGAACACGCGTCATAAATTGAGTTTATCACTAGCGGGAACCTGAGTTGACCGCTAGTGTTGACGGTCATCTCAAACATTGAGTCAAAGTTGTCTATTATGATGAAAGTTGTGACTATTTTGTCATTATTAAACCGACTCCAATGAAGACTCTGTAGGGAGGAACTGGACGCGCCGGTGGAAATGGCTTAATTTAACTGAACGGCTAAACGTCTCCCTAATTTTACTTTCGTCGCCCTAACTTTAAATATAGAATTACTAAATTAACCTTAAAGGAACAAATAAAATTAAAAAAAATCCCTAATCTCCCTCACCGAGAACCGCATCGCCCTTCAAAGCACTCCATATCCAATCCGCTTGATTGTCGATAATGGTGTTGAGATAACAAAACGGCTTATTTGGTGTACGCTCCAGCAATTGCTTCAGCGCCCGCGTAATATCTGCGAGAAGTTGTATGAGTCCCTATCACGGAAAGATGAACGGAACACTAGAATCGGAGTTCAAGGAGCAAGCAGGGATGTAGGTGTTCTTGGCGGTGAACATCAAGTTGAAAACATGAGCAGTCTCCTTGCAGGTGATCATGACCAAGCTGTAGCCACGGTGGCATCCATAGCGATGAGCCTCAGACTCAGAATCACAGCCACAACCTTTTCCTAATCTTCGCCATGGCTGCAAAGACACACCTTTTGTGAACGATTGTTATTCTCTAATAGGAAATTAAAAGCTTTTGAAGACCCAATTATTGAGATAATATAGATAGAAAAACAACAAACGAATCTTTCATTTATGTGGCGATGTGGCAGAGGAATGGGTTGGAGAAGAAGCTCTGTTTCTCCGGGAACGAGTATTTGTTGGGGATTGAATTCACCTCTTTCTGATAGAGTATAGAACAAAAGTGTAATTTTTGTTGTTTTATGAGTAGATAATGTAATAGTAGTTTATATAGGTACTAGGTGGTAATTTGGTGAACATATAAAAGCTGGACAGTGTAAATGAACAACTACCGTTTTTGATGCAATATTCATTTTTCCTACTTCCGCAATTGTGAAATCTGGCATGGTATCAGAGCTAAACTAGGGTTTTAGATATTCTTGATTACTTTCGTTTCTCTCTTCTTGCGCCGCGATGGCGATTCCTCTTCCGGCGAATCTTGATCCCAATCATCCGTATTATCTCAACCAGAACGAGAATCCGGCGCTGGTGCTTGTGTCGACGCTTCTTCATGGCGGTAATTACCAGTCCTGGGCGCGATCGATGAGGATGGCGTTGCTCGCGAAGAACAAGGTCGCATTCGTCAATGGTGAAGCTCCGCGTCCTGGAGATGCTGATCCGTTGCTTCCAGCTTGGGAGCGTGCCAATCTGATGGTCCTAGGCTGGCTTTATCGTTCTCTGGAGCCGACGATTGCTCAGTCGATTCTTTATCAATCACATTCCTTCTCCATTAACACATAACAAAGCTCCCTTAGAACTTTTGCAGGGTAATCCTCTTGATTTGGCTTATCTTAGGGTCTTCGGTTGCTTAGCATATGCTAGTACTTTGAGTCACAATCGTCCTAAGCTTGAACCTAGGGCTACTGCTTGTGTTTTCATTGGTTATCCATTTGGTACCAAGGGCTTCAAACTTATTGACTTAAACACACATCGACAGATTGAGTCTAGGGATGTTGTGTTCCATGAGCATATTTTTCCTTTCAAACATTCCTCTTCTCCCCCAGATTCTGAGTTACATCTTCCTAACCTTGACATTCTCATAGATTCCTCAGCTTCTTCTGCTTCCATTCCTGTTCCTCCTTCTGGAATATTGCAGGTCACTGATCATGTTCCTATTCCTCTGCAAATACCCAACATTAATGGTCCAGCTCCTGCTGGCAGGCCACATAGACAAACAAAGCCTCCTGCTAGACTCAAGGACTTTGTTTGTCACTCCACTGTGGCTACATCTTCTAATGTCACTTATCCTCTGTCCAATGTTCTTTCTTATGATAAACTAGCTGTTGGTTACAAGAACTTTGTCATGAGTGTGTCTAAGGAAGTTGAACCTACTTGTTATGAAGAAGCCATCAAAGATCCACGTTGGGTTGCAGCCATGCAAGCTGAACTTGATGCCTTAGCAGCTACTAATACTTGGAGGGTAACTTCTTTGCCTTCTTCTCATAAAGCTATAGGATTCAAATGGGTTTATCGTATTAAATACAAAGCTGATGGAACTGTAGAAAGGTTTAAAGCTAGATTAGTGGCTAAAGGTTATACACAAACTAAGGGCATAGATTATCTAGAAACTTTCTCTCCTGTTGCTAAAATGACCACTGTTCGTGCCTTGTTAGCTTTAGCGTCTATCAAGGGATGGGCTATTGAACAATTAGATGTTAATAACGCTTTTTTGCATGGGGATCTTTTGGAAGAAGTTTACATGAAAATTCCACAAGGATTAACTCCTCCTTCTGATATTAAAAGACCTGTTTGTAGACTAACTAAGTCCCTCTATGGTCTAAAACAAGCAAGTCGACAGTGGAATTCAAAACTGACTGAGTTTTTATTATCCAATGGATTTATTCAATCTAAGGCAGATCATACTCTGTTTACCAAACAATCTGGTTCCAAATTTTTGGCTCTATTAGTTTATGTTGATGATGTGATATTAACCGGTGATGATCTTTTAGAAATGAAATCTATTAAGTCTAAACTTGATGATACTTTCAAGATTAAAGACTTAGGACCACTTCGGTATTTTCTAGGATTAGAAATTGCTAGGAATTCTTCTGGTCTAACCCTCTGTCAAAGAAAATTTGCCTTAGATATTATTGCAGATGTTGGTTTGCTTGCTGGAAAGGGTGCAGATTCTCCCTCTGAACCTAATATTCGGTATTCAACAAGTTCTGGTGATCCACTCCCTGACCCTTCTCCTTTTAGACGATTAATTGGCAGGCTGTTATATTTATGTACTACACGACCAGATATACAGTATGCTGTTCATCACTTAACTCAATTTGTAGCTAATCCTACTGATTTACATATGAATGCTGCACATAGATTAGTTAGATATATTAGAAATAATCCAGGTAAAGGTTTGTTTTTCCCATCAGATTCTGCTATTGGTTAGTCTGCTTTCTCGGACTCCGATTGGGCTGGTTGTCCTGATACTCGCAGGTCTACCACTGGATTTTGTGTATTCCTTGGTAAATCATTAATTAGCTGGCGTTCCAAGAAACAAACAACAATCAGCCGCTCTTCTGCTGAAGCAGAATATAGAGCAATGGCAGATTTGTCTTGTGAATTGCAATGGTTAAGCTACTTGTTTAGTGATCTTTGTGTTAAGTTTCCTGATTCATTTGCCTTATACTGTGATAACACTTCTGCTATAAGAATTGCAGAAAATCCAGTGGCACACGAGCGCACCAAGCACATTGAGATCGACTGCCATCTCATTTGGGAGAAGATTGCTGCTAGACTTATCAAGTTGTTCTACATATCCACTGAAAGCCAGCTAGCCGATGTTCTTACCAAATCACTGCCGATTCATAGGTTTGTAGAATTGATAGGCAAGCTGGGCATGTGTGATATACATGCTCCAGCTTGAGAGGGGGGGGGGGTGATAGAGTATAGAACAAAAGTGTAATTTTTGTTGTTTTATGGGTAGATAATGTAATAGTAGTTTATATAGGTACTAGGTGGTAATTTGGTGAACATATAAAAGCTGGACAGTGTAAATGAACAACTACCGTTTTTGATGCAATATTCATTTTTCCTACTTCCGCAATTGTGAAATCTGGCACTTTCTGCTACCGGAAACAGAGAGCTGGAGACTTGCAGCGGTAAATTATTTTTAACTAGAAAGAGGATAAAGAAGTAATTTTGATGTTTAAGTTAGGGCGATTATAAAAAATTAGGGCGATAATTAGCAAGTCTCTAATTTAATTGCTTTCTTAATTATCTTAATTACCATCTTCATGGTTCCCATGACTAATTTATAATAGCTTTTATTTTACCCCTAATCACCATTTTCGACCATATGGGTATAATTGATCTCTTTTAGTAATCCAATTAATTTCCTATTTATAATGACATCTTTTATCATTATTCATTTTAATTTTTTTCTTGCCAATTCGGTTCTTCTCTTCTCTTCGTTTCATGTTTTGGTGTCTTTTTTTGTTTGTTTTAATTATGGTATCCAGGTTTATATTACCATTTCCAATTCCCTTTTTATTAAGTGCAGGGTATAAATGGATTCAGTCATTTGTTTCTAATTATTTCCTACAGGGTTGTTAATTATTTCCTCTAGAGTCTAATCATCAATCATTTTTTGCGAAAAAAATCGGTCTCGGAATTTAGAAAAAATTATATCATAAAATTTGTATTTATAAATGATGACGAATTATACCAAAATTAACATGAACAAATTAGATTAAGATGATCATAAATATATTCTTAAGTAAAGAAAAAAAACTAAAAAAAGGGATGAAAAATGATTAAAATGGAGAAAAAACTAGCATTGAAGTTGGTCTTAATAGTTGGAGATATAGTTGTCCATTTATGAAAATGGAGATAGTCACCAAATTTGGGACTAGCATTGAAGTTGGTCTTAATAGTTGGGCTATAGTTGTTTATTTATGTAAATTTAAGGTCATCAAACATTATATACCCAAAATTTTAAACCTATTATTTATCCTCGTTTTTTATATATATTTTAAGATGCACCAAAAATTAGAAACACACAATGATACTAAACGAGGAGTTCAAGATAGGGTGTATAAACAAACTCTATATATCTTTCAAAACCTCTGTCTTCTCTCTACTCTTCTCTTTCGACAGTTTCCAAAGGGTGCCGTCGACATCTTAGGATGTCCGGCGACAACTTAAAATATATGCGATGCATGCTAAAATTTAGATTCATAGTTCATGTTCCTTACTTGATTACACAATTTTTTCGCATTGTGAACATGTTGCCATGCCCTTTTCATGCATATACAGGGTCGACCTCAACCACTCTTTTTGCTCAAATTAAACTATGGATTACTTCATTTTGATCATTACTATAATTTCATAGTTCAACTTTCCTCTTTGCAATCACTGAACCATGTTTTTCATCCCCCCATTTTCGCCTATGAACACACTGTTTTTTACCAAGTGTGGGAGAATTTTTCGTTTGCAAATTTCGGATCATTCGGGATAACAAACTTATCTTTTGGCTTGTTTTTCACTGTGTGGTTTGGTTGTCTGGATGTTGTCCCTTTTTGCAGGAGGTAGAAACCCAACAACCACTCGCTCTCGTCTCGTCTCTACTCTGTCCTCCCAAATTGCCTCCTCCCTCCGCTGGAGTTCGATCGGTGCCTCTCCTGCATCTCAATGCTACAAAGTCCACGACATCTTTGTGATTTTTCTTGTTGCTTTTTATGAATTATATTTTGTTATATATTTCATACAATACAATTTACACACTATGTTTGGCAACAAGGGGGTGCAGATTCGAGGGGTAAATTGAAGGAGGTGCAAATTGGTGGGGGTGTAAGTGGAGGGGTAAATTGTTGTTTAGATCAAAAAGTAGAAGGTGCAAATAAAGTGAAAAGTGAGTAATATATTATTATAAAATAGATTTATCAAATTTATAAAATATTATCACAAAATAATAAAATAAATAATAATAAGTGTACGTTAATAAAATAATTATTATCTAATAATAGTGAAATAATAATTAATTATAACAACTGTAGTAATCATTGATCGAGCGACCTTGAAGCCTAACTCGTAACTGGTCATACTACATGTTTCTAGTGTATAATTAACTTTACATTGAATATGGTCAAACTTAGTCAAACAAGTTCAAATCTGTAAGTTTTAACTATTTAGTTAAGTAAACTAAGTCAACCGAACCGTTCCCCGCTACTTTTTTCTATAAGCACTTCTTATCTCTAATTTTCAGGTTTCAACACAAATTCAAGTCAACCAAGAGATCTCGATTTGACTAGATGAGCATTGATAAACTTGCTTTCGGAGTCAAATGGTCAACCCCGAATAAATATACATTAATGTTAACTATAAGAAAAGAAATTGATGATATTAATTATTATATAATTATAAAACAATTAGAAAAATTCCCCCTGTCTCCTCCCCTCTCCCTTCCTTTTTTTTTCTTCCTTCCTTCCCCTGCACCCCCATTTGGGTAAGACGAAATATCCATTTTGCACCTCATTTTGCACCCCGCTATTGTTACAAATGAACCAAACAGGTGCAAATGTGTTGGAAACTGTTTTACCCTTATATTTGCATCTCCTCCCATTTGCACCTCTTCCCAAACAGAGTGACAGTGTAATTTTTAACTCACTGCGAAGCGCAAGCCAGCGGGCCAATATCTGAGAACATTCTTTCATTATGGTGGGCCCCTTCCATTAATCTCCTTTTTCCTTTTTTGTCAATCATTTTTTATTTATACTTCTTTTTCTTTTCTTTTGTGAGTAATTTCATATCTCTATTTGTTCATATCTCTTTTTTCTTTCACCTATAATATTCTATCTCCTAATATCCGTATTTTTTGTTGTTCTGGTGCTGAATCGACTAATCGTTTGTATTTGGTTTTTCATCTTTAGTAATTTCTTTCTCGCTCGAACTCTAATAGGAAAATCACGAAATCTTCTAATATGGTTACCATTCATTAAGCGTTTTGTTGTTGTGTTGAAATCGACATCTTTGTTCTTATTTGGTTTTACATATCTTATTTATCTCTTTCTCGCTATCCATTAAAATGGTGAGAGTGACATCGAAACCAACAAAACCAACTGATACATTCTTTCGTCTTTTTCTCTTTGTTAAATTCCATTTTAAAAGCAGAGATTTCGTAAATTCTTTAATTAATAGATGTTGAACTCAAAATATTTAGATCGTCGTCTACTAATTCATAAATTCATTGGACAACAAGTGCAAATTACTACGAACCTCTCCCACAATGATTTTTCTTGCCGTTCTTAGAGTTACGTTGCATGAGTTACATGTTATTAATTATTTTACAACCGTACATTTATAGTGCTATCTTCCACTAGCCGTGAAGTGAAGCGTAAGCAACTAGTAGTAAATAAAGGGTTACCATGGATTAAAATACCGTATCGGTCGTTCGACCTATAAAACCTCCTACTGAAAGCAAAACCGGTAAACGGTATTTAGCAGTATAATACAGTCGAACCATGCTTAAACTATGATTTTAGTATAAAATATTCTACCGTTGACTTTTTCGGCTCTACAATGAGTAACCAAATCTGGACCCTTCTTTTAAGTGGCTGCAAATCTAAGGGTGGAGAATTAAAGGAATCCGAATTTCTTTTCTCTAGTTTTTTTAATTGGATCATATCTTCTTCATTCTAACTAGGATTTCAATTTTTTTTTTTGCACAGATGGAACGAGTTCGTTGTGCTCTACAAAATGATATCCATTTTCAATATTTTTTGAGAATTTTTTTTTTCATCCCTCTCGTTACCAACTCCATACCATATGGTATCTCCTTCGTTGTTTAGTCATTTTCGGAAATTTTTGCACAAAAGGAACGATTTAATCATGATCTATTGGATTTCAAAATTTTATGGGGGAAAAAATTTCATACCTCTCGTTACCAACTTCATACCATACTATACCACCTTGGTACGAGGTGGTATTTTTCATACCAAATGGTATGCTGGTATTTAATACCAGTCAATACCATATGGTATTAACTGGTAATAACTGGCAAATTTTTTTTGTTTAAAAAAATATCGAAGTAGATATCATTTTGAATCATTACCAACTCCATACCATACTATACCATATCATTTTGAATCATCCGTTAAAGATTAAGGGAAAGAAAATTAATGATTTTTCCAGAAGAGAGAAAAAGACGCTGATGTAACAGATTCTTAATGGGTTACGCATGAAGTTACTCACCACAAGATTGGTCACCAAATCTGTCCCACTTTTTCAGTACCAACGTATCTCAATCCTAGTGATGCATAAGATAATTATGCAGGCAGGCATTATCACATAACTAATCGTCCACGTTTGCTTGCAAAAACAAGAAACACACTTATAGGCTATAGGCTATAGGCTATAAGCAACAGACAACGGGGAGGGCAGAGACGAAAAGGAAAGCAGGGATTTCTTCTTCGCGCACATTTTGCAGCAAAGGAAAGGAGGGAGGAAGCGAAGCTAATGAAAGAAGCTCAGGAGTTCGTTTGGATGGGCGCGATCCCGCTGCAGATTCATCTCCACGAATCTGAAGTGACCACAGTGCCGCCTCCTCCCCCTGCCCTAATCTTAGCTCCTCGGATTGGCTATTTGCCTTTGCTCCTCCCTCTAATCAAGCCTTACTTCTCTTCTACTCTCCCTCCCGGCGTTGACACTGTCTGGTTCGAATACAAAGGATTGCCTCTCAAATGGTCAGTTCCGTCCTCTGCAGATTCTCCTTCTTGCCGCTTTCTCTAGCTGATAGATGTTTCTCCATTAACGGCGTTCTTTTCCAGGTACATTCCCACTGGTGTTTTGTTTGACCTTCTCTGTGCTGAACCCGAAAGACCTTGGAATTTGACGGTAGTAGAAAGCTTCTGATTGGGAAATTGATGCACACCTGCTGTGCTGACAGTTTCTTTCCCCCTTGTTGTTTGTTCTTTATTTTGTTACTACTGGAATTTGCAGCGGCGAAGTGACGGTTGGGATGGATAGTTTTGATTCTCTTGTGCCTTCCTGCAGATCCATTTTAGAGGATATCCGAGTCATTTGTTGATTCCTTGTGAAGGTGAAGACTCTGTGAAGTGGAACTTTATCAATTCGTTGAAAGAGGTTCGTGCCCGACTATTCTGTGTCTTGGCCCTCCAGTTGAGCTTTTGTGATCCTGCATCCGTCCATGATCATACTTAGTTTTGGAAACGTTCACCAGCAAAGTGCTTGATTATTTGTTTGTGATGCTTATGAACTCTATAATGCAAGGTTGGAAGTATGTGATCTTACTAGTAGTAGCCTCCAGAACATACTCATGGTCATGGATCCCAACGCGGAAACATGGACCTTTATGGCCGTAGTATAGGGCTTTTATATGGACAATGAATGGTCGATTGAACTGCAATTTTACCTGTATGTATGAGCTTCAGATCCCATTAAATGCCCAGTGGAATGGCCTTAGCTGGTGATGTTTAGTCGTTCCTTTCAGCCCTCTGTCTGGTTGGTTGCTCACTTGTAATGTCCTCGTATTGTATTGCTGATCGAGAAGGATGTCTCACTGACGAATCTCTCAGTTTTCTATATTCTAACCTATTTGGATTTTAATTTCTTAATGTTAAATGGAAAACTGCTGATTACTTTATTTGCAGGCAGATTACATAATTAATGGGAACTGCAAGAATGTAATGCATATGTCTCAGTCTGATCAGCTGGAGCTCTGGAACTCTGTAGTGAACGGTATATTCTAGCTTTAATTACTGTTGCACTTCCTAACCTACCTTCTCTGACCGCGCAATGTTCATGTTACTTTTCTGCTGCATGTCTCGTGCAACTTGTTTTAGATCAGTGGTGCAACTCACTGATAGTAGGATCAGGGATGCTAGCAATTTTTCAGAAGATTTTTATATTCTGTTCACTGTTCTCAATCTTAGCATGCTGAACTGGTAGGACACTATGTAAATTGTGAACTACCTTCAGAGACATGACAGCAAGATGAACACAAGAAACTCTTTTTTTCTTTTTTTTCAAACACATGAATGAACATCATGTCACTAACTTTGAAACGTTAGTTAAGTGACTAAATCCCCCGATTTTTTCTTTACGATTCGAAAATGTCAAATGGGCTGAAATTAGACAGCAAACTGATGGGTCCTATCCTCTTAACAGTTTCTTTTCCTATCATCTTTGAAATGCTGTCCTGAAATCACTATTGGATTCTCCTAAAATATTAGGGATTTTCCCCTCCAAAGCACAATGCATGTTTGTAATTGGGGGAAAAGGGGACCAACTTTCTTCATTTGAAGTGCAAGCTGGGTGTTCATTATTCGATATTCGGTCAGTTCATCTGGTAGGTGTATGGGAACCTTGCCGTTTCTCTCTACCAATTAAAAGCCCAATATCATAACGCACAAATTCCAGAAGTTTCTGAGGCTTCTGGTTGTGTGTACGTCTGTAAAATGTTCCGCCAGTCTGATTCAACCTCTGTTCAGAATTCACCAGATACAACCGTTGCAGGGTTTAGGAACTATTATTTAACATAGTTCCATTCAACGTTGCTAATTTGACTATGAACAATTTGTATACGAAAGGCATATGCAACAATCTGTTGTACATCTGTTAGTGAAAATCCTGATTATTTATGCATGACCAACCTTTTTGGAGGGATGGGGCTCAGTTCTCAATTGTTTGGTTTTCAATACTTGGTAATTGTTCTCTATTGATTCCTGTTAGTAGTCATTGCCAATTCTGAATGTTCACTACTACAAGTCAAAGCGAAAAGTGAGTGTTTACCTTTGTCTTGTTTCTAAATTTAAGAAAGCTGATCATATATGCAGCTAATCTGGAGGCATTCATTCGGTCATCCTCCAAACTAAAATCTGGAACGATTGAGGATGACTATGCATCCAAGTCAAGTTCGTCCTCACAAAAATCGCAAAAGATGATTGGTGAGGCAGATACAAGCGTGCAGACAAAGACAGGTTAGCTGGTTTGGTTGTATATTTAGTTTTCTTCCTTCATTGCCTGTATATAGTAGACACCATTTTGGTTTTGGGTTTTAACTTTCTTCACAGCATTTTACGTGTTAATATTAGTTACAAGTGAACTTCAATCTCATTTGACTTGGTGCTCTTCTGACATCTAAATTACTCATGTGATACACAAATGGTAATTTAGATGTGATACACTATATAGCAGATGTGATATTTGCCTTCTCCATGCCTTATCCATGTGGATGTTGGTTATTCATACTTCATAAGTATCTGTTTCTTCAGTAGCGTGTAGTCAAGATTGTTGTAAGCATCTCATCTGTTGCTCCATGTCAGTTAAAGGATACATATTGTCTCATGATATCTTTTTCCTTAATGCTTGACGTCACCCATTTGATTATCAATTTCATGGATGGTATTAGGTAAAGTTCCAGTTCGTTTATATGTCTGGAATGTGAGTGCGGACTTTGGAGACATGGAAGATGCACCTCCAATTGATAGTTGGGACAGGATTTCTTATGTTAATCGGCCACTTGAGATCCACAGAGAAGAAGGCAAGTAACACTTATGGTTTTGATTGTCCTATCTATTTCATGTTGCAATGAGCAATATATCTACTTATATTTCACACATGACATGCGGGCTGTTAAGCAGTCCTGCTTCACAAAGTTAACCCACCTAGAGATTTTAATGGAAGGGATGTTCATGGTTAATTATGCTTCCCAGCCTTCCAATCCTGATACTTCATTTGACTGAAGAAGGGAAGATTAAGTCTCGCCACAAAATTTTATCATAATGCAAAGTTAATGGCATGCGTTCGTGCTTTAAATGCTTGTAATGCGTCTCTTTTACTCTTTGTTTGTGTGCGGGTTTCTCTGCTTGATGCAACCTGCTTACTGATTGTTAAAATCTCTCTGACACTGCAGGTAAATGCTTCACATTGCATGATGCTATTAAAACCCTTCTCCCAGAATTGTTTGGCAAGAAGAGGAAACCTAGTGAAGGTGAAAATGATGAACAAAGCTTTGGGTCAGAAGAAGAAACCAAGAACAATCGAATGACAGAAGAAGGGGAAGGAAATTTAAGTCTGCCATTGGAAACTGTGAGCACAGCGGACGACGACCCTGAAATTAAGCTCCTCCGGATTCAAGGGATTGAACCAAAATTGGAAACACCAATTTCTTGGGTAGCAAACCACTTGAGGCATCCCGAAAATTTTCTTCACGTCTGTGTATATGTCAAAATCCCTTCTGCAAAGTCTCTTTAAAGGTCTTATAGCAAGTGTCTCTTTTGGGAGCTGGGGAAGGTATCCATTGTACATTGTGCAGAAACGAAGGTATCCATTGAGGAAGCTTTTTTATTTTTTGGGGAGGAAGGTTGTTTTGAGGCGAATTGAATTTTAATTGTCCATTAGTTAGATTAGAAAAATGTACGATGTCGTTATTTGTTGGGCTAATACCACTACAATACCTGAACTATCGCGAAAATGCCATTTGTGTCCTATTGTTTTCAATATTCCATCTGTATCCTGAACTATGATACTTTGTGTCATTTGTATCCGGTCAATTTCGTTGACTATTAAAGATAACGGTTCACCAAACGGTGGTCAATGCGAAATTGACTTTTGTTGACGTGGCAAAAATGTGGCTGCCACATAGATGCTAAGTCACTGACCTCATTTTTTTAAATTCAAATTAAATAAAAATTGAGTTAAAATTCAAAAAAAAAAAAAAAACGGTAAATTCAATTATAGTATTGAACAAACTAAAATTAAAAAAAAGGAAATAGAACTCCATTGGCGGTGCTTCCAGATCTGCTTCTAAGGAAGAACACGGTGATGGAGACCTACATTTTCGGCCCAACAAATGGCCTTTGTTCACCGGCACTAGCACCTCCATGCCCACATCTATAGGTGTCAATCGGGCGGGTTCGGGCAGGGTTCAATCGGGTTCGGATAGGGTTGCGGGTTAGTCGGGTTGCGGGTTCATCGGGTTCGGGTTCAAACGGGTTGCGGGTTAGTCGGGTTGCGGGCAAATTGGGTTGCGGGTTCATTGGGTTTGGGGTCGGGCGCGTTGCGGGCAGGTCGGGTTTCGGGTTGTTCGGGCCAGCGCATCAAGTAACTTAACTCATTACTCATTACCAACTTACACATTTTATTACACTAATTTAAAATATTTTCTCAACTTTTTAACCAATTTATTTCTACCTCGTATATATATACTTTATTTTTTTGAAAAAAACTAGTCAAAATGTTAAATCAATTTGTACGACTTGCAAACTTGTTATGTAATTAATCATAATTGGTAAAGTATTATAGCTAATAGTAACGGTGATATCAATATTTGCAACCAAAAGACACCGTTAATTGTTTATTTGATATTTTAGTATTAATTCAGTAGTAATTGGATTAAAGTATCTCGTTTAGTATAACCATGCAAATATGGTATTTGGCGTGTGGTATTTGGCAAAAGCATAGTGATAAAAGGAGTTATTTCAAAATAACTCATTGCCCAAATAACTTTAGTAAACTGTTGCCAAACGAGTTATTTGTAAAATTGTTCGAATTATCCTAAAAATTGAACCATTAAAGATTAGCTATCAAATTTAGTAAAATTATTGTGACTTCAATCATAACTTACTCAATAGCATATATCCTATACACTTAGCTTTACCCTCAATCAACAATATTAAGTTAGTATATGTTGTTGATTGTATACCCTAAACCATCAATACATTATACACTAACCACATAACCTATACCCTAACCATATGTCATTGAGTTGTGATTTTGCTAGTATAGTTAATTTAAAAGTGAAATTCATACTTTGATTTTCAAAACATAGATAAAAAGTGATGTTTGCTAATTGTTATACCCTAACCATATACCTATACTTTACACCACATACCTTGTACCCTAACCACGTACCATAAACATAAATTGAAAAGGGATCTCCTGCCGTTAAAGACTTAAAATGACTTCAAGTGAACATATGTTAATAAAAAACTTAGAACCGTCAAAACCATCAATATCTTATACCCTAACCATATACACCCTAAACCATATGTACCTTATACCCTAACCATATACTTTATATCCTAAACAACGAACCGTCAAAGATGACTTATCAAGTTTAGTATAAATTGTTGTAACTAATGGTTAATTTATTTATTAGCCCATAAAAAATTACATACATATATGCATATTAGCCTTCAAAGCATATAAGAATAATTTAACTAGTCATGCCCTCCATATAAAAGTTAAAGATTCATATTTCAAAAGCTAAAATTATGAAAAACCAAAAAATTGAAAACACCAAATTTGTTTCTTTCTTTCTTTTCACAAAAATACTAAAATTTCCCTCATTCTTTTTCCTTCCGTACATTAGAAAAACTCAATTTTCCCTCCTCTTTCTCTTCCATAAAATTGAAAGAACCAAATTACCCTCTTCCTTCCTTCTACAAAAAGTTGAAAAGTCAAAAGTTTCCCTCCTTATTTCTCTTTCATAATAAAAAAAATCAAACTTTCCCACTTCTTTCTCTTCCCACATATCAAAACCACCAAAATTCTCACTTGTTTCTTTTCTAAAAAATTCAAAAAACCAAATTTCCCTCTTCTTTCTCTTCCCAAAACTTGAATACACCAAAATTTTCCTCTTCTTTGAAAAACATCAAATTACCAAATACATTACTTTACTTTATTTATATTTTATTGAATAGTTAAACTAACCAAAATTTAAATTTATATATTATATTAATATTGTCATGATCTCAAGTTACCTTCATGTTTCAATTTTTGTAATTTTCTTAAAATACGTTATATCAAGTGAGTTTCATATTTTTAAAATTTCTTATACGAAATGAAAAAATAATTTTACTTAAGTTTAGAATGAAAAACTTTATTTTGAAAAACTATGTATTGTATATTTTTATAATTATTCAAGTGGATTAGATGAAATTCGGGTTGAGTCGGTCGGGTTACGGGTTAGTCGGGTTTGGGTCAATCGGGTTCGGGTTAATCGGGTTGCGGGTCAATTGGGTTCGGGTTATTCGGGTTGCGGGTTAGTCGGGTTGCGGGTTAGTTGGGTTGCGAGTCAATCGGGTTGCGGATCGGGCGGGTTACGGGTTGTTGACTTTTAGTCAATTCGGGTTGCGGTTGGGTTGCGGGTCGGGTTGATCGGGCGGGTTAATCGGGTCGGGCAATGTTTTGACACCTATACCCACATCCTCTCCTTCCTTCTCTTTCCCATCTCTCCGCACCTCTTCCCGACGAGAATTCGGGAAGGCCTTCTAAAACCCAAATCGTCCATCACACAGGGTGGCGCCCTCGACTGCTGGTCCCCTAACACCTCTCCACTGCTAGAACAGATGAGTCGGCATCGTCTATGAGGGAGGCGGCACCGTCTCTGCATTCGACTCTCCAGCCTCTCCCTCCCCGGCAACTTCGATATTGACACTCTCCAAAAACCACCGGGCCTCCGAACCATTTGCTTCTCCTCACTTCTTCTTGACAAAAATCTCCTACACCGACTCCACTGCTCCACTACTCCTTCGGCAGAACTGCTTCTTCCTCCTCTTACTCCAAGCAAGCTCGATCTGTCGGCGGATCTGGGATTACAAGAAGGGAAGTCGTCGATTTGGGACCCCTCTCCCTTATTTTCTTGTCCTCTCTTTTCTTCCTATTTTGGATTTCCCAATTGAAATTACAGGTTTGGAGAGAGCCGAACTGATCAAGGAAGAAGGGAGCAGGAGCTCGCAGCCCGGGTCGGTGCGGTGCCGGGAGAGGAGAGGACAGATGGGGAAATATGGGTTTGAGCAGGCGAGGGAAGTGCGGCAGCGACAGGTAGAAAGGAGTAGAACAAAGGGTTTTCTTTGTACAACAAGATCGTCTCCCGACGCTCTTCCGTCGGCGACTCCGACCAAATCACCCACGACGGTATTTCTTTCGTTTGGCAGATCCAGCCCAGGAAGCCGAAGATCCCGCCGAAATCGTCGCACAACCTAAGGAATCTCCCAGGTGTTTTTGGGCGGAAGTGGAGCTTCTTGGAGATTTGGATCCGCGATTTCGGATCTCATGGTGGGGAAATTGAAGACGTTTACAGGTCGGATCTGTAGCAATGTTTAATTTTTGGCAATCGGGGAAGAGGGGATTAGTGGGACGAGGGGTCTGTGAAATGAGCTTTTATTTATTTTTTCCTGTTTTAATTTTATTAATTTAGATGGAAAATAAATAAAAACTAATATTGAAAATTTTACGTTAGATGCCACATCACCGCTGAAGATGCCACATCAGTGCTGACTAGATTTTCTATTAAAAACTAACGTTCAACAAAACTCAACACTAACATAATCATAGTTCATGACACAAATGGAATATTGGAAACAATAGGACACAAGTGACATTTTCGCGATAGTTCGGGTGTTGTAGTGGTATTAGCCCTTATTTGTTTGTGGGTCTATTAAGAGGTTTGATTTTTGAGTTTGTGGTGAGGGTTGGATGGCAGTAGTAGAAGTGAGAATCATTGAATTAGAATCAATTTAGGGTAAAACTTGCATAGCCATAATTTTCACGTTTGTAACAAATATAGCCATAACTATCCGAAAACACAAAATAGCCAATTTCGTCCATTTCTTTAACGGTGTTACTTAACACTCTGACTAGACTGATGGAAATAATGACCTGACAATACTTCGACGGACACGTGGATTAAAAAAAACGTAAAAAACATAAATTCAATTTTTCTGAGTTAATAAAATGAAAAATAAAATAAATTTTTTTATGCAAAAATCTTCATCTTCCTCCCTGTACCCCCCATACCCGCCACCATTCTTCGGTCCTGCTCCTTCCTCATCGCCCCCTACTCCCATCAATTACCCAGCAGGCAGCAACACAACCCTAAATCGAAGAAGAAGAAAACCCTATGGTTCTTTTGGGTCGTTTGTCGCTGCCATCAACATCATCTTCATCTCTCCAACTACTACAAACCACCACCCGCCCGCCGCCGTGAACAACCGCTCTTCGCAATGGATCCCGCCAAGTATGGTGGAAAGTCGCTGTTCGACCCATCGATGGGTGAGAAACGAAACGGAGCTTCCTTTTCTTCTACTTCTTCTTCTTCCTCCTCGGCCGCCATGGAGAACCTGAATATCATGCTCCTCAGGCTTCGTGGCAGGCTTGTGGGCCTCATCATTCTCCCTTCACCGGCAACGGCTTCTTCTTCGGATCCAATGAATACTCTGTAGAGTAGACTTGGCCAATTAGGGTTTTTGGGGTTTCCCAGTCCCTTATATTCTTCCTCGCCTCATTTTTAACAGAGCTGCGATCCTTTTCAATGCGAGAAAGAAGACGACGGTGAAGGGAAATCCGTCTTCGAAGGGCTGGGCGGGAGAGGAGCTAGAATTGGAGACGGATCCGACCCTTTTTCCTCTTGTCGGTTTGGGAATTATTGGAGCACCCTTCCTCCGACAGAAGAAGATTGGAGAAAGGGGGTGGGATCTGAAGATGGGAAGGGGAAAGTGAAAGGGCACGCTTAATTTGATTCCTTTTTTTTGTTTTTTTTTGTGTGTAAGTGATAAATTATTTAATAGATTAAGAGAAGAGAGGAGAGAGAGAGAGGAAGGATAAATTATTTAATTTATTATTTTAATTCTTTATTGACGTGGCATTCCACGTGTACATTTTTGCTGATGTGTCGCTGATGTGGAGGTCGGATTCCGTCCTCGTCAGCGTTCCGTCAACCGAGTTAACGGAGTCACATATGGTGTTAAAGTTTCTAACGAATTTGGCTAGATTTGTCACACTACCCTCCTTTTTTGGGGCTATTTCGTGTTTTCTAATAGATATGACTATATTTGTCAAAAACGTGAAAATTATGGCTATACAAGTGTATTTTGCCTTATTTTATCAAAAAATAAGAAACATTATTGGCCATATTGTTGGGGAGGGTTTACATGTGAAGGGAACGATTGATACCAAAGTTATAGCAAAATATCATGTTTAAGCAATTGAAAGGTTTCAATTGCCAGCTTTCAATTGCTTAAGCTTCCTATGATAACATCCAGAAAATCATGCTTAAAAAATCTATTTATGAACTAATTGAATGTCACCATAAGCTTAGTATTATTGTGTTGACTGACAATATACCTTGTTAAAAGAGTAAGCATAATTCTTTAATTATCTATCAAAATATCATAACATTTTACTATTGGTAGCATGTCGTTAAATTGCATTAAAATGATCACTCACAACATTAATAAAAAGATGGCAAAATACACTTGTATAGCCATAACTTTCAAGTTTTTGACAAATATAGCCATATCTATTCGAAAACACGGAATAACTCAAAAAACGAAGGGTAGTGTGACAAATCTAGCCAAATCCGTTAGAAACTTTAACACCGTCTGTGACTCTGTTAACTCGGTTAACGGAACGCTGACGAGGACGGAATCCGACCTCCACATCAGCGACACATCAACAAAATGTACACGTGGAATGCCATGTCAATAAAGAATTAAAAATAATAAATTAAATAATTTATCCTTCCCCTCTCTCTCTCTCCTCCCTTCTCTTAATCTATTAAATAATTTATCACTTACACAAAAAAAAAAAAGATAATAAAACAAAAAAAGGGTATCAAATTAAGCGTGCCCTTTCACTTTCCCCTTCCCATCTTTAGATCCTACCCCTCTTCAGATCCCACCCCCTTTCTCCAATCTTCTTCTTCTTCTGCCGGAGGAAGGGTGCTCCAATAATTCCCAAACCGACAAGTGGAAAAGGGTCGGATCCGTCCCCAATTCCAGCTCCTCTCCTGCCCAGCCCTTGGAAGAAGGATTTCCTTTCACCGTCGTCTTCTTTCTCGCACTGAAAAGGATCGCAGCTCTGTTAAAAATGAGGTGAGAAAGAATATAAGGGACTGGAAAACCCCAAAAACCCTAATTGGCCAAGTCTACTCTACAGAGTATTCATTGGATCCGAAGAAGAAGACGCTGCCGACGGAGGCAGAATGATGATGCCCACAAGCCGACCGCGGAGCCTGAGGAGCAGGATATTCAGGTTCTCCATGGCGGCCGAGGAGGAGGAAGAAGAAGTAGAAGAAGAGGAAGCTCCGTTTCGTTTCTCACCATTGAACCCGACCTCCGTAGATGAATTGATTGGGCGAATCTCGAGGATTTGGAGTCGGTAGGTCGAGGGAAAAGAGGTAAAGATCGGATGGGTCGAACATCGGCTTTCCACCATACTTGGCGGGATCCATTGCGAAGAGGGGTTGTTCACGGCGGCGGGCGGGCGATGGTTTGTAGTAGTTGGAGAGATGAAGATGATGTTGATGGCGGCGGCAAACGACCCAAAAGAACCATAGGGTTTTCTTCTTCTTCTTCTTCTAGGGTTGTGTTGCTGCCTGCTGGGTAATTGATGGGAGTAGTGGGCGATGAGGAAGGAGCAGGGCCGAACAATGGTGGCGGGTATAGGTGTACAGGGAGGAAGATGAAGATTTATGCATAAAATTTTTTATATTATTTTTCATTTATGAACTCAGAAAAATGAATTTATGTTTTTTTACATTTTTTGTAATCCACGTGTCCGTCGAAGTATTGTCAGGTCAGCATTTTCGTCAGTCTAGTCAGAGTGTTAGGTAACACCGTTAAAGAGATGGACGAAATTTGCTATTTTGTGTTTTCGGATATTTATGGCTATATTTGTCACAAACGTGAAAGTTATGGCTATGCAAGTGTATTTACTCATAAAATAAATAAATGGATTTTTCTTTGTCATCAAAATTTTAATAAACCAGGATAGCCTTGATATAGACTAGCTTATAACCCGGCCCGTTGGTCGGAATATTCATATTTATATTTTTATGTTACGTTTAAATCTATCAATTCATTTAATTTTAATGACAATCCTTCGATCGAGATGATACATATAGAAAGAATATATAGATCGAACATTTAGAGAAATATATAAATGATAATTAAGTCCCCGGTAAAATGTTATTGGTTAGTTGATTGTCAAGAAAGATAGAGTATAAAAGCTCACGGAAATTCCCTCACGAACCATAGATAATTCGAAACTAAATCTTAAACCTCACAATCCTACATAAAGGTTGTCCCTTCGGGAACATCCGATAAAATTGGAACGCAATCCTACATAATTGTTCAATGCTCTCCTTTTAGGAACAATATGCCACTAATCAAAAAGAAATAGAGAGTTGTTGATTCAAGTCAAATATATGCTAACAACTAAGCTAAGAGGGGACCATCACAACTTGAGAGTAAACGCCAAAATCAGGATTAACTCCAATATACTAATAGACTCGATCAAAGTAATAAGGAACAAAATTGGACACTCCTTCTCTATCAGTTCCAATAGGTTGAAAAAAGAATCGACTTCCTACTTCAGTAAATCAATTGATGATTCCTCATTTAAAAATAGAACTAGGTTGCGATAGCTTCAAAAACCATAAACCTAAAAATCCAATAGCCACCACTCTCCGTTGTACAATAAAAAATTTATCCACTCTATCTTCAATCTCAAGAGGCGTATGTTTCAACCCAAAATTCAATTTTTAATCCTCCTTCTGCACCTCCATTTATTAAATTCCATTATATTCGCCATGGATTGATACCAGAGTTGAACTCTTTTACTTGCCCATTTTAAATCGTCAAGAATAAAATCGTAGTGCCAAGAGACCAGAAGATTGATTTTCAAAGGCGGCTTTAACTGTGAAGTGAAAGGGGCGCAAATATTACACGATGGAGGGAATTTTAGAGGAGGTTAGAAAGAGATAAGAACAAAGATAAAGTACAAATTTAAATATAAATTGAAAAATGCAAGGACACAACACGTGGTAATAGAAAATACATACTGTAGACTTAGTGGGCTTGCTAATCATGATGAAAAAGTCATCTAATTTCCAGAGTGTCACATCGTGTATGTTTTGTATTAAATAAAGATACAAAAAATTGTTTAGTGTGATTGGTTGCGATTATTGTCTTTGTTTGAAGAGACCCAAATTCAAATCCTGATATTTATATTTTTTATATGGAATACATAATGTATTGTAAAGATAAAAATGCCCTTCCTACTTTCACTCTTGTTGCAGGAAATTTGAAAAAGAGAAAAGTAGAAAAAACTCTACTATATATTATTGGAGGACAAGCAATACATCATTAATGGGTTTCAACAAAACCAAATCATCTTCATTTTGTACAGCTACCAGCTCAAGTAAAAATTCACCCGTCTATCGGGCGGGTCCAAAGCTAGTTATGTTAATTTTGTTTTAGATGAGATTCAACTATTATTTATTTATTTTTATTGTTAAATAGATGATGTGGCTATTAAAAATTAACAAGTGGTTGTCGTGGATTAAAGCAATTTTATATTATTTTATTAGTTATTTGGCTACATAATTTATTTAAATGTCAAAAGTAATAGTTGATTGCCACAAAGACGAATTTAATGGAATTAGATAGGTTGTGACTACAATGAAACATGAGTTTAAAATAAGTGACTAGTAATCAACGAAGAATTTGTTAAAGACAAATGTGAAATAATTGATAAACTGAGTGATTACATGTATTTTAGTATTAAGTTATGTATTTGTAAATAACTAGTGTTACCGAGAAATAAAAGATACAATCATACAAAGTCCAACACAACTCAGAGTGATCGAAACCAAGCAACAAAATCAAAACCCATCAACAATGGTAGACTCAATGAAAGAGTTTTCCTTGCCACCAGATGGGCAACTCTATTTCTAGTACGACTAATGAAAAAACAATCGAAATGCTGGAACGTCGAACGGTGAATCTGAACTTCCGTAAGAAGAGCGCCCCCCCACTGCATCATGCACCTCACCATCCATAATCTTCATAAACACCACCTGTGCATCTCCCTGAAAGACGACCGACGCCCACCCTCTATTAGCACACCAACTTGATCAAAGGAAAAAAAAAAAAAAACAGTTGCCAAATGCCACGGATATCATCTTTATAGAGAGCAACTTTAAAAAACAAAACTTTATGCACTATACATATGATAAAATCTACTGATTTGGCTAATCTCACTATCAAATTGTAAAACTCCACTCATATATAACATCATATCCATCTGTAGCTGAGAGAGCAAAGTCTGTGATGTGAGCCAAACATTACAATTTATAAGGTCGATCTTCTGCAACACTAACTTCATATCCATCTTCATGCACTATACAGATAATTAAATCTATCGATTGGTATAATTCATGGTTTAAATAATTCGTGGCCATGATCTTCCATTTCATGGCCTACAACTGAGTCTACAGAACTAAGTGAGAATGTTAGGGTTAGACTGCTGAGAGCCTCGGAGAATATATTGTCAAATTTGGGTCTATTAGATTATATGAGCAATTTAGGACAAAAAATGACACAAATGTAAAAAAAGGAATATCACAACCAAAGGAGCCAAGATCACGACCGAAGAAGCCAAGATCACAACCATGAACTCAGAAGCATAAATTTTACATTAACCGATTTGTCAATAGCCAAAACCTAATTTAATAGAAACCGGAAAATCACTATAACTCGTAATTGAGTCATTGGTTTGGCTCATTGCCAACTATAATACCGTGGAGATCAATTTCTGAATGGGATATACCTCTCTTATAGTATAGTACTGTGGAGATCTTTTTAAGTTTAGCAAAGGACTATAGAGAAGACACCAATAAAAATGAAGAGTAGGAAGAGCCACGACTTGCTTCTTATCTTCATATCCAAAATCAAGAGGGAATAAGATTATGGCCACGAACTCTGATGTCAAGTGCGCGAACTTCAGGAGTAGCCACCAAGGAAGGAGCCGAGAGTCTTGACAGTCTGACTCGCGGTTCTCTTCATCTGTGACTATGATAAAGAGTCTTGTCGTGACATCTCGGATCGCGACCGTCATGTCAGGTCGTGAACTCAACCTTCAGCAAGACGTAAATGGTGACCCTCAAGAAGAGAGGCGGAAACACAACGGGAGCCACTGAATAGTGAGAATGGCACAATTCTGCTGCCCATCTCCGCCGCCGGCGGCCCCAACTTCTATATCGCAGTTCATCTCCGACCAGCCCTACCTCACCCTTCTCGAAACCCACTGCTCAACGATGAAAGACCTTCACAAAATCCATTGCCAACTCATCAAAACCGGCTTATTCAATGACCCAATTGCCGCCAGTCGCGTCCTGGCCTTCTGCACCTCTCCCGTCGCCGGCGATATGAATTACGCTCGCTCCGTTTTCTCTCGCATTCGAAAGCCCAACCTCTTTTCCTGGAACCACATCATTCGAGGCTTCTCTAATAGCTCAAATCCTGAAGTTGCCATCACCCTCTTCGCCGAGATGTTGGTCAATTCGCCCGTCCAACCTTCAAGGCTGACTTACCCTTCCGTTTTCAAGGCCTATTCCCAGCTTGGGTTCGCCCATGAAGGGGCTCAGCTCCACGGCAGAGTAATTAAATCAGGGCTCCAAGATGATCCATTTGTAAGAAACAGCATCTTGTCTATGTACGCGAATTGTGGGTTTTTGAGCGAAGCAGGGAGAATATTTGATCGTCATCCAGATTTTGACCCCGTTACCTGGAACATAATGCTCATGGGGCTTGCTAAATGTGGCGAAATTGAGGAATCCAGGAAGGTATTCGATGAAATGCCTGTGAGAAATGTGATCTCCTGGAATTCGATGATAAGTGGGTATGTGAGGAATGAAAAGTTTGTGGAGGCTTTGGAGCTTTTTGGGCAAATGCAAGAAGATGCTGAGGTTAAGCCGAGTGAATTCACGATGGTGAGTTTACTCAATGCCTGCGCTTGTTTGGGTGCAATCAGGCAAGGAGAATGGATTCATGATTACATTGTCAAGAATAGTTTTGAGTTGAACCCAATAGTTGTGACAGCCATCATAGATATGTACTGCAAGTGTGGGAGTATAGACAGGGCCCTTGATGCTTTCAAGACGGCTCCTAAGAAGGGATTGTCATGCTGGAACTCCATGATCCTAGGCCTGGCCACGAATAGTCAGGAGAAGAATGCGATCAACCTATTCAGGAAGCTTGAATCATCCTCGTCTTTGGATCCCGATTTCGTCAGTTTCATCGGGGTCTTGACAGCTTGTAATCACTCTGGCTTGGTGGACTCGGCAAAGGAGTATTTCTCACTGATGACAGAAACTTACAATATAAAACCCTCAGTACAGCATTATAGCTGCATGGTTGATGTGCTTGGCGGAGCTGGGTTTCTGGAAGAGGCAGAAGAGCTCATCAAAGGAATGCCAATTCCTCCAGATGCCATCATATGGGGATCTTTGCTATCTTCCAGCACAAGATTTGGGAACGCTGAGATGGCGGAAAGAGCAGCAAGGCAGCTCAATGAGCTGGATCCAAGCCAAACTTCGAGTTTCGTGCTCATGTCCAATGTTTATGCTTCCTCTGGTAGGTACCAGAAAGCTATCGAGCAGAGAGTTGTTCTCAAACAAAAGCAGATTGAGAAAGTTCCTGGGTGTAGTTCGATTGAACTGAATGGCAAAGTACATGAGTTTGTAGCTGGTGGAACGTTGCATCCAGCCGCTGCAAAGATCTATCATGCTTTAGATGAAATGCTATTACAGCAAAACGAATAGGATTGGTAACACAATTATGTGGATATAACCTGATCAAGCATTCCATGTTGCTAACTGTTTTGGTTGCTTAATGAGAGATTGGGCACTGAGATGGAGGGAATCAAACGTAGGCCAGCCCTTTCCCACCTTAGTAAGGGGTGGGATTTGGTCGGTAAACAATTTACCGTTTACCAAATTTATCGGTTTCGGTATATCGAAGTTGGCCAAACTGGTTACCGATTACCGATACCGGTTTGTAACCGGTTTACCGATTACCGAATTACCGGTAAACGGTTACAAACCGGTATTACCGAAATTTTGTGAGAAGCGATTTCGGGCGGTTTTTTGATCGGTTTACCGAATATTTATCGAACCGAATTTCTGGAAGTGGGGTGATGTTGTAATATTTTGATTTTTTGAGTTTTTTTCATCATTTTTGTAATTAATAATTTATTATTAACTCTTATTTACAATATTTTTGAGGCCTATACTTACATGTATGTAATATTTTATATTTGTGAATAATGATGTATATGTTATATGTTAATGCCTTAACTGGTCCGGTATCGGTATTACCAAATTACCGTCGGTAAATACCGAGCCTGTGTCTGGTAAATTGGATTGTCGCCACGCGCAACCGGATACCGATACCGACGATAATCGGTTTACCGTTTACCGAAGGTTACCGGTTCGGTAAAACGGTAAACCGGTTACCGGGTTACCGTTTGTCAGCCCTACACCTTAGGGCTTGAAATGTTCTGAATCAAACTTTCTGGGCACTGTTCAAACGATCAATGGAAAGTAAAAACAAATAGAATTGGTCTTAGAAACTTGTTTCCCCATAAGAAGAATTTTACAATGCTATATAGCATTTGTGCTATGGGTTTTTGTCTTTATGGTACAGCTTGAAATTGTACCTTTAACGTAATGGTACAACTTCAAATTGTACCTATACTTTTTGTGCAAATTCTCTTATGATACAACTTGAACTTGTACCTTTATGTGATTAGCAATTTGATAGAAATTAGAGATTAAAGGAAAAAAAAGATACTTGAATAGAGGAAATTCAATACCTTGAAGTTATGGTCACTTGGTGTTTTTGATTTGCTATAACAGGTTTCACAAGTCGCATTACGTAAAATACAATAGGCATTACGTAATGGTTACGTAATGTGTGTTTATCTTACGTAATAGTTGAAAAATGTCATTACGGAAACCTTACGTAATAGACACTCATTTTACATAATGAATATTAACCTTTCGTTACATAGTATGTTGAATTAGAGGAGACAATTATCAATCCAATCCGCCAATCCAATCCACAAACCCATTAAAAATATCCACCTAATCCAATCCATTCAGCAGAATAGTTAAACCAACCAGCCAGACTCCCTCTCAACAAAAAGATCAGATACTAGACTTCATCGGAGTCCTCATCGGAGCTGTAATCCACTAGCAATCCAACAACTATTGGAGCAAGCAGGGGAGCGCCATCATCTGAGTTGTTATCCTCGGAATACTCACCATCCAAGTCATCTGTCGAGGCACCTCCATCACTATCTTCATCATCTGCACCCCACCCCCACCCCCTCAATTGCAATCTCACACTCATCAAGGACTTGATATGTCAGCATGAGAAAAGTGGGATTCTCGGTGCGAAACGAAGTGATAGAGACACCAAGTCGAATTGCAAGTCGAGTGATCAGTGGTCCGAGAGGCAAGGGACCGGGTAGGAGGAATTAGCATAGGTGAGAAACACCCCAAATATAAGAGTGGAATAGTTGAGAGGAACGTTCCACACAACATGAGCCATGATCCACAGATCTAGATGGACAATAAGATAAAGGGCCTGGGTTCGGGGCAAAAAGATCCTCGTAATGTCGAAATGCAGGACTCGCAGATGGGGGAGAACAAGATTAACAGGTAAGGAAAGATCAGGACCAGGATGGAGACCTGTTACACCCCGGTCTTTTTAAACATCAAAATGACTATTATACCCTTGGATTAATGTGTCAGTTTCCACCATAATATCGATAAGGATTAAAGATGTGAACTTTCGGTGCAAGCGGTGCCGAATTTCGATATAAAACGACAAAGTTATGAACGTAGTGGGTTTGGAGGTTAAACCAAGACCCAGTCAAAGAACTGGGCCAAGGAGCCTGGGTTTTTTTTTCTTTGGGCGGCCACTGTGGTGGGCTTAAGCTCAGTTGGAGGAAAAAGGCTGTTAAAAGAGTTGAGGGAGAGGAGGGTTTGGCCCGAGGCCCAACCTGATCATTTAAGAAAAAAAAAAAAAAATTGAAAGAGCTTAAGCCCATTGTGCGAAGGAAAGAGGGAAGAGGGTTGTGTGGTTGGTGGCTGAAGTGGAACGAAGAGGTGGGCTCTAGGCCCAAACGGGGAGGAGACATGAAAAAAAAAAGAAGAAGAAAAAAAAAAAAGACGGGCTAGGCCCAAGGGAGAGGACCAGACGAGGAAGGAGAGGGGAATCGTCGTTCCTTTGCTACGTCGATCGGGGAGCTGAAACAGAGACGGAACGGCAGCGGGAAGCTCGTCGGGAAAACGTGCGTAACGGAAAGAGGCTGCAGGTGTTCAATTTCGGCGATTAATTGGAATTGAATGGGGGATTTAATTGGGGTAATGGAGCTTGTTCCTCGGTTACAAGAGAATCAAGCAAAAGGGGAAGAGGGCAAAGTGGAAGGAGGAAGAGGTTCTCTCTGTTTTCGGGTAACAAAACAGAGGGCGAATTGAAGGGAGAAGGAGACGACTGGCGTAGGGTTGTCGACGAATTGGGAGTTTGGTATGGAGGGGTCGACGCGAGCAGAAAGAGGAGCGAGGTGGATCCGAACGAGGGTAGTGGCTCGGGGACGCAAGAAGAAGGTCGGGGGCTCGGTGACGACGAGAAGTGATGTGGTTGATTCCGACGGCAGCTGGACGAGGGACGAGTTAGAAGCGACAGTAAGGTCGCGTGAAGATCCTCCCAAGCGTCCGAGAATTTGGGCTGTTCGGAGATGGCCTCCGAATTGCGGCGGGAGAAGTAGCGACGGGCTTAGCGGCGGTGAGAAGCTTCACTCGCCGACGGTGGCAAGCGAGGCTTTGCCCGAGGAAGAAGAAGAGGAGCCGGAGGAATGTGATTGTTGTGGGTTCGGGGATCGAGCGGTGGACGACGTCGACGGTGGCCAGAACCCCGACATCGACGGCGATGTAGAGGTGAGTGTCCTCCTGTGTTTTTGGAGGTCAATGGCATCCAGTTGAAAATTTGATAAATAGTTAGGGGCGTATAGGTCTTTTTGGAATTGGGGAAATTTGGTTATGTTAATAAGTTTGAGTGCCGTAACGTAATTGACCAGGCCTTGGGGTGGGTTGCAATGAGTGAATATTTGGGTACCAGATTGAAATAGGCCATTTGGACTAAAATGTTTAAATCAGGAAGTGGAAATTGGCCTGGAGGGCTGAATTGTGCAATTCTGGAAGTTGGGGGCCGAGTTGGTAAAAGTCAGGAGTTCGGTGTACCATTTTGTAATTCGCCATTTTGGGGCAAAAAGGTAATTTTCCAGAATTTTGCGGGGAATCCTAGGAAAGATTAAATGGAGGAATTTGGGATTGGAATCAACCAAATTTGAGGTCGTTTGATTAGTTACGTTCGTAGAAAGGAATATTAAGTTTTGCCTAAATACTTAATAGGAGGATTTGCAAAAGGAGATGTTTGGGCGTGGAATCTCGGACGATGGCATGGATCAACCGGCAATAAAGAGGGGTCGTTTTGATCGGTCAGGGTCGGCTAATAAGGTGAGTGTAAAGGGGGTAAAATCTCCGTCGAGGTCTTTTAGTTTATGCCTTTTTAATTCAGTTATGTTATTTAATTTTCAAGTAAGCGCGATTGTGTGTGTGAGGTATCCCACCGCCTACTTAAGGTGGAGGCACGCGTTGTGCTATGTATGTGTGTGTTTATGATGTATGGTTGATGGTATGAGGAACCCCCGGGCGGTTGGGCCACTACTGGACGCGGTAGATGGTCGGGTCACTACTGGACGGCGATACGTAACGCAGTAGTTGATCGGGTCAAGCAAATTAACAATCAAGAAAAGGAAGCAAAGATAAAACATGACAAGGAAAGAAAAAGAAAACAGAGGAAATCAATTAATTACGAAACAAATCCTTGAGATTCTCAAGGGATCGCAGACCTAACTCATAACACCGGAATACAAAGCGATCAGTTGCAAACGGTTTAGTGAACAGGTTTGCAAGTTGAAACTCAGTAGAAATGTATTTGAGATAAATGATGTTCTCAACCACTAATTCACGAATGAAATTATATTTTATCTCTATATGCTAGGTTCGTGAATGTTGAACAAGATTCTTTGTCATGCAAATGGCACTGGTATTATCGCAAAATAAAGGAATAGAGTTGATGAGCATACCGTAGTCTCCAAACGGGTTTTTGAGCCATAAAAGTTGTGTACAGCAGCTGCCAGCTGCAATGTACTCTGCCTCGGCAATCGAGAGAGCTACTGCTCCTTGTTTTTTGCACGACCAAGATACTAAGGAGGTACCTAAGACTTGACAAGTACCACTAGTGCTTTTCCTATCCGTTAAACTACCCACAAAATTTGAGTCACTGTACCCCATCAAACCGAACTCATTGTCTCTAGAGTACCAAATTCCTACATTTGCTGACCCTTTAAGATATCTAAAAATACATTTGATAGCTGAGAGATGACTCTTCTTAGGATTGGCTTGAAAATGAGCAAACAAGCAGACACTATGTTGAATGTAGGTCTACTTGCTGTTAGATCCTATCATTCCTCTAAATTTCTTTTCATCGACTGCTACCCCTTGCTCATCTTTATCTAACTTCAGGTTAACAGCCATGGGAGTAGGACTAGTATTAGCATGTTCCATCTCAAATTTCTGTAACATGGTGTGAACATACTTGGTTTGGCTAATAAAAATTCCTTGCTCAGATTGTTTGATTGAAGTCCTAGAAAATACTGCAACTCACTCAGCATACTCATTGCGAAGACAACTGTCATAGATTCACAGAACTCTGAACATATAGTAGGATTTGTAGAACCAAAAACAATATCATCTACGTAAATTTGCACGACAAGCATGTTAGAGGAGGATCTTTTAATAAATAAGGTATTGTCAACAGACCCCTGAGCGAAATTCTGCTCTTTAAGAAAACTGATCAGCGTATCATATCAAGCTCTAGGAGTTTGTTTAAGACCGTAAAGAGCTTTGTTTAGCCTGAAAACATGATATGGAAACTGATAATCAACAAAGCCAGGAGGTTGAGCAACATATACTTCCTCTTGGATTATGTCGTTCAAGAAAGCACTTTTCACATCCATTTGATATAAGGGAAACTTCATATAACTAGCAAAAGCACACAAAAGACGTATAGACTCAATACGAGCTACTGGGGCAAAGGTTTCTTCGTAGTCTATTCCTTCTTCTTGGCAGTAACCCTGAGCAACTAATCTAGCTTTGTTTCTTATGATCTGCCCTTCCTCATCAGTTTTATTTCTATAGACCCACTTAGTTCCTATGATCGTCTTTCCTATGGGTCTAGGGACCAGTTTCCAAACATTCAAGTAGCTAAACTGAGTGAGTTCTTCTTGCATGGCAAGATTTCACTTTTCATCATTTAAAACCTCTCTAATATTCTTGGGTTCTACTTTGGACACAAAAGCATACTGACCAGGGGTATATTTACCTCGAGTTTTGCGTCCCTCATTTATGCTTCCAATGACTTGAGTTTGAGGATGACGCTTTTGAATATGTGGAGGTGCTTGAGGTAGGTCAGTCCCACTATCATTATTTGTAGTCCCTGATGCTATGGGAGCAGCATGTTCTGTCGTAGTGTTGGTATTTGTGATCAATTCAGAGTTGTTCCAGTCACGTTATGGTTTATGTCATGAAGCAGATTCGAGAGATCTACCAGGACAGTTCTTGTCTTAGATGCTTCATAAAGAGGATTAGTTTCATAAAAATGACATGTACTGACTCCTCTACCTTTTTGGTATGCTTATTATAGATTCTGTATGCTTTCCCTTTTAAGGAATAGCCCAGAAAATGGATTCGTCTGACTTAGCATCAAACTTTCCAAGGTTATCCTTAGTGTTTAGGGACAATCGTCTACTTCCAAATGGATGAAAGTAAGCTATATTTGGTTTTTTATCCTTTAAAACCTCATAGGGAGTTTTATTCAAGTGTTTGTGAATTAAAACTCTGTTTGTCACATAGCATGTTGTGCTCACGGCTTCAGCCCAAAAGAACTTAGGAAGGTCATAGTCCAGGAGCATTGTTCTGGCTGCTTCTATGAGGATTCGGGTTCTCCTCTCAACTACTCCATTTTGTTGAGGAGTACAAGGAGCTGAAAACATATGGTTAATACCATTTTCCTCACAAAATTCAGCAAACTCATCTGAAATGAACTCTCCTCCATTGTCACTTTTAACTGCCTTGATATCACTATTCAGTTTAGTAAAGGTTCTGAATTTTGACACAGTTTCATTCTTGTAAGTAAGAAAGTAAACCCAGGTAAAACATGAAAAGTCGTCTACCAAAACAAAAGCATAATTCTCCCCCCCCCCCCCAAGACTAGTCACATTGCATGGGTCAAAGAGGTCCATGTGAACTAAATGAAAAGGTTTTGTTGAAGTGATGTCAGATTTGGACTTAAAAGGTTTCCTTGAGTGCTTTCCAGCAGCACAGGCTTTACAAAAGAAATCAGTTCTTTCTTTTAGCCTAGGAATACCCCAGACATCATCTGACTTTGAGAGACAAGCTAATTTTTGAAAGTTTATGTGACCAAGCTTCTTGTGCCACAACATTTCCTGATAGCAGGTAAGAGACACAAAACAAGTTTCATTGAAAGCATCAAGATTTTGGAAATCTATGACATACATATTGTTTATGTGTTTTCCAATAAACATAATTTGATTGTCTTTGAGTCTCTTTACTAAACAGTGTGATGCTTCAAATATGACTCTATTACCACTACTGTAGAGTTGACTTATTGACAACATATTATGTTTTAAGCCATCAACAAAGAGCACATTTCTGAAGGAAGGGGATGGTGCCTTTCCAATGGTTCCTCTGCCAATTATAGTACCACAATTGTCATCACCAAAGTACACTTTCCCTTTTGTTTTAATTTTAAGAGAAGAGAAAATAACTTTTTTACCAGTCATATGATGCGAGCATCCGCTGTCAAGGTACCATTCTTGTTGACTATCTTCTTTGGATTCTCATGAAGTAGCCTGAAATGAAATTTCTTCTGAATTGTCTCCCATTCTGACCATATATGCTGTTTCATGGTGTCCTTCATATTCGGAGTCAATTTCATAATCGCTCCATGAAGCTTTCATTGCCTTTTTCTTTGCTTTAAAGGTCCGAGGGCAGTGAGCCCTAATGTGCCCCATCTTCCCACACTTATAACATGCTTGAGGTTCTCTCTCAGCACTGTCTGGGAATCTTTCCAGTGGAACAATTTTTCTATAGAAGTACTTTTGAAACGATTAGCTCTGTTAGTATTAGAAAACCGTATATTGGAAACACTAGACCTGGTATTGTTCTCCTGATTACGATTGAAATTGTTTGAAGGACGAAAACCAGTTTCACGACTAGATGATCCAAACCTGTTTCTATTTTCATGACGCCTTTGATTCTTATCATTTCTATACTTCAGCATACGTTGGTATTGTTTAGTGATCAAGGAAAATTCCTTCTCGAATTCAAAGTCTTCCTCATCATCAGATTCATATCCACTGACATGAGATCTAAAGGCCAGACCCTAAGTTCTTTTGTCATTTCTAGACTCATAATCATTGACTCGAGACTGAAAAGCCAGATTTTTCTTCCTCATATCTTTGTCTTTTCCTACTTGTCTAACAACATGCTCATGACTCATCAAGGAACCAATTAATTCATCAACATCTAAGCTATTCAAATTTTTAGCCTCTTCTATAGCGGTTCTCTTAGGTAACCACTCCTTAAGAAGGGATCTTAAAATCTTCCTAACCAAGTCTTTGGATGAAAAAACTTTGCCTAATCCCTTCAGCTAATTCGTTAGACTAGTAAAACGAGAATACATGTCATGAATACTTTCACCTGGAAGCATATCGAAGACTTCATACTCGTGAAGAAGAAGATCGATCCGAGTCTCCTTGATGTTTGAAGTTCCTTCGTAATGGCTTCTAAAGTGTCCCAGATCTCCCTTGCGGTTTTGCATTGCTCGACTTTGTCGATTTCTTCTGGTGACATTGTAGTTAGAAGGATATGCATTGCTCAGCAATTCAGCTACGCACTCTTCATCTGTGCATCTGTCCACCCATCTTGCCGATCCATATCGATTTCTCTTGGTCCATCTCGAACAACTTTGCATAGTTTTGTATCAATTCCCCACAAGAAGGTTTTCGTACGCTTCTTCTAGGCATTGTAATTTGAGTCGGTGAACCATGGAGGATTGTTGTGAGAAGCAGGGCCAAAAGTTGAGTGAGAATTGGTCGCCATGGATCGATTTACCCTTGGTGGTGATGAACCTCCTCAAGGGCAGGCTCTGATACCAATTGTAAAAGGAATCAGGGTGGACTCAATTAGGGATTCGAAAGTGAACTAGAAAGAACAATCAAAGGGAATGAACAGGGAAGAAGACATAAAAACAATTGATCTTGCGAAGAGTTTTCTGTCTTGACACTTCTGTTGGGCTTTAAAGGAGCGGGCCCAAATAATTAATAAGAACAAATATTAGAATAAATGGCTAGCCCAAGACAAGGCCCAACTGTTTCTATCTTCTTCTTCCTTCAACTGTTCTTTATCAAAACAGAGCAGGTGAAGAAACAGAGCACGAAGAGAAGCTCAGGAAGACAGAAGAATTAAAAGGAGATTGTAGAAAGGTAAAGGGACGCGAAGTTTTTTAATGTGGTTCACCTAGGTGCAATGGCTACGTCCACATCCCAAAGATCAACATTTGCTGTCTTTCGGAAAGTTTATTAGAGAAGAGAAAACAATGCTAAACACACAGAAATCGAGCACTCGTGATTCCAAATCCAGAATCATTTAAATTCCCTTACAGCCTTGTCTGTTCATAACCTATACACCTAACAAAGACAAGCCCTTTGATCCCAAAAAGCCCTATACCGCTTTCTACCTTCGCCTGATTAAAGTTACTTCAAACAAAGAACCAGAATCCCTTAAATAGACACAACAGGAAGATGACCGTTGAAAGATGCTTCCTGTTGATTGGAGCCAAATCCCGAGTCTGTACGTTGGAGATTTCTTGACATCTGGGACTTTCCATAACTGAACCATCAATCTCCAATTTCTTCCAACAATATATACTTTGCTTATTTCATTAGATATATAAAGAAAGTTAATAAGAAAAGTTTTGCTAAATTCTATTCTCTCTATTCTCTCAATCCTCTAAATCTCATATCTCCTCTCCCTAAAGGTCGACAATCCTTCCCTGCTATTCTTAGCCAATTTCTGCTTCAAATTCTTTACTCTTCAATTATGTACTCCCCAAATCTCTAATTATATTTTCTCAATCCCTATTTTAGTAATATTTTTCTCTAATACTTATATTTTTTCGGTAGAAATTCACATTTTTTTGTCATAGAAACCCTTGCAGATTAACTAGTTAAGCACGAAATAGCCACAATACAAGTGCTTCTTCATGAAATGATAGTCAAAGCAAATAAGAACAATTGAAACGAACACTACAAGAGCCAAAGTAGCATAAGGCATTACGTGCCACAGCATGGGCAGCCCGATTCGCTTCTCTAGGAGTTAAAGCAACAGATACTAGCGGCAGTTCTTGCAACAAAATGATGACTCCTCGTAAGATAGCTCCCACATGGGCATTGTTGGCATCAGAAGTCGTCAAATGTTGTACAACTGCAAGAGCATCACTTAGTGATATCATAGCCTTAGTTCCACTATGAGTTATTTGCATCTCTAACTCGGGGAAATTGTTCACGCTTTGAAGGAAAAGCTCGTCCAAGTGAACAAAAGGAACCGGAGTCATCTGTGCTTGCCTCGTCTCCCCACCAATTCCACCAAACACCGAAGTGGCTGCCAGACAGCAACCTCCTTCCATTGCTCCATGCATACAGCCATCGTCATCGCACTGCTATGATCAATACCACCATAGGATTCATCTTTCATCTCTGCCACCCTAGTGTGCCCTGTGAGTACTGAGTAGGGCTGTTCAAACGGAGTGGTTACCGTGGTAATCATTTTAATCGATAGTATTTGGATAATTGGTTTTGTTTGGTTAAATTTTTTAGCTTGTTTGGTTTAGGTGGTTTGGTTTCATATACTCATATCCAATGAAACCAAATTAACCAGTAAAATAATTAGCTATATATCTAATATGTATTATACAAACATAATAATTTGCATAACCAGTTTTATGTGTTTATGTGAAGGATTAACTATAACTATGTGTTGATTGTTATATTTTATTCATTATATAAATTGTGAATTGATGCATTAGTCGAAAAAAGTTCTCACTTAAAGAGAATGTGATGTTAGATTGGTTAATCTGGTTAACCAATTAACCTAGCCGATTAAACTTTAGTTTAGTTAATTTGGTTGTGGTATTATTTTGGAATGTTTGGTTATGATATTGTGTTCCATGGTTAATAGAATTTAGGCTTATTTGATTTGGTAATTACCATGCTAACCATATGAACACCCCTACTTGTGAGGTCGCCTTCAACAACTTCGTGGATATTTTTTGGCAAGCATTGGTAGAATTCTTGGCCTCGAAGAAGTCTACAGTACAAATTACTACGAACGACAAGATGAGGTAGTTGTTTTTCAGTTCTAGACAATTACGATTGAATTTTTTCCTCTCGCACTCACACAACGAAAACACATCTATGGGTGTTGGAAGTTCATTGCTGGAACTTGAGTGTGGAGGACAAGGAAGAGTGATCGAGTTTTGAATTGGAAGTACATGAAGAAGTATGAATTTTTTTCCCTCAAGAATCCTAAGGGGTGGATTGATAGAAACTCAACGATCAACTATTATTTTCTCTTAAATTGAACTTCGGTTTGTGTTAGAAAATTGGAGTCTGTGGTCTATCCATTAGAGGTTAGGTATAGTATCATACCCCAAACTCAGTTTAATTCATGTCTAGATAGATAAATCATAAATGTCACTTGGAGTATATGGAGCGTACTATACATCAGGAGCACACGAGTCTATATATATATATATTTTTTTTTTAATAAAGGGAGGCCAGGGATGACCAGAAGGATTACAAATTCACAAAGAAAGGGTTGCACAACCGCAAGGCCCTGAGAAATCTAAAGGGGAACAAAACAGAATAAACCAGAGTAAGATGGGTCGGAGCCAACGCCTCTAATGAACAAGCCAGCGTTTAGGGGAGAAGAACTACCGCCCCTAATGAACAAGCCAGCGTTTAGGGGAGAAGAACTACCGATACCAATCATCCGTAGGAAACTAACGCCCACAACATCATACAGGAGAATCTTGTTCAAATATTGATAACGATGTAATTGCACATGTTTGCGCCCCTAGTTCTTATCCGTTTGAGGGGTATAGTCGTGTGTTTTGGCCTATTTTACGCCGGGTTGTGCTGTTTTGTCATATTTCAGGTCCCAGGCGTCAAAGGGAAGGCTAACCACGAGTTTCGGGGCATTCGGAGGTCATTTCGTCAAGCTGGGGCCAAAACACGGGCACACCTATGGCATTACACGGCCGTGTTCCTGTCGCCGTGCTTTTTATGCCGAGAGCTGAGCTGATTACACGGGCAGGGCCGAGACAAAGCACGGCCGGATTCAATCATTACACGGCCGTATCCAACGCGAAGCACGGCCGTGTTTCCTCCCAACTGCTGGCCGTGTAATTAACCTTGGCCGAGACACGGGCGGACTCAGGCAAAGCACGGCCGTGCCCTCGACCGTGCTTTGGCCACTGATGCCTTTGTAAGCAGATTTTCAGCCAAACAGAAGGGGATTCGAGTTTTAGAGAGAGAGATCAGTTCCTAGAGAGAGAAAGAGACGAACAAGAGTCTCCAAGTGCCCTAGATTGATCTTCAACACCATTGGAGGCCAGCTTGAGCTTGGAGAAGTGCCGATCAACATCCAGAAGCAGGAATCCATCCTTCACAGTATGAATTCCGCGTCTGATTCTGCTTTTGCTTCTTTCTCTATGGAGTAGTTCTCCCATTCATCTGGGTATGGAGAACCCTAGATTTGTATGTTAGGCTTTGATTGTATGAACCCAAGTACTGATTCTATGATTTGATTATATTGGATTGAGGTTTGAATGATTGAATGACTTGAATCCTGATCAAATTCCTGTTGTTTCTGCTTTGACCTAGAATGAGAATATCTGCCTAGGTTAATAGAGTATCCTTGATTGAAGGTAGGGAGTTGGTGACTTTATTCGAGGAACCAACTCACTATTCTGTACCGGATTCACTTCGGTAGTGGAGGTTTTGTTCTTAGGGCCTCAATCTGTCTACTCCGGTGGAGGTTAGTCGCCCGCTAGAGATTCAGATTGAGAGGGTCTGAAGACCTTTAGTCGAGACTTCAGGCTGTTTAAGAATCTTCCGCAGTATAACTTTCATAGAAACTGAACTTGGTAATTACAATCCGGCATAACTGCAGTATAGGGGGAACCATATCCGGGTGACCTCTCTTAACCTGAATACAACCGTTTACTTGCTTTGTTAGTTTGTTAGTTTAGACTTGCATTAAAGTTTCATTGCTAGATAACAAGAATTCACTGAGTAGTCATCAAATCTAGGACCCGGGTTGATAATTAAACCCAAACCCGCTATACTACGCTTTAGGAAGTGGTTTCACTTGGCCAATTCCTGGAGTGACAGTAGAGTCGAGTCAAGTTTTTGGCGCCGTTGCCGGGGACGGCTAGGTTGTTGAAGAAAAGTGATTTCTGTTAATTTAGCTTTTCTTTTTGCTTTTTTTGCTTTGTCCCACTTGTGCCTTCACGGGTTTGCTTGCTTGAGTGTGTGCAGGTAGTGCATGACCCGTAGCCAGTCAGGAGGTTTACTGCCGTTGAATCCAGAGATTGAACGCACCTGTCGCCAGCTCAGGAGACAACAGCAAGCTAGACTGGCTACGGAAGAGCGCATAGACGGCCACGTGAGCAGTGATTCTGAGGAGGAGTACGAGATGGAAGACTACAAGCAACACCAGGGGAATCCTTAGCAGGCTCCCCCGGTGAATAGGGTCCTGGGGAACAACCCCATACCCCAGGATCATGGAGTTCATCATCCACCGCAGCCGGGTCCCACCTTGGAGTACTACTACACTCCGCGGATTGCTGACATCCGCCCGGTCATCCTCTACCCGCCTATTCCAGCAAATAACTTCGAGATCAAGCCATGCTGGATTCAGCTCATCACATCCTCTATCCAGTTTCATGGCTTGAAAGATGAGGAGGCCAGGGTACATCTTTCCCGTTTTCTGCAGCTGCCGAACGGGTTCAAGCTGAATGGTGTCCCGGATGATGCAATCCGCCTTCATCTTTCCCCCCATTCTCTGGCGGGGAATGCTAAGAGGTGGTTGGAGACCCAGCCCCCATTGTCCATCACCTCTTGGGACGATCTGGCTGACAAATTCGTGCACAGGTACTATCCGGCATCGAAGACTACAGAGATTCAGCGGGAGATCACTCACTTCCGCCAAGAGCCAGATGAGTCACTTCGTGATGCTTGGGAGCGGTACATGGGATATTTCTGGCAGTGCCCCCATCATGGCTTCAGTGATGCATTCACAGCGAGGAACTTTTATAGTGCCCTCTCTCCAGATAGCCAGAGAGTGATTGAGTCTCTATGCCCAGGAGGGGATGTCCTCACTAAGACTCCACCCGAGCTGAACCAGATGATTAATACATTGGCTGCCAGAGATCATTCCTGGGGGCAGAGCAGCAGAGGCAGCCCTACCAGGCTCGACAGGGGCCAGTTCCACAGCAGCAGCCCTACCAGCCTAGGCAAGGGCAAACCTTCCAGCAGCCCCAGCGCTAGTTTGTCGAGCCAGCAGCAGCTCCAGCTCCAGATACTCAGATGACGAAGCTGGAAAATATTCTGGCTTCATTCATGACGAGCACTCAGGCGACTATCACGAGGTTGGACTAGAGTGTAGCCTCACTGGAGGCAGGTAAGAGGAACCAGGGTGCCATTTTGCAGTATCTGCAGACCCAGGTGGGCATCTTGGCCCGCCAGAACACCACCAGGGCACTGGGGACTTTGCCTGCCACCACTGTCCCGAATCCTCGGGATCCTCACCAGCTCCAGCAGCTTGATGCCATCACTACCAGGAGTGGCAAGACCACATCAGCTGCTCCTGCCCAGCCCAGTCGAGATGATCCACTACCTGCTTCAACACTTCTAGCTGATACTGCAGACGTGGGGGAAGACACAACAACGCCTGCTCCCAAGCCACAGCTAGTGGTTAAGGAGCATGTACCCCAGCTTCCTTTCCCCACTCGCCTGCATAAAGACAGGCTGGAGACTGAGTTTGCCAAGTTCATGGCAATGTTGAAGCAGGTCAACATCAACATGTCGTTCGTGGAGGCACTGTCAAAGATGCCCAAGTATGCCAAATTCATGAAGGACCTCCTCACCAACAAGAAGAAACTTGGGGATCTTTCGACAGTGATGCTGAGCAAGGAGTGTTCTGCCATCCTGCAGAACAAGCTGCCCGAGAAGCGAAAAGACCCAGGGAGTTTCACTATCCCTCTTGTTATTGGCAGCATGCATGTAGGAAAGTCCTTGGCGGACCTAGGCGCTAGCATAAATGTCATGCCTTATAATCTGTTTAAGAAGCTAGGCCTAGGTGAACCTAGAACTACTAGGATGAGCATTCAGTTAGCTGATCGTTCTATCGTGCATCCTAGGGGTATCATTGAGGACTTGCTTGTTAATGTGGGTGCATTCACATATCCTATTGACTTTGTTATTTTGGATATAAATGAAGATGTGGATGTACCTTTGATTTTAGGTAGACCGTTTCTCGCCACCGCCAAGGCGCTTATTGATGTGCATAGTGGTAAATTAATTCTGCGTGCTGGTGATGAACAGGCTACTTTTTCTGTGTCTGAGAATGGGAAACACCCTCATTTGCATGATGACATAGACTACTGTGATATGCTTGCTGATTATGAGACCGCACTCGCTATCACGAGTGCGGGTACTGACGATGTTCTTGAGCGTTGTATTTTGCTAGGTGAGCACGCATCGCAGGAGCCGCAGCTGGCGGAGCAGTTGGCCGAGTTGGAGAGTGGCCCTTTCTTGGAGGGCGACAGGCTGTTTAAACCGATCTCATCCTCCACCCGCATCGCTACTTCCTTGGAGGAACCACCAGAGATGGAGCTTAAGCCCCTCCCTCCTCATTTGGAGTATGCATTTCTCCGGGAGGGGAATAAGCTGCCAGTCATCATCAGCTCGACCCTCACCCCCGAGCAGAAGAGCAGACTGGTGACCTTGCTGAAGCGGTACGAGCGAGCCCTCGCATGGAAGATCACAGACATCCGGGGGATCAACCCTTCTTTCTGCTCCCACCGGATACTGATGGAGGATGAGATGCGGCCAGTGAGACAGCCGCAGAGGAGACTGACACCGAACCTGGAGGCTGTGGTTCGGGCAGAGATCGTGAAGCTGCTGGACGCGGGGATCATCTTCGCCATTTCCGACAGCGAGTGGGTCAGTCCCACCCAGGTGGTACTCAAAAAGGGTGGGATGACTGTGGTGCCTAACGAGAAGAATGAGCTGATCCCGATGCGCACGGTGACTGGGTACCGTGTCTGCATTGATTACCGGCGTCTCAACGACGCCACTCGGAAGGACCACTTCCCGCTACCATTCATTGATCAGATGCTGGAGAGACTGGCGGGGCACGAGTTCTACTGTTTCCTGGATGGGATGTCCGGGTACTTCCAGATCCCGATTGCATCGGAGGACCAGGCGAAGACCACTTTCACCTGCCCCTTTGGCACCTTTGCATACCGGAGGATCCCATTCGGGCTATGCAATGCCCCGACGACTTTTCAGTGATGCATGCTCTCTATCTTTGACCGTCTGGTCGGCGAGATTATGGAGGTGTTTATGGACGATTTCTCGGTTTATGGAGACTCATTCTCTCACTGTCTCCATAACCTGAAGCTTGTCCTTAGACGGTGTGAAGAAACGAACCTGGCACTAAGTTGGGAGAAGTGTCACTTCATGGTTCGAGAAGGCATAGTTCTTGGGCATAAGATCTCCAAGATGGGGATTGAGGTGGACAGAGCGAAGATCGAGACTATCAGCAAACTGCCTCCTCCTACATCTGTTAAGGGAATCCGGAGTTTTCTTGGTCATGCAGGTTTCTACAGGCGGTTCATCAAGGATTTCTCTAAGATTGCTCTGCCCCTGACGAAGCTTCTAGAGAAGGATGCCCCCTTCCAGTTCACTAATGCATGCACAACGGCTTTCATGACCTTGAAGGAGAAGCTCACCCAAGCTCCTATCATGGTTGTTCCTGACTGGTCCTTACCATTTGAGATTATGTGCGATGCCAGTGACTTTGCTATTGGAGCTGTGTTGGGGCAGAGGCGTGATCAGCATTTCCGACCCATCTACTACGCCTCGAAGACCTTGAATGATGCCCAGGAGAACTACACCACCACGGAGAAAGAGCTGCTCGCAGTGGTGTTTGCCTTCGATAAATTTCGCCCCTATCTGGTCTTGTCCCATGTGGTTGTGTATACTGATCACTCCGTGATTCGATACTTGATGAGCAAGGCTGATGCCAAGCCTAGGCTCATACGGTGGATCTTACTGCTGCAGGAGTTTGATATTGAGATTCGGGACAAGAAGGGAGCAGAGAATGTTGCTGCCGATCACCTCTCCCGGTTGGACGCACCCCCTGCGGACAACCTCGAGGAGGAGATCAATGACTCCTTTCCAGATGAGAGACTGATGATGATGTTCCTGGTGGAGAGTGTCACCCCCTGGTATTCTGATTTTGCAAATTATCTTGTGGGCCAGCAGCTGCCCAAGGGGATGACAACTCACGCCAAGAGGAAGTTTTTCTCCGACCTGAAGTACTACTTCTGGGATGACCCTCATCTCTTCAGGATCGGAGCCGACGGGATCATCCGTCGATGTGTTATGGAGAGTGAGATGGAGGGCATTCTATATCACTGTCATGAAGGACCTGCTGGCGGTCACCACGGAGGAAACCGCACGGCAAGGAAGGTGCTCCAATCGGGCTTTTACTGGCCCACGCTCTTCAAGGACGCAGACGCCTTCGCACGCAGGTGCGACCGATGCCAGAGGTCAGGTAACATCTCTGCCCGTGATGAGATGCCCCAGAATGTGTTTATTACTTGTGAGATTTTTGATGTCTGCGGTATCGACTTCATGGGGCCCTTCCCTCCATCCTTTGGTAATACATATATCCTTGTTGCTGTTGACTAAGTCTCTAGGTGGGCCGAGGCGCAAGATTTGCCCACTAATGATGCTAGACGTGTTTGTGGTTTTTTGAAGCAGCTATTCTCCCGGTTCGGGACACCTAGAGCCATCATAAGCGACCGAGGCACCCATTTCCAGGGTTAGTTCGATAAATTGTTGTCTCGCTATGGTGTAACTCATAAGGTGTCCGTGGCCTATCATCCTCAAACCAGTGGCCAGGCCGAGCTGACGAACCGGGAGCTCAAGCGGATCTTGGAGAAGACGGTGAACCTATCCCGCAAGGATTGGTCCACCAAGCTCGATGATGCTCTGTGGGCATATCGCACTGCCTACAAGACGCCCATTGGTACCTCACCGTACCGGCTTGTCTATGGAAAGGCATGCCATTTGCCCGTGGAGCTAGAGCACAAGGCCTTCTGGGCCCTTAAGCTGCTAAACTTGGATGTTAGTGTTGCAGGTGATGAGCGAAAAATGCAGATGTTGGAGCTGGAAGAGTGGCGTTATCACGCCTATGAGAACACCAAGCTGTACAAGGAGCACACGAAGCGTCTCCACGATGCACTGTTGCGGGGTCCGAAAGAGTTCCAGGTTGGTGATCGAGTTCTCCTTTATAACTCTCGCCTGAAACTCTTTCCTGGAAAACTCCGTTCCCGGTGGTCTGGACCGTACACGGTCACACAGGTGTTCCCGTATGGCACGATTGAGATTGCTAACCCGCAAACTGAGCCGTTTAAAGTGAATGGCCATCGTCTCAAGCTCTACCTGGGAGACGATGTCGAACGTGCGGAGTTAGCAGTGGAGCTCGCGGACCCTTAGTTCCGCAATTGGCGTCCAGCTAAAAGACGGTAAAGAAGCGCTTGTGGGGAGGCAACCCCACCACGGTTTGCATTTCTACCTTTGTTTTTTTATTTATTTATTTATCTCAACTTTGTCGGTTTTTGAGTCTTTAAGTCAGTTTGGAGTCAGTCTGGAAAGTTTTTCGTGCCTCGGGCGGTTCGTTTTGATGTGTGATTGGGTAAATTTTAGAGCCGGGGCGCGAATGAATCTTGGTGGTTTGAGCTTTAAAATTGACAAAAATGCATTTCAGGCTCGGCATAAAAAACACGGGCAGCAGGGGGACAGAACACGGCCGTGTTTCTCCCCGTGCCCGCCCGTGTTTTGCCTTTAGCTCTCGGCATAAAAAACACGGGCACTGGGCTCTGAAAACACGGCCGTGTTTTGATCAGAGCCCGGCCGTGTTTTGATGGGGGAAAACACTGGCGCGGAGCACCCGAAACACGGCCGTGTAATGGCCCACCCGTGTTTCGGACTCCCCCCTATAAAATCGAATTTTTTTCACCCCCAAACTCAGATCAGTCATTTTTTCAAAAACCCCCAGCCCCCCCCCCCCCTCGCCGGAAAATCGCCCCTTTCACCTTCTCCCTCGATTTTCCGGCCATAACTCCCTCTCCCGACCTCCAAATCACAATCCGCGAGCGCCCCCATGCTCCTGGCGTTGAGGAGCACATTCCCCAACGATTTGGGCTGGTTTGGCTGAGTTTGAGCCACCGGCGGCGAGTTTTCCGGCGAGTCTCCGGTGTGTTTTCCGGCGACTTTGGGTGCTTCTCTCCACTTTCTTCCTCTCTCTCGCGGTATCTTCTTGAGTCTCCAGGTGTGTTCTCCGTGTATTTTCTTATCTTTTTGGAGAATCGATACCTAGAGTTAGGTGAAGAACTTTTGATTGTGGAATGCATGGTTTGGGGAATATTTTGGGTTTGGGGGATGATTGGGCTGATTGCTTGGTGAATGGGCTGCGTGATATGTAATTTTTCTGTGATGCCTCGATTGGTGCTATTTAGGAAAGTTGTGGTATGTTTGTCTCACCGGGGGCCTCGTCCACTGTCCGAATCGCTCGATTTGAGGGTCCCCGGTGTATTCAGCTGGTATTTCTCGTATGATGGGTATGCTTGTGTCGCCGGGAGTCTAGTCCACTGTCCATATCTTCCGATATGAGGACTCCCGATGTGGTTTTGGTCTAACATTGACCCCGTTTGCTTGTGTACCCTTTGTCCTTCATTGTGTTTTGCAGGATCATGGAGGATTATCTTGACCAGCTGAACATTATCCAGCGCCATAAGCTGCGGAACCTCCGCACCCGCAGCATCGCCGAGCACCATCACCTCGATTGGGAGGTGTTCGAGGAGCTTCATGCCAGGCCACAGATGGAGGCTGCGGTCCGCTCCCCTGCTTGGCGGCGTCTTCTCACCCTCGCCGAGCCGACCTACAAGGAGCTGGTCTTGGAGTTCTACACCACCTTCACCCACAATCAGAGGGGGAACTCCGATCACTCTAATGCAGTCCAGTTCACACTCGGCGGGGTGGAGCACTCCCTCAGCTACTGGGAGTTCGCCAATGCACTTCGCCTCAACTCCCGGGAAGCTGGTGGGCCGCCTCTCCGCCTAGATCTCGCTGATCCCACGGACTTCGCTTCTCAGGCGTACTTTCAGACCATTTGTCTGCCCGACAGTGTGGATGAACAGTACGTGGCCAGCCAGACGCGGGCTTCTCTCCTCCGTCCGGAGTGGCGGATCCTCAACCACCTGATGTGCACTTCCTACACACCCAGCGCAGGCTCGGCCAACCGGGTCACGCTCCGCACACTCTGGTTGATGCATGCGATGGGTCGTTCTGAGGACACCATCCAGCTGGGCTCTGTACTGGCGAGGACATTCACTAAACCAACCATCAGCACGACTCGTGCCCTCGTTTGTGGCCCGGTGATCACCACCTTGGCCCGCAACTATGGGGTGGATTACACGGGGATGACTTTGGTGCGCGGGGCGTCCCCATTCAGCGAGCCTACTCTTCTCCACCAGCACTTGCTTGCGCGCCACGGGCGTCAGCGCTGGATCGAGGGCCTTCCTCAGCCACCTCCTCCTGCAGAGGGTGACCAGGCCGAGCCGAGAGCCGCTGGTGGGCGCCGAGGTCGACGTTGCGTTCCCCGTCGTGGCCAGGCTCCCGCGAGCCCCTCTCTTGCTCCCTGGTCTCCGTCTCCAGGGTCACCTCCTCCAGTGGTGGTGCCCATCTCCGACCAGTTGGCGGCGATCTCGCAGCAGAATGAGCGCCTCCTAGCTGGCCAGGAGCTCCTCCACACCCGCATTGATCGTGAACGGGACCGAGGGCGTCGTATCCTGTCCGGGCAACACTACATCATGTCTTATTTGGGCTTGGACCCGAGCGCGGTCCACTACCCGTTCGTGCAGTCCCCGGGGTTTGAGGATGAGTACCCTCCACCCACCGGCGATGGTGGTGATGCCTTCTAGAGCGGGTTTTGTGCTTTATCTGTTTTCCAGACTAAGACTCCGTGTTTTGTGGTTTCGTTTTGTTTTGTTTTATCCCAGATTGTAGACTTGGTACTCTGACTCCTATCACCCAGTGTGTGTTTTTGTTGTCTCTAGCTCTGTGCCCCTTCTTTTGACTGGTCCGCCATCCAGTCAGCGTTCCTGACCACTGTTTCACTGTAACATCGTTCCCCTTCCCTCTGCTCCATTGAGGACATTGTCGCGTTTAAGTGTGGGGGGGTTCTTTGTATGAATTGGAACGTATATATGTGTGCTTGGAGCCTTGTCCACTGTCCAAATCTTGAGATTTGAGGGCTCCAAGCACGGCTGTTTGCTTGATGATTGATCGTATTGGCACTGTGGATATGATTAGTGAATTGAATGGCTTTTGACTTGATATATGACAACTTGAGTGGGACTTAGACAACTTATTGTGATGACTGAGATGTGCAGTAGAATTGTGTAGGGGTTTAGTTTTCTCAACTGTTTGCTCACCAAATGTGACTTGGTTTGATCACTTGCTTTTGACAGTCATTTATGCATTTAGTACAGGAAATCAGGATGAGAGATAGAGCATATAGGTAGCCATGTGAGATTTGAGCCTGCTCGTTTCTTTCTTGTGCGATAGTTTCCTCTTCCATGATGTGCAGCATTCACGTTGTCATTAGCTAAGATGATGGAGGCATAGGATTAGCCCACGACCAAATTGACTGTCCTAGTGTGTCATACCCCTAGTCAGCCCCTTTGAGCCGTGTGTTTCCCTTTCTTTCGGTCTTCAATGAAAAGTCACCCTTTTGCATCTTTTAGAAGGTTCCACAGAGTGATTTTTACATGTTCTCTGCTGTTTCTGCTAAATGTAATGTGAGGGTTGGAGGTAGTGCTTAAAAGTTGGGCAGGTGTTCGAAAATTTGCAGAGGTGGTGGTTCTCTTAGGAAATGGAAAATAATGAAAGAAAAAAAAAATGAAAGCAAAAGAGAGCCACCACCAAAAATCTGAATAATGCCCATGTAGTAGTGTTTCTTAGCAGTCTGGCTTGGAAATACTAGCATTTATGTAACCTCCTTCGCTCTTGTGCTTTGAACCTGTTGGGTTTGGAAATGTGGAACCTTGTGCTGTATTAATACTTCCACCACCTAAAAGGCCTTTTCCCCATGTCCAAGACCCTAGCCAGTCATCTGAACCTGTGTCTAAGACCTCCGGATTAGTTAGTGATGACACCCCATATGTGAACTCTAGCACTTAGAGGCTGCATTCATGGTGAAGAGATGTTAGGGATTGAGAGATTAAGCATGCGCATTTTTCGCATCATATTGTCCTGACCCCACTGGTCGAGAGTGAGCGATTCATTTTTCTCTTATTCTCTATACTCTTTATCCCGGTGAGGACCTAGATTGCTCGGTCTTAATTCTGATATCTTGAACTTTGTGCATGATGTGACTGTTTTGAACAAGTGGTTGAGTCAAGTCTATGTTGGTTGGTGAATAGAAGGGAGACTCTTCCTTTGCTCGATTTTACTACATTCGAATGTCATCTGTGGTGGTTGTCTAGGTTGTCAGTGAGGTTGTCCATGTGTTAATGATCGAAAGCCAGTATGATCCACGTGTTTTGTGTCGATATGTCATGCCTTGTTGTTTTGAGCTTACCTTGTTTCTGACTTGGTTTGCTTGAGGACAAGCAAACGGTTAAGTGTGGGGGAATTTGATAACGATGTAATTGCACATGTTTGCGCCCCTAGTTCTTATCCGTTTGAGGGGTATAGTCGTGTGTTTTGGCCTATTTTACGCCGGGTTGTGCTGTTTTGTCATATTTCAGGTCCCAGGCGTCAAAGGGAAGGCTAACCACGAGTTTCGGGGCATTCGGAGGTCATTTCGTCAAGCTGGGGCCAAAACACGAGCACACCTAAGGCATTACACGGCCGTGTTCCTGTGGCCGTGCTTTTTATGTCGAGAGCTGAGCTGATTACACGGGCAGGGCCGAGACAAAGCACGGCTGGATTCAATCATTACACGGCCGTATCCAACGCGAAGCACGACCGTGTTTCCTCCCAACTGCTGGCCGTGTAATTAACCTTGGCCGAGACACGGGCGGACTCAGGCAAAGCACGGCCGTGCCCTCGACCGTGCTTTGGCCACTGATGCCTTTGTAAGCAGATTTTCAGCCAAACAGAAGGGGATTCGAGTTTTAGAGAGAGAGATCAGTTCCTAGAGAGAGAAAGCGACGAACAAGAGTCTCCAAGTGCCCTAGATTGATCTTCAACACCATTGGAGGCCAGCTTGAGCTTGGAGAAGTGCCGATCAACATCCAGAAGCAGGAATCCATCCTTCACAGTATGAATTCCGCGTCTGATTCTTCTTTTGCTTCTTTCTCTATGGAGTAGTTCTCCCATTCATCTGGGTATGGAGAACCCTAGATTTGTATGTTAGGCTTTGATTGTATGAACCCAAGTACTGATTCTATGATTTGATTATATTCGATTGAGGTTTGAATAATTGAATGACTTGAATCCTGATCAAATTCCTGTTGTTTCTGCTTTGACCTAGAATGAGAATATCTGCCTAGGTTAATAGAGTATCCTTGATTGAAGGTAGGGAGTTGGTGACTTTAGTCGAGGAACCAACTCACTATTCTGTACCGGATTCACTTCGGTAGTGGAGGTTTTGTTCTTAGGGCCTCAATCTGTCTACTCCGATGGAGGTTAGTCGCCCGCTAGAGATTCAGATTGAGAGGGTCTGAAGACCTTTAGTCGAGACTTCAGGCTGTTTAAGAATCTTCCGCAGTATAACTTTCATAGAAACTGAACTTGGTAATTACAATCTGGCATAACTGCAGTATAGGGGGAACCATATCCGGGTGACCTCTCTTAACCTGAATACAACCGTTTACTTGCTTTGTTAGTTTGTTAGTTTAGACTTGCATTAAAGTTTCATTGCTAGATAACAAGAATTCACTGAGTAGTCATCAAATCTAGGACCCGGGTTGATAATTAAACCCAAACCCGCTATACTACGCTTTAGGAAGTGGTTTCACTTGGCCAATTCCTGGAGTGACAGTAGAGTCGAGTCAAATATGCTGGAGGATCTATTAGTTCATACATACCAAAGGGATAGACGAGACTGTGCTTCAAGAGCCAGTCCACGACTCTATTCCCTTCCCTGTATGTAGGCACTAATTAAACCATCCAACTCTGTGCCATCATTCTCCGAATCGTAGTTAGCAAGGTAGAATGAGGGTGAACCGGGTCGTCTCTTTTATCCATCAGTTCTATAGCAAGCTGGGAATCAGTCTCGATGATCAAAAACTGGATTCCTTGTTTCCAAGCAAAGTTCAGGCCATGAAAAATACCCCAAAGCTCTGCTAAGAGAGCTGACCCCATTCCGATCTTACTCCAGAACTAGGGCTGGATTTTCTGTTAGATCGGTTATAACCAATAACCGAAATGTCGGTTACCGGTTAACCGCGACGCCAACCTCGCCTACCGCCAATCGCTCGACGGAAGCCATCGGTTAGCTGGCAACCGACTGGTCGGTTACCGGTTAGTTGCTCGGTTAACCGTGGTAACCACAAGACATCATGCAAACCGGTTTTAACCGAGTAACCGAACCGGACAGCGCCCCTATACAAACAAGATCGCTAAAATTGCCTAAAATCAAACGTCCAGCCCTACATTTCTACATCTAAATCACTCCACAAGTCAAGTTTCAATCATTTTTGCATCGAAAATAGATTTAAATCACCAAATTAATGTCTCAAATACTAGAACATAAAATCATAAACTTCATAGTCACAAATTACAAGTTACCACCAAATCATCACTTATCAACCGAAGAAGAACCAACATCTACATAACCCTTTTCTTTCAGTTGCGGCAAGAGGTCATGACCAACATCGTCATATCCATCTTTCTCATACTTTTCCTCTGACACATTTTCTTCACCCTCCTGCTCATTCCCATCTGGAATGTTCTGACTTGCATCTGCATTGGCAACATTGCCAACATCACTTGCACTTTCCATTCTAGACTGGAAAGTGGTATTAACTGAGTAAGAAAAAGGAAAACAAATTGTTAGAATATTCATACATTGAATTAGGTAGAAAGAAATAGTATATGTTTACTTGAACAAACAATAATTAAAAGAGTTTTAGAACTTACCGCTTTCCAAATCCATGATATCTTCATCATCTTCCCTATCGTCATTATCTCCGGCCCCGGTAGTTTCATACTTTATTCAATCCTCCGCACAAATCAATACCTCCAACATGATATCACTCAAAGAAGACCTGAATGGACTGAGAATCCGACCGCCACAGCTGAAGGTTGCCTCTGAGGCAACAAAAGAGATGGGAACAACTAGAATATCCTTAGCCATCTCACAAACAATCGGATATGTTCCAGAGTGTCGAGACCACCAACTCAAGATGTCAAACTTGGCATCATCACTCTCCTCATTGATGCCATCAGTTTGACATGTTAAATAGATGTCAAGCTCAGCAGAGCTACCTCCTGTATCCTGTAGAAGTGCTTCCCTTTTCCTATACGTAATCCTCTCCTATAGATGCTTAATCCTATCACCACCAGCCGTGCTCTCACTAGTGGTAGGCTTAGATGCAGAGGAGGGTGCTTTTGATCCATACTTCCCTTTGTAAACCTCAAACAGCTGTCGCATTTCCGAAATAATGCAGTTAACCATTTCTCTTCCCTTCACATTCCCATACATCATTGCCAAAACCTCGGACATCAAATCAAGTTTACTTCTTGTATCAAGCACACATGCTATATAAATTAAGTGGTTCACCTTCATGTTCTTCTCGTTCACAACACATGATTCAAACCAATACTTTTGTACCTTTTCCTCAACCTTCTCAGCCATCTTTTGGATCTCTTCATGCGGATCATTCTTCAATTTCTCAATGATGTCATATACCATAACAAGCTTCTTGAAGAATATATGGATAGTCACATATTTAGTTCCTGTACAATGAGAAGGTACCACCAGAATATTAGAATAACACAAATAGAAATGGGAAAATGGTTAAAATTTTTAAATAAAACAATGCAATTCAGAAATTTCACTTACCAGAGACTAAAAGGGTCAAGTCATTGAAGACTTTCAGATAGTCTTTCAACTTCCTAATCATCTGCCAATCTTGATTAGTTGGAAGCCCACCTCTTGAGTCTAGATAATCTCTAAGTGAATGATCGTATGGACTTGAATACAAAGTTGTAAACACTACATCAAAAATTTCTGCTGACTCTAACATGGTATAGGTGGAGTTCCACCTGGTCGGTACATCCAAAGACACCAGTTTGGTTGACTCCACATGCAGAAATTCCATGCCATTCTTGAACTGTAACAACCTAGCTTGTGAAGACCTCACCCACTTCACACAATCCCGAACTCTGTCCACAGCACAACCAACCACTTTCAGTCCATCTTGTACCACTAGATTAATGATGTGTGCAACACATCGAAACTGCAGAAACTTTCCATCCATCAAATCACACCCCCACTCTTTTAGCTTCGTTACATGCACTCACTGACAACATCATTTGAAGTTGCATTGTCCATGGTCATGCAGAACAGATTCTTCACCTTCCACTCTTCAAGAACTCCTGCAAGCTTCTCTGCAATATCAACTCCAATATGACTTGTGATGGGAACAAAGGCTATCACCTTCTTCTACAACTTCCAATCACCTCCAACAAAGTGAGCAGTAACACACATGCAATTCTTGTTGTTATCAGAAGTCCATGTTCCGTAGTGATTGAAACTCTTCCTTGGCTCCTTGATTCAAAAAAATCAATTAAATCCATCGTTTTATCCAAGAAGATATGAAAGCAGTCATCTCTTATAGCTTTCCTCCCGGGTATCCTAAACAGTGGCTGAACAACATACATGAATTGCTTAAATCCTTCTCTCTCCACAAAGCAAAATGACAATTAATCTATAATGATCATACTGCTAATGCATATCTAGTTTTTCTCTGATCAAACTTCCATAAACCACTTACTTGACCACCTTCTAATGTCTGCAATACTGTCTGATTTTTATATGCTGCCACCTTAGCCAAACATGAGTGCATGTGGTTATTAATTGCAGTGGTCCCATTTTTGTGAGGATGAGCTTTGATTAGAGTATGACAGTGTATGCACTCTCCCATCGGGTAGCTGTCAACTATCAACTTCTTAAACACCTTCCAACAAGAAGCTTTACCCACCGTCTTTAACCATTTCTCACAGTAAAAAATGTCTCATGTAGCTATCTCTGAATCTGGAGCGCCCGTGTCAATAGAAGGAGTCTCGGTAGGAGTCTCGCCAGGTGTACCGGCAGGTGTACTTCCACTATCGATAGGGGCGGGAATCGATGGAGTTGATGAAGACAGTTCAACTTCAGTAGGTTGAACAGGTCAACTTCCTATACGTCCACCACCACCCCGAGTCTGAACAGGGGCAGTCGCACCACCACGACCTCGAGTCGCTGGAGGTCTCCCACCACGAGGAGCAGTAGCAGCAGTAGGGACACCTCGTCCGCCATGTCCACCACGAGGAGCCGGAGGTCTCACCCTAAAAAAACAATTACACAAATTGAGAGCCAAAGAGAAAAGAGAGCCAAAGAGCAGTGAAAAAGCAGCAGAACCCAAAGAATAAACAGAAAATTGCAGAAACTGCAACCCATGATTTTACAGTTTGCTGTCTGAACCTAGTGAGAACAGAAACATAGCCTACTGGTTCTTTCTTTTCCCTTGGATAAGAAAGAACTTTCCTTAGTTCCTTAAGCACACCCAAACCAATAATAATTAATTAAATAGAATCTCTAGCAAGCCTTCATGCTTAGAGTAACCCTCTTGTAATGGTTAACTATCCATTTAAAATAGAATCTCTACCAAGCCTTTAATTATAACAATAGATAAAGAAGCTCACAAGTAAGCCGCTCAAATTTTTTTATAATTCAAAGGCTTGTAGAGATCTGAAATAGCAAGCAATTAAAGAAGATGAACACAAAGCAAGAAGAACCAAATCCCCACAATCCAACTAATCATCCATCAGCTCTCTGTCTCTTTCTCTCTCGTTAATCCCGAGCCTCAATTATAACTTGCCTTGCTAGCTAAGTTTCTCCCTCCCTCCATCCCTCTATATACCAAAACATGGGATTCACAATTATGAGCATCTCATTTTATCATGGATCGGAGAAGAATGACCGTCGCTGCCGGCAGCGGGTGGTCGGTGGTGGGAGGGCTGAGGAAGGCAGTGAAGAAGATTAACTTCATCTTATTCAGCATCGGGATACTCAGGTGAAGAAGATTAAACACAAATAAATTAGTATAACCAATAGCGTATCTTCACCTTCAAACAAGCTTCACCAATTGAAATCATATACTAATTGGAAACGAGAACCAAATCATATACTTTTAGAAAGACAAAGTAAATCTACATAATTCAATGGCGGGGTGCTGGCCTGCGTAGAGGGGCACTAGTCGTCGGAAAGGAATGGCACCGGCGGAGGACTGTTGGCTGCTAGCTGCGAGCAGAAGTGGCCGAGGCGAGGTCGCGGCGGGGGAAGGAAGGGGATGGTTGGCGGCGACTTCGCGTTGGAGAAGCAAGGGTCGTCCTCGTCGTCGCGGCAGTCGGGGAGGGTCGGAGGGAGATGGTCGATAAGAGGGGAAAGGAATGTCTCCGGCGGAGGGAGATGGTCGATAGAGGAGGGTTGGGCAGGAGGCAGGGAGACTTAGAGAGTGGGAGAGACTTCCCGTCTCGCGATGCAGAGAAGAGAGATTGAGGGGCTCGATTAGGGTTTAGGCGGAAGAGGAGGGCGGTGTCGTTTTACGATTGAGGGGAGGGTGTTAGCTTTGTCGGTTAGCCGGCTAACCGGCAAAGCTAACCTCGCTATCGAACACTGTCCGATTTTGAAATTTTCGCTTAGCCGGTTAACCGGAAACCGATAACTGAACGTCAAACCCTATCCAGAACTCACCCATCCAAACTCCATCACTGTCTCGAAGGCAACCACCACCATTCACCAACCCAGAATTGCCTTGCATCGCGCCGTCGGTGTTATGTTTGTACCACTCAGAAGGAGGGGGGGTCCAGCTAATAAGCTTCTCCATCCGCCTCTGCCCCAAACCTGCATTAATGTTAAGAGAGGATGCCTCCCAAGTCTTACCCCATTCTCTCGCTTTAGCAATCACATAATTAATCCAAGTGGCCCTAGTAAGAGACTTACCCTAGAATAGATATTCATTCCTTGTTTTCCATATATACCAAGTGACCAGGGAGAAGAAACTCGATCACTCACCCGACCACTCTTCTTCCTTTGCATCATTTATGTTGTCCCTAAACCAAGTATCATGATCCGCTGAGAAGAAGTGGAGTTTTTTTGAGGTTGGTACAATTCTCTCCCAAATCTCCTTTGGTATAGAGCAGTCTCTTAAGCAACGGAGATTTGTTTCAACCTCATCCTTGCAAAACAGGCATTTATCATCCGTTGTCAAATGTCGGAACTTCCTGATCGCATTGGTAGAAAGCCTCCCTTTGATCGCCAGCTAGCCAAGTGAACCATATGACTCTCTCAAGGCATTGAAGAGTCCAAACTCGGCACCAAAAGGAAGGTGCGAGAGAACCTTGTTATTGGGCAATGCTTCTAAAAGCCGAGCTCGTGCTAAATTTGCCATTTGCAGCAGCCTTCCAAAAAAAGGGTGTCTTCCATAGGTGAGAGTGGATCCAGCAATAAGTTTCGTATCTTATCAACGATCTCTTGCGGCAGCATTGTGTCGAAGTCCTCTATCTTCCATTCGCTCACCGGATCCCAGAACTCAACCACCATCTTAATCCACAGCTCCACAGGAATCTCTTCCACAACTAGCTCCTCCAAAGGTACCTGCATAATCCACGGGACAGTCCAAAAGTTAGTCTTTTTACCATCCTTCACGTTATAAGCCATACAACTGCGCAAAAGGTTCACAGTTTGAGAGAAACTGAGACAAGAGTAAGAACATCCCTTTTTCTTATCAAAGCTATCGAGCCCTTCTCTTGACTTTTCGTATTTGCATCTAAGTGTCAATTAATCAAGCATAAATCGTAAAGAACACAAGAACTTTTTTAACGTGGTATCGTCAGTATGACACTAGTCCACAGAGAGGATCTCCCTCTCAGGTTTTAGGTTTTCTTATTTCGTTAATCATCCAGTACAGTTTACAACGATATAAATAGGTTGCTAATACAACCCTAATCTCCGAAGGCTATTTACAACTTGGTACCTATAATTATTATTAACACCCTCCCACAAATTGATGTTGGGTACGTAACATCAATTTGCCAGATAGATACCAGTGTCGGCCTGAAGACACAGCCTTCGTGAGAATATCTGCAGTCTGATCTTCAGTATTCAGATAGCTAATCTGTATTGTCCCTTCTGCCACCAGCTGACGAATATAATGCACATGAACTTCAATGTGCTTAGTTCGATCATGCAGAACAGGATTGATTGCTATCTGAATTGCACTTGTGTTATCTCCATACAGACACATAGGCATTCTACAAGCAATGCCTAGCTCAAGAAACAACCTCTGCAGCCAGACCATCTCTGAACTCACCTCAGACATAGACCTGTACTCAGCCTCTGTAGATGATTTTGACACCCTGTCCTGTTTACGACACCTCCATGACACAAAAGCTCTGCCAAAACGAATGCACCAACCAGAAGTAGATCTCCGAGTATCCAAACATCCTGCATAATCCGCATCTGCAAAGGCCTCAATTACTGCCTCCCCTGCGGCAGGAAAGAAGAGTCCAGCTTCTGTAGTATGTTTGAGATACCGAAGAAGCTGATGCACAGCATCCAAGTGAGCAGTACGTGCCATGCCCACAAACTGACTCAGTACCTGAACTGTGTAGGCAATATCAGGTCTGGTATGAGTGAGGTAGATAAGACTACCTACAACACTACTATAAAAGGTCTGATCGTCAAGAAGATCCCCACTTGAACGACTCAACTTTAGGTTCTGCTCCATGTGATTAGTACACGGTTTGCAATCTGCATACTCAGCCGTAGTTAGCAAGTCGGTAATATACTTCTTCTGGCAGACTAGAATACCAGACCTTGACTGCTGAACTTCCATTCCCCAAAAAGTAGGATACATAACCCAATTCCTTTAGCTTGAAGACGGCATGGAGATGCTTAATAAGCTCATGAATACTGTCCTGATCGTCACCTGTAACAATCATGTCATCAACATAAATTAAAAGAACTGTAATACCCGAAATCGTCTGCCGTGTGAATAAGGACGGATCATTGTGACTCTGTGTAAAACCAGCCTGCAGAATAGTGCTATGGAATTTCTCAAACCATGCCCGGGGCGCTTGCTTAAACCCATACAACGACCGATTTAATTTGCAAACCAAATTTTTATTTCCCTTGGCGTAGCCTGACGGACATTCCATATACACTTCCTCTTTCAAATCGCCGTGTAAGAACACATTCTTTACATCCAATTGATGCAGAGACCATGATTTACTGGCGGCCACAGCAAGGACACTCCGAACTGTTTGCATTTTTTCCACCGGAGCAAACGTTTCATCATAATCTATCTCAAATTCCTGCCAGAATCCCTGAGCAACAACCCGAGCTCTGAATCGCTCAATATCACCGTCAGGCTTCATCTTGAGGGCATAGACCCATCGGCTGCCGATCACAGACATCTCCGGGCGACGGGGAACGAGGTCCCAGGTATGGTTAGCTTCTAACGCATCAAACTCTTCGTCCATGGCAGCATTCCTGTTCGGATCATCCTTCGCTTCTCGATAATGTTTATGAATAAGAATAGACTCAATAGAGAAGCCTACACAATCATAGTCGAGAAGCCTACTTGGTGGGTGGCCTTTTGTGCTTCGTTGGAAGCATCGGGGGACATGTAATGGTGGAGGTGAAATTAGCATCTCCTCATGCGAAGAGGACCCAGGAGAAGAGGAGATGGAACTGCTGGAGTGGGACGGAGATGATGGTGTGGTCGTAGAAGATTGTTGGGAGGATGCTGTTGCAAAAGAATGCGGCTCGGCGGTCGCATTTGTAGAAGGCTGGGACGCCGAAGAGTCAGACGTGGAGGAGGATTGATGTCCAACTATGGAAGGGGTCCCAGGTGGTGAAGCATCATCATGATCAGTAGACGGAGCATCATTCAGACCCATGACAGCTGGTATGCGAACAGGATCAAAAACCGGTAAGCTATCGAGAAATTCCAGAGAATTATCACTTGTTTATTTCTCCAACGGATAGTGCATAACTTGCTCCAAGAACACGACATGACATGAGATTCGCATACGCCGCGCAGCAGTATCATAGCAAAGATAACCCTTATGTTTTTCACTATAACCCACAAAAACGCACTTAGCTGTCTTCGGATCGAGTTTGTTTCTCTCTTTCTTGGGAATCAAGACGAAACAAACACAACCAAAGACGCGGAGAAATGAGTAGTCGGGCTGCTTGTGATATAGGAGATACACGGGCAATGGTTGTCAATTGTCAAGGAGGGCTGCCGATTGATCAAGTAAGTGACCGTGCTTACTGCCTCAACCCAAAAACTGCGAGGAAAATGCGAATGGAACAACATAGCTCGACTGCTCGAGTCAATTCGAGCACATGTCTATGCTTGCGTTCTACCAGCCCATTCTGCTGTGAGACTCCCGTGCAGGACTATTGAGACGCAATTCCTTGTGACTTATAAAAATCTAGCAGTTTGTTGGTGTTAAATTCCCCACCAGGGTCGGACCGAATCACCTTCACCGTGGTCTTGAACTGTGTTTGGATCATCCGAATGAATTCCTGAGCAAAGTTGATAAGTTCGGACTTTTGACGCAGAAAATAAACCCAGATATAACGCATAGCATGATCAATAAATAGAGCAAAATAGCGATATCCCAGACGAGAAGTAACCAGAGATGGACCCCATAGGTCGGTATGAACTAAATCAAATAGAGACTCATAGACTATAGAACTCGAGGAGAAAGAAGACTGAGAAGCCTTAGCTTCAATGCAGCTAATACATGTAGAAGGATGCATAGAAACGGATGAATCCATACGATCTGGTAATAAATTATTCCGGAACATACTGTATAACCGAGCAGTATGTGGATGGCCTAACCGACAATGCCATAAATCCCAAATAGTAGCCTTAACCGAAAAATCCAATGGTTTAAGAGAACATCCCATAAACCCATTACAATCCAGATTACTCGACACCCTGCCTGCAGTCCCTTTGCTTCGTGTCAAATCATGCGCCACTCGATCATCAGAACTCCCAGCTGACTTCGGATATTGATTCAACACGAAAATTTGACCTTGTTTACTTCTCGTCCCTATCACCTTCCCTGTCATCTGATCCTGCAACACACACCCACCTGAATTAAAAGTAACCTTACACCCTTCTTTCGCCAACTGCCCAACTGAAACCAGATTAGGAACCAACTTCGGCACGTAAAGAGTATTAGGAAGAGTAACACCAGGAGTAACCGCAGTACCAGAACCATTTACAGAAATATTAGCACCATTAGCTACTTGTAACATCAGCTGTGCGTAGGCTTGATGACAGAAAAATTAGCCGGGGAATTCGTCATATGATTAAAAGCAGCTGAATCAAGAAGCCAACGAGAAGAATTACCTAGCGCAGCACCCGTAGCAAACACAGAACTCAAAGCGGCAGGAAGAACTTCTTGAAGTGCTTCTTGGACCAACTTCCGAACCATATCGAAGGACAAAGAAGTGCTTGAACTAGTAGCAGCAGCCGAGGCAGAAGAGGAGCCTGGAGAAGAGAGATGGACAGCATATCCAGGACCCCCATGACGCGGACGATCACCCCTAGATCGATCACCAGCTCCGCTGCCAGAGCGATCACCACCCCTCCCGCGACCCTTCTTCGCCGGGCAGTCCGAGATTATGTGTCCCTTTGTCTTGCAGTAGTTACAAAAATTTCGTTTGGGACACAGGCTGGATATGGCCGGGTTCTTGACAATAATGGCACCGAACCTCCCCCGAAGTGCCTTGGTGAAATTGAGGACGGGAAGATGCATACTTACCCACAGCAAAGACGGACTCGGATCCATGACCTAAGTGATCGAGGCTAGCCTGGCTCTTTAGGTGGGTTTCTTCTCGAACGAGCTCCCCGAATACAGCATCAAGAGTGGCGACGTTGCGATGAAGAAGAGAGGCGCGGACATCCTCAAATTCAGGGCGGAGACGCATGAGAAAATGCATAAGACGAGATCGATTGCGCTCCTTAACCATATCAGTCGAAATAGCATTGGGAGTAAGAGAGGCCATGAGAAGATCATATTCCGTCCAGACATGTAGAGCCTTCTTGTAATAACCACGGACATCTAGATCACCTTGAGCAAGAGAAGCAAGCTGAGTTTCCAGTTCAAACTGACGAGAAGCGTCGTACTGAGAATTCACAGAGCAAAGATGCACCCACATGTCATGAGCAGTCTCAAACCGACGAAGACCCGACGCGGTAGGAATGTGAACAAAAGCCAAGAGCCAATGAGTTACTTGGGCATTAGCCGCTGCCCAATCATCACGATCCTTGTCTGGAGCATCAGCAGAAGGTTTAGCCCATTTTCCGGTCAGAATGGGAAGTAGACGTTTACCTTCAATCATGGTACGGAACTGAAATTCCCATAAAGTGAAGTTCGTCCCGTCGAACTTAATAGCTGCAGCATCCAGCTTCGAAGAATCCATAGCGTTGGCGAGGAAGTCCACAAGAAAGAAAGAACAGCAGCAACACACAAAAAGAAAACCCGGAGCGGCGCCGATCGGAGAAGAAATATACCACAGCAGTGCGAGGAGCAAAGCTGAATAGATACAATACCCACAGCAGCAGCGCGAACAGCAAAGAGGCGCCAAACAAGAAGATCACCAAAGGATTTTGGACAGCAACCTTGGACAACAAAGAGGCGCTGAACAAGAAGAAAGCACCAGAGGGTTTCGGACAACAACCCTAAAATCTGGACGTGAACAAGCAACCAAAGGACTCCAAGAATTGGGAAGACCGGAGAACGAGCTTCGTGAGGCTCTGATTCCATGTCAATTAATCAAGCATAAATCGTAAAGAACACAAGAACTTTTATAATGTGGTATCGTTATGACACTAGTCCACGGAGAGGATCTCCCACTCAGATTTTAGGTTTTCTTATTTCGTTAATCATCCAGTATAGTTTACAACGATATAAATAGGTTGCTAATACAACCCTAATCTCCGAAGGCTATTTACAACTTGGTACCTATAATTATTATTAACACTAAGGACCTTCACCCAGAGAGATTGATTCTTTGGTGATGATTTTACAGGCTTCTTTCGCAAGCATGGCTTGATTCGCAAGCTTCGTCCGTCTAATACATATCCCCCCCTTGACTCGGCAAAAGAGTCATTTGCTCCCACGCCACCGGATGGAACTTCGCTTTCCCTTCCTCTTCTCCCCACATAAAGCGCCTATTGATTTTGTCAAGCGAATTGCAAACCGTGGACGGTAGAGCTTCTGTAAACATCGGGTACACTTTCATGGAGGAGGCCACTTACTTCACAAGGGTTATTCTGGTTGCTACCAACAGATGTCTAGTCTTCGAGTTCACCAATTTATTCTATATATATTTTGCATATTTCCTTAGATTTATGAAGAAAGTTGATAAGAAAAGTATCTCCAAACTCAATTCTCTAATTTATTCTATATATATTTTGCATATTTCCTTAGATTTATGAAGAAAGTTAATAAAAAAGTATCTCCAAACTCTGTTCTCTCATACTCTAATTTCTTATGTCCTCTTCCTGAAACGGATGTCCCAAATTGCAAATTATATCTTCCAAATCCCTAACTATCTCGATTTTTTTTCCGTCTGACCCATCGATAGAAACTCAAGCTTGTATTACCCTACTTCCCAGATTTGGAAGCTACTACATGGCATGGGGAGACACCAAGAGCGATAATCCTCTACAACAATAACTTCAGAGCTGGCGACAGCTTCATAATACTAACACTCTAAAGTGCAAGTCACAAGATCTTTCTCTTTTTCCCCCCGGCTATCTCCTGTGTTCCATATCTTAGTTTACGTGTGGTGCACTGCATAGGCAGCATAGCATACATTTCAAAAGCAACAAAAAACAAATCATTAGGCTCAGTATGAGGAGCATAGCGTACATTTTAAAAGCAACAAAAAACAAATCATGGCTCAGTACGAGGCAGCAGCTGAAAACATGCTAGCTAGGACTTGGAGATGGCTCGACCGGCAGCCCAGGAGTAAATCTCGGTAGGGTTCGTTGGGTTATTAGCCAGCAAGTTCTGGGGCACTCCACCACACACATCCGAAATATCGAGGTGATGGTGGCGACGCCCATTCTGGTAATGCTGATTCTGCTGCACAACAGCTGCAGCAATCTCATCCTCATCCAAAGGCAACCGATCAAAGGTCGCATTCATGAATGATGCTGCCATCACCACCACAGGACCAGAAGCTATCAGCGCCCCGACCACTCCACCACCAACCACCTGGCCTTGGGCCCCGGCTAAGTAGATGGTCAGCCCCGTGATCCCCGAAGGTGCTGGAGGTGGCAGGATCGAGCCCAGCAGAGAAAGAATCTCGAACCGGCCATGGAGGGTCACTATGGCTCCAGATGAGGTCGGTTGGCGCAGCGTAACATTGGTCACGTACCCACTCCCGCTAAGGACGCATATCCCACGCTGCTTCCTTCTTGCATAGTTGACTAGGCTCTCACTAACATCGCAGCCAGAGCTGACCTCCATTGCGTGGGCACGAAGGGCATTGGCGCTGTCTCGAGTGACGATGATTGGTGGTTTCGGCTTGTTCTTCGAGCCAGCTGGCCTTCCCCTAGGGCGCCTGACACATTCGCCTTCCGGTGCAGGCGAAACTGAAACCGGGGCTACGGCCTTGGGCAGCTTGGGGGATCCAAAGCTTGCAGCCTCAATGCTCAGCCTGTGATGATTTTGGTCAGAAACATGGGTGCAGCAGTCCATTGTGCTTTTGTACCCTCCTAAACAAGGAGTGTTTTGATCTGCCCCTCCTCCGGCCATTCATAAAAGAAGAAAGTTTTTGCATGAACTACATCCAACAGCAACCCACAGTTTAAGTAGCAGATTGTCCTGTAATAAACATATGGTATAAAGCAAAAGGAAGACGAGAATTAGGAGAAAGTTAAGTGAGACTACTAGTTTTCTATATTAACATCTTTTTTTACTGCCTAACACCTAACTGACACTTCACTCATGTCAATTGCCTTCTCCCAACAGATATCAATATCTTACATTATAAGATATATGTATGTATTCTGTTCAAGGTAATGCATTTTGGTAAGTGCGATCTACCTACTAAAAATCATCATATCATTACCATAATAAAATGCAGAAGGGAAAGGAGGCCAATCATACCAGTAATGGTTGGTCCAGTCATAGTTGAGCTTGCAAAATCCATTACAGGATCAATGAACGGCTGATTCCTCGAGTTCTGAACCTGCAAAGTATTACTTGGGCAAATGGTTTTCCACCAGGAAAACATCTGACTAAGAAAATGAAAATGCAAGTGCAGGCAAGGCAGGGCATTATAACTCACAAAAGATCTATGGATCTGAGACGCGAATGCGGTATATGAAATTAGAATGGAGTACAATATTGCTGCCTAAATATAACCACAAAACATTACTTCCAGTATGTACAATGGGATAGGGAGCTGAACCCCTGAACCATCTGAAAACTTTAAATCTAAGACACCTATACCCTCTATCAAAATCCCTACAAAATAACAATAGCCCACGGAAAAAAGGCTTTAACACCAATCAGTAGTTTTGCCCCCAAATTTTTTGCTGCTTGGATGAAGGATCTGGGAAACTATTAACACTACCAGCGCCGATCCATTGTTCTTGGACTGTCCTTCCTTGAGAAGGATATGAGCTGCCATATCCAAGAGCACCATAATCGTGGGAATGCTGCTGCTGTTCTTGCTTATTATATCTTGGAAGAAATTGACTATATCCGTGTAAACTGTGATACTGGTTGTCTGGAATGGCTGATAAAGTTGCTTTATCTGGCCCATACTCCCATGGAGAAGAAATGTCATTCTGGAATTATTTCCAAGGGTAGCCAAAATCAGCTCAATAGGAAGATACGTGTAGGAAACAAAAGAAACCCCAAAAATGAAGACAGAAGGAACTCAAGCAGGGTCCGAAAAGCTTTACCTGTTGGAGCGAGGATAAATTGTTTCCACCAGTAAATGAAGTGCGCAAAGTATCACCATATCCGACAGCAGAAGCAGAAAGATTGGAGGATAAATCACGAGGAAACTTCCCTCTATAGTTGGACTGCCTCCCAAATCCAGCATAACCAGAAACATCAGCAGCATCCGGCTGAGGAAAGTTACTCCGAGAACCATCCCCCTTGAACTGATTGAGGTTCTTTGTCCTTGCCAAATTAAGGAATGAAGTCTCTTCATATGCATGCTGCTGCAAAGAGAATGAGGAACTGTGAACATAATTTGGAGAGAGAGCTGGATATCCAGTCAACTTTGCCACTTCTTCCGAGCTCAGAGCAGGCTGGGAGAACGGTTGTGATGTTACATGCTGCAACAGTGCAGGCTCCCTGAGAAGATTACTGCCAGGAAACTCCTGTGAATAAGATGTTGGTAAGCCATAGGCAGTAGAGTTCAGAATCTGCATACAGAAGGGATGCCCAAATGTTAGGCATTGCAATTTAAATAGATAAGTGTTTAATGTCCCGTCATTCCAGAACAACAGCCTCGGAGCTGAATATAGTAATAATAAATCTCAATGAAGAACAAGCCAGCAGGATAACTGCTAATGAAATAGATGGCATCTAAAGTAAGAAGTTACAGAGACAGTAAAGTTCCGTCATGTAGTACCTCCGGAATCAAAATGGATGAACTACCAGTTGATGGTGGAATACTTCCATAGTGTGAAGTGGGGATTTGATGGGTTGAGCCAAATGCTGAAAGCAGGTCATCAAAGTTTCTCGCAGATTCCACATTAGCAGCCAAAAACTCAATAGGCAAGGTCTTGGAATTCATACACTGCAAGAAGATGTCTAGAATCAAGATTAGATATCCCAGAGTGGCCTCGACAACATGACCTTTCAAGCTTAAGCGACCAAAATCAAACAAGTACAAGCTTCAGCTCGTAAGCACATCAAGAGCAACAACAGATAACAAAAGACAGAGAAGGCCCAAGGGAACAGCCATCAGAAAATATTGATCAACTATGGAAATGCCAGTAAACTAAAGCCGAGCTGGGAAAGCAGATCCAAAGGAATTCATCTAACAGGAGGGGAGAAAGAAGCATTACAAGCATAAACCATCACATACAAATTGGAGATAATGACAAAACAAGGACCTTTTTCCATTTCGTCATCCACATTTTAGGGTCCAAATCCTAGCAATAAGTCTAGCCACCAATGCATGCACAGCTTAGTTCCAAAAATATTTATGCTTGCTAGGAGGGTTTTTGCTGTGTTGCACAACAAGATAAGCAGCATAGAGTTAAGAGAAGATAACCAGTTCTTGATGGAGGGTAGGAGCACTCAGAGCATTTGGATGCATCATAATAGATGATGAAGTACTGTGGTCTAGGAATTTCTTAGAACTAGAATCGTGCATAGACAACTGAGAGAAATATTCATCTTGCTGAGAAGCTCCAGGAATACTCCCCTGTATCAACTCTGGATGTAAATGTGATGGAAAGCTACGGTTTGTAGCACCATCAGCCAACTGGGAAACATTCCTCATAGACTCAAGATGATCAGGACTCAACGAATCACCAGGGAACCCTAAATTCCTGCACAAAATACATTGGATATCAATATAAAACAAGTGATACATAAAGTCCCCAAGCTAATAAATTGTTGTCAGGGATCAACATACACAGAAGGTGGACTATCTGTAGCTGCAAATGAGTTGCTCCTCACTGAATCAGACATTGCAGGCACAGACATTGAAGGTTGCACCCTAGATTTATATGTTCCAAAGCTCAAATGTGAGCAGTCGGCAGCAAAAGCTTGCATATAGTTTGGAAACACCACGCCATGTTTGTTCTCTGATGTAACCTCTGCAGGCTTCTCCTCCAAACTCAGCTGCTGCAAGCCCTCGGCACTCTGTAATATTTCAGGCGAACTGCTTATAGATGCTAAATGAGCTCTCCTTCCTGTTTTGGGATTTGGAAAAACAGAATCAGAATAATGAGGAATACTAATTCTATTGTATTTACATCTACGCCCAAAAATATAGCTACTAGCATAGAACCATCAAGAGCAAATTAAATATGGACCAAACAGACCTTGCACGCAAATAACATATTGGTGTCGTACAATTATATTGATGAATTATTTTCAAACTACTTTTTCTAATAAGTGATGTTGGCCTCAAGGTTTGTACATAACATCCATCCCCTTAGCACCAGGTCAACTCCTTGGTTTCATTTTCAAAGAATGTTTTTGTGAACTTTTTTGTCAAATTTATGTGGCAGTAAGTAAGATGATGTTCTAACTGATGTTTGTATACCCTTTGTTTGAGGCCCTCGCACCCTAACAATGTCGGCCTTGGAAACATGTCCGGATGAACCTCCTGGCCAATCGGATTGAGAAGCTAGAGGACTTTGTGCAGATGAATCAACAAGCCTTATGTTCTTACTAGCGCTCTTATCTTCAAATGAATCACTGCGGTGCAACATACAAAACACTGAAAAATATCAAACAGGCAAAAATATATTGATGAGATACAATGCCATGGACCAGTGCAGAGCCATTAAAGCACTGGTTGAGTCATGAGAAATTAAGCACAAAAAAACAAGTATATTTCCAACAGGAAAAAATGTAATATAAATGCACCCGAGTAAAGAGACAACTAAGAATATCTAATAACACAACATGCCCACCTGGGGACACGGTGGGCATCTGAGCCACCAGCAAATTTTCCCAGACCAGTGTACTCTTACATCGAGCAAATGACTTGTGTGATTACGGTGAAAGTCAGTTACTTGTCAGGTATCAAAACTTCTCAAGCTTCTAAACTACAATGAATACTGACAGACAAATAAGAATACCTAATGACATAACATGCCCAGCGGGGGATACGGTGGCATCTGCACCAGCAGCAAATTTTCCAGACCAGTGTACGCTTTATTGAGCATATGACTTGCGTGATTGATGTGAAAGTCAGTTACTTGGCAGGTACCATAAATTTTCAAGCCCCTAAACTACAATGCATACTGCAATCATGTACTGAGACAACTAAGAATACCTATAGAGAAAACATGCCCACATGGGCACACGGATGGCATATATACCAGCAGCAAATTTTCCCAGACCAGTGTACTATCTTATTGAGCATATGACTTGCGTGCTTAACGTGAAAGTCAGTTACTTGTCGAATAGAAGAAATTCTCGAGCCTCTCAACTACAATGAATACTGCAATCTGGAGGACTTTCCAAAATAGACCCAGCATTGAAAATAACTGTTTATACAGAAGCACCATAACTGTCTCCATGTTGATTAGCATCCCATGTATATCTAGATTCTAGAGCAGAGTCAACCCATAGTAAAAAGGGAATCAAAATGGAAATTTTGAAGCATGAACTTGTACAAAGTGAACAAAGAGGAAAACTTATTATGTCTTCCAAATATTGATGCTCCATAAAGAGAAGAAAGAAAACAAAACAAACCTATGAGGTGAAGGCCGGTCCACAGGAGTTTTCACTTCATATGTCAAAGAAGATGAAGGTAAGACAGGACTTGCAGACCCATTATCTCTCCTGTATGAAGCTTTACCAAGCTCTGCCAGGAGAGAAGCTCAGATGATGAGAGCTCAAAACAACAATAGAACAAAGTATTCACCTATTATGAAGTAAGGAGCTCGTGTTGCTCCAGAGTAAAATATACGTATAACCCACCATTATAGCTGGCTTGTGATTGAACCTCTCCTATACTACGGTGAGCATTAACTCTAGCTTCAAGATGACTACTGTTGTCCCGGCTCTTTAAGTCCTGTGTGTCCTTCATCTGATAAATTGAAGTGTACATTTGCACACGAAAAAAGTAAGAGGCACCATAACAGCAAGCAACACACATCTAATAAGTGGAAGTAAGCCTTTGAAGGCCTATCTGTCTTCAAAAAAAGGCATGGTAAACTAATCATCGATATAGATGGACTAGAGAGATGAACAAGTGATGATTTCACTTGTTCAACCACAACAACAACAACAATATTAGAGAGAAGGAAGATAAAAGGAGGACAGAGCACAGGCGGCTACTTTCACAAGGGTACCTCTTTTCTTCTTTCACGTTTGCTTTTCACCTCACGAAAAATATCTACACCATTGAAACTATTAATTCAATAAGAATCCAAAAGATACTCTGAATCAAGTCGTTGTGTGCATAAGAAATGCAATAAGATTACCGATGGAAGAAGGAAATACAAGTCGAGAGCTGAGATTGAACTAACGAAAAACTTAACCTCTGCGCCTATGGACTCCCCCACTACACCTGAAGGCATTTCGGACGCCTAAAGAACAACAAAGCTATAAAAAGAATCCACCAGACAAAGCTGCATTAAGATTGTAACAAGACTCCACTGCTCAGTATGTTGCACTTCAGTTTCTCAGACCACAAATAGAGCCATTCCTGCGGTGCAAGAATCGTTATGAACCCTTGGCTGCTCCTTAGTAGGATGCATCACAGGGGCACACAACAGAAACAGAATCCGACCACAAGAAATCCTAATCAACGATATTGAATAATTAATGCACTATCAAACAACTTAGAATCAACAAGACACTTTACTTTCTGGTCTGGAACCCTAAAATTAAAAGAAAGAAAGTTAAAAAAAAAATAAATAAGCAGAGAGGAAGCACAAATTAAAACCACAACAAAAACCCTAGCCACATTAAATTTCCTCCGCCACACAATTCACCGAGCACGGAAGAAACAACCCAATCAGAAAAGGAGGAGGAGCAATCAGAACCTTGGGATAGCAGCTTCTGGACGGCGGCGTTTGGGTCCATGTCACAGTCCCGAAGAACGTCGTAGATATCGGAATCGGTATAGTTACCGTTGTTCACAACCTCCTTCAAGCTCTGAACAATCTTCGTGTGTACAGGCGGTACTTGCCGAACCTCCGCGCCGCCGCCGCAGCTTATGCTGCCGCTTTCACTCCCCATTGTCACGCCCCCAGTGAAAGAAGAGAAGTTCGCTGTCACACTGCTCTGTGCTACAGTCAGCCTGTTCCACACTCCCTCTAGCTCAACGATTTTGTACGCAAAGAAAAACAGTACAAAAAGCCTAGTCCTTCCTTTCCTGATTCCTCCTATCTCCCTCTAGCCTCTAGCCCTCTACACCCTTTTCTTCCTTTGTCGCTATTTTCTTTCTTTCTTTCTGCTCTGTACTATACTGAATTGTTAAACCGGTTCGTACCGGTTCAGCAAGTGGGATGTCCGACTTCTGACTTTATGGTACAACCGGTTTGTCTCGGTTCATGCAAATTTAACAAAATAGGTAGAAAATAAGAACCTATTAACACCAAATGAATATAATCGTATACAAAATATATTTAAAGAGAATTTACTAACAATCCATATTCATATTTAAATAAAATATGACATTTCAAATAAAATAACAAATACTGATATTTAAATATAACATTTAACGTTAATTCCTAAATATTTATAATTGAATCCAATCTATAAAAACACTATTTAAATATTAATTTTATAATAAATATAATAAATTATGTTGTATTAATTAAACTCATTAAAGCGATGTTATTTTGCTTAGAGATTGTAAATCGATCATGTTGGTCATACCGTGATACCGATGGTGTCTGCGCTGATTTCATGACTAACACATGTTTAACCAGGTTCAACCGGGTGGCTGACAATCATGCTTAATAATATGTATTTTGTCCCTCTACTATATCTCAAACATGTCTATCTACTATATTTCAAATGAAAAATACCCCTTTATTTTTTAAATTAAAACCATGTATTATTTCATTAAGTGTACATATTATAGGAATTAGTTAACAATTGAGGAACTAGAAAAATCGAAAGCCTAGGGACTTTGTTTCTCTTTTTATAGGAATTACTTAACCCCTTTATTCTTTTTGTGTCTCTTTTATTTCTTGGGGGTATTAGAAAGATAGACACAGATGCCACAGTCTTTGAACTTTTAAACACATGTTCACTTCTTAAGCACTACCTCCAACACTCACTTTCATTCTTTACCAGGAAACATTCAAGACACACAAAGTGGAATCTCAATGAAGCTCAATTGATGGGAGCTTCCAAGCACAAGGGTGACTCGATAATTGTGTAGACACGAAGAAAGTAAGGGTCACTCTTCCTAATCTCAATCAAGCTCACAAAACACGGGCTACACAACATGAGAGCGATCCCTAGACACACGACTCAAAATGGTTGACTAGGGGATAATGCAATCGAGACAAGTCAATTTTTGAGTCGTGGACTAATCATATGCCTCCATCTTCCTCGCTAGTGCAACGTGAATGTTACACATCATGGTAAGAGGGTTCTCTCACATGTCTACCCAGATGCTCACACATTCATTCCAGCTTCCAAATTTCAATGCATAACAATATGGTCAATGAGTAATCAATCCAAACACATCCAATGGTTCGCACACACATGAGAACTAAACACTTGCCCCAACCTAATGCATATCTCAGTCATCATCATAGGTTGCACTCAATCACAAGCAATTATCCAAAGCCAATTCTAATAACCATGAGATCATCCACAACCGGCCACTATGAATATGCATTGACATCAATTTTACCCACCCATCACAACAATACACACCCCACACTTAAGCACAACCTTGTCCTCAATGGAGAAAGGGTAGGGTGAAGAAGTTACCGTACATTTGAGCAAGTGAAAGTCGAACATTAGACTGGGATAGAGGAGGATTTGGTCACAAAGAAACAACACAAAATAAAAACAAGCACACACATTCTCACACAAGGAGAGGTTATTACATAATGATAGTATTTAACATCACGGGGAACATAGAACAAACACAATAGTACTAGTTCAACACTAATAAAAAAACAGAGTTCAGAGTTGAAGTGGAGAAGTGGGACTATAGAATCACTCACCGAAATGTCTCACGTCGTTGTCTACCTCTCACGAGACGGAGAAGCATGCATGTCGGTTATCCTTGACCTGGACACCCTGAACTCGAGCCATCTTCTCTAGAAGGTGGTGGGAGTGGCGACGAGCATCCACCTCTTGGTTGAGCTAAGAGGAGACGCTGGCTACATGGTGCTTAAGGCGAGTCACTCGACCCTCAATTACGACCAAGGATGATGAACTAGCTCCTGAGGATGAAGATGCTCTGGTACGGCGATGTCGCCTCTGTGGTGGTGTCTGGGGAGGCATGCCTCTTGCGCCTCTGGGGGTTGTTCAACAATTGACTAAGTATGCCCGAGGGGCGCAATCCATCAATGTACTCAACTCCCCTCATCTCCTTCACTAGATGCATACTATAGAGTGTCTCGATGGGGAAGTGCTCAATTTGGGTCGCCACTGTGAAACTTGAGGTGTCCACTCCGAAGTGTCTGGCTAGTTTGGTGATGATGCTCCCATGTGCACCATGCCTACTCGAGGTCGACTCAAGATCCTTGAGAAGGTAGTGGCAATCACTAAGCCGAGATGGAGTGGTGTTGTGGGGTGGCTCATGGAATGTAGTGTCACCATCCCGCGGAGGGTGACCATATGACCAGACTGGAGGCTCGGAATCACCAAGCAGGTAAGAAGCATATGCATAATCCTCCACTCTGCTTAGAACTAGGTAGCCAGGGTGTTGGAGGCGCAATACTATATATGTATGTCCTTGGGGAGGCAGATTGTCTCGTACACCCTCTATGGATCAACCTCCCTGGTATAGGCCTTCTCGGTTATTGCCATGACTCTGGTGTTGAGGTCTATAGCCTAGGCGAAGGCATCGTAGCCATGTATGTGGTGAACTCCTCCGAGCATAAACTCCATGTAGGGGCAATTACGCCGACTAGCGTGCACCTCATTGATGAAGATGGAGTAGAACTCCACACATAGCTCGTGATAGATGAGCTCGTTAATGGAGAGGAGGTTGCACCATTGAGGGTGGGAAATTACCATGGATATCGTGGCTTGGCACCTGAACATGTTGAACATGTCCAAGTCATAGCTCTAGTGGGGTCCGATGTCGGTGTAGAGCCAAGTCTCGAACTTGTCACTATACTTCGGATGATTCACCAGATAGTAAATGAATGGGTAGTTTGGATCCACCATCCTACAAATATACCAACAAAAGCACAACATACGTGGAAACAATCATCAAATAAAGCTCATTTGGGAGAAAGGTAACTCCCCCACACTTAGTATTCCACATTGGCCACGTGCCGTCATAGGCTTTTCACAAGCTTGGTTTATCAACAACTAAGAGTAAACACCCCACAAGGCACACTAAGGCATTAAACTAGGTGTTTCATAGATCATGAAGGTTGCAATTGCAAGCCTAGATCATGCATCGATGACCACCATTCAACATTCATGAAAGTGTATTAAGGATAGACAATTAAGCAAACACTTGGTGGGCATTTCTCAATTCTACCATCAAATCAAGCAACTTTAAGCCCACCAAGGCAAAATAATCTCATATACTACTTTAACAACATGCCAATCATCATCATTCATCAACTCCCACATCCAGTTTCAATCATTTATGCAAAAATCTCGATTCTCCACACCTAATAAACCCTAAATCCAGTTCACCAAAATTGATAAAAGTAAATGATGAAAACACACCTCGAGACTCAAGTAGGATTAGTGGGGAAGGTGAGGAGAATGGATAGGATTCGAAAATCGGCCAAAAATCTGGCCAAAGGAGGTTGTCGAAGCTTTACCTTAAGCTCTCCAAAGCAATTTTCAGCGATGAAAAGAAGAGCAAAATCCATCAAAACCTCAGCAAAGGTGTGCCTTGGCCTGGGGAGTCTGGGTATGTGTTTGGTTTTGGAATTAGATCGCCGAAAGTGGATAAACCGTAAGAGGAGACATTTTTCAGCGGGAGATTCAGAGGATTCCGGCGAAAACGACTTTGTGAAGAAGGAGGGTTCACGGTCATCTTATATAGCCCTAGGTTCAAGGTCATGTGCGGGGGTCAATTGTCATGGTCAGCAGACCGTGACAATAATGAGAAGAACGTGACCTCGAATAAAAATGGTGAGTTTTGGGAAGATATCAAGGTCGGTCAAATGTCACGGGTCGTGACGTCTGCAAAGTATGGAGATACCATCAAATGTCACGGTCTCTGGCACATTATCACGGTCTACTAACGATGATAATATGCCTAAAATCGTGACAATCATAAAAACTGGGCAACTCCTCAATTCTCAAGACTCAAATGATTCAACCGTGGCTCAAACTCAATCAAGCATACAAACACATAAAACGTGGCATGGTGAACATCCCAAACTCACCACTGAACTCAAATAAAAAGAGAAAAATAAGGAAAAGAAATAAGAACTGACAGTGGGTTGCCTCTTAACAGGCGCTTGTTTTTTCTTCCTTAGCTATACGGTTTGGGTCTTCATGCTTGAGAGCATGAAGCCTCCAAGAGTGGATCCGAAACACTCTCGGGGCAAGGCTCATCACCTCCAATCTCCAACTCATAAGGGTGTCCCTCTTTGCCCTTCACTTTTTCCTTGCCCTTTTTCTTCTTTCGGGACAAAACATGGTTCATTTTCTCCCGCCATGCTATCATTTGCTTCCCTTAGAGTTTATCACCATCCTTAGGTCCTTGCTTCACATCATCACAAAAGGAAGGAGCAGTAGCGGGATTTGCCTTTATAGGCGCACCTCCACTCATAAACACACCATTGGACTCTATCCCTTTGATATCATTATGCTAAACCTTAGGATCAATCGAAAAAGTGATTTTCTCCTCGCCATCTCTCAAGACTAATGGCCCTCATTAACATCGATTAGAGCCTTGGTGGTAGCAAGGAAGGGGCATCCTAGGATAAGGGGCATATCCGCTTTTTTGCTAATGTCAAGGATAATGAAATCCGTCGGATAATAGAAAGTGCCCACCCATACTAGGACGTCCTCCACAATGCCTCTAGGACTAATCATGGAACGAGAAGCCAATATAACACTCAACCTAGTGGGTTTCAATTCACCTAGACCTAATTTCTTGTAAAGCTTATATGGCATGACACTGATGCTTGCTCCTAAATCCGCCAATGATTTCTCTATATGACATTTTCCAATGCAAAAGGGGATAGTGAAGCTACCTGAATCTTGTTGATTTTTAGAGAACTTGTTTTGGATGAAGGCCAAGCAATCCTCGCACAAAGTGATTGCGACAAGGTCTTCAAACTTGCTTCTTTACAAGAAGCCCCTTGAGAAACTTTGCATACCTCGGCATCCAGCAATTGCTTCCAAGAAAGGAATTGTGACATTGAGCTTCTTGAGCATCTCCATAAACTTGCCACACTCCGCCTCCTAACGATCTTTGCCTCTTCACCCTCTCCTTCCGAGAGTTCTTGTTCAATGACTTTTGGAGGGGCTTCCTCTTCTTTGTCAACTTCCTTACTCGCAACATCCAGAGTTACCTTCCCTCTCCTTAAAAGAATAACATTCATCCCGACATTTTAATGCTTGGAGTTTGTAGTGGTTTGGGAAGGTAGGGCTCCTCTAGGTCTTGGTGAGGACTCTGACAAGGTTTCCGATTTGGGTCTCCAAGTTTTGAGGGTTCGCTTGATGACTTCTTGATCCTGCCTCAACCGAAGATAACTTGTTTATTGCTACTTCCATGAATTGCTCAATCTTCTCTAACTTTTGAGAGCTTGTACTCACAAAAGTGGTGACTAGGTCTTCAAGTTCTGAGAACTTATCTGGTTGTTGTTGTTGGAACCCTTGTCCACCTTGTGTTTGAAATTGTTGTTGAAAGTTCGAGCCTTGAAAATGTAGCCTTTTTTTGAATGAAAGGAGGCCTTGATTGAAACTAGAGGCCTTTGGATTGGTTGGTGTAGCCCATGCAAAGTTGGGATAATTGTGCAAACCCGGATTGTAGGGGTTGCTATATGGTTTGTTGTTGTTGAACCCCTAGCATTAGCAGCGAAGCTCACTTGCTCTTCCGGAGTGCTTGCTTCCTTCATCAATTTGCATTTTCAATCTCATGGTTGGGACTTGAACACCAATCACACACCATCATCGGCTTCTTGCCTTGCTTACTATCTCTTAGGAGCGTTGAGATTAACTCATCAATCTTCACGGTGAGTGGAGGACTCGATGACTCCGTGAGTGTACTCCCTGCTCATTTGTCCTTATCTCACGCCTCGTCAACCCCCAATCATAGCCTTTTATGTCCATATCTTCAAACAAGGCAGTCATCTCGGGTGGAGTCTTGTTGAGCATGTTCCCTTAACACAATGTGAATCTGATCTTCTAGATGGACACCATCATAAAAGGTTTCAATCTGGAACTTCTCTCCAAATCCGTGATGTGGACACTGGAGGAAAAGGTCAGAGTATCTCTCCCATGCATCCCTCAAAGTCTCGTCCACCTCTTGGCCGAAATGAGTTATCTTCTTTTGCCATTCTGTCATCTTGGAAGGTGGGTAGAAATTATTCATAAACTTGTTGAGCAGGTCATTCCACGAGGTTATCAAGAGGGGTGGCATGTTCAACTATTGTTGAGCTTTCCCACATAGAGAGTAGGGAAAATCCTCAACTGAATGGTCTCTTCAGATACTCCATTGATCTTCAAACCTCCCGAAAACTCGAGGAACCTCTGGACATGCTCTCTTGAAGACTCATTCAAAAATTCATGGAATTTTATGTTCAGTTACATCATGGTAATGAGGTTAGGTTTTATCTCAAAGTTGTTAGCGACCACATGTGGATGCAAGATGCTTGATTGAATATTCGCCGCCCATGGGGCCATATAATAGCCCATTGTCGTCCATTCTTAATCTCCCGCTTGGGCGTTCCCTTCCGCCATTTCAAGGTTCTCAACTTTAACCTCTTCTTCCGATTCAACTTCGACTTCAACTTCTCCTTCGGGATCAACTTGTGGTTGTCCCCGCTCTACCAATCTTTCCCTTGCTTTCTTGAACTCCCTCTCTCGAGCCAAGAGTCGAAGAGTCCGTTTGATGTTCTCGTCTAGTGGCGCCATAGGTGTCAGATCTCTCCGGGTCATCACCTCTTGCGCACGGTTCACAAAACACAATTCGAGCTAAGACAAGCAAGATTCACAATCAACAATGCAACAACTAAGAAGCTAGATAACAATAAACGAATTTTTCTTAATAATGGACTGTAAAACTTCACCGGCAACGACGCCAAAAACTTGACTCATTCCTAGCTACACAATTAATTCCCAACTAAAGCCCAAGTGCAAACTCTAGAGGGGTGTAGTATAGGACAAGCGTTTTGATTGTCAACCCGAGGCGGTCCATGTACTCCTACTTCAATCGTTTAAATTGTTATCTAGCTAACTGATTGGAGTTTAAAAGCTAAAAAAATACATTTGTAAATAGCAAAAACATTAAATTGAGGTTGTTTAAATAAGAGAAGAATTCACCTGGGTATTGCTCCCCTAGCCGTGTATCAAGATTGACTGAATGGAAAGAAAATGTATAAAGGTGTTCTCAAACACCGTAAGGAGGTTGAAACTAGTGGATAAACTTCATTCTCTAAGATGATAGACCAAGGAATATCATATTAAGCTAGGAAACTAGATCCCTTGGCCAATCGACAAAGGGTTGCTAAGACTACTCCATCAGAACTTAATCTGGACGGCAAAATAACGACCAATCATGGTAGGTTCATGGTGCATAATCGAGGTTTGAGGTTTGCCCTAAATTGCTGTAGGTGGGTGATCCAAATTGTCAAGAAATCCAGCTCTTCAAAGCCTCCAACAAGGGGATTCCCTCCACCTAGGCCAATTTGACCTAATTATGAGAAATGAAGAACACAACTCAAGAATTTTGAAAACACCTTAAACTTTGCATTAAACACAAACCCACACACATAGCATTCAATCCATACAATCTATCACATCTCTAAGGCTGGGGTTCACAATACCCAAGTGAGAAGGATTACTACTCCATAGCTAGGCTAGGGATTACAACAAAGAGGAAAGATGAAAATCTTCACTCCTCTAGCTTTGAGAAAACCCTAATCCTCTTTTTATTCCTTTGTTCGTCAGTTTCTCTCTCTAGTTTATAAATAAAAAGGCATTTCTCTCACTATGATTCCTCCCCTTTGATTTCACCTTTCTCCTCCTTTTATACTCCCGTCAGTCAGACATCATGGTCAAAATTTATAAGTGTGTTCTTGGAGGCCTGCCTGACGGCGGGCAAAAACGCACAGTTTAACTTATCATCTTCATGACCTGGGCGGAATTGTCAAGGTCGATTGACCATGACAATTGACTTTTCCGCGAGGTGTGCAAAAGTTCTTGGAAGCTGTCAATCTCCACGGTCACTGGCGAACCTTCACGGTCTCCTGCCCGTGAGAATTCCCCTTGCCCGTGACTTTTGCCTTTTTAACCCTCTCGAACCGATTTTGCACTCTTTCGTTCGAATTTCGCTCTCTAGGTCAATTCCACCTGCTAAAACCTGAAACATGCTAAAACATGCACAAACCTAGCGTAAAATCAAACCTTGGGCGATGCAAACGCTTCAAACTCCACAAGAAAATGGGGTGTAAACATGTGTAATTAAGCCCGAATCAGCAATCAATATGTTTTCTCAATGAATCACCATATGAACTTCGGGTTCATGTTTCTTAGTTTGAGGATCGAAATGATATAATGATGATTCCAACTCACATTGATGCCCAACTGTTTATTTCCTCCCCCTTAACGTGGAAAAGTGATTCATCAAAATTATATAAGCAAAAGAGCCATGATCGAACCTCCCATTGCAATGGGAACTCATATCCAATATAAATTCTCAACCTCTAGTGAGAAATCATCTTAACATACCATGGTGGAGCAATTTAGATGTATACAGTACACCCATGTATTCTCACTAGGAATGTCTACTTCCTAACAAAAAATCATTTGTAAGAGGGGGTCTTATGATAACTTGTTGGCTTCATGCGAATTAATGGCACCACTTGTGTCTCGACAGGAGATTGATAGACTTAGCCTGTTCTCATAAGAAAATGATTTTTGATTGGATAATCATCAAAACATTTTCATAATTGTGCAATCAATCTCGCGAACATCTAGTCGCGATTAGATAATAAATACACTTGTGATCATCTTGTTGATGCATCCATCAAAATCATATTTATAAATGATTCACATGATAGGCGTATTGTTATCCATACACTATCATAAAACTTCAAAAGAAATTCCCTAGTCAATTCTTCTTGAGAAGAAGTGCAACATAATAACTCTTTTGATTGATGAATTCTTTGACTTATCAATATAAATTTAATGATTTTCGTATCTCGATCAGGCATGGTCTAGTCGGGCATCCCAACATACAAAGTTATCTGATATTGTAAACTTCTGGTTTATACTTTTATATGTACTAAAGTACATCTACAAATTTCTCTATTTAAGTATATGTTCTCTTAGAACACATTTCTCATGCAATATCAATTATCAATTGTTTCAATATGATATTCATTTATGCCAATATCTTCATAATTCGATAGTGCGTCACCAACTGATAGATTAGTTCCTTCATGCCTCAAAACAGTAGCTCTTTTAGAGCTTTTACATACACACATTTTTTGTACTACATTATTTTTCTTTTGATACATTACAATTTGGTGCATTATTAGAAAGCACTTTCTCATGTGTATTACTTCTAACTAACTAACTAACTAACTAAAATAAATACTGGAGATGACCAGTTATGCACGAAATAAATAAAAGTTGAAGATAATTTGTTGAACTATTAAACTTCCTCCCATCATCTTCTCTCAAGAATTCCTCAGCGTAGTTTATAAAGTTCCAACAATCAGTAGACTAACCCTCCCCCCCAGGCTCTGATACCAGTAAAGGACTAGATTCTTTAGAAGTAGACGCAATCTACTAATGCTTACAAAACATAAAATCAAACTTCGGATTACGCTATAGCTGAACTACTTATAGCCGGCTTTGCTGGTCAATTAAAGGGTTGGTGGGATAATATCTTAACCGCAGAAGACCAGAGAACTATTTTTACAGCTGTCAAATGTGATTCTTCTGGAACTCCTATTTTAGACTCTAATAATCAATCTTCTCAAGATGCAGTCGCATCTCTGATTTTTGCCATTTCAAAACATTTTATTGGAGATCCTTCACATCTTAAAGATAAAAATGCCGAACTACTTTCTAATCTTCGTTGTAAAAAGTTTCATGACTTCCGATGGTACAAAGACACCTTTTTAACTAGGGTTATGCAAAGAGAAGATGGAAATCAACCATTTTGGAAAGAAAAGTTTTTAGCCGGTTTACCCCGTCTCTTAGGAGATAAAATCCGAAACAAAATCCAAGACACTTTTAATGGTCAAATTCCTTATGAGCAACTTACTTACGGAGAACTTATTAGCTTTATACAAAAGGAAGGATTACAAATTTGCCATGATTTAAAACTTCAAAAACAGATCAAACGCGAACAAAAACTAACTCGAAAAGAACTAGGATCTTTTTGTGCTCAGTTTGATGAATCTTACTCAAAAATTTCTTCCAAATCTAACTGTGAGGATTGTAGCAACAAACCTCATAAAAAACATCGTGATCGTCCCTACCAATCTTTTAAAACCACGAATCAAAAATCTCATTTCTCTAGGAATCCCCGCCCAGATAAGGGACCACGATCTAACAATGAAAATAAAAACATTACTTGTTTCCGTTGTGGATAAACAGGTCATATTTCCAAATATTGTCGTATAAAAAAGAAGCTCAATGAGCTTAATCTGGATGAAGAGATTCATGACAAAATCAATAATCTTTTTCTCCAACACTACTCTTCTCATGAGGATTCTTCTTCTTCTTCTTCTGATGATGATGATGAGAATCTTCAGGCTTTACAATTTGATGACATCGATGAAAGTTCTGAATCTTCTATCAATGTTTTAACCAAAGATCAAGAGCTTATTTTAGATCTAATCAATAATATTGATAATCCTCATCTCAAAGAAAAATATTTCAAAAAGCTTCATGAGCACATGGAGAAACCTCCTGTGACTATTCCACCTACCAATACTGTAGTTTATAAAGTTCCAACAATCAGGACGCAATCGTCCTTACTGGTATCAGGACGTTCTTGATAATTTGATAGACTTCTTACACATGAATTCTTGAGAGAAGATGATGGGAGGAAGTTTAATAGTTCAACAAATTATCTTCAACTTTTATTTATTTCGTGCATAACTGGTCATCTCCAGTATTTATTTTATATGCAAAACTGGTCATCTCCAACATTTATGTTCTGCTAATCTGGTCATCTCCAGTATTTACTTTTTGCTTTTATTATATGCAAAACTGGTCATCTCTAGTATTTATCTTTGGTCATCTCCAGTATTTACCTTTTGCTTTTATTTTATGCAAAACTGGTCATCTCCAGTATTTATCTTCTGCTAATCTGGTCATCTCCAGTATTTACAGTTTGCTAATCTGGTCCTTTCCAGTATCATTTACTTTATAAACTATTTTCAAGTTAATCTCTTATTGGCTGTCTCATTCCGTCCTTACTGGTCAATTACTGGTATCAGAGAATTCCTGGAGTGACCAGCATACCAAAATAGTTCAACAAATTAAGAGGCAGGTTCAGAGTCTCCCGTGCCTTCACATAAGTGATCCTTCTCTCCCTAAAATCGTCAAAACCGATGCCTCTGACCTAGGATATGGAGGAATCCTTAAGGAGATTCAAAATGATAAGGAGTTGTTGGTACGCTTTACTTCTAAACATTGGAACCCTACCCAAATCAATTATTCAACTGTCAAAAAAGAACTGCTTGCTATTGTTTTATGCATCTCAAAATTTCAGCATGATTTACTCAATCAAAAATTTTTACTACGCATTGATTGCCAATCAGCAAAATACATTTTGGAAAAAGATGTTCAAAACCTTGCTTCGAAACAAATATTTGCACGATGGCAAGCCATCCTTAGCATTTTTTATTTTGACATACAATTTATAAATGGTTCTTCAAACTCTCTTCCAGACTTCCTTACTCGGGAATTTTTGCAGGGAGGACGAAGTGCGGAAAACTCTAAAGCTTGCAATCTCCAGTCATAATGCCCCCTACCACTAGATTGCGAGATAAAGAGAAAATCAAAATCAAAACATGGAGAGAGATATTTGATGATGAACAAGGAAGCCCTGATCATTCAAGTGAGTATGAAGGAAGTTCTGATGATTCTGGTTCACACTCAAGTTCATCCAAAGCTTTAATCAATATTGATAAGCTTCCTCTTGAAGCCGTTCTTCTATAAAATATATACACCATATAATTCGTTGTAAAACTAATCAAATATCTTATTTGCATGATGAGATACATTTTCAGCGAATCTTACAACAGCTTTCTCAACCGGTTCAAAATTTGATATTCTGAAAATCCATCAAGATTCCATTCGTAAATAGAATTGGAGTTGTATTTATTTTGGATAATGGTGGGTTTCTCTTCGAGAGCTATATCAGGTGCCGTAGGACATGGGTAATACATCTTAGATGCAGAGGGTTGGTTCCATCGGAGACGATTGATTTCTGTTTCAGTATGATCTTCTAGGTCTTGAATTACTTCGGCTGAGTCATCGACGATTTGATCCTCGTTGCTCGTGGATTTTGAGTCAGAAATATAAGGAGTCTTAGAAACGGATAGTTGTGTAGAAAGTTGTTTAAGAAGTTTTTCTATTTCAAGCTTAAATTCAAGACTAGATTCTTTAGAAACTTCAAAAGGTTTGAAAATGGGGGAATTAAGTTTGTTGGAAGGAGGAATAGGAGTATTAGAAGTAGACGCAATCTTCTGATTACGCTGAGGATTAGACTAACCCTTTAAGGACGCAATCAGGACGTCCTTACTTGTATCAGAGCCTGGGGGGGGGGGGGAATGGGTTAGTCTAAATCTTCTTGCTTATTGTTAGTTGAGAGATGGGTACCCCATGGTTAGATCCTAGCTGAGTCCTTTGTGAGAGAGTTGTAAGACCGTCTTTGGCTGTTAACCTATCTCACCTGTAAGTTAGATCCAACCTTTGTTTACCTTCTTTTATCTAGTCATGAGTTCGATTTTTAGACCTTCCTCTTCTTCCTCTACTTCTGACATCACCGGGAACCGTGTGATCAACCAAGAAGAAATTAATTTTGAAACTGTTAGTAAAGAAATTGATAATTGGCAAATTCCTAGGATTGCCCAAAAGGAAATTTATGAGCAAAGCAAATTTAACTTCCTCAATAAAATGGATTATACCATCAAAACCGAAGAAAGAGATATTCATCTTTTCAATGATTATGAAACTATCAAACTTTTGTCTCAAAATTCTATTCAACAACACAAAAAGAAGTACAACTATATCCATATTGGGTTAGTTCAAGTAGGGATTAAGCCTCTATCCAAAGAAGGCCTTAATACTGCTATTTTAATGGTTCTACGAGATTTTCGGTTTCTTGAGTTTAACGACTCTTTACTTGGAACTGTTGAATCAAGTCTTTGTAATGGCCCAATTTACTTCAATTGTTTTCCAAACTTTACTGTCTCTCTTCATGACAAAAATATTTTAGATGTTTTAACCCTACAAATAAAAACTTTCAACTATAAAATCCAACAAGGATCTTTACCTATCTCTTTGGTTTACCGCTTACACTATAAAGCTATGAAATCTGCTTTCTCTTCTAAAGCTCTTCAATATGGTACAAAAGGAGAAACTATACTTTGGCAAACTGATTTAACTCGTACTAACACTGTTACTCCCAAAACTATTAAATGGGGAGAAGTTACTCTTCCTACAGAATGGACCCTTGAAGGAGCTACCATTCCCAGAAGCATCGACCATCGTCAGGTTAATCAAATTACTCAACATCTTGATGTTACTGTTAACATCTCTTTTGCTAGGAATTCCATCTCTAGCATTTCTGATATAGACCCTGAATTGACAGACGATGCTCGACAGCGCATCAATACTTTTCTTAGAAGCCAATCTTGTAGAAATCTTTCTCCCATACCAACACCCACTCGACATACCTCCTCTACACTCAACTATGATCTACGAGGAATCAACAACTCCAACAACATACCTCAGCCAGTTTATACTCCACCACCTCCCACAACTCTTTTTCCCAATATAAATACCTCGAGAACACCAAATATGTCTCCTACTGCCTCACAAGCTGCATTTCCTGAAGAAGAAATCCCTTCTGCTCTTGATGTCATTACACAAGAGTTCAAAATCAACAAAGAATTTCTTCGCCATGATTTCTATTCCCAACGAAACCGTTTCAAACGCGAGCAATTTTTTACTGATTACTCTAAAGAAGAACGTGTACTTATACAAAACTCTTTCTATGATTATCTCAATAATATACGAGAACACCATTCTTTCTTTAATTGGTTCGAACAAGTCTTTTCTCAATCTTCGATAAATGTTCAAACCAAGCCTATGACTTGGTCTACTACTAATAACTCTAAGATCCAATCTATTCACCCCCCTAATGCTCCTGTTAATTTTTCTTATTATGGAACAGCAGTTCAAGCTTCTCCTTTTAAATTAAGACGAGAAAATAGTGACCATGTCAAAGGAGAAGATATTCGACGTCTGATTGAACAAAACAATTATACAAACAGATTTCTTCAGACCTTAGGAGATCAACTTACTAATGTTGAAATCAGTTTACCTCTGTCTTTTGCGTCTACTTCTAATACTCCTATTCCTCCTTCCAACAAACTTAATTCCCCCATTTTCAAACCTTTTGAAGTTTCTAAAGAATCTAGTCTTGAATTTAAGCTTGAAATAGAAAAACGTCTTAAACAACTTTCTACACAACTATCCGTTTCTAAGACTCCTTATATTTCTGACTCAAAATCCACGAGCAACGAGGATCAAATCGTCGATGACTCAGCCGAAGTAATTCAAGACCTAGAAGATCATACTGAAACAGAAATCAATCGTCTCCGAAGGAACCAACCCTCTGCATCTAAGATGTATTACCCACGTCCCACGACACCTGATTTAGCTCTCGAAGAGAAACCCACCATTATCCAAAATAAATACAACTCCAATTCTATTTCCGAATGGAATCTTGATGGATTTTCAGAATATCAAATTTTGAACCTTCTTCAACAAATGACCATGGTAGCTAATGCTTACAAAACACAAAATCAAACTTCTGATTACGCTATAGCTGAACTACTAATAGCCGGCTTTGCTGGTCAATTAAAGGGTTGGTGGGATAATATCTTAACCGCAGAAGACCAGAGAACTATTTTTACAGCTGTCAAATGTGATTCTTCTGGAACTCCTATTTTAGACTCTAATAATCAATCTTCTCAAGATGCAGTCGCATCTCTGATTTTTGCCATTTCAAAACATTTTATTGGAGATCCTTCACATCTTAAAGATAAAAATGCCGAACTACTTTCTAATCTTCGTTGTAAAAAGTTTCATGACTTCCGATGGTACAAAGACACCTTCTTAACTAGGGTTATGCAAAGAGAAGATGGAAATTAACCATTTTGGAAAGAAAAGTTTTTAGCCGGTTTACCCCGTCTCTTAGGAGATAAAATCCGAAACAAAATCCAAGACACTTTTAATGGTCAAATTCCTTATGAGCAACTTACTTACGGAGAACTTATTAGCTTTATACAAGAGGAAGGATTACAAATTTTCCATGATTTAAAACTTCAAAAACAGATCAAACGCGAACAAAAACTAACTCGAAAAGAACTAGGATCTTTTTGTGCTCAGTTTGATGAATCTTACTCAAAAATTTCTTCCAAATCTAACTGTGAGGATTGTAGCAACAAACCTCATAAAAAACATCGTGATCGTCCCTACCGATCTTTTAAAACCACGAATCAAAAATCTCATTTCTCTAGGAATCCCCGCCCAGATAAGGGACCACGATCTAACAATGAAAATAAAAACATTACTTGTTTCCGTTGTGGAAAAACAGGTCATATTTCCAAATATTGTCGTATAAAAAAGAAGCTCAATGAGCTTAATCTTGATGAAGAGATTCATGACAAAATCAATAATCTTTTTCTCCAACACTAATCTTTTTCTCCAACAATAGCAAGCAGTTCTTTTTTGACAGTTGAATAATTGATTTGGGTAGGGTTCCAATGTTTAGAAGTAAAGCGTACCAACAACCCTTTAATTGACCAGCAAAGCCGGCTATAAGTAGTTCAGCTATAGCGTAATCAGAAGTTTGATTTTGTGTTTTGTAAGCATTAGCTACCATGGTCATTTGTTGAAGAAGGTTCAAAATTTGATATTCTGAAAATCCATCAAGATTCCATTCGTAAATAGAATTGGAGTTGTATTTATTTTGGATAATGGAGGGTTTCTCTTCGAGAGCTAAATCAGGTGCCGTGGGACGTGGGTAATACATCTTAGATGCAGAGGGTTGGTTCCATCGGAGAAGATTGATTTCTGTTTCAGTATGATCTTCTAGGTCTTGAATTACTTCGGCTGAGTCATCGACGATTTGATCCTCGTTGCTCGTGGATTTTGAGTCAGAAATATAAGGAGTCTTAGAAACGGATAGTTGTGTAGAAAGTTGTTTAAGACGTTTTTCTATTTCAAGCTTAAATTCAAGACTAGATTCTTTAGAAACTTCAAAAGGTTTGAAAATGGGGGAATTAAGTTTGTTGGAAGGAGGAATAGGAGTATTAGAAGTAGACGCAAAAGACAGAGGTAAACTGATTTCAACATTAGTAAGTTGATCTCCTAAGGTCTGAAGAAATCGGTTTGTATAATTGTTTTGTTCAATCAGACGTCGAATATCTTCTCCTTTGACATGGTCAGTATTTTCTCGTCTTAATTTAAAAGGAGAAGCTTGAACTGCTGTTCCATAATAAGAAAAATTAACAGGAGCATTAGGGGGGGTGAATAGATTGGATCTTAGAGTTATTAGTAGTTGACCAAGTCATAGGCTTGGTTTGAACATTTATCGAAGATTGAGAAAAGACTTGTTCGAACCAATTAAAGAAAGAATGGTGTTCTCGTATATTATTGAGATAATCATAGAAAGAGTTTTGTATATGTACACGTTCTTCTTTAGAGTAATTAGTAAAAAATTGCTCGCGTTTAAAACGGTTTCGTTGGGAATAGAAATCATGGCGAAGAAATTCTTTGTTGATTTTGAACTCTTGTGTAATGACATCAAGAGCAGAAGGGATTTCTTCTTCAGGAAATGCAGCTTGTGAGGCAGTAGGAGACATATTTGGTGTTCTCGAGGTATTTATATTGGGAAAAAGAGTTGTGGGAGGTGGTGGAGTATAAACTGGCTGAGGTATGTTGTTGGAGTTGTTGATTCCTCGTAGATCATAGTTGAGTGTAGAGGAGGTATGTCGAGTGGGTGTTGGTATGGGAGAAAGATTTCTACAAGATTGGCTTCTAAGAAAAGTATTGATGCGCTGTCGAGCATCGTCTGTCAATTCAGGGTCTATATCAGAAATGCTAGAGATGGAATTCCTAGCAAAAGAGATGTTAACAGTACCATCAAGATGTTGAGTAATTTGATTAACCTGACGATGGTCGATGCTTCTGGGAATGGTAGCTCCTTCAAGGGTCCATTCTGTAGGAAGAGTAACTTCTCCCCATTTAATAGTTTTGGGAGTAACAGTGTTAGTACGAGTTAAATCAGTTTGCCAAAGTATAGTTTTTCCTTTTGTACCATATTGAAGAGCTTTAGAAGAGAAAGCAGATTTTATAGCTTTATAGTGTAAGCGGTAAACCAAAGAGATAGGTAAAGATCCTTGTTGGATTTTATAGTTGAAAGTTTTTATTTGTAGGGTTAAAACATCTAAAATATTTTTGTCATGAAGAGAGACAGTAAAGTTTGGAAAACAATTGAAGTAAATTGGGCCATTACAAAGACTTGATTCAACAGTTCCAAGTAAAGAGTCGTTAAACTCAAGAAACCGACAATCTCGTAGAACCATTAAAATAGCAGTATTAAGGCCTTCTTTGGATAGAGGCTTAATCCCTACTTGAACTAACCCAATATGGATATAGTTGTACTTCTTTTTGTGTTGTTGAATAGAATTTTGAGACAAAAGTTTGATAGTTTCATAATCATTGAAAAGATGAATATCTCTTTCTTCGGTTTTGATGGTATAATCCATTTTATTGAGGAAGTTAAATTTGCTTTGCTCATAAATTTCCTTTTGGGCAATCCTAGGAATTTGCCAATTATCAATTTCTTTACTAACAGTTTCAAAATTAATTTCTTCTTGGTTGATCACACGGTTCCCGGTGATGTCAGAAGTAGAGGAAGAAGAGGAAGGTCTAAAAATCGAACTCATGACTAGATAAAAGAAGGTAAACACAGGTTGGATCTAACTTACAGGTGAGATAGGTTAACAGCCAAAGACGGTCTTACAACTCTCTCACAAAGGACTCAGCTAGGATCTAACCATGGGGTACCCATCTCTCAACTAACAATAAGCAAGAAGATTTAGACTAACCCTTTCCCCCAGGCTCTGATACCAGTAAGGACGGAATGAGACAGCCAATAAGAGATTAACTTGAAAATAGTTTATAAAGTAAATGATACTGGAAAGGACCAGATTAGCAAAATGTAAATACTGGAGAGGACCAGATTAGCAGAAGATAAATACTGGAGATGACCAGTTTTGCATAAAATAAAAGCAAAAAGTAAATACTGGAGATGACCAGATTAGCAGAACATAAATACTGGAGATGACCAGTTTTGCATATAAAATAAATACTGGAGATGACCAGTTATGCACGAAATAAATAAAAGTTGAAGATGATTTGAAAAAGATGAAGTAAAACTTGATAATTTGATAGACTTCTTACACAGGAATTCTTGAGAGAAGATGATGGGAGGAAGTTTTGCAAGAGAGCAATTCCCACTCAAAACAACTCTGCCTACAACAAGTGAAGGGAGTCTCCTTTTATAGAGAAATGGAGTCCCCTTTTGGTAAATAAATTGAAAAACATAATGATGACAATGTGGACACTTATATGATTATGTCACATGTCATAACAAAATTACATTTTTAATAAAAAGAAAATAAGGAATTTGTGGTCTTCTTTCCATAACCAAATTGAGTGGATTGGAAGTGGAGTCACTTCTTCTTTGTCTTTAGGATATTGGGTTGGAAGTGGAGTCACTTCTTCTTTGTCTTTGTGGTAGTGGAAGAAGCAATGGGGTCACTTCTTCTTTGTTTTCAACTTAGTGCTCTTTGTTGGCAAAGGACCAAGCACTTCTTCATTCGGGTCATGGTTTTGGAACGTGGAATCTGCGTCAGATGTTGAGCTAGACGCCACATCTTTGAGAATTTGGAAGTATTCTTCTTCAGTCTTGGCGCCAGCTAAGAGAGCGCTGATTGAGGATTTTGTTTGCAAAAATTGCGTTGATGATTTTTCGATAACTTTGGACAATTCAGGATTGTTATTGAACCATTGGAGGACTTGAGGTTTGTAGGCCTGTTCTGGGCGAGGATTTGCAGCTCAATATTTTGTTTTAAAGCTGCGGCCTAACATGGGTACCTTTGTGACAGCACATGTTTGGTAACTGAATTCCTAAGCAGTAATCGAAGGAACTTTGATGTAGTAACAAAATTTGAGGAGGGGGAATCCTGGACCAAAATATTTTTGACAGAAGGTTTGATATCCCTCTTGTATCTCAGTTGGATAGATATTTTCAGTTGGCCCAAAAAGATCCCACCAGTGCATAAACCAGTTGGGGAAAATAATGGGAGTTTTGTAATCCCAGAAAAAACTCCAGGAGTGTCGGTACATATGGTTTTGCTTGAAGAAGGCATTAATCCAAGCTTCATGGTAATCCCAGTAATTGAAGGATTGGCAGATTTGCGGGTGGTTAAGAGCAATAATAGCAGGGAATTTTTGGTTGGTGTTTGGGCTAGTAGGCCATTGGCGAGGGTGGATAATTTGGTGGATTTTGCAGGTTGAGTGGGTATTGAGTGTTTTGTCTGAAGGATCAAATTTGTGGGAAAAGGTGACTGATCCGGTTTCTGTGAGGATAAGTTCATAATATTTGTGGGTTTTGTTGAGGGATCTTGGTTTGAAGAACCACTCATTGAGGAAATGTTTGGCAGTAACATTTGGATATTGATGGTAGAAACCATCTTCAACAACGAAAATGGGTTGAAAAGTGTTTTTCTTAAAATACGTTTGAAATCGATTTTGAGGGGCTTGGACAACCACCACCTCTTGGGTTTTTGGAAAAACGGTTTTGAGAGGGGCTATCGAAGATGCCACCTCTGTTGCGGTAGGTGCAACATCAAGATGATGTTGCTGATAGATTTGTTTGGTTTCTTCGGAAGAGATGGGTGTGGGTAGGATGCCACTTGGCGTTTGAGTATTTGAAAGAATTAGTTTAGAAGGGGAAATTGTTGAGGAAGTTGAAGCTTCAGTGGGAAGCTTTTGTTTAGAACCAGAAACGGCAATAAATTTTTGAAGGTAATTTTGGGCTTCAAGAGGAAGCTTATCAATATTGATTAAAGCTTTGGATGAACTTGAGTGTGAACCAGAATCATCAGAACTTCCTTCATACTCACTTGAATGATCAGGGCTTACTTGTTCATCATCAAATATCTCTCTCCATGTTTTGATTTTGATTTTCTCTTTATCTCGCAATCTAGTGGTAGGGGGCATTATGACTGGAGATTGCAAGCTTGAGAGTTTTCCGCACTTCGTCCTCCCTGCAAAAATTCCCGAGTAAGGAAGTCTGGAAGAGAGTTTGAAGAACCATTTATAAATTGTATGTCAAAATAAAAAATGCTAAGGATGGCTTGCCATCGTGCAAATATTTGTTTCGAAGCAAGGTTTTGAACATCTTTTTCCAAAATGTATTTTGCTGATTGGCAATCAATGCGTAGTAAAAATTTTTGATTGAGTAAATCATGCTGAAATTTTGAGATGCATAAAACAATAGCAAGCAGTTCTTTTTTGACAGTTGAATAATTGATTTGGGTAGGGTTCCAATGTTTAGAAGTAAAGCGTACCAACAACTCCTTATCATTTTGAATCTGCTTAAGGATTCCTCCATATCCTAGGTCAGAGGCATCGGTTTCGACGATTTTAGGGAGAGAAGGATCACTTATGTGAAGGCACGGGAGACTCTGAACCTGCCTCTTAATTTGTTGAACTATTTTGGTATGCTGGTCACTCCAGGGAGGGGGACTCTTTTTCAATCTATCATGGAGAGGTTTACAAAGAAGATTGATGTTGGGATAAAAGTCAAGGACATAGTTTAAACTACCCAGGAACCGTTGTAATTGATTTTTGTCTAAAATTTGATCAGGAAATTTATCAGCAAATTGAAGAGATCTTTCGATTGGAACAATTGTTCCTTGACTAATGTAGTGACCCAAAAAACGTATCTTAGTTTGAAAAAGACAAAGTTTTGGTTTAGAAACAGCTAGACCGTTACGTCGAGTAACTTCAAGAAATAAATTGAGATGTTTGAAATGTTGGTCAATGGACGAAGAAAAAACCAGCACATCATCAATATAACCTATTATGAAATCAAAATAAGGAGAGTAGATTTCATTCATAATTCTTTGAAATTCTGAGGGAGCATTTTTTAAACCAAACGGCATGACGTTCCATTCATATTGGCCAAAGGGAACGGTAAAAGCAGTTTTATAGCGGTCTGTTTCTTTGATTTGGATTTGCCAAAATCCAGATTTCATGTCAAATTTAGAAAATATAAGGGACTGTGAAAGTTTCTGGAGTAGATCCTTTTGGTTGGGGATAGGATACCTAATCCACTTCAGAGCCTTATTCAACGGTTTGTAGTTTATAACAAGACGAGGAACGCCACGTTCCTTTTCTGCATTATTAATGACATAGAAAGCAGAACAACTCCAAGGGGATTTGCTAGATCTAATAAGGCCCTTTTTGAGCAATTCTTTAATTTCTTGTCGACAATGTTTTTCAAGGTCTGAATTCATTTGGATAGGCCTAGCCTTGGTGGGAATGAGATTTTCTGTGAAATCTTTTTCGTAAGGAAGATCTACCTGATGTTGTTTTTTATGCCAAAAAGCATTGGGTGTATCAGCACAAATAGAGCTTTCAATGTGCTCTTTTAAAGAGTTTATTCGTTTTTGCAAAAGAGGTTGAGAAAGCTGTTGTAAGATTCGCTGAAAATGTATCTCATCATGCAAATAAGATATTGGATTAGTTTTACAACGAATTATATGGTGTATATATTTTATAGAAGAACGTCGTAAAACATTTAGGTTTCGAACTTTTGGTTTTTGGAGAAATGAGAATTCAACATTGTTTCCTAACACAACGGTGTTAATTCCTTGGTCGGTGACGGTAAAAGGTTTTAGAAGATTTAGAAAAGGTGTCCCTAAGATCACCTTTTGTTGCATATCACGTACTAGGACAAAAGGAGTTTTGAATTCAACATTTTGATGACAAATTAAAGCATTAGAAAGTTTATATTGTATTTGAAGGGGTTGAGAGTTAGCGGTAGATAGACGCTCGAGGGTCTTTTCATAGTACTTAGTTGGAATTAATCCTTCTTGGATGCAGTTCATGTCTGCTCCTGTATCAAGAAGGGCCACTGTGCTTAAAGTAAAATCAGAAGAAACCTGAATATTAATGATAACATACCATTTTTGGGTAGTAATGGTAGATAAAAAACATAGAAAATCGTCATCAGTTAGCATTTCCTCTGTTTCTAAACTATTGGTTGCGTGAGGAGTTTCATCGAAAAAGTTTTCGGGGCTAGATGTTGATGGCTCTTCTAAAGGTTTGAGAGCTATTAAAGTTTGTAATATTTCATGATCACTATTTTGTAACTGTCGTAATTGTTGAATTTATTTCTTAACAATATCCAATTCCTTTTGGAAGTCAGGAAGAGAAGGATTGTGGGAATCATTATTACTATGTCGAGAAAGGATATCTTTGACACTATACGTCGAACCTATATATATATATATATATATATGGGTTTTATATATATAGTAAAGACTGGTATACTGCAGGAGTATAGTATACTCCACATGATCTAGCCGTTAGAGAAGAGTTTGTATATAATAAAATAATTAAAAATAAACGACAGTTAGAAGTTACTAAGTTTGTTAAAACAATATTGTATGTATACAATAACATTATATGAATCAACATAATAATAAAACGACAATCATTTGGAGCATTATCATCACCAACTAGGTGATTAATTTTATCTTTAGTATCAATAATAAACATAAATATTAGGGGTAAGACCACTGGAAATACCATCCTTTAGAGAAAGTGCCATTTATATTACATGCTTTCAATAAAACAGAAAAATATTCCAATCTATTAGGGGTTTATGCCATTTGTGTTACCCGAATTTATGTTGACCGTTAAAACTGACGGTTGACCTGACAGTGGCCCACTTTGTGTCCACGTAGGCGACACGTGGATGCTACGTTGGAAAAAAAACTTAAAAAATATTATTTATTATTCTATCAACCCTATTTTTAACCCCAACTCACCCTATCATTTTACAACATCAGGCCTCTATCCCCAAAGCCCCAACTCGACGGACGAACGGAGGTTCTTTCCTGCACCTTCATTCCAAACGACGACAGCGGCGGTGATTGTGCCAGCGAAGCTTTGGACGGCGGCGACGCTAGAGCTTAGAAAGGCGGTCGTGGTTGTACGTCTTTTGTAGTCGAGGTTTGAAAGGCGGCGGTGACGGTTTGCTGTTGAGGCGCCATAGAAGGAAAGACGAAGCAGGTCAGTTGAAGGGTGGAAGAGTGGTCATAACTAAGGGTAAGTAAGTCGAAATTAGTTTGATTACAACCCATTCCATAAGATTCAACTTTATTGAACGTATTTTTTTCAATTGTCGTGTGAATGAAACCCTAATTTTTTTATAAGAGTTGGTTTGGTGACCATCACAACCATGTCTGGGCGAAGATCTAACCACAGCAAAGCAGAATCAAGTTCAGCCAACTCATATGTAGTGAAGTGCAGATGCAATGTACCGGCTATTGTACATATATCTGGGACAGCAGGTAATCCAGGGAGAGAGTTTTACTGTTGTTCGTATTGGAAGAACAATGACAAGAGTTGTAGGTTTTTTCTATGGGTTGATCGTTTATCGTCGATGGACGACGATTCGAAGATGAAGCTCGTTGCTATGTTGGAAGAGAGATTGAAGGCAGTAGAAGCTAAGGCAGAACGAAGGAAGAAGGAAAAACAAGTGCTATATTCTGAGTTGGTCAAGACTAGGGATGAAAATGCAGGTTGACTACAGTTGTGTATGTTTTAGCAGCTTTACTGATCAGTGTTATTGGTTGTTGTTGTTGTTTGAAGTGAGCAAGCTATTATGAAATTGATGTTGTTTGTTGACATTGGAATGAAGTTCATTTTTAGTCGACGTTTGTTGCCAATGTTTGAATTTTCTATTGTAGTTGACATTGTATGAACTTTATGACTCAAGTTTTAGCATGATGTTTGTGCAATATAATAGAATGTAGTCCTGAAAAGATCATTGCAACCATAAAATACTTTGCATATATCTGATCTACTAGAGTCATAGTAATTAGCAAAAGCACATGATAGCTAATTAAGTTTGCTCTTCAAACTGGAAGAGGCTACTCCTAACAAAAGCATAGTGCTCTTCAAAGTGGAAGAGTCTACTTCTGACAAGGCAACATACATAGTGCCGTAAAAAAAGCATAAACAAGGTCAGTTGTTTCCTCACATAACAAGAGTCTACTCCTAACTTGGCAACACACATTCTGCCCTATACTTATAGAAAACACATGGCATTAATCTTGGGTTGCTGGTGGCTGGGAACCGCCTGCTTGGTCAATCATAGCAGCTCCTCCATTGCCTCTACCTCTAGTGCCTCTGCCTCTACCACCTCTTGCAGATCTGCCCCCACCTCCTGCATTCCTGCCCCTTGTAGCTCTTCCTGTTGCATGCATCTAATAACAACCGATAATCAATAGTCCGTCCTTGACATTTATGCGAAAAAACCCTCAAACAAACATTACCATTGCATTGACTTCATCATCCATAGCTGGATTCTTCCTTGGTCTGCCACGTGGGCGGCGTTCTTGCTATTGCTGCAGTTGGACAGTGTAAATAAAGAAGCTTGAATGACCAAAAAATGCAATTAAAGAACAAAGAGTTTACCTGAGGTGCAACTGGATTATGACATCCTCTTTTGTTGTGTCCTTCACCGCCACAGTTTTTACAATGCATGAGGATATTATTCCTCCGAATGGCTGTTCCTCCTCCTTCATGGGGTCGAGTGTCAAGCTCACCCGCCTCCTTCCGCCGATTCTTCTTAGGGCGACCCGGCATAATCCGAAACTTTGGAGGATACACAGGATACCCCTCTGCCGTAGGCCATGTCTGTCAGCAATCCAAAGTAGACAGCCCACTTTTGTAGGCTTTCTTGTACTCAGAAGCAAAATAGTACTTATGCACAAAAAGGCTGGGGTCTAGCCTCTTCCAAGCCAAAGCCGAGACAACATTTTCACATGGGACCCCAGTTAAACCCCAATAACCACAAGTGCAAGAAAATTCCTTCAAAGACACAACATAACCCTCGTCCCCACAAGATACTTCAAACTTATCTTCAAGTGAGGGCCTTGTCTGCCACATTTTAGCTAACTCCTTCCCCTTCTCAATCTTCTTTCTAATCCTAGGGCAGATTGTATCCTTAAGCTTCTCTAATTTTTTGTTCTTGTCCACTATCCTAGCCATAATTTTCTTGCGAATCCCTTCTAACATATCAATTATTCTGAGTTCTCGCTCCTCTACGATATCGGAATTGAAAGTCTCACATATGTTACTTTCTACAGCATCACACTTACAGTCATGAGACATGAATGCCTTACATAACTTCTCTGTTATTTTGAATAGCTTCCATTCTGCTTGTCATGGGTCGAAACGTTGCCAAGTTGGTTGCATAAACAGCACCCCAGTACAGATTTCGGAAGGTTTTCCCCCTGTGTTTTGGCTTCCAGTTTGCGAAAATGTGTCTCGCACTCTTCCTGTGGTGTGCATCCGGCATAATCCTTGCGAGAGTGATAACGATGTATTTGCACATGTTTGCACCCTTAGTTCTTATCCGTTTGCGGCTCGCAGTCGTGTATTTTTGGCCCGTTTTACGTTGGGTTGTGCTACTTTGTCATATTTCAGGTCCCAGACGTCGAAGGAAAGGCTAAGCACGAGATTCAGGGCATTTGGAGGTCATTCGGTCGAGCTGGGCGCAAAACACGGGCAGGAGGCCTGAAGAACACGGTCGTGTACACAAACGAGCACGCCAATGTTTTTATGTGCGAGATCTGAACTGATGGAAAAGCAAAACACGGGCTGGCCTAAAGAAGAACACGGCCGTGTTATTTATGCCGAGGCTTGATTGAAGGGAGCTCCTGCGATGTCCAAAACACGGGCGGAAGTGAAGCAAAGCACGACTGTGTCCATCTTTAGGCATGACCGTGTTTTGGCCGACGCAGGCGTGTTTTAACACGTGGCGAGGGCACGGACGGTCAAATGACAAACACGGCCGTGTCCTCGACCTTGTTTTGTCCAAAATCGGGTTTTTGAGGCAGATTCAAGCCAAAGGAAAGAGAGAGCTGGGTTTTGGTTCCCAAACACCCAAGGGACGAACCCTAGAGAGAGTGCGACTTGGGAACATTCTTGGAGCTATTTTGGAGGATTTCTTCGCCATTGGATCTCGAGAATCAAGCTTGGAGATGGAGATTGAAGATCTAGATCAGATTTCTGCAGTCTCTATCTTCTCTATGGAGTAACTTCCCTTCATTTAGGTTTTGAGGAACCCTAGTTCCATGTGTTAGGATCTTTCTTGTATGAAGTTTTGGATGCTATATTGTTTGATTATAATCGATTGAGGCATGATTTATAGAGTCAATTGAAGCCTGATCATCTTCTCTTGATTTCTGCTTTAACCTATGATAGATAGAATCTGATTAGGTTAAGAGAGCTTCCTTGATTGATAGTGGTGAATTGGTTGTGCAAGAATCAATCAATTCACTGCTTTGTACTGGAATTCATTCCAGTAGTGGAGATCTATGTGAATCGCCTTAGCAGTCTATCCCGGTGAAGTCTAGTCGCCTGCCGGGTATTCTGTCTAAGAGGGCTTGGTCAGCCTAAGAGATTCCAAGCTAATTTAGGATCTTTCGCAGTTTAATCAACAGTAGATCAACCAAAGGTAATTGCAACTTGGCCCTAATTGAGTAGCTAGGGGGAATCATACCTAAGTGAGTTCCCAACTTGTAATTAGTAGAGTAGTTTAGTAAATCAATCCTTAATCTAGTTTGCTAGATAATGAACTGAAGCTGAGTAATAGTAACTCTAGAGACCCGTGGATTCGATATTTATTACTTGTGCCACTATACTGCAGTCCCTTTTATTGGTTACACTTGGCCATTGTTAGGTGTTGTGTTTTAGCGTGTCAGAGAGCTTCTACAAGACCCTACATAAAATAAGACAATTAGCAGACTGCCAATAAGAACTAAATATGTGAAATAAAACAGAAAATTAAACCATACCTTCTGCTAGTCCCTCACAACAGTCCATCCTTTGCCATCTCCAGTCACCAACTCCTCTTGCAACACACTAATAAACCATCCCCATGAATCTAAGTTCTCCCCTTCTACAACTGCCCAAGCGATGGGATACATACGATTGTCCCCATCCTTGGCAACGACCGACAAAATCATCCCATTAACCTCGCCTTTCAGAAACGCTCCATCAAGAGAGAATATGGGTCGACACCCCTCAAGAAACCCTTTCCTGAGCACTGAGAAGCTCACATATAGCCTTTTGAATAGGACCCTATTTGCAATGGAACAAGGGTCCACTTCCAAAATAAAACGGCCTCTTGGATCAACACGCTTCAGCTCAGCAACATAAGGCCCCAACTTCTTATACTCCTCAATTAAAGAACCTCCCAATAGCCTCTTTGCATACAACCGCGCCCTATAACACTTCCTTTTGGACAATTTTACATTGTGAGTCTCCCGTATCTCCCTCTGCATATGTTTCACTTCCCAATTCGGGTTGATTTAAAACCTCCCAATGTAGCGCTTGGCAGCCCAAACAGCATTGGCCCCTTTCATTCTAAGGGCACGTGGGCAAGAGTGCCTCGACCCTACATTCTTCACCATGAAGCACTGTCGCCCTCCATGCCAACTTCCATACACATACCACCCACAGTTCTGCCTACACACTGCCCTCTTCTTCTTATCCGTACTGATGTTCCACTTGATATCAGCTCCTATCGAGATGCAATAATCAGACACAGCCTCTTTAAATTGCTCACCTGTCTCAAATTTCAGACCGGCCACGATATTCAGATGTGAAGGCTCCCCATGTGAATCGTAAATAACCCCATCGTCCTCATCATAGTTAAGGCTCGATGAGTGCCTGTATTGTGACTCCGGAACACTCCTCGAATTTTCTCCAGCCTCAACCTCTTCTGCAGATAGGAATCGAGCATCATGCTCCATTTGTTGAGCATGGGCAACAGGTTCTTCCACCCCATCTTCACGGTTTGTCACACTCTGGAAGCTAGACTCTTGCTCCACTTCTTCACCATCATCCTTGCAACTTGTCCGAACCTTCCTCTTACGCTCGTGCCTTCTCTTGTGGGCTCGTGCCTCGTGGAACTCATCGTTTGAGGTATGGATGTCTTCATCTTCCTCGTCGCTATCATCAACATGGACAATATCAGCTGCAATAGACTCTTCAGCCTCTTGATCTTCATCTCCCACCTCGATACCCCCTTCTTCAATCACTTCGTTGTCACCAACAAATCCTAACCCATCACTAACCTCAATAAATATCACAATCTGCCCATTTTGGATTAAAGGAATCAACCCATCCATCACCTCGGCATCAGAATGCAACTCGTGAACCCCGTGCTCCATGGTAGAATGTGGTGGCATGTACCACATTCGATCCACCCTCTCATAGTTCAAATAGACAACGCCAACTTGTAGGAGAGCACGTCAATGTCGATGTCAAATGGCTCTACACTCCCACCAAGGTATCGAGGTGTGCCTTGGGAGAAGTCCATCCAACCTCTATGGTTGAAAATAAGCTCAATCATCTCATTAGCCATCCTGCAATAAAATACAATATTTCATTTCATTTCCCAACCAAACTGTCGACAAAATTAAACAAGCAAACAGCTCCCCAACACAATCCGACTAAAATACAGCAAAGAACTACCTACAGCCGAAACATCAACTACTAGACAACGACAACACAACAATCCACAATCACTATTCTATCAAATTGTCCAAAAAACTAGACAAAGGAAGTAGCAAAAACCTGTTTTTCACTTAGCAGTAGGGCTAAAATATGTCATTAAGTGTTGATCCGGCCATTATTAAATAATGAATTACAAAAAGAAAGACTTGAAGTTTTATGGTAAGTTGATCAACATATAAATGATACATAAAGTGTTGATCCGGCCAAGATCTAGCTATCCACGCGCCTTTGGGTGCGCTCTTCATCCCTCTGCCATTCATCCAATCTTTTCCTCCTGTAAGAATGAAGCAACTAAGCATATGCAGCGAGCTAGCCGCCGCCAGCGAAAGATGGAACCAAACCGCAAAACTAATATGCTTGCGTTCTTCAACTTCCGGAAGCCTTACCCAATATCTGAGGGAGACGGCTACGAGTTCTGGTCGATGAAAGGCGGTGGTGACTAGATCTGGTCGGACAAAGACCACGCTTCAAAACTCAACGAGGGACGGAGACTTTGATCTGACAATGCTTTGAGGTATGAAGGAAACACAGATTTAATCCCCTTTCTCAACAGCGGAGACGGTCACCCACCAACTATTCCTTCCTCTCTTGCTAGAGCTGTGGGCAACCTTCCGTTTCCCTATTCCCCTGAATCTGATTTTTGTATACATGTTTCCGAACACTGATTTGATTTTCTTTCTCTAACTTGATTGAGATGTATTATTATGTTGCTATCTATGTGATTAGATCGCAGATCTATGAATTTGAGAGTTCGACTAGTTGAACATGTTATTCCCTTGAATTTGATATTTGCAGAGCAGGGCAAAATAGTGTAAGGGAAAGGTTCCAGTACAAGGATTCCTATATCTGTCTTTTGGATCTGGAGCCTGGAACATTGGCAGCATCGGATCGGGTTACAACTCTCGAATATGAATGCCGAAAGGCTTGGATTTGGTTTCCTTTCTATTGGAACCTTTGGCATGCCTATGGCCGCCTAAATGAGAATAATTCTCAATCATCCCTTCGAATCTGTTTCACTTCTTGTTGTTTCTGGCCTATTTGGCATGTGAAGAAGCGCACCTGTTCACTAATTTTTTGTATCTCCGGCGAGTGCAATATCGCAACCTTTGCTTGATTACTTCGTCTCGGGCCCCTGCAGATCAATGACGTTGAAGATCAATGGCGCCTGAGACATATTCAGTAACAGATAAAGATAGCATTTTAATTTCCCTTAACATGTGTTGGGGGAATTATTATATGAATAGATTAGAGCTTTCAATTCCCTCGTGACTGTCTGCGACACTCTGCAGTCTGCACCCTTTGTCTAGCCCATTGAATTTTCACATCACTGGTCTGTCCCCCAAGTCTTCCACTTTAGAAAGTTTACTATTGTTTATTGAAGCTATAGATTAGCCTTCAATTCCCTCGTGAGTGCCTGCTACTCTATACTCCTACGAATTACGATCAATCTCCTTAAAATTACCAGTGCATCCCATTCCATTTCCCTCTTTGAATTCCATCAGAGCAATAATAATTTTCCTCGACCCTACACAGGCCTGGCTGTTAAATGTAGTTTTCCATTCAATTTAATTCCCTCCTTATCATGTCCGGATAAGCCAGATATGGGTATGGAGGCATGCTTCCCTATAATATATATAGTTATTACTAGCTTTTTACCCGGCCTGTTGGCCGGAGAGATTTATTTTAAAATTTATATTAATTAACTTATTTATATTTTAAATCATTTTGTATATTCTAGATATTTTGTGTTCTCGATTCATAACAGAGTTTGTAGTATGTTTATATTGAAAATTTTCAATATTTAGCACATTCACTTGTGATGCTTTGGTTTTCTAACCATAAATTATATCGTTGTCACGTCCCATTTAGAGTTTATGTCAAATTTGTCAACCAAAACACTAATATTCAACGTACGACAACCTAAACTACACACACACATATAGTTCAAGCTAGCGTGCGCCAGGAGTACGTTATATTCTTCTATTTACACTACCATACGACCATTGAGTTTTACTATTTAGATCCCGAATGAACCATAATTTTTTTATTGGGCATGATATTATACCCTAACCTCTAATAGGTGAACTCCAGTCCCTAATTCTCTAACCTCTAATTTATGCACATACTTCGTCATACCTATCTTCTATCGTATCTTGAGTAAAATCAAAAGTGTAGTATACCTTGATATTATGTATATATATATACACCAAAGGTAAGATAACCTAAGGGTAAGCTGCCTCAATAGTGAAGGCTTGGGAGTTGCAGATCCCAGGTTCAAATCTAAGCGAAGTCCGTTGGTGTTCCCAAAGGTATAAGGCTGCTGGGGGCGAAGCCCTGTTGGTGTCGAATTGAATGCAGGTGGCCCCCAGGTTTAGTAGGACCCGCTGTCACAAAGTGGCACGTGGGGATGAGGTTCCTCGGTTATAAAAAAATATGCATGTATATATATATATATATATGTGTGTGTGTGTGTGTGTATGTGTAGTAGACTCAAAATTATCCAGATACTTCGTCAGACCTATCTTATCTCGCCTAATACTCATATTAAAGTGCTACTTGCCTATCCCCCACCCCCGGGATAGAGATCTCGCTTTTACCCCCATAACGTCAGACAACCATCGGGGTTGTCTATCGTTCAATATGTAATATATAAAGAAGCAAATCCTAAGGGATGACAGGATCATAGCTCGATATAGTTTTATTTTGTTCATCCTATCGGAGGTTATGTTATTTTTTGCTTTTTTGGGCTTCTTTTCATTCTTCTTTGGAACCTATGATCACAAGGGATTGAGATTTTAGGTCCTTTGGAAATTGAATACACATTCATGATCCTCGAGTTTGGTCGAACTCTCGACCAATGTTGTAAAGATTAGGACTTTTTAGTGAGAAATTCTTAGTAAAGATACTTCATTATTGGATCAATTTATTCATCCATATTGAAACTTGACACGCACCATAGCCCTCATGATGATTAAATTCTCTAATCTCGACTCATTTCCATTTTGGATGTTAGCTTTTTTATGAAGACGCTTAAATTTAGTATATTATACAATATGTATAAATCGTTAATTCTTGAAGTTTAGACTATACCTCAACCCGTGGTCATTGTTATGTTGACTTAGAATCTCAATCTAATACATTCACACACAGTATCGATGATTTTGGTCTTAACATGGTCGTTGAATGTGTAATTTTCAAATATTTTATCACGTATATTAATAATTGATAAAGAGTGTCTACAATACACACATATTTCAAGTGCAATTAAAATGTCTTATCATTTGAACAATATTGGTAGATTTCATTTGATTATTTGCATTAACTTATTATCTTATACAACATATATCAATTCGTGTTTCTCGAGTTTGGACGAACTGGCAACCAATTTTGAGAGTTGAGATTATTGGATAAAAATACTTGATTGTTTGTTAAATATGTTTATCCCAATTGACTATCTTACTAAAAATTGTCACCCTTTATTTTGTAAATGCCTACGGTGACATGCATGTCACGGTGACTTGCACTTTCCGGTCGACCTCAGTTAGGATTAGGTCGACCTCATATAGGATCTGGTCGACCTCATTTAGGATTCGGTCGACCTCATATAGGATCAGGTCGACCTAATCTGTTGTTTCAATGTAAAAACAGTTCACGGTGCATACATTGGATATTCATATCATACAATTGGCTAGATGGAAATTGAAGACTAATGACTTGTTTTGAAGTTGGAGTGTCCATCTACATATTGAAGTGATTGAGAGCTCGATAGGAACTCCAGAAGACCATTTTTGAACATCATCAAAAGGCTATGCCAAAACTGGGAAACTGCCTGGAAATGGCTAAGTCCGGAAACGTGTTTGTGAAGCCTATTTTGGAGCTCAATTCGAGAAGCATGAATGCGAGTTGAGTACAGGAGCCTCTACCACGTTAAATTAGGTATGTTTTTATACAAATTCAAGGCATTGGATGAAAGATTGGATATCTGCAAGGCTTCAAACAAAAGGGTCGAAGTTGCTACAAAGGCTATTTTTCTGGCAGACTTCGAGCACAAACAAGCTGCCAGAAAACAGCCTTTGTAGCAACTTCCCTTTTGTTTGAAGTCTTAAAGATATTAAATCTTTCATCTAATGCCTTGACTTTGTATAAACAAATACGTAATTTAACGTGGTAGAGGCCCCTGGACTTGACTCGCATCCATGCTTCTCAAATTGAGCTCCAAAGTAGGCTTGACAAACACGTTGCCAGACTTAGCCATTTTCAGGCAGTTTCTCAGTTTTGGCATAGCCTTTTGATCAGGTTCAAAAATGGTCTTCTGGACTTTCTATTGATCTCCCAAGTACTTTAATGTGTAGAGGGACACTTCAGCTTCAAAACAAGCCTTTAATCTCCAATTTCCATCTAGCCAATTGTAAGATATGAATCTCCAAAGTAGACACCATGAAACTGTTTTTACACTGAAACAACAGATTAGGTCGACCTAATCCTATATGAGGTCGACCGAAAAGTGCATGTCACCGTGACATGCATGTCACCGTAGCAAAGTCCTGATGTTTATCGTAGTCTCATCCTAGGGTATGAAGTCAAAGTTAGTCAACAATCATACTTAAGTCATTTTGAAAATTTTGATTTATAATTCTCGACGATAACTCCCACCTGAAAGAAAATTTCTTAGCTTACGACTTAGAACCTCAATAGTGCTTGCTCAATCAACATGAGATAGACCAAATATTATTAATGTGAATTTATGACACATTATAAAATTATTGCACATGTAATTCCTCTTCGTTGAGCCGTTTAAGATAGAACATGATCTGAATGAATAAGGAATCTTTTTAAATAAATAACTGTAATTACTCGATCAAGATTATACTATGACATTTTGCTAAATAATACTTGAATGTTTTTTTTATTTTCTCTCTTTTCATATATATATATTTTGTTTAATTGATAAAAATTTATTGTTTATGTGTATGTTTGTTTAATTTTTTTTATCAAAATGTAACTTATCATTCAATTTAGTAAAAATGAGTAGTAAATTTTCTTGATAAGGTTTAATCAGATATTTTTTATTTAAATGAATGTTATATATATCACTCTCTGTTTTCTTATTTATATCTTGTTTACTTGAAAAAATATTATTTATGTGTTTTTTATTAATTTTATTAACATGTAACTTATTATTAAAGAAAAAAAAATTGGATAAATAGAAAAGAATAATTGGATAAAAGAAATGAAATAATTAAAAAAGAGAGAGATAGCTCCATAAATACATTAATAACTAATTTTTTTGTTTGTAAAAAAATTGTCCAACTTGACAAATTGTGGATCCTCCATGTGCTTATGTGGCAATAAATTGCTTTTGAATTGCCATAATATATTTTATAGATAGATAGATAGATAGATAGATAGATAGATAAGCCAACGAATGATGGAGTTGGATAATATCCTTAATCACGCCGCGCAAGAATATTTTAACACTTGGTGGCGGAGAATTATGTACTATATGTACAACACGTACCAGATTCTACAAGTCGTTTGTTTACTGTGGAGAATCTGGAAATCCCGAAATACAGTAGTTTTCGAGTATACTCAACTACCGACATCCGTACTCGCTGCTCAATTCGCTCACCAAGTACAAGAATTCTCATCCGCCCATCCATTTGTTCCTCCTCCCCCACCACCAGTCTTCCCTTCAGTGCCTCCTTCCTGGTCTCCCTCTCCTCTTGGCCATCTCAAACTCAACTTCGACGCAACTGTCCATCACTTCCCGAGGTAGTTCTACAGGCTTGGTGTTGAAGTCTGCAGACGATCGTACACACTTAGCTTTTGGACTTCAACATCCTAGGATCGTCAACCCCTACCTAGCTGAACTTCTAGCCGCTCGAGATGGTTTAAACTTGATTCGTCACTTTGGCCTCCGTGAAGCCATACTGGAAGGGGACTCCGAAGTCGTCATTCGCCAGCTTCTCAGAGGGACAGAGTCAGATGTTGTTGGAGACCCGGTGCTCAGAGACTTTCGTCAGATGATCGCTACCCTAGACATAGGCTTAGAGGTTTGCGCGGTTCCTAGAACTGGCAATCGGGCTGCCCATAGTGTGGCAAGAAAAACCTTTTTCTCTATATAGTTTAGAGCTGCTTTCATTTAATTTTGTTTCTTTGGTGGGAGGGACTTATAGGGTTATCTAATTTTCATGTATTCTATTGGCATATCTCAGATTAAAAAAAAAAAAAGTGTTGATCCGGCCAACGGGCCGGGTATGAAGCTAGTGATAAAACAGGTCATTATTCTTCTAGCTCAACATCTTAAGATAAATCCAAATAAAATGTCATATCGAAAGTTGGAATGGAAGATATCAAAGATTTAATGATTACCCGATATGATCATGTCAGACAATGATAGGCAAAGGGAATTTTTAACAAGATGCCACTCCCGGGCGGCGCGGGATCACAGTCACAGCGCACGCAGATTTTGCCCGCTGTTGGTTGCCTCCCCCCTGCCCCTGGCTGTCTGCGTCGCCAACAAACGACGGCGACGTTATCGCTTCTCTTCCCTATACACATAAACTTGGCAATTCTTGTCCTCGACTCCTAGATTCATCAAATCGATCCAACCTTTCATTGAATTGTTATCATCGGAACAGAGAGCAGCGTGAGAAACTAAGGGCGAGGAGAACAACGAAGCTCTGCTCAGCGCAGCGTATCAATGCTTCGAGTCAGCTTGCATCGCCTCTCGCCATCCTCACTCTGCTCATATTCTCCGCGGTCTCTGCCCCCACGGAAGCAAACCTTCTCCTTCGCCAAATTGAGAAGCAGCGTGAGCGCGATGAGGGATTTCAGCACCTCCTCCGACCTCACCACCAAGCTCTTGTTTCGTCAGCTCTTCGAGAAGGACTCCTCCACTTACACTTATCTGCTCGCCGATGTTGGTCACCCTGATAGGCCTGCTCTGGTAACAAAACTGGGCTCTCTCGTTTCTTGTCTATCGTCTTTGGTTATGGTATTTTACACTTTTCTATTGTCAATTACACCTGAATGGTCGAGACAAACAAGAGAATTTAACCCAATTCCCTCCACATTTCAACAAATAGTGCATCCAATCCACCCATTAGGCCATTAAATTATTCCCCCTGGTGTAATTGTGAATTGTGATCGCAACCCATTAAATTATTTACCCTGGTGTAATCGTGATCGGATGATTTGGGTGTTTTCTGCTTCTTTGTCTTTCCTTGTTTACTTTTTCCGCTTTACCTTATTTATGGACCTACTTATTTGCTTATGGGAGAGGAGACTGGAACTGGGATCATCTGGAAAGGGAGTTGTGATAGTTGTCAGAGAGTTGAGAAGATGGCTTTGTACTAGCTCGTGCATCGCATGTGATGGGTACTGATGATGATCTTGGAGGTGCTTTGTTAGGAATTTGGGGGACGTGTAGTTTGCGCAGATGTAATTAGGATGTGGAATCTGCTGCACTTACTTGATAAAACAGTTTCATATACGTAAGTTATAGTCTACAGCTATGCTTTTAAACTTGGAATTGAAGTGGGGACTGTTTCTGGATTTTCTGGATTTGTTTCATCCGCACATGCCCGTCCTTCTACTTAAGTTGACCTGTCTTTCTCTTCTACAGCTGATTGACCCAGTAGACAAGACAGTAGATAGGGACATCTCCCTTGTAAAAGACTTGGGATTAAGGCTCATATACGCCATAAACACTCATGTCCATGCTGACCATGTAACTGGGACTGGGTTGCTGAAGGTTGGAACTTTTCCATGCTGGTTTCATTATTTGTCGATTATCAGTACCTTTCATTCCCCATATGTGGTGGCTATATATCCCTGACATTCCCCTGACCTCTCTAACCTTATTTTACAGACAAAGGTTCCTGGTGTAAAGTCTGTTATCTCAAAAGCAAGCAATTCCAAAGCTGATATGCACATCGAAGCAGGAGACAAGATCTACTTTGGAGATCTTTTCCTGGAGGTAAACCTGCTGCTGCATTTTTCTTTTGGACTTTAATTTGCTTGTTACCGGATAGAAGCGTTCAGGTAAGGTTATGACTCGCATTGACTAGTATCTAGTAAACTTTAAAAAACCAGTATCAGATTATTTGCAAGTTCTTCATAATCAAATTCAAAGGTCAGCTCTCTGGCTTTGGGAATTGTGCACTGCACTCAACATAAGTGGCATGGTTAATTTGTTTTTGCAGTACCTATCTAGCATCTGCTTATCTTCGATCTAGATACCTATCTGTGTGGAATTTTTGGCAGGTTAGAGCTACTCCTGGGCATACACAGGGCTGTGTTACCTATGTTACAGGAGATGGGCCTGACCAACCAAACCCAAGGATGGCATTCACTGGAGACACTTTGTTGATACGTGGATGTGGACGAACTGATTTTCAGGTGTCATTTTGGTCCACTTTGCTCTTAATAATAGTCTATTCATGTTGCTGTGCTTGGAATTATTTGGTTTGCATTGAATTGAAAGACACATTTATAGACTAGATTCAGCCTTATGCCAAATTATGTGCAGGGTGGGAGCTCAAGTCAACTCTACCATTCTGTGCATTCTGAGGCAAGAACATGGGACTACGAAAATGGGGTTCCAATTCTTCTTCAAAATGTTCAACATTTGTATTTCTCTTATTTACATTTGATTGGTTTCTATTGAACCAGATCTTCACCTTGCCCAAGGACACCTACATCTATCCTGCTCATGATTACAAGGGATTCACTGTATGCGACTATCTCCGAGGGATGTGATTAAAGCGACTGATTCAATAGGCTGTTCAATCCCAAACCCTTTTGTTTTGCAGGTCAGCACAGTTGGAGAGGAGATCCAGTATAATCCCCGGCTCACCAAAGACGAGGTAATCGTTATTAGCCCCATGTTCTGATACCACTTTAGAAATATAACAGCATAGTTATAACTAAAGTCATTAATAAGGTCTGTATCAGTAAAATGAATGAGTTGAGTCACATGATGCACTTGGTAAATGGAAGATCGTTTTATTTTCCTATCCATTAATCATTCAATTATCGAGTGCAATGGAATTATGATGAAACTAGCATAACCAAACTCTTGTTGGTAATATTTCGCACCCTAAAATTGGCGTCAGTTTTCTGGGAGTTCGAGCATCCAAATTGTCATTTGAAATTTGTCCACGTTGCTAGTTGTAAAACTTTTGACTCCCTGTGCCTAAGCTGTCTGCTTTACCTACCTTTTGGCAGGAAACATTCAAGAGCATCATGGAAAGTAAGAAATACTAAGCACTACTCATACATTCAGGACCACCACTAGCCAATTCAAGGGTCAAACCTAAGCATATTGAGCTATTCTGCAGATCTTAATCTTCCATACCCTAAGATGATCGATGTGGCTGTTCCTGCAAACATGGTATGCGGGTTGCAAGATGATTCTTCAGCAGAGCCTGTTGTCGCGACTTCTAAGTAAGCGGCACAGTCAGGTCTCAGATGCTCTTATTGTACCTCGTTGTATTACTCAAAAGGAAGAAGAATAATGGGGAAAGCTGTTGGTCAGTTCTGCTGCTGATACTACCTCCACAGTTCCAGATGTTGCAGGACTAGGGTTACTGTGTGAGCAAACGGACCAGGTAAATGCCTAGATGTCTTAAACGTAAGAGTGGATAAATAATGTTGTGGGAGTTTCTGTACGTTCCAAAACATAATATTTTGACATAATTGGAAATATTTAGCCGGGGAGTGGTTTCCCTTTCCATGGGAAACTGAAACGTTCATAGCTGCATGTACCGAGGGTCATTGGTTTGTGACTAGGACTGGAAGTTTGGTAACGATATTTGGGATATACCGAATACCGTACTGAATTTTCCTATATTTGGTATTATCGAATATACGTATTATTTCTTGGGATTGGGATTGGGATTCAATTGTTATTCAATATTAGAGATTACGGGATTGTGATCGGTATATACCGAAATATCGAACAATACCGAAATATAAGCTAATGTATATTTTATACTCTCAACTAAACTATCTCATTCACTACTACATGACCCTCAATCACTAATCTATTGTTATTTTCATAACACAAAAAAATAAACACTAGTATTAGTCTTCTCTCAGCCTCCAATTCATCAAATTAAAGATTACTAATGACAAAAACTTGAGATGTCACATCTCGTCCATTCTCCTTATCCATATCCTATCTCTAGCCAAACTCAATACTCTTTGCTTAATCTCTTTGTCCTATATTAAACAATCAAATCTAATTTATATATTTAATTATTAATTGCAAGGGTAATTAATTTCTTATTCGATAATATCGATTGGGATACCGAAGTACCGATTGGATACCAAAATATTTAGGGATTGAGATTGTGATTGAATTTAGGATATAATTCGGTATTCGGGATTTTGGTATTTGGTATTGAGATACCGATACCTTACTGATTTCCACTCCTATTTGTGATGATTCGTGTACTCCATGGGTTGTTCAGATGAAGATTTTTTTTCGTTTTATCTTAAGAGGTTTTTCAGGGATTTGGATCCAAACTGCTCATTTAAAACCCCAAGCAATACCCATAAAAAAAACCAAGCAATACATATGGGATTTGGACCAAAATCCTTGTTTGTTTATGGATATAGGTTTACAATACAAAACGCAAAACGACTAATAAAAAAAAAAATTCAATCTTTAGCGAGTGGGTCCTTTATATTAAGAAACTTTACTAAATACATTAAATTCCAATATATTGGGTATCTGCGTCGTTTGGGCCTGAGTTCAGGTCTTTAAACCTCCTTTCTTAAGAAGGATCTTAAAGCATTGTGATTGGCTGCTATGAGTTTAGGTAGTTAGGAAGGAGTTATTAGTTAATTAGTTGTTAAGGGTATGTAGGGAATTATAGATTATATAAAAGATCAAATAATTAACCCTAATAATCAAAACCACGACCCGTATATTTTTCTCCCTCCCAGTCGAACTGGTTCTCTCTTCACGTTGTCGTCAATCTCAAATTTCTGGTCGTCCCTTCTGTGGCGTCTCCCGATAGCCGTCTCTGTCGTCGGCTCCCCAACTCCTTTTCCGTTGTCACTCCATTCCAACGCTCACATACTCAAAAGGTAGTTTGTTTTGGTAGTTTAGGTTTTCGTTTGATACATGGTTTTAGGGGTTTTCTGTGCATGAATAGGGTTGGCAGCGTCGTCGGTAGGTTGCTGGTGGTTTACTCACGGCAGGCGTCACCCGCATAGTAGTCGTTCCCGTCCTCGCACTTGTCGATCCAAGCTCTCTCCTCGGCAACGTGAAGGTGACTTTGGTAACTTTGTTTCGGTAGTGCATGGGTTTGGGGTTTTCTTTGTGTGGGTTAGGGTTTCATGTAGAAAGGTAAATGGTTGTCCTATTATTAACGTTATTATTCAGCTTTTGTAATAATGTTAATGTTGATTTTATCAATTTGTTGCCTTTAATCAGTAACGTTCTAATTATTAATGTTTTCCCCCGGTTATTAACGTTTCTTTCGAGGGTATTAACATTTAAATTTTACATTATTAATCCATAACGTTCTCGTTATTAATCTTTTTCCCCAGTTATTAACGTTTCTTTCTAAGGTTTTAACATTTCACTTTTACATTATTAATCCGTAACGTTCTCGTTATTACTGTTTTCCCCAATTATTCACGTTTCTTTTGAGGGTATTAACATTTCACTTTTACATTATTAATCCGTAACGTTCTCGTTGGTAATGTTTTCCCCCTAGTTATTAACGTTTCTTTCGAGGGTATTAACATTCCACTTTTACATTATTAATCAATAACGTTTGCATTATTAACGTTTCTTCCGAGTTATTAAAACATTATTAACACGCAAATGTATTTCAACTTTAATTATTAAGAAATAATGTTGTTCGTATTAATCATCCCTTTTAAAGTGCGATTTGTATTGATCATTTTTCAAGCATGAGTTATTAATATATTTATATGTGATTTGTAAATTTTGCCAGTGGTCCACAAAATGGCGCGTACAAAGAACACAACGCGTAAGCCTGCATCGGTTAGTAAGACGATGGACAAGAAGAAGGCAACTTCCCTCAGAGTTGGTAACAATGTTATGAATGAATTATGGGCGACCACAACACTCGACGATATGTAATCAATAAATTATGCTTACAATTTCAATATTCAACCACGTTATCAACTCATATTGTTATAATTTATTAGTCGCCCACCCAATTCTTATTAATTACATAATTGCAATTATTAACAGGAATCTATATTGCTTTGACAATGTATATTTAAACTTTTCCCGATTCCTTATTAACATTTTCACACTATGTTATTAATAACGCTATTAAGTTCATCACGTTGTCAGCGCATACTACTATACATAATTAACCGGCCACACAACTATTATTAACATTTATTTGTCAATTCTTATTATTGACCACCGCTATTATCAACATTTCTTCACGACCACTATACTAACATCGGCAACGTTTTAACATGTTCAAATAAATCTTGTTATTAAAATCTTCACCACCATTCTCAACTCTTTGACATCCCTTATCAACATTTTAACATTAAGATATCAATATGGTTAACAAAACAATTCCGACTCCATACCAAACTCAAAAACCCAAAAACTAAGATTTCACCCGCCAATGATATATAATACAAATTTTTTTTTTTACAAAACTTCCATATTAAACTCAAAATCCGCCTCACGTTGCATGTCAATTGCGGTCGAACGTCACGCGTGCGGATGCTTCGGCGGAAAGCGAGAAGGCTGTGCCAGAGTCAGAGAGAAGCTTTGCTCGTCGGTGAACTGGCCTGTAGTGATACGCCTTGCAAAATTTATTATGTGTGTTCCTTTCAGGTGCGCCTTCCTTCCTCATGCCAAAGCCTTTATGATGTGCATACTCTTTATAAAACAACTCAGCATGGTCCCTAGACACAAACCGACGCTTTATCCATGTTCATTCATTTGCAGGATCAACCATATCCATTGCTACAGAAATATCAATGATTGGTTAATAATGATGCAACTTTTTGTTATTAGTAGAATAGTTATCAACCGAATGTACTCGCACTATCAATATTAATTCACATACATGTTAACAATATCAATTGATTTTTAAACAAAACGCCTACCTGTTGGATTAATAAAATCCCGATCAATTGCAAAGTCCATGACTGGTACAAAACAACCATCATTCGCATTGCCATCATCACCAACTCCTAATTCTCAAACATGGACAAACACCACACATCACGTCATCACGCGACAGAGTTTTTAACAATCTATATAAAAAACTCTACTAACCTTTCAACTACGCATTATCTAATGTAATTTCATCTTCGCTTCCGTTCACGTTTTTGCCACTATCTTGTTCGTCCAAGTTATCATCACAAGGTACTTCATTCATATCTGCAGCGTTGAATATGTACTACACTTTCTGCATTTTAACAAAATATTGTCCCACTTTCAATAATAATAAGCTACATTATTAACATTTTAACTTTCTTTATTATCATTTTAACCTACATTATTAACATTTTAACATATGATATTAACATTTTAACAAATTATTAGTTATACTTTCAATAATATAAATATATATTATTAACATTTTAACTTTCGTTATATAAATTTGATTTCGTTATAACTTACGTTATTAACATTTTAAACTACATTTTTTTATCATTCGGGCCTATGTTATTAACATTTTAACCCACGTAATTAAAAAAGAGCTTCTTCATTTTAACCTACGTTATTAACATTTTAAACTACGTTATTATCATTTTAACCAAGTTATTAACATTTTGTTCTCACTCTAACTCACATTACTAACATTTTATCATTCGTTACCTATCTTTTCCCTTACGTTATTAACATTTTAACCTACGTTATTATCATATGAACCCACGTTATTAACACTTTAACAAATAATTATTACACTTTCAACATGTATTAAACTATATTATTAACATTACAAATTCTTTCCTTTATTCTACGTTACTAACGTTTTAAGATACATTATTATCATTTTAACCTAAGTTATTAACATTTTGTTGTCATTCTAACGTACATTATTAACATTTTAAAATTTTAACATTTGTTATTTATCTTTATCCTTGCGTTATTAACATTATAAACAACGTTACTATCATCATCACCCAAAACAATTATTAACAAACGAGTTATCAACATTTTAAAACACAAATATTTACCAAATAAAAGGGCTTTCGGTTAGTCCATCATGCCGAGCACGAGAAGCTTGAGGCCGACGATGAGAAGCTGGTGGCCGACGTCGACGAAAATCTGACGAGAAAATGGCGAGCAGGCAGCCGTGACGACGGGTTTTCAGAAGGAACGCCAACGTGATCGCGACTTGACGACGACGAGATTGCAGAAGAGGCAGCTGTGACTTGACGACGACGTGACGCTGTCGTGGCGCACTGGCTTCGACGCTGGGATTGTACACGGAACGCGCGTGCTAGCCGACGACGGGTTTACTGCCGTGGCTATGAGGGAAACGGCGGTTTTAGGGTTCGGAGGAGACCAATTTTTCATAAATGAATTTTCAATAGTGTGGATTCTACAGTTTTCTTTTTAATTATTAATAACATTAAATTTTTATTATATTCCATTCTTACCCTTTTAGGTAATTAGCTAATTATTACTAATGTTTTTCTCTCCCCTTCTCCTATTGGCTGGAGATGGTTTAAGATTTTTCTTAAGGATTAGGCCTTAAGGACCTGATCTAACCCGGCGTCATTTGTGCTACACAAATTTCTATTGACTATTAGAACTAACGATGATTAATCTTTGTTCGATCATTGATGAAATGACGCCTATGTGTTGCCCACATATGTAACACGTAGACACCGTTTAGGAAAATAATATTTAACATTTAAATTAATTTTTAATTGGAATATTTAATTAAATTATATATATATATATATATATAATTTTTAATTCATTTTTTATCTAGAGATGGCAAAAATATCCGGAATTGTGGATATCTGCCTAAATCCAACCTAATTGGGTAGGTAAAACCCTAATCCGAAGGATTTTTAGTGGGTACGGATGAAGCCCGAATCCAAATATTGCGTGTAATGGGTGTGCATGGTTTTCGTACTATCCAACCCGAACCCAACCTATAATGCACATGAATATGTATTTTGTCTAGAAATTATTATTATTTTCTCAACATATTTTATATTATGCATAATGAGATAATATTTTTATGAAATCGTGTTGTTTTTAATTAATTTTCTTCATTCTAGTAATTTATTGTCATGCTTTTTCTTTTGTGTAAAGTATACGTGTGAATGTTAAAATGTTAGTTAGAGTTATAAAGAAATATTATTCTCCATTGATAACCGTGGATACCCGAAACCCGAATGAGTAGGACATAGTTTTGATTTTTTATTACCCGATTCTTATATGGGTTTGGGTACGGGTAGAAACTCGAACTACTTTCCCGATCACCGCCACTGCCATCATCTTTTGTTCCATCGTTCTGCCGCTCGCTTTGGCTTATTCCTCATGCATAGGCAAGTTCGAGGTCTGGGCGGCGTGGGCTCTGTTACCTCTCCATGCAAGCAAATACCAAAACAACATAACAAGCAGAGAGAGATAAAATGGAGGGAAAGGGTGAAACGAAGCACCTGGAAGGGGATAAGAGTGATGGAATGGAATCGTTGCTGGTCTGCCCCTGAGGCAACATATTTTACTCGAATCTCGTCGTCTCCACAAACAAAGACTGCAGCTTTCGCGACTTGGACCTCAGCCCCGGCTCCTCCAAAACGCGATATGCCTATTAATCAAAGAGTCGAGCATTCATCGACGGAAGATCTCGTAGAAGCCAACCGAATCAAGCAATCGACCATCAAAGCCATCACTTGCTCAGCCGCTTCTTGGCTGCCTACGATCTGGGCAACTCGAATTTCTCATCATCCATTGTCGTCGCCGTCTTTCCAGTTCACTATCCTCACCATCCTCGCTTCCAACCGCCGCCATCATTTGTCTCCGTCGATGCCGCCTCCTGGAGGAAGTTGGAGAAATCCCTCGTCATGCTTGGCCTCAGAATCTCTATCGCTTTCCCCTTCGAATGATAAAGATTTAGAAGACGAATAACAATAAAATAGTATGGAGAGAGAAATACACAAGAAAAATGGGGAAAAGAGCTTTCTTATTCATGTATTTCTTAGTACAAGAAAATGCTCTATTTATAATCACACATCACATAACCTTTACATTTTTACAATCAATGTACATGAATGTGAGGTAATGAGTAATGAAAGGGAATTTGAAAATGAGGTGAGGAGTTACAAGTAACACCTAATAGTGCAAATAATGTATGCATTTACTATGATCAATGATAGGGTGGGCAACACGAAACAAGTATTCAGGTATACTCATACCCGTCCCATTTTTTAGGGTTTCGGGTACCCAAATACCTGTAAATTTTTTATGGGATGGGACTTGGGATCAAAAAGTTCTACAATGGATACCCATGGGTTATCCGTTAATACCCATTTGAGTATTACGGGTAGCGTACTACTCGCCCATAACCCAACCCCATAAAGTATTGGGCAAATACCACCACAGCACCCGAACTATCGAGAAAATGCCATGTGTGTCCTATTTTATTCAATATTTCATTTGTGTCCTGAACTATTTTTCTGTTAGCGTTAATATTTAACGGAAAATCAAGTTAGCATTGACGTGGGTATGACATGTAATTTTTAATTTCAATATTTATTATTTTTCTAAAAAATGAATAAAAAGGGAAAACAAAAAAACCCTTTCTCCCATCTCTGCATCGCACCCACTCGACGCCACCGGCTGAGCTTCAATCCTCTCCCTGCGCCTTTCTACTTACGTCGTCGGCCAAGAGATGTCGCTTGCCTCGTTTGAAAATTCCCCTCTATGCCGCCCTTCTCTATTTCTCATCTAGTTGCCGTCATCCCAAACAATCATCTCCACCGTCAAAGTCTCAGCCATGGCCAACCCTAACGACCCAAAATCTATGTTATCCCTCCACTAGTTTTCCTCCTCGACTTGAACCCAGAACCCAGAATCTCTTTTGTAACATCCCATTTCGACTAAACTCGTATTACGGTCATTAGAAAATTTACGATTTAAAATCGAGTGTTTTGATAGTATTTCGACGAAAATCGGATTATCGATCGAATGAATAAGTCTTCACTGGGATAGAAAGCTGAAGCAATAAGCACAGAACTCCACTACTGGACTTGGATTCCAGTACAAAGCAGTAGACTGACTAACTCTCGTATAGCCAATCTACTACTATCGAATGATGAAGCTCTAACAACCTAATCATATTCTATCTATCTCAGGTTGCAGCAGAAATCAAGAAAAGCTGATCAGACTCCAATTAATTCAATGAAACATGCATCATTCGATTAAAACCAAACAGTATAATCATCCCAAGTCATTACAATCATGATCCCTAACACATGGAACTAGGGTTCTTCATACCCAAGTGAGAGAAGGGTTCTACTCCATAGAGAGAGAGGAAAACTGAAATCAGAGTAGTCATACTCATAAAGACGAGGAAAATCTGCTCTGGGATGTCAATCTTCACTCCTGGGGACGCAATCTGGGCTTCAATGGTGAGAAATCCACTCCAAATAGCTCCTAGGGTTTGTTCTTCGCCCTTTCTCTCTCTAAAACTCTGTTTTTGCTCTAAAAGTCGATTTTCTCTCATTTGGCTCGAATTTGGGTTAAAACCTAGAAAATCCCGATCACACGGGCAGGCCACACGACCGTGTGGCTTTCCCAGGCTGCCCGTGTGAGTGTGCAAAATGCAGAGTTTCGATTAAGTGACTTCAACCATCCCACACGGCCACAAGGGGTCCCCTACACGGCCGTGTGACTTTTAGGCATGCCCATGTGGCTTCTCAGCTTCTCGCCAAACGTCCAAACTTTGTCCAATCGACTCCGAACTCGTTCCCAAACCTTCATTCACGTACTAGGACCTGAAATATCACAAACAAGCACAACCTAGCGTGAAATCGGCCTAAAACACAAGAATCAACATCTCAAACGGCTCGAGAATAGGGGTAAAAAAATATGCAATTAACGATCTATCATATACATATTAATTTTACATATATATTATTAATTAATTAATATAAAAAACAATAAGCGGCCGAGCCGCATATATATAAACCTTTTCCCCTCGTTCATTTATTTCCAGCATCATCTTCCTTTTCTCATTTCCGGACCGAGAGCACAGAGCGAGCGGAGGAGTTAAGGGGACGCGAGGGAGAAATTTCCAAAGCTCAATTCTTGAGCTCTACTGATCCAAAAATCCTAAAATTCACCTAGACATCGTGATTTATCGATTTAGAGCTTTAAACTGAGTTTTTGGTTCAGGAATTTCTTGAATTCCCGATAAACCAAATTAGGGTTTCGGAGTATCCGGAAGCCGGATTGAACCCAAATTTCATATAGGAGCTTCCTGCAGCGAGGTAATTAATCCTCAAGTTCTAATCCATGAATTTCGGTAATTATTTAGGTTGGGGTTCAAATCGCTGAATTTAGCTCCGGGTAAGGGTTGATGTGTTTTTATTGAGAATTTCACCCAGAGCCTAGAACTAACATTGACGGGGATACTGCAGGGGATATTAGAGCAAACTCGGATTTTGATTCCGGGCTTGTTTGAGAAAAGTGAAGTTGTGGTATGGAAGGCTAGAAGCGGTGTTTGAACTACCGGAATTGGTGAGGGATTAGCACGGCATACCGGGTTTATCGTATCACGATAATTATATTGACGCTTAGAATTGACTAAGTGAACTAGAATGACATGATTAGGGGTGTATGAAGTTTTGTGCTATATGTTGAATCCTGAACTACTGTATGATATTATTGACTTGCCCTAATTGATATGGACCTTGTTTATGTTGATGATTGCATACATGTTGCTATTTGTGGCTTAACTGTTGATATGACTTCATGGTTGTTCGATCAGGTGTTTTGACATGATGTGATATTGTGGTTGTATTTGGATTCACAAGTGGGGGGAAATAAACTTCCCATGGTGATATTATGATGTTTTAAGGAGGATGACTTGCATGAGGGTTTATTGATAACGATGTAATTGCACGAATTTGCGCCCCTAGTTCTTATCCGTTTGAGGGGCATAGTCGTGTATTTTTGGCCTATTTACGCCGGGTTGTGCTATTTTGTCATATTTCAGGTCCCAGGCGTCAAAGGAAAGGCTAAGCACGAGTTTCGGGGCATTCGGAAGTCATTTTGGTGAGCTGGAGCCAAAACACGGGCACACCTAAAACAGAACACAGCCGTGTTCTGTGACCGTGCTTTTACTGCCGAGAGCTAATTCGAGTTTGGACCACATTGGCCAAAACACGGGCAGGGCTGAGATAGAACACGGGCGTGCTTCACCAAAGCACGGCCGTGTTCTCCCAAAGCACGGGCGTGTTCTACCAAAGCACGGGCGTGTTCTCCCAAAGCACGGTCGTGTTTGCACCAACACAATGGTCGTATAATTAACCCTAGCCAAAGCACGGGCGGGCTGAGGCAAAGCACGGCCGTGCCCTTGACCGTGCTTTGGCCACTGATGCCTTTTTAAGCAGATTTTCAGCCAAACAGAAGGGGATTCGAGTTTTAGAGAGAGAGATCAGTTCCTAGAGAGAGAAAGCGATGAACAAGAGTCTCCAAGTGCCCTAGATTGATCTTCAACACCATTGGAGGCCAGTTTGAGCTTGGAGAAGTGCCGATCAACGTCCAGAAGCAGGAATCCATCCTTCACAGTATGAATTCCGCGTATGATTCTGCTTTTGCTTCTTTCTCCATGGAGTAGTTCTCCCATTCATCTGGGTATGGAGAACCCTAGATTTGTATGTTAGGCTTTGATTGTATGAACCCAAGTACTGATTCTATGATTTGATTATATTCGATTGAGGTTTGAATGATTGAATGACTTGAATCCTGATCAAATTCCTGTTGTTTCTGCTTTGACCTAGAATGAGAATATCTGCCTAGGTTGATAGAGCATCCTTGATTGAAGGTAGGGAGTTGGTGACTTTAGTCGAGGAGCCAAATCACTATTCTGTACCGGATTTACTCCGGTAGTGGAGGTTTTGTTCATAGGGCCTCAATCTATTTACTCCGGTGGAGGTTAGTCGCCCGCTAGAGACTCAGATTGAGAGGGTCTGAAGACCTTTAGTCGAGACTTTAGGCTGTCTAAGACCCTTCCGCAGTATAACTATCATAGAAACTGAACTTGGTAATCACAATCCGGCTTAACTACAGTCTAGGGGGAACCATATCCAGGTGACCTCTCTTAACCTGAATACAACCGTTTACTTGATTTGTTAGTTTGTTAGTTTAGACTTGCATTCCAGTTTCATTGCTAGATAACAAGAATTCACTGAGTAGTCATCAGATCTAGGACCCGGGTTGACATATAAACCTAACCCGCTATACTACGCTTTAGGAAGTGGTTTCACTTGGCCAATTCCTAGGGTGACAGTAGAAGTGAGTCAAGTTTTTGGCGCCGTTGCCGGGGACGGCTAGGTTGTTGAAGAAAAGTGATTTCTGTTAATTTAGTTTTTCTTTTTGCTTTGTCCCACTTGTGACTTCACGGGTTTGCTTGCTTGAGTGTGTGCAGGTAGTGCATGACCCGTAGCCAGTCAGGAGGTTTACTCCCGTTGAATCCAGAGATTGACCGCACCTGTCGCCAACTCAGGAGACAACAGCAAGCTAGACTGGCTACGGACGAGCACCTAGACGGCCACTTGAGTAGCGATTCTGAAGAAGAGTACGGGATGGACGGAGACTACAATCAGCACCAGGGGAATCCTCAGCAGGCTCCCCCGGTGAATCAGGTCCTGGGGAACAACCCCATACCCCAGGATCATGGAGTTCATCATCCATTGCAGCCGGGCCCCACCTTGGAGTACTACTACACTCCTCGGATTGCTGACATCCGCCCGGTCATCCTCTACCCGCCTATTCCAGCAAATAACTTCGAGATCAAGCCATGTTGGATTTAGCTCATCACATCCTCTATCAAGTTCCATGGCTTGAAGGATGAGGAGGCCAGGGTGCATCTTTCCCGTTTTCTGCAGCTGACGAACGGGTTCAAGCTGAATGGTGTCCCGGATGATGCCATCCGCCTTCATCTCTTCCCTCATTCTCTGGCGGGGAATGCTAAGAGGTGGTTGGAGACCCAGCCCCCATTGTCCATCACCTCTTGGGATGATCTGGCTGACAAGTTCGTGCACAGGTACTATCCGGCATCGAAGACTACAGAGATCCAGCGGGAGATCACTCACTTCCGCCAAGAGCCAGATGAGTCACTTCGTGATGCTTGGGAGCGGTACATGGGCTATTTCTGGCAGTGTCCCCATCATGGCTTCAATGATGCATTCACAGTGGGGAACTTCTACAGTGCCCTCTCTCCGGATAGCCAGAGGGTGAATGAGTCTCTATGCCCAGGAGGGGATATTCTTACTAAGACTCCACCCGAGCTGAACCAGATGATCAGTACTTTGGCTGCCAGAGATCATTCTTGGGGACAGGGTAGCCGAGGCAGACAGTCCCGAGACCGTGGTGTGCACGCCATGGAGACCAGATCCGGGCTCGAGCAGCAGGTAGCTGAGCTAGTGCAGACATTGAAGCAGCCCAACAGTCTTATTCCGGGCAGAGGTTTGGCTACACCTCCAGTAGCTCAATGTCAGTGGTGTGAGAGCTCCAATCACCTAATGGAGGACTGCCAGGCTATGAGGGAGTCTACCACTCCCCAAGAGCAGGTGGACTTCATCGCCAATGCTCGGCGCCTCGACCCGTACAGCAACACATATAATGAGGGGTGGCGCCAGCATCCCAACTTCTCTTGGGGCAGTAACACCACCAAGCCACCTGGTTTCCCAGCACCAGCTGGTGGCTTTCAGCAGAGGCAGCCCTTCCAGGCTCGACAGGGGCCAGCCCCACAGTAGCAGCCCTACCAGCCTAGGCAGGGGCAACCATTCCAGCAGCCCCAGCGCCAGTTTGCCGAGCCAGCAGCAGCTCCGGCCCCAGATGACCGGATGACAAAGCTGGAAAATATTCTAGCTTCATTCATGACTAGCACTCAGGCAGCTATCACATCACTAGAGGCAGGTCAGAGGAACCATGGTGCCATCTTGCAAGATCTGCAGCACCAGGTGGGTATCTTGGCCCGTCAAAACACTACCAGGGCACCGGGGACTCTGCCCGCCACCACTATCCCGAATCCTCGGGATCCTCACCAGCTCCAGCAGCTGGATGCCATTTTTACCAGGAGCGGTAAGACCATATCTGCTGATCCTGTCCCGGCCAGACAGGAGGAACCACTACCTCCTTCAGCACTTCCAGCCGACGATGCATAAGTGTGGGTGGAGAAGGAAGCCCCTACTCCCAAGCCACAACCAGTGGTTAAGGAGCGTGTGCCCCAGCTTCCCTTCCCCACTCGCCTACACAAAGACAAGCTGGAGACTGAGTTTGCCAAGTTTATGGCAATGTTGAAGCAGCTCAACATCAGCATACCATTCGTGGAGGCACTGTCGAAGATGCCCAAGTATGCCAAGTTCATGAAAGACCTCCTCACTGACAAGAAGAAACTTGGGGATCTTTCGACAGTGATGCTGAGCGAGGAGTGTTCTGCTATCCTGCAGAACAAGCTTCCCGAGAAGCGCAAGGATCCAGGGAGTTTTACTATCCCTCTTACTATTGGCAGCATGCATGTAGGCAAGTCCTTGGCGGACCTAGGCGCTAGCATAAATGTCATGCCATATAAGTTGTATAAAAAGCTAGACCTAGGTGAACTTAGCCCTACTAGGATGAGCATTCAGCTAGCTGATCGTTCCATTGTGCATCCTAGGGGAATCATAGAGGATCTGCTTGTCAAGGTCGGTGCATTCACATATCCTGTTGATTTTGTTATTCTTGATATACATGAGGATGTGGATGTGCCTTTGATTTTGGGTAGACCATTTCTTGCCACCGCCAAGGCACTTATTGATGTGCATGATGGTAAACTGATCTTGCGTGCTGGGAATGAACATGCTACTTTTTCTGTGACTGAATTTGATCACTGTGCTATGATTGCTGTCACCCCTGTGCATGCTATGTCCGATCAGGTACACGAGCCTGTTGTGTACCCTTCTACACCTCTTATTTTGCAAGACCCTCCTATTATTCCTTTGCCGCCACTCCATCCAGCCTCACCTCCGAACAAAAAGCTCAAGGAGGAGTGGCGGCCGAAGCAGCAGGTTGCTAAGCCTGCACGGAAGAAGAGTGGAGACCACTATGAGCTGGTCCCACCCCCTACACCACGACCACCCTGGCCGTCCGGGTACTCACTCGCCTGCATCTTGCCAGACGGGTAGGTCGAGCTGACTGATGATGGTGGTCGCATCCGTTGGGTGCATGGCCACAACCTGAAGCTGTAGCTCAAGAGCGACGTGGATCCGCTCTTGAAGGCACCTGTTCCTGCACCTCCCTGAGTATCCACCATGGGCGTCCAGCTAAAAGACGGTAAAGAAGCGCTTGTGGGGAGGCAACCCCACCACGGTTTGACTTTCTTTCATGTGTTTTGAGTCGGATTGTAAACCAGTTTGGTTTTGGTTTATTTTCTTTTGTTTTGGATGATGTCTTATTGGGCTGACATTGGACCTAACATATTGTGTTTGAGCTCTTTGGTTTCCTCTAGCTGTGCTTGGCTTGATTGGTCCTCTCTCCAGTCCGCTTCACTCCGACTGGTCCGCTTCCAGTCCCCTACAGTCCGTGCATACCGGTAACATCGTTCCCCTTTCCCTTCCCTCTTCTCCATTGAGGGCAATGTCGATCTTAAGTGTGGGGGGATGTTTATCTTTAACTACATTAGATCTGTTTGTGTGCTTGGAGCCTACTCCACTGTCCAAATTTTTAAATTTGAGGGCTCCAAGTACGTGTTTCCGTGCAATTGCCTGCTCAGTATGCTTTGAATTGACAGTCTTTATAGTAATGTGCAACCTAGGGAGGTAGTGTAGCACTATGGAGGATGTTGATGCATTTAAGAAGTCTCATTTCTTCTTCATATTGTGTTGGTTGATTGAGTGAATTAGTGATCTTAGGACCCTTGAGTTGTGTGGTGTTGTGGACTCTCTACATGTCATGGACTCTTGTATCATGTTTTGAGTTTAACAGGTGCTCGAAAATGTGCTTCAAAATAACGTCTCCCGTGCGAATAGGGCGAAAGTGTGTAAGGGGAGACGGGAGTTCTTTCCCAATTTCCACCTACTATCTCCAGCCCCCTTACATGTCTTTCCCCCGCACGAGGCTCGAGACATCCGCTCCTGGCATGGCCGGTAAGAGCCGGTTGGGACCCTTGAAAAAAGAAAAAAAAAAGAAAAAAATAACAGAAAACAAGCAAAACAGAAAGAAAAGGGGTTCCAACCATCTTCAAAGAATATAGAGCACCTTGAAAAATGTGAGTCCATGATCTTTTGTTTTTGAGAATCTCTTCATCCACAATTCATTTGTCCTCTGTTCACTATTTGCCATGATGCCGACTCGATACTAGTGCTCTCGCCGAAGAAGCTATGAGATGACTTGTGCGTCGGTTGACCTCGTAAGTTGCTAAATGATCTAGGAAGTCCTCTACCTACGATCTGGGTTTTTTGTTGCTATAGAGGTCTGGAGAGTTGCATTGGTTTGAGTTAGGTTTGCTTGGGGACAAGCAAACGGTTAAGTGTGGGGGAATTTGATAACGATGTAATTGCACGAATTTGCGCCCCTAGTTCTTATCCGTTTGAGGGGCATAGTCGTGTATTTTTGGCCTATTTTACGCCGGGTTGTGCTATTTTGTCATATTTCAGGTCCCAGGCGTCAAAGGAAAGGCTAAGCACGAGTTTCGGGGCATTCGGAAGTCATTTCGGTGAGCTGGAGCCAAAACACGGGCACACCTAAAACAGAACACGGCCGTGTTCTGTGACCGTGCTTTTACTGCCGAGAGCTAATTCGAGTTTGGACCACATTGGCCAAAACACGGGCAGGGCTGAGATAGAACACGGGCGTGCTTCACCAAAGCACGACCGTGTTCTCCCAAAGCACGGGCGTGTTCTCCCAAAGCACGGGCGTGTTCTACCAAAGCACGGGCGTGTTCTCCCAAAGCACGGCCGTGTTCTCCCAAAGCACGGCCGTGGCACCAACACAATGGCCGTGTAATTAACCCTAGCCAAAGCACGGGCGGGATGAGGCAAAGCACGGCCGTGCCCTCGACCGTGCTTTGGCCACTGATGCCTTTTAAGCAGATTTTCAGCCAAACAGAAGAGGATTCGAGTTTTAGAGAGAGAGATCAGTTCCTAGAGAGAGAAAGCGACGAACAAGAGTCTCCAAGTGCCCTAGATTGATCTTCAACACCATTGGAGGCCAGTTTGAGCTTGGAGAAGTGCCGATCAACGTCCAGAAGCAGGAATCCATCCTTCACAGTATGAATTCCGCGTATGATTCTGCTTTTGCTTCTTTCTCCATGGAGTAGTTCTCCCATTCATCTGGGTATGGAGAACCCTAGATTTGTATGTTAGGCTTTGATTGTATGAACCCAAGTACTGATTCTATGATTTGATTATATTCGATTGAGGTTTGAATGATTGAATGACTTGAATCCTGATCAAATTCCTGTTGTTTCTGCTTTGACCTAGAATGAGAATATCTGCCTAGGTTGATAGAGCATCCTTGATTGAAGGTAGGGAGTTGGTGCCTTTAGTCGAGGAGCCAACTCACTATTCTGTACCGGATTTACTCCGGTAGTGGAGGTTTTGTTCATAGGGCCTCAATCTGTTTACTCCGGTGGAGGTTAGTCGCCCGCTAGAGACTCAGATTGAGAGGGTCTGAAGACCTTTAGTCGAGACTTCAGGCTGTCTAAGACCCTTCCGCAGTATAACTATCATAGAAACTTAACTTGGTAATCACAATCCGGCTTAACTGCAGTCTAGGGGGAACCATATCTAGGTGACCTCTCTTAACCTGAATACAACCGTTTACTTGATTTGTTAGTTTGTTAGTTTAGACTTGCATTCCAGTTTCATTGCTAGATAACAAGAATTCACTGAGTAGTCATCAGATCTAGGACCCGGGTTGACATATAAACCTAACCCGCTATACTACGCTTTAGGAAGTGGTTTCACTTGGCCAATTCCTAGGGTGACAGTAGAAGTGAGTCATTTATCCAGAGGAAGTGCAACTATACGACTCCTGGTTCATAGATGTTGAGCCAATTATGGCCATGTCAAGTACATGTGCAAGTAACAAATTATGATTAAGCAAGATGAGATATGAATAATGTATAAGGATACCAAATATGAGTATTTTTGGTCTCACGGTCAATTACATAGTAATTAGGGCTCCCCCATGCTATTACTCTGTTATGACATGATAGTCACACCTCTCTTGTGGTGCTGACTAAAGATTATGATATGCATGATAGTCACGCCTCTCATGTGGTGGTGAATGAAGATTATTCACGAGATATTACCACACCCAGAGTGGTGTCAGTATGGCTTCACCTATGGTGGTATGGAGGTATGTATGTATGATCACATCCTACGGGATGTTGGGTGTGTATGGTGGCCCGGGAAAGTTATTAGCATGGGAGTAGCCAGGCGCCTATAAGTAAAATATGATAAGACTCATATGCATAAGTCAAGGTGGTTGAGTCTTTTGCCCATTGGGATATGAGGATGGCTGAGGTCCGATCCTAGTGTTTTGGCTTGATTGCTAGATGTTTGATAGGGGTATCCTTTGTTATGAACTCACGATGCAATGATTATCTCACTCAGCCATGAGTTGACCCTCTTTTATTCTTTTTCTCTGCTTATGCTATGTGTAAGCAGATGATCAGCAGTAGTAGCAAGTACATAAGTGTGAGCAGAGCGAGGAGTTGAAGGCTGACTCGCTATGACACAACTCCTAATAATGGCCAAGTGGAACCAATGAAAGGGACTGCAGTATAGTGGCTCAAGTAATAAATATCGAATCCACGGGTCTCTAGAGTTACTATTACTCAGCTTCAGTTCATTATCTAGTAAACCAGATTAAGATGGAAGAGCTAAAACTACTCTAACAAACTACAGTTAAAGTTAATCTAATTACCGGTTGGGAACTCACTTAGGTATGATTCCCCCTAGCCACTATCCAGATTAATGATTGATGATTTATAACATGTTTCACTTTCATTCACAATGCGGAGAATCCTTGACTAGACCTTGAATCTCGAGTAAAGGATCAAGCCCCTCTTGAGTCGATTGCCTAGAGGGACGTATCCTTCTCTAGAAAAACCGATCAAGGCATTCTGAACTAGACTCCCTCTATCGAATCAGGTTCTCAATCGATACAAAGTAGTGAATCGACCCTCTACTAAAGCAATCGATCCAATACTATCAATCTATGATGCTCTATTGACCTAATCAAGTATTCACTCTCATATGATCAAAGCAGAATCAATAATCTCGATTAAAGCAGAATTGAATCATGAAAACATGTATAGATTGAATATGAATTCAAGATTATCAAGTAAGAGTACTCATACAATCATCCAATCAAACAAACATAGCTAGGGTTCCTCAAAACCTAAGTGAAGGGAAGTTACTCCATAGAGAAGAGAGAGACTGCAGTAAGAATCTTCAGATGATCAGTCTTCAAGTATGAGCTTGTTCCTCGGGCTTCCAAGGCAAAGAAATCCTCCAATTCCACTCCAAGAATGCCCTCAAATCGCCCTCTCTCTCTTTGGTTTGTCCCTTGGGTGTTTGGGAACCAAAACCCAGCTCTCCCCCTCCAAAAAACGCACAAAACAAGCTTTTAACAGCCTGCATTCGCGATCCGGTCGGGTATTTTGGGGACCCGACCGGGTATTTTTCGTTCACGACCGGGGGCCTTCTGATGCTGCCAAAAATCCCCTATCAGATGGCCAAAATACCCGGTCGGGTATTTTTAACCTACTGAGCGGGTATTTTTCAATTCCGTGTCCCCTATCTTTGATTCTTCGTTTCTCCCTCGTTCGAACACCAAATCAGGTGTCGTTTGATCCCAGACGCTCGTAGTCTCGTCCTCTTTCTTCTCATGAAAAACTTACATGATTATATTGTCACAAAATGAGGTAGAAATCCATTCTTCTTCAAGTCATACCCGAGTTTCTTCTCCCGAATCGCCAATTGATTTCTGATTGACTTGAAACTTGCGCCTACGCTTCACTTTATGTGCTAGGACCTGAAATGTGACAAAGGAACACAACCTAGCATAAAATAGGCCAAAGAAGAGTTAATTCAAGTTTAAACGATCTAGAAACAAAGGGGAAAACATGTGCAAATATCGAGTCATCAAAGACATAATGAGGTATTGTCTTCAACTATTCTGTGCTTGGACGACTACTTGGGATTTTGGCCAGTGATCCACACCTTTTGTAAAAATGTTTTGAGAACGTTTTTCATGTGCATTCTAGCTTCTGATGTAGTGTGAAATATCCACAGGTGTGGAAAGTTGATGATATGTGCATAGCTGTGTAATTGTGTAAGTTGTGATGATTATGACATGTATAAGTATGGTATGCAGTTGTGGAGAATGAAAACTGTGATTATGGCTATGAAAGCCAATGTATATGGTTGTGGATATAATGTATGTCTATGAATGCATATATTTGGACATATTATTTGGCAGGTCTAGTTGCAAGAACTGTTAGCCCATTACGCGAGTCATTCATGTCGATTTTTTTATTTGAGTAAATTTTGGTAATTAATGTAACACCAGTTTTAAATTCCGCTGCAATTGTATGAACAATATGATTAGGAAAAACGTGCAGGGTAGGGTGTTACATCTGTGGTTCTATGGGTACGATTCGAACGGGGATTGGTAGAAAAAACATCCGCCCACAACAGATTCACACCCACAAAACCGTCGCCGCTCTTCATCGTCGTCGCCTCCGCACGATTCACCTGCTTTGGACGAACACAAATCTTCCCTCATTGAATGTATCTGAAACCCACCAACCCAGAAAAAAACATAAGCAAAGGGAATCATAATCAATCCTCATATCCAGAATTCTGAGGCGTACGCGGAGAACGATTGATATCCTAGCATTTTTAATCAATTGCCACAGCCCATCCTGTCGATTTCCTGGGGTCCAATCCTCCCCCAGCTGCTCCAATCGATGCACGATTTAGCTTCTTCATTAGTGTTGTATATGGGTAGCCCAATCAATGGGCAATTCCTCTCTGCTAGTAATTATGCGTCAACGGAGGAGAAGAGGAATGGGTATCCCTTGGGGGAGAGAAGAGAGGGTTCAAGATCTTGCCTTAGGAAGATCGTCGATGGTGGTGGCAGGGTACCATAGACTCCCGCACTAGTGAAGCAGAGAGGAGGGGAGTTGAAGCAGATCGGAAGGGATTTTTTTTTGTATTTTGTATTTTTAATTAATTTTTATTTTGATGTTGTATTATAAAATTTATATGTTAATGACGTGGCATCTATGTGGATGCCACGTTTTTTTAACACGTTAGCAAAAGTCAACTTTACTTTGACCACCGTTTGGTCAATTGTTATATTAACGGTCAACAAAACCGCCAGGACATAAATGACATAAAACATCATATGACGGGACACAAATGGAATATTGAATAAAATAGGACACAAGTGACATTTTCTCAATAGTTCGGGTGTTTTAGTGGTATTTGCCCTAAAGTATTTGATCTTTGAGTGAAGAGTATGGAGTAGTATCATATCACAGGTGCAACAGTCAAGTAGGTCTCATGCAGAGATATCTAGCCAACCTCCATCCAACACGAGAACTTAACTCAACTCGAGGGTTTAAAAAATGTATGGGGTAGAGCTTTTCAAAAATTTGTTTTTACCCATAAATTTGTTTTACAATGAGTTTTTGTTCTCTATTTTAAGTTGCATGTTGATAGCGCTCAAACTATAGTGTTTTATTACTCCCTATTAATTTTATATATTTCCCCTTATATCAATAAATCTTTAGTAGTCTTTGATATACTCTATATGAATTTCATATCTATTTGATCAATGAGTTTATTTGAGCCCTAGATCGTGTTTAGGGCTCATTGATTTGGATCACTCATTGGATCAAGCTGGAGGATGATTTTGGGCTAGAGATTATGTTGAATAGAAGAAAAAAAACACTTTTCGGTTCATTGAGTAGTTACTCTTGAATTTTTTCCTTGTTTGTTGGTGGATTTCCAGCTAGGGCGGACCTAGTAAAGGGGAGGGTGTGTCGTCCGACACACTCTTGCTCGGAACTTTTGCGAAGGACCTATATATTTTTTGTACAAATTTTTTTAACTCAGGACTTCCGACGTACCTCAAATAATTGTGAGTGACACGCCTTCATTATACGAGAATTATTTGCTTGTTATAAAGTTATTTATCTTAATTAGTAATAAACAATAACAAGGAAAATCAAATAAGTATGCTTGTTTTCAAGTAACCCACACCACAACCCAACAACGGAAAAAAAAAAAAAAAAACATAACCCCATCCTTTGAAACTCACCGTTTCCATTCCGTGATCTTTCCTTCATTGAAAATAAAAAATGAAATAAAAAACTCACCCTTACCTCTTTTTAGTTTCTAATTACCAAGACCCACTACCACATCCCCTTTTCTTTCATCTTTTAATCTACTTCCTCTTGAAGTTGGTGTTGACTTTACTGTAGCCAAAGAGCATTTTAAACTATGAAGATAATCAAGAATTAACTTCGAAATCGATTGAGTGACCAATTTACGAATGATTGTTTAGTTGTGTATATCGAAAAAGATTTGCTTCGCAACATAACTGATGAATATATTTTACAGATATTTCAGGACATGAAAACTCATCGTGGTTCGTTGTAAACATGACATTGTGAAATTTATGAATTAATTTCTAGTAATTTCTATTTGCCTTTTTATTAATTTCTAGTAATTTATATTTGCCTTTTTATTAATTTATTAATGAGAATTTACTATTTAATTATTATCTTATTTCATAGGCGACACACCTCTCTGACATTTCTAGGTCCGCCACTGTCTCCAGCATTCGAGCGAGCTCTGTATCCATCAAGTTTTTCCCTTGATTGTGGTCGAGTTACTACCCATTATATTGTTCAAGCCTCTTCGTGATTTGTGTTGAATTTGCACGACAATTTCGACCTATCATTTACATTCAAGTTGTTAAGAGAAAATTCAGAAAACTCCTAAAAAGATCGAAGTTGCGCGACTTTGACAAAAGAACCTAGGCTTTCACGAGCTTGTGATCTTATCAGGTGGTATAAGAGCTCCGGTTCAAACTCAGCGACGATTTGAGGTATTTTATTTCGTTCTTATTGTTCACAAAAAAAAAAATGTGATTTCGGCACTGTTCACGTGAGTAAAAAAAGAGTGCTTTTTTTTGTTTGTCAACCACAAAGTTGAAAGTGGGTTGAAAGAGGGAAAAAAAGATATCTTGGATTTTTTGTTTGTGTATTTCTAGTTCAAATCAGTGGCAAGGAGAAGAAGATCACAAACTTTCTTCAAACCATGATTGATCCAAAGTATGTGACGCACATGAACACGTTTGCCGAAGGCGAAAAGAGGCTAGTCGACGCTAGTCTTTGGAGGGAAATGCAGAAGATGTTGGCTGCTTTAATTCAAGCAACGACCATCCACGATCATTCAACACCAACTGGGTTCCATGACTCTGATGTTGCTCCTGTACAACAGAGTTCGAGTTCTGAGGAGGAGGAGGCAAATCTGGGAGCAGAGAAATCGTCGACCAACTCCTCATATGAGAAGGAGGTAGAAGAAGTGGTAGTAGAGGAAAGTGGTGAAGCTAAAGTGGTTGAGCTAGAACGAATTGAATCAAGCTATCATAATCCTTTTTGTTTTTGATTCTAATAAGGATTTGAGGTGTACGAGTCTGCAAACTTTGAGGGAAAAAATCTTTGAAGGAAGAGGGACTGATGTGAGCAAGGTAGCCATCAAGAATGTCAATTTCCAAGCATTCCAAGTTGTGATTCAATCGTGGAAGAATGACGTGCTAAAAATGGCTAAGTCAGGAAAACAGTTCGGGGTACCTACTTTGGAGGCTTACTAGTTTTGTTTGGGAACATTCGAGGGAAGCTAGGAATTGGGAATGAAAGTACCAGTCTTGATAAAGATCGTGAAGGCGTCGGATTAAAAGATCGAAGCTTCCTTGGCAGCAAACGAGCAACCAGAAGATCGTATGGTGACCAGTAAAAAATCCACGATCTGGAAGCCAATTGCACGACCGTGGAATTCAAGTTCAGACAGTGGATTTTGATCAGGAGAATTCCATGCCCAAGACACCAAACCAAAGACCGTGGAATTTAACCTAACGAGTTTTGTTACCTTTTTCGTTTAGGATTCTTTTTCCTTTTTGGTGTTTTGATTAGGTTTATTTTTCCATACCTATTTAAAGGGTTGTAAACAAATATTTTGGGCTAGAGATTTTGTTGAATTGAAAATACCCTTTTCGGTTCATTGAGTTGTTACTCTTGAATTCTGTTCTTGTTTGTTGGTGGATCTCCAACATTCGTGCGAGCTCTGTATCCATCAAGTTTTCCCCTAGATTGTGGTCGAGTTACTCTTGAATTCGTGTTCTTGTTTGTTGGTGGATCTCCGACATTCGTGCGAGCTCTGTTCTTGAATTATGTTATATCGCTCGAGCCTCTTCCCGATTTGTGTCGAAGTTTCTCTACAATTCCACCCTATCCTTTACTTTCGAGTTGTTGAGTGAAAATTCAGAAAACCCGTAAAGAGATAGAAGTTGCGACACTTTGACAAAATAACCTAGACTTTCACGAGCTCGGGATCTTATCAGAAGATCAAAGGATCAAGTTGGAGAATCAAAAGGGTAATTGCAAGAAGATCAAGAATGGTTACGTACATCAAACTATGTCTAATTGAGGCCAAACACTACTAGTCATAGTTTAAGCCCAAGAGGAGCCTACTAGAGGAATTTCAGTCTAATTGAGCCCAAACACTACGAATTGTAGTTAGTTTACACATAAACCGGAGGGGGCAAACTGCAAAACAAGGTTTTCAAACTACTAGTAGATTGGCCTGTTGGATTAGGTCCAACCAGAATTGGCCATGTAAATGGTCTCCAACAAGCCATTTAGAGTGTTAGCCAATAGCTCATAGAAAATGAGAAAATCGGTGGCTGGATCATTTTTCTAGTTTTTGGCTAAATCACAAAAGGTTGTCGTGCTGGAATGGAATAACAAAATGAGGGGAGCGGATAGTATAACAACAACCTTAGTGTTGTTATACTAACAACATAATTTATTAAGTGCAAATAAGTAAATTAAAAATAAATAAATAATTTCCAAACCCTAGTCAGCTGCTTCTATCTCGTATTCAATTTCTTCCGTCCCCAGCCTCATCTCCCGTCGTTCCTTCTTTCTTCCACCGTCGGTGTCACAAGTCCTCTCTTTCCTTCTTTGTTCCGGCGGCGATCAATCCCTCCAAACGAGACTTCCACAGACGCCTTTCTCAAGCTCCTCCTGTCGCCGGTCACAATCGCATACTTCCTCAGATCCAATAGCTCGTGGATGCCCACCTCGTGCTTCGACTCCCATGACTTTTGCTCGTCGCCGTTCCACAACCCGATGAAGGTGCTCTCGATGTCGTCGATTAGGGGTGAACAAACACACCCGCAAACCGGCCCACCCGTCCAATCCGACCCAACCCACCCGTATTTATCGCTAAAACGAAGGTTTTGGGTTGGCTGAGGGTTTTCTTTGGTACAACCCGTTTCTTTTGGGTTGGATTTGGATTTTGGATTACACAACCCGTAGAACCCGACCTAACCCGTGTTCCAACTATTAGTATGAGTTCGTATCTAAAAAATATTTATGTCGTATATAGCCATACTTATGTGAAAATTAAGATATTTCTCCATGTTTTTCTATCATGGTCTCCTTAATTTTAATACATTCTTCGACTTAAAGTTTAGACATAAATTGAATATAGTTATGATTCACGTAATCATTTTTCTTGTGTACAATTTTAATAGAATAACATATTATGGATGCATTTGTTTATAACCTTTTTAGCCTATTTCAACAAATATCGTGAAAAAAAGTAGACATATGTTGAAGTAAATCACATTTTATTAAAACTCAAACAACATTTGTGAATTTTGATACCTTTCACCTCGGTTTATTTGTTTGAAATTTTAATTAGTTATAAAATATTTTTATGGTGTATAATAATTATATATTTTATGTTGGGTTGGATTTTTACTTTAAAATATCGTCTACCCGACCCAACCCAATTAGAAACAAACCGTAGGATTTAAATTTTTTTGGGTGGATTTGGGTTTGATAATTCTCAAACCGTAATGCATGGGTCGGGTGATTAAAATACTTAAACCCAAACCAACCGACCCATGTACACCCCTTTCGTCGATGTACCTACGGAGGTAGCGCGGAACCCCATCGGCACTGTAAGGCTCTTGCTCACTGTACCCTATCTTCTCCGGTTGAAAACGCCTAGAAAATGAGAGGGTGCTGATTGAGAGTAGTGAAAAGCATATAATAGATGGAGAAGGAAGACGATATCAATTTTCCTATCTTCTTTATTCTGAATTTGGTTGGATGTGAGACAGAGAGAAATGAGAAAAGGTGAGAAGCAGAAGTGGCTAGGGAGTAAGGAGGGTGAGAGAAGATTATGATTTTGCTGAAGGATTGGGTGGGCCATAGGCCATGGGTCACGGTGGGTTATTTTCAATAAGTTAAGATTGGATTTTGATTATGGAGAACCAAGTTTGATTCAGATATGGACTAATGGCTTTGTCAGTTGACATATAATTAGATTTGCTGAGCTATTTGGATTACCTCTGAGCATGTATGACTAATTCATCCTCTTAGTTTTTCTTTGAAATAGACCAGGAATGCTATAAAACAAAGCACAAAAAACATAAGGGATCGTTTGGATGGATCAATTGTAAAATGAGACAATTTGATCAATTGTTTCATTTTACAAAAAGAGTAAGTTAAAACGAGTCAATTCAGATTACCTGCCCCCACCCCAGACAATTGTAATTGGCTCGAAATGAGTCAATTCGGAATTTCCCAGCCCAAATTGCTTCATCCAAATTTTCTGCTGCCAAACGGATCAATCTAGCATAATTGACTCAAAACGAGACAATTGTGTCAGATTGATCCATTAGAATTCCTCATCCAAACGACCCCTAAAAGAAATCTCTTAATGCAAACCATAAATGTTTGGTTAAATACACTTGTATATCCAAAAATTTCACGGTTGTGCCAATAATATCCAAATTTCTCGAAATACCACTTATATCCAATTCATTCACATTCTTTAACGGTGTTTTTGGATATACAAGTGTATTTAACCAAAAATATATTGGGAAATTGATAGATTTGGCAAAGAACAACTTTAAAACATGGATATAAGTGGTATTCCGGGAAATTTGGATATTATTGGCACAACCGTGAAAGTTTTGGATATACAAGTGTATTAAACCTAAATGTTTTGAAACATATCAGAAACACCACAAAGCAAACCGCAAATATTTTTAAACCACATCAGAAAGTATATAATACAAACCACAAACACGGTAAAACAATCCACAAAAAACATAAAAAAAACCTCCTAATGCAAACCACACATCCCCTAAAACAAACCACGAACCTCACAAACCAAACCACAACATTTGCGAAAACACACAAGAAACCTCCTAATGAAAACCGCAAACAAAGTAAATCAAACCACAAAAAAGCAAACCATAAACGTCCTAATGCAAACCACAAATATATTAAAACAAACCAAAAACCTCACAAAGCAAACCACAACATTTGCGAAGTCACACAAGAACCTCCTAATGCAAACCAGAAACACAGTAAATCAAACCACAAAAAAGCAAACCATAAACGTCCTAATGCAGACCACAAATATAATAAAACAAACCAGAAACCTCACAATGCAAACCACAAAATTTTTGAAAGCAAACCAGAAACTTCTTAATACAAACCACAAACACGGTAAAGCAAACCACAAAAGGCATACAAAAATATGAGAAACCAAAACATAAATCTCACAATGCACACCATAACATCCGGTGGTCGTTGACTTGTCAACGAAGTTCGTTGACCAAACTCCGATGACCGTTAGTGAGCAGATTCCGACGCCGATAGGCATATTCCAACCCCGATGACTAGATTCCGATGCCGATAAGCATATTCCGACCACGGTGAGCATATTACAGCGACGGTGGGCATATTCGGACGACAAAATAGCATATTCCGGCGAAAAAAGCATATTCCGGTGACCGGCGCCAGGTGGCCAAATTCCGACGACCAAAATTTTTGGCTATAAATAAAAAATAGGTTTATTTTTTATTATTATTTAAATATATTTTCCATACTTATAATTATACCCCTGCTTTGATTTTACACTAGGTTAACTCAGCTAATAAAATGTCATCACAACCCTAGCTTCCTATTGGTTGGAGACTAGTGTTGTTACAATAACAACACAAGGGGTGTTGACGTGTTGTCACACTATCTAGTCCCCAAAATGAGATGAGCCTTGGCTTTTAATGGTTATGGATAATTAAATGTAAAATTACTAAATGGTACATGTAATATAATTTCATTGCAGTTGTTAAATTTTTAACTACTGCCTTATATACATATCTATCTATACTAAATATTATGGCTATTCAAAAATAACTTCTTGCCACATAAGCACTTGGTGAATGCACAAGTTGCCGAGGTGGACAATTTTTTTTCAAACAAAAAACTATTTATTGATCTATTTATGAAGTTGTCTCTCTCTTCTTTTAATAATTCTACTCATTTTTAATAAAATTAAAATAAGTTAATTTTTTAGGAAACATTTAAACAAAAAACACACACTTAAGTAATAATTGTTTTTCTCAATTAAACGAACTATAAAGATGGAAGCTGATTAAATCTGATTAAGTAAATTTTCTACTCTTTTTTACTAAAACTTAATAATAAGTTACATTTTGATGAAGAAAAAAAACAAGTACACACATAAATATTAATATTTTTCAATACAAAATATAAACGATGGTCTAAGAGAAAATAAACGTTTGCCAATCAATCGACTTTGAGAAATGAACGATATGACTATATGTTTTTTTTGCTATCAAACACTCACTTCTTTCTTATGTATATACCTATCAAATAAAACAAGTATAAATTATATAGCAAAATGTCTGAATATAAACTTGATAGAGCAATAATTGTTTTTTTTTAAAAACTTCTTATTCATTTCTATTAAATGAAAACATATTAATTATTAATGCTAACTTTTAATTTGTTTCTATACCTTTCACCATTTTTATTGTCTCTCTAGAAATAAAATCCAACATTGAAAATAAGAAATCAAGAAAGTATGTCAACCACCATAAAAATAAACAAAGCCCTCTTATTAGTTGCTAAATTTTTTGATATTTCTAATATTTGTATTCTCATAATTTATAGAGAAGGAAATGGTAATGCATACGATTTTTTTGAGCAGTTGTAACATATTTTTGGCTATTGACGAAAAAAGTTAATCTAATCATTGTGAAGATGAGGTGAACCTAGCCGAGGGTTGTCGACTGCTCCCTCTTCCTCCTTGATCTGAAGCTGGCAACTGGTCTCACTTTTTCAGCGATATGTTATTGTTTGCGGTTGACTGGCCGAGTTATACTCTTTTTCTCATTCTTTTCTTAATTTCTGCCAAATGACGACTGCTGGATGGTAAATTTTCCCACTCTCGATGAGTGAATATATTTCGTCTTTGTTTTTTACTGAGAAGGGTCGCCATATACTTTCATGTATATAAAATATGATTAGAAGGGTTAATTGGTTGGACTTATGGCATACCTCCTTTGGTTGAATAATTGATCGTTTTTCTTGAATGCTTATTGCAACCCGATTTCTTGAATGTTGAAATGGAAAGTAGAGTTGTGATGATTGTTTATTATATTTTATGTTCATGATTGACATGCTACTACTAGCTAGCTATACAATGATGATCTGGTTAGTAATTAGTAGGTAGCAAAGGGGTTATAAGCAGAAGGGAACATAATTGAGGTTTTATAAAGGAAAGCACAATTCTATTCTGCATGAGATATGTAGCCCTCTACAAAATATAAATTGTGTTTAATTATATGCAGTTTAATTTGCTGAAAATATTGCTTTAATAAGTTAGTGACAGCTGATAGTTTTGTTTGTGGTTGGTTTTGCTAGAACATTTCAAGGTAATTAAACTAAGTACGTGGAAGATTGATGGACGTGGATGCTAATGAGTTTCCTCATTATTCCAAAATTGTATGTGTAAGTGATAATACACGATATTCATGAGATTTAGATCGGAATATTCTCTATTATCATATACCGACATATGAGAAGGGAGAGAAAATAAAAAGCTCTTCGCTTATTTTTTTCTTAATTGAAGCATATTTTCTTATTTTAACTTCTTCTTTTGTGGCCGTAAGTTTTTTAACTTCTTTATCACAATTCTGTGCTAAAGAATGAATAATCTCTTATGTTTATAATCTTAAAGGGCGAATTCGATAAAAAAAATTCTAAATCAATAAAGAACCGTCTACAAAGAGCTCAGTTAATAAAATTAAAATGTCCATAAATAAACAAAAGGTATAAAAGTATGAAATAATACCTGAAATAAGGTAAGTGAGATTTGTAATTCCATGTATATTACCTTAGCAACCATAAATAATAATAACAATTAGAATACTATAACGAATTATAAAACAACCAAACAAAATACACCGCCCAACGGGCGGGTAAAAAACTAGTACATATATATATATATATATATATATATATATATATATATATATATATATATATATGGCGAGTTCTATCATACCCCGGGTAAAATCCGGGGTATGGCGTAGCTTGATGATCTTAACCGTACGTGTGATCTCGACGGCTGAGATTAAATTTTATTAAATGATTTGTTTTTTCGGAATTTATATGAAATAAAATTACAGGAAGACTCATATAATTAGTTTTTCTTTCATTTTAGTCCTCTATGTCCGTTGGTTGGGTAGTTTGAGTTGGATTGGGTTTTTTCAATATTTTGATTGAACCCAAATTCAACCAACCCAAAACATAAAGGGTTCTACCCCATCCAACCCTTCCAGCACTTCGTTCCCCCCATCCCGACCCTCTCTTCTCCATTTTTGTTTTTATGCTTCGTTCGAACCCTACCATTTTCAATAGCGACGGTGCTACCCTAATACACTATCCTCTTCCCCTATTCTTCCGTCCTCCGCTGCTACACGCCGCTACCTTAATACCCTATCCTCTTCCCCTGTTCCTCCGTCCTCCGCCGCTAGACGCCGCTACCCCTCTCCCTACCCTTTCTAATCTCCCTTGTCGGCCCCAAATTCATCGCTCACCAACAACTTAGACTCTCCTTGCGGAAGGGATTTCGAATCCTTGCAACCAGAAGAAGAAGGAAGGGTTCTCCTCTGCTCGCTTTTTCTGGCGATTGGCATTATGGCTTCTCGAACGAGTTGTAGAGACCTTCGTCGAAAGAAAAAGGGGTGACCTCCCCACCGGAGTGTCCTCCCACGACGACACAAATGGTCTTTGATGACCCCGACGCGATTAACCTCGCTTCCAAGTTCCGTCACCAACAGATCAACGGCGGCGCCTCAATGTTCTATCATTGATGATGTCAAACCTTCTTGGGTCAAGTTATGCGAATTTTGTTTATCGCACATATTTGTTTTAAAACTAGATATGCCATACCCTCAAAATCAATAATAGGACCATGTTGTATCAGTATGCTATTATGGAAATTTTGGGGATTTATGTGGAGCAGAAAACTGAAGTTTGAATTTGACAAAAAAAAAACTGAAATTTGAAATACGAACAGGAAGAAGACGATCGAAGTGAAGCTTCTGATCGTTTCTCAACCACTCACGAGATGGAATGTGGGCTAACATCATCACACTTATAGTTTCCATAAACTTTAGCATACAAAACAAGAAACTTTGGCAACTTAGTGGTTAAGCTAGTAGTTTACTATTAAGTTTGCTAGAATAGGTGTAGGGTTCGAATACCAGGTTCAACCATTATATTTAGTTTTTTTTTTAATAATTATTAGCGGTTTTATGTTTCTTCTTTGAAATCACTTGTTCATAGTTGATTACCCTCTCCTTGCTAGTCAAGTTTTTGGAAAAAATGTCATTTTTCTATTTAGAATTTTATTTTACAACTATTCATAAATAGTAATTCTACACGACATGTCATTTTTGTCACACACCATCGTTGTGCCCACCTCCACCTTGCAACTTTGCGTTAACCCAAAACTAGTACAAAGGACTAGTACATCCCAAAACAAACCTTTGCTAAACCACGTGAAAGGGCATTTGTAGCGCAGTCTAGTAACTAAGTTTGAAATTCTGCCTTGACAAACTTATAAACGTGAAAGCTCCATGTTCCGAATGGTTCAATATTCTGCCTTGACACTGATGCGTGTAAAATGGATTGGTTGTTATTATCAAAGAGATGCAGTGTTGCTTTAAAAAATTAGTAGCGTAAACGATTTCATATACTAAGACGCATGTAACATAGTATATAACATTATAGTTGAAAAGTGAGACTTGACATTGATAGAAGTTTTTACATTGATAGAAGTTTGTCGGTTGAGGTAGAATGTCTTGTTCCTTATAAATATATTTATATCATGCACTATCTTGACATCGATACCTATGGCCAAGTCACGATGAGGTTATGATAGATCAAGGAAGATCTTATGAGATTTTTGTCGGAGAGGATCCTATCACGTGGAATAATTGTTCTTTGTCATTCTAGATGATCAGTGAAATTCACTAGACAGCTAAAGTACCATAGGTTGTTTTGAGATCCTAATTATATGTTCACTCTCGATTCGGATTATTTGTTTTCTAAATAACCCGATCGATTGATTAAAAAGACCTCGTATTTTTTGGCCATTAAAAAGGCCTCACATGCACCACAACATGCCTTTTGTATCAGGCCCAATAAGGCCCTTAGCAATAGCAGATCGGCGGCACAAATCCTTTTGGGCATTATTTTTATTCTCCCAACACAGATCAATTATGGCAAAGTTGAAAAATTGAAAGACTTGCCTACAAAATCAAGCAATCGATCCATATCCCTGCTTTTTCTTCCCCCCATGCGCAGGCTTCTCTGTTTTCCTTGAGAAAGAAAACTTAACCGCCCTCCTCCTTCCTTCGCTTCCGCCTCCCTTGCATGGAAGCCTCCCCCTCCCCCTCCCCCTCCCCCTCCGCCTCCGCCTCCGCCAGTCAATCCACCGCTGGTCGCTCAATACCGGTCTCCACCTCCGAGCCACCATCGTCGCCTGCCACCGCCGCCGCTGATTCGCTCGAGGGGTTGTGGGAAGAAGAGCGGCGGAAAGTTCCCAGGACGAAAGGCAGGAGAAATTTAGGGAGAGAGCAGCAAGGGTAGGGTTGTCGTCTGTTGACAGAAGAGCAGGCGAAGGAAAATCCTGTGGAAAAAAAGAATTCCAATCGTCGTCTTCCTTCCTTCCCGGACTAACAACGAGTTGTCGCCGACCACATTTCCACCGCCGTAGGTACTTTTTTGTAAATGCTTTTTAACTATTTGGTACGGTGGATTAGAGTAGCTGACGTAATGTGTTCTTATACTCGTAGGTGTAATTTTCTTACAATGGATCATGTATCTCAATGGTACCCGTAAGTATTGTTTACCAACTAATCCTTAGACTGTCTACTCCGCTTCCTTTTCATATGGTCAGACATTAGTAACGGTTTTATTTCTAGGGATTTTATGGTTGAGCCTAGTTTCGTTGCAAAGCTGCGGTATGAGGAAGCAGTAGCTATGTCTGACTTTACGGAATCACTCAGTCTTATATTGTTGCAAGAGAATGGTGACGTTGAGGTTATTGAAATAAAAATTTTTGTCATTCATCCTTCTCGCTCTCGTTTGCACTTTTTCTGTTTGTTAATGCTTGTTAATTTTTTTTGAAAATCCATTTCTTGTTTTAAACACCAGGGCACTTCTTACCTCTTCTCCGGATGTGTCACCGAGTTGAGGACATCATGGTGTGCTGCAGCTAGAGTTCATTTGATCCACTTAGTTATTGAGGATGACTATTTGGATGTTGAGGTTGTTTTCCCATCGGCAAAGTTACGCAAAATCCTTTCAGATATAGTAAGTGATGAAGACATGGCCAATGCCGATTTCGTTACCCTTGTCAACTTGCTTGGTGGAAACTCTTATGAGGTTATGGTCACATTGGGTCCTTGGAACCATGGGTATTTTGAGCTGTTATGGGTAAAACTATTCTTTCCTCGTGGAAACTGAATACCATTACAGCAATGTCAATAGAATCTACTAAATTTGCTTAGTGTCGGCCTTAATGCCATTTCTCTTGTTATCCAAGTGTACTAAGTGTGTGAACACAATGTTATTTTGTACGGGTCCTGCCCTTCTTAATGAATTGTTGCTTCCTTATGGGTTGTTTGTTGCTTCCTACTACACTACATGCCACAAACAATCAAAAATTAGTATTCGTGATTCATAAGAAAGAGCGAACTTGAAAACTAATAACAAAGAGCGAACTTGAAAATAAAAATACGAAGGTGCTTAAATATAAACATCTATCAATAGGAACGAATGATGCAAAAAATGTCAAAATATATACCTAGCTAGCTAGGATCGTTAGTTTTCAAGCTGAACAATATAGTCCAACGTAGGAAGCAACAATTCTACCACATAGCTTGAAAATAAACATCACACTTCACTACAGCTATATAATAATGGCTGATTTTCATGAACAAAATAAGTCCATAAGACTTTCAATAAGTGATTAATTGACTTGGGATGCTAGTTTGGTTGCCTTCTGGCCCAATGGTTGCTGCTTTTGGCCCACAAATGTACACAATATGTAGAGCTCATTAATCAACTTGGACAAATAGGTTTTTGTTGGTTAAGTGGCAAGCAAATTGTTTCCGTGATTCATATTAATAAGCGTACACAATTGAACAAAGAATGTTGATTGTAGTCCAGCGGATGGCAGTTTGCAAGCCCAATTTATGGCTTGGGTTCGACACCCATCAGCAGCATTTCATTTTTGGTTTTAAGTTATTGCAGTTGTACAACATTTGAAGGCTTTTGATGCCAATGATGCCCTTGTGGGGGCTATCTTACGAGAAGTCATCTTTATGTTGCAATAATTGCCATGGGTTTCTGTTGCTTGTACTCGTAGAGAAGCGAATCGGGCTGCCCATGTTGTGGCACGTAATGCCTTATGCTACTCTGGCTCTTGTAATGTTCGTTTTAATTGTTCTTATTTGCTTTGACTATCATTTCACGAAGAAGCCGTTGTATTGTGGCTCTCTCGTGCTTACCTAGTTAATCCGCAAGGGTTTCTATGACAAAATAATAATAATAATAATAATAATAATAATAATAATAATAAGCCCGCGCTACGGGATGTGTTTTATTTTTGGACACCAATTTTCGTCTCAGAATCTGTGTTTTTCCCCTTGCAACTTATTCCATTAAGGACATCTGCATATCAATATTGTCTAACACTGAATATAGGTACATATGCAAAAGTAATTCCCAAAATGTGTCCTAAGCATTCACAATAGATTCACAGTTTGACTGAACTACCTGATTAAGCCAGGTGGTAGTTGTTGCTGCGAAATAGACAGATCAACAAAGATCTACAAAATATGTGCATCATGTTCAGGGAACGACATGTACATCACAAAAGGCTGGACCTAAAGTGTTGTCAATTATGTCAGGGCTTAGGTAGAAACAGCAAAAGGCGGTCAATCAGTAGCAGTTTTCCTGATTCAAAATGGAGCTGGTCGAAGTTGATGTTCAATCGTCGAAAGCACAGCGATCCCAAAGTGTGGCAACCCTGATGTGCGGCACGGTGCTCTGACCTGGGTTTGGCCATGCAATGTACAGTTCTGCTGCGAAGGTCTTCTCGCAGTTTTTCTTGATGATGTCTTTTATTTCATCTTCGGTCAGTTTGAGATACTTTGCCGGCAGCATGCAGAGTATTGACAGAGCTGCCTCGTGGTTGAGTACAACATCGGCCTCGGATGATTCAGATTTGCACCTTGCCTCGATTTGGTAATGTAGTCTGGTTATAATAGAAGCTCGTTAGCTTTGTTGAGAATAATGCAAGCGTTCCTTGCCAAAAGTGCAAACGGGTCAATTTAAATATTTAATCTCACCTTGGCGTTTCCCGAGCGGTTCTGCAAATGTCGTTTTTGTATTTGACATGAGTGAACTTGATTATGGTTCGGTAGAGGGTCTGAAATATAAAAATTGTTTTTGCCAGGTTAGAGTGCACGGCAATAGCAAGTGAAACATATTTGAATGTTGGGATTTTACAAAGCATCATAATATACCTCACGATGTTGTGTTATTGAACTCAAGTCTTCTTTTATCTGAGCAAGTGTTCTTCTTGGGGGGCGAGGGTAGCGTAAGTATCCCATCCTTTCAGTTGTTCCATAGATTATGTACTTGATCGGTTTGCGGCATGGCAGAAACCTTAGTTTTGCAAATAGATGTCTATGTTAGGCTAAGTTGTTGCAATGAAAGCATATTTGAAGTGAACAAATTGTCTTAGAGATTGTTAGGAAATCATTAATACCTGTTCATGACTCTTTCAGTGGTCTCATTGTATGAACTGATAATCAGACGACTAGCTTGTGTCGATTCCAGCTCATATATACCATCATCGTTGCATGCATGGGGCACGGAGACTACCGATGTAACTGTGGTTATCAGCGGGAGGTGCGACTCTACATCTGCTGCTTGTTGGAGGTAACCAACGACATCGTAGCCACAGTACTTCACAACAGCCTTGTTCCCACTGTTTTGAAAATGCAAAAAAAATATAAATTATTCGTTGTCGAAAGTTTTAACGATCTTAGGTACATGGTTTAGTATACATGTAGTCTTCAATAACCAGATGGAAATCAAGCATGCCATCTTGGAGTTCCTTTGGTAATGTGATTCGCCGTACGCAGCCTGTGACATCTGTAATTGCATAGATGTTATAGGATTTTTAGTGTGTGTTGGTCGTGAAAGTGATGTACATTGTTTTACCTGCGTGGCAATGGAAACTTTCAAACTTTGCAGGGACCACTGAGAAATGAAAGTTCAGGAATGAGTCGAGGGGAAACTTAGGATTGTTCTGGTCTTCTTCGATGTTGTCAATCAGTTGGTCAGAGTTCATGAGCAGCCGCAGTTCTCCTGGGACAATGCGTTTGTTCTTACTCGAGGGGATTGTAACGATAATGCTAAGGCGATACAGACGGACAACTTTGATCCTCGCCATCACGTCATCAATGTCCATTTCATATGCCAGAGCTTCAATAACTCGTTTCTGCGGGATTAGCATGTGTAAAAGAATGTTATCGATAAGCAGCTTGTGTTTTTTTTTCTGGGAAATCGTAAACAAACCTTTTTGTCCATCCAGAGCATGCGCAAGGCTGGCGTTTTCCAAACCTTTCCGCCAATGACTTATGTCCATGTTTTTAGAAGCCGAGCTATCACAGTACGGTTGTTGGTTCCCAACCGCAAACCTCGAAATGTCATCGAAGCACGAATGGGGTCTACAATAGAGACAAGAAACACACTAAGTGGGGTTACCATTTATTGTAAGGTTTTGCGAAGCAATCGAATCCAGTAGCAATTTAGACCTACAGAAACACAAACATCGAACCTTGGGGATCGGTGGGGTCCTCGTAATCCCGCGAGGCAACTGGGCTGTCTCGGGGGAAAACTGCCATAGTTCGTGGGTCCGCTGAGATCGTTGTAATCTTTATTAGAGGAATGTGATGTTTTCTACTGAGTGGCGTGCTTAGGACCAGATAGTGACATACCTTGGCGCTAGGGTTTTCACCATGGTCGAAAGGGGCAGCTTTTACCGCCGATGCCAGCGAAGATCTGGAACGATGTCTGTGTTGTCGAGGGAGGCAAGAGCAGGGCTTAGGTAAATTGAATGCGGCCTAAAAAAGACAGGCCGGAAGGCTGATTTAGGCCTTCTGGCCCAATGGTTGCTGCTTTTGGCCCACAAATGTACACAATATGTTGAGCTCGTTAATCAGCTTGGACAAATAGGTTTTTGTTGGTTAATGGCAAGCAAATTGTTTTCGTGATTCATATTAATAAGCGTACACAATTGAACAAAGAATGTTGATTGTAGTCCTGCGGATGGCAGTTTGCAAGCCCAATTTATGGCTTGGGTTCGACACCCATCAGCAGCATTTCATTTTTTATTTATCCGGTTTTTAACACGGACCAGATTGATCCTGGTTTTAAGTTATTACTATGGCCAAATATGGAATTGACTTGTTTTTCATAAGAAATAAATAAAGTTTTTTACCCTAAAACCTTGACTCTTTTATATGGTTTTGGAACACTCTTATTTGTCCATATCTGTTATTCAAAGGTTTCATCTTCGGTTTAAACCAACAGGCAATCTCCAAATACGACTGCCTATACGATACATCTAAATACACAATCCAATGACAAAAATTTCGACTTAGCTCGTTAAAATGGACCATATTTCTTTGGAGTGACATGATAATACACCATCTACTTGTCAATTTCTCGGTTTATTAATTTCTGTTTACTTTTCACTTGACTTCTATAGCCAAAAGTAACCGGCAAACCTTCACGTACCTACTAATGTACTACGCGAAGGACATACTTACAAGCAAAATTACTCATGAATTCATGTCCATTTGTTGTATGGATATATTGAATAGTGACATATCGAATTACTAGTTTAGATTGTAAATGGTCCAACCTTAATAAAATCATGTTTACCTTTTTACCTCAAGAGTGAACTTCTTGTTGTTATCCAACTCCACCAAGCAAACGACCCCTTAGTAATGACTAATTAGGATGAAATGAGTTATTTGCAGAGTCGTTTCCAAAATTTTGATCGAAATGATGAGCCAAAACACAATAAATGAGTTGGGTCGTGTTCGGATCGTATTAGCTCGTTCATAAAAGCGCCGAGCATGAGTTCGGTTTGGCTCATTAAAATGGACCATAATTCTTTGGAGTGACATGATAATACACCATCTACTTGTCAATTTTCCGGTTTATTAATTTCTGTTTACTTTTCACTTGACTTCTATAGCCAAAAGTAACCGGCAAACCTTCACGTACCTACTAATGTACTACGCGAAGGACATACTTACAAGCAAAATTACTCATGAATTCATGTCCATTTGTTGTATGGATATATTGAATAGTGACATATCAAATTACTAGGTTAGATTGTAAATGGTCAAACCTTAATAAAATCATGTTTACCTTTTTACCTCAAGAGTGAACTTCTTGTTGTTATCCAACTCCACCAAGCAAATGACCCCTTAGTAATGACTAATTAGGATGAAATGAGTTGTTTGCTAGCTCGAGCCAAAATTTTGATCCAAATGATGAGCCAAAACTCAATAAATGAGTTGGGTCGTGTTCGGATCGTATTAGCTCGTTCATAAAAGAGCCGAGCATGAGTTCGGCTTGGCTCATTAAAATGGACCATATTTCTTTGGAGTGACATGATAATACACCATCTACTTGTCAATTTTCCGGTTTATTAATTTCTGTTTACTTTTCAATTGACTTCTATAGCCAAAAGTAACCGGCAAACCTTCACGTACCTACTAATGTACTACGCGAAGGACATACTTACAAGCAAAATTACTCATGAATTCATGTCCATTTGTTGTGTGGATATATTGAAAAGTGACATATCGAATTACTAGGTTAGATTGTTAATAGTCCAACCTTAATAAAATCATGTTTACCTTTTTACCTCAAGAGTGAACTTCTTGTTGTTATCCAACTCCCCCAAGCAAACGACCCCTTAGTAATGACTAATTAGGATGAAATGGGTTGTTTGCTAGCTCGAGCCAAAATTTTGATCCAAATGATGAGCCAAAACTCAATAAATGAGTTGGGTCGTGTTCGGATCGTATTAGCTCATTAAAAGAGCCGAGCATGAGTTCGGCTTGGCTCATTAAAATGGACCATATTTCTTTGGAGTGACATGATAATACACCATCTACTTGTCAATTTTCCGGTTTATTAATTTCTGTTTGCTTTTCACTTGACTTCTATAGCCAAAAGTAACCGGCAAACCTTCACGTACCTACTAATGTACTACGCGAAGGACATACTTACAAGCAAAATTACTCATGAATTCATGTCCATTTGTTGTATGGATATATTGAAAAGTGACATATCGAATTACTAGGTTAGATTGTTAATGGTCCAACCTGAATAAAATCATGTTTACCTTTTTACCTCAAGAGTGAACTTCTTGTTGTTATCCAACTCCACCAAGGGGTCGTCAAGGGGTCGGGATTGGCTGTTTTTTTCTGCAGCTCGAGGTGACCAATTTATTTGTTAAAGAGTTTAATCTTTCATTTTTGCTACCGCACAATCCACCTACCCGTAATCAATATATTAATGCTCTTAGGAGTTTTACCCATTCCCTTTCTCTTTGGGGTTAAAATTGATGTAGAGCATATTCTCATATCCGCCAAAATTCTCAAAATCCCCCCGCTTCCATCCGTGTCTTCACCTGCAATTCTGCAAATGTCGAAGTCGAACACATCTTCTTCGTGGATCGCCCAATTCAAACCGGGCGACCGGGTCGAGGTCAGCTCCGACGACCCCGGGTTCCGCGGCTCCTGGTTCGCCGGCATCGTCATTCGCCGCGAGGCGAAGAACCCTAATCGCTACGTAGTCGAGTACGACCAGATCTACGAGGACGAATCTGGGGAGAAGCTGCTGCAAGAAACCCTCGATTGGATCCAATTGCGTCCGCCGCCGCCGCATCCCGAGAAGAAGACGAAGGTTCAGTTCAAGTTCGGCGACGAAGTGGAGGCCTTCCACAGCGACGGCTGGTGGGAAGGGGCTATTACTGCGGAGCACTCCGGCGGGAAATTCGCGGTGTACTTCAGAGGCTCAAAGGAGCAGATTGTGTTTGAAGAGAAAGATTTGAGGTTGCCTGTTCAGTGGGTTAAAGGGAAGTGGGAGCCGCGATTCGAACAGGTTCAGCGGGAGAAAGAGGTGAGCTAATTCGATTATATGACTTTTCCTGCTCCGTTGCTTGGTATGACAATTTTAGGGAATTCTGAATATGGATATAGTTAGGTTGAGGAAAGTAGAAAATTGGGTGATCAGAGATGGCATTTGTTCTTGTTCACAATGTCTCAACCTCGTTGAATCGCTTCATAAACATGCAGAGGTCGCTAGAGAAAACTGGAACTAGGCCATGCAAAGTAGCAAAACGTGAGAGTTCGTCTGAGCCAAAGGCAGACTCAAATTGTCCCAAGGAAGTGATGAAGTTCACTCAAGGAATGCAAGTCGAGGTGACAACTAACGACGACGGTTTCAAAGGTGCTTGGTTTGCTGCAACAATTATTGAACCTTCGGGTGAAGACGAGTACCTTATTGAGTACAGAACCCTGACGAATGATGATGATGCTGAGTTTCTCAGAGAAGATATTCGTGCTTGCAACATAAGGCCTTATCCGCCGGAGACCATTGTTGTGGATGGATTCAAGGTGATGGATGAAGTAAATGCTTACTACAACGAGGGCTGGTGGGTTGGCGTGATTGCAAAGGTTTTGATCAACTGCAAGTACGTGGTTTACTTTAAAGAGTATGATGAGAAGATAACGTTCAAGCAGGCTGATTTGAGGCCACAGCAGGACTGGTTAAACGGCAAATGGGTTGTTCCTTCATAGGTCTGAATTTTATGCTCTCAATTCTCAACACACTACTAGCTTTTCTAGTAAATGATTTAGTTGTACGGGCCTGCACTCAATGCATCTCTTTCTATTGTGTTTGCCAAATTGGTTGTAGATCTTGAGTGTGTGGAAATCTGATTGAAGAGCCCAAAATGTATTAGAGAACTATGGTTAGCAGATGTTTCTTTTCTATGGGATTATGTTGGAAAAAGATTTATCTTTTGATGTTGAATACTCCTATTCCTATAAAATTCAAAGTTCTGTCTGAACTAGAACTTGGGGGTCTGTTTCATGAGGATTCTTAAAATGGAAGGATTCTAAGGTGTAATTGTTTGGATGAGTGATTTACAGAAGTTAATTATTGGAGAACACAGAGATTCGAGTCTGAATTCTCTGCCGAAAGAAGAGATTGCATATCCATCCATTTTGAGAACCAATGTTGCTTGTTCAAAATGATTTGTGTACAGACTCTCATCTCATGTGAGAGATCACCATTGTTTCTCATTCGAAGGAACTCTCATCAAAGAACCGAACTGAATCAAACTAAAAATCAAATCGAAAATAATGGACACAGGAGAACCATTCTGATTTTCTTTCAGCATGCTACTTTCTCTTCTTATATTTAATCAGAACAACCCAGTACATAAAAGGCAACAACTGTGCCCACTGAGTAATTTTTTTTTTAGAAACCACTGATATGATTCATTAAAATCAAGAATCAATTGCCTCAAAGGCTACAACGTCAGCTACCCTTTGTGGTAGAACATTACAATCAAACTGAAACTAGATGAGCAAACACATGAGCTTGGGACCACAACAAAGCATACAAATCCTCCTTCAACATATCCGAACAAACTAGAGAATCTTGTCGCATCGTATGTGTCTGACGCATACGAGTCGTTTCCAAAATTTCGATCGAAATGATGAGCCAAAACTCAATAAATGAGTTGGGTCGTGTTCGGATCGTATTAGCTCGTTCATAAAAGAGCCGAGCATGAGTTCGGCTTGGCTCATTAAAATGGACCATATTTCTTTGGAGTGATATGATAATACACCATCTACTTGTCAATTTTCCGGTTTATTAATTTCTGTTTACCTTTCACTTGACTTCTATAGCCAAAAGTAACCGGCAAACCTTCACGTACCTACTAATGTACTACGCGAAGGACATACTTACAAGCAAAATTACTCATGAATTCATGTCCATTTGTTGTATGGATATATTGAAAAGTGACATATCGAATTACTAGGTTAGATTGTAAATGGTCCAATCTTAATAAAATCAGGTTTACCTTTTTACCTCAAGAGTGAACTTCTTGTTGTTATCCAACTCCACCAAGCAAACGACCCCTTAGTAATGACTAATTAGGGTGAATCTTAGAGCCATTTTTTAAAAGTTTCATTCTCTCCTTTCCCATTTTAATTTCTTTTCGTATGAAAAAGGAAAAAGAAATTCGAAAAGTGCAAGAGGGAACATTTGGAGCCTCTTTTTTCATTTTTCCGTAGAATTTCCCTCTCTCAACGATTTTAGTTTTCCACCCTATGAGAAAAATAAAAATATTGCCAATCCAACTTTACCTTTCTGACTTCCTTCTCTTCGTTTCATTCTTTCACCTTGCTTGTTCGTCAACCGGCCGGAGTGGAACCAAACCCTTCCCACAATCGTCAATTCGTTCCTTCTCCTTCTCATAATCAGATATTGTAATCTCAGCCAAAGGTCGGGTTGTCGATTTTAGTATTGGGTTCTCTTCCCATCGACGGCGGCCCTGCTGCATGCGAGTCTTGATGGAGGTATGTTCTAAATTCTCTGTCCTTTCTCTCATTTGTGTTGGTCTATCACTGATTTGGAGTTTTGACAGAATATCCTTTGTACCAACGCGGAGTGAAGTTCTCGGGTCCTCAATTGTCCATCGATGAGGATTGTAATCAGATCCAATGAATCAAGCGGTCCGTTCAATTTTTTTCGTCTCTGCTCTTGATTTGATTATAGGCTCGATGATTTTTGTTTCTGACCTCAATTAATTTCCATTGGCAAGCTGTTCGGATTGTAATCAAAGCGTTCAGAGTGGTTTGAGACCTGTGGCTGTGGTTCTTGCTCGGTTTTGCTCTGTGCTCGGTTTTGACCTCAGGTTCGTTCTTCTGCTTAGTGCTTAGTGTTTAGTTCCAAGCTAGATATTTTTCAATACAGAGTGTTTTGCGTGTGTGCACATGTGGTTGAAGACATTGTATCTGAATATTGGTTACTGACTATGGACCTGTTGTGCAGGCATGTGGAGCTAAATACCATGTTGAAAAGGAGTTGGTAAATGAGACTGATGTTGTGGTTGCACTTGTTAAGCTAGCTAGAAAGGTATCTTGTTCCTCTTATACTTCATAATGTTCAGTTTGTAGTTTATAATTGGTTCAAATCATAATGTCTAAATTGGAATTTTTGGATTTGGCACTCCTTATGTTTCCTTCTTTGGTCTTCTGTATCAACTGGGATTTATGGTGAAGTGGAAGACCACCAAAGTTTGAAGCGGAAGGACAGATGGGCGTGCAGTGGTTTTCCAATAAGAGGACAGATGGGCCACTCCGCTTATGCACACCGGTAAGTTTCAAGTATACCCTTTCTTGGTTTGCTAGGTCTTAATGAAAACAAGAATAATGAACTGAACACAAAAATAATCTGGACCAGCAAAAGTAGAGGCATACATTGTTGATTGGAAAAGCAGTTTAATGAACCTAAAACATGAACAACCAGGACCAGAAAGTATGAAAATACCCAACAAAACATCATAACGTCCTCCAATCAAATATCCTAACTCGTCCATAGAGTATCAAACAAATGGCCAGATTCGAAATGTGTCTCCGGTTATTAGAATCCATGCCAATCTTTTCAACTAGCCTTCTTGCTGCTCCTCATGCCTTCCCTTCTAGTACATGGCTTCTTCTGCAACATTGAATATACAAAGTTTAGTTCCAACGAAAATAATTGTTTCCCAAAAGTTTTCTAGACATGCACAATGAACTTCTAATATTACAGTTGGTGGATCAGGGATGTCGGTTGTATCAACATCCTCTTCAGTATCCTCCTCTGATAACTCTGGACAAGTTCTGGCATTATGAGCATCCATCCCACATTTACTGCAATGTTTTGGTTTTCTGCCAATTTGTGGTGCTTGCTGGTCAGCTCCGTTGTTGGCGACGTTTTCACTATTTGGTTCTTCATTATTTGGTACTATGTGGCCAGCAGCTCCATCATTAGTTTCAGTATCAGCAGGTTCTGGTATTGTAGGCCTCACATACCCAGGAGGCTTCTTACAAGTGCTTTTTTTATGACCCAATACGCCACATCTGCTACACATTTGTTGCTCCCCTTTCTTCCTTTTGTTTTCTTGTCCACCCGAACCTTTGTATTTCACAGGATGTGGATCCAAAAGTCTCTCTTTTGCCTTTGGTCTATTGATATCTGGGATCTCAGTATCACCTTCGTTCATCATGTTTAGCGATTCACATAGGGATGCAATTCCTGTACGAGCAAGGTTGAAGCTATCGCTTGATTTTGCCCCTTTTAACCATAACTGGGAGCTGCTTTGTTGAAGAAGCCCATACCTGAAAAACCACAGTCAATATTATTCTATTAAAACGTCACGAAAAAGTGGAAGCTTTTGTTCTAAAACGATTCAACGCCCTCTGGTACCACCTTAGTATTTAATAAACACCTCTGAACTGCTTTCTTAAACACAGTAACACACAATTACTAGCTTTATACAGTAACTACGAACCTGAATGTGAATATTCTAGCCTCGTCCATATTGTGTGGTTGTTGTAAGCTATCAAGTGTCTTCGGCTTCTTTGACCACCTTAACTTTACCAACCGTTCTGGAAGTTCCAGCATACCCTCTTCTTTCAGTAGATGAACCATATGAGCGCATGGTATTCCCATATAGTGGTAATAATTACAACTACACTCCATAGCGAAGGGCTCAATTGTGTATGTGACCTGAAAAACCTTTTGTTTACCTGACATTGTCACTCTGTAAATGCGTTGGTTTTCCGATATCTCTGAATCCATCCTTACACAAGCTATCGACTTTTCAACCTCATCTCTGAATTTGAAAAAGGCTTCTTTTGTGAATAATTTAGACGCACTCTTATGAAGTGAGACTAATATATTAGACGTTATGGTCCGTTCACGATGGATGGACTCAAAATCAGCTTGTTGCTCCATCTCCCTCATATCCCTAGCCCAACGATCAAAATGAATAAAGAACTCAAGTAGATTATGATTGTTTTCGATATACTTGGTAAGCTGAGAGTTCATTCCTTCACATCTAGACGTTGTTGACAAGCCTGCAAAGAACTTTGAGCGCAAGTATGTATACCCCCATTCAGTTCTTTGGTCAAATAGATGTGAAACCCAATTGTTATGCTGCTGTGAGCACTCCTCGACCATTGTTTTCCACTTATCTTCATATACTGAAGGTTCCCAATCAGCTGACACGAAATGTTTCCTTTGTGGCAAGAAGTTAGGATTGTCCCTCACTTTTTTGGAAATAGTTTTGTCTATGTGCCAAGCACATAAACGATGTGTCGCATCGGGGAATACTTGCTGAATCGCATTGCGCATGGCTTTATATCCATCTGTAACAACAGTTTTAGGATCTACACCGCCCAACCTTCTCCTCAAGGCATCTAGAACCCATACATAATTTTCTTCTTTCTCATTTGCCAAAAATGAACATCCAAATATGCAACTGTTGAAGTGGTGGTTCACACCTAAAAAATAAACCGGTTATTAAAATTACTTCACTAATAAGACAAGAATTACATTGTACCCATAACGCATGGAAGTGATATTGCATTAGGCTCTTTAACATGTGGTATTAAGTTTCAATGAATAAATACTTTATAGGAATGAAAATATAAGTTACTATGAACCGAAAATAAAAGAATTAGTACCTGAAAAAATTACTAGAGGCATATTGTATACGTTATTTTTGTAAGTCGCATCGAAAGCCAATAATTCTCCAAAGCATGCATAATCAGCCACTGAAATACTATCTGCCCAGAACAAGTTAACAAGCCTGTCTTCATCGTCTTTTTTTAGCTCAATTACGAACTGTTCATCCGCACTTAGTTTTGCCTATAGGTAAGCTAGTGCTGTCGCAGCATCACCATCACTAATCTGTTCCTTCCGATCTTTGTCCACGTAATTATACGCATCTTTCCTCGTGAACCCCATCTTGCTATAGCCTCCTGCCTCTGCAACCTCTAGTGAAACAATCTGTGATGTTTTCATTCCTGCAGCTCTCCGGAAATTGATTACTGCTTTAACTGCATCACTCAATTGTCGATTCCCTTTCATGTAGTGTCGGTATTTTTTTTGGAACCGTTACGTGAGAGTGCACGTTATGAAAGGTATCCACAAACCACTTCCCATCTGACTTGTCTAGTCGTACACGAATCCTAGCTTTGCAGTCAAATCTCGTCTCTCCTTTTGGTTCCCTCTTTTGTTCACCCTTTCGGTCGCGCTTTGTTCCTTGACCAGAACATACAAACCGACGCCATATCATGACCTTGTCTTTATCTCGGCCAATATCTTCTTTCCTGACGTCAAAGTCGGTGACCAGCCCATAGTTCCTCCAAAAATCATAGGCTTCTTCAGTGTTAGTGAATCTTAGCTTCTCGATATATTCTTGCTGTAGAAGTAAGAGATCGGCAAGATCATCATCGTCTACCTCTGAACTATGGTGAACGTTATGAATAGTTGAACCGTTACTGTTGTTAATATCTTCATTGTTTTCCACTTCCACGATTTCATCATCTTCCATGATCGTCGCGCTTGTGATTGTCCAAGCCAAATAACCCTAAGTAGCCAAAGTAGTACTAAGGAACTAGCCTCTCCGCTGGCGCTTCACTATGAAAAACCTAAAGGATGTTGTATATAAGCTGTGAAATTAAATCCTTGTTTTTAACAGAAAAATTTGGGTCAAAACATCCATGGACTGGACTGAATTCGTTTGGCCTATTTAAATAAAACTAGTGGGCCTAAATAACCTCCTTAGTTCGCATAACCAAGCCTGTCGTCCCTCAAATGGAGGACACCTACTCCAAAAGCATCAATTGCACCAGGTGGCCCCTCCAAAGAAGCACACCTGTCACCAAAAGCATCATTCATATTTGAAAATCATATCACCATTTACTCTGCCCTTTGTCATTGGTTGTAGGAGATTGTATGTTGATAAGATTTTATCCCCTTACAGCCTATATAAACCGCAGTCCCCTCTTCCTTCAAAATCATGGAAGCAGCAAATGAAACTTGAAATTCCTTAAAGTTCTTCCTCCAACCTTATTTGCATCAAGTTACAGTAATGAGGAGAACTCCAAGTGGCTAAAGAGTTTCCCAACATTCAATCATGTTTGTGAGTTTGCCATGTATAGATGGGAAACTCTTTGGCCATTTGGATGTTTTTCTCATTGCATTGTAAGAAGTTATTATTTGTACAGGAGGTTGAGGATGTGGATCTGGGATTTCTTTTTTGTTCTTGAGTTTGAGTCTTTGTCTTCGTTTTTCATTTTTATATTTCCTGTGTTCATTTACATTTCCGCTACCGCCTTGTGTTTTTATTCATACTCTGTTCTTGTGTTTATATTTCTGGGTTTCACTTCTTACTCTGTTTTACAGTTTTGGAACGAAGAAAGAAACAGAGCTTTGGTGCTCTGCCGCGGGAAGCCTAGATCACTCTTAATTGATTGGTTGAAAATGGGCCAAACGTGAATTCATAAACTGGCGGAGCCACAACCAACCAAGGGAGGTTAAACTGGCATCGTCTTCTTCCCTTCTTCCATCTGCTTTCGTGGTCTTGTCTTTTCGAACCTTAAAACCCTAAAATAAAGCCCCTAATCGGTTTAATGAGGTGGATAAATATAGAAGTTCACACGTAACTAGTTAATTCCTTATAAGTTCATTTAATGAGGTGGATAAATATAGAAGTTCCCACATATAAAAAAAACTCTAATTGATATCTCACGGGTTTTCCTAATACACGAGGTTAAACACCCCTCTGGCGCATCTATTAATATGGCCAAACATCTTGCCCAAAACTCATCAACTAAAAGTAGCGCAGAGGCCCTTTGGTCAACATTGTGTGTCTATAACATTATGGGGAAGGAAGGGTAAGTTCTGCAATCCGCTAATGTGTTTTCTTTAACTTTTTAGTCAGCTATTTCGTTGTATTTGTTCTTATATTCCACTCTCTCGTTGCTTTTTTGTACAATTATATTAGGGAGAAGAACAAGATGACGAGCGGCCAGTCTACTGTACGCCTAACCCGTTCTCTAGCCAAGACTATGGTTCGTCCAGGAGCTTTAACAGTAGGTTATTTATACAAAACTTATTCTGACTTGATTGTTCATTATTGTAGGAATTGGAGAACTATGTATCTCCTGCAAAGAAAACAAGAATGCAAGACGTCATCCCCCCACCTACACCCGAATCGAAGGTGATTGTTCTTGATGCTGAACCAGGGCTGGACCATTATGAGCTAGGTGTGCAAAACAAACCCCTCACGCCTGCACAAAAATTGTCAATGAAGGTATGTAATCCTAGTGATGTACATATACTTCCTTTTCGCCCACTATTTTCGTTGTTTTCCTTCGTTCCTTTTTCCGCCACTTGACTTCTATTTCTTCTTTAATTAATCATATATTTTCATTTAAAATGTAAAACCTAAAACTCAAGAAAACCTCTTCTTATTTCCTCTATTTGTTCGTTCTCCATGATTGCAGGGTACCACAAGGTTTGAGCTCCCTACAGCCGTCAACTACAGTGACGAAGAAGTGAGTTTTGCTCACTATATATTTGCAGAAGACCTTCCTCCTGATGAAGCTTTGGTCAAAACAATGATGAAATCATATATCAGGCAGACAGTATGGAGCTTATGCCCCGAGTCAAGCGTTGATGCTGATGTAAGTACTTCTGCGAAACGCCCCTAGTTGACCTGAACGTGCTTAACGATTTTTAATCATTGGTGTTTTATTTCTATTGTGTTTTAGGTAATTACAGCGTTAGCATGCCACTTGACCTTGGACGAAGTTAAAAGAGATACTGGTCTTGGAAGAGGAGTGTGCTTTCTGCCTACGGAATTGCAGGTAAGTGTTGCTTTTGCTTTGTAATTCTAATTCAGTTTACACAGGGTTGGTTGTTTATTAAGTAAGATTAGTGTTCAATGATTTAACTTCATTTTCCTACCAGGATATGGCCGTTAATTATGGCATGACATCTGCAAAGGCATTAGAGTTATATGATACAAAATTCCTATCAAAAGCTCATAACTGTAGAAAGGTTATGACTTCTCCACAATTCTTCCTTCTCATTTATGCTTATTTAGTAGCGGTTTTCACAACATATGTGCGCGTGAATTATGCCTGCCCTTCTGCTTAATTTCTTAAATGAATTATGTCAAAAAACTAATTAGTTAATTGGATTATTTTCTCGTACCTGTGAAGGTTTGTCTTCCCATGAAAGATATGATGAATGATGAAGGCATCCACTGGTATTTAGCTATAATTTTGATGGATCAGAAACAAGTACACATTCTGGATTCATGCCCATCAAAAGAGCGCCAAACAATCCGTACGAATGCAGTTCACACAATGGTATAGTTAAAATTTGTGCCATTGAATTCATACTTCAATACACGTGTTTGTAATTCAATTATGTGGCATTATATTTTCCAGCAAAATTTTGTAATTCATAGGTTGCTTTTTGAACGTTGTAGATTGAATTTCTGAACGACTTGTTCGATGCCTTACACAAGGAAGTTCAATCAACATGTGCACCACCACATATTAAGGAGTTTTCTTTGACCACTCCTGAAGTTCCTACACAACGACACAAGTAAGAATGTATATTTGGTCATAATTTCACTAGAAAAATAAAATATTTGTGTCTTACGTAATGCATCTTTCTAAACAGGAATGATAGTGGGATCTGGGTTTGTGTGTGGATGATGGGATCAACATGGGATGATAACTATTATATTTGGGTAAGAAATCACCTACTACCTAGGCCCATTTATTTCTACGATCACATTAAAAAAACTATGTCAACTATTGTATTAATACGTTATATTTTCTGTCCTTACAGCCATGAAATCATTTGAGAAGAATGCAGGTGGCATTGTACCTAGTCAAAGAGCCTACCAATTACATAAGACACAAGGTGCTCAAGAAAGCAAATCAGAATGCGCCTAGGTTTGGAGCTCAGACACTTGAGTACAAAATAGCTTCCCAAGAGAGGAAAGCAGGTTCCCAGAAGAGGCTAATTCAGGAAAGCAGCTTCCCAGAAGAGGCGAATTCAGGGCTCAAGGATATCTAGTCGCATAGTGTGTTCTGCATTTTAGCATTTAGTTTTGTTTCTTCCTTTCCAACGAACGCCCTCTTTATGGTAACGATTTAAGGACACGTTTATTATTTGGCGGATAGATTGCAAGTTTTGGTGTGCTTTTTTATTTATTAGAGGGAGGCTAGCAAATCAGTCGAATAAACACAAGTACACAGCCAGAGGCTAGTTTGCCAAACAGAAATGGAACCGCTACAGTAATCTCACATTGCAGACAGATAGCCAAAATAGCAGCAACAGAAACAGCCACCTCTGAGATTCGCATAAAAACTAATAGAGATAAACTGGCCAGATTACTTGCCTCGGGAAACTTATTCCCAACACGTCTTCACGAAGTAACCCGTCGAAATTTGCTGGAGGATCGTCCAACAACCAGCCCAATCAAGTGGACCCTTAAACCATTTTTCAATAAAGATGGAAGAACCCAAAACATGATTACAAGCATCACTAGTGAAGAATTGGCTAAAATTGAATTAGGAACTTATAGTCATTTCTCGTGGTGACTAAAATGAAAGAGGTCACATATCGTCCATTCAAATAATATTTGTCTGAGCTCAACCAAACTTGAGTTGCTCCCCCTATAAATGTAATCACCCTCTTGTTTCTTCATATCTTCTTCAGACAACTTATCAATTGTGCTAAACATGAAACTATCAAGATCGACTTCCTTGTTCCTCGGATCCATTCTCACCTGGAAAAAGAAAACCACCAAACAAGTTCCTCAACAGATCATGTCAATGACTACTAAAAGAATGGACCAAAAACACACATGATCATGGAAAGGGACATCTTAAGCACCTAATTCCGATACACATTAGATAATTAGGATCTAGATTAATTAGGATATAGGGTTCACTCATTAAAGGTTAGGATATAGTATCATGCCCAAAAATCCTGCAAATTCGAGATCTAGATAGCGTTTTCATACTCAAGGTATGTGGTACCCCGGATTTCACCCGGTGATATATATAAAATATATAAAATGGATCAAACAAATTAGATCTTAATTATATTATTGAATTTCAAACCACTTATTTGACTAGATCAAAGACTTAAACCACCACCTTTTGCAAAAGAGAAGGATGGAGAAGGAAAAGAATGCTGGGCAGAAAGGGGTAAAGTTAGAGGTGTCAATTGAGCGGGTTGGGTCGGGTTCGGATTGGGTCTAACCAGATTGGGTTCAATCGGGTTGCGAGTTCAATCGAGTCATTTTCAATTTGGATCGGGTTTAGTTGGGTTGCAGGTCAATTGGGTTACGAGTCAATCAAGTCACTGGTTAATTGAGTTACGGAACGGGTCGGGTTACGGCTGCATCAAATTACGGGTTTATTTGATTGCGGGTTAATTCGGGTTCGGTCAGGTCGGATTATGGGTTATTCGGGTCAACCCATTGGATCATTTACTTCTTGACAGAAAATAATGTTTTACAAAACTATCAATATATGAATATAAATTGTAAGTAATGATACAAAATTTAAGAAAATGATTATATGATAATATATTGCACATACAAATTAAATATCCATTATGTTAGTATAAAAACTAAATATAAATAAAATAGTGTATATAAAAGCTTTGTTGTTGGTTATAATTTTTTTGTTTAAGGTGAGAGATTGTAACTTTGCTTAATTTATTAATTTATAAAAACATTGAATCAGTAAAAATTTGAGAATGAAGTAAAAAAGGTAGACTATATGCGTATACATCTCGAAATGGATCGTCTTAATTAAATATAGTATGAACTAGATGGGGAGCAGATCCGGTGAATAACCTTGTGGTGAGTAACCCATGCATAACCCAATAAGAATCTGCCACATCAGCATCTCCTTCTCTCTCCTGGAAAATCATTAATTTTCTTTCCCTTAATCTTTAACGGACGATTTCTCACTCGTTTTAACTCGGATTTTAATTTTTTTAGCACAGTTAGATCAGATTAATTGTGGTCTTCAAAATGATATCCACTTTAATATTTTTGGAACAAAAAAAAATTGACAGTTATTACCAGTCAATACCATATGGTATAGTCAATATCATATGGTATTGACTGGTATTAAATAACAACATACCATATGGTATGAAAAATACCACCTCATACCAGGGTGGTATAGTATGGTATGGAGTTGGTAACGATTCAAAATGATATTCACTTTGATATTTTTTGGAACAAAAAAAATTTGCCAGTTATTACCAGTCAATACCATATGGTATTGACTGGTATTAAATAACAGCATACCATATGGTATGAAAAATACCACCTCATACCAGGGTGGTATAGTATGGTATGGAGTTGGTAACAAGAGGTATGGAATTTTTTCCCCAGAAAAATTTGAAATCCAATAGATCATGATTAAATCGTTCTTTTTGTGCAAAAATTTCCGAAAATGACTAAACAACGAAGGAGATACCATATGGTATGGAGTTGGTAACGAGAGGGATGAATTTTTTTTCTAAAAAAATATTGAAAATGGATATCATTTTGTAGAGCACAGCGAACTCGTTCCATCTGTGCAAAAAAAATTAAAATCCGAGTTAGAATGAAGAAGATATGATCCAATTAAGAAAACTAGGGAAAATAAATTCTTTTAATTCTCCACCCTTAGATCTGCAGCCACTTAAAAGAAGGGTCCAGATTTGGTTACTCATTGTTACTCACCCTATCTTGAGCCAACTAGATGTATGTCTCTTCATTCCATGAAGACTTATGAACATCATTCCGAATCACCCACTTATATATATTCACAATTTTTTATATATTCACGGTAAAATCTCATCCTAAAACTCATGGGTCGAACAAGAGTTAGCTCAAATATGATATTATCATCTAGTTCGAATCGTCGATTTATTATTTTATATAAAATAAATAAAATCAGTAAAAAGTTGAGAATGAAGTAAAAATGGTAAATTATCCACTTATATATCTTGATAGGGATCATTGATTTTGGGAATTTCATTGATTTTCAAGAGTTGATTTTTTTAGTATAGTTATGGGTGGTGGAGATACGAATTTGTGTCTAACTCTTCCTATTATCTTCAAAAATTTATCCTTTGAATTTCATAAAATAAAAAATGAATGAAAAGATATTTCACATATTATTATTTTAAAAATTAAATATTTAAGAGAAAACCTCAATTTATACCATCAATTCTACAAATAATTTTCAATTATTACGAGAACAACAGTTTTTTCTTGATAAATTTAAAAATATAATAATGTATACATTGAATTTTTGTACAAGCATTTGGGTCAAATGGGTTATTCGGATTATTCGAGTGTGTTCGGTTCGGTTACGGGTTATTTGGGTTCAAACTTTAGATTCTGTGGAGAATTACCTTTACCTATCGAGCAATCTATGCTTTCTGTATTTCGCTTAATCAATCTGTTTCCCTTTCTTGACCGTCTAGGCTTTAGGTAACATTACTATCGAGTGATTTAGAGGTGGTGTGGAGAATGGGGATGCTGAACTTGGGGATCCTGAAGAAATTTATTAGAGATTCTAACTCTGGAGATTTCTAAGAATAATCCTAAATGTCAGACGACTCCATACTGACTGCTTGTGTGTTGTGGCAGGAAAGACGACAACTACAAGAGGACGGTGATTGCATGCTTCATCCAAGCGATCTACTTACTGGAACTTGACAGGCAAGAAAACAAGACGCCAGAGGATGCCCTAGCCCCAAGCTGGTGGACATGCTTCAAGTACAAGCTCTCACAAACCCTGATCGACGAAAGGGATGGATCGATATTTGGCGCGGTCCTTGAATGGGATCGATCCGCAGCAGTCTCGGACATGATCCTCATCAGGCCTAGTGGTGCCCCCAGGGCTGTCCTCGTGCTACGCAGGACCTTGCTCAAGGGCCCCACCATGAGACGAGACATGGAGGACGACCTCCGATTCCTCGCTTGAGAGAGCCTCAAGGGCTCTGTCCGGTTCAAGGATTATTTTCCTAAGTACCGTGAAAATTAAAAGTAATTCCCATAATACATCACTTTTATAAATAATTCCCAAACTATCAAAGTTTGAACCGGTTCGAGTTTAACAAACTCGAACTAGGACCAGATCGATTGCCAAGGGATCGATCCACGTGCATCGAGCGAAACAGCCACGATTGACAAGAACAGGACGACGCGAATCGAGTGTGTTAAACTCGATTTAAGTGGATCGAGTACAGAACACTCGAACAAGTTGACATGGATCGCTGACATAAGCAGCGCTCCACCCTAGCTCGAGGTAAAGGGGATCTATCTCCACCGTTCGATGGCCACATCCGCGATGAAGTGGTGACGCGGATCGAGCGGGGATAACTCGATGCAAGTGGATCGAGCGCTTGGGAATCGATCTGCTTGACGCGGATCGATGACGTCAGACTCGCTCCGCCGTAGATCGAGTTTTGCAAACTCGATCTGGTCGTTCGATTTGCCTACACTCGAGCTGCTTTTGACGCGGATCGAAGGCGGCAAAATCGATGATGTGGTTCGAGTCCCCTAAACTCGATCCACCTCCTCCCACTGCACCTATAAATTCCCCCTTCCATTCCACCAAATCCCACACCACTCCATTCTTCTTCCTCTATTCCTCCCACCACTCTTGAAGAAAAAAAAATATGCTCTGTGGTTGCGGCTAAGCCCGATCTTCCGCATCAGATTTTTTTTCTTTAGTTTGGTACTTCTATCACTCAAAATTGTCGAGATGGATCCGAGTATTTACGATCCTAGATTATACATTCAAGGCGGACCGTGAGAAACCGATTTGTTGGATGAGCAACCTTACCATCGGTCTGAAAGTGTTTGGGCGGCAGATCCGGTAAGACTTCCTCTTGTACTTTTCTTTTTTTAAATGTGTGATAGTATTCTTCTAATTTTTTTGTATAATAATTAATATATTTTTTTCTACAGGAACACCTTGACGTAATCACCCATCGGTCGCTATCTCGCTTGCCTAAATGGGATGATCGTATCGAGCCCTTCATTGAAAGAGCATGATTGCTGAGGGTGCAAAAGTTTGTGGGGATGGAGATGGACAACAACCTTCTTACGGCAATGGTGGAAAGATGGAGAAAAGAAATGCACACATTCCACCTTCTAGAGGGAGAGATGACGATTACGTGGAAGGACGTAGCCATGCTAACAGAGCTTCCAATCGATGGTGATGCAATAATAGAAAGTTCACAGAAACCATTGAATGGTTGGGACCAATTTATAAGCGAGCGTTTAGGTATCAACATCCCCGAGGAGGCACAAGAAGGTCGTCGTGTACCACCTCTACACAAGTCTATGCTATTGATACCTTGGCTAGTGAGGACCGTTGGGGAATTACCGGAGGATGCCACGGATGCTCAGATAGAGAGGTATGCTCGCATCTACCTTATTTTTTTTTGTTGGAGGATTTTTGTTTCCGAACAAGTCTGGTGGAAATATGCATTGTATGTGGCTTCGAGTTCTTTTGGAAGATTGGGACGAGATTGGGAGAAAAAGTTGGGATCTGCTTGTTTGGCGATGATATATTCGGAGTTGTGCAAGTGTACGGATCCGAAAACAAAGCAAGTGGGTGGTCCCATGTTCATCCTCCAACTATGGGTTTGGGAGCAACTTCCTACTTTCGCTCCGATCTGCCCTGCCAACAGTTGGGGTCCCGATGAGCCACTACGACAATAGGCTTATGGTGCTAGATGGATTGGAGCTATCACGAGACTCACCTCTCTAGACGGGTACCGCCAACATCTTGACCGTATAGAATTCAACGAGGTAACATTCTAGCTTATGATTATGAATGCTAATTTATTTGTTGAAGTTATTTGTCTTAGCCCATGATTTATTTATACGATTATGAATAAGTTTTTATTTGTTGAAATTATTTGTCTTAGTCTTAGCCTATGATTTATTTTTATGATTATATTCTATTTTATTTGTTGAAATTATTTGTCTTAGCCTATGACTTATTTTTATGATTACAAATTCTATTTTATTTGTTGAAATTATTTGTCTTAGCCCATTATTTACTTTTATGATTATGAATCATATTTTATTTGTTGAAATTATTTGCTTCGATTTTAATTTATATGTTGTGTTGAAACTTAGGTGGAGTCGGATCCGTATCCCAACAGAGCAAAGGATTTGTACGAGTTGCGATACCCTGAGGATCGTCGACTCTGGTCGTGCAAGTTGCCTGTGATTTGCCACAACATTGTCGAGTGGCACCTCCCGGATAGATGTGTCCGACAATATAATTGGGCCCAACCGATTCCTCTCCCACCACCGGACGTAAATAAGTCACTCCACAAGTACAGCATGGATCTGCGGGGTACAATAAGTGATTGGCCAACCAAGCACCATAGATGGATTGAAATGTGGGAGTCTCGTCAGACGTATGCAATTGATGGGTCCCAATGATGAGGCCAGTGGGGTACCAAGATGAATACATGGTTTGGTACCGCAAGTTCACAAAAAGATGGGTAACCAAACGTGGCGCCGTGATCGGTTCATTGGTAAGCACAATATCTATTTACTATAATCACTTTAGCTACACAAAGAGTGTTTGACTAACATGTTTATTATTTAGGTTGATGGGTTGGAACTTGCATCAATGACGTTGGAGAATGAACCAGAACAAGATGTGCTAGCTGAGAAAATTTCATTCTTGAAGAAGCTCTTCAAGAATCTCTTGTCATGTTCGCAGGAAATCCGAAGGGATGTCATTGCATATCCTCCTGCACCTGCACCGCCACATCCTTCCTCCCATGCCATTGAAGTTGAATCTCTCCTGCCATCACCACCAAGGAGGAGTAAACGTCGGCAAGAGCCAGTTACAGTCCCTATGCACGTAGAGTGCCCTTGTATTTGCCGGTCAGAAAAGTGCCATCAACTTGGATTATTGGCAGACAATGGGTGAAACCATCAATGCATGGTTTGAATGCCCAAAATAGTCGCTTAAACACTCGTTTAGCACCCCCATAGAAATCTTCGTAACTAGGCATAAAAACGGACCCAGGATTCTTGTCCACCATTGCAAGAATCAAACGAGGCATGTTAGCAAATGACTCTTCCCAATCACCATACACCTCTGCCATAGCTTTTTGCTTCCCATGCCATGCTTTCTTGTAACTGATGGTATAGCCATGTCGATTCTTCACTTCAGCGATGAAACTCTTCACGGTGATCCCAGGTTGTGCCTCAATCAAATGTTTGATTGTTTGTGCAACCTTCCTTGCACTCAATTGTCGGTGATCTAGAGAAATTAGTGACGACCTACAAGTGTGGTTGTTGTCTGTCTTACGAATGAGCCAAGCCCCATTTCTTTTAACATATGCCGCCCGAACATGCCACATGCATCCGTCGCCATGGTTCTCACAACGAACATGAATTTGTTTAGTGTCAGAAGTGATGACATGATATTGAAAGCTTCTTCGCATAGCAGTTTCTTTCAATGCATCGACCACCTGAGGCTTTCCTCCAAATGTTTGGCCAACCATGAATCCAGAGTCAGGAGTCCAGATTGGTATAGGAGGGAGGTCAGGATCGTCGTTGTGAGCATAGAGAGGATGTTGTGGCACCATCGTGTAGCGAGGTGTGGGTGGCTCAAATTCCCCCTCATCAACTTCCAGATCTTCACCATCTGAACTACTCATTGATTCTAACTCTTCATCTTCCACGTCGCTTGCCTCGCTAGTGTAGGGAGGACTTGGTTTATCCACATATGGATCATTGTTGATGCCAGATGCTGGTGTAGATGCTTGTCTGGGTGACTGTCTGGGTGCTCTTATGTAATCCCATTCTTCACCCAATACTGGCCACTCCTGTCCGTCATGTTCCATCAATGGACCAGTTGCAGTTCGATCCTCGTATGTTGGCCATGGTGCATCATGCCGGACTCTGAAATCTCCTGAACCGGAAAATCCTCCCGTTCCTTCACCTTGTTCGGTATAACCGCCGCCACCATATTGGCCAAAAACTTCTATCTCGACATACACCTCAGCAATTGAAAATCTGTTCTCTACAATAAATCTCACCATCATATTAATGTCATCATCGTCAGACAAAACTGATCCTTCATATACAAGTGCATAATCCTTGTAAACCGGCATACGGTAAGTCATCTTGCATACTCTTCGCCCTCCTATGCAACATCGTTCCGCACAAATATGACTGAGTTCTTGCCAAGTAAATATGCTCTCAATCCGGACAATACTTGATTCACCATCTTCGTAGTCAATACTATCATGAAAATGTGTAATTCGACCATTCTACCGAATCTTTAAGTCGAATTTTAGAAATTTTCTACCCATTTCTGCAGTTTATAGAAGCAGCTCATTACATACAGTACAAACAATACTAAATTAATCCAAAATTCTAATATGCTCATTCAAACAACGTAAGCAGAACTTACCTCCAAAATTTTTCTTCTTTGCTCAGTTATGGTGATCCAGCAGCTGCAGTTTGTGTTTGGAAGAAAGAAGATAGAAAGGAAGAGAGCTGCCAGAATGTGCTAAGTGATGGCTTTTTATCCTCGTAAACTGATGGAGTGGTTCGAGTCCAAAAAACTCGAACTACACTAGTTCGAGTCCATTAAACTCTATCTAGGGCAACCAAAAATTTTACCCCTGCACCCTATTCTGGAGCATGTCGGACCGAAAGCGACTAGACAGAATGATTGAGGAGTAGTTCGAGTTCAGTGTAATCGAACTACACTAGTTTGAGTCCCTAAAACTCGATCTATGACAACAAAGAATCTTATCCCTGCAACCCTATCCTGAAGCATGTCGGTGGACCAGTGGTTCGAGCCCATTGGAATCGATTTTGGTTGTTCGAGTCTTAACGCATCGATCTTGTGCAGATATGGATCAAGTGCTTTAAAGTCGTTGTACTACATCGAAGTTTTTGGCATCGATCTAACTGGATCGAGTTGTCCATACTCGATCTACTATGATCGAGTCCTTTGTCATCGTTCTACTTTGATCGATTTCTCCAAAATCGAACTAATGTTGATCGAGTTTTAGGAACTCGATCTGATTTCAGTTTGAGTTTTTTATCATCGAACTGGATAGTAATTCGAGTTTATGGGACTCGAACCCTTTGAAACTTGGGTAGTTTGGGAAAATTTTATAAAACTTATGTATTCCGGGAATTATGTTTAATTTTTAAGGTATTCTGGGAATTCTTCCCCGGTTCAATGCGGCGCTGCAGGCATTGAGATCAGTTGCTGAGAGGTACGATGCGAGCAATGTCTGTGTTGCAGGTCACTCCCTAGGAGCTGCCCTTGCTCTACAGGTTGGCAAGGTGTTGGCTAAAGAAGCCATCTTTGTGGATGCTCATCTCTTCAACCCGCCTTCTGTGTCTCTCGCTATGAGCTTCAGGAACATGGGGGAGAAGGCCGAGTTCGCATGGAAGAGGTTGAAGGCAATGCTTCCGTATGCTGCTGCTGAAACTCCAGCTGCTGCCACAGTCCTTGAGGGGTAGAATGATTCTTCTGGCTCGAGGAACTGGGTTCCGCAGTTTGGGGACAAAACATCCATGGGATCGAAGAAATGGGTGCCTCATTTGTATGTGAATAACAACGATTATATATGCTGCCACTACACTAGCCCAGAAGGAAACGACGGAGGCAACGAAAATAAGGAGAATGTGAATAGTAGCGGAGCCGGCGGCAACCACATCGGGCAGGTTTCAGCGAAGCTGTTTGTGATGGCAAAGGAGAAACAAAAGTTTCTTGAAGCTCCTGGGCTGGAGCAATGGTGGTCCGACGATGGGCAACGCCTGAAACTATGCCTCCCAAATAGCAAGCTCATGAGCAGGCAGCTTAAATCACTATATACCCTACCAGCTCAACCAACACAACCCAAGCTACAACAACAATAACACCAAAGAGTTGGGTGGGTGTTTTTACATGTTTTTATCAAGTGTCCAGATCCGATACAAAGAAAATTATATCTAAGAAGGTATACCGCATGATAACATCCCATATTAGTATAATCTCCTGATCTGATTACAGGAAGAAAAGAATTGAGTTAGCATACTAGACATGAAGTTTCAAGTGTACATATGAAATTTCAACTTAATAAACGCTATGTGATCTTTAATGAAGCTTACCTCAAAATTTCACATATCATACGAGCTCTTGTCTTGACAGGATCAAATGGAAACAGAGTACAGTATAATTACGGTTGTCGAGACCTTCTAACATTCTCCGTAAATGAAGAGCCCAACTGAATCATAAGGGGATATACAGGGCTGAATTCTTTGTCCCCTCTGGACCTTTGGTGCATAGTCGTTTTGGGAGGCTTTAGCACCTTTCCATTGGAGACATTTCAGCACAAATCTGCAAGAAAATCCAAGTCTAACCATAGCGGCATTGATCGCCTCTGGCCCAAGCCCATGGAAGTTTTGGGAATATGCTTTGTTTCGTCCCCAAGTCATGAAATTCGAATCTCGATAGTATCAGGACACTGTTGGCCGCGTATCATAACACTGCAAAACTTACAAATTTACTTTGCACAAACTCGTGCAAGGAGCCTCTTGGCTTGAGTGGAGATCGAAACGGCATTCATATGAGGGTGCAGTTAAGGAGATGCATTCATCATCAATGGTCGTACAATCCCTCTCTCTTATGTATCGCTAGTTCAAATTCGTTGTTAAGGATGTGAATTCTATTGATTCTTTATGCATCTTGTTTCTAAGATTTATTGAGATGCTTTGGTCATTATATTATATGTCTATATCATTAGATGCTTTAGTCATTTGATGCTTATACCATCGAATGCTTTAGTTGTTTAATGTCTTAGTCATGCAATGCTTATATCATCTAGTATGTGCTACTATGGTAGTTTTTATAATGTCGTGTTAACTGATAGGAAACTACTCTTATGTGATTTGTGCTATTGTCTTATGCGTGTATTGAGTGGAATGATCAACCCTTGTATAAGTTCAATGCTTGATACTTTGGATCATCAATGTTATAAGCAATTACTATGGTTCATAGATGCACTAAGTAGTTAATGTGCTCTCATTACTTCCTTGTTTGATTGATTAGTAAATCACAAAGCAAAAACATGCATTAGCTACTTGTAGTTCCTTTTGCATGTGGCAAAAGCTCAATTAGGAATGTTTTAGTGGAAGGAAAATGGTTAGATGATAGAAGATACATTGATGCATACTATTAATGAGTCTGAGATGTATGATCATGTAGGATGAATTTTCTTATCAATTGTGTATCCTTTACTTATCTTGTCATTTACTTTATGCTTTATTTATCTATGTTACATCTCAAAACCACTAAAGATAGGGAACCTCAACCCATCAATTCTTGTTGTGTCTTTGTTTGAGCATGAGTGATTGGTTATGAGTAGATGTTATTAGAAGATATTGTGGAATATGACGCAAGACATATTTAGAAATTTATTACTTTTGTTGCATTAATAGTACTACATACATGCACATCAAGTTTTTCGCGCTATTGCGATGCTAAGAAGAGAAACAAAAAACCAAAGGATCGTGCAAGAGATCATCAAGGAAAGAGAAACATCGAGTTCAACCTTGCTGAAATCTAAAGAAGGGACATTTAGCTCAAAAGAGGAGGACGCTTCATGAAACACTCATCTCGAGTTGATCTCTCGAGTTGGAAGAAGGAAATTGGCGAAGATTGCAGCTTTCATCTTTGAGAAGAAGCATCCTCTACCTCGTCTTCCACATCAGCTACGATGAGAGAAGAGTAAAGAATGATGGTTCCACCTACTCTATATGAGTATTGAGGGCCAAGGAAAAAAATATTCTCTCCCAAGGCTCATATAATTATAAGTTCAACTTCTCCCACAAGGTAAGATCATATTAGACTTTGAGTTCTATGTATATTTTGGTAATTGTTTTCATTTAACGCCTCTAAAAAAACAGAAAACCCTGAGACACAGTGGTTTGCAACCATATAAAACAAGTCTACAATATTATTCATAGATCAGACCAAGTATTGGGGTGGGCAACAATCCGGATTGGACCAAACTCCATTCAAATGGTGCGGTAGAAATGAACCACGCCTTATTTTAAACACGAACTACTTAATCATTAATTATCTTCCTATGATATATTGGAGAACCATTTCCTACAATTCTCATGGAGTATTAGTGATTAATTGCTAAATTTGCAACCAAAATTGATTCTTCCTTGCAAAGAACATAGGTTAATTTGCTTTTTCCCATGTTATTGCTACTACTGATCTATTGATTTCAGACTATATGATCTCCATTTTAGATGTAACCAAACTTTTCACATGATTATGCTTATGAAGTTCTTTGTTCTTTTCAATGTTGTATATACAGTTACTCTTTTATAATTTCTCTTGACAATCTTTTGAAAACATAGACAAATTGTCAAATTTGCCCAAAATGGCCACACACCAGGCAAAAAAAATCCCAGTTGTAAAGCGCTGGCTAAATAGCTAGTTAAATTTAATTGGAGAAAATATGCACAATCAAGTAATCTGACCAGGTCTGCTCCTTACTTCTCACTCACATCGACTCTGTCAACCAAGATTCCAACTCAACTTAAACAAATTTAACCAACTCGTATCTGGTTCTTATTTGTGCACTCTTGCTGACAAATGCCCCAATGGACACTGTGATTCAAACACTATTGTATTCATTAACTTATAACTTAGCGTACGTGTCCTTGTTTGTTATTATATAATTACAGTGATCGAAGATTACTACAAATTACACAACCATCAAATGAACGGTTGATAAACAGGAAACGTTTGGTTGTGGTGGAATGCAACACAGCAATCCAGATTCAAGCAGTCACTGGAGTTGGCACCGCCGGGGGAACCCTGTTCTCGATGGGGATTTCGACGAATTCGGACAGGATTGCCCGGAACTCATCACCCGTCATTGTTTCCTTCTCAATGAGGACTTCAACAATCTTGTCCATTGCCTCACGGTTGTTCCTGATGTGGGAGAGTGCAATCTGGTATGCACCATCTGAGAGCCTCTTCACAGCACTATCAATGTCTTCGGCTAGCCTCTCCGACATCGAGTTCCTTGCCATCATTCTCATGATCATATCCCCACTCTGGGCCGATGAGTCCATCAACGACCACGGTCCTATCTCTGACATTCCGAATGTCACCACCATCTATATATTGAACACAAGTACAAGATTGTTAATAATAGTCATTCCACGGTCTTGCCCAAAACTATAACTAGCAACTAGAGGTAACAAATGGGCCGGATTCATGAATTTGTGGGTAAGGTCAAAATGGATTTCTGAGTTAATGGATCGTTAAGGATAAATTACACCCTTAAGCATTTTATGTCCTTTAGAGGGTGTTTCAGTATGGTATTCTGAAAGCTTATGTACTAAAATGCACTTCCACACAGATTCATCAACCCAACATGCTGACTGGTTCAGTTTAGTCAATCAAGTCAGATGGATGTTTAGTGAGCTTGGGTCGATTGAGCTCTGCACCGCATCAGCAACCCAACAGTGAAACTAAATGTGAGATGAGAGATAGTGAAAAGGGGTACCTGCTTGGCCAACCCGGTAATCTGTTGCAAGTCACCAGCTGCCCCAGTGGTCACCTCAGGCTCACCGAAGATAATTTCTTCAGCAGCTCTTCCGCCAAGTCCACCGACAATTCTGGCAAAGAGTTGCTGCTTGGAGATCAGGGTTGGATCATCACTTGGAATAAACCAAGTAAGACCTCTTGCCTGACCTCGTGGAATTAGGGTGACCTTTTGAACTGCATCATGGCCAGGAGTCAAAGTCCTGAGTAATAAAAGGCACAGGAAACACAGATGTTACTTGGTAAGTCCTCGTGGAATTAGGGCGACCCACTATGTCTATGAACTAAGAAGAGGAGTTATATACACAGATTGCAAATATCTTTGCTTACCCACAAATAGCATGGCCAACTTCATGGTATGCAACAAGACTTTTACTCTTCCCATCTGTCATTACAGTTCCTTCCATTCCAGCAACAATCCGGTCAATAGAATCATCAATTTCTTTAGGTGAGATTGCTGTGTTCCCACGGCGACCAGCTAAGATAGCTGCCTCGTTTAAGAGGTTAGCAAGATCAGCTCCACTGAAACCAGGTGTTCTCATGGCTACGACATCGAGAGACACGTCCGCATCAAATTTCTTGTTACTGGCATGAACTTTGAGGATTTCAGTTCTACCACGTACATCTGGAACATCAACACTCACCTGTGCATTCCAGCAAGCTCGCATAAGTACTTTACAATAACAATTGAAGGGATAAATACCATAATTTTTAGTGAACAAATGAGGACATCAGTACTATATACCTGTCGGTCGAACCGTCCTGGTCTCAGGAGAGCAGAGTCAAGAATGTCTGCCCTGTTGGTTGCAGCAACGACAATGATGCCAGTGTTACCCTCAAAACCATCCATCTCGGTCAAAAGCTGATTTAGGGTTTGCTCCCTTTCATCATTTCCTCCACCAATGCCAGTTCCTCTTTGCCTTCCAACAGCATCAATTTCATCAACAAACACAATGCATGGAGCATTCTCCTTTGCCTTTTTGAAGAGATCACGGACTCTTGAGGCACCAACACCGACAAACATCTCAACAAACTCAGAACCGGATATGGAGAAAAATGGGACACCAGCCTCACCTGCAATGGCCTTAGCTAGAAGAGTCTTCCCAGTTCCTGGAGGACCAACAAGAAGGACACCCTTTGGGATACGAGCCCCAACTGCAGTGAATCTCTCAGGCTTCTTAAGGAACTCCACAACTTCCATGAAATCTTGCTTAGCTTCGTCAACTCCAGCAACGTCGTCAAATGTTACACCAGTGTTGGGCTCCATTTGGAACTTTGCCTTAGACTGACCAAATGCAAGGGGGTTACCAGGGCCCCCAGGACCACCCATTCCTCCAGGGGAACGTCGAGAGAGAAGGAAAAGCCCTCCTATCAAGATTAAAGGAAAAGCTAGATTTCCAATCAAGTTAAAAAGGAAAGAACCAGAGTCTTCTTGTGCATTGTGAGCTGCAAAGTCAATATTCTTTTCTCTGAATTTCTGAAGAAGTTCTTGGCTAAGGCCTGGAAGCTGCACACGAACGCGTTGCACCCGATTACCCAACTCAGGCGAAACAGCCTCCACAATAGCAATTGTCCCATTCTCAAACAAGTCCACCTTTTTCACTCTATCCTTATCCAAATACTCCAAAAACCTGGAATAAGACATCCTGGATGAAGAAACATCTTGATCGTCAGCAAGAGCTTTCCCATTTCCAAGCAATGCAGATCCTCCAAGTCCCGCATTCCCCAACAAGAGCTTCAGAAAATCTCTTCTTCTACCAAGCTGCCTTCTGTCCAAAGATGCCTTCACCAATAATGCTTTTGATGATGTGTTGCCCAATGAAGGAAGACTTGAACTGGGAAGAATGCTTCTGCCATAGAAATTTGTTGGTTTCGCGTTTATTGTTGACAAACCATTCCCTAAAAGGCAAGCTGATGATGCTGACATCTGTATATCAAAAGAAGTCAGATATGTACCAATGAGAAACATGATAAAAGAATTAGCAAGAACACAAACAAACAAGCTATATAATTTGGTATATTGAAATTCACTGCTGCTGCTGGTAACAAATCATGCAGAAAACACACTTCTCAACTGAATAACCTGACAAGAAAGAACAGTCAGCCTTAGCTAGCTGGTTTCGGCTGATTAGAGAAACAACAACCATACATTTGCAGTCCAGAGGAAACAACTAATACTTGAAAGCAGTATATTCCTGGAGGTTTATTATTTAAATAAATGAAACCTTTTGGTGGATCCGCTTGCTATGCTGCGAAAACTATATTAGAGCCACCAAATATTTACAGAGACCCCACAACTTAGGACCTATAATTACGAAGTTTCAGCAGAACGATTCTCAAGAACACAACCGACATACAAGACACTAATTATCAAATGGAAAGTGGAAACAGAATGAGTCAATGCAAAATTAACCTCCAGCAACTTGACGGAGGTGTAGAGGGAGTGACAAGAAAGGGCAGCTGACAAAGAAACTCCCCATGGGCATCATTACACAAGTTGCAGGAACAAGTAAGAACATAGTGCGATTGGAATCTGGCCCTATATTTCATCTACTGACAGCTGCTAGAGTTCGCCGGTTTGGCTATTCATATTCAGTTCAAAAATTTCAACCTCGCATCGTCATTTTAAGATACAATATGGGAAACTAGGAAATGGGTTTCCAGCTTTCATCCAAATCAGTCAACAAAAAAGAATTCAGCGGCTAGCAAACACAGAAGCGGCAGAGCAACAAGCAACTAACCAACGCCACTTGGGAGGAATATGACTATAGAAGAAGGGAGGAAGAGCAGTACCTTTAGAAGCAGAGGACAGAAGCTTAGAGTGGTTGCAACGGACTACGGAGGAAATAATGGTGGGAATCCGAGGGGAGAGCAGTCTCAGGTTTTGTTAACTAGAGAAGGGATGTGGCTGAGAGAACGGAAGGCGTGGCTCATTTCATTTCCAATGGCTGGTTTGTCCCATCCTCGCGTGTAGACGTAGTGGATATTTCTGCTGGCCGGTTTTCCCCATCTTCCCTTTTGCGTACTCATCTCCAATCTGAAAGCCTATTTCACGACCCTAGATTTTCAGATTAATCGCCGATAAAAACACCAAAATTACAACCGCCTTGTTGACCCGACCCGAATCCACCCGAAAATAGAAATTTTTATGACTCGAAATCCAAATGATCCGATCTAATTAATTCGTGAGTTTTTGGGATTGGGTGGGTTAGCGGGTCCATCCGTTAGTCCCGTTCCATTTTATATGTCACTCCCAAAAAGATAAAATCATTGGTAAATCAGTGAGATGTTTAAAAACTTCACAAGGATTTGAAAGACATATTTGCAGTTTAAGGATAATCAAATATCATGGGTTTCTTGTAGTAGTATTACTCTTGTGATTGTTTTTTTTATGATTTGTGCAATTTGTATTTCATTCATTGGCATGGAAGGATTTGAGAATATGTTAATTGACATGTCATAGATAAACTATTTCAATGCATCTCTGAATATTTGTATTCTTTAAAAAAATATGAAGCATGTTTGATATTGTTACTGAGAGCGCTCACAACCCGAAAAGACTTGTAACCCGACCCAAATCGTAGCCCCCACTGCCCTCTTCGCCAAGCTGTCGACCCACGTCGCCCTCTGCTCCTACCTCTACGCAACCAGCTGTCGAACATAACGCTAGAAGAATGACTCTTCGCCAAGCTGTCGACCCACGTCGCCCTCTGCTCCTACCTCTACGCAACCAGCTGTCGAACATAACGCTAGAAGAATGAAGGCGTCGCCCGAGCCCCGACTAGGCGCTAGGCAGACCATTAGGCATTCATAATGCCTAGTAAATTGACTAAGACGTTATTAATCAGAGCTAGGCGGTCTGTCCACTCTACAAGCATCATCGTCTACTTTACAGCTTCAGTTCTTCTCCGTCCTGCTCAATCTCATCCCTTGTCGTTGATTATTCTCTTGTTCACTCTCAGGCACCGACCCTCTCCCCTACTCTTCGGCAGTGGCTAATTGTCATCCAGACACAATCCCATAGAAGGCGGCATGGTATTGGTTATTCCCTTCTTCACATCAACCCTCTCACTATTTTACGATAAGTTCATCATCTCTACTACTTGGTCATTCATAAGTTTGGCTTTCTCTCCCATTACCCTTTTCTCTATTGATGTTGATGCCCGATTTATGCAAACTTTTGTTTCATGAACTTGTGTTCTAAACTTTCTATGAAGTTGTGATTCTAATTGTTATAAGTTTGTGTTTATCATTCTAGAAAATCTTATATATTTACTTATTGATCAGGGTTAGTTAAATTATAAATTAATCATTTGAAATTGAGTGTAAGTAAAAAACTGTTGTAAAATTGTTATGATCGCTTAAAATGCCAAGGCGTTCTATCGCCTTTTTCAATCTTGTAAATGTAATAATATAATTGGCATGCGAATTGATAATATAATTAGCATATGAGAAGTATATTAAAAGTATCACATTTGATAAAATGTAAAACTTAACTAACCTTACGGTACCTTTTCCAACCCTCCCTCCTTATCTTAACTAAGCTTATGGTACCTTTTCCAACCCTCCCTCTTGTGCTTGAAAAGTTTGTTAGCGGATGTAGCAAAGAAAATGTGTGTTGAATGTTGTTTGTGATTGGTTGTGTTTTGGAATGTAGGAATGTGTGGCCATTGGTTGTTGTGAGTGGTCTTGTTTTGCTTTGATAGGTTCTAGGTGAATTGTGGAACCTCATGCTACACGTACCACCGCCCAAAAAGCCTTTTCTCCACATCTAAGACCCTAGCCAGTCATCTGAACTCAGTCATTTGAACTCATGTCTAAGACCTCCGAACAAACTAGTAGTGACATCCATCTTGTGAATTCTAGCATTTAGAGGCTACCATCATGGTGAAGAGACGATAGGGCTGGGAGTTTTGAAACAAACCACACCCTCAAAGACATTTCTAAATTCATCTTACTTTCATTCACTAGTCTCTGTGCTAGAACACGATCTAGGGAGGCTAGTGTAGGGGCTATGATGGATGTCCTTGGCATTAAAGATTGAAATACCCTTTGAATCCTCATTATGAGTATTTGCTCTTAATAGCCAAAAGGGACCACGTCGTATCTTCATTATGAACAAAAATCCTACCATGATAAGTCTACTTAAAAGAGGCTGCCACCACAAATAAGTATGGGGAAAATCCAAGTGTGAGGAAACCTCTCATTGCATAAAATAAGGTTTTGGAAGAGATACTATTTCACTCTTAGTGGGGCATTCCTATGAGATTATGCTAGTTCCTCTCTGGTACGAGTAAAAGTCCACACGCAAAGAGAATCGTCAACTTGAGGATGTATTTTCAAGGGCACAGATAAAGCTTATGAAACCCCTTGATTTCAATGACCCTCTGCACCATCTAGATAAAGGAGTTAAACGTATACCCTTATGCGAGTGCTAAGGTTCGATTTTTTTTTTTTTGTTCGATTAGGCTGCTAAATACCAATGTATGAAGCAAAAGAACCCCACTTGAGATGTAATAGGTAGGGATGCAGTAAATGAGACTTTCGTAAAGTAGAGGCAAACATGAAAGAGTGCTTGAAGCTACATGTGTTGTGGCCCAAAATTTTGAAAGTTCTAAACTTTGAGGAAATTACTCAGGATCGCATAAAGGCAATACATTTTGCCCCTACAAGTACGCTTTAGGCACCATTGCAAATGTCAAAGTTCTGTAAGTGTGAGGGTTGACCTTGTAAGCTTCTTATTAACCACTACCAATGATTGGAAGTCGTGTAGCTAGTGAGCTATATGATTTTGAGTTTTGGTTTGTTAGGGGATAGCACAAAGCCTAAGTGTGGGGGAGTTTCGATAACACAAGTAAAGCACCAATCGTAACACTAAACTCTTAAGTTGCATGGTTAATGTTAAGATCCATACTCTTCGACTCAAGCTGATAGCCATCATGGATTCACCATTTTCACCCGACTCCTTTGAAGTTAACAAAGTAGATACCTAAATGTTTCTAATGGAAAAACTGGCTTTTGATGCTTTGGTTGAGGGCAAGCAATGGCTTAAGTGTGGGGGTATTTGATACCACATAAATTATACATGTTTTTAGATCCCATTAAAGCCCCTCTACTTGAAAAATGTTGGTAATAATCCTTTGTTTCTGCCACTTTTATGCTTGGTTTGTGATTCTTGTCTTGTGTGTTTCATGTCATGAAGAATGATTACATTGATATGTGGATGGGGAACAGTCAAAGTACGGAATAGTGGGAGCTTTAGGGCATCTATAATGCACTTGGACGAGTTTCTCGAGGATCCTACGGCTAGCCCCACGTCCAAGGCCCAAATCATGAGAAATAGATGGGAATTCGTCTCGAATAAATTCATGTCAAGCGATTCACAGTTGTGCCCACGGTCGTGACCCAGGCCGTGAAGGAATTTTGAAGACCGCTACAAAGTGATGCCGAAGAGAATTAGTGATCAGGCTAGGGTTTAGCTCATGGTTTATCTCATGATCGTGACCGCACCCGTGAACGACCTTCTGCCCTGCTTATTTAAGCGTCTCTAAGAAGATTGAAAAAGGGAGTTTGGCATGAAACCCTAATATCGACCAAAAACGAGTTAGAGAGAAGGATAGGAGGTTTTCCATCCATTCTACATTGAAGGATTCATCTTGGATCATCCGATCAAGTCACCATGATGGAAATCAGTTCTTCTTTTTATCCTTTGTTCGTTTTCCCCTTAACCATGAACTAGCTTAAGACGTTAAAAAAGTGTTGGTTTGGAGGCAACCCAATGTCGGTTCGTATTTCTTTTCCTTATTTTTCTCTTTTCATTTGAGTGTTTGAGTCAAGTGGTTGAGTTTTGAACGATCACCGTTCCATGGCTTATGTGTTTGACTGTTTGAATGTGTCGTGTTTGAGTTAGAGGCACAATTGATTCAATTGAGTATTGAGAATTGTGGGGTTTCTTATTTTTGGTGTTTATCACGGCTTCAGTGATATTATCACACTCACGAGACCGTGATAATTTCCCCTAGACCATGATGTCACTAGGATTTCCCACAATTTGAACTCTTCATGGTATGAGACAAATTATCACGGGCATCAGCCCGTGATATTATACTGACCGTGATGTCGGCCCAAAACTCACCGTTTTTTGCCAAGATCACATTCAGCTTGTTATTATCACATTCAGCCGAACGTGATAATTAACCCCCACACGTGATCTCGACCCTCGGTATATAGCCCGTGATCTCTCCCCCTTCACGAGACACAGACCATCGGAAACCTTCTGAATGTCTTGCTGGAAAACATCACCTCTAATAGTTTTTCGACGTTTTGATCCAATTTCGACAGTCCAAATTAGAAACCAAACACATATCCAGACTCCTTTATCCTACGCTCCCCTTCACTGTGATTTTGGGGGAGTTTGGCTCGGTTTTTATCGCCGCAAAGTTGCTCCGGGGAGACTCCAGCAAGTTTCACGCGAAGCTCCGGTGACCCCCGCCGGCCACTTTTTCGGCCAAATTTTGACTCCATCCCCTTCTTCTCACCTTCCTCTTTGGTCCTACTTGAGTCTCCATGTGTGTTTATATCTTTTACTTGTTCAATTTTGGAGAATCAGATCTAGGGTTGTTACATGAGGAGAATTGGAATTATGCATGAATGGTGAAATTGAATGAGGGGTTTGATGAATGATGATGTGTTGCATGCCATTAGAGTGTTAGATGGGATTCTTATGCATTGGTGGGCTTGATTTTGCATGTTTTGATGATTGAATTGAGGAATGCCCACCAAGTGTTTGCTTAATTGTCGATCCTTTTATGCACTTTTATATATGCATGTTGAATAGTGGTCATCAAGGCATGATCTAGACTTGTAATTGCAACCTTTATGATCTATGAAACACCTAATTTCGTGTCTTGATGTATTTGTGGATTGTTTGAGATTAATTGTTATTAAACCGAGGTTGTGAAAAATCTGTGAAGGCATGTTGTCGATGTGCAAGCTTAGGTGTGGGGGAGTTGACTTTCTCCTCGATGTGCATTATTTGATGATCGTTTTCACGTATTGTGTGCCTTTATTGGTGTTTGGCAATAGCGCACCCCACTGGTGTCATTTGCTTGAGATTGGGGATGACATCTTTGCAGAACTCTGTGTTGAGTTTTACAGCACTTTCGCCCTATCAAGATAAAGGATATTCAGGCCACCGTGACTCTGGCATCATATCCTTGTTTGGTGGCGTTCCTCGGATTATGGATTTCAAGGAGCTCGCACAAGCTATGGGCTTGCATGCTATAGATATGAAGGATCTTGAGGTGGATTTATCCAAGACCTTGAATCATAGTATGTGTTTGATCATTTCTGCCTTCCTCAACACCATCATATTCATTTTGATCTTGTGCATACCATGGCCACATCGCTTAAGCCCTAATGGAGTATCATCAATGCACTCCTTTCCCGATCCATCCTCCCAAGCGACTGATCGCCTAACAAGGTCACGAAAAAAGCTTTGCTAGTCTTCACCACCATGTTTGATGTTCGGGAGAGGCTTGACCTTGGATCATTCTTGGCCAGTTCATTTTTCAAGGAAATTAACAATTGGCGTAACCGCATAATGCATTTGGGGCCCTACATCATCAAGATTGCTCGACATTTCAATGTTGAGATCAAGTGTTGCACCAAAGTGGGACATACTACAACTTTCCTTAAGGAAACATTGGGATCCATGCATTTACTATAAGTGTTTGGATCTTACCGATACATTGAGGGTCTGTCCATGCCGCTAGAGGCACCACACCTCGACGACCTCACCAGCCACCACAGTGTCGTCGTTGTCACATCGGGAAATCCTCATCATCGGGATTTGGTAAAATAATCTTCCTTGGCCACTCTAGAGGGCCGTGTGACTGCCCTTTGGGCCAGTTCGTAGGAGTTTCTTCCCAACTCTCATGAGAGGAAGACGCTCGATGACATTTTCATCACTTGCTCGAGGAGCTTGCACGTATTCATGGTATCAAGGTCCAAGTTAATTGGCAACCATCTGCGCCTAGCGAAAGTTAGATGACACCTGTGAGCCATGTTGCTCGAGTAGTACTTTCTCCCCATTTCTCCACTTTGACTACACACTATGTTTTATTTTCATTTTCAACTATTGCAGTCGTACTAGTTTGTCTTTTTTTTTGTGATGATATATAATATTATTTTTTAATAATCGTGCCTTGTGCGAGTATGAGTGTGTTTGTGTTTGTTTTTGTTTCCTTGTGAAACTCTCTCCTCTTCAATAGCGGTCTAATGTTTGACTTTCACTTGTCTAATGTTTGGTAACTTCTTCACCTTTCCTTTTCTCCTTTGAGGAGAAGACAATGTCTTGCTTAAGTGTGTGTGGGTGTGGGGGGGGGGGGGGGTGTGGGGGTATACTAATTTGTGATTGGAGAGTGAAATGAATGTGAATGCATGATCATAGTGTCTGGTTGTGGAGGATCTTATGGTTATTAGCATTGTATATGGATGGCTTGTTTGTGATTGAGTGCAACATATGATGATGATTGAGATATGCATTAGGTTTGTGAAAATGTTCATATGTTAGCGAACCAATGGATGTTTTGGATTGATTACTCATTGATCACAATAGATATGCATCAAAATTTGGAAGTTGGAATGAATGATTGAGCATCTAGGTAGCCATGTGATTTTGTGTCGCTCTTTTTGTTCTTGTGTGATAGATCCCCCTTACCATGATTTGTAGCATTCACATTGTTAGTATCAAGGAAGATGGAGACATAAGATTAGCCCACGACCCAAAACTTGACTTGTCCCGATTGTTTTATAACCTAGTCAACCCTTTTGAGCCATGTGTCCTTGGTTCACTCTTGTGTTGTGTAGCTCCCACTGTTTGAGCTTGATTAAGATTCGATAGAGTGACCCTTGCTTTCTTCGTGTCTACACCATTGTCGAGTCACCTTTGTGTTTGAAAGCTCCCTTCATTTGAGCTTCATTGAGGTTCCACATTGTGACTCTTGCATGGTTTCTGCTAAATGTGAAAAGGAGTGTTGGAGGTAGTTCTTAAAAGGTGTGCATTGTTTATAAAGTGCAAAGAATGTGACACTTTTTGTTTAGCTCTCTACTAGCCCTCAAGAAAAAAAAAAGAAGAAAGAAAAAAGAGAAAAGAAGTGAAAAAGACAGTAACAAAAAGGACAAATAAGAAAAGAGAATTGCCACAAAAAGGTTGTCTATGCTGGTAAAAAGTGTTTCTCGCCAGTCAAGCTATTGAGACACTTACATGTTTATTTACCTCCTTCGCTAATTTGCTTGAAAATTGTGATAGCATATGTAGCAAATAAAGTACGTTGTGAATGTGTTCGTGATTGGTTGTGGTTTGGAATTTTGAAATGGGTGGTTTGTGGTTGTTGTGAGTGGCCTCGTGTTGTTATGATTGGTTTTTGAGTGAATTGTGGTACCACATGCTATATGTACCACCACACAAAAAGCCTTTTTACCATGTCCAAGACCCTAGACAGTCATCTGAACTCGTGTGTAAGACCTCAGTACAAGCTAATGATGACACCCATCTTGTGAACTCTAGCATTTAGAGGCTACTGTTATGGTGAAGAGATGATGGGGCTAAACATTAGAGTATGAACATCTTTTGAATCAATATGGTCCCGACCCCACTGGCGAGAATGAGTGATTCATTCAGCTTATCTTGTTCATATCATATATCACGGTGATGACCTAGTTTGCTCGATCGTTTGTTCTTATGACTTGATCTTGATGCATGGATAACTGTGATTGGTGATTCGTCAAGGCAGGTTGTCTATTGGTTTGAGAACAAGGTGAGACCTCTTCATTTACACGTCCTTAATGCACTTGAATGTCGTTTGTGGTAGTTGCTAGGATTACTGTTTCTGTTGTCCATATATTGGTGCCAAATAGATGTAGAGAGCCATCCGCTTTGTGCCCTTTGATGTGTCCATTAGTTATTGTATTTTAGGTTGAAAGATTACCTTGTTTGTGATTGGTTTGATTAGAGACAAGCAAACATCTAAGTGTGGGGTAGTTTGATTCATGTGTAATTGCACATATTTGTACCCCTTTATCTTGTGATGTTTGTCGCATTCGCATTGTCCGAGGAGCAATTTTATGCTAGGTTTGTGAGTGTTATATCATGTTTTAGATCTCAACAGATGAAATTAGCTCCAGAGATCGAAAGTCGAACAAAACATGGCAAAAATGGAGCAAGATGGGCAAAAGACAAAGGATCACGCTTAGGGGGAGTTTATCACCGTCAACAGACCGTGACTTTGGACAATTTTCAGGAGGCTTCGGATGGCTCACAGGCAATTCAGTTATCGCGGTCCCTCGACCGTGATGTTCTCCAACAGCCCGTTATGTAGTTTAGTAAAATGGCGCGTTTTGCCCCGATATTTTGGTTAAGCGTTCAACATCATAGGCATTATATCTGACCGTGAAAAGAGCCCGACTCGAGAATAAAAAAGAAAGAGAGCTGAAACTTAGAGGGGGAGTGATTCAGGCTTAATTACACATGTTTTCACCCCATATTCTTGTGATGTTTGAGTTGTTTGCATCACCCGAGGTTCAATTTTATGCTAGATTTTGCATGTTTTTAGCATTTTGCAGGTCTTAGCAGGTGGAATTGACCGCGATAGCGAAAGAGGACCAAAAGAGGGGGGGGGTGAAAGGAGCGAAATGGACAAAAAGGAATAAGTCACGCCCAGAGGATCATTATCACAGGCGGGTGACCATGACAATGGTTCTCATAACGTGAAGATTGACGGGATCCAAGAGCTTTTGCATGCTTTAGGGGGAAGTCGAAGTTCACAGGGCCAAAAGAGGGGGGGGGGGGTTAAAGGAGCGAAATGGACAAAAAGGCATAAGTCACGCCCAGAGGAGCATTATCACAAGCGGGTGACCGTGACAATGGTTCTCATAACGTGAAGATTGACGGGATCCAAGAGCTTTTGCATACTTTGAGGGAAAGTCGAAGTTCATAGGGCCGGAGACCGTGACATTCCCCCCGACCGTGAAGTGTCTAAATGAAACGACACGTTTTTTGCTCGAGATCATGGACAAGCATTCGAGATCACGACTGTGACATTTGAGCATGACAATCACCCGACTAGAGAATAAAACGAGTGTGACAATCAACTCCCACTTTTAATTTCAATAATTCATGCAAAAAAATCCCAATTTCTCCCCACCTAAGAACCCTAAATCCAATTTTCCAAAATTGATCAAGTAAAAGATGAAAACACACCTGGAGACTCAAGTAGGATTAGTAAGGAAGGGGAGGAGAAGGGGTAGGAGTCGAAAATCTACCGAAAACCTGGCCGGAGGAGGTTGCCGGAGTCTCGTGGGGCAATTTTCCGGCGACAAATAGTAGACAAATCCACCAAAATCTCATTGAATGTGAGCCTTGGCTTGGGGAGTCTGGTTATGTGTTTGGTTTTGGGATTGACTCACCCGAAATGGATAAAACCGTCTGGGGCGATGTTTTCCAGCGAGAGATTCAGAGGATTCCGGCGAAATCAATTTGTGAAGAAGGGGTCACGATCGACTTATATAGCTCGAGGTCCAAGGTCACGCGCTGGGTCAATTGTCACGGTTGGTCCGCAGACCGTGACAATAACAGTGAGAGTGTGACATTGAACAAAAATAGTGATTTTTGGGTGGACATCATGGTTGGTCACAGGCACATGCCCGTGACAATTTCACTTTGGTCATTACGTCTGTAAACTGTGGAAATGCCATAAAATACTATGACCTCCAACACATTATCACAGTCTGATGACTGTGATAATATGCCTAAAACCGTGACAAACATAAAAACTAGGCAAATCCACAATTCTCAAGACTCAATCGATTAAACCGTTCTTCAAACTCAATCACGACTCAATCAAACATACAAGCGTGGCATGGTGAACATCCCAAACTCACCACTCAACTCAAACAAAAAGAGAAATATAAGGAAAAGAAATACGAACAGGCGTTGGGTTACCTCCCAACAAGAGCTTGTTTTACGTCCTTATCTAGACGGTTCAGATCATCATGCTTGCAAGCACGAAGCCTTCGAGAGTGGATCTCACAAACTCTTGGGGCGAGGTTCATCAGCTCCAATCTCTAGCTTGGAAGGGTGGCCCTCTTGGCCCTACACCTTTTCCTTGCTCTTGTCCTTTTTTTGGGGTCGAACATGGTTCATTTTCTCCTGGCATGCCTTCATTTGCTTCCTTTCGAACTTAGTACCCGCCTTAGGTCCCTGCTTCCAATAATCACAAGAAGAAGGAGCAATAGTGGGGTTTTCCTTGATAGGCTCACCTCCACTCACAAACACACCATTCGACTCTATTCCTTTGGCATCCTCATGCTTAACCTTAAGATAAATTGAAAAATTCATTTACTCCTCACCATCTCTCAAGATTAATGTGACCACATTAACATCGATTAGAGCCTTGGCGGTGGCAAGGAAGGGCCGTCCGAGGATAAGGGACATATTCACACCTTTGTTATAGTCAAGGATAATGAAATCCTTTGGATAATATAAAGTGCCCACCCATACTAGGACATCCTCCAAAATGCCTCTAGGACTCAACATAGTGGGTTTCAATTCACCTAGGCCTAGTTTCTTGTAAAGCTCATATGGCATGACATTTATATTTGCTCCTAATCTACCAAGGATTTCTCTATATGACATGTTCCAATGCAAAGTGGGACAGTGAATCTACCTAGATCTTGTTGCTTTATGGGCAACTTATTTTGACTAAAGGCCGAGCGCTCCCCTCCCAAAGTGACTGCGGCGAAGTCTTCACACTTCTGCTTCTTTACAAGAAGCCCCTTGAGAAACTTTGCATACCTCGACATATATGCCATTGCCTCCAAGATGGGAATTGCGACATTGAGCTTTTTGAGCATCTCCACAAACTTGCCACACTCCGCTCCAAACGGTCTTTGTGCACCCTTGTAGGGAAAGAGAGTGAAGGCTTGTACTCAACCACTAGAGGTGGCGTCGGCGGTGCCTTCTTAGCCTCTTCATCCTCTCCTTCCGAGAGTTCTTGTTCATTGATCTTTGGAGGGACTTCCTCTTCTTCAATTATCTACTTAGTCACAACATCGGGAGTTACCTTCCCGCTTCTCAAAAGGATAGCATTTACCTCAACATTTTGATCCTTGGGGTTGGCAATGGTTTGGGAAGGTAAGGCTCCTCTGAGCCTTTTGTTGAGGACTCCAGCAAGGTTGCCGATTTGGGTCTCCAAGATTTGAAGGCTCGCTTGATGAATTCTTGGGCATGCATCAACAGAAATGAACTGGTTTGTTGCAACTTCCATGAATTGCTCAATCTTCTCGAAATTTTGAGAGCTTGTACTCACAAAGGTGGTGACTAGGTCAATTTGACTTAATTATGAGAAATGAAGAACACAACTCAAGAATTCTGAAAATACCTCAAAATTTTCATTAAACACAAACCCACACATAGCATTCAATCCATGCAACCTATCACATCTCTAAAACTAGGGTTTACAATACCCAAGTGAAAAGGGGTGCTACTCCATTGCTAGGTGACTTGCCAATACCGTCATACAAGAAAGTGGCCAAGTATAACCACAAACTAATGTTTAGTATAGCGGGTTTAGCTTTATTTGTTAGCTCGGGTCCTAGATGTGATGACTACTCCATGAAGTTCTCGTTATTCAGCAGTTTGAACATAGTGAAGCTGTATTTAATCTAAGCAAACACAAAGCAGTAAAGTTGTGATTCAAGTTTGACAGAGGTCACCTGGATATGGTTCCCCCTAGATTGCAGTTAAGCCAACTTGTAATTCAACAAGTCCAAATATAATGATAGTTATACTGCAAAAGGTTCTTATTCAGTCTGAAGTCTCGACTAAAGGTCTTCAGACCCTCCTAGTCTAAATACCCTACAGACGACTAATCTCCACCGGAATAAACAAATTGAGGCACTAACATGCAAAACCTCCTCTACTGGATCAATTCCAATATAGAGTAGTGAACTGACTTCTCGACTAACTTAGTCAATTCACCACCTTCAATCAAGGGTGCTCTATCAACCTATGTAAATATTCTCTTTCTAGGTCAAAACAGATACTACAAGAATGTGATCAGGACTCATGCAATTCTGAAATCATGCCTCAATTGAATATAATCAGTATCAAAATATCATGTACTTGGATTCATACAATCAAACCTATAATACAACTCTAGGGTTCTTCATACCCAAGTGAGAGAGGGAGTTTACTCCAGAGAGAGAGGAAATCAGCTCCAGATGTAGAAATCATCATGTAGAGGATGGAATTCAGCTTCTGGTTGTCAATCAGTGCTTCTCTAGGATTCAATCAAGCTCTAATGGTGTCAAAACTCGATCTCGGTCACCTTGGAGGATGGGTTTATCACTTTCTCTTTCTAACTCTCTGTTTTCCACTTTAAAACTTGGATCCCATCTTCATAAACATTAAATTGGGTTAAAACTCAGATTTGCCCGATTACACAGCCAGCATAATGTCGTGTAGAATCCCGTGTCTGCCCGTGTAACTCCCAAAACGCAACGTACGGATTAGTTGCTCGTTGTCGACACACCGCCAGGATGTACGGCCGTGTGGAATGCAGCTTTGCCCGTGTAACTACCTGGAAACCCCACACGGCCAATGGGTGCCCTTGCACAACCAGTACGACCCAAGATGCGTGGCCCCAGGCGTACGGCCAGAACACAGGGTTGTGTGGATTTATGAGCATGCCGCTTATCTTCCTCAGCTTTTCGTCACACGTCCTAACTTCGTCCAATCGACCCCAATATCGTGCCCAACCTTCATTCACGTACTAGGACCTTAAATATCACTAACAAGAATAACCTAGTGTGAAGTCTATTTAAAACACGAGAAATGAGCCTCACACTATATAAGAATGGTGGACAAAAATATGTGCAAATATCGAGGCATCAAATCCCCCCACACCTAGCCGTTTGCGTCTCCCAAAGCAAACCTGGCTCAAACCAATGCAACTCTCCATACCTCTACAGCAACATGCAGCCTTGATAGTTGATAGAGGACTTCCTAGATCATTTAGCAGCTTACGAGGTTAACCAGTCTTCTAAGACATTCCCTATTTCTCTCAATGCGAGTACCAGACTCAAGCCAGGATCATTAGCAGCTTACGAGGTCAACCAGTCTTCTAAGACAATTCATGGATAAAGAGACTCACACAACACAACAACTAAGGACTCTTCGTATCGGGTGCTCTTTCCATTCCATTTCCTTCATTGGAACCCTTTTTCCTTATGTTTTTTTTTTGCTTTCGACACTTTGTTGGGGTACCAAATGCAGTTTTTATGCGCGGTCGATCCTTATTAGTTGAGCACGAGCAATTTCTGTACATCTGGCGCTCGCCGGAGTACTTCGTTTAACTCTTTTTCCTCAATTCGTGTGGAGGGTCAATGAAATTAAGGGGGTTCGGAAGCTCTATCCGTGCCCTTAAAAACACATCCTCGAGTAGGCAAACCGTTCAACAGGTGGAATTTTTACTTGTACTAGGGAAAAATTAGCTTCACCTTGTAGGACTCGCCCACTAAGGATCACTAAAATCTCTTCCAAAACCCGATTTTGTGCAATGAATGGTGGCACACACGTTGGGCTTACCCCATGTTTAAAATTTCAAATTTTCGATATGGAGGACTAACTGCCTTTTCTTACACACATTGAGCACCCTTCTATGATACATGAGTCCACACACACAGCTAGGGGTGGAAATCAGTACGATATCGGTATCCCAATACCAAATATCGTAATCTCGAATACCAAATTACCCCCTAAAATCAATCACAATCAATCTCTATATAATTTCAGTATCCCAATCTCAATCCCTAAATATTTCGGTATCCCAATTGGTATTATTGCATATCAAATTAATTACATTTGCAATTATTAATTAAATATATAAATTAGATTTGATTGTTTAATATAGGACATAGAGACTAAGCAAAGAGTCTTGAGTTTGGCTAGTTCTAGGATAGGGATAAGGAGAATGGAGGAGCGGTGACATCTCAAGTTTTTGTCATTGGCAATCTTTAATTTGACGAATTGGAGGCTGAGAGAAGACTAATACTAGTGTTTGCTTTTTGGTGTTATAAAAATAACAAGAGATTGGTGGTTGACGGTCGTGTAGTAGTGAATGATAGAGACTAGTTGAGAGGATAAAATACACACTAGATTATATTTTGGTATTGTTCGGTATTTTGGTATATACCAATCCCAATCTCATAATCCCTAATACCGAATAGCAATTGAAATTGAATCTCAATCTCAATCCCAAGAAATAATACGTGTATTCGGTAATACCAAATATAGACAAATTCAGTACGATATTCGATATATACCAAATACCAGTACCAAACTTCCAGCCCAACACACAACATAAGGGAAGTCATAGATACCACATGAATCAAATGTCCTAAAACCACGAGTTCACACAATCAACCGGCACAATAAAGAGAAAGATAGGAAGGATTCAACATCATCCATAGTGCTACAACTACTTCCCTAGGTTGCATGGTACCATTAAGACTGTCAATTCAAAGTATACTAAGTAGGCGATTGCAAGGAACACGTAATTGAATCCCTCAAATCGAAATTTGGTATTTGGACAATGGACTAGGCTCCAAGCACACACATAGTAAGCCCGATAAACACAAAACATTAGCCATTCTTTCTGTCCCACCGGATCCAAACGGAGGTTTAGATTCGACCGGTGAGACAGCCCCAGAGGAGATCGACACCAAATCTGAAGGTCGTGGTCAGAGCAGAGATTATTAAATTGATGGACGCGGAAATCATTTTTGCCATTTCCGGCACCGAGTGGGTCAGTCCCACTCAAGTGGTGCCTAAGAAGGGCGGCATGACTGTGGTCCCAAATGAGAAGAATGAGCTCATCTCGATGAGAATGGTGACTGGGTATCGTGTCTGCATCGACTATCACCGCCTCAAAGACGCCACAAGAGAGGATCACTTCCCTCTGTCATTCATTGACCAGATGCTTGAGAGGTTGGCGGGGCACGAGTTTTATTGTTTCCTGGATGGGATGTCTGGGTATTTTCTGATTCCCACAACACCAGAAGACGAGGCGAAGAACCTTCACCTATCCTTTCGGCACATTTTCCTACCGGTAGATTCTTTCGGGCTTTGCAACACCCTCGTCACGTTCCAGTGATGTATGCTCGCCATCTTCGACTGTGCGATGTATAAATAGGATTCTATGGTGGATGAGGTGGCCGTATCTCTGGCATAGGAATGCCTTTCTAGATAAAACCCGAGATAAAACCTCGGTGTGGATGGTGGGTAGTACCAATTGAAATGAGCTATGTTCTTAATGCCCCAAATATGATAGCCTAGATCGAGGTGACTGACATGGGTTTAGGGGAGCCGTACTCGAAGGCGTGTAGGTAACCATAAAAGCCCACAGAAAAGAGCTCACTCACCACATTTGCCAAACCCTATTTATATTGAATTGCATAGTAGACCTAGGCTAGGGTGAGGGATAGTTCCCCAAAATACCTGCTTTTATTCTTATTTGTTCTCTCTACTAGCTATTTTGCTTGAATCCTCCATCACAAACCCTTAAACCGATCGGCTAGATTATAACAACGTGGGAAGTAGGCTAGTGTATGAGACCCGAGTGAAGACGACCTTGATTGCCACTATATGAATACGCCATTCTAGGTTAAACTTGGCCTAGGATGAGGTACTTATTGAGACGTGCTAACTATTGACAATGACTTACACAGATTGAATCGATCATGCACCTCGAAGAAGTTCGAGGTCGGCTAAGAAATTATTTGAATCGACAAACAAATCACGAAATAGAGGAAATCAAGCATCAACACATATGAAATAAAAGAATCGTATTTAGGCCAAACATTAAGTTTTACATGACTAGTTACTCTTGGGTTCACATACCTATGCAACTAAAGAACTAGCCAACCAACGAATAGGATTTCTTGGCAATCATTAATTGAAATGAAGTCTTCAGAACACCGCTAGAATCAGCGCCACCAACAGAGAAAACACGGCTAGGGCCATCATTTCTAGCACCGATTCCTCCCTCGAGGTTAGTTTCATTCTAATTCAGGTGAGTTGCTCTATCGACAGAGTAACGACCCTCCATTGACCTCTTGGCTCCTTCTCACGCATTCTACCTCTAGAGCTCCATTTATAGGTCTTCGATTGCGGTTTTGGGGAGGAAAACTCGCAGCTACTGCTCCATATAGTCAATCAAATGCCTCCACAAACATGGCCCATAGAATCAAGAAGCCCCAAGGTAAGTTTTTAATGAAGTAGATGAGCTCCGTAAATCGGCGACAATGGCGCCATTTTCCTTCCTAGGGTGCTGTTTGGGCGGCGGTCTTTAAGTAGATCCTCTCTTCAATTTTCTACTCCACGAACTAGATCTCGATGTCCCTTACTACTGCCAAGTAGTCCACTAGCCTGCTTTGACCTAAAATTGCACAAAAGCTACCAAAAGCGCATCAAACCCACAAAAGTAATAATAGGGTTGCTAAAACACACTTGAAGCATTCATAGCACAAATCCAAGGTATTATGACGATAATGATATGAAATTAATGCACTTTAGGACATAATACAGCGCCCTATAATAGCTCATTTTATGTGTCATCAAATAACCTCACGCTTGAACTTTTTTTGTCCCCAAACAAGCCTAAACTCAACATGCTCTCTATCACCAAACCTCTATGATGACGCATAGTTTACGATCTTAAGTAGTGGATCATAAGAAGCTTACAAGGTCAATCCTTGAACTTAGAAACTTTTGATCCTCACAATGATGCTAGAAATATACTTCATAAGGATGAAATGATTCGATTCTCACGAGATGGAATTGTCTTTTCTTACTTGAGTCTTCTTATACGAAGGTTGGGGCGAAAACGTAGGTAGCTTAATTAGGATGTATTTGTATTCCAGCCCAGGAAAAGTCTTTTTGAACAAACCCATTTTCATATGAAGACGATCTTGTCATGGCGCTTTGCTCTTTTTAAGCGTAGAAGGGGGCTTGTGCTTTGTACTTTGGTACTTAGTGTAGACACCACATTTTGTCCGGGATAACCACTCTACTTAAAACTCAAAAGAAAAATCAAAGGTGAAGTTTGGATGGAATTGGTTAAGATTGCAGCGGCAAGTCAATAATTACCAATTAATTCCAAGTTCACTCAATAAACACTAGTAATCACCGAGTTGTTCATGTGTGGCTATTAAGATTGGAATTGTTAAGATTAGCAGTAGCAAATCTTGAACATCAAATGCCACCGAGATTGTTTTTTGCTAATTTTCAGCTAGAGTGACATATAAAGTGGACGTCCGGAACTGGACTCAAAAAGGTTGCTTCAAGTTTGGATTAGGATTCGATTTTGATCCTAGAAGAACACGAATTGAATAATGAACACGAATTGAATAATGAACACATGTATATAAATGTCAAACGTAGATACAACTACAATAATAAATGACAAGATTAATATTACATTAGCTCTTGCACAAATATTTACATAATGGTTACATAGACCAAAGAAGCAAACAAAGTAATTGGGCCTCCAAATATCACTTTGGGTCCAAAACTTGAACCTGCAAAAGCAAGAAGGGAATAATCAAAATTAAGCCACAAATTCAGAACTTGAACCCAATTCGGGACCATAAATTCTTATCCATTTCAAGTCATCTTGGTCAACCTAGTCAACAAGCCCTTTTTGTCCATATACATTCCCAAGGGGCAGCAGAAATTGCCACCGTCCTAGAGAAGTAGGCAGGACAACCACCACCTAAAGAAACCAACCAAACATTACCAGCACACACATATGAACCGTACAAACTTGGTATAAAATCACTTTTACAACTAGAGAGAAAGGGGGAGTGAAAAAAAAAAGAACGGAGGTCTGATTGGGGGAGATTTTTCGACCATCTCTTAGGAAAGAAACAGAGTGATTGGAGTTTCAATTTTGGGGAAGGAGAGACGGAAAAGAAGGCAGCAAATCTGAATTCTCAAGAGAAGGAACCAGGAAAGCAGACAACTAGGATCTATTGCCATCAAACAACAGAAACCAGGTTGGTTTTTCTCCAACCGAAATATAGTAACATACTTCCTAGATCTATAACATACACTTGCTTGAACAATCATTCAATCCATCATGAAACTCACTGGTATAAAGCATATGCATGTGATTTTTACTCTTTGTAGCTCATGTAAGATTAGATTTCTATGCAATTTGTTGAACGAAGCTTTTGTGCAACAACTTCTGCCTACTTAACGCTTTACTTAATATTTCACAAAGAACGAAACATCATATTTTGTTAACATGGTTCAAAAAGTACATGCAGTTTGCAAGATATACCTAGGGGTGTTCAAACGGATTGGTTACCGTGGTAACCATATTAACTGGTAGCATTCGGTTAATTTGGTATGGTTAATTGGTTTGGTTTGGTTAAATAATTTAGCTTATTTGGTTTAGGTGGTTTGGTTTGGTTTAAACACTACTAACCAATGAAACCAATTATTGATACACCTAATATACATAATTATTTATGCTTCCATGCAACCAAACTAAACTTTCGTGATTCGCTATTTTATTTCCAAAACCAAAACATATGGGTAAAAAATTAAAAGAGCTTGCCTATTTACTAAACCAAAACATTTTGGACAGCTACTAGACTTAGGGGTGACAAACGGTAAGTCGGCAAACAGTTTACCGTTTTACCGAACCAAACCGTTTACCGGCGGTATCGGCAGTCGATGGTCAAATGGGGAAGCTCGGTTTACCGGCCCCAGTATCGGTAAATACCGACGGTAATTCGGTAATACCGATACCGGACCAGTTAAGGCATTTACTAATAACATATACTTCATTATTCACAAATATTACATACATGAATGAAAGTAAGTAAGTATAGGCCTCAAAAATATTATAAATAAGAGTTAATAATAATTTATTAATTACAAAAATGAAGAAAAAACTTATAAAATCAAAATATTACAACATCACTCCATTGCCCAGAAATTCGGTTCGGTAATTTTCCGGTAAACCGAACCGAAAAACCGTCCACAACTACTCTTTACAGTAAGTCAGTAAAACCGGTTTGTAACCGTTTACCGGTAATTCGGTAACCGGTAAACCGGTATCGGTAAACGACTCTCACTTACCCACACTCGGTATACCGAAAACCGGTAAAGTCGGTAACCGGTTTACCGCCTACCGACCGAATACCACCCCTAACTAGCCTTTAGGATTATGTACAATACCATGACAGCCACCTCAAACTATGTATAGTTTAAGTGTTTTGTTGGAGAGCTTTAACTTCCTATGAATGGTATTGGTATGTATTTAACTATTTATGTTAAGGGATTTGTGGTAAGCTAACTATATTAGGTGCAGAGATGATGAATGATGATATACATGGATTGTTATTCTTATTATTATTGCTTATATAATGATAGTTTATGATAGTAACAACATATGGTTATGTTTTATTCATTAACATGAAAATTATTTTCATGTAATGTTATGTTATTTGGTTATCCTATTAACCAAACCAATTAAACTTTGGTTTGGTTAATTTGAATGGTTTGGTTAAGACATTTTATTCCATGGCTAATGAAATTTAGGCTTAATTGGTTTGGTTATCACCACGGTAATCATTTGAACACTCCTAGATATACCGTTTGTTTTGTTTGGATAGTAAAAGAGATAGATTGTAAATAACTGTGTGTCAACATTTTTAATCAAAAGATCTGCCTAAGCAAAATTACAAGCAAAACCAAATTTGTTTTCTTCACTATGTTGCCATGTTTTCCTTTGAGCACTTGGTCTAGATGGTATACTAAATCTTATGTAAAACCAGACCATATCTTGCTTAAAACACATGTTTGATCCCTTCTTAACATAGCCACGAACATAGGAATCATTTCCAACCATTGCAAAAAAGAAGTAATCTTTAAACCACAACAAATCTGTTACAAAACGGTGAAAAAGACTCAATACAGTCTCTCACAAAGGTCTTTCTAAAAACACACTTCTCGTGCTTCAGGCATATATGTCTAGTCAAAGATTAGGTTTAGCACAAAGACCACAAAATAATGATTTCTAGTTTGGTAAACCATGAAAGAGTCTTAAGATAGCAGACCAACTCAGATTAAGTGAGAGCTAAAGCTTCAGATTTTTGTCATGAGCAGTTGCCTTGACTTTTAATTGTGTTATGACCCATTCAGGATCCAACCCATACGCAAAACAAAACCCTTTCTTTCAATCTGAAATCACAAGCAGAGGTTGTGATTTTCGGCTTTCTTAAAAATAATTCTATAGTTTAAAAAAATCAACAAAACAAACGATTTACCAGGTATTACCATAAAACACCAATTCAGCTAGCAGATTAAGAAACTAATTCCTAGCTAATTAGAACATAAAGTCGTTAAAAACCAAATATCACTTTCAATTTTTACCTTTTAATCATACAAAGTCATGAGATGAGAGAACATCACCTAGATCTCCCCTAACCTACATTCCAACCAAATCAGCAGTGTTAGATTTCGATCCCGAAGAAATTAGCCAAAAAATCTAACCAAAACCCCTTTGATCAAACTTACCGAGAGAAGGGACAGAAGAGTCCCGGATTGAGTCTCTTGTCGCGTGAATGTTGCTGCCTCAACAACGGTACAGTTGGCCCTCGCCTTTTTCAAATTCCTAAGCCGAAAACACGAAAAGGAGAGTGAAAAATATAAAAATCCAATACGAAAACCTCAGGATCGAACTAAAAATAAACTTGCATGTCAAAGAAGGCTTACCAGAGGCGGCCATTCGGCCGGTTTAGGGTTTCTAAAGATGAATATATACCCTGCTCATTAAAATGACTTAATTACCCCTAGGGTTTCTAACTATTTACGCGGCCTTGCCACCGCGTTTTTGGGAAGTTATGAAAATACCCTCCCCCGTCTCTGAACTAAAAACGACAATCACAAAAATTGTGGTGGCCCAGTTTCGAACCCTTGTCCTCGGGATCGAGTGCACACACCAAATAGCAACTTAAAAAGTTGGATGTTGGCCCATCATGCGTAAATGTAATCATTCCGTTTAGTTTTGTTGTTTAGTAACGAATGCAGATTAACTTATTTTTGCTTCTTTTCTAATACATCAAATTTCTTCTTAATAATTGAAATTCTTGCATTTATTTTAGGGCTAATACCACTACAACACCCGAACTATCGCAAAAATGCCACTTGTATCCCGATTTATTCAATATTCCATTTATGTCATGAACTATTTTTCTGTTAAATTTGACTCGTTTTGACCGTTAGTTTTTAACAGAAAGTCCAGTCAGCATTGATGTGGCACATGCCGTGGAATTTTAATTCATTTAATAAAAAAATAAAAATAAAAAACAATAAAATTAAACAATCTTTTTTTTTGCCAAATATAAAATTAAACAATCTTACAAAAACATAATTATAAAACACCAACAATAAAAATAAAAAACTTCATCTCCCTCATTGCTCTCCCCCCGCCGGCCAGATCTGCAGCGCAACCATGGTGGAGCAGAGGAGGGGATGAGGTAGGTTCCGGGTTGCTTGCTTGTCGGCAGGGAAGCTGGAGGGTCGAGTTCCAGTCGCCAACCGCCTGCCTCTCAGTTTCCAGCCACAAGACAAGATCTCTTCTCTGCAGGCACCTCTCTCTTCCAGATCTGTAGGTACCTTTAACCCTGAGGGTGGACTAGGCGACTAGCCGGTGACATTGCTTCGCTGTCCTGCTCTGTTCCCTTAACCCCTTCCCGCTGGCCGTAAGCTTTTGTTGGCCTGCCGGTACTCCATTATTTGTAAGCTTAAATTCCTAATCCCGATTCCAATTCAACAAACAAAACTTATAAATCCCAATTTCCAATTGGGAACTGGAATCCGTGCCACCTCCTATGAATTAGTTCAAAGCGAAGACGCGCGAAGGGAGCGGAAGTTTTGATTCAGAGGAGAGAGAGATAGAGGACTAGAATGGCGATTCTCTACGCGGTGGTTGCTAGGGGGACGGTGGTGCTGGCGGAGTTCAGCGCCGTCACTGGGAACACGGGCGCGGTGGCGAAGCAATGGCGTCGAGCTTGTCCTGTACAAAGTCCCTGAATGCTACCTTTACCCGGTGAATCTGAGAGGAACCGAAGGTCGTGGGGAGGGGAATCGAAGGTTGGGGAGGGGAATCGTCGTTCTCGAAGAGACCAGGGGCATGATTCCAAGATCTCATCGCCGCAAAGCTTCATCCCCACTCATTGTTCATCGTCGTCGGCCCTCCTAACTCTCCTCTACCACCGCAACAACCTCCAGATCCGAAGAGATCCTAACCCATGGATGGCGAAGCTCCTCCGCTCCTCAAGCTCAGCGATTGGAGTATCGACGGGAAAGCACCAAGCAGAGAGTAGAGGGACAATCGACGAAATCAATGGAGATTTTTTATTATTTGAATTTGGGGGTTTAGAATATTATTTAGTAATATTCTTGAATTTAAAGGATTTTCAATTTTTTATTTTCAAAGTTTTATATAATATAAATTAAAAATGTGAGGTGTCAATGACTTGGCACTGCCACGTCAGCAAAAGTCAATGTTAAGTTGACCGCCGTTTGGTCAACTGTTATCTTTAACGGTCAACGAAATTGGCAGGATACAAATGACACAAAATATAATAGTTCAGGATATGAATGGAATATTGAAAAGAATAGGATACAAGTGGCATTTTCGTCATAGTTCGGGTGTTGTAGTGGTATTAGCCCTTTATTTTAGTAACATCATAATAATCTAATTGAAATTTTATTAATAAAATTATAATGCGAGAATTACGTTCAGTGGAACGTGATAAAGTTATGATTAAAACTATCAAAGTTAACAAAATCCTTAATACGAGAATCACGATCAGTGGAACGTGGTTACAATTAAATTATCAAAGTTCTGACGAACGACGTGGACTTTGATCTCGCGTCACGGGTACGTAGGCAACCGATAAGGTTTGAGTCCAACTAACCAATTAACTTTATCTTTCAATTGTATGTCAGTGGACGTATAATTGAATTACAACTAATACGATAAAATTATTTAATGGTCCTGTGGGACCTTGAAAATATGAAATTATTACTAAAAGCACACCCAACACATTTAAACTTATCAAACTTAAGTAGTATCGATTTTGGGCGTTGTGGGGTGTGATTTCACTTCCTCACACGTAACCGTACTCCCAAACCCAGAACTTTATTTTCGCAGACCATGTCTCGGTTTTGACCCTAAGGTTAGAGCAAACCGAAGAGTGTTCGATCCACTCCAAGTAAGATCGATGGCGACTCCCAAAAAGCGAACACAACCCCGACCCCGGAGGGACGGTTGCGACACTTAGCAACCATTGATCAAGCACGAGCAGTTTTTAACTATTTTTCCTCGATCGTGAGGAGGGTCAATAAAGTCAAGGGGTGTCGGAAGCTTTATCCGTGCTCTTGAAAACACATCCTAAAGATGACATTAATCCTATTATATGGGTGAAAATTTTACTTGTACTAGAGAGGAACTAGCATCATCTCGTAGACCTACCCCACCAAGACTCAACTAGTATCTCTTCCAAAACCTACATATCGATCTGATTTGATGTAAGCACATAAGACTCCTTCCTATGAGGAGAAGTTTGAGTACTCAAAAATGATGGTAGGAAGCACCAATCCATACACTTTTCTTAAGATGGATCCAAGTCTCATGAAAAGGACATCCTTCATAGGCCCTATAGTAGCCTTCCTTAGGTCACATATCAACATAGAGCTAGCAATTCAAAGTATAATAAACTTCGAATTTGCTTGGGGGATGTGGCATTACTAAAAAAATTCAAATGTGAGTGCACAAATGCAAACACAAAACCCTTTCCCCAAATGCATGAACATTCACAAAAACATGGTATATAACATGAAAAACAATCTTCCTAAATCACAGTCCACTTTTAAATGAGACAATGTAGTTACGCGTTTTGTCAAGATCCATGCAACTCGGCCAGTTCCTTGGATGATTGGCTTGCACGAACAAACGAAGACGGAGAGAGCAAGTGGGGTATCACCTCCTCTATGGCAAAATCTAAGAAGTCCACCTAAGACTACCCACAATGTGGGAGGGAAAGAAGGGGGGAAAAGAAGGGGAAAATGGAGGGAAGACCCTCTTGAAGAAGATAAAAAGAGGAGGAAGGGACGGGGTGGGAGCGCGTCTCGATGTGTTTTTTTCTTTTCCTTTTTTATTATTACTTTTACGGTTTAGTGTTTGTTTGTTTTTAGGGTTTAGTGTTTATCTTTTTCTCTCTTTTTATTGTGTTTATGTTCAATTATTAATGCAACAACTTTTTTGTGCAAATTATTATGATTTCGTATTGGTGACATCATAATTAGTGATGTTGAAATGTTTGTCTGAAATATTACTACTTAGGTAAAAATAATGACTAAATTATCAAATTAAAGTTACAAGATCAGCTATAAATTGATTAAAAAAAACATACCAAATAAACACCCTCCTTTCCCTCCCCTCCCATTGTGACCAAACTCTTCCCCACCCTCTTTTCCCTCCACATTGTGAGTGTTCTAAGTGACTCTTTTAAGGCAATCTAACTCGAGATGGAGTGGAAAGCCGTCAATGCTAGGCCCTTGAATCTCCTATCTCTTCTTGGTCTTCGCACATTTCGTGTGAATCCATTGTATGCGTCATACTTCGGCTCCATCAAACTTGTATTTATTCTAAGAGCGAAAAACAAGTGTGTCAATTGGATTCCAAAAGAGACAACAACTTACTGCATCTAAATTTTGAATATTATCTTCCATCTAATGCTAATGAAATCTCTTAATTTTTTTATAAAGAAAAATTAGTTATTTTTATCAATTCAACTAAACCCTAACATCTACATATATCCATAAAGAATCTAGCATGTCCCATTCCGTCACTTTTTTTACCCTAGATTTTCTCAAAATCGCATTACACCCTCATCCAGACATCCTCTTATGTTGTCAGAACTCAGAAACCAGAACGAAATGAAGAAGAGTTAAAAAAAAAAAAAACAGATTGAAGAAAAGAGCAGGCTCATGGCTGTCATGGTTCATGGACTCACGGTGGTGGTGGTGGTCACGCTCAAGGGGATGGGAATTTGCTGGATTTGGAGTTCCCTCCTCCAGCTGGGTTTTTGAGAGTTTTGTTTTGACTCTCTCTCTCTCTCTCTCTCTCTCTCTCTCTTTGCTACTGTGAACTGTCAAATTTCCGATTTCTCCCATTTTTCTTCTTCGGTATGCGGAGTTCGTTTTGGTTCACTTCCACAACTTTACCAAGTGTTAATTAATTAATGCCAAGCCCGCTTTCCTTTTCAATTTTGCTTTCACTTTACTGTTTCTCTCTCTTCGCTGCAACCTTTTCTTGCTTCGTTCTCCTTCCATTCACATCTCTCTTCCCTCTCTCTTTCTGTGTGACCTGTGGTTTCCTCCATTGCAAACCAAGCTTCCTTCACTTTCCATCTTCTTTTTTCCCCCCCTTTCTCCCCTGAGAGCTCCGTCTCTCTTTCTCTCCCCCTACCCACCAACTAACTTCCCCTGTTCCCCAATCTTTTATTCTCTTGCATCTTCCAATTTTTCTCCACTCCTTATTTGTATCCTTTTGGCCCACATTTTGGGTTGCCTTCCAAACGACTCCTCTTTCTCTGAAACTACGGTGGTGGGTTTCTGTTTACAAAAGGGATTTCTGGGTTTTGGTGGGTTTGTGCTGGTCTTCAGGTCTACATTGCCCAATCTATGCTTATAGAGCCTCATTTGCTTCATAGAGGAGAAGCCCTTTCTTTCCTCCTCTGGCTGCTCAAGGAAGAGGATCAAGGGGGCTAGCTACATCCCTACCTTTTGGATTTCTTCACACAAGGTAAAGATATGCTCTTTCCCATCTTCCTTCCTTCCTATCTTTCTTTTACTCTTCTTTTTGAGCGACTCAAGTTTCTTTTTCATCTGCCTCTTACTTGGATCGTAAGTGATGCTTGTTGTGAGCTTTTGTTCTTTTCTTCCTTTTTCACTTGTTTTGAACTGTGACTTACTGAGCATTGTCTTCTCGTTGAAGTTTGGTATGATTTTCCGGTTTTGGATGTTGAAGAGTTCCATAAGATTTAAGTTGTCGATTTGTCCTCCCTTTTACGCCTCTTCCAAGGATTAATGGCAATCTTTGCGAAGCATTGTATGGAACAGCGAATGATAATGCAATTAATGTTACTCTGAATCTGGCATGCGTTTTGCTGCTCTTATCTCCTCTTCCTTCTTTCTGGTTTGATTCCTTCTAAGTGTAAGTTAGGTCCTGCGTTCTCCCTTTTAATGTTGAATGACTCAGTTTGCTTCCCTGTTCATGAGTTCATATTTGCCTCTCAGAATCACAAATACATGTATTGTTCAACTTCTGTTATATTTATTTTTATATATGTTGTCCATTGGTTTTCATTCCTGGTTTCCCTCGATCAAAACACTCAAATTGTGCTTCCCTTGTATTTCATGTTTACTGATATTCAGGTGGGAATGTTCTAATCCTTTTGTTGTCTGAACTGGGACCGGGTAGCGCAGAAGAATCAGCAATGTCGTCTGAGAGTTTGAATGCTGAGTTAACCAAGAAGACATCAATTTTGGGTTTGAAACTCTATGCGTTGATAGGGATATCTGTAGGTGCATCCATAGTTTTGATTCTTTGCGTCCTGTCAGTATGGGCTTTTCGTAGGAGATCTAGAAGATCAATGGACTCCCTCTCTCAGATACCAAATGTTTCAAAAGATATTAGGGTTGACAGGGTTGGGGCTAATAAGAGTTATAGTGATCAGCCTGATAGTCTATTCCTCACTATCAATGATAAATCAAGCGATAAGAATTCAGAGAAGATGATTAATCACTTGGGGATGAGCAAATCAAGTGATCCTGATAACATCAGTCAATGCAGCTCGGTATTTCATCACGAGAAAGGATTTAGCTCTCAATCTGGGGAAGAAGGAAGCTCTGGGACCATGAGGAAGCAATCTTCATATCCAGGACTTGTGACAGCCTCTCCCCTGGTTGGCTTACCGGAATTCTCACATCTTGGGTGGGGTCATTGGTTTACTCTTAGGGATCTTGAGTTTGCGACAAATCGTTTTGCAGCTGAGAATGTGCTCGGCGAGGGTGGTTATGGGGTTGTTTACAAGGGAAGACTGATTAATGGAACCGAGGTTGCTGTCAAGAAAATTCTCAACAATCTGTAAGCAATCTTTAAAAAACAAGCCATGTGTGACTTTTTAATAATTGGTATAATAAATGATAGTGTACTATCTTTAACCCTTTGCAATTCTTTGCACAATACTATAGGGGACAGGCAGAAAAGGAATTCAGAGTTGAAGTGGAGGCCATTGGTCATGTGCGTCATAAGAATCTTGTCCGTCTTCTTGGATATTGTATTGAAGGGGTTCACAGGTATGTGGTATTATCTGGCTTCATAGTTTCCTTTAGTTCCTTTGTGAACATGCTTATAAGGGAAATGAGTATATAACGTCTTGGAATGTGGGGTAAGTACAGATTAGGTTATCTGCATGTTTAACAGTTTCGGAACTAATTCTTTCTCCTGTTATATAGGATTCTCGTGTATGAATATATGAACAATGGCAACTTAGAACAGTGGCTTCATGGGGCGATGCGCCATCGTGGTATCCTCACTTGGGAGGCTAGAATGAAAGTTCTTCTTGGGACTGCTAAGGCGTAAGCATCTCTAAATATCCTTATCCCATGCCTTTGTTTGTTGATTCTGATGTAGGAATTGCCTTGCCTCATTTGCAGCCTTGCTTATTTGCACGAGGCCATAGAACCTAAAGTTGTACACCGTGACATAAAATCAAGCAATATCTTGATTGATGATGAGTTTAATTCCAAGGTTTCTGATTTTGGGTTGGCAAAGCTCTTGGGTGCGGGAGAAAGCCACATCACAACAAGAGTTATGGGTACATTTGGGTATGCAATTTATTTCTCTTTTTTCTTTTCGGCGCAAACAAGAGTATGAAATTAACCTGGCTCAGGTTTTCCTTTTTCCTTGTGGAATTCAGATATGTTGCACCAGAATATGCAAATACTGGCTTGTTGAATGAGAAGAGCGACATTTATAGCTATGGGGTACTGGTGCTAGAAGCAGTCACAGGGAGAGATCCTGTGGATTATGGAAGGCCTGCTAATGAGGTATCCCTGCTCCTTTCAACTATACGATTGTCTTCTGTATCTCGAAAGAAAGTAAGAGCTGCTCTTTTTTTCTCAAATGACTTGACCTTTCTAGGTGGCGTTGTTTATGGTTTCAGGTCAACCTTGTGGAGTGGCTTAAGATGATGGTAGGGACAAGAAGAGCTGACGAAGTTGTGGATCCAAATCTTGAAGTCAAACCTGTAACCCGTGCTCTAAAACGTGCTCTCTTGGTTGCACTTCGCTGTGTTGATCCTGATTCAGAAAAGAGACCGAAAATGAGTCAGGTAGTGCGGATGCTTGAAGCTGAGGAGTACCCTTTCCGTGAGGTATATGCTTACAGAATCTTTCCTCTCTTTGCTGCAGCAGGTTTCTAGCTTGTTTCTTCTGACCTTTGAACAACACCACCCATGAATGTATAACACATTAGTTTCGTTAAATGTTTAGTCCTTGTTTGTGATTTTCAATCAGAAAATGCACTTTTTCGTTGATGGAATGCTAGGATGAGCCTCTCTAATCTGAACTGCTACACCTAAACTGCGTTTAAGAGTTAGAAGTGGTTGAAATGGTAAATGAAGTTGTTGTTCCTACTTGGAGTCTAAGTTTGCTTTCACAGACTAACCGGCCTACTAAGCGGCCCTAATTACTTGTGCACTTTGGAATTTGGTATAATTTGATCCACATTGGTGGGGGGATATGCATGATATATTTGTGGGTGTTGGATTCTTCAGGACCGGAGAAACCGCAAGAGCCGAACTGCAAGCATGGAAATTGAATCAATGAAGGAATCGGCAGAATTGGAAAGCAAGGCAGGGGAGGAGTCAGCAGCTGGTAGTATCTGAAAAAAAAAAAAAAACGGGCAGGAGGATAACTGACTGTACACCAGCAAAAGCTAAAAGGAAAGAGGAGACTCAGGTTTCTCATTCGATATTGCAACTTGCAAGCTTTAGAATAACTTATATACCTGACCATACGATAAGGTAAGAAAGAGAAAAGACTGGAAAATGTGTGCTTTCCATGGAAATTGGCCACCCCATAATCGGAAAGTTTTTCCGCAAGTGCATTTTGTAGTCTGGGTGCCGTTATGCTGTTCATGTTCAGGCTGGTGTGCATTAAAGGGAGAGGAAAGGGTGGTTTTATGTGCAGGAGCCAGGAGAGGATTTTGGTCTCTGGTGGAGAGCTTTCCAGGAAGGTTTTTTTTTTTTTTTTTTTTTGTTCTTCCTTTTGGTTTTTAACTTTTGATGGACGTAGTACTGTTTTGATTCTAATATACAGGAGTGGAAGATCGCTTCTTTGGTCATTGTGTTCTCTCTTTATGCTGCAAATTTGTTCCTGCGGCTACAGATGAGCCTAGTTGATGCAAGTTTTGCCTAACTCGACCTCGTCTCGTTGATTAACGAGTGAAGTTCGTGCTTAGCTCGTTTATTAACAAGGCGAGTCGAATTCGAGGTAGACTCGTTTAGTAAAATTTTGACTTATGTTTGATATTTTAATTTTGTATGTCATGCTTGATTCATGAGAATACGTCATTATGGAAAAAAATATTAGTTTTTTTTTCAGTAAATCTATACAATAAATAAAAGCCAAATGAGAAAACTTGAAGCCCCATTTCAAATTTCCTGCATCCAGAATGAAAGTAGGAATGACATTTTGGTCTTCACAATTAATTTTTTTTATTCATTAAAAAGACACTAGGATTCGAACCATGACCACTTTAAAGAAAAACAAAAATCATAATCAATCACACTAAGTATATTTGTTGTATCTTTTTAAATTAAAAACATATAATCGCAGAGAAAAAATCCTTCCCCCATTTCAAATTCCCTGCTCCAGTAGCGTTTGTAGGAAAGGTAGAATGGGGAGTGTCAATTTTTTTCTTTTTCCTCTGTGGAACGGGCCAACTTACCGTACACATGCTGATTTAAACGGGTCCAAGAGTGTCAATTTTTTTCTTTAAGTCCTTTTATTTCTCCGTGGTGGTAAAATATATATGAAAAGGCAAAAACAATATTCCTTTTTATTGCTAAAAAGAAAAAATTTAACAATAAACTAATACATGAATTCTAATGGGCTAACCGCTAATCATAAAATAAAATAGTTGAATGGGCCTGACCTACACGGGATTTGCCTATCAAGTAAAACAAATGAACATCATGGGTTTGTCATTCTAAAACAAGTTATTTTCACTAGTATAATATATATTATGCTATTATTTTATATCTTAGTGGCTAAAATATAATGTATCTTTAAAGTTATTCAATGGTTCAACCTCGACCAACCCAATTAGTCCAATTTTTATCATTTCAAATATATATTATGTAATTATTTGATATCATAATGATTAAATTATAGTGTATATTATATGGAATCGTTTGGTATTTGTTAGTAAAAAACTAATCAGAAAGATCTATTTGGTTATTTTTAAAATTTAAACGATCCTAAACATTTTCGGTTTCCTTTTCGAAATTCTATAGTTTCATTTCCGAATCAGTGATGTGCAAATAGCGAATTGCAGTCATCTCTTTTCTTTCATTATTTTTTATTTTCAAATAGAAAGTTTAAAAGTAAAGAATAATTAGAGTTTGGCATGAGTCGGTCAAACAAGCTGAATTTCAAGTTTTGCCCGTTTTGATCAAGTCTAATTAAAATCACATGGTTCCCTGATACGCGATAAAAATCTCAATCCAAACCAGTTTGGCAGGTGAGTCCGTGTTTACCACTATTTTCTAGGGATACAGGAACGATGGTTCCTATCCCAAATCGTGTTGTTCATTCTTGATTTCTTTAGATTTTATATGGCTTGGCAAAAAACCAGAAAGCACAATGATGACAAGATGAAAGTTTTATAAAGCAAATTAATCGGCCAATGGGCCGAGTAAAAGTTAGCAACGATTGTGAGATGCTCATTTCCCGAAAACCGGCGGGATAAGCGATTTTTTATTCGATTTTTTGGAATTCGGTTTCTATAAAACTTACTCCACCTCATCATATTACCAGAAACAATATTGTTTCACAAGGTAATAGGTACTTGATTTTGGTTCATAAGGCTGATTTTTGATTTGTTACATCATTCATGTCTCTTTCCTGCTAAAATTCACTATTTTTATCATGTGTTTAAAAAAAAAACTATACAACAATAAACTATACACCCCCATTCATTATCAAATTTCATATCCAAATGGCCGGGGCCCACGCTAGTAATTTTACGTTTGTATCTCTCACCAATTTTTTTTAATGTTTGTATTTTTTTAATGTTTGTATCATATTATGTAGGGGTTAATTGCATGTTGGATCACTAGGTTTACTAAAAAGGTTTATGTTTAGTCATTGAAAATGTTTAATTCCAATGTTGGTCACTCAAATAAGTAAAACGATCCGTGTTTGGTCACTCTCCGTTAGTCGCAATTGCCTACTCAACCTGGTTTAATCCGGAAAATAGTAAACCCAACCCGCCATATCAGCCTGTCCAACCCAACTTGACCCAGCTCTCCATCTTCTTCCCTCGACCCTTCTCTACTAATCCCTAAACTCCGCCATCTATTCTTTCCCTTTTGATTGTTTTATGACTCTTACAATTGACCTCACTCTTCTTATGGAACTCTACCTTGTAATCCTTTGCCTCCTCTGTTGTTTTGCTAAGCTGCTCCCTTTATTTCTTCTCCTTCTCCTCCAATCGCAAGGCTTTCTCCCTGTGCACACAAACAACGGAATGAAAGGACAACTCCTTTCCTTCTCCTTCGTCCACAATATTCCCGACCAGAGAACACATGAGGATTCTGAGCTTTAATTGTGTGATTTTGTCGTCGCCGTCCTTGTCGTCTCTAGCTTTCTCGACGGCCAGCGACTTTGGGCTTCAGTTTCTGGATCTGAAATCAAAGCGACGCCTGGTGTGGGACGGGCACTGGAACGAGCGACTGCTGCCGGCTGACCCCTGCCGCGGTGGAGTGTTTCTGGGTATGGGATCTGACCCGACGGAGAGTGTACGTCCGCTTTTGACTGCCGGCGGGTTTTGGATCTGGGATAGGGATGAGATTTGGGGTTTGAAGTAGTTCTTCTACTTCTAGGGAATGATGGTCTGAATGATGGAAAGAGGTGGGTTTCAATTAATGGTTGGGGGAGGCAATTGGTTTTTTCGGTTGAGATTACCAGAGAAGGGTTAAGGGAAGAAGATGGAGAGTTGGGTGGAATTGGGTGGGATTTTTCTAGAAATAGCACTGCTTAAAATTGTTTTTATAAAAATAGCACCAAACTCCAAAAAATTCCAAAAATGGCACCCTTTCCCAAAAACCGCCACTCGTACCAGTGGTTTAGGCGAAAACCGCCATTCGGGGGCACGTTTTTCGATGAAAACCGCACCGGTAGGGGGTGGTTTTGCAAACCGCACCCCCACCATGCGGTCTGTTTTTTTTTTTTTAAACATCTTAACCTAGGTGGAAACTTCAAACGAACGTATCTTTCTGTTCGGGTATCCGATCGTCGCGATTTTTTTTATTCCGCATAACCTTTTGAGATCTTGCAAGCCGAAGACTGCCGAAGGTGGTTTGGTCCCGCCTTTGTCCCAAAAAATGTCGTTTGCTACCCCGAACGAGGTTTTTTTCGATTTCGTCAAACTTTGGAAAACCATAACTTTGTGCTCCAAAATCCAAACGACATGAATTTTTTTTTTCGCATAAATTTTTAAGGAATACAACTTTTATCATAGATATAGTTTCGAAATGTACGTGGATTGCTGAAAAGAGAAGGTAAGCTATTCCCAAAATCATGTATATCCAAAATCTTAAGCGTGATATATTTAAGGTAAAATACACCTATATAGACAGCTATCGATGTTGTATAGCCAATTTTCATTCAAAGCTTTAACGGAGTTTACACCATAGATGGAAAGTAACCACATACCATTAAACTTTGAGAACTGGGAGAAGAGTATCACTAAAGTCAATTTAGGGTACGGGATACCATGTAAGTCAATAATGTGTCCTTCCATTTTCCCTTCTATTTCACTAACGGACTTAAAAAAAATCAACTTGTCGTTGTCTTGTGACTTTTGAGGTTCTTGTAGCTCGTTTGCAGTTCTATCACTATTGCCTTCTGCTTATCGAATCTAGTGGGTTGTTGGTTGGAGGCAACTTCTCCTTGCGCCTTATATTGAGGTTAACTTCGAAATCAAAGCGGACTTGGTTTCTTTTGCCATTTCGCTTTCATAAGGTGTATCGGTAGATGTGATGTTGGGGTAGTCTTCAAGCTTCTTTCCTCCTGGGGCAAGCCATTGACCAAATGGTATGTGCGGTTGGTTGAATATTTGATAAAGAGGATAGCTCTCTTGTTGAGGTATCGATTGATATCCTTGGTTTGTATAGTTGACATTAGCAAGTTCTTGCCCTCATTGGCTATTGTAGTTGAAACCTTCATGGCCTTCTTCTCCTCAAGCTTCACAAATGAACAAGGATGCCACCGATCCATTCTTTGGCTCCATTGAAGCTTTCTTGAGTTGATGGGTCAACTCATTCATGTGTGCACAGAGGGTGGTGACTTCATCCTCCCTTCCTTAGACAACTGTGAATGGTTTTATCATTGATGGACGCTTGGATTAGTTCTTTGACTTTCTTGCTAGTGTGGCAAAATGTTCTTGGCATTGCACTCTCATCATTGTTGTGAAATCTCAATTGGCCGACTGGTTTACCGTAAGCTTGGTGTCTCGATCTGGACCTTTCGAGAAGTACTTTGCAATCTGCTCTAGTGTAAATCAATGATGGGGGCATACCTTGATGTACTCCTGAAATCTCCTCCGAGCATCATAGAAAGTCTCTCTTTCATTTTGTTGAAATTGAGTAATATCATCTATAATTTAGAGAAAGCTATGAGCAAAGGAGAATTGAACTTGCCTATTGTACTAGAGTATCAGGCTAGGATGCATTCAAATAGGGGGTCCTAGCTATTTTATATCTCTTAACGGTATATGAACTTGCCTATTGTACTAGAGTATCACATTCTCATCTCAACACGGGACTAGGGGGGATAATCATCCGAGTAAAGTCTTCTCACTTGAATTAAATATAATTTTAATTGCTTGCTTAGTTAATTAGTTATAAATAACATTTTGAGTGCTAGATAATTTGTAGATTGTTGAAGTAAGGATATATAGATCGCCTGAATTTGATAATTGAATAACTTGCTCTATACTCACCTGATCATAGGTTATACTTGGCCTATGATTGGGATTGAGTAGTTAGTGGCGAGCCACTTACGTGCATATTTATATGAAAAGACCGGAAAAAAAGTAAGAAAGTGGCCGCCTACAATCCCTAATTGTAATTATAATAAGAGATAAATCATTCCAAGGCGCTACCTGTCACATATGAAAAGAAGTAAATAGTGTAACAAGTAATAAGAATACATGACTATGGTACGTCATCTGCAATTCTTGTTCAGTTGCAGCATATAATACAAGAAACACAGCCATACAAATTACCCCCAAACAAAGGCGACTTAAACCGAGTGCTTCCCCATGTTCTAGTAGAAACGATTTCTCCTTTGTTCCGCCAAACTCAGGAATCCAAATCCAGTATTTTCCTTGTTCCCACCCGATTCCGTTCTAAACAGGAGCCTTATGTGCATCTTCTTAGCTACAACCCAATTTCCCAGCTAAAAGAATTACCCACCATAAACCCAAATTAACTTGAGCAGCACCCCATTCTCTTGAGAACAGACAATTCCTGCTTGACATCTATGGTCTCTCCCTTAAGAGAAACAGAGGTACTTCCATCAGAACTTCCCTCAACAGCCCGCTTACTCACAATCTTGTATATCTGGCTCAGGACTTCAGTGAATGCACCCTCCACATTTGTTGCAGTGAGAGCTGATGTCTCCATGAAATAGAGGGACTCCCTCTCCGAAAATGCTTTGGCATCCTCGGTTTGGACAGCTACCAGGTGCCTGAGGTCCGATTTATTCCCAATCAGCATGACCACGATATTGGGGTCCGTATGATCCCTCAACTCCTTCAGCCACCTTGCCACGTTCTCAAAGGTAGAGTGTCGAGTCACATCATAGACAAGCAACGCACCAACAGCTCCTCGGTAGTAAGCACTAGTGATGGCTCGGTACCTGAAAATCAAGAAGAAAAAAAAAGAACTCTTATGTTGCGACTTGATGGGATTGTTTTGCAGCAGCTAAAACAAAATAAAAACATTAAGCATAAGCTCTAAAAGCATTGATTCCATCAATTCTCCACTATTTATGCGATTAGGAGTACTATTGACAAAATTCAACACAACGCTCCGAAAGTATGGGAAAAAGACCACAAGTAAATTTGTGACCATGAGATTGCATCAGAAGTGATTGTTGCCACATTGACTTTGACAAATCATTACTTCCATGGAGCACCACAATGAACTATTAGTTGCGTGAAAAAGAAAGGAAAGCAGATGGATACAGTCCGCTGAAATACTGGATAAGACTTAATACCAAGCACAGTTCATAAGACTTTCTTGAGTTTTTCATTTTCAAGTTGATCAAACCCATCTCTTCTGCCATCCTTTTCGACCATGAAGAAGTATCTGAAATGTGTAACTAGACAGCTTGACCAACACTCCACATCTCCCCCTTCAAGAGCAGGCGACCCACTCCCAACTTCCTCTGGCCCCATCATACAAAAGAAGGACGTTTGAAAACTGAAGCCAATTATCTTACAAGAGGAAGCATGCTCTAATCAGAGCCTTCACATCTTCATCAAACTATCAACTTCTGTGGTCTAAGTTTCGATAAGATTCCATATGCGGAAAAAGAAAGAACAGTCACCCTCTGATTCGAAGACGACTTCACAATCAACCCCTAAGATATGCTTAATTGAATCTGAAACATGTAAATAAAGCAGCTTTAAGCGATAAACAAAAGTCAGTTCAATTTTTACAGGAACTCATAAGAATCACAACCTTAGTTGGGCAAAGTTATACAGGTTACTACACAAACCATGAGAACATCAAGTCTGACTTGAAGTGTCTCAATTGTTACTAAAACCTGGCCCCTTCATGATTTACAACAGCTGATTCCACACAACCATTTTAGCTGGTCAACTGGCTATATTGCTGATAAGTCATATTAGACAGATTGCATGACGATGTTCTTGGAATTCAGTAGCAAGACTTGTACTTCAGTTTTGTTTTCCAAGAAACTAGAAACCGTACCAACTTCCCATTTGGGTTTTCCATGGACCATAATCCCCAAGCACTTGTACACAGTTCATGCTATTTCATAATTGGGTAGCTTTCAGATCCTTTTTCTTCTTAATTCCTTGATATTAGCTCAGAGTACAAAGCAAGTTTAACATGGAAATATATATTAATAACCTAGAGCATGCTCCTCAAATTTCTTGTGATGTTCAGTTTCATTGATGAACTCAATTATTAATAGGCACAGACCGCAGAGCTTGCATCGCTCTGTTTCACTGTTGACCACAATGATCGATAGAGATAAAGAATAGTGACAACTATTTATAGAGAAAATATGTCAACGAATATTGGAAAACCAAGTGATTCAAATCAATGACGGAAGCCAGAAAATTAAATACCACCCAGAATGTGAGAGAAATTAAAGAACAAAAGGAGATCCACGAGAAAGATTAGAAGCATGGCACACGGAAACAAGGTTACAAGTGCTAATTCAGCTCTTCGTCTTCAGACTAGTCAGTTCACAGAAGTTGATTGGTGTAGTGCACAATCAATTTCCTTAAGAATTCCGGATCACTCTGGTAGGTTTCTAGCTATAAGTTTCAGAAGTACTTAATAGAAGCACCTTTTTTGTAAGAGAAATCAACTAAAAAATGACATACAAAGCACCCAAGAGCATTCCCTTATGCTGCTCCCGTACCAGGGAGCTTCTTTTCAACGTAGATCAAAAGGCATTGTTCCAATTTCAATAATATCACCCAGCAAAAAGGAAACTAACACAGACACGAGGGACAAAAAAGACGGCATGTTTGCCAATTAAGATCATCCACCCCATTTTTAAATCCACTAATTATATAAAAGCATGCTAAAAATGAGAGCAAGTTACATCTCAACAACATGTGATAAGGCCTAAGCATAATCCTCCCGGATCAAGAGAGGCATATACTCCCGATTTAGCAGAGGGAAGGTGTCAGATACAAGAAACTGGAGAAACTTGCAGATGAGAAACCAGTATGGAAGCAGATCAATTCAAATTGCAAGCCAGATCATAATGGGCAACTAAAACGATCACCGGCTGCGCATACCAGATTCGCACCCAGTTGAACACAAGTCGTCGACAAGAGAGAACAAACACCAACCACTATGAAACTTCATCTAATGAATCCAGAAGCTAGCAGCAGCAGCAGAATCGAAGGAGAAGACCAGCAGAAAGAGTATTCACAGAAGAGGGGGGGAAACGAGTGAAAAGCAAACATAGAAAACAGACCTTTCTTGGCCAGCGGTGTCCCAAATCTGAGCTTTGATGACCTTGCCATCGATACTCAAGCTTTTGGTTGCGAACTCGACCCCAATAGTGGACTTGGACTCGAGATTGAATTCGTTCTTAGTGAACCTGGAAAGCAAGTTGGATTTGCCAACTCCAGAATCACCAATCAGGACCAACTTGAACAAGTAATCGTAGTCATCTTCAGGTCTGTAACCGGCCATATTGCACACCCCTTTTGTCTCCTCCTCTTCTTCCTCCACAAGCTCAGTAACTGTGAAGCTTATTACACAATTTCAGAGTTCTCGGAGAGATGCTCGGTTCCTTTCTTCGCCTCTCCCTCCTCTTCCTTTGCTTTACCTTCCAATTAGTTGGTCCCCAAAAAGCGAAAATCATAAAAAAAAAAAATAATAATAATAATAATAACAAATACGGTATAGAACTCAATTCTCCGGCAATCATATGCTTTGTAGGCCGTATATTTTATCTTATGATTCTTAATTTCTTATCCACCGTTTAGTTTTGGCTTAATAGCTGAAAAGGTGCGTAGTTTAAAGTTTCGGTAACTTGTACCTCTATGTCTTAGATAGGGATGTCAATTCAACCCGTAACTATGGGTACCCTACCGTAACCGGTCAACGAGGGTAATTACCCGCTTTGACGGGTTAAGGGGCGGGTACGGGTAATACCCGGTTTCAAAATAAAGGGTAGGGTACGGGTATGGTAATCAATAATACCCGCCCGGTTATACCCGCCCCGCTAATTAAAGGTTGATTTTTCCTACCCACTAGCAACCCACCAGTCCAGCACCCACTGGCCACTACCCAACCAGAAGACAATCTGGCCACTTCTCCCATTTCCCCAACTTTTGTCTCTAACCTAAAATCAGAAACCCTATTCCTAAGCTCTCCCCCGCCGCCCCCCAGCCAGCCAACACACACGGCCACACCCACACTCCACAGACACAATCCGACCGCCTCCCCCACCGTTTTTCAAGGAACCTCTTCGGCCGCCAGTCCGAACAGCGTGGACGCGTCGTCCGTCTCTCCCCTGCTTCCTTCCCGGTTCGTGCGCCGTTCCCTGCTACCCTCTCCGTCACGCGCGGCTCGTCAGATCTCCCCCGTTCCAGCAAGCATCAAACCTACTCTCCCCTATTCCAACGCGGCTCGCCAGACCTCCCCCGTTCCAGCAAGCATCGCATGACCTGCTCTCGCCCATTCAAGTGTGGCTCGCAAGGACTCCCCAATTCCAGCCAACATCTCATTCCAGTGCAGCACGGCGGCTCGCTAGGACTCCCCAACCGCGGCTCCGAAAGGTAATTTTGTAGTGACCTTGATTATCACAGCGATCATCACAGTCTTATTGATAGCTCTGCCCATTGCTTTAATCACAATCTCACTCGACCCTTTCTCTTGGAAACACATAAAAAGCTCCAAACTTTACCAAACAAACGAGGGAAAGAAAGACAACCCATGTAATAATCAAATGAATGAAGAAAGACAATTAGATTCCCGAGTGAACCAAACAGAACCCCATAAAGAAATTTGAAGATAGGTGGAATTATAGCCTTCCCATTTCTGCTGTGTAGGTGGAATTATATGTTTTTGTTCTGTGACTCGTTGGAATTTTATGTTTACATAGGGAATTATATGTGTTACCTAGGGTTCAAATTAGATTCATATTGTCAATGTGGCTGTGTGTTTCCCCTGATCGATGCATCCTGTTTTGTAGGTGGAACAATGAGTTTGTCAAATGAATCTCCTTGTGGAAATCCTCCCATAGTCGCAGACGTTGAGAGTAATTCGTCAACAAATGCTTGCTCAGAGACTCCTAATTCTAGTGGTACTCCTGCTACTATGGTTGGAGATTCCACCACCACCACTTGCAACTGATGCTCCTCCTACTACTGGTAATGATGAGGTACTTGATACAAGCAAACTAAAGAGTGAAGTTTGGAAACATTTTAAACGAATCTTGAAGGCGAATGGTGATATAAAAGTTGTGTCCAATCTATGTTCAAAATCTCTCAATGCTTCTACAAATAATGGGACAAGTCATTTGAAAGAACATGTCATCAGGTGTCCCAAAAGAAAAATTAAAGACATAAGACAAATGCTCCTGACTAAGAATTTAAATGGAGATCTTAGTAAAGCTCGCTCTCAAAGATTTGATAGTCATGATGAAGGGAGGAAGGCTTTGGCATCTATGATTATTTTGCATGAATATCCTCTTTGCATCGTCGAGCATGTTGGTTTACGGCAATTTGTATATGTACTACAGCCCCTCTTTAAATGCCCTTCGAGAAATACTGTCAAGAGTGACATCTTGAAGATATATCTCCATGAAAAGAAAGAGTTGAAGAGACTCATAGATGACACTGAGAGTCGAATATCAATTACTAGTGACATGTGGAATATAAGAATCGTTCAACTGTGAATGTTGGTAATAATGTGAGTGTGACCGAAAGTGTAAACTTGAGTAGTCAAAGTGGAGCAAAAATGTCTGCGTACGATAGGTATGTGGCTTCATTGCAGGCTAGTCAAGAAGAAGTTGAAACCGAGTTAGATAGTTATCTCAGAGAAAGGGTTTTGCCTAAAACAACAGGGTTTGATATATTGTTGTGGTGGAAGGCAAATGCTTCGAAGTATCCTATTTTGGCATTGATTGCTAGAGATATACTTGCTATTCCGGTCACTACAATGGCTTCTGAGTCTGCTTTTAGCTCGGGTGTAAGGCTAGTTAGCCCTTGTCGTAGCAGACTTCTCCCGAATACAGTTGAAGCTTTGATGTGTGCACAGAACTGGTTGTTTAATGCTAATGTCCCAGTTATACTTATAGGTCTTTCCTATCTTTCATATATGTTGTTTATAAAATATGCAATTGTTAGCTAACTTGTGGAGTGTCTTCTTTCTTGTAGATGATCTGAGTTCACTTGAGAAATTGAGTTTAGCTACCATTATTGATGATGAAGATGTAGACAATGTTTCGTGTGTTACTGGTAATCTCTATACTCCAAATTAAATGTTTTTGTAAGTTGTGTTTCCTCTGTTTTATAAGTTGATTGTTCTTTTATATTGTTGTAGAAGGGAACTAATGTTCGACATATGGAGGAGAGACAAGATGCAATATTCCCAGGGACTTAATGCTTTTGCGTTCACAAAATATGTTTGCAGAAGAACAAAGACTGATTGTCTTTGCTGTTTATGTTTATGTGGATTGTTGAAGCTAGAACAAAATGATGTATTGTGTTTTTGTTTGTGCGGATTGTAGAAGCAAGAACAACTATTATGTGTTTGTTGTTTTTATTTATGTGGATTGTTGAAGCTAGAACAGTTACAAGTATTGATAATTTTTAACGAACAACAGTATATATGTGCATAAGTTCGTATTTTAGGATTCATACCCATGGTTACCCGAATACCCGTGGTTACCCGATAGGTAGGGTATGGTTATATCATTTTCATACCCGGTGGTTTTTTGGTCGGGTATTTTAGGAGGCTCTACCCGACGGGTTAGGAGTTGGTATAGAGTAAACCCGCACCTGACCCTACCCATTGCCATCCCTAGTCTTAGGGTTCTGTTTTCATTATCTTTTATCATTAATTTTGACGGTCAAACGTTGGGAGGTGATGTGTCATTAAAAGATAATTTGCTCTCTAATGCATTAAAAAATCAAGACTTAAAAAACATAATTTTTTTGAATAAAGTACGAAATCGAGGGTGAATCGAGCAAGCCCCAGTCATTTCTCCCCCTTCTCTTCTTCGAGAAAACCTTCGAACCCTAACTATAAGAGAAGAAAATCATCGCCGATCTACCTGGGGAATCGACGAATAGACTTTGCGCCATCATCAATTCGTCGACGACGGAGTGCCGAACGAAGCGAAACCTTCTTCTAGACTTCGCAACCAAGTTTTTGTGAGGGAGATTTTATCGATCGAAAGACTCCCTCATTCTTCGACGTCAATGACGACTAAGAGGTTGAGGCACCTTCCTCCTTAAATAGCATAAATGAATCTAGAGTCAGTGTGTTACCCCAATTTCTAGGGTTTTAGGTTTGGAGTCGTGAGAAGCTACTTGAAGGAGGCACCACAGTTATTAATCTGAATGATATGGCCTGCACTTGTGCACAGTGAGGTTTAACTTGCATCCCTTGTGTACATGCACCTTTGTCATTGGTTGGAAGATGTTCAATCCTGTCAACTATGTGCACAATGACTACCATGTGACATTTGCGAAGAATGCCTACAAAGATGGCATATTGCTTTGTATGGACAACAAGCTTGGCCAGATGTTGTTGGGTTTCCTGCCTACCCACCAAAATTCAAGTCAATGCCTGGTCGACCAAAAAAGCATAGGAACAAAGGGGATGGGGAGGTCGAGATGGCTCCACATCGAGCCGGTGGGGTTGCAATTGGTTAGGATGAACAGACCCAACCACTGTAAGAATTGTGGGCATTAGGGACATAATAAGAGGAAATCCCCTGAAACTCTTAGACAACATGAAAATGTTGTGGTAAAAGACATTTCATTATATTGTTGAGTTATTTTAAACTTCATATTTGGCCTTGATTATCAGTTCTCCATTTTCATTAGGTTTTTAGACATGGACGTGGACGAGGTAGAGGAGGAGGTCGTGGACGTAGCCGTGGTCGTGAACGCGGAAGAGGCTGAGATGATACTATGATGTAATTTGGCTTGTAGTGTGGACTTCATACACTCTTCTTTAGAAACATGTAATTTGGCTTGTAGAAGCATAGTGTGTGATGCTAAGGTGTTAGTACAGGATGTCTATGATAGAAACAAAGTTCTTATTGGGTTTGATATTTGGGGATTAGGGTTTATATGAACATAATTAGGGATTGAGATTTGGGAAAGAAGAAGAGAAGAATCAGCCTAGGCCTTAAAGGAATTGAGAACGAGAATTGAGATGATAGGGAGATTAGGGTTTGGAAGGATTTTTTTAATATTCTTCTTATTGATTATGACGTAAACCCAAATTACATATTTATAGGGAATACTAGAAAACCCAACAAAAAACCTAATTCACCTAAAATACTACTAACCATATTTAATAAATATTCTAATAAATAATAATGATAAATAGATAGAACAATGATTTCCTTGAGAAATCGTGCTTCTATCATCTCCTCCCCTTGAAACCAACCTTGCCTCAAGGTTGTAGTCAATTTCAGCTTCGTTGGTCTCTCCTGTCTTCTCATAGGTAGCGAGGTGGCCCTTCCTCCTCATGCCGCCAACTCCAGGATCATCATCAATCATATTTCCTCTCCTCCCAACACGTGCCAAGGAGATGGAGCCTAGATCTACAATAGTCACCTATAATTCCTTCCTTCCCATTTCAGTCACTAGAGGATTACACTGCTTACAACTCCCCAACTTCATGTTCATAGCTAGTAGAGTTTTCCACTCCCCACCTTTGGCACCCACAATCCAAAGGGATAAGCCTTCACTCGTCACAATGGCAACTTCATGCGGCCAGCTACAATACACTATTCCCTTTGCAGCTTGCTTCTTCCGAGACATGGATTTGTAAGTGGTACATCTCCTCACCAAGAAGCAACCTAAAAAATTCTTCAATGAAAGACATGTCGTGGGGTTCCTCCTGCCCAGGCCTGGGAACCGAGTTTGGACAGAGAACTTAAAAGCCCTTTTTTGCCCCAATCAAGTAGCCATCTCGCCAACTGGACAATAACAGACAGTTGTAAGGATTGTTCTAGTGGAATCTGGCGAAATGGGATAAGAAGATGGAAAGCACAGAGAAAATGGGAAGGAATTGGGGAGTTCTTTTATTGAAAGCTATCTAATTGGTAAAGTAACTATTCTCATAACAGATTGGTCAAAAGATACCAAATGACAGATAAGCTCTCCTATTTATATTGGCGACAGCTGGCATCCAGCTGGCCTTGGGTTGTTACAAAACCCTCCTCCTTCAGCAACAGCTTGCCCTCAAGCTGTGAAAGTCACTCTGGAAACGAAGGAATATCCCGCTTAAAAGCAACCAAGTTTTCACAAGTAGCTTCATCTGGGGTGTGATGAGTCCACTGAATTAAAACCTGAGTAACAACCATGTTCCCTCTGTTCACAAAGCATCGAGAAAGAACCTGAGATGGAGCGAGTTTCACCGAGCCTCGAGCATCCATTTCAAGGATTTGGAGAGCAGCTGGAGGCACTGCTGAACGACACAGCTTCAATTGCGAGACATGAAAGACAGGGTGGATCTTGGACCCCTGTGGAAGAGCCAACTTGTATGCTACATTCCCCACCTTCTCAATAACCTGATAGGGACCAAAGTAGCGAGCCCCCAGCTTATTCCCTTGCTGCCCCATAACAGAACCTTGGCGATAGGGCTGCAATTTGAGATAGAACCAGTCAGCTGGCTGCAAAATCCGCTCGGAACGACGTTGGTCTGCATACTGCTTCTGTCTATTCTGAGCGGTGGTGATGCTATGAGTGAGGAATTGCACCAAATGTTGCTGCTGAGTTAAGCGTTCTTCCACAACACCCACTGAAGTAGTACCACCTGGAACCAAGCCAAAGAAGGAGGGAGGAAAACCATATAAGCTTCAAAAGGCGACATTTGGATACTGATGTGGAAATGAGTGTTATAACACCATTCCGCAAGGGTCAGCCAAGAAAACCAATCCTCAAGCCTGTGAAACGTCATACAGCGTAGATAATCCTCGAGACACCTGTTGACGCATTCTGTTTGGCCATCCGTCTGTGGATGATAAGCCGTAGAATAGTTTAAGTCTATTCGGTGTAAACGAAAGAATTCGTTCTAGAAATGACTTATAAAGGTGGCATCCCTGTCACAAACTATTGTAGAAGGCATATACTTGAAAACGCCATCAAAGAAAACCTGAGCAATATCAACCGCTATGTAAGGATGTTTGACCCCAAAGAAATGCGCCATTTTGGTAAATCTGTCAACCACAACAAACAACACTTGCTTCCCATGCGAGAGAGGCAGCCCTTCAACAAAATCGAGGCTAATATCCTTCCAAGCTTGGGTGGGAACAGGGAGGGGTTGTAATAAACCCGGAGAAGCAACCGTTTCCGCCTTACACCTCTGACAAACTTCACATTTCGAAACCCACTTCCGAATTGCATACTTCATACGAGGCCAATAAAAGTAGGACTTCAGACGTTGGTGAGTGACTTGCGTACCTGAGTGATCTCCCACTGGAGAAGAATGGAAAAGATGCATCAGCTTGCCTCGCATGAAACCATTAGAACCCAGCACAATAGCTCCCCGATAACGAAGAATCCCAGAGGAAGATGACCAAAGCGAAGGGCCTTGAGAATTGACTGCTGCTGCAGCAATCAGATCAGCAATATCTCTGTCATTCGCATAAGTATGCTAAATCTCGATTAGCCATTCCGGCATCACTGTCATCAAAGCAGTGCATTCACCCATGTCCATTTCATCATCAAAAACCAGAGACAAAGCATCGACTGCACCGTTGTATTTACCAATCCCTGTACTTGATTTGAAAATCTAGACCCATTAACTTCATCAAACCCTTCTTTTGTATAGCTGTATGCACCTTTTGCCCCAACAAAAATTTCAAACTTTCATGATCCGTTAAGATAGTAAATTGACGCCCTTCGAGATAATGTCTCCAATGCTCGACAGCCAACAGAACAACAAGATATTCCTTCTCATATGTACTCAGCCCCTGGTTTCGAATACCTAAGGCTTTGCTAAAATAAGCAAGGGGTCGGCCTCTTTGGGAGAGAACAAATCCCACACCTGTACAACATGCATCAGTCTCTAGTGTAAAAGGTGATGTAAAATCAGGAAGTGCGAGGACAGGAGCGGTAACCATGGCCTATTTTAACGTAACAAAAGCTTCTTCAGCAGCGTCTGTCCAATGAAACCCATTCTTGCCAAGTAACAGAGTAAGAGGGCGGCTGATGACTCCATAATGCTTGATAAACTTCCTATAGTACCCCGTTAACCCCAAAAACCCTCGCAAGCCCTTCACTGACGTTGGCCGAGGCCAATCAAACATGGTAGCCACCTTACTCTTGTCAGTAGAGACCCCATCCTTATCAATGATATGACCCAAATACTCGACAGTAGGCTGGCCAAAGGAGCACTTGGATTCCTTTGCAAACAAGTGATGCTCTCTGAGCAGACTCAAAGCAGTAGAGAGATGGTGATAGCGATCCTCAGCCGTCTTGCTATAGACGAGAATGTCGTCAAAAAATACCAATATAAATTTCCTCAAGTATTTAGCAAACACATGATTCATCAAGGCTTGGAAAGTGGCAGGAGCGTTTGTCAATCCAAAAGGCATGACACGGAATTCATAATGACCCTGGTGAGTGTGAAAAGAAGTCTTGAATTCATCTTCAGGCTTCATTCGAATCTGATGGTAGCCAGCCCTTAGATCCAGCTTGGAAAAAATCATAGCACCATGTAATTCGTCCAACAAATCTTCGATGTGAGGGATTGGGAACTTGTCCTTGATGGTGGCTGATTTCAATTCTCTATAATCAACGCAAAACCGCCATGTACCATCTTTCTTTCCTATAAGCAGAACGGGAGAAGCATAGGGACTATGACTCTCCTGTATGAATTCAGATTGTAACATTTCTGCCACTAATTACTCTGCCACAGCCTTCTGATGATGAGGGAAACGATAAGGGTGGATGTTGATTAGTTTAGTATGGGATAGCAAGGGAATAGAATGATCGAAAGGTCTGCTGGGGGGAAGGGAAGTTGGAGTAGACAAAACATCCGAATAAGCAGAGAGCAATTGCTTGAGAAACTCAGGGGTAGGTGCAGGGTTAGGCTTAGCTTCTATGGCAAACACAACTCCCATTATTTGAGGCTCAAACTTCCGTAAGAGTTGATGTAATGATTTACCCGAAATCATCTCACACTGTCCCTCTTTTGCAAGCCCTTGCAACGTCAAGCTTCGACCCTTCCCTTCAAATGACAGTTCCTCTTCTTCAAGTCCACCTGAAATGGGCTAATCGTCTCTAACCAATCCCATCCTAACACCAGATCGTGAGCAGGGAGATCAAGAGTTCGTACATCAAAAGCAAACTCTTCTCCTTGCATCTTCCAACAGAAACCCCTGCATACCGAATCACTCAACAGCGTATGGCCACTGGCTACTTTCACCCTCATTGGTGCTATACTCTCAGAATGGCAGTTAAAATCCTGAGCTCTAAGAGAATTGAGAAAAGTATGGGAGCTGCATGTATCGATAAGAACTGTTACCTCTCGACGGCCCGAAGTAGCAGGAATTAACAGAGAGTTCCCAGCAAAGCCCGACCCCATAGATTGTAAGGAGACCTCCAATTCGACGTCCTGAAACTCATCATCCCCATCGTCCACCTCATTGAACTGATCCTCAGCTTACATCACCTGGAGCTGTTTCTTCCTGGCGCAAACGTGGCCATGGAAGTACTTGTCGCCACATTTATAGCAGAGGCCTTGTCCATGAGGGGTGGAATTCCGATCGGCAGTGGACAGAGAAGGAAGGGACTGCTCCCGCTCAAAAGAAGAGTGCGACGTCGAGGAAGAAGAAACGGACCATCGATTGAGAGGAGCAAAACGCGTCTTCTTCCTTCGGGCGTCAATGGCGGACTCCTCCAATCGCGCTTGATAAAACGCACACGCCAAGGTCGATGGATTAAGTAACTAAACGCAAGGCTGAATTTCTTCGTCGAGCCCTCCCAGAAAGCTCAAGATGAAGTAGTGCTCATTGAGTTCGGGATTCAATCGGAGAAGGCGTGAACAAAGATCTTCAAACTCCTCCTGGTAATGAGCAACAGTGGATGTTTGCCGGAGCTTGTTGAACGCCGCCACTACATTCAACTGCTCCCGATTCCCAAACCGATGAAGAAGCTCTTCGACGAAATGGCCCCAAATCAACGGAAAATGATGGAAAGACCATCCTTCAAACCACGATAGGCTCGGTCCTCCAAATAGTATGAAACCAAATCGACTTTCTACTCTTCAGGAATCAAGTAGAGAAGAAAGAGCTTATTACACTTGCTCACCCCAACGTGAGGATCTGAACCCGAGAAGTAGGAAAACTCCAAGCGAGGATAGTGATCCAATAGCGACGAACGCCTCTGTGGAGAACGAAAGTGTTGTGAATCGGCGAAGGGGGCCTGCGACTACGGCGGCGTACAAACCAGAGACTTCTCCCGACTGCGAGCAAACGACGCCGCCAACGCATCCAGATTGTCCTTCGTGGAAGCAGCAAGCTCCGCAATGGCGGTCTTCAAGTCCTGATGCTGAGACTCTAATTGGAGCTGCACAGACGCCATCTGCGTCTCCAAATCAACAATGCGAGAGGTGTGAGAAGCCATTTCCAGATTGAAGGCTCTGATACCACTTTGTAAGGATCGTTCTAGTGGAATCTGGCGAAATGGGATAAGAAGATGGAAAGCACAGAGAAAATGGGAAGGAATTGGGGAGTTCTTTTATTGAAAGCTATCTAATTGGTAAAGTAACTATTCTCATAACAGATTGGTCAAAAGATACCAAATGATAGATAAGCTCTCCTATTTATATTGGCAACAACCGGCATCCAGCTGGCCTTTGGGTTGTTACAAAAGTCACACAGTAATCAAATCCTTGCTGGTCTGACAAATCAATGATATAGACGTGCTCCCATCTTGATCTTGAGTTATGTCCTTCCGCGTCTGGATGACAAAGCACGTCGGGGCACCATGCAGACCAATTCCTCCTTCACTGCCACTCTGACTTCTAGTTAGAGTATTTGGCAGATATTTGAGTATCTATGCATCAAACACTAGAAAGAACTAAACGTGCAATGCGTTTACTAAAGATGATAAAAGAATTCATGCAAACTTGTCAAAGGTCAGATAATTTAGAGATCATCTAGTACTCTGACGTTGATGTTGGAGGATGTCAATTCTACATGAAATTTACATCATAATACATTTTGTGTGGGGTAGAGTTCGTAGCTTATTATGAGGCTTCCATTTATGCTATTTCTTGAGAGTTTGTCACTCGTATGACAATGACAAGTCAATAATGGTTAACAGTGACAATATCTTTTGTAGTTGTACACTATCTTTACCATAGGAATTTAGAAGTAAAAATTTATTAACATAAAGCTCCAAGTTATTAAAGAGAAGGTTCAAAATAGACAAGTTTCTATTGAACATTAAATATATGACTAATGCTAGCTTACCCATTCTCTAAAGGTTTGACAGGTAAAGTTTTTCCATGAGCTTACTGCTCGCATGAGTGTTATTCTGGATGATACATTGGTTTCGTGACATTCAACTATGGATGTTTAAAGGATTATGACTAAATTAATCTCTAGAGAATAAAGTGATGGTTTTTGGAGTCTATTTTGGAATGTAAATTGCCTTCAGTCATATAGTGGTCACATTGTATGAAGGAATTTCAGTTGATCTCACTAAGGAATAAAGTAGGACCAGTTGAAAATAGGCATGTTCAAGATCACATTACATGTAATTTTCATGTCACTCATCAATATTTGATCTATGTCACTAAGTGTATTGGTGTGGTGATCATGGTGGTTTAATCATTATCATATTGTGATTAAAGTCGTGTTGGTTCCATTGTTGATGCATGAGGTGGACCAGATTGTTCCAGAAGATGTCTAAGTGCAAATAGCATACGGCTGCCCGCCTAAAGAATTAGGTGATGTAATTGTTTTGAGAAAAATATGCAGCCCAAGTGGGAGATTGTAAGGAAATTCTATTTCCTAATAGTTATATGGGCCACATATTTTATACAATTATATTAGCTATTTGATTATGTGGTCTAATTGCAAGTGATCCAATTAAGAGCACAAAGAAATCTTGCATTGATATGGGCCTAAATGGGTGAAAACCCGATACTTGTTCAACTTGGGTTTTATGGGAGCCCATGGTGACTAATATATAAAGAACTTTGAGGTTGTGGTCCCAAATACACCAAGACCGACACACTCTCTTCTTCTCCCCATCAGTAAGATTAGAGCTCTCCTGTAGAGGAACAGAGGAGGCTTGGTTGAGGAAGGCACGAAACCTCCTAGATCATGCTCTAGGAGTATTGTCCAGTTCAAGATCGTCATTCATATTCCGCATCAAGAATTTGACGATCAACAATACGAATCCAGGTATTTCTATTCACCTTTGATAATCTAGCAAGATGTGTTACACGGAATTTGCATATCTTAAGTTTAATTCCTTCACTTGAACCCACATGCTGGTCGTGGATGAGGCTTGGCCAATCCAAGCCAACAGACACAACACCATTTTCGGGGATCGAGACCATGCTAATCCACCTCAACTTTGCTTTACATCAACTGAAACAAGAAAGGGTATAGCAGTAGAGCATCCGAAAGTAAGGGGAGAGTGGTGGCCGAGGAGGAGACATTATCATCTAAGAGCTTGTGTTAGAGGAAACATGAAAGCATAATAAGTATGTGAAAAAATAATGCCCAACATGCAGATGTGGGAACTATAAAAATGAAACAAGTATTTTGTATGGTTGTTATAGAGGTAGATGGTATTGAGGGCAAGAAATAGGCAGCTGGTATGCAGGGTGACTTGGACCCTGATCCAACTCTCATGAAGAAGGATTGTGATGATAAACATGGAATGCAAATTGTGGAGTAGCAGTAGCTTGATGTTAAGCAAGATGAAGCTGCTAGTTAGTAGCATTAATGATGGAAATTACCCACCCATGGGTAATTTCCCCCCAACCCAAATAGACCCATTGATTATAGGTATGGTATGAGTGAAGTATATATGAGTTTGGAGGTTTGTATATGGGTTTGCGTAGGGCTTGGATATTGTTTACATAATCTAAATGAGTATGGGTTGGATATGAGCACCCATTTAGTTGAGAGAGTTTTAACTACAGATAGAAAAATTGGACCTAATTGTAGAACTCAAAAGGTTGAGGTATCAAAATGTAATACCCAAAAATTAGGTGCTAAAATTAATTTTTCATCAATATTATGAGGACTTATATGCAATAAAATTAAATTTAGGTACTAAATTTAAAGATCTATTAAGTTTATGTGCCAAACTATCATTTTCATATGAGTATGGGTACATACGCAAATCCTTGAATTAAAAACCCAACCCAAATAAATGGGTATTGGTACAAATCCATCAAACTCTACTAATATACCATCTAGGATTCTATACCCAACCCAATTCGGTCGGATGGCAAAATAACAATGGGTATGGTCAAAATCTGTACGAGACAATGGGTCCTACAGATTTCCCTCTCGAGGAGTCTAGGTAGTTCAATCGATTGCGAGAGATGGTTTTGTCAAGTGTCATCCAAACACAAATATGATCTATTCTATTAACACATGGGAAGATAGCAGTGAAGTAAAAATCAATCATATTGACATGAATCCATCCATAAAGTAATAAAAAAACATCTCATAAACGAAATCAATCCATCATCCCTAAGGTTATACAACAAGCTGAATATTCTAAGAGTTTAGCCATCCATAATAGAGAAAGCAGAATACTGAAAAGGGAGATGACACCTTGGCAGTTCTCTTTTTAATCCTTGCCTTCCTTCTCTGTTTGAGGCTTAGGAGCTTCTACATAGCGTATTTTCATAGATAAACCCTAATAGGCTTGTCTAAAACCATAGATGGTTGTTACTCCTTGAAAAATACCCTTTTAAAGACCTTCTCCAAAATGGCGACTAATTTTGTCAGTAGCCCTTTTGGTTATTTGGCCTCCATTTTGATTCACTACTGGTTTGGCTCGTATTGACTGCAGTTTCCATTTTTGGACCGTCGAAATGTGAGAAATACTCATATGTTGAAATTGGCGTCTGGGCTACCATTTTTTGTTTGGCAGACGATTATGGGTTCCATTTTGGGATGGCCTTGAAGCTCCATTTATGACTTCCATCTTAGGGATTTGAAGTCTCCAGCTCATAGAAGGTGATCCATTAAGGTGGTGTGGCCTGAAATCCCCGAAATGCCATCATATAAGGTGTAAAACATGCCACAAAAATGAGGTGATAAAAACATATATTTTAAATGTTATTAGATAATGTCACACTTGAAATTTGATTGTCCCCAAACAAACTATACTAAAAATCGTACAACTCACTAGACCTCTATGATGACATGTAACTTTCGCTCGTAGGTATTGGATCATAAGTAACTTACAAGATCAACCTTTGTAATTAGAGAACCATACCACATCATTGAGGTGTATATATTGTAAGGAAAATTTGGCCTACGTCCATCAACCATAAAATAATCAAAAGCAATCAAGTCTTGAAAACGCACAGGGTGAAGCTTTTTGCAAACTTTGTTTCGACTTTAAGCACATCTCTACCTTTTTTACGACGAGAGTTTTTCTCTATTTTTTATTTTGCTTTATGAGTTATCGTATTTAGTATAAGTGAGTTTTGTTTCTTACTACCAGTTATCGATACGTCCATCAACCATAAAATAATCAAAAGCAATCAAGTCTTGAAAACGCACAGGGTGAAGCTTTTTGCAAACTTTGTTTCGACTTTAAGCACATCTCTACCTTTTTTACGATGAGAGTTTTTCTCTATTTTTTATTTTGCTTTATGAGTTATCGTATTTAGTATAAGTGAGTTTTGTTTCTTACTACCAGTTATCGATACGTCTATCAACCATAAAATAATCAAAAGCAATCAAGTCTTGAAAACGCACAGGGTGAAGCTTTTTGCAAACTTTGTTTCGACTTTAAGCACATCTCTACCTTTTTACGACGAGAGTTTTTCTCTATTTTTATTTTGCTTTATGAGTTATCGTATTTAGTATAAGTGAGTTTTGTTTCTTACTACCAGTTATCGATGAAGAGAAATTTCTATGTCTTAGGACTCGTATAAGGGCTTCATTTAGTTCTTTATCCTAAGATCCTTTCGTCACAAACAAGTTTTGTGGATGTGCTTTCTGAGTTCTTTATTCAACCAAGCACTCTCAAAGCGTGGAACTGAAACTCGTCAAGTACAAGGGTTGGTTCATCCGGGGTTCACTGAGCGATTCCATGTCAAGATTGAGTTACTTAACAGCTCAAGGACATTTGTGCTCAATTTTAACTAAGAAATGGCAGACCTTAATTACCATATATCATTCGATAGGGTGATGTACCAATCAAATATTTGTATGAGGTACGGTAAGTACAGAGACCATCAACAAGCTTAGTTTATCAGTTCTTTTACGAATTGTCTACTGTGTTTGCAAGATTTGCTTGAGTTCTCGATTACTGAGTTCAATCAGTCCACTCCCTCGAAAGAGAGGCACCAAAGTGGGAAAAAATGTTATGTAGGAAATGTGCTATTGACCTGATGTTGTTTGTAGGGAGAGCTTGCGCTCCTGTCCATTTAGCAACATGGTTTACTGTCAGTAGGATGTACTGGTTTTCAAAGGATGATGGAAAAGGCCCTATGAATCCATACCCCACATATAGAACACTTCCACTAGAATAATCATATATTAAGGCATTTCATCCCGTCAGGTCACTCCACCTAAGCATTGACTGGCGTCGCAAGGCCGAGCATACATGTCACATTATATGAAGATGGTGGGCCAATTAGATCCACATTCAAGACTTTTTGTGCAGTCCGGACGCCACTTAGTGACCCCCGACTGGTCCTTCATGGCATTGGCGTTTTATGTCCCTTGCTTTGGCCAGGGAGACATAACGTCAGTTGATGTTATCAAGACCTACTTGAAAGAGGTATGGGTCATCCCAGAAATGAGATTTGGCTTTCTTACAAAAAAAAATTCTTGGAAGGTAATGTATGATGGTAAGGTCTCGGTTGCTAGATAATAAGCAGTATCAATGAACTAGGGACCTTATACCTTTTCTACAATAGCAAGAAAAATTTGCTCATCTAAGACGGAGTCATTAATCCCAACTGGGTCTGTTAGGGCTTTAGCCGCCTAATCTTTTTTTTTTGGTCGAATTAGCCGCCTAATCTAATCAGGAGAGATGATCGACATCCTTGTTCTTGGCTCCCTTTTTATCTTTGATCTCTATATCAAATTCTTCGAGTAGGAGAACCCAATTGATGAACTGCGATTTAGGGTCGGGAAGTTAGCGTTCAACAAAAATTATCATAATTCTCGATGATCGGTGTTAACTATCATGTGAGATAACAATGGGTAAGATCATAATTTTTCAATGATGGACTCTAGGGCCGACAACTCATTCTCGTTGATGGTGTTGTTTTTCTAGGCATAGTTAAGAGTGCGATTAGCAATATATAATTAAGATGAAATTGCTTATCCTTCTGCTGCCCTAGTACTTTCCTGATGGCGTAATTGCTAGGATCACAAATGAGCTCAAATGGTAATGACCAATCGGGTGACATTAAGAATGGAGCCTGAGTAAGTCGATGCATAAGGAATTGAACAAGAGCTTACAAATTTGGCCAAATTCGAACACCGGGTCCTTTTCTATGAATTTGTTTAGTGGATGATTTTTTTTTAGAAATTATTGATGAATCGTATGCAGAAGCCGGTATGGCTTAAGAAGATTTTTATAGATTTGATAGAAGTGGGTGGCGGTAGATTAGAAAACGTTTCAATTTTTGGTATCACTTCGATTCCCTCTCCCTCAGGCTTGCAGTCTTTTCTTTTGACTCTTTTCCCAACTTAATGCCAAATGAGATTTCTCACAACGAACGAGGACTTTTTCTAAGTTAACTAGGCATTATGAGAAGGACTCCCTGTAGACTAAGTCATCCTTGAATACCTCCCCCACATCTTTTAGAAGATCGATGAAAATGGCGGTCATGTCGTGCTAGAATTTAGCAGGGGCATTGCACAGCCTGAATGGTATCCGACGAAGCGCTAATATACAATAGGGACATGCAAACATAGTTTTTTCTTGATCAACTAGATCGATGGGGACCAGGAAATAGCCAGAGATTTCGTCTAATAAGTAGTACTACTCGTGTACTACTAATCTTTACAGAATATGATCAATGACGATGTAACGTAAAGTAATTTTTTCGAGTGGCATCATTTAGTTTTCTGTAGCCAATACACACTTGCCACTCTATGATTATTTGAGTAAGATTAAAGATCTTCATTCTCGTTAGTTACTACAATTATATCCCCTTCTTGGAGACCACCTGTACAGGACTTACCCAAGGGTTGTCTAAGATGGGGTATATGATTCATGCATCCAGTAGTTTGAGAACCTCATTTTTTACGACTTCCTTCATGTGATGATTTAGTTGTCTTTGAGTCTGCACTACTAGCTTATACTCATCCCCCAATAGGGATCTTATGAATGCAACATGAGAGATCTATCCCTTGGATGTCATTGATTTTCCATGTCGTAGCTCTCTTGTGTTTCTGGAGTGAAGTTAACAAACACTCTTACTAATTGGGATCTTAGAGGAGCTCATTATCACGGGTAGTTTGAAATCTTCATCTAGATAAGCATATTCAAGATGTGTGGGTAATTGTTTGAGCTCCAAAGTAGGAGGCTCCTCATATGAGGCTTAAGGGTAGGAATGGCTAGAGTTTTTGCCAACTCTTCTCCTCCTTTGGTGCATCACCTTCACCTTCCAAATATTCTTGTTGCTCTTCTTGTTCCAATTCGTCTCCTTCTCCCCTGAAACCATAAACCATGCATATTTCAAGAGGGTTCTCAGAGAAACATGTTGTTACAGAAGTTAATGGCTCTATGATATTATCATGTGCATTATCGTTATTATTCTCATCAATATGAGCGTGATGCATCGCCCTTCCATTTTGAAGGTGACACTTGTAGATCCTACCTGGAATAGTGAGCTTCCCCCATTTGTGTCGACTAATGGTTGTGTTGTTGCTAATAATTGTCACCAATTAAGGTAGTTCTAGATTCATTGACATCCATCACAACAAAATCGGCCATAATTGGAAATGATCCTATGCCTACGGATACAAGCCTATCCAATAACTTGGTTTTAATATCGTTAAACCAGAGTACACAAAAAAAAAAAAAGAAAAATCAAAGAACACATAAGATAAGTAGACGAAAAATTCTAACGTAACAAAACAAACAATTCGATTGAATGGCATCACTAGATCAAATGAAGTGGATGACGCCAGGAGTGATAAGCATGTTGATACCTTTGATTCTTTAAGCTACTCGATTCCACGAAATAACTAAAAAGTTAAAAGATCTGAAATTCCGCTCAAAACCAAAGAAAATACCATTAACTAAACTTGGTGTATTTAAGAAATGTCACTTAAATTCGTAAGTCTTAGATCCTCTATTTATAGAGGTTACAAATAATAAAAATAAGGGCTAATACCACTAGGAAACCCGAACTATTAACTTTGTGCCATTTGTGTCCTAAAGTATTCGATATGACATTTATGTCCTAAACTATTTCACCATTAAAGTTGACCGGCGTTGACCGTTAGTTTTTAATAGAAAATCCAGTAAGCGCTGATGTGGCATTTGAAGTGGAATTTATAATATTAATTTATAATTATTTTTCATATAAAAAAAGAAAATTACAAAATTACAAAAATCCACTAGGAAACCCTTCCTCTTCCCTTCTTCCTCCTCGACGACGGTGGATTCCCACAGTTTGTCTTAGATCCTCTATTTATAGAGGTTACAAATAATAAAAATAAGGGCTAATACCACTAGGAAACCCGAACTATTAACTTTGTGCCATTTGTGTCCTAAAGTATTCGATATGACATTTATGTCCTAAACTATTTCACCGTTAAAGTTGACCGGCGTTGACCGTTAGTTTTTAACAGAAAATCCAGTAAGCGCTGATGTGGCATTTGAAGTGGAATTTATAATATTAATTTATAATTATTTTTCATATAAAAAAAAGAAAATTACAAAAATCCACTAGGAAACCCTTCCTCTTCCCTTCTTCCTCCTCGACGACGGTGGATTCCCACAGTTTGTCGCCGATTTGTCTTCTCCGTCGGCGGTCAACCTTAAGGGTGCAACCGGCCATCTACGCAGTCATCTATTGAGCCGCCGCTTCGTTGCCTCCAAAATCCCTTGCTTTCCCTGATTCGACGGACCCATCTTCAAGCATCACCTTTTAGAGAGCTGCCTTCTTAAGCGAAGCTTCCTCGTTGCTCTAGATTTCTCGATCGAGCGGAGGTTGACGATGGAGGGAAAGGAATTGGAAATCGTTGAACGAGGTGGGTTCAGACACGACAGAAATTAATTTCCCCTTTCTTTCTCCACCTCCCACCACCCGTAGCCATCGTCAGTAGGACCCTTTCTTCTCTTTTCTACTCGAAAACAGAACCCCAAATAGAGTTCTCTAGTTCATCCAAAATCCCTAGAAGAAATAACCCATGTTCGAACAAGAAGAGCAGCAGGGGATTGGCAGCAGCAAATCGATCTCGTATCTTCCTTCTTCATTGTGGGAAGAGAAGGAAGAAGGTGAATCCGTCGAGGAGGAATGAGCGAATCGGCCAGGGGTTGGAGGTGGTTTACGCCGATGGTGACGCGCGGCGATGATTTCGCCGAATCCGATTGATGGCTGGCCATTGGGTTCCTTGAAATCGAAAGCAGGTGTGTTGGGGGAGTGGTGTTGGCTGGGGATGGTGTCGGCAGGGTGGGTGGGATGAAGCGCGTCCCTCACCTGCTACCGACTCATCCCTTCCCCGTTGGGGGTCGATTCGATCAAACGAAGGAAACTGAAAATCAGAGATGAGATCAATCGATTGCTCTCAACAGCTTCTCCCAAGCAATCCACGCGCAATAGCCGAGATGAGTCGACAGAAAGCGAAGCTAGGAGTCCACCTCGAGGAAGAAAGAGTATGCCGTAGGTGGCGGCGATGGCGTAGGAGGAGGCGGAAGCAGCGGCGGCGATGGAGAGAAGGAAGGGAGAGGTAATCGGGGGAGGGGAGGTGAAGAGACGAAGGAAAATGTTCGAATCTGCAGAGGGAGGGTTAATTGAGTACATTTTCTAATTTTTTTTGGTTAACATTTTTTATTTTTTATAACAATATATTATTTTTTTATTTATGATTTAATTTTTAATTAAAAATATGAGGTGTCATTGACGTGGCATCTACGTGGCTGCCACGTCAACAAAAGTCAATTTTAAAGTTGACTTCCGTTTGGTCAACCGTTATCTATAACGGTCAACGGGTTTCCCAGTGGTATTAGCCCTAAAAATAACATTCTAATGATATATAAACAAATCCCAAACCAATTAAAAACTTAATACTATTTTTAGAAAGACTAAAAATACTAATTGAACTTCTTAATAACCAAATAAAATAATTAAACAAACTAAACTCCAATTGCACAACTGACAAATAGCTTTGTGTGTTTTCCTTCTCCTTCTTCTTTGCGGGCACCTATTTCATCTCTTTCACATGTTCCTTTTCTTTTCAGATGCGGAACCTAACTCCTTCTGTTAATCCTCGATGTACTACTTTCCTTCCGCAAATAACAGAAGCCACTAGACCACTAACTAACAATACACCATGCAAGCTCGGGTGATACCATTTGTTAGGAGCAGTTATGATGCGTAACTTTGAGGTGCACAACCATGCATAACCTGTCACATCAGCGTAACTTCATCATTTATGAAGAGTTTTAATATTTTCTCCTCTAAATTTTAACGGCCTATATCTCTTTCGTTTAAAGTTATAATTTAAATTTTTTGCACAGATGAATCAGTTAAACTGTGCTCTTCCAAATGATATTCACTTTGATATATTTTTGGAATAAAAATTTTTGAGGCATCTAGTTTTAGTCTATAACATGGTGGTATTGTTTGGTATTATATAAGAGCATACCACATGTTATGGAAGTGTATTGTGGTGGTAATAAACCTACTAGTAGGAATATACTAACTGACATTTACAACTTTCAACATTGTGTACCACAAGATACCAACCCCATACCAGGGTGGCATGGGATGGTATTTTTTGGTCATTTATTCCCCCCCCCCCCAAATTCGTAGCTCCGATAGATCATGATGAACTCTTTTCTTCTGTGCAAAAAATTTCAAAATCAACTTCAAAACGAAGGAGATACCATATGATATCCAGTTGGTAACGAGTGTTATGAGTGGCATAAACAAAACCTCGAAATATATTGAAAATGAATCTCATTTTGTAGAGCACAATGAATGCGTTCCAACTGTCCAAAACAATTGTAATCCTAGTTAGAACAAAAAAGATAAGCGCCTAAAAAGTTTGGAAAAACAAAAAAGACTTTAATTGCCAACCCTTAAATGTGGGGACCACTTAAAAGGAAGGGACCATATTTAGTTATGCAAAGATATGCACCATAGGGTTATTAACCCTATCCGTAGCCCCTTTTGTCTCTCGATTATTGATTAGCCACCCCAAATTATTGAGATCTATTCTTGCAATAATAATAACCCAACCACCTTTAATGAATATTTCGTCATCCACACATTTTGTGTGGGATCATTTTTTGTCTCCATATATCTTTATGTTATAACCCATATGCTTTTTACTTCATGGGTCGAATTGAAGATAAACAAGATGCATCGTTAGATTTGAATTTGTCAATCACACCTACAAACTTGTAAGCATTACTTGTAGAGTCATTTCACTCATCTTAAATGCTCTCAATCCTCTTTGAACCTTTTAATTCATTTCTTAGGCCATGGTCCATGTGAAAGAAAATATTATACCTTGAATAACATCATGATGTGGGGTGGGATGGGCGTGGTCACATCATTTCCTTTCACTTAAAAACGGTTTTTCCTTCAAAATACGTATTTGTTGTAATCTTATCATTGTCGAATCATGATCTTACCACTATAGCATTAGCAAGAATGACTGCACAATATACCACTATGATATCATTGCATTATCACTATGGTATCATGATAATATCATGATATTACAGTGGTGGTATGATGTCATTAAATTATTATCCAATATACAACATAGTAGCAATAACATACCACTATGATATGGTGATATTATCAATATCATCTCACTAGCCATATTATGATCTTACCACTATGATAACATTATAACATCATTATATCACTATTCATGATGATATAGAGATATAATAGTGATAATATGAAGTGAAATTCTTTTGTTCAAAAAATCTTTGAAAATGAATATTATCTTGCAGAGGAAAAAAAATTCTGATATTTCTACTCAAATAATTTTCATATCCAACATAAAACATATAAAATATGATCCTTCTGGATTTTCATATGAAAGTGCTCTAACAGTACACTAGTAATTCTGCAGCAACCTCTAAATATTCGATTAGCTATTCGAAACAATCCGATTAGATCTCCCATAAATTCATTATTTCCCTCCTCATCCCTTTTATGATATGAACAATTAGATATCTCCTTCCCAAATTACAATCATTACATTTTTCAGCTCCAAAAAACAATCATTACATTTTTCTATCGGATTTTATATAATAGCCTAACCCGATTTATTCTTCTCCTTGTTCCCTTTTCCATTCTTGATGTCGATGAAAAGTTATGGAGATAACGTTAAGGAAAAAGAATAAATTAAATATTGAAATCAACAATAAAACTTGCTAAGACACGGGTCAATGTAAAAACTGTTGTACGCTATGGAGATGTTTACTTTGGAAACCAATGGATCGTCTTTCACACATTCCATCGGATCTGGCAACAAATGATGACCGGTTGGCTCAAGGCCTCTTCTAAGCCAGTAGTTCAAAATGGCCATTTCTAGTTTTCTCACCTGCAAAAGCATTTCTTTGTAAGCATACATTGAGTTCGAGTAATTGGACAGTATGCATGAAATACCTCTTCCAACTATACATGTGTAGAAGTTCTTCCATATGCAAAACACTTGTATACGAACTGCATTTGAACTAATGTCAATATGTCTTTTCTAACATATAAAATCCAGTCCAACTAACAAACAAATTATTTTCCAACTTTGAGAAACTTGTCCTTGTCATCTATGTTGGAAAATTCAACTCAAATGCAGGCATGTGAATAACAGTTCTTCTTCTGAGCGAAAGCTAAGTGACACTTGAGAGTCACAGTGAACAATAAAAAGTAGTTTATGCCCAAGGTATAGCCAAAAAGCAAGTCTGTTGAATAGAGAAGGAAACCTAAATGCAAATGCATGCTTTTGAGAATTGAAACATCCTAGTGGCCGATTGATTCTCCAAGTTACCTTGAAGGAACAAAGTGAAATAAATCTTTTCGTTTTATGTGTAAACATAACAATTAGAGACACCTTGCAACCATATCATGATAACAAACTTGGGTTTAATTCACAGCCTAGTTCTCATTCTTCTATTTGATGAGTTCCCAAACATAAAACACAAAAGAGTCAACAGAAGAACAACTAACCTGCCTGACGATGAAAGGCTCCTCTACCGTACTTAGTGGCTTTGTTAATACTGTAAGATAGTCGTTATGATTCCCGTAAACAATATATGTGAAGGGTCTATCTCCCACCTATGAACAAAAACATGAAAAGTCCATCTATACTTGAGGTTCCCAGGTAATCCATAAAGAAAGCACATAATGATGCGGATAGCTGCTGGTTAGTACCGTGATAAATTGTGAGGATGTACAACCGAAATGCTTTTTGATTTCTTCAGCAGTTCCCGCTGGTTTCTTTACTCCTATATTTGAAAGCATGGACGCACATATCAATACCGCAGGCTTACAAAAACTTGTGCTGTTAAACAAATGCTGACTGACAATCAGAGGAGGCCATACTATGCCTAACGACTTTGATTCCAATGTCCCTTTCAAGTGCCCTGGGAGGAAACACCCAATCATCAAGCAAGAATATAGTTATTCTTCCACAGAGAACAGAAGATCAAAATTACCAGCAGAGTTGCTAAACACAGCAATGTCCTTCCTGAAAACGGATTTACACTCCTCCATGGATGACCCAAGAGGTGCCCAAAGAGCCAAAGAGTAAGGCAGGGTAATCATGTTATCCTTGTCGAAAACCACATCTTTGAAACCATGCTTACGGAGTCCAACCCAATCAATGTACCTAATATCGGGCGCCGCCATGTGAGGCAGGGCTAAATGCTGATCTCTGAGGAGAACCCTCGCCGCGGAAACAATCCCTTCAAAGTTAATTCGCTTCCCAAATGACGATCTCAATTCAGGCCACCACATGTGTGTGAAAAGTTCTGTGTGCACCCCAAGCTCGAACTCGTCAATATTTGCTCCCCCTCTGCCGGGTTTTGGCAAACGAACGCGGTAAGTCCAACGGAAGAGTAGAATTCGTCCAACATTGAGGAGGAGTTGAGGTCGATGGGGAGACGATCTGCTGCCGACCCTGTTGCTTTGAGACAGGCTCGACTGTTGGGTGCTGCGGTTGTTGGTGAGGGAGCAGAGCTTTCTGTACGGTTTCCCGCGCTGGGGAAGGGACAAGGGTTTTAATTTAGGACTGCGTCTGAAATCAATGAGAATGGATGGGTTGGGGCAATGGGAATCAGGGCGAAGGACTGTAGAGGCGGACTGCATTTCCAAACCCAACGTCACTGTTAATGTGGGTTTTGGGATACCGGATACATGTTTTGGTGGAATGGAATGGACTATGGAGGCAACAATGTTGTCAACCGATTTATATCTTCTTTTTTTTTTTTTTTTTTTTTAAAGATCAAACGGTTTGCATCGTTGTTCAGGTTTAACATGTGGTATGATTAGATCAGTGATATAATATGTTTTGTAAGTTTGATAATTGTTAAAAATTATTAAATGTCAAATTAATTTAAGCATATATAAAACATATTTGAAAAAAATTGACTTACAGTCTATATTGATATTTAAATACAAAATTTAACGTAACGCCCAAACTTTTATACTTGAATCCAACAAACAACATCAACATTTACCTTTTAAATTCATGAAATAAATATAAATTATTTTTTATTTATTAAATTCATTAAAACGACATCATTTTATTAATAAGTTGAATATTGATCATGACAGTCATATTAGTGATATTCAGGCTAGTTTCAAGATTGGTTAAATCAACCAACATTCCACTAGCGTCAGAACCATGGAGGCAATTTGATTCAAGTTCCGAAATCCGGAGGACCACAAGATTATGGGATTTAGCCTTTGGGAGGATTTCGACCAAGGTTATCAAATTGATTTATGTTGTGATGTCGGTTTGACAATTCGTATGGTCTGACCGGTGGTACAAACGGTTTATGTCAGTTGACTTGCTACTATACTACACTATTCCCAATCGATGGCAAGTATAATCCACGACCGGGTGTAGAATATGGCAAATATTTAAATTTCAACCCGAGACTATCCATGTACCCCTACTTTAATCGTTTAAAATGTTATCTAGCGAACAATTTGGATTTAAAGCTAAAGAACTACAGTTGAAAGCAAGCAAAGAAAATAAATTGTGATGAATTCGGTGTGAGAAAACTTCACCCGGGTTTTTCTCCATCCTAGTCTTGTGTCAAGGTCAACCGAATGGAACTCTTACTCAATAGTTTAGTCAATGGTGCAACAATCTTTGAGAAACCCCCTAGAAATCGCTGATAGTAACCTGCCATGACAAGAAAACTTCTTAACTCCGACACATCTTTTGGTGGAGTCCAACTCACCACTGCATCTACCTTTTTCTGATCCACCCAAACCTCTCTTCCATAAATTACATGTCCCAAAAAATATTACCTCCTTCTACCAAAACTCACATATTTAGAATTTTGCATATAATTGTTTCTCCCTGAGAATTTGAAACATAATTATAAGGTGAGTTTTGTGCTCCTCTTAGCTCTTAGAATATATGAGAATATCATCTATAAACACAATCACAAACTTATCAAGATATTTGTGGAAAACTCTATTAATAAGAGCCATAAATACCTCTGGCGCATTAGTGAGTCCAAAAGGCATTAGCAGGAACTCGTAATGCCCATATATGGTTCTAAAAACTGTCTTTGAGGTTGATACATCTACCACTTTCAGTTGATGGTATCCTGACCTCAATCGATCTTAGAAATGACTGATGCACCCTGCAATGGATCAAAAAAGCCATCTATTCTTGGAAGGGATAACGATTCTCCACTGTCGCTTTATTCAACCTCCAGTAGTCGATGCATATTCTCATGTAGCCATCTTTCTTCTTGACAAACAAAACCAGTGCACCACATGGTGAGATGCTAGGTTGAATAAACCTCTTGTCTAAAAAATCTTGCAATTGTTCTTTAAACTCCTTCAGCCTAATTGGTGCCATTCAATACGGTGCCATTGAAATTGGTGTTGTGCCATGTACCAGTTCAATATCAAACTCCACTTCCCTTTCTTGTGGAACGCCGGGAAGTTCTTCGGGAAATACAGAAGGAAACTCCCTTACTACCTCTACATCCTCAAGCTTCTTCTCATTAACAATAATCACTTGAGCAAGAAAGACTCCAGAACCTTCCTTCACGAATCGAAAAGCTTCTAGGGTAGAAAGAAATCTTTGAGTCTCCTTTTTCTTAATGCCTCAGAATACAACAAGACCTTTATCTGGTGTGTTGAATAACACCTCATTCTTTTGGCAATCCACAACAGCTCCATGTGTTTCCAGAAAGTCCATTCCAAGGTGACACGCTAAAACACAACACCAAACTGCGAACAAGTGTAATCGCAGTCCGGAAATGCAGTAACAGGCAAGCTCTAATTGTCAACCCGGGATCTAGATCTAGTGCCTACTCCGTGAATATCTATTATCTAGCCAACTAAGTCAAGTGATTGTTGATTTAAGTAAAAGCAATAAGAAAGCAGGAAATGATTCGGTTTTCTAAAGCAAAGGAAGAGTCACTCGGGAATGAGTCCCCCTAGCTCCTTAGTTAGGTCTCAGTTGTAATTACCCTGGGTTGATTAACTGTTGATTAAACTGCGGAAGATCCGACAGTAGTTTGGAATCTCTTAAGCTGACCAAGCCCTCTCACGCAGGCTAACCGGCAGGCCACTAACCTTCACCGAGATAGACTGCTGAGGCAATAAGCACAAAAATCCACTACTGGAATTGGGTTCCAGTACAAAGAAGTAGATTGATTAACTCTCGTATAACCAATCTACCACTACCGATTGATGAAGCTCTAACAACCTAATCAGATTCTATCTATCTCAGGTTGCAGCAGAAATCAAGAAAAGATGATCAGACTTCAATTGACTCAATGAATCATGCATCAATCGATTAAAATCAAACAATATAACAATCCCAAGTCATTACAATCAAGATCCCTAACACATGGAACTATGGTTCTTCATACCCAAGTGAGAGAAAGTTCTACTCCATAGAGAGAGAGAGAGGGAAACATAATACAAAGCAGTCATACTCATAACAATGGGAAGAATCTGCTCTGGGATGTCAATCTTCACTCCTTGGGATGCAATCTGGGCTTCAATGGTGAGAAATCCACTCCAAATAGCTCATAGGGTTTGTCCTTCGCACTTTCTCTCTCTAAAACTATGTTTTTGCTCCAAAAAGTCGAACCCTTCTCCTTTGGCTCGAAATTGGGTTAAAACCCGAAAATTCCCGACCACACGGCCAGGCCACACGGTCGTGTGGAAATTCCAGCTGCCCGTGTGGCTCTCAAAACATCGCGTTTCGATTAAGTGACTTCCAGGCATGCTGCACGGCCAGGGACACACGGTCGTGTGGATTTCCAGGCTGCCCGTGTGAGCTCCCTGGACTTTTCACACGGCCACAAGTGGTCCCCTACACGGCCAGTGTGGCTTTCCCATGCAAAGTGGTGCCAGACGGCCAAGTCACACGGCCGTGTGCGATTTTAGGTGTGCCCATGTGGCTTCCTCAGCTTCTCGCCAAACGTCTAATCTTCGTCCAATCGACCCCAAACTCGTTCCCAAACCTTCATTCACGTACTAGGACCTGAAATATCACAAAAAAGAACAACCTATCATGAAATCGGCCTAAAACACGAGAAATAAGACTCAAACGGTACAAGAATGGTGGACAAAAACATGTGTATATATCAAGTCATCAAATTCCCCCACACTTAACTGTTTGCTTGTCCCCAAGCAAACCAAGTCAGATACAAAGTAAGCTCACATATTTCAATCATACCAACATTGGGGACAAATCGTATAGGCACAGAACACGTGAATCGTATTGGCTTTTAAACATCAACACATGAACAACTTCAACAACAACCTGGACAACCACCACAGAGGACATTCGAGTGCAGCAAAATCAGGTAAAGGAGGAGTCTCCCTTCTATGCATCAACCAACATAGACTTGACTCAACCACTTACTCAAGACAGTCAGCTCATGCACAAAACTCAAGATATCAGAATTGAGACTGAGCAATCTAGGTCCTCACCGGGGTAAAGAGTATAGAGAATATGAGAAAATGAATCGCTCACTCTCGACCAGTGGGGTCAGGACAATTTGATGCGAAAATGTGCATGCTTATTCTCTCAATCCCTAACGTCTCTTCACCATGAAGGCAACCTCTAAATGTTAGAGTTCACATATGGGGTGTCACCACTAACTAATCCGAAGGTCTTAGACACAGGTTCAGATGACTAGCTAGGGTCTTGGACATGGGGAAAATGCCTTTTAGGTGGTGGAAGTATTCATAGCACAAGGTTCCACAGTTCCAAACCCAACACATTCACAACCAATCAAACCAGTACTTTCTTTCTGCCATTATGCATTACTCAAATTCTCTAGAGCACAAGAGCGAAGGAGGTCACATAAATGTTAGTATTTCCAAGCCAGACTGCTAAGAAACACTACTTAATGAGCATGATTCAGAATTTCGGGCAGTGGCTCTCTTTTCCTTTCATTCATTTTTTCTCTTTTTTTTCTTCATTTTATTTTTCATTTCTTGAGAGAACCACCACCTCTACACATTTTTCAAACACATGCCCAACTCTTAAGCATTACCTCCAACCCTCACATTAAATTTAACAGAAACAACAGAGAACATGCAAAAACCACTATGTGGAACCTTCTAAGAGATGCAAAAGGGTGATTTTCCATTGTAGACCGAAAGAAAGAAAAGTACACGGCTCAAAGGGGCTGACTAGGGGGTATGACACACCAGGACAGTCAATTTGGTAGTGGGCTAATCCTATGCCTCCATCATCTTAGCTAGTGACAACGTGAATGCTACACATCATGGAAGAGGGAACTATCGCACAAGAAAGAAATGAGCATACTCAAATCTCACATGGCTACCTATATGCTCTATCTCTCCTTCTGATTCCTTGAACTAGATGCATAAACGACTGTCAAGAGCAAGTGATCAATCCAAGTAATAGTTGGTAATCAAACAGTTGAAAAACTGAACCTCTACACAATTCTACTACACATCTCAGTCATCATCATAGGTTGTCCTAGTTACAATCAAGCTGTCATGCATCAATTCAAAAGCCATTCGATTCACCAATCAAATCCACAGTGCCAATATGATCATGCAAACATCAGTACTTGGAGCCCTCAAATCTCTAGATTTGGACAGCGGACTAGGCTCCAAGCACACAAACTCATTTAGCAGTCAACGACAGATAAACACCCCCCTCCCCACACTTAAGCACGACATTGCCCTCAATGGATCAGAAGTAAAGACAAGGGGAAACGATGTTACCGGAAATACGGACTGTCGGGGGACTGGAAATTGGACCAGTCAGCAGGGCTAGAGTCATCAAAACACACTGGGTGATAAAATAATAGTTCCAAGTGGACTAACCAAAAAAACAAACCTTGGTGGGGTTGCCTCCCCACAAGCTTCTTTACCGTCGTTTAGCTGGACGCCAGTAGGGTGGATGCTCAGAGAGGTGAAGGAACATGTAACTTCAAGAGCGGATCCACATCGCTCTTGAGGTACAACTTCAGGTGGTGGCCATGCACTCGACGAGTGTGACCACCAGCACTCGTCAACTCAACCTGGCCATCCGGCAGGATGCAAGCGAGTGAATACTCGGATGGCCAAGGCGGTCGAGGCTTAGGAGCTGGGACCAGCTCATAGTGGTCTCTTGCTTCCTTTTTCAGCAGGCTTAGCTACCTGCAGTTTCGGCCGCCACTCCTCCTTGATCTTTTCCTTTGGTGACAGAGTGGAAGGGGGTGGCGGCGAAGGTATGGGAGGGGGGTCCTGCAAAATGGAGAGCACAAAAAGATACACGACAGACTCGTGCTCCTGGTGAGAAACAGCATGCAAAGGCGATGAAGCAGAGAGAGTATTAGCAATGGAAAATGTTATTCGCTCCTCGCCATCCCTTAAGACTAAGGTCCCATCATGTACATCTATAAGAGCATTGGCGGTGGCCAGGAAAGACCTTCCCAGTATAAGGGGCACTTCTGTGTCCTCATTGATGTCCAAGATAACAAAATCCACATGATAAAAGAATCTGCCAACCTTAACCAGAAAGTCTTCCACTATGCCCCTAGGATGAACTATAGATCGGTCAGCTAGTTGAATACTCATCCAAGTTGCACTGGGTTCACCTAGGCCTAGTTTCTTGAACAATTTATATGGTATCACATTAATACTAGCACCTAGATCCGCCAAGGACCTCTCTACATGCAATTTACCTATAGAGCACGGGATAGTAAAACTACTTGGGTCCTTTTGCTTCTGCGGAAGCTTGTTCTGCAGAATGGCCGAGCACTCCTCGCTGAGTTCCAAAGTGGCTAGCTCGCTCTGCCTCCGCTTCTTCGAGAGAAGCTCCTTCAGGAACTTCGCATACTTAGGCATCTGAGATAGTGCCTCCATGAAGGGCACTTGAACATGCAGCTTCCTAAGCATGGACGAGAAGTTGCCAAACTCTGCCTCTAGCCTGTCTTTGTGAATCCTGGTGGGAAAAGGGAGCTTAGGCTTATATTCAGACACTACAGGTTGTGGCTTTGGAGCTTGATCCTCTGGCTCCTTTTCCATCACTAGGTCTTCTTCCGGCTTAGGGGTGATCTGGGTCACCTTCTTGGCACTCTTCTGGGGTGCATCCGCAGTCACAGTCCCACTTCTCAGCATAATGGCATGCAACCCCTCCTTATGATTTCTGGGATTCGGCAAGGGATGGCCAGGAAGTGTGCCAGCCGGTCTGGAAGCAAGGGCATCTGCCAGGTGCCCCATCTTGATGTCCATATCCTGCAAGAGTGTCTGCTGGTTTCTCTGGCCAACTTCAATCTCCATGAATTTGCATGCAGCCACTTCCATGAATTGCTCCAATTTATTGAACTTTTGGGTACTAGTGCTCGCCAAGGTAGTCACGAGATCCCTCAGTTCTGACACGGGATCGCCCGGTGTTGGGACTAATGGAGGTGCACCATGTTGCTGGTACTGCTGCTGTGGAGGCTGTTGAAGAGCCTACCCTTGTCTGGGCTGATAAAGTGGTTGCTGATGCTGAATTTGGCCTGGGCGAGGCTGGTATGGCTGCCTCTGGTTCGGAAAACTATCTGCAGGAGCTTGGAAGCCAGGTGGCTTCGGATTGCTGTTGCCACTCTAGGAGAAATTTGGATGCTGGCGCCATCCCTCATTGTAGGTGTTACTGTATGGGTCGTTGACTCGTTGCGACAGACATTGTTGATGAAGTTCACCTGCTCCTAGGGTGTACTGGACTCACACATGGCCTGACAGTCCTCTACAGTATGATGGGTGCTCTCGCACCACTGGCTACGCATTGCCGGCTGCTGCCCTGTCCCCGGAACCATCCCATTCCGATCGATGGCTGAGACTAGTTTAGACACAACCTGCACCAAGTCAGAAGAGTGGGTGCCCACAACATGTACACCTCGGCTTGGTGCTCGTCTTGATCTCCTCGCAGTTCCCCAGTCATAGCCCTACTCTGCCATCTCTTTAAAAAGTTGATTCAGCTGTGGCGGTGTTTTGGTGAGCATATTCCCGCCACAGACCGAGTCAATCAGCTGCTTGTCTTCCGGGAAGAGGGCATGGTAGAAGGTGCACACCTTGAAGGCGTCAGTAAAACCATGGTTGGGACACTTGAGGAAGAGACTGGTATATCTCTCCCAAGCATCCCTGATGGTCTCATCTTCATCCTGAGCAAAGTGGGTAATTTGCTTCTGCAGGTCTGCCGTCTTGGACGGAGGATGGTAGCGAGTGAGGAGCTTGTCCTCCAGGTTGGCGAACGTGGTGATCAAACCTGGAGGTCGAGTGTCTAGCCACTCCTTGGCGTGCCCCCTCCAGAGTAAACGGGAAGTACCTCAGCTGGATTGCATCGGCTGGGACCCCATTGATCTTAATTCCATCGATGAGCTCGTGGAATCGCCTTAGATGTGATCAGGGGCACTCTCCCTCTTTGCCACGAAATACTATCGAGCCGCGCAACATAGTGATGACCGAGGTGCTCACCTCAAAGTTGTTGGCTGGTACATGAGGGTGTGGAATGGGCGACCTCATGTCCGCGGCTCTGACGGTCCAGTAATATCCCATGGTCTGCTCCTCGAGAAGGACCACATCATGGTCCTGTGGGTCACCCATCTCTTCTTCGTCGGTGATTTGCAGCTATGCTAGAGCCTCCTCCGCAGCCAGTCGCGCCTTTAGAGCCCGCTTGAAGTTCCTACAGGTTCGTTCAAGCTCCTGGTCTAATGGTAGTAAATCTCCTGACTGGCTACGGGTCATGCACTACCTGCACACAATCAGCAAAAGCAACCTGTGAAGGCACACAGATGGAAGAGAGAATGCAGTAAAGAAAAGGCTAGAGTAACAAACTTTCAAGTTTCTCCAATAACCTAGAGGGACCCAAGCAACGGCGCCAAAAACTTGACACGCTAAAACACAACACCAAACTGCGACCAAGTGTAATCGCAGTCCGGAAATGCAGTAACATGCAAGCTCTAATTGTCAACCCGGGGTCTAGATCTACTGCCTACTCCGTGAATATATATTATCTAGACAACTAAGTCAAGTGATTGTTGATTTAAGTAAAAGCAATAAGAAAGCAGGAAATAATTCGGTTTTCTAAAGCAAAGGAAGAGTCACTCGGAAATGAGTCCCCCTAGCTCCTTAGTTAGGTCTCAGTTGTAATTACCCTGGGTTGATTAACTGTTGATTAAACTGCGGAAGATCCGACAGTAGCTTGGAATCTCTTAAGCTGACCAAGCCCTCTCACGCAGGCTAACCGGTAGGCCACTAACCTTCACCGGGATAGACTGTTGAGGCAATAAGCCCAGAACTCCACTACTGGAATCGGGTTCCAGTACAAAGAAGTAGATTGATTAACTCTCGTATAACCAATCTACCACTACCTATTGATGAAGCTCTAACAACCTAATCAGATTCTATCTATCGGGTTGCGGCAGAAATCAAGAAAAGATGATCAGACTTCAATTGACTCAATGAATCATGCATCAATCGATTAAAATCAAACAATATAACAATCCCAAGTCATTACAATCAAGATCCCTAACACATGGAACTAGGGTTCTTCATACCCAAGTGAGATAAAGTTCTACTCCATAGAGAGAGAGAGAGGGAAACAGAATACAAAGCAGTCATACTCATAACAATGGGAAGAATCTGCTCTGGGATGTCAATCTTCACTCCTTGGGATGCAATCTGGGCTTCAATGGTGAGAAATCCACTCCAATTAGCTCCTAGGGTTTGTTCTTCGCACTTTCTCTCTCTAAAACTCTGTTTTGCTCCAAAAAGTCGAGCCCCTCTCGTTTGCCTCGAAATTGGGTTAAACCCAGAAATTCCCGACCACACGGCCAGGCCACACGGTCGTGTGGAAATTTCAGCTGCCCGTGTGGCTCTCAAAACACCGCGTTTCGATTAAGTGACTTCCAGGCATGCTGCACGGCCAGGGACACACGGCCGTGTGGATTTCCAGGCTGCCTGTGTGAGCTTCTTGGACTTTCCACACGGCCACTAGGGGTCCCCTACACGGCCAGTGTGGCTTTCCCGTGCAAAGTGGTGCAACACGGCCAAGTCACACGGCCGTGTGGGATTTTAGGTGTGCCCACGTGGCTTCCTCAGCTTCTCGCCAAACGTCCAATCTTCGTCCAATCGACCCCGAACTCGTTCCCAAACCTTCATTCACGTACTAGGACCTGAAATATCACAAACAAAAACAACCTAGCGTGAAATCGTCCTAAAACACGAGAAATAAGACTCAAACGGTACAAGAATGGTGGACAAAAACATGTATATATATCAAGTCATCACAAGGATAATATCAAATAACTCAAAAGGTAGCAGAAGTAAATATGTTGCTAGAAAGGCTCCTTCCACACAAATAAAGGAACTCCTAATTACAGAATCCACCTTCAAGGTATCTCTCACGGGTGTTTTAACACATAATGTATAACCTAGCTTATCTAGTACTAAACGTAGCATATGTGCAAACATATATGACATGAATGAGTGCGGGGAACCAGTATCGATCAAAGCATATAATTCCCTGCAAAGGATAGAAAGCATATCAGTCACCACTTCTGGTGCTATTTCCATCGCACTTCGAGTCATTCCATAAACCCTCGATGTTCCCTGTGTTGTGGCACCTTGTGTACCCATTCCAGATGTTTGATTCTCACCACCTCGACCACCTTGTGAACTACCTCGACCACCATGATATCTGTTGCGGTCTCCCTGATAACTACTCCTGGTTGGGGTTCTACTAAATTGCATTGAAGGCTTGGACTATGTAGCTCTTCCTCTTCCCATATAAGGACAATCCCTCATGGCGTGCCCAGGCAGGCCACAGTGAAAACATACACCAGAAAACCTCCTACACTCTCTAAGATTCATCTTCTGACAGACTTGACAAAATGGATATTGTGCGGCTGAGGAAACTGGTGCCCAATATGATGTTCCTGGCATAGATTGACTATGTGTTCTCACCACCGTGCTAGGACCCCTCCTTATTGGGTAAAGAGGTCCAAAATACTTTACTCCTAGCTTCCTCTTCTTTTCTTTTTCTTTGGCCTTGTGTTCATGTCGACCCTCAACTTCATAGGCTTCATACTTAAGTGTTGCTTCCTTGATAGTGGCCAAACTTTCTTCATTAACCCTGTGGATATTTTCTTTCATCCCTAGGAACAGACCATGTAAGTGTCTTATCTTCTTCTTATGCTCAGTATCCGCCAACCCATCTTTAAAATAGAGTTGTCGAACAAACGTGATTGTATACTCAGTAACTATCATGTCCCTCTGCTTAAGGTTGGCGAACTCATTATTCTTTGCCCTGATAAAAGCTTCGAGAAGAAATTTTGTCTAAAAAGCATTGAGGAACTCTTCCTAGGTGAATGGAACTCGTTGGCCATTAACTCTTGAGGCTGAGGACAACCAACTCTTGGCGTACCCATTTAGGAGAAAAAAACATATTGTACTTTTTCCTTTGGAGTCGCATAAAGAATTTCAAACACGTCTTCCATCTCCATCAACCACTCTACAACAGCATATGGACTCACATCTCCCTTAAAATCCCTATCACCCAAACTTTTCATCTTTGTATAGTCTAATATTGGTGGTCTGGCATCACCCGCTCCCACTCATCTCCACTGGTTAGTAGAAACATTAGAACAGCTTCCGTGTGAGCTACAAGGAAACATTGCCCCCCCCCCCCCCCATTTTGGGAGAGCTTATTTTTGAGATAGAAATTTCTAATTTAGAGAGAGAAGAGAGAGATAAGATGAAGGAAGGAGAAGAGGATAAGGAGGAGGAGCTAGAAGAGAGGAGCCATCTTCTACAACATCAAGTCTTCCCCAAATTCTTCTATGTATCTTCTTCCCTCCTTTATGGAGTAGTCTCTTAAGTACTAGGGGTTCTAAACCCCAAACCCTAATTTTAGGGCTATCATGTAATGGATGAATATTTTAGGGTTTTGAATGAATGTGTTTGCCTAGCTGATTTTAATGCTTCTCTATCTTTAATTATGCTTAGGTAAGTCGCCCTAATCTTCTCTACTAGCCTACTTGAGCTTATACGCTGGGTAAGGAGTTTTAGAGTTAGATGGGTATGCTTCTTCTGACAGATTAGGGTTAGATGAATGAATCGGATCTTGTGGTGGACGAGGCGATCATACCCCTGCCATAAGAATACCTTCCTAGATGGAACCCATGATGAAACCTCGGTGTGGACGGTAGGTAGTACCTATTGAAAGGAGCTATGTTCTTAAAGACTCAGATACGATAGCCTAGATCGAGGTGACTGACATGAGTTTAGTGGAGGCATACTCAGAGGCATGTGGATAATCACAAAGGCCCACGGAAAAGAGCTCACTCACCGCATTCACTTAACCCAACTTATTTAGACATTGAATGATAGACCTAGGCTAGGGGGAGAGATAGCTCCCCGAAGTACCTGCTTTTATCCTTGTTTATTCTCTCTACTAGTATTTCACTTGAATCCTCCAACACAAACCCCCTTAAATCGACCGGCTAGTTAGCAACAACGTGGGAAGTAGGCAAGGGTAACGGGACCCGAGTGAATACGACCTTGATTGCCACTATATGACAATGCCATTTTAGGTTAAACTTGGCCTAGGATGGGTAGTTATTGAGACGTGCAAACTAATGACGATGACCTGCACGCAATGAATCGATCAAGTTACTTCCCGCTTCTTAGTGTAATAGCATGCACCACCACTCTTGGATCTATGGGGTTAGCCACGGTTTTGGAAGGTAGATCTTCTTCAGGTCTCTCGGTGAGGATCTCGGCAAGGTTGTCAATTTGAGTCTCCAAGTTTTGAAGACTTGTTTGATGACATCTTAAACCCACCTCAACCGAAGTGAAATTATTTGTTGCGACTTCCATGAGCTTCTCAATCTTCTCAAACTTTTGACAACATGTACTCACAAAGGTTGTGATTAGTTCTTCGAGTTTGGAGATCCTATCGGGTTGTTGTTGTTGAAACCCTTGCACACCTTGTGGTTGATATTGTTGTTGCTGAAAATTTGAGGAATGAAATTGTGGCCTTCGAACAAATGGAGGTCTTGGTTGATAACCTTCGATTGGCCCTCGAAAACCGGGTGGCTTTGGAATGGTTGGTCACGACCATACAAAGTTGAGATGATTGCATCACCCCTGATTGTATGTATTGCTAAAGGGGTTGTTATTTGGATTGACCCCCCAACATTGACAATAAAGTTCACTTGTTCTTCCAGAGTACTCACCTCCCTCATGATTTGACATTCTTCAACTTCTTGGTTAGGACTTGAAGAACAATCACAAACCATAACCAAGCTCTTCCATTGCTTCTTATCATGTGAAATCACCTAGATTAACTCATCAATCTTTACCGCAAGTGGAGGATTTGCTTCGATGGAGTACACTCCCCTCTCACGAATCTTACTTCCACGCCTTGTCATCCCTCAATCATAGCCCTTAACGACGATTTCTTCAAACAATATAGTCATCTCGAGTGGAGTATTGTTGCGCATATTCCCTTGCCAAAGAGAATCAATAAGAGTTCAATCTTCTTGGAAGATACCATTGTATAATGTCTCAATCCATAAGTGCTCCCCAAAGCCATGGTGTGGGCATTGGTGAAAGAGATCGGAGTACCTCTCTCACGCATCTCTTAAGGTTTCATCATCCTCTTGGGCAAAGTGAGTGATCTGCTTCCTAAACTCTGCCGTTTTGGAAGACGGGCAATACCGATTCTTGAGTTTGGTTAGCAAATCTCCCCATGATGTAATTGAGAGGGGAGGCCTTTTGTTGAGCTTACTCTAAGCTTTCCCACTAAGGGAGTAGGGGAAAAGTCTAAACCAAAGGGCGTCTTGAGGTACCGCATTGATCTTTAAGCCATCTGTCAACTCGTAAAATCGATTGATATGCTACCCCAGGGATTCATCTTCAAGTCCATTGAATTGGATATTGTTCTAAATCATGGTGATGCGGCTCGTCTTAATTGCAAAGTTATTGGCTGCCACGGGCAAGTGAAGAATGCTCAATTGGATGTCGCCCACCCGTGGAGACATGTATAGCCCATCGTCCTGGCTTCATCACCTCCTTGTTCACCTTTGTTCGCTATCTCAAGGTTTTCAAATTCAACATCTTCTTCGAATTCAACTTCCTTCTCAACTTCAACTTCCTCCTCGGATCATACAACTGCTACACACACTTCACAAAACACAACACAAGCCAAGACAAGCAAGATTCAAACTCAAAATGGGAAAATGAAGTGCTAGATTAATAGTAAACAACTTTTTCCACATAACAGACTGTGTTCCTTGGCAACGACGCCAAAAAAACTTGACTCGCGCTATTATTACAGTTTGATCCCAACTATAGACCAAGTGCAACCTATAGAGGGTGTAGGATAGAGTAAGTATTTTAATATCAACCTGGACGGTCTATCTGCACTTACTTCGATTGTTCACACGTTATCTAGCAATTGGATTGTAGTTAAAGCTAAGAAGAATAAACAAATTAAACAAGCAAGTAAACTTTGGTGAGTTCGGTTGAGAAAGAATCACTCACATATTGTTCCTCTAGTCTCGTGTCAAGATACAACGAGCAAAAGTATGTAATCTAATCTGAATCATATGTCATGGATATTACAATATAAATACTTCATCAGCCATTGCAGGTAGTTCTCTTTATTAGTTTCCATGCTTTCCCGCCTTCCCCCACCATGTGAGATTAAGTTCATCCCGTTACATGTCAAATGATTTTAGGGAGAATGATATGGGGTTGAACAAATATGGATGTCCTTCCACTTGAGTGCAAGGTATCAATCAACATCTAAAAATATACAAAGGACAGCAAGTAGGTTGTCAAACACGGGAAAGCAAACCTGCTTAGCCATTGAGCAGATAGCTCTCTAATCTTTTATCTGATGAAAGTGAAGCCTCCTAATAGGGGAAATTATGCAGAGCAGAAGAAATAATGGAAAACAAGGAGACGATGGCCAGGCCAGGTGGTGTAAAAAGCACCAAGTAAGTAATTTGACATCCAAGGAAGGGGATCTTAAAGCAGCGTAACCTCTGCTTGTGGGCTGTGATGCGAGTCTGTGGCATAATACGCTGGGCTCGCAGGGGATCATGCATTCTAATTACAGAGAATTTCCGGCAGGGATAAGTAAAAAAAAACGGCTACCAGGGCTAGGATGGAAGACTAATGCACCACGGTTACCTTATGCACAAACAGTTTACGGGTTTGTACATGTCAATGATGCAGAACGGAGCTACCAAATTTTTACTGCAACATCTGCAACAACTACGGGTAACTACGACATCAAATAAACAATATAACTGCGAGCCATTAACTTAAACCACTCTGTTTTCCATGCCTCTTACTGTTCATCAATTAATTTCGTGGCAGTCTGCTTTGCAAGTTATGGACATACAAGTTATATCACTTTATCCCACAGTGTACATTTTGAAAGAGAATAGCGTAGAAGAAATGCTCAATTTTCAGATCAGAATACAATGCCTCTAACTAAGAGCATTGGTGCAAACATGGAGAACTCTGAGATTATGAGAAAAAGACTGATGAGATACTAACCGTGAAACTATCTGCGGTAATTCTCAACTTTTGGGTGATTCTACTGCAAGGAGATGGTGGGGTTTGCGTGAAATAGAAGAACTCTTCATATGGGATTCAAACCATTTAAATATGGCATCAGATGGCAAGCTCGTCATTTCATGGAATGCAAAAGCAAGGTTTAGTTCCTCCTGCACATGCTGGAACAAATTCTTGTCCAGCATGATCTGACTTCCTCGGAGAGCTTCTTTCCAGCGTGTAGCACGCCCATCTTTTTTCATGTATCCTTGCTCATTAACAAAACCTTTGTCCTTGAATAGATTAAACAACTTGGCTGAGACAATTGGATCAAGTCCTGGAACTCTGTCAGCTAAGAAATTCTTTGACAAGGGAAGGTCTAAGCATTCAACCTCTGCAACATCGATGCCTTTACTTTTCAGCATCTCCATATATACACTTATCTGTTTCTGTCTGTGCACATCTTTCGGCATATGGACGAAAAGAGTAGGTGGATAGTCCTCCGGGATATCCATCTCACCAAAAACTCCTTCAGCAATCATGATTGTAATACTACTGAACTTCAGATTGGTAGCAAGAGCAGAAACGAAGTACCCACCAGAAGAGGCCCCCAAGGCCACAAGAGGAACTGTGTGAAGCTTATGTTTATGCACCCACCATTCTAGCATATCTTTCACAGTTAACATCTCTTCCCCAAATGTCCAGCACCTTCCTCTGCTTGATATTGTGACAACAGCAAAGTTACGAGCAAGCGCATTTGACACAAGTAGCCTCTCCTCGGGTAAACCGATGCAATTGGCACAGCTGGGAGATTTGTCCCAGAAGTTAAGAGCTCTGCCATTACAACCATGAGCCAGAAATAGGACAGCTTTAGAAGACTGAGGTATCTGCCATATGACCTCGGTTCCGTTTCTGAGTTCAACAGTCGCGTGATATTGATCTGATTCAAAGTCACCCCTGCTCCGTGGTGCAGCTTGAGGAAAAAACAAGATAAGAGGAATTACAACCACAAATAAGGATATGAATAGCAACCTCCGGTTACTGAGTAGCCAGGATCTTCTGGTTCCATGCTTCAACATTCCTGAAACTACAAGAACAACTACTCAGTTCACCATATGATTGCAGATAGGGCACCAATATGATCACCATAAGCTCACACAGGAGCCATTCATTTCTAAATAAGGACCGGATCGAGTACAATGGTATGCTGGTATGTATGAAAGTAGCAAGCTATGCAATATGTGACACCCAAATTCAGCAATAGCAATTTTTAGGAAGCGTGAGCAGTGGAGGGTGCACAAGACCAGTTCCAGGAGAAAACATTGCACAACATCTAAATTTGACCTTCACAACAAAGTGATCACATAAGGAACATATTAGAATTAGATTATGTAGTTCTCTTACATTAAAAGAAATGAAGTATCGGATTATTTAGTTCTGCTACTGATAATGAGGAACTATTTAATCACTTTCACAAAATCATCAAAACCAGATCATGAGAGGAATCAGCTTCAAAGCTGCATGCTTCTAAGATTGACAAATAGGCCAATATGGAAGGGTTTTTGAAAATAGAAGAAAGGGTTTCTAGTCAATAGACATGATTATGCAGACATGAACAATTTAAGCTCTCATTACCACAAAGCTGAGCACAACCCAAGTCCTAAATTAGATTATAATCATGTGTCTATAAAGCTAGGAAATCAAGCGCCATCGTAGATTAAAAAAAATGTATTTCGCATATTCCTCGGTAGACCTAAATGCAGGTTATCCTATGAAATCAGTTACAAACTAAACTATGTCAAATTAGAAATTCAGAGTCATCAACCAGTTAGACAGTGTCCCTAATCAATGAGATTAAAAAAAAAAAACCTAACAAGCAATGACATACATCTGATTAGTTGACAAGTAAGAAGGAACACATTGTGGAAGCTTGAAACAGGATGCAGACAGAGACAGTGAATGAGGGACAATTCGTGGCCATCTCAATAACTTAGAATTTCAATCAGTGGCTACTGCACAGCCTAATGAATCGTATAACAGAATTCAAATCTCAAATTATTCTCACCATTTCAATTCAATCGACTCTAGGAACTAAGAACAGTCGAGTGGTTGAAGAACAACGGAAATCACATGACATATCTTCATATTCTTCGGTGGAGCAATCGCAGTAGCCTTCCAACAAACGTCATCAATTAAAGTTTAGCTGATAGAGAGATTCCATTAACAATTTTGATACTCACCTCCTGATCAAGAAGACGAACAGGTGGCTGACTTGCCTTCAGCCAGGAAGAAAATCGAGCGGAGCCTACTGTTTTTCTATTGTTTTGGGTGAACACTGAACAGACAACAGAGCGTACTGTTCTATAACAGCCGGACTTCCTTATACTTGGAATCCCTAGACTACCCTCCTAATAGCCTAAATCCCTAAAGTATTTACACCTACCTTTATACTTTATAGTAGAATGGAAAGCAACCATTTTTGTCACGTCGGTGAAATGTTGGTCGGTTTAAATTGGTTTAATCAATGTCACTTATAAAATTGGTGTGAACATTATTAGTATGATCGGCATGATCGATTTACGATATTTAAGAAAAATTATATCGTTTTAGCAGTGTTATTAAAGCCGAGCCGAGCCGCTCGGCCCGACCGGTAAAACCGTCACACGGTCACAAAACCGGCTCGGAACAGTCTAAAAGCCGCTCCGATTTTATGTAGCGGTTGGCGAGCGGCCGAGGCTGTTAACCGTTCGAGTCGATCGAGCCGCTCGTCCGGTTTTTGCCATTCAGCCACTAAATTTAATTAAAAAAATTGTAGAAAATTGAAATAAACCAAAAACTTCGGGCTCTCAAATTGAATCCGTATTTCCATTTCACAATTTCGAAGGAAAGAGATGAGCTCTGATTAAGAAATGTCCACTATTTATACTGATAACGTTTATTAGATACCGGTTCTCTAACGGTTTTTAAACGGTCTAATGCTGGTTGGACCACTAAAGTGCGAGCCGTCGTCGGATTGCTAATCCGTTGTACGAGTTGTTCGCATTATCGGGTCATGCTCCGGTTCGGTTCTGACAATATTGCGTTTTAGGAAAAAATTAATTTTGTATTTCTTTTATGAATTTAAGAGTTAAATGTTGATATTATTTGTTGGATTCAAGTATAAATATTTAGATATTGACGTTAAATGTTGTACTTAAATACGAGTACTTCTTATTTTATTTGAAATATAGTATTTTATATAATTATGAATATGAATTGTAAGTAAATTATCTTCAAATATGTTTTCTATATGACACATTCATTTGATATTAATGTTTTTTTCACTGTTCTACATATTTTGTTAAACCGGCACAAACCGGTTGTGATCGAACCATTTCGCTTGCTAAACCGGCAAAATGGTATAAATCGTTTGACACCCTTGGTTGCAATCCTCATTTCAAATTTTGTGCCCAGAAATTGATTCTAGAAATGTCATTTCAAAATTGCGTCCAATATATCTTTATATATTAAAAATTTAATTATTGGGATTTGAATCCTAATCACTTAAATGAAGAAAGAGCACTACAACCAACTAGGCTACATTGAATTTAGTGTAATTTTTTCCTTTTTGTAGAAAGACGGCGTGAAAGCGTCATAGTGAACATTACTAACTGAGCGGGTTTAGGTGATGCCCATTACATCATACATGATCCATCTATTCAGACCTGGATCACCCTCATCGAACGGATATGTACCAAAATCAGCACTATGGCCTTTGTTAGCTAATTAGTCGGCCACAAAATTTCTTTCCCTATGGACATGAGATATGCCAACTCTCCAATCTCTATCGAGAATCTATCTAAATTGATGTGCAAGCAAACCGTGGTGATGACTGTCATCCTTCCTTGATATCCTTCATGATGCGCCAATGGATGTCGTTGAATCGAGCTTCAGTTGAACTTTTTTGTGACCCTTATCCCAAATGATCTTGAGTCCCTTGACCACCCCTTTCAACTCAGCTGTTGTGATCGAGCAGCTTCCAAGGTTGCGGACATAAACATTGATGCATCTCCCAAGACTGTCCCTGGTTAAACCGCCTGTAACTTATCACATTCATCCGTGCAGGTTATTGTTAGTGGTTAGCATGTGTCAACTACTACCCCATCCTATGCCAAGTTTAACCTAAGATGGCATTGTCTTAAGTGAGAATCAAGGTCGTACAAAGGTTGGGAGGGATAGGTAAACTCCACACCCGATGCCATAAATCTCTATCAAGCAAGGAGGCTGAGGCAACGTGCACCCTCAGAGCTGCAGTATTGGATGAAACTTCAAGGTGATAACCTGACTTCACCGAATACACCCCAAAGGCTCCCAATGCCAAACCAGCCAATTCTCTAATGGCATACAAGACAATGGAATCCCCAAGATAGAATCAAGTGTAGTTGGAGAAACAACTGCCTCAGACGATCTTCACGTCACACCTTATGATCATGATAAATCAAAGAAGCCAGCAACTCCTGAATTGGGTTTGCACCAGGGAGGAAAGTTGGGGCGCCAAAAATAACTTTGGGAACCAAGCCGCGGACTCGATCTCAATGGAATGCCCAAAACCAACTTGCCATCGTAATCCTTTGATAAGCAACTCGCGGCCATGTAAGACACTACGTCAGCCCCAAGACGGTGAGGCACCTTGACGGGCGTGAAGAAAACCTGAACGAGGAAAGTACATTCCTCTATAGATACGAGCCAACATCGAATGTGGATCCTACAAAATACTCCAACCTATTTTGGCCAACAGATCTGATTAAAAGCCGCAAATCCGCGAAAACCAAGCCCACCTTCCTCCTTACTCTTACACATCGCTCTCCACGACACCCAATGAACTCGACGGTACAAAGATGTTACTTTTTAAAATATAATATAATAGCCAAACCTTTGCTTTTAAACAAAATAATAGCCAAACCTTTTAAAAAATAAAATATTAGCCAAATCGTTAACTTTTCATCAAGTTAAATGTTAATTGACTCAGATATGATAGAAACTTTAAGGAGATGAAAATCTTTTGATGATGTGACAAGAAGTCAAATGTTTGACCATGCCACATGATTAATTATTAATGTTAACCAAACAATATATTATTTCAATAAAAATAAACTAAAGCTTGAGAATGGCGAGGCTAGAGAGTTGGCCGATCGATGATGAGATTTCGCCGATGAGCTTGTTAGTCGACAGAAAAATCTAGTTGAGATTTGTGCAGCTACTAATGCTACGAGGGATGGTCTTTGAGAGTTCTTTTAATACTCCATTCCAATTATAGGAGCATAGAGCACCCAAGATTTGACACTCTAATTCATGCGAGCTTAGATCTAGAGACTCCAAATTGGGCATTTCAGAGAAGGTATCGGATAACCCACCAACGAAATTGTTGAAATACAAATCAATCTTCTTCAAACTAAATCGAGTGTAACAAGACCTTGACAAGCTGAATCGACGAGCATGTCCCTCCATGGAAAGCGTTTCCGACGAGGGAAATGAACTTGAAGCACGACCTAATTGTAGCGGCAAGATCGTCAAAGTACTTGTTGTTGGAGATGTAGAGGTGTTCCAAAACATATCTATCTCTGAGGGAAGGAAGCTCGCTGCCAGAAAATGTGGTGAATGGATGGAAGGAAGCCCTCAGCTTGAAGGTGTGAAGATTGGAGTCAGTGTTGGAGTGGCGGTTTTTGTGGCTGCGCTGGGGGGAGTGGTGTCGGCGTCGTCGTGGTGGAGGAAGGAGGTGGCGGCGGATCCCAAATGGACGGGGGCTCTGAAGAGTCTAACGTCTCATCAAAAACTTCTCTCTCTAAAAATTTTCTTTGCCTTCTCTCTACAACTTCTTCCAGACAGTTGAGGGGGCTCCTGCCGGCGCCTCTCCGGCGATCGCCGGTAGCCCTCCGCCCCCGTCCCTTTTGATTTTCTGCTTTTCTTTCTTCTCATCTCCCTCTTGGTTGACTTTTTGCCTCACTTTTCTTATGTTCCTTGCTTGTTTTTTGTAGATCTGCGTCTTTTCTCTTCTCTTTTGCCGGTTACCAGTCATTGATTGGCTTCGTTCCTCTGTTAGGTGGTTGCTTGCCCTCCGTTTGGTCTCCTTCCTCCCCCTTTTTGGGGTTGAACTTTTGCCCTCTAATTTGTTTTTCAGATCTGGAGATGTTTCTGATCTAAGAGCAAAGGAGGCTGGATCTTTCTAAGATTTGGTTGGTTGATCTAATTATGTGATAACATATTTCAAATGAAAGTGCAATGCTTTTAGATTTATATGTTGCGTGTGATAGTTTATCAATTTTAGTACGAGGTTATATTATCGATAAAAAAAATTGGATGTTTAATTGATGATGCAACTTGATGAATGGATCTATATGAATGATATGAGCTAGTTGGATGTATAAATAAGTATTGTTCGAGTATACAATGAAATGGATAATTAATGATGTTTTGGTTTGATGGTTTACTAATGTATGAGAAACTAATATTGATAAATGTTAAATGTGGATATAGAATTTTATCTAAGATGAATTGATTTGATTGTTTAATTTTTTTTATAAGGATTGTTTAATTATTTGATCTTTTATCTCATAGTTTTTGCCATATAGGTGGGAGTGAACAACTCGCTAAGCTTAGTATTTTTTTTTACAAAACGCTAAGCTTAGCGAGTGCTAAGTGATCAGGATTTGTAAACATAAATCTTCTTTCCTTTATCATGAGGTAGAGAAAATATTGATTCTGCATTGGTCATTAGGGATTTACAGGTATACATTTTGAAAAATGAATTATGGTTAAGATTAGATGAGCATGATTTAGTTACAGTTGTTAACAATGTTCAACAAGATGCTAGGCGCTATCTAGGCGAGGAAGCACTGCCCAACGCCCAGGCCGATTAGTCGTTGCCTAGACGAGATTAAACGTTGAAAAAAATATGATAGATAAGCCATATTTCACAATAACCCAAGTCGCTATATCATTATTCATCCATTCATATACACATACAACCCTTTTCCACAATCCCAAACATCCCAAGTCGCCAACCATGAGGAGGGATCTCGCTGCTCATCGATGAGGGGGAGCGACTGGTCGAATGAAAATGGGAAATAGAATAGGGTTTGGGATTTTCACAAAAAGGATACACTTTCCTCCCTTTATTAGTTGTTTTGGGCGTCGCCCACTAGAGTGAAAACGCGTCTTCGAGTGCCTAGGTGCCAATATGGCATTTTTCATGGAGATTAATCGTTTCGCACGCCTAGATCAATCGCCTAGAGCTAGACGGAGCGATTTTCTCCTATCCAGCTATTAATCGCACCTAGACAAGAGATTAATCGCGTCTTCTTGAACACTGCTTGTTAATCGTATAAGATGAATGTTTGAATTGTAAAAGATGTTTTACTATCTGTAACACCAATTGATTTTCATTACACTATTGAACCATTGGTTTGGCTCATGAAAACTAGGGTTTGGTGTTACAAAGAGAGTGAGAGAGATGGGTGTTCATGGTCTGATGAAGCAACTGTGGAATGCAGATGTTTGTTTATGATATCGATTCAAAGTTTGAAAAGACTGCATTTGTCCAATGCATCGAGGAAGAATGACAAGATGTATGATATCGATTCAAAGTTTGAAAAGACCGCATTTGTCCAATGCATCGAGGAAGAATGACAAGATGTTGTGCGAGCTTTGGAATGCAGATGTAAGTTTATGGTATCGATTCAGAGTTTGAAAAGACCACATTTGTCTATAGCGTCGAGGAAGGATGACAAGATGTCGTGTAAGCGATAGGGAATAGAGTCTCAGTTAACTTTTGTTTTGTTTTTAAAATTTGTTAGTTTATTTTGGTAAGTTTTTCTTTTTCATAGAAAATTCGCAACACTTTTCTAAATTTTTAATTTTATTTATTTCCTAAATAATGTGGTAAAAGAATGCAAATCAATTGACGCACCATCAGCAGTCAATATATTAACCGTTGACCACTAACTTTCAAAGTTGACGCCAATGAAATTTAAGACAACAATAATCATTTTGAAAAAGTTGGGCCACAAATGTGATAAAGATAAGGGTTAATATTTTCGTATGGCCTGAACTTTGACCAAAATAAACATCCTGGCCAATCTTTTCGATCTATAACATCCTGGCCCGAACTATACACCAAAATAAACAATTTGGCCAAATCCGATGTTTGACCGTTAACTTGGACGGTCAAACGCGTTGACTAACAGTCAACGATCCACGTCACTGCCAAGTCAGCAAATTTAAAAAAAAAAATCCACCTATTCCATTTTATTTCCTTACTCATTTTGGAGAAAAAAATAATAATAAACAAAACGCAGCACCAGCACCTGGCCCGCCCCTGCCCTAACCCTACCTTATCCATATCTCTGCATCGTCGAACCTCCCCGCCGTTCTCACTTCTCGCCTTCTCCTTCCTCCATCGTCGAACCTCCCCAACTCTCCGACTAAAATGCAGCGGCGGGCGTTCTTCTGAGCCCGCCGCCGCCGCCACCGCCATCGATTACCACGTTTATCCCTTCTACCTCGCGAAGATTTTCCCCTTTCTCCCTCGCGATTTCTGCTTCGTCGCGATCTCTGTGCATCGATAGCGACTTGGATTTCAAGGACGACGAGGGGTCCACATTCCAAAGGGACCACAACCGACATAAATTCATCCCCACCAGCAACGTAAGCAATCAAATCCCTTTCTTCTCTCCATTTCCATTCTTTTTTTAATCCTCGATACATACAAGGATTAGGGCTTTCTATTAAACTAATGCTCGCGACCAGCATTTGTCGTGTTAAGAGCTGGAAATTGAGATTAAAGTAATGGAATTTGAGATTAAAGTAATGGAAATAGAGTTTAAAGTAATCTCGAATCAATTTTTTTTGTCTTGGGCAGAATGGACGACATGGTTGAGCTTATTCTGCATCATGGAGGCGCTATGGATATGTCGGGGGGTGTTCCACAGTACGTTGGGGGGGTTGTCGATGTGGTCAATGTGAATCGTGATGTCTTGTCCTACTTCGAATTGACGAAGACTTTGATTGAAGATTTGGAGTATATTTCCGTCGAGAGGCTATGGTACTTGACACCTGGGGAAAGTATGGCGACTGGATTGCATGAAATTGTGTCGGATGTGGAGGTTTTAACTGGGTTGCTGCCTTTGGTTGGAACTGGAGATATAAAGGTGTACTTTGAGGCAACAAGGGATCTCGGAGAGTCGGGTTATATGGGAGACAATTATGGCCATTTTCCTGAAGGGGAAGATGCATCTGGAGACAATTCAGCTGCACCTGAGTTTGTTCGGCTAGACGATGATGCTCAGACATCCGATGAGGAATACCATGAGATTAGAGCTGATGCTAGGAGAAGGAATAGAAGATTTATAGCAGATCTTGATGGTGAAGGTAGTTCAGTGAATCAATTGTTTGCGTGGGATGTCAACCATCATGCTGACTTTGCTTCGGATAGTGCTAGTATTGAGGGTGGAGCTGAAGCTGAAGCTGAAACTGTGGATCTTGATGAGAGTTTGGAGCTTGATGAGAGTTTGGAGATTGATGAGGGTATTGAAAGGGGTACAGAACAAGTGAACGTTGAGGAGGAGATAAATGCAGAAGGATCAGTTGATACGGAGTATAGGGCCTCTGAGGATTCTGCCCATGTTAGAGGGAACATTGCTGAAGATGATGGTGCTACAAGCTTCGACAAGAGCTTGTGTTATGATCCCAAGTGTGATCATGTCACTTTGAAGTTCAAAACACATATGCGGTTTTTAGATGGTAATCAATTTAAAACTGCTGTTATGAAGAATGCAATTAATATGGGAGCTGATATTAGATGGGTTAGGAGCAGTGAAACGAGGAAGGAAGCTGTGTGTGCACAAAGGGAAGAGTATAGTTGCAAGTGGAAGGTTTATGGTAGTTGGTTTCGTGGAAGAGAAGCATTCATGGTTAAATATGCTGGGCCAGATCATATTTGTCCTCGAGCAATTCGGATTCGTGCGGCGGGTTATAAGTGGATTGCTGCTGAGTACCTGGATGTTTTCCGTGTTAATCAAGCATGGAATGTTAACTTAATACCAGCTGAATTGAAGACCAAACACAATCTCTATGTGTCTAACCAAACATGTTATAAGGCACGTTTGGAGGCTCGACAACTGCTTTATGGTTCGCTTACTGAGGATTTCCACAAACTCAGAGACTATATTGGTCATTTGCTGAGAGTTGACCATAGAGGGTCATTCCTGCTCGAGGTTGATTCTGTGCCTAACTCAGAGAAGGTATATTTCAAGCGGTTGTTCATTGGTTTCTCTAGTTTGGCAAGGGGTTTCTTGGAAGGGTGCAGGCCTTTCTTTTGTTTGGATGGCTGTTTCTTGAAAGGTGAAGTACAAGGGATGTTACTGTCGGCAGTTGGAAAGGACGGTAACAACCATATGTTCCCAATAGCATGGGAAATGGTTGAATCGGAGAATAAAAGTTCCTGGACCTGGTTCATTAAAGCATTGCAAGAGCTACTTCGGATCGAGGATGGTGGCGGTTGGACAGTAGTCTCTGACCAACAAAAGGTATGCATTCATACTTGGTTAATATACACTCACTTGTTATAATTGTGCAATTGACTTTATGTGTTTACTTGTGGAACTTGCAGGGGCTGGTGGAAGCGCTAAATGACTGTATGCCTTCTGCAGAACATCGAAAGTGTGCTCGTCACGTCCATGCGCACTTCAGAGAAAAACACAAGTCAGCTATAGCTTCTGATCTATACTGGGAGGCGGTGTATGCATTAAATGAACCTGATTGGAGGGCTGCTGTTGATAAATTGAAGCAACTTGGGGAGGGTGCTGATACAGACTTCATGGCCATGGAACCAGCAAGGTTCTGTAGAGTCTTCATGCAGACTTTCTCCAAAAGTGACTCAGTAGAAAGCAACATTTGTGAGTCTTTCAACAACTGGATCTTGCGGTTTAGGTCGTTGAGACCAATTGCAATGTTGGAGGGTATCCGAGTGGCTGTAATGACACGAATTGTCAAGAACAGAAGAATGATGGAGCGTTGGAGTGATAAATTTCCACCAGTGGTTAGGGGAAAACTAGAGAAGGCAAAGCATTTGGCACGAATGTGCACCAGCCGCCCTTCTACAGAAGATAAGCATGAGGTAACCATAGGAGACAAGGGGTTTGTGGTTAACATCAAGAAGGGTACCTGCACATGTGGTTTCTGGTTGCTAAATGGAATACCATGCTGCCATGCCTTTGCTGCCATAACTTACTTGCGAGGGAAACCGGAGGATTTTGTCTCTGAGTACTTCTTGATGAACCGAGTAAAATGTGCCTACATGCACCCTATCCCACCATCAGAGGGTCGACAAGCATGGCTTCCAGTGGAAGGATATAAGGTATATCCACCACAAATTCGTCGGATGCCTGGACGTCCAAAAACTAAAAGGAAGAGGGAGACGTGGGAGGTAACCAGGAAAGCATCAAGAGATGGAATTGGGGAAATTGCTACTCGACACAGCCTTGTGATCACTTGCACCAACTGTGGAAAAGATGGTCACAACAAAAGAACTTGCAAGAATCCAAGGAAGCCATCAGAACCTCCAAAAAAGAAGTCAATAGCAGCACAACCTAGACCACAAGGAAATGTAACTGCTGCCCAAAACACAGCCAACGAGGTAATTGCAGTTTTAACTTAAGCGCTCTTTAATATCTTGATTTCATTTCGTTAATGGTGATTGGTATGAATTCAGCCCAAGCAAAGGAAGAAGAACAAATGCTCAAAGTGTCAATCAGAGTATCATAACGCCAGAAGATGTCCTATGAATGTTGGTGTTCAGGTACAGTGTGAATGGTGATTGAATTTATGTGTGAATCTGTGAATGTATGGTGATTGAATTTATATGTGAATCTGTGAATGTTTATATAGGCTCCTCATGTTGGATCATCCAGTAGGCATGTAACAGATAGGGAAATGAGGATGGCAATGCGCGGAATTGGAACTTATATTGATGAGAACACAGGCAACATGTATGCTAGGGTAAGAGGCTTTATGTAGGCTCATGTTGGATCATCTCTCATGTTGGATCATCTACTGTCTTAACTAGTAAGAGGCTAATTCGTTGTTTTTTTTATGCAGATGAGTAATAGGGTTCCAGGGGCTGCTGGACATGTGCAAGCTACTGCACCAGATGTGCCTGCTGTAGGTGCTACACAGCCGCCTGCTACTCAGCCAGAGACACCTTAGGCAACTTAGGGAAGCTAGAAGAACTCCACACTTTTGTAATTTTGTACATGGTTGCACATGTTAGCACATGTTTTAGATGTGGAGTAGTAGGAAGTAGGAACATATTATGTACATGCTAGGACATGTAGAAAGCTTCGAGTCACTCTTTTGCTAGGTACTCAGAATCCAAATTTATGGCACACCGACGATTCTGCCTTATTTTGTACATGCTAGGACATGTTAAAATGATGGTGTGCCCAAGTTTGGTTGATGTACTAACTCTCTGCCTATTTTGTACATGCTAGGACATGTTAAAATGATGGTGATTCCAAGTTTGGTTGATGTACTAACTCGCTGCCTATTTTGTACATGCTAGGACATGTTAAAATGATGGTGATTCCAAGTTTGGTTGATGTACTAACTCGCTTAAAACGAAACGCTTTATTCAATCTCTACTACAAACACCATATTCAATCTCTACTACAAACACCATTCTTCTCCAACATTAAATCTCCATTACATACGAAGTGGTCCACCTACGATTACAACAACGACTACGAAGAGCACACAAAAACAACATAAATTCATCCTATTTTGAAGGCCATAAACTGTATGTCTCATCTTTCGCAATTCGAGACAAATAGCAGAATTCAGTTCGGCAAGCTTGCCCAAGTCCTCTAAAATCGCAGCCTTTTCTTCTTTCCGTTTCCTGGCCTTCTCTTCTGCTTTACGAACACGGCCTTCTAGAGCTTCCATATCACCAAGCTTCAATTTAAGTTCATGATTCTCTTCAATCAATCCATCAAACCTTGAGTCACTATCCGGCTCGTCATCAACCCATCGGAAAAAATGGCAACTCTTTTTGTCATCCTACAGAAATGGAAGAGGTGAATCGAGATCCAGTTGGTCGAAAACAAAGATGTAAACTTGGATTTCAACCTACCTTCCAATATGGACACGAGAAGAACATTCTTCCAGGATTTAAGCTAGTGCGGGATGTATTGATCACACAAGGGGCTTTGTGCACTTTACAACGAATGGTGCCTGTGTTCGTCGAACGGGAAGAAGTGGAGCCTTCGTCGGCGTTTTTCACGGATCTCCTCGACATGTCTCTTTCTTTCTGCAAACCTTCGACAACGACAGCGACGTCGGCGGAGGAGGAGGCGGCGGCGGAGGCAGTGGCGGCGGCACTGGGCTATTCTCTCCTTCTTTCGTCGGTGGTGGCCGTCACGATGGAGGATAGGAGACGAGAAGAAGAAGAAGAAGAAGAGGAAGAATGAGGGTAGGGTTAGGGCAGGGGCGGGCCAGGTGCTGGTGCTGCGTTTTGTTTATTTATTTATTTTTTTTTTCTCCAAAATGAGTAAGGAAATAAAATGGAATAGGTGGATTTTTTTTTTTTTTAAATTTGCTGATTTGGCAGTGACGTGGATCGTTGACTGTTAGTCAACGCGTTTGACCGTCCAAGTTAACGGTCAAACATCGGATTTGGCCAAATTGTTTATTTTGGTGTATAGTTCGGGCCAGGATGTTATAGATCGAAAAGATTGGCCAGGATGTTTATTTTGGTCAAAGTTCAGGCCATACGAAAATATTAACCCTAAAGATAAAGTACAAGCCCTCCAGTGATACTAATATACATACGACACATAAGCTTAACAGAGTTAGGATCCTGTCTGCTCTTTTAAGCAAACTACAGATTATTGCGTAAGCAAATGTTGCCCGCTTAGTTGCTCTTGCTCCTCCTCCCATGCTACACTACGTTACTCCAAGCCTTGATTAAGATCTGGAAACCCACACGAGAACATACCCGAAATCCACATGAAAACCAGCACAAGCTTAATACGAAAAATATAAAATATAAAAAGAAAGTAACAGAATCTTAATACGAAAAATATAAGATGTAAACAGACAGACCGTAACAGTCGAGATTGGGAAAGAGCGATGCACAGATTGGTTGTGATGAATGAGGATGTAACCACATGGCTGAGTTGATAATCATCACAGGGAGGGAAAGGAGATGGAAAGTTGAGAAAGAAATCAGTAGTCACGTCTTTCCACATCATTCCTTATCCAGTCCTGACAACACATCAAAGCTTGCACGGTATCGGGTTGTTGCAGAGACCAGTCCTGATGTTCGAGGACTCGTCCTCCATTGCTAAAAGCATGCTCTGGCGAAACTTTCGACATTGGGACTCCCAAGACGTTCCGAGCTACCATGGCTAGTATGGGATAGCTGGGAGTGTGAACGTGCCACCAGTTTAATATGTTGAAGTCTGCAGTTAGGGGAAAGAGAGGTTCTTCGAAGTACTTGTCTAAATCAGACTTGGAGCATTGGCTTTGGGAAGTTTCATGGAGGAACTTGTCAAATTTGATGAACCTATCCCGTGCAGAGATAGATAAGGCATCAGAACTACCACCAACCCCAACTTGATAGGCCAGACCTTGGTCAAGAGAAGCTAACGGGGATCCAATTGAGTGTTCACTGTAAAGAGTCTTGATGTACCCAAACACTTCATCAACAAACTCTGCAGACCCATTACCGAATAATTGTGGGTAGTAGTATTCTATCAACTTCATCTTAAAACGAGGATCTAGCATGGCAGCAACTGCAAGAGGCAAACTACACTTGTCCCAATATTCATCAAACTTGCCTTTCATCTTGGCTGCCACGTTAGACATAAACTCGTCAGGATTGTTGCGCCATTCAATCAACTGCAGGTGAATATCACAGACCTCAGAGAAATATATGTTTGCAGTTGGATATTTGCTCTTCGTGAAAACATTAATCACATCAAGAAATAACTTCAAGTGGCTGGACACAGTAGCAGCTCTCTCCCACTCCAAATCAGATAGGGAGACCATGAAGGCAGGGTCTTGCTCCCGAAGGAGAGAGAACGCTCTCCTGTACTCCAATGTTGTTTCAAGCATACAATATGTAGTGTCCCAGCGTGATGGACTATCAAGCAACAAGCACCTATCAGTTTCACAAACAACTCCAGCTTGTAAGGCCAAATCACTGAATTTATTTTGGATTAGTTGTGAACTTCTGACATACCGGATGCTTTCCCTAATCTTATTTGTGATATCAAGGAGTGCATCCAACGCATCACGTGCCATTAGATTGACAAGATTCACAGCACACCGTATTTCGAATAGTTGACCATTGCAGTACAAGAATCTGTTCTGGGACAGCTGATCTCTGATCCGAAACACCATATTGTCAGTAGTAGAGTAACTATCAACTGTCATTGAAAACAACTTGCGGTCAATATCCCATTCCTTTACACAGTTCATGATGTCCTCTGAATACATGTCTTCGGTATGAGAAGGATCCATCATTATAAAATTCAACACCTTCTTCTTCAATTGCCAAGATTCGTCAACATAATGTCCCGACAAACACAAATACTCACCAACATCTGCAGCAGTCCACAGATCAACAGTAAGGCTAATCTTGCCAGGCAATTTATCGAGCACCTCGTACACCTTCTGCCTCTCCTTAACATAAATTTCCTTACAGTCAGCCTCAACTTTATCGAAGGTTACAAGCTCAAACAGTGGTTGCAGATTCTTGAGAAACAATTTAAACCCAGAATGCTCAACCATACTCAATGGATAGCCGTGCAGAATGATCATTCGGGCGAGATCAAGTTGACTTCTCCTCTGATCCATGTTACCCTTTGCGACAGTTAATAGTTCATCTTTCAGCTGTCCCTGCTCGAACTTGTAGTTCAAGATGGTAAGTGGTTCCACCATCTTCTGATCCTGATCCATAGTCACGTTGGCAAGTGCAAGGGTTGCTTCCTTTTTCTTTTCCCTAGGGGTGAGATACTGGCTAATACCATGGCTGCTTCTTCTCTGACACCTTATCAGATGGTTCCTCAAATGCGAAGTCCCGCTGGTACTCGACCCGCTCAGTTTTTTCTTGCAATGTCGGCAAATAGCAACAAAAGTGTCCCCCTTTTTCACCCTATCAAAGTCATTCCAGACCACGGATTTCAATCTGCTAGACTTCACCGCCACTGCATCAGATAACTCCATTGCTGAATCCCCTTTTCCCTTCTATACTACCTGGCCGTCAGGAAGCAAACTTCAGCTATAAACAATTTCAACAATGCAACAAACAACAACGAGCATCCGAAGCAAATTTCGAGAGAAATCGACCAACTTCCTGTGTTCCATCCACGATTACATTCGCACAAGATAGCACTCACCAACAAAGAACTGCAGAGCAGAAAGGGCCAAAAAATTTGCACCTGAGCGAATTACCCATCAACATTCGATGGTGTAAGAACAGATGGCAGAACCCAGATCGGAGAGGCCTGGTGGAGATGAGATATTCAAGGGTCATCGGTGCAGCAAGTGAACAGAGCCGTAGGGGTCGCCATGCAATGCAAGGAAGGGGGGAAAGCCAAGCAGCAGAGAGCTCGCGGCGGGAAACCGAGTTCAATGGACTTGGGGCACCCGCCTGATCCAATCGGGTCAAACAATCCGGGAATAAAAAGAGAACCCGAACGGGTGTCGGATCGGAAACCTAGTACCGCTCCAGCCAAGGTCGGATTCAAGAATACAATACCGCTAAAAAGATCGCCGAATAAATAAAAAGAAAATGAGAGACAGAAATATTACAAGCTAGGGTTTTAGGGGACGGTGCAGAGAGAAGGGAAGAGAGGGCGCGGAGCATAAACGGATGGAGAAGGAAGAGGAGATGGGTACTGGGTGGGTGGGTGGGTGGGTGGTGAACGAGTCCTCGGATATCCGAATTTAGGGCTCGGTTCGTGAATTTCTCTTTTAAATTCCTAGTTTCCAGCCTTAACAAAAATAATTCTCTACTTCTTTAATTAGATTAATAATAGCATTTTATATTTTTATAATTTTGCAAGTTAACGAATATATACATACGAGGAATTTTACAATGCTATATAGTATTGGTGCTATAGGTTTTTACTTTTATGGTACAACTTGAAATTGTACCTTTAATGTTATGCTACAACTTCAGATTGTACCTATACTTTTTGTACAAATTCTTTTATGGTACAACTTAAACGTGTACCTTATGTGATGGTACAACTTCAAGTTATAAAGTTGTACCATAACATAATGATACAAATTCCTTTATGGTACAACCTAAACTTGTACATTTAATGTTATGGTACAACTTCAAGTTGTACATTAAAGCACCAATACTATATAGCATAGTAGAATTGCTCACATAATACATGTATTATTATTTTGCACGTTCATATCCCTCCATAATAGAAAAATAACAAATATATCCTTTGTTATTTTTTTGTCAATTAACAGTTATAAGACCAACTTCAATGCTAGTTCCCAAATTTGGGGACGTTCCTTCATTTCTAAATTTGGGGCTATTTCCATTTAAATGATTTTTGCTCCAATGTCACCATTTTCAAATTTGGGGATCTCCATTTTTTTTAGTTTTTTACTTAAAAATATACTTATTATCATCTCAATATAATTTATTCATGTTAATTTTAGTATAGTTCGTCATAATTTTTAAATATAAAATATTTGATAGAATTTTTTTAAAATTCTGAGACCGAATTTTTTTTGTCAAAAAATGTTTGACCTAACTTATCATGGTGTGCACAAATTTGAAAGTCATTTTAGGTCCATAAATCATAAATGTAGAACCGAAATGCGAAGGAATTCATCTCATAAAAGAATTAGGCAAAATACACCTGTATAGCCATATCTTTCACACTTTTGACAAATATAGCCATTTCTATTCGAAAACCTCAAATAGCCCAAAAAACGGAGGGTAGTATGACAAATCTAGCCAAAAACGTTAGAAACTTTAACACCGTCTGCTATTCCGTTAACTCGTTTGACGGAACGCTGACGAGGACGGAAATCGGCCTCCACATGATTGACACTTCAGCAAAATGTACACATGGAATGCCACGTGTAGAAAAAAAATGTTATATCTGCTTACTTACCCCCCTTCTCCTTCCCTACAACCCGAAAAAAAATTCTCACGATTTAGGGTTCGCACCTGGTGGAGACGACGCCGCCGCTCGAGACCACGACGCCGAGGAACGCGCTGCTACTGATTCGGAGCAGATCTGCGCCGTACAGGTCATCGTCTCCGGCGAGCCGGTTTTGGGGGTCGCCGGTCTGGAGCGAGGAAGAAACGGAGGAGCGGAAACATAGCACGGAGCAAGACTCGAGCCTGACATCGAAGAGGGAATCTTCTTCTTTCGAGGAGGAATCCGACAAGGAATCGAGGTTGGATCCGGAAAACGAAGAGACCAGGTTGGGGGTTTTCAAGGATTTTGAAGGCTCTGTGGAGTCGGTGGTCATATAAATAACAACAGCCGCAACGAAGCTTGAAGAGGAGGAGGAGAAAGTGGGGGAATACGCCGAGACGATGACGTCGCCGCGGCGGCCGGTTGTGCTGACGAGGTGTAAATCCGAGTCGGCGAGGATCACCGGCGAGAAGCTGGATCCGGAGGTGAGTTTCTGGAAGAAGAGGAGGTTGGGGTTCACGTGATTAGATTATTTAATTTAACAATTAGTGAAGTGCCTACTCCTGGAAGGGGGTTATCGGAGGAAGATCGAAAAAGGGGGCGAAATCGGTCGTCGTCAGTCTCATGGTCGGAGGAAGAGAGGTGAAGGGGGAAAGAAAAACGAAGGGATAAGAAAGAATGGACGAGTCACGAGTGGTGGTGGGCAGCTGGGTCACTTTCATCTTTTTTTATTATTTTTTTTATTTTCCACGTCTGATTTCCACGTCGAAAAGTGGGGTAACTCAGTGGCCAACTCAGCGCAAGCCGTTAGTACAGTCATAACGTCTACTAACACCGTTACCAAAATGGACGGAATTGGCTATTTGTGGTTTTCGAATAAAAATGGCTATATTTGTCAAAAGTGTAAAAGTTATGGCTATACAGGGGTATTTTGCCAAAGAATTATTATCTACAATTCGCCAAGATTGATGTTTAAAGCTTCTTTTATGGTAATTTCATGATTTTATAATTTCTTTTATGGCAATAATGATATTGTTTCCCAACGGTTAGATTTAAATTCCTCATTAATTCTCTAATTAAAACTCTAATTAAACCCCATAATTAACCCTCAAATAAATTTAAAAAATATAAGGGGTCGGACAAGGGACAACCGCCAGTCCGGGCGGTTGTCCCGCTCAGCAGTCGTCCATTCCCCTTTTTTCCGAGAATTGCCAAAAAACTTCTCCAAATTTGTCAATGCTTTTGCCGATCTTCCCCAAATTGCCGCCTATCGCCATTTAATTCACCCCGCTGGAGATGGCAATTCCCCAATTTTGCCTAGCCTATTAGAGTTACCCTAAAAAGGGAAAATTACACATTTACCCCTCTTAACCAATTAATCTATTTAATTTTCCAAGCCACAAAAACTGTGCGTTCCATGGATACCCAATTACCCATCATTTTAAAGTTGCTTGGTGATTATTAACAGTGTCAGATAGCCTATGGACACGAGTAATCAGAGCAAAGTAAATGAGGAAATCAGATGAAGGGTGGGTACCGAGGACCACTGGTTGTGTACTATATCCAATTTATAGAGAGGGGTCCTAAGGTTGATTCACCTCTTACTAGATGCATTAGTATGATGAGAAACTGCCTGGCTTGTGGACAAGATGAAAAGAATACACTTCATGTAGTACGTGATTGCTCCTTCCTCCGGGGCAGTGTGCACGCATTTCTTGGAAGTGGAGTCGGATGAAACTTTCTTCCAAGAAGATAGGACACGCTGGATTCATCATTACTCGCTGGGAAGGAGTCAAAGTGTCGAACCAACTCTATTTGCAAGGGTATGCTGGTTACTTTGGAAGAGTAGAAATAAGTGTGTGCTTGAAAGCATGCTTAGCTCCCCTAGTGAGCTCAACAATCTGGCAACAAAGCTACAACAACAGGTTAACTTGGCGTTGGGAAGAGACAACAAAATTGTGGGAGAAGGTACAAGCTATTCATACCATTACGTGAAGTGGCGAGCCCCGACACAGGATTGGATTGTGATAAATATAGATGGCTCACTAGTTAATGATAACACAGCGGCTCGAGGTGTGTTAAGGATGACGGATGGCCGGCTTGTGAAGGCATACTCGATGAATCTAGGAGAGGGCTCTCTGGCATCCTTGGCGGTTTACAAATTTTATGGGATATGGGTTATCAACAAGTGGAAGTGCAAACTAACTCGCAAGTGGTTTTGCAACTTATTCGAAAGGCCAACTCCAGGCATCCCATTTCTTGCCGGTCCAAAAAATTCGAAGGCTGCACGAGCATGACTAGGAGGTCCGATTTTCATGGAGGTTAATTTTGTGGTGGATTACTTGGCATCTCACGGACATCACCTAAGCTTGGGAGTGCACCTATTAGAAGCGTTGGATCCGATGCTTAATTACTAGATGTACTTTGACTGCATTGGGGTGGAAACATCTCACTTGATTAATAGTTAACGGTTGGGGTGCCCGCTTGCACTCAATTTTTGCACACAAAAAAAATTACAGAAACAAACAAAGCTATTGTTATTAGCTCTAATTTTCGGGGAAAAGTATCTCGATCCTGCTTTTTTCTTGTTCTTTTGCTTCGTAGTAACCCTGCCCTTCTTAATCGTGCTCTTTCACCAAATTTAGATCTGAGCTGACATCCTCGGCGCCAACAACTATAAGGATGGAAAAAGGTCGAGGACGTATAGTGCATCTACGTTACCTTATCCAAAGTAGTTTGGGATTTACCCATATTCATACTCACATAAGAATCGGGTAGAAAATCAAAATCATCCTCATACTCGTTCAGGTTTCAGGAATTCATGGTTAACCATGGGCAATAATTTTTATTTATAACTCCAACCAACTTGTTAACATTCACCTGTATACTCACATTACATAAGAGGAAAAATACGACGATATAGCATAGGTTTGTTCTCTGAACTGTTTGGCAGGTTTGGCATAAATTGGTCGGGGGAGTGGAGTCGCCTTCTTCAAGTAGCATGTCAGATGGCTGTTAGTGGTGGTGCTCAAGGAAGGTGTTTCTCTGTTCTTTGGAGCTTGTACGTGAGTCTAATATGGAAGGAGTGGTGTTGTAGACTATTTGAAGGAGCTAGCAGATCATGGCATCAGATTTTTCCCCAGATTAAAGGGGATGTGCTTCTGTTTTCGCTTGACAATGATTTGTTCAGGGTAGAAAGTAGAAATGCAGGCAATACCTCATTTGAGGGAGTTTGTTTAATGGTTGTAGTCAACTGCTGTTGTTGCTGATTGTGGACGTTTCGTCCTTGTATTTTGGAACACCTGGGTCGCTTTGGTCGAAGGGAGCTTTAATGAATGCCTAATTACCGGGGGGGGGGGGGGGGGGGGGGGGGGGGGGGGGGGAATATGACGACATATCACTGGAATGAAGAAAATTAATCAAAACAACACAATTTCATGAAAAATATTATATTTGTATTGTAAATATAAAATATGTAGAGAAAAATAATAATAATTTATAGACAACATATTTCCATGTGTATAATCGAGCATGTTCAGATTAGATAGTGAGAAAACCATGTCCACCCATTACTCGCAATATTCGGGTTCAGGTTTTACCCACACCAATTAAAAATCCTTCAAGTTTGCGTTTTACCATACCCAATTAGTTCAGATTCGGGCGAATATCCACGATTACAGATACTTTTGACATCCCTAAACAACTATAAAGTTGACGATGGGAGTTGAGATTCGAGAGTGGGATTCAAAAAGATGAAGCGTATTTTTGAGTCGGTTTAGATGTGGGGATGCTAATAATGTTCTTTAAATTATGTTGATTGAGTGAATCAACTATCCGGTTGATGACGTGTTAAGTTGTGGAGCTAGTTTCAAGGCAGACGCAATGTGAGATTTGACGAATTCAACAGCCTTGTAACGACGATATTCCTGAGATTGTGTTGGATAAGAATCCCATGAAGAGGATAAAGAGGGGTGGAACTTGTGGATAACACATGTGGATTCAAAAAAGAAGAACAGGCGATAACAGATCTTAGAAGCAGTTGGGGGAGGAGGAGTTGGTTAATGCTACGAACTGAGAAGAAGTTTGTGTGAGAGATCCAGATTTTATCCATGTAAAAATTTGAATTATAGACCTTCCACACATTTTGGATAATTGTAACTGACACAAGTTCATTACAATACAAAAAATATTTGTTGTCATAAAGTATTACTAAAATATGTAATTATATTGCAAATGCTATTGTATGTCTGGTGTACAATATATGCATGCCATATAGAAAATTCCTTGGTGGATTTAGGAGCAAGCACTAATGTCATGCCATTTAAACTTTACAAGAAATTGAACCTAGGTGAATTAAAACCCACTAGGTTGAGTGTTACATTGGCTGACCGCTCGGTGATTAGCCCTAGGGGTATTGTGGAAAATGTTCTAGTAAGGGTGGACACATTTTATTATCCGATGGATTTCATTATCTTGGACATTAGTGAAGATGCAGATATGCCCCTTATACTAGGACGCCATTTTCTTGCCACCGCCAAGTATTTAATTGATGTTAATGAGGGTACTATGATCTTGAGAGATGGAGAGCAGCAAATTACTTTTTCGGTTGACCCTAAGAGTAAGAATGATTATGTTAAGGAAGTGGAATCGAATGGTATGCTTGGAAGTGGAGGTGTGCCACTCAAGGCGAACCCCACTAGTGCTCTTGCTCCTTGTGATTATGTGAAACAGGGACCTAAGGCTGGTATCAAACCCGAAGGGAGGAAAAAGAAGGCTTGGTGTGCAAAGATGTGCCATGCCTTTACCCAAAAGAAGGATAAGGGTAAGGCGAAGGTATCCAACCAAGAGGGCCATCCTTTGGAGCTTAAGATGGGAGGTGACAAACCTCGCCCCGAGACCATGGTGAATCCACTCTAGGAGACCTCGTGCTCTCAAGCGTGAAAGAGCCGCAACGTCGAGCTAGGGACGTTAAACTAGCGCTTGTTGGTAGGCAACCCAACGTAGGTTTGTTTTCTTTTCTTTATTTTTATCTTTTTGTGATTGAGTGATGAGTTCAAGTGGTTGAATGGTGATCATCGTGCCACAGTTGTGTGTTTGAATGTTTTGGATGTTGTGTTATTGAGTTACGGGCATAGATGAATAGATTGAGTCTCGAAAATTGGAAAATGCCATGTCTTTATCAGTTCATGGTTTCAGCTCTATTATCACGGTCGTCAGACCGTAATAATGAGGTGGAGACCATGATCTCGAAGGGCAGTTCCACTTTGCCAAAACTGGTAAGCCCCTAATTGGGTAGCTTGGGTCAAAGAAGGCACAACTACGAATTCAATCAAGGATTGAGTTGAATTCGAAGAGAAAGAACTCGAAACAGAGTTTCAGGTTCGTGATTGGAATGGTAGTGTCGTGCAACCTTCTCAACGGGAAGGAGGCTCGACACTTCAAGATAGAGGCTTGGCCACGTTCAGTGGGAATAACTGAACGATACAAGCTCAAAATTGAGCCTAGAAACCCTAGGACAATATCCAGATTCCGTGAGCAAGAAGCTATGGAAATAAACTCTCGGTTTATTCGATTGAACATCATAATCCAACTTACACACCAAGTAAAGAACGTCCTAATCAGGATCCAACTAGAAAAGGAAAACAAATCTAACTGGAAAAAGGAAATTGAATTAAACCATATACGGATCCTAATCCGACTAGGATTTGGATTACTAATTCCTCCAGACAGAAACAATAGGCTCGACACGATCTTGGTGCCTTCATTTGAGCTCGTCCAGGAACCAAACCTTTCAACCAACTCCTTGCCTTTGTATTAGAAAATGTGAGCTTTCATGTGGAACAAATCTTGAAACTTGATTCTCACTAATTGTCTAGAATGGAACTCCATAGTTGCTCTCCCGAAACGGTCCCAGGCCTCAGCCGATTTTGGGTAGTTTTCTGGTTTTGACTTCCACTCTTGCACAGCCTGCAAAGCTACCTTATGGACTTCCAATCGAGCTCCATAGCATATCAACATGTAGAGGGTGACTCCAGCTTCAAAACAAGCCCTTACACGCCCATTTCTATTGAGTTAATAAATCGTTCCACACGTCCAAACTTGACCACCTAAAACTGTAAAAGACTTAAACAAAAATCAGTGTTCTTCAGGGGTAATGGAAATCGCCTTCTTGACCATAGATTGAGCTATTTAGGATCATAAAAAAAAACTCACCGTTTTTGCCCGAGATCATGGTTGGAGAGTTATGTTTACGATCTTAATGACCATGAAAATCGTCCTCCGTCCGTGAACCTTGGGATCATGCTATTGAAGTGGGACCGTGATCCCCCCTTCTTCACAAATCTATTTTCACCATAATCCTCTGAATCTTGCCATAAAATCGCAATTTCGATCCATTTTCCGTTGAGTTCCGGCTGTCCTTTTTCAAAACCAAAACCAGACCCAAACTCCTGGTGTCCGGGCGTCCCTCACTGAATTTTTGAAGCAATTTGGCTAGAATATTTTCCAGCAGGGCTATTTCCGACGAGCTTCAGGAGAAGCTTCAGCAAGCCTCTTCGGCCTGTTTTCCTGTTGTTTTTCAACTCCCTTGTCGTCTCCTCACCTTCCCCTTTGATCCTACTTGAGTCTCCAGGTGTGTTTTGAACTTTTACCTTGTCAATTTTAGAGAACCGGATTAGGGTTCTTAGGCGAGGGGATTTTGTGATTGAATGCATGAATGTTGAAATTAGGCAAGGGTTAGTCAATTTATGTTGATTGATTGATGCATGAAGTGATTGTGGGCTTGATTGAGCCTTGGTGGGCAATATTTGGTATAAATTGTGTTTGAATTGGAAAATGTCCACCAAGTGCAATATGTGAATGAATGTTTGATCCACTTTTATGCATGATGGTTGGTGGCCATCGAGGCATGGTTTAGGTTCGAAATTGCAACCTTCATGAACTTTGAATTGCCTAGCACCATGCCTCGATGTGTCTTGTGTGGAAATGAGCTTAATTGTTGGAGAACCGATCTTGTGAAAAGCCTTGAAGGTGTATATTCATAGTGAAATCCTATGTGTGGGGAATCCTTTTCTCCCCGATGAATTGAGATGAACAAATGTTTCCATGTATGGTGTATGACTTTTGATGTTTTTGCAGGATGGTTGATCCAATCCACCCGTACATTCACTATTTGGTGAATCATCATAAGTACGAGAACATGTTTGAGCAGTAGTGGAACAATGCAGCAGGACCCTCACTGGTTCTTGGACCTGAACATGTTCATCGTATTCAGGGGTCGAGCGACGATATCTGGGGTGATCATCCTCCCCCACTGGCGGACCTTTTGTCCATGGACGAGCTCATCTATGGAGAGCTCTGTTTGGAGTTCTACTCCACCTTCATCCATGTGGTGCCCACCAACAGGCACAACTACCCGTACGATGGGTTCTCTCAGGCAATGGGGCTTGACACCACTACCATGGCGATGATGGAGCGGGAGTATACCAGAGACTTCTGCTATTAGGAGGCATATCAGACCACATGCCTTCTAGAGCATCAGGACCAGCAGTTTTCGGCCTCTAACACTAATGTAGTGAAGTTTCGTAGGCCGTGGAGGATCCTGCACATGCTACTCACCCGGTCAGTGATCCCAGTCTGCAGTATGGGCATATGGTCACCAATAGAGGGTTGATAGCCCTCCACGCTTTAAGTCGGCCTATAACACCACTCTATCTGGGTTCAGTGGTTGCTACCACTTTTTCTAGAGTGCTGGGTCGTGACCGAGTGGACACGATGCACTTGGGGGGGACTTATTATGAGGATAGCTCAACACTTTAGAGTGGACACAAAGGGCTGCTCCATCATCGGTTGGATGAAGCCTTTCCCCATCGAGACCTTGCACAATATGAAGCTGGTGCAGGGAGAGTGAGGGATTGAGTGTCTTGACGGACTCAACCCTTCAGATGCACTGAGGCCATAGGTAAAGCATGCACCGGTGGAGCCCGATCCATCTGAGATTTCGCCTGCTCAGCCATGCCAGCACCAGCGTCGGCAGCCTACGCCACCACCATCATCATCATCGGTCGGAACCAGTCCTTCCTCATCCACAGTCCACATAGAGGATCGAGTTACTCACCTCGAGGAGCAGTACACAAGGTTCTCCACACCGTTGGATAGATCCCACACTTTGCTGGAGCGGATAGCTCGATGTCAGGGAGTCTTGTCCGACAATGAGGAGCACCCATCTACGTATTGAGAGAGGTAGTCGACCGAGTGAGAGACGTGGCAGAGCCGATCTCTTTCGCCCCACTTCTCCACTCGGAACTTTTTCCTTTTTCTTTTCTTTAGTGTGTGAACACATACTATTGTGAGTTTCTCTTCTTTTAATCCCTGACGTTGAATATTGTTATGTCAATAGCCTTGGCCCGAGCGAGAATGTGTGTGTTTACTTCTTCTTTTTGAAGCTCAAAATCTCCTACCCTTCTTCACCCTACCCTTTTCTCCATTGAGGATAATGTCGTGCTTGAGTGTGTGTTTGTGTGGGGGGGGGGGGGGGGGGTATATCATTTGTGATTGGTATGTGAATGTGGGTGTGTGAATGCTTGATCAAAGTGGTCGGTTTGTTGGAGACACATTGATTGCTTGTGATCGAGTGCATCCTATTACGATGATTGAGAATTACATTAGTGCAAATATTTAGTTCTCATATGTGTGTGAAAATTAATGGATGCCTTGACTTTATTACACTATGATTACAAATGCCATGCATCGAAATTTGTGAAGTTGGAATAGCTGATTGGGTGATTAGGTAGCCATGTGAGATTTGTGTCGATCGTCTTTTTCATGTGTGATATATCCCTCTTGACATGGTGAATAACACTCACGTTGTCATTAGTGAGGATGATAGAGGCATAGAATTAGTCCACGCCTCATCGTATCCCCTAGTCAGCCCTTTTGAGTTGTGTGACTTTAGGTCATTCTCATGTTAGGAGCTTGTTCTTTTTGAGTTTAATGGTGATTGATCAGAATGACCCTTTGCTTTCTTCTTGTCTAAACCGTTGTGAATCATCCTTGTGTCTCAGAGCTCTCGCTTTTAAGCTCCATTGAAGTTTTACAAAGGTGGATTTTTCATGGTTCCTGCTAGGAATGAAAAAGGTAGTGTTGGAGGAAGTTCTTAATAGAGAGCATCATTTGTTAAGTGTAAAGGTGACATGTGTTTAGCTCTCTATTACCCCCCTCCCCAAAAAAATACAAAAAATACAGAAATAGGAATTGAAAAAGAGGTAATAAAAGTGGTAAATAAAAGAAACAGAGTTGCCACAAAGGTTGATGTGTATGCTCTGGAAGGGTTTCTTAGCACTCAATCCATTAAAATGCCTAATTTCTTGTTGACCTTCTTCACTACTATGCTTTAAATTAGATAGCAGGTGTAGCCGAGAAAGTGTGCTTGAATGTAGTTCATGATTGGTAGTGGTTTGGAAGAAGGGAAGTGTGGTTTTGGCCAATTTTAGTGGTTGTTGTTGGTAGGAAAGGTTCTAGTCAAAACCATAGAACCTTTGGTTTTAGGTTCAAGATGTAGAACCTCATAATATGTTTGCCCCCATCTAAAAGGCCCTTTTCCCATGTCCAAGACCCTTGCCAGTCATTTGAACCCATGTCTAATATCTTCGGACAAGCTAGTGATGACAACCATCTTGTGAACTCTAGCATTTGGAGGTTGCTGACACGCTAAAACACAACACCAAACTGCGACCAAGTGTAATCGCAGTCAGAAAATGCAGAATAGTGGCAAGTCTATTTATCAACCCGGGGTCTACACAATAGTACGTGTTTAATCCACCTCAGTCCAATAGTTCTGCGACCAATAGTACGTCTTATGCTGACCAAGACCTCTCAGTCCAACTATTGGTCGCAGAACTAGTCGTCTGCCTGTGAAGACTAGTCGTCTGCGGAATCTCTTATGCTGACCAAGACCTCTCAGTCCAACTACCCGACAGACGACTAGTCTTCACCGGGGTAGAAAGCTGAGGCTATGAACACATAACTCCACTACTGGAATCCACTGGAATTGGATTCCAGTACAAAGCAGTAAATCGATTAACTCTCGTATAATCAATCTACCACTACCGATTGATGAGGCTCTAACAACCTAATCAGATTCTATCTATCTCAGGTTGCAGTAGAAGTCAAGTAAAGATGATCAGACTTCAATTGACTCAATGAATCATGCATCAATCGATTAAAATCAAACAGTAAACAATCCCAAGTCATTACAATCAAGATTCCTAACACATGGAACTAGGGTTCTTCATACCCAAGTGAGAGAAAGTTCTACTCCATAGAGAGAGAGAGAGAGAGGAAAACAGTAATCAGAGTAGTCATACTCATAAAGATGAGGATAATCTACTCCAGGATGATGATCTTCACTCATGGGGATGCAATCTGGGCTTCAATGGTGAGAAATCCACTCCAAATAGCTCCTAGAGTTTGTTCTTCGCACTTTCTCTCTCTAAAACTCTGTTTTGCTCCAAAAAGTCGACCCCCTCCCCTTTGGATCGAATCTGCCTCAAAAACCCGATTCTGGGCGAATTACGGGCTGAATTATGGTCGTAAACATGGTCTGCCCGTATTTCACCCAAAACGCGCGTTTCACTTAACTCTAATGAGGGGAATTACGGTCGTAATTACCCAATTACTGCCAGTATTTGTGGAATTACGACAGTGGTTCATTTTGCTCTTGCCCGTAATTTGATCTTCGTAGGCATTCTCAGGGATTTGGCTCGGCATTGCATTTACGGGCAGGGCAGAGGCAATTACGCCTGTAGTTGGGCAGGGGATGCCCGTATTTCTTCCTCATCTCCTGTTTAATGCTTCGTTTCTCCCTCGTACGGACTCCGAATCACTCGTCGTTTGATCCCAGACGCTCATAGTCTCGTCCTCTTTCTTTTCATGACAAGATTCCATGATCATTTTTCCATAATATGAGGTAGAAATCCATTCTTCCTCAGGTCATGCTCGTTTTTCTTCTCCCAAATTGCCAAATGAATTCCGATTGACTTGAAACTTGCGCCTTTGCTTCAATTTACATGCTAGGACCTGAAATACGAAAAAACAACACAACCTAGCGTAAAATAGGCCAAGCAACCACAAATTCGAGCTAAAATGGTCAGGAAAAAAGGGTGCAAACATGTGCAAAAACGATGCTATCAAATTCCCCCACACTTGATCGTTTGCTTGTCCCCAAGCAAACCAAGTCAGATACAAGGATAGCTCAACACATTTCAATCATGCAACCCTTGGGGACATATCATATAGGCACGAAACACGAGAATTATACTGGCTTTTAGACATCAACACATGAACAACTTCAACAACAACCTGGACGACCACCACAGAGGACATTCGAGTGCAGCAAAATCGGGTAAAGGAAGAGTCTCCCTTCTGTTCACCAACCAACCTAGACTTGACTCAACCACTTATTCAAGACAGTCAGCTCATGCATAAAATTCAAGACATCTGAATCAAGACCGAGCCATCTAGGTCCTCACCGTGGTAAAGAGTGTAAAGAAAAAGGAAATAAATCGCTCACTCTCGACCAGTGGGGTCAGGAAAATTTGATGCGAAAAATGTGCATACTTATTCTCTCAATCCCCAAAGTCTCTTCACCATGACGGCAACCTCTAAATGTTAGAGTTCACATAAATGGGTGTCATCACTAACTAATCCGGAGGTCTTAGACATAGGTTCAAATGACGGGTTAGGGTCTTGGACATGGGGAAAAGGCCTTTTAGGTGGTGGAAGTATTCATAGCACAAGGTTCTCCAGTTCCAAACCCAACATATTCACAGCCAATCAACCCACTTACTTTCTTTCTGCCATTCTGCATTACTCAAATTCTTTAGAACACAAGAGCGAAGGAGGTCACAATAATGTTAGTATTTCTAAGCCAGACTGCTAAGAAACACTACTTGATGAGCATGATTCAGATTTTTGGTAGTGGCTCTCTTTAGCTTTATCCATTTTCTTCTTCTTTTTTTTTTCATTTCTTGAGAGAACCACCACCTCTGCACATTTTTCAAACACATGCCCAACTTTTTTAAGATCTACCTCTAACCCTCACATTATTTTTAGCAGAAACAGCAGAGAACATGCAAAAACCACTCCGTGGAAAGGGTGATTTTCCATTATAAACCGAAAGAAAGAAAGTGACACGGCTCAAAGGGGCTGACTAGGGGGTACGACACACCATGACAGTCAATTTGGTCGTGGGCTATTCCTATGCCTCCATCATCTTAGCTAATGACAACGTCAATGTTACACATCATGGAAGAGGGATCTATCGCACAAGAAAGAAACGAGCAGGCTCAAATCTCACATGGATACCTATATGCTCTCTCTCTCTCATTCCGATTCCCTGAACTAGATGCATAAACGACTGTCAAGAACAAGTGATAAATCCAAGTCATAGTTGGTAAGCAAACAGTTAAAAAACTGAACCCCTACACAATTCTACTGCACGTCTCAGTCATCATTATAGGCTGTCCTAGTCACAATCCAGTTGTCATGCATCAGTGTTAACAGCCATTCAATTCGCCACATAAACCACAGTGCCAATATGATTATGCAAACATCAGTACTTGATGCCCTTAAATCTCAAGATTTGGACAGCAGACTAGGCTCCAAGCACACACATATACCTTCCAATAAAGACAAAGAACCCCCCCCCCCCCACAACCACACTTAAGTTCGACATTGCCCTCAATGGAGCAGAGGGAAGGGGAACGATGTTACCAGGAATTGATGAGCGGGAACGGTTACTGGAAGGCAGACTAGTCAAGAGCAGGGGACTAGAAGGGGACCAGTCCAACTGGCACAGAGCTGTAGTTATGAAAACACACACACTGGGTGAAAGAAACTATAGTTCCAAGTGGAAACCGAAAACAAACAACATAAAAACAAACCGCGGTGGGGTTGCCTCCCCACAAACGCTTCTTTATCGTCGTGAGCCGGACAGTGCCTCCTAAGTTTCGGTCCATCCCAGAACCTCCTTGAAGTTGAGGTTCTCATTAATGAGGTGGAGTCTCAAGTCACGAGCATGTGATGTGATAGGTGATGAAGATGGCTCGTGGCCTTGAGGAAGATGAAGTCTCCACTCTCGAGACCTCTCCTTCGCGTATGCTCTTGTCTTATTGACCCAAACCAGATAAGATATATTCGATTGACCACCATCGCATCCACCAAGAGGGATCGATGTTGATGTGGTCTTGGTCTGGCAAAGAGACACTGCAAATGGGTCCTTGCCAAGCAGCTCCTCGAAGTTTGGTGGAGATATCACATGTAACTCATGGCCGGTGCATGCCTCTTCCACCTCAACTTCATCCTCAGCCTGGACACCACTTGCTTCTTTAACCCACCTTCCTTCATCAGAATGTGGTCTCTCCCCTTGGAAAAGATCAAGAACTTCCTCTTCTTTACTTTCTTCCTCATCCTCCACAACTTCTTCCCTCACCCTTTCTCGCTCTTCTTCTTCTAGCACAGATTGGAGAGCAAGTCGCCATGTTATTTCTTCAATGAGATCATCTTGCATCTCCTCGCTCGGGCCCAGCATATCAGAGCGGATATGGGGACAGTTGTGATCTACCACCAGAGGATACACTTGATCATGATTATCATGGGAGCTTTCCGTGACAACTTTTGTATGCTCCTCAACATCCTCATGATTGCCTTCTTCTTCCTTTTCCTCTACTTGTATGGCAGCATAAAGGTTGTCTTGAGAAAACTGTGCACAAGCTTTCTCAATGACCTCTATGTGCTTCTTTATGCTACGAAGGGTATCCTCTGTTTCACGGAGAAAAGAGAAGTCAGTTTGGACCATGGCCGGGATATGAGGATCCATCTAGGGAAAGGATCTCACATGTACCCGAGCAATCTGCTCCACGAGAAGCCTCAAGTGATAGTTTGGATCTGGCTGTGGAGTGTAAGGTTGTGGCTAAATCAAGATCTGATGGCCCTTCTAGTTGTGGGAGGAATTCTTCTTGATAATGAGATTGTTCTTGAAATACCCAATGGTCTGATTGTTCTTCGTAGTAGGGGGGTTGGTACTGAAACCCGAATCCATAGTCTTCTCCTCCTTGGGTGCTCCAGGAAGTCTCGGGATAATACCACCCGGATGGTGGTTGATACCCCCAATGATTGGAGAAGCCATGAGGATCCATGTTTCAGATCTGCACCCAAAAAAAATATAACACCCAAGTGAAAAGCAAGGGTGGAAAAGAAAAGGAAAATGCTAAAGTAACAGACTTTCACGTTTCTACAATAACCTAGGGTCCTCGGCAACGGCGCCAAAAACTTGACACGCTAAAACACAACACCAAACTGCGACCAAGTGTAATCGCAGTCAGAAAATGCAGAATAGTGGCAAGTTCTATTTATCAACCCGGGGTCTAGATCTACTGCCTACTCCGTGATTATCTATTTTCTAGAAAACTAAGTCGAGTGATTGTGATTTTAACTAAAAGCAGTAAGAAAGCAGGAAATGGTTCAAAGTTCTTTAGTAAGGGAAGAGTCACTCAGGAATGAGTCCCCCTAGCTCCTTAGTTAGGTCACAATTGTAATTACCCTGGGTTGATTAACTGTTGATTAAACTGCGGAAGATCCGACAGTAGCTTGGAATCTCTTAAGCTGACCAAACCCTCTCAGTCCAACTACCCGGCAGACGACTAGTCTTCACCGGGGTAGAAAGCTGAGGCTATGAACACAGAACTACACTACTGGAATTGGATTCCAGTACAAAGCAGTAAATCGATTAACTCTCCTATAATCAATCTACCACTACCGATTGATGAGGCTCTAACAACCTAATCAGATTCTATATATCTCAGGTTGCAGCAGAAGTCAAGAAAAGATGATCAGAATTCAATTGACTCAATGAATCATGCATCAATCGATTAAAATCAAACAGTATAACAATCCTAAGTCATTACAATCAACATTCCTAACACATGAAACTAGGGTTCTTCATACCCAAGTGAGAGAAAGTTCTACTCCATAGAGAGAGAAGAAAACAGTAATCAGAGTAGTCATACTCATAAAGATGAGGATAATTTGCTCCGGGATGATGATCTTCACTTCTGGGGATGCAATCTGGGCTTCAATGGTGAGAAATCCACTCCAAATAGCTCCTAGGGTTTGTTCTTCGCACTTTCTCTCTCTAAAACTCTGTTTTTGCTCCAAAAAGTCGACCCCCTCCCCTTTGGCTCGAATCTGCCTCAAAAACCCGATTCTGGGCAAAATACGGGCTGAATTACGGTCGTAAACATGGTATGCCCGTATTTCACCCAAAACGCGCGTTTCACTTAACTCTTATGAGGGGAATTACGGTCGTAATTAGGGGTGTGCAATGGTCCGGTCCGTACCGGACCACACCGGACCAAACCGTTGTTAAGACCGGACCGGACCAGACCGAGTAAAATGCGGTCCGGTCCTTGGTCCTCATGAATTTTATAATTACTGAAGAAATGGTGGACCGAGCTCATATTTGGACCGGACCGAACCGGACCAAATGGACCAAATGCAAGAATGGTCCGGTCCTTGGTCCTAACATGTCTTTCACTAATGGACCACGGTTCTCATGAGTTTGGTCCGGTCTGGACCGAACCGAACCGTTGCACACCCCTAGTCGTAATTACCCAATTACTGCCAGTGTTTGTGGAATTACAACCGTAGTTCATTTTTCTCTTGCCCGTAATTTAATCTTCGAAGGCATTCTCATGGATTTGGCTCGACATTGCATTTACGGGCAGGGCAGAGGCAATTACGCCTGTAATTGGGCAGGGGATGCTCGTATTTCTTCCTCCGCTCCTGTTTAATGCTTCGTTTCTCCCTCGTCCGGACTCCGAATCAGTCGCCGTTTGATCCCAGACGCTCGTAGTCTCGTCCTCTTTCTTTTCATGACAATATTACATGATTATATGTCCATAATATGAGGTAGAAATCTATTCTTCCTCAGGTCATGCTCATGTTTCTTCTCCCGAATTGCCAAATGAATTCCGATTGACTTGAAACTTGCGCCTTTGCTTCAATTTATATGCTAGGACCTGAAATACGACAAAACAACACAACCTAGCGTAAAATAGGCCAAGCAACCACAAATTCGAGTTAAAATGGTCTGGAAACAAGGGTGCAAACATATGCACATCTTTTTGGCTCAAGTGGTCCTGCTAGTTGAGAGTGAGTGATTCATTCACATTTTGCATGTTCATATTTTATCCTAGTGAGGACCTAGTTCGCCCATTTGTTTGTTCCTTGGACTTGAACTCTATACATGGTTAATTGTGGTTGGTGAGTAGTCTTGTCGAGACTTATATTAATTTGTGAACAAGGTGAGAACTTTTCAGTTGTAAGTTTTAAATGCATTTGTATGTCATTTGTGGTGGATGCTGACATTGGTTGTGAATGTCCATGTGTTGATGACCGATAGGTATTGAGATTCACCCACTTTGAGCCTTTTGATGTGTTCCCAAGTTATCTTGTTAGCTTGAGATAGTACCTTGTTTGAAATTGGTTTGCTTGGGGACAATCAAACTTCTAAGTATGGGGGAGTGATTTGGGGCCAATTGTACACATTTTACCCCCGTCTTCCCTAGATGTTTGAGGAATTTTCACTCGGTGAGGTTCGATTTTACGCTTGGTTGTGCTTATTTCGAGTAGGTGGAATCGACCTCGGGAAAAAAAGTTGGACGAAAATGGGCGAAAATGGATCAAAAGGAGAAATTAGTTGAGTTTCACGGTGGAGGCCAAGAGTTCACGGTCAGCCGACCGTGATGACGAGGCAAGGACCGTAACAAGAGTTTCAAAACATCAAAGTTGTTAACGTATCCAAGATATGATAACCCCACAATTTAGTATCAAACCTTGCATGAGATAAAGAAAGCTTAGCAGGAAGAATAGATTTGAAAAAATGAACATCATACAAATGAAAGATCTTCAATCATGCATCGAACTATCCAATCACACATAATTACAAAATCATAATGACACAAGTAAAGGGAACCACTCATTAATCCATCCATAGCAATCGCAAAAATCAAACACCATATGTAAAAGGAACCACTCCCTAATTCCTCTTTAACTCATCCAATGAATCCATTAAAGCAAATACCCAACACTCATCCATCCATAGCAATCGCAAAAATCAAACACCATATGTAAAAGGAACCACTCCCTAATTCCTCTTTAACTCATCCAATGAATCCATTAAATCACATACCCAACACTCATCCACAAAGCAAACACGACCTAGGACATGCTCTAACCATATTATATAAGGGAAGCGAAGGAACCTATATATACTACAACTAACATGCAAAGAGGACTAGAATTTTCAATTTCAAGAGTCCAAAGAAATTTTAAAAAACACGAGCATACGCTCCCAAACATTAGAATATTCAAAGGAGTGAACAAAAGATACTAGGAAAATGTGACAATAGACTACATGGGCTTGAAAGTGGAATTGATAGTGTATGATGGTCTTTAAGGAAATTCATAATACAAACAATGGGGTTGTAGAAGAGATTTGGCAGATTATTATAAGGTACTATGGGGGTTTGGAAAATAAACATTCATCAAAGTAGAGTTTTGGGAAGCTTAATCTCGAAAGAAAAGGGTACATATGACTTCTCTAAGTCTATGTTACCAAAATTTAGGATAAGATAATCTAAAAGGAAGCAGCTAATAGTCCGTTCCCTTAAACCTCTTTTCTCTTTGTCCAAGTTCACAGCTCCAGAATCATGATCCTCCTGCTATATCCACTAAACACATGGACGAGGATGAAGTCCCCTTCCACATCCCTCAAGCCACTGACCTCCATCGCACTAGAGTGGTTGAGACTTCGAAAGAGCTTTGGCAAGGCATTGCAAAAACTTATGAGGAGCTATCTATAGAGTCCAAGGAGGTGGAGGAGCATCGCAACTTCATTAAACCTTGGGATAATCCACATTCATTCTTAGCTTACGTTGGCATCCATCCACTCCTCAACTTTTTCCAAAACAGAAAATAATGAAGACCATCAGTTGGAGTAAGATCAAGGTTGCTACTCATTCCAGACTTGACTGACTAGACTTCTTCAGGTATTGAGGCTATTCTAAGTCCATGTTTACGAGACTTCACACTTTTGGACTCACCGAGATCTTCATGGTCCATGGGGACGACATCGAGCTCTTCATTAGAGAGTTCAAGGACACATTTGCTCTCTGCCTAGCTTCAACCTCCAACGCCATCTGTATCTCCCACATATTGGGCGGCCAGAAGTTCTTATAACACCTAAAATATGTTTGAATGTCATAATTATCGTACTTAAGCCATTTTAGGTTGATTTTAAGATATTTATTAATAAATGTTGATATCCAAAGACTTGTCATGATATTTATCGATTTTTGGCCATTTAGGTCGTAACTTGTTCATTCTCAACATATTATAGGCTAGGTTGATCCTATCATGATAATGAAGGATTTTCCCAAGTTTCATGTCGATCAAAAGTTGGTAAAAATAAGGTGGAAAGAAGACCTAGGGTCAGGTCATAGCCAAGGTCACAATCGTGACCCAAACTGTGGCCAATTTCACGGTCATGAACGGGAGAAACAAAAAAGGGCATAAGGTATCATGGCTAGCCTAATGGTACAAAGGGCCAAACCACGAGAAAGTTCACGATTGCGAGAAATGTTCACGATCGTGACTCTTGTAAATTCTGCCAATCAACCTGCTCATGGTTTGGCTCATAGTCGTGGCCCAAGTGTACGTGGGCACCAGGCCGTGCCGCCCACGGGCTAGCACGGCACGAGCACAGGCACTTTATAAATGGGCCAGCCCGGCACAAGCACGAATAATTTATGGGCAGTGCCAGACCCTAAAACTTCATGGGCACGGGCATGACACGGTAGATAAGTGGTCCGTGTGGGCCTAATATTTTCGAGACTTTATTGAGTATAAGAACAAACATGACACGAAAATAATATTTATTTGATAGAAAATAAACATAAAATAATTATAGGTTCAAATATTACAAAACACAAGTAGAAAAATAATAATTTGTTGTTGTTAGAAGTATCATAAAGATATATACATAATTACTAAAATAAGTAAAAATGGACAAAGAATTAAACAAAGCCAAATCACACTCGCTATACTTCTAATTTTCTTTCCCCCCTTATTTGTTACTATTCTCAAACATTATCGGTTAACACTATCTTCCCCCGTCCAATTTTGACCTTCTTTTTCATTCTCTCTTTTGTTTTCGTCCTTTTTACTAACACGAATACGAGTATGGCACGAGCACGAATAGGCAAGGCATGATTCAAACCGTGCCCGGGCCTGGGCCGGGCCTAGCAAAGTTAACAAATGGGCTTGCATGGCACGACACGAAAACTGGCGGGTCGTGCCAAGCACGACACGAAATAAATGGCCCCGAAGCATGCGCGTGCCGGCCCAAGCATGGCCCAGCGCCCATATACATGCCCAAGTCATGAGAAGGTGCAGATTTAATAAGTTCATAGGCATTTGTAAATTCACGACCATGAAATCCCGCGAAAAATCGCCCGTGAACTTTGCTTTATGCACGAGTTGATAAGTTCTTTGAGCTATTTTGAAAGAGAAAAAAGTTTTTGAGCATTTTCAATACCAAATAGAGAGAGATAAAGGATTGAGAATGGTTTCCACCTATGGACTGGGGATTCTTGAAGATTTAAAGGAGCATTTGAGGATTGAAGAGCCTTCTCGTATGAATTCTCTTCTTCCCCTCTTTATTTCTTCTTCCCTTCCATTCATGGGCTACAACCCATTTGTACTTGACACAAATCTCACATTCATATTCTGGGTTTTCTTTTAATGGGTTGGAGCTCCCCACCAAATAAGGAAAAATGGTGTCACACACCCATGAGTTGACCCGCAACAAGGTTCTTGGGTCGGAGGCACACAAAGTCGTTTTTCCCTTTGGTGTGCGAATTGCACATGTTTTCCGATTTTCCCATTCGCCTAACTCTGCCTTTTGAATTCTAAGTTGAACATTTGAATTACTGATGTTACATGAGTGTGTTTGACGTTCCACTATATGTTGGATCCAAATATGAACAGTTTTTTAGTGTATTGTTATATATTATTACCCATATATTAGATGAGATGTTATCTAAATTATAAATGTATGAACACTATAATAACTTTTTCATTTATCTCAGCTAAACCGGACTTAAATGATTGGATCGTTAAATCCCAACCCACTTATTCAACAATCCAGCGAGCTAAACTGGGTTGATAACCTTCCTTCCCACAATCTAAGGGGTCGTTTGGTTTTGGTGAATGGTGATATTTAAATCAATGCATTATAGTCAATGTATGCATTGTAATATACATGCAATTAAGGAAAATGATGTAATGAACATTACATTGTTTGGTTTTTGTGATAATTCTTTTAGTATTCAACATGTTATATTGCTTTTTGTAAGAAATGTCACTCATTTTAGTATTCAACAATCTCCTCAAAACTATCTCAACAATCTCAAGTTTTAGTAGAGATAGTACTATCACATCAAGTAAACAATGCATGTATTGTTTGTACAGAAAATAAAATAAAAACAATGCATCGTGAACAATACATGAATTGTAACTATCTCAACCAAACTATCACCAAAACCAAACCACCCTATATTACCACTCTTCTCAAAATACATAAGTTATAAAAAAATTTCCAAAACTACACATGTTCACATTCACCGTTTTGACAAACGCAGTGAATATAATCACCGCGTTTGACAAACACGGTGAACATTTCACCGTTTTTAATAAAAACGATGACAGGTTCACCGTTTTTATTAAAAGTGGTGAAGTGTTCACCGCGTTTAACAAAAACGGTGAAGACATCACCGTTTAAATTAAAAGCGGTGAAAACGTCACCGTATTAGGGCAAAGCGGGGAACGTCTTCACCGCCCCAGGCTAAGACGGTGATTGTTTCCCATGTTTCCCACCCCTGGTAGGTGGAAATTAGGTCACAACCACCTAATCTTCACCGTTTGAGACAGACGCGGTGATGTTGTTCACCGTTTTTGACAAAAACGGTGAAGTCTGAACGATTTTCCTTTATATACAACTCTCACCAGCAGTTGTAAAAATGTAATCTCTCCCCCCTCTTCAAATTTCAGCAACCAAAACCAAGCAAGATACACAGAATAGGAATTTTTGGTCTGATTTAATTTTTGTATTAATTCCTAATGGTTGTTTTTAATAGTTATATTGTTATCTTATGAATTACTTATCGTAGCAAATATGATCGATGTTATGAATTATTGGAATTATGCTAATAATTACTTATTGTAAATTGTAGATATGGGTAAATTCAAGAAGTTTCAGCTTATTATTCAGTGGAATGGAAGGGTTACAAACTCTGATATAGGGATTGATTATGAGGACCGTGTATCCACTATGCTGAAAATTGAGTCGACGATTCAATTTTCAAGAACTCTGTGATATTTGTGCAGACAGGGTTTGTACGAGCGGACATAGGAGACTTAGTAAAATTAGTTACCGGTATCCATGTATGAGTACTGGCGGGCTTGTGTACCAAGAAGTTGTCATAAATGATGTGATGCGGTTACGATGATGCTACAGTTCCTAAGCGATAACGAGATGTGGCAAGCAGAGGTGTATGTTGAGACCGAGGCGGTCGGTGAAACTCTTTCTCACCAGTATTCTTATGATGATGGTTTTGCAGGAGGGTGCGGATGGGGTGGTAGTTCGGGCAACTACGAAGGAGGTGGTTATACAGGAGGTTACGGAGAGGGTGGTAGTTCAATCAACTACGGTGGAGGTAGTAGTGCATGATGGGTGCCATCGGAAGAATATTCGCAGCAGGATCAACCTGCCGATGGCGTTCAATGGCCTGCTTGGGGACCTGAGTGGGCTAAAATCAAGAATACCATTCGAGCATGGCGTACTTCACATGAGCGAGAAGACGATGTTGGTGATGGTGGTCATGTTGATCCTTCTGGGCCGAGCTATCCATTCGACTCGAGCGACGATGATACTGAGGAAGATTTGAGATCAGTGAGCGAGGAGGAAGATACTGATGATAACGACAACGAGGCGGTATTTCGTGAGGCACCGACACCATACTACACACAGGTTCCAACTCAATTTTTACATAGTCAGAATGATGCCCCCGACTTTGTCCCTGTGCCAGTGTATAATCCGACGACCAATTTGGAGGTGGGTATGGCATTCTCATCGACGGACGCTGTGCAGGATGCCTTTACCGATAAGGCCTTGAGGCGCAATTTTGAGTGGAAGGTAAAATATTCTGACAGTAAACAATTACATGTCATATGCAATAATGATGCAGAGGACTGTACGTGGAAACTGCAGGGTGCAAATATGAAGAGAAAGGATGCTTGGGTGATTCGAAAAGCTGAGACCAACCACACTTGCTCCTCGTCCATACGTTCCCAGGATCACGGGCAACTTAAAGCAAAGAAAATTGGGAGAACTATTAAACACCTTATTGAAGTACAACCAGATATAAAGGTCAAAGCTATCATGGCCGAGGTGAAGGATCGACATTCTTACACGATAAGGTACAAAAAAGCATGGCATGGAAAGCAAAAAGCCATGGCTGAGGTGTATGGTGATTGGGAGGATTCGTATGCTTTACTCCCTAGACTTATGGCCGCAATGGAGGATTCCAACCCTGGGACTGTTTTCGTGCCAGTATACAACAATGTATACACTGAGGATCAAGTTCGAGTACATGAGAAGTTGATGTTTCACCGGCTTTTTTGGGCTTTCAAACCATGCATTGACGGATTTGCGTTCTGCATACCGGTTATTCAGGTATTTTAATACATGTTTACTATTTGAAATGTTTGTATTCTTTCAGACCATGTAAATTTCATACTAATTACTTCCTAATATTTAAATAGGTTGATGGAACCTTCCTTACTGGGAAGTACAGAGGAACTCTTCTCATTGCCACTGGCGTTGATGGAAAGAGGCGGATTTTCCCGCTTGCATTTGCAATAGTGGAAGGGGAGAACAACTTAAGTTGGGCATGGTTCTTTGACCAACTACACGAACACGTGACACAGCGAGAGGGTATTACGATTATATCTGATCGACACGCGGGGGATTAGGAATGTCGTGGGTGGTTTTCCTGACGAGTGGGGATGGACATGGAGCTGGTTTATTCGACACTGGCTCGCCAATTTCCAACACAAATTTGGAAAGAAGAAAGACATCAAAAATCAATTGTGGCATGCAGGTACTAATGTCCTTTAATGCGAGTTAACTATGTGTTTAATAATTTGTTGTTTATCATGTATTGACCAGTTTGATATTGTTCACCTTGCAGCCGTTGCACATCAGCCAAAAAAGTACGAGCAGAAGATGAAGACGATCCGTCAGACCCACCGAATGACAAAACACTAGAATAATCAAAGAAAACACGGATAGTTCACTGGTTGTCTTCATTTGGTTGCCCCTCATTTTGGCCCCCATCTCGCCCTTCGCCTCGTCCTCCACGACGTCCTCGACCCCTTCTTCCACCTCCTCCTTCTGCTTCTTGGCGGGCTCGCTCAACGACTTGTCACGGATGTCTCTTTACCCGAGCCCCTACTGGAGTTACGAGTGCGGTGGAGGTGGCGGTGTCTGAGATGGTCGTTTGTATTTGCTCCTATCCAGCTTGTAAGTAAAAGAACATAATAAATTTAATTGAAATATAGCTAAGCATGGAATAAATATAAATAAGGCTAAGTACGAACTAAATTTAATTGAAATATAGTTAAGCATGAAATAAATTTAAATTAGGCTAAGTACGGAATAACCTTAATTGAAATATAGTTAAGCATGAAATAAAATTAAATTAGGCTAGTACGGAATAAACTTAATTGAAATATAGTTAAACATGGAATAAATTTAAATTAGGGCTAATACCACTGGAAATACCAACCTTTAGCGAAAGTGCCATTTATATTATGTAGTTTTCGATATGACAATTGTATACCAGCCGTTAAGTTTTCCGTTAGTTGTTAACAAAAAATACAGTCAGCAATGACGTGGCAGCTGATGTGGAAAATTGTAATAAAAAATAAATTTAAAAACAACCCAAAAAAATAAAAATAAAAAATAAAAAACAAAATCAAAAGCAAAGAAGGAAAATGTCTTCTTCATCTTCCTATCTCTCTGGATCTCTCCCCTTCGCCAACCTCTTCTTCCAGGCTCTGTTTTCGGCTGCAGATTGGGGGAATGATTTTTTTTTTTTGTTTATGAGATTTGTGTTAGGACAACCCTAAATCGATTAATCCTCCCACTGTCGAGAATAGACACCTCCTCCCCTTGTCCTCCAAATCCGACACGAACCCTAAATCCTTTCCGTTTCAGTTCTCCCAAATCCTGACCTAGCCACCTTCTTCCCAATCTTTAATCCGCCGGTGGTAGTTAATCGGAATCGCAGGCTATTTCTTCTTCCTCTTCCTCTTCCTCGTTCTCAAGCCACCCAATTGAGCCATCCCACCAGCCACGCTATTGTCATCGATCCACCATCGCCGAATGAGAAGCTCGACTCACCGAGAAGGCTGGTTTTGGGAGATTGAAGAGGAAGAAATTCAGAGGCAGGGAGAGGCGTCCTTCTTATAGCAGCGGAAAAAAGAAAGGGTGGGTCATTCTAATAGTCTAATCCTCACAGCGGCTCCCACCGTCTCTCCGTCCTCCACTCCCTTCACCTTGATTCTCGCCTTCCCTCAAGCGCAGATCCAGAACACCACAAAAGGGAATCTGTGGCGGTGATAAGCGTCATCGATGCTACTCTGTTTCCCGGGGCGTTGAAGAGGAGACAAGGAGCCGGAGACAGAGGAAGCTCCTATCTGTTTCAATTGGAGGTGACCCTCCTAATTCCTTGATTTCGGACGAGGAAGCTTCTGTTTCAAAAGCTATCGTGGGATGTGAATTGAGATTGGGCAATGATTTTTTCTGTTTTGTTTATGGGATTGAGTGAGAGAGATAAGGTCGATCGACGACTGCCAATCGAGAGAGGCAGAGGCAGAGAGATGTGATTGACGCCGACGACGTCTCAGGCCACTCCCCTACCCGATTGAGCCATCTCGCTATCCTAGTCGTTGCCATCGATCCACCATCGCCAAAGGAGAAGCTCGACCCGCCGGAGAAAGCTGGGTATGAGATATTGAAGCAGAAGAAAGCTGGATTTTGGAGAAAGCTGGGTTTGGGAGGGTTGAATTAACCTTCCTTGGCACCCGACGGCATCTTCTTCCCCAACATAATAAAGCTCGCTTCTTCTTCCTCGCCGGCGGCGGCAGCGGGCTCTCCCCTAGGTGGGTGTGGTCAAGGAAAGGGTGGGTGTGTCAAAGAAAAGTTAATTTTCTATTCAATTATTAATTATTAAATAATTAATTTAAATGTTAAATAATTAATTTTTTATTAATTTCCAACATGGCATCTATGTGTCGTCTACGTGGACAACCCACAGGCGCCACTTCATCAATGGTCAGATAAAGGTTGACCACCGTTAGGTCAACAGTTAGATCTAACGGTCAACAGAATTTCGCGTAACACAGATGACACAAACCCCTAATACGTTGGAATATTTTTGTGTTTATTGAAAATACGTAATATAAATGACACTTTCGCTAAAGGATGGTATTTCCAGTGGTATTAGCCCTTTAAATTACGCTAAGTACGGAATAAACTTACTTGACACCGTAGGGGGGATTTTGCACAAAGTGTAGCTCATCATCTGCTCTCCGATATGGACGTGGGTCTTCAGGTGCGAACATTGGAAGATGCTCCCATACCCAGAGCTAGAGGATGAACATCGCAACACCAGCTTGTTTCGCTCCCAACTTCGAGCAAGTACACAGGTCCCGGTATACGCCAGCTAACACGGCCGATCCCCAACTCTTTTCCCCTATTGCGTCCCAATCACCAAGGAGCAATGGCAACCATATGCCTTGAATCCACCGGTTTGACTTGTCGGGGAACATAAATCCACTGGCCAAACCAATGAGGTAGATGCGTGCATAGCGCTCCACTTGATCTTCCGGTGTCTCGTTGTCGATGGCTACCTCATTTTGGATGTGAGTAACGAGCCACGGGACTAACACTTGTCCTGCATTCTATGGTGGATGCCCCCGTCCTTGAATTGGTGTGGTGGTCGACATGTCAAAGCCCAAACGATCACGAATGAGCGGCCTCCAACCTCCTTCAGGTTTGGTAGTGCTCCCAATGATGGCCTCTCCAGAAATCGGCAGCCCGGTGAGGATCGCGACGTCTTTGAGGGTGATCGTCATTTCCCCCTCCGGAAGGTGGAACGTATGGGTTTCGGGGCGCCATCGCTCCGTCATTACCGTAAGCAGATCGTTGTCAATTTCGATCCGCATGAAATGCCTTAGCATACCCAACCCGGTCCTCTCTATATAGGGCGCCAACCGATCATGCCAAGCGGGCAAGTTTGTGGTCCCTTTATGAACGACAGGAATAAGTGATTCCTACAAAAAAATAGGAAAAACATCAATTTGTTAGTTTAAAGAAAATAAAATAATACCTTAGAAAATAAAAAAAAAAATAAAACAAGATAAATCATCAATTTACCGGATTGTTATCCCAAATAGCATGGGAGCGATGTGCTTGTTGATCGGTTAAATACCTCGTATCTCTTGGGCCATAATGGATATACAATCGAGGATCGTATATCTCGGCACCCATCTACAAAAAAGTAATGAAATCAGATTGTTTTGATAAAAAAAATCACAAAATCAAATTGTTTCGATTAAAAAAAAATAAAAAAAAAACCAAAAACCTACACGAAGAGCCTCTTCGTCCATTTTTTAGCGGAAGCCGGACAGAGGTTCGAGGGGTTTGTAAGGGACGGGGGCTTAGCGGGACGTGGGCTTTAGGGTCAAACTCTAGTAATTCTTTCTGATTTGGAAGATCGGACTTAGCCGCAACCACAGAGCATACTTAGAACGAGACTAGAGCGGATAGATTGAGGGAGAAAGAATTGTAAATGTGGTGGTGTGATTTGGAAGAGGGGGGAAGGGTTCTATTTATAGGGAAGGGAGGGAGGGATCTGCGAAAATAAATGGATAGCAATCACTGTCTTTGAAAGCGATGATGAATGCACCTCCTTCATTGAAAACGGTGAGCGACGCGGATCGAGTGGCGTGGCTTGCTGTGAGGCGTCGGATCTGGGAAGAAAATCACGATCCGCGCCTCACCGCATCCAACGGCCACAGTGTGCTTGAATGCGACACAGATCGCTGATGTAAACAAACACGGGGAATTCACCGCATTTGTCCAACACGGTGAATACCCCGTGTTTGTCCACGTCAGCGATCCGCGCCACATTCATCGTGGCATAATGAAACGGGGAGCATTCACCGCGTTTGACCAAAACGGTGATATTTTCCCCGTTTTCTTTTAAAACGGTGAATGGCTCCCTTGTTGCTCACCACTTTAAACAAAGACAGTGAATACGTCATCGTTTTAACTGAAAACGGTGAAATATTCATCGTTTTTGACAAACGCGGTAATTATATTCAACGCATCATCGCGTTTGTCAAAAACGATAAATGTGAAACATGTGTATTTTCAGAAAAAAATTTATAACTAGTGTATTTTGAAAATTGTTTTTAAAAACTGATGTACTTTGGGATTTTTTCGGCTTACCTTCGATAAGGAATATCTTTGGACAACAAAGACAACGAGTCCAGAAACCCGGTTCCATTTCCGTCCGCTAGGAGTGGCGTCGTATCCCACCCTGAAGCAGTTTCGCGATTCTTTCCATTGCCACTCTCTCGCTAAAATACCTTTCGGGAGCCCACTGTCTGAACACGGCCAGAGTTAACTCCGCCGCCGCAGCTGCAGCAAACAATGGTCATTTGGTAAGCTCGGCAGCAGCGTCTCTTAAATTAAAAGCCTTAGTACCGTCTACCGTGCTTGTGTAGCGGTTTTAACTTTGCCCTAGAATCCAGGAAATGTAACATTTTCATTCTCTGTTCTTCGTGGCAGTGAAGCTGTCCTTCAATGGGGGCCGCCAAAGAGAAAAGGCGATTGAGATGAAGCTGTCCTTAGCAGCAAATTCTCTGCAGCAAAAGAATGATGGGCTCCAAGCTATTTACCGCTGCAGTCACTGCAGTAGGAGCATTTAGAACTAGAAGTAGTAGTAGGAGGAGGAGTTTTAGTAGCAGTACAAACACCGGAAGGAAACCTAGAATCGCTAGTCCCAAAAAGCTTACCACGCCTTCAATTTCAAACCCTAAAGATGTAGAAAAGGGAGATACCGTGGATGGAATTGAGTGGGCGGATGAACAGAAACAAGTGCTGGCTCAAGTTCGGTGTGGCTCTTCTGTCTTCATTACAGGGTCTGCAGGTTCTGGGAAGACCCTTTTGCTCCAACATATCATTGGTGTCCTGGAGCAAGTTCACGGCCCGCAGAAGGTGTTTGTCACGGCATCTACCGGGGTAGCTGCCTGTGCCATCCGCGGCCAGACCCTTCATTCTTTCGCTGCAATCGGATTTGGGAAAGCGGATCGCGATACTTTGGTGGATAGAGTTTTGCTGAACAACTCTGCAACTAAGAGGTGGAAGAAGGTGAAGGCACTGGTCATAGATGAAGTAAGCATGGTGGATGCTGAGATGTTTGAGAATTTGGAATTTATAGCAAGGCAGGTTAAGAGTTCTAACAAGGTATGGGGTGGAATACAGCTAGTTGTGAGCGGGGACTTCTTTCAGCTGCCTCCAATCACTAGCCAATATGGCAAACAGTTTGCATTTGAAGCCGACTGTTGGGATGCAACTTTTGACGCTCAAGTCGAGCTGAAAAAGATCTTTAGGCAGTCCGACCCTCGGCTTATCAAGTTGCTTGATGGAATGAGGAAAGGGAAGGGCGACTCTGAGGATTTAGAGGTCTTGAAACAATCTTGCCTGCTGAGTGAGCCGGATTCTTCGGTAGTGAGGCTTTATCCTAGGATCGAAGATGTGAAACGGGTGAACAACGAGCGAATGGAGAGCTTAGGGGAACAAGTTTTCATGTACAAGGCCATAGATGGTGGGATAGACGGTTTCAAGCGGGGAATCGTGGCAGACCAACTCGAGATCTGTCGTGGTGCGAGGGTGATGCTGATCAAGAATTTGGATACGAAGAGCCAGCTTTGCAATGGTGCTACAGGTACAGTTACTGGCTTCTTCTTGGCAAAGCAGAACAGCAGCCTCGGGGAGTACCTGCCATTGGTCAGATTCGACTCCGGAATACAAATGATCATTGAACCAGAAAGATGGGAGATTGTGGAAGGAGGGAAGGTAGTTGCTTGGAGAGAGCAGATACCATTGATTTTAGCATGGGCTTTGAGCGTACACAAGTGCCAGGGGATGACTCTTGACACCCTCCATACTGATCTCTCCAGAGCTTTTGGGTATGGAATGGTCTATGTGGCTCTTTCCAGGGTGAGGAGCTTGGAAGGGCTCTCTTTGTCGGGTTTCAATCCGTTTAAGATCAAAGCTCACCCCAAGGTTGTACACTTCTACGAGCAACTAGGCAGCAATAAGCTGTTAAAAGATGAAGAAGACCGATGACAGAATGAAGGAAGTGTGTGCTGACTGCTGAGCAATAGCAATTAGCAACTCGTGTTTCAGATTAGGACAACAGTAAGAAGTTAACCTTGAGTTGGATTAGCTTGGAGATCAAATCATTAAATCCTAAGCTCGTTGTAATGGGGCATGACATAATCTTGCATCGAAACCGAAGCTGTATTCTTGTAAGGTGATGAAACAGAATTTTACGGTAGTTTGTAGTATTCCTGATTTCGTTTGTCAAAAAATATATTTAATTATTAATGATATAAATTGAACTTGTATATTTCTCATAAGGTGAGAATGAAACATGTGCAGAGCAATGGCAACTAGCAACGCAGGTTTCAGATTCGGGCAACACAAACACGTTAACTTTCAGTTGGATTAGCTCGGAGATAAACTAAAAAATTGTAAATCCTAAGCTGGCTCTATGGGGCATGATTAACTTGTTTTTTTTAATGGTTTGGCAAAAAACTAGAAAGCACAATGATGACAAGATACTTGTGAACAAAATTTGTAATCCTTCGTTCTGAGATTCAGGGCGTACCCAGCAATCAAAGCATTGTAGCAAACCGTGAGCTTCCTGGACAGGGGATTTTCATCAAACACCTGGCGCGCAACGTCAACAAAATTGCACTTGCAGTACATTGATATCAGAGAGGTCTGGACAAAGGGTTCTAACAAACAACCCGTTGTGATCGCTTGGCCATGGAGCTGTTCTCCGGTGACGGGGAGAGAAAGCACGGCGGATGACTTGAGTGCGAACGGGAAAGTAAATGCGTTCGGGGATGCACCGGAGCGAAGCATTTGGAGGTAGACAGACAGGGCTTCTGAGAAGAGTGACTTCTTTGCTAGCTCCCTTAATCGACTGTTCCATGGTTGAACCCCGCCTCTGGTGGCCGCCGTCGAATTGACGACGGGAATTCTCGCCGTGACGGTCTGGAGTTGGTGATGAAGCTTGGTCCTGATGGCGCTCATTGCGCGTCCACCGGCGGGAAAACGGCCGCATAAGACGCCGTTTCGGACAGAGTTACGGATCTGTCCACAATCCCTAATTCCGTCGAGTCCTCTGTGCTCTTCCTCTACTGCCCCGCACTGAGGCTCTCCCAGTTCACTTCCCCGCCGCACGGACAGTCGGCCACAGTCGATCCACGGCGAATCTGCTCTGCGCCTCTCAGTATCACCGGTTTCCCGAATCCGTTCGTTCCTGGTTTAGAAAACTCTCACCGGATTTCACTTCCGGCCGGTAATACCCCTTCTTGTTTGATTTTTTGTTGGATGAGTTTGTGGTTTGTTCTCTGCTATTCAGGCCGGAGACCACAAGGTCTTTCCCGGAGACTCCGGTGAGATGCGAGATCGGCGGCCAAAATTTTGGGTGGTGCCGACGTACGTTTCACCTGACTACCTCTCATTAATGTTAATTAACATCCCACTTTTTAGCCATTAAGGGCTATTTTACTGGTGTCTTTACTGTTAACGGTTAAGGCTTTTGAATTGTTTTTTAATTCTCCTATATATCTATTATTCTATTTAATAGAATTGGCATTTTAGTCTTTAATTCATTTTTATCTGAGGTCCAATTACTGGAGATGCAATTTCATCGACCAGTTCAAGCATGAGCTGAAGCTACTGAGGCTCGAGTCGTTGTTGCGCAGCAGAGAGTTACTCGGCGACTTGCTTTATTCGGCCGATCCTGCATTCAATGCCCCTCCGTTAAGAATTAAAACTCCATTTATTGGAGGTATTCGTCCGTTTCGGACGATTAAAGCTTTATTATGAGCTTTTGAATCATCATTCATTTGATGTTATTAGGGGAATAATTCCATATTCATGTGGGTCAGCTCAATTATTTCCTTTGTTGACCTTTTGATTGGAAGCTACCAACATCTAATTTATTTGATGGTATTAGGTGTCCTACAACGGCTCTAATGGGGATAGAGTTTTACTCGACAATGACAGGTTTTGTTAATAGTAATTATAGGCCTTCAATGTGTGATTTATTGGCATTTAATTTATTGGCATTTAATGGGTTTGACTAACCAATGGGACACACTCAAGTTTGATCTTTTACATATAAATAAATGAGCTTTTGAAGTGGGGTGGATATTTGGTCTTCCAAATTGGTTTAATTGAGATTATCTTAATTATTTGGAAAAGGACTTGGAATATCCAAGTCCTGCCTAAGTTCAAAATTTTCATATGGCAATGCCTCAAAGTCATACTTCCCACAGTAGTGGCCCTTCAATCTCGTGGAGTCAACTGTCTCAACCGATGCTCTGTCTGCTGGAGACATCGAGAAAGCATTGAACATTTATTCTTTAGATGCCCCCTAGCCACCAGATTGTGGACTTTAGTGGGATTGAGCAACTTTATTGAGACCGCTCAGACTCTGAACTTTGGTCTACGGTGGCGACATGTCATGGTCTCCGAGACCTCCCAATTCCACATTCTCCAATGCATCTGTTTACTTTGGAGAATCTGGAAGTCTAGAAATAAAGTGACCTTTGAATTTATCCAACCCCATGTCCGTTCCCTAGCCAGACAGTTCTACAACCAGGTCCTCGAATTCTCCTTTCTTCTTCCTCCTCCTCCGCCCCGCAGCTCTCTAGTCCCAGTTCATCCTGCCACCACTTGGGTCCCTCCACCAGAAGACTTTTTGAAGATCAACGTAGACGCACCTGTTTGTACCACCGGTTGTTCGTCTGGGCTTGTTTTCCGTGGGTCAGACGGGCATGTGGTGTTGGCGCTCGGGCTGCAACATCAAGGAATAATCTATCCTTATCTGGCAGAGCTTCTAGTTTTTAGAGACGCCATCTCCATCGTAGCCTCAAGATCCTTGACCCACGTGATAGTCGAAGGTGATTCCGAAGTGGTGGTCTACCAAGTCCGACAAGGCGTCTTTGAAGTCTCAATTGGTGGTCTGGTGTTTCGAGAGTGTCTTCAGATCCTTAGCTCTTTGTCTGTTTGTATAGAGTTTAGGGCGGTACATAGATCCGCCATCAGTGCTGCCCATAGAGTGGCGCGTAAAGCACTGCTTTTGTCTCGTGTAGAGATAGAATCTTTTGATTTTTTGGGGTGGCTTCTTTAGAATCTTTTAGGGGGTCCTGGGTAGAATTGTAAGTTTAACTATTTTCTTCCATTGATATCACTCAGAAATAAAAAAAATAAAAAAAATAACTTGTTTTTTTTAGAGACCATAATCTTGTCTCGCTTGAGAAGCGGAATTCTTTTAATGTGATGAAAAGAATTTAACATCGGTAGTATATGTGTTTTTTTTATAAAAAAAATATAATTATAGTATAAACGGAACTTATATCTAACCTTATGAAAAAATTCAGCTATACTTTTATTTTTTAGTAAATGTTTTGCGTAACTATATATTTTTGTACAAATTCCTGTATAATACAAACTAAACGTGTACTCTAATGTTATTATGGTACATATTTAGTTTGTACATATAGATTTTTGTACTTCTTTAAGGTATAAACTAAACTTGTTGTTGCGGTTACTTAACCCGTGTTAGTATTGGGCCTTGTTGGGCCTCGTCTTATTTGTTGGATTAGGGTTTTAACCCTAAGTCTTTCTCTATATAAGCTTAGCTACGAGATTGTCGTAAGCAAGCCGTCAAGATGTAATCCTAATAAGAGATCAGCCGTGAGCTCTTATGAGCTCACCGTGGATTAGTCCTGTTCACATCGAACAGGGATACCACGTAAATCGTCGTGTAGTGTGATTGATTCTTTTATTCCGCAATTGATTTTCTACATGGTATCAGAGCGAAACTCGATCCTTGTTAGGGTTTTGAGCTTTCGCAGTTAATCTCTCCATAGGCGAAGTCCAGATCGCCATCCATCTATCTCTCATGATACTTTCACAGTAGCCACTGCCGGTAGTAAGCCGGCCTCTCCAACATCATCCCGGCGTCCCTATGATTAGTCACGGTCGTCATCGAAAGAAGAGCCGATGTCCACTCCGGCCCCGACTTCAGATCCGTATCGCGGGGTCTCCGCGAGTCTCAATCCATAGTCCAGCATCGGCGGCAGGTAGGGATGGCAAATTACCCACCCATGGGTAATTATACCCAAACCCAAGTAGACCCATTGATAATGGGTTGGGTATGGGTGAAGTGCATATGGATTTGGGGGTTTATAGATGGGTTTGGGGCTTCCATAATCTAAATGGGTACGGGTTGGATATGGATATCCATTTACTTGAGGGTGTTTTAACTACACATGCAAAAATTGGACCTATTTGCAAAACTTGAAAAGTTTAGATACCAAAACGTAAGACCAAAAAAATTTAGGTACCAAAACGTAATTTTCCATCGATATTTTGAGGACTTATATGCAAAAAAATTAAATTTAGGTACTAAATATGCATGTCTATTAAGTTTGGGTACCAAACTGTAATTTGTATTTGGGCATGGGTACAAACCCAAATCCATTTGATATAAACCCAACTCAACCCAAAGTAAATGGGTATGGGTACAAACCCATCAAACTCTACCCATATCCATCTATTTGGATTTCATACCCAACCCAATTGGGTTGGATAGTAAGAAACCCATGGATATGGGCAAAGTTGTCATCCCTAGCGGCAGGTTGTGCTTTCAGACGTCAGCTCGCACAAACGCCCTCGCCACCTGCCATCATCTTGGTCAGCAGGGATGATCTTGTACGCCTCCGACAGTAAACAAGAATCAGAATTAGCTCCTAAGTTAAGCATGGTTTGTTCGCAGCTCGTGTTAGAAACAAGGTTTCTAACGGGTTTGGGATTGTGGAATTAAGCTAGATCAATTAGGGATTGATCTAACTAGGGATTGGGAATTGAGGATTAAGAACCAAGAATAGGGAAGGAAAAGGTGGCTGCTGCCGCAGCCTTTTGGAGGAGAAGAGGGAGAGGGAAAACGCAGGAGTAAGGGAGAAAGAGAGAGATTAGGATTTAGGTTTTTGTTCTGTAATTGCCTAATGAAAATAAGACCACTATTACATATTATATAGTCTACTTAATTACTATCCGCTACCCAAACAAATAAACGCAACAATTAACACCCTAGTTATTCCCCAAATACCCCAAATAATCCCCCAATGATTAAAAACTGACAATAATACGAAATGACCAAAAACCGCAAATAATGTGTTTCCCACATCCCCGCCTTCTTCGGAAACAACCTTGTCCTCAAGGTTGCGGATCCTACTCCATATCTGGCGCGCCCTCTTCCGCGGCCTCCTCCTCTGCCTCATCTTCCCAACGCCCCACCAGCATCATCAATTCGGGCTTGGAGCACTTGTGTCCCACGGTGAACCTCTCGTCGCAGTTGAAACATTTGCCTTCCCGCTTCTTCTGCTCAACCTCGGCCAGCGACAGTCGCACGAATCCTTTTGGTATGGCCCGCGGTCCCATCCTAGTCACCGGAGCAGGGCCTCCACTGCCAACATTAGCCCTAGTCGAGCCTCCCCCTGGCACCCCTCCCGTGCTGCCACTGCTCCCACTGCTTCCTCCACCTCCGCTCGACTTCGAGAAGCGGCCAATGGCGCTCCTCCAACTAGCTAGCTCTTCCTCCTTATGACCTGCAAGACGAAAAGGAGTTTTCAAGGAGTCGGGCTCGAACACTCTGACCGCCGCTGCTATCTCGGGCTTGAGACCCGCCATGCATAGCCCCACTAAGGTGTCCTCTGAGACTCCTTTACACTGGTTCCCCAACTTAAAGAACTCTGCACGGTATTCAGCCACCGTGCCGGTCTGCTTCAGCTTCGCCAACTGCTCAGGCGCCCACCCCTCTGACTTCCCAAACTTATAGAGCAGCTCTTCCTGAAACATAGGCCAGGTGATCAAGGTTGCTGCGGCCGCGTAGGATCTCTCCATCCATTCCCACCACTGGAGCGCGTCTCCCTCCAAATAGAACGATGCCAGGTAGGCCTTCCTTTCCTCCGGAATCGGGTGGTTTTTAAACCACCTCTCAACTGCATACAACCAAAGTCTGCATCCTCTTGCCCATTGAATTTTGGGAACTCAATGGTAGGAGGCTTAGCTCGAAAAACTACTCCATCCATTCCTTCATAGTTCATAGTGGGACCCATACCTTTCATTTCCTGGCGTCCTCCACGGCTGCCCAAAAGAGGAACCCTGTATCCGGCTTGGGTTCCCATGCGCATAGTCACCCGGGTAGCTTCCTTGTAGGTTCGGGTACCCTTCTGGAGCGTGAGGTGCTCCGTACGGGCCCTCCTAGGCGGCGGGTCCCCTGCTGTCCATCCTTCTGATCGGCGAAGCAGTCGGGCTCAGTCGATGTCCGGTTTGACCCACCTTGGGCAGACCGATTCCGGTCCGACCCGACCCGGTTCGGCTCACCTCGGTTCGATCAGCGTCCGTTCGCCCTATCCCGACTCGACCTGTCATGGTCCGACCCGCCTCGGCCCAGTCCGCTGCGGTCCGCCCCATAGGAGCCGACCCCCCTTGCCCCATTTGGTCGGCGACCCTCCTCGGCCCACCAGGCCCCCTCTGGTCCATTTTCGGTTCAACCTACTTGGCCTGTTGATCCGCCAGGCTAAGTTTGTCATACTCGGGCCCATCTTCAAAATCCCACCCCAGCCCGTCATTGACCTTTGTGTAGTGGGCCATCAGCCTCGGTCCAGTATTCATGGGAGGCCCGTCTGTGTCATTATCGGGCATCTTAGCCTTCCCTTTTCGAGCCGCAATCTCTTGGGCCGTAGGTGTCGGTAACAGACCCGGGCCTAACCCTGCCTGCATTGGGCCTGTCCCTGCTCCACCTCCTCCTGTTCCCGGCCCAAACTCGGGCCCATCTTCAAAATCCCACCCCAGCCCGTTATGGACCTTTGTGTAGTGGGCCATCAGCCTCGGCCCAGTATTCATGGGAGGCCCGTCTGTGTCATAACCGAGCATCTTAGCCTTCCCTTTTCGGGCCGCAATCTCTTGGGCCGCGATCGTGGCAACGGAGAAGGCGCCGGCGGCGCTAACTGCGGCCGAGTTCCGGCCGGGAACAGGAGGAGGCGGAGCAGGGACAGGCCCAACGCAGGCCCCCTGCGCTGACGTTCCTCCCTCGGTGATCGCACCGCCTCCGCCTGCCGCGGCTCCCATCGATTTTGTCGACACCATCGTTGTTTGCCCTGGTTCAAGAGCTCAAAGAACTCACTCTCGAACCTTGCTCTGATACCATATGTTAGAAACAAGGTTTTTAACGGGTTTGGGATTGTGGAATTAAGCTAGATCAATTAGGGATTGATCTAACTAGGGATTGGGAATTGAGGATTAAGAACCAAGAATAGGGAAGGAAAAGGTGGCTGCTGCCGCAGCCTTTTGGAGGAGAAGAGGGAGAGGGAAAACGTAGGAGGAAGGGAGAAAGAGAGAGATTAGGATTTAGGTTTTTGTTCTGTAATTGCCTAATGAAAATAAGACCACTATTACATATTATATAGTCTTCTTAATTACTATCCTCTACCCAAACAAATAAACGCAACAATTAACACCCTAGTTATTCCCCAAAGTCCCCAAATAATCCCCCAATGATTAAAAACCGACAATAATACTAAATGACCAAAAACCGCAATTAATGTGTTTCCCACAGCTCGTGGGAAGTCAAATCACTTCCACCGGCCGGGTCTTCCGTTGTGGTTTTTCTATGGTTGCTCAGTCAACGTATCCGAAGTACACAGTCAGCTGGAGGCAACTTCTTCACCTCCATCATCGCCAACCAAGCTTAGTCACAGAGCAGAAGTTGGCTGTTCAATCCACGTCGTGATGTTGTTGCGAATGGGGTTCCCTCTTCGGCATAGTAGATTAGTTGGGTACCGCATCCTTTTGGGTCTCATACATGAATTTCATGTTTGGGGACGACTTAAATAGGTGTGTTCGTTGTACCCCATAATAAATTTCTGTTTTGGGTATGTCTTGTGGTGCCGTTGAGTTCTTTTCAACATAGGTCGGTCGACTAATTCAGTCATCAGGTCGACCGCGATGTACCAAGTGTGTTCCAGTTCAAGAGACGCAGTCAATCGTCTCTATCATCAGGTTGTTCAGAGAGAGTCAGTCGTCTCCAATCAACTTCGTCTGAGATGTTATTCATCTCGAGTTTTGTGGTTCAAGCCATCATGCTTGTTCTTCACATTTACTTCTTCAAGCTTGACATTCTTGTCATTCATGTCTTCGCTTGAGGGGGAGTGTTGCGGTTACTTAAACCGTGTTAGTATTGGGCCTTGTTGGGCCTTGTCTTATTTGTTGGATTAGGGTTTTAACCCTAAGTCTTTCTCTATATAAGCTTAGCTACGAGATTTTTGTAAGCAAGCCGTCAAGTTGTAATCCTAATAAGAGATCAGTCGTGAGCTCTTATGAGCTCACCGTGGGTTAGTCCTGTTCACATCGAATAGGGATACCACGTAAATCGTCGTGTAGTGTGATTGATTCTTTTATTCCGCAATTGATTTTCTTCCCTTGTAATTTTAACGTTGTGGTACAGATTTGACTTGTACCTGGAAGACCAATGTTTCTGAACATTGTAGTTGAGCCACTTTCATAAAATTAGTGTACGCCTACAAAGTAGTGAAAATCACAATTTTAATAAAAAAAATCTTAATTTACTAAAGGGTTTCGAGTTTGATAATACTATTAAATCTCTTGGAATTGGAATTTTGATTATAAATTTTTCGATTTCATACTATTTTTATATCTGGATCCACTTAAACGAATTGAACTAATTGAATATGTCTTTAACTGAGGACACATTTCATTTTTAGTTCGTCAAACCAAAATGAGAAAGAACAATTTATAAGGGGTCGTTTGAATGGGGGGATTCGGTTCATGATTTTGTCTAAATCTCTCACCTGTCGAATTGTGATTAAATAACACATTTAGAAAAACGAGGGATTTTAAGATTAGAATTTTAAAAAACTTGCAAATGTGGGCTTTTTAAATACCTGTCCCTATCTATTTCAAAATCCTTCATTAACTTCTTTTCTCTTTCAATTTTATCCCTTCTAATTTTATAAAATTCCAAACTATACCCTCACCCACACAAATGTAATCCTCCTTCGTCACCTTCTTCCTCCTCCTTCATCCACGTTACATTCCTTCAATCCGTATCAACGACCAAAATCCAAGCAAGCTTGATCCTCGACAGTGCCGTCATCGTTCCTAAGGTGGCGATTCTGGATTTCTGAAGAAGAACGATGGGTCATTTCTGGAGGGAGGCAGTGGGGTTCAAGATGAAAGGGAAAATGTGAAATTTGGGCCTACGTGTGTGTGTTTTTTTTAATGAAAACCTAGATTCTGAAAATTTTCACAAGGAAAACCTAGATCCATAAACAAACAAGTCATTTAGTCCAAATCTCACATGGAAAATATATGAGTTTCTAAATGAGAAATTTGGGTTCAAATCTCTCAATAACACATTCCTCCCCATACGAACAACCCCTAAGACATTTTCTCATCTGTCGCCTTCTCATGCACAACCACATTACCTCGCTCAACTTTGTCAACTTTAAAGCTCAACCATAACCATCCATCATGTACTTGTGTCCAGTGGAAAAACTCAAGTTGAATTTAGTTAAATGCACCTAGACTTCTTTGGACAATGATTGCTAAAACACGGCTCACACCACTATGATTTCTTGTGTGTTATTTCGGTCCCAAGAACAAAGCCAAATTGATGAATGGCAAACCCTATAGAACCAAGTTCGAAATCTGTTATAACAAGGATGAGAAGCTATAACACAAGGCCTAGAAAAACTCTCATACCATGTTAAAGAATTAAAAACATGAATTTAAAAGGCACAACCATTTTGGAGAGATTAAACTCTCCAATTGATCTCTTATTTCATAGTTTTCTTAATCGACATAGTACATAGCTCAAACTATATAGGGTTGTAACATCTCGAACCATATAAACCAATATAGATCCAACAAAACGGAGAAAAAACAAAAACATTTCGACCCTATGATTTAGGTTATCATAAAGGTGTGACGCGGTGAAATTTAAACCACAAAAGGGAGAAAATATGAAGACATCAAGGGGTCGTTTGCTTTAGGGTTTTGATAATGGATTTGGTCATGGAAATCAATCCATTATGGACTTGAACAAAAATCCATCGTTTGATTTAGAGAATTAGAAGATGAAATCTGTGGGGCCCACACACTTTTGGGGCAAAATCCGTGGACCCACGGACTTGGAAGTTCCACCTCTTGAGGTGAGATTTGGCTGATGGATTAAAATCCATGATGAAAATTTATCCTTCTACCCTTACTTATTTTTTTAATTACAAATTTGTCCTCCTATTTTATTTCAATGGGTATGCAACTATAAACATTTATAATGCCATACTTATTTAAATATGAAAATTTATCATTTCGTTTATAATGTCGTATTTTATTTAAATATAAATGTGTATGTAATTTGTTGGATTCAACTATAAACACCTTATGCTCATCTTGTGGATTATTATTTGATTGACTATCAGATTCCAGAATCAGGGAGCTAGCAAGAAGATTATGAGTTGTAGCAATAAAGAGAGCAACCGGTTGCAACTGATACATAATATTTGTGTACATTATTAGATAAATTGTTAATTGGTGCCCAATTGTGAACATTTCTATATTTGTACTTGACTTATTAGTCCATAGAGTAGTGGTAAAGAGTAAAGTTTCTTTGTATATATTTGATTTGTTTTTAATGAAAATTTAGATTATAATATAGAAATATAATTAGATAAGGGTAACAAGGTAATTTGTATGCCATATCCACAAATCTAATCAAACAAAATCCATAATCAAATCCATAATGCCATCAAATCCATCATATATCCATAGTTTTCCAAAATCCAAGTTTTACAAGAACCCTCATTTTTCAATTTCATAAAGTAAACGACTCGCAAGTATAACACTATCATAAACATGGGCGTATCATAGGCTGATGACACAAGAAAGTACTAATGTAGACCATCATATTATGACCAAAACATCATCATTTTCATATTTTTAACATCATAATATCTTGGACTTGCTTTGTGATCACTCAAAGTGCATTCTATTCTAAGACCTGAGAAGAAATTTAGTAGCCAGTGATAGGAGGCATTAGTGGACCATTACTCTGCCTACAAAGTGACTCAACTGACTTAGAGCGACACCAACTACTAGAGGGAAATTGGCACCCAGATCGATGCCTTAGTCGCTGAAATCTCTGTTTGGGGCGCCAATTTGGAGAACTCCTTGGGATCTTCGTTTCAAATGATGAATATGATGAATCTAGTTCCTATGCCCGACTAGTTCCCTTAGTTGCATAGGTTTGCAAATCCTAGAGGTTCTTGACGATGTGTTCTCGATTTTGCATATATACATGATTGACTTTGTTCTTCCTATTTGATTTGCGCTAACTAGCATAAAAGGTATGACACCTATTCACTTTGTACAAAACAGTTACAAGCCTTTCATTTTGCACGTTTCATTAACATATGCTTCGACTAATAACGAAAAGGTAACTCCATTCATCTCCGTCCAAAAAAATCGTTTCTTCCATCTAGTCAACACGCCATGTCATTTAAGATATTAATAAAAAAAAACTAATGACCAAACTCAATTGAATTGACAACCCAATCGAAAACCCTAATTCTATAACCACCCACATGAATTCTGGTTCATTATAGCACTCGTTGGGCCTCGTGGTCGAGTGGGCTTAGTAATTAGAGATTATTATTAATTAATTGTTAGGTCATTATTGTTATTCGTATTAGTTTATTGTGTCTTGTTGAGGAAGTTAGTGTTTACTTGTTGGGATAAGATTAGTTTACCTTGTTTGAGAGGCAAAGGATTGTGAGAGTAGTCCTATAAATATGTACGTTGTTCTTTGGTTTTAGGACGTCGATGAATAATAAACCAGTTTAGTAGTATTCGTGGTAATTTAGGAGTAGAAGTAAAATATATTATCATTCTCACGACGCATTAGAAATTATAATGCGCCAAATTCTTGGAGACAAAAACACACGGTCACTTTCCACTGCCCCTGTACAAAGCGATTCGGCTCCCAAAATCGCCGCCGATCGCCTCCCCTGGTCGTGTCGCCGGCCTGCATTCCACTCATCCATTCTTGTTGGGCGGGAGCACGAATGGGATTTTGGGACAGGGTTTGGGAAAGGACTTTGGGAGAGGGTTTTGGGACAGGCGATGCTGAGTGTTACCATCGGCCGAATGTGTTGCCAACAACTTCTTCCCTCACTGAAAGGCCAAAGAGTCCCATTAAATTTTTCATGTACCTGGAATTGTCACCCAGCGAACTCTTAAAAACACTTCCAACGATGTATGGATGAAGTTCACCATGCTCCAAATTCTTTTGTGGGGGAGAAGAGGTGAATATGAGAACCGAAATGCCGCTCCTTTCATGTTCAAGATTTGAACTCATATTTTGCAGGCCGACGACGCGACCAGGGAGTGCTGTCTTGGTATCCAAATATGCAATCAGAAGTGAAGGGAATTTGTACCACACCAAAGTAAAGCCACAAATTCCTGTAGTAATTAAGTTGTTCTTTCATATATAATGCGCAATGCCTTATAGGACACTTTTTCTCTTGTGATCAGACGAAACAGAAAGTCAAAGTGGCAAATTAAGAGTACAAATCCAATTTATTCATAACAACACATTACTCTGGGCTGAGATGATGGTGAAACTATATTGGAGACTGGTACCCCAATTTATTCATCACAAAAGCATTCTTTCATGCTATTATTCATTCCCCTGTTTTACCTTTTCCGTATGAATGGTAAGTGTGTGTGTGAGTGAACTACACCCTAGACCCAGCCAGTCGTCGCCTTGATGCATTAGAAACAGACACCTGCCCTAGCCTGTCTGTTTCTGGTGACGAAATTCGCTCATTCACCGGAGCATAGCGCCGCAGCCATTCCCCAACATAGACCTGCATCAGAAAGGAATAATACATTCTTTAGTTGCTAATCTCCAGCAACAATCACAATAGGCAGTAACGACATGTGGCTCTCGACAACTAGCCTGTTGTGGTCTCATTATCTTTGTGTCTGGATCATCCAGAGACTCTCGCCAGTGTGCTAAGTAACCAGCCATCCGAGGGATTGCAAATAGAACAGGAAAGAACTCAGTTGGGAATCCCATAGCCCTGTGAGAAGAAAATTTTATCAGCTATCAGCTGTTTGACGATTCATAAGGAAATACAAACACGCTTAACCTATACGAAGGGAAGAAGATTCTGTTTTTATCAGCACCTGTATATCAACCCCGAGTAGAAATCAACATTGGGATACAGCTTTCTCTTTACAAAATACTCATCAGAGAGTGCCGCCTTCTCCAAAGCCACTGCCACCTATAGACAGACAACAGTTGTATGCATCAAAACCCTATCAGATTTTACACATCACTACATACTTGGAGAGCAAGGTCTATGAATATGACGAAGAGAGCATTCAGTAATGGCTTTTATTCTAGGAGCGTCAAAAGTGTACATCGTATGTAACCTTAAAATAATGCCATTAATCAGCACAAATTATGAGTACTAGCAAAAAGACCAGTAGTTTGTTTAGGCCTTTTCCCTGGGACTTGTAAAGTGCAAATAGAAAGTAGAGATTACCTCAATGAGAGGATCACGCCCTACAATGGAAAACACTTCGTCTGCTAGTGTCTTAATCACCTTGGCTCTTGGATCATAGTTTTTGTAGACACGATGCCCAAAACCTGACATCTTACGCTTCCTGCAGACTTGACAGGGCACCGGAACATTAAGAAAGGGCATCCACAGCATTTAGAAATTTAGCAGCACATGGAACAAAAGAAAGAATCACCTGTTTTTCACACCCTCAATGAAATCTGGGATATTTTCAACTTTACCAATCTCACTTAGCATCTTTAGCACGGCCTGTCATTAATGCAGATAATTAAGCCTTACACCAGCAGCTTAAATTACAAGAAGGATACAAAAAGTTGAGCTAAAAGGAAGCTCAACCAAGAAAGTGCAAAAAGGTAAAAGAGAACACTCCTACATGTGGTGGGAGTTGAGAATAAGTCAGCTCACCTCATTTGCCCCACCATGCAAAGGACCATATAAAGCTCCAACAGCTCCAGCAAGCGCAGTGTACACATCAACACCACTGGCAGCAATCGTAAAATGTGAGAGCAAAGACCAAATGCACCTTATTTCAGTTTCGTGTCAGGAACTATACCTTGAGGCTAGATGCCGGGCAGCAGAGGTTGAGCAATTCATTTCATGTTCTGCATGCAGAATGAAAAGAATATCCAGCACTCGAGCCAATCGAGGATTAGGTTTATAAGCCCTATTGCCTCTGGCAATTTTTCAAAAGAGAGATTTGATTGTTAAAATCAACAAAACTAGTTAAAATAAAAATATTGGAAATCAATAGCAAAGAAACCAAAGATAAATGTTTTTCCTGGTGTCATACAATGAGTCAAGCATATAGAGGAAGTTCTCAGCATAAGACAGGTTGCTGGAAGGGAGAACAGGAGGCCTGCCTGCCAACCGAAGATATGCTGCTGCTGCAATTGTTGGCACCTGCAGAGCAACTCATGAAGAGGTTACATATTAGAGGCATAACACGCAGAGCACACCAACACCACATTAGATGAACCACTACTACATATGACAATTGCACACAAATTGACTGTAAATGCACATTGGGGGGGGGGGGGGGGGGGGGGGGGGGGATCAGAGAAATATTTAGGACCAGGCAAGGAGACCAAAGTTAACCTTCCCGAGAACGCGTGCAATTTGTTTGTCTCTCACTTGGTTCGACTTGTAAAGATCTTGCCCCTGACAAAAGTGTAATATTTGCCTGTTATATAGCAATCATAAATGCTGGAAGTCCTCAACTACACACTGATCCACAAAACAATTATAATATTTCCATACTTACCCTAAGAGCTGGATTAGCATCAGGATGGAAAATCGAAAGAGCACTGATAGCGCTGACAAGGACACCCATAGGATGTGCATCATGAGGCATTGCCTGTATAATATCCTGCAAAACAAGTATAAGAGAACATTTTATTCCTCAGGAAAATTCAGGCTATATAAACTCTAAAGAAGTGCCATTTCAGAGATTTCAGGTAAAATGTGATGAGAAGGAGCTTCTTGTGCCATGAATCTCTGGTTTATGTATAGAAAAAACTACTGACCCCACCGCACGCTTGAGAAACAAAAACTGTCAGATAAATTTGATAAATATCCACGTGACAAGAAGTTTTAGCATTTTTAGTTTTTCCTTCTGCTGTGGGTAATTAAAACGCGCATAATGCAACAAGCAGGTCATATTTATAAGGCATCAAGCCACAAAATTGAAAATCTAGACCACCATCTAGATATCATGAGTTAGAGTTCCATTCTCCTAAATTACCCGATACTCAAGAGCACACTGCAAACTATATTACAATAATATCATTGTCCACCTCCATGTCCCAGGGATAGACGTGAGTTTATGTCTGTGTCTGGGTGTGTGTACAACACAAAGAGATAGACTCACCAAAATACCCTGTGGCACAGCTGAATGTTGCGAAATGGCAAATTCCCAGTCTGCCAATTGATTTTCAGATGGCAGGTTCCCGTACACTGCAAAGACAGGTCGACTTTAATTGCATTAACAACACCAACACCAACAAAAATCATGTAGGTGATCCTTGCTCGAGCTTCCACCCTGAGGTGATCATATGTTTTTATATAATATTTGCACAGAGCTATAAAACAGTTTGGCTAAATGTAACCTACACACTTTAAACAGCAAATTTTCCCCACATCATAGGAGAAAAAATAGACACAGAAGTAGAATTGGAGATCGAATAACAAAATCTGATAACATGGAGTAAGTTATAAGGAGCTGAAATGCTCCACATTTGGAAAGGGGCACAGCACAAATAAAGGTATTAGCGGCATGGTGCTAGATTGACAAAGATCACCCAAGTGAGCGAGGGAAGAGTGATCTGCAGACATCTCAAGAAAGAGAAACAAGAAGAACCCAAAAGAAAAAATACAGCCTAGAAAATAAAGATATTTGCTTAGAGAAGGCAAACTTGGTATCAAGAAATACTCAACTGATGAGGTAAGCCACTTCCACAAATGTGCTTTTTTCAGCCAACTCCTCGATTGGGTAGCCTCTGTATCTAAGAATACCTTCATCCCCATCAATATAAGAAATAGCAGACCGCACAGGAGCAGTGTTTAGGTAGCCTGGGTCATAAAGCTTGATTCCCTTGTCATTCTTTCCCGCTGATATCTGAAAGAGATTTGTTAGGCAAGGATCAGGGATTAGTGGTGTGGGGAGGATCATTCATCCCAATAGATCAGAAAGATTCAACGAACATGGAGCCTAATCAATCGTTGCCAATCGAGTAAGGAGGATTCTCCATGATAAGTAAAGTCTATATTGAATGAATTTTCAAGTTTCCAAATCGTAAATTGGTGGTGAAAGGGACAGTGAAGAGAAAAACACCTTCTTGAGATCGGAGGCGTTGATGGTGCCATGCTCGGACACGGAGGTTTTATACGCCTTCCCGGTCCTCTCGTCGACGATGCTGAGGGTGCCCTTAAGGTGGGTGGGGAGGTCGGAGTTAGACAAGACGCAGAAGCGCTCGACGGCAGCGAAATGGGAAGGCGAGTCGACGGCAGGTGGAGCCAAATGAGCCGTGAGCACCGCCAGGCGGCCGCGGGCGGTGGGCGCCGGGGAGGAGGTTGATCGGGAGGTGTCCAATTTGCCCATGGTGGGTAAGCTTTGCTCTTTCTCACACGATCTGGATCTGGAACTGGAAATGGGAATTCAAAAGGGAAACAAACGTCTCTCTGTCCCTATCTAATGCCTTGCCTTCCCCGACTTATATATTTGTGTACGGTTCCCTTATCTTCTGAGTTCTGACGTGTTGGAGGTATGGTTGCTTTTAGGTTCAAACCACTAGCACCGGTAGGCTGGTTATTTGGTCCGGGCTGTTTGGTTTTACCCGAAACCGGACCGTATAATTTGGACTGGGACCAGACTGAGACCGGATAACAAACAATCCAATATTATATTTGGGCTTAGATTTGAGGTAAAAACCGGGATAAAGACCGGATAAGAGATCCCCAACACCTAAAATCAAGATCAAATTGAGACCGGACTGGATTAAAACCGGACTGTATCCAATCCAATCTTTGGTCCTTATATTCCCAAAAAGATCGGACTGAGACCGAATCAATTTGGTCCAATTTAACTGTACTGACCGTATAACCACCCCTAATCACGGGTCTGGGAGCCGAACCTGCCATTCGAAAAACATAATTAAGCAGTCGCTCACTAAAATTAGACAAACTTCTGCAAGTTATTTCCGTTTGACAGGAATTTCAGTTTTAACCCTCTATAATTTCAAAATTCTAAGCAGATATCTAGACGCGTCAACACTTGACTACAATCCCTCCTGCTTGTGGTTGGAGTTATTGGACTGCTAATTATGTGACCCAAAAAATTCATTTTCCTCTCTAATATGAAGTTGTCCTCATTGCATTTTTTTATTTGGATAAAATCGAATTTATAGGATATACTATTTTCCTTACTAGCTTATAACCGGCCCATTTATATTTTTATGTTACGTTTGAGTGAATCAACCGGTTTAATTTTATTGACAATCTTTCGATTGAGATGATACATAAAGAAAGAATAAGGTCTAAAATTCGGAGAAATACCATCATCATTTAAGAATATAAAATATAAAATGTATTAGTAATTCCATTTTCATAATGATAATTAAGCCCTCGTTAAAATGCTATTGGTTAGTTGATTATCAAGAAAGAGGGTATAAAAGCTTAGTGAAATTCCACACGACTCATAGATAGTTTGAAACTAAATCTTAAACCTCACAATCCTACATAAGCGTTTAATGCGCTCCTTTTATGAACAATATGCCACTAATCAAAAAGAAATGGAGAGTTGTTGATTCAAGTCAACTATATACTAACAACTCAGCTAAGAGGGGACCATCAAAACTTGAGAGCAAACGGTAAAATTAGGGTTATCTCCAACATACTAATAGACTCAATCAAAGCAATAAAGCACAAAATTAGACACTCCTTGTCTATCAGTTCTAATAGGTTGAATAAAGAATCAACCTAATTCAATAAATCAATCAATGATTCCTCGTTTTAAGATAGAAATAGGTTGTGATAGATGTAAAAACCATAAACATAAAGATCCAATAGCCACCACTCTTCGTTGTACAACCAAATTTTTATCTCAAGAGACATATGTTTCAACCAAAAATTCAATTGCTAATCCTCCTTCTGCAACTCCATTGTCTATTAAACTCTTTTACTTGCCCAACTTAAATCCCCAACAATAAAACCGACGTGCCAAGAGATATCATATGATTGATTTCAAAGGCGACCTTGTACTGGGAAGCGAAAGGGGCGCAAACTATTGTACAATGGAGGGAATTTCCGAAGAAGTTAGAAAGAGATAAGAACAAAGATAAAAACCAAAAAATTTAAATTGAAAAATGCAAGGACACAACACGCAGTGACAAAATTAGTTTTTTCCATGTTAGCCAATTACCAATTTACCTTTAGCAAAAATTAAGGAGAGAGAAACAATTTTAAAATTGAGAAAATTACATGAAACTCTACTATGAAAATTGAAGTATCAAGCACCATAAAAATACATGTGGTATACTTAGTGGGCTTGCTAATCATGATGGAAAGTCCTGCGATTTTCAGAGAGTTGAACTTCGTGTATATTTTGTATTAAAAAATACACAACAAATTTGTTTAGTGTAAATGGTTGTGATTGTTGTCTTTGTTTGAAGATTCCCGGGTTCAAATCCCGATGTTGATATTTTTTATGTGAGATAAATAATTAATTATAAAGACAAAAATGTCCTTCCTACTTTCACTCTCGTTGTAGGAAATTTGAAATGAAGAAAAGAACACAAAAGTGTACTATATATTATTGGGGGATTCCTCTTCACATTGCATTTTCCTTATTCCTCTTCTTATAAAATTTTCTTTTTTATAGAAAAGAGGATGTCATTTGGTGTAAGTTACCGTGGCTACTTACCTTTTGGTTGTCACGGTGGCAACCCAAATCTTCACCATCTATCTTATTCTCTTACTTTATTTTTAAATCGATTATCAAAATTAGTCTGGGACAATTTTGAAAACAAAAAAATAACTGATTATTACCTTTTAAAAAATGTTTAACATATTCTCTTTCAACAAACCCTAATAGATCATCTCCAGTCCTTTCTCTTCTCAGTTCTTCCTCCTCCGCCACTCTTCCTCTCCATTTTCCTCCATCCGCCCGAACCCATAACTTGCTCTGAGAAAACTCTTAACCTATAAGAATGTCTACTAGGATTTCAAAGGAAGAAGATAGAAAAACAAACTTAGGCCATTATGGAAATTGGCATCTTGCCCTTTCCACTGTGGGATTTTCCATATATATACCAAAGTAGCAGACTGTTAAACTCAATGTTATGAAAATAGGATCGGACAGACTAGTCAGTCCGAAAAAAACTGGACGCATACAGAGCTCCGATCCCGGAAACACTAAAGTGGGCGGGTTGGGAAAATTTGAGTTGGCGCCTACGTTTTTTATTACCTCAATTAATAATTAAAAAAAAAGGAAAACTAGGCAGTGGGGATTGTGGAAAGTGACAACTAGCCTACTTTCTACAACCATCTATGTGACTACGCCCTTCTTTTTTTTGTGTTTTGACTTTTTTTTTATTCTATTTTTTTGTTCTTCTTATTTGGAGCCACGCACTGGTTTGTGATCGGTTTTCAATAACCGTTTAATCGACGATTATGCGATAAACCTTGAACCTCTCATGATTCCGGAATGATATCCGGTTCGGTTTTGACAACACTGGTTAAACTATACATCAACAACCAACTACAATAGAGTAATTAAACTAACTAATGACTGTCAAACACGTGTCAGTCGTTAACTACTTAATTACATTAATCAACGAACAACTATGCAACGCCATCTCACTTGTGGAGTGGATCACCACTTAGCTAAACGACGTCGTATAGATCACTAATGAGTGTTGGGCTGAGTGAAAGGAAGCTCAACCGAGCTGCATCGTTTCTTCATTCTACAGAGCTTCCACTTCTTCCATGATCATCTCCTCTGCAGCAGCTTATCAATCTTTGATCCAGTTCACACTCCCCCTTCAAGCTGGCATGTATATGTCATGAACTGCTAGCTTGACAAGGAGGTATGTGAATCTATCAACTGACAGACCTTTGGTGAAAATGTCTGCTAGTTGCTCATCAGTAGGAACATGATGAAGGGTGATGAGTCATCCTTTCAGTCTTTCACGAACAACATGACAATCAATCTCAATATGCTTTGTTCTTTCGTGAAAGACTGAATTTTCTGCAATATGGATAACAGATTTGTTATCACAGAATACCTGAATTAGTAAAGGATGATCAACACCATAGAAGGACAACAATGACTTAAGCCATTAAATTTCACAAGATAACTGAGCCAAGGCTTTGTATTCTGCCTCTGAAGACGATCTTAAAACTGTCTTTTGCTTTTTGCTCTTCCATGTGATCAATGAGTCTCCAAAGAAAGTACAATATCCAGCTATGGATCTTCTTATATTAGGGCATGTAGCCCAATCTGAATCATAGTAGCCTCTTAAATTCATTGTAGATTTAGAAGATAACCACAACCCTTGACTTGGGTTACCTTTCAAGTATCTCAAAATTCTGTGTAACCCCTTTAAATGAGCTGTTGTAGGTTTGTCTTGAAACTAGCACAACTGTTGAACAGGAAAAGTTATGTATGGTCTAGTAGTGGTTAAATACTGCAGTTGTCCCATCAAGTGTCTGAAATGTGATCCATCTTCTAACAAGGTTCCATCTGAACATGACATTACAGTCTTCATACTTATAGGTGTCTTGGCAGGTTTACTTTCCAGGAAGTCAACATTCCACAACAACTCCAGGCATAATTTTCTTTGATTCACTGAAATCCCTTCATGTGATCTGGCCACTTCCAGTCCCAGGAAGTATTTCTTGTTGCGAAGATCCTTGATCTTAAATACTTCCTTCATATGAGATTTCACCTTCTAAATATCCTCTAAATTAGGTCCTGCCAATAGTAGATCGTCCGCATAAACAACAACAATAACAGTAGATGTCCTGAACACTGAATAATCAATTAATCATCATATGATTGTTGGAAACCCAGTTCCTTCAGAAAGTCAGATAGCTTGATGAACTACTGTCGACTAGCTTGTTTTAGTCCATAAATAGACTTTTTTTAGCTTGCAAAATTTACCTTGCATGTGACTTAGATGCCTTAGGCCTTCAGGTACTTCCATATACACCTCCTCCTCTAAGTCACCATGCAAGAAAGTGTTACTGACATCCATTTGATGGATGTGCCATGAATAAGCTGTTGTGACTGCTAGCAGTAACTTGACAGAGTTAATTTTTGCAACTGAGGAAAAAGTATCAAGGAAATCCACTAGATATGTTTGAGTAAAGCCTTTAGCCACTAATCTTGCCCTATGTTTATCAATATCACCATCAGGGAGGAATTTGGTTTTGAACACCCATTTAGTCCCTATTACCTTTTTCCAGGTGGAAGATCAACCACATCCCATGTCTGATTTGCCTCCATGGCTCCCAATTTTGTCTTGACAACATCATTCCAATACTTTTCTAAAATAGCTTGTGAGTAGGAAATGGAATCAGGTTTAAGGGAAATAGAAAGAGTATAGTGTTTGTGATTTGGAGATAAATGAGAATAGGTGAGGTGATGAGATAAGGGATATAGAACTTGGGAATCATGTTGGCCAAAAGAGCCATCTGAAAGAAATGTTGTATGAAAATCTTGGAGGTAAACTGGTTGTTGAGGTAATCTCATTGCCCTTCTTTGTGCCTGGGGTAATGATGGTGGGGAAGGAGAGGAAGAAGAAGAACCAGAACTGTCTGGTGTAAAAGGGGAATTATAAGGAGGTGAGACGGGCGAATCATAGACCTGGCAAATGAGGACCCGACCCGAACCCGCCCAAAAAATAGAGAATGGGTTGATGTTTTTATAACCCGAATGACCCGAACCCGATTAACCCATAGTTTTTGGGTCGGGTTGGTTGGTTTGTGGGTCGACCCACCATACCCGTTTCATTGCATATGTCACTATCAAAATGATAAAATCACTCATACTTTGGTGAGATGTTTAAAAAAACTTATTAGGATTTGAAAGACAAGTTTGGATTGTTAAGATAATCAAACATCATTTGTTTATTGTGGTAGTATTACTTTCGTCATTGTTTTTTTGACAATTTGTGCAATTTGTATTTCCTTTCATTAGCATGGAAGGAGTTGAGCATTTGTTAATTGACATGTGTTAGGCAAACTATTGTCGCACATACGTAAAAATTTGTGTTCTTTAAAAATTTATGAAGCATGTTTGATATTGTTTCTGAGAACGCTCATGACCCGAAATGACCCAAAACCTGACCTGAAACCCGATGGGTTGGGTCAATATTTGACCCGAAATCAGCAAACCCATCATGAACTGACCCGTGAAGACCCGTAACCCGAGATTCCCAACCCGAAATTACCCAACCCGACCCGAATGCCAAGTCTAGCGAATTAGGGCTCTCTGAATCAGATGGGTAGTAGTCAGAATCTACAGTCTCATGCACATTATGATCTTCAGGCAAATGAGGTTCAGAAGGAAATGGGGCTGCATGCTAGATGCGAGGAACTGGTGTGGAAGAACTACTCTCGGCATGTTTAAATGGGAAGAAATTCTCAGAGAACTCTACATCCCTAATGACAAAGGCATACAACTTATATCCTTTGATCCCAAAGGCATAGCCAATGAATATGCACTTTCGTGCTCTGGAAGCAAACTTCCTTTTGTGTTCATCTAACACTGTTGGTGTTCTGTTGATCAAATAGGTTGAATGAAAAACAAGGTGACTCCAAAAACTAGTTGGTACCCCAGAATGAAACTTCAAGGCTCTAGCTACATTCAATAAATATTGGTGTTTTCGTTCCACCCTTCCATTCGGCGGAGCAGTTCTCACACAACTCATTTTATGAAAAATACCATTGGACTGATAAAAGGTAGGTATGTTGAACTCTTGCCCTTGATCCAACCTAATCACCTTAATTCTCTTATCAAACTGATTCTTAACCATAGCATGGAAAGAGAGCAATAAATCACGAGCTTCAGACTTATGGCTCATTAAAAACAACCAAGTGCATCTACTAAAATCATCAACCACAGTTAAATAATATCTGTAACCATCATGGGAGACCACATCAACTGGTCCCCAGATGTTCATATGAACAATATAAAAAACACTCTTAGCTATATAATTACTTCTGTTGAAAGGTAAACGTTTTTGTTTGGACATATGACAAACATCACAATCACTGGAAGTGGGCAACACTACATCATTACAATGTTTGCTAATATCTCTTAGTCTTGGAAGGGAAAGGTGTCCTAATTTGGCATGCTAGAGGTCTGATTTTTGGTTGATGTTCACTCCAAAAACAGGATGGCTCGAAATCTCTTCAGGTGCAGTGGTCTCTCCAAGCAAGTACATGCCTCTATCTACGTGGATTAAATCAATCTTTTGATGAGATATGAGGTCCTGAATGCAACAAAAATTTGATTCAAACAATAATGACACTGGACTATTTTTGGTCAATTGACTAATGGAAATCAAATTGTAACTGAAAAAGGGAACTAGTAAGACATTGGTGAGAAATAAACCACACTGTAGTTTAACAATGCCAATGTGAGTAACTACTGCTTCTTGTCTTGTTGAGAGTGTCACGTACAAGTTTCTAATCTCCTTACATCTAAGGAAGAACTCAATCAAACACACAATATGGTCACTGGCTCCTATGTCTAGTACCCAAACTGCATCATGATTTGGTTGATTCAAAGCAGATAGAACAGTGATACTTGTCATTGAGGTGTTCTTGGTAGTGATAGAGTTTGCCATTGGTGAGAGAGATTGAGGCTAATAGTTCTACAATAGAGATTTAAGACGATTAAGCTCTTCATTAGTGAAACCTGAGAACTTGCTAGGACTCTCTAGATTGCTTCTTGGGTTATCAGCTGGATATGAAGATCCACTTCCTCCCACATTAGGCTTGTCAGTAGAAATAGTGACATCCACAAGGCCTGCAAAGCTTTTACCTCCTCCTCCTTCTCTATTCTTCTTCTTAAGTTTCCAGCAGTCCTAGATGACATGATTGTCCTTCTTGCAATATCTGTAGAACAAACCCCCACTCTCCTGTTGTCCATCTCTTGAACCTTTGTCTTTGGACTGCCCATATTGAGATCGAGTGGCAGCAATAGCAGTAGCAAGAGTAATTGTTTCTTTTGTCTTCCCTATATTGCTGCTAGCTCAATTCAATTGTCTTTCAAGTTTTGTCACAAATCTTTACACACTATCAAGATCAGGCAGTTGTTCAAGCATTAACACCTAGGTCTTAACCTGTTGGTACATCTCATTCAAACCCAACATAAATTTGATAACTCTGCCACAATCTCGATACATAATCACAGTCTCATAAGTCCTAGAAGCACAATCACAATATGGAATTGGCAAGTAGCTGTTGTGTTCATCCCAGAGTAAATTCATATATGTATAGTATTGCTTAATTGTAGGTTGCCTTGTTTCGACAGATCAATTTTATCCTGTAGATTTGCGATTCTCACAGAATCACCTTGACTAAACTTTGACTTGAGGTAAGTCCAAGATTCTGAGGCAGCCCTAATGTTTCTCAGACTAGGCACATGTCCTCAGACACAGAATTACGAATCCAACATACAACTGTTCCATTAACTCAATCCCAAGTGCCATACATAGGGTTAGTAAGTGTTGGTACCTGAATCGTTCCCAGGACAAAATCTAGCTTGTTTTTGGTACACAGAGCCACCTCCATCGACTCACTCCACAATAGGTAGTTTTCGTCGTTGAGCTTGAAGCTGATGACTGGCAAGAATGAGTTGTCACTCTAAGCCAAATAGTATGGTTTGCTGTAAGGATCTTCATATCTGGGTTTTGGGGTTTCCACATTTGTGTCACCAGATGCAGAACTGTCTTCTTTGCTAGACATTGTTGGAAGAACAGATTAAGGAGGAATGAAAAGTGTATAACGTAGTAAGGTTTAGAAATGAGTAAAAGGTAAGGTTGTAGAACAAGAGGAAAGATTATTCAGTGGCCCGACCAGACTCTGATACTATGAGAAAACTCTTAACCTAGAAGAATGTCTGCTAGCTTTCCAAAGTAGCAGACTGTCAAACTGTACATCAACGGCTAACTACAATAGAGTAATTAAGCTAACCAATGACGGTCAAACACGTGTCAGTCGTTAACTACTTAATTACATTAATCAACTAACAGTTATGCGACTCTGTCTCACTTGTGCACTGAACCATCACTTAGCTGAACTACGCCGTAGAGATCACTGTTGAGTTCTGGGCTGAGTGAAAGGAGGCTCAACCTAGCTGCATCGTTTCTTCATTCTTCAAAGCTTCCACTTCTTCCATGATCATCTGCTCTGCAACAACTTATCAATATTCGATCTAGTTCACATGCTCCGCCACTAAGGATCCTGCCACCATCACGACTATTCCTCTCCCTCTTCCTCCATCTGCGGCCTGAACCCAAAACCTGCTCTGCCACCAAGGTAGTCGCCGACACCACGACTCTTCATCTATCGCCACTCTTCCTCACCCTCTTCCTCCACCTGCCACCACCTCTGAAACCTCTTCCACTGCCACCGATCGCACCACCACCAAACCATGTCCTCCTCTGAACCCTGATCCACCACATACTCCTCTTCCAACATCACCACCATCTCCAAATCCTCCGCCTTCAAGCCCACCTCCCGCACCACCGCCAAACCAGGCACTAGCACCACCGCAAAATTCACCTGTTATTGGTATTAGTTTTATATGTATTGGTATTGCTTCGCATTTATTCTGCTTTTGATTTAGATAGTGGTTTTTATTTTGGTATTGGTTGATTTTTTATGGTATTAGTTTGATTCTTGTAATGGTATAAATATTTTATATTGGAAGTCTTTGTCGTGTAATAGTACTATTTGTTCCGTAGTGGTATTGGTTCGTCTTGACTGCTGATTTTGATATTGACTTATTTTTATAATGGTATTGGTTAGATTCTTGTACTGGTATAGATTTTTCACCATAGTAGTATTTTCTTATGATTTGATACTAATATAAATTTATTTTATCTTTGTAATGGTATTGGTTTGTCTTAGTGGAGATAGATTAAATATCAACTAACATATATTTATAATGTTCATAAAGATAATTTATTAAAAAGTTAATTAATAAATATTATTTCATAACCAATTTATCTTTAGTAGTTACCAAATCCTCTTTTCATGGAACTTCTAAAGCTTTCATATCAAACTATTACACTCATTTGTATATGAGAAAATGTACAAGCTCCTACCCTAATTAGAAAGTATAGACAAAATATCACCTATTTTTTTTTCTTTGTACGCATAAATTAAACGGAGAAGATCCTAACTAGGGCTGGCTATTTAGTCTGGGTTTTTTTATTTAACCGAAAACCAGACCATATACCCCTGACCGTTTAAGACCAGTACCGGATGTTAAACAATCCAATCCCATCTTTGGTCTTATAAATAGCAAAACACCCGGATGAATCCAGTCCGTGTTAAAACCGTTTTTAACCGAAAGACCGGATAACCAATTAAACACCATTAATAAACCATGGTTGATAGCCCATATACGTACATGGCCACATATTCACCAAGAGCTAATGGAATATAATTATTATTAGGGCAAAGGCTAACGTACACATGATGTACGCTGTATGTCTGTGTTCACAATTGTTTTTTGCACTTCAGTATATTTTGTTGAATCAGAACTATCGGTTATTATTTTTTAGATTAAATGAATCTTGTGGCTTGAATTAGAGAATTAGGGACTATGGTTCACCAGGCCGTTAGAGGTTAGAGTATAGTATCATGTACCAAACTATGGTTAATTCGTGCTCTAAATAGTAAAACTCGACAAGCCTACAATGTACGTCTGATGTACGATAGCCTGAACTGTATTATTAGCATTCTTGTTGTTATTATTTTTTTCACTTTAATATTATTATTATTATCTATCTTATACAGTTGGACAAACATGGAAAACAAAACAAACATACGTCTACAAAAAATTAGTGGGCAGCCGAGATACAATCTGGGCTCTCACTGCTTTAGCTATAACAAAGCTAAGTCGAGTAAAAATGTACGCAGCTGTTCCAGCCCCCACATCCTGTGACACGGAGAATTTATGCATTCGCTTGAGCAAAACCACATCATCCGTATCCAACTCTCCTAGCGAAGAAAAGGAAAAGGGTAGGAAACTGTAACCAGCGGCCATGCACAAGTCCCGATACTTGGCACACTTTTGCTGAGCAGCTTCTACAACAACTCGTCCAGGAAGAAAACCAGTCATCCCAGTCTGAGCCAAAGGCGAAGATCCAGTCAGATCGACACACACATCTCGCCCCCTGTCCCAAGAATAAAGCAACAAATCCGCAGGACGAAGGGGTCCACCATGCCCATCAACCAAACCGATATCAACCTCTCTCCCGGCAGAAATCCCAGGCCTGTAATAGATGTCCATTAAGGTCTCACGAACGAGGTTATGCTGATGTTTAATGCCCACAATACCAGCACATAAAGCAACATGATCTCCAAAGATATCACCATGGAAGACACGAGAAGAAGCAAGACATGGCTTAGATACAGATAACTAAGCACACTACAATATGTCCTCCCATTCATAGTCTGCCCAGCCCAGCAATAGGAACAACGAGCAACCAATCAAAAGAGTGCACACTCTGATGAGACTTCCATAAAGCCACCTAACGCGTAGTCAATGAGAAAACAGAATCTGAACTAGCAGCAACCTTCGCGAAATATATGTCTGCCAATTTTTTCATAAGTTTTAGGGCAACAACTCCACTAGGATCACGTAAGAGATCAGAACCTGTAAAATCATTAAAGGTGTGTAAGGCATCATCAAAAGAAGGACCAGGAAATAGGATACCTGAAGGACCTAAGAGTTTAGCTTGCAACTCCGCAGACTGCAAAGGAGATGCCAAAAAAGCAAAATGCAGGACATCTCCAGCCGCATAAACCCCAAGCCGCCCAAATGAAAAGGGAAGGTGGGAAGTCTCAACTGCCAATCACCAAACCCAGGCCTTGAAACAGTGATAATACGTTCTAAACTAGAACGCAGAGCTGTGTCAAAAGATAGTTGGGCCGACCCAAAAACACGAGGAGAGCAAGTACGCAAAGCAAAATAAAATTTAGAAATACCAGTACAAGCTCGCAACAAAAGCAACTCACACTGTGCGTTATCAATCCTCGCAACCAAGTCCATCAACTCGACGGTTAGTATTAGTTTTTTTATGTGAGTTTATTAGTATTAGTTGAGTAGCGAGTCGGCTACTGTTGCTATTTTGGTTAGGATGGTTATCAATAGATAATTATAGTAAGGGGGGTTTGGTGATCCGATAGGCAAATCCATAAATAAATTATGATTGCTTCAATCACTAAGCCAATAGCCATAGAGGGCGAACATATAATGGGTTCCTGATACCAAAAAATAATTTAATGCATAGTGACTAATAATGTAAATTTACTAACAAATTACCAGTGTACCTATTAGAAAAAGAAAAACAAAACTACCAGTGTAAGATTTCTCAAACTAAAATGGTAATTTTGCAAAGTTTTTCGTAACATAAAAGTTGTTGAATTTTTTGGGTGACTGGGGGCTTCAATACGGTCGACCTCATTTTTAGATGGTAACCAGAAATTATTTGGCAGGAGTGGTCTAAGTCAAAATCGGATTGGGACCGGGCCGAGTCAAAATCAAATTGTAACCAATTCCGTTTTTTATCCTCATATATTTCCAAAAACACCGGACCAATACCAGTTCAATCCGGACCAATTTAACCGGCCCGGATAGTATAGCCACCACTAATCCTAACATTCTCCTCGTCTACAATTCTAACGGTGAAAGCTATGGTGAAATTATTATAATTGGAATGAATTTAATCATTAGATTAGAAGACACCATTAAGATTTCATGTGGAGAAAATAAATTAAAGTTCTTAGCAAATGTGGAAACAATTGACAAATAATATATAATATAGGGTACATGCTAACTGAATTATGCTACTTATCAAGGTTGTCAAACCGGTTTATACCAGTGTGTCAGTTTAACAAGTGAAATGGTTTGACTGGTGGCACATACCGGGTTGTGACGGTTCATGCCGGTCAATATTACAAATAATTTTATAAATACTCATATTTAAACATGACATTTAATGTCAATACCTAAACATTTATACTTGAATCCAACAAATAAAATCAATATTTAACTTTTATACTCATAAAATAAATAATAAAATAATTTCTAACAATTAAATTCACTAAAATAATATCATTTTACTTAGAGATTCGTATATCGATTATGCCGGTCATACCGATGGTGACACGTCGATTTTATGACCGGTACCGGTCGAACCAGGTACAACTGATGACACGCGGGCCGGCATGACAACCATGCTACTCATGGTCATGGGAGGTTTACGGATGCAAACATATGAATTTAGCATCCCAAAAAGATGTATTTTATTTTGTCTTTTTCCTGACAACAAAAGACGATATTATTGTTTTGAATAAAAGCTAATAGGATGGTAGAAGATAGAATATATATTCATTGAAACAATCAGAAATTTATATTTAAAAATATTTGAGCATCTCAAGGAATTTGATTCAAGTTGTTGCCCGTAGTGTCATAGTTCATACTACCATTTAGCTTTGGGTTCAGACGGTCGGTCGATTCAGCTTCGATTATTATTATTAATTGTTTAATTAGCCAAGTAACTTTATGCACCCCTGGTCTTCGGATTGTTCTAAACGTTAAGTAGCACCTAATCTTAGACACTCATTAGTACTCCAACGATTGTCGGAACAGAATAATGTTTTTAAAGAGAGGTGCAAAACTTAGTAGTTTCATGAGAAAATCTTATCCCCTAAATGTGGTTATCATCACCCTATTTATACTTGGGGCAATTCCAATAAAGCATCAAAGAATATAAACACAGATCTATTAAAAGCTCACTGATCAAATATATATGATTTAGATATGAAATACAAGAGAACATATGAAAGATAAATTGATTGAAGGGGAAAACGTTTAAAGGCTCATGTTTGTACGGGATGACTAAAGTCAATAGATGGAAAACATATTTAATATTTTCAAATTTGTTTAGACACATATCATAACCATTTAGCATTGAAATTTTTTCAAATTTTGAACGACTAATAATGTAGCAAGTGGTAATCATATCAAGGCAAAGCATATCAACCATTCTCACCCCACACTTTAAAATATACATTGTCCTCAATGGACTAAAAGATAGTGAGTCTTGGTAAGGTTGCAACAAGTTACCTTGATTATCATTCAAAATCTAAACTCATAGTTAGTAGTAGCTAGTTCTCCACAATTGTTTGAAATGCCTCAAAATGTTCAAACAAAAGAAAAGAAAATATAGCTTCCTCAAAGTCCCGATCTTTTATCTGCTGAGTACTCTTGATGGTGGTTCACTTTCGGGTAAGAGGGTGCGGAATGACCTGCCAAAGTTCTTCATCTACGAATAACTCCACTTCTGCTCCGCCTTTGCTCTTTGTCGCCAAGCTCGAGTTTCCTCAAGCTCCATATGTCTCTCCTGCTCCAAGGCATCCCAATGCTGTTCATTCATGATCTGGTAGGAAGTCAAGTTCTCGTCGTGTCTCTCCATACTTGCTCTCAACTCTGCCAGCTAGACTCCATAGTCGCTATGTTGTGGTGGTGGGTGACCAGCTCCATAACTATGCTCGTGTATCCTCTCTAGGTGCACTTTGGTCTCCCTGCCTCCATCCATAGGGTTGGAAAACATTGTAGCTGAACATGCTCCGGTGCGCGATTGAGCTTTAAATTTATAAAGTCGAAGCACACTCTCTAATCAATCATAACTAAGCCAAGTATAACCTAAATAGGGTTGTAGTAAGTGGCTCGGTCTTAATCCAAGGGATCCCTAAATGTATTATTACTTCGCGACAAACTACTATCTAATGGGGATAGAAGTTTGGTGAGGGGTTTTAGCTAAATTAACCTACTCCTAAGACAAAATAAACAACCAAACAAGTGTTTGGGAGAATGCTAGAGATGAGATGGTTGCCTAGGGTCGAATCCTCCTAGCTAATGTTGTAAAATAGGATTAATCGAATGTGGTGAGTGAGCTCTTTTCCGTGGGCTTTCGTGGTTATCCACGAGTACGCCTTCCCTAAACCCATGTCCCAGTAACCTCGATCTAGGCTATCGTTTCTGGAGCATTAAGCTTATGGCTCATTTCAATGGACACTATCCACCCTCAACACCGAGGTTTCATCCCGGGTTTCATCTAGGAAGGCTACCTATAGCAGGGGTTTGGTCGCCTCGACCACTATAGGCCCCCATTCACACACCTAACCTAAACTCGCCAGATGGCGCATACCCGTCTAACCCTAAAACTCCGTACCCAGTGCGGTAGCATAAATTAGGCTAAGAGGGAATATTAGGGCAAATTACCCAAGCGTCATCATTTAGGAGAGAGTGGCATTAAAATCAACTATACAAACACATTCATTCATTCATAACCCAAACATTCACAACCTACAACTAGGGTTCATCTACCCTAAGCAAATGACATTTTGTAAAACAATTAAAGATAATTTTAACACAAAATCGCCTAATAAATACAAGGTAAATAACACCATTTTGGTATTATTAGTCGCTGAGGTCTACTCTCTTGCTTATCACCCTCTCTACTCCAAAGGCGAAAGCTTGTTGTCTATGAATTGATCCTTCTGTCGCTAGAGCATCCCACATAACCATGTTAGATGAAGTGAAGACTTTGTTCCTCAGAAGGTTGTCGACCACCAACCATGTTGGATGAAGCCAACAGTTGTTCACCAAATCATGATACAAGATCATGTCATTGGTGGTCACATTTCCAACATCTCCTATATGCTTCATATGAAAGTTGGTATGACCAAAGTAGTACACGAACCTTAGAAATGATAGCCGAATGTGGATTGGCGGTGAATAACCAGTAATAAACATAGCCTACTAGTTCCTTGTGATCGTCTTCCATATCTTTCGGAAGATTGAAGTTTCCATTATGGGCTCTCAATAAAATCCAAGAAAAGCATCAGAGAGTACTCCTCTCACATGATAGGTCGGGATCCCTAGCTTCACGATGACGTTGTCATAACTTTTGTTGAAGTGTCGTGTTGCCAGCCTATATGAGATGCACCTCTAGCTCGAGTCCCGTGCTAGAGTCATTATCAAGGTGGCAATGAACTCCTGCGTGAGCACATAATAGCTCTCTCCTCTTATGCTGACAAGGGTGATGATCCCAAGATGGAACTCAATTCAGAGTTCGCAGCAGGAAACAAAGAAGGTCGAGTTGATGGTGGGTTTCGTAGTAGCAGAGGGGTTGTAGTGGTGAAAAACGAGTTAACCAAGTAAGCAACCTTAACACAAAGGGAAAGAGGCTAACGAGGGTCGAATTTATCAATCAACCAAGGGGAATACTTGGTTCGATTGATACGAAATCCTTGGAAAAAACACCAAGAACAAACCGAGCTTCACAAGCTTGGGTAATTCCATGAATGGTTTTTTGAATAAAACTTAACGTCTCTTTACAATGAATCGAATAAGGCTTTTATAGCCAAAAGATTAAACAACTAACCTACTTAAACAAGGAAACAATTTGGAACAGAATTGGTAAAAGAAATCTAAGCTAATAAGGACTTCTTCTAGCTCAACTAATCCTACTCGCTTAAGGGAACCCGCCTTCCTGCACACGTTTCACAACCAACCTTCATTCACACCTCGAGCTTGTAGGAAATAGCCTTCTAGGTCACGTCGAACTCAGCCAACTCTTTCTCGTGGTTTGGGAAGTTGCACACTCTTGCCTCCAACTCGAATCTCCCCTTGCTCGTACCTCAAGCTTCAGTAATAAAGCCCCAAAGTGGATCCCTCGAACAACTCTCTTGTCTTAGCCAAATTCTGGCAAAGTTCAGCTTTCCAAACATGGTTTTGATCGACTTGGACGAGGGCCTTCCTGTCTTCTTCTTAATCTCCCAACCATTCCATCTCAAAGAAGATTACTCCAGCTTCAAAACAAGTGCTTAAGCGTGCATTTCCACCAAGCCATTTGGAAGTTCCAGTCGTGCAAAGTAGGCCTCCTGAGATGACCAAAACACTTAGCAAAAACTTAGGGTTCTTCATTTGTGTTGAGATTGAATCTTTGGCAAACAATTCCAAGTCATAGATGTGCAAATTTGTGATCACATCAGGCTCCCCCTGTTAAAAAAGCTTTGTTGCTTCTCGTGGTTGCAGGTTGTTCCCAGCTTTGAGGTCAAAGCTGGGAACAACCTGCAACCACGAGAAGCAACAAAAGCATCCCAAATGTGGTCATGAAATGTCGACGAAAATTTGACTGCTGCTGGTATCATTTGGAACTCCAACGGGTCCCAAAATATTGGGGATTCCTGATCGTCGAGCCCTTGATTCAATCCCTTGATGTCATCGTTCGCACCATGCCTCCAGGAAGCAATCGCTTCCTCTTCCATGCTCTGGCCGTGCTCGAATCGCCGCAGATTGTGTGGAGAAGGTTTCCCGCCACTGGAAAAATTGAACTGCCTAGATTTCGGCGAACCAATTCAAAAATTGGGCATTTCAGTTTCAAGGGTCGCCGAGTGGAATTCTCGAATCCTACACCTTCCCTGGGTCCCCAACAACCTTTTCCAAGCCTCAGATTGGATCAACTCATTGCCAATCTCTGCAACCGATTCGCCCAGTTTTCCCACCTTGTTCGCCTCGTGTACTAACGAAATTGCGCTTCTGGGTTCCTGCAATGGGGCTAGTTTTAGCTGGTTTCTTTTCCTTCTATACGTTGCCGGGCAACTTGGCAATGTGTCGACGACAACGTCTTGCTTCGAATCAGCTCCAACTGTCCCACCCAATTCAGTGTGTTGCAGGACCTTCACGTTGACTAAAGAAGTACCACTGGAAGTTCCCGCCACTTGTGCTCTACTCTGCGCCATGTGCGGCTGATCAGAACAAACTTCCTCTGGTGACAACGGTTTGAGCACCTTCTTTTGTCCCTGATATTTGAACGAATAATGATTCGTTCTGCCTTCGTGGGAGACTTGGCGATCAAACTGCCAAGGCATTCCAAGCACCACATGTGTTGCATGCATTGGAATCACGTCGAACAACAAGATACGTTCCAATTGAAAATGACAACGTTACCTGTTTGTTGACCTTGATCGTGGCGTGATCACTTAGCCATTGCAAGGAGTATGGTTGTTGTCAAGGGATCATAGAGAAGCCTAGATTCTTAACAGTGTCAAGGCTTAGCACATTCGCACAACTCCCTCCATCGACAATGACTGTAAGAGTCTTACCTCGCACTTGACACCTAGTATGAAACAGGTTAGTTCGCTGGTCTACAATAGGTAAGTCCTCTTCTTGACTTGCCAATGTTCTCTGAACCACAAGAAATGGTCCACCTGCTGCCTCCATCTCGTATTCAGAACCTGAGTCACTTTGAGCCTCTTGTGTTTCCTTTTCTGCTTCATCTTTCGGGTAATACTGTCCATCGTGCAGTACCAACACTTTCAGATTAGCACACTCATGAGTTGTATGGCCATAGCCATGGCACTTAAAGCATCTGATGGTTCCACTAGAAGCTCCAGTCTTCTCTTGAGCCGTGAGATGAGCCTGCCTCGCGAAATTCTTGGGGAACTCCGGCTTCAATTCTTGCTTAGGGATAGGTTTTGGGGAACTTGTCAATGACGTGAACCTCCGCCCTGAGCTCTGCTTCAGCTGCTTCACAACTTTTACAGCTAATTGAACCACCTCCTCAATTTCCACGAACGAGAACAGTTCCACCTGATTTTTATCTCGATTGAGGCCTTACAAAAATCGACTAATGGTGGCTTCCTTGTCCTCTCGAACATTAGCTCGGATCATGAGAAGATCCAGCTTCCTGTAATACTCTTCAATGCTCCTACTTCCCTGTCGGAGTGATTGCAGAGTATCATGGAGATCACGATCCTCTTCCTCATCAAACTCCTCATCTCCAGCAAGGTAGCTATGGGAGGTAAGACAATTCTCCTTCTCTTAATGCGAACTTGTTCAAACCAAGCAGCTGCGTAACCTCCAAACTCGTAGGAAGCAAGCGTGATCTTCTGTTCTTCAGTGTAGTTGTGGCAATCGAAGAATAAGATTAAATTTCTTTCCCAATCTAAGTAGTCAGACGGATTAAGGCTTCCCTGAAACGAGGGAATGCTCAATTTCATTCCTCGCAAGTCATCTACGCCCCCTGTTTTTGGTGGTCGCCAGTCGTGATCATGGAAGCCGTGATTCCGATCACGATGGTTATTCCTGGCAAGAACCAATTGACGCTCTAGGTTTCAGATACGCTCATTTAAAGCCTGCGGGCTTTGATAGGAATTGTTTCCTGCTTTGCCGGTGTCTTTGGCTCTCCGCCGTCAACTTCAGCTCTTCCAATTGGCAATTGATTTGCTCAAACTGTGTCTGGAATGTTACGTTGATTTGCGCCATGATAGTTTGTAGTATCTCCGTCATATTAACATGTTTCCTTGTCATGTTTGATTATTCAAATTGAATCTCCTTATTGGACTCGAATTCGTTCTCTGTTTCCTCTGGTTCCCCTCGCTACGCGATGGGATCTTTGCGTCTTGTTCTCGCTGCAACTGGTCGAGGATCTTGCTGTTTCTTTATTGTTGCTGCTGTGTTTGAACCAGGCGATGATGCCACTTGATGATCCCAAGATGGAACTGAATTCAGAGTTCGCACCTGGAAACAAAGAAGGCCAGTTGATGGTGTGTTTTGTAGTAGCAGAGGGGTTGTAGTTGGTGAAAAACGAGTTAACCAAGTAAGCAACCTTAACACAAAGGGAAGGAGACTAACGAGGGTTGAATTTATCAATCAACCAAGGGTAATACTTGGTTTGATTGATCTGCAATCCTTGTCAAAACAACCAAGAACAAATCGAGCTTCACAAGCTTTCGTAATTCCACGAAGGGGTTTTTGAATAAAACTTAACGTCTCTTTACAATGAATCGAACAAGGCTTTTATAGCCAAAAAATTAAACAACTAACCTACTTAAACAAGGAAACAATTTGGAACAGAATTGGTAAAAGAAATCTAAGCTAATAAGGACTTCTTCTAGCTGAAGTAATCCTACTCGCATAAGGGAACCTGCCTTCCTGCACACATTTCAGAACCAGCCTTCATTCCCACCTCGAGCTTGTAGGAAATAGCCTTCTGGGTCACGTCAAACTCAGCCAACTCCTTCTCGTGGTTTAGGAAGTTTCACATTATCGCCTCCAACTCGAATCTCCCCTTGCTCGTACCTCAAGCTCCAGTAATAAAGCCCCAAAGTGGCTCCCTCGAACAACTCTAATGTCTTAGCCATATTATGGCAAAGTTCAGCTTTCAAGACATGGTTTTGATCGACTTGGACGAGGTCCTTCCTGGCTTCTTCTTGATCTCCCAAGCATTCCATCTCAAAGAAGATTACTCCAACTTCAAAACAAGTGCTTAAGCGTGCATTTCCACCAAGCAATTTGGAAGTTCCAGTCGTGCAAAGTAGGCCTCCTCAGATGACCAAAACACTTAACAAAAACTTAGGGTTCTTCATTTGTGTTGAGATTGAATCTTTGGCAAACAATTCCAAGTCATAGATGTGAAAATTTGTGATTACATCAAAGTGACAAGAGGCCAGCATCATCAAGTCTATGTCTCATCACTTCTCCCCATCCTTGGAACTGGTTGAAGTCTGACCAGTCTAGCTCTCACCTTATTGGCACTATAACTTCCATGGAAAAACTATATTAAAAAAATGCAAGGGTGCTTCTGGTGCCTTCTCTTGAAGATCCAAATCATTACAAGTATCAAGCACCTCGGATCCTGGTTACAGTTTTCCACTCCTGCTCCTTGACCTCCCACTATCAAGTGATAGTCTTCCACTGCTGTTGCTATAAGAGATCTGAATGAAACGATATTGAGAAATCAAGTTCCTCGAATCCTCCTCCTATTTTTCCTCGACCATGTGTGCCCTTTTGTTGAGTCTTGCAGACCTTGAAGGTTTTTAATACTCTGTCTACTCTCGTGGTGGACTAGGATGCCGAGGTCCTCTCAAAGAAGAAGCACCATTATCTCCCTTCTTCTTGTGCTTGCCAAGCAATCCAGTAACATGCTTTATTTTTCTGCTCAATGGAAAAGAAACCAAGTTAGTATAGACAAATAAGGGAATAACCCCACAGTTAAAGAGCGTAGTTTCTTTCATAAGCTAATCATATAACTTCTTTAAGACGTATTATCAAGCTAGCTTTGGATGGTAAACTCATTCAATTTCGTATGATGTTTAAGAACATATAATGATAGAAAAAATTCAAGCTATCTTGATAATTTTAAGACTTTAAAAGCTCAAGTTATATGATTAGGCAAAGGTCGATTGATAAGTTTGCACAAATAATATGACATGACATTTGGTCCAACTTAGTGATGATGAAATTTGAAAACTAACAATGCCCTACTCCCATTGACAATTTAGAAATTTCAAAACTCAATACCAACAATTTTGAAATTTAGCATAGCTTGGAGTTTAAAGTTCAAGTTAAAAGATGCTATGCTACAATTTTGAAAATTTTGGCATGAGTATTGTTAAAATTCATCAATCCATCCAAGCATACATTCTATTAAAATCATCATAAGTAACATACAATATCATTTCTAATCATAATAGCTATAATCATTCATTCACAAACATCAATTGCGCCTAATAGAGGCAAAAAATTAGCAAGAGAGAGCCCTACCTAACTCAGACAAATTTAAACTTTAAATCCACAATTAAAGTCCTAAATTCATTATTCAAGCTCCTTAATTCATCTAAAGATCATGATTACTTAGTTGGATTGATATGAAGTGCATAAAATCAAAGAATTTTAGATAGAGAAAGGACATCGGTGGTCCAGCGGGTCTAGCCGCTAGGGCTACTCCGATGATATTTTTGGATTTTCTTTGTTTGGAATTTGTTTTTGGGTTTTGGGTAGGTTGTATTTCAAATTTCATGATCAAATTTTGAGTTTTGGAGGTGGATTTAGTAATTGAAAGTTGAAGAGGTTGAGAGAATATTTGAAACCCAGAGAAAAGGGAGAGGGTTTTTGGCTAAGAGAGAGGAAGGGAAGTGAAAAATGAAGTGTGGTTGGGATGGTGGCCGAATTTGGCTCCTTTTATAGGGCCTAGGGCAACAACGGATATGATGATTTTGGCTCCTTTTGTCAAAACACATACCTCGACAATACAAAAGTTGATTTTGTACCATTTCATCTCATCAAATCCTTCTTTATTGTCATATATACAAAATTTTACCCCAAATGTAAACACATATCCAAGGGATAGGATGATTTACTCTCATGAGTAACTCAAAATTTTAAGCTAAAAACAAACTTGAAATTAACAATGTAACTAGAAAAGTGGAATTGGGGTTGTCTCTTTGGTAGCACTTTTGTTTAATGTAATTAAGTTGGACACTAGACATGAGATGCCTCCCAAATAAGTGTTGTCTCTTTTATGCCTTTTATCTAGGTTTAGCGAGAGTCTCTTTTAGGTGAGTGCACGATCAAGCTCCACTTCATCACCATCTCCCCATCTAGTTGGAATGATTTCTTTATTGTTAATCCCTTGAGGTTGATAATGATGGATGAAACCCTGATACACTTATGATGTCTCATACTCTTGAGTGCCATTTGAGCTAACTTCAGACTAGGAATTGGCGGAGCCTCCTTAAACTGGCCTCCATACTTTGGTTCATAATCATAGCGATGAACTATTATGTTAGCTGAATCCTCAAATATAGATCCAAATTGAAATTCGGTGGGATTCTCCACTTTTTACAAACCTTTTCTAAGTGTAAGGTAATTTCTCCACTAACAACATTGATTATTGCTCCAGCAGTGGCAAGAAATGGCCTCCAAAAGAGAATTGAATACTCTATGCTTGTCTTCATGTCTATCACCAGGTAGTCGAGGAAGAATTTGAACGGGCCAACTTGGGTTCTTAGGCCTCTAACAACTCCAAGAGGTCTACAAGGGGTGTTGTTGGCTAGCATGATCTCTACATTGACGTACTCGATGTAAGCTAGTCCCATCTCTTCAAATGGATGCAGTGGTAGTACATTAATTGATGAAACGGACAATGAGCTATTCTAGACCCATGTATGGAGTTGTTTTACGAAACTCCTCTACTTTGTCACAAAGTTAACTTGGAGTTTCTTGATTCGCTAGCCACGTATTAGGAGCTCTCTAATTAGGCGAATGATGTAGTAGCTACGAGATTCTCTCCCTAGAAACACTAATCAAAGGGGATAAATAAGTGGGGTTTTCCCACTATACCACCCAAAAACTAAAAAGTTCAAAAAATACCACCCTTTGCAAAAAAATTCATCCATACCACCCTTTCACAAAGACAACATCGCCCCATGGCGGTTAAAACAAGGATCGAACAACATAACTTGAATGACCAACAAGGAAGGACAACATAATTTGAGAAACCCTAGTGCCAAGGGTCACCAAGTAAACCGCATGACCCGCTAACGGTTCTATTTCGGCAAACCAAACAACCAGGGGTTGTGGCGGTCTGTCTATGTCACCAGAGAACCGCTGGGGGGTCCTGCGATTCTGTATAGGTCAGCTAGAGAACATCCACTTCATCTTGTGGTTATTTTCCAAATTAAAACCAAAGCACCCCTCTACGGTCCTCATTTTAACCGCCATGGGGGGATGCGAACCTTGTGAAAGGGTGGTATGTACGTAATTTTTTCTAAAGGGTGGTATTTTTGGATTTTTTTAGTTTTTGGATGGTATATTGGGAAAATTCCTAAATAAGTCTCTAGAGATAGAAATTGGGAGGAAGAGACGAGAGGTGAAAGAAGGGTCATTACTCTGCTGACGGAGCGACTCACCTGACTTAGAGAAAAACCAACCTCACCGGAGGAATCAACGCAAGAAACGATAGCCTTGGCCATGTTTGCTCTATTGTGGCCACCGATTTAAGTGTGTTCTGGGGAATTCATTTCGATCGATGATCACACAGAAACCATTTCGCATGGTTGGCTACTTCCTTTAGTTGCGTAGGTACGTCAACTCTAGGGGTTCTATTCATGTAAAACTCGATCTTTGGCTAAATACGATTGTTCTAATTCATATACGTTGATGCTTGATTTTCTCTATTTCATTATTTGTCGATTTGAATGATTTCTTAGTCAAACTTGCACACCTTTGAGGTGAAAAGATCGAAATCCAAGCCGTGTAGGATTATACAAGACATGGTGGTCCTGCTCGATCGATCCTCATTCTATCCAATAGCGTGATGCCTCAAGGGATAAATCTGTAGGGTCCTCGTCGACCATTAGTTTGGTGAAATGCTTTGACACAAGATGGGATCTAACAAAATAAGAAATCGATAGCTCGTATATTTCTCGATATTGAGGGATATGGGACTATGAGGCCTAGGGTTAGCTTGCTCATGCAATGCCTTCCTTTTCAGCTCTCTCGTTGGGTGAACCCCCATGCGGGTCATGTCAATTGTTTGCAAGGCCTAACTAATGAACCCATTTCGAGCCAAGTATAACTGGAAATGGCGTTGCTAATATAGTGGTGACCAAGTTTGTATTTCAAAGGTTTCGATACCCTCGGATACTTCTCACGTTGTTGTTATCTACTAAATTCGTTTCGTTGGGTTTTGGAGGTCAATTGAAAATACTGGTGGAGAAAACAAGAATACAATGCTGATACTTTAGGGTAACTCCCTCTCCCTAAATCTAGGTTCTTCATGCAAATGACTAACTATGTTGGGTTTGCAGGATAAGGTGCGGAACTCGCTAAAGTGAGGGTTTCAATGATTACCCCGCCTCCTCCTTGTACGCTCCCGGAGACCCATTGTCACCTAAGTCAAATTTCACATACTAAGGAATAAGTGCTAGTTCCTCTCAATAGGTTCAACCTATCATGCGCACTAAAGCGATGGATCGATGACACTTGCATCATCCCTAGCATTGCCTCAGGAAGGCATTCCTCTAGCAGGGGTTGGTTCGCCTAGTCCACTAAAATAAACCCTATGATCATTCATCTAGCCCTAGTTAGATAAGGTGCTCAACATTCTAACGATCATTCATCTAGCCCTAGTTAGATAAGGTTCTCAACATTCTAACCCTAAAATTCCCACCTAGTTCTGTAGACTCAGTTGTAGGCTAGTAGAAAAGAGTTGGGAGACTAACCCGAGCATAATCCTGCATAAATGAAGTATATAATCACCGAAACAAACAAATCCATCAAAAACCCTAACACAATTACATCTACATTCAAAATATAAATCTAGGGTTCGGAGGTTTTAACACCTAGTACCTTAGAGGACTACTCCATAAAGGAGGGAAGAAGATACACATAGAGAAATAAAAGAAGACTTAAATTGTGGAGAGCTCCTTTCCTCCTTGACTCCACATTCTTCTCATTCCTTCAGCTTCTCTAACTACTTTCTCTCTCTCAAACCTAAAATTTCATAATTAATTTCAGCTATAAATGAGGGGGAAGAACCCTATTTATAGATTTTAGGGTCTCGTCCAAGTTCACGGTCAAACTGGCCTAGTTCGCAGGCGTGATCTAAGAAGGGGAGGCCACAATCTTCGGCCTGCCATTTTGCACTCTACTGAAGGAGTTTGCGGCCCGACTTCACATTCAAATTCAGTGAGTCGTGGCCGCGATCTTTCTTGCAGGCTCTGATGCAGAAAGTTGCGAGTCGACTGTAAAAACTTTATGTTTCTTCTTTGTTGGCTGCTCCAAAATTCCGCATCCGAAGCCTCCTTCTTTACGACTGTGAACTTTGCTACAGAGGTCGCGATCTAGCTATCCAGCTTCGTATCCTTTGTTCCCAGCTGTGATCTTCTGTGCCTTGGCCGTGACCCTCAATTTTGCACCTTTCTCTACACTTGTGTCGTCTTTGGTACCTAAAACATTCATATCGTCTAATACACCCTAAAATACTAATGATTTCTCCAAGCAACAAATATAGAGTATAATCAACAACATATCAACCATGAAAAAACGAAATGACTCAAAACAACCTAAATATGGGCTCCAAGTAACACTATTTTTGGGTGTTATCACTCGTCCATCCAAACTAGTATATATTTACTTTCCTACACTCGTAGTTTAGTTTTTACTTTTGTTTTGGAAAACAAGAGGCACCTCTACCTCCTACATAGTTTTCAACTCAAATACATTCGTACCTTGCTAGAAAAGTAAGGGTTATGGGAGAGATCCTAGGGAAATAGGATCCTGGCCTTTGGGCCAGGTAAATGTTGTCTACACTACATCGACGATCATTGACGCTTGAGCCAAAGTCAACTAGTTCTTTTTCCACGTGATGATTATTCAGAAGACACTTGATGACTGAATGCTCTAGATTCTCCTTGGCCTCATTGACTAGGATGAACTCTTCATAACACCAAGGGGCTTTCTTGATCATGATATCCTTCTCTTAATCCTGTCATCTTCTTCAATGGAAATCTCGAGTTTTCCCTTGAGATGTTATGTGGAAATCAACTTCTTCAATATTATCACTGCCACTTCTGCTCCTCCTAAATTTTCTATTACATTTCTGAAGAGGGATGGATACTCACCTCCTTTCTTCTCTTACATCCGTGTCGAGATGACTTGGACTTTCTCCTTTTTTAGATTGTTTTTATGTTTCTTGGGAGGTTTCCTTCAAGCTTATGAGGTTGATCATCAATGAGGAGTGCAAGTTGTTTGTCGAAGTTATTGTAGGTCGTTTGCAATCCTATCAATATTTCCTCAAGCTTCTTGTATCTAGTTGGTTGCTAATTGGAGACAACTTATCCTTGAGCCTTGTATTGAGGTTATTTGCCAAATCCAGGGAGACTTGGCTTCTTCTACCATTGTACTTCATAAATTGCATTGGTAGATGATATTGCGATAGTCCTCAGGCTTTTTTCCTCCTAGGCCAGACCATTGACCATAGTGTATGCGACCTTGGTTGAATCTTCGGTATGGAGGATAGCTTCCTTGTTGAGGTCTCACTTGATAGCCTTGATTAATATAGATGACATCACATGTCCTTGCCCTCCATTGATGTCAATACCTTCATGGCCTTCTTCTCCACATACTTCACAAACGAACATGGATGCCACTAGTCCATTCTTTTACTCTGTTGACGCCTTTTTTAGTTGTTGGGTTAGCTCCTTCACATGTGCACAAAGGGTGGTGACTTCATCCTCCCTTCATTGGGAAACTGGTTTAACCCCATGCGGGTCATGACAATTGTTTGCACGACCTAACTAACTACCCCATTCCGAGCCAAGTATATTTCGAAAGGGCATTGCTAATATAGTGGTGACCAAGGTCATATTTCATGGGTTTCAGTACCATAGGCTACTTTTCACGATGTTGTTATCTAGCCAATATTCTTAGTTCTGTTTTTGGAGGCCAATTGAAATAACCGGTGGAAAAAGAAAGGATACAAAGTAGGTACATCGGGGTAACTCTCTGTTCTTCATACAAATGACTATGTTGGGTTTGCAGGATAAGATGTGGAACTCGCTAAAGTAAGGGTTTCAATTATTATTCTGCCTCCACCTAGTACGATCCCTGAGACCCATTGTCACCTCAGTGAAATCTCACGTACTAAGGACTAAGCGCTAGTTCCTCTCAATTGGTTCAACCTAGCATGCACACTAAGGCGATGGATCCATGATGCTTACATCATCCCTAGCATATCCTCGGGAAGGCATTCCTCTAGAAGGGATTCGGTCGCCTTGTCCATTAAAAGGAACCTAAGATCATTCATCTAGCCCTAATTAGCTAAGGTGCTCACTAGTCTAACCCTAAAATTCTCACCTAGTTCTGTAGACTCAATTGTAAGCTAGTAGGGTAGAGTTGGGAGACTAATAATCAAGCATAAATGAAGCATATAATCACTTAAACAAATAAATTTATTCACAAACCCTAACACAATTACATCTACATTCAAAAACTAAATCTAGGGTTTGGGGGTTTTAACCCCTAGTGCCTTAGAGGACTACTCCATAAAGGAGGGAAGAAGATATGTATAGATAAATAGAAGAAAACTTGAATTGGGGAGAGCTCCCTTATTCCTTGACTCCTCCTCCTTTTATTCTTCTCCTTCCTTCAGCTTCTCTATCTACTTTCTCTCTCTTAAACTAGAAATTATACAAATGATTCAGCTCCCCAAATGAGGGGGAGTAACCCCCTATTTATAGATTTTAAGGTCTTGGCCAAGTTAACGGTCGAACAGGCCAAGTTCGCGGGCGCGATTTGGGAAGGGGAGGTTGCAATCTTGGGCCTGCCATTTTGCATTTTGCTAGCTAAGGAGTTTGCACTCGGACTTCACGGTCCTGATCCTTTAGTCACGCCCACAATTTTTCTCGTGGGCTCTAATGCAGAAAGTCGCGAGTTGGCTATAAAAAATTTATGTTTATTCCTTGTTGGTTGCTCCAATAGTTCGCGCCCGAAGCCTCCTTCTTCGCGGTCATGATCTCCGCTGCTGAGGCCGCAATCTAGCTATCCAAATTTGGTTCCTTTGTTCCTAGCCGTGATCTTCTGTGCCTTGGGTGTGATCCTCAATTTTTGCACATTTTTTTACACTTGTGCATTTTTTGGTACCTAAAACATTCATATTGTCTAATACACCCTAAAACACTAAAACACTAATGATTACTCCGAGGAACGAATAGAGTATAATAGATGATATATCAATCGTGAAGAGAAATAAATGATTTGAAACAAACCTAAATATGGGCTCTAAATAACACCATTTGGGTGTTATCAGAAGATTTCAGGGTTTGATCATCGATGGTTGTCTTGACTAGCTCTTTGACTTCCTCGATAGTATGGAGAAATGTTCTTGGCATTACACTTTCCTTACTATTGTGAAATCCCCATTCACTAACATGGAACATTCATCAAAATATATCTCCAACATGGTCACAAAATGTAATATGAAAAACCTAAATATCAGTGTTACTCCTATGGCCACAAATCTTAAACTTGAGAAAGATGAAACCGGTGTGGCAGTAGATGAATCCAAATATAGAGGCATTGTAGGGTCTCTTCTCTATCTTACTGCTAGTCGCCCTGATATACAATATATAGTATGTCTCTGTGCTAGATTTCACTCTCAACCCAAGGAAAGTCATATGGCAGCTGTTAAATGAATTTTTCTTTATCTAAAAGGTAGGATTAATGTAGAATTATGGTATTCTAAGCAAAACCATTTTGATCTTCTTGGATATAGTGATTCAAACTTCGCACGAAGTCTTACCGATAGGAAAAGCACAACTGGTACTTTCCAATTCGTTGGAAGTTCATTAGTATCATGGTCTTGTAAAAAACATGGAGTCGTAGCTTTATCAACTGCCGAGGCTGAGTATATAGTTGCCAGTAGCACATGTACTCAACTTGTTTGCTGGCTTAAAAGTCAGCTTCTGGATTATAATCATAAACTTGCATCTATTCTAATGTTTGGTGACAATAATAGTGCATTCTGCAAGACTAAATTCCTGTCCAACATTCTCGCACCAAGCATATAGAAATTAAGTATCATTTTATACGTGAATTAGTTCAGGCTGGCACAATTAACATTCAACACATTACCACAGAATTCTGAATTTCAATTAGTTGATTTGTTTACAAAACCCCTTTCGGTTGATCGATTTACCTTCCTGTTTTATGAGATTGGGCTTCGATCTAGCTCAATCTTAGGAGACTAATTGATGGCTTTCTTTCTTTGTGAGTTGTATATATTTTGTTTCCTTTTCTGTTCGTTCAACTTCCTTCCTTTCTTGGTTATTATTTATATTAATCTGTTTCCTTGTTAGCTTTTCTTTTAGTTGATTTTTAGTTCTTTTCTTACCTTTCCCGCCAGTACTTAGCTTCTTTCCACACTTCTCACCTTGTTATAAAAACCCCATCACTACCGTCTCCTCTCTTCATTCGCACTACTGTCCCTATCCAGGCCATGTCCACAATGTACTCTACACTGATCGTAACCCAAACCACCACCTTCTTTGTTGAACCTAACCTACCAAATCTCCACCGCCATGCTGTTCACTTCCAAAATCGCGAGATTACACCTTTACGTTGCTACCCATCGAAGATTGGGGTGATGCCATCTGTGACTATGTCACCAAGCTTGAGTGGGACTTTCTCTTCCTCAACGTCAACCAAACTCATGTATTATGTGAGGATGCTATTTGGTACTTCTATTCCAATCTTCGCTCCTCGGGTATTGAATCTTGTAGCTTTACCTCCTTAGTTTTTGGTACTATGTTCACCTGCCATGTCAATGATTTTGAACGTGTTCTAGAGTTTCCAACCTATGGTCCCACTACTTGTGATGAACCTAAACTTCTGTCACTCGGATTTCAAGTTCATAATGAAATCAGACGTCTTACGGGTCAAACCACTGTCCTTCGCATATTTGATCATGTTCTTAACCTTCCTCCCCGCCTCCGAATTTTTTACTATATTCTTACCCACTGCCTCCTCTCGCGTGATGCTAATCTTGATTGCATACTCCCCCTCGATGTATGGATTCTAGCTTATGCGGACGATGACATGCCTTTTAGCTATCACCATATCTTATTTGGTGCATTTATTCCATATCGTGATCCCGATCTTCAAGGTCCTCTTCCTCTTGGCAATATTATCTTCTGCTTCCTGGAAAGGCTGGCTATTCGCCTCACTGCTCTTGTCACAATTACGCTAGTCACATTCATTCCAGCTGACGAAGTTGTTCGCGAGATGGATCTTGCAATTGAGGGGGGATAGTCTTTGAAGTTGCATATCTCTCTGACTCTGATGAAAACGATGATGAGGAATATGTTCATAATGCGGATGATGGCCAAGGTGGCATTGTCACTCAAGAAGACCTCAGGGGCAACAATCTCTAGGATCAGTTTGAAAACCCATATTTTTGCTTGCAAGCTTTTGGACTTTTTGGCATTCTGTATTTGTGCACCTTATGTCTTGAACATTACATGCTGAGTGTGAGGCACTGTCTGGTCATGAACTGCTTGATTGTTTTGGTTAGATGAAATTGGTGGTTGCTTTTATTAAGCTATATTGTTTAGGATGGAATTATGCTTGCCTATTTGTTTGTTGTAAGTGTTGATATGCAGGTATACCATTCAAATTGCAATATCAAATTTAGGGGGAGATTTTTGGAGGAAAATCAATATTGATTGGAAATCAAGAAGCCTGGGGATCAAGTTGAAATCAATGAATCTCTTTTGATTGATTGATTACACAATCATAGCTCAAACTCCACAAATTAAGCATCGCCAAATATGGAAGAATGAGTTGTCTAAAACTCATACCCAGATCACCCTTGATCATCATCGGCGATTATAAAAGGAATCGCATAATCACAACTTGAAGGCAACTTTGTGAGAGAGTGGTAAAGGGCTTCTAAACAAAGGGTTTTAGCAAAGAGGGAGAGGTTCTTTGCTAGTGGCTGATACAAATTCCGGAGTTTGGAATTTGTGTGTTAAATGTGTATGCTATCATACCGAAGACCCTAGACCCTTACAAATTACAACTTGAAATGAAACTTTAAGAAAGAAAATACTAGAAGTAAAACAGAATGATGAAGAAACAACCCAAATTCCAAACTCCAGAACTTGTATCAGCCACTAGCAAAGAACCTCTTCCTCTTTGCGAAAAACCCTTTATTTAGAAGCCCTTTAACGCTCTCTCACAAAGTTACCTTTGAGTTGTGATTATGCGTCTCCTTTTATAATCGACGATGATGATCAAGGGTGATCTGAGTATGAGTTGCAGGCAACTCATTCTTCCATATTGGCGATGCTTGATTTATGGAGTTTGAACTATGATTGTGTAATCAATCAATCAATCAATCAATCAAGAGAGATCAATTGATTTCAACTTGATCCCCAAGCTTCTTGATTGCCAAGCAATATTGATTTTCCTCCAACAATCTCCCCCTAAATTTGATATTGCGATTTGAATGGTATACCAGCATATCAACACTTACGACAAACAAAAAGGCAAGCATAATTCCATCCTAAAAATATAGCTTAATAAGAGCAACCACCAATTTCATCTAATCAAAACAATCAAGCAGTTCAAGTGCAGACAATGTCTCATACTCAACACGTAATGTTAAAGACATAAGGTGCACAAAGACAGAATGCCAAAAGTCCAAAAGCTTGTAAGCGAAAAGATGGGTTTTCAAACTGATCCTAGAGATTATTGGCTCTGAAGTCTTCTTGAGTGATAGTGCTACCTTGGCCTTCATCCCCATTATGAAGAGATTCCTCGTCATCATCTTCATCAGAGTCAGAGAGATATGCAGCTTCAAAAACTATCCCCCCCCCTTAATCGCAAGATTCATCTCGCGAACAACATCATTAGCCGGAATGACTGTTACTGGTGTAATTGTGACAAGAGCAGTGAGGCAGATACCCAGCCTTTCCAGGAAGCGGAAGATAATATTGTAAAGAGGAAGAGAACCTCGAAGATCGAGATCATGGTATGGAAGAAATGCGCCAAATAAGAGATGGGGATAGCTAAGAGGCATGTCGTCGACCGCATGAGCTAGAATCCATGCGTCGATGGGGAGTATGCGATCAAGATCAGCATCACGTGGGAGGAGCAGTGGGTGAGAATATAGTGAAAAATTCTGAGGCGGGGATGAAGGTCTAGAACATGATCAGATATGGGAAGGACAGTGGTTTGACCCGTAAGACGTTCGAATTCATTATGAACTTGAAATCCGAGCGACAGAAGTTCATGTACATCACAAGCTGTGGGACCATAGGTTGGAAACTCGAGAACATATCCAAAATCATTGACATGGCAGGTGAACATAGTACCAAACTAAGGAGGTAAATCTACAAGATTCAATACCCGAGGAGCGAAGATTGGAGTAGAAGTACCGAATAGCATCCTCATATAACACATGAGTTTGGTTGACGTTGAGAAAGAGATAGTACTACCCAAGGTTGGTGACATAGTCATGGATGGCATCACCCCAATCCTCGCGATTTTGGAAGTGAACAGCATGGCGGTGGAGATTTGGTAGGTTGGATTCGAAAAAGAAGGTGGCGGTTTGGGTTATGATTAGAGTGGAGGACATTATGGACAGAGCCTGGATAGAGACAGTTGTGCGAATGAAGAGAGGAGATGGTAGTGATTGGGTTTTTATAACAAGGTGAGAAGTGTGGAAAGAACGTAAGTGATGGCGGGAAAGGTAAGAAAAGAACTTAAAATCAACTAAAAGAAAAGCTAACAAGGAAACAAAGCAACATAAATAATAACCAAGAAAGGAAGGAAGTTGAACGAATAGAAAAGGAAACAAAATATATACAACTCACAAAGAAAGAACACCATCAATTATTCTCCTAAGATTGAGCTAGATTGAAGCCCAATCTCATAACACAGAAAGGTAAATCGATCAACCGAAAGGGGTTTTGTTAACAAATCAGCTATTTGAAATTCTGTGGTAATATGTTGAATGTTAATTGTGCCAGCCTGAACTAATTCACGTATAAAATGATAATTAATTTCTTTATGCTTGGTGCGAGAATGTTGGAAATGATTTTTAGTCATGCAGATTGCACTAGTATTGTCACAAAACATTTGAATAGATGCAAGTTTATGACAGTAATCCAGAACTGAATTTTAATCAAGGGAAGCTGAGTACATGTGCTCTTCCTATCGGTAAGACTTCCTGCGAAGTTTGAATCACTATACCATAGGATATCAAAATGGTTTTGCTTAGAATACCATAATCCTACATCAATAGTACCTTTTAGATAAAGAAAAATTCGTTTAACTGCTCCCTTATGACTTTCCTCGGGTTGAGATTGAAATCTAACACAGAGACAAACATTATATTGTATATCAGGGGGACTAAAAGTAAGATAGAGAAGATACCCTATCATGCCTCTATATTTTGATTCATCTACGGCCACACTGGTTTCGTCTTTCTCAAGTTTAAGATTTGTGGCCATGGGAGTAGCACTGATATTTAGCTTTGTCATATTAAATTTTGTGAGCATGTTGGAGATGTATTTAGAATGGTTGGTGAATTTTCCATGTTTAGTTTGTTGGATTTGAAGACCAAGAAAGAATTTCAATTCACCCATCATGCTCATTTCGAAAACAGTTTTCATTGAGTCACAGAATTCAGTGCACATTGATTGACTTGTGGAGCCAAAAACAATATCATCAACATATATTTGAACTAAAATTAGATCACTTGATGTTCGTTTTGTAAACTGAGTTTTTTCAACTGAGCCTTGATTAAACTTTTGATCTTGTAGAAAAGATGTAAGACGATCATACCAAGCCCGAGGAGCTTGTTTGAGACCATAAAGAGCTTTTCTATGTTTAAAAACATGATCAAGGAATTCGGGATTAACGAATCCTGGGGGTTTCTCTACATAAACATCTTCTTGAATAATGTCATTCAAGAAATCACTTTTGATGTCCATTTGATAGAGAGGAAAATTCATATAGCACGCAAAGGCACAAAGCAATCGAATGGATTCTATCCTAGCAACAGGAGCAAATGTTTCATCATAGTCAATTCCCTCTTCTTGTGAATAACCTTTAGCCACTAGTCTAGATTTTTTACGGGTTTTAAATCCCTCTTCATTTGATTTGTTACGATAAACCCATTTGGTTCCAATGACAGGATGGTCTATAGGCCTAGGAACTAGATCCCACACATGAAAATGTTCAAATTGGGCTAGTTTCTCAACCATAAAGAAAGACCATTCTTCATCTTTAATAGCTTCCTTAAAGTTTTTAGGCTCAAATTGGGACACAAAAGCATATTGGACAGGGATATACTTACCTCGAGTACGACGTCCATCATTAATGTTACCGATGATCTAAGTAGAAGGATGTCGCTTCTGAATGTCTTGTGTTGTTGGAGTATCTTATGGAATCAGGTTTTAAGTTCCGAATTCTGGTCAACCCAAGTCAACTTCATGAAGGTCGGCCAAGCCAGGGATAATTGCAGTTGTGGAGACGGGTGCAGTATTTTCCTGATTCTTTGCTACCTCAGGTGTCGTAGCTGTTTCGGGAGTGATCAGGTGATTGTCTATGTCAGGAGTCGACTCGTTTGGAGAGTGTGTCATCTCTGCAAAATCAAATACCTCTACATCTTGATCTCCAGGTTGTAGGACTGAATTATTCATCAAACACTACGTGCATAGTTTACTCAACTCGTTGGGTTCTTTTGTTAAAGACCCTAAAGGCTTGACCTTTGATAGAGTATTCTAGGAAAACACCTACATCGGACTTGGCATCAAATTTGCTTAATTGGTCCTTGGTATTTAGGCAGTAGCATCTACACCCAAAAGGATGGAAATAGGAAATACTAGGTTTCCTTTCTTTAAAGAGTTCATAGGGTGTACTTTTTAGATGTTTTCGAATGAAAACTCGATTTCCTATATAGCAAGTTGTGCTAACTGCCTCAGCCCAAAAATATTTAGGTAAACCATACTCAAGTAGCAAAGTCCTAGCATATTCAATCAGGGTCCGATTCTTTCTTTACACAACCCCATTTTGCTAGGGTGTACGAGGGGCAGAGAAGGTTTGATTTATTCCTAAGAAATCACACAACCTCTCAAACTCATCAGAGATGAATTCGCCACCAATGTCGCTTTTAATAGTTAGGATTTTATATCGAAGGTAAAAGTAACGCTCCATTTGGCAACAAGGGGGGTGCAAATTAAAAAGGGGGCGGGGTACAAATTGAGTTGTAAATGGTAGGGGGAGCAAGTTTAAGGGGGTGCAAACTGAGGTACAAATTGTTGTCTGGATAAAAAAAATAGTAGGGTGCAAATCGAGATATAAAATATAAGTTTTATAATAATAAAAATTAAACCCAACCCCACCAATCCCTCTCTTCCCTCGCCCCACCACCCCTTCTCTCTCCCCACACCAACGTTCCTTTCCTTCCCTGGCCTCACCACCTGTTTTCTTTCTTCCTCCTTCAATGTTACGCCTCAATTTGGGGTGCATTTACCTGCCACTGTATCAAATTATCCAAACGAGGGCATTTACCTCGATTTTTCCACTTACCCCGGCTTCTTACCCCCCCCCCCCCACACTTCCCCTTCTTCCCAAACAAAGCATAAACAATTAAAAATTCAAAAAGGCTTCACTTTTATGTGCAAGAAAATAGACCCAAGTGTATCTAGAAAAGTCATCAGCTAGGACAAATGCATAATTCTAACTACCTAGACTGGAAACATTACATGGACCAAAGAGATCCATATGAATTAGTTCGAAAACAGAGGAGGTTGTAATGCCAGAATTGGGTTTGAAAGATCGTTTAATGTGTATGGAAATTTTAACATACATATTATTTTGACGTTTGCCAACAAATAGGATTTTGTGATCTTGTGGGCTTTCAACCATGCAACGAGAAGCTTCAAAAACCACTTTATAGCCGTTTCTACACAATTGACTAATGTTGAGTAAGTTATGTTTTGGACCCTCGACCAGCAAAACATTACGACTGACATGAAAAGGTTCTCATCCTATAGTACCACTACCAATAATGTTTCCAGAACTATCATCACCAAAGATGACTTTACCACCATTCTGAGGAGAGAGTGAGGTAAATAAATGTTTTGTACCATTCATGTGACGGGAGCAGCCATTTTCCATATAAAAATGGTGCTCTTCATCCATGTGTGAGTCAAATGTGGCTATTTTGAAGGCAAGTTCAAGCTGTAGAGTGAGTAGAATTACCTTCTATATTCATGGCGTAGGCCATGAATGCTTCCTCGTCTACCTGATCATCATCTGACTCGGAATCATAGTCACTCCAAGAAGCCATCATGACTTTCTCTTTGGCTTTGAGGGCGAGAGGACAATGAGCATGAATATGCCCTGGTTACCCACACTTATAGCAGCCTTGAGGTTCCTTATTTGAAGTACCTGCATCCACATCTCTGGTCTGCCTATAGGGCAACCTATCTTTGAAATTAGAGTGAGTTCTATCATGAGTGTTGAATTTTCCAGAGGTGTTACTAAACCATTTTTGCTCATTCTTATGTTTAATCATACGTTGAAAATGCTTACTAAGAAAATCAATTTCCCTATCAAGATCAAGAGGTGAATCATCCTCAGATTCATCTTGGTAGACTCTAGTTCGAAATGCTAGACTCTTCTGGCACTTATCTTCACCATGAACTTGCCTGACAACGTGCTTATTGCTTAATAAGGAATCAATTAATTCATCAACTCGTAAGGTATTCAGATTTTGAGCCTCTTCTACTGCATTTCTTTTAGGTAACCATTCCTTAGAAAATGAACGAAGGATCTTTCCATTTATATCCTTACTCACGAAAGTTTTTCCTAAACCTTCTAATTTGTTTAGGATGATAGTAAAGCGAGAATACATGGACTGGATGTCCTCACCTGGGTCATGACAAATGTTTCGTATTCGTGCATCAGGAGATCGATCCGTGTTCCTTGATATTTGAGGTTCCCTCGTACGTCTTGTCAAGCACAGTCTAGATCTCGTGAGCAGTGTCGCAGTGCTCGATCTTGTCTGCCTCGGTCGCCGCCATGGCAGAGTGGAAGATGTGCATAGCTCTTTTGTTGAGTTGTGCACTCTTTTTCTGGGCGTCATTCCAGGTTGATCGTTGGGAAAAATCCATTGTGATAGGACCATCAATGATCACTGTCCAGAGAGCTTCATCGACTCCCCAGAGGAAAGTTTCCATTCGTCGCTTACAGGAGGTATAATTTGTTCCTGTGAACAAAGGTGGGTGATTGTATGATGCATGACCAACGACAGACGATCCAATGATCAATTCCCTTGGTAGTATGTAGCTCAATCAAGGGATTGGCTCCGATACCAATTGAAATTAAAGAGAAGGGTCTAGGGATTGCGAGTACAAGAAGAGAAGAAAGAAGAAGAACGAAATGAAGGAGAAGTCCTTCAACCCTTTTGTTCGTATTCTCCCCCTTAGTGTAGGCCCGCAACTTCACAAAGCCCACACAAGAACTAAGTGAAGAAAACCAAAAGGGGAGATGAGCTTAGGGACTTTCAGGCCCAGCCAAAATAACCGAGAAGGAAGAATACTTCAGCTCGTCTTCTTCCTTGGACCAGTGTCCTTAGAAAATAGAGTATTTGTGTGAAGAGTAGAGTATGAGAAGGAAATTGCATAAATCGAAAGAACAAACGATATTTTTAACGTGGTTCACCCCGGTGCAATGGGCTACGTCCACCCCTATGATTCTATTTTTTATTTTCTTGATGATCTAACTTACATGTACAAATGACAACTTGAAATTAAACTTTAAGAAAGAAAATACTAAGTAAAACATAATGATGAAGAAACAACCCAAATTCCAAACTCCAAAATTTGTATCAGCAACTAGCAAAGAACCTCTTCCTCTTTGCTAAAAACCTTTTGTTTAGAAGCCCTTTACCACTTTCTCACAAAATTGCCTTCGAGTTGTGATTATGCGGCTCCTTTTATAATCACAGATGATGAGCAAGGGTGATCTGGGTATGAGTTGTAGACAACTCATTCTTCCATATTTGGCGATGCTTGATTTGTGGAGTTTGAGCTATGATTGCGTAATCAATCAATTAAGAGGGATTGATTAATTTCAACTTGATCCCCAAGCTTCTTGATTGCATTGATTTTCCTCCTACAATGGAAACATAAACATCCATGCAATACATGTACATGTAAGGCAACGAAAATCACAAGTATCAACACAAGCATAATATGAAATCATAGCCTCGATACATGCAAAGATAAACGAGTTCACATTCTCATACAATCAATTTCAAACTAGCTTAACATAGAAGATAAGGAGGGTACCACCATCAATGATGAAAGCATCTCTCTAGATGCACCCTCTCCTATGAATGCTATGCTCTCACCCGAGCAGAGTGTTTACAGAAGTTTAGTGTATTTGTGCAACATACTGAATTAATGAGTCTAGCCCTCTATTTATAGTGTTACAGCTCGGCCAAAATCCTCATAAACCTACTAGGAAAAGTGTTATTTGAATTTGGGCAGAAGCATGGCGTAACGATCTTGGGCTCTACTTGTGATTACTAGTAGGCTTCTCTGTCATTGGACCTCTTCTTTATCACAAAAGCTCCATATTCTTCTCTTTATAGCTCCTTTTGGTCATTAAAATTTGTCCATTGCTTCATCCAAATCCTCCTAGGTCGTGTTGTACCTTGAAAACAAAAAAAACACATACCAAGAAGGCATCAAAGAGTACAAAAACACATCATGTCTATTAAAGGCTCATTGATCAATTAGTTATGATTTATATATGAAATACAAGAGAAAGTATTAAAGATGCATTGATATAAGGGGAGAATGTATAAAATATGAGAGTGATAAATACTATAAATAGTGTCATCACATGCGTTAGCTTTTTAGCATGAGACGAGGGGAGATGAATCACTTCGTTCTCCTGCAAAAATGAGCGAGTGATATATGTTTGTCTCTAGGTAAATGGGTGAGGTATAGTCTTCGCGTAGGTTGAGTATAGTTAGATTGAGTTTAATTCATTTGGTTCAATAATTCTTTTATTAATAATTTTTGCAACTTACCTCTATACATGTTGAAGGTAGTATTCATGCAAGTGATAATTGCCCTAGGATGCCTAGTGCAGTATTCCACAAAGTCTTCTAATGCAAAACTACTCACTCCATACCATCTGTTCTCGAACAAGAACAATAAAGACTTTTAGGAGGAGGGGGGAGGGTTTATTTGATTAAACCAATCAAAGTAAAACAAAGCAATAAGAGTATATTTGTTTAGGGTTTTTTCAAGTTATATAGATGCATAAAAGTAAAGATACGTTATTGAAGAATAAAGGATAATAGAGTACAATCACATATATCAGTACTCATTCATATCATGCATCAATGACTCTCTATAGTATCACTATATCGGCTCCACTAAGGACATCGTACTCGAGCTTTTGCCACATGCAATAGGAACTTCACTAGCTAATGCGTGCTTTAGCTTCATGTCATCACCTAACCAATGAAAAACAGAGAAGTGAGGATAACACATGATTAAGTGTGGGCCTCTTGAGCCATAATCGATGGTCTATAGCATCGATGATCTAACAATCAAGCATTGATACTACTCGAGATATAGATGATTGAACATTCCCTCTATACTCGTGTAGCATCAATGGGGTATCACTAGAGGGTAATTTCTTAGCAATCTAGATGATACTAGCACTATGCATATAGTATCATACTATAGAGTCATAAGCATCGCTGATATGCAAGTACTCATACTAGATATATAACAATGATCATCATATAAGCATCGAAACTAAAACATCCATGCATACATCATAAGCATCGAAATTCATAAGCATAAACGCAAGCATCATATGAAATCATAACATTAATACATTTAAAGATAAACAACTTTGCATTCTCATACAATCGATGTCAAGCTAACTATACATTGAAGAGAATGAGGGCACCACCATTAATGATGAAGGAATCTTCTTAACTGCACCCTCTCCTACGAATGTTAAGTTATCACTCGAATAGTGTCTACAGAAGTTGTGAGTGTAATTGTGAAGCTTATAGAACTATTGAGTGTAGCTCCCTATTTATAGTGGTAGAACTTGGCCAAAACCTTTCTAACCCTAATAGGGTACAGTTTCTTTGACTTGGGGCCGAAACATGGCCTAAAGATCTCTTATCAGTAGTGGCTGGGCGACGGTGGGAGCCAATGTTGGGCCACCGGTGGTTCTTGCTTCTTTTTGGGCTAAGTCTTCCTTTATTGGGCTCATCATGGGCCCTAGTAGTTACTAGTAGGCTTCTCCATCTTTAATATGAAAGCTTCATATTATTCTCTTTATAGCCCTTTTGGTTCTCTAGAGCTATCCAATGCTTGGTCCAGATCCTCCTAGATTGTTTTATACATTGAAAACCATAAAAAAAAATAAACATACCAAGAAGGCATCAAAAAGTACAAAAACACAACTTAATTTTATTAATTGTCCATTGATCAAATAGTTATGATTTAAGTATCTAATACAAGAGAGTAAAGTTGCACTGATAGAAGGAGAAAATATATCAAATATGCAAGTGATAAACACCATAAATAGAGCGTCATCACATGTCTTCAATCCCAGCCACATATCTGTTGCTGTAAAGTAGCGAATCTGTATCTATCTAGATAATATAATATGGACTTTCCAATTAAACACTTGACAAATTTAAATTTTCTCTTCTCTCAACTTCCACGTAAGCCTTGATTTTCCACTTCACTTTTATTTATTTTTAGACTCAACATTGCCTAAAGAATAAATGAACATATAAATAAGCGCTAGAGTTAATACCTTAAATTGGCCCAAACTATGCCCAAATAGTCAACTTTGGCCCGTGATTTGAGAAATTGTTATCCTGGTCTCAACTATACACCACATAGACAATGTCGTAGACTAATGGTCAATCGTCCAGCTCACTGCCATGTCAGCACGAATAAATAAAAAATTCTAATTTAAAATCATTTTTCATATCTCATTTTTCTAATAATAAAATAACAACCATAAAACTTTTTTTTTTAAAAAGCTGTATGGACTCCGACCACGGTCTTCGCCGCCATCAGCAACCATAAGGATACCCAGGGGCGGACGCACGCTTGGTTGAGGGTGTCTCGGGACACCCCTAAATTTTGGAAAAAACGATTATCCAACCCCAGTGGTAAATTACGTAACAAAAAAATTATAACTGATAGTAGGGGACACCCCTGAAATTTGAAAAAATGATTATCCTATCTCATCTTTTAGTTTGCTTATGGGAATATAAGTTGTAGTTTGAGTAATTCAAACCCAGGACACTATTATTATTAATAGGGTTATAGGTATAATATGCCCTTCTACTATGTAATTTTATCAAACATGCCCCTTTATGATTTTTTACATCAAATATGCCCTTGTACTTTGGAAAAATTGTCAAACATGTCATTCTGTTAAAATTTCCATTAAAAAAATCTTCAACCATGAACCGAGATGTAGACGACCCGACATCGACAAATGAGAGGGAAAATGTCAGTTTTGTCCCCATTTAAAATTTTCTGGTCTCGTTAAAGTGAAATTATTAGAGATAATTGGCTCTACAAAAGAACCCAAAAATTCTAAAGTGAAATTACTAGGGATATTTTAGACATTTGTGTCGCCCAAACCAAGGTACGATCGTGATTGACTGTTTTTGGATGAAAATATTAACAGAAGGGCATGTTTGATCATTTTTCTAAAGTATAGGGGCATGTTTGATGTAAAAAATAGTAGAGGGGCATGTTTGATAAAACGACATAGTAGAGGGCCATATTATACCTATAACCCTTATTAATAAAAATAATTTTCTTTAGGCTACAACTTATTTGTTATGATTTTAAACATTGTGTAATAGTAAAATGTCATTCCCTAACTCTAATTATTTTCAAAACCTAACAATTAAACAAATTATTTTAAACATTATTGTACGACAAGTGTTGAAAGAGTCTTTTCAGCTTTGGGTTACATCAAGAAAAAGTGTAAAAATCGAATATGTGATCAATTCGTGAATGATTCTAGTAGGATATACAAAGACAATTTTTTTGAGCAGTGCAGACACCAAGTATTTTTACAGTTATTTTCATATATGAAAAGACATCGTGGACTTTTTTCAACTCGTACGATTCAGATATTTTCTTATATAAAAATTATTTAATTTTTAATAATTATTTAATTTATTTTTATTTAATTTATTTTTTAAAAGAAGACACCCCTATATAAAATTCTTGGGTCCACCACTTAGCATACCCCTTCCTTCCTCCTCGCTCTCCCTCTCACTCTTTCCTTCCATTCTCCCTTGCACGCGCTCAGTCCATCCTCACCCGCCTCCGCCATGACCGTCAACTCCCTCGACCTCCTCGCCCTCTCCGCCACCAAGTCCGGCCAACTCCCTTATGCCGTCTTCGTCATCAACTCCATGCTCCGCTCCGGCTACCTCCCCCACGTCAAGCTCTTCAAATCCACAGTTCGGGCTTTATTTTTTTGGTTTAGTTATTATTCTTTTTTATTGTTATTTTAGTATTAGAAAAACGATATATGGAAAATAATTTAAAACTTTAATTTTTATTTATTTATTTGACTGACGTGGCAATGAGCGGGAACGTTGATAATCCAAATTGATGGTCAAAACACGTGTTTGACCAAACTAGTCTATAAAGTGTATAGTTGAGACTAGGATAACAATTTCTAAAACACGGGCCAAAGTTGACTATTTAAGCATAGTTCATGCCAGTTTAAGGTATTAACCCTAAGCGTTACAACTTACTAGGATTTAAACACAACCTACAAAGATTAGATTATTGTAGTGTAAAATTTATAACTAGTAAGACAAATTCTATTGGATGATGGTAAGTACAAAACTAAATATATAAATGTCATCAATTATATTAATTATTATAATAAAACTGAGACTATCATATTATCAAACATTTTTAATATGTTACTTCGATTTTTTTATTAAAACTTGTATTGAATTAAAATATAAATTAATTTAGATTGGATATTATGACAAACATAAATTTTAGAATTACAAATAAATTACATCAATTCAAATGATCAACTAATTCAAAAATAATTTTATTGTAATTCCGAATAGTTAATAATTGTAAAAATAACCTGACCAACGGGTGGCACGGAACCAAAATTAGTGAGTACGTACAAACGGAGAAGTAAGATGAATTTATAATGAACCAAAGGCGAAGGGCGCAGTAACACATGCCCAACAGTTTGAGAAATAGCACAAGTACAGCATATTCAGCTTTTATGATATACTTTCTCCACATTTTTGACAGCCACTTCAGTGACCAAGGAAGAAAACCATGGGATGGGACACACCCCATCCAACTTGTTTACAATCAATGAAATTCTGGGTCATCTTACGATGTATGGCTTCAAAGCGATGCTCCGCTTCAATACACGTTATATACACTCTCGCAATAAAATAGTACACAAAGTAATACAACAGCCACAAATGTTCCCTCATTCCACCTTACGGCATACCTGGCTGGCCTTTTCAGAGCAGAATCCGGTGCTCCAGAAGGTCAGACAAAACGCTCCTCATTTTATCAATAGAAACGGGTTTTAGCACAACCCCATTCATGCCAACTCTCCGGCACTGATCCTTGGTCGCTTTATCCGAGTTAGCAGTCAGGGCCACCGTTAGAGGCCTCTCGTGGCGCTTTGTGAGCTTCTCGTGTACACGACGAGCAACTTCGTAGCCATCATGCATACATACATCTATGAATAACACATGGTGATCCTGAGAGATCAACCGCAAGCACTCATCACCTGAACTCACACCTGTTACATCGCATCCCAGGTGCACCAGAAGTCCTTTAGTTACCATTCTGCTAACACTGCAAGTTTACAGATTCTAGTGTTATTTGTAGGGTCGATGAACGAAAGGTGAAATGAAGCTGGGAAAAGAACATTACATAAAAACAGAGTTGAAGGATGTTTCTTTGGTATCACATATTGCAAATCAAGTAATCAATTAAGCATTTGTTAGATGATGCATTCAAAGTATCACATATCGCCTACTCAAAATGACAAATATGATGTTGGTGTAGTGGAGACAAACTATTTTGTGGTAAGTTTACGCTGTAGAACAGGTATTATGGTACAAAATAATCCACGAGAAGAATAAATCCAACCCAAGGTCTTCCCAAGATAATTCCTCACATACTGCCTTCAAATATTTAGGGGCAAACTTGATTTTCTATGAGTCAGCCATCACTGTATTGGAGCTTTAAAATATAGAAAGGGCCATGTGTCCTACACAACCTACCCTCACTTTGAATCATCTTGGAAAGCCTGTGGTGAACGTAACAGTCTTTTGCAAGTATCGTCTCCAGCTAGTTGGTGGAATTAGTAGGTATGACCGAAATTAGGATTTAGTGCACAATGGTACTATGAGGCTTGCCTAAATTGAATTCAATTAGCACACGTGATTTCTGCGAATATGAGTCCTAACAAGCCCCGGAATTCCTTCAGGTTACAGAGGTTCCAGGAGAATTTCAGCTATGTCCTTTTCTCCAGGCATTTTTCTTCGTTTTTATATTAAATTAGGAACTCAAATTGTAAATAGTCATTAAACAAATCTAAGCTAACGCTACGCCCTACTTCCACTCTACCAAGCTCGTGAATAGGTCAATGTATGATATTCAAATATAACAAAGATGATGGCCATACAAGCTTTTTGTATCACTTACCCGTTGTCATCCATCACTATAACTTTGAGTCCAGGAAAGTCGGTCCGTGCATGGTTCATTCCTGCTTTAGTAGCAGCAGGAAGCTTAGACTCGGTACAGCACTCTGCAATCCCAAGTTTGACCATAAAGATTGCAGTGCAGCCTTTACCCAGGCCCTCACTTTCCAGCCATATATGTCCATCCATAAGATGTACAAACCTGATCAAAAGCAAGTGAAGGGGTGAACACCTCAAAAGCATGCATGATCATTTCCAAATGCCCAACAGAATGACAATAAAGATGGCAACCAGAGTCCATCGTATAGTGCATAAATAAAAGAAAGAAGTCTAGTTACAATGCTTACTGCCGGAAACTAAAGCAAAAGCTATGTACGACTGAAAAGAAACACTCTACCTCTTACAAATTGCAAGGCCAAGTCCACTACCACCAGAATTTTTGGTTGCCAAAGACTGACTTTGAGCAAATTTGGTGAACAGCTTAGGATAATCTTGAGGATTTATTCCCGAACCAGTATCTTTTACCTGCAACAGGATAAGCAGCAGGTTAACAAAAACATAGTCGGAAACTAGAGTAGTCTCATAGAATGATTTGTATTGAGGTTGAAAGTACCCAACCTGTACACGCAAATAAAAGTGATTATCACTAGGTACTGGAAAGAAATCAGGAGCTCTAGGATCTCTTAAAGACTCTGCCTTTGCAACAAAAGCAGTGATTGAGATACTCCCTTCTTTTGAGAACTTGACTGCGTTACCAACAACATTAAGGAGAGTTTGCATTAGGCGGTTTTCATCGCCAATGGCATATTCAGGTAGATCTGGAGCCAAATGCAAGGTAACCAGCAATTTCTTAACCGAAGCAATTGGCCTAATCAAGTTGATAACCTGTGACAGAAAACAAGAACATTACTCTTTAGCTCACATGCAGCAGATAATACTTGCTATAGTACATTGTCAGTCTGGTGTTTATAAGCAAATATGAATAACTGAGAGAAGTAGTATGTAAACCTGCCTCTCTGAAAACAGCAGCAAGATTAAAACTTCCAAGGTCAAGCTGAAGGCTTCCATCTTCAAGCCTCGATAGATCTAGCACATCATTTATTAGAGTAGCCAAAAGATTACTACTCTTCAAAATTGTCTCAACCATAAGTCGCTGCTCTGGTGTCAGCTCGGTTTCCTGTAACAAGGAGGAAAGTGCTATAATAGCATGCATTGGAGTTCTCATCTCATGGTTCATCACAGCCAAGAAATCATTGCGGGCACGGATAGCTGTTTCTGCTTCCCTCCTAGCAAGATCAAGGGCAACATTCTGCTCCATAAGTAGATCCCTTGCCCTCATTGACTCCTCTAGGATAGCAGCATGTGACAAAGCAACAGCCACCTATAGTTGGATGATATAGCCAAATAATAAGTTAGACTAAAAAAAATGCAATCATCCATCAATTTTACTCTAATTATCCTGCTATTTTTAAACCTTGATGAACTGAAGGAAAATGATGAGCATTACTAGCAAGAATCAGCAATGGCAAACCAGTGCATCTCTGTATGTATTGCTGGCATGGAATGATATCTAGGACATCAAACCTAGGTTTTTAAAATAATATTCAAGAAGATGAAGAGCGAGCATTCAGGAAATGAGGTATTACCTGATCAGCAACTACTTCAACAAGCTCCAACTCATAGGTATGCCACTGCCTCGCGCTATCTGAGGGAAGCATTAAGACCATCAAAGCATAGCGCTTGGTTGAAAGCTCGGGCCAGTCATTAATCTGAAAATTAGAGAGATGGAGGAGTGGCACCCGAACAGCAACCACCTCTCCAGGGTACTTTCCAGCAAGAGGCCTTAGTCTAGCCACCGGCGAATTGGGAGAAATTTTCACAGCCCGGTTACTACTAAATACTTGATTAATTACAGGTAGATGGATGGGTACAGTATATCCAACAGGATTCTGCTGCCTTAGAGTGTAGGCAAGCTGGAGCTCCAGCCCAGTTCGTGTTGGCATCCATAAGGCACATTCTTCCAACGATAATGTCCTACCCAGTTCAACTAGAGTGGTCTTCAGTATAGTGTGTCGGTCAAGAGTGCTTCTGATTTCATGAGTCAACATCCGGACATGCCTACCTGTCTCTTCCTGAGTCCGGATAAGACCCATTTCCCTATCCAACTCTGCAGCCTTGTTTTTGAGAAACAATTCTCTAGTTTTAACACTCAAAAGATCAGGAATAATGTGCACAAGCATGAGGGCAGTAGCACAAGAAACTACTGCAGTCAAAATTTTTGCTGTCGTCATCACAATGGCAACATTTCTGGAGTGAATGGTGAAGGTCCATAAGTTAATAAGATGAGTAGCCCCGCAGAGGACTATAAAAGCACCAAACTGCACAAGAACCCATCTATATGGGAACACAGCGGATTTCTTTACGAAGTAGATGAGCTCCAACGGGATGGAGAAATAAGCAAGAGCAATGAAAAAATCTGAAATGTATTGATACTTGGACAGCAATTCATCAGGGGGCAACTGTGGTTCAATACAATTGCAGGACTCCATGTGTTCAATCAAAAGTTAAACCACGCCAGCAAAAGGTTCCCTTTCACATATCTGTAAACACACAAAGATAACGATCACGCTGACATTCAACAAACTGCAAACAAAAACTGGGTATTTTTCAAGGTTAGAACTTTTTGCAACAGAAATAATTAATCACTGGGGAATTTTCCTCTGAAACGAAAAACATGCAGCACTCAACTTTCATCATCAGTTCGCAGACGGAAGGCAGGAAAAGCAAATAAAAAAGGAATGGAAATGCCAGAGTATATGAAAGATCAATGAAATTTCAACCAGATTCAACAAGGACCAATCAATTTTGACCGAGAAAGGGGGGGAAATTTACTAATAAGGGACAGCTGCTGAAGACCGCACCTACAGGAAAAACCCTAGTGTGCCACACCGGAGAACAGTGAAGAGGACAGGTAAGAACTCACCAAGAATTAATCCTCCGCCTTTCTCCGATCGTTACATACAGGACTGACTTTGGAACTTCGAGTCTTCAGCTTTTTCTCCATTTGCGGCTCTTCGGTTTCATTTTCATCCTTTAGCTGCTCCGTGAGATGGCGGCTGACTCTGCAAAAGTTGGAATACGATTTGACGAAAAGGTCCCTTTTCAATTTTTCTACAATTATGCCAATACTACGGTGCTGTTGTTAAAAGTATTGTTGTCTGTTGTTAAAAGTATGGCACATGAATGGTACATGAGAGCAATGATGTGGCGTTGATTGCGTTATTCAATCCAAGCCAACTCGATAGCCCATGAATCAGCCGAAATTGCTATTGACCAAACTAACGGAAAATTTTGTTTCCATCTTGATTCTTGATCCGTTTATCTGTTCAATGTTTCTTTTCCCATTAATTAATTAGAACAGAAAAACGAACAGAGTCGTCTTCCTCCATCTCCTGCTCCGATGGACTGTGATAACAATAAAGGGTTTCGTCTCTATATGATGTAAAACAAATACGAATATTCCCTCGTTCTGACCGGACGTCGGCTTCATCAAATTGCTCTACGCCACCGTATCAGACCATCCGAAGGCAAAGAAAAAGGCAATCGCCTACACCTGTGTCGTCCCCGTCTCTCAACACTCTCCTTATTGGAATCATGGAAACTAAATCCGAGGCAAATTCAACAAAATTAGAACAATTACAATAAGAACATACAGTACTCATCTTCTATGAGTCTCATTATGCATACAACGTCAAAAGTAGGTTTCCCTTCTCGTGACAGCACTACCGACCCCATATTGAGATGAATCCATTGACTCTCAAATGGTCATATAGCTATTTCAGGATGTATATACTTTGATTGCAGTATCATCTTCCTCAGACTTCATGCTTTTCATGCTGTAATCATATGACAGTTTCATCAAATCTGAATTAGACATCATCTGCAAAGTAAACTACAAGTGAACACCATTTGGTACTGAATTAAAGTACACAAATTAGCAACCTATATACCCTGTTTAGTAACCATTCCCATTCTCATTTTGTCATTCCATTTAATTTATTTAGAAATGAAAACAGAAAAAAGTGTTTACTTTCCATTCCCATTCCATAAGCTTTTATTTGGGGAACCAAATAGTGCTGAATAGTAGCAATTTTTGGGAAACACATTATTTTGGTTTCAGGAATGGGAAACGGACGGGTTTCTCTTCTTTCTCATTAATGAGACCCATGGATCGAATCCCCCAACCAACCAAAATTCAATTTATTACCCCATCTACCATTTGACAGACAAACCATCCCAAAGACCCCCAAACCCTATTATCCCAAACCCAACCCTTTCCCCTTCTTCTCATCCCCGCCGCCTCACTTCTCCTCCACTCTCCCCTGCCTCTCATCTCCTCCACTCTCCCCTGTCTTGCTTCCGTTGTCGCCGAGGACTCCCCTGCCGCCGTCAGCCCGGACTCCCCTGATCATCGTCGACCCGCCGAGGCATCCCCTGCTCGGCGTCAGCCCTCGTTGCACTCAACCCTCGCTCGCCGTCAACCCGAAGTTTATCTCCGCTCGCTGCCTTGTCCCGGCCTTCAACCCCCGCTCCCCGTCGACCCGGCCTTCCCCGCTCGTCGTCAACCTGGCATTCCTCGCTCGCCGTCAACCCGACGTTTATCTCCCTTCTCGTCTCCTTGTCCTCGTCCTAGTTTATGTCCCCTGCGCCTGGTGAGCAATCTTTTGAAATCTCTGCTTACTTTTGAACAGAGAGTTGATTAGATTAATAAATAGCTGATTAAATTAAATAGGATTGGCAGACTAGAATTGAACAGAGTTGATTTCTTCTTCCTTTTGCCCACATGCGATCCCTTCTCCTTTTGCCCCACATGCGATCCCCATATTTGTATTTGTTATTGTAGTTGTACTTCTTAAAATGTTTGGTTGATGTAGTAGTATTTTGTTTATTTGTTTAAAACAAGATTGCTATTGAAAACAAAAATAAGTTTGTAATAACTGTATCTGAACAAGTTTCCATATCCAGGTTTCAGTTTCAGAACTCTCTAAATTCTCAGCTAAACAAGTTTTCTTCAGGTTTTGTTTTCCAGAAAATGACAGATTCCTTTTCTTCGGATTCCCTTTTCTGTTTTCCAGAAATCAAAAAACAGAATGAGTACTAAACGGGGCATATAAGAATGATATCTTTCAACAACAACAAAAATGCTTGATAGCAATACAGCAAGTACGGGACCGGTTACTATGACACCCCTTGTGTTGTTATTGTAACAACACTAGTCTCCAACCAATAGGAAGCTAGGGTTGTGATGACTTTTTATGAGATGAGTTGACCTAGTGTAAAATCAAAGCGGGGGTATAATTGTCATTATGATAAATATATTTAAATAATAATAAAAAATAAAAAAATATTTTTTTATTTGCTGCCCAAAAATTTGGTCGCCGGAATTCTGCCACCGGTCGCCGGAATCTGGTCGCAGGTCACCGGAATATGTTTTTTTGTCGCCGGAATATGCTATTTTGTCATCGGAATATGCTCATCGGCGCCGGAATATGCTTACCGGCGTCGGAATATGCTTACCAGCATCGGAATCTAGTCACCGGGGCCGGAATATGCTTATCGGCGCCGGAATCCAGTCACTGACGGTCATCGGAGTTTGGTCAACGGTCAACGACCACCGGATGTATGGTCTGCATTGTGAGATTTATTGTTTGGTTTCTCATATTTTTTTATGCCTTTTGTGGTTTGCTTTATCGTGTTTGTGGTTTGCATTGAGAAGTTTCTGGTTTGCTTTCAAATACTTTGTGGTTTGCATTGAGGGGTTTCTGGTTTGTTTTAATATATTAGTGGTCTGCATTAGGACGTTTATGGTTTGCTTTTTTGTGGTTTGATTTACTGTGTTTGTGATTTGCATTAGGAGGTTTTCTGGTGTGCTTTCGCAAATGTTGTGGTTTGCTTTTTGAGGTTTGTGGTTTGTTTTAGGAGATTTGTGGTATGCATTAGCAGATTTCTGGTTTGCATTAAGAAGTTTCTGGTGTGCTTTCGAAACTTTTGTGGTTTGCTTTGCGAAATTTCTGGTTTGTTTTAATATATTTGTGGTCTGCATTAGGACATTTTTGGTTTGTTTTACCGTGTTTGTGGTTTGCATTAGGGGGTTTCTGGTGTGCTTTTCAAAATATTTATGGTTTGCTTTGTGGGGTTTCTGATATGTTTTAGCGAATTTGTGGTTTGCATTAGGAGGTTTCCGATATGTTTTTCGTGGGTTGTTTTATTGCATTAGGAGGTTTACAGTATGTTTTTTCTGCAACAAACACATACATACTCTATTAGTGATGGTGATAATAATGGTAGGAAAGAAGGAAATCACGTAACAATCCTCCCCCGACCCTTTAAAAAACCTTGTCCTCAAGGTTTGAGCTAAGTAACGATTTAACTGATCAAACCATTCTCAACCCTGATCAATATAGAAGAGAGTTTCCCACTCGTTGTCGAAAAAATAAGCTTTTAACAATTCCGCTAACGCTTACGAGACTTCTAATTTCGCTCCAGGACTCGAACGAGTCCAACATCCTGGGCTGCTACGCAAATATGGTTACTCCTTCCTGGTCGTCTTTAGATATAGGAATCTTGTCCCTCTTCACGTTGGTAGGCCATCCATAATGGCGAGACATGAATCAACGGGGGTATTTGGCAATTAATTAGCTCCTGGCAACATCCCATTGGCCACTCATGGAATTGTAATTCCATTGCTTGCCATTATGTCTACTGTAGAGAAACGAGGGAGAGAAAGAAAAGCAATCGAAGCATCTTAGATTCTTAGTCCATGGACAGCCTTCGGAATAATTTTCCCCTGAAGAACTCGTCGTAGCTGGTGCCGCCACAGCCGCGAATCTCTAGGAAGGGGGGAAGAGCGGCAGAGTTGCAGGACACGTAGAATTGGAGAGAACGAGTTGCAACGGGGCAGCATGAGAGCCTCGATGAAGTCGTCCACAGTCGGCGCCACGATGTTCCACAGCTCTTGGAGGGAGAGAGCGGTGAAGCTTCAAGACAAGACGAGCGGAAGAGAAATTTGGGAGTCGGATTTCTCCAGTCCATCCCGTGTCGATTTCCTCGCCGATAGACCCGATTTCTTCCAGAGTCCGCTGTCGTCTCTTGTGTCGAGGAAGAATGGTGACAGGAGAAGAAACAATCGAAGAAAATTGGAATTTTTTTCTACCATTATTCCGATGAAAGAGAAGAACTGGAGAGAGTTCGTCGGTGAGGAAGAGGACGTTGCCAGAGACGGAGAGGGTGGAATATAAATATCCCATAGCAATTGTTGTTGAAGAGGAAGAGCGAATGTGCGCCGTGAAAATTATTTTATTTCATTTTTAGTTTTTAATTTTTGGTTAATTTTACTCTTATACCCTTAATGAAGTTTGTTGTTATGGTAACAACACAAGGGGTGTTGTTATACTATCCGCTCCCAGCAAGTACACACGCAAATGTCGAACCTTAATGCCATTGAATCCTTCAATAACATTGAATAGCATCATCTTAAACATGCAAAACAAAACATGTGACCAATAAAAAAATCATAATCTCATATGTTCAATTCCTATATTTCCTTCACTTCAAGAATCTTACCGCATTTTTCAATGGAAAAAGTTCTCCTCCTGTCCAGTTTTGCAGCATAAAAATTACAAACAAGCACACCATGAGTAAAGAAAATGAAAACTAACATTTTCACCATGAAAGGCAATAACTGGTAGTGGTATAAGCAGTAACCTGCATATGCCACATTAATTGCCGCTTTGAGACCTGCAGGAAAATGATCAAGTTGCACTAATGAGTTACAAACAAGGCTAAAACAAAATGTGAAGAGTATTTTCAAGGACCGAGTAGGCTTTACATCATCATCAAAGAACTTGCATTCGGAGCAAAAGTACTTCGCTATGCAAACTCCACATTTGATGATGTGTTGTTGAACCTATTACCTCTAACGAGAAGTCAAGAAACTAGATATGCAATTATGCATGCATATATTTAAAATTTACCACTGCTCCAACAAAAAGGTACATGGAACGTACATCTTGTTATGTGTCACAAAGGGAGCAAATGACCTGTTACATAAAACAAATCTGAGATTGCCAGAGAGTGAATTGCACTTATAGTGTCCAGGTTGTGACTAGAAGAAGGCAATATGCTATAATCCTTACCTAAAAAGAACTACTTCAATCTTTCTGATAAGGATTTCTCTACTTTCTAACACACAAGGGAGCTAGATGGACCAAACCATCACTATACTGAAAAATCACATAGAAAGTTTTGGATTTCGAATCCTCCCTCCATTCCTCTCTTCAGCTGCGCACCAGAAATTTCTCCAGGAACAGAGCAGATAAATAAAGTGAAAATATGAAACGATCCTAAAGATACGTGCCCACCCTCTGCCTACAGAAAAAACTGATCAAATTGAGAAGAAAATTACCTACAACCGCTGCCAACCATTCAATTCAAGGCATGGTTGCCGCCACCGGCAACGCCCTACCTTCATCTAACCCATTGTCAAAAGAGTTGTAAGTGGTTCTTCCCCTTTGCTTACTCGTATGAGCACAAAATAGGCCCTAATATCTCAGCAAAGTGCGGAAGACAATGAGAGAATTCACTGGAGGATGACGGAAGAGATTGGAGATCGTATTAGGGATGGAGAAGTCGCGGAGTGCGAGACGGAGGAAGATGGTGCTTGGTCGGGGGTTTCATTTGTGTTGTTTTAGGTGAAACTATTTAGGAGAAAATTCAAATGAAAAACGAATTACTGGAAAAAAAAAAGAATAACACAGAAGAGAAGACGGAAGAAAGGACCGTTTGATTGGATGGATGATGGGTTCGGGCCATCGAATTTGGACCAATGTATTAAACTGAACCAGTGCCACATCAGTTCCACGTCACCCAATTAGAAAGTGTGTTATCAGTGCCACACTTTTTATGGCGGCACAGTGGTATTGGCCGATTAAGCTGCTGGGCTTTCATTTAACAGGCCCGTTTACTAGGTCCGCGAGAAACTCTGAGCTAAGGTAAATACTATTAATAGCCAAACTTTCTGTATCATTTGCTTGTGGGATTTGAGTAATGGATTTGACACCTAAATTCCAAGCATCAAATACTTGGCACAAATTCATTGTTTGCTAAGCGATACAAATCCGTGGGGCTCATGGATTTGAACCATATTTTTGGATCCAAATCCTTGTACCCTCGGGATTTGCAACTCCCACATTTCATGTGGGATTTGGTAATAGAAGGCATAGTTGTGAGACAAATCCATGATAAAAATGCACTAAACAAATAATATACTTTTCCAAATCCATAATGCAACAAATCCATCATAAATCCAAAGATTTTTAAACCCCAAAATCCTCATTTTCAAATCCAACAAGCAAATGAGCCCGAACATTTTAAACAATATAATAGCCAAACTTTTTCGAAAATAATTTAATAGCCAAATCGTCAACTTTCCGTCCGTTTGACCGTTAGTTGATTCTGACGTGGAAAATTTTAATTGAGCTGGATGTTCATTTGCTGATGTGGCTATGATAAAGCACCAGTGGGGTGCTTTTTATTAGAACTATGCATCAAACAATCAATCCGAAGATTGATTGAACTCGAATCAAGAACAACGTATTCTTAATACGAAATTGGATAAAACAGAATCAAAAGTGCAATCTTTCATGTGGAAGAAGGCTCGAATGATATAAAGGTAGATGCCTGCAACTTGCACAAAACCTAAAGGTTTCTTTTCAATTAATCAAAGTCTAAGTTTTACAACAAAACAAGACGTTTAAATAGGCCTAGCTAGGGTTACACACATCCAATAAATGCCTAATTACATTCTAATACGAAAAGGAATAAAAAACTACCAATTAAATGTAATCCTAGTTGAATAAAGAAAGCAAAATTATGTTTTTTACAAGGCAGAATTTTGTGATTTCGTACTAACTTTGAGCCTTTTGTTCAAAGCCTTCCAGATCTCCAATTCCTCATCCAATCCCTTGCCTTTGTACAAAAACATACCTATTTTCATATGGTAGAAGATTCCAGACTCAACTCTCATCCATGCTCCTCGAATTGAGCTCCAAAGTAGGCTTAACAGACACGTTTCCAGACTTACAACCATTTTCTGGCAGTTTTCCTGTTTTGAGTTAGCAACTTTGAGACTTCGGAAAACAACCTTAATGACTTCTTCTAGATCCAAAAACTATGCCACCTTGTAGAGAGAAACTTTTTATTCAAAACAAGCTCTTAATCTCCAATTTTCAATGAGCCAATTGTGAGAACCAAGCCTCCAAAGTAAGCTACCTGAAACTGTTCCAACACTTAACCAAATTCTGCCTCTTTTCTTTCCAACCTTGATAGCTTCTTTGGCAAGCAATGAAAACGTGTAAAGTTGGCCATTTAGGATCATATCAGGCTATGACTCAAAATGACCAACATGCCCCGAGCATATTTATATTATTTTCACTACAAAATTGTTTGTTTTTAAAATCAAGAAAAATAGGAAATGGTAAAACCTTATCCTCTCCCTCTATTCTAACCAAAAAAAAAATAATCCACCTGGTCGACTCCCTCTCCGGAAATTCCCTACCCGTTGCCAAGACAGAACGAAGATCCACTTCTCGTAGCCATCCATTCCTTTGACCTCCCTTGGATTCAGGCGCCGACTGTCCATGGAGTTTCTTTCGGTCGCCGAGTCTGAAATTGTCGGGGCAAAGCGGCGATTCTCCCAAATCTTGCTTGACTAGAGAAGGCGGCGGGTTAGACTTCTTCTTGAAGATCCACATCGATGTCGACGTGGTACGGGGCTTGGTCCCCAACTTGTCCAAGTGACCAGCTATGTCCCTTGCTGGGTTGTCCCCTTTTCGTTGCACCGGCAGCCATGGGGAGGTCGGCGACTATGGGGTTCGATTTTCCCTAGCTGACTCGCTATGACACAACTCCTAACAAAAGCCAAGTGTAACCAATGAAAGGGACTGCAATATAATGGCTCAAGTAATAAATATCGAATCCACGGGTCTCTAGAGTTACTATTACTCAGCTCCAGTTCATTATCTAGCAAACCAGATTAAGATGAAAGAACTAAAACTACTCTAACAAACTACAGTTAAGGTTAATCTAATTACAGGTTGGGAACTCACTTAGGTTTGATTCCCCCTAGCAACTAGCCAGATTAATGATTGATGATCTCTAACGTGTTTCACTTTCATTCACAATTCAGAGAATCCTTAACTAGACCTTGAGTCTCGACTAAAGGAACAAGGCCCTCTTGAGTCAATTGCCTAGAGGGACGTATCCTTCTCTAGAAAAACCGATCAAGGCGTTCTGAACTAGATCCCCTCTATCGAATGAGGTTCTCAATCGATACAAAGCAGTGAATCAACCCTCGACTAAAGCAATCGGTCCACTACTATCAATCTATGGTGCTCTATTGACCTAATCAGGTATTCGCTCTCATATGATCAAAGCAGAATCAATAATCTCGACTAAAGCAGAATTGAATCTTGAAAACATGCATAGATTGAATATGAACTCAAGATTATCAAGTCAGAGTACTCATACAATCATCCAATCAAACAAACATAGCTAGGGTTCCTCAAAACCTAAGTGAAGGGAAGTTACTCCATAGAGAAGAGAGAGACTGCAGTAAGAATCTTCAGATGATCAGTCTTCCAGTCCGAGCTTGTTCCTCGAGCTTCCAAGGCGAAGAAATCCTCCAATTCCAATTCCACTCTTAGAATACCCTCAAATCACCCTCTCTCTCTTTGGTTCATTTCTTGGGTGTTTGGGATCCAAAACCCAGCTCTCTCTCTCCTTTTGCTCGAAATTGGCTTAAAACCAGAAATTCCCGACTCACACGGCCAGGCCACACGGCCGTGTGACTTTCCCAACTGCCCGTGTGAGTGTCCAAACGTGGCGTTTCGATTAGTGGTCAACCAGGCAAGCTGCACGGGCAGAGGCCACACAGTCGTGTGGACCCCCAAGCTGCCCGTGTGGCTTTTACCGAGCCTTCACACGGCCACAAGGGGCCCCTACACGGCCGTGTGAGGTGCAATGGTGCCCGTGTTGCTTCCCAGCTTCTCGCCAAACGTCCAAACTTTATCCAATCGACCCTGAACTCGTTCCCAAACCTTCATTCACGTACTAGGACCTGAAATATCACAAACAAGCACAACCTAGCGTGAAATCGGCCTAAAACACGAGAATCAACATCTCAAACGCCTCAAGAATAGGGGCAAAAACATGTGTAATTATTGCTCTATCACTAGCTGATGAGATGATGGATGGTGTCTAAGGAAGGCGGAGATGGATTGAGGGGGCGAGATTGATGGATTCGATTTCCCAAGATCCTCTCCTTCTTTTGTCTTGTTCATATCTTGTAATTCGTTCTCTTCAATTGGGGCTTTCTGCAAAGTTTGGTTTCCTAGTTTTTGTTACCGTTTGGACATAAGAACTGAAGTTTTAGGGATCTAAATCTCAAGAACTTCAATGGCTCTCCCAGCCCATTTGGTCGTCGAAGACGGAGATAGAAAAGGGGTCGAGTCGAGGGAGGTTCGGTGGTGGGACATAGAAACACCGGTGGAAGATGGTGATGCCAGCCTTTCAGTCTCTCTGTATCTGATTTGGGGTCAAGTAGAGTGAGGTTCGGCGGCGAGCCACAACTAACGCGGGAGAAGAACGAGGAGGGTGGGATTTGAAGGTTACTTTTTTTTTTAGTTACTCCCCCCAAAAAAAAATTATGTAAATTAAATTAATATCCATATGGCATGTCAAAAGTAAAATTTTCCTGCCACATCATTAGAAATTTTCCACCTCATCAAGAATTTTGTCACATCATAGTCAACTAACGGTTGATTGGATGGAAAGCTAACAATTTGGCTATTAAATTATTTTCGAAAAGGTTTGGGTATTATTTTGTTTAAAATGAAATGTTTGGCTATTAAATTGTATTTACCCCTAAAAACGTCAATACTACCATTCCACTATAAAATGTGAGGTATTGGTGAAGCAACTTTTTATTGGGCCACGTGGCTATACGGTGGTAGTGGCTGAGTTTATACAATTCGGGCCCAAATTAATCAGCCCATATATATTGACCCTAACCGCCAGGTGACCAAACGAACGAAAGTTCTCCGTCTTTCATGTTTTATTATTTTATTTGTTTTCTACAAACACCAAAATAATAATAATAAAAAAGGAATCAAAAGTCAAAAGCAGTTAGTTGCTTCGTCGATCTACCCTCTGGCGGACTCTACAAAAGGACTTCCAGTGACTCCTCCGTTGTCGATCCAATATCTACAGACCATCAAAGGGTTCCACTGAAATCGTTCACAGTTTACGCATCCTTCGTATAATTAGTAAAACAAAAGCAGCCAACCTTTTCATTGGATGGGGAATTTCGATTTTGCAGTCATTTGGTCTGTGAGTACTCATCAATTCCCTCTACAAACCTGGAATTTCTGAGAAAATGCATTCGACAAAGTCGGAGTCGGACAAAACGATTCTAGCCCCATCGTCAGCCGTCAAGGTCTCCGAATCAGCTCGTGTACTATGTGCAGAGACCGTTGAGGGACTCATGAGATGGGGACAAGTTGTCATCAATGTAGTCTAATGGCGTCCCAGTACCAGTGGTTCGGCAGGCAATCGAGGAACTTGTTGGCGATCGGGTTTTCTGGGATATTCAGTTAATTTTCAAGGAGGAAAGGTGGGAAGAAAGAGGATCGACCACCAGTAAAAGGGAGGGTAAAACGAGAAAGGTTTGCTAGAGTGTAACGTGATAATGGAGGAAAGTGGATATTAGGATGATGACAAGGCCTTGTGTTCGAAGTTTTGGTGTTTGATTGCTCTCTTCAGCTTCATCTTTATGAAGGAACAACGATAGTGTCTTGGCCGTGAGAACCTATTCCTCGAATGAAATGGATTGCATCTCTTCCTCTGGATATTTGCATTGGAGTAGAATGAGGGGACCAAGCCAAGCAGTTGAGGGAGAGACAGAAGTTGTCTTCTCCCGTGTGCTTTCTCCATCATAGTCTCTATGGAGTTCTGTTTCTAGTCTGCTTTTGAACTATGAATAAATTGGTATCACCTTCACCAATACAAGTGTTAACCATTCTTCTATATAATTGGACACCTCAGGAAGCTGACATGGAACAAGTCTAAATGATGGATTTGGATTCAAAGTTAGCTTACGTACAACTACTAATCCACATATAACTTAGATACATGGGGCACACGAGGGCAAGGACACTACTTGTAGAGAGCTACAAGTACACAAGTTGTTTCTTTAATTAACAGGCAAAGAGACAATAACATGAACATAATTGATAATTCATGCTAAGGTTTATTTACCCTCCATAGTAAGGTTTATTTCATGCTAATTCATGCGCATAATTGTTTGAATAGCGTCGATTGCATCCCTATTTCGTTCCTATTTGATTATGATTATATTTTAGGGTGCTTTAGACAATACATGCAAATTAGGTACAAAAAATGACACAAGTGTTCGAAAAGAGGTAGAAGGCTAATGATCTCAACCTGGAGATGGAAATCACGTCCGATAACAAAGACTGCGAACTCAAGGCGAAGATCGCGGCATCACAACCCAAGATCGCGGCCGCAAATCTGGAGGCTTCAGGTGCGAACTTCATGAAGAAGCCAACCGAGGAGAAACAGAGAGTTTCCCCAATATGATCACGGCCATAGTTCACATTAACCGCGAGGAAGTTCACGACCGTGAAGTCAGCCCATGAACCACTCGTGCCTGAAGGCCAAAACTACAGCGTCGGCATATCGCGGCCTCAAGGAAGAAGATCTCTGTCGCAATCTTCACACTGCATGGTCATGAACTTCTCCGTCTTCTGAAGGCTGTAGATAGAAGAGCCTCTTCCCCCATTCAAGAAAGCTGATTTTGAGATAGAAATTCTTAGTTAGAGAGAGAGAAGCCGAAGGAAGGAAAATAGTATAAGAAGGAAGAGGAGCTAGAAGAGAGGAGCCACCTTCCTCAACATCAAGTCTTCCCCAATTTCTTCTATGTATCTTCTTCCCTCCTTTATGGAGTACTCTCCTAAGATACTAGGGGTTCTAAACCCCAAACCCTAGTTCTAGGGTACTACGTTATGAATGAAAATTTTAGGATTTTAATGAATGAATGTGTTTATCTAGTTGATTTTATTGTTTCTCTAGCTTTGATTGTGTTTGGGTAAGTCGCCCTAATCTTCTCTACTAGTCTACTTGAGCTTCTACGCTGGATATACACCATCAAGCAAATTGAGGTTAGATGTATGAATATGATCTTATGGTGGACGAGGCGACCGTACCCCTACCATAGGAATGCCTTCCTAGATAGAACCCGGCATAAAACCTCGGTGTGGACGGTGGGTAGTACCCATTGAAATGAGCTATGTTCTTAATGCTCCATATACGATAGCCTAGATCGAGGTGACCCACATAGGTTTAAGGGAGGTATACTCGGAGGCGTGTGGATAACCACCAAAGCCCACAGAAAAGAGCTCACTCACCATATCTGACGAACCCTACTTATCTAGACATTTCATAATAGACCTAGGCATAGGCGAGGGCGAGGGATAGTTCCCCAAAATACCTGTTTTTATCCTTATTTACTCTCTTTACTAGTTATTTTGCTTGAATTTTCCATCACAAACCCTCAAATCGATCAACTAGATAACAACAACTTGGGAAGTAGGCTAGGGTACCGGTACCCGAGTCAATACGGCCTTGATTGCCACTTTATAACAATGCACCTCTAGGTTAAACTTGGGCTAGGATGGGGTAGTTATTGAAACGTGCTAACTATTGACAATGACTTGCACATGATGAATCGATCAATAATAGAAACTTCCCTGCTGCTCTACAGAACCAAAAATAAGGGACAACACGAACACAACTTGCTATTGAACAATCCATGTCATACAACTTCAGGTACCAAAGGGAACTAAAAGGACCTGAATAAATGGCCTATGATTCGGGTCCAATTGCACATGTTTTCTCCTAATATTCTTTAGATGTTTGAGGCATTTTTACTCCGTGTGGTTCTATTTTACACTAGGGTTTGCTTGTTTTTAGTATGTTTTGGATCCTAGTAGGTGGAATTGGCCTCGGGAACAAAAGTTGGACAAAAAGGTGCGAAAATGAATCGAAGGGAGCAAACAGCCGAGGATCGCGGTGGAAGTTAGATATTCATGCTCAGGCCGACCGTGATAAAGAGGCCCAGACCGGGAAGTGCAAGGAGACCAGAGAAGTTTTTGTGCCTCGCGGGCTTAAGCGACAACACGGTCGCGAGATCGTGAAGACCCTAAATGAAACGACGCATTTTTTCTCGAGATCACGGTCCAAGCTTCAAGTTCACTACCGTGAAATGGGACTGTGACACGTGCTCGATCTAGGTATAATAGAAGAAGTGAGTTGAAAGAAGAGAGGGGGAGAGCCTAGTGGAGAATTGCATCTTCTTCCTAGGATTTTAGAGAGAGAGAGAGTGACGAACAAGAGAGGAGAAGAAAGCTAGGGTTTCATCCAACCTTCAACATTTGGGAATCTCATCCACCAAGGTTGATCTCTACACCAAAGGAAGCAGGAAAACATCTTAAGATGGCTTTTCTCTTCTCCTTTGTGTATTCCCTAGACTAAGCATGGAGCAGTCCCCTTCTTTCACTTGAATGTTTTGTGTGTGGTTTGTTTCTCAATGCAAGTATTTAGGTATTTTTAGAAAGTTTGAGTTGTGTTCTCCATTTCTCATGATTATGCCACTTTGATCTAGGTAGAGGGAAATCCCCTTATTGCTAAGAGGCTTTTATAAGCTGGAATTCCTTGGCTAAATTGAGCCACCTACTTCGGCCGAATTAGGGCAAACCTTATATATGTTTTAGCACTTTGAGTTGGTTGTTGTGTTTCCGTCCGGATTAAGGTCTAAGTGAGAAGCCTTGGCAACCCTTAGTTGATTAGCTAAGAGAGCTAATTTGTTAGCTTGATTCGATATCCTTGGCCTATCGTTTGAGAGAGTGGAGCTTCTCAACTAGTTGTGTTATCCTGAGGTTTACAACCAATTTTCCACACACTTGCATTATTATTTTTTTTTTACTAATCTTGATATATGGCTAGGGGCAGCAACACGCGAGTGAAGCTTTCTCAAATAATGTTTTAACCAAAAATAGACTGCTAGATAATGTTTCAAACAATTGAAGTAGGGGCACACGGACCGACCCGAGTTTGACATTTAAAATAATTGCTCTATACTGCACCCTGCTAGAGTTTATACTTGGGCTGTAGTTGGGATTTAAATCTGTGGTGTACTAATAGCTCGAGTTAGCCTACATTCAAAAATACACAGTCCTCGAAATTACCTGGAACTTGGTTTCGACAATGCAATAATCGACAACATAGACCGACAACAATACGCAGAGGGAGGCCGCTCTCTTCTTCGTTGACTTGGGCTTGAGTGGTACTAGAGTGGCAACTCTACTTGACGGAGACAGAGGGACACTCATTACGCGTGATTCATTGTGTTTGGGTTACATGAGGAATGAAGGAGGAAAAACATAATGATTTCAGTGGAGTCGTTTGGTAGAACCTTATATTAAACGACGAAAGAGGTCTTTCTACGAAGTTTGTTGGATAAGGAGATTGACGACAAACTGCTTCACTTTTCCTTGTTTCTGGTGAAATTAAAAAAACCAATAAAAGTGTCAAGAAATAATAAGGAAAAATCCAAACAGAAAAAACACAAGACAGAAAGAATTTTGTATGTTTGGTTAGTAGTAGTTCGGGCCAACTCTAATTGGTCATCAGGTTTGGGTTCAAATTAAATAAAACTAGCCCTTGCCGCATAATCATCAACGTGGACCAATCACAAAATGCCATTACCAGTGCCGCACTTTTTATAGTGGCACTGTAGCATTGGCAAAAAAAATTATTCTAAGATTACTAGTTGTCATCACATTTATATTTCCTCATAATGTCCCTCTACTACATCATTACACCCATTAAGTCCCCCCATTATGCACTCTATCAATGTCACCATTATGTGACTCATAAGTGCACCATTAAGCTCTACATTAAGGTGTAGAATCCTAGGAGCATCTCTATGCTACTAGTCTTCCATGCATGCCACATGTGCAGCCGCCATGTTGTCCCCTTGTTGGCGCCATGTCATCTGCCACATGTGACAAGGAGCTTCTTCTACTTTATCACGTCACTGCAAAGTGGAAGAAGAACGTCGAAGAAGGAACTATGGCCTCCCTTTGCTCTATCGCGTGTAACCTATTGTAAAGAAGAAGATGGCGCCTCCATCTCACTGAACCCACTGAAAAAACGAAACCCAATAGATAAGACAATCAGGGAAGGTACGAAAAGAAGGGGAAACGAGAAAAAAAAATTGTTTGGTTGACGGTCAACCAAGGCCAAAAAGAAATTTCACTTCACCCAGTGGCAGAGCTAGAAATTTGAATGAGGGGGGCTAAAAATTTACGCATAGAGAATTCGAACTGGCGAGGGGCCTAACGCCTTATCAACTACTATATTTTGCCAATTTATTACAAAATTTACATGTAATTGTACATGATTTTGAGAGTTGAGGGGTGACTATAGCCTCTCCTACCATTAACATAGCTCCGACACTTGTTTCAGATCTACTCTCCGTCAAATGAGGTCAACCCTTGGCAATAGAGGTGGAGCTAGAGAGTTGGGGTGGGCATTCGGTCGGTTCGGCTTCGACCGAACCGAAATTATGAATACCGGGTCCCCGAATTCTACCAAACCTCAAACCGAATTTGAACCGAATTATAATTCGGTTCGGTTTTTCACACAAAACCGAATTTGTGAAGCTACTCGTATTTTCTCACTTTTAAATTATTTTTCACCCCTAATATAAACAATAAATATCAATTATATGCATCATCAATGATAAAACCAAACTTTTCAACACATAAGTCATAAAACATTTCAAATTTTTAAGTCTAAAAACAACTACAAACATAAAAATCCACCATTTGGAGCTTGCAATTATAGTATTTCGGTTTTTCGGTCGGAAATTCGGTTCCGTTGAAAGAACCCTGATTTCCGAACTATCCATATTTTCCTTCCGAATTCCGAACCGAATAGCATTAATTCGATTTCAGTTCGGTTTAATTCGATTTTGGTTCGGTTCGGGTTTACCGAACAGTTTGCCCACCCCTACTAGATCGGCTCTCGGGAGGCCGCCCTCCCAAGAATTTTGAAAGTTACATGTATACATCTTGAGTATCTCGAAAATTTTGTATAAACTAAACCTAAAATTATAAAGTGCTTTAGTGTGCGATTATATCAAAAGAATTTCCAGTCTAGCGTTTCTCAGAGACTAGGAGTTCGATACCTGCAATCTTTTAGTTTCTTATGTCTAGGTTGAATTTTTAGATTCTCATTTTGTCTAAGATTAAAAAGTTTATGTTTAAACAGACTTGAACAATTTCTGAAGTTATACATAAGTTTATACGTATTTAAATTTAAAATTATATTAATAATTTTTTAACTTACAAAATGTTAAGAACACTTTTTGCACACATAATGAATAAATAAATTAATAACTCTTGGTGTTTCTACCCCGATAGTATCAAAGTACAACCAATAGCGCAAGAGGACCTGAATGCGAGAAAATGTGCTCTCCTAACGTTAGAGAGTGTCCTAAAGAGGCTAAGAAATCAGCCACAATATTAACCTCCCTATAAGTATGCTCGAGATGAACCTGTCATGGCCGTACCAAGAGCCGATGAGCTTCAGCTATTAGCACAAAGTGTGGATGAGTAGGCGTTGCCGACTGGATCAACTGAAAAGTCGTTTGCGAGTTAGTCTGTAGAAGGACCTTCCTAACCCCCCAGATCCCATGCAAGCTTAAGACCACGCACAACACCATCCAACTCTGTATTGGTGATGGAACTACCTCCTCCCCAAGGTTCACTAAGAAAGCACTAATAAAGCGAATGTCATCTCCCTTCATGATGTTGCATGTTGCCGTGCTAGAAGGAGAGTGAATTACCGAACAAACCATGTTACTGCTCATCCATCCCTTAGGTGGTTGCTGTCAACTAATGATTCGCCGCTCTCTCATCCTTCCTGCTCCAAAAAAGAAAATCTACTTGGCAAAGGCTAATCGTGTCTGTTGCCTTAGTTGTTTAACTTAATACTAAATTTGTGCAATAGTCTCAATCTTGCCCTTCAACTGGTGGTTATTCTGGTTCTTCCAAAGTGACTAGAAAGTTCCTCCAAATAGCAAAATGTCAATATGGGCACTACGATCGGTGATGTAGTGTGTGATACAGTGTGTGAGGTTCTTCTCGAAGAATGTTGAGTCCAGTTCATGCTCCAAGAACTTTGCCTAAACACCTCGTACAGTCAAGAAACCGACTAAAGTGGTTAGATGTCATCATTGTCTTTCTGCATTTGTGATGAGTTGATCCTGGGTAGCAAACCATAGAAAAGCATGCATCTGTCATGCAACTGGAGCACTCTAAATGGCACACCAAAAAAGGTGAGTAATCGTGGACGGCTCCGCCTCTCCCTGCATGAGATCATACGTGGACTTTAGCATGAACCTCGCCAGATGGCGAGTGTCTCCACACCATGATGTCGGGTTTCGTACCTTAGGGTACTAGGTGAAGGCAAACTTGCGCCACAATAGAAGGGTGTAAGAAAGCATTAAGGTATTCTATGTTCCACTCACCATTCAGTATGACTTCTCCCACTGAAAGGGCTGTCGCTTCTGCTAATAGGTTGTGGATGAGTTCCCTGTGCGTTGGACAGTCCTAGCGCCACCTGTCATGCCAAAAAGGGGTGTGCCAACCACCTTGGATATTCCACATTACCGCCTCAGGTAGTAGGTGCCAGACTCACAGTACTCTACTCCAATGGTTGGAGATCCGCTCATACGTTCTTGGAGCCTAACCATGGTTCTTTTTGATTAAGTACTTTGATGCCACCACTTTCACCCAAAGAGATTTCCTTTCTATCAGCAGGTTCCATGCAATCTTCAGTATGAATGCTTCATTCATCCTCGTGGCCATCCTCATTCCCAAGCCACCCTAGTCCCAAGGTGACTAGAGAGTATCCTAGTCGAGGAGATGAATTTTCTGCCCTACCTCAATACTTCCCCAAATTAAAGAGTGAATCCTTTTATGTACTTCTAAGGACTAACAGAGAGGAAGTTGATTTGCATGGTATAAGATGGTGGGGAGGAAAGGACTAACTGCTCCAAAGTAATCGAACCTTAAGGGACAAGGTCTCCACTTTCTAGCCTACAAACCGAGTATCTATCTTGTCGATGAGGTCTATTTAAGTTGCTTTAGAGACCCTATCATGAATCACTAGGGCTACTAGGTATCGTCCCAAGTTTTTAGTTGTAGGTATGCCAATCGCCTCACAAAGAGGGGCTCTAACCTATTGTCCGAATGAAACTTCAAACTCCTAGAAATACATTGCAATGGTAGCCAAATGTACCAATGAGGCATCTCCGAATGATTAGATCATATAGAAAGGGCATGTGAGATTAGAGCTATCAAAATGTAACCCGACCCGAGTAACCCGCCCGATCAACCCAACCCGCAACCCGCCCGTAACCCGATTTGACTAAAAGTCAATGACCCGTAACCCGCCCGACCCGCAACCCGATCGACCCGCAGCCGACCAACCCGCAACCCGATTAACCCGCAACCCGACCAACCCGCAACCCGACAAACCCGAACCCGTAACCCGACCAGCCTGACTATAATAGAAGGAATTCGATGAAGATAAACCAAAAGTTGACATTTGAAATTCTAGTTCACTAAAGTCTGATCATTACATCATCAATTATTGACTTAGTATAATAATATACATCATCAACCTATTAACGCATATAATATCATCAAATATTTATTTGGATACATCATCAACCTAATAGTGCACATAACATTATAAAATATTAATTTAGCATAATAAGATAATTATAAGATTTAAAATCCAAATATCATGGTCCTGTCATAAAAAATACTAATAATAGTTCACAAAAGTCTAATCATAACAAGAATACATGACTCATAATAGTTCATATTGCACTACAGGAAAACAGGTTTCTAAACGCGGTATCTTATTCACGGTAATTTTTCTCGTATTAGAAAGTACATTAATAACCACAGTAAAATTTCCTCTATTTAGTTTTATGTTCCTAATCACGGGAATAATTTATAAATTTTTTAGTCTTCATTTCCCGTGATTAATACTTAGTCACGGTAATTCGTGTGAACTTTTAAGAATTTTTTTATAAATGATTTCTTTCAATTTTATAAGGGAGAAATTCTTTTTGCTTTAGATGTATTTTGGTTCCAAAATTTTCATTTTTGGTAGAATTGGCTTCAAATTTTCATTTGCTCCAGCGGCAACGTAACCGCCTCTTTTCTAAAATTTGAGCCGCCAAGCGCAAAAGAGACTTTGGTTCCAAATATTCTTTGGAATTTGGCTCCAAAATTTTCATTTTTGGTAGAATTGGCTCCATGTTTTTATTTGCTCCAACGGCAAAGTAGCTGTCTCTTTTCAAAAATTTTGGCCACAAAGCGCAAAAAAGGAAAAATCTTAGCTCTCAAAAATTTTGGCCCGCAAGCCTCCAAATTCTAAACACACACTCGCTCTTTCTCTCTCTCTTTCTCCCTTCCTTGTACCTATCCTGAACTTAGCATGATGATTTGATTGGTCTTGAAGATTTGAGAGTTTATTGGTATTTAAGCTAGTTTAGAAATCTTGTATCAGCATGATGATTTGGATAATTCTAGATGATTTCAATTTGGCTGGTGTTCATGCTATAAGAAAGATTATTTTCAATTGTGTTGATATTTGTTTTATTGACACTGATCTTATAATTTCATGGGCATATTAATGTTATAATTCCATACCTATATTAATAGACAAAATATTGTGATTAGTGATTTGATAAGTAGCTATAGTAGAATATCGTGATCAATTGTTAAACCAACAATTTTTCTAAATTTTATAATTTAGTTTAATACAAAAATTATATAAACAATTAACTAGCTAAACCAACACTTTCTCTATACATTTATATGAACAATTTCACTGGTTTTTAAAAAATTAAAATACTACTTTTAAACTTTTCTCTCCAAATTTTCGGTTCCCCCAATACTACTGCCCAAAAATTTGATTCCCCCCACCCGCCGAGATCCGCCAATAATTCCCCCCTGTAATGTTTTCCCGGAATTTTGTCCCCCCACCTTTGAGTATTTGACTTTGAGTAGTGATTCCTTTTTTTTACAAGTATTGTGCTAGCTTCATATAGTTACGATTTACGACTTACTAGTAATCACTAAAAACTAACACGATTTTCTGGTCCGTAAAACCCGCAACCCGAACCGCCCGACCCGAAACCCGATTGACCCGCACCCGATTGGCCCGCAACCCGATTGACCCGTAACCCGATTGACCCGTAACCCGAGTAACCCGCAACCCGATCAACCCGCGACCCGATTGACCCGCAACCCGACCAACCCCCAACCCGAATAAACCCAGCCCGAACCCGCCCGAACTGGCTCGATTGACACCTCTATGTGAGATAGAGAATGCCCTTATCTAGTTAGACTGATTGGCTGCTAGGATCCACTCTCAACACAAGCATTAATGATATGGCTAAGGTGTTCCATACACAAAGTAAAGAGATATGGTGTGAGGGGACATCCCTAGCGAAGCCCTCAAGTTGGAATGAACTTGTTTGCAGTTCCACTGTAGTTGCATAGTGGACGAGGTAATCAATGCATTTTGAGGTTGACAAACTGTGTAGAGGCACGTGCTAATGGAAGAGAAGCACGGGAATCTGGTTGTGGAAGTTGAAGTTATGAGGTTAGATTTAACTTTGTAGTCTTCTAAATTAGGAAAGTCAGTCGTTCGTTATTAATAATGAGGGAAAAAAAGGAAGTGATGGGTTGAATGGTAAAAGGTTGAGGGATGGGCCAACAATGTTAATTAGGCTTATTGCTGCACAGACCCATACTGATGGAGGTTGAGGGTTGGATGCAAAAACCACTTTGGTCTGTGGGGGAACAGATTGTAAATAATATAATATAATTATGAAGTTAATTTTATTAAGAGGTTGATAATAAAGCACTAACACCCTTCTCCAAAGTTAATATCATTTTCCTTTTGACGCATTGATTAATTCATTATGTATATATCCTTCAACTACTATACTAATTTGTTGATAAAATTCTTCAATATTCAATTAATCAGTAATAGTGTAATACAATACTTAGGAATGAAAATTTGAACCCGCTATGTCAAAATCGATATACAAGAAATTATAGTAGATAATCACCATGAATGAGACAAATGAGTAGTAGAGCCAAGACGAATGTGGATGATGAGTTTCTCATGGTTGATATTTTCACCTTTCTTATCAAGTGTGTACATGACTTTCAAACTCCAACTTATAAAGGAGATTAGTTATCAAGACACGAGTACTATGAGAGGGATAAGTATGGAGTTTTACAAGAGAATTTTTACCGCAACCGTATATATATTATTGTCCGTAATTCTTGGCCTTTTAACTTTTAGTAATTTCAGTGAGGACTTTCGTGATAATATTATATGTTTGTTGTTGCAACTATGTCCTACTTATTATGAGATTTTGTTACATATTTACTTTCTTGCTCTTTTTTTTAAAACAAATATATAGATGTGATATCAATCTAACGCCACCACAAACACTGAATCGCAAAGTGTGGGATGGACCACTTGATCCATCCGGTCACAACTTTCTTCTCCTCGTCGGTTAGGCACCACCAGCTGGGTTGGCACCGTCGTCTAGATAAGAGAAGCTCGGTGAGGCAGTCCTTGACATGGCCTTGACCGTGGTGGTGTTGTAGTCGTGGTAGCAGAGGAACTGTAGGAGTTCTTCCATCGTTGTCTTGTAGACGAGACCGAGACTCACTGCTCTGGCCGGGTGGACCACTCCAGCTCCCATGTCCTATGACCCTGCTAAGTCTCCCTCGTCAGAGGTGAATGCCACCCACGAATTGTTGGTTGGTTCACAAACCTGACCAAATTCTTCACAACCAAGTTGGTCGGATTTGTGGCATCCGGGAGGTATGCACTGTCGCCCCCAAAATCGGATATAGCATTCCGATACACCCATGTTAGTAGCACCAACAAGATAGATGAAAAAGATGAAGATGGGCAACAACGTTATGTGTGTTATCGCAGGCCTTGTGTTTCCGAAGGACAAACATTTGTGGATAAAAGTAGATGGGTTATGCATGCTGAGAGAGAAGCTAGATAGCTAGGAGAAATTAACTAAAGGGAGGAGTAAGTGACACTATTTAATTTATACTAATTATAATAAGAGCGACGCATCAGAAGGTAACCTAACCATGCTAAATGGCTCTCATTTTCTCTCAAGTACAAAGTGCATGCACATCTATAAGCAGTTAGTTGGAGTTCATGCTTTGTGTGAGCTCCAAATATTATGCCTATACAAAAGAAACATGTTGAACTCTCACCGGCCTCTTCATGCAGTTTTTACGTTAATTTGTTGAAACTGCGTGCAACACCATCTCGCCGGTTGTGGCCGAACAATCCTTTTGAAATGCAAAATAATTTGTGAAATAACCAAAACTAACCAAAGCCCAAACTCAAAAACAACATAACTTCTCAAAGCCCACCATCAAATGAGAAAGGGCAAAGACGAGAAGCTCGATCACAAAAAAAAAAAAAAATCACCTTAGTGATTAGCTACTACCTAAAAGCTAGATTCCCATGAGTGTTATTTAGAAGTGTCAATTGGGCGGGTTCGGGCTGGGTTCAATCGGGTTACGGGTTAGTTTGATTTTGGGTTCATCGGGTTGCGAGTTCGGGTTAGTCGGGTTGTGGGACAGTCGGGTTGTGGGTTAGTCGGGCTACGAGTCAATCGGGTTGCGGGTTAGTCGGTCTACGAGTCAATTGGGTTATGGGTCAATCGGATTGCGAGTCGGGAGGGTTGTGGGCGGTTTGGGTTGCGGTTTTTTGGGTGAACGCATTGAGTTTACTTATTTCCTACTCGTAACTACAATTTGCACATTTTATTAACGTACTTTTTTAAAAATTATATCAATAATTTTTAGACTCTTTCTTTCCACATCGTATATGTAATATGTTATATGTATTTAAGCCTAAACATCGGAACTTGAGGTGTTATGTGTTACTTTCTATGTTATGAATCACATAACCCAAGAATTAGGTAATAACCTTATGTACGATAGACCAAGTTAAGAGTAAGTAAGCAGACTTAGGGTACAACTCAAGATTAGATTTCGGGGATGAAATCTTTTAAGGGGAGAATTGTAACATCCCGTTCCGGCAAAACCCTTATTTTGATCGCTAGAAATTTCACGATTTAAAATCGAGTGTTTTGACAGTATTTCGACAAAAATCGAAATATCGATCGACCGAATAAGTATACGTATTAATTATATATATATAATTAATAATACTAATAAAAAAAACAATAAGCGATCGGGCCGTATATATATAAATCTTCCCCCGTCCATTAATTCCATCATCATCTTTTCTCATTCTGTACCGAGAGCAGAACGAAACCGTGGAACAGGGGAGGCGACAGGGAATCTTGCGGAGCTCGATTCTTGAGCTATAGTGATCCGAAAATCCCATAAGTAATGCCTAATCCATCCATATGTCGTAGTTTATTGATTTAGAGATTTAAAACGATGTTTTGGTTCAGGAATTTCATGAATTCCCGATAAGCCAAATTAGGGTTTCGGAGTATCCGGAAGCCGGATTGAGCTAAAATTTCAAATACGAGCTTCTTGCAGCGAGGGGATATTAGGACGGTCTCGGATTCTAATTTCGGGTTCATTCGTGAAGTTGACATTTTAGTACGAGAAGTTTAAACCGGTGTTCGAACGACCAGAACTGGGGAGGGATTAGCACGGCATACCGGGTTTGTCGTATCACGATAATTCTATTGATGCTTAGAATTGACCTAGGTGAACTAGAATGGCATGATTAGGGGTGTATGAACGTTTGTGCTATATGTTGAACCTTGGACTGCTGTATGATATTATTGACTTGCCCTAATCGATATGGACCTTGTTTATGTTGATGATTGCATACATGTTGCCATTTGTGGCTTAACTGTTGATATGACTTCATGGTTGTTCGATCCGGTGTTTTGACATGATGTGATATTGTGGTTGTATTTGGATTCACAAGTGGGGGAAATAAACTTCCCAGGGTGATATTATGATGTTTAAAGGAGGATGACTTGCACGAGGGTTTATCCCGAGGAAGTGCAACTATACGACTCCTGGGTTACCTATGTTGAGCAAATTATGACCAGGTCAAGTACATGTGCAAGTAACGAATTATGATTAAGCAAGATGAGATATGAATAATGTATAAGGATACCAAATATGAGGATTTTGGTATCACTGTCAATTACATAGTAATTAGGGCTCCCCATGCTATTACTCTGTTATGACATAATAGTCACACATCTCTTGTGGTGCTAACTGAAGATTATGATATGCATGATAGTCAAACCTCTCATGTGGTGATGACTGAAGATTATTCACGAGATGTGACCACACCCAGAGTGGTGTCAGTATGGCTTCACCTATGGTGGTATGGGGGTACGTATGATCAAATCCTACGGGATGTTGGGTGTGTATGGTGGCCCGAGAGAGTTATTAGCATGGGGGTAGCCAGGCGCCTATAAGTAAAAAATGATAAGACGCATATGCATAAGTCAAGGTGATTGAGTTGCCCATTGGGATATGAGGATGGCTGAGGTCCAATCCTAGTGTTTTGGCTTGATTGTTAGATGTTGGTAGGGTATTCTTTGTTATGAACTCACGATGTAGTGATTGTCTCACTCAACCATGAGTTGACCCTCATTATCCTTTTTCTCTGCTTATGCCATGAGTAAGCATATCATCATCATCAGCAGTAGTAGATAGGTGTATAGGTGGGAGCTGAGCAAGAGTTGAAGGCAAGATGAGGTATGGTCTTCAACTATTCTGTGCTTGGACTAATACTCAGGATTTTGGCCAGTGATCCACACCTTTTTGTAAAAAAAATGTTTTGATAATGTTTTTCATGTGCATACTAGCTTATGATGTAGTGTGAGATATCCACAGGTGCAGGGGCGGAGCTAGGATTCGAAGTTCGGGGGGCCGGATTTTTTTTATTCTACTATTTCAAAAATATGATAAAAATTCAGGAAAAATATTTTTAATATTATTATAACTAGCATTTTAGATGATTAGATTTATTCAAAATAAGATCAATACTACAACTTATTTTGTGTAGACAAACACAAAAAGGTGAATACGTCGCATCCATAAGTTTTGTTTATGACTCCATTAATTTATGTGCTTCTAAAATTAGTATTGATTTACCAGTTGCAGTTGAAAGTGCATAAAATGCATTTCATCTTTGATTTAGAGACGAATACTTAATTTGACGTTCCGAAGAGGGATTTATTTTGTTACTGTGAAAAGACAATAAAATTAAGCAAAAACAATAATCAAAATAAAATTTTAATATTATCAAAGCATCAATTTGAATCCATATAATAATAAGATAAAAGTTAATGTGAGATTAAAACTAAAATTAAAATATGCTCCCTTTGAGTTTCAAACCCATAATATGATGGATAGGATAGAAGGATTCCGACCACTGGGCTAGTTTACTTTCGTGTTACAATAATGCACAGTAAACTATTTTATAACCCATCAGTTTATACGAAATTTTCAAATACCGATATAGTTTATAGATAAGTTCTGAAATTCTGGGGGGGGGGGGGGGGGGCCTCGAGCCTATGTGTAGCTCCGCCCCTGCACAGGTGTGAAAAGTTGATAATATGTGTATATTTGTGTAATTATGTAAGTTGTGACGATTAAGAAATGTATCAGTATGGTATGCAGTTGTGTAGTATGAAACTGTGAGTATGGCTATGAAAAGCCAATGCATATGGTTGTGAGTATATATATGTTTGTCTATGAATGCATGGATTCAAATGAATTATTTTGCAGGATTAGATGTAAGAACTGTTAGCCCATTACGCGAGTAATTCATGTCAAAATTTTATTTGGGTAAATTTTGGTAATTAATGTAACACCAGTTTTAAATTCCGCTGCAATTGTATGAACAATATGATTAGGCAAAACGTACAAGGTAGGGTGTTACAGGGTTTCACCCAAAAACACCCAAGGGGCAATTCTAGAGAGAGACCAAGAAGTGTTCTTGAAGCAAGATTGGATGCTTGGATCACCATTGGAGCTAGAAGATCATCCCCTAGAAGATAAAGATTGAAGATTCTAAGCATTATAATGTATTCTCTTTCCTCTCTATGAATTAGTTCCCCTTCACTTAGTTTTTGATGAACCATAGTTATAGATTTTGGTTGTATTGTTGATATATGTGAAATATTCTATGAATGACTACTATTATCTATTTGATTGATGTTTATGATGAATTGCTTGAGTCTTGATCTCACTACATGTCAATTATACTTTTACCTGGGAGAGGGAATATCTCCCTTGGTTCAATAGAGCACCTTAAATCTTTCATTATGGGTCTTTTAATGAGTGTGATAGTATCCATATTGTTATATTGGGTGTTGCCCAATCGTGGGAGTTGGTTTTGAACACCTCAACCGCCTAGGTTGGTTGAATGGTACACCTCTCTGGATAGAGAAATTGAGAGGGGTTAGACAACTCGAATAGGGACTCCAACCTAGTCTAGAATTCTTCGCAATAGAAGTGTCGAGTTAATCAATTTAGGGTAGTACTCAACATCGACCAAATGAAGGGATTAGGGAGATTCATGTCTAAGTGAGCTCCCACTGTGTAATTAGCTATCCTTGTTTGGCTATATAACAAACATAAGTTGAAGTAATGGTACATCATCTAGAGACACGTGGATTTGATAATTGTATTACTTTACTTACCTATCCTACACCCGATCATTGGTTATTCTTGGCTTTTGAATGGGAATATGTAGTTAAAGCCTAGTCAAGTCTTTGGCACCGTTTGGGGGGGGGGGGGGGGGGGCTTTGAGGTTATTACGAAAAGGTTTTGGTTTTTACTTTAGTCATTTTTGTTTTTTTTCTTTTTACCTTTTTTGTACTTAGTGTATTGTGTTTTGCTGACCCACTCTTCACTCCGAAGGGTGGTTTGTATGTGTTTGGTCTTCTTTTTAGTGTTTTTGTGTTTGTAAGTGATTTGCGACTAATTGTACATGTTTTACCCTACATATCTTAATTGTTTGACTTGGTAATCATCGTTCCTCGACCTATTTTCTGCTAGGTTATGCTTATTTTGTCATATTTCATGTCATAATACTTTGGGAAAAGTTTAGGAATGAGTTCTGAGACATTCGAGGGTCAAAACGAGCCAAAAATCACCCCCAAACCGTGAAGAGCACATATTTCCAGTAGCACATCTCCTTTTCGAATTCTTGTGCACACTTCATGCCCTAGGGGCATGATAATAACAACAAAATCGTGAACTACTACGGGTATAAATTGACAGTCGCGGGTTTTGACCAAGGAGAGCATGATTTTCACCCAAAACCACCCAAGGGGCAATTCTAGAGAGAGATTGACCTAGGAGGGTATTTGGAGCAATTCTGGAGGTTCCCAACCTCATTGGAGCTTGAAGATCATCCCTAGAAGATGAAGATCTAAGATTTTGGAGTTTATTGTATTGTCTCTTCTTCTCTCTATGAACTAATCTCCTTCACTTAGGTATTTTCGTTGTATTGTTGATGCATGTGAAATATCCTATGAATGACTACTCCTATTATCTATTTATTGATGTTTATGATGAATTGCATGAGTCTTGATCTCACTAATGTCAATTATTCTTTTACCTAGGAGTGGGAATATCTCCCTAGGTTCAATAGAGCACCTTCAATCTTTCATTATGGATCTTTTAACGAGTGTGATAGGATCCATAGTGTCATATTGGGTGTTGCCCAATTGTGGGAATTGGTTTTGAACAGCTCAACCTCCTAGGTTGGTTGAATGGTACGCCTCTCTGGCTAGAGCAATTGAGAGGGGTTGGACAACTCGAATAGAGACTCCAACCTAGTATAGAATTCTTCGCGGTAGAAGTGTCGAGTTAATCAATTTAGGGTAGTACTCAACATCAACCAAATGAAGGGATTAGTGAGATTCATGGCTAAGTGAGCTCCCACCGTGTAATTAGCTAGTAGTGGTTAGATTACTTAGATTAGCTTAGTTTCTTTATAACTATCCATGTTTGGCTAGATAAGGAACCTAAGTTGAAGTGATGGTAACTAGAGAACTGTGGATTCGATAATTTAATTACTTTACTTACCCTATGCTACAATCGCTCATTGGTTATGCTTGGCCTTCGATTGGGAATGTGTAGTTAGAGTCGAGTCAAGCTTTTGACGTCGTTAGGGGGGGGGGGGGGGGGGCTTCTAGGTTATCGCGAAAAGGCTTTGGTTTGTTACTTTAGTTATTTTTTCTTTTCTTTCAACCTTTTTTGTACTTAGTAAATTGTGTTTCATTTGTGTTTTGTTGACGCACTCTTCGCTCCAAAGGGTGGCTTGTGTGTGTTTGATCTTCTTTTTAATGTTTTTGTGTTTGTAAGTGATTTGCGGTTAATTATACATGTTTTACCCTTCAAATCTTGATCGTTTGACTTGGTAATCGTCATTCATCGACCTATTTTCTACTAGGTTGTGCTTCTTTTGTCATATTTCATGTCCTAGTATGTTGAGAGAAGTTTAGGAACGAGTCCCAAGATATTTGAGGGTCAAAATGAGCCAAAAATGGAGTATATGCAAGGTTCATGGGTTGGGTGCAATTTTCACTACCTGGAGGGCGTGGAAATGATCACCAAATCGTGAAGAGCACACATTTCTATCAACACATGTTTCTCGCGCTCCTGTGCATACTTCATACCCTGGGGGCATCATAATAACAACAAAACCATGAACTGCTACGAGTTTAAACTGATAGCGGATTTTGAGCAAGGAGAGCTTGGTTTTTCACCCCAAACCACCCAAGGAGCGATTCTAGATAGAGATTGGCCTAGGAGAGTTCTTGGTGAAATTTTGGAGGTGCCCAATCTCATTGGAGCTTGAAGCTCATCCCTAGAAGATGAAGATTGAAGATCTAGGAGCTTATTGTATTCTCTTTTCTTCTCTCTAAGATCTAGGAACTAGTCTCAGCTTCTGGGGTTGTATTTAGTGAGCTCCAGACCTTCATTGGGCTTGCCCAACAACTTAAGCACTCACCTAAAATCAATGTAGTAGTAGTAGTTTGATCCTCCTCCATGATTTTTCCGAGACTGGGAAAGGAAGTGATCTTGTGTGTTTGAAATCATTGATACTATTGATAGACAAAATCATTTATAAAAGCCTGAACCTCCTGATATATAGTTTCAATCATGCTATGCTACTGATGTCTTCTAAATTTGGCAGAGGGCAAACTAACAAAACGGTCATTGCAACCTACCAAAATAAATGAATTTAAGATTTAACAACCAAAAAACACTCAAAGGCACCAACACTTTCTGGAGCCATTTGCACCAGCAAGAAGTGGGACTTTGAATATGTAACTTGCCCAGACAGGTTAAGCCATTGCAAACGTCAGAATCTTTTTTCACATGAACACCGGCATTGATGACAGGTATCTGTCTCCCGCCTAACAACTAGTTTTCCCGATGCAGATAAGACATCAAAATCCATCACCAAAAGAAACATGTTCTTTAGCAAATGGCCATTGCGAACAAGCAGGTGCAGAAAGTTTGCCCCCACGTTCCAAAATGCCCATAAGAGAATCACAGAAACAGAAGGCGTGGTGTCCAAAGAATATGCTAACCAACAAAGAAGCTGAATTTCTTTCTGCCCCCGCCGTCTGCCTGCCCATACGCTGCTGCCATTTTAGACCTACTCCAGTTTTTTCACCAGCAGCTGTCTGGTCTGTTGTAGATTATGAGAAAAGTCCCAGAAAGTTGTTTGCATATGCCATGGGCTTCACTTGAGGGTGAGGCTGTAAAACACAATACAAGTCATAAGCAAGAGAGAACAGAAACTGAAATATAGCGATAATAGCATTTGCAGGACCAAGGGTACTGACAACTGCTGAGAATGTAACTATTTCTGGCTTCATTTCAGGAGCCGTGAATCGAATGAAAGCACCCTTGTTACCCATCTGCAACAAGCCAAAATGAGGAGAAATGCATATGACATGAACATCGTAACAAAGAAAGAGAAAATCCATTGTCCTAGTGACGGAACACCCACGGAGTTGGAACATTACCTGATCGCAGTAATTGGGGGCAGAAAACACAGTAATAAGTTTACCATCATGTTCTACCTCATATCCTTCATCCTTCACTTCGTGAGATCTCAAGACCAAATCTGCAAATTAAGCAGTTTCATTATCAGGGAAGAGCAATGCATACACACATACATACATACATACATACATACATACATACATACATACATACATACATACATACATACATACATACATACATACATACATACATATACAACTGAAAGGAAACAAATGAAAGCAGCAGAGCCACCTTTTTAGATAATGTTTTTACCTAGCTTATTTTCCTCAAGAAAACGTTTAGTCACATCACCACCGAAAGAAAGACCCACGCCTCGTTTACTAGGACCCCTTCCTGGGAGAGGTTGTGGATCACTCCACAGCAATTCACACATTAGCCCTGAAGACAAAATCAAAGGAAAAGTAGATTGTTTGTGCATTGTCAGTTACTGAGATGATACTAACAATAATGGATCGTCCAAGTTGGACACAGTTCCAACTCTTTTGGCCCCATTCATCAAACATGTCTAACTGGTGAGTGAAGGGCACGGAATTATTTCTTTTCGCATGTTAGCAACGGCAACATAGTAACAACACACTGAGCACCGAAGGGGTATACCAGCACTCTCTCTCATGATTTCAGACTAAGCCACTAAACAGAAACTAATGTTGCAGATAATAAAGATGGCAAGAATACACATGAATCTCACCTTCCTCAGGAGGCTCGCAGAATCTATCTATAGCTCTAATATCAGATAGCTTAACTCCATCAACGCTAAAAAGACCTCCATGCACCACAAATACCTTCCCGTTGATTACATGAGCCAATGGTAAACAACAGAAGACCTCTGCAAAGAGCTCCACAAACTTATCGTTCAACTTGGCTCGGACCTCGCCCTCAAACCCATATATCTTGTTCATACTCTTACTTTCGTGATTTCCTCTGGCAAGATACATAGCTACAAGTATAGACCAAATTCAGTAAACTAGAATACCAATAGGAGCAGGATAAATGTTGTTATAAACATATAATCTGTAAACTAGAAGCAAAATATCCCATAATTCATACAAACATTACAATATGAAGACAGATGGCATATACCTGATGGACACATGCACTTAAAGGCAAATAATGTGAGGATGACTTCCACAGAAAATGATCCTCTATCAACAAAGTCACCGTTGAAGAGATATGGGTTATCTTCTGAAGGAAGTCCATTTAGCTGGAAAATGTTGACAAGATCGTAGAACTGCAAGCAAGGGAAAACATAAACTTAGTTTGAAGGGAGACGATCATCGAGACACGTACCATTATGCACATAAAATACATTATAATAATGCAGTAGAGTGAATTACCTGCCCATGTACATCACCACAAACAGTGAAATGTTTTCCTTCCGGAACATCAATATCAACCAGAGAGGGTAGAGCTTGCAACATTTCTCTGATTTGTAACACTATCTGGAATGCATATCTGCAACATTGAAAGTCCATAGTTATAGCAGCATGAAACTTCGTATAAAGTTAATCCACAGGATTATCTGAAACAGGATTTCCTTTCCAACAATACCTTCTATGCAAGCGCTTTTCATTCTTGAAGTCATCCATCATCTTCTTAACAAAGTCCAATGTGATGGTATCTCCCTCTATCCTTGCACCAGTGTAGTTGGGCTCCACTTCTGAAAACATACAAATAATATCAATCATAGATAGAACCATCATAAGATTTTTGGCTCCCTTAAAATAACACTTTGTAAAGAACAAGGGAATTTTCCAGGAACAAGGGAATATATGAATGTATGAAGGGAAGTTATAAATAACACATGGCACTATAGTTAGTTTATGACAGAAAGCAAACACCTATTAAGCTTATTGAAGTTCAGCTGTTTGGTGGCAAAATTTCATTTGCACTGAAATCATCATTTAAAATTATCTAGAGAAACCTATGGCCTATTGGTTGGATAGCCTAAAGAGAACAAGAAAACGTTGATGGTAAACTTGCATCTCCTGTCTAAACAAAAGATAAACCAATATACAAAAGAACCTAGGACTTAATAGCAGTTAAACCATGCATGCAACAGGCAATTCGCTTATACAGCTTCTAAAGCCTCTATGCTCAAACCTAGGTCAAGCACAGGTCGCTTGGTAAATAAACCACTACTCCAGCCACCCCATAAAATTCCTAACACAACCAGTATCACCATCAGCACTCCCACCACCAGTGCGGGCTTTGCTGTTCGCACCAACATCACAGCTGCTGCGGTAACTGCCACTGCTACCGGTACTATGACCACTTGGGTGGGCACAGATGATGAACTGGGGCCCGTCCCTATTACCATCAGACAAGCAGAATACAATCTAACCATTATTCCTCGTCCACAAGAATAATGGGCTTTAATTATGAAAATAAACTAAAATATAACCAGAGAAATCAAAATAATGAAGTTTTATGAGATCAACTTTCGAGCAACTAATAATACACATTTCTCAAGCTGCAAATTTCGAACATCGTCCAACTATCACAGATGGCATCTTCTGTTACTGTTTACTACCAAGGATCTTCCAGGTCAAAACAGCCATTTCTTCATCATTCCTTGTTTGTTTAACAAATCTTAAATCTAGAGCTTTGTTAGGTCTAGCAAAGTAGTAAACCTATCCAAACGAACTAGCACAGAGGATTACCAAGGATAATTACAGGCCAATCAAAGCAAGCAGATAAGGACTGGCGTAGGGTAATAAAAAGATTGTGTAGCATATGTCATTTAACTCCAATAGGTGATCCACTCACCATGCTACAAACTTTACTGACTACGAACCAAACAGTAAAGACGTTCACTAAGATCCAACTTGCACAAAGGGGTTCTCAATTCTAGTAGGATCCCAAGTGAAGAGCAAATAACCAGAGGATAAGCCTGAGTTTTAGATGGTGCGCAATTCTTTGCAGTAATCCAAGCTAAATTCTAAGTAGCTGCCATAAGTGTCTTTCACAAAGTAAAATAACTAGTTAGATTTTGTTAAAATAGTATCCTAAATGAGATCGCAGTGTTCTTCACTAAATTCACCGAAGAAAATATATGATAGATTCCACACACAACTGTGAGCATTTTGTAAAAGCATTGAATGAGAAAAACATGGCTGTCCCATACATGTTACAATATATTTATTTACCGACCATTGGGGTGTTAATTCACTATAAGCAGGCAGGTACAAAGAAATAAAGAAAGAAGCCGAGATATGGAGAGTAACTAAAAACAGGGGGGAAAAGGTAAAGGAAAGGATTTACCAATGGATCGGAAGTCAATAGACTCAGCAACAGAGCGCCTTTCAGCCACTGGTGCAGCAATTGCTTCTTCAAACTTGAGCTTCATGACAGCCTTCTCACATTCCTTTAATTTCTTGCTAGCATCAGGATCATTTGGACGGATTTTCTTGACCTAGATTCAAGAACCAATATATGCATCGTATATTTGCATGCAGATGATGAAATCCAAATATCAGACATATTTCAGTGCCTAATATGATTTAGATGAATAATGTCCACATGCTATTAGACATGAAATAACAAAAAATTTAAGCAGTTAGTTGGACAACCTTTTAGTCTAGTTTAGGCATTTTATCTAAGAGCAAAAGTAGAAATGAAAAAAACATACATCATACAGTTGCGCAAATAATTGAAGACCTCAGTCTTTGATCGACGGAATAGTACAACAAAATAACTGCAGTTTCAAAAATATTTGCTGGTTTGAACAGCAAATTGAATAAACTCATAGTAGTCCAATCTGAAGGACCGAACTAATAAAATAAATTGAATAACCTCAAAGGATGATAGCATTGACGCACATTTGCCACCTATGAACAAATAATAACAGACTTACAAAGTAGAACAGAGGCGAGAGCAATTTGGGGCAAAATTGGACACAGCCTATCAACAATGAAATAATTTAGAGCGCCGGAAAGTATTTTTTGGTACCAGACAGAAGTAAGCTAATACAAGATCAGATTTTGGTGCCAGCATAACTAGAAGAAACTTATGCATTCAATACCTATTTGCCAAATAGTCAACCAGATTGTTGATAGAATAATTGTAGGTTTTGGTGGTTAAATCTCAGACCTGATTTTCTTGTTATTGTGCACACTACAATAAAAATCTAGAGCATTGAAGATTTGAACCTTAATCATTATTTAAAGGATCTGTAATCTCGTAAGTACTGGTATTGAAGAAGAGCCCTCTTTGTTCTACTTAAAGACAACTTACAACAAATAGTCCCTGGCAATAAAGTTAGGCGATTCAGAACAGAATTCCTTTAGTGATTCTCTGAATTTCCCTCCAAGCTTTGAACAAGCACTAATATCAGACATTTTAAGCACATACCTGTTGGAAATCCTTCAGTGCTTCTTTGAATTTCCCCAAAGCTAAATAACCAGCACCTCGCCTGTAATAGCCCTGTAATCCAATTAACAATCAGAACATAGAAAACACACATGTATTACAAAATTGTTTGCACAAGTCTTAGGACAGGGACTGCCTTTGAGTATTGGGGATCAATTTCGATAGCTTTTGAAGCATCTTCAATTGCGCTACCATACTCCTCCAGTTTAGTGTGCGCAAAAGCACGGTTTGCCCAGTAAACAGCATTCTGACCATTTACTTCAATTGCTTGCGTATAAAGGTCAATAGCCTGATTGTATTTATGCGCTGCAAAATGAATCGAATGGCATTATAGGAAATATATAAGTATCTAGAAAGAAATTGAACAACAGAGTTAACTTATAGCACCCTGCTCAAAAGTGTTTCTAATTCAGTCTAAATAGAACTCAGATCTTAGTAATATCCAATCTGACAGACAACCAACTCGTCACAGAAGCTTTCACTGTCAGTACCTTTAAAAGCTTCATTAGCCAGCACTTTTATCTCTTCGGCTCGTGAAATAGTTGAGCTATTAGCTTCCATCTTTAAAATAAGTACAGGAGTCTTTGTTTAGCCTGTTTGACAGTCATCAAGCAGTGGATTCCATAGGTACCTTACAGCCACTTGTTACGATTCTGTCTATACCACGAGAAAGCACATACACAAATAAACCAATCATTAGAGCTAGAAGCTCAAAGGAGTAGACTGCAAACTCTATAAAGCAACAGAAACAAACACAATAACTTAAGTTTAAGAAACAACTTCTTGATAAAACCTGACACTGCGAGGGAGAGAAGGTAGAATGCATGCCCTTCTGCATCTTAATACTAGGAATGAGATATGTATTTCATACAGTATTAATATAATACAATAAGACACAACAACGCCAACCAAGGAGATAAAAAGAAGATACTGCCCTATATAACTTGCTGAATAGCATATTTTCAGGAGCTTATGGAAAGAGATGCACATAATAGAACTTTCATAAGCAATATATACTTAAACCTTCAAAGCCTCTGCATGGTTCGCTCAAGCAGGAAGTGAGAGACCGGTGTAGTGCAAGGAACTAGGTTGTAACTAATAACGGGTAATGGCCCAGGTGTACCATGCAAAACTGATTGGGTAGGCAAAGTTGAGAACTTCGCCAGCAAAACAGTCAGCGAAGAACTAGATAAGGAACGAAATCAAATATTCATTCAACTCTATTCATAAGCAATAACGTATTCTTCTATCTAGCCTATGAGATATTGCTTCTTCCCACTTCCAGAAAAATCATGCAACGACTGCTAACAACTCATTCTCCAGAAGACCCACAGCGAAAATAGCAAATTAGCTAAGTAACGCTCGCTAGTTTTATACCCCATGACCAGCAAAGCACTACCCATTAAAGCACAGCAAAACTCTTGTCAAGCGAATAAAGATGAATGGATTCAACAGGACATAAACGCGGAGAGTCGCCGGCAGTAGAGAAGTGCCAGCTAAACTCACATGCGGTGCTCTAGTCGCTTCGAAGCTTGATTCTTCTATCCGTGATCTCTCTGTTCACTGCCGCTGATTCTCTTCTGAACTGCTCGTCGCCGCAGTCGCCAGAGCTGTTAAGTAGGGTTTCGAACGTTTTATTTTCAATTATTTCTTTATCCTCGCCGGTTTGCCCCTTTTAGCATAGAACGGGTCAGGGTATAGTGCATATCCGTTTTTCCATCAAACTAGTTTCGGTTTTACTCATATTCATACTCACATGAGAAATTGGTAGAAAATCAAAATCATGTTTATATACGTTTGAGTTTCGGGTTTCGAGTATTCACGGTTATCCATGGATAATAATTTCTCTTTATAACTCCAACCAATATGTTAACATTTACATGTATACTCACATTACGTAAGAGTAAAAGTACGACAATAATTCATTAGAATGAAAAAAAATTAATTAAAACAACATAATTCCATGAAAATATTATATTTATATGATAAATATAAAATCTGCTCGAGAAAAATAATGATTATTTCTAGATAAAATACATATACATGTGTATAATCGGGCGGTTCGGGTTGAATAGTGAGAAAATCATACCCATCCATCCCGCAATATTCGGGTTCGGGTTTTACCCTACCCAATTAGATCGGATTCATGTGGATATACATGGTTACGGATATTTTTTCCATCCCTAGCTCCTTTCTCTATAGCAGTAGCTCGAGGACTGACGTCGTAATCGATATAGAGGAAAATGGGTAAATTGCAAGTTTGGTCACTGAAATTACTATGAAGTTTCACGTTTGCCACTAATTATTATTTAATGCAATCCATAGTCACTAAAATTAGTTCAAGAGTTCAAGATTGGACACTCTTCGTTAATCTCCGTAAACTTTATCTGACGTGGCAGTCAACTCTGAAGGTTGACCGTTAAATAAGTGACGTGATAATTAAAAAATAATAAAATAAAATATTAAAAAATCTACCTCATTATCACAATAAATTGCAACGATTTAATAAACACAAATTTCTAATTATAATAATTTTTATGTTTTATTTATTTTTAATTTCCTATCCGCCAACAATAATCAAAATTAAAAAACCACAACTGTCCTCAACCCCACTCCAATCCTCAATCTTCTCTTGTCCACCTTCGTTCTCGGAACCAGCTCTTCCCACCATCGTCTTCAACTCCCCTCAAGATCGCCAATACCATGAGCTGGCTCTCAAGGACCACAAATTACTTCATCCTCTCCTCGAAGCTCCGCGCCATCATTGGCGACATCGTAGTGTTCGAGAACCAAATTACGATATACTCTCTGTTCCCCCAGAACATTCGACGATTGTGGATACGATGATGGGCTCTTTCTGCTGTGGGAGAGGAGCCAGGAGGGTCCGTGTCCGTCTTTCCATTGGATTAAGTACTTCATCTCGGCGCTGCCATCGAGAGCTCTGCTTCCAATGATCTTGTTGACTCGCTCCTACTGTCACTCTAGAAAATGGCCAAGTGTAACCACCTCCAAAAGCGTAGTATAGCGGGTTTGGGTTTTAATGTCAACCCGGGTCCTAGATGTGATGACTACTCCGTGAGTTCTTATTATTTAACAGTGAAACTTTAGTGAAGGTCAAAACAAGCAAACAAGCAAAGCAAGTAAAAAGGTTGTTTTCAAGTCGAGAGAGGTCACCCGGATATGGTTCCCCCTAGACTGCAGTTAAGCCGGATTATAATTTGCCAAGTTCAGGTTCAATGATAGTTATACTGCGGGAGGTTCTTAAACAGTCTGAAGTCTCAACAAAAGGTCTCCAGACCCTTTCAATCTGAGTCCCCAGCGGGCGACTAACCTCCACCGGAGTAAACAGATTGAGGCCCTAACGAACCAAACCTCCACTACCGAAGTAAATTCGGTACATAATAGTAAATTGACTCCTGGACTAAAGTCGCCAATTCACTACCTTCAATCAAGGGTGCTCTATCAAACCTAGGCAGATATTCTCTTTCTAGGTTAAAGCATAAACAACAGGAATTTGATCAGGATTTATGCCATTCAACAAATCAAACCTCAATTGAACATAATCATACCAATGAATCTGTACTTGGGTTCATACAATCAGACCTAACATACAAATCTAGGGTTCTTCATACCTAGGTGAATAAGAAAGTTACTCCATAGAGAGAGATGGAAAATCTAGCTCAGATGTGGAAACCATACTGTGAAGGATGGGAATCTGCTTCTGGCACTCAATCAGGTCTTCTCCAAGCTCAAGCCGCGCTCCAATGGTGATGGAGATCGATCAAGGACACTTGCAGAGTCAGGTTAGTCACTTTCTCTCTCTAGGTATCGCTTTTTCTCTCTAAACTCGGAACCCCACTCCTTTGGCTGGAAATTGGGTTAAAACCCATAAATTCCCGATCGCACGGCCAGGCCACATGGCCGTGTGACTTTCCGAGCTGCCCGTGTGAGTGTCAAAACGCGGAGTTTCGATTAAGTGACTTCCAGGCCTGCTACACGGCCAAAACCACACGGTCGTGTGGATTTCCAGGCTGCCCATGTGAGTTCCCTGGAATTTCCACACGGCCACAAGGGGTCCCCTACACGGCCCGTGTGATTTTGCCCGTGCAATTTGATGTCACACGGTCAGGTCACACGGCCGTGTAGGTTTTTAGGCGTGCCCGTGTGGCTCCATCAGCTTCTCGCCAAATGTCCAATCTTCGTCCAACCGACCCCGAACTCATTCCCAAGCCTTCATTCACGTACTAGGACCTGAAATATCACAAACAAGAACAACCTAGCGTGAAATCGGCCTAAAACGCGAGAATTGACATCTCAAACGACTCAAGAATAGGGGTAAAAACATGTGCAATCAATGGTCTATCAAATTCCCCCACACTTAACCGTTTGCTTGTCCCCAAGTAAACCTAACTCAAACCAATGCAACTCTCCATACCTCTATAGCAACAAACAACCCCGATTGTCGGCAGAGGATTTCCTAGATCATATAGCAGCTTACGAAGTCAACTGGTCTTCTAAGACGTTCCCTATCTCTCTCAATGCGAGCACTAGACTCAAACCAGGATCATGAGAAGAAGTGGAAGTAAGACAGTCAGTTCATGGATAAAGGGACTCACACCATTCACAACCAAGGACTCGTGGTACCGGGGTGCTCTTTTCACTTCATTTCACCGTTGGAACCCCTTTTTCTCACTTTCCTTTACACATTTTTTTTCCTTTTTCTTTCATTTTGCGGGGTTCCAACTAAAGTCTTTTGCACGGTCGACCCATGTCGAGCAAGAGCAATTTTTGTACATCTGGCGCTTGCCAGAGTACTTCTTTTAACTCCTTTTCCTCAACTCGTGTGGAGGGTCAATGAAATTAAGGGGGGTCGGAAGCTCTATCCGTGCCCTTAAAAACACATCCTCGAGTAGGCAAACCGTTCAACGGGTGAAAGTTTTACTTGTACTAGAGACAACTTAGCTTCACCTTGTAGGAGTACCCCACTAAGGATCACTAAAATCTCCTCCAAAACCCGATTTTGTGCAATGAACGGCGCCACACACGTTGGGCTTACCCCATGTTTAAGATTTTGATGATTTTGACATGGAGGACCAACTGCTTTTCATTTCCCACGTGAGCACCCTGTTCGATACACGAGTCCATAACACAATCCAAACAGAGTCACCATTACCACATGAATTCAACGGTCTTAGCTCCACTAATTCACAAAATCAACTGGCACAGCAGAGAGAGCTAGATAGGAAAAATCTTATGCTTCAACATCCTCCATAGTGCTACACTACCTCCCTAGGTTTCACATTACTATAGAGACTGTCAATTCAAAGCATACTGAGCAGGCAATTTCCAAGGAAACACGTAATTGAAGCCCTCAAATTTAAAAATTTGGACAGTGGACTAGGCTCCATGCACACAAACAGATCTAATGCAGTCAAAAGATAAACATCCCCCCCCCCCCCACACACACTTAAGATCGACATTGTCCTCAATGGAGAAGAGTGAAGGATAAGGGGAACGATGTTACCAGTGTGCATGGATTGTGTAGACACCACATTTTGTCCGGACGCACACTATACTTTAAACTCGAAAGGAGAAAATTGACATTGATAAATTAAAAATAAATGCTTGGAAGATTCGGTTGAGATTGCAGTGGCAAGTCAAGTACTTCCAAGTTTACTTAATATAATTCTAATATCAATTTGGTTGAAACTAGCAGTGACGAATCGATGAGCACTAGTAATCACCGAGTTGTTTAGGGTATTAAGATTGGATTTGTTAAGATTAGCAGTAGCAAATCTTAACATCAATTCCATGTTGAGCTATAAGTTTGTTAAGTTCTGTTTCATTTGGACAAAAGAAATGACTATAGTGCAAAGTTTGTTGCTCGAGTTTGGATTTGGGTATGATAGATTAAATGTGACAAATTGAACGAGGCAAAACAAAGACTTAATTATCAAATTCGATACATCCTACATCACATGAGTAAACCTCTAAATAAAGCAATGACTAAAATTAATTACAAGGACTATTGCGAGCTCTACAAAAAGAGGAGGAAATTGAAGTCATTGACCCTTTGCTACTAGCTCCAGGCACAAACAAAACCTACAACCTGGAAAAAAGAAGACAATTATTAGAAGCCCAAACGTAAACTAAACCCAATTTAGGCCCACAAAGTTCAGCCCAATCCGGTCAACCATTTTCCTACTCCATATCCTATCCCATCCCATCCCAAAGAGTCAACAAAAAAAGCCTGCTGCCTGCCTTCTGAAAATCGGCCACCTCTTCAAAGACCACTAAGGACTCACCACGCACTACCTGCAAACAGAAACTGCAAATAGAGAGTAAGCAGTTAAAGTAAAACCCAATGGAGGCACAAAAAATGGCTGCTGCCTTTTCAAAAATGGCAGGCGCCACCCCTCAAAAGGCCAACCAACACTTGCCAACACAAATAAGATGGACAGCAGAAATTGTCACCGTCCTAGAGAAGTAGGAGGGCAGCTACCTCTCAAAGCCATCACACATACCAACACAGAAGAAACAATTAACAATGGAGGAAAGAACAATACAAAAGGAGCTTTCTTACAACAAAGAGAGGGGGCTTGGGGCTGGAAATCCATAAAAAAAAGAGGGAAAGGACAAAAAAAAAAGAGGGGAGAGTAGTAACAAGGACACCAAATAGCAGCGGCAGCAAGTAGCAGCAACAAGAACCAGCAGCAAGAAATAGATAGTAACAAGAACACAATAAAGCAACAACAAGCAGCAGCTCGAAAGGAAGCTGAAACAGAGCAAGCAGCAATAACACGAATCCATTCATAAAAGCCAGGTTGGTATTTCTAGAATCTATGTCAAAATACATAAAATACCATGCCCATTTATGAGAAATATCGCTTCCATGGTAGATCTGCATGTAGATGATCAGATATGTATGTACGTGAATATTGTCTATGTTGCTTGAACGAAACTCTATCCACTAGCACAAGCCTATCACACACATATTGCTTTACATCTAAAGATTGCTATAATTATTATCTTATCACTATATAAGCTGGGTATGCACGCATTTATGAGTTTATTGTGAAGAAATATGTGCTAGCATTGCCAATAGAAAGTCGGCCTAAGCCAGATAGAATTAAAAGTCAGATATGATTTTCACTATAATCTAGTCATGATCATCTTTATACAAGTACTTTGTTCAGTTTGATAAGGTAAAATCTCACAAAACTCAATCTAGATCTTGTCCAAAACACAAGTTTGCAAACCACAAATCCATTCCCAATCCTTATGAAAATAGCAACGAAATGACCAACCCGTATCTATAACAAACTCGGTGTTAGGAAAGTGTTTTGAAATAGCTTTTTGTTTTCAAGGGGTCTCTAGTAAGACTAATCACAAATTTAAGATCAACCGAAGTAGGTAACAATCATGTATAATAAGCCTACAAGGATAGAAACTTGTTTTGTTCCTGTGATCCCAAATTTGGAATGGAGTTCCCTTTTTCAAAGCCGAAGTCATAAGCAGTGGCTATGATTTTTGGGTTGCTTTAAAATTTCCATAAATTTCATCCCAAATACAGAACAAAAGTTTCTTTTTCAATCCAAAATCATTAGCAGTGGCTATTGTTTTGGTTATTCCAGAATCATTGAAGTTGTAGAATCTAACAAAGCAGGTAATTTCTTGACTACTATAAAATGGATAGAAAATCCCAGTAGGGAATTCGGACTCAAACCTTTAAGGTCACACCAGCCGAACAATACAAAACTAACCATGGACGACCTGACTGATCGAAAAACCCAGTCTGGAAACCATGAGTTTAGAGATACGTCATCTAGATCTATCCGCTTCTAAAACCTACATCAAAACTAAAGTAGAGGTCAGAATCGATTGAGGAGATTAAACCGAAAATAAAATCACTGAAATTAAAACCTCACCTGTCATCGCCGTTGTCCAAACATCGTCGGTGGAGCCTCGCCGTCGGAGACCCTAGCCGCCGAAGGTTCCCTCATTCTCCCCCCTCGAATCCAAAAGATAAAAAAAAAACCAAAATGAAAAGGTCAGAAACGAATTCAAACCAGAAATCGTCAAATAAACGCACATGCAACCCTGAAATACCTCGTTCTAACCTTCGCCATTGCTGTCTTCGTCATCGCCGGCGCCCGAACCATCATCGTCGTCTCTTGCTCATTTCAATCTCAGCACGTATAGAAAGGAGCATAGAGGAAAGATTGGCGTTGAGGAGAGTAGTGAACAGGCATGGGTTAGGATTAGAAGATTTAGACGAAAATGGAGATGGAAGAGGCGGATCAAAAATGTTCTTTCCCATCTTCTTTGTTCTGTTCGTTAGAGAAGAAGAGTGAAGGGGAGGAATGAAGAGGGCGGCTAGGGTTAGGTTTCTGCCAAAATGGGTTTATAAACCCGGACTCCCAAAATGACCAAAATGTCCCTCCTTTCTCCTAAAAATTACCCGCTGCCACCTTCAATTTTACTGAAAAAAAACGTAGCAAAAATATTCACGAATGTGGAGGTTCAAACCAACGACCTTCCAATCAGGGCTACCGCTGATTTACACGTAACCACTAGGCTGATTATATATTAGTTGTAATATTAATAATCTCAATGCACTTTACATTCCATGACGTTAATACGTAACTTAAGTAAGCTAAATTACTTGGCCCATCTCGTGGAAAAACTTCTGACACTGATTTTATAAGAATCATCTAACTTCATTTGGAAAACATTTCTTTTTTCTAAAAATTCTTAATGCGAAATGTTGTGGTCAATAGATTGTGATAGTATTTTCGTATCAAGTATCTTTTAAAGCTATTAACCATTCAGATTAAAATTTCGTAGGATGAAAATTTGTTCTATCCTACAAAATATCAGAACTTAAACACGAGTCAACAGAGCGTGTTTGGTTCATTTCTTTAATAATAAACTAATTAAACGAACTACGTGGACTTTGATCCCGTCTAACGGGTACGTAGGCAACCGATAAGGTTCGAGTCCAACTAACCAATTAATTCCATCCTTTAATTTTACGTCAGTGGGCGTACAATTAAATTACAATTAATACGATTTAATTTCTATAGTGGTCCAGTGGGACCCTAAAATTACTAAAATATTACTAAAATACACCCAACACATATAAAAACTTATCAACTTAAGTAGTACCGATTTAGGGCGTTGTGGGGTGTGATTTCACTTCTCCACACGTAACCGTACTCCCGAACCCAGATCTCTTAACCGCAGACCATATCTCGGTTCTGACCCTAAGGTTAGAGCCGACCAACGAGTGTTCGATCCACTCCAAGTAAGATCAATGGCGACTCCCAAAAATGCCGACGCGACGACATTCGGACGTCCCCGGCGGGACGGTTGCGACAGATTGCATGAGACTGGAAGCGAAACAGTCTGAGTGAAGCGGACTGGAGAGGGGACCAGTCAGGGACAAAGGCACAGCTAAAGGGAACAGAAGAACTCAAACACAATACGTTAGGTCCAATGGTTAGCCCAATAGTACATGATCCAAAACAATAGAAAACAAACCAAAACCAAACCAGTTTGCAATCCGACCCAAAACAAAAGAAATAAATGCAAACCGTGGTGGGGTTGCCTCCCCACAAGCGCTTCTTTACCGTCTTTTAGCTGGACGCCCATGGTGGATACTCAGCGGGGTGCAGGAATAGGTGCCTCCAAGAGCGGATCCACATCGCTCTTGAGGTACAGCTTCAGATGGTGGCCATGCACCCGACGGGTGCGACCACCAGCATTGGTCAGCTCGACCTGGCCATCCGGCAAGATGCAGGCGAGTGAGTACTCGGATGGCCAGGGTGGTCGTGGTGCAGGAGGGAGAACCAGCTCATAGTGGTCTCCACCTTTCTTCCATGCTGGCTTAGCCACCTGCTGCTTCGGCCGCCACTCCTCTTTGATCCTTTTGTTTGGCGGTGAGATTGAAGGGAGTGGCGGTGAAGGCGTGAGAGGGGGATCCTGCAAAACGAGAGGCATAGAGGGGTACACGACAGGCTCGTGTACCTGGTGAGAAATAGCATGCATAGGTGTGACAGCAGGCATATCACAATGATCGAGTTCAGCCGCAGAAAAAATAGTATGTTCATTCCCAGCACGCAAGATCAGTTTACCACTATGCACATCAATAAGTGCCTTGGCGGTGGCAAGAAATGGTCTATCTAGAATCAAAGGAACATCCAAATCCTCATTTATATCCAAAATAACAAAATCAACAGGATATGTGAATGCTTCTACTTTAACAATCAAATCCTCTATAATACCCCTAGGATGCACAATAGAGCGATCAGCTAACTGAATGCTCATCTTAGTAGGGCTAAGTTCACCTAGGTCTAGCTTTTTAAACAGATTGTACGACATGACATTTATGCTAGCCCCTAGGTCCGCCAAGGACTTCCCTACATGCATGCTGCCAATATTAAGAGGGATAGTGAAACTCCCTGGGTCTTTGCACTTTTCGGGCAGCTTGTTCTGCAAGATGGCAGAACACTCCTCACTCAGCATCACCGTCGAAAGATCCCCAAGTTTCTTCTTGTTGCTGAGGAGATCCTTCATGAACTTGGCGTACTTGGGCATCTTCGACAGTGCCTCCATGAAGGTATGCTGACGTTGAGCTGCTTCAACATTGCCATGAACTTGGCAAACTCAGTCTCCAGCTTATCTTTGTGTAGTCGAGTGGGGAAGGGAAGCTGGGGTACATGCTCTTTGAACACTGATTGTGGCTTGGGAGCAGGGGCTTCCTTCTCCACCCTCACTTCTGCATCGGCGGCTGGAAGTGCTGAAGCAGGCAGTTGCTCTTCCTCCCTAGCTTGGGCAGGTACCGCCGATGTGGTTTTGCCGCTTCTGGTGGTGATGGCATTCAGCTGCTGGTGCGGCTCCCGTGGATTGGGAATGGTAGTGGCAGGCAGAGTTCTGATAGATCATTGATTAGGCCATTGATTGCACATGTTTTTATCCATATTCTTGAGCCGTTTGAGATGTTGATTCTCGTGTTTTAAGCTGATTTCACGCTAGGTTGTGCGTTTATGTCATATTTCAGGGCTTAGCGTTGGCATCGAGGTGAAGAAACGAGTTTCGGGTCGAAAGGAGCACGTTTGGGGTGAAGTGTGCTGGAGGAGCAAAATACCCGGCCATGAGCAGAAATACCCGGCCGGGTATTATTTGGCGATGACCGAGGATTTGACGCTTTGGGCATCTTTGAGAAGCAGTAGGGGGCTCCGGGCAGGAAGCAGAAATCCCTTGTCGGGGATTATTGGCCATTACCGGGGATTTTACCCTGTTAACCGACGGTGCGTTTTGAACATACCCGGTTGCCACCCAAAATACCCGACCGGGTATTTAGGCTGGGATCGTGACAGACAGCTTCTTAAGGGAAAAGAAGGCCAAAAGTGAAGGGTTCCGAGTTTTAGAGGGACAGAGCGATTCCTAGAGAGAGAAAGCGACGAACCAGAGTTCCCCAAGTGCCCTAGCTTGATCTTCATCACCATTGGAGCTCGGCTCACACTTGGAGAAGTGCCGATGGACGACCAGGAGCAGAAACCCATCCTTCACAGCATGATTTCTGCATCTGAGCTTGCTTTTGCTTCTCTCTCCATGGAGTAACTTCCTCATTGATCTGGGTATGGAGAACCCTAGATTTGTATGTTAGGTCTGATTGTATGAACCCAAATACAAATTCTATGATTTGATTATGTTCAATTGAGGTTTGAATTGTTGAATGGCATGAATCCTGATCAAATTCCTGTTATTTCTGCTTTTTTTGACCTAGAAAGAGAATATCTGCCTAGGTTGATAGAGCACCCTTAATTGAAGGTAGTGAATTGGCGACTTTAGTCGAGGAGCCAATTCACTATTATGTCCCGAAGTTACTTCGGTAGTGGAGGTTTTGTTCGTTAGGGCCTCAATCTGTTTACTCCGGTGGAGGTTAGTCGCCCGCTGGAGACTCAGATTGAGAGGGTCTGGAGACCTTTAGTCGAGACTTCAGACTGTTTAAGAACCTCCCGCAGTATAACTATCATTAAAACTGAACTTGGTAAATTACAATCCGGCTTAACTGCAGTCTAGGGGGAACCATATCCGGGTGACCTCTCTCGACTTGAAAACAACCGTTTATGCTTGCTTGTTTGCTTGTTTGAACCTGCATTAAAGTTTCACTGCTAAATAATAAGAATCCACTGAGTAGTCATCACATCTAGGACCCGGGTTGACATTAAAACCCAAACCCGCTATACTACGCTTTAGGAAGTGGTTGCACTTGGCCATTTTCTAGAGTGACAGTAGGAGTGAGTCAAGTTCCCAGGTGGTTTAGTGGTGTTGCTATTCCACGCGAAGTTGGAATGCTGGCGCCATCCTTCATTGTATGTATTGCTGTAGGGGTCAAGGCGCCGAGCATTGGCGATGAAGTTCAACTGCTCTTGGGGAGTAGAAGACTCCCGCATAGCCTGGCAGTATTCCCCCAGATGATTCGAGCTCTCACACCACTGACATTGAGCTACTGGAGGTGTAGCCAAACCTCTGCCCGGAATAAGACTGTTAGGCTGCTTCAATGTCTACACAAACTCGACCACCTGCTGCTCGAGCCCGGACCTGGCTTCCATAGCGTGCACACCACGATCCCGGGAGTTCCTTCCTTTGCTGCTCTGCCCCCAGGAATGATCTCTGGAAGCCAAGGTACTGATCATCTGGTTCAGTTCGGGTGGAGTCTTAGTAAGAATATCCCCTCCTGGGCATAGAGACTCAATCACCCTTCGGCTTTCCGGAGAGAGAGCACTGTAGAAGTTCCCCAAGGTGAATGCATCACTGAAGCCATGATGGGGACACTGCCAGAAAATTCCCATGTACCGCTCCCATGCATCACGAAGTGACTCATCTGGCTCTTGGCGGAAGTGAGTGATCTCCCACTGGATCTTTGTGGTCTTCGATGCCGGATAGTACCTGTGTACCGAACTTGTCGGCCAGATCATCCCAAGAGGTGATGGACAATGGGGGCTGGGTCTCCAACCACCTCTTAGCATGCCCTGCCGGAGAATGGGGGAAGAGGTGAAGGCGGATAGCATCATTAGGGACACCGTTCATCTTGAACCCGTTCGTCAGCTGCAGGAAACGGGAAAGATGCACCCTTGCCTCCTCATCCTTCAAGCCATGGAACTGAATGGAAGATGTAATGAGTTAAATCCAGCATGGCTTGATCTCGAAGTTGTTCGCTGGAATGGGCGGGTAGAGAATGACAGGGCGGATATCAGCAATCCGTGGAGTGTAGTAGTACTCCAAGGTGGGACCCGATGGCGGTGGAGGTTGATGTTGAACCCCATCTACCTGGGGTATGGGGTTGTTCCCCAAGATCTGATTTACCGGGGGAACCTGGAGAGGTATCCCCTATGGCGGGTTATGGTCTCCTTCCATCTCGTACTCTTCCTCGGAATCGTTGCTCAAGTGGCCGTCTATGCGCTCCTCCGTAGCCAGTCTAGCTCGTTGTTGTCTCCTAAGTTGGCGACAGGTGCGTTCAAGATCCGGATCCAACGGCAGTAAACCTCCTAGACTGCAGTTAAGTCGGATTATAATTTGCCAAGTTCAGGTTCAATGATAGTTATATTGCGGGAGGTTCTTAAACAATATGAAGTCTCGACTAAAGGTCTCCAGACCCTCTCAATCTGAGTCCCCAGTGGGCGACTAACCTCCACCGGAGTAAACAGATTGAGGCCCTAACGAACCAAACCTCCACTACCGAAGTAAATTCGGTACAGAATAGTGAATTGACTCCTCGACTAAAGTCGCCAATACACTACCTTCAATCAAAGGTGCTCTATCAACCTAGGCAGATATTCTCTTTCTAGGTTAAAGCAGAAACAACAGGAATTTGATCAGGATTCATGTCATTCAACAAATCAAACCTCAATTGAACATAATCATACCAATGAATCTGTACTTGGGTTCATACAATCAGACCTACCATACAAATCTAGGGTTCTTCATACCCAGGTGAATAAGAAAGTTACTCCATAGAGAGAGATGGAAAATCTAGCTCAGATGCGGAAACCATACTGTGAAGGATAGGAATATGCTTCTGGCACTCAATCAGGTCTTCTCCAAGCTCAAGCCGCGCTCCAATGGTGATGGAGATCGATCAAGGACACTTGCAAAGTCAGGTTTGTCACTTTCTCTCTCTAGGTATCGTTTTTTCTCTCTAAAACTCGGAACCCCACTCCTTTGGCTGGAAATTGGGTTAAAACCCATAAATTCCAGATCACACGGCCAATCCACACGGCCGTGTGACTTTCTCAGCTGCCCGTGTGAGTGTCAAAACGCGGAGCTTCGATTAAGTGACCTCCAGGCCTGCTGCACGGCCAAAACCACATGGCCGTGTGGATTTCCAGGCTGCCCGTGTGAGTTCCCTGGAATTTCCAGACGGCCACAAGGGGTCCCCTACACGGCCCGTGTGATTTTGCCTGTGTAATTTGATGTCACACGGCCGTGTAGGTTTTTAGGCGTGCCCGTGTGGCTCCATCAGCTTATCGCCAAATGTCCAATCTTCGGCCAATCGACACTGAACTCATTCCAAAGCCTTCATTCACGTACTAGGACCTGAAATATCACAAACAAGAACAAACGGCTTAAGAATAGGGGTAAAAACATGTGCAATCAATGGTCTATCACTTGTCGACCTCGTAGTAGGCGTCCTCTCCTTAGATTGGTTGCTCAGTTTCTTAGTCTTGGACGACAGAGAGGGAAATGGTGCAAGGTTTATGGATTTGGTGGGGAAGCTAGAGGAGCAACCGCCAACGAGAACTCAAAGCCCCTTTGCGTTCTATTCAATTGAAGGGAGTGACAGAGGGGTAAAGAGATTGGAGAACCCTATTCGTCGAATCATCGCCATCTCTTCCCAAATTTAGATCGAGAACCCCTAAACCCAGAAATCCCCAAATCGTTCCAGAGTCAAATCATCGACATCTCTTTCCAACTTTCTAGATTGAGAAATGTAATCGTCGCCGCACCTCCCTCGGCGTGTCCCTTCCTCTCCCCAACTCGAGATATGGAGACAAAGAACCCCTCTAGGTAACTCCAACTATGAAGAAATCGACCGTCGTCGCAAACGTGTCACGGCAACAACGAGGAAGGCCACCGGCGGCAAGTCCACAAGGAAAAAGCTAGCAACCTTTGGTTACTCGTCGGACTGCCGTCGAGTGGTTTTTGGGGGCGAAGGAGAGAGGGACTAGGTTCTTGACCTGAAAGGCGATCGTGGGCTTTAGAGAATAAAAAATAATTTTTACTTTTTAATAGTAAATAAGGTGGAATTTTAAAAGATTAAATTTTATTTTTAACTATATATTTTATTGCCACGTCACCTATTTAATGGTCGACTCTCAGAGTTGACTGCCATATCAGATAAAGTTAATGGAGACTAACGGGGAGTGACCAAACTTGAATTGTTCAACTAATTTTAGTGAACATGAATGGAATAAATTAATTTTAGTGGCAAACATGAAAATTCATAGTAATTTTAAGTGCCCAAACTTGAAATTTACCCAGAGGAAAAATATTTAGGACATCACAAAACGATCCCAAACATTCTTACGTCGTATAAACCGACCCCCTTCTTTTTGGCTTGCGGAGAAAAAAATACAATAGGTGTGCAGCGGTCAAGTCCGGTTCGGACTAGATCAACTTATTGAGAATCACGGTCTAATAGAACCTAAAAATGAATCAATATTGTATTCAGATCGATTTGATTTGGTTTGGTTTGGTCCAGTCAAAATGTCAATTCAATTTTCTTCTGTGTTTATAAAATCATGTGAACCCAGAATCGGGCCATAATTGGTTTGGTATGATACGGTCCAAGCATCGATTTGGTTCGGTGTGGTTCGATACAAACCAAACCGCTACACACCCTTAACCACGATAAATTGTACTAGCTTGAGTCGGAGACGATGTTTTTAGTTAAAATAATTTGTTCATACTCGATGTTAATGTCGTAACTTACGTGAAAATTGGTGCATTATGGTAGTATAGAAATGAATAATATTTTCTATAGTTCACTAACTCTTTAGAATAGGAACATGATTCATCCAAAAAAAAAAAAAACAGGAACATGCCTCGTGAATAGGAATGTGTCTCATGAATTATTGTGATACATAAAATTGTCTTGTGATACAAGCATAATTATACATTTTTCGAGCACCATATATGGATTGCTTGGCTTTGTAAAATTTGTTACTTGGCCTAATTTACGTTGGGTTGTGCTTTTTAGTGATATTTCATATCCTAGTACGTAAGTATGATTGAGGAGCGAATTTTGGAACATTTAGAGGCAATAATGGGGCAAATGCAGGAGAAGATCAGAAGTCACGGGCGGACTGACCGTGACACCCCCCCCGCCCCCCCTAGGTCATGAGATGAGCAGCAGTTCCAGGAGAAAATCCTACGTCACGGCCAATCAACCCATGTCAAGGCCATGGTCGTGACATAGACATTGAGTCGTGACCTCCTGCACCTCAACTCAATAGCATGTTGCGTTTCAAGTCGATGTCACAACCTGTACCGATGTCATGGCCATGACATAAGGGCGTGAGTCATGCACTGACGCTGGTATAAGATTGCTTTTGCAATTCGGAAGAGGGGAGAGTTGGATTTTTTAGTCCCAAGACATCGAAGGGACGTTCCAAAGAGAGGGAGAGCGATCTAGAGCAATCTTGGAGCAAAATCGGAGGGTTGCATTGCCATTGGAGCTCAAGGAACAAGCCTTGATGATTTAAAGTTCTTTATTGTATTCTCTCTCCTCTCTATAGAATAGTGTCCCTTCGTTTAGGTTTTAAGGAATTCTAACCATGTTTTGCTTGATTGGATGATTAAATGAGTAATCTATCTTGATAACATTGAGTTCATATTTAATCTATGTTTGTTTTCATGATTCAATTGTTCTTTGGTCGAGATTTTTTATTATGCTTTGACTCAATGAGAGGGAATACTTGATTAGGTCAGTATAGCACCATAGATTGGAAATACATTATTGATAACACGAGAGTGAGCCTATTTGTTGCTATGTATTAAGTGAGAATCTCACCCAATAGAGGGAGTCTAGGTTAGAACCCCATGATCGGTCATGTTAGAGAATGATACGTCTCTCTAAGCAATTGACTCAAGAGGGCCTTGATTACTTTAGTATAGATTCAAGGTCTAGTCAAGGACTTTCCGCATTATGAATAAAGAGTGAATCAAGTTAGTGGCTAGGGGGAATCATTACCTAAAGTTAGTGTCAAAGAGTGGACAAGGAGGCAAGGCCCCTTGTAGCATGCCACCCATGAACGGTCGACAACGGGGCATGTCACCAACCACAAACAACAGACGGATAGACGTGCCCAAGAATCCACATGAAGTCCAAGCCACACATGCTTGTGAGAAACATACTAATATGGCTAAGTCTGGACATGACGGCATGCCACCAACCACAGAAAGTGGACATGGAGGCGTATCCAATAAGACACGATGTGATAAAGCCACAAAAATTTATTGTAGATGTGAAAATTTAGCTAATTATGGACAAGGCATGTCCAAGAAGCCACGTGAAATCCAAGCCACACATGCATATGATAAGATGTTAGTCTGGCTAAACCTGGACATGGGGGCATGTCACCCATCCTGAAGTATGAAGTAGGGGGCATGTGTTGGAAGACACAACAGCTCCAAGCCACCCATGGCTTTTATAAGTGTAAACTATGGTTAAGTCTGGACAAGAGGGCATGCCACCAATCATCAACAGTGGACATGAGGTCAAGTCCAACAAGAAAAGATGTGGGAAAGCCAAAAAGAGTTATCGTAGTCTTGAAAATTTAGCTAAGTATGGGAAAGGAGGCATATCACCCACCATAAATAATGGAGTAGGGGGCATGTCTAAGAAGCTAAAAGAATTCCAGCCTACACATGCTTGTGATAAGTACACAAGTTTGGCTAAGTGTAGACAGGGGGGCAAGCCCATGTCCATGAGTAGTAAGTACATGCCATCAATCATGAATGATGGACATAGGGGCATGCATAAGAAGGTATCATACGCACAAACCAGACATGGCCTCACAAAGAACCAAGGATGGTCGTGTGCTAAGGGTAGGAGCCAACAAGGTTTGGAGGTTGAAAGACAAAGTCAAGTGGGCCACATGGGTGGTCGCCAATTTGTCAAGACTGGACATCGTCTCCAACAACATGAGGAGAGTAAGCATGTCTCAACCATGAGGAAACCAAGGCAGAGGAAAACCCATGGTCGTCTTAACATGTCAAGTGATGTGGCTAAAGCATATGAGCATGAGACCCCATGCAAGGCCACCAAGGCTAGACATGCTGATCATATACCACCCACTGGTAAGCTAGAAGATTCAAAATTAATGTATGGAGAATCATGTTCCATGGAGGAAAAGAAGCATGTGGTATATGGATGGCTTGCATGTTTTAATCCATGGACTTGGCAGTGGGTGTACACCTTTGGCGCATTAGTTGTTGCCAGAGGCGATGGAGAGCGGTGACGTTTGTCACTCCTTGTTATCTTAAATAAATAAATATCATATATATTAATTAATAAATAAAAGCCAATCATGGCTATATAAGAAAAAATAGAGAGAAAATAACAAAGTGTAAATTCTGAGTCGAAGTTATTAGACTTTGATGTGAAGATCTTACCACCAGGTCGTAGTGATGGCTTGGCATACCGAGTTGTAGATTGCGTCTTGCCATGCTATGTCGTCTTGTCCCAAGTGGCCACCAGTTTGGATGTTGGTCATGACCTAAGGGCATCGTGGCTTGGAGATGAGTGATGGCCAACTTGATCATGTACAATAAGAAAAGTGTAGGGGCCTCACTGAATTGTTGACGAAAAGCCAATAAGGCAAGGGTTTCTCGTGGCTACACATGAATGAAGACAACGTAGGCGGCATATCTAGCCACTTGAAAGACGTAGGTATCATGGTGTTGTTTTAGGGGGAAAAATTTCAAGTTTTATTGAACCTGTGGTCATGGGTGAGTAGAGACAAGCCTTGGTACTCGAGGACCAGTTAGAGAAGGGATATAAGTGGTCAAGTTGGTCTCAACTACTTAGTCCATAATCCTTATGCACTAAGTAGTTGGGGGGCATTTGTTTACACCATAAATTTTGTCTTGTACCACATTGGTGAGTTACAAGATAATCAAGGAGTTTATAAGACCACACCCATTATAACAATTAATGTTGTTTAAATTGGGTCTTATGGATATTGATTTTAAACCCAAGTCACTAGCTCATTAATGAGCATGGACATGATTCAATAAGGGACATGGGCCTCTCGTAAGAGGCCATGCCACGAGATGACATGAAAATTTCTAAGTATGAGAAGTCCATGGCCATGAATGAAGAGGCCATGGCGCCTGATAACCAAGACCAAACGACACAAAAACATGTCCTTCTAGAATTTAGAAGCACATGCCATCTCAAGGAAGACCTCGATACGGTCAAAAATATTCTAAGTCTCGAGAAGGGCATGCCACTTCACGAAGAGGCCATGCCGCCCCATGACCAAGGCCTAATGACTGAAAAATAAACTAAGTCTGGAAGAGGTACATGCCACTTCAAAGAGTAGCACGTGCCGCTTCATGAGAAGGGGCATGGACGCGATACAAGATGAGACGTCCATGCCACTTCACGAGAAGGGGCATGGACGCAAGAAAAGATACTAAGTCTCGAGAGGGCCATGCTGTGTCACGGGAGGGGCCTTGTGCATGATTGAGAAGTCCATGCCACTTCGCAAGAGTGGCCATGGACACGAATGAGAAGGGCGTGGTGATGGAGCATCATATCACTAGTGAATATGTCTCAAGAGGTCCATGACCGTTAGACAAGAAGGCCATGGACATGCGTAAGAAGTTCATGGTCGTAAGACAAGAAGGCCATGGACATGAGTAAGAAGTCCATGGCCGCGAGGCAAGAAGACCACGACCCCCTTTGCGAGACACCACATGCTCGTCAAAAGACTAGCATGGCACGAGATTCAGAACAAGACCAGGCGAGGCAAGCTACACTCCAAAACCCACGACGGTTCCAAGAGAGGCACTTAGGCGGTTGAAGGATTAACCACCTCTCCGAGGAAGCAGGGAGCGGTTCTTTGGGAGTTATCCAAGAGGCGGTTTTCTACCGAAGATGGGGGAGTGGTTCTTTGTAGCAGTTATCCAACAAGCGGTTTTCTATGGCGTTTACCTCCTCGGGGCTATAAATAAGAGGAGGGGTCGACAGAGACAAGGGGTTCCAAAACCAACACTCTGACACACATGTCAAGTTTATCCTTTACCTTTTCTCTATCATGTAGCCATAGATGTAGTTCGTAGTTTGGAGCTCTTGCCGAACCTCCATAGGAGTAGAAGTAATTTAATTTAGATCTCGTTCCCAAAAACCATCAATCAAACACCCTCGTTCGAACTTTGTTTGAAGAGGTGTGAGCCGTGTCTTAATAATCGTTGCCCAAAGAAGTCAAAGGTGCAATCCAACTCAATTCAACAAGAGTTTTCTTGTCAGAAAACAGGGGGTATTCACCACCATCCAAATGGGGTGTTCCGAAGCTTCATGGGAACATCAAGAATCTGAAATCGAAGGATTCAGGTTCTGTATGAAGAACAACCATACTCTTGGGGTTTCAAGAAGCTCCTCCATACTTCCTTCCATACTCCTGGTTTGCTTCTGTGATTTGCTTTACCGTGTTGTGGTTTGCATAGGGGGTTTCTAGTATGCATTAGAAATATTTTGTGGTTTGCTTTGTGAGATCTTTGGTTTGTTTTAGGGGATTTGTAGTATTCATTGGGGAGAATCCAGAAGGACAATACTTCTCACAAACATGACAAAGTGATAAGAGAAAAGCCAGGCATCCATATCACAACAAAGACATGCTTTTAACTTCATTTGCAACAGTTAATACTATCCCAAAGTAAAGAAAGAAATTTGATGGACATTGCCATAAAAAATCAATTACATAACAAGAAAAAAAAATTGGTAGTTTTCACCACGACTATGAAGTAGCGACGCTAGGTTGCCGCCGAGGTAGAAGATAATCGGACGCGTAGTGACTGAGATCTACGGTAAACGAGGTGCACGGCGAGGGAGAAATGTCATGGGAGAGGGTGTGATGGGCGATTTAGATGTCCGATTGAAGCCTTCTCTTCTAAATCCTCTGAAGCATTTCAAATTTGAAGTCCACGAGGAAGAAGATGACGTGCCGTCGAGCGCAATCGACGGAGAAGAAGAATCGTTCAAGTTATTCGTTGCCTGCGGTAGCTGATTCCCTTGGATAGAGTTTCATCAACTTCATCGCGATATGGTTTTCCATTCAAGGAAAATCAGCCGGAGAAGAAACAGAGTGGCAAAAGAGCGGCAGAGTTGCAGGAGAGAGGCAAAATTTGAGGACAGAGGAAGATGCATATGATAATTAATAAATGGTTTCATTTTTGTTTTATTATTTAATTGTCATTTTACTATATTGCCTTGTTGTTATTGTAACCACAATAAGGTTGTTGTTATAGTATTCGCGGCCGGACGAGGAGCATGAAGAGGAATTCAATGAATACTTTGTGGAGCAAGAGGAACTCACCCTAAAGAGCTCCCTAGTGAGCATGATCAAGATTGTCTCATTGAAGACTTTCACACCTTTCGTCATCCCAATACCAACTTTGAAGAACCTGTTGTTGCACCCATTTTTGTCCGGATTTTTCAAACCTAAATATGTTCGTTTGGAATGATTTTTCAACAAATAATTCAATTTTTAACTCAAAAGTTAAAATAAGAGAAGTTCTCATACACATTCGACTTTAATTCGAGTGTAGATCAGTGCCCATTTTTAATACATATTTGAGCTCGAGGCCCAGTAAAACCAAAATGAGGCTTCTTAGCCCTTTTCTTATTATTACACAGTAGATTATTACCCGCCCCCTTGGCCGGACGTAGTCTCGGAAATTGGTACTCTAATTCGGACTATATTACCCATTAGCATGTATGCGACGATGGACAGAGGTAGGTCAACAACACCATAATAAACTCATGGAAAGTTCTTATCCAATTGCATTACAAAAGAAACATTAAAACATAAACACTATATTAATGGTCAATCCAAATGAAGTAATTAACCCTAAATCTAGCTTACTATTGCCAAGCATCCTAATGCCTCTAGAGTGATCATGAAAAAATCAAAAGAATGCTTACCTGGATCCAATTCTCGATGGTGAAAATGGAAGCCACCAAGAGATTTCATAAAGAAACCCCAATTTGGATTGCCCTTAGATAAAAAAAACCATAGTGACACTAAATGTGATGAATCTCTGACTGAGAAAACCAAAACCAACAATGTCCAAATCAAGTCGATGAAATAAATATGCAGTTTTTTTATAAATAGTTTTGTTAATTAAAATTATAGAAAAAGAAAAGAAATACAAAGCATGCAATCTGCTGTAGAGATCTCAGATACAAACAAAGGAAAAAGTGATTAGGGGTGATTTGGTAGGATTTCACAATGGTAGTACCAATGACGATTCATCTCTTCTCCTCGTTGGCTTCGTCAATAAAATGAAATTGACGGCTATCTCTACCAACATGTTCTATATGATCATAGTATGGTCTTTTGTATAAACGGTTTCTACCTTACCCATTTTTGCATCGCAACTCCAAGAGTGACTCACTCCTACTGTCACCCTAGAAAATGGCCAAGTGTAACCACTTCCTAGAGCGTAGTATAGCGGGTTTGGGTTTTATTGTCAACCCGGGTCCTAGATGTGATGACTACTCAGTGAATTCTTATTATCCAGCAGTGAAACTTTAGTGCAGGTTCAATTAAGCAAACAAGCAAAGCAATTAAACGGTTGTTCAAGTCAAGAGAGGTCACCCGGATATGGTTCCCCCTAGACTGCAGTCAAGCCGGATTGCAATTTACCAAGTTTAGTTTAAATGATAGTTATATTGCGGGAGGTTCTTAAGCAGTCTGAAGTCTCGACTAAAGGTCTCCAGACCCTCTCAATCTGAGTCCCCAGCGGGCGACTAACCTCCACCGGAGTAAACAGATTGAGGCCCTAACGAACCAAACCTCCACTACCAAAGTAAATTCGGTACAGAATAGTAAATTGGCTCCTCGACTAAAGTCGCCAATTCACTACCTTCAATTAAGGGTGCTCTATCAACCTAGGCATATATTCTCTTTCTAGGCTAAAGCAGAAATAACATGAATTTGATCAGGATTCAAGTCATTAAATCATTCAAGCCTCAATTGAATATAATCAAATCATAGAATCTGTACTTGGGTTCATACAATCAGACCTAACACAAAAATCTAGGGTTCTCCATACCCAGATGAATGGGAAAACTACTCCATGGAGAGAGAAGCAAAAGCAGGTTCAGATGCAGAAATCATGTTGTGAAGGATGAGAATCTGCTCCTGGTCGTCAATCGGCACTTCTCCAAGTGTAAGCCGAGCTCCAATGGTGATGAAGATCAAGCTAGGGCACTTGGGAACTCTGGTTCGTCGCTCTCTCTCTAGGAATCGCTTTCTTTCTCTAAAACTCGGAACTCCCTTCTCCTCTGCTCAAAATTGGCTTAAAACCAAAAAATCCCGACTCACACGGCTAGGCCACACGGCCGTGTGACATCCCCAGCTGCCCGTGTGAGTTGTGCAAACCACAGCGTTTTGATAAGCGGCTTCAGGTTTCCTACACGGCCACGACCCACACGGCCGTGTGGCTTCCCAGGGTGCCTGTGTGAGTTCCCTGGAATTTTCACACGGCCATCAGGGGTCCCCTACACGGCCGTGTGGCTTTTAGGCATGCTTGTGTTGCTTCTCAGCTTCTCGCCAAACGTCCAAACTTCATCCAATCGACCCCGAACTCGTTCCTAAACCTTCATTCACGTACTAGGACCTGAAATATCACAAACACGAACAACCTAGCGTGAAATCGGCCTAAAATGCGAGAATCGACATCTCAAACGGCTCAAGGATAGGGGTAAAAACATGTGTAATCCATGTTCTATCAAAGAGCTAACTTGCTGGAGCTCTCCTCTAGGTAAACAACTTGTATCAACATCATGCATGAAAAAAATTGCTTTGGTTGAGATACTATCAGGATCTTGTGCTGCTCTAAAGAAGGCAAAACTATTTCTTGGACCTACGCAACCTCCAATCAATTTAACATGGGTCATTGCTCTCTTACATCTAAATTAAAGAAGAAGCTCAGGTTAGTCTCTTTCATAGCTTAACTTGACAATTTCTTAGAGGAGATACAATCACGATTCACAATTCCAGAATAACCGCCTCAGATATTACAATCTTATGGAAACAACACTAATGAAGCACCCAAATTAAAATTCTCTACATGTTTCCTATGAGGGTGTGCATGTGTAGATTAAGAAAAATAGAAGGATTAAGGAGGGAGCTTACTTGGTTTGAGGTTTTGATGAGCGAAAATTCCGCAATAAACTAAATATGCTTCTTAACGGGATTTTTTTTAATGTAATATACATTAAAAATGAGTTAACATATTCGATGTAAATCCAAATAATTTCAAACAAGCAAATAATAATTAAAAAGACAAATCAAACTTATAATACCGACTTTGGGCGATGTAAGGGTGCTAATACCTTCATTACTCGTGACTGACCCCCAAACCCATAAATCTATTTCCAAGATTGAGCCGAGCCTAAATCTTAACCGATTTAAGCCTGGATTTTCAAGTGTCCAATCCATTTTGAGAGATTGGTGGCGACTCCTCTAAATCGCGTCGCGAACAGACCGTTTATGACACCTGTCACAAGGGTGGAGGAGCAAGTTGACCTTGTCAACAACCTTGCAAGACGACTTATACTCCATTATGTGCTTGAAGAAGAGGATGGGAGGTGAGAGAGGAAATTTAGGAGGACGAAGTGAGCACCTAGAACGAAGCTGTGGAGTGTCCTTGATCTGAGTAAATAAAATCCCGAACTAAAAGACACCTCGGTGTCCTTAATGCGAGTAAATCAAACCCCGAACTATAAGACCACCGCATTGCCCTTGATGTAGGAAGCTGGGATGAATCACCACCCGAGGTGAAAGCTCTGCCTAAGATGTCTCAATTAGCTCCCTTAACTGAAGAACCACCCAATTTGGAGCTCAACCCACTTTCGCATCTCATGGAATATGCATTGTTGAGGGATTATTTAAAACTACCTGTTATCATCAATGCTAGAATGAGTGACAAACAAATGAAAGCATTGATACAACTATTATAGCTTGGAAAATCAAGGACATCAAGGAATCTGTCCATCTTAATGTACTCATAAGATCAAACTTTAATACACTAGAAAATCGCTGATCCAACCACAATGTTGACTCAACCCCAACATGAATGAGGTAGTAAAAGCTTAAATCATAAAACTCTTAGATGCAAGAGTCATTTACCCCATTTCGAATAGTACTTGGGTGAGCCCTACTCAAGTAGTCCCCAAGAAGGGTGGAATTATATGGTACCCAATAAAGAAAACGAGTTGATTCCAACACGGGCGGTGACCGGATCGAGAGTGTATATAGACATCATTGAATTAATGATGTTACTTGGAAGGATCACTTCTTATTACCCTTCATCGACCAAGTTTTGGAGCGCCTCTTAAGACACGACCACTACTGCTTCTTGGAAGAAATGTCGAGTTACTTCCATATCACAATTGCACCCAAAGTCCAAGAGAAGACTTGTATTTACATGCCCATTCGGGACATTTGCTTATACAAGAATTCCTTTTTGGTCTCTGTAATGCCCTGCCATATTTCAGCTATTCATGGTTTCCATCTTCGACAAGTTGGTAGGCAATATTATGGAGGTATTTATGGATGACTTCTCTATGTTTGGAGATTCTTTCGACTTATGCTTAAGGAATATGGAGAAGGTGCTAGTATGATGCTTGGAGACAAATCTAGCGCTAAATTTGGGAAAATGTCATTTTATGGTTCAAGAAGTGATCCTTCTGGGTCATAAGATATCCAAGAAAGGAATTGAAGTGGGTAGAGCCAAAGTAGAGACGATTACCAAGTTTCCACCTCCTACATTTGTTAAGGACATTAAGCGTTTTCTTGGTCATTTCTAGATGATTTCTACTTGGTGATTTCTACTCTAGCTATCGACTCTACACCTTTGTGTTCAACTGATAGTTGTAATGCTATTGCTGCAATTAGGGGAGGAAATGAGTGTGGATGTGGTTATCAACTTCACATTTTGTGGTTAACCACAACCATAAGATCATGATAATGCTAACTACAAATTGAGTTGTAGTGGTTTGGTACCGTTTGATTGTTGTTACCCACAAAAATCTATCTTTCGAGGCATGGAGCTCAGGCCGCCACTATCAGATCAAATATTCTCCACTAGAGGATAGTGATACACTATTGTATCGTCTATGGAGATTTAATTTGTATATCTTACTCTGTGAGGGCTTTTATCTTTAAAAGTTTGATATTCAATTTTTGTGTATGATAGGGAAAAAAGATGAATTTTTTTGCTTTATAAAATGCGAATTAATTCCACACATCACACATTATAAGTTTTCATTTTGGCAATGAGTTACTTTATCCTTTTATAGAAACAATATTTACTTTTTATATTGCAAAATATCATTAATAAGTATAGTGAACTTAAAGGTAAGTATAAATGTGTTAACCTGATATGATTATAATGATTTTTGTGGGTTAACCATAAAAATCATATACTTTTTTATTAGATAAGGGTGATATAGGTTACTTTTTTGTTATTAGGTACTACTGAAGGGATTCGAACCTGGGATCTCCAGGTTCATGGCTAGTGGTATTACCACTAGACCAATCCCTTATTCATCATAAAAATCATAATTTTGTTGACCACACTCAGTCCACTACCCATAAATTGTGGGTGTGGTTAACCACAAGTTTGTAGTTTGGTGCGATTTGTGAGTTATCCACAATATCAAAAATCAAATGTCCACCCCTAACAGCAACCACAAAGGTCTAATTAAATCATGAACTGTGTTGTAAGTAGCTTCTGCTGAAAATCGAACAAGAAAATTATGATTATTGATTTGGCTGAGTCGTGAACTAGGTCGATCTCTTTAAGACGTATGTTGCACTGCCTCATATTGCACACAACAGACTATCATTCGGTTACCTCTAAAATAATACAACCCCTGTTTTCTCTCAGTTTGTTCGTAAACTAGACTTCTCTGAAGAATTCTCTCTTTCGTGTTTCTGCTCTTAATTATGTGTTTAGAGGCTCTAGTGAGTTCTCCATTTATAGGAACAGAAACCCCATAAATATTCCCTCTTTTATGGGAAATAAGATACGTTTAATCTAGGGATGGCAATGGGGCGGGTTTGTTTAAACCAACCTCATCTCCATTTCCAAATATCCAAACTCATACCCGCCCCATACCCATGCGGTAGAAGGTTTTACAAACTCATCCCCATACCCGCGGTTTTCGGATACCCATGGGTAATACCCGCCCCATCAAATACTCGCCACTAATAAAAGAATACGGTGACAAATATGAATACTATCCGCTCAAAATTATGGAACTAATACATAATAGGATGAAATTACGGTTTGGTTGCCATCAATTACATATTAACACTTTGTTTTTTTCCTTTTAATTACCCTTCATTCCATTGTTAAGTTAGAATAGACTCTGCTAAATTACACGGTTGGTCACTCAAAATATATTAATCTTTCACGTTTGCCACCCTAATTACTTTTCTTTCTTATTCTCCACTAACTTTACAAATCGTTTCACCCTTAGTCACCAACCGTTAAACTCCGTTAACTCCGTCAGTTTTTGATGACGTGGCAAACAGACATGCTGACTAGACTGACATTATTATTTTTTTAAAATTAATAATCCAATTCAAAGTTGAGTCAATAGCAAGGGACAACGCTCCACTCCCAACACTTCCCTCTTCTCCTCCATTGCCTCCATTCCCTCCCACCACTTCCGATGCTCTTTCGCTTTGCTTAGACGCTTACCGCCGGCAGAGCTTCTTCAAGACTCTCGATTGACCTTCTTCCCCTTAACAACCTGCTCCATGGTCCCCCTTCTCTCTTCCGCGGGACTCCTCTGACCCCCATCGTCGCCTCCGATGCGTTTCATGAAGAATCGGTATCTCTCTCTCGATTGTTTCGCATTGATTTCCTTACCGTCGTTTGTTTGTTTGCTTGTGATTCGGTATAGTTGAAGAACCAATTTGACTATAACTACTCATGGAAGCAATGATTATGATGTGTTTGTTGAATTGATCGTGTTGATTTTTTTTTTGGTGAATAGACGCACCCTGATTTCGAAGTGGAGAAGAATACCGAAGAAGTCTGGCAACTGGGCATTTGGATGGTCGAAGGTGGGAGAAAAGGTCTGGTGGCCTGGCTCAACTGTACAGGGCTGGAAATAGATCTAAAGGGAAAGTGGCGAGCAGGAATCGGCAGAGGTCAGAGCCTCAGATCTGAAGTTTTCGCTAACGGTGCCGACGGGAAGCATCATCTAGGTTCGGAAGAAGACGGTGGCTAGCGGTGGGCAGTGGCGCGGTGCTGTGACTGGCGATTGTTGCAGCGAAGTATGCGCGGTACGGCGGTGATGATCGAGGACGGAAGAGGTTTGGAGGTGACTTGGCGGCGATGGATGTAACATCCCGTTTCGGCTAAACTCGTATTATGGTCGGTAGAAAATTTCAAGATTTAAAATCGAGCGTTTTGATAGTATTTCGGGGAAAATCGAATTATCGATCGATCAGATAAGTATACGTATCAATTATATAAATTATATATAATTATATATATACAAAATAGAGGCGGTCGGGGAGCACACATATATTAATTCCTCTTCCCCCACCAGTCCTTCCCATTCTCATCTCTTCTGTTCCATTTATTTGGACCGAGAGAAAACCCAAGCAGAGGGCGCGTGCAGGTGAGGTGAGCATAGAAAATTCCAAAGCTCAAATTCTTGAGTTCTGGTGATCCAAAAATCTCGTAAGTAATGCCTAATTCATTCATACATCGTGATTTATCAATTTATAGCTTTAAAACGAGTTTTTGGATCAGGAATTTCTTAAATTCCCGATAAGCCAAATTAAGGTTTTGGAATATCTGGAAGTCGGATTGAGCCCAGATTTCATATACGAGCTTCCTGCATCAAGGTAATTAATCATTTGGTTCTAATCCATGAATTTCAGAAATTATTTAGGGTGGAGTCGGAATCGCTGAATTTAGCTCTAGTTAGGGTTTGATGTGTTTTCATCAAGAATTTGACCCGGAGCCTAGAACTAACATTGACGGGGGCACTGCAGGGGATATTAGGACAATCTCGGATTTTGATTCCGGGTTTTTTTTTAGAAAAGTGAAGTTGTAGTACAGGAGGCTAAAACCGGTGTTTGAACGACCAGAACTGGTGAGGGATTAGCATGGCATACCGGGTTTGTCGTATCACGATAATTATGTTGATGCTTAGAATTGACCTAGGTGAACTAGAATGACATGATTAGGGGTGTATGAACTTTTGTGTTATATGTTAAACCCTGGACTGCTGTATGATATTATTGACTTGCCCTAATCGATATGGACCTTGTTTAAGTTGATGATTGCATACATGTTGCCATTTGTGACTTAACTGTTGATATGACTTCATGGGTGTTTGACATGATGTGATATTGTGGTTGTATTTGGATTCACAAGTGGGGGAAATAAACTTCCTAGGGTGATATTATGATGTTTTAAGGAGGATGACTTGCACAAGGGTTTATCCCGAGGAAGTGCAATTATACGACTCCTGGTTATGTTGAGCCAATTGTGGCCAGGTCAAGAACATGTCCAAGTAACGAATTATGATTAAGCAAGATGAGATATGGATCATGTGTAAGGATACCAAGTAAGAGTACTTTGGTCTCATGGTCAATTACATAGTAATTAGGGCTCCCCATGCTATTACTCTGTTATGATATGTTAAGTCACACCCTTGATGTGGTGTTGACCGTTGATTCATCATGAGATATGACCTCACCCAGAGTGGTGTTGAGTCCGATATGACCACACCCAGAGTGGTGTCAGGTCCGATATGACTACACCGACAGTGCTGGGTCCGATATGACCACATCCACGAGATGTTTGGTCCGTATTCTCGGGAGAGTAATTAGCATGGGAGTAGCCAGGCGCCTATGATTAAAACATAATAAGATGCATTTGCATAAGTCAAGGTGGTTGAGTCTTTTGCCTATTGGGATGTCGGATGGCTGAGGTCTGATCCTAGTGCTTTGTCTTGTTTGTTAGATGTATGGTAGGGGTATGCTCTGTTATGAACTCACTATGCTATGATTATCTCACTCAGCCATGAGCTGACCCTCTTTTATTCTTTTCCTCTGCTTATGCTATGTGTAAGCAGATCATCAGCAATAGCAGTAGCAAGTACATAGGTGTGAGCAGAATGAGGAGTTGAAGGCAGAATGAGGTATGGTCTTCAACTATTCTGTGCTTGGACGACTACTTGGGATTTTGGCCAGTGATCCACACCTTTTTATAAAAATGTTTTGAGAACATTTTCATGTGCATACTAGCTTCTGATGTAGTATGAGATATCCACATGTGTGGAAAGTTGATTATATGTTATATGTGTATATGTGTGTGGTGGTGTATGTAGTGACGATTATGACATGTATAAGTATGATATGTAGTTGCAGACTACGAAAGTTTGACTATGGCTACGAAAGCCAATGTACATGGTTGTGAGTATATATGTATGTCTACGAATGCAGGGATTCAATTAAATTATTTTGCAGGTCTAGTTGCAAGAACTGTTAGCCCATTACGCGAGTAATTCATGTTGAAATTTTATTGGTTGATTTTTGAAAATTAATGTAACACCAGTTTTAAATTCTGGTGCAATTGGGTGAACAATATGATCAGGCAAAAAGTACAGGGTAGGGTGTTACAATGGAGATGGGAGTATTCCAATTATTCTCTCCATTAATTCTCTGTATGTTTCCTTAATTAATTATTTTTAAATTTTTTAAATAAATGACATTAAGTTAACAGTCTAGTCAGAAGATCTGTTTGCCACGTCATCAAAAAACTGACGGAACTTACGGACCTTGACGGAGACTGGCGGCCAATGACTAACGATGAAACGATTCTAAAGGTAGTGTAATAAGAAAGAAAAGTAATTCGAGTGGCAAGCGTGATAGATTTATGTAATTAAAGTGACCAAACGTGTAATTTAGCTTAATAGACTCCTTATATTTTATGCATATAACATAATATCCCTGGTGGGGCAGGTTTGGGTATGGGTATGGGTATGGGGCGGGGGAGTCCAAACTATACTCTCCCCATACCCATCAACCTTTTTGCAGGTTTTACCCATACCCGCCCCATACCCAGTCAAAGTGGGGTTCCCCGCGTTGAATGGGTGAAAGGCGGTCAGGTACCTGCTAAGATAATTAACTCACATTATCTCCTGAATATTCCTTTTATTGATTATCTTACTTATTTTTCGTAGTGAGAAAAGATACTATATATTTAATTTAAAATTTCATTTATATCTTTTAAAACTATTAATCTCAACAACTTCGAGTTTAGTTATTGTATCAAAGGAGCTAACAATTGGAATTATTTCTCAACATCCTCTCTCTAACATAAAAACCTCTCGTCTCTCTAACTTCCTTTCTCTACGAGCTCGTATGTGCTGTAGCGTGCGTCTTTTGGTGGCCCGCAACACCATCTCTTTCTTCCTTGACTTTCTTTTATGATTTCTCCTCTACGTTATCATTTTCAATCCTTATGTGGAACTTTTCATTCTCTGTTTTCCTTTCTATGAGTTTTTTTTTTCTCAACCTCTCTTGTAGATGGTTATGTTGCTTCTTCCTAGTATGATCTCCGGATATCTAGATGTTTTGTGTATGTCTTCTAGGGAGCAAAGGGAGTTGTCTACAGTTTTTCTTCACCTTTTCATATCTCGTCACCCTCCTCCTTGCTTTACCCAATAGATCATGGTATTTCAGAGATGTCTAAGGGCCTATTGGGAAGCCTTTCAAGTACATTTTTAAGGGCTTTAAGACAGGGTTATACCTCTGTCCTTTTTCGTCTCCATGCATTCTTAGGTTGAAGACTCCAACTCGCTTCTGGGATGTTGGATCTTGTGGAAGCTTCTGTTTTCCAGGTTCTTCCATTGCAGGCTTGTGTTGTATTTTCTTTGTGTTGCCCTTCGTTGATCTAGAACTAGTTGCAGTTGTGGTGCAGAGGTCAGAGGAGGTGAAATAAGATAGAGTTTGGGTATGTTATGATTGTTAGAATTCTCAATGTGGAGTTTGAGGCTTCGGCCCTTTCTTTTACGTTGGGCCTTTTAATGTCTTTTGCATTCTCTTTACCTTCCATAGGTTTTTTTAACCCAACTTTGTCAACCCACTTGGGTCTTTGACTATTGCATGGAACTGCAATTTATTAAAAAAAAATCAAATCAAAGAAGCTCACTAGGAATAAGGTTGAGATATCAATGATAACCGCAATGGCAGGTCACTTCCTCTACGAATGAGCACAAGCAATACATTGAACTCGAACTCGCCCACTATAATGTAGGTCAATGCCAAAAGTCATACCCTTTTTTATATCGTTAATGATTTTGTTACATATTGTTTTCAAAATCGAGGTGTGAAATAATATATAGTAGTAGGATGTAGTCATGTAGAGGGTGGGAATGGGTGGGAATGTTTTGTTTATTATTAGGGGTGGGCAACGGGAAACGGGTATTTGGGTATACACATACCCGTCCCTTTTTTTTAGGGTTACGGGTACCTAAATACTCGTAATTTTTTTTACTGATCGGCCAATAATTAAGCATAGGTTTGATTAGTTATTTCTTAGAGAATCCAAAGTTCGGTATCCCGTCCCGTCCCGTTGCCCACCCCTATTTATTAGGGGGTTGCTAATTCTGGCCCTAACTTTTGTATAATCACCCTAATTTAAAAGTTAAAATTACCACTTTATCCTTCTTTTTTATTATTAAAAAATATGTTATTCTAACAAACACTTCCAACAAATAACAAAATTTAACCGTTCACTACCGCCTCCACTACTCGCTGCCACCATTAGGGCTGGCATTTCGGTTAGTTCGGTTATAACCGATAACCGAAATGCCGATTACCGGTTAACCGCGCCAAGGAGGAAGCCTGCCGCCAACCGACCGAAATAATCCTTCGGTTAACCGGCAACCGACCGGTCGGTTACCGGTTAGTTGCTCGGTTAACCGACGGAACCGCAACACGAATTCTCTGGATTCCCTCTATGCTACTTTGAATTCATAGATACTAAGTAAAATCGATTCCCCAAATAAATTCCAGCTCCTCACTTTCCATCTAATTCTCCATTTATCAAACGATCTGTCGACGTCTTGAGTCCTTCAAAAAAATCATCGATGGACTCACCGCCTCCAGCAGTGGCGGCGATCTTCCTCCTTGTCGATCTGGAAGCAATCTAGCTTTGATCTGCTGAAGCTCTTCCTAACTAGGAACTTGCACCTCGGCTCCAATCCCTAGCCATGGAGTCAATCCCTCGCCAGCTCAGATTTTGATCTCGAGTAAGATTCGGACTCCTTTTGCGGGCGACTTACATAATTCTTCAACAAACGCCGAGCAGAGGACTGGGGCGGCGGCGACAGTGTAGAGTGGCGGCGGCGTCGCCCTTCAGGGACGGAGAGGGAGAAGGTTCCTCTGGCAGTAGGCGGCAACACTCGGCACTCGGCAGAGAATGGCGCGGCGCCGGCGGAGCAGAGGAGTGGCGCGGCGCCGGCGGGTGGGCTCGCGGCGAGCAGTGGAGTGGCGCTGCCGGGCGGCAGTCGGCAGAGGGTCGAAGGAGGCCAGGAGCTGCACTGAGGAGGGAGGAGGTCGTTCAAAGTTTGCAGAGGAGGCAGGAGGCCAGGAGCTGCGTCTTCGATTAGGGTTAGTCGGGTGGAAGAAGTGGATCGTTTGAGTCAGCGCTCAGCGGCGTCGTTTTCGTTTCACCGGTTAGCTGGCCGGTTAGCCGGTTAACCGGCGGTTACCACCGTCGGTTAGCCGGTTAACCGGCACAGTGAAACCCACTACCGCCAACCGCCCGACACTGACTTTTTCGGTTAGTCGGTTAACCGCTAACCGAATGGCCAGCCCTAGCCACCATATTCTCCACCAACCCACTCGAGCGACAATATCAGATAAAAGCAGAGGATGTAGTATATTGGGGATTAACATTATCATCCACAATTCATTCTCACGTAATACAAAGTTACTAATATATTGAATTTGATATATAAATGAACAGATGTAATAACTGAATGCGAACAAGTATTCCACACCGGTGAAGATCAGAGATGGTCGACCACAAGATGGAAGAGAGACTGTGCTACGACGGTGAGAAAGATGGGTGGAGGACGGTGAGAACGATAGGGTTAGCGACTTAAAGGATGCGCAACTGGAGGAGAAGGACAACGACATGGTGAACGAGGCGGGATTGGGTGGTCGCTGCGGAGGACGACGGCGGTGGAATGGGTGTTTGTTGGCGGAGGACTGCGGCGGTGGATTGGATGGATGCAGCGAAGGACTTCCAATTGCTCAGAGGAGGGTTACTATGCGTTTGGTTTGTGATTTTTTTGCATTTTGTTTCTTGGACAGTTATGGAATTTCCACTTTTAAATTAGGGTCATAGTAGTAGAACTATGACGACATTTAGCCATCCAGATTTATTACCGCTGTGAAGGGCTACTCAAAAACTAGTAATTAAATAAAAACAAATACAAAAAATACGAGAATAATAATACGCATCAAAGAGGAAAATAGTGGAATCCTTACTTGGTTTCAAAGCAGTGTTCCTGTCTATAATCCATTGCATGTCAAAGCTTGATTGAAGCTTCTACACGCCAAAGAAAATGTGACCACCAACTCCTCTCTCTTGTGATCGGGACTCAGAAAAACCAGGCCGTTGAGCTGTTGTTGTATTCTGTCGCCTCTCCCATCATTTCCACTTCCCCACCAGACACTCTTTGCTTCAAGATCCAGATACCTTTGCTGCTCTCAATATCACATACCTTAGCCAACTAACGTTTTAGGTGAGACATCACCAGGCTTTCATTCCTCTCACCCACTCACTCACTCACTCTTCTTGCTTGCTTGCTTGCTTAATCAAGAGTCTTATAATGCTCACTGCAACCTCACATTCCTTGTCATCAACCTCAGAGAAAATTAACTCTCACTCCTCCACATCTTTGAAAATGCCTGATGCTGAGGTCCAACGCAGTTGCCAATGGTGGTGGAGAAGATCCTTATCTCGACTACAATCGAGATTAATGTTCGTCGTCTCCCTCATTTTTGCAGTCATGCTTCATCATCCTGCTGGTAAAACTGCTTTGCTTCCTTCCTAATATTCATGACATCAACAGAACAAACATTGTTTTACTACCTATCCATCTCCTTTTGCAGGTGCATATGATCCATTGGACCCAAATGGGAACATAACCATCAAATGGGACATCATGTCTTGGACTCCGGATGGCTATGTGGTACATTATATACATATAACTGAATCTCAAACTCACTTGCTCCACAAAAAAAAAAGCTCTCTTCCTTAATTCGATGAGCTTATTATCTTCCTTTCTCTGTGCAGGCAACCGTAACGATGAGCAACTTCCAGATGTACCGGCACATAATGAGCCCAGGTTGGACATTGTCATGGTCATGGGCAAAGAAGGAAGTGATATGGTCAATGGTGGGAGCTCAAACCACTGAGCAAGGTGACTGCTCCAAGTTCAAAGGCAACGTACCGCATTGCTGCGAGAAGACTCCCACAGTTGTGGACCTGCTCCCTGGAGTGCCCTACAACCAACAATACAGCAATTGTTGCAAGGGAGGTGTGTTGGCAGCTTGGGGGCAGGACCCTTCAGCTTCTGTCTCGGCTTTCCAGGTCAGCGTTGGCCAAGGTGGAACTTCCAACAAAACGGTCAAGCTTCCCAAGAACTTCACTCTTCTAGGTCCTGGTTTAGGCTACACCTGTGGACCTGCAAAGGTTGTTCCTTCTACTGTGTTCATGACTCCTGATCGCCGCCGGAAAACACAAGCACTCAGTGAGTCTTTCTTCCCTTCCCTTCTTCATTGACAGTGGGATTGATGATAAGAAATGTTGTGTTTGTTTTTGGTGGTGGTTGTTTTTTTGTGATTGCAGTGACTTGGAATGTAACATGTACTTACTCACAGTTCCTGGCCTCCAAGCATCCAAGCTGTTGTGTCTCATTCTCAACATTCTACAATGAAACAATCACTCCTTGCCCTAATTGTGCATGTGGTTGCCACAGTAAAAGCAGCTGTATAACGTAATCTAAATCCTCCCTGTTTTGTTACTTTTTTTTTATTAGTATTCTCCACCCTTCTCCCCTTGAAGCTTGCAAATGCTGAATCTGGAGAGTGTTTGCAGGAGCAACTCCAAGGAAGCTCACAAGAAGGGAATCAACACGCCGAAGAAGGACAACACGCCGCTGCTGCAGTGCACGCACCACATGTGCCCGGTTCGAGTGCACTGGCACGTCAAGGTGAACTACAAAGAATACTGGCGGGCAAAGATTGCAGTCACCAACTTCAACTACAGGATGAACTACACGCAGTGGACTCTCGTCGTTCAGCATCCTAATCTAAACAATGTCACCCAGGTCTTCAGCTTCGATTACAAACCTCTTGTCGCTTACCAGTCGATAAGTGAGTTTCGCCAAGGAAATTGTTTTGCTGGATGTTTTCTCCTCAATGTTTGTGTGGATGTTGACTATATATGGTTGTGGTTTTGGCAGATGATACTGGGATGTTCTACGGGATGAAGTTCTACAATGACCTGATAATGGAAGCTGGACCATTTGGGAATGTGCAGTCTGAAGTTCTTCTTAGGAAGGACCAGAATACCTTCACCCTAAAGCAAGGATGGGCATTTCCTCGGAAGGTTTACTTCAATGGGGATGAGTGCATGCTGCCACCACCTGATGCTTACCCTTACCTCCCAAATCTTGCCTCCGCAACTCCTCTCCCATTTCTCACAGCAGCAGCAGCTTGGTTCCTTCTCATGTTGCAGTGCATCTTGTGATAAACCCTACTCCACAAGGAAGTGTGATTGTTTTTGAAGGTTCAGTAAAAGAGATAATGAAGAGTGGTTTCAGAAGGACCTGGAATGCCGTACCCGGTAAGTAAACATCATTGAACCTGGAAATTTTTGCCACCCAGATACGATGCTCCGACCATATGTATAGTTCAATTGTGGAGACTGTTTGCATGTGAGAAAGAGCCTGGTAATAAATAGCGTGTACTCCAAGCATTCTTGAAACTTCAAACTTTTGTCACTGCTAAAAGGGAGTTGGAATTATTAATGTATCTGCTGTAACTTTTCAACTTTGTTCAACTTGTAGTGTTTTTGCATTTAAGAAGTATGTCAAAGAACAAAAATCTGAGCCACATACCTAGGGACCAAAAACAATACATTATTGTGGATTCTTCGTAGATTAACCATACAAATGAGAAAGATTATATAAATCATATAGGGTGATTTTGAAGTCTGGTATATCAAGTGTCTGACCTTAAATACGTATACACAAAAAGAACTAACTCTCAACAAACAAAAAGTAGAGAACAACATAAATTCAATTTGCCAAAACATAATTGCAGAGCAGATATCTGTGGGTACAAGCAATCGTCCTTTTCTGCAATCCCATTGAGCTTCTTCTTAACATGTAGCCAGCCACCCACCATGAGTAGTAGTCTGTAAATTTTCTCAATGGTTTCTGTATCTCAGACCAAATACAACAGCCCAGATTGTTTTGCTCTGTTCTATGTCGCTGATTCATCACGCATAAGCTAAGAGGACGATGAAAGACAGCAGTGCTGTCGTGAGTGCTTGAAGTAGAGACATAGTTGATTGGTAACCATCATTAGGCAACCAGGGATATGCATCTGGTGGAGGCATCACACAGTTATCACCATTGAAGTAAATCCTCCTGGGGAAAGCCCATCCCTTCTCGAAGGTGAATGTTGACTGATCTTTCCGAAAGAGAAGCTCTGACTGGACATTCCCCAGGGGACCAGCTTGTGACAGGAAATCATTGTAGAACTTAACTCCCCATAGCATGGCTGTATCATCTGCTCAAAGAAAGAAGAGAATTTGCAAATGACATCAGGACTACTATGATTAAAATATTTGATGAAGAGAGGATCATAGTCTCATTAGCAATGGTAGTAGACTTACTGAAGCCGTCATAAGGAGTTAATGACTTGTAGTTGAAGCTAAAAATCTGGGTAAGGTTATCGAAGTTGGGGTGTTGCATAACTAGATTCCACTGCGTGTAATTCATTCTGTAATTGAAATTAGTGATGGTGACTTTCACCCTCCAGTACTCCTTGTAGTTAAGCTTCACATGCCAATGGATTCGGATTGGACACATGTGGCTGGTGCACTGAACCAGAGGAGTTAGGTCGGTTTTGCCTGGAGGTGAAACTACTGAGGCTAAGTGTGGAGTTTTCGAACTGCAAGAATAACAAGTAAGGCCAACACATTCAAAGCAGGAGTTAGCATTCTTGAAAGATCTTCAAATCATTGGTGTAAGCATGACAAATAAAGCCAGCATAAAGACGAGCAAGTATCATACTTAACACAGCTCCCAGCCGTCTTGTTTTGGCAACCACAGGCACAAGTTGGACAGCCCACTATGGTGTCATTATAGAAGGATGAGAGGGAAACACAACAGGTTGGCGTCTTTTGCGCCAGGAATTGTGAGTATGTGCAAGTAACATTCCAGGTCACTGCCATGACATTCAGACAGTGTTAACGACTTCCAACAAACACAATCAGCTTATTATTGAGAAGTTATAAAGTAAAAGTATATATAACTTACTCAAAGCTTGAGTGACCCTCCTTTTGTCAGCAGTCAGAAATTTAGTAGGTCTCACGACCTTTGCCGGGCTGCAAGTATAACCAGGACCGGGTGCTAGCAGAGTGAAGTTCTTGGGTACCCTGACAGTTTTGTTAGTTGTTCCAGCAGCTCCAACACTGACTTGGAAGGAGGAAACTGCGCCGGCTGGGTCCTGTGCCCAAGCGTTAATCACTCCACCTTTACAGCAGTTTGCAATCTGCTGGTTGTAAGGAGTTCCAGGCAACAAGTCCACCACAGTTGGTGTCTTCTTACAGCAATGAGGAACATTTCCTTTATACTTGGAGCAGTCCCCTTGTTCGGTAGTTTGGCTGCCCACCATACTCCAAATGACTTCCTTTTTAGCCCATGTCCATCCCAGAGTCCACCCTGGTGCTTGAATATGGCGGTACTGCTGGAAGTTGAACATGGTAACTGTCGCCTGCCAAGGAATAGAGGTAAAAACCCTCCATCAGTTTATAACTTCATTCACAATCCTAATGAAGTGCCAAATCCCCTCAAACTTTTCCATCACTAGCAACTTCTTGACCGATTTGCATCGGGAATTGAAATCATGACTAGATTAAACGAGAAATGGAACGGATTGGTACTTACAACATAGCCATCTGGAGTCCAGCTTATGATATCCCATTTGATGGTGATGTTCCCATTAGGATCCAAAGCATCATAAGCTTCTGCAAAAGGAAATCAGTTAAACAACATAAGCTTTCCAGATTGACAAGATCTCTTCTTTAAAACGAAGAGAAAGGCAAGTACCACAGAACTGAGCAAGTAAGACATAATAAGCATTTCCTTCTACAGTGAGCACCCCTTAAGAATAAGCCACCGACAGAACCAGTATGAAGAAATGCTCTCCAAAGAAGGAAACAAACTCCAAGATCTCAACTTTCCAACTTCAATCACCAAACCCAGACTCGAATTTCCCAAAATTTAACCCAACAACTCCTCAAAATAAACAAATATATGTACGATACACAGAATTCCATGAGGAACTCAATTAGGGGAAAGAAGCAGCAGAAGAACCCACCTGTGGAGGTGAAAGTAGAGGAAGAAAGCAAGACAAGCAACAATATCGTGGGAGTGCAGAGCTTGGTGAGCAGACCAGCAAAAGAAGGGAAATGGGGCTCCATTAATTACTGGAATGGAGCTTGCCCTCAGATCCTTTTCCGATGATGAATGTGGAGAAGCAACTAGTGCAGCTAATAGCGTCTGTTGAAGAGTTATAGCTCACAAGATCTGCATCAAGATGGGAGTGTTGAGATTTGAGAATAGAAAGACAGCTGTGGCCTGTGGTAGTGAGAAATGACTTTTCTCACATGGGTCGAAAGGGGAATAATTAAGCTTCTGGCTTTCAGAGCTAAAAATTGGCCACTTCTTATTGACAACTCTACTCAGGGAGCTAGTGGCCTCTCTTGGCTCCATGAGTCGATGACGTGTATTTCCGGTCTAATTACAATTGTGTCCTTCTCCTCGTGTATTTGCCGGTGTGGAAGGTGCAACCTTGCTGTCATTAAATTAAACTAATTATTACGAGTAGTTGTTTTAGCAGGTAAAGTCAATGCCGCTTCTGTTTTATCATATCGTTGCGTTTTTTAATATAGTGCTTAATTTGATTGATAATTTTGACCTAAAAAGTTACTAATTTGGTCGCTATTTACTTGCTAGCCACATCTAATGAAAGACGGGTGCTCAGCAGCACCACTATCCATCGTCTAAGAGGTGGTTTGGTATTTGCATTTTATTAGAATCAATGTATTTTTGCATTCTAAATTAAATGTAATGTATTGTTTAATTGTGTGTATTTTAGACATTTGATAGTTGAGGAATTTTACAATGCTATATAGCATTGGTGCTATAGGTTTTTGCCTTTATGGTACAACTTGAAATTGTACATTTAACGTTATGGTACAACTTCAGATTGTACCTATACTTTTTGTACAAATTCTTTTATGGTACAACTTAAACTTGTACCTTGTGTGATGGTACAACTTACTTTTTGTACAAATTCTTTTATGGTACAACTTAAACTTGTACCTTGTGTGATGGTACAACTTCAAGTTGTAAAGTTGTACCATAACATAATGATACAAATTCTTTTATAGGTTTTTGTCTTTATGGTACAACTTGAAATTGTACCTTTAATATTATGATACAACTTCAGATTGTACCTATACTTTTTGTACAAATTCTTTTATGGTACAACTTAAACTTGTACCTTGTGTGATGGTACAACTTTAAGTTGTAAAGTTGTACCATAACATAATGATACAAATTTCTTTATGGTACAACCTAAACTTATACATTTAATGTTATGGTACAACTTCAAGTTGTACATTAAAGCACCAATGCTATATTTTTTTTATTAAATGGAGGCTATCAGTCAGCCAAGAGGTTACAAGAGTAGCAGCAGGGCTGAGTCCAAGAAGCAGGGAGGGCGCACTGCTTGCAGCCGAAAAATCTTCTCACAAGACTCCCCAACCAGCTTAACAAAACTCAGGCAGCAGCCAGAAATCCAAGAAAACAAAAGCAGCAGCAGCTAACCAGAAACAAAAACAACCTAAGTATGCTCCACAACCCGTCTCGGGAAGCTGATTCCCCGAACATCATCCTGCAGAATCGAAAGAAGATTTGTTGGGGGTTCATCTAATTGATGCGTACCGAAGGGATAGACGAGACTGTGCTTCGAGAGCCAGTCTGCGACTCTATTCCCTTCCCTGTACGTATGAACTAGTTGAACCACCCAACTTTGCGCAATCATGCGGTGAATGGCTCCAAGAATCGTCGAGTAATATGAAAATATACTTTTTGAATAAAAAGCCATGTTTACCCTTCCTTTTAGATATAAAAGTCAATCATTTATAAAAGTTTATTGGGACATACAAGGAAAGAATATTGACTTCACATTCACTAAAGGATGGCAATAGGTAGGATTCTCCAATCCAACCGATTCACCCGCTCAAATATCCATTGAGTTCGAGCAATTCTAAACCAAGCCAACGGGTACATGGACTACGGACATAATTCAAAATATTATGTTTCGAACAAATTCATTATAATATACGAACATAATTACTCAAATACATTGTCATAAAAACTAATAATATACATAAGTTATTCATATATCCTACTAATTGGTTAATAATAAAAGTAACATCCAAAAAAATTATACATATAGTTCAATGTTTATCGAACTTATGGTACAAAACAACACTTTTTTGTCTCCCTGATTCGGGTCGTGTTTTAGCCAAACTAGTACCTGACCCAACAAGCCAATTCTAGAAGCGGGTTTTACAGTGGCGGACCCAGAAATTTTACATAGGGGTGTCCTCTTTTAAAAAATAAATTAAATATAAATAATTCTAAAATAATTAATAAAAAATAAATAATATTTAAATAAGAAATACTTTACTCATACAGTTTGAAAAAATTCACAATGTGTTTTCATATTAAAAAATGATTGTAGAACACACTTGGGGGTACACTATTAAAAAAAAAAATTGTCTCTGTATATCATATTAGACAATCATTCACGAACTGATCACATATTCAATTTCTAAACTTGTTCTTGATGTAATCCAAAGCTGAAAAAACTCTTTCAATACTTGTTGTAAAACCATAAATCAATACAAATTAAGGGTAGCTTGAAATTTGTTTAATTGTTAGATTTTGAAAACAATTAGAGATAGAGAATGACATTATACTATTACACAGTGTTTAAAATCGAATAACATATGAGTTGTAGCCTAATGAAAATTAGGTTTATTAATAATAAAAGTGTCCTATGTTTGAATTACCCAAACTACTACTTATATTCTTATACTCAAACTAAAAGATGAGAGTAGGATAATCACTTTTTTAAATTTAGGGGTGTCCCCGACTATCAATTATAATTTTTTTGTCAATACGTAAATTACTACCGGGAGTTGGATAATCGCTTTCCCAAAATTTAGGGGTGTCCCCACACTCGTCGGTCCGCCCCCTGGGGTTTTATCCGCACCCAACCCAAAACCTGTCAATGTTGGATTTTATCTGTTTGACCTGGTTGGTTCGAGTTGAGTAGCCACTGCTCCAGATGCTATTATCATCCCCAATGTAAGCTCGTAGCAACCATAAATGTTTTGGAGATAAATATTAATTACCAACGAATTAACATTTGATCATTTGTAGTTTTTATTATCTTCTTAGATAATTATGAACCAAAAAGTTTGAATCAGTATGTGGTGAATTTTGTCCTTCCATATAAGTTTAGAGTATAATTGTCTTTGTTTTATTTGGAGCTAATAGAAAAACAAGTTAATAATCGCCAATCTTATAAAGAGATGCCACTAATACAAATTTACACAGATAATAAGAAGTGATTTTTTTTTATAAAATGTGAAAAAAATATTATATAGACAATAGTTAACTAGGATGACCAGATCGATCCATTTGGGTTTTACCTACTGCCAATTTTGGCTCTTGGGTCTGGAAGCAAGTACTGAGATTTAGAAGCTGGTTTCAAAATCGAATTCATGTTAATAGTGCAGGGCAGGTTACTTGGTTGGGAGGGTCAGACTCTTCTGAAGTACTCAGTTCAACGAGTTTGAGAGTCTATTAGAGTTCACAAACCTAAAGCTTTATGGTGGAAGGTCTTGTGGACAAAATACTCTATCCCCAAGCATCGTTTTATCTCCTTGCTAATTATCCTTGACAGAATGAAGACGAAGGAGAGGCTGAAAGTTTGGAGAGTGATTGATGATGCAACGTGTGTGATGTGAGGATCTATGATTGTGGTTGTACCTATGCCCAACAATTCTTTATGGTTGTGTTCAACAGGGTTCATCGTTGGCCAAGCAGATGAGACGTTTGCCTGCTGCAACAGGTTTGCAGAGAAGTGAACAAATGGGTGGGGGGAGGCTTTTGGCCGAGTCTATAGCACTCTTTGGAGCTGGTTGGTGAGTTTGATTTGGAATGAACACTGCACTCGATTATTTGGAGGTGCTGCGAAGCAAGTGCAGGTGTTATTGGCCTCCTTTAAGGAGGATTTATTGCTCTATACGACTAGTAAGAGTGATTTTGGGTTAGAGATTAGAAGTTGTGATGCTTTTATTTCCTCTTGTAACTTCTGATCTCTTGTAAGGATTGCATTCCTAAGTTTTTTCAAGACTTGACAATTTGTCGAGAGTGCTTCAATGAAAACCTTAATTACCGGGGGGAAAAGTTGTATTTTTGTAATCCTTTTATGATAATAAGGTACAACAATTTCGATCCCCTTTTGGGTAGTAGTAATTTTATGTTGAATGATAAATGATGTTAGTATTTTGTACTTCAAGATTAGGGATGGCAACGAGTACAGCTACTCGTCGTCGGTGATGTCGAAGTTGATGTCCCTCATGAAGTCATCATCACTCGATGGAGGCGGGGGCGATGGTAGTGGGGAAGCATCCCAAGGGGGTCTGTCAGTAGGGATGGCAACAAAATCCGAACCCACGAGTACCCACCCGACCCAACCCGGTCAACACGGATAAAATCCGTGTTGAGGGGGTTTGGGCTGGGTTTGGGTTTTAACTCGTTCACTATTCACCGGGTTGGGTTGGCATAGGCGGAGCTAGGGGGCATGGGATGTGTCCCGGGACACAGGTAATTTTTGGTAAAAAAAATACCTATATCCATATATATCTATATATATATCCATATATATCTATATATATATGGTGTCGTATTCGGTGCACCCACTTTTTCGGGTGCACTCAGTGCACCCGCCTCATAATTGTCATTCTGACCATGCGATTCATGTCAAAACGGTATCAATTGTTGCTTATGATATTATGAACAAGAAGCACATGAATTTGAAAAAAATTCATTAAAAATTTACTTTAATTCGAAGGATTTAGGATTTAGGGATTTAGGGTCAGGGTTTAGGTTTACAATTTGGGATTTTGGGTTGAGATTCAAAATTGAAAGTTAAGGGGTTAGGGCAATGGATTGATTTGTTATGATTAAATGTCATATCATCATATTATATTGAGAGTACTAATTAAAGTTCAAAATTTGATGTATTATGGACGCTTTTAGAGTTGAGTGCACCCAAAAAAGTGAGTGCACCGAAGTAGCTACCATATATATATATATATATATGGTTCAGGCTAGCGTACGTCAGTCGTACATTGTACGGCCGTCGAGTTTTACTATTTAGAGCAGGAATTAACCGAAATTTTGGGCATGATACTATACCCTAACCTCTAATGGATAAACCCCAGTCCCTAATTCTCTAACCCAAGCCACGAGATTCATTTAATCTAAAAAATAGTAACCGACGGTTCTGATTCAACCAAATATATTGAAATGCAAAAACCAAGTGTGAACACAGGCGTACAACGTACGACTGACGTACGCTAGCCTTTGCCATAATATATATATATATGTGTGTGTGTGTCAATTAAGGATTGCACTGATTAATTTTAGGTAATCTAAAAGTGTTTTATCACTACACTACAAGTTATTTCAAGTTTCAAAGCTAGCATAAATCAATATATCACACTATAAACAAAATTCACAATACCTAAAGGTCGATCTCTGTGTCTTTTAAAGTTAGTTTTGACTCACCAAAGGTAAGATAGCCTAACGGTAAACTGTCGTAACAGTGAAGGTTTGGGAGGTGCAGATTCCAGGTTCAAATCCAAGCGAGACCCGTTGGTGTTCTCGAAGGTATAAGGCTGCTGGGGGCGAAGCCCTTTTGGCGACAAAGTGAATGCAGGTGGCCCCCAGGTTTAGTAGGACCCGCTGTCACAAAGTGGCACGTAGGGCTGAGGTTCCTGGGTAATAAAAAAAGTTAGTTTTGACTATACTCGTTGCAATTGCAAGTGTAGAAAGAACATTTTCAGCTTTGATCTATATTAAAATCAATTTTCAAAATCGCATTGCGACCAATTTGCTAATGATTGCTTAGTCAGATACATTGAGAATTTCAAAATGCGTCGTGATTTCTTATGAAAATAATAATTTTATTAGTCTAGTATTTTTTTAATATATATGAATAAATGAATTAGATATTATTAGTTTTAATTATATTTATTAAATAATTAAATAATTATTTATTTTATATTATAAAAAAAGGACACAGGTACTTTCAGATTCTGCCTCCGCCAGTGTGGGTCGGGTTTGGGTTTAGGTAAACCCGCCCCATGGGTACCTGCCCACAACCATATAATTAATTTTTTTGGTATATTTAATATCCTAAACAACTAATCTTATTTATGTTTGTGGAGGCATGTCTAATTTTTTCTTTCTAATTGTGTAGAATGAAGTTGATGTTATTGAGTGGAGAGTGAAAAAACTTAATTGACAAGGAGGAAGAAGCTTTCAATTAGTCATGTTATTTGTGGATAATTTGTGATTTGTTTCAATTTTCTTAAGTTTTCTAGATTGGTGTTGAACAATTTGTATAGTTAATTTGTGATTTGCTTGAATTTTCTAAAATTGTGTTTTATATATGGATAATTTGTATTGAAAGATCGATATTTGACTTTAATTTTGATAGGAACTTGTTATTGTAAATTTTTTACGACAAAAACACGTGAATACCCTGGATTTGAGTTTTACCCTGAATTTTTTTCACGAATAAACCCATAAATTTGGGTTTGGCAAAACCCGACCCAACCCTACCTATTCCTATCTCTATTCAAGACCAAAAAATCATTGCATAATTCTACGGCTTAATTAGTTTTAGTTAAAAAGTAAAATACCAAGCGGGGGCAATTCAGGGATGATGGAGGGAGAGGGGTATACAGCAGGCAACAGACGATCACCGACAGCAAGAACCGTGGACCCCACATCCTTTTCCTCCTCAACTTGTCTTTTTCTGTTCATCTGTTGTTGGAGTATAATATAGAAAATTAGAAATATTAAACTCTCTCACTGTCGGTCACAACGACCAACATGTAGAAAATTAGAAAAAAAGGAAAATTTTGGGAATTCTCTATCGTTCCTACAGGCTACAGCGTGAGTTTTCCCTCCTTGGAAGCTGTCATCAACATTAATTAATTTATGTTAACACATGATGTTTCGTGTATGCAAGATGCGGTATTAACAAGGCAAGGTAAACAATTGCTGAGATACCTATAATTATTTAAATAAATTAGTGGGTGTGCATCAATACTTTGAGCTTGATTCTGGCTTCCTCTCTTAGCTCTACAGCCTTCACGATATTACACTGTCTAGACCTGAGGCTCGAAGCCACAGCAGTAGTAGGTTATTTGGTTGAGCTCCAAGGCAAAGCAAAGGCAAGAGGGCAAATCAACCAACCCACTTTTATTTATAATTAACGTTGTTAGGTTCCTAGGTGATAACGTTTCCTGTTCCTCATGGAGCATGAGCATCTTCACTAGCAGATCATGAAATTTGAGAAAACCATACACAAAAAAAAGAAGCAAACTTCTGTCGCGGAGTCGGCCACTGAAGTCAGCGTCATAATATTGCAGCCAATACACCTCGTCGCTTTCATCCATAGCCAACCCAACTCAGAAAACATGCAGATGCAATACAACAGCACTATTGCAGGAATTCGATTTAGTTACCATACATACAGACGGAAAAACCTCTCGACAAACACACAGATGTTCCAAGCATCTCTTCAACACCAATGTCTTTGAAGAGATTCTCAATAAACCCATTTCTTCAAAATAAAACCCTTTGCACACAGGGAAAAACAAACTGTAGCAAGCAATTCTGCAAGAGAGTATAGAAAATGTTGTTGATACGTGACACCACAAACACAACCCAATTCAGGCTCATCGCACTATGACCTGTACTCGAAGGGCATATGTTTGAGGAGAGATTCAACTAACAAACAGTAACTCAGGATTACAAGTAAAACTTATTTCCCAGTGTTTGCCAGAACGAATTCCAGCAACAAAATACAAAAGCAGAGTCCACACGAACATGATCAGCAAGTTTAACAAGAACAAGTAGAGAAAAAAAATTGCCTTCACCTCCTAGTTCATCTTCGGCCGATGGGAAAAGCAACCAACGTTAACACGTCTAATATGGCCTACGCATTGCCTGCTTCTTCGGCTTCTTGACAAAACTTAGTCTAATCTGCTTGAGACGCCTCTTTTTCCTGGCTGTTTTTTCAGGCAGTGTTTCCCTCTTCTTCCCCTTCTTCACAGCCTTTGGCTTGGGCAAGTATCTAGGGTCAATCTTGTATTCTTTGGGCGTGACTGGTACTCCATTACTCACTGCTTCACTGTAGAGAGAATTTGCTTTATCCAGACGGTTACGAGCACACCAATTCTCCATCAACAACTCATAAGTCTTCAATCCAGGGTTGCACCCGTCTGCCTTCATCATCTCAAACACACCCATGGCATGCTCAATCCTCTCAATCCCACACAATATCTTCAAGAACCCATAATATGTTTTTATATCGAGCTTATCCCCATAACCAGCACTTTTCATCCTATCAATCATTTCATCTCCCTCTCCAACTCTTGCTGCCTGATACAAGCTCTTAATCAACACTAGGAAAGTGGTGGCATTAGGATAACATCCCCACTCCCCCATCCTCTGGAACAAATCCATGGCCTCTTGTGTTCTCCTCAACTTGCACATGTTAGTGAACAGCACATTGAATGTCTCCACGTCTCTAGGAATCCCTCGAACGTCCATCTCCACCAAAACTTTCTCAGCTTCAGCCTGCATCCTAAAAGGGTCCTTTTCCCTGCAGAGCTTACACACACAATCCAGAAGAGCATTGTACGACACGACACTGAGCTCAAATCCACCCCTGTAAATCTCGCCTGCTAATCTTTTGGCCTCATCCAGTTTCCCATCAACACACCAACCTTTAATCAGCAGATCACAGATGGTCTCATCAGGGAATATCTCATTAGCTACATTTTTCACCATCTTCTCAGCGTAGTTCGCATGGCCATGATCACACAGCTTTCTGACCACCAAAGTAAGCGAGTCTCTATCGCGCTTAAACCCATAGTCTGCCTCCATCTTCCCAAAAAACTCAACGACCTGCTTAGGCCTCCCTGCCCTGACAAGCCTATCAACCATTGATTCGAACGTTCTAGACCCAATAACACCTTTCCCCTCCACCAGCAGTTCATGGGTGGCCTTAAAATCCTTCCGTCTACCAAAATAATCAATAAAAAACGATACTGTTTCATCCGTATGTTTAAAATCGAGATTACTGACCAGCCATTGGTGGAATCCTAGCACAGCGCGGCCAGCATTGGGGGAAAGACTGAGCGTTTGCAGAATCAGAGAAGGAGTTATTGAGCCGGCGAGATGGGAGAAGCTTAGGCTGAGCCTCTGCGGGACTGGCAGGGAGTCGACGGTTGGATCTGTGAGCAGTTCGGCGGATAGAGACTGAGCTACTGAGTCTAGCTCCGAAATGGAAGCAGGGCTCGGGGATTGAGATGAAAAGTACCTCGTTGAGAAAGAAGCCGGAACAAAGGAAGATTTAGGGAGATGGGAGGGAGCGAAAGTGGAAGAGATGGACTGGTGAGCCGAAGCCGGCGGAGGAAGACGAGTAGGAGAAGATCTAGAGGTCAGACAATGGCGGAGAAGCCACCGGAGAGGCAGAGACGGCGACGGCGGCGGCATTTTTGCAAAGCGAAGGAAGCAAGCTTTGCAGAGAGGGGAGGGGATGATTCCTAAAACCCTCAAAGTGGGAGCAAAGGTTACCTGGACTGGAGTCGCCGGAAAGCGAATCTGGCTGCTGGCGTTGAGGGCTCGGCAACTGGGCTATGAATTCCGGGGCCCAAGCCCAGTCCTCTCTCGAGTTTTTGAACAGACAGTGGTTAGGTTGGCAGGGTTCTATATTCTAATAGTTGGGCTGCTGATCCGAACTCAACCAATTTTCTTTTGGAGCCGGCATTGTAGAGGTTAGGAAAATATAGTTTCAGAATTATGAATGTAAAAAAGAATCAATATTTAGGTACTAGTTTAAATCTAATTTATTATACATCAAATCAAGTTTGAGTAATTTTTTTACCACATTCATTTATAATTTTTTAGTTTGAGTCTACATTGGAATCATAATTTTGAAAGTAAAAAAAGGTACTTGATTATAATGTAATTTTGTCTTTTTTGATGTTATGAAACAAATAGAGAGGTGGAAACACATAAAATAAAGGTGTATATTGGGTTGAAAGTAGTTAATGACATGGTTGACATTGTACATAATCATCTAAACTCAAATGATTTGACAAAAAAGGACCCAATTCAAACCCAACCCAAAATCCAAAACCGTTAAAAGTCCATATGGGTCCAGTTAGATCTGACCCTATACCCTTATGGGTCATGACAATTGGGTCAAATTACACAATGGGTAGATGTATTGCTATGCCTATTTACAATCCTTGTGTTTAGAGTTAATAAAGAAGACAATAGAATGACTACTTATATTTGATATTTAATAAAATGGTAACTTATGTATTACAAACTAATCGAAATAGTCCTTTAGTCATTCACCACTTTCTTTATTATTAAATTCTTTTTTTATTATTTGATTAAGGTATACCACGAAAAATAAAGCGGTCCCTCCAACAAAGAAAAACTCTCTCCTCTATCCTCTTCCAACACGCTACCTCTTTCTGCCCTGCAAATGTAATGTTCATCCAAAACTACCAGCCTTCGATTACGTGTGAGCGTGCTCTATCACTACGAGACTCATTCCCGCAATTAGTGATTGTAATCCCCTATCCTTTTGTAAATTAAAGAGCCTATGTCGTTGTTCTACTCTGACAAAGTCGACTTTGTTCCTTTTTCCAATCCTTGTCGAGGTTTAATACCACCCCAGATTCGATGTACTTCTCCAGCGACAACCTAAGTTGATTTTCTCTCCTGCAAATGAATAACCTAAATCCCCCCTCCGCTAGATTCCCATCACGAAACTCCTTCGCCGGAGTCTCATCGCGAAACTGGCTCATAACATCGGTTTCCTTCTCTTGATATTCTTCAACTGACTCCCTGATTTAGTGTTGATTCTAACAACTCTAGTTTGCAATTTTCCTCTCTTGCTTTTTTTTTTATGAATACCTCTCTTGCTATTCCGTTTTGATGCTGCTTTTTTTTTACAAAAGATAATCGATATATTGATCAGAAACATAGATAGTTACATCCTGGAATTTAACTAGGCTAGAAAATCAAAATAACGACTCGCAGTAAGGTACAAATGAAGGGCCTTTTTACCACCAAGTGGACTACTCTATTACTACGCCGACCTACAAACCGCACAGAAAAACCTCCCAGTGACCCCATAAAACCAATAATTTCCTCCACAAGTGCCCCAACTCGGCTATCCCTAGCATCCGACTGGTTGATCTTGTCAATAAGCACCTTAGCATCCCCTTCAAAGCGCACCGCCTCAAATCCGGAATCCTGACACCAGAGTATCGCTTCCCGGAGGGCTATTCCCGGAGGGCTAGAGCTTCAGCAACCAATGGGTCATAGATTCCCCTGAATTAAAGTCCTCTGCCATGAGAATTCCCCCAGTCTGACTTTTGACCACCATACCACCGGCTGAATGGGAAACTGACTGAGTCGCCCCATCCCACATGCATATTATAGGGCAGTTAGGAACATCCACCACCGGGGGAGTCGGAGGTCCCTAAGATCTATCAACCGACATGCTAATCCATTCCTGGTACTACTGATGATATTGCCGCATTAAAGCTGGAATGCCAAACTGTTTACCTTCAAAGACGAGCTAGTTTCGGGACCACCAGATTTGCCAAAGGACTGCGGTAACCGCCATAAACAGTTGGTCTTGCTGGATGATATTCATCAACCTCTTTAGGAACAAAGGAAAAGTGTGACGAGGCAACTCCTGGCCCAAGTACTCCAGCCCCGCATAATCCCATAGAGCTCTAGCCACAGAGCATTCCAGAAACAAATGCTCCAAGGTCTCGGACTCAGCCCAAAAAACTGGGCAACATGGATGGACCTGGACCTTCCTTTCTCTTAGAGCTTCTGTAGTAGGAAGTAGTCGGTTGAAGATTTTCCAGAGGAAGACCCTCAGTTTTGGAGGAATGGGAGCGGCCCATACACGGATCCAGCTAGACCTATCCATCCAACTGGCTAATGAACGCCACCAGCCATCCTTCTTGTCCAACTGGACATCCAGATGGTATGTTGTTTTCACCGTGAATGACCCATTCGATCTACCATGCCAAATTAACCGATCCTCAACATTACCATGAGGTAATGGAATTTCCTTAATGGCACGACAAGTGGGAAGATCAAACCATTGAGCCAGACCAGCATCACACCAGCAGGCAGCAGCCATCCTCCGCAGCAGTAGCAACCCTCAACTCCCCATCAGCGGGCAAGACATAGGGGTTAAACGTAGGGACCAGCGGGTGCAGGCACGAAAACCAACTATTCTCAAGTAACGGGGTCATCTGACCATTACCAATTTGCCACCGTAGCCCTTGGTTCAACAATTGGCGCCCAAATAGGATACTTTGCCACCCAGGAGGGACGGGAACGCGCCTTCGCCTCAAGAAAACTTCCCCTCGGAAAGTACTTCCCTTTATAAACATGTGCAAGCAACAAATTCGTGGGTCCTACGAACTTTAATGGTCCAAATACGTGGACCCCACGAACTTGAAAGTTCCACCTCTTTAGGTGGGAATTGATCATGGACTTTGAAGTCCATCATTTAAGACCAAACTACCCCTCCTATTTCATTTCTCTTCATATACCAATGAGGACAATAATGGTAAGTTACATTTCATACATACAAATATAATTAACAAACTTCATCATGAAATCTATGAAACAAACAATGGTATTTTTCAAGTACATAATGAACCCAAAACCCTCATATATCCATGGTTTTACAAAACCCAAGTCTTATCATTACCTTCATTTTTCAAATCCACGAAGCAAACAACCCGTTAATCTTAATGTACTACCTCATGAAGGGGAGAAGAAGAATACATAAAGGGGTAAGGAAAACAATGAAGGGAAGCCTCCTTGTTTCTATAATTCTTCTTCTCCAAGCTCATTTTCTTCTTCTTTGAAAAGGAAAAACCCTAATTCTCTATCTAAAATGTGTCTATAAAATAAGCACTTTCAAATCTTTGGGGTCTCCTCTTATTTATTGAGATAAGAGATTCAAAGAAATTCACGACTATTTTTGGGGAAAGTGCATGGTCGCCAACTCAAAGTTTTTTTGCGCGATCTCAATGCGGCATCACATTGCCCTATTCATGAAGGGAGGTCGTGAACTTGACATCCCAATCGTGATCTAGAAGTCGCGGTTGTGAACTTTCTCACGGTCTTATGGTTAAAGGTGTGCGAGTGAGACCACGAGACCTTCTATTCTTCTTTGTGCTATCCTCCCAAAGTTCACTGCCGAGGGACGAAAGATCCCGATCGTGATTTTCTGTGCGTCACGCAATCTTGATCTCGCGACAATTGTTCCTAGCTGTGATGTATTCCATTTTGTGCACAATCTCTTTTTTCCCCAATTTCCAAACACTTAAGCCTTGATCTTTGCCATATGTAAACACACACATCTTCACCTAATACAACCATGCATGCATGTTGATGACACATACAAAGTACTATTTTAGACCCTCGTATTCTGACCATAACTTCATAGTTTCACACAGTTATCGTCATACTACCTTGAATTTTCAGTTTTAATAGATCTAGGATCACTTTTACTATTTTGATGTACTCTTGGTAGTGCTTCGTGTGTTTTCCACTTTTTTAATTTAACTCTCCGGAATTCGTGTTGCAACCAAAAAGACCGAGAAAACTAAACTTGGTAGATTTCAGCTGTGATTCCTCTTGTCGACTCTTCACTCTTGGGTTCAGCTGAAGCTCTTGTTCAAATATCCGCAGTTCTTGCCGTTGAAGGCATAACCGGCTTTTGGTGGTCTTATTGGCGCATACCACGGTGGGGCCTTCGACTGGGGTGAAGTCGTAACAAGGTAGCCGTAGGGGAACCTGTGGCTGGATTGAATCTTAATCCTTCGCGAACATCCTAGGGACCACTTTCTACGTGTTGGGGGATATAAAGACTCGACTGCTAGAATCCAGAATGGAGTGAAGTCAAGAAGTAGTGATGGATTCAGCAGCCAAAAATTCAAAACGATGCCTTGGCAACCATTTTGGGGATCGTCAAGAAAACACCGAGATTCATCTAGAATATTCCTTGTGTGGTGTCTAAGCTGCAGAGACCTATTGGGTCTCGAAAGACGAATTGAAGAGTGACTTCTCCTACCTATAAACCCTAACAGAAAGTTTATAAATAGATCTTTACAGGATAGAAGATCGATACCCATCGTAGGAGGAATTAGAGGATCATTACTCTTCCGACAGAGTGACTCACCAGACTTAGAGGAAAACCGAATCAAAAGGCAAATCAACACCAGAAACAGTGGCCTAATATGGCTGCCAATTTGGAGAGCTTCTAGGGACTTCATTTTGACCGATGTATCCTTAGAAAATCATCTCCATGGCTAGCTAGTCCCCTTAGCCGCGTCGGTTGGCATACCCTAGTGATTCTTGACTATGTAACCTTTGATTTTGGCATATATATGATTTGATTTCTTTATCTTTATATCTCATTCTTTCGCTTGGCTTATTGTTAATTTGATTGTGTGCCTAAAAGAGGAATAACTTCAAAGGTTAGAGATGACAATTTCAACCCGCCCCGCAGGTATTACCCGACCTGACCCGCGACGGGGCAGGTATTACCCGAACCCACAGTAGCGTGGGGCAGGGCATGGGTATTTACTTCGGACCCGCCCTGCCCCATTCTAGACCCATTTATCTCATTTCTTTTAGTATCTATACATATTTTTCCTATTTTGACTTTTATTCAACTAGTTAGAGTCGATCTTTCAACTTTTCAAACTCAATTACCCATTATATTATCAGTATTTTCCTTTCACCAAGTGTTTCTCCCTTCATTTTATGGTAAAAAGTAAAATTTGCGTGTATTTTTTTCAAATAACATGTAAGAGTGGGTCGACCGCTCTGCCTCGTACCCGCGCGGGTTTTACCAGCCCCGCCCGCCCCATTGCCATCACTAAAGGTTATATCCTGAAACCCAGCTTCGTGGGTCGATAAGATTGGACATGGCAAAGCCTCATTGATCATCAATCGGTCACATTGCATCAACTTCCAAGGAAACATCTGTCAGGTCCTAATATTTTTGCCTACTGGACATGTCATTTGCCATGGCGTATGGTAGGAATAAACCTAACAGAGATCAAACAGATCATAAGTTGCTTGGATTGAGGTTACGAGTCAAAGGAACTCTAGGGATAGCTTTCCTATGCAACACCTCATCCTCCTGCTTCCTCCACTCGCTCGTAGTTTAGAATTCATTTCATGCATTGTTTTTACTTTTGATTTTGTCAAACCAAGGGAATCTTTATACTCGAAATCACATGAACCTCCATATTCGTTAAACCACCATAGAACTCGTCCGTCACGACCTGAGTTAGTGGTTGTGAGAGACCCTAGAGAAATCTAATAAATTTGACCATACACTATAATGTGATCAAATTTTGGCACTGCTGTCGAGAATTCTAGCAACCATCATAAATGGAACGAGGTATTTAATCTTTTATATTTTGTTCTTTTTCATTTCCGTTCGTTATTTTTTTTATTTTGTTCGTACCTATTTTCTATTTCTCGTTGATTTTGTATGTGAAAGTCTGAGTTTAGAGTCGAACTCAATAGGGACAGAATTAGCGGCACAAGTCTCACAATCAATGTCACCACCTCTCCGTAAGAAGAGATCTTCTAAGAGTAAGCAACTTACTGCTCTATGCTTTAACGCTCTCTTCGACCAAGTTTTTGAAGTAGAAAACAACAAGCTTTCTTTTGAAACTCAAACTCTAGAAGGCATGGCAGAAAGGAAAACATGGATGACAAGTGTTTGCTCTATTCTGTTGGAAAAGGAAAACATGGACCATTTGTATTTTCAGTGCACATATACTTCCATTATTCTAAAGGGGTGCTTGAAAATGATTTATATGAGGTGTCTTCGGCTTGCTAGATATGTGGATTATCCGAATTGAGTTGTTCGTCGGTTTAAAGGAAGGAAGCATCTTGCCATGGTTGGTAGGCTTATTTGGAATATGGTGGTAAGCATGATTTGGCGAGAATGGTGTGGTCGAGTTTATGGAGGGAAAGAACTTAGAACGGGGAAATAATTTGTATGATTCGGCGGCTTATTGAGTTATCTCAGTTATGAAATGAAAGTTTGGATGCTAATTGCAGGAAAGTGTTCTTGTATTAGCTAGTATTTTGGCTTTGGTAGACTTGTATAATGCTTTTTTTGTCTCTGCTTTCTGCAGATTGGTTTTTTTTTGGCCATAGATAGATTGTAGATAGACAGTTGATTACAAAGGGTTGAAAAGTAAATAACGGCAGTCGACCGAATGCCGAGCTGCCAATGCAAGGGCTGTTTTTGCCACTAAATGGCAGCCCTGTTAGTTCTACAAGAAGCATAAACAATCTTAATGAAAAGAAAGCTTGACTTCAACAGGCGAATTTCCTCTAGAATTGACCCTCCGGACTCATGATGCACCTCGTTCTCCATAGCCCGGCGAATGACCAGTTGAGAGTCACCACAAAAACAAACATTGTAATATCCATTATTTATGCACCATAACATTGAATCACGAAGTGCAAGAAGTTCAGCAAGAAAAGGGTCGCTCAAACCTGGATAAAACTTGCCATAGGCGCATACCAATGCCGAACCTGCTGCAAAACACACAAATCCTGTGTTGTCGCCACTATCTTTGTTAAAAGCTCCATCAAATCATAGTAGAAGGCCTCCTGGAGGATTGGAGACGAGGGGAGGTGGCAGCGGGGGCTGTCTCTTTGCCGTGGAATCTCTCTGGTGTTCGACCAAAACCTCCTTCCACTCATCCACTTGTACCATGAATTGCCGATGAAGTGTTGGGGGTCAAAACTGAATATGGTCATAGACAGACCAACACCTTCCTTTCCAGATGCATGCGCCAAACGAGGAAGACAATTTCAGCAACCTGCACTTTTGACAACTAAGAGTCAAAGAAAATATGGTGCCAAGCTTTATTCGGAGGTAGCTAACTGACTGGCGCGCGGATTGATCCATGTCCGGCTAGCTCCCATACTCCTCGAGCTATTCTGCACGTGAAGAAACAATGGGAAAAAGATTCAGCCCCATCCGAGCAAATAGGACATATATCATCATGCTAGATCCAGGTGTGTTATCCTAGTTTGGGGGACACATTGTGTTTCAATAAATGTTTTTATATTGCCCATAAAAAAGAAGGCATGGCAAAATGAACTCTCTACAAGTATACGATGCCTCAAGTTGCGCACATAGCTTCTAGCATCGTCCTGGCTCCAGTTAATGTGCCTAACTTTGAGTTAAGGACTTTAATGATCCATATGGTCTAGGATGTTGGACTCTTTGAAGACCGCAATAATGAGAATCCACTCAAGCATATCAAAGCATTTTTGGAGATATGTGATTCAGCACAACATCCAGGTGTAGAGTCAGACAAAACAAGGCTACAAACCTTTCCTTTCTCCATATTGTGGGGTGGGGGGTGGGGGGGAGCTAAAAGCTGGTAAATTGCCAACCACCAAAATCTTTCCCAATGTGGTATGAGCTGGTCCAAGTCTTCATACAAGAGTTCTTCCCTTCATGGAGAACTGATCATATAAGGCACCATATTGATCGTATGGAAACGTGTTTCTAAGTTGATATACAAAGCATGGGAGTGATTTCAAGAGCTCCTTTGTTCTTGTCCTCATCATGCCTTAGCTAAAGAACAGTTAGTGGACACCTTCATGAAAGGTCTCAACCTAAACACCATAGTGTGAATCAGGGTGCCGAGGGTGATGTAATGCAATTGACTGCTGCTCGAACTCTTGAGCATTTCACGTCAATGCTTGCAAAGTCTCAAAACTGGTCTAGGAGGACTGCTCCTATGGCTATCAAAATGGCGCAACAATAAGATGATGATAAGAGGTAGGTTAGCTCAAGGCTTGCGCAGCTGCAAACTTAATCCAAGTCCAAGACACGAAACACAAACAGATTACGATGGTGATGTAATTGATGATTACGGAAGGGTTCGTCGTGCAGATCCAAACCTAGAGAAAGGCTCGAATGAAATAAGATGAGTGTCCGACCATGATCAATGCGTTCTTGATCGATACTAAGCTCAAAAGTCTGGAATCCTCTAAACTCAATTCACGAGACACAACGTGCAACTTGCAAACTGTAATGTTTTGATTATCCAATAATTCTACCTTTACAATATAATTTGAGGCCTTTACATAGGCTGAATTCGGCTGAGTTCCAAACTAATAAGGAATAGAAAAATAATTAAACAACCTGCTGTAAATCCTACACAAACTAGGAAACTTAAAACTCAAGTAAACCACCTCCCACCCCAGCAACATCCCGTGTTTGTCCTAGACACTTTGCAGGCTTGGACCATGCCCTTCCAAGCTCCACCACAATCAACCAATGCCTTTTTTTGGTCTATCGTACTTCCAGCTTCGTCCCGGTATCTCCAGCCTCTCTTGGTTGTACTCCAAACCAAAGTTATGGCTTCCCAAAGTAGGCTTCATGAAACAGCCTAATGCCTTAGCCAATTCCAGGCAGCTTCCCTGTTGCTTGATACTCTTTTGATGGCTTTGGAAAAAGATGTTCAAGACATGTTTCTAATCAACCACTCCTTCCTTCTCATAGAGAAACATGTGAACTTCACCTTCCAACATTTTCTTCGCATTTTCATCCAGCCATGGGTGAGAAACAAACTTGCAAAGTAGAGACCCTGAAACAACATCAGCACCTAACCAAAATTTGGGTTTCTTGTTGCTAATGGGATTGGTTTCTTTGTCAAGTAGTTTAGACTTGAGGAAGGGTTGGTTTGGGATCGTATTAGGCACCCTTCTTTAAAAAGCTTTGCCCTCAAAGCTTGAACCTTCCTCTGCTCAAAATCATTACAGAAGTGAACCAAAATGGGATCAAAAGTAGACTGTTCCAACAGCTTCTTCGGCAGCACGTTGGCAGCTCTGAATGGGAATTCCTTCCTGACGCCATCTCGTTTCAATTTGTCGCCCCCATCAGGCTTCCTTGACTCCAGGGCTCGATTCCATTCTTTCCCATGTCTCGACTCTGCCTAAGTTGTCCCTATTTAAGACCCACGAATTTCCCGCCACCGGAGAATTTGAAGTTTCCAGAATCCGGCGAGCAAAACCTAGATTTTGGCGAACCCAATTTTTTTTTTTGGCATTTTAGAATCTTGCATTTTTGTGGCGATCGCTGGTTCCATACACTGTCCTTGGGTATCCAGAAATCTAATACAAGTGTTGAGCTGACTCCTTTCCAAACTCCGCAACCGATTCACCCTTCTTTTGCTCGTTACACTTCACAGTTGGGGTCGAAAGAACCAATTTGGGTGTTTTTGATTCTTGGCTGCCAGACCCCAATCGATTCGCACTACATGTTCCCACCGCCTCACTGAATGTATTAATGCTCTTAGGCTATTTAGCGTGACCCATACTCCTCTCCCCATTTCACTATCTCTCCTGCATTCCCAAAGTAGGCTTCATGAAACTGCCTAATGCCTTAGCCAATTCTAGGTAACTTCTCTGTTGCTTGATACTCTTTTGATGGCTTTGGAAAGGGATGTTTAAGACCTTTTTCTGATCAACCACTCCTTCTTTCTCGTAGAGAAAGATGTGAACTTCACCTTTCAACCTTTTCTTCGCATTTTCATCCAACCATGGGTGAGAAACAAACTTGCGAAGTAGAGACCCTGAAACAACATCAACACTTAACCAAAATTTGGGTTTCTTCTTGCTAATGAGATTGGTTTCTTTGTCAAGTAGTTCAGGCTTGAGGGTCAGTTTGGGATCGTATTAGATGACCCCTTCATGGATCTATCTCAACGACTCATTAGTGTAATCAAAGAGGTGAATTCTATGAAATTGAGACAGAACCCAATCGCAACACATCTCTTTATCTACGAACGGTATGGAAAAGATGGGCATGATGGGATAAACTTCAGGGCTATTGACAAATTCCTAATATAAGAAATCAATTTTATAGGTACTCGTTATCCTCTAAATTGTGATTTAATCGCAATAGCTATGAGTACCTGAATATTCTACCTCCTTATCCTTTTGCTGCCTATAAGAGCTTTGATAATCGAATGAATGATGATTACAAAGCTTGGAGCCAAGTACCACCTGGACCTGGCCACTTCCGCGAAGAAAAAAAGATCTGACAACCCACAAATATCATCAACCAATGCGCGTATCTTCATGACATGTATTGGGATGGTAAGGCTCTACCCAGTCCTAATTGGGCAAGTAAATCAAATCTCGCACCACCTGGATTCACTAGCTGACCTCCATTTAAGGAACAAAATGCAAACCATCATGATCCTCTAGTAGGACTAACAGAAGATGAGCTTTGTGATATATATGAGTTCAGGAGGCAACACTTATGAACTTCGAGCACCAAGTAGCTTCTCTTCTGGAGCTTCAAAATACCCAAAGAAGCTTATAATCTCTTCTGAGCAACACGAAAAACAATCCCAAATAAGATATCAAGGTTTATGCGGGAAACCAACCTGAATGGCTTGACCACAATATGATACTGGCAAGCCTCTGTCCCATGAATGCCATGAGGTGTTAAGAGGTACGAAGCTGGAAACTAAAGCAGAAGTTCCCCACTAGTCAGAAGATGACAGCCCAACCACCAATTTTGAGCTAAAATCAGCACCCATTGTGTCGATTTATGATCTTCTAGAAAGACTCCAGAACTTGGATCTTCACTAACTGTGTAGTGACTATATAGACAAAACCAAAAGTCGTTTAGACAGAAAAGCTCTGCCAAAATGGGCTATCTATGGAAGTGAAAAGATATATAGGTGACTCGATATGACACAACTCCTAACAATGGCCAAGTGTAACCAATGAAAGGGACTGCAGTTGATAGACCGTTAGTTACACATGTTTTCACCCCTGTTCTTACACCGTTTGAGATGTGGTTTCTCGTGTTTTAGACCGATTTCACGCTAGGTTGTGCTTGTTTGTGATATTTCAGGTCCTGGCAAGTGAATGAAGGTTTAGGAGCGAGTTCGGGGTCGATTGGGTGAAGATCAGGCGCGAGACAAGTCACGAAGGAGGTCACACGGGCTGCCCTGATGTTCACACGGCCGTGTGAAGTGATGGCCTGGCCGTGTGAGTTTTGCCGAGAGCACACACGGGCAGAGCAGAGGATCGACACTGCCGTGCAAGTGGTCGGGTTGGCCGTGCCACATTCTGCGAGAGCAAACACGGGCAAGAGGGGATGTCCACACGGCCGTGCCATTCTGGCTGTGCAAAGAGCCTGAAATTCGACTAAATGATACGCTGCGTTTTGACTCACACGGGCAACTGGGTGAGCTGCACGGCCGTGCCACCCTGGCCGTGTGAGTCGGGATTTTCTCCTTTTAAGCAGAATTTCAGCCACAATTCAGGGGGATTCGAGTTTTTGAGAGAAAGAACGACTTCTAGAGAGAGAAAGTGACGAGCAAGAGTTCCCAAGTGCCCTAGATTGATCTTCAACACCATTGGAGGCCAGCTTGAGCTTGGAGAAGTGCCAATCAACGTCCAGGAGCCGGAATCCGTCCTTCGCAGTATGAATTCTGTGTCTGTTTCTGCTTTTGCTTTCTTCTCCATGGAGTAGTTCTCCCATTCATCTGGGTATGGAGAACCCTAGATTTGTATGTTAGGCTTTGATTGTATGAACCCAAGTACTGATTCTGTGATTGATTATATTCGATTGAGGTTTTAATGATTGAATGACTTGAATCCTGATCAAATTCCTGTTGTTTCTGCTTTAACCTAGAATGAGAATATCTGCCTAGGTTAATAGAGTATCCCTGATTGAAGGTAGGGAGTTGGTGACTTTAGTCGAGGAACCAACTCACTATTCTGTACCGAATTTACTCCGGTAGTGGAGGTTTTGTTCTTAGGGCCTCAATCTGTTTACTCCGGTGGAGGTTAGTCGCCCGCTAGAGATTCAGATTGAGAGGGTCTGAAGACCTTTAGTCGAGACTTCAGGCTGTTTAAGAACCTTCCGCAGTATAACTATCATAGAAACTGAACTTGGTAATTACAATCCGGCTTAACTGCAGTCTAGGGGGAACCATATCCGGGTGACCTCTTTACCCTGAATACAACCAGTTTACTTGCTTTGTTAGTTTGTTAGTTTAGACTTGCACTCCAGTTTCATTGCTAGATAACAAGAATTCACTGAGTAGTCATCACATCTAGGACCCGGGTTGATAATTAAACCTAAACCCGCTATACTACGCTTTAGGAAGTGGTTACACTTGGCCAATTCCTGGAGTGACAGTAGAGTCGAGTCAGCAGTATAGTGGATCAAGTAATAAATATCGAATCCACGGGTCTCTAGAGTTACTATTACTCAGCTTCAGTTCATTATCTAGCAACCTAGATTAATATGGAAGAACTAAAACTACTCTAACAAACTACAGTTAAAGTTAATCTAATTACAGGTAGGGAACTAACTTAGGTATGATTCCCCCTAGCCATTAGCCATATTAATGATTGATGATCTCTAACTTTTTTCACTTTCATTCACAATGCGGAGAATCCTTAAATAGACCTTGAATCTTGACTAAATGATCAAGGACCTCTTGAGTCAATTTCCTAGAGGGACGTATCCTTCTCTAGAACAACCGATCAAGGCATTCTGAACTAGATTCCCTCTATCGAATGAGGTTCTCAATCGATACAAAGCATTGAATCAACCCTCGACTAAAGCAATCGATCCAATACTATCAATCTATCGTGCTCTATTGACCTTATCAAGAATTCGCTCTCATAGGATCAAAGCAGAATCAATAATCTCGACTAAAGCAGAATTGAATCATGAAAACGTGCATAGATTGAATATGAACTCAAGATTATAAGGTAGGAGTACTCATACAATCATCCAATCAAACAAAAATAGCTAGGGTTCCTCAAAACCTAAGTGAAGGGAAGTTACTCCATAGAGAAGAGAGAGACTGCAGTAAGAATCTTCAGATGATCAGTCTTCAAGTCCGGGCTTGTTCCCCGAGCTTCCAAGGCGAAGAAATCCTCCAATTCAACTCCAAGAATGCCCTCAAATCGCCCTCTCTCTCTTTGGTTCGTCCCTACGGTGTTTGGGATCCAAAAACCCAACTCTCCCCTTTGCAAAAACGCACAAAACAGGCTTTTAACAGCCTGCGTTCGCGATCCTTGGTCAGAATACCCGGTCTGGTATTTTAGGTGGCGACCAGGGATTGTTGAAACGCACCGTCGAGGACAGGGGATTAATCCCTGGCTAAGGTCAAGAATACCCGAGTGGGGATTTATGCTCAATGCTCGGGCCCCCTTCTGCTTCTCAAACGCCCAAAAGAAATTTTCCCGGGTCTGCTCCGATTAATACCCTGCCGGGTATTTTTGCTCATGGCCGGGTATTTTGCTCCTCCAGCACACTTCAAATCAAATGTGCTCCTTTGGACCCGAAACTCGTTCCTTCGCCTCGATGCCTACGTCAAGCCCTGAAATATGACATAAACACACAACCTACCGTGAAATCGGCTTAAAACACGAGAATAAACATCTCAAACGGCCCAAGAATAGGGGTAAAAACATGTGCAATCAATGGTATATCAAACTCCCCCACACTTAACTGTTTGCTTGTCCCCAAGCAAACCTAATTCAAACCAATGCAACTCTCCTGACCTCTATAGCAACAAACAACCGCGATCGTCGGTAGAGGATTTCCTAGATCATATAGCAGCTTACGAGGTCAACTGGTCTTCTAAGACATTCCATATCTCTCTCAATGCGAGTACTAGACTCAAGCCAGGATCATGAGAAGAATTGGAAGTAAGACAGCAGTTCATGGATAAAGGGACTCACACCATTCACAACCAAGGACTCATTGTACCGGGGTGCTCTTTCACTTCATTTCACAGTTGGAACGCCTTTTTTGCACTTTCATTTTACATTTCTTTCTTTTTTCATTCACTTGGCGGGGGTTCCAACTGCAGTCTTTTGCATGGTCGACCCTTATTAGTCGAGAAAGAGCAATTTCTGTACATCAGGCGCTCCCCATGATACTTCTTTTAACTCCTTTTCCTCAACTCGTGTGGAGGGTCAATGAAATTAAGGGGGGTCGGAAGCTCTATCCGTGCCCTTAAAAACACATCCTCGAGTAGATAAACCGTTCAACGGGTGAAAATTTTACTTGTACTAGAGACAGCTTAGCTTCACCTTGTAGGAGTACCCCACTAAGGATCACTAAAATCTCTTCCAAAACCTGATTTTGTGCAATGAACGGTGCCACACACATTGGGCTTACCCCATGTTTAAGATTTCAATGATTTCGACATGGAGGACTAACTGCTTTTCATTTCCCACATGAGCACCCTGTTCGATACACGAGTCCATAACACAATCCAATCAGAGTCACCATTACCACATGAATTCAACGGTCTTAGCTCCACTAATTCACAAAATCAACTGGCACAATAGAGAGCTAGATAGGAAAAATCTTATACTTCAACATCCTCCATAGTGCTACACTACCTCCCTAGGTTGAACATTACTATAGAGACTGTCAATTCAAAGCATACTAAGCAGGCAATTTGCAAGGAAACACGTACTTGGAGCCCTCAAATTCAAAAATTTGGACACTGGACTAGGCTCGAAGCACACAAGCAGCCAAACATTTACCCACATACATAATCGAAATCCCCCCACATTTAAGCACGACATTGTCCTCAATGGAGGAAAGATAAGGAGGGTAGAACGAAGTTACCAGATCAAGGGTGAATGATGGTGGACGGGGCAGGCGGTGTATTCCAGGAGGAGAGAGTAGTCGGAACACAAACACCACAAAAAATCTCACAAAGGTTGAGTTATTGACTCTAAAATCAAAGAACAAAACTGACTCAACCAAAGAGAAATAGGGAAAGAAATGCAAACCGACTGGTTGGGTTGCCTCCCAACAACCGCTTCTTTCACGTCGCGAGCCAGACGATGGCTCCTAAGTTTCGGTCCACCCCAAAACCTCCTTGAAGTTGAGGTTCTCGTCAATGAGGTGGAGTCTCAAGTTACGAGCATGTGGTATGACAGGTGATGGAAGCTCGTGCACTTGATGCGGATGAAGTCTCCACCCTCAAGACCTCTTCTTCTCTTCTCTCGTCTCATTGCCCCAAACTAGATATTGCAACATCAATTGACCACCATCGCGTCCACCAAGAGGGACCGATGTCGATGTGGCCTTGGTCTGGCAAAGAGACACTGCAAATGGGTCCTTGCTAGTTCCTCGAAGTTTGGTGGAGATATCACATGTAACTCATGCCCGGTGCAAGCCTCTTACACCTCAACTTCGTCCTCGTCCTGGACGCCAATTGCTTCTTCAACCCCCTTCCTTCTTCATGTGGTATCACCCTTGGGAAATGATCAAGAACTCCATCTGCTTTACTTTCGTCATCCTCCACAACTTCTTCCTGCACCCTTTCTTGCACTTCTTCTCCCAGCACGGATTAGAGGGCAAGTCGCCAAGCAATTTCTTTGATGAGATCATCTTGCATCTCCTCACTCATGCCCGCCTCTTCATAGCTCAGTTTGGGATGTGGGAAGGTGTGGTCGGCTACGACAGAACATTCCTGATCATGATCATCACGAGAGCTCTCCGTGACAACTTCTGTGTGCTCCACAATGTCCTTGTAGTCGTCTTCTTCCTCCTCCTTTTCTAGTATGGTAGCAGAAGGGTGATCTGGAGTAGGTTGTGCATAAGATCGCTCAAGATCATCGAGGCTCTTCTTAATGCTCAAGATCATCCTAGAGCATGATCTCTCACTGTCTCGAGCAAACAGCTCCATGAGAAGCCTCAATTTATAGTTTGGATCTAGCTGTGGAGTGTAGCATGGCTCTGCAGAATGGCCCGTGAAGGCCGCCATGGGTAACTCCAGCTCTGATGGCCCTTCTGGTTGTGGGAGAAATTCTTCTTGGTAATGAGGTTGTTCTTGATATGCCTAGGGGTCTGATTGTTCTTCGTAGTAAGGGGTTGGTACTGGAACCCGAATCCATAGTTTTCTCCTCCTTGATTGCTCTAGGGAGTCTCGGGGTAATACCACTCGGATGGTGGTGGATACCCCCAATGGTTAGAGAAGCCATGCGGATCCATGATTCAGATCTGCACCAACAAAAACAAAAACACCCAAGTGAAAAGCAAGGGTGGAAAAGAAAAGAAAAACGCTAAAATAACAAACTTCTGCCTTTCCTAATAATCTAGAAAATCCCCGGCAACGACGCCAAAAACTTGACTCGCTATGACACAACTCCTAACAATGGCCAAGTGTAACCAATGAAAGGGACTGCAGTATAGTGGCTCAAGTAATAAATATTGAATCCACAGGTCTCTAGAGTTACTATTACTCAGCTTCAGTTCATTATCTAGCAACCCAGATTAAGATGGAAGAACTAAAACTACTCTAACAAACTACAGTTAAAGTTAATCTAATTACAGGTTGGGAACTCACTTAGGTATGATTCCCCCTAGCCACTAGCCAAATTAATGATTGATGGTCTCCAAATTGTTTCACTTTCATTCACAATGCGGAGAATCCTTAACTAGACCTTGAATCTCGACTAAAGGATCAAGGCCCTCTTGAGTCAATTTCCTAGAGGGACGTATCCTTCTCTAGAACAACCGATCAAGGCATTCTGAACTAGATTCCCTCTATCGAATGAGGTTCTCAATTGATACAAAGCATTGAATCAACCATCGACTAAAGCAATCGATCCAATACTATCAATCTATGGTGCTCTATTGACCTAATCAGTTATTCGCTCTCATAGGATCAAAGCAGAATCAATAATCTCGACTAAAGCATAATTGAATCATGAAAACGTGCATAGATTGAATATGAACTCAAGATTATAAGGTAGGAGTACTCATACAATCATCCAATCAAACAAACATAGCTAGGGTTCCTCCAAACCTAAGTGAAGGGAAGTTACTCCATAGAGAAGAGAGAGAATGCAGTAAGAATCTTCAGATGATCCGTCTTCAAGTCCGGGCTTGTTCCTCGAGCTTCCAAGGCGAAGAAATCCTCCAATTCAACTCCAAGAATGCCCTCAAATCGCCCTCTCTCTCTTTGGTTCGTCCCTAGGGTGTTTGGGATCCAAAAACCCAGCTCTCCCCTTTGCAAAAACGCACAAAACAGGCTTTAACAGCCTGCGTTCGTGATCCCCGGTCAGAATACCCGGTCGGGTATTTTAGGTGGCGACCGGGGATTGTTGAAACGCACCGTCGAGGACAGGGGATTAATCCCCGACCAAGGTCAAGAATACCCGACCGGGGATTTATGCTCAATGCCTGGGCCCCCTTCTGCTTCTCAAATGCCCAAAAGAAAATTTCCCCAGTCTGCTCTGATTAATACCCGGCGGGGTATTTTTGCTCATGGCCGGGTATTTTGCTCCTCCAGCACACTTCAACTCAAACATGCTCCTTTCGACCCGAAAATCGGCTTAAAACACGGGAATCAACATCTCAAACGACTCAAGAATAGTGGTAAAAACATGTGCAATCAATGGTCTATCAATAGGATTATCTGACTTGTGCAGGCTGGTGAGAAGGAGTTGATGTGTCAAATTATTTTTTTTGTTGACATTGCCTTATTAGTTATTATATTTGTAGATGAAGGGGCTGTTTGAAAGTTGTGATTGTTTAATAGATGTATAATTGTGAATGCATGTATAATATTAGACATGTATTGTCGAATTCGATGCATTGTAAAATACAATATTTGGTATGTGTGATTGTTTATATCACATTAGTTAAAAACTGAGATAAAACAATCTCAACTCAACTATCTCAACAATCTCAGCTAAAAGTTGAGATATAACAATAACTCATTTTGAATGATAGTTTTTGTCACATCACAGAAACCGGGTATTGTGTCTACTAAAAACTAAAAAAATGATGCATGTCTTCTGGGTTAAGGGAGGCCGTGAACGGACGAAGAGAAGTGTAAGGGGTGCTTGCTCTCTGCCGACTTGCTGCTGCTGGTCTGGATTCGTTTCGAATTCGTAGAGGGACCAGTGATCTCTTGCCGATGCTGCTTGATTTCGTGTGGATCTAGGTGATGCAGATTCAGATTTGCTAGACGAGGGAAGTTGAAAGAGAAAGAGAGGATCGATGGATTCAAGGTGGGTTTGGGGAAAAAGGACACGATCTGGTCTTAGATTGGGGAAGATGGTGATGGGTACAGGCGGCGAGATTTTCAGATTCAGAAAAAAGAAGCACTTTTGGAGTTGGGAGGTGCTGGGGAGTGGGGTGAGGATTAGTCTAGGCTAGCAAGAGTATAAGAGATCAGTCAATCGGTTCGGTCAATCAGACTTCAAATCGGTTTGTTCTGAATCGAATTTCGAAATAGCCCAACAGACTTCCGAATTTTGAGCCGAAGATGAAAGAGTTTGGATTGGGGTTGATACCGATTTGGTCCGGTTCGATTTTGGTTTCCCGAACCTAATGCCCACATGTTTGTGATCTTCTTAGTTCTCATCTTTGGATCGGCCCATGACACACTCTCACACCCCTTGACTAACAATATCGCCCGCTTAACCCAAGTTTTAATTGGATTGTTAGTGACAAGGCAGTTAGTTGGGCTTCTCGCTGCGGCCCAGAGTTGAAAGTGAGTGATGACCTGTCTTTTATTGATTGGAAACGACGTGCGAAAGTGGCCGATTTCACCGTATCTGTTTCTGCGGTTGCTGCATTTAGAATTCAGAATTGGATCTGATTCAAGCTTGGAATTCCAGAATTACGGCCATCTCTCGCCCGCCCGTTCAGATTCCGGTGGAGCTGGTGCAAAAGCTGCACCGTACTTAGGAGGAGAAGCAAAAAGGATGGCCGCCATCGCAGTTCACCAGTTTGCACAGTCCATCACTTGCCACGCTTGGAGTCCCGACCGCTCTAGTAAGTAAATGATTTCTTGCGGCTTTCTCCGTGATTTCGTTCTGGCGAAATTGCGTCTGGATTCTCAGAAACAATAAGCAAATCTGGTTAGCCTTTGCTGATTGGAGGTCTTTGAATTAGACCTGGTGTTCTCCTACATTTCCATATTTTGATGTATGAATTTTCCTTGCCATTTACAGTGATCGCAATTTGTCCAAACAATAACGAAGTGCATATCTATAGATTGAGCCAGGAAAAGTGGGAGAAAGTCCATGTCCTCCAAAAGGTAAATGTTCTCTTTTAGCTCTAACGATTGTTGGGGCGTCGAAGCTTCTAGGGATTCAGAGTCTTTATCTTTTTATATTTTGACGATGGAAATGAGTCGAAGGTCATGCGACGAGAAGGGATGGGATAACTTCCGATTATTCTGTTGTAAGTAATGGATGATTATCGAGGACGAAAACATCGTAACAGAAGGAGGGTAGTGTTCACATTGACAAGACTTGTACAGATTCAGGCAAGGGAGAACAAAATACATAAATGCAGCTAGATTCGAGTTGAAAGCTCCATTGCCTGTAGCTTTAAAAGAGCTTGAGCCAAAATGACCATATGGCGGGAGGCTTTCTGGCCTTCTCCGATTGTACTGTCAACTAAGTAGAAACTCGTCCAGTTTCTGGCAGCAGCTGAAGATCTTGGCTGTTGTCCACCAAAAGCGGCAAGACCTGGTTTCCCATGCATAAATTCCAGATCTTTGATATAAATAAGGAATCTTGTTACTCATGCGATTTATCTCATGTGAACAATATCTCTTAGAAGGAGTCTTTTTCTTCAATAACAAGCAGCTTTTGGAGCCATTTGGATTACTTCTGTAACCCTGCATTGATGGATAATGCATTAATGCTTGGACTATTATGGTCCAATTGGGCATTGAGTAACTTTATAGAGCCTTGGATGTTGTGTAATTGTCCAGTTGATTGTTTACCTTTCTCAGTCAGATGTTGATTCGTAATTCTAGCTGTGAGTTGCCAAAGTTTTTGGCTTCTAGTCTGGGTAGGGGTTTTGGTGGTTGGTTTGCAAAAGCTTCTTCCCCTCTGAATCCTGTCCTGAATGTGTGACTGATGGTTGTTAGCTACCAAAATGTATCTTAACATGCAGATGCCTATTGTTTCCGGTTGCAGCATGACCAAATTATATCTGGAATAGATTGGAGTGTGAAGTCTAACAAAATTGTGACCGCGTCTCATGACCGGAATTCGTGAGTGCACTCGCTCGCTCTCGCTCACTTTTAGATTTATCATGCGGTATCATTTTTCTTCTGCTACTGGTTGGTCACGACTTTATTTGTTGTTTCTCTTGAAGATATGTATGGAACCATGAAGGGTCAGAATGGTTACCAACCCTCGTTATCCTTAGACTCAACCGTGCTGCACTATGTGTACAGTGGAGTCCTAAAGGTACTGAATCTTGATTGATGTCATAAGTTTTGTTGGATCTATGCTGCACAACGGCTTAATTTATGTGAGTAGACAATTGTAGAATGGAATTTATTGAAGCTCCTTCATGTGCATAGACAATTGTAGAATGGAATTTACGTGAGTGAATTTAGAGCTTGTGTTTGTTCTCCCTGTTATGTATGGATACAGTAATACCCGGTCTTTGAATAAAAGGCAATATGAGCTTTGACTTTCACCTGTGGAGTTAAGCTTGTTAAGAGCTGCTCTCATTTTTGTTTTTATAGGTTAATTGGGTTCACGGTCTCAGCCGAACTCCTTATGAACATAAACAACGAAGATTGATGAATTCTGTAATTTGTCTTATCTGAAGTAAAAGCTTTGGATTTAGAAAAAGCAGCTGCATCAACTTGAGCCTAATTTTCTGTTTCCTGAGTAGGATGTTATAAATATTATATTTTTTTGGGAACACATTTTTTATATACAGGCTAATTGCTTTTTAATTGTTTTCAGAGAACAAATTTGCTGTTGGAAGTGGGGCAAAAACTGTTTGTATATGCTACTATGAGCAAGACAATAATTGGTAATCACCTATCTTTTGATTACCACGTTTTTCATGTTTTCATACTTATTCTTCATATTGTGAGCCCTGTTGTCACACACTCTGAAATATGTTCTTTTTGCATATTGTTCGATGTATAATAGTAGTTTGTCCAGACTACTAATATGCTGAGTTTTGCCACTTGCTGAATAAATGTGGGTTTACCTTCCTTTCCTATTGCCATTTATTTGAATTAGAAGGACATGGATTTAAGTACAAATACAAAGATAAATGGAGCTGAAAGTTTTGAATACACTTGAAAGACACATTGTTTCGTTTTTTGTTTGGGTGGGTGAAATCTGATGTGATGTGACCAGGGTAGCGACTGCATTTTCCTTGCACTTATTGAAGAGATGACCAACTACATATTCATTAGTGACCTATGTAGCTGATCCTTTTATTAACAAAGCTAACTTACTATCTATTTAGAGTCCATGGTCTAGCAAGTATATTGTTTTGTTTTTGTCCTAACTCATTGGTTCATCTATTTTTGTTTGCTTGATACACTACACTACTCACAGGTGGGTCAGTAAACTTATCAGAAAAAGACATGAGTCCTCTGTCACAAGTGTCGCTTGGCATCCTAACAATGTGCGTGCTTTCTTCTCTCTTCTTATTAGTTTATGCTTTAAGGATGTGGAATTGCTGATCATTGAAGTCATTGATTATTGACCTATTTCTGTCGGATATATGCTTTCAGCCCTTAAACCGGCCATGTCCATGGGGTTTTATTTGTGAGATTCGTGAAAAGGAAGGACTCCTATTTCTGAGTTAATTATTATTTGAATCGCAATACTAAAGCTTTGCAATAACTGGCCTTGCACGGCAGTATGTTGTGCAGGTTCTAAGAATTTTCCGTCACCATCTTTAATGATTAACAAATTCCAGAATTTTTTGATTGTCTTTGCTTAAACCTTAAAATCATTGAATGTAGTGTTAAAAGGGGAACCCATGGTTTTTGGATGAATATCTTCTAGATAAATTTACATTGTGATGGACAGTTAATTTGAGATGCAATCGGAAATTGCAGAAGACAGATGACTTACATTTCCAGCTCCTACATTTATGCAATATGGAAAATTCTTAGAACCTGCACAAAATACTGCCGTGCAAGGCCAGTTATTGCAAAGCTTTAGTATTGCGATTCAAATAATAATTAACTCAGAAAGAGGAGTCCTTCCTTTTCACGAATCTCACAAATAAAACCCCATGGACATGGCCGGTTTCGGTAATGCCAAAGATAGTCTTAATTGGCCTCTATAAGATTTTATTCCTGACTGTAGTCTGGATCTTGGAAACTGGACGCCTGGGAATTTTGAGATAAAAAACTAAATGCGAGATGTGCACGTGAGGTTTGAAGTGGTATGATGGATTAATCATTGTACTTGTTAAGAAACCCTTACTCTTCTGAATAAAACAGGATACATTTCGTAATTTGATGTAGAGAAAGTGGAATTTTCGTATTCACTTACAGAACTAGTAAGATTATGCTGATCATTTTTTCCTAACTGAGAGAAATTTACAGACGGATATTTTGAGCTTAGGTTGGCAAGTGTCAGAATGCAGGGTTAATTTATATGCTACCTTAAACATGGATGCTGTGTCAAATACATTGCCTCTGCTGAGATATCTTGCGTATATTTGGAGCATTCAAAATTACTTTCGTTTGATGCTAGTTTTTTGCTGTAGTATCTTTTTATAACGGGGGACTAGGAGACATACCTTCTGCTGTAAATTGTGCTCTATATGTAGAGAATTAATGCTTGGATATGCTAGGAAATTAGTTATTGCGTTTCGGTAATGCCAAATACTCGTTGCAATATCACAGCTTAATACGTCCAAAACTACAGATTTTTGTTGCAACAACTTCTACTGATGGGAAATGCAGAGTGTTCTCCACCTTTATAAAAGGCGTTGATACAAAGTACGCAACTTTCTGTTAGTTGATTTTCTTTGTTTATCATCCAAGGGAATAAGGATTCATCTAATGTGTTTTATGTGATTTTGGGCAGGGACTCCAAATCAAGCTCCTCATCAGATTCTAAATTTGGAGAGGTTTGATTTCTGATCCTCCCTTTTTATGACATTGACACTTGCCATATTTTGTATGAGCTTACTGAAATTGAAAGAAGTGCGATGCAATAACTTAAAACTGCCTTTTCCAATCTGCTGCAACTTGTGTTGGTCTGAAATTCTGCTGTGTTCTTGTTTGGCAAGTAGTAAGTTCTATTATAACTCTTATGCCAAGGATCACAGAGATTTATTAATTCCACATTCATTCTGGCTGATGGATTAAATAGGGAAGTTATGAGAATTGGTGTGTCTTCCTTAGGATTTAATTGATGGCCATTGTATCCAGAACTGATTTGGTGCCTCTTTAATTGGGAAGGGATGTGTAACTTGCTTCTTGAAGAACATAACACACACTAACTTTGTTATTAGCAAGGCTGCTCTAGGTAGAGAATTAACTGCTTGGTACTGTTTTTTCCTTTGTGAGGATTCAGATATTTGATCATCACCTATATTAACCTAGGTAGATAGATTTTTAACCCCTGATGTTGCTGCTGCTGCTTGAGGTTTAAATATTAATAAATCTTTCAAGTATGGATTTTCAATATTATGCTATATTTGTCCATATTATCTGGTTAAAGTTTTCGTTAGATTTACTTGTTTTTCATTTCAACAATTTTCTGTTTTGATGATTTTGAATGACGTTTTGCTTTGCCCTGTCCTCGCTTGTACGTTTCTGACAGCAAATTGTCCAGCTTGACCTCTCAATCTCTTGGGCATTTGGTGTAAAGTGGTCACCTAGTGGAAAAACCTTGGCTTACGTAGGTAAGAATTATTTTTCACTTGTTTGAGATTGAATCTGCTATGAACAATTGTTGTTATGATATCTGAGATTAAGTCATTAGCATTGAAACAATCAAAATTGGTAATCCTGTATCCATTTATGCACTCTTTTACAGGTCATAATTCTATGATTTACTTTGTGGATGATGTTGGTCCAGCTCCGTTGGCTCAAAATGTTGCACTTCGTGATCTACCACTTCGTGATGTGGGTCAGCATCCACCATTATTAGACTTTTTAGAATCCTCATTGTTTCTTGAATGGCAATTTGATAAAAACACTTGTTTTATTGATTCCTGGGGTTCACAAGTTATATTGATTGATTTCAGGTGTTATTTATTTCTGAGAAAATGGTGATAGGCGTGGGCTTTGACTGCAATCCCATGGTTTTTGCGCCAGATGATAGAGGAATGTGGTACGCATAACTATTCTTAGGAAAACGAAACGCTGGAGTGGAATGTTCCAAAGATAGACTACTATACGTAGCCATTTTCCAAGTTCCCCCTAATTTTTATTTGCTCTTTTGGTACTTGTAGGACGTTTATTCGGTTTCTCGATGAGAAGAAACCAACATTAGCAAGCCCAAAATATGGTTCTCAGGTCAGTGCATTATTGTTTTTTCTTCTTCTGGTAAATTTAATCTAAGGATTCAGTATGCTTGGTTTCCAAATTTGTTTCAGGTCCGAACTGCAATGGTCCATTAAGGCTTTTGATTAAGATCATGTTATTGTTTGTTTTACGTCTTGCACCAGTTTTCTGAAGCTTTGGGAAAATTTTATGCACAATCAAAGTATGGTGCAAGCAACAACGATGGCAACAGCCCTTCGAAATCGCGTGGAGGTGCTCATGAGAACTGCATAACGTAGGGTTTTGCTTTGGTCATGCTTCCTGTATTTACCTGTTGTCTGTCTGGCTAGTAGGCCACTGGTATCGGCTGCGTTGGTATTCTCATTAGAGGTGGTCTCCCCAATAACCTCCCTATTTTTGCTTCGACTGTAGATGCATCATGCCTCTTGCTGGTAAATCGCGAATAACACGCTTCAGCACTTCAGGTTTGTGTTTATTTTGTCCTTTGTGAAATAGAAACTTTTTTTTTTTCAAACTTGGAATGCTTATGGTCCCTTCTTAAAAAGAACAGAATTGATGGGATATGAGATATTTCATTTACAAGCTGAAACAAACATCGAAGCTTCACTAATCGGGACGTGATCCATTGTCCCAGAGCTTGGATTCATGTGTACACTTTGGTCAACGACGGCACATAAACATTTATCTTGGTTTGCCTTGCAGGATTAGACGGGAGAGTAGTGGTCTGGGATTTGGAGAAGCAGGAAGATTTGTTGCATACCTTGTGAGCTCAGCTCTCCTTAATCAAGAAGCATGCTTGAGCAAGTGGCTTGACACAGAGATGTATGTTGTTTGTATATCTGTTTGATCTGGAGTATGTTTATGTTTTAACTGATTATTATTCGAGTTGGGTGAGACCCTCTAACTAAATAAGACAATCGTTAGTCATCTTCTTATGCCTCTATTCCGTTTAGTTTGAAAGGTCCTTAATAGAATCAACGTACTCCACACAAAAACAGAACTGACAACAGTGACAAAGTATCTTCCAAAGCTAGCGACTAATCAGGGAGGGGAACATATACCCTGGGGGCCAAAAAGGGAGGATCTTGGTCCAATGATGTTTCCGAGCAGGGCGATACACTAGCCAGCTACTTTAATCTTGTGGCAAAGGTCTATACTCCCTAAAAACTCTGACAATCTCGGAGTAGGGTTTTGTAACTACTTATGGGCGTGAACGGGTGGACAATTTAGATATCCTATATGAAAAAACTTATGCTTCCTTGTATGATTCAAGAGGAGGGATGACTATGCGAATGCAGTGCAAGGAGGACCATTGATATTGGCCGACACATGCTTAGCGTACATCTTAGTGGTTTAAGGGTTTTAACGATGCAAGACAGCAACAAAAAGCATCTTGCTTGGTTTAGTTGCTAGAACTTGCCATCGAGTTGTATAATATGGAAACATATTGCTTCTCTAATCAGGTGCTTGTACTAATTTCACGGGGGGATATGCTGAAGTGGATCTAACTAGGCCATTATTATACTAGTATAAGGTAGAAAGAATTGAATCGATATGAGGGGTATGAAGAAGATATGATCTACATGCTAAAAATATGAGACCTCGAAGCAGAGTTGCTCATGTTAAGTTGTACAACAGGAACCATCGTGGACTCAATGAGACCTTGCAACTGGGAGGGTTTATGGAGAATGAATGATTTGAAAGAAAAGGGCGAGGAGGCTGGCACAATGGATAAATTCATATGATACTCATGGAGTTGGGTTGATTGTGCGTAGGCAACTATTCAGGAGGAAACTAACACATTCGATTTACATATTTGCAGAAGGAGGAGAATGGGGAGGGATCCACTTCTAGCACCATACAAAAGATGAGTTATGATAAAGCCTTTGAGCATTTAGGGAAGGGTGTGTCAAAGAACCAAACCACCACTTATGCTAATGGGGTTGTGCCCACACGAGGGTACCAAGAAAAGGCCACTTAGACTGTGCTTGTGAAAGAAAGTACTGTGGTCATGAAAAATAGAGAGCACCATCATAAACGTGAACAACATGCACATGCAAAGAAGTGGAAAGGGGAAATACAAAGAAGATATGGAGGAAATATGATAGAAACAAAGTTCTTATCGGGTTTGATAATTGCGGATTAGGGTTTATACGAACATAATTAGGGATTAAGATTGAAGTTTGGGAAGAAAGAAAAGAAGAATCGGCCTAGGCCTTAGAGGGATCGAGAACGGGAATTGAGAGGATATTGATATTAAGGGTTGAAAGACTTTTCTTAATATTCTTCTTATTGATTCAATAGACGAATAACACCGTACATATATAGGAAAAGAACTGGAAAACCTTAACACTAAAAGACCACTAATCTTAATAATAATAAACATAATATTATAATAATAGAAACCTGGTAGAAATCGGTTTCTATCATCCCCTCCCCCCTTCAGACCAACCTTGCCTCAAGGTTGACCGATTGAACTATTTCTCCATGTTTCTCGTGCCACCCGCACGTCGGTCCTTCATTTCCTTGTGCTTCATTTTATTCCACTTTCGCTCAAACCCTTGGGCAAACTTCCCAGAACACGCAACTTCATCGTGCTCCAACTCATCAACACGAACCATATACTTCCATACACCAACAACTATTACACTTGTCGTATTCGTTGTAGAAGCATCCCACATTTCCCAGTTGTATCATTGACTTCACCCACAAAAGAAGACACCTTCTTTTCCCTACTCTTTCTATACTTCTCCAGGGGACTTGCTGCTTCTTCTAAGGATATGCAGACCAATATCTGATTCCCTGTTTAGCTTGCGTCTGCTTGTGTCACAAATTTCTCTATTAGACCCGTCATGCCTTTCATTAACCCCGCCCCACAGCCACTCTCACACAACACAAGGCTGGAACTATTTGTCGGGTCGGGTCTTCATCATTGAAGCTAGACCTGAGTCGAGAGTCCGATCCAACTCTTTGACGCTTTCCCGCTTCCCTTCAATCTTCGGCCCAATCTGCTTGTTTGTCTGGCCTAGGAAAATCCCACCCTGCATACTCGAAATAAGCCCCCAGGACAGAAGACTCTTGTGGCACGTTGTCCATTGGCTCATCCTTTCCTCTCCGATGTGGCCTGCCAATTTCCAACATTTCCATTCCAAAACTCGAAACCCCCAAGGTCTAAGACTCAGACCCACTAATTTTGCACGGTTGCACTTCACAACAGGGAGCGAAAAGAAAAGAGACGAGATGCCGCCTCGCCTCCTTCCTTCTCAACTTCAACCGCCGGATGTGCCATCTTCCTCTCCATCCCCGATGATGCTTCCTTTGTCGTCTCTAGCTACCTCCGGTTTTCAGTATGACATCTCGACACTCATGGACATGCAAGAAGATTCTCTCATGGTGGCCTGTGGTTGTTGTGCGGCAGCGGCGCTACTCAACGCGAAGAACCAAGGGAGTGCAACACCGCGCACACTCCCTCTCCAGAGACGACCAGCTTCCCCGGGGCCAAGGAGGCCAGTCCCACTTTGCCATCCTCTTCGACTTCGAGTCAAACGCTTCCACGCCCTTCTCCTTCCATCTCTCCTCAGTAAGCGCGCCACACGGTCTCTGGGCCCCGACACTCTCTTCTTTTTTCCTTCCTCTAGCAACTTGGCACAAGCCTTTGTTGTTTGGTGGTGGCGAGGGTTCCAGCCGACGTCTGCGAGACAGGCAGCCTCGCGGAGGTCATCAGAAAAGCTGCTGGTTACCGCAGCTGTTGGCGGCCGGATCTTCTTCTCCAACAACCATTGGAATAAGTACGGAGTTGATCGATTACGGATGCCGGTGGTGGTGGTTTAGATATGCATTACGAATGTGGTAGTGTATGAAAATGAAAAACTGAGAGAGATTTTGGATAGTAAAGATGGCGAATGTGGTTTCAAATGGTGGCCAATAGGAAGGTTTGTGTATCTGGTGGCCAATAGGGTTGTGTATCTCTTCCTCCCTTCATCATGTGGACATAAAGAATACATAAGATAAGAGGATATCAGAGTGTGGTTTCTTAGGGATATATGGGTGGCTTGAAACATGAGATAATGGTCATATTCTGGGACCTCCTTTGTACTCTATGCCAAAAATTGAATGGGGGCATGGCTACTTGGAAGTGATTTTAACCAGGTAGTATTTGTTTGGCAAAAAGGTGGGCGTAGAGCATAGGAGGCAGAAATGACTAATTTCGGTGACTGCTTAAAGGAATGCGGCTTATAGGTTGTGGGTTGCAACGGGAGGCATGTTGGATTCATTGAAGAATGACCTGACCATTTGTGGCCTATGAATAATGGTTAGAGATGTGTGAGAATGCTAGGATCCTTTATCTCAATTGGGATAAATTGGATCACATTCCAATTACTTGTGATACTCGTGGTGAGGAGGATGTGGTGATAAAATGGGATTGGGCATTTTTATTCGAGCACTATTGCCCTAAAATAAATTGACCACAGAAGGACTTGGGAGCTAATTGGGTCTCGCTGATATTCTTTCATAAATATTGGGAAATTATTAGTGGTGATATAACAACAACGGTCTTGGGGATTCTAAAGAGGGGGTGATGCTTGCTGAGCTCATTCATAATTTGGTCACTCTATTTCCTAATTTGAAATTCCAAAATCTTCAAAAAGTTCTGTCTAATAGATTGAATAAGGTCCTTTATAAAATGGTGGCGACGGTACTCGTGAATTGCATTAATGTACTCTTGGATAAGGTAATTTCCCTAGAGCAAAGTGTCCCCCCATAAGGTTCATACTCGATAAAATTAATGTTTCATTTGAAAGCTTCCACTCGATGAAGAAAAAAGAAGAAAGGAAGACTAGATTTCTTTGCTCGAAAAATTGATTTGACAAAGGTGTATCATCAGTGTACTACGCTAATCATGATGTGTGTCAATTTGGTCTCATTCTTTGTCATAATAAAAAACCACCAGTGAATAAAACATGTACATTTTTACGTTTTAGGTTTATCAAAATGCATATGTTCCTACTTAATAGCATTTAGTGTGCAAAAGTGTGGTCAAAAGCAGTAAAATGGTCAGAATCACAAAAAAAAAAAAAAAGCGTTTAGCTTCGCTTTTGCATGTTTCTGTTCAAGGACCAAAATGAAAAAAATGAAACCAAAACACTTCTTCATTCAATGGCCCATCCTTAGCCACAGTTACTAATGACTATGACCTTTCTCGATGAGAGATGATTGTCGGTTGTTGCGCACCGCGAAAGAAGAAATCGACACGTCTGGCTTGGCCATAAAAATTATAGTATTCCTCTTGGGTCTAGGCAATATTCTTCCAAAAATAACTCCATGCTTCTTTCCATCAATTCTTGTTGCTCTTTAGTTCAATAAATAATCCCTAGGCGCGACAAATTTTCTTTTGCTGACGGCCTGCTCATGAAACCAGCGGCGGATCCAGGGGCCGCCCCCGAGCCACGACCCAGCCCTTCCCTGGATCCAGAGCTAGTAAAGACCTTGTAAATTTTCGATTTTTGGTGTTAGCTTCGGTGCTCGTCGGGTTACGGCCCAGTCCTCTCCACCTCTTTTCAAATGTGGCCCAGTGCTCTATCCTATCCTGGATCCGCCGCTGCATAAAACGACAGTCTAATCTTAAAATGCTTATTCAACAAAGTCTATTTCTAAAATTCGTGTTTACAACCCTTTCCCCTTTAAATGGTCAAGTGTGGGGGAATTCATACCAACATAGTTATATATATATTTCAAACCTCATTTATTGATCGTTTAGCTTGGTTAGGATTGTTCCTTCGCCTATTGTACGCTAGGTCGTGCTTCTTTTGTGATATTTCAGATCCTAGTATATGATTATGGGATAGGAAGGATTTATGGGACATTTGGAGGAAAAATCAAGACAACGAAAGCAGAAGAAAAAATCTCACGTCCCAGGTGCAAAAGTCACGGTCATGGTCATGACATTCAACAAGAGCCCATGACATTTAATAAACATCCATGTTGATTTTCTATGTCACGGTTTGGCTTCACAAGTCACGACCATGGTCATGACATTCAACATCCATCCTGTGAAGTCCGACCAAGTTCCAAGGAGATTTTTTATGTCACAGTAGGTCATTCACCAGTCACGGCCATGATCGTGAGTCGTGACATAATATCCTGCCCATGACATAAGCAACTCCACTCGATGCCATGGCTGTGGCATTTGACCGTGAGTTGGGAAACCATGGGATAAGTGGATTTTGAAGAGCAATTGCAAAGGGGATCGAGATTTAGATTAAATAACTTGTTGAGAAGATCTTGGAGAGAGAAGTGATGAAGAACTCATCCTTGGAGCTTCCTAGGGCCATCCAACTACCATTGGAGCTCAACCCAAGCACCAAGGAGTGACAAACAAAGAACAGAAGGGGATTTCCTACATCTACAAGATGATGACAGTCAAATTTCTTATATTTTCCTTCATCTCTATGTTGTATTCTCTTTCACTTGGGTGTGAGGTCCCATTGTTCCATGTGTTATATTGATTGTTGTTTGAACCCTATGATTGGTGAACTCTTTGCTATTTATCTTCATGATTCATATTCAAGAATCACATGAGTCTTGATCACACTTTTTCAATTGTGTTTTGACCTAGTATAGAGAATACCCGATTAGGTCTGATAAATTTAATAACGCGGAAGTATAAATTGCACCAAACACAACGATATACGTGGTTCGTCCTTGCAGTGTGCAAGGCTTACTCCACGGGAGAAAACTCCAGTCAATTATATTGTGCTTTCTTAAGGGACACAAGCATCGGCGCTAGCAATATATATTGCAGCCGCTAGGTTTACGTCCAACCATTTCATGGACTTATCATGGACAAATTACATAATAGTCATCAAGAAAAGGAAACATGTACAAAACGGTACATGTATATATATATATCTCAATACTCCCCCTCAAGCTGGAGCATGCAGATCGCGAATGCCCAGCTTGGAAAGTAAGAAGTGAAACTGATCAGCCCCCAATGCCTTAGTCAACAGATCGGCCAGTTGATCACTAGAAGAAATCTTGCACGGCCGGATATCACCGAAAAGAACGCGCTCACGAACGAAATAACAATCCATTTCCACGTGCTTCGTGCGCTCATGAAACACTGGATTTTCTGCAATATGAAGAGCAACTTGATTGTCACAGTACAAGGTAGTAGGAGCAGTCTGCGGACAACCAAGTTCGCGAAGCAGCCAACGAAGCCAAATAAGCTCACTCACGGTACTAGCCATGGCTCTATACTCGGCCTCAGCAGAAGAACAAGAGACAACCTGTTGCTTCTTAGCACGCCAAGAAACCGGAGCCAATCCCAACTTAATAAAATAGCCAGTAGTGGAGCGACGAGTGCTCTCACAACCATCCCAATCAGCATCACAGTAAGCAGTAAGTGTCAAAGGTCCACATGCGGGAAAGAAAAGACCCTGTCCAGGTGAACTCTTGAGATAACGCAAAACTCTGTGAGCAGCCGAAACATGAGCTGGTGTAGGTGCATGAACAAATTGACTCAAAACGTTGATTGTGTAAGCAATGTCGGGCCTTGTAGCAGTAAGATATAGCAGACGGCCTACCAAGCGTCGATAGGAACCAGGGTCAGGTGCAGCCTCTGCCGACGGAAGAGTGAGGTGGTGGTTCTGTTCAAGAGGGAACCTAACTGGACGAGAGCCTTGAACCCTTGCCTCCTCAAGAATATCCAACGTATATTTACGCTGACTAAGGGCAATACCCTCAGAAGAACGAGCAACTTCGATACCGAGGAAGTATTTGAGAGGTCCCAAATCTTTGATGGTGAAGCGATCATGTAGAAACCGCTTAACTCCAGTGATGAAACCCATATGGTTACCAGCTAGAATAACATCATCAGCATATATGAGCACGACCACAAAAATCTGACCTCAACGGAACACGAACAACGAGTGATCAGCAGGTGATAAAACAAACCCAAGCTCAAGCAATGCATTGGTGAACTTAGTATACCAATTCCTGGAAGCCTGCTTTAAACCATATAACGACTTTCGAAGTCTACAAACACGAGAATCACCAGCGCGAGCGAATCCTTCTGGAACCCGCATATAGACTTCTTCAGTGAGATCACCATGAAGGAAGGCGTTGTTAACGTCGAGCTGATGAAGAAACCACCCTTTAGAAGCCGCAACTGCAATTACGAGTCGAACAATCACTAGTTTTGCAACAGGGGCAAAGGTGTCATGGAAGTCCACCCCTTCCATTTGAGTATATCCTTTAGCCACCAGACGTGCCTTGTAATGTTCAATGCTACCATTGGGTTTATACTTAATTTTATAAACCCACTTACAATCAATGAGACGTTTTCCAGGAGGTAGATGTTCAAGTGTCCAAGTGCTTTTGGCGATTAAAGCAGAGATTTTGGCCATTATAGCCATCCTCCAATGCTCATACTGAACTGCCTGACAAAAATATCGTGGTTCAATTTCTTTGCTGATAGCGGCCAAGTAAGCCCGGTGGGAAGTAGTGAAGCGATCATAAGAGATATGAGCTGCCAACGGGTAGCGAACTGAATGAGCATTGGATCCACGTACTGATGGCAAATCAACATCATACCCAATCAAGCGCTTTGAAACCTGACGCTCTCGATCACTGCGTCGAGGAGCAGGTGCTGGAACTATGGCAGGAAGCATACTAGCAGGAGGTGAGGAGGCCACTGAAATGGGGGACTTAGCTCCTGTGTCCGTTGCATCAAGGGAAGCTGGGGAATCGGGAGATGAAGAATCCTCCACTGGTGAAGATGGGTGAGCTGGAGCAATGTCGTGGGATGCATGAAGTTCATGCACGTTGTCACTTGCATTGGTGGGCAAATTAATAGTGGCTTCATATGGAAGTAATGACGAGGAGCCAAAAGAAGGAGTTTTGCTCGTCCCTGGTACCTTGTGGAAGGGAAATACTTCTTCAATGAAGAGAACGTCATGAGAAGTGACAATTTTATGAGTAGAAAAATCGTATACTCTATACCCTTTTTGCGTTGCAGGATAGCCCACAAAAACTCCAGATCTCCCCCTGTCGGCAAACTTATCCAACCCTCGATGATTATCCCTAAAATAAACCAAACAACCGAAGCTCCGAAGATGATCATATCTCGGACTATGACCCAATAGAACCTCATATGGCGTCTTGTTTCAGGTCGCAACTGTAGGTAAACGATTAACCAGATACGTTGCAGTAAGTATGCACTCGCCCCAGAATCGAATAGGAAGATTTGCATGAAACCTCAAAGCCCGAGCCATTTCCAGTATATATCTACGTTTCCGTTCCACCACACCATTCTGTTGTTGTGTATCAGTGCAAGAAGTTTGAATCACAATACCATTCTCTTCATAATAACGAAGCAAACTAAGAGTCTGAAACTCATGCCCATTATCAGTTTGAAACCTGCGAACCTGCTTATTGAACTGAGTAACAACTAGCCTGCAGAATAGCTTTAAATAACGTTCTACCTAGGATTTATGTCGTAAAAGATAGACCCAAACAGCCTGACTGTAATCATCCACTAGAGTTAAAAACTAACGTGAACCATCCATAGAAGGGTGCTTATAGCCACCCTAAATGTCAAGGTGAACCAACTCAAAACAATCATGTGTTTTAATACTACTCTTAGGGAAAGATAGTCTTGTCTGTTTGGCCCTAATGCACGAATCACAATGCAAAATATCCAAACTGTCACTTGAACGAAAGAATGGCTTGATTAAGGCTAACTTTGCAGCAGAAGGGTGACCAAGCCTCGAGTGCCAAGTTGTTGTCATCACAGCTCCACCTCCAACCTGGCAAACTTGCGGCCCCATATCAACTTTTGACTGCAGATAGTATAGCCCGTCCTTAGCCTTAGTCATCCCAATCGTTTTGCTGGAGCGCAAGTCCTGGATTATGCATATATCATGAAAGAATATCAATGCTAAGTTGTGATCCTTTGTCAACCGACTAACCGACAACAAGTTACAGTGGAAATCAGGTACATGAAGAACCCGATCTAGCTGATGACCAGTAGGAAGAATAACTGAACCCACACTTTTCACCAGAACGCTCATTCCATTGGGTATTCTTACGGGATTACTTCTTCCTTCTTGACTACCAAGTTCAAACAACGAAGCATCCTGAACAATGTGCTCGTTGCACCCGGAATCAATTAACCAGCCATTGAAATCAGAAAACTTACCCGCCATGTTTGCCATAGGATCATCGGAATGCTCAGGATGTGGACTGAGTAGAAGTTTCGGCTGCTGAAACTGTGCCAAAGTAAGCCCTGGAATGGGACTCTCTGTTGCGTCGACAGCTGCAGCATGCGAAGTTTTGTTGCTCCCTTCATTCCCTTTTCCACGACCCTGCTTCTTGGATTTTCCTTGTCCTGTGGGGTATCCAATTATTTGATAGCAAGACTCAATTAAATGCCCCCTTTTACCACAATGAGAACAACGTATCTTCCCCCCATTCTCCTTTTCAGCGCGACCAGCAAAGGCGGCAGCATCAATTGTGGGACGGCGACTCGACGCTATATTAAGCTGTTGTTCCTCATTAGATACTAGGTGGTATGCTTCGTTCAGCCCCGGCACAGGTTTTCGCGATAAAACTTGTGAGCGGATTTTTCCAAGATGATCATCTAATCCCATGAGAAAATCAAATAAGCGTGTTGTCTCCTGTTGATCCCGAATTTGTTTGTCCCAATTGCATGTACACTTTCCACATACACAGCGAGGGGAAGGGTTCACATCGTTCATCTCTTCCCACATCGACCTGAGCTTTGTGTAGAATGCCGAAACACTTAGTTTCTCTTGACGAAATTGGTTTATAGCACGACGCAGTTCATAAGCCCTAGGCGCCGAACCTTTTCCAAACCTCTCTTTCAAGTCAGCCCAGATTTCAAAAGCCGTTTTTGCATAACGAACACTAGTACGGATCTCCTTGCTCATGGAAGTCTTCAACCATCCTTTGATCATGGCGTCACAACGATCCCCTTTTCAGTTTGCAAAAGCTCTCCTGTCACGAACACCATCTTATTCTTGGCTATTAGGGATTCTGTCATATCGGCTACCCATTCACCATAGTTGGATTCTGTGAGCTTTTCTTCGACAAACTGTTGTCCGGTGTTGTCGGCTGGGTGCAGATAGAGAGGGGACGTAGTATCAACCATTCCCCCGCCTGATGTTCCTCCACCGAACAGAGTCGAGCCTCCCTTGAGTTTCTCGTCGCCGCTACTCATGATTATAAGATGATACGTTTCCTCCGGATTCAATCACATCACTGATACCATGATAAATTTAATAACGCGGAAGTATAAATTGCACCAAACACAACGATATACGTGGTTCGTCCTTGCAGTGTGCAAGGCTTACTCCACGGGAGAAAACTCCAGTCAATTATATTGTGCTTGCTTAAGGGACACAAGCATCGGCGCTAGCAATATATATTGCAGCCGCTAGGTTTACGTCCAGCCATTTCATGGACTTATCACAGACAAATTACATAATAGTCATCAAGAAAAGGAAACATGTACAAAACGTTACATGTATATATATATATATATGTATATATATATATATATATATATATATCAATAAGGTCAATAAAGCGCCTTCATTTGGAGGTGGTGAATTGATAACACGGGGTGGGTCAATGAATCTAGAGGAGTAAAAAACATCAACCTATTGAGGTACTAGGGGGAATCATTCACGAGTAGTTTTCTCATTCTTGAATTCAAACTAATTTACTTTGCTTAGTTTTGTTAATCAATATCATAACTTCTTGTTTAGAAAATATATAGATTCTCGAAGTAATAGTAGACCTAGCGTCACAGGTTGAGAAATATTAGTTAATTCCCTATACTACACCTTTTCATTGGCTATACTTGGCCAATGATTGAGGGAGTAGTTTAGAGCGAGTCAATAATCATAGTGTTTCCCACAAAGTCATATAAGTTAATCAATTTATAAGTTGTAATACACTACTTAAAGGGAAAATCTACTATTTGATTATTGGTGAAGATCTTTGCTATTAGAGAAACTTACCTACTTGATTTATATAGCTGTATATTAGCATGGAGTGTTTTGTAGAAAATATAAAATTATTAATTTTTTAGATGGCTGACAATGGCAGTGAATAATTCTTTTGACTTTTATATGTTCTTATTTCATAACAGTAATTGAAATATATAGAAATTGTCTAGTCTAGTTTGTTAGAAATTTTTGGCTCACACTCGAAAGAGTTGGGTTCAAGTCTCAATAATCAAGATTTCTTTTTATAAAAGATATTTAAGTGTTAATTTGACAATAAAAAAAGTTAACATGCCTAAAATTGAGGAGGATCATGAATTCTTTTATATATGGAAGTAAGAAACTTGAAATGAAAAATATAAAGTTAGTGCTTTTGGTTGAACACCATGCATGAAGCACTAGCAACTGAGCCTTCCCTTGGAGAAGATGATGTATATAGTGTTGTTAAAAAGGGTCAAAATGTTGGCAGTGAGCTTGTAGCATGGTAAACGTCATTTCGACTAAGTGGGAGATTAGTAGCTTAGTTATAACATTTTACACCGTGTCATCTTGTGATTAATCATTTGTAATTACTGCTATTTAGTTGTTTTTAAAGTGTTTAGCTAGGTAGTTTTGCAACTATTTGCTCTTTATCTATATAGACTATATAAATGTTTAACGGGGAATGGAAAAAGTCAATGAATGACAATTCCTAAAACTCTAGTAGGAATTTTCCTCTCTAATCCTTTTCTTTTTGCAAAGAAGTCACGTGTCTTTAAAAAAATTTAAAAACAGATGAAATTATTTGATATATTATTGGATAAAGAATTAAGTTACCTAACCCAAACTAATTACTATCACCACTAGAAATTCAACAAATGTAAATATTAAAGGTTTGTAGGCGTGATTCCCTAAATACAGATAAAAGTAAACCAAATTCCTAAACTATCACACTTATAAAATTTTTCTCCAAAATACCTAAGTTTGGAGTGGTTCGAGTTCGAGGAACTCGAACTACTAACCGGTTCGAGTGTAGGAGACTCGATCTAGTCGCAGATCGATGATATAAGCCTCGAACCATGTGGGGCTGAAGTGGTTCGAGTTTAGTGAACTCGAACCACTCCTTTGAAATTTCCAACAACCTTAACTTTGTGATCGGTTATCCGATCGCAGCAAACTTTTTTTTTATTTCGCATAACTTTTCGTGGACTACAACTTTTATAATAGAAATATTTTCAGTATATATGTGAAAATGTGAAAATTAAAGTTAAAGTTACTCCCAAAACCCCTTATATTAAATATTATTCCTATTTTGAATTTTTATTCTTAGTAAATGTTGTAGTACTCAAAAAATTATGTACAATAAAAAAAAACATTGCGACGTTCGGATCACGGAGCACAAAGTTATGATCCTCTAAAGTTTGGCAAAATCGAAAAATTGCTCGTTTAGAGGTAACAAATGACATTTTCTCGGGGCGAAGGCACGGGAAATTTTTTTTATATATAGGAAATTTCTTCCAAAAGAGCAATATTTTTCCAAACGAGAAATTTTCGGATGACTATCTTCCTAGAAAACGTCATTTGCTACCCATAAACGATAGACCTGGCAATCGGGTCGGGTAATTTCGGGTTGGGAACTTTGGTTACGGGTCGGGTCATGTTTGGTTGGATTATTTTGGGTCAAATATTGACCCAACCCATTCAGTTTCGGGTCGGGTTACAGGTCATTTCGGGTTATGAGCGTTCTCAGAAACAATATCAAACATGCTTCATATTTTCTTAAAGAACACATATATTCAAATATGCATGATAATAGTTTACCTAACACATGTCAATTAACATATTTTCAAATCCTCCCACGCTAATGAAATGAAATATAAACTACGCAAATCGTCAAAAAACAATCATAAGAGTGATACTACTACAAGAAACACATGATATTTGATTATCCTTAAACTCCAAACATGTCATTGAAATCTTTGTGATTTTTATAAACATCTCACCAATTTATGATTGATTTTATCATATTTTGGGAGTAATATATTAAATGGAACGGGTTGAACGGGTTGACCCGCTAACCAACCCAACCCGACCCAAAAATCACGGGTTATCGGGTTCGGGTCATTCGGATTTCGGGTTACAAAAATTTCTAGTTTTTGGGTGATTTCGGGTCAGGTCAACGGGTCGGGTTGTAATTTGCCAGGTCTAATAAACGAGCAAATTTTCGAATTTATCAAACTTTGGAGGATCATAACTTTGTGCTCCGCAATCCGAACGTCGCAAAGTTTTTTTTATTTTGCATACTTTTTTGAGTACTACAACATTTACTAGGAATAAAATTTCAAAATAGGAATAGTTTTTAATATAACGGGTTTTGGGAGTAACTTTAACTTTAATCTTCACATTTTCACATATATTATGAAAATATTTCTATTATAAAAGTTGTAATCCTCTAAAAGTTATGCGAAATAAAAAAAAAGTTTGCTGCGATCGGATAACCGAGCACAAAGTTAAGGTTGTTGAAAATTTCAAAGGAGTGGTTCGAGTTCACATGGTTCGAGACTTATATCATCGATCTACGACTAGATCGAGTCTCCTACTACGGCAAAAAGGTGTTCTTGCAACACTTGGATTGCAACAGTATTTGAAAGTGTTGCATTAACTATATAATGACAACACTTTATTTTTAGGTTACGTATTGGATGGTTTACGCAACTCAAATTGGTTATATGTTGCATTTGCTCTATTATACGCAACACTAATATCATTAACTATTTATTGGTTGTCTATTTATATAGTTTAGGCAACATTTTAACCTAATGGGTTGCAAAAAATTCACCTAACAATTCGTATTTTTATTATTCTTTATATATAAATATCTTGCTAATATAAAGAAACTAAAAAGAGATAAATCCCATAAATAGGGAAGCAGAAGATCCTATGTGATTACCTTTTCAACGAGAGTAAAAGTAGGAAGGACAATTTTGTCTTTACAATTAATTATTTATTCCATATAAAAAAGGTTAATATCAGGATTTGAACCCGGGTCTCTTCAAATAAAGACAACAATCACAACCAATTAGACTAAACAAATTTTTTGTATCTTTTTTAACACAAAACATAAACGAGGTGACACTCTGAAAATCATAGGACTTTTTCATCATGATTAGCAAGCCCACTAAGTCTACCATATGTATTTTTATGGTGATTGATACATCAATTTTCATAGCAGAGTTTTATGTAGTTTCTCAATTCTATAATTACTGCTCTCTCCTTAATTGTCACTAAATGTAAATTGGTAATCGGCCAACATGGAAGAAACTAATTCTATTACTACGTGTTGTGTCCTTGCATTTTCAATTTATTTTTCAATTTGTACTTTTTTGTATTTGTTCTTATCTCTTTCTAACGACCTCTGAAATTCCGTCCACGGTGCAATAGTTTGCTCCCCTTCACTTCACAGTACAAGGCCGCCTTTGAAAATCAATCTTTCGGTCTCTTGGCACTACGATTTTATTCTTGGGGATTTAAACTGGGCAAGTAAAAGATTTCAATTTCGATATCAATCAATGGCAAATAGAATGGAGTTCAATAAATGGAGGTGCCGAAGGAGGATTAAAAATTGAATTTTTAGTTGAAACATACGCCTTGAGATTGAAGATATAGTGGATAAAAATTTATTGTACAACGGAGAGTGGTGGCTATTGGATCTTTAGGTTTATGGTTTTTGAAGCTATGGTGACCTAATTATATCTTAAAACGAGGAATCATCGATTGATTTACTGAAGTAGGTCGGTCGATTCTTTATTCAACCAACTGGAACTGATAGAGAAGGAGTGTCTAATTTTGTTCCTTATTACTTTGATAGAGCCCTAATTTGACGTTTGCTTTAAGTTGTGATGGTCCCCTCTTAGGTGAGTTGTTAGCATATAGTTGACTTGAATCAACAACTCTCTATTTCTTTTTGATGAGTGGAATATTGTTCTTAAAATGAAAGCATTGAACCTTTATGTAGGATTGTGAGGTTTAAAATTTAGTTTCAACCTATCTATGGTCCGTGAGGGAATTTCAGTGAGCTTTTATACTCTATATTTCTTGATTATCAACTAACCAATAGCATTTTACCGGGAACTTAATTATCATTATGAAAATGAGATCAATGATACATTTTTATATTTCTTCAAATTTTCGATCTATATATTCTTTATATACGTATCATCTCGATCGAAGGATTATCAATAAAATTAAACGGGTTGATAGATTTAAACGTAACATAAAAATATAAATAATCAAATATAAATATTCCGACCAACGGGCCGGGTTATAAACTAGTTACCTAATACATTTGTTTCCTTATACAGGCAAAGCAATAAAGCACGTCCCTTTCTATTCTTCTTCTAATTGATATTATACATGCCCTCGCCTTTTCAAACCACGCCGCCAAAGGAAGAAACCCTCGCCGATTACAAAAGTGAAAAAAGCCTTTGTCTTTCAGTCTACCACCATAAGGAAAACCCAATCAGCCTCCCTTCCTCTTCTCTTTTGTGGATCCCAACGGATCTACGAGGAATCCCAATCGGCCATCTCACCGATCGACAAGCTCATCGCACCAACCTGTGTCTCTCCTCTTGTATAATTGCCACGGTACAATGATTCATCAATTGATTTCTCTCTTCTCACGTTTTGGTATATATGTCTAGATTAATACAATTTTTTGGTTTTGATTTGAACCACTTACCAGTATGGTTCTTTCTATTTGATATCCTATAAGACAACTATTGAACATTTATGTTTGACCTGCTGAAAATGAAAATGATTGCAGGCACTAAAGGTATCAGAGGATAAGATTGAGAGAATGGTGAGGAAGGATTCAAGAGAACCGGCGGAGAAGTTTGGCTCATTGCAGCGAAGGAGGGATCCCATGAATACAAGGATATTGAGTAACAAGAAATGGATATAATATGTATCTAACCTTGAAGTAAAGCCTTTGGTAGAACATGTTACCAATGTTTAGTATTGTTAGTAGCAAGATTGGAGTTTAATAATAATATTTTCTGATATGTCATGTTGTCACCGTTGATATTTTTTTGTGATGAATTTTTTTCACAAAATGTTTTTTGTTATGACCAACTAAAATCATCAAATATATATGTTGCATACGTGACAATAAGATTCATCACTAATAGTTGCTTTAGTGATAATCGACCCGACCCCTATACCATAGCTTCAATCTTGTTAAGTGTATTTGTGACATAACTTTGGTCACAAATTACAATTATTTGTGACAATTAAACATGTCAATATTGTAGTTTTGTGTGGACACTAACTTGTCACCAAAACGATTTATATTAACGACAATATGGTCATGAATGTATTAGCATCTGTTATGAACAAAATTGTCACAGTTGAATTTATCGTTTATGACGATTTAGACTCGTCATGGATAAAATTTTGATGTTGCAAAAACTTGTAGAAAATGTTGCCTATATTTCTAAAAATTGTTGCAAAAATTATAAAATGTGTTGCCTATAATGGTGTTGCGTAAGGGGTAAGTATATGAAACCCTTTTTATTTTGGTTACGAAAAATGAAAAAACAGTTGCATATTCCTTTTGCAACCCCCACTATATGCAACCCTAACAAAAGTGTTGCGTTAGGATTTTGTAACTCTTTTTTTACTTTCTGCAACAATTTTATGAGGGTTGCGAGAAGCTATTTTTTCCGTAGTAGTTTGAGTTTTTCAAACTCGAACCACTCCAAACTTAGATATTTTGGGAATTTTTTTTATAATTGTGGTAGTTTAGAAATTTGTTTTAGTTTTATGTGTATTTAGAGAATTATCCCGCACCCAATACGTTCCTTCAGTGATTCATAAAAGTTTGTAGACACGTAATGATCACCTAGACTTGCTCTATGATTTTCTCAGCAGATTAACAAGATTATCTTCAAATAATAGGTGAATTAAACTCGGAGCCCCTCGCACAAAGGTGGGTTGGTTGATCTTTGTTTTCCCTTGTTCACAACTTCATAAATTGGGTTATTTAAGCGTTGAATGCACAATCTAAAAAGGTAGCATGAGAGGGGTCACCTCTACCGTAAGCCACAAGTGTGCTTGAAATTTTCAGTGGTATTATCGTCTATAAGTACCTCAAAGGAGAGCGATGTATACAACACATGACCACTTGGATGAAATGGTTTGAGAAACCAGATGCTACCATCGTACTCCCAAAAAACTTTTGATGATGGTTCAATTGAGGATACAAAGGGCCTTGTTCCTCCTAAACTTCCTTTCCAGCCTTAAGAATGGAATCAAATCCTAGAAACCTATGTGAACATGGAACAGTTCATGCAGTCTTAGTAATTCCAACAAGAGTCACCGTACTCTAATATGGTTTCACATTGAACACCAACACAAGTCCAGGGGCGGACCCATGGAGGTTTAGGGGTGTCCCCGGACACCCCTAAATTTTGGGAAAATGATTATCCAACCCCCGGTGGTAATTTACGAATGGATAAAAAAAAATATAATTGATAGTGAGGGACACCCCTTAAATTTGAAAAAATGATTATCCTACTGTCATTTGTGTATAGGAATATAAGTGGTAGGTTGGATAATTTAAATCTAGAACACTATTATTATTAATAAACTTAATTTTCGTTGAGCTAAACTCATTTGTTGTTCGATTTTGAACAATGTGTAATAGTAAAATGGCATTCCCTATCTCTAATTATTTTAAAAACCTAACAATTAAACTAATTTCAAACTACCCTTAATTTGTATTGATTTTATGATTGTACGACAAATGTTGAAAGAGTCTTTCAGCTTTGGGTTACATCAAGAACAAGTTTACAAATAGAATATGCGATAAGTTCGTGAATGATTGTCTAGTAGTGTATATAGAGACAATTTTTTTAAACACTATAGACACCAAGTGTATTCTACAATTAGTTCCGAATATGAAAACACATCATGGACTTTTTTAACCTCTACGAGTAAGGTATTTTCATATTTACAATTTTATTTTTATTAATTAATTAATTTTATTTAATTTATTTTTTAAAAAAGGACACCCCTATAAAAAATTTCTAGGTCCGCCACCGAACACAACCATCCTTTGTCTACATTAGTCCTTCTCTTGCTGTTGTCGACCAGATTGTATGTTCTATCACATAAATGGATCCTAGATACTGGTGTTACCGACCAGATTGTATTTTCTATCACATATCTCGCTCTCTACAGGATAGTCCTCTATATGTGTGTTCATCTTCCCGTTGGTGATAAAGTCTTAGTCACACATATTGGACAATGTAACCTTTTTGAATCACTTTATTTACTAGATGTTCTTCTATTACGTAGCTTCACTTTTAATTTAGTACTAGGTAGCGATGCCGCGCCTTGGCGCGGAGAAGATGACATATGAGCATGTATTATGTGATCCGTTATGATGTTTTGTTAGTATTATTAGTCTAAAATTAATTTTTTGTTAGCATTTTTGTTAGTAATATTGACTTGACATTATGATATTGACTAAGAAGAGAATCAAGATATATATGGCGGTCAATATCCAATTTAAAAAAAAATAAAATTTAGGCTAATAAATGATATTTACCTAAACAAAGTAGACCCATTGATTATGGGTAGGATATGAGTGACATATATATGGGTTTGGAAGTTTGTAGATGGGTTTGGGTAGGGTGTGGATATTTACTTCCATAATCTTAATGTGCATGAGTTGAGTATGGATACCCATTTATTCGAGGATATTTTAATTACACATACAAAAATTAGACCTATTTGTAGAACTTCAAAAGTTTAGGTACCAAAATGTAATACATAAATATTTTACGTACTAAAATGTAGTGTTTCAACAATATTTTGAGGACTTCTATGCTAAAAAAAATAAATTTATGTTGTAAATCTAAATATCTATTAAGTTTAGATACCGAACTTTAATTTGCGTAGTTGAGGATTAATTCCTTTTATGGTGATGTATTTACGATGAAAATTATTTAATTTTTTATAGAAAAATGGAAACTATTTATTTGATATGTGTAGATACCTAGTCAAACATTCCATGTAATTGTAGAAAATTCTAGCCCGGGTGAAAAAAGAAAAACTCTAGAGAGAAGCAAAATGAATACAAACTTGAACTCGTTTAAAATTTCAAGTCTTCAAATACCATAGTGGGAAATGACGATTTTCTAATAAGTAATAACCATATTTTTTTTTTACTTGGACTCGACATAAAAATAGTATACTAATTAGGGTTAGACGAAGAAAGCAAAGAAAGAAATAAAGAAAGGGCTATGGAAGGCGAGTGAAAAATGAAACGAAGAGGAAGTAGATGATGGATAAGTTTTGACCAATTCTTTTAGTTGGATGTCAATACAACAGTCAATCCTTTTCCCCATGAAAATTTATTGACACTTGCTTATTTAGATGTCTAGGGGTGTGCAATGGTCCGGTCCAAGATCAGACCGAGTATAATGCGTCCGGACCTTGGTCCACATGAATTTTATAATTACTGAAGTAATGATGGATCGAACTGATATTTGGACCAAACCGAACTGAATTGAACCAAATGGACCGAATGCAATGTTGGTCCGGTCCTTGGTCCTAAGATGTCTTTTCACTAATGGTTGGTTCGGACCAGTGCAGTCAAAATCACACATTAAAACATAAAAACTTACGTTTTTACGTATCCAGGCCACCAAAACTTTTCAGTTTCTATCTAAATTCGCTTAGTCACAAAAACTGGTAAAAACAAGGGTAAAATCGGTAAAATCGCTTAAAATCGGTAAAATCGCGATTCTCAAGCGTTTTTATACGATTTTGATAAACTCATGAAAGTGTGCTAATTGGCCCAAACTGATGTAATTTTTGAGACATATCAGCAAAAAATAAAAAAAGGAAAACATGATTCATCACTCGTTCTACAACTAGTGTCGAGATAGTGGCTTCATATTAGGTTGAAAAGACACATAATGGTATTCTCAACAGCCGCTGACCTTCTATCAGCCTTCTCCCTTAATCTTCACTTGTGGCTCTTACCTGGGTTACGATACAAAGTTTATGGGTAATTGATCGTATGTAATTATATAAACTCAAACTAGCTTATGAGAATTTGGATTCTCTAGCTCGTTTACGGGTTACGATCTACATTTATGAGCTTATTATTAAGATGTTCTGAGTTTTCTCTACTTTTGAGTCAACACAAATTAGTTTATGTGTTAGATATTACATTTCAATTATGAATTTCATGTAATTATTCACTTATATAAAATCTACACACTCACATTTTACATACTATATGTTGTACTTAACATATTTTAGCTATTTTAGAGGGTGCGTCAAAAACTTACGCTTTTACGCTTTGATTCTACGTTTTACGATTTTACCTATTTTCCGCTTCTAGGCAGAATCGTGCTTTTAACTGCATTGGTTCGGACCGAACCGAACCGTTGCACACTCCTATAGGTTTCACATATTTTTGTACATGTAGTTAGTATAAGTTTGTTTAGTACCCGTAAATGTACTAAATGAGTTTATAAATTTGCTCTTACAATTTTTAGAGTTGTCTCTCTTTTATCATTTATTAATATTTTACGTAATGAGTAATTATAAAATGATCGAATCTTCTCCTACAATTGAGTGATACAACATCTTGTATGATACAAACTAAATTTATACCTTTATGTTATGGTGGATTTGATTCATGGATTGGTTTAAAAGGATTGGTGGATTGGACCCATGGATTCAAGCGAAATCTAGACATTGGACCAATTGTAGGTACCAAAATGTCATAAAATATAGTTATAAAAATATAATTATTCAATGATTTTACATTAAAATTAAATTTGGGGTATTAAAATGTAATATGTTATAGGGACTAATTTGTAATTTGTTTTGTCAACAGTAAAACTACTCTGGCTTTATATATAAGAATTTGTGAGCAAGTTAACAACTAAGGTTACTATTGAACTGACTTTTGTCTGTTCTTGTTGCTTCTTATATGACCTACAATACTTGAGGACGGCTGATATAGCTAATCTATCTAATGGCTTATACAAAATGGAGCCTACTGCAGCAAGCTCTCACACAAAACCACAATTCCTTTCATATTCCTTCTTGGTATGACGAGTTGTAGTTTTGATCTCTGGCATTATCGATTAGGACACCCTTCCCTATATTAAAATGCTTTTACTCAAATCTGTAGATTCTACCATCATAATGAATAAAGTGTTTCATTGTTATGTATGTCCTTGTGCAAAGCAAAAATGACTTTCTTTTCCTATTAGACAGTCTATAACTTCTCATTGTTTCGATCTTCTTCATATTGATATATGGGCAACAGCTTCTACTCCTCCTGCTTTAGGACACTTATGTTTTCTTACAATAGCTGATGAATATCATTCACGTAATACATAGATTTTTATCATGAAATAAGTATGAAGTCAGAACCCTACAGCATTCCTATTATGTTTTTGTTTTAGCACAATTTGACAAGAAAATTAGGTCTATTACGAACGATAATGGTCTTGAATTTTTGTATAAAGAGTTTTACAATGAGAAATGTATATTATACCAACTTATTTGTGTTCAAACGTACCAACATAATAGGAATGTTGAACACAATCACCAACAAAAACTTGCTATGAATATAGCCTTACTTTTTCAATCTCAATTACCTTCTACTTACTGGCATCATGTTGTATCTCACTATGCGCACCTCATTGATAGGCTTCCTTCTCTTTTAGCCAATATTACTCCATATGAATCGTTACACAACCAGGAACCTAGTTATTCCCATCTTGAAGTCTTTGGTCCATTTTGTTATGCTTCCACCCTCTTTCACACTCGATACAAATTTACTCATAGAGTTGTGCTTAGTGTCTTCTTAGGTTATGTCATAGGAACCAAAGGTTATAAGCTCCTTAATCTTAACAGTAAAGAGATTTTTATTTATATAGATGTCACATTTCATGAGCATATATTTCTCCTTTCATCCCATTACACACTGAGAACACATCATCCAACAACTACCTCCCATATTTATAGACCGTTATATTATTTTGAAACACCTCTTCATACAAACACAACTATGACTCCAGTCATCGCTCTTACCACCAATACCTCACATTAATCACCAACAGAACCCATTCCACCACCATCAAACCCCATTCTACCACTGGAAGACCCCAATACACTACTAAAAGTATAAAACAACAACCAGTAGAACCTCAGACCTCAGTTATGGAGATATTTGAGATAGAGTAAGCCACCTTCTTACCTCTCTACTTATCATCATCATTTGAAGTCCACTACCAATATCTGTCATTCAACCTTGACCCCTCAATGTGGGTAACCCTTGCACTTTGTCCATTCATACTTTAGTCTGCCATCCACATAAGCATTTTGCTTTAGCCATTATGCAAATTCTTCAACCCAAAATTTATAAACAAGCAATCGATCATCCATAATGGGTACGAGCTGTGTTGTTAGAGCTTAAGGCTCTTATAAACACCAAAACATAGATTATGGTTGATTTACTACCTAGTAAAATTCCAATAGGCTATAAATGGGTTTTTAGAGTTAAATATACGACCGATGGATCAAAATAACTCTACAAAGCTAAATTAGTAGCTAGAGGTTATGCCCAAGTTATGGAATACATTATTTTGATACATTCAGCTCTGTAGCTAAGATAAGAACTTGGCTGGACTCTAACGACATATCCCGATCGACGACCAAGCATAACCAACGACCAGGTGTAGCATAGGGTAAGCAAGAAATAAAATTTATCGAACCACGTGGATCTACATTTACCTTACTTCGGGTTAGGCTTCGTTATCTAGCCAACGTAGAATAATGATTAGGGAAAGTTACCTAACTAACCTAGCTAACAACTAACCTAGTTATTTACAAGTTGTGGCACTCTCTTAGCTTGAATTTCCCTAGCTCCATCATTTGAATTGATGTTGAGTACTATCATAGTTCAATTGGCTCACTATCCTACTGTTAGGAGATAGACTCACTCGGGATTGACCTAGAACGACGAAGTGATGGATGAGTAGGTGCTCTAATCGACCTAGGGTTTCAAGTACCGTCAAGAGGTTGACTCTATCGACTCCCTCGGGGATTTCTCAGAATGATGATAGGAGTGAACCAAAGACGCCATTAATTGGATCTAAAGGGTTCGTCACTCTCCTAGGTCAAAAGCTCAATTGACATGAAATGGAAACCAAACTTGTGCATTCCATGGAAACCATTCATCAACTAGATAAATTCACCAATCAAGCATAGAATCCGTCACATACATCAACATCAAACCAAATGTGGACCTAGGGTTCCAACCTAAGAGAAGAGGTCTAGTTCATAGAGAGGAGAGAGATTACAATACAAAGTACAAATTCTTCCATCTTCTTTTTCTAGGGGTTGATCACCAAGCTTCAAGGACACTCTACACCCTCTCTCTCTCTCTCTAGAACCCCTCTTTGGTGTTTTTGGGTCAAAACCATAATGAAGAACCCAAAATTTTGAACCCAGGCCAGCCCCCTTTTCACTCTCTCTGCATTCTATTTGTACCGCTTGAGCGCCAACATCACGTGCTGAACATCAAGGCCGTGACATTGACAGCCCGCCCATGATCTCGATCCAAAACGCAGCCTATTGCTGCTGCTTTAGTCCATCTACATGGTCGGCTAGAAAAGTTCACGGTCTGGTGACTGTGATAATTGACCTGCCCACGATGCGTGCAAACCTCCTATTCCTCAACAATCTTTATAGCCAGAAATCAATCTTCATGGGTAGTGACCATGAAAAAATCTCCCATCCCTAGATCTCAACACTTTCTTCATACTTTGGCACTTTTCGACCCCATTCGTCCCAAAACTCATCCTCGACCTTCCCTCACATACTAGGACCTGAAATATAACAAAAAATGGCATAACCTATCCTAAAATAGTTCGAGGAAAGACGATAACCAAGTCAAACAATCATGATATAAGGGGGTAAAAGATTTGTAATATGCCCGAATCAAACTCCCCCACACTTGAACATTAGATTGTCCCCAAGCATACTAAGTACAACACAAGGTAAGCTTACGACTTCGTTATCAACAAACTTTGGTGGCATGTCATAGGGCACAAAACAAATGAATTTCAATGGCTATTTGACACCGACATACTGACAACATCAAACCAGAAAACCACCACAAATGACATTCATATGCAATAGAACCGTGTAAAGGAAGAGTTCTCACCTTATTCACAGACCAATACATAACCTATAATGACGACTCACTAATCACAGTTATCCATGCATAAAGTCTCATCATTGGAACAAACGATCGAGCAAACTAGGTCCTCACCGGGGTACTTGATAATATGAAAAAGAATCGCTCACTCTCGAGTCTCGACTAGTGGGGTTAGGATGCAAAAGATGTTCATAGTCAAGTGCTCAACCCTATCGTCTCTTCACCATGATGGTAACCTCTAAATGCTAGAGCTTACAAGACAGGGGTAATCACTAACTTGTTTAGAGATCTTAGACACGAGTTCGAATGACAGACTAGGGTCTAAGAAATGGTGAAAAGGCTTTTTCAATGGCGGGACATATAACATGAGGTTCTACAACTTGAATCTAGAACTTAAGTACAAGGTTCCATAGTTTTGATCAAGAACAATCCTCAATGAACAATGACCACTAACAGCGGCCAAAAACTACACTTCCCTCAATTTCAAACCACAACCAATCACCAAACCATTCACAAAATACTTTCTTTGATACACTTGTTATCAACTTTCAAGTACAAGAGTGAAGGAGATAAACAAACATGTAAGTGTCTCAATAGCTAGGATGCTAAGAAACACCTTTTAGAGCATATACAACATTTAGTGACAACCCTCTTTTCTTCTTTGCCATTTTTATTAATTTAATTTTCACTTCTTTTTCTTTCTTTTCTCTTTCTTTTTATTGAGGGCTAGTAGATAGCTAAACATGTTACATTCTTTAAACTTTATAACCCATGATGTGGAGAATCTCCATTGTGATGATCTATGAGTCGTCCCCTCCGTGCAGATCGTGGGTTCCACTCTAAAATGTCGGGCTAACAAGGTAATAATGGGCCACAGGTGCATAGTGGAAACTCGTGGCTGGCCCAAGGTCCTAGAGAAGGAGTTAGCCACTACTGAACCGAGGTGGAGTGACTTTGGGGGTGGACTCAAGGTGTAAAGTGCCACCATCCCTCAGAGAGTGGCCTACCCGGCTTCCTGGAGACTCGGGATCATTGAGAGAGTGAAGAGCATGTGGAGTATCCTCCACTGGGGTCAGAACTGAGTCGCCCTGGAGTGGAAGGATCGATACTGGCGGTGGGTCTCTGTCGAGAGGCGAATCTCCTAAAAAAACTATTGGGGCTGGAACTCTCGACTGTACTCCCTCTCTTCCATCATCATCAACCCGATCTGGAGACCCAAAGCCTGGGCTAGAACATAACTCCTAGTAGATGAACTCTACAAATTGCGTTTGGAGCCTGCTCTTAGGCTGCTCATGCCAAAAAGTGGATTAGGACTTCGGGCATAACTCCTGGTAGATGGGCTTGTCAATATTTAGGATTATGTGCCACTAGGAATGGGCAACAGTTGCTGACATCGTTTCCCGACAGTGGAGGAGATCAAACATGTCGAGATCTAGACACCAATGCGATCTAGGGTCCACATCCCGCCATATCTCATACTCGTTTCCATACCTCGGGTGTTCCACCAGATATCGAATGTAGTCATGCATAACATCAACCACCCTGAAAAATACAACAGAACATGCACCATACACGAAAACATTGTCAAACAAAACACCATATGGAGAAAACTAGCTCCTCAGCATTTTGAATTCTGACAATATGCAATATGTCTCCATAGGCTTTTCACAAGGCCGGATGACCATTATTTAGACTCAAACATTCACAAATCATACTGAGGCATAAAATTAGGAGTTTTATAGATCAAATAGGTTGCAATTGAAACCTAGATCATGCCCCGATGACCACCAATCATCATGCACAAAACTGAATAAAGTTTTTCATTCATAGCCTGCACTTGGTGGGCTTTATTCAATTCACACAACAATTCATGTCAAATCTTGCACTCCAAAGCTCAATTAACTTAACAGACACTTCATGCATCATTCAATCATCCTAATTTGACTAACCCCTTGCCTAATTTCAATATTCATGCAAAAATTCCCAACTCTCCCCACCCAAGAACCTTAAATCCAATCCTTCAAAATTAACTAAGGAAAATTCCAAAAAACACTTGGATACAAAAGCGGGATTGAAGAGGAAGGTGAGTAAATGGCGAGGGAGTCGAAGAGACCGAAAAACTGACAGGAGAAGCTTGCCGGAAAATCGCCCCGCCAGAAATATCCGAGCCAAATTGCAACAAAACTTTGGCGAAGGAGATTGGACTAGGGGTTATGGGCTTGTGTTTGGTTTTAAGTTTGACTGTCCAGAAGTCGAAAACCGTTAATGTCACAGTTTTCCGGCCAGAGTTTGTTAGAAACAAAGTTTCTAATGGGATTCGGATTGGGTGATATTTAGGAATTTAGGGATTGAGAAGATAGAATTAGGGATTTGGGAGAAGAATTGAGGAAGAATTGGAGAGAATGGCTGGCGGCCGGATTAGGGAGAGAATAGAAGTTGAGAGGATTTGGGAGAGAATAAGGGTTAGGGATTTTCTTAATATTCTTCTTATTGCTTCTGAATGGAAGCCCAAAGTACATATATATAGGAAATAGTGGAAAACCCTAACAATAAACCTAATTCTATTAAATGACTACTAACCTTAATAAGACTTACCCTAATAATAAATAAATTAATAAATATAGAAACCCTAGATAAATCGGTTTCTAACATCTCCTCCCCCTTCAGACCAACATTGCCCTCAAGGTTGATCGACTCGACCCATTTCTTCACATCTGCAGCGCAATCCGCGTTTTGTCTTCTCCATCTTTTGCGCCTTCTTTTCTTCCAATCCTGCTCCAGCTCCAGCTCACGAATTGGTTCAACATTACCAGCTCTCCGTTTCATCGATCCTTCTCCCACCTCGTGGCTTATACGACCACAAACCAATGAGTCTATTACTTCTCTTTTCAACTCCACCAAGTAGCTTGTGTCTCCTCTCACTTCAAACTGTAGCTCATAATTCTTCACAATTGGGTCTTTTGCAACTCCATTAAACCAATCTTCTACCTTGTTAGCTTCGTTCCAAGGTGGCCCATGCCATTTTGTTGACGGCATGATTCCTTCACGAAAATCCAACCCATCAACTTGTTTAGTTGACTCTCTAATAGATTTTGGATTGTGTTCTCCTACAAGCGCACCTTGAAGACTTGGCCTATCTGTTTCTTGCACCCAGCTGCCCTTTTTATTGTTTAGCTTAGGCCTAAGTCCTTGCTCGGCCCATTTCAGTCCTGAAATCAGCCCACCACTCTCTCTCTCAACCCAAATTTTTATTGAATGCGGCCAAAAATTGGCTCACCGTGCTGTTTCTCTCGGCCCGAAACAAGCCCAGCAACCACCTTCTTCTTTGCGATCCCGCCTCCCAGTCCGACTTGGCCTGCTCCCTTTGGCATCACGGCCCGATTAGTCTCGCAGCCCACCGAGACTGGCTGCTGGTTGGCTCGGCCTAGGGTTAGCAACCCCACGCTTGCGAGAAGAGGGAACCCGCCGCCCTCGTCGTCCTCCATCTTCGCCCGCGACACGCGCAGAGGCTCACCGCCTTCGTCTTTCTTCTCCAGCAACTCATCCCGCGACGATGATGGCTTGCTCGCTTCTGGGGCCGTCGTCCCTCTCCCGGCAGGATTCGCCGCTCGAGATCCCTTCTCCTTTCCCATCGTCGGCAACGAGAAATCCTCCAGGCGTGTGGTTGGCGGCTCCCATGCCGACGAGTTTTTTCTTCGGACGGTGATTGCATCACCTGAGGCAGTCCTCGATCGTCGGATGGTCAAGATGGAAACCCGATGTTGCCTCTGCCTCGCTTTGTCGATTACTCCCGACGCTGAGATTCGCCCTCATCGAATGAATCTCTGGGTTGATGGGCACTGGAGTTTGGGTTGTCTGGGTCTCGGCTGTAAAGGCGGCCAGCGAATGCGCCACTCTATTTGTTGCGGCGTCACCATCAGCAATCATCAACGCCGCCATCTTGCTTTTGTCGTCTTCCACACAGGAAGTCTTCGCACGATCCTTGGGTTTCCCAAAACAAGAGCCATTTTTGGGACGTGCCTTCTTCTTCTTCCTGTATTTCCAATTAGCCTTGTCATTCTTCTCTATTGAATCACTGGTTACAGATTCAGGTGCTTTGGAAGTCCTTTCCCATTTCAGACCCGATTCGACAGCCTTGTTTACCCGTGCACACGCCCGCTCGTTCTCCTCTGGCGGCGCGATCTTCGCCACCTCACCGCATTGCTCCGCCGTCTCCTTATTAGAGACAACGGTAGGGGCGATACAATATCTTTTTTCTTCTTTGACTTCGGATGGTGGCGGCATGGTGGCTGGCGGAACGATGATGGCCGGAAACAGTTGCTGCTCGTCCTTGTCCTCGACATCCTGATCGCCTGTTGGGAGAAATTCGATGGAAATTTCCGCCGCAGCTTGTGGAGGTGACGTCCCAGCGGTGGTGGTTGGTGGTTTGGTTACCAAAACCTCTTCCACGCCCGGCTGGTCTGCTCGCCTCTCACCGTCACCGTCCAAGTCAACCCGCACCAGCTGCTGCCGCGTCATTCCCGATCGGCAGCTGCTTTGTTGTTGCCTCCTCATCGTGGTAGTGAACCAGAAAGGCGGTGATTTTGGGAATTGTGATGATGAAATTGCTTTTCTCAAAACCAGCGTGATATTCTGCAAGATTGCATATAGCTCTGAACCGAATAAGCTTCTTGAATCGGATCCATCTATGTTAATCATTCAATGGTCGTTGTCCGGTTATTGCTAGCACATCGGATCCAATCCTCTGCACTTCCACGTGTTCCTTCTCAAACCCAGGCAAGGTGATGAACATGATAACGTGATTTTGAAGATCCATCCTCACGATTTTGGGTATGAGGTCTTCATATACCCTTTCGTCCCCGGTTGAGAGTTGTGACGAACTCGGGTAAGGGATTTTGAATGGAAGCCCAAAGTACATATATATAGGAAATAGTGGAAAACCCTAACAATAAACCTAATTCTATTAAATGACTACTAACCTTAATAAGACTTACCCTAATAATACTTAAAATAATAAATATAGAAACTCTAGATAAATCGGTTTCTAACAGAGTTCCAGAGATTTTTGGCGAGAGCTGCATGTGAAGTGGGAGGGGTCACACCCTCTTTTTATAATGCCCGAGGGCCAGTATCGTGCTCGAGGGCATATTATTACGGTCTCGGGACCGTGATAATAACTCGATGCCTGTGATGTTGGCCTAAAAAGGGGAGTTTTGTGATGACATCACGGGTGATCAAGAATTAAGGGCTCTAGCCAGTGATAATTAGACAGTGATAATTACCCACCGCCCGTGAGGTCGGCCCAACATCAAAATTCCTATCGATATTACGACCTGCTGCAGTTGTCACTGTCTACAGACTATGGCAATTGCGCATAAACCGTGCAAAAACAAGGCATTTCAACAATTTTCAACGGTTAATTGATTCAACTATGCCACTAACTCAACCATAACACATTCAAACACTCAAAAACATAAACCTTGGAACGGTGATCATTCAAAACTCTCTCACTTGATTCAAACGCACACACAAAAATAGAAAAACAGGAAAAAATATATGAACCAATGTTGGGTTGTCTTCCAACAAGCGCTACTTTTACGTCATAAGCTAGGCGGTTAATCCTTAAGCTTCGATCCACCCTAGCACCTCTTTGAAGTTGAGGTTCTCGTCATCTAGGTGGAGACTCAAGTAATGAGCATATTGAAAGGTATTTGACATCGACTCATGTAATTGAGTGACTTGAAGCCTCCATCCTTGAGACCTCTCCTTCTCTCCTTCGTCATTCTTCTCTTTGCCCCATACTATGTTGGACATCATGGATTGACCAGCATCACATCCATCAAGAGGGATCAATGATGGTTTGTCGGTGGCTTGGCAAAGAGCCACAAATGAGCCCTTCTCCAAAAGTGCATCCAGGTCGGGTAGAAATTATTCGTATCACTTGTAAATTGTAGAAGCTTCATTCACCACGACCTCGTCCTCACCTTGGACCTCACTTGCTCCTTCTACTTCAACCTCAACCTCCTTTCCTTATTTAAAGTTTGATTCCTTCCCTTAGGAATAATCAAGATCTTCCTCTTCAATGCTCACGTCCTCTATGTAAACCTCTTGCTTATCCTTCCCATTCTTTTCTTCAAAGTTATTCTCAGGAAGGAGAAAGTTACGAGAGTCGCCAATGAGAAACTCTTGATTATCCTCACCATGAGAGCTCTCCAGAGTGAGTTCCTCTTGCTCTACATAGTCTTCACTGCTCGCCCTTTCGACCTCCACTTATTCTTCCAATGGTGAGAGACGATGGCGAGCACAAGCTCGCGCAACCTCATATTCAAGTGTCAAACTGCGTGGAGGGATGTGTTGGACATCCATGATGGAGCTCATGCTTACAAATTACTCATGTATGGCCTCTTCAAATGGTAGGAGACGATTGCGAGCAAGTTGTGCAGATGCTTGCTCAAAAATCCCTCCTAGCCTCTCCGTGCTTTGATGGATCTCCGATATTTGTAGGAAAGAGGAGTTGATATGGTCGACGATTGGAAGATCCACATTGGATCATCCTTCGCCAGTACTCTTGGAAGATTGCTCCACCATGAGCTCTAATTCTCTCTTGGGCTTCGGTTGTGTAGTGACACATGGTTGTGAGGGATTCCCCACGAAAGTCTCCACGTCCAACTAAAACTTGGATTTCTTCACGGTTTTTGGAGGGAAATATCATTGATATGGGGAAGCCTCTACATATTCCCATTGGTATGGTTTTTCTTCTCGAAATAGGGAGTTTGATCATAGAACTTGGTTCCTTGGATTCAACCCTCTTGGTTACTCCATGAATCTCCGGTATACCCCCATTCGAGTGGAGGTGGATACCCCCACTTGTCGTAGAAGCCACTGGGATCCATGAGTCAACCTACATAAACAAAACCACTAAATGGAAATCAACCACACACAAACCACCCTTCAAAACGAAGAATGGGTGAACAAAACACAAACGAAACGCAAAAGAAAAAACGGCTAGAGTAAAAAACACAAGCCCTTTTCAGATAACTTAGAAGATGTGTTCCCAGGCAACGATGCCAAAAAATGACTCGATTCTAAATACACATCCCAATCGACGGGCAAGAATAATCGACGACCGTGCGTAGCATAGGGTAAACAAGCAATAAAGTTAGTCTCCTCCATTTGTGAGCAAACTTGCTCCACCCACTCTGTTAGCTTCGCTGAGCAATGAACAATCTCCTCCATTTCATGGAGAAATGAGGAATCGGAAGGGGCAAGGGCTTGGATTTGAAGATCCATCTTGGAGCATGATCTCTCAGTGTCTCGAGCAAACTGCACCACGAGAAGCCTTAATTGTTTGTTCGGATCTTCTAGTGAAGTGTAGCATGGCTCTACAGAGTGGCCCGTGAAGGCTTCCACGGCTAACTCTAACTCAGATGGCCCCTCAGGTTGTGGCAGGAACTCTTCTTGAAAAGGATATTGTTCTTGAGGTTCCCTAGGGTTTGGTTGTTCTCCGTAGTAGGGGGGTTGGTACTGACATCCGAATCCATAGTCTTCTCCTCCTTGATTTCTCCAGGGCGTCTCGGGGTAATACCACACGGATGGTGGTTGATTCCCCCAATGGTTGGAGAAGCCATGAGGATCCATGTTTCAGATCTACACCAACAAAAACATAACACCCAAGTGAAAAGCAAGGGTGGGAAAGAAAAGAAAAAAGCTAAAGTAACAGACTTTCACGTTTCTACAATAACCTAGAGGTCCCCGGCAACAGCGCCAAAAACTTGGCATGCTAAAACACAACACCAAACTGCGACCAAGTGTAATCGCAGTCCGGAAATGCAGTAACATGCAAGGTCTATTTGTCAACCCGGGGTCTAGATCTACTGCCTACTCCGTGAATATCTAATATCTAGCAAACTAAGTCGAGTGATTGTGATTTTAACTAAAAGCAGAAAGAAAGCAGGAAATGGTTCAAATTTCTTTAGCAAGGGAAGAGTCACACGGGAATGAGTCCCCCTAGCTCCTTAGTTAGGTCGAGGTTGTAATTACCCTGGGTTGATTAACTGTTGATTAAACTGCGGAAGATTCGACAGTAGCTTGGAATCTCTTAAGCTGACCAAGCCCTCTCAGTCCAACTACCCGGCAGACGACTAGTCTTCACCGGGATAGAAAGTTGAGGCTATGAATGCAGAACTCCACTACTGGAATTGGATTCCAGTACAAAGCAGTAAATCGATTAAATCTCGTATAATCAATCTACCACTACCGATTGATGAAGCTCTAACAACCTAATCAGATTCTATCGATCTCAGGTTGCAGCAGAAATCAAGAAAATATGATCATACTTCAATTGGGTCAATGAATCATGCATCAATCTATTATAACCAATCATTATAACAATCCCAAGTCATTACAATCAAGATCCCTAACACATGGAACTATGGTTCTTCATACCCAAGCGAGAGAAGGTTCTACTCCATAGAGAGAGAGGAAAACAGAAATCAGAGTAGTCATACTCTTAAAGATGAGGAAATTATGCTACGGGATGATGATTCTCACTCCTATGGTGATCTCCAAGCTCGATTGATGAAACCCAGCTCCAAAGTCACCTCTAGGATGTGTTCTCTACGCAATTTCTCTCTCTAGGGCTATGTTTCTTGCTCAAAAACACGATTCTTCCTTCAAAAGAACCAAAATTGGGTTAAAACCCAATTCTGCGCGATCACACGGCCAGGCCACACGACCGTGTGAAATCCCCAGCTGCCCGTGTGGAAGTGCAAAACGCCGCGTTTCACTTAAGTGGCTTCAGGTACTCTACACAGCCAAACCACATTGCCGTGTGTATTTCCAGTCTGGCCGTGTGAGCTCCCTGGACTTTCCACACGGCCACAAGGGGTCCTATACACGGCCAGTGTGGCTTGCCCGCGTCATGGAATTCCACACGGCCGTGTGGAATTTAGGTCTTCCCGTGTGGAATTTCCAGCTTTTCGTCAAACGTCCCAACTTCGTCCAATCGACCCCGAACTAGTGCCCAAACCTTCTTTCACGTACTAGGACCTGAAATATCACAAACAAGAACAACCTAGCGTGAAATTATCCTAAAACACGAGAGATGAGACTCAAACGGTACAGGAATGGTGGATAAAAACATGTGTATATATCAAGTCATCAAATTCCCCCACACTTAACCGTTTGATTGTTCCCAAGCAAACCTGACTCAAACCAATGCAACTCTCCAGACCACTATAGCAACATGTACCCCCTATCGTCGGTAGAGGATTTTCTAGATCATTTAGCAACTTACGAGGTCAACTGGTCTTCTAAGACGCCCCCTATCTCTCTCAATGCGAGTACTAGACTCAAGCCAGGATCATGAAAAGTAGTGGAACTAAGACAGTCAATTCATGGATAAGGAGACTCACACAATCCAACAACCAAGGACTCATTGTATCGGGTGCTCTTTCATTTCATTTCACTTGGTGGAACCCCTTCTTCTTACTATTTGTTCCTTTTTTTTCTTTGCTAGGGTTCCAACTGCAGTTTGTATGCGCGGTCTGCCCTTATTAGGTGAGCAAGAGCAATTTCTGTACATCTGTCACTCGCCAGAGTACTTCTTTTAACTCCTATTCCTCACTTCGTGTGGAGGGTCAATGAAATCAAGGGGGGTCGGAAGCTCTATCTGTGCCCTTAAAAGCACATCCTCAAGTAGGCAAACCGTTCAACGGGTGGAAATTTTACTTGTACTAGAGACAACTTAGCTTCACCTTGTAGGCCTACCCCACCAAGGATCACTCAAATCTCTTCCAAAACCCGATTTTGTGAAATGAACGGTGCCACACACTTTGGGCTTATCCCATATCTTAGAATTTCAAATTTTTGACATGGAGGACCAACTGCTTTTTCATTTCACATATGAGCACCTTTTTTCGATACAAGAGTCCACAACACAACATAAGAGGACTCATCAATACCACATGAATCAACGGTCCTAAATCCACCAGTTTACAAAATCAACCGGCACAGCAGAGAGACAGATAGGAAAAATCTTATACTTCAACATCCTCCATAGTGCTACAATTACCTCCCTAGGTTGCATACCACCATAAAGGCTGTCAATTCAAAGCATACTGAGCAGGATTTTGCAGGGAACAGTACTTGGAGCCCTCAATTCATCAAATTGGATAGTGGACTAGGCTCCAAGCACACAAACTCATCCAGCAGTCAAAAATAGATAAACACCCTCCTCCCCCACACTTAAGCGCGACATTGCCCTCAATAGAGCAGAGGGAAAGATAAGGGGAAACGATGTTACCGGGAATACGGACTGTCGGGGGACTGGAAATGGGACCAGTCAGCAAGTCTAGAGTCATTAAAACACACTGGGTGATAAAAATCATAGTTCCAAGTGGACAAACCGAAAAACAAATGAAAGAAAAACAAACCTTGGTGGGGTTGCCTCCCCACAAGCGCTTCTTTTACGTCTTAGCCAGACGGTGGCTCCTAAGTTTCGGTTCACCCCAAAACCTCCTTGAAGTTGAGGTTCTAGTCGATGATGTGGAGTCTCAAGTCACAAGAAGGTGATGTGATAGGTGATGAAGATGGCTCGTGGCCTTGAGGAAGATGAAGTCTCCACTCACGAGACCTCTCCTTCGCGTCTGCTCTTGTCTCATTGCCCCAAACCAGATAAGATATATTCTATTGACCACCATCGCATCCACCAAGAGGGATTGATGTTGATGTGGTCTTGGTCTGGCAAAGAGACACTGCAAATGGGTCCTTGCCAAGCAGCTCCTCGAAGTTTGGTGGAGATATCAAATGTAACATAGGGCCGGTGCAAGCCTCTTCCACCTCAACTTCATCCTCAGCCAGGACGCCAATTGCTTCCTCAACCTCCCTTCCTTCTTCAAAATGTGGTCTCTCCCCTTGGAAAAGATCAAGAATTACCTCTTCTTTGCTTTCTTCCTCCTCCTCCACAACTTCCTTCCTCATCCTTGCTCGCTCTTCTTCTTCTAGAACAGATTGGAGAGCAAGTCGCCAAGCAATTTCTTCAATGGGATCATCTTGCATCTCCTCGCACGGGCCCAACATGTTAGAGCAGAAATGAGGAAAGGTATGATCTGCAACCAGAGGACTTTCCTGATCATGTCATGGGAGTTCTCTGTGATAACTTCTGTATGCTCCTCAACGTCCCCGTAGCCTTTGTCATCCTCCACCTCTTCTAGCGTGGTAGCAGAAAGGTGATCTTGAGCAGGATGTGAGCAAACTTGCTCCACCCACTCTGTTTACTTCGCTGAGCACTGAGAAATCTCCTCCATTTCATGGATAAATGAGGGATCGGAAAGGGTAAGGGCTCGAATTTGAAGATTCATCTTGGAACATGATCTTTAAGTGTCTCGAGCAAACTGCTCCACGAGAAGCCTTAATTGTTTTTTCGGATATTCCAGTGAAGTGTAGCATGGCTCTGCAGAGTGGCGCGTGAAGGCCTCCATGGCTAACTCCAACTAAGATGGCCCCTCTGGTTGTGGCATGAACTCTTCTTGAAAAGGATATTGTTCTTGAGGTTCCAAGGGTTTGGTTGTTCTCCGTAGTATGGGGGTTGGTACTGACATCCGAATCCATAGTCTTCTCCTCCTTGATTGCTCCAGGAAGTCTCGGGGTAATACTACACGAATGGAGGTTGATACCCCCAATGGTTGGAGAAGCCATGAGGATCCATCTTTCAGATCTGCACCAACAAAAATATAACACCCAAATGAAAAGCAAGGGTGGGAAAGAAAAGAAAAAAGCTAAAGTAACAGACTTTCACGTTTCTACAATAACCTAGAGGTCCTCGACAACGGCGCCAAAAACTTGACACGCTAAAACACAACACCAAACTGCGACCAAGTGTAATCGCAGTCCGGAAATGCAGTAACAGGCAAGCTCTATTTGTCAACCCAGGGTCTAGATCTACTACCTACTCTGTGAATATCTATTATCTAGCAAACTAAGTCGAGTGATTGTGATTTTAACTAAAAGCAGAAAGAAAGCATGAAATGGATCAAAGTTCTTTAGCAAGGGAAGAGTCACTCGGGAATGAGTCCCCCTAGCTCCTTAGTTAGGTCGAGGTTGTAATTACCCTGGGTTGATTAACTGTTGATTAAACTGCGGAAGATTCGACAGTAGCTTGGAATCTCTTAAGCTGACCAAGCCCTCTCAATCCAACTACCCGGCAGACGACTAGTCTTCATCGGGATAGAAAGCTAAGGCTATGAACGCAGAACTCCACTACTGGAATTGGATTCTAGTACAAAGCAGTAAATCGATTAACTCTCGTACAATCAATCTACCACTACCGATTGATGAAGCTCTAACAACCTAATTAGATTCTATCTATCACAGGTTGCAGCAGAAATCAAGAAAAAGATGATCAGACTTCAATTGACTCAATGAATCATGCATCAATTGATTATAACAAATCAGTATAACAATCCCCAGTCATTACAATCAAGATCTCTAACACATGGAACTAGGGTTCTTAATGTGATCAAAGTACGCAGCTTCAACGATCTTTTTATGATTTTCTGATGTCGCCTTTCTTGAACTCGAAAAATAAAGATAGATGCGGAATCAATCGGACAATTCCTAACTCGTGATGAAGGGCAATTGGTATATTAAACCAATCGGACAACACCAGCTCGTGGAAAGGGGCAATTGATATAGGGTAGAAGCTCGCCACAACTAGACGCGTTCTCTAGTTGATAAGAGACACGTGAAACCTCTGGAGCACTCTCGACAGAAGCTTGCACAAAGAACCAGTTCGTTTGAACATGAAACTTGAAAGTTGATTGATAATAGAATCAATTACAATGAGGGACTCATCCTCCTTATATAGGCAACGAAAATCCAATCCTAAACTAAGAAAGAAACCAAACAAATGACCAAATCCTACAATTAAAAGGAAAACAAAACCTTAAAGGAAAAGTAAACTCAATCCTTAAAAGACAAGAAAAAGACTTGGTCAACAACTCCCTAGATTTTAGCATTGCAATCCTCCCTCACATGGCTTGTGTTCACACCTGATATTCCTTTCACACTTGTATTCCTTTCACACCTTGTGTTCACACCATGGAGAATTCCTTACTTTTAGGCCAAATTCTTCACTCTTCCTTCCAAGCCCATCTTCTCTTGATTCTGGTCCACAAATTGTAGTAATGTGATGGGCTTTCCTCGATGCAATTCCATATCCATCAAGAATGATCCCATTTGATCCTTATATCGTTGTATTCGAGCCTTCATCTTTGGACCACAAGAATTATATGTTCTGCCAATTGATTTCACATCAACAAACTCGTAGGCCTTGCTGGCAGATCCCTTTTCCCCCATCTTGAATGCTCCCAATATCTCTTTGAGCCTCTTAATTCGTCTCTTGGCCCATCGTCCATGTGAAGATATATCTTGGACTAGAATGTGCACATATGGGGTGAGCGGGGTCGCATCAGCTAAGGCTATGAACGCAGAACTCCACTACTGGAATTGGATTCCAGTACAAAGCAGTAAATCGATTAACTCTCGTACAATCAATCTACCACTACCGATTGATGAAGCTCTAACAACCTAATCAGATTCTATCTATCACATGTTGCAGCAGAAATCAAGAAAAAGATGATCAGACTTCAATTGACTCAATGAATCATGCATCAATTGATTATAACAAATCAGTATAACAATCCCCAGTCATTACAATCAAGATCTCTAACACATGGAACTAGGGTTCTTCATACCCAAGTGAGAGAAGGTTCTACTCCATAGAGAGAGAGAGAGAGAGGAAAACAGAAATAAGAGTAGTCATACTCATAAAGATGAGAAAATGCTTCTATGGGATGATGATTCTCACTCCTATGATGATCTCCAAGCTCGATTGATGAAACCCAGCTCCAAAGTCGGCTCTAGGATGTGTTCTTCGCACTTTCTCTCTCTAGGGCTCTATTTCTTGCTCAAAAACTCGATTCCCCCTTGAAAAGACCCGAAATTGGATTAAAACCCAGTTATGCCCGATCACACGGCCAGGCCACACGCAGTGGCGGAGCCACTTGGAGAGGAGGGGGGTGCTTGCACCCCCCTTGGGTTTGGAGATAAAATTTCCCAGTAGGGGTATATACAAATTCGAACCAATGACCATTCAGTTGCAGGAAGAATTTCTTATCATTTCGATCGAGTGAGTTTTGTTATGCAATGCACTTTCGTCTTTATTTATAGTAATAAATTGTTGTCTTTTGTTTAAACTCGCTCATTTTTTTTGTAGCTCTACAACAACGAAATTTCTTGTCTTTTGTTGAAACAAAGTTGAAAGTGAAGAAGTACCAATTGAAGTTCACTTGTTTGTTTCACAAAATCAATTCCAAGGTACTTCTGAGTTCTAATTTGTAATATTTGATGAATGAAAGTCTTGATTTGTATGTACTGAACTTATTTGTTTGACGTTGTAACCGGTGTACGTGAAACTATTTTAATGTAATTGTAAGAATTTAGAGTATTGCGTTGTTGACTTTTTGTTTAATTTAAAGTTGACTTTTCTATTGTATAAGTGATTTTTAATGATATGATAAAGACACCCCCTTGGTCAATTTTCTGGCTCCGCCACTGGCCACACGGCTGTGTGAAATCCCCAGCTGCCCGTGTGGAAGTGCAAAACACCGAGTTTCACTTAAGTGGCTTCAGGTACGCTGCACGGCCAAAACCACACAGTCGTGTGTATTTCCAGTCTAGCCGTGTGAGCTCCTTGGACTTTCCACACGGCCACAAGGGGTCCCATACACGACCATTGTGGCTTGCCCGCGTCATGGGATTCCACACGGCCAAGTCACACGACCGTGTGGAATTTAGGTCTGCCCGTGTGGAATTTCCTGCTTTTCGTCAAACTCCCAACTTCCTCCAATCGACCCCGAACTCGTGCCCAAACCTTCTTTCACGTACTAGGACCTGAAATATCACAAACAAGAACAACCTAGCGTGAAATCGGTCTAAAACACGAGAATTGAGACTCAAACGGTACATGAATGGTGGATAAAAACGTGTGTATATATCAAGTCATCACTAGCTAACCTAGAATAGTGAGTAGGGAAACTTAAATAACTAACCTAGCTAACCAGTAAACTAGCTATTTACAAATTGTGGATCTCTCTTAGCTTGAATTTCCTTAGTTCCATAATTTAGATTGTTGTTGAGTACTCTCCTAGCTCAATTGGCTCACTATTCTACCGTTAGGAGATAGACTCACTCTAGGGATTTCCCGGGATGATATAAGATAGGAGTGACCCAAAGATGCCATTAATTGGCTATAAGGTGGTTGTCACCCTCCTAGGTCAAAAGCTCAATTGACGTGAAATGAAAACCAAACTCATGCAATTCATGGAAACCATTCATCAACTAGATAAATTCACCAATCAAGCATGGAATCCGTCACATACATCAACATCAAACCAAAATTTTGACCTAGGGTTCATCAACCTAAGAGAAGATGTATAGTTCATAGAGAGGAGAGAGATTACAATACAAAAAATAAAACACAAATTCTTCCATCCTTTTCTTCTAGCGATTGATCTCCAAGCTTCAATGGTGGGTGACTCCTCCAAGCAAGCTTCAATGGTGGGTGAATCTTCTTCTACTGCCATCTATTTATACTGCCTGAGCGCCAACATCATAGGCTGAACATCATAGCCGTGACAATGACAACGCGCCCCTGATCTCGACGCAAAATATAGCCTATTGCTGATGTTTTAGTTCGTCTTTACAGTTAGCTGGAAAAGATCACGGCCTGGTGACCTTGATAATTGACCTGTCTATGAGGCATGCAAAACTTCCTATTCCTCAGAAATCTTCACGTCCACAGATCAATCTTCACGGGCTGGTGACCATGACAAAATCTCCCAGAAGGTGATCCCCACACTTTCGTCATACTTTGGTGCTTTTCGATCCCATTCGTCCCAGAACTCGTCCTCGACCTTCCCTCATGTACTAGGACCTGAAATATAATAGAAAATGGCATAACCTAGCGTAAAATAGGTCGAAGAACGATGATAACCAAGTCAAACAATCAAGATATAGGTGGATAAAAGATGTGTAATAATGCGTGAATCAGAACTATTAGAATCCTAATTACCTTAGTTATCATCAACAATTCACATCTCCACCAATTTGATGTAAACACTACATTTTTACATGGCTACCTAGCAAGGATGTCTACATGGTTCAACCACATTGACCCTCTACAGATCCTAGTGATGCTAGCAAAGTTTGCAAACTAACCAAAAGTCTATACGGCTTGAAACAAGCCGGTTGGCAATGGTTTCTCAAACTAACACCCGCTCTACTTTCTCAAGGTTATACACAAGCGCACAAAACACATAAAGTTGGATTGCCACCAAGCTAGTACTTGATCGAGACCAATGTGGTTTTATTACATAAGTTTTTTTATACATCTACTAAACCAGTTTACGTTGTTGTTTTTAAGACGTTACGTGGAAGCTGGCCATTCATTCAATCTATGTTCAGCTTCCGGAGGTGAGGGAAAGGATATTGTTCCCCGTTTAGATATGCTAGTTAGGTATTGGTTTAATCGAACCGGTTAAATATGATTAGGAGTCACACTATGTATAGTTAGTTGAGTCACTAACCAGATTAACAATTTTGTTTTTTCATTCTTTGGATTAAAACTTTCTCTTCGAATTCAATCAAATTGAGTCTCTTCCAATTCCACAGTTTTAGACTCCCTATAAAACACGAAAGAGCTCCTTTTGTAGAGCCAGAGGATAGGAAACAGAAAGTACCTAAACGATATATGGTTGGTTGGCATCCGGATTAGACCAAGATTGATTGATTCCGGATAGGTGAGGCATGGATGTCTCTAGAAAGTATTGTAACCACTGAGTATTACGAATTTTCTATCATAAGGTTGGATCGCTTGATCGCTTCTTTGTTACGTGCTTTGATTAGCCTAATTTAGAATTCAAGCATATGCTTGCATTAGAATTAATAATGGTTGATGATTCCGATGCAAGGTGTGGCAAATTTGTGAATAACAAGAGCTTTGAGAATTCCAAACCAATTATTATTTTTCCTTATCAAGGATTCAAACTATGATTATATTGTTATTTCACACGGAGGTAGGAAGAATTATTTGCCAAACCATATCGTAAGTTTAGATGTATAATTGTAGTTTAGCCAGTAGCGTTACAATGTAAGATTGTTTTTTTTTTTTTGGTGAGAATGTAACATTGTTGTTTAAAACTAAAAAAAATATATTGTTGGTAATATATAAATAAAATATATTCAAAAAATGTCCTCCCGATAGAAATATATAATACAAGCAGAAACCGATACATACGATGTCCTGTTTGACCACATTTTGCCAACCAAAACAAATTTCAGTTATATGTGTACCTGATGAATGTAACTGGGCTTATACAATTTTCCAATCCTACTAGTCTAGGTGGTTAAATACGGCACCAGAATCCATGAGAGTTACTAGTAACTCAACAAGATTAAATAATAAGTTGTTTCTAAAGTTAAAGGAACAAGTATCAAACACCCAATTGGCAGAAGGTGGACAATTTATTCTCCTTCTTCCTCTGGTGGACAGACCAACTCTCTCTCTCTCTCTCTTGTTTAACCGTATAATTTCTTTATTTCTCCGCAAGAAATGACAAACATTAATTAATAAAAAATACACATATATTACCCAAAAAAAAAACAACTAAACTTTATAACGAATGCTCGATGGTTCCAATGCAAAGAGTAACAGCTAAGGAAGGTTGTCAAACCGGTTTATGCCGGTGTGTCGGTTTTGTAAGTGGAATGGTCTGACCGTGGTACAATCAGTATTTATGCTGGTTGTGCCGGTTTTAATAAAATACATGAGGAAAATGAAAATCCTCAATTCCAAATAAATTAGTCATAAAGCAATTAGAAGAATTATTTCACACAAAATAATTTATAGCTAAGAATTGGTAACTAATACTAAAAAATTAGATGCTTAAAAATAAAATTTTATTAAATAAAATTTATTAATGTTTATAATGATTTGTGTAAAATTTAGTATTAGATATATAACATATAAGGTTAATATAGACAACTAAATTGCTTGTAGCCTACTGGTGTATAAGTTAAACTAAAATGAACAAGAGGTCATTGGTTCAAATCCTATGGAAGATGTTTATTTTTGGATATAATATGGGTAACATTAAATTCCGGTTTCTGGTCTAACCGGCCAGAATTTCCGGATTTGACCACAATTAAATACCGGCCCCTTTCCAGCCGGTTTGCTGACCGGTACCGATTGAACCCGATTGAACCGGCCGGCATGAAACCGGTTTGACAACCATGCAGCTAAGAGAATAACAAAGCGTTCATAATTCTTAAATCACTTATTTTGATTTTTATTAGGCAGAATTCCAAATATGTTTATATTTGTTTTTCATTGGGATAGGAGAATGAGTTATGAAATTTTATAGAAAACCAAATCCAATAGACGAGTTCTAATACTGTTGGAAAATCATAAAAGACAGCATGGATAGATTTATAATTCATAAGAAATATAAAGTCTCAACTTATATGATACATTTTGAGGTGAAATGGATGAATTCTTGGAAGAACTACGTTTTAGAGTGAATATTGAATCTTAACTCATAAGACGCGTTTTGGGGTGAGATAGATGAGTTTCTGGAAGAACTTTGAGTAAGAAGTTCTCAGTGTGAAGTAGTGCAAGGATAGGTGACCTCCCGGAAGTCACCATTGATAAGCACCCAAAAGCAAAATCGTGGGCAATTGTGGGGCAAATGTCAACGAGAACATTGAGTCCGAAAGGTGGTTAAGTAACTCCATAGACAAATCCCACATCGACAAAGCACGAGCGATAACTATTATTCATAAGGAAAAATGTCCAACCATAACTGATAAGACACTTTTTGGGTGAAATGAATGAGTTATTGGAAGCACTCTAAATTTAAACTTGGTCAGTGTGGAGCAGTGCAAGGCTGGGTGATCTTCCGAAAAGCCATAATTGATATGTACCCAAAATCAAAATCATGTGGAGTATTCCGAAAGCGGACAATATCTTGTTCAGAAAAAGGTTGAGATGCTATAGTAGTAGTGTAGTACTTAAACGTGTAATTGTGGTTTCATGGTACAGTTTACTGATTATGCATACTTTTTTATTAAATTTAACAGGTTATGTCCCTTTTTTCCATTCAAAAATTAAAATTTTCACAGAAAAATCATATTAATCATAATTTTCAAAATGATATACAAATTGATATATTTTGACAGAAAACATTTGAGGCATATATTACTACTCTATACCATGATGGTAATACTTGATTAATGCATAAAATTATATCATGATGGCGTGGAAGTTTACTATGGTGGTAGAGATATATCATATATCATAGTGTAGAATAGTTGTATATATGATGGTAAGAATGTACAAACGCTTGGTAAAAAAAAATGCTATTTATACCTCAAATTAATCGGATTTTGGTGCATAATACTATACTCTAACCCTTGATGAGTGAACTTTAGGTATTAATTATCTAAATCATAGACCATAAACATTTACAGCGTGCATATAATTTTTTGGATTAATTTCGACGAATTATGACCATTGATTATTGTTTCTAGTTAAATTGATCTTAGTTTATGATATTATAGAATTGATACCTAGATTTTAATCTTTAAGGGTTACTATGTAGTACGATGTTCCAAACTCCTGTCAGTACAAGATCTAGATAATATTTTCTTACTCAGGGTACGTCATACCTTTGATACTAATCAAGGTACGATAGAACCATCCATAAATATATATGGGTCATATTGCTATACTCTTGGAGTATCACGTACTCATAGTGAAATATCTCAATCTAGACCATGAATTAAATCGAGGTTGGGATATGATACTATACCCTAACCTAGTAAAGACCCCAAGCTTGATTTTCTAAACCCAAACTGGAAGATAAATTAATAAAAAAATAATAATCAATGATTTTAATTTGTCGAAATTTAATGTAGCACATTCAACGGCCAGACCACTTGGCGATTGTATACTTTAAGAGAAGACGAATCCTTCCCCTATATATAGTTTATCGTACCCATGATAAATGTGAGAGCAAAATATCCTTAGTAAGAAAAGACTATCTAGATCTTGAATTCACCAAATTTTGAGGCATGAAACTATACCAAAAAACCTAATGAGTAAAACCTAGCTCACAATTATCTAAATCTTGTACCCTATGATCAATTTAATTAGATACAATAATGGACAAACTATACCAAAAAACCTAATGAGTATAACCTAGCTCACAATTATCTAAATCTTGTACCCTATGATCGATTTAATTAGATACAATAATGGACAATTCTAATTCCTCAAAATACATCCAACATACTAAATGCACCATCTTAGGATTCACACACACATGCGCCCGCGGATATGGATCAGACTCTCATACTCCTAGTAAGAATGATATCTAGACCTTGAATTGAACGGAGTTTGGGACATGGTACTATAATCTAACCCTTAAAGATTAAAATTTAGGTCTTAATTCAATAATCTCATTCACTAAGATCAACCAGAGCGTATTTCTAGTGAGACTTATTTATATAGACAATGAATAATTTAAGTTTGGGGCATGATATTATACCTTAACCTCTAATTGATAAATCCTAGGCATCGATTTTCTAAACCCTAACCCGAATTCAATAGAAGAGAAAACAATAATTGACCGTTGAGATTGGTCGGAGCTCATCGAAGTACATCTAACAGCTAGGTCATTGGGAGCATCCGAGTCCTCTCCCTATATATATGGTTCAAGTTATCATACACCACCTTTCCATACGCCCCTCGAGTTTTACTATTGACAATGAATTAACGGGATTTTGGCATGATACTATACCCTAACCGCTAGTGGGTTAACCCCAATCCATAATTTTGTAACTGAAACCATATGTTTCATTTAATCTAACATAATAACCAATAGTTCTGATTCGTTGAAATATATCAAATTATATCTAATAAGTGTTAATGCATGTGTATATAATACGCTAGGCGAGCCACACATCATCAATTCACAAGAGTTTGGGGAATGGTACTCATTTAGTCATTTATAAGGGTCAGACTGCAATACTCATAGAGTATACAATACTTATAATGATCCTAGTGAGATGAAGCTATCTAGACCGTGCATTATATAAAAGCTAGGGATATGGTGCTATACCCTAACATATAATGGATCAATCTCAATACCTAATCCTCTTAAACCAAACCATCAAATCGATGTAATGAAAATCAATCATTGACGGTTCTGATTGGTTGAAGTCCATCAAAGTATATCCAACGACCAGTTCACCTAGAGTATACCATACTCTAAGATATGGTATTCTTTAATTAATAATAATATTATTATTTAGTAACTGGCATACTCTATGAGTATATCATACTCCAAGTGATCAAGCCTTTAGGTGTACTTTGTTGTACTTCAACAAATAAGAGTTTTTTATTAATATTTTTTTATTTATTAAATCGTTCTTTGGGTTTTGGTTTAGAGAATTGTGGCATGAGGTTTATCCTTACGAGGTTAGGGCATATTATCATCTAGACACCATAAATTTAAAAACAAACTCACCCACTCACATTCTTCTTACAAAACAATGAACCATCCATCTCCAAACCCTCCAACCCAAAATATAATCAAAACTCTAAAGAACAAAATTAAGTCGTAACAAGGTAGCCGTACTAGAAGGTGTGTCTGAATCACCTCCTTTATGATTTTCCTAATCAACATGCTTGATAACTGCGTAATCCTAGAACCTATTTCTATAAAACCTAAACCGTAATTCTCGAATGCGTGAATCCGAGACCTTAAACTCAAATCAGTGAATCTTAGACCCTAATTCTCTTTACATTAGACCATAAGAGTAAATACACTAAGAATAATGAATGACAGTTCTGATTTGTCGAGATATCCAACGTACCTCATGCATCATATTACGGTTAAGGGAATTAGGGCATATGATTTAGTATTCGAGTCAGAATATAGTACCTTTAACCCAAAATTTGATTAATTTAAGATCTGGATAATGTTAATTTAATAAGGGTACGTAATATATCCAAATTCATTGACGGTACTATAGAATTTTTGGTATATATACACTATTAATTATTATATTTAAAGAAAACCAAAGATTTTTTAATTATTAGTGGGTAATGCTTAGTCTTTCACTTCTATGCTTATTATTCTCAAATTTTAATGCAATTATTAGCCATTGAGACAACCCTCTCCAAACCCTCCGGAGAAAAGTACCTATATGCTGCAACAGATACAGTTGCATGGTTTGCCGCAAGCCAGCAACTTTGCCAGACAAAAAATCGAAGCTTAGGCTGGATATTGTACATTCTAGAGGGATCCTCCTGCCAAATCATTTTATGAGCAATTGGGGACGTAGGAAGAGGAATAGCCAAAATTTCCACAACTTTCTTTGGAGGAAAACAATACTCCAAGCATTCCAAGCACCACCCTCCATTCGGCGAGGATCTAAAATCTGAAACTTTTTCCAACCTAGTGAGGTAAACTGCGGAGTGCACCTGGGCCTGCTCCCAGCGCATACCTGGGATCCAATTAACCCCTATCATAGGAACAACATCCCCCAAGCCGATTTTCCAGCTATATATATGGACTGTATAAAAGCTAATTGATTAGTGAAAAAACAATTAAAAAATCTATAAAAATAGATGAAAGTCTATTAAATATTATTGGATGAAGAATTAAGTTACATAACCCATACTAATTGCTCTTGGTACTAGTTATTCAAGGTCCAAGATCAGGTTGGTTACTCAGCTATGAGTAACTAAATATGTGACCTTAGTTTTGAGTGGGTCTAGAAAATCCACATATAAGTGTTGAGAATTAAAGACATGTATCTTCCCTATTTTTGTAATCGGCTCTTATATTATTCATTCTAACTTTTTTTTTTTGCACAGATGGAATGAGTTTGTTGTGGTCTACAAAATGAGATCTATTTTCAATATTTTTTGAGAATTGTTTTCATACCTCTTGTTACCAACTCCATATCATATAGTATCTTCTTCGTTGTTAAGTCATTTTTTAAAATATTTGCACTGAAAGAACGAGTTCATCATATGATTTATTGGATCTACAAATTTCTGAGCGAAAAAAATACAAGACCAAAAAATACCACCCCATACCACCAAGGTTGGTATATTGTGGTACATAATGTTTAAAGTCGTAAATGACAGTTAGTACACTCATATTATCATATATTCAACAATCGTACAGTCTGGTATGTTCATACCACCAACCACCATGGTAAACTTTCATATCATATGTTATACTCTTATTTAATACCAATCAATACCACCATGATATGACTCGCAGAAAATGTCTCAATTTTTTTTGCTTAAAAATATATAAAAGTGTATAACATTTTAAAAAGCACAATTAATCTGATTTATTTGTTAAAAGAATTTAAATTCTGATTTAAAACGAGAAAAAATCTACCCTTAAAAATTAAAAGAAAATATTAAACTTTTCATAAATGAGAGAGGAGTGCTGATAATTCTATTTGGATCACTTATAGTTACTCACCAACTAATTTCTCTCTTAATTCAACTAGAGTGAATATTAGAGGTCTTTGTGCCAAAGGTAATATAACTTAGCGGTGAAACCGTTGGTCTGGTTGGTTTAGGATGTGAGAGGTGGAGGTGGTGCTCCCCAAGTTTAGTAGATCACGCTGTCACAAAGTGGCATATGGGGTTGAGGTTCCTCGGTTAAAAAATAAAATAAAAATATTGGCTAAATTGCAAGTTTGGTCACTCGAATTGCTACAAAATTTCACGTTTGGTCACTCGAATTCGTTTATTCCATTCGTAGTCACTTAAATTAGTTGAACAGTCCAAGTTCGGTCACTCTCCGTTAACCTCCGTCAGATTCCGTTAGCGCCGTCAGTTAACTGCTGATGTGGCTAACAGAAATGCCTAGTCATCCAATTTTAACCCAAGAAAAAACAAAAATTGACCCACCACGTCAGAAAAACATGCCACCTCATATAAACACAACCCAACCCAACCAACCTAAAAAAACCGTTAACCCACCCAAAAATCGAACCCGTCGTCTCGACTGATCTTCCTCAGTTGCTGGGGTTTCTTAATCAGGGTGTACTCTTCCCATCCAGTCATCCTGGCGACCAAATCGCCGGCCTTGAATTGGGGTTGTCGGAATCCACCACCTCCTACACCCCAAACCCTTCAATCGGCTGCAACGATTAGAACCCAAACATCATAAATTGATCAGGAAATTAGGGAAAGTAAAAACAAGGCATTTGACCATTTGAGGGGAAATTGCGGATTTACTCGGGAGGGAATGAAAGAGGTGATGTAAGAGGCAGGGGAAGGAAGGCGCATTCGGCCTCTCATTTACGGGTCGCAAGAGAGGTAAAGATTCTTGACGAGGAAACCGCCGGACCCTTTTGGGGCTTTGAGCTCCGGCAGCTTGGAGACCGTCACCGCCATGTCGTCTTTCGTCGGGGCTTTGCCGTCGACCTCCTCGACCCAACCCTCCACTGCGAGATCCTCAAGTACATCATCATTCATACCATACCCTGTCCAAAAAAAAGAGCATCTGTTTACTTATATCTCTGAAAAGTCCCATATTCGAAACCAGCACTGCCGACGACACGACACCCCTGCAACAATAAGAGTGCATCCATTTGCACCCCGGTCAAAACAGAACCGCTGCTCCTGCTGGCTTGGCTCGCTCGATAGAACTCCAGTCTTCAATCGTCGATTGGGTTGGGTCGAGGAGGCCGTCCCAATCGCTGATTGCATGGAGCTCGTGCCGCCGCCCGGAGATGTCCCGCTTGGGGGAACAAAGTGGGAGTCATGTGGTCGCCCCAATCGATAAGATCGGAGGCCGTGTAGGGAACCTTGAGGAGTCGTGTCGGTGATTTGTGCGGGCGGCTACTGTTCCTCTTGGCGGCGACGGTTTGGGGGTTATTGGATCCGGCGAGAGGGGGTTGCAGCAGGGAGATCGAGGGGAAATCCCCCGGCGGCGGCGGAAGTAGGGTATAGAAGAAGAAGAAGGGTGGATGGGTCACGGGTTGGATTTCTGGGTGGGTTAATGGTTTTTTTTAGGTTGGGTGGGTTGGGTTGTGTTTATATGAGGTGACATGTTTTTCTGACGTGGCATGTCAATTTTTGTTTTTTTTTCGGTTAAAATTGGGTGACTAGGCATTTCTGTTAGCCACATCAACAGTTAACTGACGACACTAATGGAGTCTGACGGAGATTAACGGAGAGTGACCAAATTTGGACTGTTCAACTAATTTAAGTGACTACGAACGTAATAAACGAATTCGAGTGACCAAACATGAAATTTTGTATCAATTCGAGTGACCAAACTTGCAATTCCTAAAAATATTAGAGGTCTTTTCACTCGAAGGAACAAGTGTCAAACGCCGAATTGAAAGAACATGGCAGAATCTTGCGTTCTCCGTCCTTTGATCTACTTCTTCTGGGCTGGCAGCTTCCTTTGTTGGACGGGCTCTCTCTCCATGTACTCCTTCCCTTTCCTCTATACAAATAATCGCCCGCTCCCTCCCCACATTTCCCCATTCTTCGAATTTTCTCCCCCAACAACTCCTCTGTTTTCCTTGTTGCTCGTTTAACAATGGCGGACGCCGTCACTCCGACTCCCCTGCTGAAAGACGAGCTGGACATCGTCATTCCAACAATCCGAAACTTGGATTTCCTGGAGATGTGGAGGCCATTCTTCCAGCAGTACCATCTCATCATCGTCCAAGATGGCGACCCCGCGAAGACCATCAAGGTCCCAGAAGGCTTCGATTACGAGCTCTACAATCGCAACGACATCAACCGGATCCTCGGACCCAAGGCTTCCTGTATTTCCTTCAAGGACTCTGCCTGCCGCTGCTTCGGCTACTTGGTCTCCAAGAAGAAGTACGTCTTCACCATTGACGACGACTGCTTCGTAAGTCACTTCTGGTTTTTGCTTGCCCATTCTGCTTATCTGAATTCCGCGTTGGAATTTCGGAATTCCGATCCCCATTTTGTACGGTTTTGTTTAGATCTGAGCAGATTTTTCGATCTGATTATTTATTTATTTATTTATTTGATACGGGAGAGAGGCCTGCAGACTGCAGTTACCTTTTTGGCCTTGATGGAGGCACAGCCTAACAGTCAACGGGAACGGTCAGATCCAATTTCGGTTTCAGATCTTGATCTCATTCCAGGTTCTGAGGATGCAGATGTTTGTGCGATTGTGTGCCACAATTGTTTAGAATGAATGTAGTAATTTGCTAATGCCGTTTTTGATTATTTGGCGGAGCTGAAATCTTGGTGCTGACTCTCCTGTTGTAATGTAATGTAATGTTATCATCCCTAATGTAGGTTGCCACAGAACCATCCGGGAAGAAGATCAATGCGCTGGAGCAGCACATCAAGAACCTGCTGTGCCCATCAACTCCATTCTTCTTCAACACCCTTTACGACCCATACCGCGGTGGTGCTGACTTCGTCCGAGGCTATCCGTTTAGCCTCCGGGAGGGAGTCCCCACGGCGGTATCCCACGGCCTGTGGCTCAACATCCCTGATTATGACGCCCCCACACAGCTCGTCAAGCCTCTCGAGAGGAACACTAGGTATGTCGATGCTGTAATGACTATTCCAAAGGGTACCCTGTTCCCAATGTGTGGGATGAACCTTGCATTCAACCGTGAGTTGATTGGCCCTGCAATGTACTTTGGTCTAATGGGTGATGGCCAGCCGATCGGGCGTTACGACGATATGTGGGCAGGCTGGTGTACCAAGGTTTGGAAACTTCATTCTCGAGTCCTCTCTATGTGTCAAAACTTAAGGGAAATGTTGATCTTCAATTATTAAAAATTTGCGGCAGGTTATCTGTGACCATCTTGGTTTGGGGGTGAAGACCGGATTGCCTTACATCTACCACAGCAAAGCAAGCAATCCATTTGTTAACCTGAAAAAGGAATACAAAGGGATCTACTGGCAAGAAGAGCTGATCCCATTTTTCCAGTCCGTGGCCCTCCCCAAGGACTGCAACACGGTGCAGAAGTGCTACATTGAGCTGTCGAAGCAAGTAAGAGCCAAGCTTAGCAAAGTTGACGACTACTTTGTGAAGCTGGCTGATGCCATGGTGACCTGGATTGAGGCCTGGGATGAATTGAACCCATCATCTGCCGACTTGTCTAATGGTTCCTCAAAGTAGAGCGTTTGAGCTTTTGTAATGCAGACAGTGGGCGAGAGACTTGCGTAGACCGGAATTGTTATGTCTGAGGTATTATCATTGTTTGAAGAGCCTTTTAGGTTCTTAGCTTTTGGGTTTTGGAGTTGTCTTTCAGAAGGAGGCTGAGTTTTGCCCGTTCTTTTTGCACTTCTGGCTGTCTGACGTACTACTTACTACCAGTTCAGAACAATAAAACACTTTTCGCTACCAATGGATTCTGATCTCTTTAAACAGGTTTTTCGCTCCATGGGTCACACATATTGGCCCCATCGCCATTTTCCTAGTGTTGGTAGTCATTGTTGGTTATGGTTCGGTTATAACATAATTGTTTAGTCAGTAATTGGTTAACCGTTAAGAATTATTTTTATTGTTAACCATATTGTTTATAATAGTCAGTTAATTCTAACCGTATAGTAGATTTTTGGTTATTTTGAAGGTTAATTGGATAATCGTTAAGCAAGTAATTCAATAACGTTATATCAAAATAACTGATTTGTAATCTAACCAACATAAGATCTCTTCAATTGTTCATTTTTGAACTTTTTTTCCAACATATGTATGTGTTATTTTATTAAGCTGTTATTATGGAATAAAAATAATTTAATACAAATATCAATCCAAAATCAACTCAATCCAACAAACTCCTTTGTCATCAGGTTACCAACTTTCTTGACCTTCCGGCACTAGGCAGGTGTCAGCCCCCATACATGTCTTACAACTTTACGGAGATCAACATCATTCTACCGTCAAATTTGATTAAAGAAGCACACAAGAATAAGAGACCCAAAAACAATGACTCATCTCATAAACCCCCACCAAATTATATGGCAGCTTAAATATCACTAATTGTTGTCGAGTTATTGTATGCAAGTCCATCTTTCTATTGTGCTCCTTCCAGAGTCCTTGAAATTATTTTCATTTGAACCAAAGTCATCATTACAACTATGGTAGAAAATGGATCTTGGATGCTTTCGAGCATCCATTATTTTCGGTCTATGTTTGCGGCTCATTGAGACCTATTATTTTCGGCCCTAATTATAAGGATGGTTGGTGACGAGTTTTCTACCACCCCGTGTGGGTCGTCAATTGATTGCACGACTTTCCTAACTACCCCATTTTGAGCCAAGTATAACTCAGAATGACATTGCTAGTATAGTGGTTACCAAAGTCGTATTCCACGGGTTTTGATACCCTAGGTTACTTCTCACTTTGTTGTTGATACAACACCAGGGGTACTTTGTGATCAGAATTACGCAACAACGAATCAATTCAAAGATTGAATTGATTAAACGGAATTTCGAACAAAAAACAAGGATGTTTTTGGGTGTTTTATATAACGGAATCAAATGTGCAATCTTTCACGTGGAAGAAGGCTCGAATGATATAAAGGTAGATGCCCGACCACGCTCAACGCGTTCTTGATCGATACAAGAGCTCAACGAGCTTGGAATCCACCAAAGCTCACACAAGTACGCAAACTTGCACAAAACCAAAGGGTTTGTTTTTCGATTAATCAAAGTCTAACTATTACAACAAAAACTAAAAAGTATTTAAAGAAAAATAAACCTAATACAAACCTAATAGAACTAGGAAACAATTAAGGTAAAAGTCTACACTAAAAGGACACAAAATTTGGGTTTAAACTCCCTTTCTTGAAGCACAAGTAAGCTGCCAGCAACAGTCCAAAAGCAGCTTTCGTACTAACTTCACGCCTTTCGTTCGAGGCCTTCAAGAACTCTAATCCAATTACTTCCCTTTGTACATAAACATACCTAGTTTCATGGTGTGGAAGCCTTTGGACTTGAATCAGATTCATTCTCTTTGAATTGAGCTCCAAAGTAGGATTCACGATCACAGATTTATACTTAACAATTTCCTAGCAGTTTTCCAGTTTTGAGGTAGCAACGTTGAGGCCTTGGAAAACAACAATAATGATATCTTTTGGATCCAAAAAGGATACCATTGGAAATATGGCAACTTTATCTTCAAAAAAAGTCCTTGATCTCCAATTTTCATTGAGCAATTTGTGAGATACGAGCTTCCAAAGTAGGTACCATGAACACGGATTTTGCCTTAGCCAAATTCTGCCCTTCTTCTTCCCAACTTCGATAGCTTCTTCATCAAGTAATTTGGGCTCTTTGATTACCCGATTTGGAATCATATCAGTTGTTATCTAGTCAACCGGTTTAGGTTTTTGGGTTGGAGGTTGATTGGAAGATACTGGTAAAAAAAGCTAAGATAGAAGCAAGGTATTTCGGGATGCCACCCTCGCCCTAGCCTAAGTTTATCGTGCAAATGGCTAACTATGTTGGGTTTGTAGGATAGGATGCAAAACTCTATAATTTGGGGATTTCGATAACTACTCTCCCTCCTCCTTACACGGCCCACGAAGACCCAATGTCACCTCAGTCTAAGTTTACGTGCTAGTGTTGCTCTCATAGTTCATCTCAATAGGTTCAATCTATCATGCATACTAGAGACGTGCTTCAATCAGAATGCCTGCGACTTCTCTAGCATTGTAGGCTAGTAAGGAAGAGTTGGACGAAGTATAATTAAGCATCAATGAAGCATAAATTCACTAAAACAAACATATCCGTTCACCAACCCTAACATAATTACATCCACATTCAAAACCTAAATCTAGGATTTGGGGGGTTTAATTCCTAGTACCTTAGAAACTAACCCATAAAGGGGGGGGGGGGGGAGAAGATACATGGAAAAAAAAAGAAGCCTTGATGTGGGAGAGCTCCCTTCATTCTTCTTCTCCTTTCTTCGACTTCTTTCTCTAACTTTCTCTCCCTTCAAAGTAGAAATCTTCAATCAGTTTCAGCTCTCCAAGTAGGATGGAGGAACCCCTATTTATATGTTTTCAGGATTCAGGTAATTCACGGTCAAGGGGGAAAAGTTTGAGGCCGCGATGTTGGGGGGGGGGGGGGGGGGGGGGGGGGGGGGAAGCTCGAGATCTTGGGCTTGCCGTTTTGCTCTTTGAAGTTGGGAAGTTCGCGGCTCGCGAGTTCACTGTCACGATCCGTAACTCGTGTCCACGATCTTTCTTGCGGGCTCGGATGAAGAAGGTTGTGAGCCGACTATCAAGACTTTCTGCTCCTTCCTTGTTGGCTGCTAAAAATGTTTGTGCTTGGGACCTCTATCTTTGCGGCCATGATCTTTGGCCTGTAGACTGCAATCTCGTTCCTCAGCTTCACGCCCTATGTTCCAGACCGTGATCTTTTATAGGCCGGTGATGACCTTTGGATATATACCATTTCTCTACATTTGTGCACATTTTTGTACCTAAAAATATTCATACATCCAATACACCACAAATACTAACATTTTCTCAAAGGAAAGAATAATGGGTATAATTGGCGATGTGTTGACCTTCAACGCTAAAAGGTGCATTTGAACCTTGCCCTACGCACCCGTGAGAAGGAGAGGTGTTCGGGGGTGGAAAACAGTTAGAAACTTAATTTTAGTCCAAAAGGTAGAAAGTCCCGCACACATGTCTTTACCTAAGTAGCAAACACTATCGACTCACAAATGAGAAAGATAAGAGTAAAATCCGTCATACATTGATAATCCTGATAAATGCAAACTACTCCCTATAAAGCACGCCATAACAACTATCTAGCAATTCAGAGCACAATAAGAGGATAGATGCTAGGAACAAGGTGTTTGGTTAGGTTGATGTGGTGCACAAGTGTATGTCTTTGTTTCCTGGTTTGTATACAATGATGAATCCCATGAGTAGAAAGAAAATAAAAAGAAGAAGGTCACGGGGAAGAAATTTAAAGAAAACTGGACATACCCTCCCTTCTTGGGACTCAATTGGAGTGAAGAAACTGGACACATCGTCTTCCTGGGACTACTACTGCTCGGTAATGGAAATCACGAAGTATGAAATTTAAAGCATGATATTAGACATTGTTTCAAGTCAAAAGAAAGAAAAGCAAAGAAATGAGAGATAGAAAAGTAGGCCCTGGATTCCTAAGACTTAATCCTCCTCGGTATTGAAACTGTTGAGCTCGTTGTCATCATCATCTGTAAGCTCCATATCTTCCGATGCAAGGACATTGTGAATGATCCTCCATTCGGGCTTGAATGAGGTGCTCTTGGTTGTAGCCGGGTAAAAAGTAGATGATGATCCTCATTATTCAGTTTCTCGGTGAAGAACTTCCAAGGATGGTTGCAAACGGCCAGGTTCTCTCCTTGTAAGGCTTGTCCTTTCGGAGTATGTAAGAATACTAGGGCATAGATACCCATTGCCTCGGTAAATTCATTGAAGCTCATCTCTCTCGGCTCCCCTCCGAGGGAAAAATAATCGTCTTGGTGAAATCTCGTTGATGGTGAGCACAAAACATTGGCTGTTGTTAGGAACTCTAGAAGAGGTTCGGCATAGATATTTTCATCCATAGTCAGAAGAGCTTGCTATGTCGGGTTGCGAATGAGGGACTGAATTGGAGTGGCGGCTCCCAATTCTTCATGAAAGTTCCATTAGAAACGACGATGTTCATCAAATGGGTGATGAGCATGGTTGTCATGCCGGCCGGCGTGCCACCGGTTGTACCTGGTTCAAACGATATCGGTCATAAAACTGGCGTGATACCACCGGTATGACCGGCATGATCGATATACGAATCTCTAAGTAAATTGACCTTATTTTAGCGAATTTAATTGATAAAAATTATTTAATTATTTATTTTATGAGTATAAAAGTTAAATATTGATGTTATTTGTTGGTTTCAAGTATAAATATTTAGGTATTGACGTTAAATGTCATGTTTAAATATGAGGATTTATAATTTTATTTGTAATATTGACCGGCATGAACCGGCACAAACCGATATGTGCCACCGGTCGAACCATTCCACTTGCTAAACCGGCACACTGGCATAAATCGGTTTGACAACCTTGGTGATGAGCAAACTGGACATACACTCCCTTTAGAAAAGAGGGACAATAAATCAGTTTAACAACCATGAATATTTCAAAGGGGTGGTGAAAGTGATAGAGGAATATAAGTCAATATGAAAGTGAGGTTGAATTCAAATATACCCAAACATAGACAAAAAAGTTCACTTAAGAATTCCTCAAACACCTTGAGAGCATGAAGATCAAACATGAATTTCACAATGTGTTCAAGGTGTGACCAAGATTGGTATACAAACTAAACATCCCTTAGTCAAGAATTGCAATCATAAGTGAAGAATGTATATGAGAAGATCAATAATCAAGCAAGAACAAGAGCACCATTAACCATAAGAGACAGGGATTCTAAGGATAAAGTGGTCTCAATTTCCCTTCTAGAGTTGGGAAAAATCTACTAACCTTAATTATGGCGAGTGGGGGATTAGTAGTACTAGATTTCGCCTCTAAATGCAAGGGAGGATAATGTTGGGAGATGAAATTATCATGAAGTTTTGCTCAACACCAAGGGAAGCAAATATGTGAGGATTAAAGAAATAAAGTGCAACTGTCCTAGGTTGGAGGTTTAAATTCCAAGCGCAGTTAAGATCACGGGATAAGCCTGCAAAATCGCAGCCGCAATCTCATTGACTTTGGTCGCGAACTATAATGCCCTGATCCTCAACATCTAAGAATTTTAATGCAAGCGAGTCATAAAACGGAAGGAATACCAATTCTAAGTCTTAATGTCTAGGGGCATAAGGCTAGAAATACTTTTTGCTATCTTATCAATTATTCAAGGTATATAAATAAGGAGAAAGGAAGAAGAAAACAAATTGACATGTCAACTAGTGCGTCTTTGGAGTCGATCAACTGGCGATCTTCAAAAAGGATATCTCGGTAAAATTTCCCACCTTGGCACTTCATAAACAAAACATAGTATCTCTCCCAAGCATCCCAAAGAGTCTCATCATCATGTGTGAAATTGGTGATCTGCTTCTGCAAATCCACAGTCTTGGCTGGAGGATGATAACGGATGACGAACTCGTTTACCAAATCAGCCCAAGAGGTGATCGACTTAGGTGCACGGTTTTCCAACCATAACTTTTCCCTTCCCTCTAGAGAAAAAGGAAATTATCAAAGCCAGATCGCTTTCTATAGTACATCATTGATCTTGATCCCAACGAACAACTCGCTGTACCGGTTGAGATGCTTATGTGGGCACTCACCATCTGCCCATTAAAAACCTCAAAGTTGTTTGCAGCAACTTGATGATGTTGAATACTCAGTCTGAGGTCCTCGCCCCTAGGATTTAGAATACCCTATGGTTCGAGCCTCTTGTTGCGGCTGGGCTGCATTCGGATCTCCCAATTGATTCTTGACACCCTGCATCTCACATTCAACCTTGATTTCTTTGCCACTCTCTAATCCGTCCTCCATAATAGGACGATCAAAGTCTTCCTCCACAAGTAGTCTCTCTTTGAGTGCCTTCTTGAACATGCGGAGAGTTCTCTCAAGCTTGTCATCCAAAGGTAGTAGGTTGCCTGACTGGCTACAGGTTATGCAATGCCTGCACACAAGCTAGAAACCAAACCCGTGAAGGAAAAAGGGAAAAAAAGAATTGCAAAAAAGTAAAGCTAAAGTAATAGAAATTCAATTTTCTTCAATAACCTAGTTGTTCCCTAAAAACGGTACCAAAAAATTGACTCACTAAAACACAACTCCTAATAATGCCAAGGTGTAACCACTAAAAGGGTAAATGGATGCAGTATAGTGGGTTTGGTTGACATTGTCAACCTGGTTCCTAGATGTACTAACTACTTGGTGAATTCTCTATTATCTATAGGTCAAATTGTGATGAAGTTGTTTGCATGTAAAACAGAAAGAAAGCAAGTAAATTACTCTAGTTTTCAAATGCAAAAGAGGTCACTCAGGTATGTGTCCCCCTAGCTCCTCAATTAGGTCAAAGTTGTAGTCTTCTTTAGTTATTTTACTAATGATTAAAGTGCAGAAGATTCAAAAATAGCTTGGAAAATCGACTAAAGTTGACCAAGCTCTCTAAAACAGATTAACCAATGGGAAACTAACCTCCACCGAAGTAAAATGTCAAGGCAATTCTCAAGGATTTCCTCTACTGGATTAAATACCAGTACAAAGCAGTAAATCAATCCACTACTGGCGCAATGGATTTACTACTATTAATTGAAGAGGCTCTCTTAACCTAACCAGATATTTTCTCTCCTAGGTCAAACCAAAAATAAATAGAATGTAATCAAGATTCAATTAAATGAAATAATCATGCCTCAATTGATTAAAACCAATCTATATCACATCCCAAGGTTTATACAAGCAAGATCCTAATACATGGAACTAGGGTTCTTAATACCCAAGTGAGAATGAGATTTACTCCATTGTCCATAGAGAGATTGAGGAAAACCAAAATCAAAGCATCCATACTCATAATGATGTGAATAATCTGTATGAGATGTTGGTTTACTCTCTAAGGGGCAAAATTTGGGCTTCAATGGTGATATCTCATCTCCAAGGTACGGTCCTTCGTCACTTTCTCTCTATATAACTCTATTTTTCCTGTCAAAAGTAGCTTGTCCTCCAAAAGGCTTGAATATGCCAATTTACCCTGAATTGGGCAAAACACTGTCGTGTTCAATGACAGTGTTTTGACCTGCCTGTATTTTGACTTGGTCATGCCCGTCACTTAATTCTAGGATAGGGAGAAACACTAGCACTACAGGGAGATTCTCAGTTTGTGCATGTATTTCTCTATTGCACGTTTTTTCTAGATTCTCAATCACTGCTCACGACATATGAAACATGGGAGGCACAAGAAGGAACACAGTTATGTTTCGCTACACCCATGCTTTCCACTTTCTTCACAATTCCGCTCGTCAGTTGAAACAAAGGAAGCTGCTAGGGAAAAAACGGGAAATAAAAGATGTCCTCGTCATGAGACATTGACCTATTTCTTCAACTCCTCATTATGATCCTTTGCGCTATATAGAAAAAATGGGCCACATCGTATCTTCATTACGAACAGAAATCCTACCATGCCAAGTCTACTTAAAACATGCTACCGCCATAATTAAGGGATAAATTCCAAGTGTGAGGGACCCTCTCATTGCACAAAATCGAGTTTGGATAGGAAGAGATACTAGTTATCTTTGTGGGGTAAGCCTACGAGATGATGCTAGTTACTCTCTAGTACAAGTTAAAGTTGAACCTGTAGAGATGACCATCAACTGACGATATGTTTTCAAGAGCATGGATAAAGCTTCCGACACCCCTTACTTTCCATTGTCATAGCTTAGTAACTCTTCGTCTGATCTAGCTCCTTCGATCCCTAAAGTTGGGAAATTCTTCTTTTTTTGCTTTGGTGCTCCAATTGTTGGTCGATTATGCTTCTTCTTCCATCACGGTTAAAGAGATGAGAGAAGCCGATGGCGATTCTTCTTCTTCAAGTTGTGGCTTGAACTCGGGAATCTTCAATCCAACCTATTGGAATCAGATTTAGGGTTTGTCTAAGGAGCAGATGAATCTTGTTAGGCCAATTGGGAGGCAGATTCATCCATGGAGAAGAAGATCGAACACAGAGAACATTGCTCTTATTCATTCTCATCGATGAGTAGGGGGTTGGTGGGTTCTGCAATCGATGGTGGGTTTTGATGGCTGACGACTTTTGATTCGGTGGGAACTTAGGGATTGTTTGATTCAAGGATTTTCATCATGGATTTGGTACCAAAAAACCATCTATCAAGGATTTAGGTACAATCCGTTGTTTGCTTGATCCAAATATGTTGAGACAAATCCGTGGAGGCCACAGATTTGGTTTTTATTTTGCCCCAAATCCGTGGGCACCACAGATTTATAAATCCAACATGCTTATTAGGGATTTGGCAAGCTGATGAAAAACCAAGAGACAACATGACACTCATATCCTCATTATTTTTCATTAAACCAAAATTTCCCTTTCTATCCCTCAAGCCTATGTCATTTTTATTCCCCACTACCCATTCCTTACAAACAGAGAAGTTGCGAGCGAAGAGTTCTTGAGTTGGCGATCTGAAAAATTGCAGAATCCATCGATAGAGGAGTTCATCCATCGGAGTTCATCCGGGCATCAACCTCGAATGACAAAACTAATACCGAGGTAAGCACGACTCTCTCGCTCTTCCAAAGTCCAACTGATTATGCTCAACTATTATGGAGCCAAATGCTTGCAAAATCCATCTTCATCAATGAACCCTAAAATATATCATTGTCATCATCCATATCTGGTATCCTAAAATATATCACTATCATGAGGTTCAATAGATTAAGATAGTTTAGGCCTTTGGTTAATTTCTACCGCTCTAGTGTTATGATTTTCTTCTTGGATGGTGCTGACTTGATTGAGCAATTCAATATTGTACTTAGCTTTTTTTTTTCATTTTTTGTTATGTAAAGAGGACATGGCTAGATTGACCAGAGTGCCTAATGCACACAATCGAGAAACTGCGACAACAATTAGGGCTGTTACTTGCTTATTTTTCCCTGTTGCTTGAATTGTTAGAGTTGTTAGTGAGGAAAAAGCTTGAGACAAGAAGAGCTCCTAACACCGCTATAGATAGCATATTTAATTGTGAACACGATCGAGGACTTTATATCAGGCGCACAATAGGATTGTCCGATACTCATTGTATTAATAAGGTTTGGATGAATCGAGCCTTGTTTCGGAAATTGTGTGACCTCCTTGTTAGTGATGGGGGGTTGAAAGGTATCGACAACGTAAATATAGATGAGATGATGATGATCTTCTTGGTCACAATTGGCCACAACACAAAGAACATGATATTGCAATTGGATTTTTGTCGATCAGGCCAAACTATTTCCAAACTACTTCACAAGGTCCTTTGTGGCGATCTTTGACTCCATCACACCTTACTTTCGAAGCCTGAACCTATAGAGGAAAACTTGGATTATGTGAAGTGGAAGTACTTTAAGGTGAAATCAACTATTCTTTATTCTCTGTATTGACAACTTATAATTAACATTAGATTAAGGAAACTGTTTTGTTTAGGGTTGCTTAGGGGCACTAGACAGAACACATATTAAGGATTGTGTAAGGAATGAAGGCCAACCTAGGTATCGAGACCCCAAGGCGACAATTTCAATGAATGTGTTGGGAGTGGTTAATCAGAATGTTGAGTTCCTATATTGCTTCGCTGGTTGGGAAGGTTTAGCTCAAGATGGGAAGGTTCTTAGGGATGCTTTATTAAGGCCAAATGGATAAAGGGTATAGCAATTGTGATGGCTTCCTAACACCATACCGGGGGCAAAGGTATCATCTTAAAGAGGGGGGGGGGGGAGCTTTAAGGCCAGCAGTAGCTGAAGAATACTTCAACATAAATCATGTCGGGGCAAGGAACTCTATTGAGTGATCATTTGGAATAAATAAAATGAGATGGGGCATCCTAAGAGATTCAAGTTGGTTCTCCCCTAAGGTCATAGCCCATATAATTAATTCTTGTTATCTACTGCATAATTTCATCAAGAAAGAGGGAGGTGTCGACACATTCGAGAGGGATTGTTGTTGAATCTGAGCAATATCCAAAATTCGATGTAGAGCACATTGATGATGTTATAACTATGGTTCAGCCTTCAAATGAATGGACCCATTTTAGGGATGAGATGGGAAGGATATGTGGCTGTATAGGAATCGTAGAGGATAAACTGTTGTATTAGGTTGTTGTTGAATCGGACATTTTTTATAAGTTTGTTTTATGTTTGGAATAATTCCGATGGTTATGCCTATCTCTGGAATGTTAGAGAGAAAAAATTGTATCGAATGATCTTTCTTTATTAAGCTTTGATGTTGTATGAAGCTTAATGTGTCTCTCTCTTATTTAATTTATGAAGCTTTGTCGTTCTTTTATATTAGTACTCTTCTTTGCTCATGTTAGAAGATATAATTGGATGCTAGTTGTTCTAATTATATTATAGGATGTCGAGGAAGAGAAAGGTGATTGCTGTGGAAGGAGAAGGTTGCCAAGAAGCACAACCCAAGGGACCTTATTTTCTTGGACTGAGTAATTGGATGGTGTTCTTATACAAGTGTATGTAAGAGCTGGTTAAGAAGCACCAAGTGGAGAATGACAACTTCAAAAATGGATATTTTACTGAGTTTGAGAACCTGATGCATTAGAAAGCCCCTAGTTGTGGTGTGACGGTGGAACCAAACATAAGATCCAGCACAAGAAGCTAGAAAGGGACTTTATGGTAGTACACTTGCTTTGTTCAAAGAGTGGCCAAGGATGGGATGAAACCAGATGCACACCAATTATCGATGATGATGTGTTTTAAGACCTTTTCAAGGTATGCAACAACGAATTGGTGTACTTACTCAGAGCAGGATGTTGTCTTTTGTTATTCTAACTTACTGATATGATTGTATGTTATTCCATAGGTGCATCCAAACATAAAGAACCTAAACAAGAAGCCTTTTCCCTTCTACCATGAGCTACTTGAGGTCTTTGGGAAGGGTAGGACACCAGTTGGGCGAGTTACAGGAGGCATATCTATTGGTCCACCATCCCCTAAATCTATCATGGACTTGGATGGTTTTGACTCACCAATTGACTTGGATTTCCAAAGGACCACAGAGATCATGAGGACATAATCAATGAGGGATTGAGCAGCAACATTCTACCTTTGTACCTCCGGCTGAAGCAGTAGAAGGTCATGTTACTAAGAATCAGCCTACTCGACCAAAGAATGCAGGTGGCAGCAACAAACCTGCTAAGAAGAAGGCAAAAAAGATTGAAATTGACACTGATGAAGCTATCACTAATGTATCATCCCAACTTGGTGAGCTTAAACCAATGATCTTCAAGGCTTTGGAAGCACTTGGCTCGATAATAAGTGATCGCGAAGGTGACAACAGCAAGCAGGCTACTTTGATCAAGGAGATCGGAAAAATTGAAGGGCTCACTTGTGACAAAGTCATTGATGCTGCTGTGGCTTTGTGGACAACGATCCAAAGACTCGAATTTTCTATGCCCTTAAGAGCGACAAAGATCGGTGCTACTTCATCAAGAACTTGCTCTGTTGAGCTTGATGGTGTAGGATTTACTTGGTAGTCTATTTTGCAGAACACATGTGGGATGTATGTGAAACTTTGTTTTTTTGTGCAAGGTTAGATCATACTGTATTTAGCAATTGCAAGTGTTCAGTTGTGGAAACATGATCATTTTGTAGAAGTTTCATTTCATCCCAACAGGTGTTAGTTTACAAGGGTTAGAATTATGGTTGTTGGTTTAACTGGCTGTAACTGAATAGATGAAGTTATGCAAGCTACTTATGTCACGTTTCATGTATCTTTCTGCAGACATGTTTGCATCATTTAGCAGTCTGTATGTTGCAGACATTTTGATGCCATTAAGCTGCTTATTGCTAACAAGAAGATACCGCTACAGAGACAATAACATTCTAAAAAGAACATAGCAGTTTGTATGTTGCATGAAGGGTTGTTGTTTTCATTCACATTCATTAAACACAAAAAGAGGCAATACATGTTAATGATAAATATTCATCACTCAGCTGGAAACAACATGGCCTACTTCTAATCACTTCCTACTTGTACCCTCTAACTGTAGATGCTCTATCTTCTGCTTAATGATTTTCAGCTCAATAAACAATCCAGTCGATTCATGTGTTCTAGCTCAATAAACAAAGGCTTTTTCCAATTTTAAAATGCCCCAAATCCCAAATAAAACTTTAGGTTTTTCAATCTCACACTATGTGAAAAAATCTCATTTTCAAATCCTTGAAGCAAACGACCCCTTAATTTCCGGTTCCTCCATTTGTGAAGGTGTCGAGTTGGTAGAGGTCGTTGGCTTTTAGCGAGGTCACTGACAGTGAGGCCAGAACTGTTGTGGGTTTTTTAAGGCTAAATTACATGTTTGGTCACTCAAATTGTACAAATCTTTCATGTTTGCCACCCGAATTACTTTTCTTTCTTATTCGCCACTAACTTTATGAATCATTTTCACCGTTAGTCACCAGCTGTTACACACCGTTAAATTTGTCTTATTTGGAAGTCAACTATTAAATTTGACCATTAACATGATGACATGAAAAAAAAAAGAAATTTTATTTTCCACCTCATTATCCCAAATACTTTATCTAAGGACTTTTCATATTAATTATTTAATAAAAATAATTAAATTATTAAAATATATTTTGACCCGCACAACTCTCTCTCTCTCTCTCTCCCCATTCCAACTTTCGCCACCGCCGTCATTGGCATCATGTACACCTCTCCTCTCACCTCGTCGCCATCCTCCTCACCCGGCGGCAACTCCTCTCTGTCGAATCCTCCGCCGCATCTTGAAGCCATAGCCTCTACCGTCCCCATCTCGAAGCCATGTCCTCATTGGTCCATTTTCTTTTTATTTTCACAGTCCAAAGAACCCATTTAATTTTCGTTTTATAGGGTAGTGCTAGTAGCTAGTAAAATAAACGAGTCCCTCCGCTGCTGAAGTCGGATAGAAGTCTCAACGATTTTTAAGAATCTAATTTAAGAAGGAATCAGTTCTGTCGTCGCTAAACATCCACCGACGTCCATCCACTGGGAGGAGGTTGGGAATGGGGCGTTCTTTCCAGGCGAGCTTTAGGCGAACCTTTCCTTGTGGACATGGTCGGGGAAGCTCGAAAGCTCGGATTGCCATTCGGGACTCATCGGAGTCGAGAATCTGCGAGAGAGGGATCTTTAAGGCGCCTACGGGAGGTTTGGGCATCTCCGATGGCCTCGAGTGCAAGATCTCCAGGGCAAGGACCAAATCGCGATCAGTCGGCTAGCAGAAGCCGGCTACTACCTATATTCTAGCCAAGTATTTCCCATTTTTTGGGATAGCAAGGGATGGTTGGGGTCTTGTGGAGGTTCCGCAGAGGCGAATTGAAGAAGGTTGGGATGGTAAGTGGATTTTGTAATTTAATTTTTTTTTATTAAATAATTAATATGAAAAGTCTTTAGATAAAGTATGTGGGATAATGAGCTAAAAAAATAACTTTTTATTTTTTTTTTATTTCCACGTCATCAAGTTAACGGTTAAACTTAATAGTTGACTGCCACGTAGGACAAATTTAAGGGAGTGTAACGGCCGGTGACTAACGGTGAACGATTCGTAAAGTTAGTGGCGAATAAAAAATAAAAGTAATTCGGGTGGCAAACGTGAAATATTTGTACAATTTGAGTGACCAAACATGTAATTTAGCAGTTTTTTAATGAGCTTTTCGTTTGTTAATCGGGAAGAAATAAATAGATAGGAGGAGAAAGAAAAAAGATAAATGGGTCTTTATACACAATTGAACTACAAATCTCTCATATCTAACCAAACAAATTAATTAGCTTAAATAATATTTTATGTGTTGTTAATTGATAGATTAGGGAACAAATCTCTCGTATTAAAACTCATGATCCAACCCAAAGCTAGCTCAATCCACATCTTAATAACCTGAAAATCTAAAGCAAAAGAAAAACAAAGTATCATCAGCTACTTCTAATTACGAAACAGAAGGTGCTGCCTAATACATGTATATGGGCCGGGTTTGATCATGCTATCTTTATTAGTTAGTTTTTAAAACTTGTGCATTTCATGACTCACGGCTGCCAGAAGAATGAATAATTAGTGGTCAAGGTAAATGCACGTTTCGATGGGCTATATACGGAAAATATGAAAACCCATTTAATTTGGGCCAAACTATGAAAATAAGCTCTGCGTAGCAACCTTTAATCATTAAACCTACTAACTACACCCACAAGGTGAACGAGAGGTAAGGTAAGGAAGCTAATTTTTCAGTCCTGCGAATTTGATCAATGCAGCCTGTGGCATTGTTTGCGGTAGTTTAGTGCTCAACTATGGAATTCTTGTTTGCTTGTTTGGGGTCGTTTAATTGACATGTATATATACTGCTTTACAGGTTTGAACAAACGATTATGCAATCATCCAACAATAGAATGTGTGGCGGAAAGAATCAAGTAACGTTCTTTCTTCCATTGGAGTCATTCTATTCGTTGATCCATCTCTAGCTAGGCAGATTTTTTGTTGTATCTCCTGTTGAAACCGAATCGAATCAGTTGGAAGATGTGCTTCGGCCCTGCTCCGCAGATCGCATTAGCGATTTGCCCATTGGAGTCAAGATCCTCGTTGAGAAGATTCTGGCCCGTCTGACACTAAAAGAAGCAGCCAAGTCCTCAACCCTCTCCAAGAGGTGATATGCTTCGAAAAGTTAGTTGTCTTAGATTCGGGGGAGATGATATGCTTCAAGCTGACTGTAGAAAAGAGATGGTTTCGCGAAATGGAAATGGGAAGAGAACACTTAGGGATTTTGACTTTCAACGGTCGAAGAATAAACAAAACCTAAATAAACCGAACCAAAATAAACTCAACAGAATGAGCAAGTTCCGGTTGGGCTGTGTCAAGCAAAGCCCACTGATTTAAACTGGACTTGCCTTCAACACCGGCCCAAGGCTTAACCCAGCACAGAAGAAAGAAGATTGTTCTTCTTCTTCGTTGAGCCCGACAGACCAGAAACAGAGTGCCGAGAAACAGGGGAAGCTGGAAAAGATCGAAGAACAAAAGCAGAAAGTAAAGAACACAGCAGAATTTTGAACGAGGTTCGCCACAGGGTTACCCCTCGTCCCGGAATAGTAGACACTATTCCGAGAGACACTTTTGATTTTCTTGATTTGAGAAAAGACGGCAAAAGGACTCGATTACAGACTCTAATGTGAAAATCAAAAGCTATGGTGACAAGGACCGAATTCACACAGGAATTCACTTACACCTTTGATCAACTGAACCTATTCCTCAGTATCGATCAAAGCCACTGTCAATTCCCAAACCCTTTGCCCTATTCCACAAAGAATCCCAGAACCAGTAATAGAAACAGGCTTTGATCTTCCTTTAAATAGGCTTCAAGGAAGTAGCCGTTGGACTGTTGACATTCGAACCATTCCAGTCATGGAAGGTTTGTGATTTCGTCAAGCAGCTCCCCCTTGATTGCGAGGTTCGCCACAGGGTTACCCCTCGTCCCGGAATAGTAGACACTATTCCGAGAGACACTTTTGATTTTCTTGATTTGAGAAAAGACGGCAAAAGGACTCGATTACAGACTCTAATGTGAAAATCAAAAGCTATGGTGACAAGGACTGAATTCACACAGGAATTCACTTACACCTTTGATCAACTGAACCTATTCCTCAGTATCGATCAAAGCCACTGTCAATTCCCAAACCCTTTGCCCTATTCCACAAAGAATCCCAGAACCAGTAATAGAAACAGGCTTTGATCTTCCTTTAAATAGGCTTCAAGGAAGTAGCCGTTGGACTGTTGACATTCGAACCATTCCAGTCATGGAAGGTTTGTGATTTCGTCAAGCAGCTCCCACTTGATTGCGGCTCCAATTCCCTTTGATTTCTCCAATTTAGACCAAGCAATCTCGTGACTTGTTTTGATTGAAATCTTTCAATCCAACACTGACTGGATCATCGCCACTGTAGAGGCTGAAGCCCTTGGAGTTCACTTGGTGTTTCTTCGTGATTGACATTGAAATCCTTGCACCTAATCTGACGTACTTGAGATATCATAGTTCCGAAGTCGGTCTTCGCATTAGGAATTTCTCTTCATGTGTTGTGGAATTGGACTTGGCGACACAGAGTCCAGCTTCTCTTTTCCTTCCTCCTAACAAGTATGCCAACTTGGAGGCCCTCACTTTGTCCATCTCCCGTGTAAGTATTTAGAGTTACACAACTTCAAAAATCAATAACAACAACAACTATGATTATAATATTACAACTCATAGTTATCATGCTAATGCGTCCTTTTTTTGGAGAAATAACGAATAATGTTTCTTTGTTTCCTAAATAATTAGTCAATTCTGCCACAAACAGCATCATGTATGGTTTCCCAAGCCAATTGAAGAGGAGTTAACATCTCTTAAGCGCTTGACTGTGTACGTGGCAGAGGAATATGTTACGAGAAATGTATTTAACGTAAGATTTATATTAAAAAAATAATTCAATTAGTACAAAAATATTAAATATCCAAAATAAATTTTTATGCGGAGGTGGTTGTGAAAATGACAACCCAAAGAAAATATCACTATATCTGATCCCTTGAAGAAAGAGGTTGAGGAATGAGGCCATAACGCTTCTCCGTTTTACATTACTTTTTTTCTTAATATAAGATTGCAATAAATTCAAAATTGCAAGTTTGATTATCTATCTTTTTGCAAGTGACCCCAAAATTTAATAAATTATTTTGAAATGCTGATATACAGCTTTATAATAAATAAGAAAAAAGGGAAAAGGGAAAATGTTGTTGGTAAAGAAGTGAAATTTAATTACTTCTCCTTGAAAATAATAATTCCATTCCAACCATAGAAGAATTATCATCTTGAGTATTAACTTCAAACTCGAAGTAGTGAGACATGCTTGTATGTATTCGTACTAATGGAGAGAGGGAGTGGGGGAATGCGAGAAGGAGAGGGAGAGAAAAGAATCGAGGAGGAAGTTACCACTTGGTAGTGTGCGGGTGTGTGGCACTATAAAATTTTGGGATTCATATTGGAAAATCAACCATATAAATATATATGATTTACTTAAAATTTTCTTTTATATTCTATGGGCTATGAGAATATTTTACTAAACTCAGTGAAACTCAGGTGAGCTCCAATACAAAACACAACATACAAGAAATCTTCTAGTACAACATAGCATAAATCTATCACTTTCAAAAACCTGAACTAACTACCAACACACTCTAACACAATATATAGCCAGGTAAAAATCTTAGCTAGGGGTTTCTTCCCTGAAAACATCCTAATTGCCCATCTTAAGTAAGCTTCAAAATCCACAAAGGGAGCGCATACTTGTTGTATTCAGAGTCCATATTATCAAACAATACCTAAAATGCATATTTACATTTGAAAAAAAATATGCTCCCTGTTTTCCTGAGATGCTCCACATAATAGACACACATATGTATTAGCCTTGCCTCATGTCTACAATTTATCCCTAGTAACAATTTTGTATTGGGTAACTAACCAACTTATAAAATTGTACCTGGGGATGGATATTGAGACCAAACCAAATTACACCATAACAACCTAAGATTGGAAATTTGGCGGTCCCCCAAAATAGTGAATTAAGTTCTCAATCTTATCGTTGGTCATCAATAACTTCCTCCAAATCCCTAAGCTCTTTAGTTCTTATTATTAGTTCCCAGAAAGAAGTCTCTTTAATACGACATGTCTATATCCAACTTACCCACCAATTGCCTCCTTTAGTGAAGAGATCCCACATATATGCCTGGCTGAAAAAGCTACATTCCAAGTTCTCAAACATTTCATACCTAACACATCTTCCTGTTTGACATGGCTACTTGATCCCAGTCAACAACTCTTGTTCTCCTAGATTCTTTGTCAATCCACCACAAGAATATACTGTATCTAAACTCAAGTTTTTTGATCACTTACATTGGTAAAAGAAAAACATTCATCCAACATTGAAGTAAAAACATTCATCCAACATTGAAGTAAAATCTCCCTCTTTGTCAATCCACCACAAGAATATACTGTATCTCCCTCTTTCTTTTTACTTTGTACTCTTACTTGAAGTAAAATCTCCAGGCCTTCCATAAGGGCTGCTGCCGGCGCTCCTCCGGAAGCCAGCGACAGCACTCTGCACCTTCTTTCTTTCGATTTTTCTCTATTTTCCTTCTCCATCTCCTCTGTTCTCTTGTTTTCTGTCATAGTCTAGTTCCATTTTCCTTTTTTTGTCAGATCATGCTATTGATTGGCTTTGTTTTCCCTTGTGTGTGGTTGATCCCCTCCCCCTCAGTGGGTTGAGTTTTTGGCCTCTGGTCCGATTGTTCAGATCTAGAGATGAATACGATCTAAGATGCAAAGGAGGCTAATCTTTCTAAGATTTTCTTGTTTTCTCCTCTTCCTTCCCCTTGTCTACCTCCTTGCTTCACCTTGCAGATCATAGTGTTTAGGAGATGTATCCCTTGGCTTGGACTCGGCTGGAGAGCTTTGAAGACAGAAGTCTCTCCCATCAATTTCCATCGCCGGCTGCTCGATCGATCTGAAGCTTCTTCTTGTGTGGTGGTTTAATACGAAAAATCTAGCAACAACCCACAACATTCTTACCAGGGGAGCGAGGTACTAACTCCCAACTCCCATTAGCACGAAGAGCCTGAAATTCCTCAATCATGGCAGCCACCCATCGAGGGTCTGCAAGTGCCTGTTTTACCGTAGTTGGGATTACGTCGAAAGCTGCGACCGTGATGGAGAACAGTCTCTTGGGTTTGTGAATGCCATTCATACCTCGGGTGGTCATAGTGCGAGTAGGTGCAGGCGGAGGAATAACAGGTGCGGCCTGTTGTGAGGTGTCTTCCCCTGAGGGCGCCGATGGGGGAGTGCGGGGAGTAGAGGGGCCCAATGAGGAGGATGTGCCGAATGATGGGACGGATGGCGACAAGGAGGAAGAAAGAGGAAGGAGGCGAAGTGGAGGCTCGGTGGAGGCAAGCCAAGCAGCCGAGTCGAAGGAGGGAGACTCAGACAAAGACGGAAGTCCCGGGAGAGAGGACACGACAAAATGAACATGGCGAGAGATGAACAGACGTTGGGAAACTGGATCATAGCACTTATAAGCACTCTGGTTAGGAGAGTAACCCAAGAACAAGCAACGCCGAGAACGAGGAGCAAGTTTGTGAGAACTGTAGGGGCGTAACCATGGATAACATAAACAGTCAAAGGTGCGTAGTTTAAGATAGTTCGGGGCCTCATTAAACAAGGAGAAATAGGGAGTGGAGCCATGGAGAGTAGTGGACGGGAGACGGTTGATAAGGTAGACTGTAGTCTGAAAGGCATGAGACCAAAACTCGAGTGGTAGAGAGGCAAAGTGGAGAAGAGAAAGATCGGTTTCAACGACATGCCGATGTTTGCGTTCGGCGAAGCCGTTATGTTGATGAGTGTGAGGGGATGTGAAGAGGTGAGTTATGCCTTCAGTGGAGAAAAGAGAAGCCAGTTTCCGAAATTCCCCTCCCCCCCCCCCCCCCCCCCCCCACCATCAGAGTAAACACGGCGAATTTTGGTGCTGAAATAATTTTGTACCAAGCGACAAAAAGAAGTGAAAATGGACAGCACATCGGATTTAAAACGAAGAGGATACAACCACGTATAACGAGTAAAATGATCCACAATAACCAAGTAATAAGAATAGTTAGCATTGGAAACAATGGGAGTTTGACCCCAAACATCACAGTACAAGAGATCAAAGGGACGAACTCGTCAAACTGGAGACTGAAAATGGGAGTTTGTGACTTTTATTGACTAAATAGGAATCACACGAAGAACTAGACAACGGACTACTAACGGGAAGATGACTACTACGAAGCAGACGAGCGAGCAGCTGAGAGTGGGGATGACCCAAACGATTGTGCCACACGGAAGAGGAAGGCTGAGTGGTGTGGAGAGCTAGACGAACAAGAGTAGAATCATGCGGCAGCTCGTAGACATCCCCCTTATTTTGGCCCCGCAAGAGTGGCGCCCCCATGGTGAGATCCTTCACAATAAAGTAGTCACGGAAAAATTCAACTGAAACCAGGTTAGTCTTGCACAACTTAGCAACGGAAACCAACCTCTGTTTGATGGCAGGCACACAAAAAAATCTTTTAAACAAAGGGAGCCAACAGTGGAGTGTCCAATATGAGAAATATGCAAACCTGCCCCATCACCGACAATCACTTCATCCGGTCCACAGTAATCGGAGTAGAGGGAAAGATTACCAAGATCGGGTGTTACGTGGCTTGTTGCTGCAGAGTCCATGAGCCAGGGAGAAGCCGAGGAAGTCCCGGTAGAAGGCGCAGTCGCAGTATGATGCACTCGCTGGGGACGGCCATGAAGGCTATAGCACTCACGAGCAGAATGCCCAGGCTTCTCTTAGTACTGGAAGATGAGGCGAGGCCGACGAGAATTGCTAGCAGGATGGGTTGGTGAGGAATAGAAGCCAGGAGAAGAGTGTGGTGGACGAGCACGTGGCGCTTGCTGCTGTCCCAATGACATGTGCTGTGACATCGGCTGAAGTAGTGGAGAGGGCAGCAACGGGCCGCGGGAGGGACCGGTGGAGTTGGGACGACGTCCTTGAGAGGGACTAGGGCGCTGCTGGTTGGTGAAGAAGGCAGTGGTGGGATATTGCTGATCACGAAGAGATGATCAATCATGAAGATCGGTCTCAAATTCAACAAGCTTATCACGAAGGTATTCCAAGGCAATGGGCGTATCGCGAGCACGCAGCGCAGCAGCCAGCTGATCGAACTCAGCATTGAGACCACGGAGAATGTTAACAAGGAGGTCTTGCTCAGAGACTGGGGCTTGAATAAGGGCCAATTCAACAGCCGTGGTGCGCATAGTTTGAATATAGGACGCAACGGGACGGTTACCTTGAACTTCTCTGGTGAGTTTGGTCATCAGATTGATTTGCCGATTGCGGGATGTATTGGTGAAGAGGCGCTGAAGAGTAACCCAGGCCTCGCGAGATGTCGTTGCTGCCAAGATGTATGGAGCGACCTCAGCAGTGGTTAAAGCAAACAGAGCGTGGAGAAGGAGTTGATCCTGGTGGTACCAGGCGTTGAATGCAGGGCCGGTTTCGGCAGGGCATGGATGAGTTCCATCCAAGAACTTGAGCAGATCAAGCCCTCTAGACAAGGTGAGAGCTTGAGCACGCCATATGGGAAAGTTTTCAGCAGTGAGTTTGGTAGGGAATTGAGAAGCAGGATTCAGAGTGATGACGTGAGTGGGCAGAGTGTTGAGCGGCAGCCGCGTTTCATTAGTACCACTTGAGGAATCCTCGCCGGCCATGATTGAGACAAAGCCGACGAAGAAGAAGAAAGGAAACGAAAGTTACGATTTAGAATTTTAGGGTTAAGGGATCAGACGTGCTCTGATACCATGTGGGAATAATGACTTGATTATTAATTGAAACGGAATTGGGTTTATATACATAACCGGATGACTAATTACAAATAATAAAATTATTATTATTATTAATCTCTATCAGTAACAAATAACTAGAGGGTTGAGGCTCTTGTTCTTAGGTCCTTGATCAAATTTAACAATGATCATATCATAGATTTAGGCAAAGCTAATTATTCGACTTGGATAAACAAGCGCAGCAGAATATAGTCCAACGAGAGTGCTCTAGACATCTTAAGAAACAAAGAGGTATGGCAGTGTTCATGTGTCTACTTGGAGGAACTGCAATTTGAACATTCTGAAGTTGAGCTCCGAATTCCAGGGAATATATGAAAGTTGTGCAAGTTGAAGACTTTGATCCTCAGAGCCTGTGACATTTTTCTCATGGGAGAGAGTGTTCTCCCTTCATCTCTCAATAGACGGGTTAGCATTGATAACGATGTAATTGCACATGTTTGCGCCCCTAGTTCTTATCCGTTTGAGGGGCATAGTCGTGTGTTTTGGCCTATTTTACGCCGGGTTGTGCTATTTTGTCATATTTCAGGTCCCAGGCGTCAAAGGGAAGGCTAACCACGAGTTTCGGGGCATTCGGAGGTCATTTCATCAAGCTGGGGCCAAAACACGGGCACACCTAAGGCATTACACGGCCGTGTCCTCGACCGTGCTTTGGCCACTGATGCCTTTTTAAGCAGATTTTCAGCCAAAGAGAAGGGGATTTGAGTTTTGGAGAGAGAAAATGATTCCTAGAGAGAGAAAGCGACGAACAAGAGTCTCCAAGTGCCCTAGATTGATCTTCAACACCATTGGAGGCCAGCTTGAGCTTGGAGGAGTGCCAATCAACGTCCAGGAGCAGGAATCCATCCTTCACAGTATGAATTCCGCGTCTGATTCTGCTTTTGCTTTCTTCTCCATGGAGTAGTTCTCCCATTCATCTGGGTATGGAGAACCCTAGATTTGTATGTTAGGCTTTGATTGTATGAACCCAAGTACTGATTCTATGATTGATTATATTCGATTGAGGTTTGAATGATTGAATGACTTGAATCATGATCAAATTCCTGTTCTTTCTGCTTTGACCTAGAATGAGAATATCTGCCTAGGTTAATAGAGTATCCTTGATTGAAGGTAGGGAGCTGGTGACTTTAGTCGAGGAACCAACTCACTATTCTGTACCGGATTTACTCCGGTAGTGGAGGTTTTGTTCTTAGGGCCTCAATCTGTCTACTCCGGTGGAGGTTAGTCGCCCGCTATAGATTCAGATTGAGAGGGTCTGAAGACCTTTAGTCGAGACTTCAGGCTATTTAAGAACCTTCCGCAGTATAACTTTCATAGAAACTGAACTTGGTAATTACAATCCGGCTTAACTGCAGTCTAGGGGGAACCATATCCGGGTGACCTCTTTAACCTGAATACAACCGTTTACTTGCTTTGTTAGTTTGATAGTTTAGATTTGCATTCCAGTTTCATTGCTAGATAACACGAATTCACTGAGTAGTCATCAAATCTAGGACCCGGGTTGACATATAAACCTAACCCGCTATACTACGCTTTAGGAAGTGGTTTCACTTGGCCAATTCCTAGGGTGATAGTAGAGTCGAGTCAAGTTTTTTCCGCCGTTGCCGGGGACGGCTAGGTTGTTGAAGAAAAGTGATTTCTGTTAATTTAGCCTTTCTTTTTGCTTTGTTCGTTTTTTCCCACTTGTGCCTTCACGGGTTTGCTTGCTTGATTGTGTGCAGGTAGTGCATGACCCATAGCCAGTCGGGAGATCTACTGCCGTTGAATCCAGAGATTGAATGCACCTGTCGCCAACTCAGGAGACAACAGCGAGCTAGACTGGCTACGGAAGAGCGCATTGACGGCCACGTGAGCAGTGATTCTGAGGAGGAGTACGAGATGGAAGACTACAATCAACACCAGGGGAATCCTCAGCAGGCTCCCCCGGTGAATCAGGTCCTGGGGAACAACCCCATACCCCAGGATCATGGAGTTCATCATCCACCGCAGCCGGGTCCCACCTTGGAGTACTACTACACTCCGCGGATTGCTGACATACGCCCGGTCATCCTCTACCCGTCTATCCCAGCAAACAACTTCGAGATCAAGCCATGCTGGATTCAGCTCATTACATCTTCCATCCAGTTCCATGGCTTGAAGGATGAGGAGGCCAGGGTACATCTCTCCCGTTTTCTGCAGCTGACGAACGGGTTCAAGCTGAATGGTGTCCCGGATGATGCAATCCGCCTTCATCTTTTCCCCCATTCTCTGGCGGGGAATGCTAAGAGGTGGTTGGAGACCCAGCCCCCATTGTCCATCACCTCTTGGGACGATCTGGCTGACAAATTCGTGCACAGGTACTATCCGGCATCGAAGACTACAGAGATTCAGCGGGAGATCACTCACTTCCGCCAGGAGCCAGATGAGTCACTTCGTGATGCATGGGAGCGGTACATGGGATATTTCTGGCAGTGTCCCCACCATGGCTTTAGTGATGCATTCACAGTGGGGAATTTCTACAGTGCTCTCTCTCCAGACAGCCAGAGGGTGATTGAGTCTCTATGCCCAGGAGGGGATGTTCTCACTAAGACTCCACCCGAGCTGAACCAGATGATTAATACATTGGCTGCCAGAGATCATTCCTGGGGGCAGAGCAGCAGAGGCAGACATTCCAGGGACCGTGGTGTGCACGCCATGGAGACCAGATCCGGGCTCGAGCAGCAGGTAGCTGAGCTAGTGCAGACATTGAAGTAGCCCAACAGTCTTATTCCGGGCAGAGGGTTGGCTACACCTCCAGTTGCTCAATGTCAGTGGTGTGAGAGCTCGAATCACCTAGTGGAAGACTGCCAGGCTATGAGGGAGTCTACTACCCCCCAGGAGCAGTTGGACTTCATCGCCAATGCTCGGCGCCTCGACCCGTACAGCACCACATATAACGAGGGGTGGCGCCAGCATCCCAACTTCTCTTGGGTCAGCAACACCTCTAAGCCACCTGGTTTCCCAGCACCAGTAGGTGGCTTTCAGCAGAGGCAGCCCTACCAGGCTCGACAGGGGCCAGTTCCACAGCAGCAGCCCTACCAGCCTCGACAAGGGCCAGTTCCACAGCAGCAGCCCTACCAGCCTAGGCAAGGGAAACCCTTCCAGCAGCCCCAGCGCCAGTTTGCCGAGCCAGCAGCAGCTCCAGCTCCAGATACTCAGATGACGAAGCTGCAAAATATTCTAGCTTCATTCATGACGAGCACTCAGGCGACTATCACGAGGTTGGACCAGAGTGTAGCCTCACTGGAGGCAGGTCAGAGGAACCAGGGTGCCATTTTGCAGGATCTGCAGACCCAGGTGGGCATCTTGGCCCGCCAGAACACCACCAGGGCACCGGGGACTTTGCCTGCCACCATTGTCCCGAATCCTCGGGATCCTCACCAGCTCCAGCAGCTTGATGCCATCACTATCAGGAGTGGCAAGACCACATCAGCTTCTCCTGCCCAGCCCAGTCGAGATGATCCACTACCTGCTTCAACACTTCCAGCGGATACTGCAGACGTGGGGAAAGAGACAACAACGCCTGCTCCCAAGCCACAGCCAGTGGTTAAGGAGCATGTACCTCAGCTTCCTTTCCCCACTCGCCTGCATAAAGACAGGCTGGAGACTGAGTTTGCCAAGTTCATGGCAATGTTGAAGCAGGTCAACATCAGCATGCCGTTCGTGGAGGCACTGTCGAAGATGCCCAAGTATTCCAAGTTCATGAAGGACCTCCTCGCCAACAAGAAGAAACTTGGGGATCTTTCGACAGTGATGCTGAGCGAGGAGTGTTCTGCCATCCTGCAGAACAAGCTGCCCGAGAAGCGAAAATACCTAGGGAGTTTTACTATCCCTCTTGTTATTGGCAGCATGCATGTAGGAAAGTCCTTGGCGGACCTAGGCGCTAGCATAAATGTCATGCCTTATAAATTGTTTAAGAAGCTAGGCCTAGGTGAACCTAGAACTACTAGGATGAGCATTCAGTTAGCTGATCGTTCTATCGTGCATCCTAGGGGTATCATTGAGGACTTGCTTGTTAATGTGGGTGCATTCACATATCCTGTTGACTTTGTTATTTGGATATAAATGAGGATGTGGATGTACCTTTGATTTTAGGTAGACCGTTTCTCGCCACCGCCAAGGCTCTTATTGATGTGCATAGTGGTAAATTGATTCTGCGTGCTGGTGATGAACAGGCTACTTTTTCTGTGTCTGAGAATGGGAAACACCCTCATTTGCATGATACATAGATTACTGTGATATGCTTGCTGATTATGAGACCGCACTCGCTATCACGAGTGCGGGTACTGACGATGTTCTTGAGCGTTGTATTTTGCTAGGTGAGCAGGCATCGCAGGAACCGCAGCTGGCGGAGCAGTTGGCCGAGTTGGATAGTGGCCCCTTCTTGGAGGGCGACAGGCTGTTCAAACCGATCTCATCCTCCACCCGCATCGCTACTTCCTTGGAGGAACCACCAGAGCTGGAGCTTAAACCCCTCCCTCCTCATTTGGAGTATGCATTTCTCCGGGAGGGGAATAAGCTGCCAGTCATCATCAGCTCGACCCTCACGCCCGAGCAGAAGACCAGACTGGTGACCTTGCTGAAGCGGTACGAGCGAGCTCTCGCATGGAAGATCACAGACATCCGGGGGATCAGCCCTTCTTTCTGCTCCCACCGGATACTGATGGAGGATGAGATGCGGCCAGTGAGACAGCCGCAGAGGAGACTGACACCGAACCTGGAGGCTGTGGTTCGGGCAGAGATCGTGAAGCTGCTGGACGCGGGGATCATCTTCTCCATTTCCGACAGCGAGTGGGTCAGTCCCACCCAGGTGGTACCCAAAAAGGGTGGGATGACTGTGGTGCCTAACAAGAAGAATGAGCTGATCCCGATGCGCACGGTGACTGGGTACTGTGTCTGCATTGACTACCGGCGTCTCAACGACGCCACTCGGAAGGACCACTTCCCGCTACCATTCATTGATCAGATGCTGGAGAGACTGGCGGGGCACGAGTTCTACTGTTTCCTGGATGGGATGTCCGGGTACTTCCAGATCCCTATTGCACCGGAGGACCAGGCGAAGACCACTTTCACCTGCCCCTTCGGCACCTTTGCATACCGGAGGATCCCCTTCGGGCTATGCAATGCCCCGGCTACTTTTCAGCGATGCATGCTCGCTATCTTTGACCGTCTGGTCGGCGAGATTATGGAGGTGTTTATGGACGATTTCTCGCTTTATGGAGACTCATTCTCTCACTATCTCCATAACCTAGAGCTTGTCCTTAAACGGTGTGAAGAAACGAACCTGGCACTGAGTTGGGAGAAGTGTCACTTCATGGTTCGTGAAGGCATAGTTCTTGGGCATAAGATCTCCAAGATGGGGATTGAGGTGGACAGAGCGAAGATCGAGACTATCAGCAAGCTGCCTCCTCCTACATCTGTTAAGGGGATCCGGAGTTTTCTTGGTCATGCGGGGTTCTACAGGCGGTTCATCAAGGATTTCTCAAAGATTGCTCTACCCCTGACTAAGCTTCTAGAGAAGGATGCCCCCTTCCAGTTCACTGATGCATGCACATCGGCTTTCACGACCTTGAAGGAGAAGCTCACACAGGCTCCTATCATGGTTGTTCCTGACTGGTCGTTACCATTTGAGATTATGTGCGATGCCAGTGATTTTGCTGTTGGAGCTGTGTTGGGGCAGAGGCGTGATCAGCATTTCCGACCTATCTACTACGCCTCGAAGACCTTGAATGATGCCCATGAAAACTACACCACCACGGAGAAAGAGCTGCTCGCGGTGGTGTTTGCCTTTGATAAATTTCGTCCTTATCTGGTCTTGTCCCATGTGATTGTGTACACTGATCACTCCGCGATTCGATACTTGATGAGCAAGGCTGATGCCAAGCCTAGGCTCATACGATGGATCTTACTGCTGCAGGAGTTTGACATTGAGATTCGAGACAAGAAGGGAGCAGAGAATGTTGCTGCCGATCACCTCTCCCGGTTGGACGCACCCCCTGCGGACAACCTCGAGGAGGAGATCAATGACTCCTTCCCAGACGAGAGACTGCTGATGATGTGCCTGGTGGAGAGTGTCACCCCCTGGTATTCTGATTTTGCGAATTATCTTGTGGGCCTGCAGCTGCCCAAGGGGATGACAACTCACGCCAAGAGGAAGTTCTTCTCCGACCTGAAGTTCTATTTCTGGGATTACCCTCATCTCTTCAGGATCGGAGCCGACGGGATCATCCGTCGATGTGTTATGGAGAGTGAGATGGAGGGCATTCTATCTCACTGTCATGAAGGACCTGCTGGCGGTCACCACGGAGGAAACCGCACGGCAAGGAAGGTGCTCCAGTCGGGCTTTTACTGGCCCACGCTCTTCAAGGACGCAGACGCCTTCGCACGCAGGTGCGACCGATGCCAGAGGTCAGGTAACATCTCTGCCCGTGATGAGATGCCCCAGAATGTGTTTATTACTTGTGAGATTTTTGATGTCTGGGGTATCGACTTCATGGGCCCCTTCCCTCCATCCTTTGGTAATACATATATCCTTGTTGCTGTTGACTACGTCTCTAGGTGGGCCGAGGCGCAAGCTTTGCCCACTAATGATGCTAGACGTGTTTGTGGTTTTTTGAAGCAGCTATTCTCCCGGTTCGGGACACCTAGAGCCATCATAAGCGACCGAGGCACCCATTTCCAGGGTCAGTTCGATAAATTGTTGTCTCGCTATGGTGTAACTCATAAGGTGTCCGTGGCCTATCATCCTCAAACCAGTCGCCAGGCCGAGCTGACGAACCGGGAGCTCAAGCGGATCTTGGAGAAGACGGTGAACCTATCCCGCAAGGATTGGTCCACCAAGCTCGATGATGCTCTGTGGGCATATCGCACTGCCTACAAGACGCCCATTGGTACCTCACCGTACCGGCTTGTCTATGGAAAGGCATGCCATTTGCCCGTGGAGCTAGAGCACAAGGCCTTCTGGGCCCTTAAGCTGCTAAACTTGGATGTTAGTGTTGCAGCTGATGAGCGAAAAATGTAGATGTTGGAGCTGGAAGAGTGGCGTTATCACGCCTATGAGAACACCAAGCTGTACAAGGAGCGCACGAAGCGTCTCCACGATGCACGGTTGCGGGGTCCGAAAGAGTTCCAGGTTGGTGATCGAGTTCTCCTTTATAACTCTCGCCTGAAACTCTTTCCTGGAAAACTCCGTTCCCGGTGGTCTGGACCGTACACGGTCACACAGGTGTTCTCGTATGGCACGATTGAGATTGCTAACCCGCAAACTGAGCCGTTTAAAGTGAATGGCCATCGTCTCAAGCTCTACCTGGGAGACGATGTCGAACGTGCGGAGTTAGCAGTGGAGCTCGCGGACCCTTAGTTCCGCAATTGGCGTCCAGCTAAAAGACGGTAAAGAAGCGCTTGTGGGGAGGCAACCCCACCACGGTTTGCATTTCTACCTTTGTTTTTTTTTATCTCAACTTTGTCGGTTTTTGAGTCTTTAAGTCAGTTTGGAGTCAGTCTGGAAAGTTTTTCGTGCCTCGGGCGGTTCGTTTTGATGTGTGATTGGGTAAATTTTAGAGCCGGGGCACGAATGAATCTTGGTGGTTTGAGCTTTAAAATTGAAAAAAATGCATTTCAGGCTCGGCATAAAAAACACGGGCAGCAGGGGGACAGAACACGGCCGTGTTTCTCCCCGTGCCCGCCCGTGTTTTGCCTTTAGCTCTTGGCATAAAAAACACGGGCACTGGGCTCTGAAAACACGGCTGTGTTTTGATCAGAGCCCAGCCGTGTTTTGATGGGGGAAAACACGGGCGCGGAGCACCCGAAACACGGCCGTGTAATGGCCCGCCCGTGTTTCGGCCTCCCCCCTATAAAATCAAATTTTTTCACCCCCAAACTCAGATCAGTCATTTTTTTCAAAAACCCCCAGCCCCCCCCCCCCCCTCTCGCCGGAAAATCGCCCCTTTCACCTTCTCCCTCGATTTTCCGGCCATAACTCCCTCTCCCGACCTCCAAATCACAATCCGCGAGCGCCCCCACGCTCCTGGCGTCGAGGAGCACATTCGCCAACGATTTGGGCTGGTTTGGCTGAGGTTGGGTCGCCGGCGGCGAGTTTTCCGGCGAGTCTACGGTGTGTTTTCCAGCGACTTTGGGTGCTTCTCTCCACTTTCTTCCTCTCTCTCGCGGTATCTTCTTGAGTCTCCAGGTGTGTTCTCCTTGTCTTTTCTTATATTTTTGGAGAATCGATACCTAGAGTTAGGTGAAGAACTTTTGATTGTGGAATGCATGGTTTGGGGAATATTTTGGGTTTGGGGGATGATTGGGCTGATTGCTTGTTGAATGGCCTGCGTGAATTGTGATTTTTCTGTGATGCCTCGATTGGTGCTATTTAGGGCAGTTGTGGTATGCTTGTTTCACCGGGGGCCTAGTCCACTGTCCAAATCGCTTGATTTGAGGGTCCCCGGTGTATTCAGCTGGTAATTCTCGTATGATGGGTATGCTTGTGTCGCCGGGAGTCTAGTCCACTGTCCATATCTTCCGATATGAGGGCTCCCGGTGTGGGTTTGGCCTAACATTGACCCCGTTTGCTTGTGTACCATTTGTCCTTCATTGTGGTTTGCAGGATCATGGAGGATTTTCTCGAACAGCTGAACATCATCCAGCATCATAAGCTGCGGAACCTCCGCACCCGCAGCATCGCCGAGCACCATCACCTCGATTGGGAAGTGTTCGAGGAGCTTCATGCCAGGCCACAGATGGAGGCCACGGTCCGCTCCCCTGCTTGGCGGCGTCTTCTCACCCTTGCTGAGCCGACCTACAAGGAGCTGGTCTTGGAGTTCTACGCCACCTTCACCCACAATCAGAAGGGGAACTCCGATCACTCTAATGCAGTCCAGTTCACACTCGGCGGGGTGGAGCACTCCCTCAGCTACTGGGAGTTTGCCAATGCACTTCGCCTCAACTCCCGGGAAGCTCGTGGGCCGCCTCTCCGCCTAGATCTCGCTGATCCCACGGACTTCGCTTCTCAGGCGTACTTTCAGAGCATCTGCCTGCCCGACAGTGTGGATGAACAGTATGTGGCCAGCCAGACGCGGGCTTCTCTCCTCCGTCCGGAGTGGCGGATCCTCAACCACCTGATGTGCACTTCCTACACACCCAGCGCAGGCTCGGCCAACCGGGTCACGCTCCGCACACTCTGGTTGATGCATGCGATGGGTCGTTCTGAGGACACCATCCAGCTGGGCTCTGTACTGGCGAGGACATTCACTAAACCAGCCATCAGCACGACTCGCGCCCTCGTTTGTGGCCCAGTGATCACCGCCCTGGCCCGCAACTATGGGGTGGATTACACGGGGATGACTATGGTGCGCGGGCCGTCCCCACTCAGCGAGGCTACTCTCCGCCACCAGCACTTGCTTGCTCGCCACGGGCGTCAGCGCTGGATCGAGGGCCTTCCTCAGCCACCTCCTCCTGCAGAGGGTGACCAGGCCGAGTCGAGCGCCGCTGGTGGGCGCCGAGGTCGACGTCGCGTTCCCCGTCGTGGCCAGGCTCCCGCGAGCCCCTCTCCTGCTCCCCGGTCTCCTTCTCCAGGGTCACCTCCTCCAGTGGTGGTGCCCATCTCCGACCAGTTGGCGGCGATCTCGCAGCAGAATGAGCGCCTCCTAGCCGGCCAGGAGCTCCTCCACACCCGCCTTGATCGTGAGCGGGACCGAGGGCGTCGTATCCTGTCCGGGCAGCACTACATCATGTCCTACTTGGGCTTGGACCCGAGCGCGGTCCACTACCCATTCGTGCAGTCCCCGGGGTTTGAGGATGAGTACCCTCCACCCACCGGCGATGGTGGTGATGCCTTCTAGAGCGGGTTTTGTGCCTTATCTGTTTTCCAGACTAAGACTCCGTGTTTTGTGGTTTCGTTTTGTTTTGTTTTATCTCGGATTGTAGACTTGGTACTCTGACTCCTATCAACCAGTGTGTGTTTTTGTTGTCTCTAGCTCTGTGCCCCTTCTTTTGACTGGTCCGCCATCCAGGCAGCGTTCCTGACCACTGTTTCACGGTAACATCGTTCCCCTTCCCTCTGCTCCATTGAGGACATTGTCGCGTTTAAGTGTGGGGGGGGGGTTTCTTTGTATGAATTGGAACGTATATATATGTGTGCTTGGGGCCTAGTCCACTGTCCAAATCTTGAGATTTGAGGGCTCCAAGCACGGCTGTTTGCTTGATGATTGATCGTATTGGCACTGTGGATGTGATTAGTGAATTGAATGGCTTTTGACTTGATACATGACAACTTGAGTGTGGCTTAGACAACTGATTGTGATGACTGAGATGTGCAGTAGAATTGTGTAGGGGTTCAGTTTTTTCAACTGTCTGCTCACCAAATGTGACTTGGTTTGATCACTTGCTTTTGACAGTCATTTATGCATCTAGTACAGGGAATCAGAATGAGAGATAGAGCATATAGGTAGCCATGTGAGATTTGAGCCTGCTCGTTTCTTTCTTGTGCGATAGTTTCCTCTTCCATGATGTGCAGCATTCACGCTGTCATTAGCTAAGATGATGGAGGCATAGGATTAGCCCACGACCAAATTGACTGTCCTAGTGTGTCATACCCCTAGTCAGCCCCTTTGAGCCGTGTGTTTTCCTTTCTTTCGGTCTTCAATGAAAAGTCACCCTTTTGCATCTTTTAGATGGTTCCACGGAGTGATTTTTACTTGTTCTCTGCTGTTTCTGCTAAATGTAATGTGAGGGTTGGAGGAAATACTTAAAAGTTGGGCAGGTGTTTGAAATTGTGCAGAGGTGGTGGTTTAAAAAGAAGAAAAAAATAAAATAAAAATCAAAGAAAAAAATGAAAGCAAAAGAGAGCCACCACCAAAAATCTGAATAATGCCCATGTAGTAGTGTTTCTTAGCAGTCTGGCTTAGAAATACTAGCATTTATGTAACCTCCTTCGCTCTTGTGCTTTGAACTTGAGTAATGCAGAATAGCAGAAAGAAAGTTATTGGTTCGATTGATTGTGAATCTGTTGGGTTTGGAAATGTGGAACCTTGTGCTGTATGAATACTTCCACCACCTAAAAGGCCTTTTCCCCATGTCCAAGACCCTAGCCAGTCATCTGAACCTGTGTCTAAGACCTCCGGATTAGTCAGTGATGACACCCCATATGTGAACTCTAGCACTTAGAGGCTGCATTCATGGTGAAGAGATGTTAGGGATTGAGAGATTAAGCATGCGCATTTTTCGCATCATATTGTCCTGACCCCACTGGTCGAGAGTGAGCGATTCATTTTCTCTTATTCTCTATACTCTTTATCCTGGTGAGGACCTAGATTGCTCGGTCTTAATTCTGATATCTTGAACTTTGTGCATGATGTGACTGTTTTGAACAAGTGGTTGAGTCAAGTCAATGTTGGTTGGTGAACAGAAGGTAGACTCTTCCTTCGCTCGATTTTGCTGCATTCGAATGTCATCTGTGGTGGTTGTCTAGGTTGTCATTGAAGTTGTCCATGTGTTACTGATCGAAAGCCAGTATGATCCACGTGTTTTGTGCCGATATGTCATGCCTTGTTATTTTGAGCTTACCTTGTGTCTGACTTGGTTTGCTTGAGGACAAGCAAACGGTTAAGTGTGGGGGAATTTGATAACGATGTAATTGCACATGCTTGCGCCCCTAGTTCTTATCCGTTTGAGGGGCATAGTCGTGTGTTTTGGCCTATTTTACGCCGGGTTGTGCTATTTTGTCATATTTCAGGTCCCAGGCGTCAAAGGGAAGTCTAACCACGAGTTTCGGGGCATTCGGAGGTCATTTCGTCAAGCTGGGGCCAAAACACGGGCACACCTAAGGCATTACACGGCCGTGTCCTCGACCGTGCTTTGGCCACTGATGCCTTTTTAAGCAGATTTTCAGCCAAAGAGAAGGGGATTCGAGTTTTTGAGAGAGAAAACGATTCCTAGAGAGAGAAAGCGACGAACAAGTGTCTCCAGGTGCCCTAGATTGATCTTCAACACCATTGGAGGCCAGCTTGAGCTTGGAGGAGTGCCAATCAACGTCCAGGAGCGAGAATCCATCCTTCACAGTATGAATTCCGCGTCTGATTCTGCTTTTGCTTTCTTCTCCATGGAGTAGTTCTCCCATTCATCTGGGTATGGAGAACCCTAGATTTGTATGTTAGGCTTTGATTGTATGAACCCAAGTACTGATTCTATGATTGATTATATTCGATTGAGGTTTGAATGATTGAATGACTTGAATCCTGATCAAATTCCTGTTGTTTCTGCTTTGACCTAGAATGAGAATATCTGCCTAGGTTAATAGAGTATCCTTGATTGAAGGTAGGGAGCTGGTGACTTTAGTCGAGGAACCAACTCACTATTCTGTACCGGATTTACTCCGGTAGTGGAGGTTTTGTTCTTAGGGCCTCAATCTGTCTACTCCGGTGGAGGTTAGTCGCCCGCTAGAGATTCAGATTGAGAGGGTCTGAAGACCTTTAGTCGAGACTTCAGGCTATTTAAGAACCTTCCGCAGTATAACTTTCATAGAAACTGAACTTGGTAATTACAATCCGGCTTAACTGCAGTCTAGGGGGAACCATATCCGGGTGACCTCTTTAACCTGAACACAACCGTTTACTTGCTTTGTTAGTTTGATAGTTTAGACATGCATTCCAGTTTCATTGCTAGATAACACGAATTCACTGAGTAGTCATCAAATCTAGGACCCGGGTTGACATATAAACCTAACCCGCTATACTACGCTTTAGGAAGTGGTTTCACTTGGCCAATTCCTAGGGTGATAGTAGAGTCGAGTCAAGCATCAATGGCAGAGCTATCGACGTGATTACTGCAGATCGACGAAGAAGTTAGGCAATATCTGCGGTCTCAGAAACTTGAAGGACATGCAAATATTGAGATGCCAACCGGTTGATTGAGGTTACAGAACTTCAGTTCCCAACCATGCTTTCCCCTCGGCAAACTTTTTAAGCCAACAAATAGTGACAATTTTATCATACCCAGTCGATACAGAAACTCTCCGTATAGATTGGTTCTCACTCCCGGTCGTCTCCCCGGCACGGTTGAACTCGCACGAGGTATCGTCGAAGGAGAAGCTTCTGGAGGAGTAGCGGAAGTTCTCTGTCTCGTCGCCGTCGCGGGCGCTGTCCTTCTCCCCTGTTTCTTCGTCCCCCACGTCGCCGCTTTTTTTTCTCCCGTTTTTCAATTTAGGGTTTCAAGCCAACAACTAGTGACACAATGTTTGAATTTTATCATACCCAGTCGATACAGAAACTCTCCGTATAGATTGGTTCTCGCTCCCGGTCGTCTCCCTGGCACGGTTGAACTCGCACAAGGTATCGTCGAAGGAGAAGCTTCTGGAGGAGTAGCGGAAGTTCTCTGTCTCGTCGCCGTCGCGGGCGCTGTCCTTCTCCCCTGTTTCTTCGTCCCCCAGGTCGCAGGGCGCCACCATAGTGCCGCTTTTTTTGCTCCCGTTTTTCAATTTAGGGTTCCGAGATTCCGGGTCCTGGTCGCCGCCCGGCCCGAAATCGCAGCTGTGGAGGGTGATTTTGTTCGCGTAATTGGTTCAGGCCTACCACCTGGTGTCGCTCCTCCTTGCGGATTTGATCGAGTCGCTGTTGCAATCCGACGCAGACAGGTTGTCGTGGAGAAGCGGCGACCTCGAGTGACTCACCACCATCCGCCGCGGCTGATTGCCGAGCGGGCGGCGGCGGTCGTCGGGGGTGGTGGGCGGAGGAGACAGGAACTTGGGGAAATTGGTGTCGCGGGCTTTGGGATTGTAGGGCGAGTGGCGGTAAGCGGCTGCGGTTGGGGCAACGGCGTCGCCTCTTTTGGTCCGGCATAAATGGAAGGACGAGAAAGAGCGCTTGAGATTGTTGAGGGGCTTCCTCATGGCAGCGTTTTTGGGAAGAAGAAGTGTAGAAGAATTGTTGAATCCGCAGCTTCTCCCTAATGGGTTGTCCGTTCCATTCGTGAACGAGATGTTTGTATTAGCTAGAGATGGCGTCGAGTTTGAAGTCGACAAGATTCCCAGGTCTGTCTTCTCTCTTTCATAATCTCTTCTGGTGTTTAATTGAGGTGATGAGTTGAGAAGTGGTTATTCGGTCGCTCGGTGGGAGGCTGGATGTATTGCGGAGGAACTTCCGATTTCCCTCATTACGGGGCTCCCTTCTACTTCCATTCTTCTCTTCCTTCCTCCAATGAAAGGTCAAATCAACTGTGAACTGTTCGATTTGCAATTTCCTTTTAGTTTTGGTTGATTGAAGGAAGAGGAAAAGTTCAATTTGGTATTTGCTTTCGTTAAACGTTTGTTACTGTTTGGTTGGAATCCCAGCGGAACTAACAGGAGAATGAACTGAGTGTACTCTGGTGCGGATTTTTTTAGCTTCATTTCTGTTTGTTTGCAAGCTTGGAATCCCAGTCAGCTGAGTAGCTCCTCCGCCAACTGGAAACACTTGCCTCCGGTGACTTTGTTGGTCCGGTGTTCCCTGCAATCAATTTTCCTCATGCTAGAAGTTAAGAACCAATTAATGGCCCTATTGGTCCGTTTCTCCCTATTTGATTTTAATACATCAGTTATGTTATTTGATGTTATTGGGTCTTTAATGATCTGTTACAAGTGATTAATGAGTCACTAAAGCGATCTTTTTATGGCGCTTGACGACCTTTATGGTTGGTTTATATCTCAAATTATGGGATAGAGAGAATTAATTTCTGACTTTCAGAATTAATTTCTGGCTTTCAAAGTATCAGTGGCCCAAACTTTATACTCATCGGAAAAGCTTCATCCGTTGAGATTTTATGAGCATTTAATCGTCGGATTAAAAGACGCCCATTATTTCGGGTTGTAGTTAAAAGCATCATTAATTAATAATTAACTCCGATTCTTTTTTAGCCAACAATTAACTTAATGAGCCATTAGCTCAATTTATTAGAATTGATGACATCTCCTTCAATTCATTTTAATTTGAGACCCACCGGCAGTAGAATGTGAATTCTAAAACTCAATTTTTGGTTTTTTGCCAAATGGTATGACAAATAGTTTTTGTTAGAAAATTAATTAGGGTTAATAAATCACGAAAAAGTTGAAGAGTGGGTGATTAGCGGATATGGCTTTCCACTAAGAATGGTTTGTATTATTTTAAATTGTATTTGTATTATGTTAAACGACATTGCAAACTATGGTGGCTCTTCAATTCCCTAATTTTCTGAAGTAAATTGCTTTCTCAAATATCTAGATTGCTGAGAATATCAAGAGATTATTGAACATTTGTTCTTTCATTGCCCTCTTGTCATCATGCTATGGACTTTTAGTGGGATTAAGTGATTTGCTTGCTTCCGCCCAAACTTCGAACTTTAGTATATGGTGGCGACAATGTTATGTTTTCAGTAAACTTCCACCCATATTCTCCCATGCGTTTGCCTTTTTGGAGAATGTGGAAATCTCTTAACAAAATGGTTTTTGAATATACTCGGCCACACGCCCGTTCTCTTGCCCGTCAATTCCATTTCCAAGTCATTGAACTTTCCTTAGCCCTTCAACCCCCAGGACCTCTCTCTCAGTCTTGTGCCCTCTCATCCTTCCGTTTTGCATTGGCCGCCTCCAGTCTTTGTGAAGATCAACTTTGATGCTGCTGTTTGTCGTTCCGGTTGCTCGTCTGTCCTCGTCGTACTTGGGACAGACGAGCAAGTTCTACTGGCATGGGATCTCAGCACCAAGGAGTTTTCGATCCCTATGTAGCAAAGCACCTTGCTGCCAGGTGATCCTGAAGTGGTGATTCCGAACCTGGACCGTAGAACTGTGGAAGATTCGACAGGCAGCTCACTGCTCCAAGAGTGTCATCAGCTCCTAGTTTCATGCTCTCTTTGTATAGTTTTAGAGTGGTCCTGCGGACTGCCAACTGAGCGACTCATAGAGTGGCACCTAAAGCTCTGTTGCAGTCCTCTTTAGAGGTAGCGTCCTTTGATTTTGTAGGGTGGCTTCACTAAGTGTTGCTTTGGGTGGGGTTTTGGGTAGAGGTTTCTAACTTTTTTTCTCATGTCATTACTTGGAAAAAAAAAGAAATAACTAACAATAATTATGATATACTAATTTTGACCCTATCGAACGTACCCTTAATGACAATTGATACAATCGAGGACAAGCATTTATGAGCGGGATAACTCCGAGAGCACTATCCTTATACCAATGTCCCACGTACACAGTCAAGCGCTTAAGAGATGTTAACTCCTCTTCAATTGGCCTGGGAAACCATACATGATCCTGTTTGTGGCATTATTGACTAATTATTTAGGAAACAAAGAAACATTATTCGTTATTTCGCCAAAAGAAGGACGCATTAGCATGATAACTATGAGTTGTAATATTATAATCAAAGTTGTTGTTATTGGTTTTTGAAGTTATGTAACTCTAAATACTTACACTGGAGATGGACAAAGTGAGGGCCTCCAAGTTGGCATACTTGTTAGGAGGAAGGAAAAGAGAAGCTGGACTCTGTGTCGTCAAGTCCAATTCGACAACACAGGAAGAGAAATTCCCGATGCGAAGACTACCTTCGGAACTATGATATCTCAAGTACGTCAGATTAGGTGCAAGGATTTCAATGTCAATCAAGAAGAAACACCAAGTGAACTCCAAGTGCTTCAGCCTCAACAGCGGCGACGATCTAGTCAATGTTGAATTGAAAGATTTCAATCAAAACAAGTCACGAGATTGCTTGGTCTAAATTGGAGAAATCAAAGGGAATTGGAGCCGCAATCAAGGGGGAGCTGCTTGACGAAATCACAAACCTTCCAGGACTGGAATGGTTCGAATGTCAACAGTCCAACGGCTACTTCTTTAAGCCTAATTAAAGGAAGATCGAACCCTGTTTCTATTACTGGTTCTGGGATTCTTTGTGGAATAGGGCAAAGGGTTGGGGAATTGACAGTGGATTTGATCGATACGGAGGAATAGGTTCAGTTGATCAAAGGTGTAAGTGAATTCTTGTGTGAATTCGGTCCTTGTCACCATAGCTTTTGATTTTCACATTAGAGTCTGTAATCGAGTCTTTTTGCCTTCTTTTCTCAAATCAAGAAAATCAAAAGTGTCTCTCAGAATAGTGTCTACTATTCCGGGACGAGGAGTAGCCTTGTGGCGAACCTCGTTCAAAATTCTGTTGTGTTCTTTACTTTCTGCCTTCTGTTCTTCGATCTTTTCCAGCTTCGCCTGTTTCTCGGCACTCTATTTCTTGTATGTCTGGCTCAATGAAGAAGAAGAACAATCTTCTTTCTTCTGTGCTGGGTTAAGCCTTGGGCCGGTGTTGAAGGCAAGTCCAGTTTAAATCAGTGGGCTTTGCTTGACACAGCTCAACCGGAACTTGCTCATTCTGTTGAGTTTATTTTGGTTCGGTTTATTTAGGTTTGGTTTATTCTTTGACTGTTGAAAGTCAAAATCCCTAAGTGTTCTCTTCCCATTTCCATTTCGCGAAACCATCTCTTTTCTACAGTCAGCTAAAAGCATATCATCTCCCCCGAATCTACGACAACTAACTTTTCGAGCAGAGGACAATTGCGGAGGAAATGCTTAAGGATGGCACCGCCAACATTAATGTACCTCAGAATCAAGGATCGAAGGAACCAAACGTTTGACGATCCTTGTGCTATTCTCAAGTAATTGAGACAGGGCCCTGATGAGAGAGCAAATAACCTCAGCAATTTGGTTTGACAAGTATACCAAAGCCATCGAAGTTCAACTCTAGCCTCGCAACTCTTTTTGAGATCGCGGAAGGTGAACTAGACTCGTATTGCAAGTTGAACTAGATGCGGAAGGTGTCCAAATTGGGGGCATTGTGCCGCTCAATGAACTGATTCACCCACTTGATGTACTTCCTTTGCTCCGCTATCCGCTCAGGTCCGTGCTCGCGGTAGAGGTGCTTCACAACATACCTAGCCTGTGGAGCATCAAAGTCCAAACGAGGAACGTCTTTCCACAACTCGATCCACCTCTTGGAGAGGGTTGAGGACTTGGCTGCTTCTTTTAGTGTCAGACGGGGCAGAATCTTCTCAACGAGGATCGCATCGGGCAAATCGCTAATGCAATCTGCGGAGCAAGGTCGAAGCACATCTTCCAACTGATTCGATTCGGTTTCAACAGGACATACAACAGAAAATCAGCCTAGCTAGAGATGGAGAAACGAATAGAATGACTCCAATGAAAGAAAGAACGTTACTTGATTCTTCGCGCCACACATTCTATTGATGGATGATTGCTTAATCGTTTGATCAAACCTGTAAAGTAGTATATATACATGTCAATAAACGACCCCAAACAAGCAAACACGAATTCCATAGTTGAGCACTAAACTACACGCAAACAATGCCACAGGCTGCATTGATCAAATTCGCAGGACTAAAAAATTAGCTTCCTTACCCTGCCTCTCGTTCACCTTGGGTTAATGATTAACGGTTGCTACGCAGAGCTTATTTTCATAGCTTGGCCCAAATCGAAACATCATAGTTTCCGTATATAGCCATCGAAACGTGCATTTACATGGACCACTAATTATTCATTCTTCTGGCAGCTGGGAGTCATGACATGCACAAGTTTTAAAAACTAAATAATAAAGATAGCATAATCAAACTCGGCCCATGTACATGTATTAGGCAGCACCTTCTGTTTTGTAATTAGAAGTAGCTGATGCTACTTTGTTTTTCTTTTGCTTTAGATTTTCAGGTTATTAAGATGTGGATTGAGCTAGCTTTGGGTTGGATCATGAGTTTTAATACGAGAGATTTGTTCCCTAATCTATCAATTAACAACACATAAAATATTATTTAAGCTAATTAATTTGTTTGGTTAGATATGAGAGATTTGTAGTTCAATTGTGTATAAAGACCCATTTATCTTTGTTCTTCCTCCTCCTATCTATTTCTTTCTTCCCGATTAACAAACGAAAAGCTCATTAAAAAATGGCTAAATTACATGTTTGGTCACTCAAATTATACAAATCTTTCACGTTTGCCACCCGAATTACTTTTCTTTCTTATTCGCCACTAACTTTACGAATCGTTTCACCTTTAGTCACCGGCCGTTACACTCCCTTAAATTTGTCCTACGTGGCAGTCAACTATTAAGTTTAACCGTTAACTTGATGACGTGGAAATAAAAAAAATATATTTTTTACCTCATTATCCCACATACTTTATCTAAAGACTTTTCATATTAATTATTTAATAAAAAAATTAAATTACAAAATCCACTTACCATCCCCTGCTATCCCAAAAAATGGGAAATACTTGGCTAGAATATAGGTAGTAGCCGGCTTCTGCTACCCGACTGATCGCGATTTGGTCCTTGCCCTAGAGATCTTGCACTCGAGGCCATCAGAGACGCCCAAACCTCCCGTAGGCGCCGTAAAGATCCCTCTCTCGTAGATTCTCGACTTCGATGAGTCCCGAATGGCAATCCGAGCTTTCGAGCTTCCCCGACCATGTCCACAAGGTAAGGTTCGCCTAAAGCTCTCCTTGAAAGAACACCCCATTCCCAACCTCCTCCCAGGGGATGGACGTCGGTGGATGTTTAGCGACCACAGAACTGATTCGTTCTTAAATTAGATTCTTAGAAATCTTTGAGACTTCTATCCGACTTCAGCAGCGGAGGGACTCGTTTATTTTACTAGCTACTAGCACTACCCTATAAAACAAAAATTAAATGGGTTCTTTGGACTGTGAAACTAAAAAGAAAATGGGCCAATGAGGAAATGGCTTCGAGATGCGGACGACTCCGAATCGGAGATCGAAGACGGCAGAGGCGATGACTTCAAGATGCGGCGGTGGAGGAGTCGGCAGAGAGGAGTTGTCGTCGGGTGAGGAGGATGGCGACGAGGTGAGAGGAGAGGAGTACATGATGGCGATGACGGCGGCGGCGAAAGTTGTTGGAGTGGAGAGGATAGTGCGATCTCCAGCATGGGGCTCTTCTTCCTCAACGATTGAGCCAATGTCGGAGATCTGTTTCAGTCTGTCCGAGAGAGAGAGAGAGAGAGAGAGCTGTGCGGGTCAAAATAAATTTTAGTAATTTAATTATTTTTATTAAATAATTAATATGAAAAGTCCCTAGATAATATTTGGGATAATGAGGTGGAAAATAATTTATTTTTTTATTTTCATGTCATCATGTTAATGGTCAAACTTAATAGTTGACTGCCAAATAAGACAAATTTAACGGTGTGTAACTCATTGAGCTGAAATAAGACACATGAACCGACTGGATTGTTTATTGAGCGGAAACTCATTAAGGAGAAGATAGAGCGTCTACAGTTAGAGGGTACAAGTAGGAAGTGATTAGAAGTAGGCCATGTTGTTTCCAGCTGAGTGATGAATGTTCATCATTAACATGTATTGCCTCTTTTGTGTTTAATGAATGTGAATGAAAACAACAACCCTTCCTGCAACATACAGACTGCTATGTTCTTTTAAGAATGTTATTGTCTCTGTTGTGGTATCTTCTTGTTAGCAATAAGCAGCTTAATGGCATCAAAATGTCTGCAACATACATACTTCTAAATGATACAAACATGTCTGCAGAAAGATACATGAAACGTGACATAAGTAGCTTGCTTAACTTCATCTATTTAGTTACAGCCAGTTAAACCAACAACCATAATTCTAACCCTTGTAAACTAAGACATGTTGGGATGAAATGAACACACTTGCAATGGCTAAATACAGTATGATCTAACCTTGCACAAAAAAACAAAGTTTCACATACATCCCACATGTGTTCTTCAAAATAGACTACCAAGTAAATCCTACACCACCAAAGCCTTGAAGATCATTGGTTTAAGCTCACCAAGTTGGGATGATACATTAGTGATAGCTTCATCAGTGTCAATTTCACTCTTTCTTGCCTTCTTCTTAGCAGGTTTGTTGCTGCCAGCTGCATTCTTTGGTCGAGTAGGCTGATTCTTAGTAACGGGACCTTCTACTGCTTCAGCCGGAGGTACAAAGGTAGGATGTTGCTGCTCAATCCCTCATTGATTATGTCCTCATGATCTCTGTGGTCCTTTGGAAATCCAAGTCAATTGGTGAGTCAAAACCATCCAAGTCCATGATAGATTCAGGGGATGGTGGACCAATAGATATGCCTCCTGTAACTCGCCCAACCGGTGTCCTACCCTTCCCAAAGACCTCAAGTAGCTCATTGTAGAAGGGAAAAAGGCTTCTTGTTTAGGTTCTTTATGTTTGGATGCACCAATGGAATAACATACAATCATATCAGTAAGTTAGAATAACAAAAGACAACATCCTGCTCTAAGTACGTACACCAATTCGTTGGTGCATACCTTGAAAAGGTCTTAAAACACATCATTATAGATAATTGGTTTGCATCTGGTTTCATCCCATCCTTGTCCACTCTTTGAACAAAGCAAGTGTACTACCATAAAGTCCCTTTTCAGCTTCTTGTGCCTGGAACTTATGTTTGGTTCCACCGTCACACCACAACTAGGGGCTTTCTGATGCATCAAGTTCTCAAACTCAGTAAAATATCCATTTTTGAAGTTGTCATTCTCCACTTGGTGTTTCTTAACCAGCTCTTACATACACTTGTATAAGAAAAACATCCAATTACTCAGTCCAAGAAAATAAGGTCCCTTGGGTTGTGCTTCTTGGCAACCTTCTCCTTCCACAGCAATCACCTTTCTCTTCCTCGACATCCTATAATATAATTAGAACAACTAGCATCCAATTATATCTTCTAACATGAGCAAAGAAGAGTACTAATATAAAAGAACAACAAAGCTTCATAAATTAAATAAGAGAGAGATACATTAAGCTTCATACAACATCAAAGCTTAATAAAGAAAGATCATTCGATACAATTGTTTCTCTCTGACGTTCCAGAGATAGGCATAACCATCGGAATCATTCTAAACATAAAACAAACTTATAACAAATGTCAGATTCAACAACACCCTAATACGACAGTTTATCCTCTACGATTCCTCTACAACCACATATCCTTCCCATCTCATCCCTAAATGGGTCCTATACAGCCACAGTTTATCCTCTACGATTCCTATACAACCACATATCCTTCCCATCTCACAATACGACAGTAATCTGCAAAGGTTTCTTTGAGGAGAGGAGGCTAATGCCTCTGTTTTGGCTTTGGTCTTGTGATCTCTCCTTCTGCTTTTTCTGGTAGCGCCGTCGAATGGATGAGGAGGTTGAATTTGGGTCAACATTCTCCTGCTGGGTGGTCGATAATGGTGGAACCGCTAAAACCTGGATCTTAGTATTATTTGGGCCGAGAATATGTTGAGCGATCAAGTGGGAGTGAGCCGAAGTTGAAGTCTGGGCCACTGGTAAGCATTGGGCCTCCATGGGTTGGGCCTGGCTAGTTTGGCCGTCCTTCACACCAACGGCTCTCCACTCTTACGAGGGAGTCGCCTTTTTCTTCCCGTTACTCCCATTTCCTTCCCCGAACTCTATTTTCCCCTTATGTGAGGTTGCATTTCCGTTTTTGTTTTCCACCTTCGCTTCCTTCTTTCCTTTTGTATCAGAGTCAACCTTCCCTTTTCCATTCAATTTAGGATTTGCTCGCCCCCCTTCACCGCCTTGCAGATATGGAACATTTGCTTGATTCGCGGATTTGGTTCGGACTTGCTTGATCGATTTCCTTGATTTTCGTGAGAACTGCATCTACGGGCCATAGCCGGCGGGCAGTTCTGTCAAGGACTCTGACGATCGCTAATTCCAGGTTTTTCCTCTAACGGAAGGGTGCGGCTATCCCCCTGCACCGGGATTGTGACGATCGCTAATTCCTGGTTTGCCACCTTCTTTGGGCAAAACTCCTCCAAGTGTCCAATCTTTCCACATTCATACATATCTGAGGGAGGTTTTCGTATAGAACCTGCTTCCATTTTCCGTCTAGATGAATCCGAGTGGGAAGCGGCCTTGACATATCCAGGTCAATTGCCATCCTGGCAAACTTTCCTCGTTGTAATGTTTCTGTATGATAGTCTAGCTTGACTGTTCTGCCCACAAGTAGGGGTGTCCATTCGGGTTCGGTTTTTTGGGTTTACCCAAAACCGAACCGATTATATACATTTTCGGGTTTTCGGGTTCGGGTTCGTTTTGGGTTTTCCGGTTTCGGGTTCTGTTTTGCTTATTGGTTTTTCGAGTTTCATCTAAAAACCTCCAATGAATGGAACTCAGCCCGTATTCTTAGGCGTTCGGGTTTTTCGGGTTTCGATTTTGCTTTAACCGAACCCGAACCCGATAAGGAATTTTTGGGTTTCGAGTAACCGGAACCCGCAAGTCCTTATCGGGTTCGGGTTCGGTTTTAGTGGTTTTCGGTTTCGGGTTATCGAGTTTTTTCGGGTTTCGGTTCGGGTAACCGAACCCGACCCGAACCGACACCCCTACCCACAAGGTTGCCAATAGCAAACATGACTTCTCTGTGATAGTAGTGCACCGGCAATTCCGGAAATTGAACCCATGCCACTACTTTCTTGTGAGGTTTATCTATTGTTCCGAAGCCTGGAGTCCACTGGTGCACCAGAAGGTAGTGATCCAGGATCACCCACGGTCCTCCGGACAGCTTCGCAAGGTAATCCTGATCAATGCTGAAAGTAACCAGAAACATCTCGTTATTGAGATCCAAAATGTCGAGAGAGCCAGTCGGCCGCCATTTCCATCTGAGTTTTGAGCATAGATAAGAATACGAGACTGTCCTCCTAAATAATCTCACTATCAGGGTCTTTTTCCATCGTGCACATAGTCTTTCTTTGAACTTCTCTGAGAGCCGCAGTGTCGTCTTTCCATTAAAGGTTCCTGGCTCCATGTCATGCTCTCCCACGAAAGTCCATTGGTTGGCTTTGGCAGAAAGCATGGCTTGTTGTCCTGCCAGAGCGTTCCTGTAGGATAGGGTCTGCCCTGTAGTTGGCACCAGGCTAATCAGGGATTGTTGCTGAGAAGCTTGATGGACCTGATCCGGCGGCTTACCCGCAGGCTGTGTCGAGGTCGAAGGAGGGGTGGAAGTCGACGGCGAGGTCTCAGCCATATCAGAGAATTTCAGGATCAAATGTTAATATAATAATCATATTGAACCAGATGGTGGAAATGTTGTCGAAGTGAGGTCCATTTTAATTACCCTCACTGCACAACCTAACAGTTACATTTTCCCCTCTATGAAGCAACTCCAAGGTGGTGCAGCCAACCCACCTTGAGTTGTTGTGGCTCCGCCACTACATACATCTAACCTCAATTTTCTTCATGGCACATACCCGGTTAATCCTAAAACTCCATACCCACCGTAAAAGTTCAAGTAGGCTAGTAGAGAAGATTAGGGCGACATACCCATACACAATCAAAGCTAGAGAAGCTTCAAATAAACTAGATAAACACATTCATTCATTACATAGTAACCCTAGAACTAGGGTTTGAGGATTTAAACTCCTAGTACCTTGATAGATCACCTCGTGTAGGGAGAACGAAAGAAATACAAAGAGGGGAAGAAATCATAAGGAAAGGGTCTTCAAGTGATGTGGATCCTTCTTCTCCTTCTTCTCCTTATCGTCTACTTCTTCCTTCACCTTCTCTCTCTCTATTCTTTCTCTAGAATTAGAAATCTGCCAAATGGGACCTTCTAAAGGGGAAGTAGTACTCTATTTATAGAGCTTAGCAGACATCGGCAAGTTCGCGGGCTCTAGCTCAAAGATCGCGGTCGCGAACTTCTCTGCTTCAGCCGCGATCTTTGATCACAGTCAAAACTCAACGCAGCCCGCGACACGATTGAGGAAACTCTCTATTTCTCCTCGACTGACGACAATCTCCTCGGCTGCAAGCAGACAACAACGAGCTCGTCCTCCTCCCTAGTTTGTGTGTCTCCTTCTTGATTTCTCTCTTTGTCTCATATCTTTTCCCAAATGCGCAGAGTGAAGACTTGCCTCAGATCCCTCTCTTCATCTCTTTCAAATCATGCTCAACCCATATCTACTCCCACTACCATTATCCTCTAACGCCATGGATGAGGTTCATTTCGGTTTCATCATGGATTGTCGTTTTGTCGTCTAATTTTGGGATGAGATAATAGAGGGAACGAATAATTTTGATCGAATGCTGCGGTGTTTTTATGGTTCAGCAATACGATCAAAATCGTTCCGAAACAACGTTTATTCGGTTCGGTACAAACGAAACCAAAATTTAGTTCAGTCATATTTGGCTTAGAATAGCCAGGTAAGAATTGACTTTGTTCGAGAACCAAACCAACCGAATGGGCACCCCTAGGTGAGGCTGTCGTCCAGCTAGAGGTGCTAATTAGGATTCATATCCATGAATCCAATCCAATCCAATCCAATATATCCACTAAATTATCGATCTAATTTAATTCATTGATCCCGTCCATTTGATCCAAATCCAATTTGATTGGTGAATTTATGAATTGATCCACATATCCAAATGATAAATTATGAGTTGGTACCTTTACTTTTTATGTTTTACATTTTGGTACCTATATTTTTATACGAAAATATCATTGAAAAATTATGTTTTGGTACCTAAAAATTTTCATTATGACATTTTAGGACTTAAACTTTTCAAAATTTACCTAATGATCAAAAGCTTGGATGTTATTTGGATATATGGATCAATCCACTAATCAATTTGATCTAGGTTAGGCTTTTACAACAGTCGCTTCTGCCGACAGCGAGGAAGATGGTCTGGTTGTATGGCTCATAGTTTAAATCGCCATTAATTGTGGCAACCTTTGGTTGGTTGTGGTTGTCCTCAACTGCCCTGCTAGAATCGGCCATTAACGAAAAATAGAAAAACTCAGCTAATATCTTTGTCGAATCCGACGGTGCCCCCATACGTCTTTTCAGTGGGACGTGACTGGCACTGACTTTCGTAGTGCACTTGTGCTAAGGGTGAAAAAGGGTTTGATGGAATTGGAATTCAGGAGGAAAATAAATGCAGTTTTCACCCTCCCGCTCCATTCCCATATTTAACAAGCCGCCGTAACAAATGGTCGAATCTAGCCTGTAAATGAGGGCGGTAGATACGTAAGAGGTAAATCGATCAGTAAAGGAAGTTTTTTTTCGTGTGGAAGTTCATGTTTCATATTGTTACTTGCACATAAATCCATTATGATTCAGGTAAAAGGGAAATCCAGCCACCAGATTATTCGGTCTCATTACCCAAATGGAATCACAAGGAAGACAAAAAAAACAAGATGGGGGTAAACCAACTGAGCAATATGCCAAGTGCTTCCTGTGAAAAGGGTGGGTACCCCGTCAAAACTCAAAACTCCCACCGATGAGTCGCCTGCAAAAAAGTACAGCAGCAGATGTTCATTGTTGAACAACGGACGGTGCCGCTTGCACAACAGACATCCTCTCTGCAACTTCAAATCTTAACCACAAGATTTTGAATACAACTTGCAAGTTGTGGAACGATGACTGACTTGCTTCACACAAAATTTTGACACTACAATTCTATAGGCGAGGTGAGTAAAGGAAATACCTCGTTTTTTTATTTATCGGGCAGTTTAGATGATGCGGGGACAGCAGAAGGCATCAGCTTCTTGTTTCAACTGCTTCTCGCGTTCCACTCGGTGGAGCTGTGATGACAGTTGCAGCAAGTCAATCGTGTGGCCTCCATCTTCGCACGAAAGGCGCTGGTCCTTTTGATTCATAAAATGTGACCCCTCTTGGTTAATCCCATCTGTGTCACCATCCAAGTCACATAGGAACATTGGATTCAAGTGACCCACATCCGCAGAAGTTGATGGTGCACCTGCAGAAACGTGCGAGCCAAATCTTATGAGCCTTGCAGAAGAAGAAACCTGGTGTTGCATATCATAACGGCTGCTGCTGCTGCTGCTGCTGCTACTGCTGTTGTTTGGGTTGAGGAATGATCGATGATGATGCGCCATGGGGGGGATTCCTGACGAACTCTGAGATTGAGATGACAGAAGAGAGAGAGCACAACCAGAGTCTACAATTTTGACGCCCGATAACTCTTGAATGGTTGATGCTGGATCGAAGTTGATGAAATCATCATTTTTACCAAAGGAGACATCTTGAGGCAGAGAGCATGATGATGAACCAGAGTTAGAAGAACCTCCGACATCATGTGGATACCAGTTGCTGTGCTCACTGAAGATGCTTCCAGCAGCTGCAGTAGTCACTACACTATTATGGATTGGAGGAAATATTTTCTCAAAGCTATGGGGAGAGGAGAATTTCGAGTGCAAATGGCTGCTCGTTATGGGCATAATGGCTGATAGAGCACTCATATTACTATCACTCTCCTCTTCGAGTTTCACGCTTCTTGACCAGTGATTCGATTCAGATTTCTGAGGATACACTAGGCTTCCGGGGAGAATATCTTGGCAGATAAAAGATGTCAATCCAGTCTCCTGGAGTCTGCCACTCCCAAACCCTGCAGCTGCTGAGCAAACAGTGTAACGATTTTTTTTAATCATGTCATAATCGCCGAAACGAGAGAATAGTTCCAATGACTCTCAGGAGTCAGGAATCTAATGACAACAAACTACAAAGAAAAACATATTGTGCTAAGCACAATCAGGAAAGTTCATCAAGAAACGAGAGATTTGACCAGATTTCACTGAGTGGCGAGTTGCTGTTACCTCTATTTAACAAACTCCATCTATTAACACTACATAGGATGGTATCATGGTAATGCAATTTACCGAAAAAGTTTATTTAATTACCTTATATACCAAGACAAGTAAGCATCTTACCATTGTAGGATTGAATTAGTCTGGCAGTCCTTCCAGAATGAATGCCAACTTGAGGCTTTCGCCGGCGTTCATTGTGACCCGCAAGGCGTTTGCGGCAGCTGCGCTTACCATCATCAAATTCAGCCAGCAAGTGAAACCTGATTTGTCCAAAAACAAGTACGTATTAAACCAGAAGAAGAAGAGAGAACTCCTTCACAAGCACAAATGACGGACCTACTACACAGCCATTCTCAATCCAAATCTTTGTTGGTGATAAAACAGAGAAATTAACCAAAAAGCAAAGCCAAGGAAAGGAAAGACTTTCTGACAGGGTTTTAGGGTTTGAATAGAAATCATGAGGCAACGAAAAAAATGAAACTTTCCATATTATATAGGTGGGTAGTTCAGCTAACAATCTGTTTTTGTGTGATCAACCGGTAATACAAGGTTAAACCAACTTCAGCATTCAAGAAAGAGAGTTTGCGTGAAAGAAACAAAAATTTGTAGTGAAGAAGTAATTATAAGAAACCCATATTGTGTCTACTTCACCTTGATAAGGACAGTAGCTCACAACTTAGTTAAGGAAATCCATGATGTAGTTACCTGCTGCATTGTTGACAAAACCTCTGTTCAATTCCATTAACGATGACTTTGGCCGTCTTGGAGTGAACTTCACAGACTTTATGTCTCTTGTGATAGTCTTTTGAGGAGCTCAGATCTTTGTTACAGCCATACACTTGACAGTAAGCAGCATTGGAGTTGATTCCGAATCGTGCTCTTTTGGGTGGAGTGTTCGACTCAGATGGGGAAACAATGAGTGCTTTTCGGGAATTCTGGCACTCCCCAACCCTCCCAAGCTCCAAATCAATGAATGAAGAATCCCTACTATTGGAGTCCACAACAGAGCCAGAAAGCCTTGAACTTGACTCATCTTCTAATGAGAGTGCATATGGGTTAGCTACCACAAATGGATTCATGTACCTGTCACTCTCAACAGCATTGGTATGATTCAAGTGATACCTAACTGAATCATCATCGTTGTCGTCGTCATCGTCATCATGTTCATAAGGTAATGGTTTTGCCATCAGTTCATGGTAACCTAATTCCTCCAAATTTTGACTCTCAAGGATTGGATTTGGAGTTGAAACCAAGATGCTACTCCCAAACCCAGATGGAGTAGCTCGTCTCAAATCCCAATTCCACATGGCAGCACTTTTGGTACTTGGTAAAGTATCTGAAGATGAAGAAACTATACTGGAGACAAAAGTTCCTTTAGCCCCAGAGGCATAGCTACAAGACTCCATCCCACAGAACAAAATGCAGATTTTTTTTTTTTAACAGTTTTCAACAGATTCTCAGCACAAATACAAAAAGGAAAGAAACCAATTCAGTATCAAGCAATGAAAGTCATTGTCTTTCACTTTTCCAACCAAAGAGGGTTAGATAACGGCCCAAATTCTCTCTCGTAATCCAACAAAGAGCAGGTGGAACCACTGTTAAAGAATCTTGGCTAGAGACTCTCTCCGTTGCTCATAGTAGAAAACGAGGAACCCCACCAAACCCCGAACTCTCCTTTTTTCCCTCAGTTCAACTTATAAGATCCTCGAGACAGGAAAATCATCAGAACCCACATGTGAGTGAGATTTTGCTGAAACTCTAGCCGTTGTCTGAAGAAGACAAGAGAATAGATCAAGGGGGGGAATATGGTCAATGAACCAAGGCAAATTGGCAAAGCTCATGAAATACCCTGCAGGAACGAATGAAGATAAAAGAACCAGAAAGGACATGAAACAGTAGGCAAGATGCAAAAGGAGAAACCTATCTTAGTCGCTGGAAAAAGAAAGCTAGAAAAGTTTCCGCAATGCTATGTGTGAGGCGAGAGAGAGAGAGAGCAAAAAAGAACGATACTTTACCCTTGAGACTGGTGGTATGGTGAGGTTTGAAGCAGAGCAAAGTAGATGAAAATGAGAGGTTTTTAGCTGTCCCAAACTTCAGAGACGGGAGGCTGTAGCTTCCATTTTGAGAAGGTTAGAGAGAGAGACAGTAGCAAGTGGTAGTACTACACTACTTTACTGAAAGAGAGATGCAGACAGTGAGAGCCTGAGAGAGGAGAGGCAATTCTTTTCTCACACTGGAATTCTGCACCTTCCTTTCTTCTTTTGGCTGTCTTCCGTTTCAATTTAAGGGAGTTCACTAACTAAACTAGATTAACGACATAAATCCGCTAAATTGTCTGACGGACGACTAAAATAGACCAAAAAAAAATGAAAATAGAAAGATCTTAGGGGTCGGGTGCTGTTCCGGACAAACGAAATCCGAATGGTGTTATATATTAGAGAAAAAGAATAACCATTCTTTTTATTTTTTGTCTTTTTACTCGGCCCTCTTTCTCCATGTAACCTCCCCACTTCTCCTGTATTTTCTCCACTACCCATCATTCTCTCAACTGTATAAACTGTATAAAACATAACTCAATAAACAGAAGCAAATCACGTTGGATTGCATTCTGATTTTTCTCAACAACAAATCCTCTTTCCCAACATGGTGTCAGAGCTAGCAACGATCAGCTAGTCGATCCAATTCCTTTCTCCCTCTTGCGTCTCCTTTCCTGTGTGAAACACTCTGTTTTTCTTTTCTTTCTCTCCAGAAACCATGTCTGGCGAATCCGAAGTACACGACAGCGCCATCTCTTCCGCTGTCCCTGCCATTGTGACATTCAATCCTGCTGCTCAACTTCCATTGAAGCTGACTCCGTCTAATTTCGCCTCTTGGCGCTCACAGCTTGAAACGCTGCTCCTCGGTCTGGATCTCTTCAGCTACATTGACGGCACCACCATCGCACCTGATCGCACCATAACAGAGAATGGCGTGGCCAAACCCAATCCAGCCTTTCAGCTTTGGTTCCGCCAAGACAAGTTAATACTTCATGCTCTGCGATGCTCGATCTCGGAAGGGATCTATTCTTTTGTTTCAGGCGCTTCTACATCACCCGCTGCCTGGCTGATTCTGGAGAAGCTTTACGCCAGCAGTGCTCAGTCCCGAATTATTCATCTAAAGGGGAAACTGGCCAAAACCTCCAAGGGTAATCGGGATATCTTGGCGTTCGTGAATGATTTGAAAAGCACGGCGGCAGAGCTTGCTCTCATTGGAGCTCCTGTCTCCGATCTTGATTTGATCGTCTACTGCCTTCGTGGTCTGGGAGAAGAATATGGGGCCTTTGCTGCTGCGATTCGCGCTAGGGGACCGGGTCTCGTTCTGGAAGATTTGATTGACTCTCTAGTCGAGTATGAGTCTGATCTTAAGGAACAAATCAAACCCCCTGTTCCTACTGCTTTCTTTTCCCAGGGGCAGAGATATTCAAGCGGCAGCGGTGGCAACCCTTCTTTCGGCCGCCAGCAGCGAGGCTCTCCTCGCGGGCCTTCCTCTTCGTGGGCCTATTCCCCTCAAGCCCAAGTCGATTCTCCACGGGCCTCCAGCCCGCAGGCCCATCTTTTTTTCCCTCCTGGGCAGGCCTCGCCCACCAGTCACAATCAGCGCCGGCCCACTGTCATATGTCAATTTTGCGAACGCCCCGGTCATTCCGTACGTCAGTGTTTCAAGTTATTTCCAGAGGAACGCCAAGCCTATCAAGCTAGACAAACTCAGGCACATCATACCACCACTAGTGCCCCGCCATCTGCACCGTGGTTGCTCGATTCTGCGGCTTCCCATCATGTTACCCCAGATCTCGGAAATTTATCTCTTTATTCGGACTACAATGGTCCTGATGAGATTCTCGTCGGCGATGGCACAGGTTTGAAAATCACACATATTGGGTCATCCATGCTCCAGAATTCTGCTTTACAATTAAATGATGTGCTTTGTGCCCCTGCGATAAAGCGTAAACTTATCTCTGTAGCAAAACTTTGTCGTACTAATCCCATTTTGGTGGAATTTTTTGCTGATTGTTTTGTTGTGAAGGATCTTCGCACGGGGGCGCCTCTGCTGAAAGGAGAAAATAATGGGGATGTCTATGAGCTGCCACATGAAATGGATACTGTCCACCTTGCTCTTGTCACCACCCGCACCTCCTCTACCTCATGGCATGCTCGTTTCGGTCACCCTTCCTCCCATTCTCTATCCAGTCTTCTTCGCACACATTCCTTGCCAGTAGCTTCCTCTTCTGTCAGTAGTCATTGCGATTCATGTATTTCAAATAAGTCACAAACTCCCTTTTGGTGTCTCCTCTTTATCAAGCACTAGACCATTTGATTTATTGTATACAGATGTTTGGGGGCCTGCTCTAGTGACCTCCATTGATGATTTTCGTTATTACTTGATTATCGTTGATCATTTTTCCCGCTATACATGGTATTATCCATTAAAACGTAAGTCTGATGTTCTTGATGTGTTTCTTGCCTTTCGTACGATGGTTGAAAATTATTTTTCCACCACCATTCGTCGTCTTTATTCCGATGGTGGAGGAGAATTCCAGAAGTTAAGTTCCACGCTTCTTGCTCATGGGATCAGTCATCTCCTTACCCCTCCCCATACGCCTGAGCATAACGGACTGGCCGAACGAAAACACCGTCATATCGTTGAAACTGGTATCAGTCTCCTGCATCATGCTCATTTACCTACCATCTTTTGGTCTTATGCTTTCTCTACTGTCGTTTACTTAATCAATCGTTTGCCTTCCTCTGCTTTACGTGGACAAATCCCTTATACTGTTCTCTTTAACATTGTGCCAAATTATCATAAACTTCGCATATTTGGCTGTCTGTGCTATCCCTAGCTACGACCATACTCTTCCCACAAACTTGATCCTCGCTCTCGTCCATGCTTGTTCCTTGGTTACTATCCTCAGCGGAGTGCGTACAAATGTTTCGATCCTCACTCACATCGTGTTTTCCTATCCCGTCATGTTCACTTTGTTGAAAATTCGTTTCCTTGCTATTTGTCTAACCCTCCTGCAGCGTCTTCCCTCATGGCCCCATGGATCATAGACACAGGACCCACCATTACTACCATTCCATTTCATGTGGCATCCCCGTCTGCTCCTCCGGTACGGGCCTCCCCTGGCGCAGGCCCTTTGCAACAACATCACCATCTGGGCCGCCCCAGCCAACTGGCCCGTCCTCCTGCCCTGGGCCCCCGCCCTCCTCTTCCTCTGGCCCATTGCCAGCCCCCAGCTCCCTGCCTGGCCCGTCCTCCTGCTCTGGGCCCCCGCCCTCCTCTTCCTCTGGCCCATCGCCAGCCCACAGCTCCCCGCCCTCTTCTCTGGACGCTCTAGCCACTACTGCTCATAATAGGCCGGCCCAGTTCCAGGCTCCCGCCTCACCCGAGCCCACTGCCCAGCGGCCCACTGCTCCGCCACCTATCTAGCGCTCCCATCAGATGAGAACTCGGGCCCAGTCTACTATTCACAAGCCCAAGCGGCTATTTCCAGCTCTATTTACAACCCGGGCGCCACCCCTTGAGCCTCGTTCAGACAAAGAAGCAATGCAGTATGCTGAATGGGACTCCGCTCTTCGCCACGAGCACAATGCTCTTCTTCGCAATCACACTTGGGATCTTGTTCCTCGCCAACCTCACTTCAACGTTCTGGGCAACAAATGGGTCTACCGGATTAAGCATCACTGTGATGGCTCCATCAATCTCTTCAAATGCCGCCTTGTTTCAAAGGGTTTTCATCAACGCCCCAGGGTGGATTTTCAGGATACATACAGTCCTGTTGTCAAACCTGTGACTGTCCGCACGGTTTTCACCATTGCTCTCTCTCAGAGTTGGCCCATTAAGCAGTTTGATGTCAACAATGCTTTCCTTCAAGGCCCTCTAGATGATGAGGTCTACATGGTCCAACCTTCAGGCTTTGTCGATCCATTACATCCACACCATGTTTGCCTCCTTCGTCGTGCTATCTATGGCTTACGTCAAGCCCCTCGGGCCTGGTACACTGCTCTCAGTTCTTTTCTCATTGAGTTTGGCTTCAGGAAGACTGAATCTGATGCATCCCTCTTCGTCTATCAGCATTCGGGCATTATTCTCTATTTTCTTGCCTATGTTGACGATCTATTGCTCACCGGCAATGATGCTACCACTTTTACAGCCTTCCAGCCCGCTCTTGCCCCCAAGTTTTCCCTCAAAGAACTGGGTGATGTAAATTACTTTCTGGGGATAGAGGTTATACCGACAGCGACGGGCTATATTCTCTCTCAGCACAAGTATATGACCGACATTCTTGCCCGATTTCATATGTTAGAGGATGCTCCTGTCTCCATGCCCCTTGCCTCCTCTGTCTCTTTGTCCCTTCATGATGGCACCTGTCCGACTGATGCTACGCGGTTCCAGCAAGTCTTGGGTGCTCTGCAGTACCTCGTCTACACCCGTCCTGACATTGCCTTCTCCATCAACAAGCTCTCCCAGTACATGCACTATCCATCCTCTCATCATTGGCAATGCCTCAAACGGCTACATTGCTATGTTTGTGGTACTATCTCCTATGGCTTGGCCATCTGGCGCATCTCTTCCTATGCGCGTCACAGCCTTTGCCGACTCTGACTGGGTCGGGAACATTGATGATCGCACATCCACCTCCACCTATCTGGTATACATGGGCTCCACTCTCATCTCCTGGCGTTCTCAGAAACAACGGACGGTTGCCCACTCTAGTACAGAAGCCGAATATCGTGCCATCGCCCATGCGACTGCTGAGCTAAAATGGGTTCGCAATCTCTTACAAGAGCTTCATCAACCCCTCACCAAGTCTCCCACTGTCATCTCAGATAATCTTGGTGCCACTTGTTTCAGTGCCAATCCGGTTTTCCACTCTCGCATGAAGCATTTGGCTCTTGACTATCATTTTGTTTGACAACTTGTTTAGTCTGACCGTCTCAGTGTCCGATATATACCGACTGCGCAGCAACTGGCCGACATGCTGACCAAGCCTTTACCCGCCTCTCGGTTCCTGCTTCTTCGGTCCAAGATTGGAGTCGATGACACCTCCTCCATCTTGCGGGGGCGTATTAAAGAAAAAGAATAACCATTCTTTTTATTTTTGTGCCTTTTTACTCGGCCCTCTCTCTCCCTGTAACCTCTCCACTTCTCCTGCACTTTCTCCACTACCCATCATTCTCTCAACTGTATCTCCTGTAAAACTGTATAAAACAGAACTCAATAAACAGAAGCAAATCACGTTGGATTGCATTCTGATTTTTCTCAACAACAAATCCTCTTCCCCAACATTATACGCCAATAATTGGGGGTAGGTTGCTTTCGCCTTGTGTTGTGTTCCTCTTCCAATGTGTTTTTATTTTATTTGGCATTGATAGAGAAGAAAAATGAATGTGTTTTTATTTTATTTGGCATTGATAGAGAAGAAAAATGAAAAGTACGCCTGAATTGTGTGTTAGTTTTAAAGGTAGAAATTGTTACGATATCGATATTCCAGTATCAAATATCGAAATTTGGAATGTTGAATTATACTCTAAAATCAATCCCAATTTCAATCTCTAAATAATTTTGGTATCCCAATCTCAATCTCTAAATATTTCGGTATTCCAATCGGTACTTTGTTATCCCAATTGGTATTATCGAATACGAAATTAATTACCTTTATAATTAATAATTAAATATATAAATTAGATGTGATTATTTAATTTAGAGCAAAGAGTCTTGAGTTTGCCTAGTGCTAGGATATGGATAAGGAGAATGGAGGAGATGTGACATCTCAAATTCAAATTGGAGGCTGAGAGATGAATAATACTAGTGTTTGCCTATTGATGTTATGAAAATAACAAGAGATTGGGCGAGAGACAAGAGTGACTTAAATTGGAAAGTGAAAATTGAGTTGGATAGAGGATTCTGAGTTGTGAAAGAGTGAGGAATGAACAAAGATTGTGTGCTATATTTCATTAATTTTTAATTTTGAGTATTTCTCAGTATTTCGGTATATTCCGATCCCAGTCCCAAATACGGAATAGCATTCCAAAATGAATCTCAATCCCAATCCCTAAAAAATAAACCGATATTCGGTAACACCAAATAGTGATAAATTCGATACGGTATTTTGTATATCCCAAATACCAGTACCAAACTTCCAGCCCTAGTTAGTTTATGTTATTTTAAAAATAAGTAGTTTTAGGGTATTTTAAAATTATTTGTTAGTTTTATACTAGATGCAAGGTTGTCAAATCGGTTTTTATTGTTGTGTTGATTTGGCAAGTAGAATGGTTCAATTGGCGGTACAATCTGCGTGTGTCAATTCATTCCGGTTTATCAAAATATGTAGAAATGTGAAAACCTATTAACAATAAATGAATTTGATCATATATAAAAACATATTTAAGTCAATTTAGTTACAATTGAGAGTGATATTTAAATAAAATTATAAATATTTATAATATTTAAATATAATATTTAATGTCAATGCTTAAACATTTATACTTAAATCCAACAAATAACATCAACATTTAATTTTTCAAATCATAAAATAAATTATATATTAATTTTTTATTAATGAAACTCACTAAAACAACGTCATTTTGCTTGGAGATCATAAATTGATCATGTCGGCCATACAAGTGGTGTTCAAGAATGTTATTTCCTTCATTAAATTGTACGGTGAGAGATTTTATATAGTCGCATCTCATAACACTATGTTTTGTACCTAGAAGATCGCTCAGAAAACCTTATGTAATGGCTTATAAATAGACCCCCTCGACAAGCATTTGAAGACAAGTCTTTTATAGGGGTTACTTTGCCTCTAGAGCAACTAATCACAAACCATAAGTGATTAGAAGGTTGAGGGCAAATTGGCAGCCAAAATGGCACCTTAGGGGCCATTGCCCTTGTTAGGCCACCATTTCACAGAAGCTATGTATTTTTCTTTTCAAATAATGTATCTCCTAGATTTTGTCCCCATGAGCGGCTAGTTCGTTATTTGTTAGGTTGGCGAACCCTAGTGTTTCCGTAGATCATGTAATAGTTGATTCTTTAGTATATATATGAGTTAGACTCATATATTCTCCCGGAGCGTAGTGTGCTTCAACTACTCCTAGTAAGATATATATATATAGACCATGAATTAAACCAATTTTGAGACATGATACTATACCTTAACCTCTATTGGATAAACCCTAGGCCTTGATTCTCTAAACTCAAACTCGAAGGACAATTAAAAAAAACAACAATTGACCATTGAGATTGGTCGAAGATCATCAAAGTACATCTAACGGCCATATCATTTGGAGCATACGAGTCGTCTCCATATATATATATATAGGTGGCTACTTTGGTGCACTCACAAAAATGAGTGCGTTCAATGCACCCAACTCTAAAACTAGTCATAAGGTGACGAATGTTGAATTTTAATTTGTAAAATTAGTGTAATATGATGATATAACATAGGATCACAACTAATTAATGGATTACCCTAAGTCCTAGATCTCCAATCTTGAATTCTATCCTTATACCCCAAATTGAAACCCTAACCCTAAATCTCTAAGCTCTAAAACCTTCAAATTAAAGTAAATATTGAATGGTTTTTTGAGAATTCATGTGCTTTATTGTTCATCACATAATTAGTGATGATTGAAAACATTTTGACATGAATCACATGTTTAAAATGACGCTTACGAGGCGAGTGCATTGAATGCACCAAAAAAAGTGAGTGCACAGCAGACACCCACCATATATATATTGATTGTTTCATTTTCATCTTTGTATGTTTATTGCCCTTTATAAGTTTATTGCATTTGGAATATTATTGTATCTGTGTTTTTATGGGTGGATTGTAACAAAGAAATTCATATAATTGAGTGCACATCTGTAAGCTGTAGTAATGGAGGCTCACCACCCGATGATTCTTCGAGTAGGGATGGGATCTCCACTCTTGTTAGACTTCATGGTCATGTCCCACTTCTTGGTACAATTTTGACTGGGCCCACCAAAGGATTGTCTGAGACGGGGTAAATGTGATAACACTGTATTTACACATGATTTTTCCGACATTTCTCGACCGTTTGGTTTAGCCTTTGATTTCTTTTTGGCCAATTTTACGCTAGGTAATGGTTGTTGGGGATGTTTCAGGTCCTACCACGTAAATGGAGGTTGAGGAGCAATTCTGGTGCAGCAGGAGAGAAGACAGGAACCGGAGGCCAAAGTAGTAGAATCCATGGTCTATTGCCTCAATTCCACGGTTGTTGGTTCAACGATTGGACCGAGGTTTTTTTCCAGGGGTAATCCCCGGTCTGGTGCCTCAATTCCACAACTGGGGATTTAAGGTGGCCAACTGTGGATTTGTTTGTGTGCCACTTATAGTTGTGCGCCATTTTGGAAATCCACGGTCTGAATTCCAATTCCACGACCGTGGATTCTGACCATGAATTTCAGCGTCGAGTATTCTAAGATGCAGACTCGGGATTCTTGTTCATTATTCCGGTTTTTCAAGTTCTAAAGAGAGAGGAAGAACCCTGGAGAGAGAAAGTGACACAGAACAACCTTAGGAGTGGATTTGAGTGATCTAAGGACATTGGAGCTCGATCTCTCACCCTCGGAGTCCCAGTTTCCAGCTTGGAGCATATCTTCATTCCTCACATGATGATTTCTCTTCCAAGCAGTGTTCAAAAAGGCGCCCCTAGCTAAGCGCATGCCTAGGATCAATTAATCACGCAGCGGTGGGACAATGCTGTGCTTTGCCCTTAAGCATGGGAGAAGGCGTTAGGCGCGCTTAATTACATGGAAGAGCTCTGAAAGTAGCGGGGAAGCGGTCAAGGCGTAGCCTAGGCGAGGTGAAGCGGGAAGCTAAGCGTGCCACTGAGTTGGTGTCTTTCCGAATGAGCAAGTATTTACTCCAAGCAATCGACTATAGTCTGCATCATTGACGGATCATCACCGGAGCGAAGGAGACATCAAGGTCGGATAACATCTCGGCCCTGCTTTCTGAAAACGTTGGCTCAGGTTTGGAGGGTTCAGATCCCTCTTTTTACGGCCTCTATATCTCCATCATCAGACTTTGTCGGTTCCTCTAGTAGAAGACAAAAGAAGTAGTGGAGAGTTAGACAATTCGATTTCGCCGAGGAGAGTGGGAGTCAAATGGATATATGGAGGTGCGATAGCGGAAGTTGGAAGGTGTAGGCAGAGATGGGTCAGGTTTTAGGGTGGGAGTCAGTGGAATCTAAGGTAGTGCGATATTTTCAGCTTGAAGGCGAAGGTAGAGGTAGAGTAATGCTTTGGGGTGGAAGGCGATTCATGAATTTGAGGCTATAGGTTTTGTGGGGGAGCAGAGATAAAATTGTCTATCTTTGGTGTGGTAAAGTAGCTCTATCCTCTCATATTAAGTGGGGTTTTTTAATTTAATTATTTTGAAGGGTTGTTAAAGAAACGATGCTCCCACAGTCCCACGGGTTCACCTACTAAATCATAATGCTATAATTTTACTTAAATAAATAATTTATTATTTAAAACTGAAAGTTCTAGAGGTTTTTTTTTTGGCGAAAAGCTTGTTTGTATTAATAAGAACATCAAGTTACATTGACTCAGACTCTAACCAGAGCCAAGCTCGAAAATCAAAGCAATTATAATTCGTAGAAAACAAGGACAAGGCTTTTCTATTTGTTAACAAAAGCTATTAAGTTATTTGTATATGATATAATTTGTGTAACATTTGGTATTTATGAGAAATTTTGCGGCCTAAGTGTTACTGAAAATTGTAGGCATTTTTTTTTAATTTTTCGCTTAGAACGCCTAGGCAACGCTTAAGCGAGCAAGGCGCAAGTCATAAGCCGAGCGCTCGCCTTACACCTAGCGCTTTCTTGAACCTTGCTTCCAAGCTTGGCGTTTTCCCTTCTCTCAATGGAGTAAACTTCCTTTTCATCTGGGTATGAAGAACCCTAGTCTTGTATGTTAAGAACGGTTGTATGAACCTAGTTTGTGAATGATTGATTGAATATATTTAATTGATGCATTAATCAGAATTGCTTGAGTCCTTATCAAACATGTGTGATTCCTGCTTTAACCTAAAACGATACTCTCCACATAGTTTAATAGAGCAACATTAATTGGAAGTAGTGAATCGACTACTTTAGTCGAGAAGTCGATTCACTACACTGTATTGGAATTAAAACCAGTAGAGGAAGTTTGGTGTTTATTGCCTTGGTTAGTTTACGCAGGTGGAGGTTAGTCGCCCACCGAGTATTCAAACTGAGAGGATCTGGATTACTTTAGTGAGATTCCAGACTTGTCAAGAACTATCTGTAGTGTACCTATCAATCGGAAAGAATTATGAACACATAATCTGAACTGGTTGCATACTAGGGGGCCTGATATCTGGATGACCTTTTGCATACTTGAAACCAAAACAATTTCCTTCTTTCTGTTTAATTTGCTTTGAACACTTCACTACATTTCAACCGCTAAATAATAGAAATTCACGTAGTAGACAGTACACCTAGGACCCGGGTTGACAAGTAAAACTGAACCACTTATATTGAGCCACGATTAAACTTGGTCGTAGTATGGTGTTTGTGTTTTAGCGAGTAAGTTTTCGGTGTCGTTGCCGGGGATGACTAGGTTATTACAGAAACGTGAAGATCTGTTACTTTACCACTTACTTTTCTGCATTTGCTTTTCTCCACCTGTTTGCCTTCGCGGGTTGTGTTTGCAGTCTGTGTGAAGGTAGTGCCCGTAGCCAGTCTAGAGATCTACAACTGCTAGACCACGAGCTTGAACAGATTTGACGTCAGTTTAAAGTGCACTAAAGGCGCGACTAGCTGCGGAAGAAGCCTTGGCTTGATTGATTATTGCGCAAGAAGGTGAAATGGGTGACCCTAATGATGCCGATGTAGTTATCCTCGAGGAACATACTATGGAGTACTACTGGACCGCAGGGACAAGGACATGAGGTCATGCATCCAACGTCTTCAAGTTGCTGCCAAAAACATTGAGGTGAAGAGCTCTATCATTACGATGCTGAAGGGTTTTGTGGCCTTTCATGGGAAGATAAGTGAGTGCCCATGCAAGCACCTGAGACAGTCCCACGAGCTTATCGATGGGATCAAGGTCAATGAGGTCCCTCAAGAGGCCATCCGACTATGTTACTTTCCATTCACTCTTGAGGGATATGCCAAGACATGGTTGTACCATCATACTCCAGGGTTGATCACCACATGAACCGCCTTGGCCAACAAGTTCCTGACCCGCTAGCATCCCCCATCTAAAACTGCGGATCTATAGAAGTAGATTACCCACTTTTCTCAAGAAAAGGATAAGACCATCCGGGATGCTTGGATGAGATATCAAAGTGTCTTCCTGAATTGTCCCAACCATGGGTTCAACGATGCTTTCAAGGTGGGTACCTTCTATTGGGCTCTCTTTCTTGAAGGCAAACAGTTGATTGACTCGGTATGTGGTGGGAACATGTTTACCAAGACTCCAGGGGAGTTGAGCCAGCTGTTTGACGAAATGGCAGAGCAAGGTTATGATTCGGGGTATGATAGGAGATCAAGACGAGCACTGGGCCTAGGTGTGCATTTTGTGGACACCTAGTCATCTGAGTTGGTGCATGTAGTTACAAAACTGGTCACAGAAATGGACTAAAATTCGATAGTTCCCAGTATAGGGCAACAGTAGGCAATGTTTTGCCAGTGGTGTGAGAGCAACCACCACATGGTTTATGACTGCCAGGAAATGTGAGAACCTACTACACCTCAAGAGCATCTGGACTTCATCGACAATGCTAGGCGCTTCGACTGCTACAACAACACTTATAACAAGGGCTGGCGTCAACATTCAACTTCTCTTGGAATGGTAGCAATAATCTTAAGCCACATGGTTCACAAAGATCCCCATGATTCCAGAGACCGTCGTACTAGGCCTGCCAGGGCAAGTTCAAGCATCCACAACAACCTCTTTATCCGCCCAGATAGGGGAAATATCTTCTTCAACAGCCTCTGCAACAGTTTCAACAACCAAGCACAACCCTAACATCCCTTGTACAATTTGATCCGATGGACGAGTTGCGCAACATCATGGGAGCCCTTGCCAACACCAGCGCTCAGAAATTTGGCAATATGGAGCGGTTCATGGAAAAGGCCTTCGGACAGTTCTTGGATGTTGAAGCTTGTTAGAAGTCCCTTGAAGCTGGTCGGGGGAATACACAGGCTGTTCTGCAGGACATCCAGCTCCAGCTTGGAAGTGTCCACAAAGTTGTGGTGCAGCGGACTCCAAGTACCTTACCGGGTCATACCATACCTGATCCCAATGACTCGGACAGCCACTTACATGTTGTAACTACCCGAAGTGAGAAGGTGACTACTAAAATACATGTCCGGGAAAGATAGGAGGAAGAGAGATCTACTTCTCCACTTCAAGTAAATGAGGAAGAAATGGAGAAGGAGGTTGAGGTGCTTGCTCCCAATTCACAACCAGTGGTGAAGGAATATGTCCCTCAACTTCTCTTTCCTACTCGGTTTCACAAAGACCGACTAGAGACTGAGTTTGCCAAGTTCATGGCAATGCTGAGCAAGTGAACATCAGTATTCCTTTCGTTGAGGCATTGTCGAAGATGCCCAAGTACGCGAAGTTCATGGAGGATCTCCTCACCAACAAGAGGAAGCTTGGGAAGCTGTCGATAGTGATGCTCAACGAGGAGTGTTTTCCTCTCCCGTAGAACAAGCTATCAGAGAAGCGCAAAAACCAGGGGAGTTTTACTATCCCTTGCATCATAGGTAGTTTACATGTAGGAAAGGTCCTTGGAGGATTTAGGCACTAGCATAAACGTCATGGCATATAAACTATTTAAGAAGCTATGCCTAGGTGAACCTAGTAATACTAGGATGAGCATTCAGTTAGTTGATCGATCTATTATGCATCCTAAGGGCATTTCAGAGGATTTGATAGTTCTTGTAGGGCCATTTACGTATCCTGCTGAGTTTGTGTTTTTTTATATAAGTGTGGATGTGGATGCTCCTTTGATTCTAGGATGATATTTTCTTGCCACCACCAAAGCACTTATTGATGTGAATGATGGCAAGTTGATTTTAAGGGCTGGGGATGAACAAACCAACTTCTCTGTTTCTGATAAAATAAAACACTCCCAACTCCATGATGATGTTGATTACTGTGATGTGGTTGTTGATTATGAGACCACACTCTCCATCACTAGTGCGGGTACTGATGATTTCCTCGAGCGTTGTCTTTTGCTAGGGGAACATGCATCACAGGAGCTGCAGCTCGCAAAGTTGGAAGGAACAATGATCAAGGGGCGAGAGAAGTCGTTCAAGTCGATCCACCTCTCGCCCCGGATTGATACATCAGTTGAGGAGCTACCAAAGCTTGAGCTTAAGTCACTCCCCTCTCATTTGGAGTATTCATTTCTTCGTGAGGGGAATAAGCTCCCGGTCATCATCAGCTCGAAACTAATCCCCGAGCAAAATAACAGTCTGGTGGCTTTGTTGAAGAAGTATGCCTGGGCCATGGCGTGGAAGATCACTCTTATCGGAGGCATTAGCCCATCCTTCTACTCCCACGGGAAGGCATAGTCCGGTTGACTCCTAACTTGGAGGCAGTGGTCCTGACCGAGATCTTGAAGCTGATGGATGTTGGGATCATCTTCACGATATTTGATAGGAAGTGGGTCAGTCCCACTCAGGTGGTTCGAAGAAAGGCGGGATGGCTGTGGTCCCAAACGAGAAGAACGAGTTGATCCCAATGCAGATTGTGACTTGGTGGCATGTCTGCATCGACTACCAGCGCCTGAATGACGCCACCATGAAGGACCATTTCCCGCTTCGTTTCATTGACCAGATGCTGGAGAGGATGGCGGGACATGAGTTCTACTACTTCCTGAATGGAATGTCTGGGTACTTCCAGATTCTTATCGCACCGGAGGATCAGTCTAAGGCCACCTTTACCTACCCCTTTGGCACTTTTTCTTACTGGTGGATTCCATTCGGGCTCTGCAATGCACCGGTGACCTTCCAGCGGTGTATGATGGCGATCTTCAACTGAATGGTTGGAGATATCATGGAAGTCTTCATTGACGACTTCTCGATTTATGGAGACTCCTTCTCACATTGTCCATAACCTGGAACTTGTCTTGAGGAGTTGCGAGGAGATGAACTTGGCACTTAGCTGAGACAAGTGTCATTTCATTGATCGTGCGAAGATTAAGACGATAAGCAAGCGGCCTCATCCCGTTTCTGTTAACGGGATCCACAGCTTTCTTGGTCATGTAGGCTTCTACATGAGGTTTATTAAGGATTGCTCGAAGATTGCCCTACCTTTGACCAAGTTGCTGGAGAAGGATGCACCATTTCATTTCACTCCAGAGTGTACAACTACATTCGAGACCTTGAAGGAGAAGCTTACCCATGCACCGATCATGGTGACTCTGGATTGGTCTCGTCCATTTTAGATGATGTGCGATTCGAATGACTAAGCGGTTGGAGCTATTTATTGTAGAAATCCTTAATATATTGATTGAGAGAGATAGGGTTCCTAGTTTAATTGTTTTCCCTAACCGATTGATTAAGAGAGTGAGGTTTCCTTCACTTGTTGCGCCCTCTTAACGGTGTATGAACACACCTTCACACAATTGCATTCTTTTCGGTCAATCTTGATATGTAGCTAGGGGGAGCAATACCCAGGTGAATTCTTCTCTTATTGGGACAACCTCGATTTACAATACTTGTTTCTTTATTTTTTTTAGTTTTCTTAGTTTTAAACCCAAAATCGTTTGCTATATAACAACTTTAGCAATTGAAGTAGGGGTACATAGACCTGTCCAGGTTTGACAATTATAACATACTTTCCCTATACTGCACCCTTCTCACTGACCAGGTTGAGGAAGGGTTATCGGATGTGGATTTCAAGAAGAGGTAGGGAGAGGAAAGCATCCCCACCAGCTTTTACGAGACCTTGGAGAGCTCCGTGAGGAGTCGAATTTACATTAGTTTAGCTATTTATGTTCCATGATTATGAGTATAAATTGGAGGTTCAAAGGTTAAGTTTTGTTGACTATAGATTGAGGTCGCCCAAGTGTTTAGGGAATTTCATTTGAATTTCTTTTAGAAATGATTCGGTTGTATTGGTTTTTATTGAAATTTTTGAACAGTGTCTTGGTCGGCTCTGGAGCCATGAGTATTTTTGTTTCGTAAAAAGGATCGGGTGTTTTAACTTCCCCACATGTTACCTTGATAGGGAAGGCAATGATTTATCCTCTCTTGGTCATGAAGAAGAGATGCTTTCTTGCAAAAAGTTTTGGTGCAATTCGTATCAACATTGAAAAAGGAGACTAATAAATGACAACTCCTACCTGGAAAGAAAAAATAAAGAGCACCTTCTAGAGACCACGGTTTTAAACATCTTTGAGAAATCCCCCGGTGCAAACCTTTGATGTCTAGACCTCTTTAGTGGCAAGCCCCCCATTTGGGAGTATGTTTTCACATTATGCATGACATTGTGATTTATTGATTCGGGATTAATTGTACACTTTTTAACCTCGTTTTCCTTAGTCGTTTAAGGCATTTATGCTCCAGGAGGTTTGGTTTTACTTTGGGTTTTGTCTCGTTTTTTGTGCATTTTAGCCTATAGCAAGTGGAACGAACCCCAGAGTCTAAGGTTGGAAGAAAAGGCGCAAAATCGGGTCAAAGGATGGAGGCAGTAGCATATCACGGTGGAAGTAGTGAGTTCACGGTCATGGAGACAAAGGGGGTCTTGGATTGCTTGGGGAAGACCAAGAGAAGTTCAGATGGTTTTGCAACCCCGGGTTGTAAGTGTTGCTATAGGGGTTGTTGTTCCCCCTAGCATTGGCGATGAATCTCACTTGCTCCTCGGGGGTGCTTGTTTCCTTCATCAATTGGCACTCAGAAATTTCATGGTTGGTACTTGAACACCAATCACATGCCCTCAACGTCTTCTTCCATTGCTTCTTATCTTCAAGAAGAGCATCAATCAACCGGTCAATCTTGGCGGCAAGTGGGGAAATCACTTTCGTGAAGTGTACTCCTCTCTTGGCTCCCTTCCACCACTTCTCATCAGACCCCAATCATATCCTTTTGTCGCCATATCTTCATGAAATTGGGTTACTTCGGGTGGAGTCTTGTTCATCAACTTCTCTTGACATAGAGAGTCAATAAGAATCTTGTCTTCTTCGTGGATACCGCCTTTGAAAGTTTCAATCTGAAACTGCTCTTCAAATCCATGATGTGGGCATTGGAGGAAAAAGTTAGAATACCTCTCCCATGCATCCCTCAATGTCTCATCCTCCTCTTTGGCGAAATGGGTGATCTTCTTCCATCACTCCGCCATCTTGGAAGGTGGAAAATATCGGGCCATGAACTTGTTGAGCAAGTCGTCCCATGAGGTAATTGATAGGGGGGGGGGGTCTATTATTGAGCCACCTGAGCGCATTCACTGCTAGAGAGTAGGGAAATAGCCTCAACTTCAAAGCATCTTCTTGCACCCCATTAATCTTCAAACTTCCCGCAATCTCGATAAACCTCTAAACATGCTCCCTTATAGACTCATCTATAATCCAATGGAATTGCACATTGTTTTGGATATTTGTGACGAGGTCGGGCTTGATCTCGAAATTGTTGGTGGCCACGGGTGGATGCAAAATGGTCGGTTGAATGTCCGCTGCCCGTGGAGCCATGTAGTAGCCCATGGTCCTTGGTTCCTCAGCTCCCTCTTGAGCATTTTGATTAGCCGCCATCTCGACTTCACTTCCTTCCTTTTCCTCTGATTCAAAATCTTCATCAATTACAACTCCTTTAACTTCGGGACCAACTTGTGGTTGTCCCCTCTCTCCAATCCTTCTCCTTGCTTCTACCAGCTCCCTCTTACAAGCCAAAATTCGGAGAGTGCGGTTGAGATTTTCGTCTAGTGGTGCCAAAGGTGTCAGATTACTCCGGGTGATACACCCTCCTGCACACACTTCAAAGAAACACAACTCGTCTAACACAAGCAAGATTCACACTCACCAAGCAAAAAGTAAACGCTAGATTAATACCAAACAATTTTTTCAAAATAACGGACCGAAAGCAAGATTCACAACTCGTCCTGAATATCACAATAATAATCCCAATTAATGCCCAAGTATAAACCTTAACCGGGCTCAATATAGGGCAATTATGTTTTATAAGTCAAACCCGGGCCGGTCCATGTACCCTTACTTCGATTGTTTGAAACATTCTCTAGCAATTGGATTTTGGTTAAAACTATGATCTATAACTAAAACGATTGAAAAGTAAATGGTGTGAACACTAATTGAGAAGCTTTATTCGGGTGTTTCTCCCCCTAGCTAACAATCATGATTTGTCGAATCTAATGCAAATGTGTGATAAACCCGGTTGTAAACCGTAGTGAAGTGCAACAAATGAACAACCGTCACTCTCTCCGTCGTATGACCGTGGACTACTGAATGCTCGTGAGGTGTGGAAAACCTTCTAGACTCCATGCGCTTCACGGTCTAAACACCTTGCACGGTCTAGTTGACCATGATCTGCTAGCCTCGACCGTGATCTGCTGTTGATTTCTCCCTTTTGACCGGTTTTCGCCCCTTTTCGTCCAACTATCGTTCCATGGATTGATTTCACCTGCTAGGATTTGAAACATGCTAAAAAAACCACAACCTAGCGTAAAACCGAACCTCATAGAGTAAATTTACCTCAAACATCTAAGGATAAAGGGGGTAAAAAGTGTACAAAAAGACCAGAATCAACACGCTCCACACACATGGAGCATAACACAAAAACATAAAAAACCCACACGGAAGCCGCCAGCGAGTACAGCCTGCTCGTCGGCATCGACGTCGATGTAAAAGTTGATGTCCGCCATGAAATCATCATCTCCCAACGGAGGTGGGGGTGTTGGTGAATCAACCCACGGAGTTTGTCAAACTGGGGGCTCACCTGGAGTCTGCTAAACCAAGTACTGCTGCACCACCTCCATCCGGTGACTCCTGGCCTGCTCGTGCTCAATACAACTCAGGAGAACGCCCTGTTGGGTCTGGAGATAGTCCAAATGGGCATCAAACTGGTGCATACGACTATAGTACTAGGCCTGGTGATCCCTATACTGCTCCTAGAACTGGAGCTGCCAGCTCTGGGTCTGCTGGTTTTGGATGGCCAGCTGCTGGAACTGGGATGTAAAGAACTCCATTGCCGAAACAAAAGGACGGGAGGAGGACTCGACTTGATCCAATATTCATCATGGGGGAAGATCCTCCAGTGGGGAAAGGGGCTCCTCATGGACATGCTTATCTTTTGAGGACTCATCAACATCATCCTCCTCCTCTCGGTCACTCCTCCTCTCGGTCACTCTCAGCAAGAGGGAGGGAGGGTCCCTCAGCCCACTCGTATCCGTTAGCCTGCATCAACAGTTCACTGGTTGAAGATGATATCCATAGTGAGGTAGAAGGAACCGGAAGAGGCAGAGATGTTAGTGCGATCCTAGAGGCTGGCCCCTAGATGGTGCTCTAGAATGGTGATGAGAGCGCCACAAAACATATGCCGAGGGTGCTTCGTCGAATTGACGAAGGTCTTCACCACCAATAAGACCAGGTGTAGGTTTTCCACCTCCCTCATCATTGAGTACATGAAGTACACCGCCCCGCTTCGTGATCTTGTGCAAGGAGGTGACACTAGGGCGGACCGAGTGGGTGAGAATGAGATGAATGGAGGGTGGTGGTGTTGGTCTGGCTTGGCTTGGCTCGAACAACTTCTCTTGGTAAATGGGTAGGCAGATGGTGGTGTAGAAGCAAGGGAGGTCGACGCCTTGCAGTGTGGGCCGTTCAAACACATGGTATTGGAGAAATTCCAAATCTCATGACGAGCGCCTCCCCGAGCTGTTCGACACTCATTTCCTAGTCTACAACCCCAAGGCGGAACATGAGGCCATAAGCACAGCCCAAGTGAGGGTGGTCCGCCGCCATACGGAAAGTGGAGTAGAATTCCCACACCACTCGGTGTAGGTAGAAGCAGACAGGCGGAGGAGCCGCCTCCATTGACAGTTAGAGCAAACACAACATGATTAATCATGCAAATGCAACTAAAATGCAAACCATAGCTGGGCAAAAAACCCAAGTAACTGAGGCAGCCACATATTTCACAGTAATCTAGCAACCTAACCCTGGCAATCGGTTCTCAAACAAGCAGGCAGGCAGTTCACAACTTCGTTCTCTACCTAACCATCAATTCTCCAAAAATAACCAAGTATAGTGGTGGAAACCAACTTGGAGACGCAAGTAGACGGCTAAGCAGGGAACGAGGGTCAAAAGACAGCGGAAACAGGTCAGGAGAAAGCTCTCCAGAAATATGCCGGAAGGTCCCTGACGAGGTCATCAGAGAGGTTGCCGAGAAATTTTCATGCTCCGATCGTACCCAAAATTTCAGAGAATGGGCACCCAGACGTGGGAGGAGTGGGTCCGAAGTTGAATCGACGATCAGATGGAGGCAGGATCTATGAAATAGCGACGAAGGAGCCTAGTTCATCGGAGGGAAGGAGGAGAGAGGGGAGAGAAAATGCAGGAGGGACCGTGGAAAACTGAGCCTCTCAGCTTGGATTTTCTATAAACAAGAAAAAATCCATGGTCCCGCTCTAAAATCCACGATCGGGGATTTGACACCCAAATCGAGAAATTTACAAATTTTCCCCGGTCTCTCCCACCAGAAATCGACAGTCGGAGATTTGACGTTTGGAGCGTGGATTTTTGGCAGTAGGTTTCCACGACCTAGAGAGAAAAATCCATGACTGTGGAAAATCCATCACCAGACCGTGGATTTCTCAAAAACTTAGCGAAACCCACGAAAATGACTCCGAGTCAACTACGAACGAAAATGGTGACAACACAGACAATCGACGGGCTCGGAACGCGACACACATTACTCAAAACAGACACAACCAACTCAAAATAAACACAAAAAGGAAAAGAAATACAAACCGTGGTGGGGTTGCCTCCCCACAAGCACTTCTTTACCATATTTTAGCTGGACGCAGATGCCGGAACTAAGGGTCAAGATCAACCAACAACTCCGCTCGTGCGACATCGGCTCTGAAGTATAGCTTGAGGCGATGCCCGTTCACCTTGAAGGGCTCCGTCTGCATATTGTAAATTTAGATGGTGCTATAGGGAAACACCTGAGTGACCATGAATGGTCCAGACCATTGGGAGCGTAGCTTTCTCGTAAAGAGTCGTCCGTTGGAGTTGTATAGAAGAACTCGATTGCCCACCTGGAACTCCTTAGGGCCTTTAAGACAAGTTTCGTGGAGACGCTTGGTTCGCTCCTTATACAGTATGGTGTTCTCATAGACGTGATAACACCACTCTTCCAGCTCCATTAGCTGGATTTTCCTTTCGGTACCTACAAGACTCAGGTCAAGGTTTAGAAGTTTAAGGGCCTAGAAGGCTTTGTGCTCTACCTCGACGGGTAAGTGATAGGCCTTTCCATAGACGAGTTGATATGGAGAAGTACCAATCGAAGTCTTGGTAGACTCTTAACCTTTTGGCTAAAGATTGCAACAATAAGCTAGGAGTCTTAGCTCTCTCAACCGATCAACTAAGGGCCGCAAGAACCAATCCCTCAAAACATAATCCGCACGGAAAAATAACAACCAATCGAGATTCTAAATCAAAGTTTGAGGCTTTCTCTATATAGCCCAAGGTAGATGGCTCATTTGGCCAAGGAATTCTAGCTTTTACAAGCCTTTTAGTAAGAAGGGAATTTCCCTCTACCTGGGTCAACTTGGCATTGTGATGAGAAATGGAGAACACAACTCAAGCATCATGAATCTCAAACTTTGCATTAAACACAAACCCACACACATAGCATTCAATCCATACAATCTATCACATACAAAAATCTAGGGTTCACAATACCCAAGTGAAGAGGAACTCTACTTCATAACTAGGCAAAGGAAAACAACTAAGAGGAGAGAAAAAACCATGGTGGATGCTTGTCTTACCTCCTTGTTGATGAGAACTCCCTTGAGAGGTAAGAATCTTCACTCCCATAGCTTGAAGTAAGCCCAAATCTTCTTCTTCTCTCCTTGTTGACCACTTTCTCTCTAGATTGTGAAAAATAAGACCTTTCTATTACTAGGGTTTCCCTTGGGGTTTCTTCAGCTGGAATCCTAGAAGGAAACCCAGAAAATCTAATGCCCTGTTCACTTCTCATTTCATTTTCTGTTTTTTGGTTAAAAAATGAAAATAAGAAAACAAATGGACATAAAATGTGTTCACTTGACCATTCCATTTTCCTTGGGAAAACCCAATTATTACAATTGGGAAAACGATTAATACTAGTTTTCTCAGAAGAATGGGACGGGTTATCCCCCCGTTTCCCAGCGGAAAACGACTTAATGCAGCAAGCCGACCCGCGTTCGATCCACCAGGGACGCATTTTTTTTACCCCGATTTTTTTCCCTCCTAAGCGCTGCCGTTTTTGCCTTTTTCCCCTCCTAAGCGCTGCCCTCCTAAACCCTAGAGAACTGTCTTCCTCTCCTCCCCTCCATCCGCGTTCCAGCCTCTCCTCCTCGCCACCCTCCAGCCTCTCCTCATCCTCCTCCCTCCACATTCGACTCGCCGCCCTCCTAAACCCTAGAGAGCTGTCTTCCTCTCCTCCTCCTCCATCCGCGTTCCAGCCTCTCCTCCTCCTCCTCCCTCCACATTCGACTCGCCGCCCTCCAGCCTCTCCTCCCCCTCCATCCGCCACACCTCTCCTTCCTCCAGCCTCTCTTCCGCCTCCATCTTTGATCTTGGCGCTAGCAAGACTATTAATTTTTGGTAATTCTCCATTGATAGCTGCTGTCCTAGAATTGAGGTAGTAGTTGATCTTTTTGCTGCACATTGTGGTGGTTCTCTATTTTTGTGGTTGGGGTTCCCGAAGGAATTGTGTTTTGAGTTGTTGAGTTTGCAGAACTGTCCAGTTAGCTCTAGTCATGGAATGACCTCTCCTTTCCACGTTCCAAGCTTGACAGTGCTGTAAAATGGAGTAGTTTACAGGGCACTTTTGGATGTTGAACACGAAACAGGACAATCAAAAAGTAGTATGGTACCTACATTTAGATGATTGTTTAGTCATATCAGTTGCCATGATTAAGGGATTTCTGTATTTGAAACTGTTTTTCCATTGTCCTAAATGGAGCCATTAATTAGAACTTTGAGATATTATCAGTTATTGATTCCAGCTTCCAGTCACCTTTTTTTGTCCAAAAGGGAACTTTTAGATATTATCATCTACTGATTCCAGCTGCCCCTCTATATCAAAACTATGGATTTGGCTTATAATTGAATTGAGATGATCAGTTTGCTCCTCTTTCAGAATGCAGTATGTAAACTTCTTTTCATGTTATGCTTTGAATGTTGGGTTATCGTTGATGCTTGGTCTATGGAAATCTTCTTGGAGGGAACTCAATTCTTGCATGTAATGAGCATTTTTTCTGTCTTGATGGCACTTCTATTGCTTGTATCTCATCACTTATGTCAGAACCGAAAGTGAAGTAGTTGAAGTCTTGCAAGGAAAATTGTGATTGCACAGAAGCATATAATCATAGTTCAAGCCAAACTCGAGCGATGGATGCACGACGAGATGTAATAGCAAACAAGTTGTGGGATGACTTTCAAGCTGGACTTATTTGAATTTTTATGTTGTACTAGTACTTAATTAATATAAGATGTTGTACTTGTATTGTGTTTATTTGTAGTTTAAAAACTATTTAATTCGAATTAAAAATTATAATCATGGCTAGGGTTGTATGATAATCAAGAATCAGAAAACAGAATGAAACAACTAAACAGGATTTCTTTTTAGAACTCAGTTTCAGAACTCACCAAAATTCTCAGCTAAACAAGGTTTTTTCAGGTTTTGTTTTCCAGGAAATGGTCAGCTTCGTTTTCATTTTAATTTTGTTTTCTGTTGTGGCAGCTAACAGAAATGGAATGGCAAGTAAACGGCCCATAAGCCTCACCCAAGATCCAACCTCATTTCTCCTTCAGATTACTTCCCCTTTTATACCCAGATCGACAGTTGTTCACGGTCATGAACTATAACCTGGACCGTGATCTCAGCCAGAAACGTGTTGTTTCATTGAGGCTCTTCACGGTCAGCGGCGGATTTTCACGGCCGGGGACCATGAACTAGTCGAGGTCCAGTGAGGTGTCCATAACCCTCTGGATCCATTTCACGTCACTCCCACGATGCAATCGTCATGGTCTGGCAACCGTTGACAATTGCGTCCAAACCGTGACTTTGGTCTTTTCTTCACTTTTTCGCGCTTTTCGACCTCCAAATTACCAGAAACTCTTTCTCGACCTTTCCACATGTGCTAGGACCTGATATGTAACAAAACAAGCACAACCTAGCCTAAAATAGGTTGAGAGACGATGAAATGAAAATTTAAACTATTAAGAAATGATCGGTAAAATGTGTACAGTTGGACCCGAATCATCGTTACTACAACCTAAAGTCCTTGCCTTAAGCATTCCCTTGATATAAAACGTTATTATAATTTCTCCTCTAACGTAAAAGTCATTCTCGCTTTCACCCTTTATAATCATTCTCTAATTAACTTATAGCAATCCTTAATTCATACACATAATACTAGGGACTATCGCGTTAAGTCTCACCGTTCAATGACGTCCCTACCTCAAAAGCAATGGTATTGCGTTACGTCTCACCTTCTAGCACCATGCCCAGTCAACTACTGCGTAACATCTCGCCATCCAGTAGTGACCCGATCATCTACTGTGTCTAGTAGTGATCCAACTGGTCGGGGGTTCTCTAACTTTAATACCAACATATACATATATCAACACACACATTCATTCACACAAATAAGCACAACGCGTGCCTCCACCTTTAGAAGGCGGTGAGATACTTCAAATAAGTAAACGTGCATAACTCGTAAATTAATGAACATAATTTGAGATAAAAGACTTAATCTAAAGGAACTTGACGGAGATTTTATCCACTTTACACTCACTTTGTGCTGAAGCTGATTGAATTGAATTAACTACTATCCCGGGATCGACATTCCTCTGTTCGTTGCAGTGTTGCTCGGCCATAACCCCATCCTCTGTCCTAATCAAAAACCATACTCCACTTGCTCAATTTAGCCCTCCCCACGCAGTTTCCAATTAGAACATTTGCCAGTCTGCTTGACAGAAGGGAATTTTATTCCCTACAAACTTTGTGTCCCATCAACGAATTGCCCAACTCGTCCCAAACCATGAGGGTTTTCTATAAATTGGAAGGCATAAATCAAATTATCTCCACTTCAACTCGTAGTTTCTAGGTCCCTCCGGATTTATGCTGCTATGGTGATTGGCATAGAGGTGGGGCGCGTGCTGCTCCCATTTCCATCCCAATTTCATGCAGACTTCGAGAAGGGGTAGTACCCCAATTTCATGTCCATCCCATCTTTATTTTGGGATGGTAAGTAGTGAAAGATGATCGAGAGGTAATATAGCTATCTGGACCCCAAATACATCCTCGAAGTGCACTCCGATCCATGAGAAAATCCCTTTTACGGCTTGACTCAAACACTATGCTCGGTTTCCTCTCACGTGAGAACCTCTTTTTTCAAAATATTTTTCAAAATTGAGCACATGTTTGCAAACATTTTGTGTCCAAAAGTAAGTAGACAACCCCGCACACATGTACTGACCTAGATAGTGGACAATATCAACACATTCAAGGAGGAAATCATTGGCTAAATTCCTCACTTTCCGCATCCTCTGTAGCGCTACACTATACTCTCTATCATGCATAACATCACAATTATCGAGCAATTCAAAGCACATCGAGTAGGGAGATTGCAAAAGGGGCCAACTTGGAGTCCTCAAATTTGAAAAAATTTGGGCATACATACAAGGCTCCAAGTGGTTGACACATGCTAAATCATCATACACAATCACTCTAAAAGCACTCTCTCTCTCTCTCAATCAAGTTTTCAATCATTTATGGCATAAGAGAGTATACTCGATTATAACATTCCACACAAGCATATATTCACAGCCCCCCACACTTAAGGAACACATTTTCCTCAATGTGAGAAAAGTAAAAGGATAGGGGAACGAAGTTACCAAAATGCTTTGTCAAAGTAATAGTGGGATCGAAGGGTAGGGTGGGTGGTGTGATCTCTTCCCAAATGCTAAGGAATGCATTGAACAATTCTCATCCATGCCAAACACATTTCATCAAACGTCAAAGAATGCATTGAACAATTCTCATCATCTCTAGGATCCAATCTTTTACACCCCCACACTTGATGCTTACTATGTAAAACAAGGGTGCAAAGTGAAAACAATATCTAATTATGTAGTTAACAATCTTGATTGATTGATTCAATTGACAACATGTCAATCTAACGGCTCTATTGTGGTGGCCAAAGGCAATAACCGACCTAAACGACTAAGCTAGGGGTATGGACCGGTTTCTCAAAAATCATATCAAAGTAGTAAACTTTGGTGAGCAAAGGGACCATACAACTTATACCAATTGATCAAGATTTGAAACTACTCCTCAAACATGCTTCTAGGGGTCTAACATCCACATTAAGGTTCATTTGGCATGCATCAAAACATTACAAGCACAAATTATATGGCTTGGGCATTTCATCGAGTACTTGGTGGGAGACAATCAAAACAATTAGAACCATGCAATTCATACCCACCAAGGATTCCAAACCACTTACATTCATTCATAAGCATACAACATACCACAACATTTCATCATTTTCCCTTGACTGTAGTCCATTAGAACTCATTCTTAACTAAGGCATGGTCGTTTACTACTACTCACACTACCAACTAACCTAAAAACTAAATTTAAACATGCAAGTTATTTATTTAAAGATAAGGAAAAGAAAATGCAAACCGTTGTTGGGGTGCCTCCCAACTAGCGTGTCTTGTAAGCCGTTTCACCAAATCGTTGTCTTCAAGTACTCAGCCCAGCTCAAAACATCCTTGAAGTTGAGGTTTTTATCGGTTAAGTGGAGTTTCAAGTCTTGATCTGTCTCCCGATCATTCGGTGAAGGTTCATGTAGGTAAGAATGCTCGAGACACCTCCAATGAAACCTCTCTTCACCTCTTCTTTGCTTCTCTTTGCCTCTAACCAAATCAAGCATTCTTGAAGGGTCATCACCGGATCCACCAAGAGGAATTGATGATGCCTCGACCTCATCTTGGAAAAGAGAACCCGGAAATGGATCCCTCTTTAAGAGTGTATCAAGGTCAGGCGGAAAGCTTGAGTAGTACCCGTAACTTTTGAAAGCTTCATCCACTTCGATCTTGTCCATTGGTTGGACTCCAATTGCGGCTTCAACCTCCTCTCCTTCTGGCGAAGAATCTTCCCCATGTTGAGTACCAAGCTCTTCCTCTTCTTTACTTTCTCCTTCCTTCCTCACAACCTCATTAATGCTCCCTTCTTTAATTTTCTCTTCTTGATGATTAGGGGAAATGATGGTTTTACAAGAAAGTTCTTCAATAGATGGATCTTCAAGGTCCACTTGCTTGTCCACCCTTGAGATACCTTCCTCTTCTATCGCTTCCTTTTTTGCTTCATTATTGATGTCGAAGAGGCACTCTTGATTAAGTTTCGAGCAAAGTTGCTCCATAAATCTTCCGTTATTCTTTATCCTCTTGGGCATCTCTTCTTTTCTTTCAGGAATTCTTGAGTAGAAGAGTCGGGACTTCCCTTGATGAAAGATGTCCCTATGGTCCCCACACCTTTCCTCATGTTTAACATCTTTAATCCAATAGCAACCAGGAGGAAAGTAGGGATCTCTAGCATCAAGGCATTCCATTGGGATGTTGTAGTGCTCGAATGCTAACTCCCCAAGGCTCTTTGGTGTAGGTGGTGGTGAATGATGAAGTGTACTCCCACTCCCGGCCAATAGTTTTTCTAACTCGAGCTCCAAGAGGCTATTTGGTTTCGGGGTTGAAGTTGAGTGATTTGTCCCTAGACCTTCTAAATATGGTGTACTCGCCTTAAGTCGCTCAATGTCCATCTCCAACTCGGTCTTCACCTTAGGTTGTGGAGGTGGTTCTTGGTATAATTGTGGAGATGCTTGGTAATCATGCGGGTACCGTTGATAGGCATGGAAAGGTGTTTGTTCTTCGTACCCGGATTGTTGTCTAGTACCACTACTAGAAGCTTCAAGATAACACCAATTTGGCTGTTGGTGATCTCCCCACTTATCATGCCAACCATATGGATCCATAGCTACACCTAAACATTATCTATATTAACAAAAACAAAAACAACCTATGAAAACACAAGTGTAAAAAGAAAAGAAAAGAAAAATTGAACAAACACTTAAAACAAGATAATTAAAGGGAACATAACAAAAGAAGGAAGGATACAAGAAAGAAAATAAGACACGACAAACAAAAAACACAAGAAAATGGCACCAAGGACTCGATGCTACACAAAAATGACAAAACAATACCAAACTTGGCAGAAAACAAATTATTAAACTAGTACTTCTCGGCTATTCCTAATAACTTAAGATTCCCCGGCAAAGACGCCAAAAACTTGATGGCTTGCGTGACCGAGCTTTAAATTTATAAGTCGGTGCACACTTTATTCAATCCTAACTAAGCCAAGAACAACCTAGCTAGGTTTGTAGTAAAGTGGCTCGATGGTATTCCAAGGGAACCCTAAGCTTACTATTACTTCTCTCTGAACTACTATCGAATCGAATCAAAAGGTTTGATTGCTTAAACTAATCTAATCTACACCTAAAGGCAAAATAAACAATCGACCAAGTGGTTGGGAGACCGCTATAAATGAGATGGTTGACTAGGGTCGAATCCTCCTAGTTATGGTTGTCATGTACGGTTAAGAGAATATGGTGAGGGAGCTCTTTTTTGGGGGCTTTCCGAGTAAGCCTCCCCTAAAACAATGTTCGTCACCTCGATCTAGGCTATCGTATCTAGGGCTTTAAGCACATAACTCATTTCAATGGATACTACCCACATTCCACACCGTGGTTTTATATCGGGTTCTATCTAGTAAGGCATTCGTATGACAGGGGTACGATTGCCTCGTCCACTATAGGATCTTATTCATACATCTAACCTCAATTTGCTTGATGGCTCATAACCGTCTAAACCTAAATATCTATACCCAACTTAGAAGCTCAAGTAGGCTGGTAGACAAGATCAGGGCGACTTACCCAAACACAATTAAAGCTAGAGAAACAATGAACTCAACTAGATAAACTCATTCAAACATAACCTATTCATTCACAACCTATAAAAGGGTTCATCTTCCTTAAACAACCTTTACATATTTAAGTCATAAAGAGAGAAAGAAAACACAAACTAGAAGAGAGGGAGTGATGGAATCAATCTTCTACTCCTTGCTTGCACCTCCTTCTTGCTCATTGGGTGGATTGGATCTTCCTTTAAGCTCGCTCAAGGTTTTTCGCTCAGGCCTCCAGGGCGTGACGCAATGGTCACGGCCGTGAAAAGGCCATGACGTATCCATGACCAGATAGAACATCCCTAAATCGTCCATAATGACGTGTTTTGACTCCGTCCTTATGCTCCAAGATTGCGGCCTCCTTCATAAGATCGCGACCATGATCTATGTGTCCCGGGCATGATCTTTTTCGCGATCAAAATGCACCATCTCCGTGATTCGACAGGAGAAACTTTTTGCCTTATTTTTCGTCGCCTGCTGAAGTTGCGACTACTATTCATGGCCGCGATCTTCAGCCCGCGAACATGGTCACGATATAGTGGTCACGACCGTGACCTGTGGCCGTGACCAATGCCTGCTCTTCCCTTCTTGCTCTTATTCTTCCCAATTGTGCTCGGATGAACTCCAATCGGTTCCCGATCAATCCCGAATGCATATTAGACATGGAATTTTATCCCAGACACTTGGGAAAGTATAAAATACGACATATTGGGGTCAGTTCCCCTATAGAAACCTTTATATTAAGAATACCTATGCCAAAATGGGTGGTTTGCAAATAGGAACGAAAATAGGCATAAATAACTTGATATGTGGACTAAACACAGTGATTTAACATGCAAATGCATTGGTAATATGGGCTAAACAACAATCACCGGTCACTCCTAATTCACACTAATTCGACATACCAGCCAGGCGTCCTTTAACCATTCCGGTTTCTGGCAGCATGGTTGATGCACGATGAGTTTAAAGAGATGGCTGAGTAGGCTTGGTCGAAAGGGATAGATTTGCTAAGTTCCATCGAAGCGTTCAAGACAGCTATTAAGCATTGGAACCACCACACTTTTGGAAATATTATTGAAATAAAGGATTCGTTGATGGTGAGGATTGACGGCTTGGAAACAGCAGGGGTGGGGATTCAGATTCCCCGCAGTTAAAGCAATCTCGTCAGGAACTTGACAAGATCTTCTTGCATGAAGAGATTTTGTGGTGCCAAAAATCGTGGTTGGTGTGGCTAGCGCAGGGGGACAAGAACACTAAGTATTTTCATGCGCATACGATTCAGTGAAGGAAAAAAATAGAATCAGCAGACCGGGGCATGGGTGGAGGATGAACAACATTTACAGGACATGGCTAGAACCTTCTTTCAGTTCCTCTACACGGATGGACAGGGCACCCTGACTAGCATAGTGTCGTTGTTCCCCACCTTGACAATGGACCTTTGGGGAGGTCTTTAGGGGACGTTTACTGAAGAGGAGATCAGGGGAAAGTATGGGTTCCCTCAAGGCGCCAGGAACAGATGGTTTGCATCCAACCTTCTTCCAAATATTTTGCCTAACATTGGGAGCTAATGTGGTTGAGTTTTCAAAAGATTGTTGGAACGAACTGACAAAGGTCAAGATGGTGAATGAGACAATCCTGGTCCTAATACGTAGAGTTAATCGCCCCTCACTGATCGAGCAATATTTCCCTATCAGCTTGTGCAATGTAATGTATAAGATTATCACTAAATGCCTGACAGAGAGACTGAAAACGTTGATGCCTAGTCTAGTTGACAAAACTCAAACAAGTTTTGTCCCTGGGCGTCATATTATTGGCAACATTTGCATTTTGCATGAAGTGGTTCACTCTATGAGAGCTAAAACAGGGAGAAAGGGCTGGATGATCATCAAAATAGATATGGTTAAATACTATGACCGAATCAAATAGACATTTGTGCAAGATACATTGGAGGCAGTAGGGATACCGGGCAACTTTATTTCCATTGCGATGCAGGGTCTAACATCTTCGAGTATGAGGATAAGGGACTATATAGACCTGGGCAAAGCCTATGATTAGTCAAATGGATATTTGTGCAAGATACATTGAAGGCAGCAGGGATACCGGGCGACTTTATTGCCATTGCGATGCAGTGTATAACATCTTCCATTATGAGGATAAGGGACTATAACTTCTTTCAGCATCACCCTTGCTCAGTCGGTCCTCTCATCACTGCCATCTTACATCATGAAAACCACTTTCCTTCTGGTAAGTGTAAGGGATTATATCGACAAGAAAATTTGGGAATATATCTGGGGAAGCTCAAAGTCGGGGAGAAAGGTTGATTTGATTGACTGGGAAACAATATGTTGCCCCATAGAAGAGGGAGGGCTTGGGCTCCGTTACGCGACCAGAATGAATAAAGCATTCATGATCAAAATAGCATGGAGATTGATGGCAGACCTGGGGAGTTTATGGGCCAGTGTAGTTCGTGCGAGTTTATGGATCTTGCACTACCTTGCTAGTCAAAGCTTGATCGTGACACCAACCCGATTTGCTGTGATGTGTTGGATGCTCTAGAAGAACTTGAACAAGTATGTGTGTGAAAAGGAGTTGGATTCGACTAGTTCCCTATCTCGTAGAGTGGTGACGTTGGAGCTACATATTATGGAGACTGCAGAGAATTTGGCGTTGATATTCGTCGGACGAAAAGCTCTCACCCATCGCTTGATTGCTTGGAAGCCTTCCCGCCTGGTTGTTCATGTCTAAATACATATGGTTCTGTGATGGTGGGAAATGCAGCAGCATGAGGGGTGCTACGGAGGGAAGATGGTAGAATGCTGAGAGACTTTTTAGGAACCTGAGTGTAGGATCAATTACGAAGGCCGAATTGGCTGGTATTGCTTTTGGTTTGCAAACAACATGGGAGATGGGATTACGTCAGGTGCAGGTTCAGACTGATTCCCAAACATCTATCACTACAAGAAAAAGGGCCACTAACTACAGAAAAATCCGTCGCTTTTAAGCAAAAATCCATCGTTGATAGGTTTGAATGGCAGAATTTTTCCGTCATGAAATGGGTGTGTCGTTAATAATAGCAACGATGGAAACTCAAATCCGCCGTTGATAAATTTCAATGACAAAATTACATCCATCGTAGATATTTGTTAATGACGAACACTATATTTGTCGTTGATAATTATCAACGACAGATTTACATCCGTCATAGGTATTGTTAATGATGGGACTATTTCGTCGTTGATAATTTTCAATGACCAATTCTACCATCATTATGAACTATTAAAAATACCATTAGACATGCTACTTAATCACCACATATATATACATTTTAAGTTCTTGGTCATAATTTTGAAAACCACGTAGCAATTCTTCCACCATTCAATTTGAGCAATACATATACATACATATACATACATACATACATATATATATATATATATATATATATATGGGGAGTTCTACGGTATCCAGGTGAAATTCGGGGTACCGCATACCTTGATTAAGAAAACGCTATCCAAAACTTGAATTGACTGATCTTTCGGACATGATACTAAACTCTAACCATCAAAGATCAAAATATAGGTCTTAATTCTATAAAGCTTATATCCCAAGATCAATTTAATTAGAAATAATAATCGACGGTTATGATTCGTCCAATTATAGGCAAAAAAATCAATGCACCATCTTAGGGTTTATAGAGTATGATTTAGATAATTAGGATCTAGGGTTCACTCATTAAGAGTTAGGGTATAGTACCATGCCCAAAAATCCTGCTAATTCGAGGTCTGGATAGCGTTCTCATACTCAAGGTATGCGGTACTCCTGATTTCACCGGGGTACCGTAGAAGGCACTATATATATATATATATAAACCTGGTTGAGTTAAGCAGGTCAATTCCTCAAAATAAAAGGATGATGGTTTACCAGCCATATCTCTACTATAAGATTTGTCAATCTCTAAACTAAGATTGTGCAAACTCAAAATGCTAACTTTATCTAGTTACCATAGAATGACTCAAGTTTCCAAAATCCCTTCATTGTAGCTGTGGAAAGGGTAAAGTAGAGCAAAAATATGACCAATCTACCAGCTGAAGCCACGATGAATAGTTATGTACATATCCTGCAAAACAATTTCCTACGAAAGAGACACTCAGTTATTAAGACCAATAAATATATAGCCAATCAAGTAACTATATGTTGTACTATCTCAATTCAAGAGAATGTCTAAGCTATTTCAGAATTGAAAAAGAGGACAAGGAAATCCATGAAAATTTCTTCCCATAATGCTTGATAGTGTTGGATGAAAATCATATAACCACAATGATATACTATAGTATGATTAGAACTAGATTACCCATCACTACAAGCTCAATTATTCATAAACAAAAGGAACAAAAAGGAAGCATAATCCATTATACTACTCATAAACTAAGCAAAACACTCATAAGATTAGTTAGTTCTAGCAAGGCAGAAACTAAAACAGAGTAGAAAAATCTGCAACAAATTAAAACCTTAGTTCAAGTAGCCAATAATCAAATACATCCTCAAATAAAACTAAAACCATCTTTCAACCTGTAATGTAAACTATATGTGCATATATGAATAAATGGTTGCTTGGATCTTCAATAGTCTGCCGTAAATCACTATAGTATACCAGAACTGAAACATAGTTCTACATTTTTCATTCACTAATTTTCTAACCAGATTTCACAAGCGAGCAAATAAAGAAACAAAATCCAAACTTGTTGACAAAAGTACCTGTTGATCTCAATTCTGAGGCAGAGGGTTAGGGGATAGAGTTATTTGTCCCATTATATTTCAAAGCATTTCCTTCACCTCTACAATTTCAGCCTCTACATGATTCATTCCCACCAATTTAGTCTCTAATATATGTACGTGGTCCCTGAGGCCTGCAGTTTCATCTAGAGCATGTTGCAATGCAGCATCATTGGTGGACTCAGCAGACGATGTCTCAAAGTCTTTGGGAGTAACAATACTATTGATAAGAGAAAAACAATACTTTTAAATGACCGGGTGAAAAGCAAATAGGAAATCAAAGTTGAGACTTGACTTTGGATGACCACCTTCAGCAAGGCTTTAGGAAGCACTGAAGTAGATTCTACGACTCGAACAATAAGGTTATTGGGTGAGCATTGAGAAGGAAGAAGAGTAGTTTGTGTTAGTTTTTAATTTGAAGAGAATGAAGAATCTAACCTTGACACTATTGTTGTGAGGAAATTAGGGTTCAAGAGCCAGACGAGACGAAGAACTTCAGCTCAGTTTGCTTCGACGAGGTATTGCTTCATAGTGTTTAGTTTTTCTTCTAATTGAGATGGTGGAATCGAATATAGATGGAAAGTTGAAGTAAAGGAGATGTCGTTAATGTTTGGGAAAAGGGAATCTAGCGAGTTCCATGGATGGAGAGTTGGGAGAACGAAAGGAGGGTTTCCTCGATTGATTACAAACTGTGGGTTCTGATTTTTTAGTTATTGTGTATCTTTGTTTTGGGGCATCTTATTTCAGCAGAAAAAATTAAAAGCTCCTGCTTGCCTTTTCATTTTCCCGCTTCACCCAAAAAGTGTAAAAAGTCCCGCCAAGCACATGATCCTTCACTTACTATCGAAATAAGTTAGTGATGTGCCCCCCTTTATTTAACCAAACATCATTGACAACATTTTTTCTTGTAGTGTATCCGACTTATTGGAGGAGTAGTGGAACGACACCCACACTTGGCTCTAATAATTTCCGAAGTGAGACGCCTCCTAGCCCTCGATTGGCAGGTGGAAATCATTGTGTTTCGAGAGGGGAATGTCGTTGTAGATTACTTAGCTTCACTTGGACATGAATGTTCGCCCGGAGACCATTTTGTTGAGCTCCCTTGTCCGATATTAAGTTTCTGGTTATACTTTAATTATACTGGAGTATTAACTCCTCGTTTAATAAGCAATGAATAAAGGTGGGGTGCCCTCTAGCGCCCCGTTTAAAAAAAAAAAGAGTTAAAGCAATTTAGTAAACCAAGGAAAAAGGGTAGAAAATGGGGAGGAAGTAGCAGGTTATAATTCCTAGAGTCCAAAACTAGCTAGGTATATAAATATAGGCCATGTTGATATATACGTAGGTAGTAAAAAAATGGGAGTACAAAAAATGTAAAACATATAATGTTTGTTATAGAAATGTAAGGCAGGTCCCCCATTACAATCTCCCAGTCCCAGGGTTTCCATTTCCTCTCCAAAATAACAATACATAGAAATTGAAGTATAATAATAAGAGTACCAGAAATGTAAAACATAACTGTTTGTTATAGAAATGTTTTATCTTCATCTCTCTTTTTACTTTTCTCTCTCTCTACTACTAACCTCCCCTCCTCTCCTCACTTTCTATATATCCTCCTGCTCATCTCATCCCATCTTTCTCCCTTAAAAAGCTACAGCCACACAGGCTTCCCAAAGAAAAGCCTTGCCCTCTCCTTACCAAGACCAGAAAGAGAAGTGGTGATGGGGAGAGGGAGAGTAGAGCTGAAGAGGATAGAGAACAAAGTAAACAGGCAGGTGACGTTTGCCAAGAGGAGGAACGGGTTGCTGAAAAAGGCGTACGAGCTCTCTCTTCTTTGTGATGCGGAGGTGGCTCTCATCATCTTCTCCAACCGCGGCAAGCTCTGCGAGTTCTGCAGCACGCCCAGGTCGGTCCAGTGCTACTTACTATTTACACCTAAAATTATTTTCGCCGGAAAACACTTACTAACTATGCATCTTAATCATTCACACTGACGCTAGTTTGCATTTGGCCTTCTGGATCCCTGTTTGGAAAGCAAGATCTGTGGGTTTGAGCAGCTAAGTTTAGGGTTTTCAGATGTTTAAGAAAAAGAAAAAAAAGGAAAAACTTCTTATGATTTTGATTAATTGTTTTGTGTTCTGTCTGTGATAATTGGATTCATTAATTAACTCAAATCACCCGGCTCCAGGTTCATAATTGTTTGCACACATAGATGGGTCTAGATTGCTTGTTCCTTTTACCTCATCATCATCATCATGATCTCTTCATATATCGACTCATCACTGGCTGATTTATCATGTTGGTGAAACCCAATTATTTAAATGAATGCATATTATGGGATTCAATTCTTTTGATGGGTGGTTTTCTTTTACCCTGCGGATACGAATAATAGGATGATTCTGCAGTACTAGTGTTGCTGGGCGCAGGGGGAGAGTAAAAACATCTGAATTGATTGAAGGTGCATTTTATTTATTTGACAAATTGAAAGAAAAATGAGACTTAAAAGCAATAAGGAAAGGTTAACACACTAGTAGTACTGTTACGATTTGGTGCAGACGATGGGATGTTTTCCAGTTTTCTGCAGTACGTAGAGAGTACCAAAATAAGTCCGCTGGGCTTTGTGGTGTGCGTGATTGGAAAATGAACAGAGAGAGAGAGAGAGAGAGAGAGAGAGAGAGTAAACTAGCTAGTATTTATTTACGTTTGGGTTCTGCCGTTCTGGCTTGGTTGGTTCCTTTTCATATGATATGATTGTGAAGTTTCTCTGATTGCATTTTGGTTACTGGGTTTCATCATCAGCATCACACTTGTCCTTGATGCACTTCAATATATGGTAGTACAGTCGTTGCTCTCTTTCAACCATGATTGCTTGACAGTAAGGTTGTTAAACCGGTTTATACCGTTACGACGGGGTAGCATGTAAGCATGGTTCAGACGAGATACAAACAGTTTTCATGTCGGTTTATACCGGCTTTCACAAAGCATATGAGAAACTGGAAAATTATTAACACCAAATGAATTGCGTCATTTCACAGCTATTTTAATAGGCACTTAACACAGAAATGGATGGAAGAGTAAATTTGTTATAGTTTAATTTTAGAATAGTATATTTGTGCAAAAATTTAGTAGAGGGTACATTTGTTAAATTATCATAATAGAGGAGTACAAAATGTTTTTAATCCTGTTTAAAATAGAGATTATTAACCTATCCGCTTCTATAATTTTCTCATTGAATCCTCACCTGCCTCCCAATTCTAATTTAAGTCGCACATACATCTCAGAGAAGCACGTTAGAGAATGATAGAATTTTACAATGCTTTAAAGCATTGATGCTTTAGTTTTTGTGTTATGGTACCTGTACTCTTTTGTATAAATCTGTTTATGGTATAAACTAAAATTTACATTCATATTATGATACAATTTGAAGTTGTACCATACATAAAAGTACAAATTGAAATTTACGGTACAACTTAATTTGTACCTTTAACGTCGTTATAGTACAACTTCAAATAGTATTTTAAAAAACCAATACTTTAAAGTATAATAAATGTGCTCATTTGAACATACAAACATGTGCAACTTAAAGTTGGATTATAAATAATTTACTATTTAAAATGTGCCCTTACAGATTTTGAGAGTTCACCTTCAATTTCCAAGTCAAAAGATTAACCACTTGTTATGCTAAGCTGCAAGGAAAGAAATGTGATGTATGTATTAACTGTTCTTACTGGACATCTATGTTATTGACTCCCTATTTTCAAAATGATAGAGAATTCGAATGGCCTCTACCAAATAATTCCATACAATATATGTTTACCAAACTTTAAAATTAGCTTTAAAGTATCAAATTTTGAATTCTAATTGATAGCATAAGTGTGATAACATGATGTAATATAGAATACCAACTAATCTATATGCATTATTTTATATTAAACCCTTAACTCTAAAATTGAAACCCTAAATTGTTGAACCCTAATGAAATTTGATTTTTTTTGGGGTCAAAATTCATCTAGTCCATCATACAGTAAGTAACAATTTTTCTTTTATATAAATCGCTTGCTCGTGATGAGAATTATGAAGCGAGTAAATAGAATAATGTATGTACATGAATTTGTACATATGTCACCATATGTTCCACAAGAGGGATATAAAATCGCTCGTGTTCATAGCTACCAAAGCATGGAGTTAATCGATTAGGTAGCATTATACTGATTAATTAATACGCACTCGACGTGCAATTTTCTGTCCTTATTTCAATCAATTAACATGCTTGTTTTCCAGTCTATTTTTGTATCACTAACTCAAAATCTCCTATAGTGGTCTTACTATGATTGCCCTTACATGGTGTAGGGTTTGGTTGATTAGGATTGCTCATACTCTGATTATAGCTTCCTGGTGCCTAACATCAATTTTAATCATTGTTCCTTAGTAAACATTGCTGACATTTCTCCTATATATACTTATATATCGTATTTAAATATATGTGTGTATATATAGCATGGTGAAGACTCTTGAGAAGTACCAGAGATGCAGCTATGGAGCAACGGAAGCCAATAGGCCTCTCCATGAGACACAGGTACGTACGTACGTAAAATCCCCACCACTGTCTGTCTGTATATCCCTTGGGCTAGCTTTCTGCTCTCGAAACTTCCAAATTTATTATATTATATTATATATATGTTTCATTCGCGTCAAACAGAGCAGCTACCAAGAGTACCTGAAGGTCAAGGCTAGGGTGGAGCTCCTCCAGCACTCTCAAAGGTGATCATTCTTCATTTCATTTGCGCCTGTATGTAAATTGTAAACTCTACTTATTCAAACTAGATATAGCTAAAACAAATCAATAGAAATGTGTGTGGAACATTATATAAATTGATTGTATGCTGGTTTTGTTTTGTGGTGCAGGAAGCTCCTTGGGGAAGATGTGGGATCACTCAACGCAAAGGAGCTGGAGCAGCTTGAGCATCAGCTGGAGTTTTCCTTGAGCCGCATTCGCTCAACAAAGGTACCTACGTACTGTCATATATATCACACACATATATGAAGTCCAATTTATTTCTTGCAATGTATATAGTGATAAGCAGAACAATTAATTATTTCATTATTGGTATTTAGTGGGTTGTTATAGTTGTTTAGTGGCTCCTAATTCATAGCTACGTGTGTTCCCAATTCTAGTCAATACAAATCACCAATTCCATTCTCCACATGGTATCAGAGCATGTGCTCGATCCCTTAACCTAAATCTAAAACACCACACGTCTCTTTGCCTTCTCTCTGCCTCTTGTTCTCATTCTTATTCTGCGACTCCCTCTCCCTTACATCTCTATTTTTCTTTCTTCTTCCCCTCTGCGCCCGCTATGTCTGGCGAATCAGTGATTAACATCAATGATGAGACCACTATCATCACTTTAAACCCTGCATCTCAACTTCCCACCAAACTGACTGGTGAGAATTTTCCTCAATGGCGAGCTCAGCTTCAAACCCTCCTTCGCGGGCTGGATCTCCTCAAGTTTCTCGATGGGTCTCATCCCCAGCCAGACCCCACTGCTGAAGCCTCGGTTCGTCGCCGGTGGTATCGCCAGGACCAACTCTTGCTGCACGCCATCCATGCTTCTGTCGCCCCTGGCGTGTCTGCCTATATAGCCCACGCTATCACTGCCCGTGATGCCTGGACTGTTCTTGAGAGGATGTATGCCAATCCCTCTCGTTCTCGTGTCATTTACCTGAAGGACTCGTTGGCGAAAGAATCCCAAGGTGCCCGTCCTATCTCAGTTTATATGCAGGCCATGCGAGCCACAGCTGCTGAATTGGCTCTCGTCCAGGCACCAGTCTCCAATGAGGATATGGTTCTTCATATTCTACGCGGTTTGCGTGAAGAGTTCGGGGCCATTGCTGCTGCTCTTCGTGCCCGTGACACAACCATTGCCTTGGAGGATCTGCACGTTGAATATGAGGCTGATTTGGCCAATGCCCGCTCTCATTCTGCTGCGGCTGCTCCCACTACGGCGTTCTCTTCATTCCGCGGCCGTCAGTCCTCTCGCCACCCGTCTCCTCGTGGCCGAGGCAGTCCTCGCCGCCATCAATCTCCGGTGTCTTCTTATCGCCCTGCTTCTCCTTCTCGCAGCTTTTATGGCTCGCCTCATACCGCTGCCGTGCCCTCTCTTCTTGGCCGGCCTACACCTCAATGTCAGTTTTGTGACAAAATGGGTCACACAGCGAAGGACTGTTTTCGTCTACAGGGACGCCCTCAGGTTCATCATACCTCACTCCCCTCTTCTTCTAATGCTGGCTGGTTGATTGACTCGGCGGCTACTAATCATGTTACGCCGGACTTGGGCAATCTGTCTCTATATACGGATTACAATGGGCCTGATTCGGTTATCATCGGCGATGGGACATGTTTGCAGATATCCCATATTGGCTCTTCCACTCTCTCTACTTCCACATGTACCTTATCATTGCGTGATGTATAATGTGTTCCCGCTATCAAACGCCGTCTGCTTTCTGTTGCCCAACTCTGCAAAACTAATCCTGTATCAGTGGAATTCTTTTCTGATGTTTTTGTTGTGAAGGACCTAGCCACGGGGGCGCCTCTGCTACACGGCCTGAATAAGGATGATGTCTACGAGCTGCCGTTGGATGCCTCTCCGGTTCGTCTTGCTCTCACAACGTCCAAGACTACTCCAACTACCTGGCACAACCGCCTTGGTCACCCAAACAGCAAGCTCCTTTCTCGTATGCTCCATAAACAATCTCTTCCTGTCACTCGGTTTTCATCCACTTTGTCGTGTGAATCCTGTTCTCTCCACAAAAGTCATAAATTGCCCTTTTCTGCTTCTACTTTAAACAGAAACAGACCGTTTGATTTGTTATTTGTGGATGTTTGCGGTCCTTCTCCTGTTATCTCTGTTGACAATTTCTCATATTATTTAGTCATTGTTGATCATTTTTCCCGCTACACGTGGTTGTATCCTCTCTCCCGTAAATCTGATGTGCACAATGTGTTCACCATTTTCACTTCCATGATAGAAAACTATTTCCATACCACGATCCGCCGCGTTTTCAGTGATGGTGGGGGTGAGTTTCAAAAGCTCTGCTCGTTCTTTCAATCCCGTGGGATTACTCATCTTCTCACCCCTCCTCATACTCCGCAACATAACGGGTTGGCGGAACGTAAACATCGTCATGTTGTTGAAACTGGCCTTGCTCTTCTCTACACTACTCGCCTACCTCTCTCTCTTTGGTCACACGCTTTTCAAACAGCCACCTACCTCATCAATCGTCTATCATCATCTTCTTTACGTGGCGACTCACCATACTATACCCTCTTCAACGAGCAACCTAATTTCCTCAAATTGCGAACCTTTGGCTGCCTGTGCTATCCATGGCTTCGCCCTTATTCTCCACACAAATTGGCTCCCCGATCTCGTCGTTGTATATTCTTGGGTTACTCCCCCAATCAGAGTGCTTACAAATGTTACGACCCTGCTGCCCGCCGCCTCTACTTCTCACGCCATGTACAGTTTGAAGAGACCTCCTTCCCTGGCATTTCCCCGTCCGCCGAGACTTCCTTCCCTGGCCTTTCCCCATCTGCCGAGCTGTCCCTTTCCCCCGATGCTTGGGTCGCCACCACTACTCCGTCTCTCCATCAGTTTCGCATTCTCCCTACTCCACCCTCCTCATCTCCGTCCTCCCCACCATCCTCCAGCCCGGCATCTTCCCAGCAGCTCGCAGCTCCTTCGTAGGCCTCGGTTAGCACCCCCCAGGCTACGTCCTCATGGCCGCATCCCCCACCGCCTGCTCCGGCTAAGGCGCCAGCTCTTCCCTCCCGTCGCATTGTCACCCGCAGTCAGCATGGCATCTTCAAACCCCGGAGACTCTTCTCCGCTCAGGTATCGACACTCCCGATCACGCCATCTTCTCTTCGTCAGGCACTTGCCGATCCTTGTTGGAATGCAGCTATGAAGGCTGAATTTGCTGGTTTATTATCGAACTACACGTGGACTCTTGTTCCCCGTGCCTCTCTTCAGAACATTGTTGGCTGTCGGTGGATTTTTCGGATCAAGTACAAACCGAATGGGGCGATCGACAGGTTTAAGGCCCGGTTAGTGGCCAAGGGGTTTACTCAGCGTCCAGGAGTTGATTTCCATGATACCTATAGCCCGGTTCTCAAACCGGTTACTATTCGTACAGTGTTCAGCATTGCTCTCACCCATCAATGGCCGATTTATCAGTTTGACGTTAATAACGCCTTTCTTCAAGGTGATTTGCAGGAAACAGTTTATATGGCTCAGCCTCCTGGGTTCGTGGATCCCGATCATCCAGATCATGTGTGCTGTTTGTCTCGAGCTATCTACGGCCTTCGCCAAGCTCCCCGCTCTTGGTACATGGCTCTCTGCTCCTTCCTATTGCAAGAAGGTTTTGTAAAGACCAAGTCCGATGCTTCTCTCTTCGTCTACAACAAGAATGGGGTTCTTCTCTACTTTCTTGTTTATGTTGATGATCTTCTCCTCACCGGTAATCATGCCCCTACTTTGGCTAGTTTCCAAGCTCGCCTTGCGGCTCGTTTTTCCCTCAAACAGCTGGGTACGGTTCATTATTTCCTTGGGATTGAAGTACTTCCAACTGTTGCTGGGTTTGTTCTCTCTCAACATCAATATGTGGCTGATCTACTAGCTCGTTTTGGCATGGTCGATGCACAGCATGCGCCAACTCCCCTTGCCTCCACCACTCGGCTTTTGCTCACCGATGGCACACCCCCGGCCGATGCTACACTCTATCGCCAGGCCCTAGGATCGCTGCAATATCTTCTATGCACTCGCCCAGACATCACCTTCGCCGTCAACAAATTATCACAGTTTATGCATGCCCCGACACAGCTACACTGGCAGTGTGTGAAGCGTCTTCTTCGCTAACTTAAAGGGACGTCTACCATGGGGCTCCATTTAGCACCCACGACGTCTCCCCGGCTAACTGCTTTCGCGGATTCTGATTGGGCAGGGGACCCCAATGACCGCACCTCCACGATGGCTTACCTAGTACATTATGGCGACAACCTTATCTCCTGGCGCTCTAAAAAGCAAAGATCAGTTGCTCGATCCAGTACTGAGGCGGAGTATCGTGCCTTAGCTCATGCCGCTGCCGAGGTCCTCTGGATTCAAAATCTCCTCCGTGAACTTCATCACCCACCAGCCGATCCGCCAGCCCTCTACTGCGACAACTTGGGCGCCGTCAACTTCTCGACAAATCCGGTCTATCACAGCCGCATGAAGCATCCCGCCCTAGATTTTAATTTTCTTCGTGAACTCGTCCAGTCTAAGGCCCTTGCTGTCCACCACATTCCAACGGCCCATCAGCTTGCCGACTCTCTCACGAAGCCACTTCCCATCTCCCGGTTTCACCTGCTTCGGTCCAAGATTGGCATCGTACCCGTCTCCATCTTGCTGGGGCGTGATAAGCATAACAATTAATTATTTCATTATTGGTATTTAGTGGGTTGTTATAGTTGTTTAGTGGCTCCTAATTCATAGCTACGTGTGGTTGTATCTTGGGTATTTAATTCCCAATTCTAGTCAATACAAATCACCAATTCCATTCTCCACATATAGGTCTGAAAATTGGCCCGATCCTGTCCTGATTCTGTCCTGACCTGCCTTTAAAGGGTCAAAATGTATAACTGATCCGCCCCGACCCTATTTCTTTCATGACCCTGTCTGACATTTTAGGGTCGAGGCGGGTCAGGAAGAGTCGGGTCAGTGGGTCGACCCTAATAAATACAATATTTTTCTAAAAATTACAATTTGGTACTCAAATTTATTTTTTCTTACATTATAGTACATAATTTTTTTTTACAAAAAAGTCCCAAAAATTTGATGGTAAAATGATGTTTTGGTACCCAAAATTTTTTCTTTTTACAATTTAGTACCTAAACTTTTAAAATTTTACAAATAGGTCCAACGTGTTTGTATGATGCTAAGGTCATACGGTCAAAAAGTGACCTGACCCGAAATTGACCCTATCATCTGACCCTGATCCAATCCTAAGCTGACCCGACACCAAACTGACCCTGTAGACAAACTGACCCATCCTGACCCCAAGTGACGGGGCAGATCAGTGACTTTTAAGGGTCAAATTTACACCCCTAATGTATATGTATATAGTTCTCTCTGACGCTTCTGGTGGCTTGTCTTTTTCTTTGGGTTTTCTAGACACAAATGATGCTTGACCAGCTTACCGATCTTCACAACAAGGTACGTAGTGAAACAAAAAAAATTCAGTTTTTTTTTTTTTTCAATTCCAAGTCGAATTTCCGATACCCACGCTACTACTCTGTCTCTGTGTCATGTTCTTAGTAGCAAATTATTTATAGATATTAGATACCGTAAATTTCACTTCAAACTTTTTTTTTTAACATCCATTTGCATTTGGCAACGGGGCGGATCGGGGGCGGGTACAAGCCTCCCGATTCCCGCCCGTCAACCTTGACGGTTTTCCCCATCCCCGTCCCCGGCGACTAAACGGGGATAGCCTAGCTACCGTCACCGTCCGTCGACGGGTTCGGGGAACCCACGGATCCCCACGGCTAGTGTCCACTATTGAGAGGAAGTTGGGGAGAACCTTGCGGAAAACTGCTACCGAAGACCACTACAAGAAACTTAACTTTTTGCGACGAAAAAATTCGTCGCAGAAAACCACAAATTCGTCGTAGAAAGGTTTCCGCGACGATTTTGGCCGTCGCAAAAAGAAACTCATTTTCATCGCCAATACAGCGTCGCAAAAAGTTTTGCGACGGAATTAGCAGGATCCGTCGCAAAAAACTCATTTCGTCGCTAAAGGATCTACTCTTTGGCGACGTACATGCCGTAGCCGAAAACAATTATTTGCGACGATAGTAGCTCCTCCGTCGCCGAAATGCTAGTTTCGCGACAAACAAAATTCGTCGCAGAAAGTGAAAATATCTTTAGCGGTGACTATTTTTGGATAAATTCACTATTTAATTTAGTATATTTATCATAATTAAATTTTTTTATCATTTTTGTAGTTGCTCCCAATTTATTTTCTGGTCCAAAATCACATCGTCATCTCGTCAACCCCAAAACCTTATCTCATCCAAGATAACCACACAACTAGTTTAGATCTACATCCACAATCCAGATTGGCCATTTAAAACCCCCTAATTCTAACCAATGGATTAGCGAATAGCAGCAAGCTTCTTTAATACCAAACCTGCAATAAGAACCAAGTCAGAATCTATAGGAAAACAAAAAACCGAGGAAAAATTCAAAAAAAAAACACAATCTCACCGATTCTGCCGCTTGCATTATTATCGTCACTGTCACCGAAACTCAAAGCCACCACCAGCAGCCTGCTTCTTCCTTCCGGCACTTCTCTATACCACGACCAAAATCCAAAATCAAAAGATGGAATGATGAGTTTCGTCTGTCGCCGTGATGAGGTCGCGATTAGAGGAGATTGCTAAGAGAGATAGAGTAGATCGAAAGGGCAGATCGAAAGGAGAGAGAGGAAATCTGATTAAAATAGAAGAGAAGAGACCCAATGAGAGGAATATGGCGGAGGAAGAGTCGGAAAAGAGTAGATCTGGATCTTTTTGATTCTTCATATCTAGAGGAGAAGAGGTTAAAGGAACCAAAGGCGGCTAGGGTTTTCTTTGGCTCATTGAATCGATTTATATAGAAGGTCACCGTGTTTTGCATAATTACAGATAAGTGCCACCGTGTTTTGCTGAATTTTCAAAAATACCCCGTCCCTCTCTTCTTAGAAAAAAAAAATTAAAGCCTTGGACAAGTCTCGAAACCGAGACCTACCACTACAATGGTAATTTATGTACCACTTAGACCATCTGGGATGTGCAATTTGTTTGGCATTGTTAGCAATCACAAAATCTTTATAAGAAGTTAATTTATAAATATATGTACTTTTTTAAATATTCTTATTACGAAATTTTAAAAATAAAAGAATTTTTATGTTAGATTAATTTTGTTCTACTAATACAAAAAATTCAGAAAGTCTGAGATGACAGAGGATCGCAAAAGTGAAAAACGTTTTCCGACAAAAAACGAACGTTACAAAAGTTTTCAAGCTGCGACGACTAAGAATCGTCGCAAAAGGTCTCTAAAAATTCTGCGACAAAACAATATCGTCGGAAAATATCTCAGCACATTCTGCGACGAAAGTCAGTCATCTCCAAATGTTTCCAGACAGTCCGCGACGAAAGCAACTCGTCGCAAAAGGGTATGAAATTTTCCGCGACGAAGGATAATCGTCGCAAAAGGTTTCAAAACATTCTGCGACGACAGTAACTCGTCGCAAAGGTTACGAAACATTAAATATTCGTCGCGAAAAATTAAATATTCGTCGGAAAAGCCTCTGCCCATTTACGGTTGAATATTGACCTGATTTGCGACGAAACAATATAATTCGTCGCAAATTGTACACTTTTTGCGACGAATTTGTTTCCGCCGCAATAGAATTCGTCGCAGAAAGTGCAGTTTGTTGTAGTCGACGTACAGAGAACTTACGTTTCCCGTCGCCCCCGAATACACAGGTCTTCTTGATGGCCGATGATCAGGGCAAAGTCGATGGCCAACGATCTCTACATTGAGGAGAAGGAGGAGGGGATTTTTCGTTGGCGGTGGAATTGGGCGATGGGTGATTAGGGATTGTGGTGAAACAGTGATCAATGTTGCTTTCTTCTGCGCGTGTGAATGGAAGTTTGGTTGGGAGGGTTTTTAAATGGGATAAGTTGCTTGAATGAAAACGTCATCGTTTTGGGGACGGGCGGGGACGGGGCGGATACTACGAGATCCATCCCCACCCGTTGCCCACTACTATCGAGTTTCGGGTATACCCGGATCCGTGCTTTACCCATGATGGACGGATTTTTTGACCTCTGTCCGGGCGGGTTACGGATGGATACCCGGCGGGCCGGGCAGGGTTGCCATCCCTAGCATTCTGTGAACAATTTTCCGAACTAGTTTAAACACTACCAATAATTGGATTATCATTAATGTACTCATGCTGCTAAAATCCTATATATATATATATATTTTTTTTTCTTCACAGGAACAAGCTCTGCTTGAAACCAACAAATCGCTGAGAAGGAAGGTAACCTATACCTAGATTCATTCATTACTTAGTTGCCATGTAGTACCCATAATATTCATCATGACCTGATTTTCCACTTTGAATAATACGCAATGCTCAGTTGGAGGAAAGCAGTTGTGTACAAATGGCCCCTCTGCGGGTGACGTGGGAAGGTGGTGGAGGGAACAACCACAACATTAATATTCCTTACAGCAACCTGTTTCCCTCTCACCATCAGCATCCATCTTCTCAAACCTTCTTCCATAACCTAGCTCCCACTCTCCACAATGGGTAAGTATATACGTATAATGCATGTCGTTAATCAAATGCATTACTTGTAATTAACTGGCCATTAACCCCATAATTACTTGTTTTAATTCTTTCATTTTGCATGGCTGTACAGGTACAATGATGAGGTGAACCAAGCGGTCGCTTCCACTGCCAATAATGATGGGTTTATTCCAGGCACCTGGATGCTCTGACCTCTTACCCATCATCGACTTACATCTCTAATATATATAGATAGTTGTTTAATTTCCTTTTAATTAAATTTGTGGGGTTCTCTTGAGATCTTGTTCATGAATTTTTTCTAAAGCTATTTTCTTTGCTTTGTCACAATTTTAAATAACTTGTGATGGTTTTCCTAAGGTTTCTTCTTTCTTTCTGGAGAGATGCATCGTGTAATTAATTATTTTGTAAACAAGTCCAAGTGTGGCGTAAGATGTGTGTGCATTTAGAAAAAAAAAAAAAAAAAAGGGAAAACAAATGCAGATGTAGTGTTGTGCTAATATGGATATATATGTAAATCAATTGTAGAAACCACTAGCGTTATTGCTTAATTTGAGGGGTGGTTTGCTATATGGATTTGTATGATAGATTTGGTATAAAAAAACCCTAGTATAGAGGATTTGGTACAAATTTCTTATTTGTTGGTCAAACGGAGAGTTTCTCCGGGCAGAATATGGCCACAGTACAAACTGGCTGTGAGGAAGTTCGCGGCCGCGTCTCATGAATCGTGACTAGGAAGTCAGCCCGCGAACTCCTCGTACATGATGGCCGAAACGGAAGCATTGCAAGATCGCGACCTCTATTAAGAAGATTGGGCCCGCGATCACTGCCCTGCCTGCAGGCGAACTTCTCCGTTCTCTGACACCTATAAATAGAAGACTCCTTTCCCCCTTTCAAGAGAGTTGATTTTAAGATAAAATTTCTGGTTTTAGAGAGATAGAGAAGCGGAAGGAAGTAGAAGAGGCGACCGAACCCATGTCATAGGAATGCCTTCCTAGATAGAACCTGGGATGAAACTTAAGTGTGGACGGTGGGTAGCACACATTGAAAGAAGCTATGAGCTTAATGCCCCTAGATACGATAGCCTAGATCGAGGTGACTTACATGGGTTTAGGAGAGGTGTACTCGGAGGCGTGTGGATAACCACGAAAGCCCACGGAAAATAGCTCACTCACCACATTTGACAAACCCTAAGTATCTAGACATTGCATAGTAGTCCTAGGCTAGGGTGAGGGATAGTTTCCTGATGTACCTGCTTTTATCTTTATTTGATCTCTAGACTAGTTAGGTCCCTCATATCCTCCAACACATACCCTTAAACCGATCGGCTAGATAACAACGTGGGAAGTAGGTTAGGGTACCAGGACACGAGTGAATACGACATTGATTACCACTATACGACAATGCCATTTTAGGTTAAACTTGGCCTAGGATGGGGTAGTTGTTGACACATGATAACCAGTGACAATAATCTGCACGGATAAATGTGATCAAAGCCCTTGTCTCCCCAGGAAGTCTATGAAGATCAACTACAACTAAAACAAAATAGGCAGCAAGAAAGGGGGGCTAGCACTATGACTCACTTCTACTGTCACTCCAGGAATTGGCCAAGTGTAACCACTTCCTAAAGCGTAGTATAGCGGTTTAGGTTTAATTATCAACCCGGGTCCTAGATTTGATGACTACTCAGTGAATTCTTGTTATCTAGCAATGAAACTGGAATGCAAGTCTAAACTATCAAACTAACAAAGCAAGTAAACTGTTGTATTCAGGTTAAGAGAGGTCACCCGGATATGGTTCCCCCTAGACTGCAGTTAAGCCGGATTGTAATTACCAAGTTCAGTTTCTGTGATAGTTATACTGCGGAAGGTTCTTAAACAGCCTGAAGTCTCGACTAAAGGTCTTCAGACCCTCTCAATCTGAGTCTCTAGCGGGCGACTAACCTCCACCGGAGTAAACAGATTGAGGCCTTAACAAACAAAACCTCCACTACCGAAGTAAATCCGGTACAGAATAGTGAGTTGGCTCCTCGACTAAAGTCACCAACTCCCTACCTTCAATCAAGGATGCTCTATCAACCTAGGCAGATATTCTCATTCTAGGTCAAAGCAGAAACAACAGGAATTTGATCAGGATTCAAGTCATTCAATCATTCAAACCTCAATCGAATATAATCAACTCAGAGAATCCATACTTGGGTTCATACAATCAAAGCCTAACATACAAGTCTAGGGTTCTCCATACCCAGATGAATGGGAGAACTACTCCATGGAGAAAGAAGCAAAAGCAGAATCAGACGCGGAATTCATACTATGAAGGATGGATTCCTGCTTCTGGACGTTGATCGGCACTTCTCCAAGCTCAAACTGGCCTCCAATGGTGATGAAGATCAAGCTAGGGCACTTGGAGACTCTTGTTCGTCGCTTTCTCTCTCTAGGAACTGATCTCTCTCTCTAAAACTCGAATCCCTTGATTTTCAGCCCTCTTTTCCCTTAAAACAGCTGCCTGTCGCGATACCCGGTCGGGTATTTTGGGTCTCGACCGGGTATTATCAAAACGCACGTTTCATGCCAGGGGAAAATCCCCGGTCTGCTCCAATAATCCCCGGCCGGTGATTTTAGCCTCACGACCGGGACCCCTTCTGTTTCTCAGATGCCAAAAAGGGAATTCCCCGGTCTCCTCAGAATAATACCCGGCCGGGTATTTGTGGTTATGGCCGGGTATTTTCTTCCTTCAGCCCGCTTCAAGCCTCACTTGCTCCTTTCGACCCGAATCTCGTTCCTTCGCCTCGATTCCAACGCCGGGTCATGAAATATGACATAAACACACAGCCTCGCGTGAAATCGACTTAAAACCCGAGAATCAACCTTCCAAACGGCTCAAGAATAGGGGTGAAAATACGTGTAATTATTGGTCTATCAAACTCCCCCACACTTAACCGTTTGCTTGTCCCCAAGCAAACCTAACTCAAACCAATGCAACTCTCCAGACCTCTATAGCAACAAACAACCCAGATCGTAGGTAGAGGACTTCCTAGATCATTTAGCAGCTTACGAGGTCAACCGACGCACAAGTCATCTCATAGCTTCTACGGCGAGAACACTAGTATCGAGTCGGCATCATGGCAAATAGTGAATAGAGGACAAATGAATCGTGGATGAAGAGATTCTCAAAAACAAAGGATCATGGACTCACATTATTCAAGGTGCTCTATTTTCTTCTTAAGGATGGTTGGAACCCCTTTTCTTCCTGTTTTGCTTGTTTTCTGTTATTTTCTCTTTTCTTTTTCTTTCGAGGGTCCCAACCTGCTCTTACCGGCCATGCCAGGAGCGGATGTCTCGAGCCTCGTGCGGGGGAAAGACATGTAAGGGGGCTGGAGGTAGTAGGTGGAAATTGGGAACGGATTCCCGTCTCCCCTTACACACTTTCGCCCTATTCGCACGGGAGACGTTATTTTAAAGCACATTTCCGAGCACCTGTTATTTTCAAAACATGATACAAGAGTCCATGACAGGTAGAGAATCCAACACCACACAATTCAAGGGTCCTAAGATCACTAATTCACTCAATCAACCAACACAATATGAAGAAGAACTGAGACTTCTTAAATGTATCAACATCCTCCATAGTGCTACACTACCTCCCTAGGTTGCATATTACTATAAAGACTGTCAATTCAAAGCATACTGAGCAGGCAATTGCAAGGAACATGTACTTGGAGCCCTCAAATTTAAAAATTTGGACAGTGGACTAGGCTCCAAGCACACAAACAGATCTAATGCAGTCAAAAGATAAACACCCCCCCACACTTAAGATCGACATTGCCCTCAATGGAGAAGAGGGAAGGAAAAGGGGAACGATGTTACCGGTATGCACGGACTGTAGGGGACTAGAAACGGACCAGTCGGAGTGAAGCGGACTGGATAGAGGACCAGTCAAGACAAGCACAGCTAAAAGGAAACCAAAGAGCTCAACACAATACGTCAGGTCTAATGGTCAGCCCAATAGTACAGAATCCAACATAAAAAGAAAGAAACCAAACCAACACAAGACCGTTTGCACACTAACAAAAACAAACACACTCAAAACATGGCACTAGGAGCCGCCTCCTAGACCGGTGAAGTCGATCTGGTTCATAAGGTCGTCATCTCCATCATCCGGTGGTGGTGGTGGTGGTGAATGATCCCACCGGGTGGTCCAGTGGTGCTCCTCTAGGGGGTGGCAAGCCTGGAGCAGGTGCTCCGAATACTCCATCAATCGGCGGCCTCGATCTCTCTCCCGCTCGATGAGAGCACCCGTGACTCCCATATGGGTCTCTAAGCGGCCGAGGCGATCGTCAATAACCGTCAGCCTGGACTAGTACGCGGCCTGGTGGGCCGAATACTGCTGGTGGAACTGGACCTGATGGTCCATGAGCTGCTAGTTCTGAAGACCGAGCTGCTGGAACTGGAGCCCCATCTGCTGGAACTGCTCCGTGAAGAAGTCCATCGACGGGCCAGAAGCCACTGACGGACCAGAAGGACCGGAGGAGGACTCACCTCGCTCCTGTCTCCGTCGTGGCCGAAGGTCCCCTGGTGGAGAGATCGAGGGCTCCGGCTCATCGGAATCCATGGCCCCGCCATCATCATCATCATCATCATCCTCATCATCCTCCTCCGCGCCAGAATAGTCAGCGTCCTCCTCATCGTCATCGAGATCCTCATCCTCATCAGGAGGCAGAGATAGCCCATCCACCCAGGTGCGGGTGCCATCACTGGTCAGGAGGAGTGCATTATGGAGCACGTCCCGGCTGAGGGGGGTGGAGCCGCCCTGTGCAGAAGAATCTGTGAGCCCCTGGAAGCTGATGTTGAAATGGCGCGCTAGACGGGTGATCAGGGGACCACAGTAGAGATGGTTGGGCTTCCCGTGGCATCGAGAGAAGGTGGTGGCCACGAAGGAGCCCAAATGCAACATGTGATTCGGGTCCCGCATCGAGAACATAGCATAGAGCACCCGCTTCGGAATCTTGTGCGAGCCGGTGACGTTGGGGACGATGGAGCGGGTGATGAGCAAGTTCAGGATGTGCCACTGCGGCTTGAGGGTGCGGACGTACGTCTGGCCAGCGTCGAAGTAGTCGAACGCATAGGCGAACCGGGCAAACTGCAAGTAGAAATAATCCATGTTCCAATCTATTGGATTCGGGACCTCGATCACGTGGCGGGAAGATGGGTGATACTGGCTCCCAAGGCAGCGGCCAACCCGTCAATGGTCAGCTCTCGGGGATAGCCACCTAGCCTGAATTTCACTGCAGGGGAGTCCCGAGCCGCTTTGCTGTTGTACTGGAAGGTGGTGTAGAATTCCCACACCAGCTCAGTGTAGGTGGGCTCGTCAATAGCCAGCAGCGTCCGCCAATCGCGGTGGCTGATGGCGGCGGAGAGCTCCTGCATGCAGTGGAGCTGCTCGAACACTGCCCACTCTAAATGGTGGTGGCGCTCCAATTTCCCCTGAATCACCGCGCGGAACTGGTCCGCATAATCTGGGTGCAGGCTCAGGCCCTGCACAAACTCATGGTCGAGGGACATGTTCCTGCAAAATCAACAAACCAAAGGTGGAACCAAGAAAGGACTTGTCAGGACCAACAACATGGGTTCATCACTTCCCCCACACTTAAGGAGCACCTAGGCTAACAGTTGTAAGCACAGACGGTTGAATCGCAAGCAACCCAACCGGAATCAAGGCAGGAAACACAGAACCAACCACAATAAGTACACGGGCAGCACATACACCATATATAGAACCATGCATACTCAAAGCATCCCTCACCCTATTCTAAATCATGCAAGAATTATATTTCTCGGTCCTACAATCTACAGTTCGATTTTCCAGGGAAGAACAGTTAACAAGAAACACACCTGGAAACGCAAGGATAACTGTAGCTAAGGCACAAAGAAGGGTGAGGGACGCGAGACAGAAGCCGAAAATGACCCGGGAGGCTCGCCGGAAAATGGCCGGAAAACCGCCGGAAAGTGGCTGGAAAGTCGCCGGAAAGAGACCGGCGGCGGCGGCTGGCGGCTGGCGGCAGAGGGGCGGCGGCCGGCGGCTCGCAGAAGAGAGAGGGGAGAGGATTGGAGAGGAAGAGAGAGGGGGAAAATTTGAAAAAATGAGGGTAGAGAGAGAAAATGGCCGGGGGTTTGCTATATATAGCAAAAATACCCAGTCGGGCCTCCAAAATACCCGGTCGGGTATATTTGATTCCACGACCGGGGGTTCAAAACGCGGCGTGTCAAGTGCAAGGGAATCCCCGGCCTTGAGCCAAAAATACCCGGTCGGGTATTTTTGGGTCAAGGTCGGGGGTTCTGAAACGCAGCGTCCTGACTTGGGAAAAATCCCCGGCCGTGAATCAAAAATACCTGGTCGGGTATTTTTGAGACCAGGTCGGGTTTTTCCTTTTTTTTCACCCCGAGAAACAGAAGGGGGCCCGACCGGGTATTTTGGCCCACGGCCGGGTATTTGCCCCCTTCCGGCCAAAAAACTCATTCGCCCAAATTTTCGACCTCTCCTGCACGACAGCACCAAATCGAGGCATAACAGACGACCGAACTTCACCACAGACATGCAACTGACTCAAGACGACACAAAAACTCAGAAAAAAAGGGAAAAAGAAATGCAAACCGTGGTGGGGTTGCCTCCCCACAAGCGCTTCTTTACCGTCTTTTAGCTGGACGCCAATGACGGAACTAAGGGTCCGCCAGCTCCACTGCCAACTCCGCACGTTCGGCCTCGCCTCCCAGGTAGAGCTTGAGACGATGGCCATTTACTTTAAACGGCTCAGTTTGCGGGTTGGCAATTTCAATCGTGCCATACGGGAACGCCTGGGTGACCGTGAACGGTCCAAACCACCGGGAACGGAGTTTTCCGGGAAAGAGCTTCAGGCGAGAGTTGTAAAGGAGAACTCGATCACCAACCTGGAACTCTTTCGGACCCCGCAACCGTGCATCGTGCAGTCGCTTGGTGCGCTCCTTGTACAGCTTGGTGTTCTCGTAGGCGTGATAACGCCACTCTTCCAGCTCCAACATCTGCATTTTTCGCTCAACACCTGCAACACTAACATCCAAGTTTAGCAGCTTAAGGGCCCAGAAGGCCTTGTGCTCTAGCTCCACGGGCAAATGGCATGCCTTTCCATAGACAAGCCGGTACGGTGAGGTACCAATGGGCGTCTTGTAGGCAGTGCGATATGCCCACAGAGCATCATCGAGCTTGGTGGACCAATCCTTGCGGGATAGGTTCACTGTCTTCTCCAGGATATGCTTGAGCTCCCAGTTCGTCAGCTCGGCCTGACCACTTGTTTGAGGATGGTAGGCCACGGACACCTTATGAGTTACACCATAGCGAGATAACAACTTATCGAACTGACCCTGGAAATGGATGCCTCGGTCGCTTATGATGGCTCTAGGTGTCCCGAACCGGGAGAATAGCTGCTTCAGAAAACCACAAACACGTCTAGCAGCATTAGTGGGCAAAGCTTCCGCCTCAGCCCACCTAGAGACGTAGTCAACAGCAACAAGGATATAGGTATTACCAAAAGATGGAGGGAAGGGGCCCATGAAGTCGATACCCCAGACATCAAAAATCTCACAAGTTATAAACACATTCTGGGGCATCTCATCACGGGCAGAGATGTTGCCTGACCTCTGGCATCGGTCGCACCTGCGTGCGAAGGCGTCTGCGTCCTTGAAGAGCGTGGGCCAGTAGAAGCCCGAATGGAGCACCTTCCTCGCCGTGCGGTTCCCTCCGTGGTGACCGCTAGAAGGTCCTTCATGACAGTGAGATAGAATGCCCTCCATCTCACTCTCCATAACACATCGATCGACGGATGATCCCGTCGGCTCCGATCCTGAAGAGATGAGGGTCATCCCAGTAGTAGTGCTTCAGGTTGGAGAAGAACTTTCTCTTGGCGTGAGTTGTCATCCCCTTGGGCAGCTGCTGGCCCACAAGATAGTTCGCAAAATCAGAATACCAGGGGGTGACACTCTCCACCAGGCACATCATCATCAGTCTCTCATATGGGAAGGAGTCGTTGATCTCCTCCTCGAGGTTGTCCGTAGGGGGTGCGTCCAACCGGGAGAGGTGATCGGCAGCAACATTCTCCGCTCCCTTCTTGTCCCGAATCTCAATGTCAAACTCCTGCAGCAGTAAGATCCATCGTATGAGCCTAGGCTTGGCATCAGCCTTGCTCATCAAGTAGCGAATCGCGGAGTGATCTGTATACACGGTCACATGGGACAAGACCAGATAAGGACGAAATTTATCGAAGGCAAACACCACCGCAAGCAGCTCTTTCTCTGTGGTGGTGTAGTTCTCCTGGGCATCATTCAAGGTCTTCGAGGCGTAGTAGATAGGTCGGAAATGCTGATCACGCCTTTGCCCCAACACAGCTCCAACCGCAAAGTCACTGGCATCGCACATAATCTCAAATGGTAAGGACCAGTCAGGAACAACCATGATAGGAGCTTGTGTGAGCTTCTCCTTCAAGGTCGTGAAAGCCGCTGTGCATGCATCAGTGAACTGGAATTGGGGATGAAGTCCAACTGCTCTTGGGGAGTAGTAGACTCCCTCATAGCCTGGCAGTCTTCCACTAAGTGATTCGAGCTCTCACACCACTGACATTGAGCAACTGGAGGTGTAGCCAAACCTCTGCCCGGAATAAGACTGTTGGGCTGCTTCAATGTCTGCACCAGTTCAGCTACCTGCTGCTCGAGCCCCGATCTGGTCTCCATGGCGTGCACACCACGGTCCCAGGACTGTCTTCCTCGGCTACCCTGTCCCCAAGAATGATCTCTGGCAGCCAAAGTACTGATCATCTGGTTCAGCTCGGGTGGAGTCTTAGTAAGAATATCACCTCCTGGGCATAGAGACTCAATCACCCTCTGGCTATCTGGAGAGAGGACACTGTAGAAGTTCCCCACTGTGAATGCATCACTGAAGCCATGATGGGGACACTGCCAGAAATAGCCCATGTACCGCTCCCAAGCATCACGAAGTGACTCATCTGGCTCTTGGAGGAAGTGAGTGATCTCCCGCTGGATCTCTGTAGTCTTCGATGCCGGATAGTACCTGTGCACGAATTTGTCAGCCAGATCGTCCCAAGAGGTGATGGACAATGGGGGTTGGGTCTCCAACCACCTCTTAGCATTCCCCGCCAGAGAATGGGGGAAGAGATGAAGGCGGATTGCATCATCAGGGACACCATTCAGCTTGAACCCGTTCGTCAGCTGCAGAAAACGGGAGAGATGTACCCTGGCCTCCTCATCCTTCAAGCCATGGAATTGGATAGAGGATGTAATGAGCTGAATCCAGCCTGGATTGATCTCGAAGTTGTTTGTTGGAATAGGCGGGTAGAGGATGACCGGGCGGATGTCAGCAATCCGAGGAGTGTAGTAGTACTCCAAGGTGGGACCCGGCTGCGGTGGATGATGAACTCCATGATCCTGGGGTATGGGGTTGTTCCCCAGGACCTGATTTACCGGGGGAACCTGCTGCGGATTCCCCTGGTGTTGATTGTACTCTCCGTCCATCCGGTACTCTTCTTCAGAATCGCTGCTCAGGTGGCCGTCTATGCGCTCTTCCGTAGCCAGTCTAGCTCGCTGTTGTCTCCTAAGTCGGCGACAGGTGCGTTCAATCTCTGGATTCAACGCCAGTAAACCTCCCGACTGGCTACGGGTCATGCACTACCTGCACACACTCAAGCAAACAAACCCGTGAAGGCACAAGTGGGACAAAGCAAACAAAGCAAAGAGAAAAGCTAAATTAACAGAAATCACTTTTCTTCAACAACCTAGCCGTCCCTGGCAACGGCGCCAAAAACTTGATTCACTTCTACTGTCACTCCAGGAATTGGCCAAGTGTAACCACTTCCTAAAGCGTAGTATAGCGGGTTTAGGTTTAATTATCAACCCGGGTCCTAGATCTGATGACTACTCAGTGAATTCTTTTTATCTAGCAATGAAACTGGAATGCAAGTCTAAACTATCAAACTAACAAAGCAAGTAAAATGTTGTATTCAGGTTAAGAGAGGTCACCCGGATATGGTTCCCCCTAGTCTGCAGTTAAGCCGGATTGTAATTACCAAGTTCAGTTTCTATGATAGTTATACTGCGGAAGGTTCTTAAACAGCCTAAAGTCTCGACTAAAGGTCTTCAGACCCTCTCAATCTAATTCTCTAGCGGGCGACTAACCTCCACCGGAGTAAACAGATTGAGGCCTTAACAAACAAAACCTCCACTACCGGAGTAAATCCGGTACAGAATAGTGAGTTGGCTCCTCGACTAAAGTCACCAACTCCCTACCTTCAATCAAGGATGCTCTATCAACCTAGGTAGATATTCTCATTCTAGGTCAAAGCAGAAACAACAGGAATTTGATCAGGATTCAAGTCATCAATCATTCAAATCTCAATCGAATATAATCAACTCAGAGAATCAATACTTGGGTTCATACAATCAAAGCCTAACATACAAGTCTAGGGTTCTCCATACCCAGATGAATGGGAGAACTACTCCATGGAGAAAGAAGCAAAAGCAGAATCAGACGCGGAATTCATACTGTGAAGGATGGATTCCTGCTTCTGGACGTTGATCGGCACTTCTCCAAGCTCAAACTGGCCTCCAATGGTGATGAAGATCAAGCTAGGGCACTTGGAGACTCTTGTTCGTCGCTTTCTCTCTCTAGGAACTAATCTCTCTCTCTAAAACTCGAATCCCTTGATTTTCAGCCCTCTTTTCCCTTAAAACAGCTGCCTATCGCGATACGCGGTCGAAATACCCGGTTGGGTATTTTGGGTCTCGACCGGGTATTATCAAAACGCACGTTTCATGCCAGGGGAAAATCCCCGGTCTGCTCCAATAATCCCCGGCCGGGGATTTTAGCCTCACGACCGGGACCCCTTCTGTTTCTCATACGCCAAAAAGGGAATTCCCCGGTCTCCTCAGAATAATACCCGGCCGGGTATTTGTGGTTATGGTCGGGTATTTTCTTCCTTCAGCCCGCTTCAAGCCTCACTTGCTCCTTTCGACCCGAATCTCGTTCCTTCGCCTCGATTCCAACGCCGGGTCCTGAAATATGACATAAACACACAACCTCGCGTGAAATCGGCTTAAAACCCGAGAATCAACCTTCCAAACGGCTCAAGAATAGAGGTGAAAATACGTGTAATTATCGGTCTATCACACTACAAGCCAGAAGCTAGGAAGGAAAAATGCCCTAGAGTCCAATGCATTGATGTTATCACGAAGTGGAGACATGAAGCAAGCGATAAATGATTGTGCATGAATCCATGATCATGATCATATTCAAGGGTGTACTACTCAATCAAGAGCTAATTCATGACATACAACCTAGGGTACGAGTGGTATTAGAGGAATTTGTTGATGTCTTTCCCGAGGAAGCTACAAAAGGCCTAACTCCAATCCGCGGAATATAGCATTAAATTCACTTCGTCGCTAGAGCTACCATTCCAAACAAGGCAGCTTATAGGACGAATCTAGATGAAACGAAGGAGTTGTAGAGGCAAATTGATGAGCTTATGGAGAAAGGACATATTCGAGAGAGCTTGAGTTCCTACGCAGTTCCTGTCATCCTCATGCAAAGGTAGGACCATATGTAGAGAATTGTGTTGATTGCCAAGCAGTCAACCGAATAACATTTAAGTATCATTGATAACACCTAAAATAGGCGTTATTTAGCCCTATTACCCAGACATTTGCATGTTAAATCATTGTGTGTAGGCCACATATCAAGTTATTTATGCATATTTTAGTTCCTATTTGCAAAACATGCATTTTGGCATAGGTATGCATGATATGATGGTTCTCATAAGGGAGCCAACCCCACTTTGTTGTATTTTATGTTTTTCCAAGTGTTTTGTGATGAAATTCCAGGGCTTATATGCATTAGGGATTGATCAAAATTTATTGGAGTTCATCCGAGCACGATTGGAAAGCATAGGAGAAAGAAGGGGAGAAGAGGCACTGGTCACGACCACACATCACGGTCGTGACCACCAGGTCGTGACCATGTTCCCCCTTGAATATTGCGGTCGTAAATAGTGGCCTCAAACCTGAGCAAGCGACCAAGAAGAAGGCATATAGTTTCACCAGTCGAATCGGGGGCATAGTGCATTTTGACCGCGAAAAAGATTTCGCTCGAGACACAAAGATCACGGTCGCAATCTCAGAGCATAAATACGGATTCAAAACGCATTGTTACGGGCGATTCGGTGACGTTCCAACTGGTCACGGCCGTGACCATCATGTCAAGCCCTAGAGGGCTTGACTCTCATCAACTTTCTATAAATACCCCTCTTGATGCACTTTTCAAAGGAGAGTCGTCATAGACTGAGAAAGTTAGGGTTTTGGGTTGTTTTTAGAGAGGGAAACACCTTGGGAGAGCTTAATTCCAGATCCAATCCACCCGATGAGCAAGAAGAAGGTGAAAGCAAAGAGAAGAAGATTGATTCCATCACTCCTTCTCTTCTAGTTGGTGTTTTCTTTCTTTCTCTATAACTTGAATCTCTAATGGTTGTTTAAGGAAGATGAACCCTATTTTATAGGTTGTCTATGAATGGGTTTTGTATGAATGTCTTTATCTAGTTTATTTGCATAATATTCTATCTTTGATTGTGTTTGGGTAAGTTGCCCTAATCTTGTCTACTAGCCTACTTGAGTTTGTACTATAGGTACGGAGATTTAGTGTTAGACTAGTATGCGCCATCAATCAAATTGAGGTTAGATGTATGAATAGGATCCTATGGTGGTCGAGGTAACCGAACCCCTATCATAGGAACGCCTTCCTAGATAGAAGCTGGGATGAAACCTCGGTGTGGACGGTGGGTAGCACTCATCGAAATGAGCTATGAGCTTAATGCCCCAGATACGATAGCCTAGGTCGAGGTGACTTACATGGGTTTAGGGGAGGTGTACTCGGAGGCGTGTGGATAACCATGAAAGCCCACGAAAACGAGCTCACTCACCACATTAGATTAACCCTACTTGATAATCATAGCTAGGAGGATACGACCATAGGCAATCGTCTCATCTCTAGCGGTCTCCCAACCACTTGGTTGGTTTTTTATTTTGCATTAGGAGTAGATTAGATTAGTTTAAACACCCAACCTTTGATTCGATTAGATAGTTGTTTGTATTGAAGTAATAGTAAGCTTAGGGTTCCCTTGGAATACGACCGAGCCACTTTACTACAACCCTAGATAGGTTATGCTTGGTTTAGTTAGGATTGAATAGAGAGTGTGCATCGATTTATTAATTTAAAGCTGGATCACGAAAGCGATCAAGTTTATGGCGCCATTGTCGGGGAGTCTTAAGTTATAAGGAAAAGTTGAGAACTACAAGTTTAATCATTTGTTGTGTGCCAAGTTTGGCGTTGTTTTGTCATGTTTTGTGTTTGTGTAGCATCAAAAGTTTGGTGCAATTTTCTTGTTTTTTGAGTGTGTGATGTCGTATTTTCTCTCTCATATTCTTCTTTATTTTACTACGTTCCCTTTAGTTATCTTATGCTAAGTGTTTGTACACTTTCTGTTTTCTTTTCTTTTTACACTTGTGCTTTCATAGTTTGTATTTGTTTTTGTGAATATAGATAGTGTTTAAGTGTAGCTATGGATCCATATGGTTGGCATGGGAAGTGGGGCCCAACCGCCAAATTGGTTTTTATCTTGAAGCTTCTAGTAGTGGTGATAGACAAGGATCCGAGTACGAAGAACCGACCCCTCTCTATGACTATCAAGAATACCTCCAAGGGTATCCTTCTCATCCAACATACCGAGAGGACTATTCTTCATACATAGGGTTGGACCCTACCTCACCACCGCAACCAAAGAGCCTCTTGGAGCTCGAAATTGAACTATTCGTGAGGAAGTGTGAGAGGATGTCGCCCGCTATGGACCATCAATTCAACTCCTACACCTGAACCCTAGCAAAGGGAAAAGGAGCTTCTTCATCCCACTTTATCATCTAAGGTGAAATCCTCGGATAAAGAAGAAAAAAACAAGATGATAGAGGAGCAAGAAACCCGACTTGTTAGATATTTTGAAGGTCTTGCTAGAGTCAACCCCCTTGTCCGGGAATATTTGGAAGAAATGGGACAAGGGCGAGGCCAATAAGGATGAAGAAAACACAACTTCCAAGGATGAATATGTACTTCATCCTTCATCACCACCTACACCCAAAGAGGCAGAGAATGTAGGGTCAACTTCAATATGAGAGGATCCTGAGTTTCCTCTTCAACCCTTCCTCATTGAACAAGAACAGTTATCTAAGAGGTTGAAAGCAAATAAGAGGGATCTTAGGCAAATTGGTTTGAGATCCGATAAAGATTACCTCTTGGATGTTAGTGTCATGAACAAAAAGGAAGTGGAAGAAGAAGAATAATTTTCCACGGTGCCAGGCAAGCAGACACTAAAGATCAACTTAATGAAGAACTTGCTTGGGGAAACATCATAGCTCCCGATCAACAACGAGAAGTGAACTCCGAAGAGAGTTTTGATGTGGAGGGAAAAAAATGTAAAGAAGAGGATGAGCTTGATACTCAACTTCGAGGAATATATGAATGAAGAAGATAGAGAGGATGTTGAAGAAAATGATGAAGATGATTTGGAGTTGATCTGGGTTGGTTTACCCGAAGGGGCTAACTATTTTGACAATGAAACATTACCTCCACCTCGAAGGAGTCCTAGCATCAGACCCTTTTACATCATCTCTTTGCCAAGACGAGGCCACGACATCATCAATCCCTCTTGGTGGATATAGTGATGACCCTTCAAGAATGCTTGATTTGGTTCGAGGCAAAGAGAAACAAAGAAGATTTGAAAAGAGGTTTTATTGGAGGTGTCTCAAGAAACTAAATCTACATGAGCCTTCACCAAACGATCAGGACACCGATCAAGACTTGAGACTCCGCTTGAGAAATGAAAACCTCAACTTCAAGGAGGGCTTGAGCTGGACTGCGTACTTGAAGACAACAGTCTGGTGAAACGACCTAAAAGACACACTAGTTGAGAGGAACCCCAACATCGATTTGCATTTTCTTAATTTCTTTATCTTTAAATAAAGTACTTGCATTTTAGAATTTTGTTTTTAGCTTAGTTTGTATTGCAAGTAGTAGGAAATGACCATGCCTTAGTTAACAATGATACTAATGGACTAAGGTGAAGGGCAAATGATGAAATGTTGTTGTGTTGTTGTGTTGCATGTTTATGAATGAATGTATGTGGTTTGGAGGCCTTGGTGGGTACGAATTGCATGGTTCCATTTGATTTTATTATCGCCCACCAAGTGCTCGATGAAATGCCCAAACCATATGATGTGTACTTATAATGATTATTTGCATGCCAAATGAACTTCAATGCGTATGTTAGACCCCTAGAAGCATGTTTGAGGAGAAGTTTTGAATCTTGATCGACTGGTATAGGGTTATGGTCCCATTTCTCACCAAAGCTTACCACTTTGATATGACTTCTAAGCAACCGGTTCATACCCCTACCTTAGTCGTTTATTTTGTTTATTACCTTTGGCCACGACATTAATTCGACATTGCTTTTAAGATTATTAATTACTTAATTCGACATTGCTTTCCATTTTGAACCCTTGTTTTACATATTAACCATCAAGTGTGGGGGTGTATAAGATTGGATCCTATGAATGATGGGAAGTGTTCAATCCATTCTTTGATTATTGATAAAATATGTTTGGCATGGATGAGTATGAATTGTTCTTGTGTGTAAGAACCTTTAGAAGGGTTAATCCTTTAATGAGGACAGATTTCCAATGCTCCTCCGTCGGCATTGCAACAAACTAACCAGACAATGTGAAGCTTCACACAATGATTCGAGCCTCAATCACAACTACACTGATAGACCAATAATTACACATGTTTTTAGCCCTATTCTTGAAGCCGTTTGAGATGTCGATTCCCGCGTTTTAGGCCAATTTCACGCTAGGTTGTTCGTATTTGTGATATTTCAGGTCCTAGCACATGAATGAAGGCTTGGGAACGAGTTCGGGGTCGATTGGACGACGATTGGACGTTTGGCGAGAAGATGGGAAGCCACACGGGCACCATTGCACCTCACACGGCCGTGTAGGGGCCCCTTGTGGCCGTGTGAAGGCTCGGTAAAAGCCACACTAGCAGCCTGGGGAGCCACACGGCCGTGTGGCCTCTGCCCGTGCAGCTTGCCTTGTTGCCCACTAATCGATACGCCGCGTTTGGACACTGACACGGGCAGCTAAGAAAGTCACACGGCCGTGTGGCCTGGCCGTATGAGTCGGGAATCTCTGGTTTTAAGCCAAATTTTGAGGCAAAGGAGAGGGAGAGCTGGGTTTTGGATCCCAAACACCCAAGGGACGAACCAAAGAGAGAGAGGGCGATTTGAGGGCATTCTTGGAGTGGAACTGGAGGATTTCTTCGCCTTGGAAGCTCGAGGAACAAGCTCGGACTTGAAGACTGATCATCTGAAGATTCTTACTGCAGTCTCTCTCTTCTCTATGGAGTGATGATAGACCGTTAGTTACACATGTTTTCACCCCTGTTCTTACACCGTTGGAGATGTGGTTTCTCGTGTTTTAGACCGATTTCACGCTAGGTTGTGCTTGTTTGTGATATTTCAGGTCCTGGCAAGTGAATGAAGGTTTAGGAGCGAGTTCGGGGTCGATTGGGTGAAGATCGGGCGCGAGACAAGTCACAAAGGAGGTCACACGGGCTGCCCTGATGTTCACACGGCCGTGTGAAGTAATGGCCTGGCCGTGCGAGTTTTGCCGAGAGCACACACGGGCAGTGCAGAGGATCGACACGGCCGTGCATGTGGTCGGGTTGGCCGTGCCACATTTTGCGAGAGCAAACACGGGCAGGAAGGAGAGTTCACACGGCCGTGCCATTCTGGCCGTGCAAAGAGCCTGGAATTCGAACTAAATGAAACGATGCGTTTTGACTCACACGGGCAACTGGGTGAGCTGCACGGCCGTGCCACCCTGGCCGTGTGAGTCGGGATTTTCTCCTTTTAAGCAGAATTTCAGCCACAATTCGGGGGGATTCGAGTTTTAGAGAAAGAGATCAGTTCTAGAGAGAGAAAGCGACGAACAAGAGTCTCCAAGCGCCCTAGATTGATCTTCAACACCATTGGAGGCCAGCTTGAGCTTGGAGAAGTGCCAATCAACGTCCGGAAGCAGGAATCCATCCTTCGCAGTATGAATTCCGTGTCTGATTCTGCTTTTGCTTTCTTCTCCATGGAGTAGTTCTCCCATTCATCTGGGTATGGAGAACCCTAGATTTGTATGTTAGGCTTTGATTGTATGAACCCAAGTACTGATTCTGTGATTGATTATATTCGATTGAGGTTTTAATGATTGAATGACTTGAATCCTGATCAAATTCCTGTTGTTTCTGCTTTAACCTAGAATGAGAATATCTGCCTAGGTTAATAGAGTATCCTTGATTGAAGGTAGGGAGTTGGTGACTTTAGTCGAGGAGCCAACCCACTATTCTGTACCGGATTTACTCCGGTAGTGGGGGTTTTGTTCTTAGGGCCTCAATCTGTCGACTCCGGTGGAGGTTAGTCGCCCGCTAGAGAGTCAGATTGAGAGGGTCTGAAGACCTTTAGTCGAGACTTCAGGCTGTTTAAGAACCTTCCGCAGTATAACTATCATAGAAACTGAACTTGGTAATTACAATCCGGCTTAACTGCAGTCTAGGGGGAACCATATCCGGGTGACCTCTTAAACCTGAATACAACCAGTTTACTTGCTTTGTTTGTTTGGTAGTTTAGGCTTGCATTCCAGTTTTATTGCTAGATAACAAGAATTCACTGAGTAGTCATCATATCTAGGACCCGGGTTGACATATAAACCTAACCCGCTATACTACGCTTTAGGAAGTGGTTACACTTGGCCAATTCCTAGAGTGACAGTAGAGTCGAGTCAAGTTTTTGGCGCCGTTGCCGGGGACGGCTAGGTTGTTGAAGAAAAGTGATTTCTGTTATTTTAGCTTTTCTTTTTGCTTTGTTTTCTTTGTCCCACTTGTGCCTTCACGGGTTTGTTGCTTGAGTGTGTGCAGGTAGTGCATGACCCGTAGCCAGTTGGGAGGTTTACTGCCGTTGAATCCAGAGATTGACCGCACGTGTCGCCATCTCAGGAGACAACAGCGAGCTAGACTGGCTACGGAAGAGCGCATAGACGGCCACCTAAGCAGCGATTCTGAAGAAGAGCACGGGATGGACGGAGACTACAACCAACACCAGGGGAATCCACAGCAGGTTCCCCCGGTGAATCAGGTCCTGGGGAACAACCCCATACCCCAGGATCATGGAGCTCATCATCCACCACAGCCGGGTCCCACCTTGGAGTACTACTACACTCCGCGGATTGCTGACATCCGCCCGGTCATCCTCTACCCGCCGATCCCAGCAAACAACTTCGAGATCAAGCCATGCTGGATTCAGCTCATCACATCTTCTATCCAGTTCCATGGCTTGAAGAATGAGGAGGCCAGGGTGCATCTTTACCGTTTTCTGCAGCTGACAAACGGGTTCAAGCTGAATGGTGTCCCGGATGATGCCATCCGCCTTCATCTCTTCCCCCATTCTCTGGCGGGGAATGCTAAGAGGTGGTTGGAGACCCAGCCCCCATTGTCCATCACCCCTGGCGGACAAGTTCGTGCACAGGTACTATCCGGCATCGAAGACTACAGAGATTCAGCGGGAGATCACTCACTTCCGCCAGGAGCCAGATGAGTCACTCCGTGATGCTTGGGAGCGGTACATGGGCTATTTCTGGCAGTGCCCCCATCATGGCTTCAGTGATGCATTCACAGTGGGGAACTTCTACAGTGCCCTTTCGCCAGATAGCCAGAGGGTGATTGAGTCTCTATGCCCAGGAGGGGATATTCTTACCAAGACTCCACCCAAGCTGAACCAGATGATCAGTACTTTGGCTGCCAGAGATCATTCTTGGGGACAGGGTAGCCGAGGCAGACAGTCCCGGGACCGTGGTGTGCACGCCATGGAGACCAGATCCGGGCTCGAGCAGCAGGTAGCTGAGCTAGTGCAGACATTGAAGCAGCCTAACAGTCTAATTCCGGGCAGAGGTTTGGCTACACCTCCAGTTGCTCAGTGTCAGTGGTGTGAGAGCTCCAATCACCTAATGGAGGACTGCCAGGCTATGAGGGAGTCTACCACACCCCAGGAGCAGTTGGCCTTCATCGCCAATGCGAGGCGCCTCGATCCATACAGCAGCACATATAATGAGGGGTGGCGCCAGCATCCCAACTTCGCCTGGAGCAGCAACACCACTAAACCACCTGGTTTCCCAGCACCAGCAGGTGGTTTTCAGCAGAGGCAGCCCTTCCAGGCTCGCCAGGGGCCAGACCCACAGCAGCAGCCCTACCAGCCTAGGCAGGGACAGCCATTCCAGCAGCCCCAGCGCCAGTTTGCCGAGCCAGCAGCAGCTCCAGCCCCAGATGACAGGATGACGAAGCTGGAAAACATTCTAGCTTCATTCATGACGAGCACTCAGGCGACTATCACGAGGTTGGACCAGAGTGTAGCCTCACTGGAGGCGGGTCAGAGGAACCAGGGTGCCATTTTGCAGGATCTGCAGACCCAGGTGGGCATCTTGGCCCGCCAGACCACCACCAGGGCACCGGGGACTTTGCCTGCCACCACTGTCCCGAATCCTCGAGAGCCTCACCAGCATCAGCAGCTGGATGCCATTTTTACCAGGAGCGATAAGACCATATCTGCTGATCCTGTCCCGGCCAGACAGGAGGAACCACTGCCCGCTTCAGCACTTCCAGCCGACGATGCAGAAGTGCGGGTGGAGAAGGAAGCCCCTGCTCCCAAGCCACAACCAGTGGTTAAGGAGCATGTACCCCAGCTTCCCTTCCCCACTCGCCTACACAAAGACAAGGTGGAGACTGAGTTTGCCAAGTTCATGGCAATGTTGAAGCAGCTCAACATCAGCATACCGTTCATGGAGGCACTGTCGAAGATGCCCAAGTATGCCAAGTTCATGAAAGATATCTGCACCAACAAGAAGAAACTTGGGGATCTTTCAATAGTGATGCTCAGTGAGGAGTGTTCTGCCATCCTGCAGAACAAGCTGCCCGAGAAGCGCAAGGATCCAGGGAGTTTTACTATCCCTCTTACTATTGGCAGCATGCATGTAGGAAAGTCCTTGGCGGACCTAGGCGCTAGCATTAACGTCATGCCATATAAGTTGTATAAAATGCTAGACCTATGTGAACTTAGCCCTACTAGGATGAGCATTCAATTAGCTGATCGTTCTATTGTGCATCCTAGGGGAATCATAGAGGATCTGCTTGTTGGTGTTGGTGCATTCACATATCCTGTTGATTTTGTTATTCTTGATATACATGAGGATGTGGATGTGCCTTTGATTCTAGGTAGGCCATTTCTTGCCACCGCCAAGGCGCTTATTGATGTGCATGATGGAAAATTGATCTTGCGTGCTGGGAATGAACAGGCCACTTTTTCTGTGACTGAGTTTGATCACTGTGCTATGATTGCTGTCACGCCTGTGCATGCCATTTCTGATCAGGTACACGAGTCTGTCGTGTATCCTTCTGCACCTCCTATTTTGCACGACCCTCCTATCATTCCTTCGCCGCCACTCCATCCAGCCTCGCCTCCGAACAAAAAGCTCAAGGAGGAGTGGCGGCCGAAGCAGCAGGTTGCTAAGCCTGCACGGAAGAAGAGTGGAGACCACTATGAGCTGGTCCCACCCCCTGCACCACGACCACCCTGGCCGTCTGGGTACTCACTCGCTTGCATCTTGCCAGATGGGCAGGTCGAGCTGACTGATAATGGTGGTCGCATCCGTCGGGTGCATGGCCCCAACCTCAAGCTGTACCTCAAGAGCGACGTGGATCCGCTCTTGGAGGCACCTGTTCCTGCACCGCCCTGAGTATCCACCATGGGCGTCCAGCTAAAAGACGGTAAAGAAGCGCTTGTGGGGAGGCAACCCCACCACGGTTTGATTTTCTTTCTTGTGTTTTGAGTCGGATTGTAACCCGGTTTGGGTTTGGTTTGTTTTCTTTTGGTTTGGATGATATTTTATTGGGCTGACCATTGAACCTAACATATTGTGTTTGAGCTCTTCTGTTCCCCTTTGGCTGTGCTTGCCCCGACTGGCCCGTTTCCAGTCTCCTGCAGTCCGTGCATACCGGTAACATCGTTCCCTTTTCCTTCCTTCTTCTCCATTGAGGGCAATGTCGAGCTTAAGTGTGGGGGGATGTTTATCTTTAACTGCATTAGATCTGTTTGTGTGCTTGGAGCCTAGTCCACTGTCCAAAATTTTAAATTTGAGGGCTCCAAGTACGTGTTTCCTTGCAATTGCCTGCTCAGTATGCTTTGAATTGACAGTCTTTATAGTAATATGCAACCTATGCATTTAAGAAGTCTCATTTCTTCTTCATATTGAGTTGGTTGATTGAGTGAATTAGTGATCTTAGGACCTTTGAATTGTGTGGTGTTGTGGATTCTCTACCTGTCATGGACTCTTGTATCATGTTTTGAGTTTAACAGGTGCTCGAAAATGTGCTTCAAATAACGTCTCTCGTGCGAATAGGGCGAAAGTGTGTAAGGGGAGACGGGAATCCGTTCCCAATTTCCACCTACTACCTCCAGCCCCCTTACATGTCTTTCCCCCGCACGAGGCTCGAGACATCCGCTCCTGGCATGGCCGGTAAGAGCAGGTTGGGACCCTTGAAAAGAAAAGAAAAGAAAAATAACAGAAAACAAGCAAAATACAAAAAAAGGGGGTTCCAACCATCTTCAAGAATAAAATAGAGCACCTTGAAAAATGTGAGTCCATGATCTGTTGTTTTTGAGAATCTCTTCATCCACGATTCATTTGTCCTCTGTTCACTATTTGCCATGATGCCGACTCGCCGAAGAAGTTATGAGATGACTTGTGCGTCGGTTGACCTCGTAAGTTGCTAAATGATCTAGGAAGTCCTCTACCTACGATCTGGGTTGTTTGTTGCTATAGAGGTCTGGAGAGTTGCATTGGTTTGAGTTAGGTTTGCTTGGGGACAAGCAAACGGTTAAGTGTGGGGGAGTTTGATAGACCGTTAGTTACACATGTTTTCACCCCTGTTCTTACACCGTTGGAGATGTGGTTTCTCGTGTTTTAGACCGATTTCACGCTAGGTTGTGCTTGTTTGTGATATTTCAGGTCCTGGCAAGTGAATGAAGGTTTAGGAGCGAGTTCGGGGTCGATTGGGTGAAGATCGGGCGCGAGACAAGTCACAAAGGAGGTCACACGGGCTGCCCTGATGTTCACACGGCCGTGTGAAGTAATGGCCTGGCCGTGCGAGTTTTGCCGAGAGCACACACGGGCAGAGCAGAGGATCGACACGGCCGTGCCACATTCTGCGAGAGCAAACACGGGCAGGAAGGAGAGTCCACACGGCCGTGCCATTCTGGCCGTGCAAAGAGCCTGGAATTCGAACTAAATGAAACGATGCGTTTTGACTCACACGGGCAACTGGGTGAGCTGCACGGCCGTGCCACCCTGGCCGTGTGAGTCGCGATTTTCTCCTTTTAAGCAGAATTTCAGCCACAATTCGGGGGGATTCGAGTTTTAGAGAGAGAGATCAGTTCCTAGAGAGAGAAAGCGACGAACAAGAGTCTCCAAGAGCCCTAGATTGATCTTCAACACCATTGGAGGCCAGCTTGAGCTTGGAGAAGTGCCAATCAACGTCCAGAAGCAGGAATCCATCCTTCGTAGTATGAATTCCGTGTCTGATTCTGCTTTTGCTTTCTTCTCCATGGAGTAGTTCTCCCATTCATCTGGGTATGGAGAACCCTAGATTTGTATGTTAGGCTTTGATTGTATGAACCCAAGTACTGATTCTGTGATTGATTATATTCGATTGAGGTTTTAATGATTGAATGACTTGAATCCTGATCAAATTCCTGTTGTTTCTGCTTTAACCTAGAATGAGAATATCTGCCTAGGTTAATAGAGTATCCTTGATTGAAGGTAGGGAGTTGGTGACTTTAGTCGAGGAGCCAACCCACTATTCTGTACCGGATTTACTCCGGTAGTGGGGGTTTTGTTCTTAGGGCCTCAATCTGTCGACTCCGGTGGAGGTTAGTCGCCCGCTAGAGAGTCAGATTGAGAGGGTCTGAAGACCTTTAGTCGAGACTTCAGGCTGTTTAAGAACCTTCCGCAGTATAACTATCATAGAAACTGAACTTGGTAATTACAATCCGACTTAACTGCAGTCTAGGGGGAACCATATCCGGGTGACCTCTTTAACCTGAATACAACCAGTTTACTTGCTTTGTTTGTTTGGTAGTTTAGGCTTGCATTCCAGTTTTATTGCTAGATAACAAGAATTCACTGAGTAGTCATCATATCTAGGACCCGGGTTGACATATAAACCTAACCCGCTATACTACGCTTTAGGAAGTGGTTACACTTGGCCAATTCCTAGAGTGACAGTAGAGTCGAGTCAAGTAACTTCCCTTCACTTAGGTTTTGAGGAACCCTAGCTATGTTTGTTTGATTGGATGATTGTATGAGTACTCTGACTTGATAATCTTGAGTTCATATTCAATCTATGCATGTTTTCATGATTCAATTCTACTTTAGTCGAGATTATTGATTCTGCTTTGATCCTATGAGAGCGAATACCTGATTGGGTCAATAGAGCACCATAGATTGATAGTATTGGATCGATTGCTTTAGTCGAGGGTTGATTCACTGCTTTGTATCGATTGAGAACCTCTTTTGATAGAGGGAGTCTAGTTCAGAACGCCTTGATCGGTCGTTCTAGAGAAGGATACGTCCCTCTAGGCAATTGACTCAAGAGGGCCTTGTTCCTTTAGTCGAGACTCAAGGTCTAGTCAAGGATTCTTCGCATTGTGAATGAAAGTGAAACAAGTTAGAAATCATCAATCGTTAATCTGGCTAGTGGCTAGGGGGAATCATACCTAAGTGAGTTCCCAACCTGTAATTAGATTAACTTTAACTGTAGTTTGCTAGAGTAGTTTTAGTTCTTTTATCTTAATATGGTTTGCTAGATAATGAACTGAAGCTGAGTAATAGTAACTCTAGAGACCCGTGGATTCGATATTTATTACTTGAGCCACTATACTGTAGTCCCTTTCATTGGTTACACTTGGCCATTGTTAGGTGTTGTGTCATAGCGAGTCATACACCATGAGAAAGAACACCAACAACAACTAAAAGTGTCACCTAGAGGTTGAGAGACCAAGTCCAATAAGGCGATTTCTCAACTTTGGGAGGAGATAAACCCACCCACCCTACCCTTTGATCCCACAATCACTTCGGCTAAGCATTTTGGTAACTTCTTTCCCCTATCCTCTTACCATTTTCACATTGAGGACCATTTGTTCCTTAAGTGTGAGGGGTTGTGCATAAATGCTTGTGTGGAATGTTATTATCGACTATATTCTCTTATGCTATAAATGTTTGAATGCTTAATTGAGAGAGAGCGTGCTTTAGAGTGATTTTGGATGATGATTTAGCATTTTTTTACCACTTGGAGCCTTGTATGCATGTCCAAAGTTTTTCAAATTTGAAGGCCCCAAGTTGTCCCCTTTTGCATTCTCCCTACTCAGTATGCTTTGAATTAATAGATGATTTATGTCTTGTGCTCACTATGGAGTAGTTGCATGATTAGAATACCGGTGTATGAGGGGTTTTACTCTCTTTTCCCTCTTTGGTGAGTTATAATGCCTGCTATTTTAGGAACAACATGTGTGCGGGTCCCTCCACCATTTTGAACTCGAACTCTTTTCAATTATGTGCTTAACCTGTCATAAAAATAAACAAAGAGGCTCTCACATGAGAGGCAACCGAGCATAGTGTGTGAGTTAAGCCGTCAAAGTGCTTTTCTCTTGGCTCGGAGTGCCCTTGAGGATGTGTTTGGGAACCGGATAGCTTTATTACGTCCCGATCATCTTTCCCTACTTACCATCCCCAGACACCTCTCCTCCTCACTGAATCGTATGGCAAGGTACAAAGTACCTTTTAGCGATTCAAGAAACCTCACGCTCTCATTTGTACCCAACATGTGTGGCAATCCAATATGGAGTGCATGATGAGAAGTGGTGCTCGGGCTAAGATGAATCCATCCATCAAATTTCCCACATGTTACCTTGATAGGGAAGGCAATGATCCATCCGCTCATGATCCTGAGGGAGAGATGGTTGTTTACAAGAAAGTTTTCAAAAAATTGGTGCAATGTGCATCAAGATTGAAAAGGAGACCCACAAATGAAAACTCCTATATTGAAAGAAATAATGAAGAGCACCCTCTAGAGTTCTTGTGCTTAATGGTTATGAGAAGTCCCCTGGTGCACACCTTGTATGTTCTTCCTAAGGTAGTAAGTATGGTTGATAACGCCTAAATTGGTGTTATTTATCCCTCATATTAAGGTTTATTTTGTGCCAATTAATGTGCATAATTGTTTGAACAGTGCCAATTGCATCCCTATTTCGTTTCTATTTGTCGGTGTTTAAGCATTTATGCACATCAATTGGCACAAAACAAACACAATATGAAGGGTAAATTACACCAATTTAGGTGTTATCAAACCCCCCCACACTTAGATGTTTGCTTGTCCCCAAGCAAACCTACTCAAACCTGATGCAACATGACAGACAAATCAATGGGGAAGGCACTCTAGTTCTTCATTGCATAAAGAAGAGTAGAGGGAGATGAAAAAACGTTACTATCATCTTACTGTGCAAGCACAAACTCTCGGGTGAGGACCATACCTACTACCTTAGGTTGAACATTCTAGGTGTGTTCCCGGGGATTCTCTAACGCAAATAAGCACAAGAAATCTTGAAGGTGCTTTTTATTCTCCCTTTAGATTTAGGATTTTTCGTTTCTTGGTCTCCTTTTTCGACGTTGACGCGCATTGCACCAAGCTTTTGCAGTTCTTTTGCAAACAGGAATCTCTCCCTCATGACCAAGAGCGGATGAATCATAGCCTTCCCTTTAAATGTCACATGTGGGGAATTTGATGGGTGGATTCGTCTTAGCCCGAGCACCACTTCCCAGCCTGCACTCCACATTGGGTTGCCACACATGTTGGGTACAAACGAGAGCTATGAGATCTCATGAATCGCAAAAAGGTACTTTAGACCTTGGCATATGTTATATGAGGAGGAAAGATGCATATGGGATAGTAAGTAGTGAAAGATGGTCGGGACGCGGTAAATCTATCTGATCCCCATGCATATCCTCAAAGGGCACTCAGGATTGGTTGCCTCTCATGTGAGCCTCATTTTTAAAATATTTTTCTCTGTTTTCTTTCTTTTCTTATGTGCACAAATCTTTTAAAAGCTTCGAGTTCAAAAATCAAACAAATAAAGAATCCCGCACACATGTTCTTCCTAAAATAGCAAACATTACCAACTCACAAAAGAGGAAGAAAATAGTAAAACTACTCATACACCGGTACTCTAATCATGGTACTATCACCTAGTGAGTATAAAAAATCAATCATCTAACAAATCAAAGCATATTGAGTAGGGAGTTGCAAGGAACAAGGTGTTTTGGAACCCTCAAATTTGAAAAAAAGTTGGGTATAGCATTCAAGGTTCCAAACACTATCATTTGGCCATTGATCACCACAACACAAACACAATTGCTAGCACACACTACCATAAGTATTCATCAACGTTTTACATTCATAAAGAAGGGATAATTCTAGCAATTTATGGTTCAACCAATCATGATATTCATTCGCACATTCATACACATCCCCCCCCCCCTCCCACACACACACACTTGAGCAACACATTGTCCTCAATGTGAGAGTTTTATAAGAGAATATCTTGAAGGTTACCATAGGTTTGGTTGTGGGTTGGTGAAGGTACACAAGTGTAGGTCTTTGTCTTCCTGTTGGTTTTCACAACGATAAAGCACATAAGATAGAGAGGAAGACTATTAAGAGTTATAGGTACGGTAGATAGATATATAATATAAGTACTAATACTATTAGTGCTAGAATATTTAAAGTACGAAAAGTAAACAAAAAATAGAACGATAATTAAACATTGTTTTAATTAAAATAAAGAAAGCAAAAAATAAAGATAGAACTTAGGCCCTGGATGCCTAGTACTCAATCCTCCTCGAAAGGGTCCTTCTCCTTCTTCCGGTAGGGGCTCAAGGGGAGTGAAACAATCAAATTGGGCATGTGCATCCTCGATGGGAATGTTCATCTTCGTCATATGATCGGGTGGAGGCACGCCGTAATATGTAGCCTTGCTTCCTTCACCTTCTCTTGGTTGTGAAGGATTGCCGCTATCATTACTTCAGCTCAGTAGCCCCTTGCATTGTTGAACTGTTGGTGAACCGGTTGAGGAGTGGATATGGGTAATCCTCCTTCTTCATATACGCTCTCCACTTGATCTCCCTAGGTTTCAAATCCTCTTCGCTGTCTTTTCATGCTTCCGAAAGACGGAACACGGTTCCTTCCATGTCCAACGTATTAGAGATTGGAAACGAAAGTCCCCGTACTCCCCAAATTCCCTCATCGTTCATATGTAAAACTTTGAGTTTCAACTTCAAAAATTCGAAGGATATAGGAGTGGTCCTACTATCTAATCAAAATTGGAAGGATCCAAAGTCGACATGGAAAAACTTGGCTAGATGAGTGACAAAAACTCCTCCGTGAAGTGCGGTGAGCCGATGATCCAGCTCATAATGCTTGAAGATAGATAAGATAGCTAAACCAAGATGTAGAGATCGGGGTATATGCATACTATAAAAGAAGGTGACATCTAGGCTAGTTAGGTTACCTTTGCTCCGGTTCTTTCCTCCCACAGACCTAGCAATCACGTGGTGAAAGAGCCGCCACTCCGGTTTCACTTCACTTGTTTTTGATAGCTTGACATCCCATTGTGGACTTCCTGATTTCTTGATCTCGGATTCATAAAATGCCTTGAAACATGGGAATTTGGATTCCCTTGTCATGGTAGCAAAGGTGTCCGGTGAGTCAATGAAATCCATCGCGTAAATATCCATTGCTTTAGTGAATTCCCGGATTGACAATTGGTGATGCTCTCCTCCTAGTCAGAATTGGATGTTGTCTTCAAGGTTGACAAAACCCCTCATATATCGAATGGTAAAAGTAATGATAAACTCCAGAACAAGCACCCGGTAAATATTTTCTTTGATAGAGAGCAACTTAAGCCATTCCAACTTATGTACTTTAGAGCGGATTGCATCCTCAACCCCATGTTGTGCGAGGAGTATCCAGTTGAGACATGTACTCTTGCCTAAGGGTAATCCTTGAAGCCATAGAGGTTTGGTCTTGAATTCCTCGGGAAAATGTTCCAAAAAGTAATGAGAGATGTGCTCTACGCCACCTTCTACATTGACTAGATTATCTTAATGAAGTTCCCGTGATAGATGATGAGTCTATGAGGTTCTTCAACAACTACTTTCTTTGACTTGGATTTCTTTGTATTCTTTCGGTGGGATTGTCAAGAATGAGAGTTGCGAGAGGAGGAACTCTCACCAGGAGCCATGCCTTTAGTCTTGTATATTATCCTTCAAAACAAGTAGAATCACAATGTACAACCCATCAATCCAAACATCACATATCATAAGGGTAGTTTTGCAATGAACTATCATTAGGTCTCTAAGTCCCCCCCCCCCCACACACACACACACTTGAGTGAGACTAAAACTTAGGTAATAGAGGGAAATTAGATGAAGAGATAGTTCCAAGATAGTAAATGCTAGGATCTCCCAATCAATGTAACATAAACTAATTCAAGTTATCCCGTGCAATGAAGTAGATGCTTAATCCGTAGGATTGAAAAGAATGAAGCCTGTGTAGTTGAGGACTTTCTACGAACATTTGGTGGGCGGTTTTTGAAAACCAAATACATTCATGGAGATAGCCCACTAAGGTCTACTAGAATGCATAGCAATCTCATAAATGAGAATAGAAGCAATCATATACCATAGACGGGTCATTCCAAGAAGAAAGAGGGCAATCAAGATTTCAAACATTCAACACATGTTGGGCAAGATAAGGTGTTTAAAACATGAAACATTGTTAAAGGTACCTTATCTTTCTAGGAGACATGTTGGGAATCCAAAATCAATGGATAATCCTCCTCAAAATATGTTGGAAAGATAAACTAGAGAAGGCATGCTCAAATAAGCTAAGAGGGATGGAGAATTAATGGCATGTAGATCTAGAAAGATAAGATGGATATAATACACATGGGTAAAGTGTGGAGTTCACCCTTTAAATAGCTCCGGACAAGATCATGGGTTGGTCACTCAAGATCGCGACCGCGATCTTTAGCCTGACAACTATGATCTTTTCCTTGTTCAGGGTAACATGATCTATACAAATCATTCATCCAAATCCTTCTAACATCCAAAAATAAAGGCTAAGTCATATCAATCATTCTCAGTGCAACTCTAATATACTACCTAAGCAATTATTCAAAAAGTAAAGGAAAAGATACGCAAACTCAATTGTTGGGTTACCGCCGAACAAATGCGTCTTTAATAGTCTTTTCGCCGGACTTGACTCCTTGAGATAATAATGAAAGATCTCCATCCTTCACCGATGATTCTTCTTAGAAATCATACTTATGGTGAAGTCCTAGGTGAATACCATGAAGTCTCTCGGATGCATCATCCGGTGCTGGAGATAGAAAAGATCCATTTAAAGGTTGGTGTGAATGATGGTGAGAGTCACGCTCTCTTGTAGCGATATTATTATCCGTGAATGGCTTAAAGAGATCAAGGTTGCCAGTAACCATCTGACTTCCTCTCTAGGGATGTCTTTCTTCAAAGATGAACCTTTCAAACTTCCTTCTGATCATTGACTTGATGAGAAGCTTTAAGCAACTCTTGAGTTTCCCTTTCGGAATGACACTTCTCTTTACCCGGTCTCTTCATAGTTTTGCAAGATTCACTTGAACCTTCAACTTCACTATCATGTGGTTCAATATGGGAGAGCATATCGAACCATTCTATCTCGAGGCTTGAAGGTGGTGTGATAGGAGGTGTGACCGGCTCACAATTCATCTTGATATCGTTCCATTGGAGGTATTTGTGCAAATTGGGGATTGGAGTCATATAGTAGATTATCTCCTCCTCACCAAACCTTAAGGTGATCTTCCTTCCACTTACATCAATGATATTTTGTGTCGTGGCTAAGAATGGTTGGCCTAGGATGATTTATGCATCATTCCCCTCCATGTCGATAACCACGAAGTCCACCGGAAAACAAAATGAGCACACTTCACCAAGACGTTCTCTATGATTCCTCTTGGCTCGACTATGGCCATGTTGGCCAACTGAATCCGCATCTGTATGGGCATGATGTTAATGCGAGACCCCAAATCGGCTAACGGATTCCAAAAAGTTTTGAATCCTAAATTGCATGGAATAGTGAGGATTCCCGAGTCTTGAAGTTTGGGAGGGAATCCTCCACACCCGATTGATGCCGAAGCCACTTCATTAACGGATATCATAGCTACTTTCTCCATTTTTCTCTTTCCCGACAATATTTCCTTCAAGAATTTAGTATATTTATGAATCTTCATCACCATGTATAGGAAAGGGACCGATACCTTCAATTGCTTCAAGGTATCCTTCCATGGAGCACACTCATGATAGAAGTCACTTTCAAATAACCATCTAGGATAACAAACTTTTGGTGTTGGATCGGATACTTGAGTCTTCTTTTGACTTCTCCTCATATTCAATCTTGATTTTAATGGGGGGTTGCTCCTCTTTCGGAACTAGCACTTCTTCTTGAGCGAATTCATGTTGAACTTCTCTTACCGAAATCCTCAGAGTTGAGATAGGAATCTCCTTCAAGGGCTAGCCACTCGTTTGAGTTACCGCATGACATCTTTCCTTTGGATTAGGTTCGGTATTGCCCGGTAGAGTTCCTTGAGGTCTTAACGATATAGTTTGAGCCAACGAACTTAGTTGACCTTCAAGATTTTGAAGTGAAGCTTGTTGATTCCTTTGACCCACTTCCAAACTTGAGAATTTGGTTGAGGTATTCTCTATGAACTTGTCAATAGCTTCAAAATTCTTGTTGGATTGTGTAACAAATTTTCCTACCAAGTCTTCAAGTTTAGTGATTCGACCATCGGAGGGTCAACTTTTTTCTTGATACGCTCCTTGGTATGATGGTTGACTCGGTCTTTGATAAGTATTTTGCATTGGAGCTTGAGATTGAAATCTCTGAGGTTTCCTATCCGTCGGAGAAGACCAAAGAAAATTATATGTCGAGCTATAAGGGTTGTTTCCTTGAGATTTCCCTCCAACAAAGTTGGCTTGCTCAAATTATAGTGAAGCCTCAATCTTAGACTTGCACTCTTCCAAAGTATGACTTGAGTCACCACACCAATCACATTTCATAAGTTGCTTTCCATTGCCTTTCATTGACGATGCAACTTGATCAATTTTCTCGGAGAGTTCTTGAATATGAGCCGGTAACGATGATGGTTCTTCAACCTTCATTAAACTTCCCTTCGATAAGCTCTTACCTCTCCTTCCGTTACCCCAATCATAGATATTAAGGGCCCTCTCTTCGATTAATTGTTATGTTCTTCGACTTCTTTGTTCCTAATGAACCTCCACTAGCCGCATCGATGAGGCTTCGTGACTCCTTTGTCAACCCATTATAAAAACTTTCTACTTGTAACCAATCGGCAATGCCAAAGTGAGGACACTTGGGTAGGAGAGATGTAAACCTTTCCCATGATTCAAACAATAGTTCGTCCTCTTCTTGGCGAAACATAGTAATCTAACTTATCAGCAAAGCCGTCTTAGTAGGTGGACTAAACCCCGCAAAGAACTTGTTGCATAGATCATCCCATGAGGTGATGGAGTGATTTGGTTGATTATTCAACCATTTCTTTGCCGCTCCATTCAAGTTAAACGGAAATAACCTCAGTTGAATAACCTCTTGAGGATCCCGATTCACCTTGATTCCATCTTTCAACTTGTAGAATGACCTGACATGTGCATGTTCGCTCATCATCCCATTGTGCCTCTAGGACAAACCATAGAACGGTAAGCCAAAGTTACACTCAACCTAGTGGGTTTAAGTTCACATAGGTCTAACTTGTTGTAAAGTTTAGATGGCATGATATTAATGCTTGCTCCTAAATCCGACGAGGATTTCTCTGTATGACATGCTCCAATTCAAAAGGGGATAGTGAAGCCACCTGTATCCTGTTACTTTTTGGGCAACTTGTTTTGGATGATGGTCGAACACTCCTCGCTCATAGGGACTGAGGTGAGGTCTTTAAACTCTTGCTTCTTCATGAGAAGCCCCTTGAGGAAATTTTTATACCTCGAAATATATGTCATCTCTTCCAAGAAAGAACTCGTGACATTGAACTTCTTGAGAATCTCCATAAATTTTCCCCATTTCGCCTACAAACGGTCCTTGTGTAATCTTGTAAGGAAAGGGAGGGGAGGCTTGTACTTAGACACAGGAGGTGGCATCGGCGATGCCTTCTTACCCTCTTCACCTTCTCCTTCCGAAATACTTGTTCATTGACCTTTGAAGGGGCTTCTTCTTCTTCATTTGTCTCTTTGGTCGCAACTTCTTGAGTTACCTTCCCGCTTGGTTCTTGAGTGAATTGTGGAACCACATGCTACGTGTGCCACCATAAAAAAATCCTTCTCCCCATGTCCTCGACCTTAGCCAGTCATCTGAAATTGTGTCTAAGGCCTTCGGACAAGCTAGTGATGATCCCCTTCTTCTGAACTCTGGCATTTAGAGGCTACCATCATGGTGAAGAGACGTTAGAGCTGAGCATTTGAGTATGCACATTTTTGCACCAAAATGGTCCTGACCCCACTGGTCGACAGTGAGTGATCCATTCATCTTATCTTGTTCATATCATCCCTCTCGGTGAGGAACTTATTTGCTCGGTAGTTTGTTCTTATGACTCTATCTTTATGCGTGGATAATTGTGATTGGTGAGTGTATTGGTTGGTGAACAAGGTGAGCACTCATAATTTTCACGGTCTTAATGCATTCGAATGTCATTTTTAGTGGTTTTCAGGGTTACTATTGTTGTTGTCCATTTGTCGGTACCAAATAGAAATAGGGATTCACCCACTTTGTGCCTTTTCTCATGTCCCCGAGTTCTTGTGTTATAGGTTAAAAGATTACCGTGTGTGTGATTGGTTTTCTTAGGGACAAGCAAATGTCCAATTGTGGGGGAGTTTTAGCATGTTTCACTAGATTTGTGTGTGTTTCAACATGTTTCAGATATAAGCAAGTGGAATTACCTCTGGGATCGAAAGTCGAACAAAAGAGGGCGAAAATGGAACAAAGATGGACAAAAGGCAGAGATCATGCTCTGGGGGAGATGATTGATAGACCAATAATTACACATGTTTTTGCCCCTGTTCTTGAGCCGTTTGAGATGTTGATTCTCGTGTTTTAGGCCGATTTCATGCTAGGTTGTGCTTGTTTGTGATATTTCAGGTCCTAGTACGTGAATGAAGGTTTAGGAACGAGTTCGGTTTCTATTGGACGAAGTTTGGACATTTGGAGAGAAGCTGAGAAGTCACACGGGCACCATTGCACCTCACACAGTCGTGTAGGGGCCCCTTGTGGCCGTGTGCAGGCTCGGTAGAAGCCACACGGGTAGCCTGGGGAGCCACACGGCCGTGTGGTCTTTGCCCGTGCAGCTTGCCTGGTTGCCCACTAATCGAAACGCCGCGTTTGGACACTCACACGGGCAGCTGGGAAAGTCACACGGCCGTGTGGCCTGGTCGGGTGAGTCGGGAATTTCTGGTTTTTGGCCAATTTCGAGCCAAAGGAGAGGGAGAGCTGGGTTTTGGTTCCCAAACAACCAAGGGACGAACCCTAGAGAGAGAGAGAGACTTGGGAACATTCTTGGAGCTATTTTGGAGGATTTCTTCGCCATTGGAGCTCAGGAATCAAGCTTGGAGATGGAGATTGAAGATCTAGATCAGATTTCTGCAGTCTCACTCTTCTCTATGGAGTAACTTCCCTTCACTTAGGTTTTGAGGAACCCTAGTTCCATGTGTTAGGATCTTTCTTGTATGAAGTTTTGGATGTTATATTGTTTGATTATAATCGATTGAGACATGACTTATTGAGTCAATTGAATCTTGATCAAATTCTCTTGATTTCTGCTTTAACCTATGATAGATAGAATCTGATTAGGTTAAGAGAGCTTCCTTGATTGATAGTGGTGAATTGGTTGTGCGAGAGTCAATCAATTCACTGCTTTGTACTGGAATTCATTCCAGTAGTGGAGATCTGTGTGAATCGCCTTAGTAGTCTATCCCGGTGAAGGCTAGTCGCCTGCCGGGTATTCTGTCTAAGAGGGTTTGGTCAGCTTAAGAGATTCCAAGCTAATTTAGGATCTTCCGCAGTTTAATCAACAGTAGATCAACCCTAAGTGAGTTCCCAACGTGTAATTAGTAGAGTAGTTTAGTAAATCAATCCTTAATCTAGTTTGCTAGATAATGAACTGAAGCTGAGTAATAGTAACTCTAGAGACCCGTGGATTCGATATTTATTACTTGTGCCACTATACTGCAGTCCCTTTCATTGGTTACACTTGGCCATTGTTAGGTGTTGTGTCATAGTGTGTCAAGTTTTCGGTGCCGTTGCCGGAGACTTTCTAGATTATTAGAAAAGGCAGAAGTTTGTTACTTTAGCATTTTTCTTTTCTTTTCCACCCTTGATTTTCACTTGGGTGTTTTTGTTTTTGTTGGTGCAGATCTGAATCATGGATCCTTATGGCTTCTCCAACCATTGGGGGTATCCACCACCATCCGAGTGGTATTACCCCGAGACCCCCTGGAGCAATCAAGGAGAAGACTATGGATTCGGGTTCCAGTACCAACCCCCTTACTACGGAGAACAATCAGACCCTTGGGCATATCAAGAACAACCTCCTTATTAAGAAGACTTTCTCCCACAACCAGAATGGCCATTAGAGCTGGAGTTACCCATGGCAGCCTTCACGGGCCACTCTGCAGAGCCATGCTACAGTTCACTTGAAGATCCAAACAAACAATTAAGGCTTCTCGTGGAGCAGTTTGCTCGAGACACTGAGATATCATGCTCCAAGATGGATCTTCAAATCAAAGCCCTTGCCCTTTCCGATCCCTCATTTCTCCATGAAATGGAGGAGACTGTTCACTGCTCAGTGAAGCAAACAGAGTGGGTGGCAAAAGTTTGCTCACATCCTGCTCAAGATCACCTTTCTGCTACCACGCTAGAAGAGGTGGAGGATGACAAAGGCTAAAGGGACGTTGAGGAGCATACAGAAGTTATCACAGAGAACTCCCATGATAATCATTTCTGCTCTAACATGCTGGGCCCAAGCGAGGAGATGCAAGATGATCTCATTGAAGAAATTACATGGCGACTTGCTCTCCAATCTGTTCTAGAAGAAGAAGAGAGAGAAAGGGTGAGGGAAGAAGTTGTGCAGGATGAGGAAGAAAGCAAAGAAGAGGAATTTCTTGATCATTTCCCAGGGGTGATACCACATGAACAAGGAAGGGAGGTTGAAGAAGCAATTGGTGTCCAGGGCGAGGGCGAAGCTGAGGTGGAAGAGGCCTGCACCGGCCATGAGTTGCAAGTAATATCCCCACCAAACTTCGAGGAACTACTTAGCAATGACCCATTTGCAGTGTCTCTTTGCCAGACCAAGGCCACATCGATATCGGTCCCTCTTGGTGGACCCGATGGTGGTCAATCGATGTTTTCATATCTGGTTTGGGGCAATGAGACGAGAGAAGAGAAGAAGAGGTCTCGAGGGTGGAGGCGTTATCTGCATCAAGTACACGAGCTTCCATCACCTATCATACCACATGCTCGTGAATTGAGACTCCATCTCGCCAACGAGAACCTCAACTTCAAGGAGGTTTTGGGGTGGACCAAAATTTAAGAGCCATCGTCCGGCTCACGACGTGAAAGAAGCACTTGTTGGAGGCAACCCAACCAGTAGGTTTGCATTTCTTTCTCTATTTCTCCTCGGTTGAGTCAGTTTTGTTATTTGATTTTAGAGTCAATAACTCAACCTTTGTGAGATTTTGTGTGGTGTTTGTGTTCTGACCACTCTCTCCTCCTGGAATGCACCGCCTGCCCCGTCCACCATCATTCACCCTTGATCTGGTAACTTCGTTCTACCCTCCTTATCTTTCCTCAATGGAGGACAATGTCGTGCTTAAGTGTGGGGGAGTTGATGTTCGATTATATATGCGGGTGAATGTTGGTTGTTTGTGTGCTTGGAGCCTAGTCCACTGTCCAAATTTTTAAATTTGAGGGCTCCAAGTACGTGTTCCCTTGCAAATTGCCTGCTCAGTATGCTTTGAATTGACAGTCTCTATAGTAATGTGCAACCTAGGGAGGTAGTGTAGCACTATGGAGGATGTTGAAGTATAAGATTTTTCCTATCAGTCTCTCTACTGTGCCGGTTGATTTTGTGAACTAGTGGATTTAGGACCGTTGATTCATGTGGTAATGGTGACTCTGATTGGATTGTGTTATAGACTCGTGTATCGAACAGGGTGCTCATGTGAAAAATGAAATGCAGTTGGTCCTCCATGTCAAAATCATTAAATCTTAAACATGAGGTAAGCCTAACGTGTGCGGTTTGCTAGATAATATATAAACGATTGAAGTAGGGGGCACATAGACTGTCTTGGGTTGATATTGAAACACCTTCCCTATCTCTCACCTGACTATATGTATCACTAGGCATATATTTGGGAATTTTGTAGATAGAGTCGAGTGAAAGATGTTCTGCTATCTTACAGAACAAACTTCCTGAAAAGAGTAAGGATCAAGGGAGTTTCACTATTCGTTTCTTTATTGGTGATAAGCATGTAGGAAAGTCCTTGGAAAACCTAGGGGTTAATATAAACGTGATGACCTATGAACTTTGCAAGAATTTAGACGTAGATGAAATTTGTACCACTAGGATGAACGTACAATTGGCCGATAGGTCTGTTAGAGTATCTTAATGAGACAGTGGAAGATCTACTTGTTAAGGTGGGAACACTCATCTATCTTTTTGATTTTTTCATTCTTCACATCCATGAGGATGTTGATGTTCCACTTATTTGGGTAGACCAATTTTGGTCACCACCAAGGCTCTTACAGATGTGCATGAAGGGAAGTTAATACTGTAGGCTAGGGATGAACTAGATATATTCTCTATTCTTGATAGCATGACGATTTTGACCATTGTGGTACCTTTCGAATTATGATGGCACTCGCCTATGCAAGTTCTGTTACTGAATTTGATGAGCAACTAGTAGTTTTGAAGGAGGCTGAAGTGCATGAACATGAGTTACTGGTGGATCCATGATACGCTAAAACACAACACCAAACTGCGACCAAGTGTAATCGCAGTTCGGAAATGCAGTAACAGGCAAGCTCTATTTGTCAACCCGGGGTCTAGATCTACTGCCTACTCCGTGAATATCTATTATCTAGCAAACTAAGTCGAGTGATTGTGATTTTAACTAAAAGCAGTAAGAAAGCAGGAAATGGTTCGGTTTTCTAAAGCAAGGGAAGAGTCACTCGGGAATGAGTCCCCCTAGCTCCTTAGTTAGGTCAAAGTTGTAATTACCCACGGTTGATTAACTGTTGATTTAACTGCGGAAGATCCGACAGTAGCTTGGAATCTCTTAAGCTGACCAAGCCCTCTCAGTCCAAATACCCGGCAGACGACTAGTCTTCACCTGGATAGAAAGCTGAGGCTATGAACGCAGAACTCCACTACTGGAATTGGATTCCAGCACAAAGCAGTAAATCGATTAACTCTCGTATAACCAATCTACCACTACCGATTGATGAATCTCTAACAACCTAATCAGATTCTATCTATCTCAAGTTGCAGCAGAAATCAAGAAAAGATGAATCATGCATCAATCGATTAAAATCAATCAGTATAACAATGCCAAGTCATTACAAACAAGATTCCTAACACATGGAACTAGGGTTCTTCATACCCAAGTGAGAGAAAGTTATACTCCATAGAGAGAGAGAGAGAGAGAGAGAGAGAGAGGAAAGCAGAAATCAGAGTAGTCATACTCATAAAGATGAGGATAATCTGCTCTGGGGTGTCGATCTTCACTCCTAGGGTGGATGCTCAGGGAGGTGAAAGAACACGTGCCTCCAAGAGCGGATCCACATCGCTCTTGAGGTACAGCTTCAGATGGTGGCCATGCACACGACGAGTGTGACCACCAGCACTCGTCAACTCGACCTTGCCATCTGGAAGGATGCAAGCGAATGAATACCCGAATGGCCAAGGCAGTTGAGGCTTAGGAGGCGGTACCAGCTCATAGTGGTCTCCGGCTTTCTTTTGAGCAGGCTGAGCTACCTGCAGTTTCGGCCGCCACTCCTCCTTGATCTTGTCTTTTGGTAACGGAGTGGACGGGAGTGGCGGCGAAGATATGGGAGGAGGATCCTGCAAAATGGGAAGCATAGAAGGATACACGAAAGACTCGTGCTCCTGGTGAGAAACATCATGCAAAGGGGATGAAGCAGGGAGAGTATTAGCAATGGAAAATGTTATTCGCTCCTCGCCACCCTTCAAGACTAAGGTCCCATCATGCACATCTATGAGAGCCTTGGCGGTGGCCAGGAAAGGCCTTCCCAGTATAAGGGGAACTTCTGTGTCTTCATCGATGTCCAAAACAACAAAATCCACAGGATAAAAGAATTTGCCAACCTTAACCAGAAGGTCTTCCACTGTGCCCCTAGGATGAACTATAGATCGATCAGCTAGTTGAATACTCATCCTAGTTGCACTGGGTTCACCTAGGCCTAGTTTCTTGAACAATTTATATGGTATCACATTAATACTAGCACCAAGATCCGCCAAGGACCTCTCTACATGCAATTTACCTATAGAGCACAAGATAGTAAAACTACCTGGGTCCTTCTGCTTCTGCGGAAGCTTGTTCTGCAGAATGGCCGAGCACTCCTCGTTGAGTTCCACAGTGGCTAGCTCGCTCAGCCTCCACTTCTTCAAGAGAAGCTCCCTACTTCGCTTACTTAGGCATCAGAGATAGTGCCTCCATGAAGGGCACTTGACACATGCAGCTTCCTAAGCATGGACGAGAAGTTGCCAAACTCTGCCTCTAGCCTGTCTTTGTAAATCCTGGTGGGAAAAGGGAGCTTAGGCTTATATTAAGCCAATACTGGTTGTGGCTTTGGAGCTTGATCCTCTTGCCCCTTTTCCATCACTAGGTCTTCTTCCGACTCTGGGGTGATCTGGGTCACCTTCTTGGCACTCTTCTACGGTGCATCCGCCGTCACAGTCCCACTTCTCAACATAATGGCGTGCAAGCCCTCCTTACGATTTCAGGGATTCGGTAGGGGTTGGCCAGGAAGTGTGCCAGCCGGTCTGGAGGCAAGGGCATCTGCCAGGTGCCCAATCTTGGTGTCCATATCCTGCAGGAGGCTTGGTGGTTTCTCTGGCCAGTTTCAATCTCCATGAATTTGCCTGCAACCACTTCCATGAATTGCTCCAATTTATTAAACTTTTGGGTACTAGTGCTGGCCAAGGTACTCACTAGATCCCTCAGTTCTGACATGGGGTTGCCCGGTGATGGGACTGATGGAGATGCACCAGGCTGCTGGTACTACTACTGTGGGGGCTGTTGAAAAGCCTGCCCTTGTCTGGGCTGATAAAGTGGTTGTTGTTGCTGTATTTGGACCGAGCGAGGCTGGTATGGCTGCCTCTGGTTCGGAAAACTAGTTGTAGGAGCCTGGAATCTAGGTGGCTTCTGATTGTAGTTGCCAGTCCAGGAGAAATTTGGATGCTGGCGCCATCCCTCATTGTAGGTATTACTATAAGGATCATTACGCCTGGCATTGTTGCGAAGTTCACATGCTCCTAGGGTGTACTAGACTCACGCATGGCCTGGCAGTCCTCCACAGTATGATGGGTGCTCTCGCACCACTGACAATGCATCGCCTCCTGCTGTCTTGCCCCTGGGATCATTCCCGAATGATAGATGGCTGAAACAAGTTTAGATACCACTTGCACCAAATCAGATGACTAGGTGGCTACAGCATGCACACCCCGCCCTGGTGCTCGTCTCGATCTCCTCGCAGTTGCCCAATCATAGCCCTGTCCTGCCATCTCTTCAAAAAGTTGATTCAACTATGGCGGTGTTTTGGTGAGCATATTCCTGTCGCAGACCGAGTCAATCAGCTGCTTGTCTTCCGGGAAGAGGGCATGGTAGAAGGTGCCCACCTTGAAGGCGTCGGTAAAACCATGGTTGGGACACTTGAGGAAAAGACTGGTGTATCTTTCCCATGCATCCCGGATGGTCTCATCTTCATCCTGAGCAAATTGGGTGATTTGCTTCTGCAGGTCTGCGTCTTGGACGGGGGATGGTAGCGAGTGAGGAACTTGTCCGCTAGGTTGGCAAACGTGGTGATCGATCTAGGGGTCCTAGTGTCCAGCCACTCCTTGGAATGCCCTCCAAAGTGAATGGGAAGTACCTCAGCTAGATGGCATCGGCTGGGACCCCATTTATCTTGATTCCATCGATGAGCTCGTGGAATCGCCTCAGATGTGATCGGGGGCACTCCCCCTCTTTGCCACAGAATACTACCGAGCCGCGCAACATAGTGATGACCGAGGTGCTCACCTCAAAGTTGTTGGCTGGGACTTAGGGTGCTGAATGGGAGACCTCATGTCCGCGGCTCTGGCAATCCAGTAGTACCCCATGGTTTGCTCCTCGGGAAGGACCACATCATGGTCCTGTGGGTGACCCATCTCTTCCTCCTCGGTGATTTTCAGTTGTGCTAAGGCCTCCTCCGCAGCCAGTCCCACCTTTAGAGCCCGCCTGAAGTTCCTATAGGTTCGTTCAAGCTCTTGGTCTAATGGTAGTAAATCTCCCGACTGGCTACGGGTCATGCACTACCTGCACACAATCAGCAAAAGCAACCCGTGAAGGCACACAGGTGGAATATAGAAAATGCAGTAAAGAAAAATCTAGAGTAACAAAATTTCACGTTTCCCCAATAACCTAGAGGGTCCCCGACAACGGCGCCAAAAACTGGACTAGCTAAAACACAACACCAAACTGCGACCAAGTGTAATCGCAGTCCAGAAATGTAGTAACAGGCAAGCTCTAATTGTCAACCCGGGGTCTAGATCTACTGCCTACTCCGTGAATATCTAGATCTACTGCCTACTCCGTGAATATCTAAAGCAAGGGAAGAGTCACTCGGGAATGAGTCCCCCTAGATCTTTAGTTAGGTCTCAGTTGTAATTACCCTGGGTTGATTAACTGTTGATTAAACTGAGGAAGATCCGACAGTAGCTTGGAATCTCTTAAGCTGACCAAGCCCTCTCAGTCCAACTACCCGGCAGACGACTAGTCTTCACCGGGATAGAAAGCTGAGGCTATGAACTCAAAACTCCACTACTGGAATTGGATTCCAGTACAAAGCAGTAAATCGATTAACTCTTATATAATCAATCTACCACAACCGATTGAGGAAGCTCTAACAACCTAATCAGATTCTATCTATCTCAGGTTGAAGCAGAAATCAAGAAAAGATGATCAGGCTTTAATTGACTCAATGAATCATGCATCTATCGATTAAAATCAACCAGTATAACAATCCCAAGTCATTACAATCAAGATCCCTAACACATGGAACTAGGGTTCTTCATACCCAAGTGAGAGAAGGTTCTACTCCATAGAGAGAGAGAGAGAGAGAGAGAGGAAAACAGTAATCAGAGTAGTCATACTCATACAGATGAGGAAAATGTGCTCTAGGATGATGATCTCCAAGCTCGATTGATGAAACCCAGCTCCAAAATCACCTCTAGGATGTGTTCTTCGCACTTTCTCTCTCTCTAGGGCTCTATTTTGCTCCAAAAAGTCGATTTCTCACTTTTGGTTCGAAAATTGGGTTAAAACCCAGAATTCCGCGACCACACAACCGTGTGGTCTCCCAGTCTGCCCGTGTGGATGTCAAACGCGGCGTTTCCATAAGTGGACTTCAGGCACGCTGCACGGCCAGAGTCACACGGCCGTGTGGATTTCGAGTCTGGCCGTGTGAGGCTGTGAGCTCCTTGGACTTTCCACATAGCCACAAGGGGTCCCCTACACGGCCAGTGTGGCTTTCCAGGAGCACGAGTCTGTCGTGTATCCGTCTGTGCTTCCTATTTTGCAAGATCCCCCTCCCATACCTTCGCCGCCACTCCGTCCACACCGTTACCAAAGGAAAAGATCAGGGAAGAGTGGCGGCCAAAACTGCAGGTAACTAAGCCTACTCACAAGGAAGCCAGAGACCACTATGAGCGGGTCCCACTTCCTGAGCCTCGACCACCCTGGCCATCCAAGTATTCACTCGCTTGCATCCTGCCGGATGGCCAAGTCGAGTTGACGAGTGCTGGTGGCCACATTCGCCGTGTGCATGGCCACCATCTGAAGCTGTACCTCAAGAGCGATGTGGATCCGCTCTTGAAGGCACCTGCTCCTACAGTTCTCTAGCATCCACCTACTGGCGTCCAGCTAAAAGACGGTAAAGAAGCGCTTGTGGGGAGGCAACCCCACCTAGGTTTGCATTTTCTTCCCTTTTTCCTTTTGATTTTTTTGTGTTTTTGAGTCTTGAGGTGTTGTCCCAGAGTCGTGTGTCGATTTTGAGTGAAAACAGGTCAAATTCGGAGTTCTGGCAGCCCACACGGCCAGCCCTAAAAGTCACACGGCCGTGTGGAAATGGGTATTGGCCGTGTGGAGTCCCTGGAAATTTCACACGGGCAAGAGGGGTCCCCCACACGGCCGTGTGGATTGGCCCCCTGCCCGTGACAAGCCTCGACAATTTCCACACGGCCAGTTGTGCTTTTCACACGGCCGTGTGGAAATCCTCGGCCTGACCGTGTCGGCCCCCACGGGCACATGTGCACCTCACACGGCCGTGTGAGTTTGCCCGTGTGGCCGAGCCTAGCCTTTAAAAATGGCCGACACGACCGCATGGTCAGAAATTACAAATCCCTTCGCCGGAACCTCTACCCCTCGCCGAAAAACCGCGACCTTTCGCCCTCTTTGGCGATTTTCTGCCATTTTTGGTCGGTTTTTCACCAAACCACCTCCACACCCATCCTTTTCTCCCCATTTTCGGCCTATCCTTCGACTTTGAGGCGATTTGGACCGATTTTGAGTCGCCGGAGGCGATTTTCGGTGACACTCTGGCGAGGCTCCAACGAGCTCTTCCTGGCAGATTTTGGCCTTTTCGTCGCTTCCATTGCCTTCCCCTCATCATCCCCTACACCTCTACTTGTGTCTCCGGGTTTGATTTTACCCTTAACCTTGTGAATTGTGGAGAATTGGGTGTTAGGGTGCATGTTTAGAGAACAACTTTGAATCATGAGAATTGTGTGCAATTGATTGAGGGGAAAGCTTGGTTTGTGTGTGAATTGTGTTGGGCAATGTACCCCATGCTTGTTTGAGCCCTTGTGTGCAAGAAATTTGTCAATTTCATGCTTAACTTAATAGTGCACACAAGGTGTTCGATGAAATGCCTGTTTTCGTACCATTTTGTGGGAGCCGGTTGGGGCCGTTAATGATGTGCTTTGAGGGTGTGTTTTCTATGGATGTGAACTTTGAGTTGCCTACTTTTTCATGGATGTGCACCCCATCCCGATTATGCTTGTTTGATCGAGTTTTTGACCCCCGAACTATGGATGAAACCATGGTTCGGCTGTTTTCTGTTCTCAACTGTGGGGGTGTGATTAACCTTTCCTTTGGCTCTTTTGGTTCCACTTTGGGTTGTTCTTTTGCAGGACCATGACGAAACCCGACCTCAAGCACCCGTTTATTCGAGATTTGAAGAGGGACCCCCACCAGGATCGTTTTAAGAGCGTCCTGGCCTGCTCGTTTGGGCAGCATCATTGCTGGTCCAGGCGGGAGTTTGAGAAGCTGCACTGCTACGAGCACTTCTCCGCCATTGTCACCAACCGCCCCTGGCGCCGTCTACTATGCATTCGAGAGAAGGTTTACCACGAGCTAGTGCATGAGTTCTATACGACCTTCAAGCACGAAGAGATGGAGGATTGGGCAGACGGTGAAGCCGTCCAGTTCAGGCTCGGCGGTGCACCCCGCTCCATGAGCTACCACGACTTGGCAACCGCCCTCGGCCTCAGCCTGGCCGATGATAGGGACTACGTCACCGAGCTCGCCGAGCCAGAGGTGGTGAACTTCAAGACACTGTACACCCGCCTCGCTCAGCCAGGTCAGCGTCCCTTCATGGAGGGGAAGACGAAGGCCAGCACCTTGCAGCTCGACAACCGCATTCTCCACCACTTGCTGGCAAAGTCCTACACTCCAGCCTCGGGCAGTGCCAGCGCCATCACCAGGAGAGCCATGTACTTCATCCAGGCCATGCGCCAGGGGGATCATCTTCTCCACTTGGGTTTTGTGGTGGCAAGAACCTTTCACAAGAGTGCTTCAGAGCTGAAGAGCCTCCACTGCACTCCCCTCATCACCCGCCTGGCCACCTACTTCTAGATATCACTGCAGTGGTGCACAGAGAAGGGGGGACACCAGTGTCTTTGGCGAATATACGATCTCTCGCATGCACCTTCTTTGAGAAGAGCGAGGAGTCAAGTGGATCGAGGGGTTTCCTCAACCTCAGATCCCAGCGGAGGACCAGCCGGAGGTTCCTGAGGATGCGGCTAATGAAGATGTCCACCCCGAGGAGGATGATACTGCTGCCGCCCGCCCCACCACCTTTGAGTACGGGGGTATCAGTTCCACTTTCCCTGGCCACGACTACTTCACTCACCAGTTCAAGCAGCTGCGTCTCCAAAATCAGCAACTCTTCGACCATCAGCTCCAGTTCCAGTAGTAGTATTCGGCTCACCATGCTAAGTACCAGACTCGGATGGCTGCTTATGATGAGCGTCTTGATCGGCTGGAGACCCAGCAGGGGGTGACCCTGGCTCACATCGAGAGGGAGCAGGCCCGATCTCGGTGTATGCAGGAGGTCCAGCAGCACCTGCTCCAGCTGCTACCAGGCAAGCAGCTAGTCTGGAGGACTCCTTGTGAGGACTCTCCCCTTCCACCCCCGACTGCCAGTGATGACGCCTTCATGGACGACATAGACTTCGACAACATTGGCGATGAGTAGTCTGTACTCGTCGCCCCTCAGCGTGTGTTTTTATTTTAGACTTTTTATGTTTGCTCCATGTTTTTATTTTAGACTTTTTCTTTCTTTTGTGGATTGTTTATTTTGTGGCCATCTGGGCCAACTCTGATCCCTAACGCACAGTGTGCTAGTGTGTTCTTGATGTTCCCTTAGTGCAGAACTGTCTGTTCGTTCCATATGTCCCCCGCTGGCTGGTCCACTTCCAATCTTCCGCAGTATTTCAATCCGGTAACATCGTTCCCCTTCTCTTCCTCTCTGCTCCATTGAGGGCAATGTCGTGCTTAGGTGTGGGGGGGTGTTTATCTATTGTTAACCGCTAGATGAGTTTGTGTGCTTGGAGCCTAGTCCGATGTCCAAATCTCGAGATTTGAGGGCTCCAAGTACGGTTGTTTGATCATATTGGCACTGTGTTTTGATTGGTGAATTGAATGGTTTTTGGATTAATGCATGACAACTGGATGGTGACTAGGACAACCTATAATGATGACTGAGACGTGAAGTAGAGTTCTGTAGGGGTTCAGTCTTTCAACTGTTTACTTACCAACTGTGGCTGGGATGGATCACTTTTTATTGACAGTCTTTTATGCATCTAGTTCAGGGAATCAGAATGAGAGATAGAGCATATAGGTAGCCATGTGAGATTTGAGCCTGCTCGTTTCTTTCTTGTGCGATAGTTACCTCTTCCATGATGTGTAGCATTCACGTTGTCATTAGCTAAGGTGATGGAGGCATAGGATCAGCCCACGACCAAATTGACTGTCCTAGTGTGTCATACCCCCTAGTCAGCCCCTTTGAGTCGTGTGTTACCCTTTCTTTCGGTCTGCAATGAAAAATCACCCTTTTGCATCTCTTAGAAGGTTCCACAGAGTGGTTTTTGCATGTTCTCTGCTGTTTATGCTAAATATAATGTGAGAGTTGGAGGCAGTTCTTAAAAAGTTGGGCAGGTGTTTGAAAAATGTGCAGAGGTGGTGGTTCTCTTAAGAAATGAAAAAAAAAATGAAAGCAAAAGAGAGCCACCACCAAAAATGTAAATAGTGCCCATTAAGTAGTGTTTCTTAGCAGTCTAGCTTGGAAATACTAGCATTTATGTGACCTCCTTCGCTCTTGTGCTTTAGAGAATGTGAGTAATGCAGAATGGCGGAAAGAAAGTACTGGTTCGATTGGTTGTGAATGTGTTGGGTTTGGAATTGTGGAACCTTGTGCTATGAATACTTCCACCACCTAAAAGGCCTTTTCCCCATGTCAAAGACCCTAGCCGGTCACTTGAACCTGTGTCTAAGACCTCCGGATTAGTTAGTGATGACACCCATTTTTGTGAGCTCTAACACTTAGAGGCTGCCGTCATGGTGAAGAGATGTTAGGGATTGAGAGAATAAGTATGCGCATTTTTCGCATCAAATTGTCCTGACCCCACTGGTCGAGAGTGAGCAATTCATTTCCTTGTTCTTTACACTCTTTACCCCGGTAAGGACCTAGATGGCTCGGTCTTGATTCTGATCTCTTGAGTTTTATGCATGAGGTGAATGTCTTGAATAAGTGGTTGAGTCAAGTCTAGGTTGGTTGGTGAACAGAAGGGAGACCCCTCTTTTACTCGATTTTGCTGCACTCGAATATCCTCTGTGGTGGTTGTCCAGGTTGCTATTGAAGTTGTTCATGTGTTGATGTTTGAAAGCCAGTATGATTCACGTGTTTTGTGCCTATATGATTTGTCCCCGATGTCGGTATGATTGAAATATGTGAGCTTACCTTGTGTCTGACTTGGTTTGCTTGGGGACAAGCAAACGGTTAAGTTTGTGGGGGAGTTTGATAGACCGTTAATTGCACATGTTTTTACCCCCATTCTTGAGTCGATTGAGATGTTGATTCTCGTGTTTTAGACCGATTTCATGCTAGGTTGTGCTTGTTTGTGATATTTCAGGTCCTAGTACGTGAATGAAGGTTTGAGAGCGAGTTTGGGGTCGATCGGACGTGTGGCGAGTCGCTGAGGAAGCCACACGGGCACTCATAAAACCCACACGGCCGTGTAAGGAACCAATGTGGCCGTGTGGGATTGTGCGAGGCTTCACACGGGCAGACTGGAGATTCTACACGGCCAGGAAGCCTGAAATCCAATTAATCGGAACGCCGCGTTTTGGACCTCACACGGGCATCTGGGTAAGCCACACAGCCGTGTGGCCTGCCCGTGTGATCGGGATTTTCTAGGTTTTAACCCAAATTCGAGCAACAAGTGAGGGAATCGACTTTTCATAGCAAAAAACAGAGCCCTGGAGAGAGAAAGTGCGAAGAACACATCCTAGAAGCGATCTTGGAGCTAGGTTTCATCAAATCGAGCTTGGAGATCATTATAGGAGTGAAAATCATCATCCCAGAGCAGATTCTTCTCATTGTTATGAGTATGACTGCTTTGTATTCTGTTTTTCCCTCTCTCTCTATGGAGTAGAACCCTTCTCTCACTTGGGTATGAAGAACCCTAGTTCCATGTGTTAGGGATCATGATTGTAATGACTTGGGATGATTATACTGTTTGGTTTTAATCGAATGATGCATGTTTCATTGAATTAATTGAAGTCTGATCAGCTTTTCTTGATTTCTGCTGCAACATGAGATAGATAGAATCTGATTAGGTTGTTAGAGCTTCATCATTCGGTAGTAGTAGATTGGATATACGAGAGTTAGTCAGTCCACTGCTTTGTACTGGAATCCAATTCCAGTAGTGGAGTTATGTGCTTATTGCTTCAGCTTTCTATTCCGGTGAAGACTAGTCGTCTGCCGGGTAGTTAGACTGAGAGGGCTTGGCCAGCTTAAGAGATTCCAAGCTACTGTCGGATCTTCCGCAGTCTAATCAACAGTAAATCAACCCAGGGTAATTACAACTGAGACCTAACTAAGGAGCTAGGGGGACTCATTCCCGAGTGACTCTTCCTTTGCTTGAGAAAACTGAACCAATTCCTGCTTTCTTTCTGCTTTCAGTTAAGACCATAATCAATCGACTTAGTTTGCTAGATAATAGATAGATAATCATGGAGTAGGTAGTAGACCTAGACCCCGGTTTGATATTTAGAACTTGCCACTTTATTGCATTCCCGGACTGCGATTACACTTGATCGCAGTTTGGTGTTGTGTTTTGGCGTGTCAAGTTTTTGCATTACATCAACATGTCCATCAACATGTACATCAACTTGCATGAGTACGAATCATATGTCCATCAACATTGCATTACAATTAAAGCATGAGTTCCCCTTATTGTACAATTTGGACGTGGTACTATGGGTTCGTACTCATGCAAGTTTGTCATTACTACACAATTTACAAGACATTTGCTTTGCTTGTGTCAACAAGTTTGTACAATGTGGACAAGTTAGTGCAACCTATGAAAGCGGTGATTTCTCTTATAAAAATAATAAATTAAACAAATAAAATATCACTGCCACCTTTCATTGTAAAGCTAGGATTAACTTTGCTTGTGTTCATGCCTTTCATTCACACCTTGTGGTCATATGGGAAAAGGGATAGAAAAACTTATGGGCATAAGCTATTATTATTATCTTAAGTACCATTTGTCCATCAAGAACGTACTCAATTGATCCTTATATCGCCGTATTCGAACCTTTATCTTTGGACCATGAGAATCATATATGTTGGCAATCAATTTCATTAAAAAAAAAACAAGTATCCTTCGCTTGTACAACCGTTTTAACCCATCTTGAATGCTCCCAAACTCTCTTTAAACCTCATAATGCGTGTCTTAGCCCATGGTCTATGTGATGAGATCATTGGACCTTGAATTAGCTCATGTGGGTGGGGTGGGCATGGTCGCATCACATACTTGAGTTCTGATGTCACAAGTTTGCTGCCTAATGTGATTTGTTCTATTTTGCAATGATTCGAAGATGTGTTTTCAAAGGAAACTCCACAAGATTTACCTCCTATTTCGAGGGATTAAGTATCAAATAGACTTCATTCCTGGTGCTTCTATTCTAAACAAGCCTGCTTATCATACGAATTCGGAGGGAACAAAGAAGTTGTAACGACAAATACATGAGGTTCTAGAGAAAGAATGTGAGAGAAAGCATGGGTCCTTGTCCTATCACAGACACCTTAGTGTTGAAAGAGGATGGAACATGGAGGATGTGTGTTGATTTTCAAGTTATCAACAACATAATGGTAAAGTATCGACCAACTTCATGGGAAAAAAATGAACAACAATTATTCTGAAAAGTATCTCAAACCTTACTCTCTCTAATCTCTACCAACTTCGTCACCTATCCATAGGCAGTCGACCATTCTTCTACTCGATCCCCAATTTCCTCTTCTAAATCCCTAATCCCCAATTTTGTTCTTCCCCAATTATATCTCAATCTCTAAATACCTATCAATTCCCAATCTCATCAACTCGATCGTTACAACCCTAGAATAACCTAGAGTTCCCCGGCAACGGCGCCAAAAACTTGACACGCTAAAACACAACACCAAACTGTGACCAAGTGTACTCGCAGTCCGGGAATGCAGTAACAGGCAAGCTCTAATTGTCAACCCGAGGTCTAGATCTACTGCCTACTCCGTGAATATCTATTATCTAGCAAACTAAGTCGAGTGATTGTGATTTTAACTAAAAGCAGTAAGAAAGCAGGAAATGGTTCGATTTTCTAAAGCAAGGGAAGAGTCACTCGGGAATGAGTCCCCCTAGCTCCTTAGTTAGGTCACAGTTGTAATTACCCTGGGTTGATTAACTATTGATTAAACTGCGGAAGATCCGACGATAGCTTGGAATCTCTTAAGCTGACCAAGCCCTCTCAGTCCAACTACCCGGCAGACGACTAGTCTTCACCGGGATAGAAAGCTGAGGCTATGAACGCAGAACTCCACTACTGGAATCGGGTTCCAGTACAAAGCAGTAAATCAATTAACTCTCGTAAAATCAATCTACCACTACCGATTGATGAAGCTCTAGCAACCTAATCAGATTCTATCTATCTCAGGTTGCTGCAGAAATCAAGAAAAGATGATCAGACTTCAATTGACTCAATAAATCATGCATCAATCGATTAAAATCAAACAGTATAACAATCCCAAGTCATTACAATCAAGATCCCTAACACATGGAACTAGGGTTCTTCATACCCAAGTGAGAGAAAGTTCTACTCCACAGAGAGAGAGAGAGGACAACAGAAATCAGAGTAGTCATACTCATAAAGATGAGGAAAATCAATTAACTCTCGTTTCTCTCTCGTACGGACTCCGAATCAGTAACCGTTTGATCCCAGACGCTCGTAGTCTCGTCCTCTTTCTTTTCATGACAAACTTCCATGATTATTTGTCCATAATATGAGGTAGAAGTACATTATTCCTCAGGTCATGCTCGTGTTTCTTCTCCTGAATTGCCAAATGAATTCCGATTGACTTGAAACTTGCGCCTTTGCTTCAATTTACATGCTAGGACCTGAAATGTGACAAAGGAACACAACCTAGTGTAAAATAGTCCAAGAAAGCAAAAAATCAAGCCAAAATACTCAAGAAACGAGGGTGCAAACATGTGCAAATACGACATTATCACCTACTCAAACTAATGCAACATGATAGATGAATTATTGGGAAATGCACTCTAGTCTTCATTGCATAAAAAAAAGTAAACGGGTATGAATGAATGTTACTATCTCCATATTGTGCAAACACAAGCTCTCGCGTGAGGACCATACTTGATACCCTAGGCCAAACGTTCAAGGTGCTCCGGGGATTCTCAGACACTAATAACCACTATAACTATTGAATGTGTTTTTATTCTTTCTTATGTTGTAGGATTTGTCATTTTTGTCTCATTTTTTCTTGTTCATGCACATTACACCGAACTTTTGCAAACTTCTTTGCATAATAACATCTCTGCCTAATGACCAAGAGAAAATGAATTATATTCGTCCCTTTCAAGGTCACATGTGGGGAATTTGATGGTCGGATTCGTATTTTCTCGAGCACCACGTCCCAGCCTGCACTCCACATTAGGTTGCCACACATGTCGGGTACAAATGAGAGCTATGAGGTCTCGTGAATCACTAAAAGGTACCTTTGATCCTCAGCTTACGATTCCATGAGGAGGAGAGGTTTTTGGGGGAAGTAAGTAGTAAGATATAATCGGGACGCAGTAAAGCTATCTGAACCCCAAACACATCCTCGAAGGGCACTCTGGGCCAAGAGAACAATCCTTTGATGGTTGGTCTCAATTCTTTGCCTGGTTGACACTCACGTGAGAACCTCTTTTTCCTTTTCATATCACATAATTGTGAAAGCTCCTAGTTCACACATAAAAGAGAATCCCGCACACAATGCCTTCCTAAGGTAGCAAGCATTATCGACTCACAAAAGAGGAGGAAGATAGTAAAGTTACCCAAACACTGGTACTCCAATCATGCAACTATCCATTATAAAACACATAAATTATCTAACAAATCAAAGCATATTGAGTAGGGGGTTACAAGGAACAAGTTGTTTTGGAAATCTCGAATTTGAAAATTTTGGGGTGGTGCATTCAATGTTCCAAAACACACTCATGTTAGCCTTTTGACTACAACAACCTATTCAATCGATCAATCATCTTCCCACAAGAAACCATGAGCATTTTACATTCATAATTGAGGAAGTAGACTAATCGAAATGGCAATCGATGCCAACCCATTTAAAACTATGCAATGCATTCCCCCTCCCCCACACACTTGAGAGACACATTGTCCTCAATGTGGGAACTCTAAGTTAGGATTACAAGAAGTTACCATTTGGGAATGTTGTAGTCGGGAGAAAGATGGGGCAAATGTGTAGGTTCTCTGTGATCAAAAGATAATGGAGCACAAAACCAAACATTGGAAATTAGAAAAGAGGCATTAAGAGAGAAAGTAGGTAGTAGTGCAAAAAGAAAAAACTGAAATAGAACATCTAAGGTAGGTAGCAAAGGAAATTAAACGCACCAAAAACTAATATTCGAAATGAAAGGTAATGAAAACAAAATCGTCAATAGTCCAAGCTAGGAAGGAAAAAGATAGGGAATGGCCCTGTAGTGCCATCTAGAACACAAGGCTACTGCTCGTCTGAACTCTCATTATCACCATCCTCTTCCACAATGGTGTAGGGTCGCGGCAAAGGAGTGCGCTCAAAAGGGTGAGGAACCGTAACTGGGTCCAGGTCATTCTCCCTCATCAAGGCATGCGCAGTCGAGCATATGGTTCCTCCACTCTGCATCCCTAATACTGGTTCCTCAGGATGGTCTCCAGATCAGCAAAGGATGTTTGGGCGTCTCCGGCATAAGATGTTTGAGGACGGCTGGACTGTCCGACGTGGAATCCGTGCTGAGACGGATTTTATGAAGATGAGCTATGCCTCCTCCCACTGGGACGACCAAGGAGAGTGTGATTAACTCCATCTACAATCACTGTGTTGGTCTCCATGAACTCTAGGCCCCAAACACCCCGGATACCTTCCTCATTCTGCTCTAGAGTCTTCAAATAGGTCTTCAGATTTGAAAATGGAACTGGGAACGTGTAGGTATCTAGCTGACTCTTGACTGCAGTCAAATCAACCCGAAGGTGTCTGGGGATCCTGGTGATGTAGCCTCTTCCATGAAAAGCCTGAAGTCTCTTATCTGACCCATGGTGAGAAAGAGTATGCAAAATGGGTCGGCCCAGGTGAAGCCGGACGTCACTCTGCATGCTCCAGATGAAGGTCACATCTCTAGCTATGAGGTTTCCCTTGCTCCCATGCTTCCTGCCAACTGAGCGAGAAATGACATGATGAATGAGTCAGAACTCAGGTAAAACCTCACTCTCCTTCGACAGCTTCACGTCCCAGGGTAGGAAGCTAGGGATCTTCATGATGTTCTCATAGAATTCATGAGGAAAATGAAGCTCAACTTTCGCCTTCAAATAGATTTAGGAGTCGCGGTCGGTGATGAACTATAGAGGGTAGATGTCATGAGCGAAAGTGAATTCTCTCATCGTCATCTGCCTCTCGACCCCTCCCAAACTAAAGCTGATCAGGGGGTTGTCCTCTAAATCAGCTCCCTTGACGAATTTGGTCGGCAGGGTGCAAATAAACTCTAGAGTGAGGACTTTGTAAATCCTCTCATTTATCTCCAAAACCCTGCGCCACACTGGGTCCCTGATCATGTCCCAAACCATAAAGAGCATAGAGGCTAGAAGAGTTATTACGCCTCACGAGCCTAAACGATATCATGGTCGCCAGACCGTGATAATCTTCCCCAAACCCTGAAGTCCTTAAATGAAATGGTGCACTTTTGTCTAAGATTAGGGTCCGAGCTTCCATATCACTGTCGTGATCTGAGACCGTTAAGTGCGCGATCTGGGTATAATAGGATGATGGAGCTGAAACTTGAAGACGGGAGCCTAGTGAGAGATTGCCTTCTTCTTATTCTTCTTCTTTAAATTTTAGAGAGAGAAACTGATAAACCAATAAAGAAGAAGTGCTCTAGGGTTTGCTCCAAGCTTGAACATTGGGGATTTTCACCTTCCAAGGTGTGATTTCTACAACAATGAAGGAAGTCACACACCACACCATGGTTCTTCCTCTTCTCTGTGTTGTAATCCCTAGTTTATCTATGGAGAAGTACTCTTTTTGACTTGGGTATTATAAACCCTAGTTTTAGATATGTGATAGATTGATGGATTGAATGCTATGTGTGTGGGTTTATGTTTAACGTAAAATTTGAGGTATGTTCCAGAATTCTTGACTTGTGTTCTTCATTTCTCATTACCATGCCAATTTGACATAGGTGGAGAGAAACCTCCTTGTTGGCTAGAGGCTTTGAGAAGTTGGGTTTATTGGCCATTTGTGTCACCCACCTAGGGAAAGCCTCAAGTTTTGATTTAACACTTTGATTTGGTTGTTATTTTACCGTCCGGATTAAGTTCTGAGGGAGTGGCCTTAGCAACCCTTGGTTGAGCGGCCAAGAGAGCTAGTTTTCTAGCTTCATTTGTTGTTCCTTGGCCTATCACCCATGAAAGTGACGTTTCTTCACTAGTTGCACTCTCCTCATGGTGTATGAGCACATTCTTACAGATTGGTTTCTATTCAGTCGATCTTGATATAGCTAGGGGGAGCAATACCCTAGTGAAGCTTTCTCATATAGATTCTAAAACCATTTACCTTCTTTCTTGTTTAAATTGTAGACCTTACTTTTCACTAAAAATTTGATTGCTAGATAATGTTTTAAACGGTTGAAGTAGGAGTACATGGACCAACCCTGGTTGACATTTTAAAACACTTACCCTATGTTGCACCCCACTAGAGTTTGTACTTGGGCTCTAGTCATGATTTTATTGTAGTAGTTGGAGTGATTCAAATGGAGACCTTGCCATTTGATCCTCATCCCACCACCACCCTCCTCTATCTTGTTTCTTGAACTGACGCAATAATCAAGCAATCAAAACAATCAAATTCAAGTTTCAAAACTCAACGCTTTTAAACGAATCCCATGTCATAGCTTCTCTCGCTGTCGTTTCCTCCAAGAACCCAATGGAAAGAAAAGCAACCCATCACGGCCCAGGAAGCTCCTCCATAAGCCAGACCTTGACTCAGCCCAGGTCAGACACATCAATGGGACCCGGATGGAATTGAAATCGAATGGTATACTGAGGCATTGTTGGAATCAAAATCACGGGCTTTGACTGCGGGCTACTTTGATGGAATCAAATCGCGAGTGTAGCTGTCGGTTGCTTTGATGGCATTAAAATAGGAGATGAAAGAAAGGAGGAAACGGAGCAGTTGGTGCGGTAGACGAAGCTTTTCTATGGAAGACGACAAAGGCATGCAGGTGGTGGGAGATAATGACTAAGAAAGAAGGGGATCGGGCGGACGACGATGTGCGGGGAAGGGGAGAGAGAGACCCGAGAGGTTTACTTTTTTTTTTTTTAATTATATTTCTTGGCTGGTAAAAATTTCTATGTCAATGTGCCATGTAGGCGCTTACTAGGTGTTGTCTAGTCTCCCAGTTAAATATAACGATAAAACTAACAGAAAAGATGATTTGGTATACAAATATCATATTGATAATTTTGTAATTTGGATGACAGGAATGAGCCTAGCTAGAAACTAGCGTGGTCCCCCAAAAAATCTCTAGGTGACTAGTTTGGGAAATAGTTTTTAAATGTTGTTATATTTTGGATTTATTTCTTTTTATGAATTATTTGGGTAAATAGGCCTTTGAAGTACAACCTCTTGATTCAGGATAGATTACACACTTTCATACCACTTGACTTGAGATGTTTGATGTGTTTGCACCGTCCTTGGAGCTAGTTTGCGCAAGGTTTGTTCGTTTTTGTCATGTTTCAAACCTTAGCAGGAAATAGTGGCACCAAAATCGAAAGTTGGACGGAAGATGGCGAAAATGGAGCAACACGGGTGAAAGTGCAGACATCACACTTGCAGAGCTATTATCAAGGATGGAAGACCGTGAAGTGGACAAGCAAACCATGAAGTCTGCAAACTTCCTGGAGGATTTGGATGACTCGTCGGCTTTGTCATGATCATGCTCTCCAAACCGTAATGTCAACAAGCAGCCCATGAAATTCATTAGTGAAACGACATGTTTTGCGCCGAGATAACGGTTTCACAGTCGACTTCACGGGCGTGGTATGAGACCGTGATATGTGCACTCGAGAGCTATATAAAACGAGAGTGAACTGAATTTGAAAAGATAGTTCTAGAGAGAGATTGGAGGCTTCTTCTTCAAAGCTTATAGAGAGAGACCTACGATCTAAGAAGGGAGGAAGGGGAATTTCACTTGCCCAAGAGTAGAGGAAGAGGGAGAATGTTGTATTTTCTCTTCTAGTTATGGAGTAGTCTCTTATTTTTATTTGGATGTTGTGAACCCTAGTCTAGGATGTTGTAGATTGTAGGATTTGAACTCTATGTGTGTTGGGTTTGTGATTTATATAATGATTGAGGTATTATTTATGAAAATTGGGTGTTCTTGATCAAATCCCTTAATTTAAGGATAAATTGACCAAGAAGGAGGAAATCCCCTTATAGCCCATTCTTGGCAATTCGGGTAACCTTCTATAAGTCGATTCAGGTCATCGCTCGATCATCAAAGAAGTGCCATGATTCATTTTGATTGGTTACTTTTCTTCGCTCCAGATTAACTTATGAGGGATCAGTTATGCAAGCCTTAGTCAATCTATTAAGTGGGCTAGGAAGCAATCATACTAGCTAATTTTCAATCTGCTAATTAATGGTATATGAACCTACCTACCATACTAGAGTTTCATCTTTGCATCTTAACATGAGATTAGAGGAAGCAATGTCCGAGCGATACTTTCTCTTTTGAATTCACTAAAGTTAATTGCTTGCTTGTTTAGCTTACTTAGTTTTAATCAAAATTGGATTACTAGATAACGTGTAAACGGCCTAAACAAGGATAGATAGTTCGCATCTCATTCTGCTGCTTGGAAATTGGAATGAAACTGAGGACTAAGGAGCATAGCTTTATTTTCTATTTCTAATTTGACAATTTACATTTGTTTTTAGTCAGTTTGCACATTAACAATATGTTGAGGATATTAATTATTTAGTAAAAAATAATTAATTCCTTGTCCTCCAAGTCCCTTGTTTCCTTGTCCTTGTCAAAGAAGGAAACTTGGTTGTCATTAGGGTTTTAACCCTACGTCTATCTCTATATAAGCTTAGCTACGAGATTGTCGTAAGCAAGCCGTCACAATGTAGTCCCATAATAAATTCGTCAGCCGTGAGCTCGTTCTGAGCTCACCGTGGATTAGTCTCGATCAATCATCGATCGAGGATACCACGTAAAATCCTGTGTCTCCTGTTATTTCATCTTCCGCATCATCAAATTCTTCATGGTATCAGAGCGAAACTCGATCCTTTTCTAGGGTTTTGAGCTTCCGCAGTCATTCTTCGTTGCCTCTCCGGCAATATGGACGTCAATCAGTCAGCAGTTAGCATCTGTTGCCCCGACCTCTCCTCCATCCTTCAATTTTCCCGACAGTAAGGGAGAATAAGTAGCATCGCCAGCAGTCAACATACATTGCCTCTCCGTGGCAGCATCGACCTCACCAATTTGAGGAAGGCCAAGCTCGATTGGGTGTGAGTGTGTGACTCTCGTTTAACTTGTGAAAAACAAGAGGCAGGTTTTGTCAAGAAGGCACTGCCCGGAGATTTTCTACGGTCGTTGGATTTCAATCAACCTATCAATAACTGGTTACATTGTGCCGAATCCGATCAAGAGGCAGGTTTCGTCAATAAGTATGAGGTTTGACGTCAAAAGTTTGATGCCTCTTCCGTTCATCAGTCTGGCCGTACGTGAGAGACCGCAGCAGCCGATCAGGAGTCACAAAAATAGTCGCCCCGCTGCTGGTTTTCCTGTCTTGCAGATCGTCACCAGGTCAGACAAAGAAGAAACCTCTCTGTTCATAGGGAAAGGTGTTTCCGTCGCTGTCGAGGCGTTGTCCGCCACAAAATCTTGTTCGTTGCAAAGGAGCCAACGTCATCATGCCTCAAATCCGGCTCTGAGTCCATCGTTAACACAATAAGCTAAATTCTGGTGTTGTGCTTGTCTCAGTCTCAGTCCATGAACACCTTCCTCAATCTCAAGGTAAGGTTCCCTTCCCGGCGGAGACGTTGTCGTTTATCCTTCAATCAAGAAGCAAGTTCGCATCATTGACATTCGCGGTCTTGACTTTCCGACGTCGAATCTGGAGTCAAGCATCGCCAGCAGCTCCTGAATCCCTGACCAGCTAAGTCTCATCAGTCATCACCGCTCGGAGCTTCTTTTTTGACGTCGCCTTGCATAGCCGCCTTCTTCAGTCTGTCATCGTCCTACCATCTCTAGCGCGTATGGTCGTGTCTTGTCAATGATTCAGGGTATATTCATAAAGGGGTTTAATTAATCATTCCACATTGTTAATGGATTCCCTACTTTAAGGACCGCATTCCACTAATGGATCACTGTTTGACGTAGCCATGTCTGCCATCCAAAGCTAGTCTACAATAAAGCTTTCCGGGCCATGCTTGGTTGCTCTATTTCCAACCGACCGCCATTACTCTGTCCAGTCAACAATATATTCGATTGGAGATTTCGTCATTCAACAACCCTCCTAATGCTTGTTGGGTCGTGAACATCAATTTGTCGAGAAATTCTTGTCATAGTTGCAGCCGCTGGCCGTCTTCATCAAGCACTCACGCGCTGCCCTTTTTTGAACGTATGATCCTTCTTAAGATGCGAGGCAGTCACGATCTATGAAGGGATCATCTCCTCGGTGTTCAGAATAAGGTAATTTTCAGTCTTCACTATTTTAACTTTCAAACTGGAAATTCACGTCGTTCATGCTCTACCTTGAGGGGGAGAATTGGGCATCATCATACGCGGTCAATCAATTCAGCATATCGACCATGGTGTATAAGTCAAGGAGGTTCTCCATTCATGTTCAAGAGAGACGATAGTCAGAAGTCTCTCAATCTATCTCATTCAAGGGAGGCGTAGTCAGCAACCTCTCGGTCAATCTCATCCAGGTAGAGGCGCAGTAAACCGCCTCCACCATAGCGTTCGGATAGACGCAGTTAATCGTCTCCGTCAAGTCATTCAAGAGACGCAATCAACTGACTCCATCAGGTCGTTCAAGAGGCGCAGTCAACCGTCTCCGTCACGACGTTCAAGAAGATGCAATCAACCGTCTTCATCAGGTTGTTCAAGGGAGAGAGTTAGTCGTCTCCAAATCAACCTCGTCCGAGATGTTATTCATCTCGAGTTTTGTTGTTCAACCTTGTCATGCTTGTTCGTCACATTTCCTTTTTCAAGCTCGACATTCTTGTCACTCATGTCTTCGCTTGAGGGGGAGTATTGAGGATATTAATTATTTAGTAAAAAATAATTAATTCCTTGTCTTCCAAGTCCCTTGTTTCCTTGTCCTTGTCAAAAAAGAAAACTTGGTTGTCATTAGGGTTTTAACCCTACGTCCATCTCTATATAAGCTTAGCTATGAGATTGTCGTAAGCAAGCCGTCACAATATAATCCCATAATAAATTCGTTAGTCGTGAGCTCGTTTTAAACTCACCGTGGATTAGTCTCGATCAATCATCAATCATCGTTCCAAACTCACCGTGGATTAGTCTCGATCAATCATCAATCATCGTTCCAAACTCACCGTGGATACCACGTAAAATCCTATGTCTCGTGTTATCTCATCTTCCGCATCATCAAATTCTTCACAATACAAAGAGGAGAATATTTCCTTTTCGACGGAAACTAGACTGAAAAGCACACCTGCTGACGAAGATAAGATAAAAAATTGACCAGAGATAAATTAAGAAAATTGATGCTCGTGGACGTCCTAAAACCGCAAGGAGCCAGGCGAAGCAAGTTGGGGGGGGGAGGACGGAGGAAGGTTTTAAAAAGACAGAGGAGGTGGTGGCCCCACCATATCTGTACGGACACCAATCGGAAAATTGAAAGAGTGGGTCGGGGGAGAGAGAACCCCAAAAATGCCAAAAAAAGCGAAGGAGAAAAGTGGGAAAAATAAAAAAAACAGTCATTCTCCAACCAATCAAAAATCGACAACGAACTCGACGAAACCACCTGGTTTCACAAAACCGCTAATCGCACCTGAAAACCCACTCTCTCTCCCCCAAGATATATACGCAATACCCACGGTACGTTCCACACACCCAACCACCTGAGAGGCGAGGCAAAGCAAAGCAGCCATAGCGCTCAGAAATCTCTCTCAATTTCTTGCCTCCGCCAAACACAGCATAGAGAACTAAAAGAAGAAGGGGGAGGCCATTGGAGAAGCGGAAGGAAGGAATTAGCAGAGAGAGAGAGAGAGGCGGTTTGAGGTGGTCTGTCGATCGATCTACATACATCTGGTGAAGTGCTCGGCCTCTGATCTGGTGCGGTGGAGCTTGATCAATCCGGCTGGATCGGGAAGGCAGAGAGAGCAGAGAATGGGGAGAGGGAGAGTGCAGCTGCGGAGGATAGAGAACAAGATCAACAGGCAGGTGACGTTCTCGAAGCGGCGGTCCGGTCTGCTGAAGAAGGCTCATGAGATCTCTGTTCTGTGCGACGCGGAAGTGGCTCTCATCGTCTTCTCCACCAAGGGGAAGCTCTTCGAGTACTCTACGGATTCCTGGTAATTCACTCTCATTAATTGCACAATCCTTTCCCATCTTCTCGACTGACTCGATTTGCTCTACGGTTTTTATGTCAATTGCATCGGATGTTGGTTTCGGATGGATTGCCGTTAGCTAGTTAGGGTTTCTTACTGCTTCGTCGTCTATTTCAATCAATTTGGGGGTAAAATTAGAGAAGAGAAAAAACAAAACATAAGCAAGGGAGGAGAAAGGATACGAAAAACGAAATTGTGAATGTAAAATGGATTCCATCCTCCATGCAGATAAGAAAAGAGAAGAGAAGGAAAGGAAATAGTGTGTTGGTGAATGCGCGCGTGGGAGTGCGTGTGTGGGTGAAATAGGAAATGGGGAGGAGGAGTTGGGAGTGTACAACAACGTAGGATTCCCCCTTGAGGTAATTTTCTCTTCTACCAAAGTTAACCCCCCAGGCCCAGGCCAAGGCCATCTTAATAATAATAATAATAATAATAATAATAATAATAATAATAATAATACACATGTATACATACATACGTACCGGCAACACAGCTTTGTTTCTTGTTTTGCTGGTGACGTTGACTTGACGAAAATAACAAAACTTTTTTCTCCTCCGTTTACTTCTCAGAAACGCTGTTGTTGGTTTAGGCGTAGGGTAGAGAACCCAGGCCAGCTGAGCAGCAGTAGCATTAGTCTCCGAACTCGAGGCATAAACCAAAGTCCTTTTTTTTATTTAGTTACTAGTAGTTGAACGTTAGAATTACCTTTTCTCCAGAATGAAACTGAAACGTGTCATTCTTGACTTCTTTTTTTTCTTTCTCATTTTTCATAATTCTGCTGCAATAAGAGGTCTTTCTTCTGCGTTTTGCTTAACATCCCCTTTCTATATCTATCCATGATGGTCGCTGTTTTATCACTGGATGTCCAACTCCTTCCTTCCATATCGAATAGCAGCAACATTCTTTTCCATTACTTCCTACATCGATCATGTATAACCAAACCATAAGGTCGGAGAGTTGTTAAAAGTAACTAATTACATGTTCTTACGACCGTCAAAGTAAAACTCTATGTGCCTAGTAACGTAGACTATGATCAAATCAATTTCTTTTTGTCAGAGGAATACGATATGTTATTTTATACCTAAATAAATTGAATAGAGACATAATAATAATAACTTGGGTTTTATATTGAATGGCTTGGTGGTGTTTCTACTCTCTCTCCAAACCATGTCGCTTTTACATCTCCAGTCCCTTGAATAAATAAATATTTCATCCCAATTAATTACTGTCAGAATGGAGTCATGGATACTTAGTTAACTATATATTTATAGGAATGTCGAATGAACCATGTCTTGGATTACCACCACGTTCTATATACTCGATATTTACTGTTTAGCTTCTTTATCGGACTCTTTATTATTACTCATTTTGGACTTGGCGTTATTGGACTCTTTGTTATTACTCATTTTGGACTTGACGAGACTGATTTATATTAGTTGATTGGGACTAATTGATACACAAACTACGAACGTATTCAAATTGCTTTATACCATTATATAGGTTTAGCAAGTAGTATGGTTTGACCAATGTACATGTCGATTTACTCTTGTTTAAACAAAACATAGCCAACGGTAGACCATGAACACGAAAAGATTTTTGTATTTATGTAATCTTATCTTAGAACAATCTTTCTATAATCTCCAATCATATTTAAACAAAATATTACATTACAAACAAAATGAAAAATCATCATATTTAAATGCAACATTGAACATCAACATCCAAAAACTTATACTTGAATCCAATAGCTAACATCACCATTTAACTGTTCATTTTTGAATCCTACAAATTTATTTTCCTTTGTTAGTTAATTCCACCAAAACAACAAAATTTTGTTTAGGGGTTGAAAATTGACCGTTTCGGTCTTATCACTCTTTTCTTGGTTTCGACTGTTTTTTTTATCAATTTTGACTACCGCTACATATCGGTAATCTTCCCGCCAATTTAAGTCCAATACTGATTGAAACCGATTATACCGATCAACATAACGGTGGTTAGAAAACCATGCAAACTACAGATCTCAACCATGCATGACATGTAGTAAGAACATATTTTGATGGAAAAGTTACCATATAGATTCAAAATATATAAATGACAGCAGTTCATACATCTATTTGTTAAAGTTTATAGGATAAGATGTGGGCATCGGGGGCGATCGAACCTCGCCGAACCATCCCGCAATTGCTATCTGCTGCTGTTCTAACCCCAAACCACAAGATAATATATAAAGGATAGATGGCATCAAGTGCAAAAATATGTAAAAGATAGATATATACGCCTTGGGTGGGGAGTAGAAGGAAGATCTCTTGCTGCAACCATAAATGTCTCCGCCATTGCTGCTTCAGTACAAGGTCTGGAGCGGGAGATCTCTTGGGTTGGCGGAACTGAGACTTCACGCACCTCATTTTGAGTGCATATTCTGGGGGGGCATGAAATTGCATTGCAGGGTATAATAGGGGTGTCGTTTTGCTCACACCATTATCTAATTCCTGCATTTGGTTTTCATGATTAACTTTATCTTGACCTTCTTTCGTACTTTGAAATTCACTACGATCCCAACCTCGTTTTATTAATACATGATCCTAGACGTCCTTGACGTCTGTCTTTCTACAAAAAAAAAAAATTCACTACGATTTACGAAACAGCTTAATACTTGTACACTCATTCAGACACCTACACATTGTGGGCCGACTCTATTTGTCCGAGTATTGAAGCTATAGCTTACTCGGGTCGGGTTGGTTTTTGTTAGGATTATTTGTATTGAGCATGAGGGCAGAAAGCCGAGCCATAAATTCGAACGAAAAGTTAAAAACATTTAAGTCTATAGGATTTAAATCCCGGTAATTGGGTATGAGGTTGAAGCCTTATCTAGTACTATACTATTCAAATTTGTTAAAATTTTACATATATTTCATTAATATATTTGAAAATTTTACTTTTAGCGTGACTCCACCACCAGTAGAAAGTGAATTTGAAGGATTTATCACCAATTAAATCATATGCATCGTTCAATTTAAATTGTGATACACGATGCGATTCAAACTACATCAAACTGCCTACTTAAGTAGGTTGGTTTTTTGACCATATCAATTAAATTGCGTTCTTATTTAAAACACAGTTCAATTGTCACGCAATGCATTGTGGTTTGTGTCATATATGATGTGGTGCAGTCCATTTGCAAATTACTACCAATTAACTCACTTAACAATGACAAGTGAACCAATGCTAGAATCTTAGTATAATGGTTTCCAATGTATAGTATTCCTCAAGCTCTAAGCTAAATTAATACTAAAATTTCAGATTACTATCTATCCAAATCGAGTTTTTGTGTTTCAGTGACTTCTAACAACTATACTACTCAAACTAACAATGAAACTATTAACTAAGATTCATGGATGAAATTGGTTAGACTCTCAAGTCAAAAGGCTTACCTGGGCATTGATTTTCTGTAGCTATGAATCAAATGACAATCATAGTGACCCTAGATTTTTCAACTCAACTCCTCTAATGCGGGATTAAAATTAAGAGAAACTCGATAAAACATAGATTAGATGTAGAAATAGAGCAATGCCAAGTCTAGGCTCACAAACAACAATTATTCAACTACATCTAGCTAGGCTTCCTCAAACGCAAGTGAAAAGAAAATGTTAGCACATAGGGAAAGAGAACTCGAATAAAGGAGGGATGAACATGACTTGCTTGAATCTTCTTCCCTCCTTCAATCACCACTCCTTTGCTTGATTCTTGAACTTTCAAGAGATGAATGTGGTGTGAAACTCCTCTCAAGAACTCGATATGATCACTCTGCCTAGGGTTGATCAATGTTGTGTTTCTCACTCTACAAGTGTGTCTTCCTTGTATAAAAAAACTTTCTGGTACTAAAACACACAAATATACAAAAACATGCATTCATCTTCAGAAACACGTTCATGTTTTTATTATTATTATCAAACCGTGTTTCTGGAAACAACAATGTCGCACTAACCTTTGAGCTTCATAAACCTGGTCGTGTGTCTTGTCTACCTATCTGTCCACATTCCGTTTCTTCTCTAAAACTTTTCAAAACGTCCCTCGATTAGCTCCTATTGAGTAAAGTCTTGTAACATAGAACAAGCAACCTAGTGGGAAAAAATTAAAAAATCATGGAGTTCTCAAGATAGGACCTAGACAAACACTTACTAATTGGGAATCAAAACATATATAACTAGGTCTATTACCCACCTCTAGTACGATGTATTATTTTAGAAAAATGTAGCACGGAACTTAAAACAGCATGGACTCATCTAAAACCCAAACTAATCCACCTCTGGTTCTTCTTTTGGCTCACCATTACGCGCCCGCCAAATTTCAGTTTCGGTTAGTAGAGATGAATGAAGTTCTTTCATGTTAACATGCATGCTTAGCATCTCATCAAATTTATTTCAGATCACACTTAAATACTAGTTAAATACAGGAAAGTAATAGAAATTCAAGCGTCTCCTTTTACCACCCAGGTTAAAAGGTTTAACTATCCCTTTCCCAACAATTCAAGTTATTGGGACCAAATCACCAACAAGCCGAATGAAGTGTGAAGTTCACTGATGACAGCAGGTTAACTCACTAATTCAAGGCAGATTCCAGATCGAGATTTATAAAAACACAATAACTTAAGCGAGCTAAACAGTATGCATGGAGTGAGATATTAGTCTATGTATCCCTTAGTTAAACATATGCTGTCCCTGCCATCTATATTACACATTTAAGTCAGCACACATATATTTTGTTAAATTTTGGTTGTGTGATTGACAGCATGGAGAGGATCCTAGAACGTTACGAGAGATACTCCTATGCTGAGAGGCAGCTTCTTGCCAATGACACTGAAACATGCGTGAGTACTACACCCAAGTTGGTATTGGAATATTATACATTGCTGGTTTGTTGCCCAGGACATCAAGGAACCAAGTGTGTATAGTAAATTTCCGTTCTGTGCTGTGTTTATCATTTCATTTTGTTGTGCCTGACATGCACACACCCGGTCGTCAATTTCCAGGGTAGCTGGACTCTAGAATATGCAAAGCTCAAGGCTAGGATTGAAGTCTTGCAAAAGAATCTAAGGTAACTAATTAACTAAGGCAATTGCTTGTTGCAAAAATGTATATACTTGATGGTCTAATGGAACATTTATTTATAACTATATATATATATCTTCTCTTTCTGCGCTTTTGATTTGCAGGCACTACAATGGACAAGACCTGGACTCGCTAAGCCTTAGGGAACTTCAAAACCTGGAGCAACAACTTGATTCTGCTCTTAAGCACATTCGGTCAAGAAAGGTAAGCATGGTTCAATGGTGATATGACTATTGACGCAAATGAGTTGAAGTAAATCACCATCTCGTTGCAATGCTTGCAGAACCAGCTGATGTATGAATCCATCTCAGATCTTCAGAAAAAGGTAAAAGCACGCGCCTAACTAGCTAGTTTTCAGTTAAGAGTATAATATATGGTCAAGTTAATTATTCGGATTATGGGGCTCAAGTAGTTAAATTATTATTGTTAAGCCATATACATGTAGAGTAATTAGGAGGTCACATCTATCATCTACTTTTTAACAGGACAAGGCCCTCCAGGAGCAGAACAACCAACTGGCAAAGAAGGTGCTTCCCAATGGATCTCGATCCAGCTTTACTCCACCATTTTTTTGCATCCCTTCATGTTTTGTTGATTTGTCCTACTTGTTTTCCTGTCCTTCGAACCCATATACGTACGCATAGGTGAAGGAAAGGGAGAAGGAAATATGTGAGCAAGGAGAGTGGGAGCAGCAAGACCCATCTTCTCTAGTTCCTCAACAGACCACCCATGGCACCCTCGATTTACCTTCTACTACTACAAACAATAACGTTGCCTCGCAGCCATTACAGCATCCTCTTGACATAATAAGGTATGCCCTCTTTCTCTCTCTCTCTCTCTCTCTCTCTCTCGAAAGAGCCAAGCCCAATCCAACAGTGTGAACATGCAGTGGCGGAAGCGGCAGCGGAGGCGTTTATCCTGCGAGAGGTAGTGGAGGAGCGGAAGAAGGAACTACGTCATCCGGTAGTCGAGCCAATGCGCTCCTGCCACCGTGGATGATGGGCCACCACATATAATAATATGCCTGGAGAAGGCGCAGGGAACAACTACTATTATTATAGGCTGTAGCCCTTTCAAACTTATTTATTAAAATTTTGATTTTATGTTCTTATATATATATATGCATGCTTTAATTCGAGGTATATGTAAGCTTTGATCGCGAGCGGACGTCGCCGATGTGTGTGAATGTATTTTATTTGTAGTATTGTATATACGCCGAGTCATCATCCAAGTGCCTATATCTATAAACTGGATGTAAATTGAAATTGGAGATGATGTACCAGAATCGCTTTCCTCCATGCATGCTAGATTATTATTATTTTCCAGCATGCGATTTATTTTCCAGACCTTGGTTACTGTTGTATCATTATTATTATTTTTAGGGGAAAAGAGCATTCTATGTCTGACGATTAAAATATTTCGTTGAATGGTTTTAGTTTCTTAGAGATTTTAATTTTTTTTTGTTTTCTAGTTAAATATGGTTTGTAAAACTCATACTAGATATTATGCCAAACAAATTTATGGTTAAATAAATATTGGTAAAGTATCGTCTTTTATAATAACTTTTTTTAAAAGATACCACGCCAAAAAGTATGCTACCATATCAAAATAATCCAAGATATTACTTAGTAATAGCATTTTGCTTGACATTAAGATTTTTTTCTCGTGACTCATAGTTGAGAAGAACATTGTTGGTTAATTGATTGGCTTCCATCATCGTTGGAATGGTCTTGGCTTTGGTCTCCCGCCCTTCTCTCGAAGTTTAGATTCTTCCTTTGGAGATGCTCTAAGCTAGCTATTGCTACTAGGAAAAGACTCCATACAAGACAATGCACCCCCAACCCTATATGTCCAATCTATGATGCTCCGGTTGAATCTATTATGCACGGCCTCTTCTTCTGTCGGCATGCATCTGAAACGTGGAACCTTTCAAGTCTGCTCCCTAATTTCTCAGCGCAGGGCTCGTCCTTTGCGCATTGGTTTTTTGGACTGAAGGAAGACTATAGTGACACTCGCATTCGTCAGATTGTCTGCTGTCTCTTGAATATTTGGATTTCTAGGAACTCCTTTGTCTTTGATAACAAGGCTCCTTCCCCGTCCTCCACGATAATTGTTGCAGGTCGTGACTTCCTGGAAATTTATGAAGCTCGATTCACTGGAGCTTCACTTGCTCCCCGCCGACCTACTCTTTTATCTTCTCAACCGAGGGGTTCCCATCACAACATTGAACCACCGCCTACTTTCCGAGTGATGGCAAGGCTGAGTCTTTCTTTTGTTCTCATCTGATTCAAGCTGAGGCTTTTGGGCTCCTCAATGCTATCTTGCTTGCAACGTAAGATCTGGTCCCTACTTGCATTCGTTCAGATTGTCAAGTGCTGAATCTTGCATTGCATAAGGATCCGGCCTCTCGGCCTTGGCTTTTTCAAGCTTCCCTTGCGCGTATGGCTTCCATCTTAATCTCTTCGCCTTGGATTCACATCGAGTTCGTCCCAAGGTGGCTGAACATGTTGGCGGATTGGGTTGCTTGTCAAGCTAGATCGGAATCATTACCTATGGATTGGATTACAGTTTCTAATATTATTGCTCCACTGTTGTAATGAACTCTTTTCTTTGCTTGCTCTAATGGAATGAAAGTTACCACTGTTAAAAAAAAAGGCTAAAAACGTCGCGAATTTGATACTGTTCTATGTCCCCAATGTAGTCAAAATCCCGATTTTAATCTTAAAATCTTACGATTTTACGATCTTAACTATGGGTTCCGATCCTGATTTTACTGTAAAATCTTTGAACCTTAAAATCCCATAAAATCTGGATTTAAAACTCTAAAATCCATAAAATCTACGATTTCTACGATTTTGTACGATTTCAAGGTTCATATCAATTAGATCAAAATTAGGCCGGTCAAGTTGGGTTATGCCCATGAACCGAGTCAAATTTACTTTCCCCAACCCAACATAATGAACAACACAACCCCAACCTGATAGTTAACCCTCAATTTATTTTCATTCTCTTTCTCGTATCTTCCTCTTTCGCACATCGGCGCCCAACTCCTTCCATCAATGATATCTTCCACCCTCCTAATTAGCTTGTAGTTTGTTCCCACCACCCTCACAATAATCCAAATCTCCATTACATTGCAAGCTTTTGTTCATCTCCCAATCCTTCAACACCACTAACCCGACCTTTTATCAATTAAGAAGGGAATGCATCAATCAATGAGTTATCTTTTCCAGATGATGGTAATCAAGAAAATATGGTTAATGGTGAAAGTACTTCAACTTCAAGTGATCATAAGAGTAATGATATTAGTCCTTAAACAAATAAAAATGATGAGAGTGAGGGTGAGGTTGAGGATGATGTGTAAGTGATGTTAATGTTGATCCTAACGATCTTATGTGATTTTCTACTCTTAACAATTAATTAACAGTGATATCTATAATGTTTCAGGTTTCTTATTTGTGTGTTTCTATTATGTACACGAAAAATATATGGATTAGTTGTGTTTGTTTAGCAAACAAACTTATCTTGGGAAGTAATTATGCTTTATGTGGTTGATTGTTATTCGAGATATGCATTTTTATTACTATCTAGTGTTTTAAGTATTTATTTTAATACGAACCTTAAAATCTTACGATTTTACGATTTTAATCTACGATTTCGATTCTACCTCAGTTTTCGATTGTACTTAAAATCTAGATTTTGACTGCATTGTATGTCCCCAGTATTTCCAAATTCACGGTTAGTGGGTGAGATTAATTTTGGTTCAAGGTTTTAGCATTAGTCTATGTTCTTGACCTGTAGTGGTGATGAGGTGACAAGGTTTCTTGCTTTGCCTTTTTCTCTCAATCATTTTGTCTTTAGGATGGAACTAAAGAGAGGAGTGCCTGCAACATATCATAGAGACACATGATTTGTAGCTAAACTTCTATTTGACGTTATAAATATTCAAGTTTATCGCTCTAAACTCTACTAAAGATATTCTTTTACTCCTTTCCCCTAACTTAACTCAAAATCCACCCTTTCCCGTCAAACTACCCTCCACTTCCCCTTGACTCAATAACCGCCGCCCACCTCTGTAAATCATCGTCCTCAATCACCCACCCCATCCCCGACCTATTAACTTATAGGTACCTAATTATAATTGTACATATATGTCTTAGTCATTAACTTTCATTAGGGTTTGATTGAGGACCTATATATATATATGTTGTGACCGTGGCTGTAAAGTATTACGTTGAATAAGATTGGCTTTAGAGGGTTTAGGATCTCCCGTGGACGTATAGTCCTGGAAATCAGTTGGGATACCACATTAAAAGATTGTGTTCTTGTTCTTCGTATATAGTTTGACATTGTATCAGAGCGACGGGTTTTTTGTTGAACCCTATTGTTCGTAGTTTCTTAGCAGATGGTAGATCTCATTTTTCGGTAGTGGTGTGCCTATGGATCCAACAAAGATGGATATGGTTGCAGTCAAGATTGATGGGAATAACTTCCCTCTATGGGAATTTCAGTTCCGGAATTTTGTAAAAGGCAAGCGGCTTTCATCTGTTTTGGCAGGTGAATCAAAGCGTCCTAGCGTGGATGCTATGAAGAAGCAGAAGGAGGATTGGGCATCGTCTAATGCCCAGGTTGTGACGTGGTTGTTGGCCTCCGTTGATGTTCAAACGATGTTGAGCCTGCGCCATTTTGGAACAGCTCACGACATGTGGCGGCATATCTGTGATACGCATTCTCAGGCAAATACGTCACGCATTTATGAACTTGAGACTTCTATCTCGAGCGTTTCTCAAGGACAACGCAGTCAAAATTGGGATTTTGATCGTAAAATCGTAGCATTTTAGAATTTTACTTAGAGGTTCTGATACGATTTTACTATAAAATTGATGGACCTAAAAATTAGGATTAAAATTGTTAAAATCTTAAAATCGTACCAAAATTAGGATTTTGATCTTATGAGAACTTAATAGGAAGTTTGAGCCAATTAAAAAAACAGAGCTGTTTCGGAGGAAAGGGCATTGACGAGGATCTTCTCGTATATTTTTCCTATTAAAAAAATATTTGAAAACAAAAATAATCAAATTAAGACTCGATCAATCCCTTTCCTTTCGCCCTGTTTAACTAATTAGTGAAACATATGTCCTAACATTGTAAGTACGTAAGAATTAACACCAGTATAATTAATTAATTAATATATTTGTACCAAACTATTGGTATTAGTTAGTTTATTGGAGTTCACTTATTCTTAGTTTTAAATTATGCGTAATAGACGATGTTGGAATATGACTTTGAGTTGAACTATCTTGACAACATGAAAAACAAGAGTCAAATCACATGAGCTATATCCCTTCCTCAAGAATTATTTTGAGTTAAGCATTGAATAACAATCAAAATGATGATTTTGGAACATTAATCTTGAATATTATAATTTTAAATGTTAGGTATCTTTATGTTATTAATGATTTACTCTATTAACATTATTATATGTTAGTTTCTATATGGTAATTAAAATGCCTATGATTTTACGATTCCGATTTTACCCCGGATTTTATTTTAGGTAAAAGCTCGATTAAAAAATGTGCATGCATCAGTGGACTGAGTACGATCTCATAAAAGCTTCACTTTTGACGAGTGATGCTTTTGTTGAAGTTCCGAAAGAACGTACCTGATCTCATGTTATGCATTTCTTAATGAGGTTACATTGTGAGTTTGACCAATCCACACGTCTTTAATTCGTCATGAGGTTACTAAGCTGGATGTTGTTTTGCCTGAGTTGCTTCGTGAAGAAACAAGGATCAAGAGTCAAGCTTAACTTGATAGTCACGCTTCCGAGTCTGTTTTTGCTGCTGGAAGGTCTGGTAATTATTATTCTCGTCCACAATTTGGTCGTTCAAGTAATTTTGAAGTGGTGTGTCATTATTGTCAAGAGTCAGGTCATATTCAAATTCATTGAAAGTAATGTAATCACTACAATTATTGCAAGAAGACTGGTCATATTGTGCTCGAATGTCCGACCTTCAACAATGAGGGAAGATTCATTATCCCAATTATGGGTCTTCCTCTAGTGGGGCTTCACATGCTGGTTCTTCGTCGCGGCTATGTGCTGCCTATTCATTCGCTCTTGGTTCTTCCTCGGTTGCATCCTTGGGTAATAGTAGCGGCACACCGTCCTTCTCTCCTGATCTTGTGAAAAACTTGTGCACGAGACTTTACAAGAGGCCCTTCCTCATTCTTTGAGTTCCTCATTCTCTCCTAATCACATAACGTTTGCTCAGAACAAGTTTGTCAAATTGCATCATGTTTCTCCCTTGTATTTACTTGTGGACAATGGAGATCTCCTCTCGAAAGTAGGTCAGAGTACCTCGTCGGCCAGTCCTATTAAGCTTCTGAATACTCTTTATATCCCTCGCTTACTCCCTAATCTGGTCTCTATTGGAAAATTAACAAAGGGTGCTTGTGATGTTATGTTTAACTCTCATGGTTGTGTCATTCAAGACAAGACGAAGGGGAAGGTGATCGGTAAGGGAATTAAGCTAGGTTGTGTGTTTGTTCTCAATGAACTGAAGCAGTGTGTTGGAGCGAGTACGCGGAGAGAGGAGGCTAGAAACTTGCTTCATCAGTCGAGCCTTGGTGCTAATTTGGTTCGCCGAGATAGTAGTGGTACGGAGGATTTTAATTCTTTATCGTTGGATTATTCGGTTAATTCAGCTGGTTTAAATTTTTTGAAGAATCCTTAAGTTTAGGATTTATGGCATTGCCGTTGAGGCCATCCGAATTCTTCAAGATTGTTACAGTCAAAAAATGTTACCCAGTAACATTACATCTTACATTGCTTCAAATTCTTGTTGTGTGAGTTGTATTGAAGCTAAAGCATCCCAACATTCTTTTTCGTCGAGTGATACAGAGTATCAAGATCCTTTTGACATCGTGCATAGACTTTTCGGGGCCCTCGCCACTTATGTCAAACATGGGGTTCAAATATATTGCTTTGTTTATCGATCACAAGACACGATACTATTGGGTGTCATTCTTTGGCAAAAGTCGGATTTGTGCAACTTAGCTAATGAGTTTGTTCAACTCATCAAGACTAAATTCGAAAAGACTATTAAGATTATCAGGTCAGATGAGGGCGGCGAGTTTACCAAGCATGAGTTACTAAATTTTTACAAATCGGAATGTATTCTCTTGTCCCTGGGTATCTCAGCAGAATGGTCTTGTCGAAAGGAAATACCGACATGTCCTGGAGTGACTATAACACTTCTTTATCACTCTCGTGTGCCTAGAGGGTTTTGGGTTGAGGCGGTTCATATTGTTCTACATTTTATTAATCATCAAATCACACCAATTCTGAACCACAAATCTCTTTATCATATTTTGTTTTAAAAACTACGAATTACTCTTTGTTGCGTATTTTTGGTTGTACGTGTTTTGTCCTCCTTCCATGAAAGGAACGACATAAATTGGCTCCCAAGACACTGAAATATGTGTTCGTCGGCTATAGCGACAAACATAAGGGTTATTGATGCTATGACCCGATCGGAAAGCGTATGCGCATTGCCTACCATGTCCTTTTCCTCGAGCAAATTCAGTAGAGTCACTTGCTTTTCTTACCACGCTACCCATCTTTGAAAGTATTACATCCATGGAGATAGATGAATGAGAAGTAATTTGATTTCACCATCCACAACTACTTCATCTTCTAGCGTCTCCTTGGCTAGCTCCAGCTTGTCTTCCTCCCCAAGGAGCTCCAACTCATCTTCTTCCTTTTTGTTTGGTAACTCTGGGGCATCACAAAATAATTCCACAACTTCGTCTGGTTACGACACCTTTTTCCATGAGGAAGAGGACGAGGTTGTTCAATAAGCTGAACCTCCAGTGCTACGTCGATCAGCGGGGAGAAACTTGGGCAGCCCCCACCAAGGCATCATGATTACGTGGGATATGCTATTGGTCCAATTTTGTGCCTGCAAATTACTCACAGGTTGTGGGACATCCATAGTGGGAATGAGCCATGCAAGAAGAAACACATTCTCTAGAACTAAATCATACGCGGGATCTCATCCCATGACATTCTGAGATGTTAGTTATTAGCAATCGTTGGGTATATAATCTGAAGATGTGTCCTGGAGGAATGGTAGAAATGCACAAAGCACAGTTGGTTGCTCGGGGGGTTTTACAGAGTATGGCAAAGACTACATGGAGATGTTTGCGCCAGTTGTCAGAATGAAGACTGTAAGATGTGTGCTTGTAGTAGCAACTATGTGTGGTTGGACTCTGACTCAGTTGAACGTGAAAAATTCCTTTCTGCATGTAGACTTGAAGGAGAAAGTATACATGCAAGTATGCAACGACCACCAGGGTACACGAAGGGGTCATCAGACATGGTGTGTAAGTTGGTGCGTTCTCTATATGGTCTCAAACAAGCTCCGCGAGCTTGGTTTGAGAAGTTTCATAGTATGATTGTCCAGTTGGGGTTCGACCAAAGTCATAATAATCTGTCACTCTTTGTACGGAATACAATTGATGGGGTTGTTGTCTTGCTTATTTATGTCGATGATATGATCGTTAGAGGAAGTGATTCGCGAGGGATTCAGGAATTAATGGCATCTCTTCATCAGGCTTTTAACTTGAAAGATCTCTATGATGTTTCATACTTTCTAGGCTTGGAAGTTCAATGATCATAATGGCATTTTAGTTTCGCAGAAGAAGTACATTAGTGACCTCCTGTGACGGCTCGTTGCATGGATTGCAAACCCGCACCAACTTCCATGGAACATAATATTAAGCTTAGTAAAGACATTGGCGACATGTTGGAATACCAATCTCTCTATCGCAGCTTGGTGGGAAGGCTTATCTATTTTAACCACATGTATCAAGATATAGCATACTCTGCACAGGTGGTGAATCAGTTCATGGGAGTAGCTCGTGCACAACACTTGGATGCAGTATACAGGATTCTGAGATACTTGAAGCCCACTCAGGATTTTGGATTGTTTTTCTCAACGATAAGAGATCTGAGTATAGAGGCATTCGTAAATCCTGACTATGCCGGGTGTCTAGACACAAGACGGTCAACATCACACTTGTGTGTGAAGATTGGACAGTCATTTGTATCATGGCGCTGTAAGAAGTAGGATAGAGTGTCAAAGTCCTCAATAGAAGCTGAGTATCATTCGATGTCACAACGGTTGCTAGAAGAACTAGGTATTAAGTGAAAATCTACCATGAAGTTGTATGATGACAATACCAATGCATTATAGATTGTGCTTAATCTAGTTCTCCATGATCCAACAAAGCATATAAAGGTCACGTTCATTAGATTTTAAAGGTGGTGACAAAAAGGAGAATACTATTGCATTATCTGTCAGTCGAAGATCAAACCGCTGACATTTTGACTAAGGCATTGCCATCAAGCAGGCATTGGTAACTATCATCCAAATTGATCTTGGATGCCCAACATCAATTTGAGATAGGGTGTTAAAGTATAGGTACCTAATTGTATTTGTACATATGTGCCTTAATCATTAACTGTTATTAGGGTTTGATTGAGGACCTCTATATATATGTTGTAACCGTGTCTGTGGAGTATTACAATGAATAAGTTTGGCTTTGGAGGGTTTAGACTCTCTCGTGGACTAGTCCTGGAAATCAGAGATACCACGTTAAGAGATTGTGTTCTTGTTTTCATTTATAGTTTGACACCCCCACCGGCCACCTTCTAGTCGAAACAATTTTTGAATCAGCAACCAATCCACCACCAACTTCAAGTGATAACAACTAAATTAGTGTTATTTAAACTCCATATTCTAGATGTTTTCATGTCATTCTTAGGTATTCATGGTTAACACCCAAAATTTGCTTAAGTTTATGAATGAAATGTGTTTGCCTAGTATTTTTATAAATCTGTCTATGATTATTGTGCTCTGGATTTGTCTCTTCATATGTTATCTTTAATTTCCTAGTTAGGGTTTGTTATATTATTGAAGATGCTTGTTGATTGAGCGGTCTTGGTATGATTTGCGTAGATGATTGATTTAGGACCTAGTTTGTGCACAGGCGATCATCCCTTTCCAACTAGGATTCCCATTTAGGTGATGCTATGGTGGTACGTGCGTAACCATCGACATAACGACCCAATGTGAAAGTGATTGCAACCCATTGGAAGGGAATAGAGTGTATCGTTCATTTGTGAATCTAATTGAGATGAGATTGGGTCAATGGATGAAAATATGAGGGTGTTAGTTGCATGACCACTGAGATATCTCTCATAATAGTGATTCACGCATTTCATTCCCAATAAACTGACAATTCTCTCCTTTTGCATGACATACCTAGTAACTAGAGAGAGGACAGTGCCCGGAGTACCTGCTTCCTCATTTATGCTTTCGTAGTCAGTTTTTACCAATTGTCCTCCAACCAAACCCACATGTTTGCCCATCCGCGTATATATACTCAGATTATGTGAACAATTGCTCGATCGCCACTTATTTCTACTAGACTAACGCTAACCTTCCGATGCCAACCTGACACAACTGTTATCCCAACTTCATTCATGCATCTTATAGTTGATACTTGATAGGATGAACACCAGTTATGCAAGATTATTTTAATTTGAAGGTTACAGAGGAGGCTCCGCCATTCAACTTGTGGGGTTAGATTAGACAGATAGATTGATGAGGCCAGTGTTGGATCATAACAACCTACATAGCTAGCTACTGCGATTAATGATATGTATGTTGGGGAAAGAAAGGAAAATGATCCATCATTGTGTTATCGACACAAGCAACCAATGCATTCAATTCAATTGAAACTATTTAGCTACGTATTCCTCACCTATTAACATCCTCTGATCGATCTGTGTAGAATAATACTACATTATTTTCATGCAAACAATTGAACAATACGTTCTAATTCTGAATGTATGCATGAAATCAGGTGGTCAATATATAGACGTATGATAAAACAAGCCGAATTCTCCACCTTAAAGCATAATGAAGCAAATATAATAAATAGGCAGGGTATAATCAGAAATAAAACCTTCATTTTGCTTTGCTTTATACATTTACGCCACCTTTTATTTTCACTAGATCGAAAGCTAAGTACCATCAACTTCCACATTCATTACATTACTAAGGTGAGAGTAGAGGACCCCAAGAGAGGTTCAAATTGGCTTCCACTTCCCATTTTGAACCGCCACCTCAATGGAATGACCCAGTCGCTCCATGCACATCGTGAAGAGCTAATGGGAGAGGGGACACCCTTAGCGCAGACCCTAGGGTTGAGAAATTCCTTTGTCAGACAGCCATTCTAAAGAACCTGCATGGAAACAGAAGAGACACACTACATAATAACATTAATCACTTCCTCTGGAAGACCCACCGCGCCCAAAGTTTCCCGCAGAAATCTCCAGCATAGATGATAACACCTACACTTTCACATACTAAAATGACATCAAATGTACCAAGTTCATTCGATTTCCCGATTTTATGCTTGGTTTTGTGTTTGAGTCATGTTTCAGGGTATTCTATCCAATAAGAACAGAATAATGAGTAAATTCAACAAAAAGATGGTTAGGGTTCGAAATCTGGCATCAATGGAACTCGAGCCCACGACGTCCCAGGTGAGGGCAAAGAGTCGTACCACTTCGGCCGCGTCCCCTTTTGTTATCAATATACGAAACCCATCGTGTATTATGGTGATGAATCACGGAAAGAGAGCTAATTAACAATGCAGAGACAATCCGCAAACTGCAGAGTCAAACTGCCTACTGCTAAACATAAGGAAAAGCTAGTTCGTTTTGGGATTCTAGTAGCTGAAGCTAGTGACTCATGTCATTATCGGGAAGCAAGCAACTCCATTATTGGGAAGCAAGCAACTACTCCATTTGTGTTCTCTCTGACTCTAGAGAAACAAGCTAGCTAGTCCATTTATTACAAGCAAGCAGCTGGCCATTGAAAGCTAGTAGATGGGTTTTTAAAGTAAACAATTGGGTTAGCTGCACAAATGGAGCAAGCAAGCAGCTGAAATAGTACTTTAAATAGAGGGAGGGTTTGTGTTGAAAGGGGGATGAATTAGTACTATAAATAGAGGGAGGGTTTGTGTTGAAAGGGGGAGTACACACGCACTATACACCCTACTTATATACTTTATTCTTCCTTTCTTGTATTTGAAGTTAGCCGAAACTCTGTCCACTTTTCATTCCAAACTCTTGTTACTTATTTTCACTTCGTTAATCATATCTCGTATTTCATCCATCGTGGTTCTCATGTTCGTGTTCGTATTTGGGAATACCGTGGTATGTTGGGTTATTGAGATTACCGAAGTAAGCTTCTGTTCTGTGGGGTTTTGATAATCAATTGTGCTGGTAGATTGGTTGGTTTCCACCGTCTTCGCCCAACGATTATTCCACCGTCAGAAGTTTTCTAGGTGTAATCTATTAACTCAATATACACCATTGGCGCAGACCCTCGGGTTGAGTAAATTCCTCCGTCAGACAGCCATTCCAAAGAACCTGCATGGAAACAGAAGAGACATACTACATAATAACATTAATCACTTCCTCTGGAAGACCCACCGCGTCCAAAGTTTTCCGCAGAAATCTCCAGCAGAGACGATCATAAGCTTTGGCCAAATAAATTTTCAGGACCATTTGACCTTTTCCCCCTATTCCTGACTCGTCGAGTGGATGAATTCTTGATTGATAATGATATTATCCATAATGTGTCATCCGGGAAAAAAGCTCGTATGGGTCGGATGGATTAAAGAACTAATCAAGGGTTTAAGTCTGTTGACGAGGACCTTCGTGAGGGTCTTATACACCACATTATAGAGCCCGATCTGGCAAAACTGCATGATGATTTCTAGGCTCTCTTTCTTAGGGATCAAGAAAATGAGAGTATAATTCACAACTAAAATATTATCCGGGACCTGGAAAATTCAGCAGCAAAGTCAGAAACTGATGGACCAACCACTTCCCAACACTTCCGGTAGAAAACTGGAGGGAAACCATCCGGCCAAGGGGCTTTGAAGCCCCCCATGATTTTGACCACTCCTCAAATTTCTTCGGATAGGAATGGAAAACCCTTTGTCGTCGTCACCCCAGCACTAAGATGCTCGAAGAGCGTCGGAAAGTAAGACGCAGCTCCCTACTCCCCCGTAAAAAGAGAAACATAAAAGTCTTTTGCCATCAACTTCAGTTGTTCATCTTTGAAGACCCATTCCCTAGATGAGTCCCGCAAGCCAAGAATTTTATTAAACTGTCGTTGCTTCAGGGTGGAAAGATGAAAGTATCGGGTATTACGATCTCCCTCCACTATCCATGATGACCTTTATTTTTGAAACCATAGCAAGGTCTCTTTCCACGGAGTATCTTCCAATGCAATCCCGGTGTCTTTTTCTTCTTGAAGGGAAGCTGGATTGGGGGAGCTTCATTCCTTGCTTCAAGCTCCCTCAAACTCTGACAAAGACGTCCTTTGCAGCGAAGAATATTCTCAGAGACTTCTCGATTCCATTTCTGCAGGGTGATCAAGGACCGGCTAAGTTGAGGGGAAAAAGACCCTCTTTGTTCCATAGTTAGCTAGTACTTCAAGAAACCTCTGATACCCTAGCCAATCTACTAAGAAACAGAAAGGACATGATCCCTTGGTACAGTTCCGCTGTGCAACCTGGAAAAGAATGGGTCTATAATCCGAACCTAGGCGCTCTATATGCCGAGTGTGGGAGTTCGGGTATTTAGTGAACCAGGCTCTATTGTAGATAGCACGGTCAAGTCTCTAAAACAGATTACTCTCTCTCAAGTAAATTTGGGCCTCGAAAACCCAATTTCTAGCAGCCCACAATCGTCCAAGCAACACCAAAAAGGTCTAATCCAAGCCTCTTTAAAACCAGCTCCACCTGCCCGATCCGCAGGGTGCACAATGGAATTGAAATCGCCCACAAGCGCCCACGAGAAAGAGGTTGTAGATACTAGAATTTCTTGTCTAGGAGAACTCCTCCGAGAGCATCTCATGTGAATCATTTGTTCCCATTAACACATAGAGGTAACATTGATATTCTGTGTATGTCAGAGCACCCAGATAACATTAGAGAAACCTACAGCATCAACAACCAAACAACCATCAAACCCCGTACGAGAGATGACCTCCGTTGTAGTGACACAACTAATATGAGGTTCCAAAATAAAGAGAATGTCTGGTCTCATCGACCTACAAAACTCTAACATGAAAGAAACAAAACTCTCATGTCAAGAAAGAATTTCTAACATGAGAAAGAACACAAATTTTCACATATGCATGACAATTGTTTACCTAACACATGTCAATGAACATATTCTCAAATCCTCCCATGCAAATGAGATGATATACAAATTGCACAAATCGTCAAAAAACAAACACAAGAGTGATGCTACTACAAGAAACACATGATAGCTGATTATCCTTAAACTCCAAACATGTCATTCAAATCCTTGTGAATTTTTTAAATATCTCACCAACTTATGACTGATTTTATCATTTTGGGAGTTATATATAAAATGGAACGGGTCTAACGGGTTGACCCGCTAACCCATGCAACCCGACCCAAAAAATCACGGGTTATCGGGTTCGGGTCATTTGGGTTTTGGGTTATAAAAACTTCTACTATTCAGGCGGGTTCGGGTCGGGTCAACGGGTCAGGTTGTAAGTTGCCAGATCTAGTTTTCCCAATACTAAGCTATTGAGCCTCCCTTCTTTTTGGTAAACGCAGTCTCGCTCAAAAGTTGCAGCTTGGCTGTTTGTTGTGTCGCCGGTGTACCTGTTGCCTTCACCGTCAACGTCTTGGATACCTGTGGATTTGGAAAACTGTCCTTCCCCCATGGGAGGTCGGACTGACTTACTGGGAAATCTATAAGCCCGTCTTCCGCCACATGAGGAATAGCAGCATGAGAGATTGTTTTAATAAAGATGAGGCCCCCTTGCACTTGATCACCATTTGTCGGAATGGTCAAAGTAGTATTACTTGTCATTGTGGCTACGACATCCCTTTGCTCAACAACTAGGTCCGCCTTCGATGAGAGGTCTACCATGTTCATGTCAACGTGCTCTATCACCTCTTCCAATACCCCAAAACGTGAACCCGAAGTTTCCTTCTCACTCACTACCCTGGTACTGGAAGAAGAGGTGACTCGTTGTTGCTGTTTCCCCTTCTTCCCCTTTGGTTTAGCCACCATCCAATCCCCATAAACCAGCTCATGGGCTACCTGCTTCTCCGTGTTGGGTGTAATGGGATTCTCAAACGTGACGCCAGCAACCGGAGTTGGGCTTGTAAGAGGATGATGCAATGACGGGCACTGGCAGGAGGGTTTGGTATGGCCATATTTCTCACATTCCGTGTAGATATTATGCAGCCCTTCATACTCTATATAATAATTCCTCCACTCAATACTATAGCTATTGAGAAGGGTTTTGCTCTAGTCCACTTCCACACAAACTTGAGCGAATTGAGTGGGCTCTCCCGTAATCGTATCTTTATCCACACGCACTGGCTGACCAATACGCTGAGCAATATGCTCTATCGCCTCACGATAAAAAAAACTCCAATCGAAGGCTCGAAAGACGAGCCCAAACCATAGTAAAAGATATCTCGGCAAGTTTAGGATCAAATCCCTGCCTCCAAGGACGGACTGTCAAAAAGTGACCCCAAGTCATCCAAGGGCCCCCTGCAGATGCTTGCTAATCGAATTGACTTGTAAATCGAACCACATAGAAACAAAAAGATAAGCTTGATATCTAAAGACTTCCATGCATTGCCCAAAGCGTCTCATGTCATTTTGACAGGACTGGAAACGAAAAAGTTTTCCCAAGGGCCTTGACAATGAGTGTCGAGCGCCACTTACGTCGATAAGCTGCCTTTTCATGGCCTTGAAAGGTATGGTCGGGCATCGCGGAACATCGTCCTCCGAAATCTCATCTTCGATATCATCATCCTTCATGGCTTCATGGATATTTTTATTAACCGACTCAGTAACATACCATGAATCCGGGGCCAACGACTCGTCAAAGCGTTAGCTGTCGTCCCGTGCTGACGCTCGAGGGGACTGTTGATTCTCCCTTAGTGAGCTCTGGGCCCAGCTGCCCGGCGAGGGCTCTGGAAAATCTTCCACAACGGCCTCTGATTCGAACTACTACGCAGCACAGGAGGACTTTGTCGTCTTCCGCAATTGTTGTGTTTCTTACTCACCCACTCTGTCCGGCGACGGCTGCCTGTAGTCTGAGCAGGTGGCTTCCTACTTAAGATCGGTTCCCCCATCGTAGGGGAAACCATCGAAGCGCTAGCGTCAAGAAACCCTGCTCCAAAAAAGACAAAGCGAAAAAAATCTTACAATTATACAAACTGCAAAAAAAAATTAATGAAGAGAGATTATATAGAAAATGAAAAATAATCCGATGTGAAAAGTTTTTCCATTCCAAAATTGCCTGTAAATTAATCCGTACCACTAATTTGAAAATAGGAAAAATGAGAAGAGAATGGAAGGCTAAGATTTGAGTTGTCATTTTCACAACTCTTTTATATATCTCAACCCGAAGGTGGAAAAATAATAAACGAATCTAGCTTAGCCGAATTATCTTACTCTGATACCCACATTTATGAATTCTCTTGATATTGATATATATATATATATATGCTTTTATTTTTTATGTTGATATTTTTATATATTTTTCTAATTACATTTGATCTTATGATATCTTCACAGTACCAACCATTACCTTATGTTCCAGTCCTAGCTAATTCCTCGGGAAATCTTACTTAAATATGTAAGCTTGTACTAATCGGTATGATCAATACGTGCCCAAGTACTCTATATTCTACTAGATTTGGTCACCAATAGATTGTCGGAACACAGTTTTTTCATAATAATTTGATTTGTGTCTAATCACAATATTTTTTACACGTAAAATTGTTGTAAATGATATTGGTTGTACAAATCTAAACGATATTGATATAGTTTAGTAATTTTGTATAATAGAAACGTGACTCGTGAGTTATGGTGTTGAATGAGCCTGTAGAATATAGAACTGAATGGTGTTTATATAGATTAGTATTTTTTGCCGAATAGGAACATGACTAATGAACACGAGGTCATGATCATTTCTTGATTTTTTTTACTTGAATATATATATACAAATGGATATTATTGTATAAATCACATAAAATCTAGTTTTTGGCACAATAATATATAGATTTGGAGTTGAAATGAAACAAATGCAAATCAATTAAGAAAAGTATGGGGATTACAAAAATGAGAGAGAGCTAGGTGGCATATTCTGATTAGATAAATGAAAAACTAAAATGAGAAAGCTAAATAAAAAGTAAATTACTCTTTCAATCGTTAGATCTACAAAAAAAAATGGTAAGAAAAATATTTGATTGGTCGTTAGTGTTGTTGACGTGCATGCATAAAAATTTTTAAAAATTGAAACACCAAAATGTAAGAGGACTTCTACTATGCTATATAGTATTGGTGCTTTAATGTACAACTTAAAGTTGTACCATAACATTAAATGTATAAGTTTAGGTTGTACCATAAAACAATTTGTACCATTATGTTATGGTACAACTTTACAACTTGAAGTTGTACCATCACATAAAAGTACAAGTTCAAGTTGTACCATAAAAGAATTTGTACAAAAAGTATAGGTACAATATGAAGTTGTACCATAACGTAAATGTACAATTTTAAGTTGTACCATAAAGGCAAAATCCTATAGCACCAATACTATATAGCATTGTAAAATTTCTCCAAAATGTAAATGGAGAAACTCTTCGTTATATTTTATAGAATATAGATTGATAGGCAGTTTGGAGTCATCCATTAGAAAACGTTATTTACAATTAATTATAAGGAAATATTATAAAAAAAGAGCAACAAAAACTTATTAATATATTAATATAATAAGGAAACAAGATTTGGATAATTGGATACATAATATGGTCAATTCTACAGTGCCGCGGAAGAAAGTGCGACATAGGTGCCGCCACTTTCTATTGGACCGCATGGCAATCTAGTGGTATTCAATTATTTATTCAAATCAGCCCAATTCGATTGAACCAATTCGCAATAGCACTTTCTATTGCCGCCACGTATCTATTCAATCGAACCAATTCGCAATAGCACTAGCTCTCCCTTCTCATGGTGTCGTGGTTTGCGTTCATCATCACCGTCTATTCCTACAAAATCCCTAACCCAATTGATTTCTCAATCACAACCTTTTTTATCTCGATCATTTTGTATACCTTTGATCCGTCTCATTTTGATTATTGTTTATGAACTAGGGTTTATTCCGCACACCCAAGTTTTATGTATGCCATCAGTAATCCACTATTATATTCTTTTGCTTTATTTGAATGAAGATCCTGTTTTCTTTAAGTTACTCAATTGATTGCCATTCATACAAGGGTTTGTGGCTAGTTATTTGTCTCAAGAAGAAGGCAGAAGCATAATATATGCCAAAAAAAGCGTAGATAGCTTCAAAAAAGGAGTGCCAGGAATGTGATTCATTCCTCGATCTTGACCAAGCCGCATGTCCTTGTTGATTGGTAACCGGGAGGTTTAGTTGAAAATCTCTGCTTTCTACTCTAGGAAGTATCTACAGGCTGTATTGATAAATAAATTAAGGATTCACATGCTTGATTCTGAAATTGAATGTGGGACTTATTGTTAAAAACATGAATGCCACTTGATTCTGCGTCTCAAGTTAATTTAGTTCTTCTTTTGTGGATGCTTTTACCATAACTATTATTTCCTTGGTTATACAGGGACCTTGGTTTCTGTTATCCATCTACTGATGCTTGACTGATCTCTACTTCATGGATGTTGCTTTGATCATTTCCATTTTGAGGGTTTGAAATTTAGATAAACTTGAAGAGGAGCAGGGGACAAGCCAAGTGCTTTGAGTATTGTGAGTTCTCATACCCACCTTTTAAGTCAAGTTAGTTAATAATGTGATATCCTTTGTAGAAAGAAGATAATCTTTCAGTCATTCATATTACAAGCCATCTGAGTTATTTTAACTATTCTGACTTTAATATCTTTTTCTATTCATTTTCCAAAGCAGTATATGCATAGTTTGACAGTGAAATAACTTTTGGAAACTAGAAGATCAAGCCTAACAGATCATCTTAACACAAAGATTAGAAATCAAGCCGACCAAATGTAGTGCTAGGTGAAGACAGGGAAGTCGAGCAAGCAACAAGTTAGAAGTGAGTGATTTAAGACAAAAGGAGCTCGTGATTTGGATGAATAAATTAGTGCAGTGCTCTAGTACCTGTAATATATATATTCAGCAGTACACTAACCCTATTTTTCTATTATCACTAATAAAGACAGTATTTTAGTACATTTAGTGTATATATTTTCTTTGTTAGAAAGTGTATGGTTCATATGAGTTACAGATGGGACAATTAGCCTTTCTGTGTGTAAATGAAAACTCCTTGTCTCCTAATACACAAGTTAGAGGATGATTGTTTGTCTCCAAAAGTCATAAGTGACAACTTGTCCTCTCTATCTAAACGATATTTCACCCTATAGTAAGAAAAAGGGGATGATATTTCATCACCATATAGGCCCAACAAAATCGTGATATTGATTATGTGGGACAATTGTTTGTCCCTGGATGTGATATTTCGGGACGACTTATTGTTACTATTATAGTTATAAGGACGACATGTTGTCTTTCATGGAAAAGAAACTAGACGACGACTTACGCGTATTGGGGACGACTGTCGTCCCTAGCAATGGGGACGACCTAGATTTTTGTCGTCCCCAAAAGAATAAGGACAAGAGTATAGGGTACCACACATTGGGGACGACTTAGTCATCCCCAAAAACTTTAGGGACGATTTTTCCTATTTATGGAGACGACATTTGTCGTCCCCAAACCTCCTCTTTTTTGTAGTGTGTGTTTCTTTCTCACCCACTCTATCTGGCGACGGTTGCCTGTAGTCTGAGCAGTCGGCTTCTTGCTTAGGATCGGTTCCCTCATCGTCGGAGAAACCATCAGAGCACTAGCACCGAGAAACCCTGCTCCAAAAAAGGCGAAGCAAAAAAAATCCTACAATTACACAAACTTTTTTTTTAATGAAGAGAGATTATATAGAAAATGGAAAAGAATCCTATGTGGTAAGTTTTTCCATTCCAAAATTGTCCGTAAATTAATTTGTACCACTAATTTGAAAATATGAAAAATGAGAAGACAATGGAAGGCTAAGATTTGAGACCCGAAGGGAAGAAAATAATGGAAGAATCTAGCTTGGCCGAATTATCTTAACTCTAATACCCACATTAATGAATTCTCTTGATATTGATATATATGCTTTTATTTTCGATGTTAATGTTGTTATATATTTTTCTAATTACCTTTGATCTTATGATATCTTCGCGGTACCAACTATTACCTTATGTTCCAGTCCTAACTAATTCCTCAGGAAATCTTACTTAAACATGTAAGCTTGTACTGATCGATATGATCAATACGTGCCCAAGTACTCGATACTCTCGCCATCAATTTATCAGAACACGATTTTTTCATAATAATTTGATTTGTGTCTAATCACAATATTTTTTACACGTAAAATTGTTGTATATGATGGTTTAGAAATTTAAACAATATTAATATAGTTTAGTAATTTTGTATAATAGAAACATGACTCGTGAGTTATGGTGTTGCATGAGCCTGTAGAATATAGAACTCAATGGTGTTTATATAGAGTAGTATTTTTTTGTCGAATAAGAGCGTGACTGATCAATACGAGGTCATGATAATTTCTTTGAATTTTTTTACTTGAACATATATCAAAGTGGATATTATTGTATAAATCACATAAAATCTAGTTTTTGGCACAATAATATCTAACTTTGGAGTTGAAATGAAACAAATACAAATTGATTAAGAAAAGTAGGGGGATTACAAAAGAGAGAGAGATAGGTGGCACATTTTGATTAGATAAACGAAAAACTAAAATGAAAAAGGTAAATAAAAAGTAAATTAATCTTTCAATCGTTACATCTAAAAAAAATGATAATTAAAAAGAAAAAACTGTAAGAAAAATATTTTATTGGTCGTTAGTGTTGTTGACGTGCATGCGTAAAAATTCTTAAAATTTGAAACCGTGAAGTGTAAATGGAGAAACTCTTTATTATATTTTACTAGCTTATAACCGGCCTTTGGCCGGAATGCTCATATTTGATTATTTGTATTTTTATGTTACTTTTAAGTATATTAATCCGTTTAATCTTATTGATAATCATTCGATCGAGATAATGCATAAAGAAATAATATATAGGTCGAAGATTCGGAGAAATATCATAATCATTTAAGAATATAAAATATAAAAATGTATCATTGACACCATTTTCATAATGGTAATTAAGTCCCTGTTAAAATGCTATTGGTTAGTTTTCTTTGACAGTCAAGAAATATAGAGTATAAAAGCTCACTGAAATTCTCACACAACCCATAGATAGTTTGAAACTAAATCTTAAACCTCACAATCCTATATAAAGGGTTCAATGCTCTCCTTTTAGAAACAATATGTCACTAATCAAAAAGAAATGGAGAGTTGTTGATTCAAGTCATCTATATAGTAAAAACTCAGCTAAGAGGGGACCATCACAACTTGAGAGCAAACGAAAAAATCAGGGTTATCTCCAATATACGAATAGACTCGATCAAAGTAATAAGGCGCAAAATTAGACACTCCTTATCTATTAGTTCCAGTAGGTTGAATAAAGAAGCGACCTATTTCAAACAATCAATCAATGATTCCTCGTTTTAAGATAGAAATAGGTTATGACAGTTGCAAAAACCATAAACCTAAAGATCCAATAGCCACCACTCTCCGTTGTACAACCAAATTTCTATCTCAAGAGGCATATATTCAACCAAAAATTCAATTTCTAATCTTCCTTCTACAACTTTAGTTATTGATGAACTCCATTCTATTCGCCATGAATTGATATCGGAGTTGAAATCTTCTACTCGCTCAGCTTAAAATCCCCAACAATAAAACCGTAGTGCCAAGAGATATCTGAAGATTGATTTTCAATGACAGTCTTGTACTGGGAAGTGAAAGGCGCAAACTATTGCACGATGGATGAAATTTCGGAGGAAGTTATAAAGAGAAAAGAACAAAGATAAAAAAAACACAAAATTTAAATTTAAATTGAAAAATGCAAGGATACAACAGTAGTTACATAATTAGTTTCTTCCATGTTGGCCAATTACCCATTTACCTTTAGCAAAAATTAAGGAGAGAGCGGGAATTTAAAATTGAGAAAATTACATGAAACTCTACTATGAAAATAGAAGTATCAAGCTCGATAAAAATAAATACGGTAGACTTAGTGAGCTTGCTAATTATGATAAAAAGTCCTCTAATTTTCAGAGATTAACTTTGTCTATTTTTTTTATCAAAAAGAATGCAATAAATTTGTTTGGTGTAACTGGTTTTGATTGTTATCTTTGTTTGAAGAGACCCGGGTTCAAACTTTGATATTGCTATTTTTATATGAAATAAATGATAAATGTGTAAAGACAAAAATGACCTTCCTACTTTCACTCTCGTTGCAGGAAATTTGAAATGGAGAAAAGTACACAAAACTCTACCATATATTAATGGAGGATAGAATAGAATATAGATAGATAGGCAGTTTGGGGTCATACATTAGAAAATGTTATTTACCATTAATTATAAGGAAATATAATACAAAAAAGAGCAACAAAAACTTATTAATATATCAATATAATAAGGAAATAAGATTTGAATAATTGGATACATAATATTACTGCGTGCGAGTAGGCTGTAAATGAGCCAAGCTACTCGCGAGCAACTCAAAGCTCGAATCGGGAAAAACTCGTTCGAAACTCGACTCGTTTACTAACGAGCCAAACTTGAGCTTAGCCTTGTTTAACTCGCGAGCTAGCTCGACTCGGTGGCTTGTTGAGCTCAACTCGTGAGTTGGCTCATTTAGAGCTCATGAGATGTCTCAACTTTGTGGTTTGAGGGCCAACTTGATCCCCGACTTATGGACGAATCTCTAATTTGGACTTTCATAATTCATAGGATTGTTAAATTATATATCTCACATCATGTGAAGTTTAACATGTTGAACATGTAAGAAAATATGCCTTATTTTTAATTCTATAAAGAAATTATGTATAGAATTGTTTTGATACTATGAAATAACATGATTTGAACTAGTTCAAATTTGTTAACTAAACAATATGAAACCTACAAATTATAATATAATCTTAATTAATGTTGAATATTTGATTATTTTTTAATCGTTACATCAATCACATGTATCATACACGACATACAAAATGAATGTATCAAATACGATCTAAGAATTTAGTAAACAAGCCTAACTCGAACTCTACTCGACTCGGCTCGTTAATAAATGGCTCTAGCTCAACTCATTTATTAATGAGTCAAGATCAAGCTGGGGTAAAACTCGGCTCAGCTCAGCTCATTTGCAGCCCTATGTGCGAGCAATAGCCCATTAGCTATGCCACTATTTTGGAGCACCTTGTGACCTATCTGGCCCAGACAAGGCGGACCCAAGGGACTTTGTGGGGTGTACCAGGACACCTATAAATTTTGGGGAAACGATTATCCAATACTCGGTAGTAGTTTACGTATAGACAAAAAAAAATTATAATTAATAGTCGAGGATACCCCTGAAATTTGAAAAAATGATTATCCTACTCTCATTTTTTAGTTTTTGAATGGAAATATAAGTGGTTTTTTGGATAATTCAAATCTAGGACACTATTATTGTTAATAAACATAGTTTCCATTAGACTACAACTCATTTCTTGCTCGATTTTAAACACTGTGTAATAGTAAAATGGCATTACCTATCTCTAATTGTTTTCAAAACCTAACAAAGTAACAATTAAACTAATTTCAAGCTACCCTTAATTTTTATTGATTTTATGGTTGAATGACACGTGTTGAAAGAGTCTTTTCAGCTTTGGGTTATATCAAGAACAAGTTTAATTAGCAATCAAATATGCGATCAGTTCGTGAATGATTGTTTGGTAGGATATACATAGACAATTGAGCAGTGTAGACGCCAAATGTATTCTACAATTATTTCAGAATATGTAAAATGCATCGTGATTTTTTTTAACTTGTACGAGTCACGTATTTTCTTATTTAAAAATTATTTATTTTTTATTAATTAATAAAAAAAATTTAAAAAGAACACTCCTATATAAAATTTTTAGGTCAGCCACTGGTCCAGAAATCACATTTCTGCATATAATTACAGTCAACCCTAATGTAAGCCGACGACTTTCATGATAGGTATATATCATACATATGTTCATTAATTATCATCGGTAAAGCTAATAGCTCCATTCCATTGGGTCCAATATATTATTGTTGTTGTTGGAAGAAATAGAATTGGAGACACGGACGGACATGAAGTCGGGTGCTTGGATTTGATACTCCCGGCCGGATCTTTATAGCTACGTGCATTGCATACCTGCGGAACCAAACCCACGTTTAACCACTTAATCTCTACTTTTTTCTTTAAAAAAAACTGAATATTTATTGTAACATCCCATACCTTTTCCCGACAAGATATTGTCCGTTTTGGGCCTCGACCCTTACGGGTTTTGACTTGGGGTGCAATTCAATGTGACTTCCCATAAGGTCACCCATCCTTGTTGTACAAACACACTGAGCACGTTTAACTTCGGAGTTCTCACAAGAACTCGTCCATTTCACCCCAAAACGCGTCTTATCAGTTAAAGTCGGTTTCCTACTAATGAACCATAGATCTCTCCCGTGCTTTGTCGATGTGGAATTCGTCTAAGGTGTTACATTTGTCTTTTCAAAAAAAAAAAAAACAGGTTGTGGCTCCCCTCGAACTTGAGTATACAATTATATTTCAACGATGCAATAATGAAGGGAAGGAAGAACACAAACAACAACCGGTGGGGCATGTCTTTGATTTCATTTCATGGTAAGCACGTTGAATCAGCGGCCGGAAATTGATGGCAAGGGAATCAATTAATTGATTCATTTCCCCAAATTCCACATCCTCCCTCCCTAGTCCCTAAGTCAAACCCATTTTATAATACGCGATCTTCTTCATATCATATTTCCCCTACGATACGACCTTCCTTCTACTATATAATACCTATATATACTTGCTTCAATATAATTTCCCCACATTTAATTTCCTCATCAACCAAAATCACCCCATGCCTCCTTCACGCACCAGACTGCCCAGAGTGTGCGGCGGCCGCTCAATTGCTCGGGTCCGATCCCCCACAGTGGTTCGCCGTTCGCCCAAACCCTCCGCCGGTCAGGAGATGGGGTTTCTGAGTGCCGACAAAAGCAGCCGGGCGGCGGCGGTGGGTGATGTCGATGATGATGATATTGAGGGGTTTGGGAACAACAACAGCAGCAGCAGCAACAAGGTGATGGTGGTGGTTGATTCCAGTGTGGAAGCCAAAGCAGCTCTGGAATGGGCTCTTTCCCACACTCTTCAGACCCACGACTCCCTCATCCTCCTCTTCGTCGCCAAGCCGACACCATCTTCTAATAACAGGAGGCAATCCACCGTCCATTCCAACGTTGAGCTCCTCTACTCCATGAAGAACTTGTGCCAGAGGAAAAGGCCCGGGGTGAGTGCTAAACTGCTAATCCCAATTTTACACCATACAAATCAATTCATGCCTATCTACACATATGGAAAAAAGGCAAAGATAACGGATCTCATTCAATCCTGATGTGTTCAATGTGACTGTTAATTGCAGGTACAAGTGGAGGTGATCATAAGGGAAGGCGAGAACAGGGGACCAATCATAGTGGAAGAGGCAAAGAGGCAGAGGGTGTCGCTGCTGGTGCTGGGCCACAGAAAACAGAGGGTGATGTGGCGGCTGATAAGTAGGTTGAAGAGCAGGGTCGGCGGCCGACGCGGCGGCGGCGGTGAGGCGGCTGCGGTGAAGTACTGCATACACAACTCTTCCTGCATGACCATAGCGGTGAGGAGGCAGGGGAAGAAGCTTGGTGGGTATCTCATTACAACCAAGCGTCACAACAACTTCTGGCTTTTAGCTTGACATTCATGTCAATTCCCCCCTTTCTCCACTCATTTTGGCACCAATTGTTCGACTGTAGTGAGATAGGAAGTCATTTGTGGGGGACAGTGGTGTGATGCTTGTGAACTGAAAAACAAAAAAAAAAGTCAATGCAGAATGATGATGTATTGTTCTTTCTAATAATTCAACTCAATGATGAAGATGTAGAACTCATCGAAGTTGAAACCTAGGAACAGAAAGAGGAGCAAAGACGTAAGAAATTCACCGGCCTTCAAACATCGTATTAGATATTAGGATCAAAAGAAAAAGATCTTCTGCATGTTCTGCTCATGAGACAACATGAAAATAAAAGTTGTTTTGTTATTAATCGGAAAGATAAAACCATGGGACAAAGAGAAGAAAAAAATGACTTACATATGTGAATCGATTGACTTTGGACGAATACCAAAAACCATTCAAGTTGAAAGTATATGGTATAGGAAAAGGGGTGAAGGAGGGAGATAACCAATCAAACATCGTCTTCAGCAATAGAAACAACAAAATAGATCTTCTGTAGTTCATCGATATAGGAGAGATAGAAACATTGGGCGATGCCAGTACGGAGGAATCGTGCAAGATAGGCCAAACCCTAACTATTTGATTGAACTCCATTCTATTTTCCATTGACTTATATCGGAGTTGAAATCTTCTACTTGCCCACCTTCTCCAACAATCAAACCATAGTTCTAAGAGATACCAGAAAATTGATTTTCATAGGTGGCCTTTACTGGGAAGTGAAAGGGAGCAAACTATAGCATTATTGAGGGAATTTCACAATAGCATAGGAAAGGATAAGAAAAAAGATAAAGTGAAAAAATATTATAAATTAAAAAAAACTGCAAGGACTCAACACATAGTAAAAGATATAGTTTTTTCCATGTTAGCCAATTACCAATTTACCCTTAGCAAAAATTAAGGAGAGAGTAGAAATTTTAAAATGGAGAAAGTTATAAGAAACTCAACTATGAAAATCGATGTATCGAGCACTATAAAAATACTAATGTGAGACTTAGTGGGCTAGCTAATCATGATAGAAAAGCCCTCTGGTTTTCAGAGTTTAACTTCGTCTATGGTTTGTATTAAAATAAAGCTACAACAAAAAATTTAGTGTATTTGATTATGCTTGTTGTCTTTGTTTGAAGAGACCTTGTTTCAAATTCTGATATTGACATCTTTTTATATGAATTAATAAAGAATTGTAAAAACTAAAATGATCTTCCTACTTTCACTCTCGTTGCAGGAAATTTGAAATGGAGAAAACTATACAAAACTCTACTATATATAATACTAGCTTATAATCCGGCCCGTTGGCCGGAATGTTTATATTTTATTTTTTATACTTTTTATGTTACGTTAAAGTCTATCAACCTATTTAATTTGATTGGCAATCTTTCGATCGAGATGATACATAAAGAAAGAATATATAGGTCGAACATTCAGAGAAATATCATCATCATTTGAGAAAATAAAACATAAAAATGTATGATTGATCTCATTTTCATAATGATAATTAAGCCCAGTTAATATGTTATTGGCTAGTTGATTGTTAAGAAAGATAAAGTATAAAAGCTCAATGGAATTCTCACACGACCCATAGATAGTTTGAAACTGAATCTAAAACCTCACAATCCTACGTAAATGGTTCAATGCTCTCATTTTGGGGGCAATATGCCACTAATAAAAAAGAAATGGATAGTTGTAGGTTCAAGTCAACTATATACTAACAACTCGGCTAAGAGTGGACCATCAAAACTTGAGAGCAAATGATCAAAGTAAATTGGGTTACCTCCAATATACTAATAGACTCGATCAAAGTAATATGACGCAAAATTAGACAGTCCTTATCTATCAGTTCCAGTAGGTTGAATAAAGAATCAACCTACTTCATTAAATCAATCAATGATTACTCGTTTTAAGATAGAAATAGGTTGTGGTAGCTGCAAAAACTATAAACCTAATGATCCAATAGCGACCACTCTCCATTGAACGACCAAATTTGTATCTACTCTATCTTCAATCTCAAGAAGCATATGTTTCAACCAAATATTCACTTTCTAATCCTCCTTCTGCAACTCCATTTCTGCTACTTTGATGGACCTTCTCTCTGCGACCCTCAATTTCTCTTCCAATTAGGGTTTTTGTCAACTCGCTCTTCAACTCCTCAATCCTCTTCATGTGTTTTGCCAACTCATCTTCCTCAAGGCCAGTTGTAATAAGTTCGCTAAAACCAAAACTCATCTCCAATTCCATCAATAAGCTCATCTCCCCCCATGTATGTCTTCACATGCTTCAGTACACTTCCATGTCCTTCAATACCCTCTCCATTTTTATTAATATCCTCATCATCTCTCACTTCTCTCTCTTTAACTGCTCCAGTTTTGCTTCCGCGTCTTTCAACACCCTCCTCAATTCGATCACTACCCTCGGTAACTCCCTCTTCTCTGCCTTAACATGCTACAGTTGAATTTTTCTTCACCCCACCACTCTCATTTTCAAACTCAATCCTAACTCTTCTACTCCAAGTTCAACACCTCAAACTCCTAGAGTGTTGCATGAAAGCTCAATTTCTAACTAATTCTAAAACAATATCAAAATTTGATTAGTGAGATAAGAATAAAAATTAATGAGGAAAATTATGGTTGCGGAGAACATTAGTTATCACAAAATCAAATATGAGCGGAAATATTGTAATTGAAAAGAAACCTTTTTTTCTCATTTTGATCTTATTTTATTATTTCAATAGCTAAGCAAAGAACAAAAATAAAGTACAGCAAACACACAACAACAGTGGACAGGGCTCTAGCAAAGTACAACTGCCATGTTCTACACAAACATCTCTTTTGCTTACAAACAAATATAGTACCCAAACCATCGTTCAAATTCATTTTCTATATTTAATAAATCATTCATAAACAAAAAAACTTAGATAAATCGGGAAGGAAATAATAGCCTGCCAGTTCAATTCGATGAACCTAATATGAAGATAGAAACACATTGAAGTTGAAACCTAATAACAGAAAGAGGAGAAATCACGTTGGAGATCCCCCGAGCTTTAAACATCGTTTCAGGCAATAAGATCAAAATAAATAGATATTATGCATGTTGTGCTCATGAGACAACGTGAAAATAAAAGTCGCTTTGTTATTAATCAGAAAGATAAAACCATGAGACATAGAGAAGAAACGAATAACTTACATGTGTAAAGCGATTAACCTTGATCGGAAATCGAAAACCTATTAAAGGTCAATGCCTGGTATAGGAAGAGGAGTAAAGGCGAAAGGTATAACTGATCAAACATTGCCTTCAGCAATAAAAGCAGCAAAATAGTTCTACTGATAGTACATCGGGGAGAGACAGAACCATTGGGTGATGCCAGTGCAGAGGAATCGAGCAAGATAATCAAGGCCATGCCATAACTACTTGATTGAACTCCATTCTATTGGCCATGGGTGAGAGTTGAAATCTTCTACTTGCCCAGCTTAAATCCCCAAGAATAAAACTGCAGTGCCAAAAGATACCGGGATGTTGATTTTCAAATGCTCCTTATACTGGGAAGTGAAAGCACGCAAACTATTGCACGATGGAGGGAATTTCGGAGAAAATTAGAAAGAGATAAGAACAAAGATTAAAAAAGGCACAAAATTTAAATTTATATTGAAAAATGCAAGGACACAACACATAGTAAAGGAAATAGTTTCTTCCATGTTAGCCAATTACCAATTTACCTTTAGCGAAAATAAAAGAGAGAGCATGAATTCTAAAATTGATAAAATTAAATGAAACTGTACTATGAAAATTGAAGTATTAAGCACCATGAAAATACATATAGTAGACTTAGTGCACTTGTTAATCATGATGGAAAAGTTCTCTGCTTTTCACAGTTTAAATACAGGTATGTTTTGTATTAAAAAAAGGAACACCAAATACATTTATTATAATTGGTTATGATTGCTATCTTTGTCTGAAGAGACTCGGGTACGAGTCTTGATATTGATATTTTTTATGAAATAAATAATTAATTGTAAAGACAAAATTGTCCTTCCTACTTTCACTCTCATTGCAGGAAATTTGAAATGGAGAAAAGTTTACAAAACTCTACTATATATTAAGGAGGATTATTGGAAAAACCGATACAAAACTCTACATATATTTTTTGAGTAAACTTTAAAGATAACTCTTTGTTTGCCTTGGAAGTAGGAACTCATGATAGCTCTTCAAACCAATTTCAATGTTAGATTAGTTGTTGGGTGATTCAAACGTAATGTGAGATTTGCTAATTAAACTAGCAGAAGAATCGTCCTCGCTGAACCCATTCCCTAAGAATTGAACGGAAGTTTCATGTCTTCACTTGAATTGGTTTGGTATAACTTTAAAGGTGTACCATGAATCGGGCTTCCTATTGTGTGGCGCTTACAATCTTACGCTATTTTGGTTTATCTATTGTTTGGTTTGATGTTTCTTATTTGATATGTCTTTGAGTCTGCTATGTGACCGTAATGGTTGTGGCTATCGCATTTATTTGGTGAATTCGCAAGAATTGTTATGACAAAAAAAAAATCAAAGGTGTACCAGAGATTACAAACTTTTCATAAATTTAGATATAACAATACTAATCACAAACTCTATTTATCTTTTAATTTAGCAACTGACGATCAACAATTTATATTTTGTGTCAGAACTATCATTGATAAAATTAGATAATTTCATAAGCAATCTCTAAGAAAGTTAGACACTTTCATAAGCGATACACACATCACATCTACACAATAAATAAAAGCCAAATGAGAAAACTTGAAGTCTCATTTCAAATTTCCTGCATCCAGAGTGAAAGTAGGAAGGACATTTTGGTCTTCACAGTTACTTTTTTTTATTCATTAAAAAGACACTTACTAGGATTCGAACCATGACCACTTTAAAGAAAAGCAAAGATCATAACCAATCACACTAAGTACATTTATTGTATCTTTTTAAATTAAAAACATATAAACATAGTGAGGAAAAAACCCTTCCCCATTTCAAATTCCCTGCTCCAGGAGCGTTTATAGGAAGGTAGAATAGGGAGTGTCAATTTTTCCTTTTTTCTCTGTGGAACGGGCCAACTTACCATACACAAGCGAATTTAAACGGGTCCGGCAGTGTCAATTTTTTTCTTTAAGTCCTTTTATTTCTCCGTGGTGGTAAAATATATATGAAAAGGCAAAAACAATACTCCTTTTATTGCTAAAAAAATTAACAATAAACTAATGCATGGATTCTAATGGGCTAACCGCTAATCATAAAATAAAAGAGTTGACTGGGTCTGACCTACACGGGATTTGCCCATCAAGTAATACAAATGAACATCATGGGCTTGTCATTCTAAATCAAGCTATTTTCTCTAGCATAATAAATATTATGCTATTATTTTATATCTTAGTGGCTAAAATATAATGTATTTTAAAGTTATTCAATGAACCTCGACCAACCCAATTAGTTCAATTTTTATCATTTCAAATATATATTATGCAATTATTTGATATCATAATGATTAAATTATAGTGTATATTATAGGGAATCGTTTGGTATTTGTTAGTAAAAAACTAAACAGAAAGATCTATTTGGTTATTTTTAGGGTTATAGGTATAATATGCCCCTCTACTATGTCGTTTTATCAAACATGCCCCTCTACTATTTTTTACATCAAACATGTCATTGTACTTTAGAAAAATGATCAAACATGCCCTTCTGTTAATATTTTCATCCAAAAACAGTCAATCATGGTTGTACCTTGGTTTGGGCGACACAAATGTCTAAAATATCCTTAGTAATTTCACTTTAAAAATTTTTGGGTTCTTTTGTAGAGCCAAATACCTCTAATAATTTCACTTTAACGAGACCTAGAAAAATAAAATGGGGAACAAAACTGACATTATCGCTCTCATTTGCCAATGTCGGGTCATCTACATCTCGGTTCAACCATGGTTGGCGATTTTTTTAATGGAAATTTTAACAGAAGGGCATGTTTGATCATTTTTCCAAAGTACAAGGGCATGTTTGATATAAAAAAAATAGTCTAGGGGCATGTTTGATAAAACTACATAGTAGAGGGGCATATTATACCTATAACCCTTATTTTTAACATTAAAACAATTCTACAAATTTTAAGTTTCCTTTCGAAATTCTATAGCTTTATTCCCGAATCAGTGAAGTGCAAATGGCGAATTGCCGTCATCTCTTTTCTTTCATTATTTTTTGATGAATCGATATACTTTCATTCCATCAAAAAGCAGTGCTGGCAACACCCTTGCCAGCTAGGGAAAAATGGGAGCAGAAGAAAAGATAAGACTCAACAGTTCACCTATAGACCTATCAAACCAAACAAAACCAACCTACTACCTATAACAGCACTTTACTCGGGGGGTAAGAGACCTGAAGAACTAGGTACCAGAAGCCTAGAAACTCACCAACTCTTTAGGATCCTTCACCAACACACAAACTTCACTTTTAATCAGTTGAACCAAACCTCAGGAGAACGCTTCTGATCACCAAAAGCCCTCCTGCATCACTCTCTCCACACATGGCTCACCATAGACTGCCAAATCAGTCTCCCATGCATTGCAACCACTGTCTTTGCACCAAGCTTTTGTGTAGCCCAGCTTAGATTCTCCTCCTAGCTCCGAGGAAAGAAAGAACAAAATCTCCCCAGCAACTGCTGATGAACATCAGAATAGTAAGGACAGACAGAGAACAGATGGTCCCTTGTCTCTCCTGCCTGATCACAGAGGAAGCAGTGATCAGAACCTACAAATCCCCATTTCTTCATCTTGTCTTTAGTTTGGATTTTGTTATGTATAATAAGCCACGTTAGGAATCTATTTCTAGGGATAGAGAGTCCCTTCCAAATAAGCTTATACCAGCTTACTCTACTGTGTTTTGTTCTAACAGATTCCCATATCATCTTAATGGAGTATCTCTTCATTGGTTTATCATCCCAGTGCAGCACTCCTTCTTTCCAACTAAATAGGTTGGGGATCTTGTTTCTAATTCTCAGCAGCCTCCCCCAGTTCCATGATCCACTAATATTGACATTCCAGAAGTCCCTACCTTTCAACTTGTAGGCTTTGACCCATGCAACCCACAGTGATCCTTGCTGCATCATAACCGCCCAAATCTGCTTGTAAACACAAGCATAATTCCAGGAAACCAGATCCCTCAGACCCTGACCTCCTTCTTTTTTTGGGATTGCCAAGTACTTCCATGCCATCTTAGCTCTAAGTTTGAGACCAGGACCAGCTGACCAGAGAAAATTACTACAAATTCTCTCAACCTCCTGAATAACCACCTTGGGAAGCATAAAAACACTCATCCAATATTGTGACATGCTGTAAATAACTGACCCAACCAATTCCACTCTACTTGCATAGCTCAGGGACTTTGCCTTCCAGCCCTGCACCCTTTTTTCCAACTAAATAGATTGGGAATCTTGTTACTAATTCTTAGCAGCCTCCCCCAGTTCTATGATCCACTAATATTGACATTCCAGAAGTCCCTGCCTTTCAACTTGTAGGCTTTGACCCATGCAACCCACAGTGATCCTTGCTGCATCATAACTGCCCAAATCTGCCTGTAAACACAAGCATAATTCCAGGAAACCAGACCCCTCAGACCCTGACCTCCTTCTTTTTTTGGGATTGCCAAGTACTTCCATGCCATCTTAGCTCTAAGTTTGAGACCAGGACCAACTGACCAGAGGAAATTACTACAAATTCTCGCAACCTCCTGAATAACCACCTTGGGAAGCATAAAAACACTCATCTAGTATTGTGACATGTTGTAAAGTACTGACCCAACCAGTTCCACTCTACTTGCATAGTTCAGGGACTTTGCCTTCCATCCCTGCACCCTTTTTGTGATTTTATTGATTAAAGGTTTGCAGGCATTTACTGTCAACTTGCTAGCCACAAGAGGAACCCCAAGATATCTAACTGGAAACCCCCCAAGCTGATACCCATATCTATTAGCTCTGACTACCATCTCCCCCTTTTCCAAACCTCCAAAAAAAAATTCACACTTGCTTGGATTGGATTGTAGCCCTGATAACTTGTGGAACTCACTCAAGACCCTTTGAACACTCTGAATCCCATAGTTGGACCCATCAGAGAATACCAGCAAATCGTCAGCAAAGCATAAATGAGTCAGGCCTATTCTCTTACACATAGGATGGTAGGGGAACCTGCCCATTTCAGCTTCCAAGTCTAATAGGCACAAAAAAACCTCCATTGCTACAACAAATAAGTATGGGGAAAGGGGGTCTCCCTGCCTCAGACCTTTCTTGGCAGGAAAGTATCCCACCAGACCCCCATTAAAAGCAATACTGAGCATTGGACTAGAGACACACATTCTGATCCATCTAATGAACTGTAAAGGCACACCCATGGCTTCCAACACCACATAAAGGAACTGCCAGCTAACTGATTCAAATGCTTTCATGAGGTCGATTTTAAGAGCAGATCTAGTAGAAATATTCTTCCTAGAATACTTATACACTAACTCATGAGCTAACAGGATATTTTCACCAATGACCCTTCCTTTCACAAAAGTTATCTGATTCTTACTGATAACAAAAGGGAGAAGAGGACTAAACCTATTTTCCACAATCTTAGAAATGCATTTATAAACTATGTTGCAACAAGAAATGGGCCTGAAAATTTTCATCTCATCCGGAGTTTGAATTTTAGGAATCAGAGCTAGAATTGTAGCATTTACCTCTCTTGGAAGATTCCCTGTCACAAAACAGTTCTGAATAGCCTTTGTGATTTCTGCTCCAACAACATCCCAAGTAGCTTGAAAGAATCTGACATTAAATCCATCTAGCCCGGGGCTCTTGTCTCCATTAAATCCAAACATAACCTCTTTAACTTCAGCAGCAGTGATAGAAGCACAGACAGAGGAGACTTGTTCAGAATTGAGCTTATGTCTGAGGATACCCTGAAAAAACTCAACTGACTCAATCACTACATGTGGATTTTCTCTTCCCATCAGGTTTTTATAGAAGTCAATAGCCACATTGCACATGCCCTCAACTGAGTCAACTATGTTACCCTGAGCATCTTTAAGAGAAGTGATAGTGTTTCTCTTTAATCTAGTTCTCATAAACCTATGAAAGTATCCTGAATTTAAGTCTCCAAGCTTTAGCCACAACTCCCTTGACTTCTGCCTCAGGAAGGTTTCCTCAGCCTTAACCAACTCAAAGAGCTCTTTAGAAACTCTAACTTCATTCTCAAAACTCCCTTGAGAGGGATTAGTTAGGGCTGACACTTGAACTGATTCCAATTCTCTTTCCTTATCCTTCACCCGCCCCCTGATATCAGAGTATTCCTATCTATTAAGTTTCTTGAGCAAACCTTTCAGAATCCTAAGCTTTTTATAAACCCTGATTAGAGGAGAACCTGTCACCACTTCCTTCCAAGCCTGTTTAAGCAGCTCTGCAAACATTGGGTACTCAATCCAGAAATTAAAAAATTTAAATGGCTTAGGCAAAGACTTAATTGGCATTTCAGTTTGAATAAGCACAGGACAGTGGTCTGAGACCCCTAGGGACTGAGTATGCACAACACTGTGTTCCATCACATCCAACCACTCCACATTAACAAACACCCTATCTAATCTTCTAGCAATAGGATCAGTTTGCCTCTTGTTAAGCCACGTGAACCACGGCCCTGTAGACTTATGCTCTTCCACCTCCAAATCCCTTAACCAGTCATTAAAAGCCCTCATACTAGTAGAGCACTGAGGTGCATTAGAACCTTCACTTGGGTTTCGAATAGCGTTATAATCCCCCACAAGTAACCAAGGGAAGTTTACTACTTTTAATCTAGAAACAGCAGCATATAGCTCTTCCCGCTGACCCTCACTGTTAGAGGCATACACAAACGTAGCAAAAAAAGGCACCTTACCACCAATCAGGATATGAACAAACTGTTCAGAACTGGCTATGATTGTCAGCTGGATCTCCGGTTGCCACACTAGCCAGATTTTACCCAAACCTTCATTATTAAAGAAGACTTTCTGGCCCCAACCAACAAATCTCTTACCCTTCAGTCTAATTGCTTCCATTCTACTCACCCGAGGCTCCAGTATAGCTATAATATCTAACCTATCTTTATTAACTTTATTTAGTATAGCAGTATAGTTTTTCTCCGCACAAACCCTCTTGTGTTCCATGAGAGAATCTTAATTTACGACCCCTTCCTCTCCCACCACCTTTTCTCCCCTTTCTCTTGTTTACTTGTATATCAGGAGGCTCAATCCAAATCTTCTTACCTTTATCAGGAGCAATCAAAGGAGTTCTATTCTCTTTATCAATAATAGCAAATCGGGAGCCAGTCTGAGTAGGCCGAGCAGTCATCTGTGGTAGCAAGCTCCCTTCCACAAAAGATGGTTGACCACCAACAGATAATTGCTGAGGAGTGTTAGGGCTCCCAGCAGTAGCTGATGACCCCTTCACCACCTCAGCAAAATTGACTCGAGCCCCCCCCCCCCCCCATTTGGTGCAGGGGAGACCACTTTCCCATCATTTTGAGTCACCTCTGGACTGCCCTCTATTACAGTAGAAACTTCATTCCCAACATTTTGGACATGCTATGGAGTCCCCTTAGTCGGTTCCTTCTCAATTACCTCATCAGCCAAGCTTTCCATGACACACTGAATTACTGACTCCTGCACCTGCCTAAGCAATTCCTCTACTGAAACAATCTCCTCGTCAGCCTTGCCCTGAGCCACTGGGGTTTCCACCCTCTTGGGCTTTGGAACCCAAACTCTTTGAGGACCTTCCTCACAATTGTGCCCGAAGACACTGCACTTAGAGCACACCTTAGGAAGGTTACTATATTCAATTCTGATTTCAAATGAAGGATCCTCATTTGGATAGACCCTAATGGAAGAAGGAAAGGAGTAATCGGCAGAGAGCTCAACACAAGCCCTAGCGAAACCTAACTGACCCCCACCCTCGTTTTCTGATCCACCCAAAGTGGCTTCCGTATCATGCTCGTCACCCATTCCAACCCTTCAGGTGCAAGATACTCCAAAGGAAGTCCCCAAATCCTTACCCAAATAGGCAATGTCTCGACCTTCGGGACAATCGGTTGAAAACCTACCTTCCATTTCCGAAAGAAGATCGGATTACCTCTGAAGTGCCAAGGCCCTGAATGGAAAACCCAGTTTCATGCGGCAGCAGAAGGAAATTGGAACACCAGAAGTTTGCTCCCAAACTTTGACACTCTGACGATACCATCGCGTCCCCAGAGCGCATTCGCCGAGGTCTGTAACTCCGATGTCTTCGGCCTAGTCCCTACAAACTGACCAATAAGCGAATTCTTCCACCGCTCCGCTCCTTTCTCCTTCACCTCCTTCGGAAGACGAAATCCATCTTGATACTTGATCGGCGGCCGATATTGGAGTCGATTCTCCGGAACAACCTCGAACAGTTGCGCCCAGGAACTGCCCTCGCCAGCCGGAGCAGCCGACGGCGAGGCGGACATCGAAAACCCTAGTCGCCCGAGAGAAGAGAGAGAAGAGAGTATCCCAAACATGCTGAAATTTGAAAACCTTTTATTTTCAAATAGAAAGTTTAAAAGTAAAGAATAATTAGAGTTTGGCATGGGTCGGTCAAACATGCTGAATTTCAAGTTTTGGCCCGTTTTGATCAAGTCTAATTTATAATCACATGGTTCCCTGATACCCGATAAAAACCTCAATACAAACCAATTTGGCAAGTGAGTTCGTGTTTACCACCAGTTTCTAGGGATACAAGAACGGTGGTTCCTATCCTAAATCGTGTTGTTCATTCTTGATTTCTTTAGATTTTATCATGGCTTGGCAAAAAATCAGAAAGCACAATGATGACAAGATGAAAGTTTTATAAAGCAAATTAATCGGTCAACGGGCCGAGTAAAAGCTAGCAACGATTGTGAGATGCTCATTTCCCGAAAACCGGCGGGATAGGCGATTTTTTATTCGATTTTCTGGAATTTGGTTTCTATAAAACTTACTCCACCTCATCATATTACCAGAAACAATATTGTTTCACAAGGTAACAGGTACTTGATTTTGGTTAATAAGGCTGATTTTTTATTCGTTGCATCATTCATGTCTCTTTCCTACTAAAATTCACTATTTTTATAGTGTTTCCCCCAAAAAAAAAACTATACAACAATAAGCTATACACCTCATTACATTATCAAATTTCATACCTCACCTTCCTCCGGCCAAATGATCGGGGCCCACGCTAGTTGGTAATATACTTCAAAGTTATAGATTGGTAATTTACTTTTATACGAAAATAATACTCTATCCGATACAGTGGCAGACCCAGGATTGTCGGAGAGGTGTGTCGTCGATAAAATACAATAATAATTAAATTAAATTAAAAAATAAGTAGAAAGTAAAAGAAATTAATTCATAAAGTTCACAATGTCATATTTACAACGAACTACGACGACTTTTTATCTGCTGAAATGTCTCTAAAATACATTCATCACTTATTCTGCAAAGCAAATCTTTTTCAATATACACAACTAAACAATCATTCATAAATTGGTCACTCAACCGATTTCGAAGATCGTTCTTGATTATCTTCATAACTAAAAATGCTCTTTCGTAGCTTGCAGTTGTAACAGGTAATGATGGGGAGTTAGTGGCCGCTTGGGCTATTGGCCATTAGGCCTGTGGGTTTTTTTTCTCTTTTAATTATAGACCCAACACACATCACACATGTATATTGTATGAACTGAGATTTTTTTAATAGGAATTTATAGGGTTATAATTTATTAGTTATTTTAAACAAAATTAAAAAGGATTATAATTTAGATTGATTCATTTGGATAATAAATTATTCGAGTATGATGAAGGTGTGTCGGCTATAATTACTGAAGGTGTGTCGGCTATCTTGAAATAAAAAAATTTGTACCAAAAATATGTAGGTTCTTCGTAAAATTCTCGAGCAAGGGTGTGTTGGACGACACACCCTCCCTTGCCTTAGGTCCGCCACTGATCTGATACCAATTTCTAAAACACAAACTCATAGTGAATTATAAGTTCACAATATTTAATGTTTGTCAAATGATCAATATATTTATTTTTTTATTTTTTTAACCGAATGATTAATATTAGACCAACCTCCGAAAAAAAGTTAACACTAATAGTAATTTTTTATTTTCAGATTCCAACTCAGGGTTTGGGTTTTGTTGTCATCCCAATTGCATGAGTCTTTTGATAGCAACTATTTTGAAATTAAACAATTGTGATTGTTGTTTTTTAGTTTGACGGATCATTACATGTTTCGTCTTGGCATATTCTCATTTTGTGCAAAGCTCTCAAAATCCGAACCCTGAACTGCAAACCCTACGCCTTCAATCCTAAAATCCTAAACTGAACCCTAAGCCATAAACCTTATATCATGAATCATAAACTGAACCCAAAATTCAAAATCCTAGAATCGAACCCCAAACCCTAAACATGAACCTTAAAACCCTAACCCTCTTTAATTTACAACTATCCTCTAAAATCCTAAACCCAAACCCTGAACTTGAACTCCAAATCCAAATTCCTAACACAAACCCTGAAAAACAAAACTACAAGTACAATTTAGATATAAATTTAATAAAAAATTAGCCAACTAATGTCGGGACATGTCAAAAACTCATCCCAAATATGTTTGGGACATGTCAAAAATTTGTCCCCTACATGTTTGGTATATATGGAAAACCTATCTCGAACAGGTCGGGGAGATGTCGAAAAACCCGTCCCGAACATGTATGAGACATGTTGAAAATCCGCGTCGTTCGCTTTTCAATTTTAAATGTTTTTTTTAATCTTTTTTCTCATATTGAGTGTAGCTTTATTTTGTTATTTTGTTATTTGTTGTAGTTGTATATGTTTGTTTTAGTGTTTTGAAAGAGAAAAATTAAATTAAGGACATTAAAACAATTTTAATTAATAAAAGTTAGGATGATCAATAAGGTGTTTCCGTGCAACCAATAATAATTATGTCCATATGTTAAGATTTACGATTTCTTATTATCATATTAAAAAAAACAAAATGATGAAAATCCGTGACGATATCAACCAAACGAACGCGCGCCATAAATCATCCCATTCCCATAGAGCCCTTTTGGAAAGTTGAAATTGGATGGTAACCGGCGGCAAGGAGAAGATTAAAATCAGTTTATAAAACCGGACAATTGGAAGAAAAGGATAATACGAAAGAGGTTGGGAAGGAAATCGAAAAGGGAAGGGCGGTTCTAAATGGGAGACAAATATCGTCATCTTAAGAGGTAAAAAAGCCGTCACCGTCTGCCGCCGCTGCTTGTTCTCAACCACAACCAGGAGGAAGCCGGTGCGGAGGGCTTCACGGAGCGAAAAAGAATCGAGATTTGCTGCCTTAAATCCGCCATCAATGTTTTAAACTTCGAGGGGTCTTGCCTCCTGACACTTTTCTCATCGCCAGGGGGCTTCGACAGAGTAGATGGCGATGAATAGAAAATCGGAGAAATTTTATGCTGATTTTGTTATGGGAGGGACGGCAGCGGTGGTTTCCAAGTCTGCTGCGGCACCAATCGAGCGTGTGAAGCTTTTGTTGCAGAATCAAGGTGAATTGATTAAGAGAGGGCAGTTGAGAAGACCCTATGTGGGCATTGGGGATTGCTTCAGCCGGGTTTTGAAAGAAGAAGGCTTTTTGTCATTTTGGAGAGGTAACCAGGCCAATGTCATTCGCTATTTCCCAACTCAGGTTTATTTTCATTCCTTACCTCTCCAATCCGTCTTAGGTACTAGCTAGCTGCTGAATCCTTTGGATTCCATGCCTGAATGTGGTTTTATTTTGGTTCATTTACTTTTTTTTTTTTTTTTGTCAGATAGAGTAGTTTTGGCTTCTGAGGAAAGGAAATTATGGAGGCGATTGAAATCTTAGAAATGTGACGTGCATTAGCTTTGGGGCTGGAGAATTAGGTTACTTGCTTCTACATAGAAAGATTGAACATGTATGTCCTTAGTGCAAAATGAAATTGCTTATCCTGAAATTGCTTATCCTGAAATTGCTTCTGCAGAATAGGGATTGCAAATTTAGTTTTCCTTGGGTGTCACTCAAGTTGAGGTTTAGCGTAGATGAATCATCCATGATGTCTAATGTGAATATAGATAAGCGAATTAGGAGGCCTCGTTTTTCTGCCAGTATGAGTTATATGCAATTCATGAGTTACTGGACTCCGAAATCATATTTATTTGCTAGATTAGCTGGGTTGAATCTTCTGCACTCTCTGCATCTGGAGGAGATCGGTGCTCTTGTATCATAGGTGGAGTTGTTAAGATTTCGATAGAAGATTGACTTCAAGGTACATGCCTTAAAGTTGCTGGTCCTTTTCTACAGAATGTCTCCTGACCAAGTCCTGGGTACATAAACACCTCAGTATTCCACACCATATGCATTTACTTAACCAGGGTGTCATAGGAAGCTTACCTTAAGGGCTTGTAAGGATGGTTTCAATATGCTACGCACTCTGGCAAGAATATGAATCCGAAAATAATCCGTTTGAAATTTCTTGTATTCTGTATTGGGAATAACTGTGTGCTTACTATGCCTTGTTGCCTTCAATAAAGGGGAGTAACTGTGTGCTTACTTACTGATATTTTCCAATGCTTAATCTCCTTAGCTGCTGATGTTCACGTCACAATATATTAGTACTAAAACAGAATGCCGGGTTGTCCTCAGGCTTTCAACTTTGCATTTAAAGGTTACTTCAAAGGCTTATTGGGACAGTCGAAGGAGAAAGATGGATACACAAAGTGGTTTATCGGGAATGTCGCTTCAGGTAGTGCTGCTGGAGCCACTACATCGTTGCTTCTCTACCACTTGGATTATGCACGTACCCGTCTGGGGACTGATTCAAGGGGATCCCGTCAGCGCCAGTTCAAAGGATTACTTGATGTGTACAGCAAAACTTGGTCAAGTGATGGCATTGTAGGGTTGTATAGAGGATTTGGGGTTTCAATCATTGGGATAACACTGTATAGAGGCATGTACTTCGGGATCTACGATACCTTGAAGCCAATTGTATTGGTGGGATCCCTGGAGGTAAGAGTTTTCATTCGTACTAATGTGCTTTGCTGTAAGCCTTCTGTGTAGCCTTGAATCTTCTCTTTGTTGAATACTGCTTTGTGAAGCTGTAAATGCTTCTTCTTAAACTTTCTGTCATTCTGTGATGACTACATTTTGTCCTAGGGTGCGTTTGTTTTACGATTTTTTTTAAAAATAAGAGTCTCTCAGCAAAAAATAGAAAAAAAAAGACAACGACAACAATAATATTCGCACAAAAAAAAAAACAACCACAACAACAATAATATAATATAATATAATAATAATAATAATAATAATAATAATAATAATAATAAGTGAATTTCAGTAGACAAGGATGAAATTGTGTTTGTTTGGGTTTTAGAGAAAAACAGAGACTGCGGGACTTGAGATTCTTTTCAATAATAAACAAGTAAACGAATAAAAAGGTAAATAGTTTGTTTAACAATAAAGGAAGCTTTGATTTTTGGAAATCAATTGTAATGCTTATAATTTTAAGATTGTATTCTTAATTCACAGGGGGAAATGCTATGAGATATCTTTTAGATTTTGATGATTTTTGGGTTTTAAGGTGAATAGTTGTGGTAAAAAGTTGCACCTGTGTGTTTGTTTTAGCTTTTTAAGCAATTGCTTCTTTTTTCCTTCTTCTTCAAGTTAATTTATCTTTAAGCCAAAACAAACACAAGGTAAATGTATGATAGCACTTTTCAAACCTGAAATTGAATTACTAATGCATTATATGTTCATTTAGTGGCAAGTTAAATTGACTTGTCCATTTGCAGGGAAGCTTTTTAGCCAGTTTCCTGTTAGGGTGGAGCATCACTACCGTCTCAGGGGTCTGTGCATACCCTTTTGACACCGTAAGGCGAAGAATGATGCTAACTTCTGGACAACCAAATAAGTACCGCAATGCTGTACACGCACTCCGTGAGATCGTCCATGTTGAAGGCTTTGCTGCTCTGTTTCGAGGAGTAACTGCAAATATGCTTCTTGGTGTTGCTGGTGCTGGAGTTCTTGCAGGTTACGATCAGCTGCAGAGAGTTGCGCATAAACGTGGCCATATGTTGGACCACCAAGGCCAAACTGTGCTCAAATGAAAACTCAGGTGCGCGCAGACAGCTTCCACTTCCAGATTTGTGTACATCCAGAAACTGGATCTCTTTTTAGGACGAAACCAAGATGCTTTGAGGCCGTGTTCAGAGCAACGAAATAAGATTAATATTATTGGCCGCGTATCTTTTATTGGGTTGCAAGCATCTTTGATAAGTAGATAAAGATAGCCAATTAGGCATCAGTCATGATCATTGCTTTAATAAGATCAGTCAGTCCAGCGATGGAGGAAGAATTGGAAGATGCAAATGGCTAGCGAGGGACGGATGGTTAAAAGTGAGCCGAGATTTGTAACCATGCCACTTGGGTGCCAAATATGGTGACAATTTAGTGTTATGGGTATAGGTAGCCCAAGAGGAGGATCTAGGAGTATCAACGTTGGTTTTCAGTTTGGAAATTTTAGGTTTGAATCACACAATACCATGTATAAAAATTAAAAAACAAGGTTGTTAACCCGAGATGAACCTGATTCATTGAGAAAAATTAGTGTGAGATTGGTCAAATCCATTTATATCCCGTCAAAATCCTGTAAAATTGTTCGGGTTGACCAGCTGTACAGTTCCCGTGCGGAGATTTCCAAGCTGTCGCCGTTTTTCGCTTTGGCAGACGTGAGTGAGACGATTCAATAAGAGAGAGGGAGGGAGGGAGTGGTCTTAGAGTTCGTAGGATAACAAAGTGTGCCTCAAAAATTCGTCAAGAGTGATGGTTGCAATAGAAGGAGCAATGCAGTCAAAATCGTACATCTGGTGAAAGTTGAAATACAGTATACTCGTACTAAGAAACGTTATCTAGACCTCGAATAATAGAATTTTGGGCCATGATACTATATTCGAACTCTTGATGAGTGAACTCTAAGTCTTAATTATCTAAATCGTACACCCTAAACACTAACATGGTGCATATCAGTTGTTGAATGTATTTCCTTGAATGATGACCGCCGATTGTTCTTCCAAAATTTGATTTTAATGTATAAGAATTATAGGAATAATGCCTAGATTTTAATCTTTAAGGGTTAGAGTATAGTACAATGTCCCAAACTCCGTTCAATTCAAGGTCTAGATATTATTTTATATAAAGAGTATGCAGTACTCCAACTTTAGGAGTCGGTTCGGGTTTGTCTTTCAATTTCGTAACAGGATTTTAGTCGATGAGTCAGTTTTAATGTAGGATGTTTCGATTATTTGAATAATTTAAATTTTCTTATGATATCAACACTTGCATATCTAACATACAATTTTGATAATGTTGTTTACGTGATAGGCGACTGAATCCGGCCAACTGGCCGGACCGGAGACTAGTATGGGTTATGGAGCTGGCCTCAATCATCCTTTAATGCCATTCCTCTCACTACTTGAGAATCATTAGCCTTTTTAACTTTTTCAATTTGGATTAATAAAATTGATAGTGTATGTCTTAATTTTTAAGTTACTTTCATTTGTAATAGTAATATATTCTATTTTGGATAAGTGGTTTAGTGTATTATTATGATTAGTACTTCTAATCTTTTTGTATATGAGGTACCAACTATACCGGTTTATACTCCTTATGATAAGATTGGTTTTTCGACATTTATCAGATTGGAGTATGATGGATTGTACTAGCCTGGAGTGGTGGTACTGATTAGGCGTGTTTGGGTCAACCTGTGCTGCTCTAAGTTTAGTGTTGCCGGAGATATGTACTTTGCGGCTTTTGGGATGCTTCAATTTGCTAGCTAGCTGCAAGTGACCTATGTTGACAATTTGTTTGGGCTAGGATGGCAACGGTGCAAGTATGAGATGGATTTCTCTAAATCATTCTCATTCTTATTGTTAAATACCCAAAACTCATATCCGCACTATACTCTTGCTGAAGAAGGTATTGCAATCCTATCCACATTTCCACAATTTGCAGGCATCCATTAGTAATATCCACCATGTGCATTCAACATTATTATACATAGAATTCAACATACAACTCTGTAATTTTAACACTAACATACCTATTAAATTGTGAAATCAATAAAAATACAACATTTCTTAACCACATACAAGATTAGTGATAGAACCTGTTTTTAGGATTCTATCGATCGGATTATGGAATTGGGATTTAGGGATTAATGAATAGAATTAAGGTTTTGAGAAGAGAAAGATAGAGAATCAGCCTAGACCTTTAGAGGGATTGGGAACGAGAATTGAGAGGATTGGGAGAATAGGGTTTAGGATATTGTTTTCTTAATATTCTTCTTGAGTAATTATAATGAAACTCCCAAGTACACTTATATAGGAAAAGATAGAAAACCTAACAATAATCCTAAACTTAACCTCCAAGCAATGATTTATTCTAATAATTATCTCTAACGTGAATATGGTAATCATAATAGAAACCCGTGGAAAGTAGGTTTCTATCATCCCCTTCCCCTTGAGACCAAGCTTGTCCTCAAGGTTGACCAACTTATCTCGCTACTCAACTCTTCTCGTTCCAGCCAGGTGTCGTCTCCTCCGCGTCGTGCGCTTCCATTTCTTCCAATCTGGTATGAGGACTCACACCGTCGATCTTGTGATTATTCTTGCGAATCGGTCAAGGAACATTGACTTCAAGGATCCACACTTTGCTTCATTTCCCAACAACTCCTCTTTCGTTGGTACCACGATCCAGTAGCTTAAGGAATCCGCATGTGCTTTATGGCACAAGAACTTATCCTTAAGAACCAACTCATCCTTTAGTAGGCAGCCCATTAATTGTTTCTCCACTTATTGTTGGGCCATGCTCTGCAAGCCCATCTGTCAACTCCTTAAATCCATCATTCTTTTCCTCCAAGTCCATTCTCTTTAAAAGGACAACCCATTCTAAGTCCAATTCTTTCCTGAAAACTAAGCCCACGAAAATGCTCCTCCTCGGCCCACTGAACCTCGACTCTCGGCGCATGATCGGCTCGGCCCACCCAGGCCCAGCTCTGTTGCTTTGGCCGCTGTGAGGGTTTGCCCAGAGGAGACCAGCCGCCATCCCCCATCTCCTTCGCCCACAGCTATGTCTTCATCACTTTGTCCGACGATTCCTGCATCGGAGTTGACCTTGTCTTCGGTTGCACCTCCTCGACTGACGACGCATCTCCTAACTCCACCTTCAGTCCCTTCTTCCGCGCCGCGATTGGATCTCTCGATTTCGATGCTATCCGCCGCGACGCGACAGCGATGCTGAGTGGCTGTTCATCGACGAAAATGAATTGGGGCTCGACTGCCCTTGCCTGATTGACGGTCGGCGACGTGATCAGTGGCGACTCGGTGGTCACCTGTTCTTCGTCATCGTGTCTCTGTTCCTTCTTCCTCCGAAATAGCCAGCTCGCCTCTTGACCCGATTTTGATCTCTTTCCCGAACCCTCGGCTCGGGTTTCTTCTTTAGTGGTGAAAGCCCTCTCATTTCCAGAGTCAGCGTCAAGGTCTTCTCCTTCTTCCTCAGCAGCTATTGTGGCTTTGGCGGCCTTGCAACCCTCCCCCACTCCAATCCAGGGAGTTGTGATCTTGGATAGCGCACCTACGGTGGCCGTTGCCGCTGGTGATGAGATGTGTTCGAGCTTGGCATTCATTGCCTGAAACAGCGACTGTTTGTCCAAGATCTCAGCAACCGGGTCTTCTTCTTTCTTGATCCCGTCCGTTAAAGTAGCCTCGGCAGCCGTGTTCTGCTTTTTCTCCTTGAGAGAGCTAGCAACGACTTTTGGTGGTGTTTGGATTTCTTTTGTGGTCGGCGGCTTTGCCACCAGAGGCTTCTCGTCCTCCGTCTTCATCTCGACCGGTTGAGGAATGACTAGCGATGATGGGGATGTCACAGGAACAACAACCGCTATTGTCGCTGCTTTCTCGGCCTTCACGACGACAGTGGTTGGTGGCGCTGGCGTGTTTTTTGTGGCCGTCGAATCCGCCATCAGCACCCCTACGGTCGTTTGGTCTGCCTTCTCGTCGTAGACAGTAGATGTTGCAGCCGCAGGTGGTGATTCAACGGCGGTGGCCCTTAAGCTAATCACGGCTAGGATTCGTGTGAATTCTGCGTCCCGCCGCTCCCAATCTGCCTCTTGTTTGATCATGAGGGCTTCCAGCTTGCAAAGCACTCGTGCAGCACGCGATAAAGGTCCCCGGGTGGGAGTCGTGATGAACTCCGATTTTCGACCATGGCTTTGATACCAAATGATAGAACCTGTTTTTAGGATTATATCGATCGGATTATGGAATTGGGATTTAGGGATTAAAGAACAGAATTAGAATTTTGAGAAGAGAAAGATTAGAAAATCAGCCTAGACCTTTAGAGGGATTGGGAACGAGAATTGAGAGGATTGGGAGAATAGGGTTTATGAGATTGTTTTCTTAATATTCTTCTTGACTAATTAAAATGAAACTCCCAAGTAAACTTATATAGGAAAAGATAGAAAACCTAACAATAATTCTAAACTTAACCTCGAAGTAATGATTTATTCTAATAATTATCTCTAATATGAATATATGGTAATTATAATAGAAACCCGTGGAAAGTAGGTTTCTATCAAATAGTGGCTTTAAGGCTGGCTCCAACTCAAGGAGCTAAAAAGCTATAATGTCATATTTGACTCTTTTTCTTCCTCCAACCCACAAAAAAAAAAAGAGGAGCTAAATATTGGTATTTGTTGTTTAGGAGCCAAATTTGGCTGGATTTGGAGAAGGGAAGTCATATTTGGTTGGGCAAAAGTGGAGGCACTGCGGCGGGACCGCCCCTCACTTTTCTTTTTCTTCTTTTCTTCTTCAATTTTTGATTGGTTGGCTGGCAAAAGTGGGGCCCTGCAGTGGGACCACCCCTTTTTTTTTTCTTCTCTAACCATTTGAATGAGAAATAAATAAGTAGTGACGAAAAAACGACTAATTTTCTGAACTTTTATCTTTCTCGGAATTAAAAAAAAGTTACATAAAAAAATTTATTTTCAAAAGTAATAACTAACTATTAAAAATTTGAAAGTGAAATATAGAAATTAGACCCAAATAAGTGTGGTTTATTGAAATAAATTGAAAAAAAAGGTGGGAAGCTAAATTTAGCTTTTTGTAGGGTTGGAGTGAAAATGAGATTTTGGGAGCTAAAAAGCCATATTTGGTTATTTGGGAGCCAAATTTGGCTTTTATGGGTTGGAGTTAGTCTAAAAGAGGCTAGGTTTAGGTCCTTAAGTCTACTAACTTAAGAATTATCTTAAGTCATTTCTATTGGTTGATAATAATTTAGGTAGTTAATAGATTGTTAGTAGTTAATTGGTGGTTAGTGGTAATAAGTTAATAATAACTAATTAATTAATTAAAATATTAAAAAACTAACAATTACGGCCACACTAATCAGTTACCTCCCTAAGCCCTATTAAATGATGTCCTTGTCAAGCGTGTCAAAACGCAAAATCCAACATATTCGCCTCCGCAAACTTTTCATTCGGCAACCACCACCAGGCAAGCTCCGGCCGATTCTCCTCCTCCTCGCGAGTTTACTCTCTTAGTGTTCATGGATATTTTCTCATCGGAGGTGTTGGTAATGGATAGGTAATGTCGTCGTCGCTCATCTACGATGGAAGCTATGACGCTTAGGATATTGGTGGTTCCTATTCGGTGATATGTTGTTGCGTAATGCGTATGGTGTGAGGTATACGTTGAAAAATGATGAGAAATCATTAATAACGTTATTGTAAAGCATTGATAAGTATATTGAAATCGTTAATAATGTTGGGTAAAAATTAATTTCATATACTCTAAGAATGACAATGTAAATCGATAATAATTGATCACAAAATGTTAATAATATCATTAGAAGTCATTTTAAGAGGTCATGATTGACTAGTTATGGACATGATGTGAAAACATGAATCATTAATAAAGATATTGTAAATCAAATATAATGTTATTCAAATCGTTAATAACGATGTGACATAACTTTAATAATTAATTCTTAAGCGTTGATGATAAAAATATTTATCGTTAATGGTCTAATGTCATTTTTTAATGTTGAAGCCAATTATTGTTAACGTTTTTATTTTATTTTGAACATAATGCAATATTATTTTGAACGTTTTTAATGACATATGATACTTAACATTGAATTTGGTTATTATTAATAATTTTGTGTTGGTTTTCAACGAAATTCAATTTTATTTTCAATGACATGCTCATTCATCATTAACAGTTTTCATTACATGTATTAACGGTTTGATGTCATTTTTAATTGTAATATATCATTGTTAATATTTTTGCTTTAGTTTTGAACGTATTACAACAATCATATGTACTTTTTGGCTGGTATTTGATACTTAACACTGAGTCTAAATATTATATTTTTGTGCTTGTTTTCAACAAAATACAATTTTGTTATCATTGATCGATGATAACGATAATGTAAACCGATATTAGTTGATTGCAAAACGTCAACAACGTCATTGAAAGTTGTAATAAGAGACAATGATTGGATAGTTATGAACATGACATGAAAACATGAATCGTAATAAAGATGGTGTAAATCTATGATAACTTTGTTTCACCCTTTAATGACAATGTGACATAACTTTAATAATTCTTTGATAATTGTTGATGATGGAAATGTATATCGTTAGCAGTTGAACTAAAATCGTAATAGTGTAATTGTAAAACATTGACAAGAATATTAAAATATTAATAATGATGAGATATATAAATAACAATTCATTTCATAAACATTGATAATGAGATTGCAAATGTCAATCATGTCATTGTAAGTTGCCACGGAAAGAAAATGTAGGCATGCTGAATTTAAAATTTTCTTTTTCTAAATGTAAAATATTACTTACGAATTTCCATTTTAAATCCGAATTTTATTAACTATAAATAATGATATTTAATTAATATACCTTATTTACCACTTTAGGTGGTTAGACCTCAATTTCTCTCTTCTTCTCCTATTGGCAATACAAACTTAAGAAACTCCTTAAGTTTTAGGCTTAAGGGCGGGTAGGGATGACAATTACCCACCCATGGGTAATTATAACCAAACCCAAGTAGACCCATTGATAATGGGTTGGGTATGGGTGAAGTGCACATGGGTTTGAGGGTTTGTAGATGGGTGATGGGTTTGGGTAAGGTATGGATATTGCTTCCATAATCTAAATGGGTATGGGTTGGATATGAATATCCATTTACTTGAGGGTGTTTTAACTACACATGCAAAAATTGGACCTATCTATGCATATCTATTAAGTTTAGATACCAAATTGTAATTTGTATTTGGGCATGGGTACAAACCCAAATCCATTTGTTATAAACCCAATCCAAAGTAAATGGGTATGGGTACGAACCCATCAAACTCTACCCATATCCATCTATTTGGATTTCATACCCAACCCAATTGGGTTGGATAGTAAAAAACCCATGTGTATGGGAAAAATTGTCATCCCTAAGGACGGGATGTAGGGGTGGGCATCCGGTTAGGTAAACCCGAACCGGACCGAACCGAGTTCAAACCAAACCGAAACCGAAGTAGTGTTATTCGGTTTGGAATTCGGAAGGGAAATAACCATAATTCGGAAACCAGACCCATCTCAACCGAACCGAGTTTTCGAATTCCGAACCGAGTTCCGAATTTAAACAAATTTGTCCCATGGCCCGCGTTCCCAAGCCCATTCTGAGTCTCCCACGGCCCAATAAAAATACTTCCAAGTCCAGTCCACCCGCATAAAAAAGACTCGATCTAGCCCTCTCGTTCTCTCTATCTCCCCTTCTTCCAGATCTACCAAATAACCATAGAAAAGGAAAATAAATAAAAAATAAAAACCAGTCTTCTTCCCCCTTGGCCTTGGACATCAGATTTGAGATGATTCATATCTCGATCTGCCGCTCTTCTTACTTCTTCCTCTCTTGTTTTGCTTCTCGGATCCCGTCGCCCGCACGTCGTCTCCAACTCCATACCACGTCACCACCTGTAGTCCTCTTCTAAGCAGATCGACATCACCACAACCCTCTTTCTCCTCAGCCACACCAAAAAAAAAAAGGTCAGAATCTCAAAAGGATTCAAAATAAAAAACAAGTGATGGGTAAGATTCCTTAACATCTCCTAAGTCAAAATCAGATCTCTAAAACTGACATGCAATCCAAAAATGACTTACCTTAGTTGAAATCAGGAAGCATAGAGGGAGATTGGCGACAATGCGACTGATTTTCTTTTGCTCTACTGGTTGGAGATGGAGATGGGCGAAAATGAGGTTGTGGTTTCATGGCGGTGGTGGGATGGGGAAGTAAAGGAAGGTGGAGAATGAGAGGGTTAGAGGTTAGGAAGAAATGGGGGGAGAGAGAATGAGAGATCTCCCGTAAAGAAGAAGAAGAATGAGAGAGAGTGTGAGACTTTGTTTGTTGGGGGGAGAGAGAGATCTGTAAAAAAAAAAAGAAGAAGTTGTTTGAGAAAGAGAGAGGGGGAAGTGGGGATGGCAGAATATATGTGTGGGGAGTTTTCGGTTTATGGCAAAAAACCGAGCCGAACCGATTTATATTTCGGTTCGAATTCGGTTGGGTTGTGGGAAGCTTCGAAAAGTCGGTACATACCATTTCGGTTCGGTTCAAATAACCAACCGAATGCCCACCCCTAACGGGATCCAACCTGCTTTAAAAGTTGATGATAGAGAGATGAAGGCTTTTACATGCAAGGCAGAGAGCCAGAGAAGAGAGAGAAAGCGGAAAATGTTCATACCTAAGTCCTAACGGCTAAGTAAGTAAAATAGCTAAAGTGATTCTTACAAACTTACTAACTAGTACCTATTCAATGAAAATGCTTTATATCAGTCCTATTCTTTAGTAAGGCACGCCTTCAACCTATCCGTTGGATGCAAAATTGGTGTTTACAACTCAATTAGGATGCATAAAGAACAACTACTCGAACCTAACCCGTCTATCATACGGAAGCTAATTCGCACATACCAAAGTGCCATTGAGACAAGGGATGCAGATGATGAGCTCCGAACGTGATGTGTCGTTTGCTTGATGGATTGGGTGATGGATTTGAGTATGATTTGAATCTATTATGGACTTTGTTCAAAGTCTATTGTTTGTTTGATGTATTTTATGACAACAAATCCAAGGCCTCATGAACTTTAGGAAAAAATCCCAAAGTACACTAGTTTTTAAAAAAATTCTCAAAATACATAAGTTATAAAAAAAATTCCAAAAGTACACATGTTTCTCATTCACCGTTTTTGACAAACGCAGTGAATACAATCACCGTGTTAGACAAAGACGGTGAACATTTCACCGTTTTAAATTAAAACGATGACGTGTTCACCGTCTTTAACAAAAGCGGTGAAGTATTCACCGCGTTTAACCAAAACGGTGAAGACATCACCGTTTTAGGGAAAGGTGGGGAACATCTTCACCGCCCTAGGTTACGGCGGTGATTGTTTCCCATGTTTCCCACCCCTGGTAGGTGAAAATTAGGTCACAACCACCTAATGTTCACCGTTTGAGACAAACGCGGTGATATTGTTCACCGTTTGAGACCAAGGCGGTGAATGCTGGCCGATTTTCCAGGAGTCCTCTGGGCTACAGCCTAGGCCACACTCCCAAGCTGGGTCTAGATGTCCCGCAGCATAGCCTGCGTGTTTCTCTGGCCAGCTTCTAGCTCCAAGAATTTACCTGAAGCTTTCTCCATGAACTGCTCTATATTATTGAACTTGTTTGCACTGGAGGTGGCCAAAGAACCCACCAGATCTCGCAATTCCGCCATCGGATCACTCTGTATTGGGGCTGCGAGGGCTGCCCCTGACTAATGAAATGGTCGCACCTGTGACTGAGGTGGAACTAGTTTTGATACCACCTGAAATCATTCTAGAGCGATCGATGGCTTAAACTAGTTTTGATACCACCTGCACCAAATCAGACGACTGGGTGGCTACAGCATGCACACCCCGCTGTGGTGCTCGTCTCGATGGTCAAGTAATATCCCATGGTCTGTTCCTCGAGAATGACCACATCATGGTCCTGTGGGTCACCCATTTCTTCCTCCTCGGCGATTTGCAGTTGTGCTAGAGCCAGTCGAGCCTTTAAAGCCCGCTTGAAGTTCCTACAGGTCCGTTCAAGCTCTTGGTCTAACGGTAGTAAATCTCCTGACTGGCTATGGGTCATGCACTACCTGCACACAGAATGCAAACACAACCTGTGAAGGCACAAAGGTGGAAGAGAGAGAATGTAGAAAATAAAAAAAACTAGAGTAACAAACTTTCACGTTTCCACAATAACCTAGAGCGGCAACGGCGCCAAAATCTTGACACGGTAAAACACAACACCAAACTGCGACCAAGTGTAATCACAGTCCGGAAATTCAGTAAAGTGGCAAGCTCTATTTGTCAACCCGGGGTCTAGATCTACTGCCTACTTCGTGATTATCTATTATCTAGCAAACTAAGTCGAGTGATTGTGATTTTAACTAAAAGCAGTAAGCAGGAAATGGTTCAAAGTTCTTTGGCAAGGGAAGAGTCGCTCGGGAATGAGTCCCCCTAGCTCCTTAGTTAGGTCAAGGTTGTAATTATCCTGGGTTGATTAACTGTTGATTAAACTGCGAAAGATCCGACAGTAGCTTGGAATATCTTAAGCTGGCCAAGCCCTCTTAGGCAGGCTAAATGGCATGCGACTAACCTTCACCGGGATAGACTGCTGAGGCAAAAAGCACAGAACTCCACTACTAGAATTAGGTTCCAGTACAAAACAGTAAATCGATTAACTCTCATATAACCAATCTACCACTACCGATTGATCAAGCTCTAACAACCTAATCAGATTCTATTTATCTCTGGTTGCAGGAGAAATCAAGAAAAGATTATCAGACTTCAATTGACTCAATGAATCATACATCAATCGATTATGACCAATCAGTATAACAATCCCAAGTCATTACAATCAAGATCCCTAACACATAGAACTAGGGTTCTTCATACCCAAGTGAGAGAGGGTTCTACTCCATAGAGAGAGAGAGAGAGAGAGAGAGGAAAACAGCAAACAAAGCAGCCATACTCATCAAGATGGGAAGAATCTGCTCTGGGATGATGATCTTCACTCCAAGGATGATTTCCAAGCTTGATTGATGAAACCCAGCTCCAAAATCACTCTTAGGAGGTGTTCTTCGCACTTTCTCTCTCTAGGGCTCTGTTTTTGCTCCAGAAAATTGATTCCCTCTCCTTTGGCTCGAAATTGGGTTAAAACCCAGAATTTCCTGACCATACGACCGTGTGGATTCCCAGCCTGCCCGTGTGAGAGCAAAATGCAACGTTCCAATTAAGTGCCTCCACGATTGCTACACGGCCAAAGCTGATCGGCCGTGTGGAAAACTGACTTGCCCGTGTGAGCTCCCTGGAATTTCCATACGGCCACAGTGGGCCCAATACACGGCCAGTGTGGCCTTGCCCGCGTAATGGGATTCCACACGGCCGTGTGGCTGCTAGGTCTGACCGTATGGATTCCTCAGCTTCTTGCCAGACGTCCAACTTTCGTCCAATTGACCAGAAACTCGCTCCCAAACCTCCAATCATGTACTAAGACGCTGAAATAACACAAACGAGAACAACCTAGCGTGAAATTAGCCTAAGATACAAGAAATGAGGCTCAAACGGCATAAGAATGGTGGATAAAAACATGTGTATATATCAAGTCATCATACATACACATAACAGGAATTTTCGGTATGATTTAATTTTCGTATTGTAGCCTATTGATGTTTTTAGTAGTTATAGTGTTATGTTATGAATTACTTATCGTAGCAAATATGTTCTGTTAGTTGGAGAATTTATGTTGTTGTTAGTTAGTTGAATTTATGTTATGTTAGTTATGAGATGGAGTAATATTAGTCGTACAATATGGTTTTGGTTAATTTTACTGGAATTAAGCTAATGGGTAGGGCTGTTAATCGGTCTCCGGTTTTTCGGTTACCACCGAAACCGAACCGAAACCGTCGGTTTAATGACCAACCGAAAACCATCGGTTGAGTGCGGTTTGCGGTTGGATGTCACTGGCCAGTGGGCAATTGTAGTGGTTAGCGGTTAAAAACCGCAACCGCACAAACCAACGACCCAGACAGCCTCTCCTTCCCTCCTCCCCTGCCCTAACCTAAATGACAATGACCTAAAATCCTAAATCGCAAAATCGTGGCCTCTCCCCAGTCCCCTCTCACACCCGCCGCTCCTCCCCATTTCTGAACCCTAGCCCCTACCCTCGCCGGCCGCCGCCAGTCGCCTCGTCCCCGTCGAGCTCGTCGGCCATCGCAGCGCCATCCTCACTCCTCTCGCTACCATCCTTCGTCGCGTCGCATCGCCGCCCTCCCGCCGCTCCCAGCCTTCGCGTCGCCGCTGTCCTCCAACAGAAGTCGTCATCGTCGAACTCCCTCCCAGAACTCGACTCCTGCCGACGCTGCCGTCTTCTACCCCGGAATCCCGCCGTCTTCTGCCCTGTTCTCCCGTCGTCTTCTGCCCTGTTCTATCACCGATTCACCATCACCAATGTAAGTCTCCAACAGAACAAAAACATTAGTAGTGAATTGGGTCTAGGTTTTGTATGTGTTCGTAGTGAATTGGGTCTAGGTTAATTAGTGAATATTTATGTAAACCATATAGGTCTCCCTTGCACTTGATTGAGGATAGATAGCATTCTGGGGTGAAAAAGGAATATGAACACATCCCAACCATTTTTTAGCCCATAAAACTTCCATTCTTTTCTTGCTCTGCGTACTTTGATGATAATATACCTTAGCTAGCTTAGGTTTAATGTTTTGATTAATCTATAGGGTGATTTATTCTTTAATAACGAGGAAAGGGGCTCGTATCAGCTTGATTATATTATACAAACAAGCATGTGATGGCTTAACGATGTTTAAAAAAAACATGAATTGTTTTAGGGTTTAGAAAGCCCATTTGTCACATGGGTGGGTAAGTAATTGCCGAAGTGTTCTAAAGTTTCACATGGTCAAGTAAACATTCCAAGCTTCATAAAGGCAAAAAAACTAGTGATAACTTAGTAGGGATTTGGTTTGGTGATTGGTAGTTAGTAGAGATTTGGTTTGCTAATTGTTGATGTTACATGATGCTAATTGTTTTATTTACATGTTTTTATTGATTAAAACAGGGATAGAGGTGGACGTGGTAAGAAACCACGTGGTCGTGGTCGTGGAAGAGGAGAACAAGGAGCAAGAGGTGCTCCTCCTCCGGCGGCTCAGCCGCGGGTTCCTTCGCAACCTGCTACTCCTTCTACCGGAGCTACTACAGCCGGAGGAGTTACTCCAAATGTGGCGGCTGCAGCTGAGAATGTAGAAGGTATTGGAAGAGATAATGTAGCAGCGCCGGCTGGAGTCGAGAATGCAAATGTGGAAGCTGGGGGAGATGCAACGGGGAGTGCAAATGATGCAGCAGCAAAGAAGAGGAAAGTTGAATGTTGGAATGTCTTCAGAGCGATACTGGTTGATGGCTACCCATTTGGAGAATGTATATTCTGCAAGACAAAGATTGCAGCACATCCAAAGTTTAATGGGACAAGTGCAATGAATACACATAGGAGGGCATGTGCGAGGAAAAGGCTGAAGGAGAGTGATAGCTCTCAAACTTTGTTGAATCTGCAGTCAACATCTACAGCTACTGGTGGTCAGGTAGGATCTCTTTCGACATGGAAGTTTGATCAGACTAAAACTAGGATTGGTCTAGCTGAGATGATTATATTGGATGAGCTTCCCTTTAGATATGTCGAGCATGAAGGCTTTAGACGATTTATGGCATTGGCGCAGCCCTTGTTTGTGATACCTGGTAGGTTTACTATTAGAGAAGACTGTTATCGTATCTTCCTTGAAAGAAAAGATATCCTGAGAGATTTCTTTGTCACAAAATGCAAAGGAAGAATTTCGATAACGACAGATACATGGACTTCTGTTCAGAATGCAAACTATATGTGTGTGACTGCTCATTATGTTGGTAAAGATTGGAAGTTGGTGAAGAAGGTGATTTGCTTTGTTGAGGTGACTAGTCATACTGGAGTTGATATAGCAGAGACATTGTGTACTTGTCTAGATGAGTGGAAGATCAAGAGTTTGTGTTGCATCACAATGGACAACGCTAGTGCGAATGATGTTGTGGCTAGTTACATGATAGAGAAGATGCATGAGTGGGGGACAAATATGTTGGATGGGAGGTACTTGCATTTTCGTTGTGTTGCTCACATCATCAACTTAGTTGTTACTGATGGCTTGAAAGAAGTGGGGATTTCGGTTGAAAGGGTCGAGATGTTGTGAAGTGGGTCAAGTCATCTCCATCAAGACTTACCAGATTCAAGGCGGCTGCTGATTTTCTTAAGATTGAGACCAAGAAACTTGTGTGTTTGGAACTTTGGATGTTCCCACAAGGTGGAACTCCACCTACCTCATGCTAGAGTCTGCAGAAAGATTTGAGAAAGTATTTACTTTCTTATATGGACAAGATGAGAGCTTTAAGAAGTATGTGGACGCAAAGAGAGGTGTGCCAACACAAGAAGATTGGAGTAGTGTGAGAAGGCTTATGAAGTATTTAAAGTTTTTCTGTGATTTGACTCTGCGTGTATCTGGTATGACAATCTAAATCTTTAAAGGCGAACTATATGTTCTTTTTCTTATTACTTCAATTTATGTTATACTAAATTACTAATATCTACTCTCTTGAACTTTTCTGTGTTTACAGGAACATCATATGTGACTGTGCATCTATTCTTTATGAGGTCATATGAACATTGGAGGAAGATGAAGATGCCGAGATACAACGAATGGCAGTGAGAATTAAGGCGAAGGTTGCAAAGTATTGGTATGAGGCAGATAATGAGGAGAATATTAGGATGAACCGTGTGATCTACATTGCATGTGTGTTAGATCCGAGGCGCAAGTTGGCCTATGTTGAATTTGTCTTGAAGCAGATGTATGGCCAAGAAAATGGGAAGCAAATGGCAAAGGATATCAAACAAGAGATGAATGACTTGTTTGAAGATTACAAGAAGAAGCTCCAGTCTCCACCCTCAAGTTCTATGGATGCTGTTGGGACTAATACTCGTGCCACCTCCACAACTCTCAGTGGGAGTTCGAGTAGTGGTGTTGTGATGGGAGGGAAGATGACTTTTGAGTTCAAGAAGTTGAGGAAAGAAGAGCTTGATGCGGGTATTTGAAGTTCTTCAGAGCTGGACATCTATCTGAATGATGTCAATGATGCTGTTCTTTTCGATGACGAGGATGATAGCTTTGACATTCTTAAATGGTGGTCCGTCAGCAGCATTAGATATCCCGTGCTTTCTGAATTGGTGCGGGATATTTTGGCCATTCCGATTTCTTCTGTTGCCTCCGAGTCTGCTTTCAGCACAGGAGGTCGGCTGCTATCCTCATTTAGGTCCTCCTTGACCCCGAAGATGGTGGAGGCATTAATCTGTGCCGAATATTGGATACGATTCCCTGATTCCCAATTGGTTCATGATGAAGAGGATCTCGAAGAGCTAACTGAGTTTGAAAGTGGTAATATATCATTTCTTCCTTCTAATTATGCTTTAGTTTTCATATTTGACAATTTGCCTATCTTAGTTTTCTCATTATAATCTACTTTTCATGTAGTTTATGAGGTTTTACAAGCTCCAATGGCTAATCAAAGTGGGAGTGACTTTGATGGAACCCAAAGTTTTTCAGTTGATCCTACTCCTACCCCCATAGTTGATGGACTTGATGATGTTTCTGAATATGATTCCAATGTCAATCCTGATAACGAGAATGAAGATCTTGGAGTAAATGATGACATTGGGCTAGACGATTTGGAGCGAGATCCCCGAATTTAGGTTGATGATTTGGAGAATGAACTTTTTATTTGTGGCTTGTTGTGATTTGTGAACTTGTGACTTGTTGAATTGTTGGCATGTAAAAGATTTATGGTGTGTGTTGAATGATGACTTGACTTGTGGTTTAATTGTGGTTGGTTTAGACTTCATGTTCTGATTTGATAATAGAGCAGTAGGTTTTTAGAAAAAAGGCAGCAGGTGTGCTGTGTGCAGGTCCTGAAATCGGTTTATTGGTCGGTTTATTGGCGGTTTCTGACCGAAAACCGGACCGACTCATGCGGTTTCGGCTAACCGCCCGCTCAAACCGAAACCGGCGGTTTCGGTTGCCGGTTACCCGAGGTTACCTTCGGTGTCGGCTTCGGTTGAGGGAAATGGGTTGGTTTCGGTCTCGGCTAACCGACGGTGCGGTTCGGTTAAACCGAAACCGCACCGACTAATAGCCCTAGATATGGGTAAATTCAAGAAGTTTCAGCTTATTATTCGGTGGAATGGAAGGGTGACAAACTCTGACATAGGGATTGATTATAAGGACGGTGAATCCATTATGCTGAAAATTGAGTCACGATTCAGTTTTCAAGAACTCTGTGATATTTGCGCAGACAGGGTTTGTACGAGCAGACAGACGAGACTTGGTAAAATTAGTTACCGGTATCCAGACATGAGTGCTGGCGGGGTTGTGTACCAAGAAGTTGTCATAAACGATGATGACGCAGATACGATGATGTTACAGTTCCTAAGCGATAACGGGATGCGGCTTGCAGAGGTGTATGTTGAGACCGAGGCGGTCGGTGAAACTCATTCTCACCAGTATTCTTATGATGATGGTTTTGCAGGAGGGTGCGGATGGGGTGGTAGTTCGAGCAACTACGAAGGAGGTAGTTATACAGGAGGTTACGGAGAGGGTGGTGTTCAAGCAACTACGGTGGAGGAAGTAGTGCAGGATGGGTGCCATCAAAAGAATACTCGCAACGGGAACATCCTACTGATGGCGTTCAATGGCCTGCTTGGGGTCCAGAGTGGGCTGAAATCGAGAATACCATTCAATCACGGCGTACTTCACATGAGCGAGAAGACGATGTTAGTGATGGTGGTCATGTTGATCCTTCTGGCCCGAGCTATCCATTCGACTCGAGCGACGATGATACTGAGGAAGATTTGAGATAAGTAAGCGAGGAGGAAGATACTGATGATACCGACGACGAGGCGGCATTTCGTGAGGCAGCGACGCCATACTACACACAGGTTCCAACTCAATTTTTACATAGGTAGAATGATGCCCCCGACTTTGTCCCTATGCCAGTGTATAATCCGACGGCCAATTTGGAGGTGGGTATGACGTTCACATCGAAGGACGATGTGCAGGATGCTTTTATCGAAGAGGCCTTGAGTCGCAATTTCAAGTGGAAGGTAAAATATTCTGACAGTAAACAACTACATATCATATGCAAGAATGATGCAGAGGGTTGTACGTGGCAACTGCGGGCTGCAAATATGAAGAGAAATGGTGCATGTGTGATTCGAAAAGCTGAGACCAACCACACTTGCTCCTCGTCCATACTTTCCCTGCAAATAATTAGACTATGAGGGAGATTAGGATGACTTACCAACGAACCCATCACAACACCTTGATTTGACACCCATCTAAGCGTAAACTTCCGATACCACTTCATGTACCTATCGTGGTAACCCATAGGTCTTGTCTCCGGCATCCCTTGGACCACCCAATTCCCTCTATTCTCCCAAATGTTGATGTAGAACTGATGCTTTAGAAGCCAATTCTTTGTCGTGTATCGGAGGTCGATGGCATGGAGCTCCCTGAAACCTTGAGGCGGGGTTTGTGGAATTGGTTGCTCCAATCGATATTGCCTCAAGGATCGATCGGGTAGGTGCCACTCCACGATGTTCCAGCAAATCAATGGCACCTTGCACAACCACGACTCGTGATCCTATGGGTGTCTCAGATTAGGGGTGGGCATCGGTTCGGTTCGGTCGAAACCGAACCGAAAAGATGGATACCGGGTCGGCTGCTTCCTCAAATGGCCAGACCGAACTCGAACCGGAATATAATTCGGTTCGGTTCGACCGAACCGAATTATAGACCGGTTCGGTTCGGTTCGGTGGTCAACCCGAAAAGGACCTGCTGTATGTTTGGGAATGACCTGCTGCCTCATTTTTTTAGAGGAACTGCTGCCTCTTTTTTTTATGGCAGCTGCTGCCTCATTTTTTTAGAGGAACTTGAGACAACAAATAAGCACACAAAGTCTCAAACATCAATTGTCAACCATTCTAAAATTCAAGACAAGTACAAATACCAAAATCCACCATTCAAACATCAAAGTCTACCATATGAAAAGATAAATTACATCATACTTAAAAACATAAATTGAAACTCCAAAGTCCATTTATCATCTCTTGGTTCTTCATTGCTCCTTACTTCTTGTTTCTTCAATCTTGGACAATTGACTCCTTTGCTAGCCAAGGCCTAAGAATTATACATGAAAAAAATGGTTAGTGATGAATAAATATAGAGATAAATACAAATAGAATAAAACCATTGCTCTAAAAAGTTAAGATTACCTACTTGTGAGATCAATCATGCATGAAATCGGAACTATCACAAAAACCACTACTAGATCCATCGCCATCGGTACGACCACTTGTTACATTCGAAGTGGAAGTAGATGAAACAAGGTTATCTCTAATGGATATTGCATCCATCAACTTGTTCAATTCTGCAACATCAAACCAAAAAAAATCAATATAGACTAATCATAAGCTAAAAATCAATCACAATGTAAATATGTAATGCTAGTTTTAAGATTTTACCTTCATCTATTTTGTCAACCTCTTCCGCGTCCTCCTCATCTAATGATGGTCTAGAATCACCTCGAATCCAATCTGAGCTACAAATTAAGGCCTCCACTATTCTAGGAGTCAATGAACTTCTGAAATCATCGAGAATCCTCCCACCGGCACTAAATGCAGATTCGGATGCAACGGTAGAAATTGGGACCGCTAGAACATCCTTAGCCATCATAGAAAGGGCTGGAAACCTCGAACAATTAACCTTCCACCAACCTAATACATCAAAGTTCATCTCCATCGGCTCATCAGCTTCACGAAGGTATCTTTCAAGCTCAGATTTGTTCACCACCCCATCAATTTGCTCTCTATGTCGTTTATACTCAGCAAGAACATCAATCACATCATTACCACACTCCTCCACAATAGGAGTCAAAGTAGCAGTAGAAGCACCCTTATGTTGTTTTGACTTCCACACTTGTTCATAGTGAGCAAAGAGCTCAAATGTCGCCTTGCGCACATCTTCTGCCATACGTCCTCCCTTGCCATCTTCAGGATAGACCCTCTTCAACCCGTACTCCAGAAATCCCAGCTTGTACCTCGGGTCCATTACAGTGGCAATGTAGAGTAACTTGTTCATTTTATCAACATCACCCCAATACTTCTCATACTTTAGCTTCATCTTCTTAGCCATGACACTCAAGTCATAATCTTTTTCAACTTCTTCCACCCACTTGTTAATCAAATGATATAGGGAATGCACTTCTTGTAGAAACAAGTTAGAAGTAGTATAATGGGAATCCACTCCCTTATGACCTTTAAGTTCACCAAAATTTATGATCTTCTTTCTTAACTTCCAATCTTGATCAATAAAGTGAGCAGTCAAGCACATAAAGCTATCTTGTTTGTTTGAAGTCCATGCATCAGTAGTCAAACACACACTTCCTTCGCAACTTTGAAAAAACTTTTTCAACTTGTCTTTCATCTCACCATAGAAACCAAAACAATCCCTAGTCATTGTTCTTCTAGAAGGAATATTAAACCTAGGGCAACATAGTGACATGAAGTACTTAAACCCCATCCCCTCCACAAATTTGAACGGAAGCTCATCAACAGTGATCATGTAAGCTAATCCCTTTCTTATAGCTTCTTGATCAAATTTCCAGTTAGTTAAAGCACCCTCATTCTCAATCCCAGTTTTCTCTAAGTTCAATAGTTGCTGAGTGGTACCTTTTATGCTCCTACAACCTCTTCGCATGTGAGCATTCATGGCATTGGTTCCATTCTTTTGTGGATCAGCATCATACTCAATCCCACAAATGTCGCACCTTGACTTCTTATTGCCGTCCTTGTCATTGAACTTTGAGAACTGCTTCCAACATGGAGCACGTGGCTCCATATCTTTCCTTTTTGAGGATCGAATATGTGTTGTAGAACGAACACCAGCAGGAGGAGCTGAAGGATCACCACCCCCTGGCTCGGGAACTTCATTCTCTGATGATTTTTGGTCCTAAATCATCCAAACACAAACATAAATCAAACCATTCTTCATTTTTGACCCCTGCTGTCTTTTTTCTATCTTTTTCCTCTTAATGCTATTAGCTAGCTATCTTTTTTCTATCAATTAACAAACATAAACATATATAAATCGAAGTCAATCAAACCATGCTTCAGACCTCAATAGTTCAATTAGGCCCCTGCTGTCTTTTTTCTTGGTTTTTTTTTATGCTAGCTAGCTTCATTTTACAGAATAGACATCAAAACTGGAAATAGATAGTTACCAAAACATGAACATCCTCGGTTGCAATATTTGGAATTGGACCGTCAGTGTGAGAAGAGCTGCCAGGATTTTTTCGTTTGCTGGATTTTCGATTGGTGGTGCTCATGGCTTTCGATGGAGAGAGATGGGCAGATGGCGAGTGGCGACTGCCGTCGACGAGGGGCGACAATGGGGGCCCTGCGCCTGCACTGCTGGAAGCTGGATGGTGGTGGCTGACTGGCTGTCGTGCTCTGCTCTGCTACCCCCGGCGCCGGCGGTGACTCATGGTGCAGAGATGGAGGGCGGCGACTCTCGACTCTCGAGACTCGAGTTGTTGTTGGGAGGCAGGCGTGGCGGCGACTGGAAATCAGTGATGGGAGGGCGGCGGCGACGGCGACTGAGGGTCGGGAGACGGAACGGAATGGAGTTTTGGCTGCTGGTCGCTGGAGGGTCGGGAGACGATCGATTCGAAGGAGACTGGCTGGCGGCTGCTGGAGGTGGAGGGCGAGACTCGAGAGGCAGAGAGGAGAGGCAGAGGCCGAGAGGGTTAGGGGTTGTTAGGGCTTGTTTCGGTTGGGATTGGGTCATTGGGAGGCTGGCTGCTGGGCTGGGTTTCTTCAATTGGGTTTGGGCTTGCAGCCCAGCCCTTGCCCCTTGGCCCATTACCACTTACTAGCTTATACAACATTTCGGTTTACGGTTCGGAATTCGGAATTCGGTTTCGGGCGGTACCACCATGTATTCCGAAGTAGAAGGATTTTGCATCCGAATTCCGATCCGAAATGAAGGAAATTCGGTTTCGGTCGGTTCGGGGTCGGTTCGGTTCGGTTCGGAGAGTTAAAACCGGACCGAACGCCCACCCCTATCTCAGATGATGCAGCTAGACTACCTCACGTTGATATGGGTCCCATGTAACCTATACTCATCCATAATTTGCAATTAGCGACGATTTACATTGAAAAAATTTAAATTGTTAAAATATGATAAAGCATGATTACCTGTTTCCACCAAGGCTTATCTAACTCAGAACGATAAAACAGTAAAGAGTGCTCAGGTTGATGATCGTTTGTATTTGCTCCTATCCATCTTGTAAGTAAAAGCATTGAATAAATTTAAATTTGGGCTAAGTATGGAATAAATGTAATTTAAATCTAGCTAAGAAGCATGGAATAAATTAGCAATTAGGCTAAGTACGTAATAGGTAGTAATTTAAATCTAGCTAAGCATGGAATAAATTTGCAATTAGGCTAAGTATGGAATAAATGTAATTTAAATCTACCTAAGCATTGAATAAATTTAAATATAGCTAAGTACGGAATAAACTTACTTGGCACCATAGGGGAGAGTTTGCACAAACCGTAGCTCATCATCTGCTCTCCGGTATGGACGTGGGTCTTGAGGTGCGAACATTGGAAGATGCTCCCATACCCAGAGCTGGAGGATGAACATCGCTAGGGATGGCAATTTCGACCTGACCCGTTTTACCCGACCTATTTGACCTGTTTTGGGGCGGGTCCGACCCGCCCCGTAGTCGGGGCGGGCATGGGTAGTCTCATCGACCCGACCTGCCCTGACCCGCCCCATTATCGACCCGTTCTTGTCTAAATTACATGTAATCTTAGTCAAATTACTTAGAATTTTCCTTTTATTGCATCATATTTTAGCTATAATAAAGTTGTAAATTAGTAAAAACCTCAACTTCTCCAATAATTTAACTACAATTGTCATAATATTGTTTGTTTTCTTAGTCTTAGAGTTGTCACTAGAGAGCAATGGCAACCATATGCCTTGAATCAACCTGTTTGACTTGTCGGGAAACAGAAATCCACCCACCAAACCAATGAGGTAGATGCGTGCATAGCGCTCCACTTGATCTTCTGGAGTCTCGTCATTGATTTCCACCTCATTTTGGATGTGAGTTACTAGCCACAAGATCGACACTTGTCCTGCATTCAACAGTGGATGCCCCCGTCCTTGAATTTGTGTGGTGGTCGGCATGTCAAATCCCAATTCAGCAAGAATGAGAGGCCCCCAACCTCCTTTGGGTTTGGTAGTGGTACCAATGATGGCCTCTCCAAAAATCGGCAGCCTGGTGAGGAGAGCGACATCTTTGAGGGTGATCGTCATTTCGCCTTCCGGAAGGTGGAACGTATGGGTTTCGGGGCGCTATCGCTCCGACATTGCCGTAAGAAGATCGTTGTCGATTTCAATCCGCATGAAATGCCTCAGCATACCCAACCTGGTCCTCTCTATATACGGGGCCAACCGATCATGCCAAGCGGGAAGGTTTGTGGTCCCTTTATGAATGACGGGAATAAGTGATTCCTACAAAAAAAAATAGGAAAATCATCAATTTGTTAGTTAAAAGAAAGCAAAATGAAACCTTATAAAATAATAAAAGAAAGCAAAATAAATCATCAATTTACTGGATTGTTGTCCCAAATTGCACGGGAGCGATGTGCTTCTTGATCGATTAAATACTTCGTATCTTTTGGCCCATAATGGATATACAATCGAGGATCGTATATCTCGGCACCCATCTATAAAAAAAGTAATGAAATCAGATTGTTTTGATTAAAAAAATTACAAAATCAAATTGCTTCGATTAAAAAAAATCACAAAAGAAAAACCAAGAACCTACGCGAAGAGCCTCTTCGTCCATTTTTTGGCGGAAGCCGGACAGAGGTTCGACGGGTTTATAAGGGACGGGGGCTTTAGGGTATAACTCTAGTAATTATTTCTGATGTGGAAGATCGGACTTAGCCGCAACCACAGAGCATACTTAGAACGAGACTAGAGTGGATGGATGGAGGGAGGGAGAAAGAGGTGTAAATGGGTGGTGTGATTTGGAATGGGGGAATGGTTCTATTTATGGGGGGGGGGGGGGATCTGCCGAGAATAAATGCATGGCAATCACCGCCTTCAACTAACGTGGTGAATAAACCGCCTTTATCGAAGACGGTGAAGGGCGCGGATCGAGCTGACGTGGGACTCTGTGAGGCGTTGGATCGGGGAAGAAAACCAAAATTCGCGCCTAACCGCATCCAACGGCAACGGTGAGCGGCTCAGCGACTCAGATCATTGACGTGGACAAACGCGGGGTATTCACCCCGTTTGTCCAACACGTTGAATGCACTGCGTTTGTCCACACCAGCGATCCGCGTCGTTTTCATCGTGGCTTATCGAAACGGTAAATTTTCACCGCGTTTGATTAAAACGGTGATGTCTTCACCGTTTTCCTTTAAAGCGGTGAAAGGCAAGCGAATACTTCACCGCTTTTGTTAAAGACGGTGAACACGTTATCGTTTTAATTTAAAACGGTGAACATTTTGTCTAACGCGATGATTGTATTCTCTGCGTTTGTCAAAAACGGTGAATGGGAAACATGTGTACTTTTGAAAAAAAAATTATAACTTCTGTATTTTGAGAATTTTTCTGAAGAACTAGTGTACTTTGGGATTTTTTCCCGAACTTTAAGGGTCCAAATCCGTGAGTCCCACAGACATAAAAATTCCACCTTTTAAGGTGGGACTTGATCATGGACTTTAAAGTCCATCATTTATAACCAAATTATCCCTCCTTTTACCTTTCTCATCTCATATCAAGATTGCCAAACCGGTTAAAGTCATTGAGTCGCTCAAGCAAGAGATTTGAGGTTTAATGTTCTTATCGAGGCTCGATCGATTTGAACTGTTATAGACGTTTTCTAAATATATATACAAATAAGGTAGTAATTAAAGATTTAACAACTAAAATGAAATTTATCTTACATGTATCTATTAAGAACTTATTTTCCACAACTTAAATTTACTTGACATGCATGACCCACTCACCATCTCCCTTCATTCTTTCCTCTTCCTCTCTTCCCCTCTCCTTCTCCCCTCTTTAGGGATCATACCGGGGGATTTTTAGGAGGCCGTTTTGAAACCCAATTTAGGTCGGACCGAGTTCAACCGAGGAATCAATAGGAATTTGACAACCTTGTCTCATATCAATAAGAGTAATGTAGGTCATTTTCACTTTATGCACACTAATCTAATTAATCAAGTCCATAAAATCAATGAAACAAAATAATATTTTACATGTCCATAATGAACTTAAAACCTTCATATATCTGGTTTTATAAAACCAAAATTTTCATTTTTCAAATCCATGAAGCTAATAAATCAATGAAACAAACAATAATACTTTACAAGTCCATAATGAACTTAAAACCTTCATATATCTGGTTTTACAAAACCCAAATTTTATCAAAATTTTCATTTTCCAAATCCATGAAGCTAATGGCATCTCAAGAGCTCGGAGGAGCAACAGCATCCTGTGACACAATAAATACTTTTGTGCTAGGTTAATTGCGTCCCCTCAGTTTCTTCTTCAGTTTGTCTTCGACCCTGTATCTGTCCCGCCGTTCTTCTCTTCTGCGCTTTTTCGAAACCTCTTCAGCTTTAGCTTCCTCGATTTCATGTAGTTTTCTTTTCCGCTCTTTTGTAAGCTTTTGTTTCTTCATCTGTGGAACCAGAGAAGCCACACCATTGTCAATTTACTAAACCCTAACCTAATAACATATATTGCAATGCAACTGGCTAGTCCACTACATTTACTAAACCACACCATTGTCAATTTAAAAAAGAGTTGGTAAGACAATTCTTCAACCCAACTATTCCAACTGAATCCATTGTTAAAGCTGCTATTTCCAACCGTCAATTCTAAATAAACATTCATTTATTTATAAATAAACCAATTATCTATATCATTATTTACTTTCTTATACTAAACATTATATCATATCTAACACATCAAGCCAACCAAACACACTTTCTCCGCAACTTCACTTCTACGAAAAAACTTAAAAAATGTCACTTATAGCTCTGCTTAATTTCGGTTCAGAGTTGCATACCTTCTCATTTTTAATGAATTGGAGCTGCTGAACAAGAGCATGAACTTGTCGCTCAGCACCCTCCATGATAACGGCCCTTCGCCTCTCAAGAAGAGGCTTCCTCCTGTTTGGAATGTCCTTGGGTTTCGATTCAAACGCGAGATCTTTCTGCAATTGCTTGGAAATCACCAGCTTGTTGAACTTCCTTGGAAACCTTTCAATTGGCTATATCATCCAAATGAATATGGGGGGAAAAGACAGAGATCAGTTTTACCCCGAAGTTACAGTAGATGCAACTACAAGCAAAGCCCAAACACGCAGAAACACTTCAGGAAGACAAATTGAAAATTGGGAAACAAGAATCACCTTGTACATAGAATCTTTGTTAGTCGGCAGAGGAAGACTATGCTCCCTCCTCAATTCAGCCATAGTTTTCATCCCATGCCAAATGGTCTCCCGTGGTTGCAAGGCTGTGGTCAATGGATTATAAAACTGAGGGACGTCCACTTGTGTCCATGCTCGCAAGAAAACGATGTCACTCATCAAAATTTTGTCCTCAAAGGTGCACCGGGCAATTCCTTCTTTTGGTATTACCCCTTTGCTATTGGAATGATTACCAACTTCCTTCTTTGCAGCCTGCATGCATCCCGACATTGAAGCAAGTTAACTAACGAACCATGGCTTTATATCTCATACTTTGTCCATATATGTATAAATTTAATCCCAAGTTTTCCCCGGGCATGCAACAAACTGGTAAACCTGGATTGGGGTCAGGAAAAGGAAATGAAATTAGGGCATTGATACCTTTTTCACTTGTCCACGGATACCGCTTACAGTTCGGACAGCCGCACCTTCAAACCGTGCAATCTCGAGATCGGAAGTGAACATGTCTGTTATTAGTGCAGTCTTCTTGAAAATCTTACATGGGTAGCCAACCAACTTGATCTTCTTCATTATTTTTGCAGCATGATTGGACTCGAGAACAGTTGCAGTGGCACTAATCCTAAATGATGCCTGAGATATACAAGGCCCAAGTATTTAGTATACAAGAGAATTGATTAGAACAAACACAAGAAATTAATTCACATGAATAACAAAACACAAGTTAAATCTTTATGCTAGCACTAGAAGGAAAATGTGCACTTATGCCACTGAAATTAATGGTCTGAGTAACACCAAAAAATATACCACATCATCAGTTTTATTTACAAAATAACACAAAAGATAGGGTGTGTATCATTTCCGTGAAGCTGCAATCCTGAAATTGACCCAAGCTCCCCGACTAAGTTATGCATTAACAGTTATCCACGAGTAGTAGGCTATAGAGAAATCTCAAGACCGTTAAGATCTCAAAATGGAAACTAAAGTAGAGAAGTCTCAAGAGCCTTGGGAGCAAAAGAAAACTTTACTAACTCATTCTCCAAGGCTTGAGCAGCATGCATGTAAAGAGAGTTTCAAAGTTTGAAGTAACACAAAACAAAGATACAAAACACTGTCAACTAACTTCCTCACATGCAGACTCCAAATCTCATCCACTTACAATTTCTTGGTAGTGTTCCCTATACATACACTTGCAGTTGATATCTATTTATGTAAGGAGGAAAACACGGACTTGGTTTTGCTAAGATGGTTACCTAAACCACAAGTAAATAGGGGTTCACTTGACCAATACACATCTTGGACACTACACACCTTGATAAATTTAGACCATCTTATCCCTATCACCCTTTTCTACACCCAATTTGGTCAAGCGATTGTGCAAGCAAATAGACAAACAATCGCCTGCGCTCAGTACCCCACCCATGCAATTCCAATATTCCACTATAAAAGCAACATGTGAAACACACTGACAAAGTACTAATTCATAAAAACTGCCAAGTGAACGATAAGTGAGAGAGTAACCTGGTTGTTGGACAGATTTTGCACAGCAACCACACCAGTGTTTGGGGGTGCCAACGGCCCCCAAAACATGGCAAGACAGTGCATGTGTTCAGGAGTGTACTTCAGCATGCGATGCCTTCCATTCCTGTCCTCAATTGCATAAACAGGTGTTGTTTGGTACCGCCTCCAGCCAATAGATAAAACTATGGGATCTTTAGTTTTGAGGATCTTTTTGTTCCATCTGTGCCGTTTTAGCCTAACCTGAAAAGTAAACAAATATTTCAGATACTTATTGCAAAGTGAAGAGGGGAGAAAGAACGAGCTAAATGACCTTAAATTACTTCCAAACTCAATAGAGCTTTTGTAAGAATTCAAAATACAAAGTCAAAACAATTATATACTGCTAAGGCGAAACACATACGAATAGTGAGGTACATGACTAACCTGCATATATCCAACATTTTCCTCACCAAAACCAATTCCTCCCACTAAAAGTGGGTGATAAGGGTCAAAATGTTCAACCATCTCAAATGGAACATTTTGAATCTCCAGTCTCATGTATGTCCCAGTTCTGAAGCCCTCTATCGCCAATCGTGATTCTTCATCCAGTTCATTTAGTTCAGCTATATTCTTCTGTTTCAGCAGTTCACTCTCCTCCTTCAGCTGGAAGAATCAAGAATATAGATTAAGAATCACGTTATGCTAACAATAAAACATTACCTGTAACCAACTGTGTGCAAATTACAATGGAGAATGATGCAGAAACCGTACCTTTTCGATATATGAACTTTGGTTTGCTTCACTGTCCATTGAAGTGAATCCACGTTTTTCATCCTCTTCATCCTCCATCGATTCAGAACCATCAAATGTATAAAAGAAATTAAGGTCCAACAAAGCACATATTTTGGCCAATATAGCACATATCACAGAAGAGCACTTTTGAGACTATTTATGTGAATCACCATAAGCATGCATTTGGCAGGTATTCAATTAAAAATTGTTATGTTTGAGACAGTTTTGACATAAATCTAAACAATTTACAGCTTAGAAGGATATTGAGCATCAAATTTTGCTCGAAGGGCCAGCTTTTTAAGCCTCCGCTTCTCTGCCGCACGGTCGTCTTCCTCCTGAGGACCAGTTTCCGTAGATCCATATTTCTCACCAGTTTCTAAGTCTTCGAATTCGCCATCTACAGCTGCATCATCATCGTCATTCGAACTTTCATCTTCAGCATCTCCCACAGAAAGTTCATTCCTCCGAGCAGCATTTGACCAATTGCCTGTGACAAATCGGTCACGAATCCTCTCATATATGTTCACCTCCTTCCAGTTTTGGCCAGTATACTTCATACATTTGGAACAATCTTCAGCATCAAAGTAGGCATCATTTTGACCTTTTTGTTTCTGTGATGAATAAGAATGTAAGATGGTCACAAACCAGTATTTGACTGGAATACCAAAAGTCTTGCGCATCAACAATTGTTCTCACCTTATCCCCTTCCCCTTTCAGCTTAAAGAAGTCTTCTTCATCACTATCCACATTGTCAATAGTGTCTAGCTTCTCCTGAGCACGAAGCTCCATTGATGATGCAGAATTACCATACACAAGTTGCATGAGATTTGTGCTTTTCCTTAACCCAGTCCTTTCTGTCAATGACTCTTTCCATCTTGACATGTTTCCCATATGATCATCTAGTACAAGACAATCCAAACAGAGGTAAACTTCAAGAATTTGACCATCAAGTAACAAAATGAACTTACGGGTCGTGTAGTTTTTTAATACTTAAATTGATCATTGTGATCAATACATGTACAATATTATACATGTAATAATTAGTATATTGCATTGTTTTGTTTTTGTGATAGTTATAGTAATATTAAATTAATTATATCGCTTTCTGAGTGAAGTATCACTTTTACGTTTTTAATATTAAAAAAAACAACACATAAAAAGTTAGGGATATAGTTGGAACAAAAAAGAACCCAACAATCTCACCTAAACTAGCTCAACAAATCCACCACATCTTAGATTCGAACCTTGGGGTCAATAACCATCAAATAACTATTTCAACAATCTCACCTAAGAGATAAGACTTTTCTATCCCACATTTTTAGTGATATTTTCTGTCACAAACATGGTTCTGTTTGAACACGGATGGATCTGTTAATCCAGCAAGCGGCAATGCAGCAGCAGGAGGATATTTTCTGTCACAAACAATGCTTGTATTGTTTATGCATAAAATAAAATAAAAAATGATGAATTGTGAACAATAAAAGCATTAACAATCTCAGCTAAACTATCACCAAACAACCACTTAGCCCCAACTAAGAGGTAATTGATGAAAACATTATCCCTTGCTAATCAAGGAAGCCTGGATAAAGTTTCTGTAAGATTTAAAAGTCCAAGTAAATCAGCAGTCGCCAATTCCCTTTTCAAGTCATGAAAAATAATCCGGTAGTATACCATATGCCACCACCAACTTAATCAGTAAGTACAGAAATAACACAATTGAAGTGTTTTTGTCATACCAAATCAAACAAAAAGTTAGTTAAACCAGAATTAATGCCATCACTGGTGCAGAAATGGTACCGATGGTTTTCATTAAGCAATGACAAAAACAACTTAATATTAGCAAGTGAGTGAAAAGGAAATACCATCAAGTTTCTCAACTTCCCCATCTTCTTCCGAAGAATCTGAATCCGAGGACGATACATCATCATCTGAAATTTTTGTGTCACCATCATGATCATCTTCGATCCCATCATGAGAGTCCTAAATTCACAAATAACTTCGCTATCAGAAAGACAGCTTCAACCCTAAAAATTCAATAAGTTAAAAAGAAGTCTTTTATGATGATATAATCTTGTGAAGTTTTCTACACATGCTTATAGCAGAAGATTGTGCAAGACAGCATGTGGATGGACACCTACAACCTGAGAGCACATTAGATTAATCTGACAACAAATCAACATAAAACATGTAACCGAGGACAATATCTACCTTCTCTGTGTCATCATAGTCATTTTCAAACATAGCTTTTCTCCTTAACCTCCCCCCATGAAGTTCAACATGCTCAGTGAAAACTAGCTTTTCTGGAGCAGCATCATTGCTGTCTGAGGATGCTGAACCATCAGAATCTTCAGTATCGCTTTTGGTAGGCCCATCAGGTTCAGTTTCTTCCACCAGATCACCTTGTTTTGCAGCTTCCATATCGATCATATGATCCTCAATCTTATTATTACTGCTCTGATGTTCAGGTAAAAGGTTCTTATTTCTACTGAAAAGGGAAATGAAGCTTTCTTGCAATTTCTCGTCAAGTGAATACTTAGTATTCTGCAGGGATTTAACCAGAGCTTCTCCCACATCTTGGTTCTTTCCTGGCATGAAAGCACATAGATATTTTTCAATGACAATGAAATTACTTACTACCATAGGAGACAAGGATTATACATCATACATTTTATTAAGTGCAATGAAAATCTTGGTTATACGTCATGGCTATCTAGAGAATGAAGAGAGAATAAAAGAAACAGTGAAAACAAGGGACCCTAGTTAAAACATCTTTGGCAACACATCACTAAGGACAGTATGTTTAAATTTCTTATCCCTAGCTACAGAAACAGGAAGGACCAAGATAATCAACAAATCTCATCACACTAAACATTTTTTCAAGTTCTGGGAAAACATTTTTTTCTTAAGATGCCAGCAATCGTTGGGCTAGCGTGGAATCAAGGTCATACAAAGGGGTTAGATACAGAAAGATCTATAAAGTCAAAGAGGAATATGTAGAGAAGAGGATACACAGATTCAACCAAAAGCAATAACCCTGACATTTTTCCTACTAGACAAAACTCTGATAGGATACTGTAACGAACCTTTGTTTTCTACTTCCCCCTCTTCATCATTGGCCTTAGAAAACTGAACAAAGTGGTCATTGATGTTTATATAGACAGCATCTTTGTCATAAAGCAGATCCCCAAGCCCGGACATAGGACCATAGAATAATTTCTCCTTGTCACGCAGTCCCTTCTTTTTTGCCGCTGATGGCAGTGGGCAAGGATCAGGCAATGCAGTGACACCAGACAAACTGAAATCACCAACTCCAGCGACATGCACCTGAAGACAAGGTTCTACGATTAAAAACAAAATTGAAATGCTGGCAGATAAGACCAAAAAAAAACTTCCGGCACAAGCCTCCCCAGCAAAAAACCAATCCCTACTGAAAGGGACACAAAAATTAGTTCCAGCTGAAGATATATATTCCTACTTTAAAATTGGTAAGAGCCACAAAGCATTAGGCACCTTTTAAAACAATCGATGCCTATATCCAATTTGGAAAATAAATACTTTTCTCTGACTCCGCGGATTTAAACTACTTCTTTTTAAGTAAACTGAAGGACAAAGAAGCTAATGGTAGCATACCTTCATCTCTCTTTTTAAGTTGCAACCCCGCAAATAGCCATAGACAGTCACATTCCTGTCACACTTGCTGTTTTCACGCACTCTTTCCAGTGGTGTTACATCTTCAAACCGATCAACCAAAACATACGGATGAGAAGTCCTCCAAGACAAAGGATGAAATTTCTTGGTAGAAATAAATCGAGCAAGATTGTGGACCTCTCGTTTGGGGTACCTATTCATTCAACTTGTTAGAATGAAGAGAACAGAACATGCACTTAAAAGTGATATTATGTATGCTAGACTACCAGGCAACACAAACAGAGTAGGTGTTTATAGACTTACTTCCCGTGAATCAGCCCAGACAAATAGAACAATTTGGCTCCATCATATATTTCAGTCCAGAAACGATGCTTAAGCCGCTCTTTAGTTTTCTTCAATTTCTTCACGTCTTTGAATTGATCAAGGTGCGTAAGGACTCCCATAACCTTAGGAAATCCATGCACTTGCAAGATATTAAGAAACTCAAATGTCTCCTGCAACATTAAGTTAACCACATGAGTACAAACATTGATATACATTAAAAAAAAACTAGAGAAATATAAAAGACAGGGAAAAATGGACTAGTAAAAATGCAAAGTGAAGGTGTAGTCTGAGAAAACCCCTGTTAAACAGTGCAATAGTACAAAGAGCGTGCAGATACATCACTAAGTGAGAAAACCCCAATAACGAGGAACCAAATGGCATGCGGTTCAACTACGTATGTTGGTTCGTCAGTTTTTAGAAGTCATAACTCTGTGTTGTAAGAAGCTATAACATCCGCAGGACTTTAGAAATACTATAAAGACGTGCGTTGTACCATTACCATTCCAGGTATACTTAAGTGAGATGACAAACTGTTAAATTTTTTATAAGCGCATCACATCATTCTAGGTATACTTAAAAGGAAACAGAGCTACATGAAAAATAGGCTGTACCAACCATGAAAATGTAAATGATAGAGGCAACTATCAGTTGTAAGAAGCTATGACTTCCACAGGACTTTAGAAATACTATAAAGACGTGTTTTAGAATTCCGGGTATACTTAAGCAAGATGACAAACTTTAAAAAAATTTATAAAGCATCACATCATTCCAGGTATACTTAAAGGAAACAGAGCTACATGAAAAATAGGCAGTATCAACCATGAAAATGTAAATGATAGAGGCAACTATCAGTAATGAGATAACCCACCATCTCAAAGCCATAACTTCCATCTATCAAAAGCAAAGCTAAATCAGCATACTTGGCAGCATCTATCATGCCATTGATGTCATTTGGACATTCCACAAACTGGACCCTTCTCTTCTTACCTGACATATTTGGAAACAAACATTATGGGAAATCATGTGACAAGCAAACCATATCATATCAGTAGCATAAGATAGAAGAACGATTCAAATGCAAACCTGAGACAACAGCAATTGGGCCTCGAACCTCTGGCAGATTATGCTTTGTGTAATGTTTAATGAGAGACTTGATCAGAAGTGACTTCCCAACCTGCCACCAAATGTGTAGAACAGCCCAAATCAGCTCTCGAACTCCAGAAATGCAACAGTAATTACTTTTTTTCCAGGAGTGCGAATGAGAGTCAACAAACAAGCTTCTTCCAATGTAATTATAGAGGTACGTTCATTAATCAAGAACACAGTTGGCAAACATGCTGGTAGTTTATGATTCTTATGAATACTGCCTCGCCCAGGTGACATCCAGCAGAAAGCTAAGAGTACCAAATGATGATATGATTGATTATATCCATGAAATGGAGGGGTTACAAAAACGGCATATGCACCTTAGGAGGCCCCTGCACAACAACAACATAAGGAGCTGGCTCGCCATAAGTCCGATCAATACTCGGTATATGAAGTTTGCGCTGTTCTTTCTCCACAGCCCGCGACTGCATCTTTTTTGCCTTCCCACTTGAAGTAAACGCAAAAGCCTAAACAATGACCTCAAAGAGTGACTAAACAAAAATGGCAGGATGCCGAAGTAAATACAATTATCCTACAAATCATGGATGTGGAAAAGGCACCTTAGGGTTCTGTCTCTTCTGCTCCGCCAGAGCACTATCCTCTCCAAGCCGCCGCCTCTTCTTTCTATCTACCTTTTCCATCTTCGTTAATGGCTGCTTAGGCTTCTCCGATTCCTGCGAGGCCACTGCACCTTCCCCCTCACGCTGCCTCTTCTTCCCTCTACCTGCCCGGGCCATATCATCATTCCCTGCGAGATTAGGGTTCCATCCTCCACGCACCACTGCTGCACCATTAGCCCCGGCCTTCCTCTTATCAGCCTTTGCTTTGTGACTCTTCGAGGAAGCACCCGCTTGACTGGACCTGTGGGCTTTATGCGACTGGTCCTTGCCGCCACTACCCGTGGCCATATTAGTAGCAGAGCTCAAACGAACAGCTGAGGTACGGAGAAGAAGAAAGCGCAAGTAACAACTCGGCTTCTCAGTCTAAAGCCCTAGAAAGTAGAAGCAGGGAATGACAACTTACAAGCGACAAAGAGAGTAGACACAAAGGTTTAGATATGAATAGGGACGAATATAACAATTGATATCTATCGACTACTACATCGTCATTACCTGAAACGGGCGGCAACCTCCGGAAGGAGAGACTGCGGTAGCGAGTGCGCTGCTAGAGGAGAACGACAGCGGCAACCTCCGGAATTGGGTGCAGGCGGCGGACGTTGGCAGCTTAGAGAGGGAGGTGTGGTTTTTGTTCGGTGTGTTCGGGGTAGATTGCAAGTTTAGTCACTGTCGTTACTAGAAACTTTAGGTTTGGTCACTGGAAATATTTAATTTTAATAATGACCACTAAATCAGTTTAACCGTCTGCTTTCGGTCACTCTCTCTTAGTCTACGCCCAACTCCGTTAATAGAGTTCGTTAAGTGCTGGCATGGCAAACAAAATCGCCTAATCAGTCGGATTTAACCCAATAAAAATAAAACCCGACCCGCTACGTCATTAAAACCACCAAACCCATAACCCAAACCTCTCTCTTCTTCATTATTTGACTCACGGTGAAATCCTTTCTTATTATCGAGCTCTGGATCTCCTTCTTCCTCCTCGTTGAAATCCAGTAATGGCGCGAGGACTTGGGGCTTCTCGAGGTGAGTGGAGAACTTCATGGGCCGATCTGGCCGTTCAAGAATAGCTCGTCGGCCGAGCTCATGGATTCGATGTGACCCGGGCCAACATATCTGAATCTCATCGAGAATTAGAACTCATACCCCATCTGCATCAGGCTCCTGCCATTATTAACACTACTTCCTCCTCTGCCATAGTCAAAATCGTCGTCGCCTTCGTCGTCATTGTACGAGGAGCGGTGAGCGGCTGTCGCGGAAGGGATAGCAAAGTGAATTGAGCACGCTGACCAGTTGTAAAAGAAAACTGTAAAATCTTTAAAATCTACGCTTTTTACGATTTTGTACGATTTCAAGGTTCATGTCAATTAGAGCAAAATCAAGCCGAATAGATCTGGTTTTGCCCATGAAGCAGGTCAAGTTCACTTCCCCCAACCCAATATAATGAACAACACAACCCTCATTTATAGAAGATCCTCAATTGATTTTCGTTCTCTTCCTCTTCCATACGCCGACGCCAGACTCCTTCCATCAACGATTTTCTCCACCCTCCCAATTAGCTCATATTTTATTCCCACTACCCTCGCAATTAGCCCACTCCCCATTCCAGTGCAAGCTTTCGTTCATCTACCAAACCTTCAGTACCAATATCCTCAAACTTTGATCGACCAGGTAGGGAATACATCAATCAATGAGTTAATGGTTAAAGTGTTTCAAGTAAACCTAAGAATAATGATATCATTCCCCAAGAAAATAAACAAGGATTCTATGAGTATGAGAGTGAGAATGAGGGCGAGGACGTTGATGTGAGATGGATGTTAATGTTGATCCTAACGATTTTATGTGATTTTCTAACCTTAACTATTAACCAGATTAAGTGACTTCTATGAGGTTTCAGGTTACTTATTTATGTGTTTTTGTTATGTACATGAATAAATCTATGAATTTATTTGTGTTTATTTAGCAGACAAACTTATCTTTGGAAGTAATTAGATTATATGTGGTTGACTATTATGCATTATATGCATTGTTATTACTATATGGTGTTTTACGTGTTTATTTTAATATGAACCTTAAAATCTTACGATTTTAATCCATGATTCTGAATTTACCTCAGTTTTTTATTTTACGTAAAATTTCGATTTTGACTGCATTGGAGCTCTCTGACCAGCTGTAAAAGAAGCCTCCTCCGTCGCCGCCTTTGGTGCCATTGCGGTCGGGGCTAAATGGGGCGCTGATGAAGGGAATGAAGCAAGTGCTGTCGAAGTCTTCAGGGTAGAAGAGTTCGTAGTCCGGGTCGGGTTTCAGTGGGTCTGGTTCCGACAAGGCGTTGGCCTCCATTTGTGTTTGTTGTGTTTGGAGTTGATTCATCTCGTCTACCGAAAGAAGCCTTCATCAGCAGACGCCATCGCCAAACCCAACCCGAAGCCCCATTCCCCATCCGAACTCGACCTCGAACTCGGCTAAGACGAGGGGAAAGATTTGATGCTCAAGGGCTCTGTCGGGGAAGGTGGAGGAGGGGAAGAAAGCGTGGAACTGGAGCTGATGCGGCTGCACAATCTCGTCGGGCCGTCGCGGTTTCTGTTCGCGATTACGGAGGAGTCGGAGGATGCGAAATCGAGATTGAGTAGCTGGCAAGGGTCAAGGACCAAGATCCTGAGCGACATTCTCCTTGCTATCGATACGACGCCGTCGTTGTTCACCTCTCTGGACTCTCCCCGCTACTCCAACTCTCCGGAGTCATATCACCGCCAAAGGGTTCAAATAGAGAAAGAAGGTTCCGGTCGGGTCAAATAGGGAAGAAAAGAAAGGGTTATGCCATGGGTTGGGTTGGTTTTAATGATGTGACAGATTGGATTTTATTTTTTTGGTTTAAATCCGATTGATCAGGCAATTTCGTTTGGCACGTCAGCACTTAATGGACTCCATTAACGGAGTTGGGCGGAGACTAACGGAGAGTGATCAAACGTGGGCTGCTAAACTAATTTTAGTGACTATTCTTAGAATTAAATATTTTCAGCGACCATAATCCCAGTGACCAACCTTGTAATTTATCTGTGTGTTCATTTGCGATTTTTGTTTTGTTTCTTTTTTTTATAATTATGTTATTTTTATCTTTAAATTAGGACGATAATAGTAAAAGTATGGTGAAGTTTAGTGATGAAAATCCAAAAGGGAACACGGGCCCTGTCTTGTACAATGCATATGGGCCCATAGCCCAATATTAAATGTTCCTAGTAAAAAATTAGTACTAGTCCAAACTTATATAAAACAATCTATCCAAAGTGACTCGAAAAATCATGTGATATGTTGCATGCTTTCAATTTTGTCATTCCATTTCCTTTAACACTCGATAAACCATAAAAAATTATAGAAAAGATAAATTATAGTCGAAATGATAACACAAAAGCGAAAGAATAAGCCGAGCACCTACCCATTATAGTTGAAATGTTCATCTGGTTGATAGCGTCGATGCCAACTAACTACTCAATTCTATGAAATGACCAAGAATACAAGAAATTTTGAGATTGCACTCAAACAAGTAATTCAATTGATAAAGATGTGATGAAACTCGTCATGTCAAACTTTATTTATGGAGTCTCATGAGCCTAAAATAAAAAATATATATATACAAAAGATTTACGCTGAAGCAACTAAAAACATGTTCGATAAAAACAATCCTTGGGAAGTTAGGACAATTTTAGAAGATTTTATAGGTAGCCTCCTTCCTTTCTCCTTCACGAGCCAGGATTTGTTGTTTCAAGAATAGTCTGGTTTCACGGCCTAGGATAGGGTCAGTAACCATTGGTTACTGACCTATGAGTAACTAAATCTAGACCTTTAGATCTATGTGAGTCCAGAAAATTCAGATATGAGGGTTGTCAATTAAAGTCATTTTATTTTCCTTAATTTTCTTAATCGACTCTTATCTTCTTCGTTCTAACTCGGATTTCAATTTTTTTTTGCACAGATGGAACGAGTTCGTTGTGCTCTACAAAATGAGATCAATTTTCAATATATTTCAAGAAACTTTTTTTACCAACTACATACCATATGGTAACTTCTTCGTTTTTAAGTCGTTTTTTGAAAACGTTTGCTCAGAAGGAACGAGTTCATCATGATCTATTGGATCTATAAATTTCTGGGTGAAAAAAATACTGGATAAAAAATTACCATACTTTACCACTATGGTATGTGGCTGGTAACTTGTAGTAAACAATGATGAAAATCGTAAATGAAGTTAGTATACTCCTACTATCATGTATTCAACCTTCTTACCATATTGGTATGTTCATATCATCATGGTACGCTTTCTTACCATATGGTATTAAATAGGAGCATACCAAATGGTAATGACTGGTAAAATATTATTCAATTTTTTTGTACTAAAAATATATCAAAGTGGATATCATTTTAAAGAACATATTTAATCTGATTTATGTGTGCAAAAAAATTAAAATTTGACTTAAAACGAGAGAGAAATCGTCCGTTAAAGATTAAAGGGGAAAAGATAAAAGACTTTCTTTTATGATCCCTGCAATTCTTTGTTATACATGAATGATTTGTTCTTCCTTTAAAGTTTGGGATGTTACAATTATTGCCCTTATTACAATTTTTGCTATACACCAATTCCCATTCCATACATAGGGATAAAAAAGTAAAGAAGTATCATGTACTTGAGACCCTAACACAGATCCCACCTTTTGGAAACTGAATTGCTATTCGTCGCCCTAAAATTAAAAAAAATCGCCCTAAACCACACTAAATTAACATATTTACCCCTAAACATAACTCTACCAAACAATCTGTCAACCCCAAGGTACCCGACTCTCACATCTGACAAAATAATGCCGCCGCCGTCGCCGTCCTAGACTGCTCCCCGCCGCGGCCCAAGAACTGTTCCTGTCCGCCATCCGATCCCCGCTACTATTCTTCCCATTGGTGTCGAGCAAAAGGAAAATGGAGGAAGGAGGATTTAGCAGTACATGATTAAATTCTTAAAGTGGGGTTCATCATCTCATGTTAATATATGATTATATTTCTTACGAGAAGCCTAACCTATACGACCAAGATTTATACATGGAAGGGAAGGGAAGCAAATTTCATTGACGACGACGATTGGGCATCCGGTGAGGTTGGCAGAATCCGGCGAGAGTGGATGTGTGATTATTTTAGGATTTAAGTGTTTGAAAGAAAAAAAAAATTAAGGGCATTACTGTAAAATTATCTTAATTAGGGCGACGAATAAGAATATTTAGGGCGACGAATAGCAATCCCCTTTGGAAATGATATTTTCAGGTTCGTTGATCCACTAATTTATCTCTCCTAATTTCATCAAGCAAACGATGAATTATGTGCATTGTCCATGAAGATTAGATTTTATGTACCAAATCCACAATGAAAACCTTGAAGCAAACAAGACATGTGAATTGGTTGTGTAGGCATTTGAAATGCATTATTAAATTTTAGGTAAAATACACTCGTATAGCCATAACTTTCACGTTTGTGACAAATACAACCATAACTATCCGAAAACACAAAATAGCCAAAAAATTGGATGGTAGTGTGACAAATCCATGAAGATTAGATTTTATGTACCAAATCCACAATGAAAACCTTGAAGCAAACAAGACATGTAAATTGGTTGTGTAGGCATTTGAAATGCATTATTAAATTTTAGGTAAAATACACTCGTATAGTCATAACTTTCACGTTTGTGACAAATACAACCATAACTATCCGAAAACACAAAATAGCCAAAAAATTGGATGATAGTGTGACAAATCTAGCCATTTCCGTTAGAAACTTTAACGGTGTTAGAAACTCCGTTAGTTATGTTAATGTTAGGCTGACTAGGATGCTAAATCATCGCATACGCCAACGACAACTCAACCACATTTGCCACGTATATGCCACATCATATTTTATTTTAAAAATAAATAAAATAACATACAAATTTATGAAGCACCCTCCTCCCTTTCGTTACCACCCCACCGCCCATCTTCCTTCTATCTTTCCTCTTCCCCCCCCCCCCCCCAAATCAAACCCGCAGAGCGGAAATCTTCCAGTTCTTGAACGATTTTCGTCATTTTTTCTTCGATTCTCTTCTATTTTTGAGTTTCCAGGAAGCGTCAACCATCTTGATTCGCTTTCCTTCCTGCCCCGATCTCATTTTTTTCTTGTTTATGCATCTTTCGATCTTCGTTGAACGCTTCTTGCTCCGGGAGTTCAATCGTCGGACACGTCTTCTTCTCCGATCGATTTCAATGACTGAGACCTGCTTTGATCCACTTCTGATCATTCTGCTGCATGTCTTCTGCGTTCGTCTTTCTCTCGGTTCGTGACTGTCAAATCAACGAAGAAATCCTAGCTTTCAGCGATGGCGAATACTGCTAAATCAGGGAATCGATGATGATGACGGAAGCGGCGATGGAGGCCAAAATTCTCTTTCGGCGGCTTCTGCTTGTGGCCATTAGCCTTCAAACAACGACAACGAAAGCAACTCTGCGAGTATCATCGAAACAATTGAAATCAAGATGAGAACAAAGGGAAAAAGTCTGAGTACGCATCATCTTCTTCATAACTGAAGCGTTAGAAGAAGAAGGTGAGAGCAGAGCTGGGGGAGGGGATGCGGAGGCCAAAATCCCTTGTCCACTGGATCTCATCGGATATTGCAAGACTTGTCGAAGTAGCAACAACAGGAAGGTTGAGGGTTATTTTAGAGGGGAATGAATGGAGGAAGGTTGAGCGAGAAAGGGAAAGAGGATAGCGGTGGTGGTGGGGAATTATTGCATCTGTCAATTATTATTATTATGTTTTTCCAATTCACGTCGGTTGGTGGGGTAAATCAATTGCCAACTCAGCATCTTCTGTTAGTCTAGTAATACAATCAATTGATGTCGTTAACAAAATGGACGAAATTGACTATTTTGTGTTTTCGAATAGTTATGGCTATATTTGTCACAAATTTGAAAGTTATAACTTGTACATTTTGCCTAAATTTTATAATTAGAATAAGTTAAAAATTCGATATTTCTCATTTGTGTATAAAGTGATCACAAAAATTATGGTGGAGCGGCTGGCGGGGATCCTACCCCAAATCATCTCAAAAGGTCAGAATGCGTTCGTTAGAGGTAGACAAATTGTAGATAATATCCTCATTGGTTATGAGCTGATGCATTATCTGAAAATTAAAACTCGTGGGAAGAAGGGATACATGACTCTGAAGGTTGATATGGAAAAAACCTATGATAGAATCGAATGGTCGTTCCTTCTTTCCGTTTTGGAAAAGATGGGTTTTAATTCCGTTTGGCGAGGTTGGATGTACGAGAGCCTCCGCTCCGCCTCATTTTCGGTCCTCATGAACGACACCCAGGCTGGATTCTTCTCCCCCTCTAGGGGTCTTCGACAAGGAGACCCGCTATCACCTCTTCTCTTTGTTCTTTGTACGGAGGGCTTTGCGACCCTGCTTAGGAACGCCATTGAGGCAGGCAAACTGGAAGCGGTGAAGGTGGCTCCCAGGGCCCCTCAGATCTCGCACCTATTCTTTGCCGATGACTCTTACTTATTCCTTAGAGGATCACTCCAGGAATGTGAGAACCTGCTTGAGGTGCTTAACGAGTACGAGGAGCTTAGTGGTCAGCGTGTTAATCTGGATAAGTCGGCGGTTTGTTTCAGCAAGAACATTGTGCCAGAGGAACAGGAATTCCTAGCGGCAGTTCTCGGGGTGGGGGCGGTTGGGGTCCAAGATAAGTATTTGGGGCTCCCGTCTTTGATAGCCCGGTCTAAAACGGTCACCTTCCGTTATCTAGAGGAGAAACTGTTGGCTAGACTCCAGGGTTGGAAACGAAGGACGCTTTCGTGGGCTACCAAGGAAACCCTGATAAAATAAGTTGCTATGGCCCTCCCTTTGCACGTCATGTCTTGTTTCAAAGTGCCGCTGGTTCTTTGCCGCCTTTTAGATAAGCATGTCGCCCGGTTTTGGTGGGGAGTTGAGGAGGGCCAATCGAAAATCAGATGGGTTTCTTGGAGAAATATATGTCGAAGTAAGCATGATGGGGGTATGGGGTTTCGCCGATTTGAACTTTTCAATCAGGCTCTCCTTGCTAAAATTGGGTGGCGAATTTTAAACGAGCCTGATTCCCTCCTTGCTCAGGTTTATAAAGGGAAGTATTTCCCTTGTGGGTCTTTTCTTTCTGCTAGTGCTCGGTCTAGACCTTCGTGGGGATGGCAGAGTATCCTCCATGGTCGGGAGCTGCTGGAAGCTGGGTTACGTTGGCAGATTGGTAATGGTCAGCAAGCCGCCCTCCTAACGTCCAATTGGATCCCTAGCCTGCATCCGCTCCCCCTAGGTATAATCCATGTATGCTTCCTGATGAGGTGGAATTGAAGGTGGCAGAGGTTATTCAGCCTGGTGAGGGTCGGTGGTGCGATGATAAACTTAGACAATGATTTGATCCCATGACATGAAAGGCCATTAGGGCGATCCCTTTGGCTCGCCAAGATGTTGAGGATCGTTTGGTATGGCATGCTACAACTGATGGTGTGTTATCTGTTAAATCAACATACCACTTTGTGGTCAATCTGGATCAACAGCGAGGCAGGTGGAAACCCACGGTTAGTTGGATGGATCAAGCGAATTGGATCCGGTTGTGGGAGGCAGATATACCTCCGAAGTTGAAAGTGTTTGTCTGGCAGATTTTTCGGAGGATACTGCCCACGACGGAGGCGTTAATCAAAAAGCAGGTTGTTGTGAGGCCCATATGTCCTATTTGTTGGGAGGGGACTGAAACAATGGAGCATATATTCCTTGATTGCATAGTTGCTCGTGCCATGTGGGATCACTCTGGGATGGCTCACCTAGGGGAAGGTTTGCCTCGACATACCTTCCCGCTCTTCCTCAAGAAGGTCTTGGCTCTGGTTGACCGGAAACCTCAGTTTATTGAGGTGGTCGTTGTCCTTTGGAGGATTTGGCGATCTCGTAACTGGGTTGTCTTTGAAGGCAAACAGTTTGGGATTGCAACCTTGATGCGACAGTTCAATCAACAGGTCCAGGAGTGGGCTAGTCTCCCTAGGGACCATTGCCTCCGTTCACCTTCTACTATTATCCTGGAGGATGCTGTGGATCCAGATCATGCGATTTGTATGTGGGATGGGGCGGTTAGGGCTGGCTATCATTCAGCAGGGGGATGGTCTTCTTGACTCCAACCAGGGAGATTCTCCGTGTTCAAGGGGTTCAGTTCCCTGGGGTTGAGGACCCTCTGGTAGTGGAGCTGCTGACTCTCCGGGAGGCGATTTTGTGGTGCATAGGCCATGGTATTTCTGAGGTGCGATTTGAAGGTGATGCCCAGCTGGTTATTGAGAAGCTCCGTAGGGCTGAAACCGGAGATAGCCGGGCGGGGCCATTCTGGTTGATGTCAGCAATTTTTTAGTGGCTCATGCAGGGGTTAGTGTCGATTTGTAGGTCGGAGGAACAATAAGGTATCTCATTTGGTAGTTCGAAAGGCCCTTTCTTTGTACCCAACTACGAGTCGTTTCTTTGATTTCCAGACCTGACTATATTCGAGGATGTAATTGCCTATCTTTCTATATTATCTTTTGTAAAAAAAAAATTGATATTTCTATAATTAATTACCATAAACAAAAAAAGAATAAAAATAACAGGAACTTATTGGGGCTGGATTTAAAGCTTGTTAAAGAAAAAGAAACGACTGGAGCACTACTCCATTTGCGCAGAGACGAAAGGTCTCCTGAGTCCTGAGCACGCAGCAGCGCATATTCAAAGATCAAAAGACCCCTTTCATCTGTGGGTTTAATTCTTCTGTTCTACAACAATCCATCTAACCCAACAGAATAAAAATTCCATCTTGCTATTCCTTTCCGCTCGATTCGTTGATTCTTTGGCGGTGGAGGGGGAGGACATTGTGTCGGTCGTTCATGTCATAGCTCACAGTGCCAGTCTCTCGCTTGTTTACTTGATCGTAATCTAGAGAATTACGGTGATGACTGGATTTCAAATCTGGGTTATCTGGCTGTGAATTGTGGAGAAAGGATCGGGAAAAGATGCGGAGGCGGGCTGCCGAGTACCGGCGCCCGGTTAGGAGGAGGTATTCGCAGTGGATCTGGGTGCTTCTTGGCATGTTCTTGATTGCGGGATTGGTGTTGTTTGTGTTTCACCATAACCAGCATGAGGATCGGGTCGAGCAGCTCATGACGGTAAGTCGATGCAATATGACGTCCTTCTTGTCGAATTGAGTTAAGATTCGTCTTTGTTTTGAAGAAATTAGTGAGATAAATCCACTCGATCAATAGGAAGTTGTCGGCATTTCTATGCGAACTTCATTCAGTAGCCTTGTACACGATTCTGGTTTTAAAAATCGTGTTAAGTTGGTTTGATCCTAGTACTGTGAGCGACCTGGAATCTTGAGTTGTTGAGTGTCTTGCGATGTACATGTTTGTGAGATCTTTATTCTGTTGATTTGCTTATGTGCAAGTTCAACTGGTCCGAATGCATGGTAATGATTGTTCACGCTTAGGGTGCTGGCTGGTTGTTGGCCTAGTAGAGTTTGGATAGTTGCGAGTCACATGAAAGGCAAAAAGTATCTGATGATGAAATGTAACTTTCTTTTGTTTGCTCAACACGTTCCTTCACCTAACATTCTGTGTATCCTTGTTCAACAGTGTACATATATTGGTGAATTAATTAGTCAGAACCCTGAGTTCAACCACCTGTAATAAGTCGAGGCCCGAAACCTTTTCGATACAATACTCATTTGGAATTCAATAAATACTCTTACTCGGGTTCATGTTGGTGATTTTATTGTAAATAACTGTTAGTTATATTATCATGATCATAGGCTTAGCAGTGCAGATGAATTATTGTATTAGCGTTTGTTTTGTCGCACAACTTAGAAAAGTTCAGATAACTGGTTCTACGGTATCTTTCTTCATTCACTCGTGATTGTCATCCGTACCATTACATTTCTTACTAGACTCGTATGTGTGTGCCACCTTTTCGATGGAAGTAATATATCTGATATGGCTGCTGGTTGGCTAGCTCTGATGGTTCTTTTGTTTTGTATGCTCAATCCATCCCATTTCCTGTGAAGTCCCAAAACTCTTTTGTTGAATTTAACTCTTATTCTTCTTTAATCTTTGTAGCTATAAATCTTGTATTGAACAGTAACCAATACAAGTATTACTATATGGAGAGCATTGGGACATGAACACTTGGTTATGACTTTAGGCTGTTTTTTCCCCCTGACGGAATGACTTTAAATGGTTTATTATCACCCAGTGTCAAGAGATGTAGCAATTCCTTGTTGATGTTGGTCATGTCTTTAGTTTGCCTCCTAAGCATGATGAGGCTTGTGCCTTTATGACTTCAAAGAATCTGGTTTGAGTTAGCTACCGTTGACTTTTAATTATTCATGAAGAATGTTCAGTGTTGCGTTCTGTAGTCACTAAAAATATTACATGTGTGTCAATATGTGCAAGATTATGCTTGGAAACCTTCAATGGTGGTTGTTTTGATGAGATATTGAGAAGCTCATCAGAAGATAGTATTAGCATACAGGCACAACTAACTTGACATCTAAAATACTATATAAGTTCTATGTATTTTTTTTTTTGTACGAGGTTTTGAAATCATGATTCATTGACTTTTATTCAACAGGAGAGAAAGTCACGGGCTGATCTGGTTAATCATGAGGGTTTGAACTTCACCAAAGAAATACTAAGCCCTAGCTCATTCTCAAGGCAATTATCCGAGCAAATGACGCTCGCTAAGGCTTATGTCATCATTGCAAAAGAGCACAACAATCTTTACCTTGCTTGGGAGTTGAGCAAAAGGATCCGGAGTTGCCAACTTCTGCTCTCAAAAGCTGCCATGAGAGGGGAGCCCATAACAGCAGAAGAAGCAGAACCAGTGATTAGCAGTCTCTCATATCTAATATTCAAGGCTCAAGGTTCCCATTATGACATTGCAACCACTATAATGACGATGAAGTCCCATATTCAAGCACTCGAAGAACGTGCAAATGCAGCCACCGTGCAGAGCACAGTGTTTGGTCAGCTGGTGGCTGAAGCTCTCCCCAAAAGCCTCCACTGCCTGAAACTAAAGCTCACAGTCGACTGGCTTTCGAAGCTGCCCCTCCAAGCTCTTGCGGAGGAGAATATGAACTCACCTAGGGTTGTAGACAACAACCTCTACCACTTCTGCATATTCTCAGACAATGTCCTGGCCACATCAGTGGTGGTCAACTCCACAATCTCCAACGCCGATCACTCAAAGCAGCTCGTGTTCCACATAGTGACAAATGGGGTTAGCTTTGGAGCAATGCAGGCTTGGTTCCTGACCAATGACTTCAGAGGGGCCACTGTGGAGGTACAGAACATAGAAGAGTTCAGTTGGTTGAATGTCTCTTACGCTCCCGTGGTGAAACAGCTGTTGGATAAAGACTCACGAGCGTTCTACTTTGGTGGTTATTATGAAGATGTTAGCGTCGAGCCAAAACTAAGAAACTCCAAGTACTTGTTTTTGCTAAATCATCTCAGGTTTTACATACCTGAGATTTATCCCCAGCTGGAGAAGATAGTTTTCTTGGATGATGATGTGGTTGTCCAGAAGGATCTGACTCAGCTCTTCTCTCTGGATTTACATGGAAATGTTAATGGAGCAGTGGAAACTTGTCTGGAGTCGTTTCATCGGTACTATAAGTATCTAAACTTCTCAAACCCTATTATCAGCTCGAAGTTTGACCCCCAGGCATGTGGATGGGCTTTCGGGATGAATGTTTTTGATTTGATTGCATGGAGGAAAGCGAACATCACTGCACGGTATCACTTTTGGCAGGAGCAAAATGCTGACCGTACACTTTGGAAGCTGGGCACACTTCCTCCTGCCCTGCTGGCATTTTATGGTCTGACCGAGCCACTTGATCGAAGGTGGCATGTGTTAGGATTAGGTTATGATATGAACATTGATGACCGACTGATTGAGAGTGCTGCAGTGATTCATTTCAATGGGAACATGAAGCCGTGGTTGAGGCTGGGTATTGGCAGGTATAAGCCTCTTTGGAAAAGGTACATAAATGAGAGCCACCCGTATTATGCAGATTGTGTTACAAGTTGAAGCCGAGGCCTCCACTTACCTGTTTGAATATGAAGGGCGATGATTGCATTATTTGTAGAGTCCAGTAGGAAATTTTTGGCTTTGTTTAGGATCTCAAGGTTACCCTTCCCTTTCTTTGCTTACAGAATAGTCGCTTAAAGATGAAAATGGAAACAACTTTTATACATTAGAAGGAAAAGAACCCTTGTGAAGAAGTGGTGAAAATTCATTGGTTTGGTGCGGGGACTTTCTTTCTTCCACCCCTCACTATGAAGCAAAAGCTGTAGAATTGTTTGTTCCTTGGCAAGATACCTACTGTAATAATTTCCAGAAACTCTATTTTAGCGTGACAACTTGAACAATACCAGTCTGTTTTGTTTGATCATACTGCATTTATCTGTCTCTTTGTTAAGCTTGTGGGATTCGGTGTTGTTGCAGTTGTTGATCCCTGTTGTCGTAATTGTGAATGTGACAGAAGATTGATCCCTGGTTATTGGTCACATTTCACTTGCTGTCTCGTTTCCAAGTCCACCCAACTTCTTATAGTTATTCAGAACCTAGATCCATAACTCAAAGTTGGCTCCCTTACGCAGATCTGATTAACCAAATTTGAGAGTGGTTCCTATACATAACTCATTGGTGCAAATCATGATTATCATATATGGAAGACTACTAATTTTTCTCTCAATAAATTTTAATGGACTATATCTCTTTTGTTCTAAGTCAGAAATTAAAAGAATTGCACATAATAATCAGATGAATTGAGATCTTCAAAATAACAAATAACATCCACTTTATATATTCTGAACCCAAAAAAATTGAAACTTTTATTACCCGTCCATGCCATGTGGGACTACTTGGTATGTACATAAGATTATAACACATGGTATGGTATGAAAGTGTATCAATTGTCATTTACCACATTTCTTCAACATATGCAACTAATTACTACTCTGAGCTAGGGTTGTATAAGGTGGCACTTTTTATATTGAAATTTTTTTCCCAAGAAATTTGTAATTGTAATAGATGACGAATAACTCATTCCTTTTGACAAAAATTTTAAAAATTTTGAGTTAAAAACTAAGGTTATACCAGGGTGGTAACGAGTGGTATAGGTGGTATGAAACTTTTCTCCCTCGAAATATATTTGGAATATAATTTTGTAAATCGCAACAAACTCGTTCCATCTGTGTAATTTTGTTTTTGAAATCTAACTTAGAATAAAGAAGATAAAACTGACGAAGAAAGTAGGGAGTACGGAAAGTAAAAACCATTCATTCTCATCCCTTAAGTTTGACCCCACTTGAAACTAAGGCTCCAGGTCTTGTTATGCAACCCCAAACTGGCGGTGTTGAATACATGGATTAATATTTCAATATAGCATGGTCCATGAAACTGTCCCGGATATTCTGCCGGAAAAGTCAGTGATATGATATTTTATGATAAAATTGTGGTTTAACCGTAGCTCAACTATTATACCGTTAAATACCGCATACCGGTTTAGCCTCCGATACTGGTATTTCGTAATTGAACAGCCGGTACGGTACTGTTTCATGGCCATGCAATATAGTCCAAAATTTGCAAAAAAAAAAAAAAAAAAAAATCCAAGCCTACCTGTTGTAATAAAAAATATCAAATTAACATAGTATTATAAGAAATTCTCAAACCACACATGTTTGGAGCAGATTGATTGAGTCAATCAATTTGGATGTTGAAATAATCCCTATTCCCCTTGACATTTGGAAATAACTCGTTTTACCCTTACGTTATTGTCAAATACCACATTTAAATGGCTCAAGATAGGGTGCATAACCATGGGTTATGCATCCATCAATAACCAAATCTGGACCCTTCATTTAGAAAATCCAGATCTAAGGATGGAGAATTAAAGATCATTTTTATTTTCTCTAGCTTTCTTAATCGGCTCATATCTTTTTCGTTTTAACTCGGATTTTAATTTTTTTTGCACAGGTGGAACGAGTTCATCGTGCTCTACAAAATGAGATCAATTTTCAATATTTTTTTAGAACAAAAAATTCTGGCCTCTCGGTACCAACTGCATACCATATGGTATTTTCTTCATTTTTAATTCGTTTTTGAAAACGTTTGCACAGAAGGGACGAGTTCATCATGATATATTGGATCTACAAATTTCTGGGTGAACAAATTACAGGACCAAAAAATACCACACAATACCATACAATACCACCCTGGTACGGGGTGGTATTGTATGGTATCTTCTTCATTTTAATTCGTTTTTGAAAACGTTTGCACAGAAGGGACGAGTTCATCATGATCTATTGGATCTACAAATTTATGAGTGAAAAAATTACAGGACCAAAAAATACCACATAATACCACCATGGTACGGGGTGGTATCTTGTGGTATACAATGTTAAAAGTCGTAAATGACAATTAATATATTTATACTATCATGTATTCAACCATCCTACAATCTTGGTTTGTTCATACCACCATGGTACTTTTTTCAAACCATAGGCATGCTTTTATTTCAATACTAGTCAATACCATATGGTATAGACTGGTAAAAAATGGCTCAATTTTTTTTGTTCGAAAAATATATTAAAGTGGATATCATTTTGAAGAGCACAATTAATCTGATCTAACTGTACAAAAAAAAAAAAAAATTAAATTTCGACTTAAAATGAATGAGAAATCGTCCGTCAAAGATTAAAGAGGGGAAAATTAAAGACTTTCCGGGAGAGAGAGGATGCTGATGTCATGCTGATGTGGACGGGTTACTCACCACAAGGTTACTCACCGGATCTGCTCCCCATGTAAATGGTTCAGCCAAACAAGATATTTTAGAAATCACATACCAAATTTCCACTAAAAAATGAATTGTTTGACTATACATATATTACATTAACAATTAATCCATCCGAACTTGAGTTGCTCAACCGCCCCTAGCCCGGTGCTCATGACGCGCTACGGTTTTATCTTTTGATAACAAGCTCAAAACACTAATCCACTCCTTTCCTAGCAGGCTAAGCTCAAAACACTAATCCACTCCTTTCCGCTAAGTAATTAATCAAACATATTGGTGATTTCGTCGGTTGTTGTTGTTATAAGACATTGATGTAAGTTCTAGGGTTAATACCTTGTTATGGCCTGAACTATGACCATGTAATCAACTTTGGCCAGTGGTTTGAGAAATTAACATCCTGGCCCGAACTATGCAGCATATAGACAAAATTGGCCTGGAGCGTGGTTTGACCATTTGTTTGGACGGTCAACACCGTTGACCGTTAGTCAACTGTCCAGGTCACTGCCATGTCAGCATAAAAAAATTATAATTTCATTTTTCTTTTTATTTCATTTACAAAATTGAATAATTAAAAAAAAACAAATACAAAAACTTTTTGTCCACCCATCCCCACCTTATCCCCTCACCTTCTTTCCTTTTCGATCAAACCCAAACAAACCCTATCTTCCATCTTCTTCCTCCTTCTTCCCCGACGAGCCGCCACCTCCATTCTCTCCGACTTCAAATGCAGCGGAGAGCCGCCGCCTGCATCATCTTCACCAGCTTCCCCTGCAGGACGAATCCGGGCAATTTGCTCATCGACAGGTTCGGGGAAAGCATCCCGTTCATCCATGTCAAGGTCGAAAGCTGCCGCCTTTCCGATTTCCTCAAACGCCGTGAACCGGAAAACCTCAACTGCCTCCTCCCTCGAGCTCCCTCCCGTCGAGAAAGCTTCGAATTCGAATTCGCAGCTGGTTCAAAATCATCGCCGTGGAAGCGGCGGCGGAGCAAGCTGATCAGAATCATTGCTCCAAGCGCGGCCGGATTGGTGGTTTTGATCCTGGTGGCGGCGGTGCTTGTTTTGTGCCTAGTTCGGCGGAATGGGAAGGCGAAAGAGAATGCGGAAGCGAAAGGCAGAGACAGCGGCGGGGGAAGCTTGGGCGGCGGCGGCGGCGGAGAGAGCGGGGGCCCCAGTGGTGGAAGGCAAGGGGGGTTTTCGTGGGAGAAAGGGGAGAGCATGGGAACACTGGTGTTCCTTGGCGCAGGGGATCAGGTGATGAGTTACAGTTTGGAGGCGGCGGCTCGTCGGGGAAGAAGGAGGAAGAAGAAGGAAGATAGGGTTTGTTTGGGTTTGATCGAAAAGGAAAGAAGGTGAGGGGATAAGGTGGGGATGGGTGGACCAAAAGTTTTTTTTTTAATTGTTCAATTTTGTAAATGAAATAAAAAGAAAAATGAAATTATAATTTTTTTATGCTGACATGGCAGTGACCTGGACAGTTGACTAACGGTCAACGGTGTTGACCGTCCAAACAAACGGTCAAACCACGCTCCAGGCCAATTTTGTCTATATGCTGCATAGTTCGGGCCAGGATGTTAATTTCTCAAACCACTGGCTAAAGTTGATTACATGGTCATAGTTCAGGCCATAACAAGGTATTAACCCTAAGTTCTATTGGTGGAATTTTCGGGAATTCTCTACTCTCTAGTGTCTTGACGGGACTGATGTAGTGTAATTTTTACCGGCTACAACCGGTCTTTGACTTTATCCATTATTGGGCTACGGGAACAAAGAACAAATAATAAATATTTCCAGTTTTCTTGTTTTGTACTTTCGTCCAACGTTTTTTCCCCCTCAATTGAGACCCCGTGAAAAAAACAACAAATTAAGAGTTTTGGCTAGGAATGATAAAAGTATCCGGAACCATGGATATTCATTCGAATCCAACTTAATTAGGTAGAGTAAAACTCGAATTCGAAAGATTTTTCATGGGTATGATCAAAGTAGTTAAAATCGGGATTTTACCTAAAATAAAAAACTAGAGTAAAATCGAAATCGTAAAATCGAATCATAGAATCGTAGGATTTTAAGTACCATATAAAAATTAACATTTAATAATATTAATAAGGTAATTAATTAATAACACAAAGACTTATAACATTTAAAGTGATAATTTTCAAGATTAATGTTCCAAAATCATCATTTTAATTGTTATTTAATGCGTAACTCAAAATAATTTATGAGGAAATGATAGAGCTCATGGGGTTTGGCTCTTGTTTTTCATGTTGTGTCTAGGTAGTTTAACTCAAAGTAGCATTCCGACATCGTCTACTAAGCATGATTAAAAACTAAGAATAACTTAAATCCAATAAAATAATTAATGTCATTGGTTTGGTACAAATATAATCATTAATTAAATAATTTGTTAATAATGATGTTAATTTTTAGGCACTTACAATATTCTGACAATTGTTTTACCGATGAGTTAAACAAGAAGAAGGGAAAGGGGTTGACCGAACCCTAACTAGTTTTTCTTCTTCTTTTCAAATGTTCTTTTAATAGGAAAAATATATGAAAAGATCCCCATCATTGCCCTTTTCATCGAAACAGTTCTGTTTCTTTTGAATTGGCTCAAGCTCCCTATTTAGTTCACATAGGATCAAAATCCCGATTTTGGTTCAATTCTACGATTTTAATCCCGATTTTGAAAGATTTTAAGGTCCACCATTTTTATAGTAAAATCAGGATCGGAATCCCTAAGTAAAATCCTAAAATCCTACGATTTTACAATCAAAATCCCGATTTTGACTGCATTGGGTATGATAAAATATGAATTGGAATATTGCGGGTAATGGGTAGACATGATTTTTCTCAACATATTTGATATTTAGCATACAAATATAATATTTTCATAAAATCATGGTGTTGTTAATTAATGTTCTTCACTCTAGTGATTTATTATGGTACTTTTCCATTTATGTAATGTGAGTATACGTGTGAATGTTAACGTGTTGGTTGGAGTATAAAGAGAAAATACTATTCATGGATAACCGTGAATAGCCGAAACCCGAATGGGTATGAGCATGATTTTGTTTTTAACTCGATTCTTATGTGGGTATGGATATGGATAAAACCCGAATTACTCTGGATAGGGCAACGAATATGCACTATCCGCCCCCGACCCGACCTGTTACATCTCTGGTTTTGGTTGGAAACCTAAAGTAAATATGAGTTAGTTTTAAAATATTTTTAGCGTGTATTTAAAAAATTAAGTTAATATTATCCATGGCGGTGCTAGAAATTCGAATTGAAGATAAAAGTACAAAATCAAGATATTTGAACTATGATAATGGGAGATGAGCTAATATCTTACTAATTATACTATATCTAAAAAAGATTTGCATGTAGTTTTATCTATGTTTATAATTTTCTATCATTAACATGGTTTCGCCGCTGTAAGGCATGAAAATAAAACCCGCATTCACAGGTACTCAAGAATCCCCAATCAACACAGGAAATTTCCACATTGATTGAGTATGAGGCTAGTATGGTTAAAACCCGCAAAAAGTTTGATGGCTGTGGGGTGGTATGATTTTAGACACCCCCACAAGTATCTGAATGAGCAGGTATGACCCACAGGTATCTGAATAAAGTCGGGGGAGACTAAAACCATACCACCACATCCCCATCCCCATCAATTTTTTTGCGTTTGTACCCGTACTCTCTCATATCCAGTCAATATGGAATTCCCCATATTAATTGGGTCGGGGCGATCGAGCACTCATGGTTGCGGGTTTGATTGCCATCTCTAGCATCGACAAAGCCACATTAGTCATATGAGGTCATAAATATAGGTAGAAATATATGTACATTTAGTAAAAAAAAAATGGTAAGAGAATAATGCATAAGATATTAGTCCATATCCAATTATCACTGTTCAAATATCTTGAATTTATATTTTTAGCTTCAATTAAATTTCTAGCACAACCTTTGATAATATAAACTTAATCTTTCAAAACACGGTAAAAACATTTTAAGACTGACTCATATTTATTTTTTAGGTTTCTAGCCAAAAATCTGCATTTGTTGTATTTTTAGGTGGTCCACCACCTGCTTCAATTCAACCCAGGACCCTCAACGCGCACATAGATGTGAAGCAATGGCAAGTGCTAACAAACTCATCACAAAACATAACCTTGATCAATGCCAAATGTATAAAACAAGCTGAAACAAACCACACAGCCCTTAAAAAAGACGTGACAGAGTCATTCTTGTTCAGTGGGCCATATTCCGATCTCCGTGTAGCCATCTTCAGTGGCGCAGGCCCGAAACATGCCGGTGGTATTGAAGGGCATGGTGACTTCCCCAGAGGCAGAGACAGCCACCAAGCCAGCAGTGCCTTGAGGAACACGCTCGCCCACGACATAAGCTGCCGCTTCCTGGAGAGACAGGCCCTTATACTCCATAAGAGCAGCAACATCTCTAGCAACAGTAGCACGAATCACTGCTTCCCCTCTCCCCGTGGCGGAAACCGCACAGTAGCTGTTGGCGTAGGTCCCTGCACCTATGACTGGGGTGTCCCCAATCCTTCCCACCATTTTGTTCACAAGCCCGCCTGTCGAAGTTGCGGTTGCTAAGTTCCCATCCCTATCAACTGCCACACACCCCACCGTTCCAATCTGGCTATCTCCACTGCCGCCATTAGCAGCCAGAACTTCACTCTTCTCATCTTGTTTTATGGGTTGTGTGTAATCAATCTGTTGAGCCATACCCAATTATAAAAAAAAAATGACCAATCCATCTTCATATAATCCAATCACAGGTAGTTGGCTGTGAAAATGGCTATGTTCAACCCTGGAACTGGAAATGCTCATTGTTTTCTCATTCAGAAATGAATCAGAAATGCAATCCAAAGAAGTATCTCAATTGCTAAAATGTGCAAGCAATTGAATCAACGGTCTGCTGATCTCTCGAAATCTCAGGGAGCACATTCAAAATTCAACCTTTTGTACTAGTATGACATAAAACCAGCAGCCCAAGAACTGCAGCTATATATTCAAGTCCTGGTGTCCAAATCATGGTGAAAGTTTCACCATCTCAAATAGATAAGGGTAGAATTGCTGAATGAATAAGTGTTGTGATGTGATGTACCTGGACTCTGTTGGCTTCTTTTGCCTGCTTCAACCTCTCAATATTTCCCGGAGTAATGAAATGACTTGGATCCACAGTCTCTAGTCCCTGGACGATTCAATAACCCCCTCAATCACGGGTGAAACCAACTGAACTAACAGCAGGCAGCTTTTGCAACGAAAAAACCCCGAAAACAACATGGATGAAATCAAGACGAGTGTTGCAGACAAAGAATGTCAATGGAGTGAAGATTGTGAATTAGCAGGCAGCAAAGTTGGAAGGACTAACATGTTCCCTAGCGAAAGCTTCAGCACCTTGGAACCCAAGATAAATGTGAGGAGTCTTGTCCATGACTAGCCTCGCCACCGATACGGCGTTGACAACAGTGGTTAGCCCAGAGACAGCTCCGCACCTCATAGTTTTGCCGTCCATGATGCAGGCTTCCATCTCAACTGTCCCGTCAGTGGTCAACACCGATCCCTTTCCAGCATTGAACTGCGGGTGGTTCTCTAATTCGCGAACCTGCAAAGTAACAGCCATGGAGCCACTAGCAACCTCTAACATGCCGATGATACAAGATTCTAATTATATATAAATCCGCCCATTCAAGCCAATTACTACTGGATTCAATTTTCCGATGGCCAGAGGATATCCGGGAAGTGATTTGGGCGGGCGTACCACGAGTTCGACGACGTCGAGAGGGTGGGCGTGGGATTGGAGAGCGGAGACGCCGAGTTGGAGGCAGTGGCGGAGAGCGGCCTCGCGAGGGAGGTGGCGGTCAGGGGAAAGTGAGCGTGGAATGTCGCCGGCGCCGCCATGAAGAGCGATTGCCCACCCCATGTTCTCCTCCACGCCGGCTGCTTCTGTTCCGGTCTTCGGGTGGGTTGGGTTGGGTTGGGGAGTTCCTTCCTTTTATTAATTTGATTTGATTTCTCTCCTGTTTCTCTGTTTTGCTGACTGGGATCCCTTTGCAGGCCGTTGGTCTTGATTGGATTTGGGAGGGTGGTTTCTGGTTTGGCTGCTTTCTTCGTCAGCCTGCAGTAGGCAGCAGCCATCCTTTCCACGTCTAAGTTTACATGTCTTTTTCCTTGGAGCGATCGGGGAACATCAAATCGTGATGATGACTCTTTTTCCACGAATGATTGGGGACATTTATTTGATTTAAGAGACTGAGCCTGCATTTTGTTTTATAGGAAATAATGGTGTTAATATTACTAGATATTGTCCGCTCGCTTACGCTTCGTGTGCCGAGTGGAAGATAAGACGGTTTATGTACCGTTAGGAAATAATTAGTTAAATATAACCTATAATGACCTAATTTCAAGAGCGGCAAGAAAAATCACTAAGATGTTGTGGTAGAGGTCCGTAGTAAATTGCACTCTCTGGCCAATGAAGTTATGAATTAGCGGACGACGATCTAAATATTTGGAACTTCACAACTGTTAATTAGATAATTAGCGAAGTTTTTTGCGCTTGAAATGAAAAATCACAAAGAGAAAAAAGGCGAAATAATGTAGCATTTAGTTTTGTTGGTTCAGAAGAAACTTTCACTATTTAATGGAGAGCGAGAAAGGGATGAGTAAGAATGCAAAATCAAATACTAACAAAGAGGTCAATTTAAGCACAACAACAAAAGATGCGCTTGATGAACAGTAAGCCATATTAGAAGATTTATAAGTGATTTTCCTATTTGAACTCAAGCGAGAGAGAAAACTAAAAATATAAAACCAAATACGAACAAATAGACCGTTTCAGCACCACAACAACAATAAATACACATATTAGGAGATAGAAAATTAGGAATAAAAGAAAATAGTGGTAGGAATAAATACAGATATGCAATTAGAAATAAAAGAGAAGAAAAAGAAGTAGTACTAAAAAAGAGATTATTGAAAAAGAGAGAAAAGCGGGAGATTAATGAATATGACCCATTTTAATTGACTATTGCTTTTGACGATGTGTTTATTAATAACTAGTTTGTGCCCGTCCAGTTGGCCGGAGGAAGGTGAGGTATGAAATTTGATAACGTAATGAGATGTATAGCTTATTGTTGTATAGTTTTTTTTTGAAACACGTGATAAAAATAGTGAATTTTAGTTGGAAAGAGACATGAATGATGCAACGAATCAAAAATCGGCCTTATGAACCAAAATCAAGTATTTGTTACCTTGTGAAACAATATTGTTTCTGGTAATATGATGAGGTGGAGTAAGTTTTATAGAAACCAAATTCCAGAAAATCGAATAAAAAATCGTCTATCCCGTCGGTTTTCGGGAAATGAGCATCTCACAATCGTTGCTAGCTTTTACTCGGCCCGTTGACCGATTAATTTGCTTTATAAAACTTTCATCTTGTCGTCATTGTGCTTTCTGGTTTTTGTCAGGCCATGATAAAATCTAAGAAAATCAAGAACGAACAACACGATTTGGGATAGGAACCGCCGTTGTCGTATCCCTAGAAAATGGTGGTAAACACGGACTCACCTGCCAAACTGGTTTGGATTGAGATTTTTATCGGTTATCAGGGAACCATGTGATTATAAATTAGACTTGATCAAAACAGGCCAAAACTTGAAATTCAGCGTGTTTGACCGACCCATGCCAAATTCTAATTATTCTTTACTTTTAAACTTTCTATTTGAAAATAAAAAATAGTGAAAGAAAAGAGATGACTGCAATTCGCCATTTGCACATCACTTATTCGGGAATAATACCATAGAAATTCAAAAGGAACTGAAAATGTTTAGGATTGTTTTAATGTTTAAAATAATCAAATAGATCTTTCTGTTTAGTTTTTTAGTAACAAATATCAAACGATTCCTTATAAAATACACTATAATTTTATCATTATGATATCAAATAATTATATAACATATATTTGAAATGATAAAAATTGGACTAATTGGGTTGGTCGAGGTTGAACCATTGAATAACTTTAAAATACATTATATTTTAGGCACTAAGATATAAAATAATAGCATAATATATATTATGCCAGAGAAAATAGCTTGTTTTAGAATGTCAAGCCAATGATGTTCATTTGTTTTACTTGATGGCCAAATCTCGTGTAGGTCAGACCCATTCAACTCTTTTATTTTATGGTCAACAATCAGCCCATTAGATACCATGCATTAGTTTATTGTTAAATTTTTTATTTTTAGCAATAAAAAGAAGTATTATTTTTGTCTTTTCATATATATTTTATCACCACGAAGAAATAAAAGGGCTTAAAGAAAAAAATTGACACTCCTGGACCTGTTCAAACCCGCATGTGTATGGTAAGGTGGCCCGTTCCACAGAGGAAAGAGAAAAAAATTGACACTCCCTATTCTACCCTTTCTACAAACACTCCTGGAGCAGGGAATTTGAAATGGGGGAATGGTTTTTTCCTCCCTGTTATTATATGTTTTTAATTTAAAAAGATACAACAAATGTACTTAGTGTGATTGGTTATGATCCTTGCTTTTCTTAAAAATGGTCATGGTTCGAATCCAAATATGTGTCTTTTTAATGAATAAAAAAAGTAATTGTGAAGACCAAAATGTCCTTCCTACTTTCACTCTCGTTGCAGAAAATTTGAAATGGGGCTCTCGTTTTTCCCTTCAGCATATTATAAGTACTAGCCTATTACCCGGCCCGTTGGCCGGATTACTGTATGTTACTCACTTGTGGAATAGGAGAGAAAGCAAGTGAGAGTGAAGGGATTGGGATTCCACTTGATTAGGACCGACCCACTAATCCGATTCTTCCCGACCCGCCCCAACCTAAAGGGTCAGAAAGAGTCAATAAGAAAATACGAACAGAGAGGATTAGTCATATTCATATATCTTGACTCTTCAGAAGTGGGTCAAACAGGATCAAGGTTGGGTGAGGGAAATTTTTAGCGCTAAGCAGAGTTCTGGGTTGAATAGCTTTACTTAGGCCTAGAAATTGGTGTTGATGCAAACTGCAGTTTTTATTATACCATCATCAATCATCATTGAATTAGTCCTGGGCATCCCTCCCCGTTGTCGGTATGAATTCTAATGATGGCTCCGTTCCTTGCACCAGCCTTATCAGCGAGTTGTCATCTCGAGCATGATTTGCCTATGTACAAATGATACAATTAGAGTATGAAATTGAATTCAAAGAAAAGGAAAAGAGATTTCTATCACATGCCAATAAATACACACATAATAGTTGAAGCTAAGTGAAAGTCATTACTCGCACATCAATTCTCAAAAATTACAGACTAAACAATGGCTAGAATGGCACTGAAACTATCAAGAATCATGGACGAAACAACTTGTCAAATTAAATAATCCTTATACTGAAACTACCTTCTAACTTGAAATAAGACATGATCACAGTTCATAGCTCTCTTCTCACTATGAATTGGTTGCAGCTCGTCTTATCACTGCCTCTCAACCTCAATTCAAACAGAATAGAGACCATTATGTAAGATAACCATATCCTTACTGATCATAATTCCTTTCTTCACTCCATTTTTGTCAGAGAAAAGAGTTACCCCCCTCTCCTGCATTTCCCTTTCCCCCTCTCTTCTCCCTCTTCTTCACAAACCGATCCCTAAACCAGCAACAATAGCACAAAAATAGCCTTCGCCTCTGCCATCTCCATCTACTGAACGCGTTGGTGGCAAGACAGGACTGCAGAAGCAAAATTTTCTAAAATCAAACTAAATTTTTTGAAGGAGACTCAACCACGAAAAAATAGTAAAGCAACAATGCTAATAGTTCAGATGGTTGGTTTTGATGTTATACATTGCTTTTGTTCTGGTCTCCAGTATATCAACTGCAATAGAGATGTTTCCTCCAATCATCTTTAGTGCACGATTTAGAAGCAAGTCCTACTGTTTGTGTCAAACGGAAACATTCATGGGTTCTTAACTCCCCTGTTAGTGTAAAAGCAGCAGCAACAAAGAAGTTTGACAACACAGCAAGCACCCAGGCAAAATGATACAATGCAGTAGGTTATATGTGTCTCGAAGGTTTTGAGTTACTAAAGTTCATGTTAAAAATAAACATGAATTAAAATGGATAATTCTATTAAGCAAACATCCCCTCCAATCATACAAAGATCAGATATCCAATTCACAAACAATTAAGCCATAAAAAATCATCACACATCCACCACCTTTGATTGCCTAAATTTGGTTTTTCGCAAAAGTTATGGACTCTTAAGGGAAACGTTCATGAGTAGTCTGTTTCATAACTCTAGAGAGCACAGTAAGCAGCCACCAGCCAGACACAGTGTGGTAGGTGAATATGATTCTCAATTCACAATTTCTCACCACCGGAAGTAAGAACAGACCAGAATAAGCGTAGCGTTCATGGGTGGTCTGTTTCATAGCACTACTACACAATTTGTTAAAAAAGAAAGAAAGGTATTTAGCACCACGGCGGAACAACTTTTACAGGCCAACAACGACAACATGCTGCAACCACCAGAACTGGTATCACAACTCATAGGGAAAATCAAAAGATTTACTCTCAAATTAAGCAGTTACAACATCGAGCAATTGTCAAGCACATACACCATCACAAAAGTCACAGAACCTAATTCACAAAGCATTAAAACATTTGAGGACATTTCTGCAAATGTACAACTTATATGTCTTTTTTCCAAGCCATTTCCATCAAAATGCTAATAAATTTGCAATGCATAAAACAAACGGGCCAAAACTTGAAATTCAGCCTGTTTGACGACCCATGCCAAATTCTAATTATTCTTTACTTTTAAACTTTCTATTTGAAAATAAAAAATAGTGAAAGAAAAGAGACGACTACAATTCGCCATTTGCACATCACTTATTCGGGAATAAAACCATAGAAATTCAAAAGGAACTGAAAATGTTTAGGATCGTTATAATGTTTTAAATAACCAAATAGATCTTTATGTTAATTTTTTACTAACAAATACCAAACTATTCCCTATAAAATACACTATAATTTGATCATTATGATATCAAATAATTATAAAATATATATTTTAAATGATAAAAATTGGACTAATTGTGTTGGTCGAGGTTGAACCATTGAATAACTTTAAAATACATTATATTTTAGCCACTAAGATATAAATTAATAGCATAATATATATTATGTCAGAGAAATTAGCTTATTTTAGAATGACAAACCAATGATGTTCATTTATTTTACTTGATGGCCAAATCCCATGTAGGTCAGGCACATTCAACTCTTTTATTTTATGGTTGACGGTTAGCCCATTAGATACCATGCATTAGTTTATTGTTAAATGTTTTATTTTTAACAATAAAAAGGAGTATTATTTTTACCTTTTCATATATATTTTGTCACCACGGAGAAATAAAATGGCTTAAAGAAAAAAAATTGACACTCCTGGACCCGTTTAAATTCACATGTGTACGGTAAGTTGGCCCGTTCCACAGAGGAAAGAGAAAAAAAATTGACACTCCCTATTCTACCATTCCTACAAACGCTCATGGAGTAGGGAATTTGAAATGGGGGAAGTGTTTTTTCCTCCCTGCTATTATATGTTTTTAATTTAAAAAGATACAACAAATGTGCTTAGTGTGATTGGTTATTATCCTTGCTTTTCTTTAAAATGGTCATGGTTCGAATCCCAGTATGTGTTTTTTTAATGAATAAAAAAAAGTAATTGTGAAGACCAAAATGTCCTTCCTACTTTCACTCTCGTTGCAGGAAATTTGAAATGGGGCTCCCGTTTTTCCCTTCGGCGTATTATATTATGTGTAGATTTAACTGCCTAATGAGTAGGGGTGGTTATACGGTACGATTCGGTTAGATCCGAATTGATTCGGTTTCGGTTCGGTCTTTTCGAGAATATGAGGACCGAAGATTGGATTGGATACAGTCCGATTTTGACCTGATTCGGTTTTGACCCGGTCCCGTCCCAATCCGGTCTTGATTTTAAATTGAGCTTGTGGGGGCGGGGGTTGAATGGGCTGAGGCCTAAAAGGGTGAGGAGTAGGTTAGGTTTTGTGTGTTGGGCTCTCTTATCCAGTTTCTGGTCCGGTCCCGGATGGGTTTTTTTACCTCAAATCTAATCCCAAAAACGAGATTGGAGTGTTTGCTATCCGGTCTCGGTCCGGTTATACGGTCTGATTTCGGGTAAAACCAAAAAACACGACCAAATAGCCACCCCTACTAATGAGTAGTAATATCTAAAAAACTCCACTTTTTATATATCAACTACATATGTGACGCGTGTCGGTTCACGCGTCGGGTTTTCGTAAGAGAATGAGAGAAAGAAGCTAGGAAATACTGGTTTATTCTTGTTCTGCTAAATAAAACGTAGAGGCAAAGTACATATTTATAGGACAAATCTCATAAACCCTTTCCCCTTTGCACAAGGAAACCCAATCCTATACTAACTCCTAACCGATTACTTCCCGAACAAGAAATAATAATAACCCAAAATAACTAAAAGAATACACAAAAAAAAAATAATATCCAAAAATCACCAATTAAGGCAAAACGTGCACTCATCAGACCTAGATGGCTAGAAACGTGCACTCATCAAACCTCCCCCCTTCAAGCAACCTCATCCCGAGGTTGGCTTTCATCGCCAAAGCTCACTTCTCCGTCTCCGCCGAAATCACCAATTAAGGCGAACACCTGGTTGTTAGCACAACGATGCCCAAAAGTGAAGTGCTCATCACAATTGTAGCAGAGACCATCGCGACGTCGTTTGGTAGCCTCCTCCGGAGTAAGATGACGGATGACACGCCTCCCAACTGGCGATTGTCCTTGGTTTGGCGGGGCTGGAATCGGTGGAGCAGCAACCACCAGATTAGGTGTCGGCTCGTGAGGCGCGGCCACTGGCCCCCGTGCCGCTCCCCTCGGAGCTCCCCGCTTGATCTGGATCTCCTCTTCTCAAACCTTAGCCAAGCGTTATGCTTCTCCCGTATTTCTTGGCGCAAAAGCGCATATGTACGCCGAGATCTCGGATTTGAGGCCCCCATATACGTTCCAATCACCGCCTCCTTACTCCATCCCCGACAACAATTTAACAATCGTTCGAAGGTCTGTTGGTAGTCCTCTACGGTGTCTGTCTGCCGAATTTTTCCAAGAGCCTCATGTCCCGCGGCTTTCTCCAAAGCTCCATATCGTTTCCAGAATTCAGCCCGGAAATCTTCCCAGTTCATCTCCATACCTCCCTGCACGACGACTCCTCAACCCACATGATCCATTGATTTGCATCGCTTTCCATGTGGAATGACGCCAGAGCGACCTTCTGTTCCTCGAGAATGTCTTGATACTCGAAATACTTCTCGACCCAAGCCATCCACCCTGATGGTTCCTCCTGCCCGGTGAACTTTGGAAATTCGAGGGTAGCCGTTCGTCCTCGAAACCATGCTACAGCTGAATCCTCAGTAGTGCGAGCCTTCCCTGTCTCGCGGCCCTCCCGGTTTCGTGCGCCTTGTCCGCCGGACTCTAGCCCTGACTGGGTTGTCCATCCGCCCGATCCACGGTGGCCTCAGGGATCGGTCCGACCTAGCGATCAGCTCCCCACCCGTTCGGAAGCCTTCCTCCTCCTTGCACAGCTCAGTTCCGGCCCAAGGCCCCTTCAGACCTCCGTCGTCTTCCTCCCCGACCTTGCGTTGTCGGTCTCCGCCTCCTGCTCCGCGCCCCGGGCGCTCATCGAATTTCACCGCCGACCTGGCCACCCCGCCATCTTCGTCGTTGAAGGCCAGGCTTCCCCATGCCATTCCTGTGAGAGGAATAGCTCTATCGCGTCTCTCCTTCCCTATCGATGCTCCTTTCGACGTTGGCGTCGGTAGGATTGCACGATCGATGCCCTTGGGGCTGGTTTGTGGCGTCTCTACCCCCTTAGCTTCTTGATGTTCCATTATGTTTCCGTGTGAATGTTTGGTTGTTTTTGTGTGCTTGGAGCCTAGTCCACTGTCCAAATTTTGATTTGAGGGCTCCAAGCACGTGTTCCTTGCAATTTCCTGCTCAGTATGCTTTGAATTGACAGTCTTTAATATGCAACCTAGGGAGGTAGTGTAGCACTATGGAGGATGTTGATGCATTTAAGAAGTCTCATTTCTTCTTCATATTGTGTTGGTTGATTGTGTGAATTAGTGATCTTAGGACCCTTGAATTGTGTGGTATTGTGGACTCACTAACTTTCATGGACTCTTGTATAATGTTTTGAAAAAAGGTGCTCTAAAATGTGCTTTTAAAATAACATCTCTCGTGCGGGAAGCAGTGAAAGTGTGTAAGGGTAGACGGGAATACGTTCCCAACTTCCACCTACTACCTCCAACCTCCTTACATTTCTTTCTCCGCACGAGGATCGAGACATCTGCTTCTGGCATGGCCGGTAAGAGCCGAACTCCCTCAAAACCTTTTACTAGGTGGGAGCCTCGTTTTCTCAAGAAAAAAAAAACACGTTGGGACCCTTGAAAAAAAACAACAAAAAAAAAAAAAAAAAGAAAAAAGGGGAACCAACCATCTTCAAGAAGAAAATAGAGCACCTTAAAAAAGTGAGTCCATGATCTTTCTGTTTTTGGGAGTCCCTTTGTCCACGATTCATTTATCCTCTGATCACTATTTGCCATGATGCCGACTCGAGACTAGAGTTCTCGCCGAAGAAGCTAGGAGGTGCCTTGTGCATTGGTTGACCTCGTAAACTGCTAAATGATCTAGGAAGTCCGCTACCGACGATCGGGGTTGCGTGTTCCTGTAAAGGTCTGGAGAGTTGCATTGGTTTGAGTCAGGTTTGCTTGGGGACAAGCAAACAGTTAAGTGTGGGTAAATTTGATGACTCGATATTTGCACATGTTTTCCCCTTTGTTTCTTGATTGTTTGAGCTTTAATTATCGCGTCTTTAGCCTATTTTACGCTAGGTTGTGTTCCTTTGTCACATTTCAGGTTCTAGCACATAAAGTGAAGCATAGGCGCAAGTTTCAAGTCAATCAGAGATCAATTGGCGATTCGGGAGAAGAAACTCGGGCATGACCTGAAGAAGAATGGATTTATACCTCATTTATAGACAAATAATCATGCAAGCTTGTCATGAAAAGAAAGAGGACGAGACTACGAGCGTATGGGATCAAACGACGACTTATTCGGAGTCCGGACGAAGGAGAAATGAAGCATTGAATATAGGGGAACAGGGTCGGCAGTAAAAACACGGGCATACTACCCTAAAAACACGGTCGTGTTTTATCTGGCCCCGCTAGTGTTTTACTGCCGAGGGCGTGTCGTGAGGGCTTCTGGGGGAAAAACACAGGCGGGCAAAAGTAAAACAAGGTCGTGTCCTCGACCGTGTTTTGCCCAGAATCGGGTTTTTGAGGCAGATTCAAGCCAAAGGAAAGGGAGAGCTGGGTTTTGGTTTGAATCTGCCTCAAAAATCCGATTATGGGCAAAACATGGTTGAGGACACGACTGTTTTAATTTAGATTGTTTTAATTTAACTTTAAATTTTCTGATCAGTTACTATAAATTTTCATATCCAAATTTATTTTTTTTACAATTAATACCTAAATTTTTAAAAATATACAAAAGCCCTAGAAATTTTGGTGGTAAAATTATTTTTTTTACCTTATATTCTTTACCTCACACTACATTTCCTAAACTTTTAAAATTTTATAATATTTTGTCAGGAGAAATTTCAAATCACTAGTTGTTGCATTTAAAAATGACAACTAATACACTAGACATAAACATGTATTTGAAAATCATCTCATAAATTATCAAACAAATTAATAATCAAACAAACGATTTGACTTTTAAAAATCCAAATTACAGACAAAAAAAATCCAAATCTTTCTACAAGGAAGTGTTAGGAAAGTGCCATAATAATTGTGGCATACATCTTGCTTATCTGGTCAATCCATAGGATTTCTACATTTTTTTTTTTGTTTTTTTGCAAACTTCGCAATCTGTAAAATTGGCCGGCGTCGCCAACTCCATTGCAATTACACAAGGAAGTAACTGCCACGTCGGTTTGAAAGTAGGTGACTAACTGGATGGATTTCTTTCAAGAGCAATTGTCAAGTTCAGCAAAGTAGGACTTCTCCGCAACCAAAACACCCTGAAGGAGGAACAGAAAATCACGGACGGGAAGTTGGAAGGAAAAGCAACCAAGTCGTCCATCAAGAAACTATTGTTACAAAAAATGAAGACACAGGCAGAGTTCCTTCTATGATTCTGCTAACTGCTACGTACCTTAATGATCATAATGGCTGCCTCTTTGTGGATCACCTCATTGTACTCGTGACACACTACGCTCTGCAATAATTACCCTTTATAAGCGATTAAGAAAATTGCATCACTTTAAGTAAGCAAAAAGAGAAGCATACCTGAACGCAATTAGGACAACCTGTGTACCCATGGCAACTACAAGAAGTGAGGAGCTCTAATGCTGCATTCAGAAGCTCACTGAAATAAGGTTGTACCTGTTCCAAATTCAACAACCATCCCCATCTCGGCTCAGAGTAACGAAAGATATCATCTTTCTCCACTAGGTCTCAAAGACAGTTGAACAGACATTTGAAAGTTGAGTAAGATTAAACAACAAAGATATCTTCATTTCGAATGGCGTAATCACCTGCTTTGAGACACCAGTGCCACCGGGATGCTGTTCATATACTAGAATTCTTTCAGGGAAATACCGATTATCATGCAGGTTTGGGCACTCTGGAGCCAAGTCAGAGTAATTGCACCGTACATATCTGCCCATTTGTAACCCCGTCGTGATCACACGATGATGCAACGAAAAGCATTATCCATGGCAGTAGCAGGAAAACACTTACAAAGGCACTACATGAAGAAGAGCATGAGAAGCAGCATGCAATCCCCCTTGGAACGAGAAACCCATGTCCTCCACCGATTTTTTAAGTGATTGAGGAACTCCGATCCACGCAGCCTGCATCATTAAGTATTTTATATTAACCAGGCATCTCTGGCTATAAAAGTGTCCCATCAGACAATGGTGAAGAAATAAGATTCCATCATCAACAAGCAGATGGACACCTGTGACTCGTAGGAGTAACTGGGCAGCGAAAGGTCAATTGTATCTAAGACTCTGTTGCTTCCTCTTGCCATACGACGGAATCCAAACCAAGTGGTTGTTACTGTGCAAGAACGTGCTTGAGCCGTCGTTCTTTTAGTCTGGTTGCAGGCCATGACTGGATAAGCCTGCAAACATGTAACACAAAGGCTTTTGGTACCAAACATCGTGAATTTCCACTAACACACTTAATGTTCCCTATCATCTTATAGCATTCACAACGGACTTTCCAGTAAACTTACGGGTCGTTTGGATTATAAATTTTGGGTAGGGATTTGCCACAATCCCTGCCCTTCCCACACTTAATGTTCCCTATCGTCTTATAGCATTCACAACGGACTTTCCAGTAAACTTACGGGTCGTTTGGATTAGAAAATTTGGGTAGGGATTTGCCACAATCCCTGCCCTTCCCAGATTTCAGCACATTTCCGCATTTGGGAAGGCTCCAAAAACTTAAGGGATTTTGGACATTAGAAAGTTTTAAAACCTGTCATGCACGGATTTCAAAAGAGCTGCTGCCTCTCTCGGTTTTTTTTTTTTTTTTTTCCTTTCAAAAGAAAAGTTTGAAATGCATTGGTTCAGCGTAAGTATATGGTTCAAAATTTTCATCAAGCAAGTTCCAATACACAAACTGGATAGTAGCCTCAATAAATCTTGAACTAACATAAACATGTGGGTTAGGTTGCATGGAACAACTGTAGTTCCTGTAAACATTTCCAGAAAGTCATCTTTACGATCCAAAAGCACATCATGTCATGAACAATAGCATGGATCTTTAGCCTAAGTCCATAGCAAAATGTAAAATCACGCAAGCACTAATGCCTTGACAAAAATAAAAAAAAAAATCAGTAAAATCCGCAAAATAACTAAAGGTTCATTTGGAGAATTGTACTTTCAATCTCAGGATTCTAAAGAATTCTAACTCAAGAATTGTTAAAAAAAATTGAGATTCTAACTTTCTATATAAAAAGACAATAAATGAAAGAAACGCAAATAAAACTACGTGTTCACAATAAATCAATATATCTAACATCTCAGTCAGCTGTTTGCACACTTGAAAGATTACAGATTACTACTTTATCAGCCTCATAAACAGGAACTAGTGATGGCCTAACGGAACGACACTCTATTATTAACCTTCAGGTAGCAGAGATGGATAACTAGAGAATAAATTATGGTGCTTTTGTAGTTTTATTTTTACCGCATAACAAGACTCAAGTTCTATAAGCGAACTTACAGTATCACCTCCCATAACATGGACATCCGTGTAATCTCGAGTTTTGGTATAATAGTTCACATGAGCTTGCTGGCACCAAGCAATCTTTTCCGATATATTGAGCTCCTTAACTAGATAAGACTTCCCCTGGTGCAGATAGACTGCACCTTCATACACCTGAGAAACAGAGAAAAACTAATTTAGCCACCATGGAGAGAGACTCAGAAAGACAGGTGTATGCGACAACTCCTTACCTGAAAGAAAGCCTTGCTTTCCTCTATCTCCTCAAGAAGGTCATTCTGTCTAGTATCTATCACTTTATACCTGACAGTTTCTATAGCTCGAATACTTATTCCACGTGCAGGCATTTTCTGAACAATTAGAACCAGCGAAGAACCATTACAAATCAAAAGAATTGTCTAACCATAACCTAAATGAGAAAAAAAAATCTTGTTCTTAAGTTTTACCTCTTTCCCGATATAGCTCCATATTCTGGCAGAATCATCATGGGTCAAATTGCAAGTTATGGATCCTTTATTTTTAAGCGACACCAAGGCCGTACTTAGCGCTGGTCCAAAATGGTTCTCGTCATACTTCAAACTCAATGGATGTTCAAAAGCAGCACATGCGAGATGCTGTTCAACTACCTAAATAGAGAATACTATAAAGTTAAGTTAGTTGTTTTAACAAATGTGGAGTTCGCTTAGTTGCTGGAACTGAATACGGATATGAACAGTGTCAAAAACTGGTAACCTGCAGGTTCTGAGCGTCAATATGACAGCACTCGATTGGACTACCAAAGAGCTTTCTAGGATATTTCATGAAATATTGATCTAGAGGGCTTTCGAAAGCAACATACACAGCAAGAGAAGCCTTTTCTCTTCTGCCTGACCTGCCTGCTTGCTGCCACAGGCTGAGACAGAAAATGTTTTGGCAAATCAACAAAAAATTCAAGTAGTTAAAAATCTACTAATAGAGAATACAGTTCCGCTCTACCTAGCAATGCTACCAGGAAAGCCTAGGTGTAGTGTGGCATCTATATGTCCAACATCAATACCCAACTCTAGAGCATTTGTTGCAGCAATGCCACAAAGCTCACCACCGAAGAAATCTCTTTCAATTTTCCTCCGTTCCTGCATCATCAAGCAACTGATTCTCAAAAGAACCAATACTCCTATGCCCATAAGCAGTAGATATGCCAAAAACAGAACAAAAAACCTAACATCGTGACAGAGATTATATGTAATCTTCAGCACATTCAACAAGTTAAGGAGAATTCAGCTTTACTAAAATGTCACACACCAAACCTACCTGCTAATGACATTAAAGGTTTTCAAGCCAGTTTTCACATTCTACTGTTTCAAAGACAAGCATAAAAGGGACATGAAGGGTAAGGGGTTGGACACTTTGAGATACAAAAGAGGAAAGGAAAACGGAAGAAATTGTGCCTTAGTCAATAGTAAAATTTAAATAAAAAAACTTTTGCTCAATTCACTCTATAGCATCATTTTGGGTAGGTCAAATCGAAAAACACGTATTTGTTCAGAAACGACATATGCATCCTATACGTATATTTAACCTTCTTACATTGTTCTTATTAGGGACGCTATCTCCAAAACATTTACTTCTTCAAGATGAATTAAACTCAAGTTCAAAAGGACCTGTTCCGGTTGAGCCTGACCTTGTGAACCAAGTATTAGGGGCAGTAACAACTACAACAATCAATATTTCTATTGCCATTATAATTGAATATGAAGGAAATGGAACGTTACAGACCTCAGGTATATAGCCAGCTCGGTATGCAGATATTTTATCTATGAGGTTGGGAGCTGTCTCTTGGAGAATCTCACGTCTGTTATAATACAAAGAAAGCACCACATGACTTCCATTCATAATCCAGTCTAGGTATGGTACACGTGTTTATATTTTCCGGTGTCCAGAAAAAGAAAGCTTATGTGCTAAAGAGAAAAGTTAGGGTCATTGATGCCAATGGAACATACGTATAGGAGAGAACAAGTTCAGTGAGCTTGCGTGATTTGCAAAAAGCAATACACCGAAGTCCATGTTGAACCATCTCAGCAAAAAGGCATGCAACTGTGAAGATTGGACTGGGGAAAAAAGGAAAGAGCATCAGGCAATACCAAAATGTTATATATACATCATTCCAAAGTACAACTTATTTAAAATGAGTTTGAAGTTCATCTAGGAGGCACAACTTTCCCAAATTACACTACTACTGCCTTAAAAGAACAAAGTAAATATCACACTGAAACCATTCGCAATTACAAGAATGGGTTACCTTATGCTTTTGTCTGCAGAGCCATTGATATCTCTACCAGTTTCATTTTGCACCTGTAACCTCGTAGAGTCAGCAATGTTTTGACTAATCATTCTATTTTGCATTTACATGGAGAGAAGAGCACCTACAGATTTAAGGGAAGAAGGATTCCAAAGGATAAATTGCTTTTCAGAGGATGGGCTCCTATCATTTTCTATAAGCTCCAATGTTGAGAGATTTGCAAGCTCCTATACATCAGAAAAGAACATCAATCCATCAAACAAAATGTATAACCTAGCAGATACGCGCACCATTCTGAAGCACTAACTTAAAATCAGATAAAGGGGTCATGGATTTAGCAGCTCATCCAGACTTTCAGCACCTTGCAGAAGAGCAACATCCGCCTCACTACAATATAGGCTGCCTCATGATGAAAGATATTCGTTTTTGACAAGAGAACAAGGTAGTGGAAAAATCTAAGCGACTGTTATATGGCTGATGGATTAAACTATGAAAAGATAACCGTCCACCACTAGTTGTGCAAGATGGCAGGCATGCAAATCAATCCAACTTATATATGGTCAAAGACATGAAAGATAAAAGCATCTTTGTATAAATCTACTGTACAATGCCCTATACCAGTCACACCCGTAATTTGAAGCACTTGAGCAAGAAGAGAAATGGAAACTCAATTCAACAGGTCAGTCAGCTAATGGTTCCCAGTCACAGTTATAGAATGATAAAGCACTAATCCATAAGAGTAAGATAATCACATTCATCTGCATTTGTTCTCCATGGAGCATTCACCAACGTTCCTCTCTGGATCTATAGCACCTTCCTAAAACTGATTAAAAAAAAAGATGGGTGGTGACGACCATCCAAGGGTGAGAAGCCAAGTCATTATCAAACTTTCTCATCAGGATTACTGTTGAAGTATCATGTATACATGTTATTTGATTTTGTTGGAAGAAAAGAAGATAAACCAGCCATGGTAGCTACTTGCACCAGCATCAAATTAGCACAACAGAATGTTGGTCAACATAATCCAGCATTATGCCATCTATCATCAATCTTACCATGCAATGCTCCCTAGGATTGGCAGACGTTGCTGTGGAAAATACAAACGAAGGATCCGTGCCATATACTGGACATAAAAGAAAAGTACGTCAGTAAATGGTTAACTGACATGTGAACTGGATAGAGATATAATGAACTGCACACTAGAGGGAAATTGAACCATGAGAACAAAGGCGCCGGAGTCTTCTAAGTATGAGAGCAGTATGGCATCCAAGTGCTCCCTTATACATATGAGCTTCATCAATGACCACAAACCTAATACATGGGGAAGGTCAATCTTTTTCCAAGGAATCAATCTATATTCCATGAGAATATCATTCCAGAGTACTGCTTATTTTAGCTATTTAGACAATGATTCCAACATTACCTAAGATTTGTTAGAATCCTACTAAATTGCCCATGATATGGTAAAATTGACAAGTGTAACATGTCTGGATTTGTAATCAACTGCACACACAGGTGGACAAAATTTTAGAAATAAGATCCCATTCAGAAGTTGTATTGTATGAGACAAAAAATATTGGCCGACAAAAGTACCAGTCTAGCATCAGAGCGATGCAACATTCTTTCCTCGTGGCAAGTGTCGCCATCATAAACACCAATATTTATGTCTGTGTCATATGCTTTCTTCATAGCTAGCAATGCTCTCAATTGATCTTGAGCTAATGCCTACATCCATGACATCAAGAATTACCATCCGGTGAGCAGCATTTCACAATTCAAAAGAAATGGCAGCATAATAATAGCAATACTTGGAATAATTGAAAGCATAGAGAGACGTTCACCAAACCTTAGTCGGAAACAAGTATAAAGCACATGCCTGCAAATTCTGGGACAATGCTTCCAAAACAGGCACATTGTAGCAAAGAGATTTTCCGCTGGATGTCATTGTTGCCACCACAACATTTCTCCCCTTCAGGGAGGCCATGATGGATTCGGCCTGATAAAATTAAGAATTATAGCCATCTTAAAAATATTGTTGCCAAAGAATGTGGTAAATGAAAGCAACCGTACCTGATGGGTATACAATTTGTTGATTCCCATACATTCTAGCGCAGATTTTGTATTTGTTGAGAGTTCATCAGGAATATCTGCATACTGAGCTTTTCTTGCTCTAATTTCTTCAATGTGCACCATCTTCACCATAAAGACTTGTAGAGTTAGCAACAGCACATAAACTTTCCTTTTTTGTTTTGTGATATGTGTATCAGTGGATAAAAGTTAAAAACTGCCAAACAGGACATTTTACTCCCCTCGCAGCAGCTGGAAAGAAGGAGAAAAAAACTAAGAGAAGCTAGGAGCAGAGTAAAGAAGGAGGGAAAAAAACTAAGAGAAGCTAGGAGCAGAGTAAGTGTCTTTAGATAGTAATTGAAGAAAAAGAAGAAGAGGAACATTTTGAAGGAAATGAGCAGGCAAGTGGCGAACAGAGAAAATCTTCACCCTAGATGAATTTTCTCTGCAGGAGTTTTCCTACCTGGCCATTGGAACCCATCCCTTTTAGTAGATGTTGGACCATTTCGATCGGCAACAACTGATCCCTCTCCTGTAAATCAAGAAGTAGAATTCAACAAGAGACTCTGGGTTTAAAGATGACAAGAAACAAGATTTAATGTAAAATCATGTCAATCCCAATCCCTAAAAAGAGGAATTAACATTAAAAATTCAATCTATGTTACCTGAAAGAATAATGCATTATGTTTTTCAAGGACTAAAAATAAAAACCACTAAGTTGAGCTCCTCCGGAAAGTCATACAAAAGCCCTTCACTTCTCTACCCCAATTCAGTTTCCAGTGAATATTAGCCTGTAGACTTATCTGTTCTTTGAACAACTTTAAAATCTCTACATTCTGATGCCCGTTTGAAGAAGATGCACTGGAAAATAATGCATATTAAAACTATTGGTACAAAGAGGAGATATTTCCGCGGTTCTTTTTTCCCCCTTCTGTGGCATTTTTATTTCATTAAGAAAGTAATGAAGCCAGTAATTAATTTTATTGATATTTGCTAAAACAGAGTTCAGTTTAATGAAGGCATACAGAGCATCGTGCTTGACTTGAGCGAGAACTTGAAGATGACGTAAAGCATTTCTTTGAAGATTCCGGAAGATTGCCACTCCATGTAATCCCGGCTTTCTTCACAAATGTTAGTAAATCATCCAAGGAAAACAAAACCTGGAGTGCATTACCACTTTTGCCCTGGATGATCCACCAAAAGGAGACGTGAGTACAAGCTTTTAACGCCAAAGTCAATTTATTGTGTCACACAAAAGGAAAAGAAGTTGAAATTACATCTTATAACATAAAATGGTTGATCTTTTAATTTCTTCACAATCATGAAGCCAATGTACTGATTCTTATAAAATGGATCGCCTTCGTGACAAATGCTGGCGTGATCCAAAATCATAACAATAGGTCAGAATAGCCAAATTCCACAAGTAAAAGAGCAAGTATGCATTGAAAGCAAAATGTGCATTGTACAAAAATCTCTACATCAGAAGCTATGTCAAGAAGTCATTAGCAGTGTGCTTTGACGAGGCATATAGAACACTGTTCTAAAATTACTTAAAGTCATAGTTCACCTCCTGCCAAATGAGATACATCCATACATAATCAAACGGACAATTAGCGAACCACATCCTAATATAGACTGGGATACATATATTACACTTATGCATTGGTTAAGGATTCAGAAGAAGCAACGACTGTTGATGACTTTTCTCATTTGAATACAGATGAAACTTTTTAGCAATTCTGCCAATTACTATCAATATAAGGTGAATCTGTAGTTAAAGAAAAAGTAGATCCACAAGAAAATTTAAGTGCATGAAGAAAACAGTAACTGCTGCTGAATAGAATGAAACAAGAGCCAGACATGATGTTTCCAGAAATCGACTTGATAGTGATAAAAAGCATACGAACAAGATTATCTCAGAATACACTTACCATCAATTTTCTAACTGCTTCACAAACATACGTTTTGAACAAAATGTCCCGTTTTCTAACTGCACTAAACATCCTTGACAAAGATATGCCTTTTCGACCTGCAAACAAGCAAAATAAATTGATCTTCTGGAAGACTAAAACATTAAGAGACATGAAAAACTGCAGAAGTCACCAACACATATTGCTTATAAGGTACTTTCCAAATCCAATCCCATTCCTCTGTTCGCTTTCATCATCAATGACAACAATGGCCCCAGGAGAATTTTCCAGCTTGGTGCTATCTGTGAAGATTAGTATCTGCCCTACAAAAAGGAAGGGTTACTTGATAAACACAATTAGATATGACAAATATTCAGACAACGTATCTCTAGGTGTATTCTTTTACATCCAGCTTTACTCCTAACCCCACGAGGTTCCGAGACGGAGCTTAACCTAAGTCTCGGTTAAGAACAGCGATGATTAATACGGAAGTTAAAGAAAAAACCTTTGAGTCTCTTTACTAAAGACTTATCTTTTTCAAAAATGAAGGGTTACTTGAAAAACACATTTAGAGATGACAAAATTCACACAGAGCCAGCACCTTATGGCAACAATGAAAACCATAAGCCAACTGAGGGTCGCTTATCAGAAATGAAGGAAGATAACACACTACCGGTGCATATCCATATTTCATCACCCAGTAAACACCAATTTTGCTACGATAAAAATGTTCCTACACAGGGCAGCCTGACTTTGCCAACAAATTGACTTAATGGTAACTAGCAGCAAATAGTAAGAAGTCAACCAAAATTACCTTAGGACAAAGGACAGAAAGACGCTTTACATCCTCAAAACAAACCCCGCACCCATACTTTCTGAGCTGCATCAATGCCTCCTTCAAACAACCAGAAGTAATTTCTTCTTTTTGCAGATGAAGAAAGGAAGAAAGGATATTAATGAGAGCAAACGCCTCCATAATTCTTCTAAGCCATGCTGGACATAAACACTGAACTGGCTTGTCTCTGTACTCTCTGTCACCATTAGCTGAAGCAGCCAACAACATGCACATCCCGGAATGTGGAACGGTCAAACAACTGATTGATTCCAAAACCTTCACAAACTTCTCACAGTTCACCCCCTCAGTGATTTTCTTGTCTGGAGACCTCAACACGGTCGATAGAAAATCATACACTACCCCATCCTCTACAAGGTTCCCGCCATACACGTCCAGATTCCTTTTCCGTTTGTGTATGGGGAAACTACCATCACTAGCCTCACAACCATGATTGCCGCGGCCATTGCTTGGTTCATCAATCATCGATGACAAATCTTGCATCATATCTGAATATGCAGCATCTGCAAACCGTGAGATGGAGCTTTGTTTGGGCATCATATCCCCAAGGGAACCAGGTTTTGAAGCCGGTTTCCTCTCCTTCTTTGCAAATGGAATTAGTACAACAAATTCACCAGCCTGAATCTCAAGTGTAGATAATGGACTACTCAAGCTTAATCTAACTCCCTGATGCAGAAACAAAGGCAACAAAATGAACATTTAAGAAAGGAGAAACTAGCAAGACTAAGAAAAATGGCTAGACAAAGCAGTGAGAGTTATCCGTTCTTCAATAGACAAAGAAAGAAATGGTTACCTTGAAGAAGAGATTGAAATTTGGGGAAGAAGAAGCCGGAGAGAAGTCGAGAACCAGGAAGTACTTCAAGTCTTCGACGGTCTTATTTCTCGATATGCTAACAATGGTGGATTCACCCATTAGCGTGCGAATTTCGATTTCGACCGCCTCTTCTTCTGCCATTGCTTAACTCCTAATCTTCAGAATCACTCTCCCGCCTCACTCTTTACACAGCACTCCCGAAACCGAACCAAAGAAATTTGCATGTCTTTTCTTAACGGAAGAAACAAAGAATTGGAAAAGAAAACATACCGTTTAGTACAGGAGGGTTAATATCATTTTATGCCCCTCTAATATTGCAAGTTAACAAACGTGCCCTTCTACTATTATTTTACACTTTTATACCCTTAAACTATCAAAGGGTAACAAATGTACCCTTCCGTTATTATTTCCATCAAATGTCTGTTAGTGAGATTAGCTATATTACCCATCTATTATAAGTTTCTCTGTTCTTTTAATCCTCCTGTACTATCGAAAAGAACCCCCACCCCTCCAATTTCTTCCTTCTCCCTATGCCTCCCAGTCCCCCACCACCGTTCCTTCATCTTCCAGTAGCAGATCCCATAGCAAGCTTGCAGATGTGGGCTAATTTGCTCTGCTAAAGTGGGGTCCTTTCCTTTACTGAGTCGCATCGGAAGCAATAAGAAGAAGCTGGGGAATTTATCTGAAATCTGGTCTCTGCTTTCCTACTTCTTCGCTCACAACCGCACTCGGGTTTTGTTCCGATGTGGTCATCGACAACCTCGGAAGCTTTGTCCTTCGGAGGAGTGGCTGGCCGCGGGAGTAGTAGTTGGTTGTTGGGGATGGCAACTTTGCACATACCCATGGGTTTCTTACTATCCAACCCAATTGAGTTGGGTATGAAATCCAAATAGATGGATATGGGTAGAGTTTGATGGGTTTGTACCCATACCCATTTATTTTGGGTTGAGTTGGGTTTATATCAAATGGATTTGGGTTTGTACTCATGCCCAAATACAAATTACAGTTTGGTACCCAAACTTAATAGATATGCATATTTAGTACCTAATTTTTTTGCATATAAGTCCTCAAAATATTGATGGAAAATTACGTTTTAGTACCTAAATTTTTTTGGTCTTACATTTTGGTACCTAACCTTTTCAAGATTTACAAATAGGTCCAAATTTTGCATGTGTAGTTAAAACACCCTCAAGTAAATGGATATCCATATCCAACCTATATCCATTTAGATTATGGAAGCAATATTCATACCTTACCCAAACCCATCTATAAACCCCCAAATCCATATGCACTTCACCCATGTGGATCTACTTGGATTTGGGTATAATTACCCATGGATGGGTAATTTGCCATCCCTAGGGAAGCTTGGCGCCGGAATTGCGAGGACAAAGAAGAAGGGACGGTGGCGGGTCTACGCGAAGAAGAATGGAAATAGAGAGGGTGGGGTTCTTGTCGATAGTACCAGAAGAATTAAAGCTAAAAGAGCAGAAAAATAAATTAATTTAATAGTTAATTCTTTTTTCTAGAAAATATTTATAAATAGAGGGTAATATAGTCATTTTCAAACCTTACTAACATACATTTGACGGAAATAATGATAGAAGGGTACATTTGTTACAGTTTGATAGTTAAAGGGCATATAAGTGCAAAATAATAATAAAGGGGCACGTTTGTTAACTTGCTATAGTAGAGAGGTATAAAATGCTATTAACCCTTTAGTATAAATGCATTTCATAAGTTTTAAAGAATTCATTTTGAAATGAAATCTTTTTGTGTTTGGTATATAAAAGAATTTATTTTCAATTCTAAAATTTGAATTTTATGGAATTGGAGCTAGTTATAGCAATTTCGAGGAATTAAGATGGAATTTCGAAATGAATTCCACAAGTATTTTACTAATTATGATAAAATAGCATCGTTATCATTAATTAATTAATTAAATTACTTACCTGTATATTATTTTGGCGCCAATAAATAATTTTGTGCGCGTAGCACACCTCTTCAGCCTGTATATTAAACCCAATACAGATTTGCGATATCCATCACAAACCCTATTCCCATCCATTGCGCCTCCCAATTTTGTCGAGCTCTAAGCTGCACAACTCCCTTTTTCAAATCTACAACAGTCACTACCACCTAGAATATGTTAGCTTTATATATGTCAATATGTGTTTTACTTTTACTGTTTTCTTATGGGCATTGTTTCATTTATATGTACCAATTCAAAGCTTATGCTAATATACCGGTTAGGTTTATATATAGTGTGTTCCTTTTTTTTTTTTTTTTGGCAAAGTCAGTGTTGAAAAGATAGTCACAAGGAGAAAGAAAGAAAAGCGCGGGAGTCGACCAATAATCGAACTCCCGATGAGAGGGCCTTTAGTGCCACATGATGGGCAGCCCTATAAAGTCGACGAAAAACAAAGCAGTAAGAAAACAGCTGAAGTGAGAAACTAAGCTCCGAGCATCCTCCAGTAGAGCTCCACCCCGATCATGCGCCAAATCGCCTCCCACCATCCCGTCGTATCAATTGTTGTGAATCCCCATGAAATTTGACAGAGACAAAGGAATATGTCAGGCACCACTCTATGACCTCCAGTATAACAAATGAATCGTGTAATCCTTCATAACACTTTCCGAAAGCAAAGAGAATATTACCTGACGATTGAAAACCCATAAAGCCAATACTACCTTCGTAACTATGCTTGACCACACCATCAAACTAAACATTAATTGTAAAATACGATGAATGCGGAAGCTAAAGAGAACACGACACAAGGATTTACGTGGTTTCCCCGTTCAGATTGAACGGGACTAGTCCACGGAGAGCTAGAAGCTCTCGGCTGTTGTTTATTATTGATGATGTTCACTTAGGGTTACAGAGGGTTCGGCCAGCCCTATATATACAAATCCAATCCTCTAGTCTCCATGCTACGTGAGGAATGGACAATTACAAAGTGATCCCTACTATAATGGTAAATTACAACAGGAATCACAACACTCCCCCTCAAGCGAAGGAGTGAATATCGAGAAGTCCAAGCTTGCCGAAGAGATGATGAAACTGATCAACACTCAATCCCTTCGTAAACAAGTCTGCAGGCTGGTCAGCAGTAGCAATCTTCTGCGGGGCGATGTCACGAGACTGCACCCGCTCACGAACAAAATGGCAGTCCATCTCTACGTGTTTGGTGCGCTCATGGAATACTGGATTGGCTGCAATATGTAAAGCTGCCTGATTATCACAAAACAATGGAGTAGGTCCAGAAGAAGAAATGCCAAGATCACGCAATAACCATCGAAGCCATAGAACTTCACTAACAGTGCTGGCCATCGCACGATACTCAGCTTCAGCTGAAGAACGGGCTACCACATTTTGTTTCTTCGTTCTCCAAGAAATCGGCGAAGCACCCAGTCGAATGTAGTATCCTGTCGTGGATCGTCGAGTGAGAGGACATCCACCCCAATCTGCGTCACAGTAAGCAGTGAGAATAAGAGGGGTAGAAGCAGGGAAGAACAAACCTCGCCCTGGAGTAGATTTCAGATAACGAAGTACTCTAACTGCAGCATCTTCATGAGCTTTGGTGGGCGCCTGCATCGCCTGACTGAGCAAATTAACTGCATAAGTAATGTCGGGTCGCGTCACAGTGAGATAAAGTAAGCGCCCAACAAGCCGACGGTAGGCACCCGGATCAACCGCAGGTGGAGATGCATCTCGCCCAAGATGATGTTGCTGCTCCACAGGAGTAGGACTTGGACGTACTGCTTCCAAGCCTGTATTAGCCAAAATATCAAGTACATATTTCCGTTGATTAAGTACAATTCCACGAGACGATCGAGCTACCTCAATACCAAGAAAGTACTTGAGAGTGCCCAAGTCCTTGATGGTGAATTTCTCATGAAGAAAGCCCTTAACCCGATTAATAAAAGGCAAATCATTGCCTGCCAGAATAACGTCGTCCACATATATGAGGGCTACTACATAAGAGGAGCCACGTCGATGAATAAACAGAGCGTGATCTGCTTTGCTCTGCACAAAATCAAAAGCTAGGAGAGCTTGAGTAAACTTCTCGTACCAGTTACGTGAAGCCTGGCGCAATCCGTAAATGGACTTGTGTAGAAGACACACTCGCATGTCACCGGGGCTAGCAAATCCTTGCGGTATAGACATGTAAACTTCTTCATGAAGATCCCCATGAAGAAAGGCATTATTCACATCAAGTTGATGAATATGCCAATCCCGAGTAACTGCCATAGCAAGCAGACAACGAACAGTAACCAGCTTTGCGATAGGTGCGAAAGTATCGTGGTAATCGATACCTTCAATCTGAGTATAACCCTTCGCCACGAGACGAGCCTTATATCGTTCTACTGTGCCGTCAGGATTAAATTTTATCTTGAACACCCACTTGCATGCAATACGCCGCTTGCCAGAAGGTAGGTGAACTAAAGACCACATCCCATTAGCAATGAGAGCATCTATCTCCCTTTGCATTGCATCTCTCCAGTGCTTATGCCGAACAGCTTCATGGAACGAAGTTGGTTCCTTAACTGAGGTGACAGCTGCAACAAAAGCATGATGCTTCGTGGACAGGCGATGATAAGTGAGATAGTCATCTAGGGGATACCTTACTGTCGCCGAATGAGCTGCTCCAGGAAGATCGACATCGTACCCAGCAAGGCGAGTAGAGGGGACTCTCACTCGATCACTCCGACGAGGAACTGGCGCCGTCGCTGGTGATGACGAGACCCTAGGAGAAGAAGATGACGTCTCCCCCTCACGAGCCACAACGGAAGGTGAACTGCCGGAAGTGGGCGAAGTGGAAGATGAAGGGGAAGAATCGGGCAAGAAGTCAGTAGAAGCTGACGGTGGGACAGCCGGGGAAATGGGAGATCCTGGCGTATTAACAGGCATATCGGCTGAAATAGAAGAAGACGGAGCAGGTGTCAGCTGATTGGCTTCATCAAAAAACTCCTCCTCATCATGTACAGGAGGATGACCACCAAAAGTGGGCCGAGAAACCAAGGCTGGAGTAAGATGATCACGATGCATGAGATCTCTATAGGGAAAAACATCCTCCAAAAATTTGACGTCACGAGAAGTATAGATAGTCCATTTTTCAAGGTCATAAACGCGATATCCACGTTGATTAGACGGATATCCCATGAAAATACCTGCACGGCCACGATCACCGAACTTATGCAAACCCTGATGAGTATCACGGGCATAGACAAGGCAACCAAAACTCCTAAGATGCGTATAAGAGGGATCCGCATCAAAGAGAACCTGAAATGGGGATCGGTTGCCGATGCTGACCAGGGGCATCCGGTTAATAAGATAAGCGGCAGTCAGAACACACTCGCCCCAAAAACGAATGGGTAAGTTTGCATGAAACCGTAGAGCCCGAGCGGTATCAAGGAGATGTCGATGCTTACGCTCCACCACTCCGTTCTGTTGCGGAGTATCAGTACAGGAAGTTTGAAGAACAATACCGCTCTCTTCATAGTACGCAGTCAGTATATTTGAGGAGAACTCAGGTCCATTATCTGCTTGAATACGTCGAACCTGTTTCTCAAACTGAGTGCGAACTAAATTACATAAGTAAAGCATATATCGGCTAACATCAGACTTATGCCGCATCAAGAAAACCCAGACAGCACGACTGTAATCATCGACGATAGTAAGGAAGTAATGTGCACCAGAAGTAGATGGCGTTTTATAACCACCCCATATGTCCACATGAATAAGCTCAAAACAAGACTTGGTTTTAATGCTACTGGTATCAAAAGGAGTACGAGTCTGCTTAGCACGCAAACAAGACCGACAAGGTTCTTGTGACTGAATGAATGAACAATCAATAAACTTTCCCAAGAGATTAAGTTTAGCCAATGAAGGATGACCAAGCCGAGTGTGCCACAAATCCGTCGTGCTAACAGCCTGCTGAACCGAATGCGCCACAGGATGTCCACCATCAACCAGCCTCAAATAATAAAGACCGTCCACATGCTTACCCATCCCAATCAGCTTCTTGGAGGGTAAGTCCTGAATAACACAGAAGTCACTTAGGAATATCAATGCAACGGGAAGCTCTGCTGTAAGCCTGCTGACTGATAATAGATTACACTGGAAGTCGGGCACATGCAGTACACGACGTAAACATAAATCACTAGATAATCTGCTGGTTCTAATACTCTTCACCTTAACCCCAGTTCCGTTGGGAATTCTAACCTGTAAGGTTGGTGACGAGTCCAACTCGGCATCCAAGAAGGAATCATGATTAACAATATGTTCTGTACATCCAGAATCAATAACCCAATTAGTAGAGTTACCAGAAAACGTACCCGCCATGTTGGATACAGGGTCGAGATTTGTCATGGACTCTTGATGCAAATCACCACCAAGTAGAGCCTTGAGTTGCGCGAACTGCGAGGCGGAAAGACCCGGGAGAGGGCTGCTCGCAGCATCCACCTGAGCTGCCTGAGGTCCTGACTTTGCCCCTTTGTCATTTCGGCGCCTAGGTGGATCGCCTTTGCTCTCACCATTCTTCGATGGATAGCCAATGAGACGGTAGCACGTCTCCTTGAAGTGTCCGACCCGCTGACAATGGCTGCACTTTGGTTTGCCATCGGCGTCGCGATCTCGGTCCCGGTCGCCATCATGTTGCGCAACGAGACGATCAGATCGTCGTTCCCCACGAGCCTGGAACACAGCCGCCTCTGATTTAGGTCGACGGTTGTGAGTAATCTGGCGCTGCTGTTCGTCATTGATGACGAGCTGATAAGCTTCACCCAAAGATGGAACCGGTTTCATAGCGAGAATTTGTGACTTAACCGTGGAAAAGGCATCATCCAATCCCATTAAGAAGTCGAACAATTGCTCCCCTTCGCGGACCTCGCGCTGCCGGCGCCGCACATCACAATGGCAACCCGCGCAAGTACAATCTAAGGAAGGGGTCAAGGAATTCTTCTCGTCCCAGTAGCCTCTCAATTTAGTGTAAAAGGCAGAAACATATAGTTTCTCCTGTTGAAGACAAATAATGGTTCGCTTAAGCTCATATAGCCGAGAAGCACTACCTTGGCCAAAGCGAGCCTGGAGATCGACCCAAATTTCTCGGGCCGTATTTGCGAAACGAACGCTCGAACGAACCTCCTTGGACATAGCAATCTTCAACCAACCCTTGACCATAGCGTTACATCGTCGGAGTGCATCCTTCTCTTCCGGTGTTGTCGCAGGTGGTAGGGTTCCGTCGACGAAACATATTTTATTCTTTGCAATAAGAGAGTCGGTGATATCGACAACCCACTCTCCATAATTACTATCGGTAAGGAGCTCTCCAACGAAACAGTTGTTGGGACTCTCCGATTGATGAAGGTGCAAATGAGATGGAAGCCCGGGCTGCGGATCTGCTCCCGAGTCTACACCCGATTTCGAAGCCTTCGAGCCCTTGCTTGAGAAATCATCATCTGACGACATGATGTAGAAAAGACTGGATCGAAATCACAGCTCTGATACCATGCAAAATACGATGAATGCGGAAGCTAAAGAGAACACGACACAAGGATTTACGTGGTTTCCCCGTTCAGATTGAACGGGACTAGTCCACGGAGAGCTAGAAGCTCTCGGCTGTTGTTTATTATTGATGATGTTCACTTAGGGTTACAGAGGGTTCGGCCAGCCCTATATATACAAATCCAATCCTCTAGTCTCCATGCTACGTGAGGAATGGACAATTACAAAGTGATCCCTACTATAATGGTAAATTACAACAGGAATCACAACATTAATAGTGTTCAAGGGGTTCCTTCAACATCAGGGGCGCCATTTCTAAGTGCTCCATCAAATCTCATCAAAAGGCCACCTAGTGAACAAGACAGCCGTCACCGATCGACTACTGTGCAATTGAATCTTCACCTGCAAAATGAGCAAACAAAGGCCCCTACTAGGACAATCCAGGCCAAAGAGCCAACAAGTCAACATAGACACAAGGCAGCAATTCGCCTTTGAAATAGAGAACCAGGTCGTCGGGAAACCCTAGATAACCGGCACCACCCGTTACAAACCTAAACCTTCTTTCTTTCATTCTTTTTTTTTTTTAATAAAAGGAAACAAGCTAAATTTCGGGGACCTACCAATTAGCAAGTATATAATAATAAAAAGAAGGCAACAGATACGTACGAGAAATATGAATAATGATGGAAAGAATAATTAAAAACAAATAAAGTAGAAGGATAATTATTAAGGGAACGGAATTAATAATAATAATAATAATAAAATAAATGATAAGGGAGTACTTATCTGAAGCGTAACTGCCCCTCGTTGGTGATTGTAACCGACGCATCACAAGAGACCGTCAGTCTCCCCACGTCGAACCAGATTTTACCGGACGGCCGAGTGATCATCGTCGGCGCTACGCGATGGACATGCGGCGGCGGGCAGGCTTGAAATACAGAACACACTTAAGGAACACCACAAGTAAAATGCATCAGCTCAGCCATAACCATATAGAACACACTTCATGAATCGTTCCTTATTGGAACTTAATGAACCATTGCCCCATAACATTTCCTTGTATAATGTTAACAGTTAGAGCTGTATATTATTTTGATTTGATGGAAAGTAATAAGGGTGCAATTGGAAACTTTTAATTTAATTCAATTCCGAATATATGCCAAATATGGTTTGAGAATTCAATTCATTTGATTTCTAAATATTTGAATATGACATACCAAACAGTCTGTTGGCTAAATTACAAACTACATAAATCTTTCACATTTGTCATCCGAATTACTTTCCTTTCATCTTTGTTACTAACTTTACAATTCCTTTCACAATTAGTCACCACATTTCGTCAGATTCCGTTAACTTCTTAAGTTTTTTTATGATGTGGCAAAATGAGACTATTGATTAGACCGTTAACTTAATGACATGTCAATTTAAAAAAAAAACAATTAATTAACACCCACTCTGATACTCTTGCCAAACACCTCGCTTCTGCCGTTTTCGTCGATCTAGTCTCTGTCCCCATCGTTGGCTCAATCACCACCAAATCCACAACTGCAATGTAGTTGGCCGTCTCTGCGCAAAATTCCGCACTGCTCTTCTGTTCTGACCCTCGCTCATCGGTTACAATGAGCTAGCCATGGATTACCTCCGCAAACACATCGTCTCAACTACTTCACCATGGATTACCTCCGCAAGCTCGCCTTTGGGAGTAAGGTCGAGACTCTCACTCATGGCAAATGCATCGCCTTCATCTTGAGCTCCGTAATGAATTCCACCACTGATTCCCCCTCCCCTGCCAAGATCTTCATTGGTCTCTTCTCATTCTTGTCAACAACCTGCCACTCCCACACAAATCCCTATCCATCTACCTCCATAATTTGATATATCTCATGTCTTTCCCAATTCCTCAATCTTCCGAGCCCTCTTGATTCTACAATTTTCTACCCCTCTCACCGTCGATCAAACCAAATCCAAAAACCCATCAATTCTTCTTCAATCTCCTCCTTCACCCAACCTGCTAATCAAACCAAATAGAAAATCGATGGATTTCTTTTTCAATCTCCTTCTCCTCCCAGCCTGTAAATCGAACCAAATAAAAACCCACCAATTGTGAATCTGCTACTCTGCCTCTCATTTTCCTTCAAGTTTGAGATTGTGAATCTGTTGATGCAATTAAGGCTCGTCTTCCTTCTTGCCATTCGCCACTGATTGACTGCGGAATCGCGAGCAGAGACGACCGTTTGCTACTTGACTCAACCCGAATATCACAATTAACTCTCACCTAAGGTCCAAGTATAAATCTTAAACGGGTGCAATATAGGGCAAATATGTTTAAATATCGATCCGGCCCGGCCCTTGTACCTCTACTTCGACTGTTTGAAACATTATCTAGCAGATTGTTGTTTGTGAAAATCTCTACAGTATACGATTAAAAAATGGACTTGAAAAGTAAGAGGATTGAAACTCTTGGAGCTTCACTCGAGAGTTGTTTCCCCCTAACTAACTACCATGACCCATGGGATCGAATGAATTGGTGTGGAAAAAAGGCGATTGTGAACCGCTAGGAGGAGCAACAGTGGTTAGAAACCACACTCTAAATTGCTAGGCCAAGGAATGCATTATAGGCTACACATGTAGCCCTCCTTCCCCAAGCAATTGAGGGTTGAATTACCTTCTCCCTCAAACCGGGGGTTTGGACTTTAGATGGGTTAATCATAATTAACCTAGGTATTCAATTTGAGTTTAGAGATTTGCCCTACATTAACCTAGATAGGAGGCATGGAATGCCCAAGAAAACACAACTCAATTTGAGCTTCTTAAGATAAGGGGGTTTCTCTCTAAGCTAGGTTAGAATATCACAATAGATTGCCAAGCACACACAATGCATAATCACTATGAAAAATACCTCAAATCTCAAATAAAACACCACCCACACACAATCATTCAATCCACACAATTAGCTACACGGTAGAAGTTAGGGTTCTACAACATCCAAGTGAATAGGAGACTACCTCCATGCTAAAAGAAAAAAGAACACAAAGAAGGGGGGGGGACCATCATTGTGATGCCTCAATCCTTTATTGTGTTTGTAGTGATCCTCTCTTGAAGAGGATCTTCCCAAATCTTGACTTGGAGCAAACCCTAGCTTCTTCTCCCTTTTGGTTTGTGGCTTTCTCTCTCTAGATTCTTGAAGACTAAGGTTTCTCTCACTTGGGCTCTCCCTCTTCTTCCTTTCATCTCTCCTTTTATACACAGATCGCGCCCAGTTCACGACCGTGAACTAATGACGAAGATCGTGAACTCGAACCAATTCGCGCCATTTCATTTAGCTGGTTCACGGTCCATGGCTTCAGGAACTGACTTGATGCTAGTAACCTGTAGAATCGCTCTGGAACCCTGCAAGTTCATGGTTTATGGCTCCAATTCACGGTCCTGATGACCGTGGACTTCCTGCCTGGACCATGATCTTTGGCTGCTTCCTCCTTTAGTTCGATTTTAGCACCATTTCTTCTAACAATCGACTCCAGGGTTGGTTCCACCTGTTAGATTCTGAAACACACTGAAAAACGGCAAACCTAGCGTAAAACCACACCTTTCAGAGCTCAAATGCTACAAACGCCAAAGATAAATGGGGATCAAAAGTGTACATTTAGGTCGAATCACTTCCCCACACTTAGACGTTTGCTTGTCCCCAAGCAAACCTTTCAGACAAGGTAATATCTCAACCTAAACAAAATACTTTAGGGATAATTCAAAGGGCACAAAGTGGGGTATCTCAATGGCTATTGGCAATCAACACATGGACAGTTGCAAGCGATACCGCATCCACAACAAACAACATTTGAGGCCACCAAAATGGGCAAACGAAAAGTTCTCACCTTGTTCATGAATCAATGCAAGTCTCAACAAGTTCACTCATCAACCACAACTAACCATGCATAACATTCAAGTCCAAGGAATAAACGAATGGGAAACAAAGGTCCTCACCGGGCTATGATATGACATGCAAAACAAGAATGAATCACTCACTCTCTTGACTAGTGGGGTTGGGACCATTTGGTGCAAAAAATGTGCACAATCATCAACACTCGGTCCTATCGTCTCTTCACCATGGCGGCAACCTCTAAATGCTAGAGTTCACGGGACGGTTGTCATCACTAGCTTGACCGGAGGTCTTAGACACGGGTTCAAATGACTTGCAATTGTCTTGGACATGGGGAAAATGCCTTTCGGGTGGTGGCAAACACAACATGAGGTCCTACATCTTCACTTTAAAACCGAAGGTTCTATGGCTTCGACTAAGAACCTTCCCTACACACAAAGACCACTAGCATCGGTCAAAAACCTTACTTCCTTCCAAACCAAACTATCACCCATCACGAACTACATTGAAGCACACTTCCTCGGCTTATTCTTGCTATCACATTTCAAGCATATTAGTGAGGGAGTTCAACAACAATTTGGGTGTTTCAATGGCTAGAGTGCCAAGAAACCCTTCCTAGAGTAGCATACACTTTGATTTTTGTGGCAACTCTCTACTTTGTTACCTCGTCTTATTACCTCTTTTTCGATTTTTTGTTTTGATTCAACTTTCCTTTTCTTCCTTTTACCTCTTTTCTTTTCTTTTCTTTTCTTTTCGAGGGGGTACTAGAGAGTGAAACACATACCATTTAACGAACAATGCTCTCGATTAAGAACTTACTCCAACGCTACCTCTTCATTTCTAACAAGAACCGCACAAAATCCTCCTATGTAGAACCTCAATGGAGCTCCTAAGCACGAACTCTGGGACACAAGGACGAGTCATGTATAGACACGAAGGAATGATGGGGAGTCATTTTATCAAACATCATTAAGCTCACAAGGGAAAAGCTCTTACAAGAAAAAGACCCCCAAAGTCACAAGGCTCAAAGGGGTTAACTAGGGATCTCTTTTATTAGCTTAGCATTCCCCCCAAATTCAATCGCAATTTTCCGATCCCACTCCATGGGGAAGAAGCCCCTCTCACTCGTCGTTTCCCACCTAGCCATTTCTCAATGTCTCAACCCATCGCCACGCCACCGCCATTACCATCCCCGAAACCGATGTTACATAATCCATAAACCGCACAATGCCAAAGCACAACCCCACGATTGGTGCAACTGCATCGTCTTCCACCATCTTCGTCGTTGCCCTCGTCTTCCTCCCTCCACCTCCATCTTTCTAAACCTAACCATGTTTGGCTAAACTCCTAGTTGTTCCGAATTTGATGAATCCTAATATGCTTTGTATGGATTAAGTAATATCTTTGACATAAACATGTTTTTCTCGTCTTACGATCTTTTCTCGACTTATCATGCGCAACTATCAATAGTGCGCATCTATTGTATATTTTATCTGATACATGTAGATGAAACTACAATGTAATTTTGCATGTTAGATCTCTTGTGAAAAGAAGGAACTAATCAGATCCACCGGCGATGAGGTCACGTAGTTCCTCTAGATTATCTTAAAAATCTAATACGGATATTCACAAATCTGGTTAATGCTTTGGTTTAAGAGTCTTGTAAGCCACGATTCACTTGATTCTTAAAGTCGAAAGGGTGTTAATACATGTGAGAACGAGTTAACACTAAATTGGGAATTTTCACAGTCTAAGATTTGAACACACTTTATGTTGTTGTTTGTATAATGTATGTTAGGGGGATTCATTTCCGAGACAACCCCTTCTCCTCTTGATTTTACTTTGAAATTGTTTGTTTGTGTCTTGTTTATTGCATGTGTGAAATCCTATACTTGAAAATCAACTAAAAATGATTGACTAGATAATAGATAAAAGTTTAGTACTAGTACACAAAGTCTCTGTGAATACGACCTAGCTTCCTGCTATACTGCTCTAGAACGATAAGTACCCTTGCCAGTATTTACCTGTGTTAGTTACAGGCGATCAAGTTTTTGGCACCGTTGCCGGGAACTATTAATTTAGTCGCTTTTATTTTTCTTGTTATTTTTCATACACTTGTTGCTTTCACGGGTTGTTCTTGTTTTTGTACTTGAAATAGTGCATGACCTGAAACCACCCTAGTGGATTAGTCAACCTTGATCCCGAGATTGAGAGAACCCTTCGTGAACAAAGAAGGGAGCAAAAAGTAGAGCCACCAGCAATTGGGGAAAGCAAGCCGAAGTCAACAATCGGACTATGTCCGATTATGCATGTCCTACCTTGGAGGGAACTCACTCAAGCATCCGGAGGCCCAACATTGAAGCCAACAAACTTTGAAATTAAGATTGGGATGCTGCAAATGATCCAAAATCGGTTGCAATTCAATGGCCTACCCGATGAGGATCCCAACTCTCACCTAAGTAAGTTTTTGGAGCTTTGTGACACAATAAAGATAAATGGCGCAACCACTGATGCCATCCGCCTCTGACTATTCCCATTCTTGCTCGAAAATGGAGCAAGGGAGTGGCTTGAAGCATATCCACGAAACTCAATCACAACATGGATGGAAGCCGATATATTCTTGGCCAAGTACTTTCCACCAAGCAAGACAACGAAACTCCACAATGAAATTGTTGTGTACCACCAAGAAGATCACGAAACTCTCTACGACACATGGGAGAGGTACAAAAAAACTCTCAGAAAGTGTCCTCACCATGGCGTTCCTCTTTGGTTGCAAATGCAAACATTCTACAATGGTCTCAATCCCGAGACAAGGCAATCCATAGATGCAGTGGCGGGTGGCACCATCCAAAACAAAACGCCCCCTCAAGTGGAAAATCTAGTTGAAGATATGGTGATGAACAACTATCAATGGTATTCGCCTCAAAACCCATGTCAACCGGCACCAACTTGAAATGCCAAACTCCACCAAATTGATCCGGTGACAGCCTTGGCAGCCCAGGTAGAGTCACTCGAAATGTTTTTTTGGCACGAAAAAAGGGGCTTAGGCAAGGAGATCCGTCGCCACTGGGACTATTCACGCTCATCATGGATATCCTCTCTTCCATGTTGGATAAGTTCCAAGCTGCCCGGAAAATTAAAGGGTTATGTATGGACGAGAGTAGCGGCAGAGGTGAGGTAGCCCACTTACTGTTCGCCGACAATACATTACTTTTCTGTGAAGCCTTGTATGAGCAAGTCCTGGGCATTATGGAAACTCTGGTTTGTTTCCAAGCTGCCTCGGGTCTTAGAATCAATATGTATAAGTCTGTTTTGTTCACGATTGACGATGTCCCAAATCCATATTTTTCGCTGCAATTATCGAATGCACCTGGAGTTGCGACCTGTTTATGTATCTTGGATTTCCCTTGGGCACCAAAGTAAATGCAGTCTCTACTTAGGATCCTACTTTAGGCAAATTTCAGAGGAGGCTGATGGATGGAAGGGGCGATTTTTGTCCCTTGGTGGAAGACTTGTGTTAAATAAATTTGTCCTCAGCATTCAACCAACGTACTACTTCTCTTTGTTGTGAGCACCAGCCACGATCATCAATAGAATCGAGAAGATCCAAAGAAGATTTATTTGGAGCGTGACAAGGGAGAGCCAGAAAAGCTCACTTTGAGCTGGGACGTTTGCAAAGTTTTAAAGGAGAGGGGCGATATCTGCATTATCGATCTAAGAAGTTTTAATACAGCATTGCTCTCTAAATGGCATTGGCGTTTTGCGGTGGAGAATAATTCTTGGTGGGAAGGAGTTGATTCAAATAAAGTATAAAAGAACTTAGTCCGTTTGGCATAGTGGCAAATGCATAAAGGGCTTTGCCGACTCGGTGTGGGCAAACATAACAAAGGAATTTGACTCATTCTGGAATTTAGCCTACATTGATCTCGGGGGAGGGGCCTAGGTCTCCTTTTGGCACGATCGATGGATACCTTCCATGACTCTCGCCAATGCCTTTCCAAGAGTCGCCGTTGCTGCTTCTTGGCCAGATGTTTGGGTCTCCGACAATACCACCTACACAGGTGAGAACTTGGTTTGGAATGTTGATTTACATTTTAATTTGAGAAGGGGGGGGGGGGGGGTAGGCTGAGAGGGATAGGGTTGCTCTACTCAAATTTTTTGGTAACCTTGATGTCACTCGTATGAGTTGTCGGTCGAGCCATATTTTCTGGTCTTCACAACCCAAGTTTGTTTTTTTGTCAAAAACATGTACAGGTCGCTGATTAAGAACGAGTACGAAGATTTGAATGAGTTCCCGGCTGAATATGTATGGAGGAGGATTATTCCATCCAAGATTTGCGCGTTCGTGTGGATGGTGGCTCACAAGAAAATCCTTACTATTGACAACCTCAAGAGACGAGGATGGGCTATGACGAACAGCTGTCCCCTTTGTTTGAAAAGGGAAGAGTCGATTGACCACATTTTCGTGGACTGCAGCTTCACCAAGAAAATTTGGACCAATGCATTTAGAGTTTGTGACAGTGTCGTTCCACCTAACAGAGACATTGTTTCAACGATCCGGGGATGGTGGAATGACACTCCGGGCAGCACCATAGAGAGGGTTGTTTACTGCTTACTGCACACGATTTGCTAGGGAATATGGCTCGAGCGGAATCAGAGAATTTTTCGTGACCTCAAGTCGTCCTCCAACGATGTTTTCTACAGGACAATGAGAGCAATTACCGTGGATTGTTGCACAGGGCAAGGCAGGGAGAGATAAGGGAAATAAGTAGTTGAGAAACTGTTAGTCTGTCTTGCTTTGTTGTTTTTGTTTTCCTCTATGGTTTTGTGCAGCTGGGCAGCCCGTTTTGGCTGTTTTGTTTTTAGCTGCCTTGTTGTTTCTCTCCTTTCTTTCTCGACTTCTTACTTCTTGTGAGTTGTCTCAGCCTTGTTTGTTTTTGTTTTTGTTTTTTCACTTCCTGTTTGCTTCACTTTTTTTAGTTCAATGAATTTTCACCCTTATAAAAAATGACACTTTCACTAAAGATTAGTATTTCTAGTGGTATTAGCGGTTATTATTATTGTTATTAATTTCATAGACTCTGTTGCATATTCTATGTGTGGGTTGGGTTGGTTATCTTTTTTTCCTTTCCCTCCATAATGATAATTCTTTCCATCTACCTAATTTTTTTTTCTATGCAACTTCTTTGGTAATTTATTTATTTTAATTTTGTGAGGTTTCAATTGGTAGCAGTGTAATAAACCTGCTATATTTATTACTGGTGCTATTTCTTTTTAAGGAAATGAGAAGAAAATTAAGGGCAAATCATTAAATTCATTTCCAACCCCATCCACCATCATCATCATCATCATGGAGTTCACACTATTGCAATAACTCGCTCACTTACTTCTCCCAAATTTAAGCAATTCATTTCCGATTGATTTTCAAATTCATTCCTTTTTTTTTTCAAATTCGAAACAAACGGCCCATTTCTCTGCCCAGCCTTGCCCTCTCCCCCAACAACAAACAAGGACAGGACAAGACAAGAGAAAGAGAAACCCACAATTTTGCTCGACTCCCCTGCTGCTTCCTCTTCTCTTCTCACCCTTCACTGTGTTTTTTTTTTTCACCCCTCAATGAGCACGCAATGGACGAGTCCGAGCAGCAGGTTGATGAGATGGCGAGTCCGAGACTGGGTTTCTTGTTTCCTCGCTTCCCGGATTCCTCCTCTAGGTAACGTAAAAGCATATGAGCTTAAATATTGTCTGAGATAATCAATCGTGCGTGTTTTTGCCACAAAATATATATTGTTATGCAATGATTTTTTCATGGGTTTCCTTTTGTTTTGTACGTAGATGATGACGCGGCAAATGGTAATTTCCGGAACATGGTGTGCGAGTGCAACGTAAATGACGGCGGCAGAAGGCAGTACCGGCGGAAAAGCAGGCGCAGAAAGGAGCGACGGATCCTAACTGACGGCGAGACTGATCATGACAACAATAGCACTGATGATAATGTTAGTGGCGGAGGAGTTTCCGGCTCGAAATCGACGGGGAACGGAGAGGCAACGGAGAGGGAGTTGTGCGTTGTTGACGGCACGGGAACGGGGAGGCGACGGCGGCGGCACCCGGACGATGATAATCGTCAGGAGGAATATATCGTCTTCCGCTTTGGTGAAAACGGTGCTTTTGAAGTTGTCAAGGACGGCCGGCACAGAAACAACTATAAACCTCAGAATCATACCAACGCAGCGGAAAGTAATTTGGAAGTGGTTACCAATACCGCCGGCGGGAGTTCCTCCTCTGCCTCCAAGCCCACTGTCAACAGAAAGGTACTGACTTAACTTAACAATACTCTTTTTCCTTACTTTGAAATTGGATACTGCAGCCATTGGACTTATTTACTTGCAGAGCACAGCTTTTACCTTGCGATTCAAGGACTTTCTGTTTGTTGTTGGATAACTGTCTCGCTTATTATTGCTTTTCCAATTAGTTGAATTATGGCAATCAGGAAAATGGTAGGAGGGATGAATCAGCAGCAGCAGCAGCAGGGAAAGGGAGATGGGAGGAGAAGTTACCATTGCCAACTACTCATCAGCATGGCATTGTTGGGTCAAGTGTAAAACCAGAGGTGCTTCATTCTCAGCAGGTGGAACATGTACATGACACAAGCACATTAGTTAGTAGAACTCCATCCATCATTGCCTACCTTGTTTTGTTTCATTCATTTCCTCTTCTTATAGGGAGAAGAGAACTGCAGCTTCAGGCGGCATCCATTGGGGGAGATAGACAGAAACCAATTCGGGACCTCCGCTGCCGCCGAATCCGGCAGCAGCAGAGACAATTCGCAGTCCTCCAGCTCTGGCTCCTTTTCCTTCCCTGTGTAAGTAAAAGCATCAGCTTCCTGTCAGTCATCCACAACTAACTAATAATCCTAATCCCTTTCACTAAACTAAACTAAGCTAACACGACACAGAGAAGCACCTTTGATACTAAAGTTATCTACTTGCTTCATGAGTGCATGCAGATTGCAGTGGGAAGAGATGGTAGGGAGCCCAGTACAAATGCCAAAACCAGAAGACAACTTTCACCTGCGGAAGCACAGGATGAATTGTGCTCGTTTCCAGTGCTGTAGATTTCGAAGAAACTCCATCGACTGAGATTCCTTTCTTGTTGCTTCTACATGAGCTATATAGGAATAGGACAGGGTAGTGCTACAGTAATCCTCCAACAGGATTTGTTTTTTTTTCCCCCCTTCATTTTCTTATCATCAGAACTCGGAATACATCAATCACAATGTACTCTCTTTTACACATAGTAAAACTGATCTGTTCAATAATTTTGCAAGCTGAAGATTTTCAATAAGTATGTGGATTAAACAGATTAGCACCATCAACACAATAACTTTGCAGACTAACGACACTATACTTCTTCTAAAAACACCCACAAGTTATTAAAATGAAACACTCCCACAGCTTCGGAATAGACAATCAGCTAGTTATAGCTTACAACCGAATAAGAAGACCCTAGCGCACATGTACTATGCTTGAAGAAGAATCAGAAGCCATAGCATTGGTCAGTTTCTTGAATGGATTTGCAGCACTAGGCTTACAAAGTAGAAACTGAAGGTGTTGTCTAGCAAGCGCAGCAGCAATAATGGATTCCTCATCACGCTTTTCTTTCGCCGCAGCAACAGCTGCAATGTAATTTATACGTGCCTCTTCCATTTCCCTAATGTCCGTATCGTCCAAATCGTCCTGTACGAGATTAAGTTAAGAAAAGTCCATTTCTTAGATAATAAAGACTCAACTGAGGGAGAATCAGTCTAATCATCTCCTAATCATTTAATAATGTCTGCAGGTAAGTTTATCACTTACAATGTCAGGATCATAGTCTAAATATGTTGGCTTGCTGTCATAATCTTCACTGAGTGCTGACATATCACACTTTGTCAAGCCTTCAAATAACAGCATCAATGACGAGATGTTTCCTTGAATGGAATCCAGCTCTCCCTGAAGCTTCTCAGCCTTATTGTTCGATGTCATTGCTTCCCATTGAATCCTCTCTAGCGCTGCCTGCTTGTCCGCCAGTTTTATCTGCAGAAAATGCCAGCAACAGTTAGCATGTCTTATGTATGATAGGAAGAACGAAAAAGACAGCATAAGCTTGAGACACAGGTAATATTAGTTCCATTTAAATGTGTGGCTTTCATTTAGGCTTAGCCATGCAGCTGCGATAGAACTCGGCTAATAACGCCCCAAACTTTTCTCAAGATATAAACAAAGACACTTTATCAAACAGAATGTACTAATTGAGCATAAAGCTGTCACTTCTATCATTGCCAAATGCCGACACTCCTACTTAAATGATTAAGTGAACCAGAAGCATGATAAATTGATAATAGCAAATGTTTGCCTTTGTTTAGCCAATCAAGGTCAAGTGATATACAAGTACCTTGGCATCAGAGAGTTGCACTTGATGGGACCTTATTAAAGACTCCTTTTCAGAAACCTGCTGTTTCAGTTCATTTAACTCAGCTTGAATTGCATCATTCTGGCTTTCTGATATCTCCAATGATTTTGCTAACTCGTCTTTCTCGGATAACTTCTTCTGCAGATCTTCCACTTGTTCCCTTAATGTGATTAGCTCATCTGTGTTACTGTCGGCAGCAAAAGCCCTTGAGGTAAACACTGTGAAGTCGCTGACATCTTGAGTATTTCCAACACTCTTACTTTCATCCTTATCTCCACGATCCCCTTTCTTTTTTGCAGGAATAGATTGAGCTGTATTCCTATTCCTACGATCAATCACCTTCAATGGACATAAAAAGAGCAGAGTCGGCAACAGCTCGCTCAAACAACCAACCCATTTAACTTTAAGACGTACAAATTCAAGGCAAACTATCAACTCTCCCAATACAAGTGAACAAGTGAGAAATTCACAATCAGGAAATTAAGCTGCAATCCGGATGAGCGAACTCACCTTTTTGGACAAAGACTCCCTGGAAGGCGTCTTGGTATATACTATTGAGCCCCGCCGCGTGAAAGAACTGCTGGCTTTCCTGTCCTGAACCACATCAAGGTTAAACAAATAGAAAGGACCCAATTATTCCAATACAGCAAAAGCCCTATTTATACGTAAGAAAGCTGCAAAAGGTTCCTAGGCCTTCAAAGAGATCCAAATCCTAACTCTGCTCTAATCCCATTAGCATTACCAAGGCTCCAATTCTGAATTTTCCGTTCAACTAATCGCCATTGAACCCAGAAACAGTTTAAAGAATCCTCTAGAAAAAGAAATGGAGAAATCGCACGAGAGAGAGAGAGAGATGGAAATTACGATGAGGGACTGAACAAGAGGGACGATCTCGACCAGATCGTTGAAGAGAACACGATGGAGGTTGCCATTTCCACCGCCATTGGAAGTAGATGCGGCGGCGGCACAGTGGGCGGCAATCTGGGAGCTGGTTAATTGGGAGTGAGGTGGGGAAGAGTTTGGAGGACCAGAAAGCCACGATTTGGAGTCCTCCACGAAACTTGGATCCCCTCGCAAATCCACGCAATTCTGCGGATCGAACATGGCTGTTGATCTTGGAGGACTCTGTGAAATCTTGCTTGCGATAAGAAAAAGGTACTCGACAGATGGAAACGAGACTGCTGCCTGCGTATGGAATGGTACTGAAATGGACTGGGGATGAAAGAGAAGAGAAGAAGACTTGTTTAGCGACTGAATTTTGAATTCCCGACCCTAGTCCCGGATTGGATTTTACTCGATCCATGGTTGTAGAAATCATACCATTGGTTCGACCGGAAAAATCGAATATTGGAGTCTGGATTGAAATGATAGGGACTTCTTACAGTAGCTTGGGTATAATTTTAAGTTAGATAACTTGTAGAGATCTAAATAGTTAAAATTGATCAAACTTATTTTAAACCATTGATTAAACAAATAAGTAAAATGGCAACAAGGGCTGCCGGCAAGTTTGTCAACCCGCAGGCTGACCCGGACCCGGTCGAGCTAGTGAGTCAAGAGTTAATGGGTCACCCGTTTTAGTTCGATTTAGCCCGAAAATATGAAAAGAGTCATTATATTGTACTTATCCTCATAAATTATATCAAATATCATCTAACGTATGAGTTATAACATATTAAGTACAATAAATTATATCAAATATCATCTAACGTATGAGTTATAACATATAATATGCTACCAAAATAGCATGTCTTACTTAGATCCAACATATAGTGAAAACACACACTTATATAACATCAATGTTCAAATGTTCAACTTAGAATCCCGAAATTGAGTCAGGCGAAAAGAAAAGTAGAAAAATAGTGGCATTCTCCAAACCAAAGAAAAAAAGACACAATTTGACCTCCAATTCGGTACCTTGTAGCGGTCGACCCGCCGGGTGCGTGCGACCCATTTTTCTCACCGGGACATGGTCAAAGCGGGTTGACCCGCGGGTTGACAATCTTGGTTGCCGGTCAACACCTTCTCAATTTACCTTTTTTATTTTTTTCTTTCCTTTTTCACATTTAGTTGATTTTCCTTATTTTATCCTTTCCTTTTTTAATTCTTATGAAATTAGAAGCGTTACGTAAGGCTTCCATTGTAACTTAGCTCTTTATGTAACATGATGTTAATACTCATTACGTAAAGTGACCTTCCATTACATAAGATTTTCGTAATGACATTTTACAAGCGTTACGTAAAATACACCTTCATTACGTAAATGTTACGGAATGATAGTTATTTCTTATGTAATAGTTAAATCGGGAGTGTTACATATGGCTTCCGTAATGACTTAGCACTTTACGTAACGTGAGGTTAATATTCATTACGTAAAAAGACCTTCCATTACGTAAAGTTTACGAAACGACAGTTATTTCTTATGTAACAGTTAAATCGGTAGCGTTACGTAAGACTTCCGTAACGATTTAGCATTTTACGTAACGCGAGGTTGATACACACTACGTAAAGACACATTCTATTACGTAAGGCTTCCGTAATGATCTTTTACAACTGTTACGTAAGATTACCATATTATATGTAACCATTACGTAATCCCTATTGTAGTTTACGTAATGCGACCTGTGAAACCTGCTATAACAGGTAAAAAAATTTAAGTTACCTTACTTCAAGTTACCATAGGAATCCCTGAAATTATATATTTAAAGAATTAAGGACATATTTGGTGTTTATTATTCCAAAATGTGTATTGTGTATGTAAGCAATGCATGTATTGTAGAGAATACACAGTTTTGTGTGTCAAAATGAAATAGAATGTATCAATGTTGTGAAACCGAATCGGAGTATAAATCGCTATGGTGAGCGAGTCTAGGGGTGGGCATCGGTTCGGTTCAAACCGAACCAAAATTGAATATACCGGATCTCCGAAAGTGTCTGTGAGGCAAACCGAATTCGAACCGAAATTTAAGTCGGTTCGGTTCATCCAAACCGAATTGAATACCGGTTCGGTTTTAATACACAAACCCGAGGAGTTATAAACCACCGCACTTTCTCTCTCTCTCCCATACACCCAAACCCTCATGTCTCTCCATTTCTCCCTCTCTCTCCCCCCTCCAACAAACGCAATCGATGTAGATCAGAAAGCGACGATGCTGCGGTGGAATATCCTCCATCTCGTGACTCATCAGTGAGCAGAAACAGCAGGCTGCGACGGTGGTATCTCCTCCGACTCGCGACTCAGCGGCGAGCAGAATGCAGCGGTGGTATCTACTCCATCTCGTGACTCAGCGGCGAGCAGAAACAGCGAGCTGCGACGGTGGTATCTCCTCCGACTCGCGACTCGGTGGCGAACAGAAAACAGCGGTGCTAGGGTGGTATCTCCTCCGTCTCACGACTCACCGGCAACCGCGATTGATGCAGAAGTTAGAATACAACGCAGCGGCAGGCGGGTACGACGATTGAATGTTAGAGGTCAGTATGGTTGTAGATCCAAGCATGCATGTCGTTTTTCTTTTTGATTTTCACCTTCGAGTTTCAGTAGCATTGTCGCTCTTTTCGATTCAGGAGTAGAAAGCTTGGATTTTGGAGAAGAAAGTTTTGATTTTCAATATTGATTTTGATGCATTTGGGGTTTTATATTTGGATTTGGGTTTTTTTAATCTCAGGGAGGAGAAGGGAGCAGAGAGAGGGGAAATGGCATCAAAATCCAGTGGCCGGTGAGGATGAGTTGGTGGCAAAGCCAACGGATGAGAGGAGGATCGGTGATGTTGGATGGTTGTTGGCGGCTTGGGTCAAGGATTTGGTGTTCTTTGTTAGGGTTAGGTTAGTAGTAGGGATGGAGAAGTTGTGGGCTTATGGGATTAATTTTGGGCTTTGTTTAATTTGGGCTGGGAGGGATTTGTGTTTTATTTGGGCTGTGAAAGAACTGGGCTTTGTGAGAGGTTGAGTAGTCAGTTGGGTTGTAGTATTGTGGGTTAAATTTTTTGTTCGGTTTCTCGGTTCGGTTGTTCGGAATTCGGGTTTGGTCTGCATACACCTGGTTTCCGAAACAAATGGTTTTGGCTTCCGAATTTCGAACCGAACAACAATAATTCGGTTTCGGTTTGGTTCAATTCGGTTTCGGTCCGGTTCGATTCGGGTTTACCGAACTGGATGCCCACCCCTAAGCGGGTCACACTTGAGCCGTTAAAAAACTGTAAATAGACCACTACCTTATATATACTAATTTTATAACTAGCACATTCCATACCTCGAGGTAGGGATGGGTTTGGCGTGGGTTTGCCTAAACCAACCTCATCCCCATTTTCAAATATCCAAACCCAAACCCTCTTTATACCCATGCGATGGAAGGTTTTACAAATCCATACCCATACTCACGGTTTTTAGATACCCATGGGTAATACCCACTCCATCAACTACTCACCATTAAAAAAAGAATATGGTGACAAATGTGGATTTCACCCGCCCAAAATTATGGAACTAATACATAAGTGACACGTCCCGTCTCTTTTCAAAAACCAAACCATAACTCAAACCAAAAACCGGTTACTCCGAAGCAACCCAAACCACAATTTAAAACAAACAAACCGACATCATTTAATAATTTTTAACGAAAAGCCCTAACATTTGGGCAAAAATTCTCAATCTCAAACACTTAAAACGACTTAACACAGAATCTCCAATTTGTACTAATAACCATGAAACAAAATAATTAACTAATCTAACTTGACTCCTCACGAGCTTTCTGATATCCCGACGACGTTGGTACTGCTGCTCGCCTCGCCCTACTTCTTCTCATGATCCACTTCTGCTAGACTATCCTCAACCTGGTGAGTGAGAAGGGGTCAGTCTCGTCGTTACTTCCTAAGGTCTTCCTAGGGGTCAGTCTCGTCGTTACTTCCTAGGCAAACTCCTTACTAAACACATTATTAGGGGAATGCCTTCCTAGCATGAAAGTCGTTCTCGCTTTCTGCTCTTAATTAACCATTCCTATCAACTCATCTCAACATTAACTCATAAAAGTTCTCGACTTCTATCATTATCTCAACACAAAACACTAGGACCACCGCGTTACGTCTCGTCGTTCGGTGTCCTACCCTAGTATGCCAACCGCGTTACGTCTCGCCGTCCGGTTGCATACCCAAACTCGGCAATGGCACTGCGTTATGTCTCGCCGTCCAGTCCATGCCCGTCAACTACTGCGTTAGGTCTTGCCGTCCAGTAGTGATCCGACCATCTACCGCGTTCAGTAGTGGCCCAACCGCATGGGGGTTCCTCATACCATCAACCATACAAACATACATACATTCATACATAGCACAACGCGTGCCTCCATCCTTACAGGCGGTGGGATGCCTCACACACATATCGCGCATACTAGAAAAAATTTACTAAATAAAAACTTGAACGAAAAGCAGAAACTAAAAGACCTACGACATAGATTTTACCCTTTACACTCACCTCTTTAGTCGCATTAACGTCTGCATTCTCACGCTCAAGCCCCGTGCATTTTTCCTCTTTTGGCTCCTCCTCTATCGGTTCATCGTCTTCCTCTTCAACGACCCTAACCATTGGAACTCCGCCGCCATTCTCTTCTAGGTCCCTCCTCGGGCCACAAATCAGCGGTCAACTTCGAACCGCTGACACCCCGGGTCGTCTGGGAGGATAGGGTCGGGGCCTCTCCATCGCTTTACCCCCGCCAGTTGCGATCACCGATGTCGAGTTCTCAGCCTTCCTTCCGCCTCTAATAGATGCGGCTCTTCCCCTCCTACTAATCGGTGTGAACCTCTTCATCACGCCAGACTACGAAGTTCGATCGGCTGCTAACTTTCTCGCCTTCTTACCCTCCTTAGCCGGATTATCCCAGGAAACCTATTAATAAGAAATTCATACTCTAAGACAACCTTTCTCGATTTAAAAGCCTCCTTTTTATCTACCCAGACACCCTCTACTCAAAGTCCCCTCCTCAAACCTCACTCCAAAAGTCCTTTAATCCCCATTAAAAATTTCTAGAATTAATCCCTTCAAAAACGACCATTTTTCTTAATTATTTTAGTCTTGGACGAATTTTCCACCTAACTTGAACTTTCTTAAAAATTTGGATAATAATTTTCCTACATCAATCATGAGCACTTCTACACTGGAAAATTATCAAACCCTTATAAACTCCTCGAAAATATTTTTATTTAATTAAAACAAATGTTCGACCAATTTCTAAAATTAAAAATACACCTTCAAAAATCCCCAAATTAAATTAAAGCCATCTCTTGAACCTCCCTCAATTTATAAAATTGTTAAATTCAGAAAACAATCTTCAGTGAGGCTCGAAACAATTTAAAACATCTAAAAATACGTTTCTGGAAATTCCCAACAGCTTTAGTGACCAATCAAAATCTGTCACTAAAAGCCTGTTGCTAAAACCCCAGAATTCTACCCTCACGAAAAATCACCAAATCAATCGACCTAACTCAAAGGGATCGAGTCCTCTTACCTCTAGAACGTGCCTAGGCCTAGGTTGGATGACCCGGGACGTTGATCTCCTTTTTGATCAAACCCGCTCAGCAAGGAATTGGAATCGGAATCGGAATTGGGGTCGGGATGGGGAATGGCGGTGGCGAACTTCTTCTTCTCGCCTCGTGGCTGCCGCTGCGTCTCTTCCCTAGTCCGGGGAAAAAACGAGAGGGCTGGGGTGTTAAGGAGGGTTGGCGGTGGACAAATTAATGGTAGGGTTATAGTGAGGCTCGGCCCCGTCAACAAGGGGCGTATGTTGTTACACCCCGCTCTTTCTAAAAGTCAAAATGACTATTTTACCCCTGACTTAATTCGTCAACTTTCACCATAGTATTGATGAGGATTTCAAAACGTAAACTACCGGTGCAAACGGTGTCGAATTTCGAGGTAAAACGACGAAGTTATGGACGTTGGTTGTTTTTAAGTTCAAACCAAGACCCAATTAGAAGTCTGGGCCGAGTGGGTCTGGGCTTTTGGCCCAAAAACCTGAGTTAAGTGATGAGAAGGAAAGGGGAAGCGGGCTTGGCGGCCCAGGGGGAAGAAATGAAGAAGAGATGGGCTGGTGGCCCGAGGAGGAGAAAGAAAAAAGGGAAGGGGAAGCGGGCTTGAGGCCCGGCAGCTGAAGGAGGCGGAGCCTTGCGAGGGGATAGGAGGGGTTTTCTCCGCTGGGGGAATAATAATAAAAAAAAAAGAAAAAAAGAAACGAAACAGAAAATCGAGCGGCAGCGAAGAAACAGTGGAATAAGAAGATGTGGAAATGACCGAAAAATCAGGGCGTAACCGACGAAAATGGGGGATTTAATTGAGGAGGTTAATTCGATCTAGGGGAAAGAGGTTGGGATTTTATTCACGTGCGGTTAAGCGAGCAACTATCCCTCGAAGGGCTTGATGGAGCCGGCACCGACAGGACGGGGAGCGAGGTGGATCCGAAAGAGGGTAGTGGCTCTGATGAGGTCATCAAATCCAAGTCCAATTCATCACACGAAGGTCCAATTACTCGTCTACAAGCCAAGAGATTAAGAGAGGAATTTGCTGCTTATTTGGATCGACATTATGCTCAATTGGACATGGACCAACATCATGGGAAGCCCATTATACTTCTATAATTCGTGGACCAGCATGGAGGCAACTTGGGCTTCAAGGAAGGTGGATATGAAGGCTAGATTTTAAGGAGTTGTTGACTTGGTCTTTTCCTTGTCTATTAAGGATTGTGTTTTCCTTTTACTTTTCCTTTAAGGTTTTGTTTTCCTTTTAATTGTAGGATTTGGTTATTTGTTTGCTTTCTTTCTTAGTTTAAGATTGGATTTTCGTTGCCTATATAAGGAGGATGCGTCCCTCATTGTAATTCATTCTATTATCAATCAACTTTCAAGTTTCAAGTTCAAACGAACTGGTTCTTTGTGCAAGCTTCTGTCGAGAGTGCTCCAGAGGTTTCACGTGTCTCTTATCAACTAGAGAACGCGTCTAGTTGTGGCGAGCTTCTACCCTATATCAATTGCCCCTTTCCACGAGTTGGTGTTGTCCGATTGGTTTAATATACCAATTGCCCTTCATCACGAGTTAGGAATTGTCCGATTGATTCCGCATCTATCTTTATTTTTCGAGTTCAAGAAAGGCGACATCAGAAAATCATAAAAATATCGTTGAAGCTGCGTACTTTGATCACATCAAGTGGTATCAAGAGCCCGGTTCAAACACAGCGGAGAAGAAGACGGTTCTTAGGAATCTTGACGTGCTCTTGAAGCAATCTTGGCGAATTCTCGTGGGCTTTCAGCGCAAGAAACACTACCTTGTGCCACAAGAATGGATGATCCAATGAAGGCAATGATGGATCAATTGGCGGAAATTCAGCGAACCCTAGCGGCCAACGCTGCCGACGTTAATGCACGATTCGCCATAGTCGAAGCAAGGCTAGCCGCGCCTCATGCTCCTGCGCAAGAAGCACCACCAAACCCTAATGCCGAGAGGCCTAGGCGAGAAGATGAAGAGCGAGGAGAAAGGAGGATTGTTCCGCAACCCATGGCCGAACAATTGAGGCGCCATCGTCCTTTGGGGATGCCGCGAGCAAGGAGAGGGAATCCTCGAGTGCAAGACGAAGAAGGCGAGTATGACGACGATGATGCCAACCTTAGAGAAGTTGAACACGAATTGAGAAATGTGAGGGTCACTATTCCATCATTCAGAGGTGCTACCGATCCCGAAGCTTATCTTGATTGGGAAAGAAAAATGGAGATGATTTTCGACTATCACAACTATTCCGAGAGGAAGAAAGTTCAAATGGCTGCAATGGAATTCACGGATTATGCTATCATCTGGTGGGATCAAATCTGTACGAGAAGAAGGAGGGATAGGCAACGCCCTATTGAGACATGGGAAGAGATGAGGAGCATCATGCGGGATAAATTCGTCCCTAGCTACCATCGTAGGGAGATGTATCAAGCCCTGCAAACCTTACGACAAGGTACAAAAAGTGTAGAGGATTACTACAAGGAGATGGAGATGATGATGATTAGAGCTGACCTCGTAGAGGAGAATTAAGCCACCATAGCACGATTCCTACACGGTCTCAATCGAGAAATCAGGAATGTGGTGGAAATTCAACCATTTAGAGAGTTATACAATTTGGTTGCAATGGCGGCCAAAGTTGAGAAGCAACAACGTAGTAACCTTGGAAGAAGGTTCACACCTTCCTCTAGAGCACCAAGGCCAGGAGTGCCTTCGACTTCAAACCCTAAGCCAGCCATTTCAAAACCAGAAGCACCAAAACTGGCAGCCAAGGTTGAAGCACCAAGAGAGAGACCCACAAGCTCTAGTGGAGGAATTCAATGCTTCAAGTGCCATGGAAGAGGACATATGGCCACCCAATGTCCTAACAAGAGAGCTCTAGTCATGTTGGAGAATGGAGAGTATGTCTCGGATTCTGAGGAAGAAAAGGAGGCTAATTCAGATTTTGATGTGGACGAGAAGATAGAGATGGAGGAGGCACCACCGGGAGAGCTTTTCGTAGCTAGAAGAATTCTAAGTGTGCAACCCAAAGAGGAGCTTGAACAAAGAGAGAATCTGTTCCATACAAGGTGCACGGTGGATGGGAAATTACTCTCGTTGGTAATTGATGGTGGAAGCTGCACTAATGTCATTATTGTCTATTCGGTTAAGAAGTTGGGATTAAACACTTTGAAGCATCCCAAGCCATATACACTTCAATGGCTCAATGATCATGGCGCCATCAAAGTAACAAAGCAAGCTCTCTTGAAGTTTTCGATTGGAAGGTATGAAGATGAGATCTTATGTGATGTTGTGCCTATGCAAGCGGCGCATGTCTTATTTGGGAGGCCATGGCAATTTGATCGAAAGGCACATCACGATGGAGTTACTAATAAGTACGAGCTAGTACATGGCGGGAAGAAATTCGTGTTGAAACCCCTATCTCCCAAGGAAGTTTATGAAGATCAACTCCAAATGCAACGAAAGTGGGCGAAGGAGAAGGAGCAGGAATCCCAAGTCACGGACAAGAGTGTACATGGGGGGACTAGTGCCGTGGAGACCAAGTCATTGATGATAGCACGAAGTGGAGACGTGAAGCAAGCAGTTTATGATGATGAAACAATGATTATGATCATCTATAAGGGTGTGCTACTCAATCAAGAGCTTATTCCAGAGATACCACCTAGGGCACGAGTGGTATAAGAAGAATTTCAAGATGTCTTTCCCGAGGAAGCTCCAAAAGGCCTACCTCCAATCCGTGGGATAGAGCATCAAATTGATTTTGTTCCTGGAGCTACAATCCCAAATAAGGCGGCTTATAGGACGAATCCAGAGGAGACGAAGGAGTTGCAGAGGCAGATTGATGAGCTTATGGAGAAAGGACATGTTCGAGAGAGCATGAGTCCCTGTGCAGTTCCTGTTATCCTCGTGCCCAAGAAGGACCATACGTGGAGAATGTGTGTTGATTGCCGAGCAGTCAACCAAATAACAGTCAAGTATCGTCATCCTATACCTCGATTAGATGATATGCTTGACGAGTTGCATGATTCTAGTTTGTTTTCAAAGATTGATCTGAGGTCGGGATATCACCAAATCCGAATGAAGGAAGGAGATGAATGGAAGACTGCCTTCAAGACAAAGCATGGCTTATACGAGTGGATGGTGATGCCCTTTGGTCTTACTAATGCACCAAGCACATTCATGAGGTTGATGAACCACGTGTTAAGAGCTTTTATTGGAAAGTTCGTGGTTGTCTACTTCGATGACATTCTGATCTATTCGAAGAACATGGAGGAACATCTTGAGCATTTGCGAGAAGTGTTGAAGACTTTGAGGAAGGAGCAGCTCTATGCCAATCTGAAGAAGTGCACATTCTGTACCTCGAGGGTGGTATTTTTGGGATTCATAGTAAGTGCGAATGGTGTTGAGGTCGATGAAGAGAAGGTGAAGGCGATTCAAGCATGGCCTACCCCGACGAACGTGAATGAAGTGAGGAGCTTTCATGGGTTGGCTGGTTTCTATCGACGATTTGTTCCAAATTTCAGCACCATTGCTGCCCCATTGACATCTATTATCAAGAAGAATGTGGCATTTTATTGGGGAGAAGATCAAGAGAAGGCATTCGAGCTACTCAAGTACAAACTCACTCATGCTCCTGTTCTGATGCTACCTGATTTTGACAAAACGTTTGAAGTGGAGTGTGATGCATCAGGATTGGGAATTGGAGCCGTGTTGATGCAAGAGAAGAAGCCTATTGCCTACTTTAGCGAAAAGTTGAGTGGGGCTACGCTTAACTATCCCACTTATGATAAGGAGCTCTATGCATTGGTTTGAGCCCTCGAGACATGGCAGCACTACTTATGGCCAAAAGAGTTCGTGATTCATACCGATCATGAGTCTCTTAAGTATTTGAAGGCCCAACACAAGTTGAACAAGAGGCATGCTCGTTGGGTGGAGTTCATTGAGTCGTTTCCCTATGTAATCAAGTATAAACAAGGCAAGGAGAATGTGGTTGCTGATGCATTGTCAAGGAGATACACGTTGATCACTACTATGGACGCTAAGTACCTTGGATTCGTGCAAATCAAGGGTGCTTATGATGGGGATTTCGACTTTGGAGAGACTTATAAGGCTTGTGAGAAGCATGGAGAAGGAAAATTCTACAGAAGTAATGGTTATCTCTTTCGTGGTAATCAATTGTGCATACCTAGAACATCACTTCGAGAGCTTTTGTTGAAGGAAGCTCATGGAGGAGGATTGATGGCTCACTTTGGTGTAGCCAAAACATTGAGTTGTTTGCGAGAGCACTTCGATTGGCCTCACATGAAAGGAGATGTGGAGAATTTATGTGCAAGATGTGTGGAGTGCCAGCATGCTAAATCAAAGATGCAACCATCTGGGTTGTACACACCACTACCTATTCCTTATGCACCATGGGTCGACATTTCAGTGGATTTCGTGCTAGGATTGCCGAGGACAAGAAGAGGTAGGGATTCAATTTTTGTGGTGGTGGATCGTTTCTCGAAGATGGCACATTTCATTCCATGCCATAAGACGGATGATGCAAACAATGTGGCTGATTTGTTCTTCAAGGAGATCGTGAGATTGCATGGAATGCCACATACCATTGTGTCCGATCGAGATGCAAAGTTTCTGAGCTATTTTTGGAAGACGTTGTGGAGTAAACTCGGCACAAAGCTTCTGTTTTCGACAACTTGTCATCCTCAAACGGATGGAAAAACTGAAGTGGTCAATCGTACTCTATCCCAAATGCTACGAGCCGTGATCAAGAGCAACATCAAAACTTGGGAAGATTGTCTACCACATGTCGAGTTTGCCTACAATCGAGCTGTGCATTCAACCACAAAGCATTCGCCTTTCGAGCTCGTGTATGGGTTCAATCCACTCACACCATTGGATTTGACACCTCTGCCATTGAAGGAACAAGTCAACATGGATGGAGCAAAGAAGGCCGAATTTGTGATGAATCTCCATGAGAAAGCAAGATTGAACATCGAGAGAAGGACGGAGCAAATCATGAAGAACGTCAATCGAAATAGGAAGCCTCGATCGTTTGAAGCTGGAGATTGGGTGTGGGTGCACATGAGAAAGGAAAGGTTCCCATATCAAAGGAGATCCAAACTGCTACCTCGAAGTGAAGGTCCCTTCCAAGTGATTTCGAAGGTTGGAAACAATGCTTACAAGATCGATTTGCCAGGAGAATATGGGATAAGTGCAACCTTCAACGTTTCTGACCTTGCACCATATTTGGAGGACAACTCGGATTTGAGGTCAAATCCTTTTCAAGAGGGAGGGACTGATGAGGTCATCAAATCCAAGTCCAATTCATCACACGAAGGTCCAATTACTCGTCTACAAGCCAAGAGATTAAGAGAGGAATTTGCTGCTTATTTGGATCGACATTATGCTCAATTGGACATGGACCAACATCATGGGAAGCCCATTATACTTCTACAATTCGTGGACCAGCATGGAGGCAACTTGGGCTTCAAGGAAGGTGGATATGAAGGCTAGATTTTAAGGAGTTGTTGACTTGGTCTTTTCCTTGTCTATTAAGGATTGTGTTTTCCTTTTACTTTTCCTTTAAGGTTTTGTTTTCCTTTTAATTGTAGGATTTGGTTATTTGTTTGCTTTCTTTCTTAGTTTAAGATTGGATTTTCGTTGCCTATATAAGGAGGATGCGTCCCTCATTGTAATTCATTCTATTATCAATCAACTTTCAAGTTTCAAGTTCAAACAAACTGGTTCTTTGTGCAAGCTTCTGTCGAGAGTGCTCCAGAGGTTTCACGTGTCTCTTATCAACTAGAGAACGCGTCTAGTTGTGGCGAGCTTCTACCCTATATCAATTGCCCCTTTCCACGAGTTGGTGTTGTCCGATTGGTTTAATATACCGATTGCCCTTCATCACGAGTTAGGAATTGTCCGATTGATTCCGCATCTATCTTTATTTTTCGAGTTCAAGAAAGGCGACATCAGAAAATCATAAAAATATCGTTGAAGCTGCGTACTTTGATCACATCAGGCTCGGGGACGCAAGAAGAAGGCCGGAAACTTAACGACGGCGAGAAGCGTTACTGTCCACTCCGACGGTGGCAGGGTAAAGGACAACATGGAAATGTCGGGGCGACCAAACACTTACCCACCCAAACGATGAGGAATCTCAGCAACCCGTCATTTCCCTCCAAACTGCGGCTGGAGAAGGGAGGTCGGAGATGGGATTGACAACGGCGGGAAGCTCCAAGCAGCGACGGCAGTTGACGTGCCGTTGTTCGAGGAAGGGGGGCGAAACCGGAGGAAGATGGTGGCAGCGGATTCGAGAAGGAAGGAGATGGCGGCTGGAGGCAGGACTCAGACGGTGACCGGGGAAACGTGGAGGTCGGTGGCGGGAGGATACAGGTGAGTGTCCTCCTGTTTGTTTGGAAACCAATGGCATCAATTTGAAAATGTGATGAATAGGCAGGGGCGTATATGTCTTTTTGGGGTTGGGGCAATTTGATAAAATTTTGGATGTTTAGGCGCCGTAAAGTAATTGACCAGGCTTGGGATGAGTTCGCAATTAGTAAATGTTTGGGTGTTGAATTGGAAATATGCCAGTTGGACCAGAATGTCAAAATCAGAAAGTGGAAATTGGCCTGGAGGACTGGATTGTGCAATTCTGGAAATTGGGGCCGAATTGGTAAGACCTAGGAATTTCGAGTACCATTTGGTAAATTGCCATTATGGGGCAAAAAGGTAATTTTCCAGGATTTTAAAGGAAAGCCTAGGAAGGGTCAAATGGAGGAATTTGAGGTTGGAATCAACCAAGTTGGAGGTCGTTTGACTAATTATGCTGGGAGAAATGTAAATTAAGTTTTCGTCTAAATTTTTAAATAGGAAAAACAAAAGGAGGTAAAGCGCGAGGATTTTGAGCGGGGAATCTTGGATGGTGACGTGGGTTCGCCTGCAGTCAAGAGGGGTCGTGTTCGCTTAACCAGGTGAGTGTAAAGGGGGTAAATTCTACGCCTTACGGGTTCTTTCAAGAGTTACAAGTTTTGAGTATTTGATGAAGTGAATGCCGTTATTTGCTTGTGCTTATGGTTGATGATATGTGATTCTCTTTGAGCCATGCTTGATGTGACTGTGCATGAGTTTTATTTAATCTAAGTTTTAAGTTTATAAGTTATTGTTGAAGTTAAGACGCAAGCTCTTTTTAAGAAGTAACTCACCTTCAAGAAGGTGAAGTCGTTTTAAGTGTTTTTAGTCACTAGCGCCAGTCCGTTGCCTTTTGAGACAGTTTGAGATAGAGCAGCATTTATGCTCTTGAGATATTTAAGATGAGCAGCAGTTATGCCCTTGAGAATTGTGGCGAAGAGCCACCACGATAAGTTTTAGATGTTAGGGGGATGAATTGTTACGACTTTTCTAACTAAGTTTAAGTTTAAGGAAAGCCTGAATGGCTTCTCATATGTATGAGTTGGCAACCGGACTAGCTAGTGAGGGATCCCCGTGTCAGTAAAGTATTTAAGTCAAGCTTTGAGTTTTAAGAGTGGAGTAACAGTAACTCCCATACCGTTTTAAGAGTTAAGCTTTTAGTAGTGGAAGTACAAAACAACTCCCACTCAGTTAAGTAAAGTGATCAAGTATTATAAGTATTTAAAACGTAAGGGCGTAGACTGACCTCATCTCACTCACCAGTTTGAAGAGCTGGAGGAGCTAGAGGAGTAGTAAGTGAGAAGTGAGTTCGAGGCCAGCCAGCTAGAGGAGAGCAGTGTAAGCGTTGCGGAGGATGCTTAGTCAAGGGTTTCAGTGGAAACAACCTTAGAGATTAGTAGTTATTTACATTTATGATTATGAGTACAGACTGGAGATTATTTTGAGATCAGATTGAGATTTTAAAGTTTGAGTTTAATTTGCGCACGTGTTAGGGCTTTGCCTTGAACTTCAAGTGAGTTTTCAGTATTTTATTTATGAAAATTTTTCCTGCTGCAATTTAAGATTTGAGTAAAAGTAGTACCCGGCCGGGTTAGGGTGTTACATATGTAGCCAAATGGTAATGTTCCTTGCATGGTTGTCATGCCGGTGGCATGCCACCCGGTTGAACCTGGTTCAACCTGTGTTGGTCATGAAACCGGCATGACACCACCGGTATGACCGGTATGATCGACTTAACCATTTTAAGTAAAATGACATCATTTTAATGAATTTAATGAATAAAAAATTAATTTATTATTCATTTTATGAATGTAATAGTTAAAAGTTGATAATATTTGTTGGATTGTAACTAAATTGTCCACAAATATGTTTTATATATGATTGGATACATTGGATATTAATTGTTTTCATATTTTTTTAAACCGGCATGAACCGGCACAAACTGGTTATACCACCGGTCGTACCATTCCACTTGCCAAACCGGCACAACGGTATAAACCGGTTTGACAACCTTCGTTCCTTGTTTGGCGGAGGAGTGACACGGGTTCAAGGATTGGCGGCAGCTATAATATTTTAACGCGGTGGTCCTAGTGTTTTGTGTTGAGATAAGGATAGAAGTCGAGAACTTTTATGAGTTAATGTTGAGATGAGTTGATAGGAATGGTTAATTAAGAGCAGAAAGCGAGAACGACTTTCATGCTAGGAAGGAATTCCCCTAATAATGTGTTTAGTAAGGAGTTTGCCTAGGGCAAAGACCTTAGGAAGTAACGACGAGACTGACCCCTTCTCACTCACCAGGTTGAGGATAGTCTAGCAGAAGTGGATCATGAGAAGAAGCAGGGCGAGGCGAGCAGCAGTACCAACGTCGTCGGGATATCAGAAAGCTCGTGAGGAGTCAAGTTAGATTAGTTAATTATTTTGTTTCATGGTTATTAGTATAAACTGGAGATTCTGTGTTAAGTCGTTTTAAGTGTTTGAGATTGAGAATTTTTGCCCAAGTGTTGGGGATTTTCGTTAAAAATTCTTAAATGATGTCGGTTTGTTTATTTTAAAATGTGGTTTGGGTTGCTATCGAGTAACTGTTTTTTGGTTTGAGTTATGGTTTGGTTTTTGAAAAGAGACGGGACGTGTCGTGTCATAAGAGGATGAAATTAGGGTTTGGTTGCCATCAATTACATTTTAACACTTTGTTTTTTCTTTTAATTACCCTTCATTCCATTGACAAGTTACCATAAACTCCTTATATTTTATGCATATAACATAATATCCTTGGTGGGGAGGGCTTGGGTATGGGTATGGGGCGGGGAGTCCAAAACCATACTCGCCCATACCCATCAACCTTTTTGCGGGTTTTATCCACACCAGCCCATACCTAGTCAAAGCGGAGATTTCCCGCGTTGATTGGTCGGAGGTGGACCTTTTGCGGGGTTTATCCATACCCTCCCTATACCCAGTCAAAGCGGGGATTCCCCGCATTGACTGGGTCGGAGGAGGTCGAGTATCCGCGGCCATGAGTTTTTTTTAGAGAAAGAGGTTTACTACCTCTATTGCCTTTATTCATAAGCCAAATGGCTCTTATCAGCTAAAACCGTCTGCAAAATAACACGGGGTACATCACCTACCCAACTAATACAATCATTCACACTGATCGGGCTATGAGCAACATTATGGGCCACCATATTTGCTAAACGGGGAATAAACCTCCATTCGCGACAATCGCCTTCATATGTTGCTTGCTTTATGTTCTCACAGAGGATACCAGTCTCTTAAAAATGCTCATCACCATTCAGTTTATTTATATGGTTCAAGCAATCTGATTCCAGAATATAGGATCCCAATTGAGCTTCTTTCATTTTCTCAATGGCAAACAATATTGCATTCACCTCTGCGCTTCAGGAGACCATTTTATTGCCACTCTTTTGAGTGCTGCCAGGGTGATGTTTCCTTCCCAATTTCTCGCAACCAACCCCAACCCAATTCCCAGGTCTCTAAGGCAACCTGCATTAGCGTTTACCTTTAAATAGCTGATGGGTGGGGGATCCCATTTCCCCTCTTGCTGGGCTCGACTTCCACCTGATGTTGCACTACTCTGTTGGGCATCTTTGTAAGATTGGATGAATAATTAGAACTTCCAGAACACCTCCTCCTCTTCAAGTTTTGGGCCGTTATGTTGATGATTATTCCATTCAATCCATAAATAGCATAACAAAGCTTCAATTCTACTCATATTCTCATCCTATTCCTCTGTCAGAAGTTTCCTCAGCCAAACATCCATCCGACAATCATCTATCACCGGGATTTTATCGGCCCAGCCACTTCTATGCCATATAAGGAGTCACTATTGGCAGAGAAGAAAGCAATGGACGCGAGTCTCTTTCTGACCAGAGTAAGGACAGTCTGGCTTAACTTTTTCTTTGAGCTTCTTCTCCACATTTGCAGCTGTTGGGAGGGTGTTGTGCATTAGCTTCCAGAGAAAGTAGTGAACCTTTGGTAGAGCTTGAACTTTCCACAATTTGTTCAATGTATCAGAGCTGATTCCCCCATATTATTCATCCTCATCTTCCTCGTAGTTTGTTTGACTCTCCTCCTGCGTATCCATTTCTAGAGCTCTACGATAGCTTATCTTGACGATATATTTTTCATTCTTTGTGTGCATCCAACATATGGCATCAGGAACTAGATGGATGGGAATAGGGATGACCATGATGGCTGCTTGTTCTGTTGGGCGAATAGAACCTCTAGCAGATCCCTCCTCCAACATCTCTGCTCATGATCAATCAAATAAAAGACTTTTTCCACACTTCTTTGCCAATCAGAGGTTTGGTTTGGCTTGTTTGTGGGATAGTCTGGGATCCATTTATCTTCCCATATGTTGATGTTTGTACCCATTCCCACTCTCCATCTACTTCCCGAAGCGATCATGTCCCTAGCCGATAAAAGGCTCTTCTATATGTAGCTAGGCTACCACCCCACCGGAGCTTCCATGACAGAGCAGTGAGGGAAATATCAGGCTTTGAGTAATCTGCTTACTAGGTGACTCGCTCGAAACTACACTATAATTAAACCCCAATTAGAGCCCAAGTTTTTAAACTCTAATCAGGTTGAGTATAGGGCATGTATTTATATATCGACCTGGGCCGGTCCGTCTACCCCTACTTCGGTTATTGAAATCATTATCTAGCGATAAAACTTTGGTTTAAAGGTTTGCCAATTGAAATGAAAGAAAGCAAAGGTACTTTGGTTTGAAAACTCTTTTGTGGTAAAGTCACTTGGGTTTCGCTTCCCTCTAACCGCTACCATGCTACGTGGGTTGGAACGATTGCCTTGGGCATGTTAATCATGAACTGCAGAGGAAAGCGTATGTGGTCGGAGACCACATTCTCGATTGCTAAACCGAGGTGAGGATGAAAGGTCGTGTCACTCGACCCTCTCGGTTTAGACAATCGGTAATCGGCTTACTCCTTCACTCAAATCTAAGGTCGGACGGGTAAACCACGATTAATCGACTTATTCAATTCAATATTTAGGGTTTCCCTAAATGAACCTAGTTTATGTGGCCTGGAAAGCGGAAGGAAAACCAACTCGATTGAGTCTCCTTTAAAAAGGGGGATTTTCCTCTCTAAACTAGGCTAAGTTGGCAAATTAGATTACTAGGTCCTAAATGCACAAACATAGGGGTGCTAAGCACAATTATGCACAATACCTAGGATGCTAAGCACAACATATGCACAGCCCCTAAGTTGCTAAGCACAAGCATGCAAAATCATGGTGAATAATGCCTCAAACATTAAATTGAACAATACCCAATATCAATCATCCAACCCACATACAAGAAAACTACATGGTAGAGTTAGGGTTTCACTACACCCAAGTGAAAGGAGGACTACTCCATGGAAGAAGTGGGAAGAACAAAAGGGGAAAAAGGTGGAAATCATCTTTTGGGGATTCCTCCTCTCTTCTTAAACCTTGAGCTGGGATTTCCTTGGGGAAATCTTCCCAAAATCTGCCTTTGAAGCCAAGCCCTATGATGCTCTAAAACACAACACCTAACAATGGCCTAGTGTAACCAATGAAAGGGACTGCAGTATAGTGGCACAAGTAATAAATATCGAATCCACGGGTCTCTAGAGTTACTATTACTCAGCTTCAGTTCATTATTTAGCAAACTAGATTAAGGATTGATTGATAAACTACTCTACTGACTACTCTACTAATTACAAGTTGGGAACTCACTTAGGTATGATTCCCCCTAGCTCCTCAATTAGGTCCAAGTTGCAATTACCTTTGGTTGATCTACTGTTGATTAAACTGCGGAAGATCCTAAATTAGCTTGGAATCTCTTAAGCTGACCAAGCCCTCTCAGTCCAACTATCCGGCAGACGACTAGTCTTCACCGGGATAGAAAGCTGAAGCAATAAGCACAGAACTCCACTACTGGAATTGGATTCCAGTACAAAGCAGTAAACTGGCAAACTCTAGTATAGCCAATCTCCTACTACCGAATGATGAGACTCTAGCAACCTAATCAGATTCTATCTATCTCAGATTGCAGCAGGAATCAGAAAAAGTTGATCAGACTTCAATTGACTCAATAAACATGCATCATTCGATTATAATCAAACAATATAGCATCCAAAACTTCATACAAGAAAGATCCTAACTCATGGAACTAAGGTTCCTCAAAACCTAAGTGAAGGGAAGTTACACCATAGAGAAGAGAGAGACTGCAGAAATCTGATCTAGATCTTCAATCTCCATCTCCAAGCTTGATTCCCGAGCTCCAATGGCGAAGAAATCCTCCAAAATAGCTCCAAGAATGTTCCCAAGTCGCTCTCTCTCTCTAAGGTTCGTCCCTTGGGTGTTTGGGATCCAAAACCCAGCTCTCCCCCTTTCCTTTTGCTGAAAATCGGGTGTTAACCAGCAATTTCCGACTCACACGGCCAGGGCACACGGCCGTGTGGCTTTCCCAGCTGCCTGTGTGAAGGCTCGGTGATTTCCACACGGCCACATGGCCAGGTCACACGGCCGTGTGGGTTGTGCCCGTGTGGCTTGCTCAGCCTCTGTTTAATGCTTCGTTTCTCCCTCGTCCGAACTCCGAATCAGTCGCCGTTTGATCCCAGACGCTCGTAGTCTCGTCCTCTTTCTTTTCATGACAAGCTTGCATGATTATTTGTCCATAAAGTGAGGTAGAGATCCATTCTTCTTCAGGTCATACCCGAGTTTCTTCTCCCGAATCGTCAATTGATCTCTGATTGACTTGAAACTTGCGCCTATGCTTCACTTTATGTGCTAGGACCTGAAATGTGACAGAGGAACACAATATAGCGTAAAATAGGCCAAAGACACGATAATTCAAGCTCAAACAATCAAGAAACAAAGGGGAAAACATGTGCAAATACCGAGTCATCAAATCCCCCCACACTTAACTGTTTGCTTGTCCCCAAGCAAACCTAACTCAAACCAATGCAGCTATCCAGAGCTCTATAGCAACATACAACCCCGATCGTCGGTAGAGGATTTCCTAGATCATATAGCAGCTTACGAGGTCAACTGGTCTTCTAAGACGTTCCCTATCTCTCTCAATGCGAGTACTAGACTCAAGCCAGGATCATGAGAAAAAGTAGAAGTAAGACAGTCAGTCCATGGATAAAGGGACTCACACCATTCACAACCAAGGACTCATTGTACCAGGGTGCTCTTTCACTTCATTTCACCGTTGGAACCCCTTTTTGCACTTTCATTCACATTTTCCTTGTTTTTTTTCTTTCACTTAGCAGGGGTTCCAACTGCAGTCTTTTGCACGGTCGACCCTTATTAGTCGAGCAAGAGCAATTTCTGTACATCTGGCGCTCGCCAGAGTACTTCTTTTAACTCCTTTCCCTCAACTCGTGTGGAGGGTCAATGAAATTAAGGGGGGTCGGAAGCTCTATCCGTGCCCTTAAAAACACATCCTCGAGTAGGCAAACCGTTCAACGGGTGAAAATTTTACTTGTACTAGAGACAGCTTAGCTTCACCTTGTAGGAGTACCCCACTAAGGATCACTAAAATCTCTTCCAAAACCCGACTTTGTGCAATGAACGGTGCCACACACGTTGGGCTTACCCCATGTTTAAGATTTCAATGATTTCGACATGGAGGACCAACTGCTTTTCATTTCTCACATGAGCACCCTGTTCAATACACGAGTCCATAACACAATTCAAACCGAGTCCACATTACCACATGAATTCAACGGTCTTAGCTCCACTAATTCACAAAATCAACTGACACAGCAGAGAGCTAGATAGGAAAAATCTTATACTTCAACATCCTCTATCGTGCTACACTACCTCCCTAGGTTGCACATTACTATAGAGACTGTCGATTCAAAGCATACCGAGCAGGCAATTTGCAAGGAAACACGTACATGGAGCCCTCAAATTTAAAAATTTGGACAGTGGACTAGGCTCCAAGCACACAAATAGCCAAACATTCACCCGCATACATAATCGAACATCCCCCCACACTTAAGCACGACATTGTCCTCAATGGAGGAAAGATAAGGAGGGTATAACGAAGTTACCAGATCAAGGGTGAATGATGATGGACGGGTCAGGCGGTGCATTCCAGGAAGAGAGAGTAACCAGAACACAAACACCACACGAAATCTCACAAAGGTTGAGTTATTGACTCTAAAATCAAATAACAAAACTGACTCAACCGAGGAGAAATAGAGAAAGAAATGCAAACCGACTGGTTGGGTTGCCTCCCAACAAGCGCTTCTTTCACGTCGTGAGCCGGACGATGACTCCTAAGTTTCGGTCCATGCTAGAACCTCCTTGAAGTTGAGGTTCTCGTCGATGAGGTGGAGTCTCAAGTCACGAGCATGTGGTGTGGCAGGTGATGAAGGCTCATGTACTTGATGCAGATGAGGTCTCCACCCTCGAGACCTCTTCTTCTCTTCTCTCGTCTCATTGCCCCAAACCAGATATGACAGCATCGATTGGCCACCATCGCGTCCACCAAGAGGGACCGATGTTGATGTGGCCTTGGTCTGGCAAAAAGACACTGCAAATGGGTCCTTGCCAAGCAGCTCCTCAAAGTTTGGTGGAAATATCAAATGTAACATAGGGCCGGTGCAAGCCTCTTCCACCTCAACTTCATCCTCAGCCTGGACGCCAATTGCTTCCTCAACCCCCCTTTCTTCTTCAAAATGTGGTCTCTCCCTTGGGAAAAGATCAAGAACCACCTCTTCTTTTCTTTCTTCCTCATCATCCACAACTTCCTTCCTCATCCTTGCTCGCTCTTCTTCTTCTAGAACAGATTGGAGAGCAAGTCGCCAAGCAATTTCTTCAATGGGATCATCTTGCATCTCCTCGCACGGGCCCAGCATGTTAGAGCATAAATGAGGAAAGGTGTGGTCTGCAACCAAAGGACTTTCCTGATCATGATTATCATAAGAGTTCTCTGTGATAAATTCTGTATGCTCCTCAACGCTCCCATAGCCTTTGTCATCCTCCACCTCTTCTAGCGTGGTAGCAGAAAGGTGATCTTGGGCAAGATGCGAGCAAACTTGCTTCACCCACTCTGTTTGCTTCGCTGAGCACTGAACAGTCTCCTCCATATCATGGAGAAATGAGGGATCGGAAGTGGCAAGGGCTTTGATTTGAAGATCCATCTTTGAGCATGATTTCTCAGTGTCTCGAGCAAACTGCTCCACGAGAAGCCTTAATTGTTTGTTCGGATCTTCCAGTGAAGTGTAGCATGGCTCTGCAGAGTGGCCCGTGAAGGATGCCATGGGTAACTCAAGATCTGATGGCCCTTCTTGTTGTGGGAGGAATTCTTCCAGTGAAGTACAAAGCAGTAAACTGGCTAACTCTTGTATAGCCAATCTACTACTACCGAATGATGAAACTCTAGCAACCTAATCAGATTCTATCTATCTCAGATTGCAGCAGGAATCAGGAAAAGTTGATCAGACTTCAATTGACTCAATAAACATGCATCATTCGATTATAATCAAACAATATAGCATCCAAAACTTCATACAAGAAAGATCCTAACTCATGGAACTAAGGTTCCTCAAAACCTAAGTGAAGGGAAGTTACTCCATAGAGAAGAGAGAGACTGCAGAAATCTGATCTAGATCTTCAATATCCATCTCCATGCTTGATTCCCGAGCTCCAATGGCGAAGAAATCCTCCAAAATAGCTCCAAGAATGTTCCCAAGTCGCTCTCTCTCTCTAGGGTTCGTCCCTTGGGTGTTTGGGATCCAAAACCCAGCTCTCCCCCTTTCCTTTTGCTGAAAATCAGGTTTTAACCAGCAATTCCCGACTCACACGGCCAGGACACACGGCTGTGTAGCTTTCCCAGCTGCCCGTGTGAAGGCTCGGTGATTTCGACACGGCCACATGGCCAGGTCACACGGCCGTGTGGGTTGTGCCCGTGTGGCTTGCTCAGCCTCTGTTTAATGCTTCGTTTCTCCCTCGTCCGGACTCCGAATCAGTCGCCATTTGATCCCAGACGCTCGTAGTCTTGTCCTCTTTCTTTTCATGACAAGCTTGCATGATTATTTATCCATAAAGTGAGGTAGAAATCCATTATTCTTCAGGTCATACCCGAGTTTCTTCTCCCGAATCGTCAATTGATCTCTGATTGACTTGAAACTTGCGCCTATGCTTCACTTTATGTGCTAGGACCTGAAATGTGACAAAAGAACACAACCTAGCGTAAAATAGGCCAAAGACATGATAATTCAAGCTCAAACAATCAAGAAACAAAGGGGAAAACATGTGCAAATACTGAGTCGTCACCCTAACCTCTTCTTCTCTTTTGGTTCTGTTTCTCTCACTAGAATGCTGAATAAGGTGTTTTCTCACAAAACTGGCCCCCCTTCTCTCCTCCTTGCAGCTCAGCTTTTAAACCCGAGAAGAGCTGAGTTCACGACCTGTGTTCACGGCCGTGAACCATCAAACGCGTCCGTGAACTCAAGCCTTGCTCCAAAACGCTCAACATCGCTCACGTCAGTTCATGGGTAAGTGCTTGTGTTCACGGTCTTAGTGACCATGAACTCACCTTGCGTCAGTACCCTTCAACTTGGCTCTGGACGCCTTGCGCTTCACTGTCAACTCCCCTTCTTCACGGTCTTGCACGATCGTGAACTCCTTCATTTAGTCGTGAACTTGCGCTTTTTCACCTCTTCTCCCGGTTTTCGATCCTTTTCGCCAATCCTTCGACTCCGAGGCTGGTTCCACCTGTTAAATCCTGAAAAGCACTCAAACACGAAGAACCTCGCGTAAAACCAACCTTTAATGAACGAATTTGGCACAAACATCTAAGCAAACCGGGGGCAAAATATGCACTAGGGATGTTGGATTTAGGAGGATTTGGCCATATTGCTTCCCCAACAAGGCTGTATTGAAAGCTTCCAAGTCACGCAGACCAATTCCCCATTCTTCCTTACTCTTACATAGTTTTTACATTTAATTGATTTCGACCGTCATTTCCTTGTTGATCCCACCAATAGTTTGCGATCAGCATATGTTCATCTCATGCACTAGTCCCTTAGGTAATCTGAATACATACATTCAATAATTACCTTGAGCTATGGCCACAACCTTAATGAGCACATCTTTCCCAGCAGTGGAAATTAATTTCCCCTTCCATCCACTAATCCTTCCTCGAATCCTCTCCTTTATAAAGTTGAAATTCACCTTCTTCAATCTTCCAACGTCTGTTGGTAACCCCCAAGTATTTTTCACGCTTTGAAACTTCTCGGATCCCCAAGCAATCACTTAACTCTTGTCGTTGTGGTGGTCAGATGTTCTTACTAAAAGTCAACTGCGATTTGCTAAGATTCACCATATGCGCCGACTTAGCTTCGTAGTTTTGTAGAATCTGTTTAAGTTTCTAAAAGTAATACCATGGATATCCCCTTTCTTTACAGCTTTTGTGATCATCGAGGATAGACCTTCCGCACACAATAAGAACATGTAAGGAGAAATCGCATCCGCTTGTCGTAGTCCTCGGGTAGGGAGGAAAGTTTCTCTCCTATGGTCGTTAGCAGGAATCGAATACGACATTGAGGGGAAGCATCTCATGACAAGGCCGACCCATCTAGCATTGAACCTCATATTTTCCATCACTTTTTGTAGAAACAACCATTCAACGCGATCGTAGGCCTTCGCCATATCTAGCTTCGCCACAAAGAAGCCTTTCTTCCCTTTTCGTTCTCTGTTTCATGGCCGTAAATCACTCAAAAGCAGCAATGGCATTATCGAAAATAGCACGGCCAGGAACAAAAGCACTCTGAGTTTCGAAGCTTATCAAGATCGATTTCAGTCTGTTTGCCAGAACTTTGGAGAGCAACTTGTAGAGCACATTACATAGACTAATCAGACGGTAGTCTTTTGGGGATTTAGGGCTCTTTATCTTCGGGATCAAGGTGATTAAGGTGTGATTGAGTTCCGCTGGAATGCTTCCAGTCTCTAAGAACCGCAAGAGATCATCTATGACTTTGTCTCTAAGAGTTGCCCAGTTATCTTTATAGAACAGAGCACGGAAGCCATCGTTACCTGGGGTTTTTAGTGAGCCTGTTTGACGAAGAGCACAGTCATTTCTTCAGTTGTAAATGGTTGGGACAGTCTGTCGTTCATAGTTGGAGAAACTTTATGCTGAATCGCCTCTATTTACTTTTGCACTCCCCGACTCTCCATGGTTGGTAAGGACTGAAAATGCTCATGAAGACGGAAACTCACCTCATTTTGCCCAATAAAAACCCCGCCCCCATTCATCCCGAAGTTCCTTAATGGTATTTTTCCTTCGCCTCTCCGTCGCCCGAAAGTGGAAAAGCTTCGAGTTCGGCTTTGTTGTCATCCCTACATAGAGGAGACAATAGGAAATTAAGGTGGGACAATTTAATTAATCACACTAATAAGGAGAGGAGAATTAGAGAGTGAACATTTTGATTCAATAAACTCCAATTTGATTTCTTTAAATTTTGCTTGTTTAATGTTTTGCTTCCTTAATTTGATACTTTTGATAATGAAACTCATTCCAATTTAATTTTCCGTAAGGCCGGCTTTAAGGCAGTGCTGCGCCCGCCTACCTACCCATATGGAAAGAAGGAAGCCCCTCCCCCATCAGATGCATGCCGGAAAATAGAGCATACATACCTGGAGAAAGAGGGTGCCCCAACTAAACCTAATTTAGTTCATTCCAATTATTATACGTTCAATTTTTTGTTTTCTTAATTTAATACTATTGTTCCACCAAAAAAATAAAATTTAATACTATTGACTTTCCAAAATTGAATTAGGACACTTAATTCGTTATAAACAAAGAAAGAGAAGATTGGAAATGAAAATTGTAATAAATTGGTGCAATTTTGTTGGGGCAAGTTTCCTTGATTGGGCCTTCTTTCTTTTTTCTGCTCCATGCCAGGTTTTCTGGTTCTGGATAGGAGTATAATCACTATCAATAGTAAGAGTATACTCACTCATGAGTAACTAAATCTGGACCTTCCTTTTTTTAGTGGGCCCAAAAAATTCATATCTAAGGATTGGGAAATAAAGATATTTTATTTTTCCTAGTTTTATTAATCAGCTCTTATCTTCTTTGTTCTAACTCGTATTTCATTTTTTTCGCACAGATGGAACGAGTTCGTTGTGCTTTACAAAATGAGATCAATTTTCAATATTTTTGAGAAAAAATTTCATACCTCTCGTTACCAACTCTATACCATATGATATCTCCTTCTTTTTTAAGTTGTTTTTGAAAATATTTGCACAGAAGGAACGAGTCTATCATGACATATTGGATCTACAAATTTCTAGGTAAAATAAATACATGACCAAAAAATACCATATTATACCACCCTGGTACGGGGGGTGGTCTCTTGTGGTACACAATGTTAAAAATCTTAAATGAAAGTTAGTATATAGCTACTGTCATGTATTGTACCATCCTACAGTCTGGTCTGTTCATGCCACCATTGTACGTTTTCATACCATATGGTATGCTCTTATTTAATACAAATCAATACCACCATGGTATAGACTCATAAAAAATGCCTCACTTTTTTTGTTCCAAAAATATATCAAAGTGAATATCATTTTGAAGAGCACAATTAATCTGAATCTCTATGCAAAAAAAAAAAATTTCAAATTCCGACTTAAAATGAGAACAAAATCATTCGTTAAAGATTAAAGCGGAAAAGATCAAAGGCTTTCCATGAAAGGGAGAGGGTGCAGATGTCACGCTGATGTGGATGGGCTAGTCGTGGTTACTCACCCTACGGTTACTCATAGGATCCGCTCTCTGTACACCATAAATCCCACAAACCACGGGTACCCCAATCACTATAGGAGGAGTACACGAAGCCTAGAATCGCAAGCCTAGGCCCTGACATCAGTGGCATAACCAGGATTTTGGATAAGGGGGTTCCAGCTTAAAAAATTAAAATGACTATCAATTTTTTATAGTGACCCACGACGGGTTCTCATATTTTGAAGAGTCTGTAAAATACATTCATCATCTAGACTATCAAGAATGTCACTCTCAATGTATCCTACAAAAAAATTATTCATGATATCATCACTCATTCAACTCCGAAGAGCAATGTAGTTAAAAGCGTGATTCTACCTAGAAGCGGAAAATGGGTAAAATTATAAAACGTAGAATCAAAGCGTAAAAGCGTAAGTTTTTGACGCACCCTCTAAAATAGCTAAAATATGTTAAGTACAACATATAGTATGTAAAATGTGAGTGTGTAGATTTTAGATAAGTGAATAACTACATGAAATTCATAATTAAAATGTAATATATAACACATAAACTAATTTGTGTTGACTCAAAAGTAGTGAAAACTCATAACATCTTAATAATAAGCTCATAAACATAGATCGTAACCCGTAAACAAGCTTGAGAATCCAAATTCTCATAAGCTGGTTTGAGTTTACATAATTACAAACGATCAATTACCCATAAACTTTTATCGTAACCCAGGTAAGAGCCACATGTGAAGATTAAGGGAGAAGACTAATAGAAGGTCAGCGGCTGTTGAGAATACCATTAGGTGTCTTTTCAACCTAATGTGAAGCCCATATCTAGACACTAGATGTAGAACGAGTGATGAATCATGTTTTCCTTTTTATTTTTATTTTTTGCTGATATGTCTCCAAAGTTACATCATTTTGGGCCAATTAGCAAATTTTTATGAGATGATCAAAATCGTATAAAAACGCTTCAGAATCACGATTTTACCGATTTAAGCTATTTTACCGATTTTACCCATGTTTTTACCAGTTGTTGTGACTAAGCGACTTTAGGTAGAAACTGAATCGTTTTTGGTGGCCTGGATACGTAAAAACGTAAGTTTTTACGTTTTAATGCACGATTTTGACTGCACTAGAAGAGTGCTCTTCACGTAGTTCATTGCCGAAAATACTCTTTTAACACTTGCAGTGGCGACTGGTAGCAACAATGCTAACTTCAGGGTGGGACTGGGAGAACTCCATGCAATTATGAGTTTTTTTAATTTAATTTACTTATTATTTGTAAATAGTAAATTAAGTAGTGTCATGCTTTCCACTTAAATGTAGTGTACACTATTAATCACTCTTTTTCATCGATTTAATATTGAAGATGATAAAAAAGGAATCGTGCTCTTTCTTTCCGCAGGAGCGGATCTAATTATATTCATCGTGCGCAAGTGCCGTTATGGCTTTTCGTCGTCGTGCAGTGCAGGAGCCCGACTCCTCAGTTCTCACACTTGAATGGCTTTAAGTCTCCCCTACCTAGCATGGGGGTGGGGTACTAGTGTGTTTAATTTTCTTTTTCCTCTATTTCGTTGACGGTTTCTACTTTATTGCGGCTGATAGCCATGCGGTTTTGGTTTAGTTCAACGATGACTATGTTGCTGCTGGGGTGTCGAGGGGCAAAAAATCTCTAATTGGGCGACTAGTTGGCCCACTACTGGTGCTTCATACCCTCGAGACTGTGTTGGCTCGTATCTGGCAATTCAAAGGTGACGTTTCCATTTCCAGTTTGGATTATGGACTAACCCAATAAGTGTTAACCTTGAAGGAGGATATGAAAAATGTTGTGGCAGGTTCGCCTTGGATTTTGCCAAGTTCATGCTAGTCCTAGCACCGTGGGCTTCACACGGCTCAAAAGGGTTGACTAATGGATATAAATATCGGGACAATTAACCTTTTTGGGGCGTGGACTAATCCTATTCCTCCATCTTACAAGCTAATGACAATGTGAATGCTACATATCATGGTAAGAGGGATCTATCACACGTGAAAAAAGGTGATCGACACATGACTACCTAGCCGCTCAATCATCCATTCCAATTTCAAAAAATTTGATGCATGGCAATTTCAATCAATGAGTACTCATGTCAAGGCATCGATCCATTTCTACACATATGAGAACTAAACACTTGCACCAACCTAATGCAATTCTCAATCATTATAATAGGATGCACTCAATCGCAAGAAAACAATCCAAAGTCAATGCCAATAAACACAAGATTCTACGATAACCGGCCACTTCGATCAAGGATTCATACATATTCACATGCCAATCACAACTGATACACCCCCACACTTAAGCACAACATTGTCTGCAATGGAGAATAAGGGTAAGGTGAAGAAGTTACCAAAAATTTGCTAGTGAATGTTGAACTTAGACTGGGTAGCAGATGGGAGCTTCACAAAGAAGAAGAAAACACAAAAACACACACGAACATACTCGCATAAAGTGAGGTTATTACACATAACAATATTTGATACACCTAAATTGGTGTTATTTACTCTTCATATTTAGGTTTGTTTCATGCTAATTCATGTGCATAATTGTTAGAATAGCATCGATTGTATCCCTATTTCGTTCCTATTTGATCATGATGTGATTTTAGGGTGCTTTAGACAATACATGCGAATTAGGTAAGGAAAAGGGCGCAAGTGTAGCAAAATGGGCAGGAAGCTGATGATCATAGCCTGGAGAAGTAGATCATGGTCGAGAAAGCAGATTAGGAAGCTATGGCGAAGATCGCGGTCGCGAATCTAGAGGCTTCGGGCGCAAACTTCGTGAAGAAGCCAGCCGAGGAGAAACCGAGAGTTTCTCGAGTCTTATCACGACAACTATTCACCATAACCACGAGGAAGTTTGCGGCCGCAACTCATGAATCGTGACCGTGAATTCGGCTCGCAAACTCCTCGAGTTTGAAGACCAAAATGGCAAAGCCTGAAGATTGCGGTCTCATGGAAGAAGATCACGGCCGCGAACTTTCCCCTGCTTGGCAGTGAACTTGTCCGTCCGTAGAAGTCTATAAATAGAGGACCAATTCCCCCATTTGAAGGGAGCTTATTTGAGATAGAAAGAGAAGAGAGAGAAGATGAAGGAAGAAGAAGAGGAGAAGAATAAGGAGAAGTTAGAAGAGAGGAACCATATTCCTCAACATCAAGTCTTCCCCTAATTATTCTATGTATCTTCTTCCATCCTTTATGGAGTAATCTTCTAAGGTACTAGGGGTTCCAAACCCCAAACCCTAGTTTTAGGGCTATTATGTAATGTATGAATATGTTAGGGTTGTGAATGAATGTGTTTATCTAGTTGATTTTAATGCTTCTCTAGCTTGAATTGTGTTTGGGTAAGTCACCCAAATCTTCTCTAATAGCCTACTTGAGCTTCTATGTTGGGTATGGAGTTAAGAGTTAGACGAGTATGTGTCATCTTGGAAATTAGGGTTAGATGATTGAATATGATCTTGTGGTGGACGAGGCGACCGTACCCCTGACATAAGAATTCCTTCCTGGATAGAACCTGGGATGAAACCTTGTTGTGGACGGTGGATAATACCCATTGAAGTGATCTATGTTCTTAAACCCACAGATACGATAGCCTAGATCAAGGTGACAAGCATGGGTTTAGGGGAGGCTTACTCGGAGACGTGTGGATAACCATGAAAGCCCATGGAAAAGATCTCACTCACCACATTCACTAAACCCAACTTATTTAGACATTGCATAGTATACCTAGGCTAGGGTGAGTGATAGTTCCCCGAAGGACCTGCATTTATCCTTATTTATTCTCTTTACTAGTTATTTCGCTTGAATCCTCCAACACTACCCCTTAATTCGATTGGCTAGATAACAACAACATGGGAAGTAGGATATAGTACCGAGACACAAGTGATTACAACCTTGATTTCCACTATACGACAATGCCATTTTAGGTTAAACTTGGCCTAGGAGGGGGTAGTTCTTGAAACGTGCTAAATATTGACAATGACTTGCACGAAATGAATCAATCAAGCTTTTTGAAAAAACTTGATCGCTTCTGCGTGATCGAGCTTTCAATTTATATGTCGATGCGCACTCTCTATTCAATCCTAACTAAGACAAGTATAACCTAGATAGGGTTGTAGTATAGTGGCTCGATCGTATTCCAAGGGAACCCTAAGCTTATTATTACTTCACTCTAAACTACTATCTAATCAGTTCAGAGGTTTGGTGAAAGGTCTAATCTAACTTACTCCTAAAGGCAAAATAAACAACCAACCAAGTGGTTGGGAGACCTCTAGAAATGAGATGGTTGCCTAGAATCGAATTCCCCTAGTTATAGCCAGTAAGTTGAGTTAGTGGATATGGTGCGGAACTCTCTGATCAAGGGATGTCCCCCAATTCCTAGCGTTACCCACGAAAACCCAATGTCACCTCTATCTAAGTTTCCTCGCTATTGATGCTCTCTTAGTTCCTTCAAATAGGTTCAACCTATCACACACTATTGGGTAAACTCCCATAGCATTGTTCTAGGAAGGCACTATTGAGGCGGGGGGTTATGTGGCCTCGTCCACCTCAAAGCCCTAAGATAACTCACTATCACTAGTTTTCCAGATGGCACATTACCCGTATAAGCCTAAAACTCCATACCCAGTGTAGTAGCTCAAGTAGGCTAGTAGAGAAGATTAGGGCGACTTACCCAAGCATAACTATCTACACATGAGGCATAAATTCACTAGAACAACATACCCATAGATAAAATCATTCAAATACTTCATCTATTCTAAACAATCATTAGAGATTCAAGTCATAGAAAGAGAAAGGAAAATACAAACTAGATTCTTTTCCTTGGGATCTTCAATGAAGCTCTCCCAAGGTGTTTCCCTATCTAAGACACTCCAAAACCCTAACCTTCTCACACTATTGGCAGTGGTCGCGGCTATGACATGGCCGTGACCAGCTGCAACATCTCTGAATCGTCCGAAATGACGCGTTTTGACTCCTTCTTTAAGATCCAAGATCACGGCCTCCTTCATAAGATTGTGGCTGTGATCTTTGTGTTCTAGACACGATCATTTTCGCAGTCAAAATGCACCATGTCTACGATTTGACTGGGGAAACTTTCTGCCTTCTTCTTGGTCGCTTGTTGAAGTTTGCGGTTACTTTTCATGGCCGTAATCCTCAGTCTATGAACATGGTCATGGCATGGTGGTCACGCCCATGACATGAGGCTGTGACCAGTGCGTCTCCTCCCCTTCTTGCTTTTATGCTTCCCAATCGTATTTGGATAATTTCATCACAAAAACTTGGAAAAGCATAAAATACGACAAAGTGGGGTCGATTCCCTTATGAAAACCTTCATTTCAAGAATACCTATGCCAAAATGGATGTTTTGCAAATAGGAACAAAAATAGGCATAAATAACTTGATATGTGGCCTAAACACGGTGATTCCACACGCAAATTACTTTAGAATAAGGGCTAAATAACATCTATTTTAGGTGTTATCAATATTCAACATGAAAGTTCGAAGAAGAAAAATCACAAACCTTCGTTGGGTTGCCTCTCAACAAGCACTAGTTTAACATCTCTAGCTAGATGGTACTGATCTTCATGCTTCTGAGTACGTGGCCTTCGAGAGTGGATCTGCCACAGTCTTGGGGCAAGGCTTATCGCCTCTCATCTTAAGCTCCAAAGGATGGCCCTCTTGGCTTATCACTTTCGCTTTGCCCTTCTCCTTCCTGTGGGCCAAATCGTGATTCATCTTTTCACGCCAAGCTTTCTTTTGCGTCCCTTCGGATTTAGTACATGCCTTAAGACCCTACTTCAATTGATCACAAGGATGAAGAGCAATAATGGGGTTTTCCTTGATTGTCCCACCTCCACTTTCAAACACACCATTAGATTCTATCCCCTTGACATCATCATGCTTAACCTTAAGGTAAATCGAAAAAGTAATTTCTTCCTCTCCATCTCTCACGATTAATGTGCCCTCATTAACATCGATTAACGAATTGGCGCTGGCAAGGAATGGGTTTCCTAGTATGAGGGGCATATCCACATCTTTACTAATGTCAAGGATGATGAAATCATTCGGATAATAGAACGTGCCCACTCGTGCTAGACTTCCTCCACAATGCCTCTAGCACTAATACAGAACGGTCAGCCAATGTAACACTTAACCTAGTGGGTTTTAGTTCACCTAGGTCTAATTTCTTATAAAGCTTATATGCATGACATTTATCCTTGCTCCTAAATCCGGCAATGAATTCTCTATATGGCATGTTCCAATGCAAAGGGGGATATTGAAGCTACCTGGATCTTGTTGCTTTTTAGGAAACTTGTTCTGGATGGAGGTCGAGCACTCCTCACCCAATGTGATAGTTTGCATACATTGGCATGTACGCTATTGCCTCTAGGAAAGGAATTGTGATATTGAGCTTCTTAAGCATCTCCATGAATTTGTCGCATTCCGCCTCCAAATGGTCTTTGTGCACCCTTATAGGTAAAGGGAGAGGAGGCTTCTACTCAACCACTAGGGGTGGCGTTGGCGGTGCCTCATTAGCCTATTCACCCTCTCCTTCCAAGAGTTCTTATTGATCGACCTATGGAGGGGCTTCATCCTCTTCAATTATCTCCTTAGCAACAACTTCTAGAGTTATCTTCCCGCTTCTCAAGACAATAGCATTCAACCCGACATTTTGATCATTGGGGTTGGAAACAGTTTGGGAAGGCAGGGCTTCTCTAGGTCTTTTGGTGAGGATCCCTGCAAGATTGCTAATTTGGGTCTCCAAGTTTTGAAGACTAGCTTGATGACTTCTTAGACCCACCTCAACCAAAGTAAACTTGTTTGTCACTACCTCCTTAAATTTCTTAATCTTATCGAACTTTTGAGAACTTATACTCGCAAAGGTGGTGACTAGGTCTTCTAGTTTTGTGAACTTGTCGGGTTGTTGTTGTTGGAACCCTTGACCACCTTGCGGTTGAAATTATTGTTGTTGGAAGTTTGAGCCTTGAAATTGTGGCCTTTTTTGAATGAAAGGAGGCCTTGGTGGATAGTATCCCGTTGGTCCTTGGAAACCGTGATGTCTTGAATTTCTTGGGGAATACCATGCAAAGTTGGGATGGTTGCGCCAACCTAGATTGGAAGTGTTGCTATAGGGGTTGTTGTTGTTTTTGTTAACCCCTCTAGTGTTAGCGATGAAGCTCACTTTCTCTTTCGGAGTGCTTGCTTCCTTCATCAATTGACACTATGAAATCTCATGGTTGAGACTTGAACACCAATCACATGCCATCACCATCTTCTTGCCCTGCTTCTTGCCTTGTAGAAGCGCTGATATCAACTCATCAATCTTCGCGGTGATTGGAGGATTCACCTCTGTGGAGTGTACTCCCTTCTCGACTGCCCTTCTCCCACGTCTCGTCAAACCCCAATCATACCCCTTTGTCTCTATATCTCAAACAAAGCGGGCGGAGTCTTATTCATCATGTTTCTTGAAACAAGGAGTCAATAAGAATTCGATCTTCTAGGTGAAGACCTTCGTAGAAAGTTTCAATCCGGAAATGCTCTCCAAACCCGTGGTGTGGACATTGGAGTAAAAAGTTAGAGTATCTTTCTCATGCTTCTCTCAAAGTCTCGTTCTCTTCTTGGGCGAAGTGAGTGATCTTCTTACACCATTCTGCCATCTTGGAGGGTGGACAATACCGGGTTAGGAACTTGTTGAGCAAGTCACCTCATGAAGTAATTGAGAGGGGCGACCTATTGTTTAACCAATGGAGCACTTTCCCCACAAGAGAGTAGGGGAAAAGCCTCAAATGAAGAGCTTCTACAATGAAAAATCACCCTTATGCATCTCTTTGAGGTTCTACGGAGTGGTTTTTGCATGTTTTCTGCTGGAAATAAGATAGGTTTGGAGGTAGTTCTTAAAAAGATTTGGCATGTGCTTGCAAAAATAAAAGAATGTGTAGAAGTGGTGCTTCTCTCAAGAAGATAAAAAAAAGTGAAAATAACTAGAAACAAATGAAAGCAAAAAAAGAGCCACCACAAAAATCTTAACCATGCTCATAAAATAGTGTTTCTTGGCAGTCTGGCTTGTAAATACTGGCATGTTGTTACCTCCTTTACTCTTGTGCTCTAAAGAACCATTGATGCAGAATTGCAGAGAGAAAGTAAATGGTTTGAATGAATGTTGTTGTGTTGATTTTGGAACTGTGGAACCTTGTGTTATGAATTCTTCCACCACCTGAAAGGCATTTTCCCCATGTCCAAGACCCTAGCCAGTCATCTGAACCTGTGTCTAAGACCACCTGACTAGTTAGTGGTGGCACCCGATATGTGAACTCTAGCATCTAGAGGTTTCCGTCATGGTGAAGAGATGTTAAGGATTGAGTGTACGAGTATGCACACATCTTGCATCAAATTTTGTCCTGGCCCCACTGATTGAGAGTAGTGATTCAATTTACATATTGTGTACCCCGGTGAGGACCTAGATTGCTCGGTCTTGATTCTGATGTCTTGAATTTTATGCATGATGTGACTATTTTGAATGAGTGATTGAGTCAAGTCTATGTTGGTCGGTGAACATAAGGGGGACTCTTTCTCTACCTGATTTTGTTGCACTCGAATGTCATCTGTGGTGGTTGTCCCGGTTGTTGTTGTTGTTGTTGTTCATGTGCTGATGTCTAAAGGCTAGTACGATTCACGTGTTTTGGGACTATATGATATGTCTCCAAAGTTTGCATGGTTAAAACTTTTTAAGCTTACCTTGTGTCTGACTTGGTTTGCTTGGGGACATGCAAACGGTTAAGTGTGGGGGAATTTGATAACGTCATATTTGCACATGACCCTTGTTTCTTAACCGTTTTGGCTCAAATTTGTGTTTCCTTAGCCTATTTTATGCTAGGCTATGCTCTTTTGTCAAATTTCAGGTCCTAGTCGTTGAACGGAGGTTTAGGCGCGAGTTTCGGGTCATTTGGAGGTCATTTAATGAAGCTGGAGCAGAATACGGTCGTCCCCTGCCTAGGACACGACCGTGTTTCATCCGGGGTGCACCCGTGATTTTTAGTGCGAGAGTGTTCTCGTCTCAGGAGCAAAAAACGGACAAGAACACGTCCATGTCCATAAAGATTCGCGCCCGTAGATTTTATGTCGAGGGTTGGATCGTGAAGGTAGATGAAGAATGGAAAGCACGGGCAAGACTGGAGAAGAACATGGTCGTGTTCATCGTTGGACACGACCATGTTTCGAGAAGCGACCGTGTAATTCCCCGCCTCCATCTTAAGTTTTCCACGTGACCTGATCAAAACACGGGCGGACACGGGCACAACACGGCCATGTTCCTGACCGTGTTTCGCCCAGTGTCGGGTTAAATAGGTAGATTCGAGCCAAAGGAAGAGTATTTGACTTTTTGGAGCAAAAACATAGTTCTAGCAGGGGTCAGTGGAGCATCCTTTGAGACTTGGGTTGGGAAATCATTGGCTGAGCTTGAAAGCGAGTATTGTAAAAATCTTTCCTCTGGGAGGGAGAGAAGTAATCGCTTGAATAAAGGGCTTTCTATCCTCTTCGGTTCCGGTCACGCTAGTCTAAAACATCTTCCGACTTTTGGCTTCTCTCTGGAAGTCTAAGATAAAGAAAGAAAGGTAGAGTGGGCGCACCAGACGGCCTGATCAGATGTTTTGGTACCAATGCAGTTAGTCTAATGCATTCTGGACTGTCCTTTTATAGGAGTATGCGACCTATGCAGGGAAAGCATAAACCTATTCTAATAAGGTATACCCGTTCGTCGAGACAGCTGGTGGAGCAGGGAGAATGGCTTCTGTAGCTTTACAACCGGAAGAAGGAAAGGCCCATTTTCTATTCTATTAGTAAAGCGCTAGCGCCCAGGCTACCCATGTACAACCTCCACAGATTGCAAAACGGTTGCCCCTCGGTAGAGTGAGTCTACTTAGCGAACTGACAAGACGCGGAGATCAATTGATCAATATGAATCTCGAGAGTGGATGGTTGACCGCCGCCCCTTTGTAAAAGTTCGCCTAATACTCGAATTGAGTTCTCCTTCCACTTTGACTTCGACTATTGCTACTTCCTCACCCGAGATCTTGAATTCTTTTAACAGACAGAGAATGCCCCCGATTCATGCGAAAATCTTTTCGAAGTGAGAGAAATTATTCTTCTGATGATCGATTCAGCCCGCAGCAATAGCTGTGCTTGTACAGGACTCGAGCAATCTTTTTTCTAATCGCAGCGAAATAAATTTACAGTGGAACAAAAAAAGATACCTCTTTGGCTGGGGCGGACCTGAAAAGTATGAAGGAGGTCTGAAAGAGAGAGGTGAACCGGGGGGAAGAAAGGGTGGAAGAGGAGGGACATGTCAAGTATCCGCTTGGGATCATGTCTTCTTAGGGTTATTTTGGATGTACAATTTAATTTCGGTCGTAATTTTCCATTTCAGTTGGAAAAGAGAGATAAAGTGATGAAGAACAAACCCTATGAGCTATTTGGAGTGGATTTCTCACCATTGAAGCCCATATTGCGTCTCCAAGAGTGACACTTGACATCCCAGAGCAGATTATTCCCATCTTTATGAGTATGACTACTTTGATTTATGTTTTCCTCTCTCTCTCTCTCTATGGAGTAGACTGTTACACCCCGCTCTTCCCAAAAGTCAAAATGACTATTATACCCTTGGGTCAAGTGCCACTATATTATCGATGAGGATTAAAAATGTGAGCTAATAGTTCAAACGATTTCGAGTTTCAACATGAAGTGGGAAAATTATGAACGTTATCTGAGTTTCGGATTAAACTCGCCTGTAATTGTGAAATTCCAAAAAAGTACCTTGAATAATTAAACCTAGACTCTACTCGGCCTCACCCTAAAACCTAACAGAGCAGGCTTTTATTTCTTTCTTCACCGAAAGCATGCTCTCCTGGGAAATTAGAATCAAAGCGGCGCTATCTACTCTCCCTACTACGAGAGGTGCGAGCTTAAGCAAGCTGGAGCCCGTGTCACTGTGATCATCAGGAATCGCTCGTTTCCTCCACTGCTCGTCTCCGCGTTATTGATTCCCGTAAGCACGCAGGAGGCTATTGTCATCTCCCTGATGAGCCCAAGGCAGGGCGAAACCAGTTGGCATGCGTATGCAGAGAGGCTGGTCTTGAGGAATGAGTGCACCTTAAGACGCCGCACGGACTTCAGAAGTCTATGTCCGTGACAAGTACATTTTGGTATCAGAGTCGGTCTTCCTTTGTTCCTTGGTTTCCAAGGAATACTGGAATGTCGGTCTCAATTTTTAAAGGTTTTGTTTTAAAGAAAAGAAAAATGAGTCAAGGGTCTCCTTTTAGAAGTCTATAGAATCTCCAGTCTACTCTAATCATATTAAGGTGAATAACTATGACAACACGACACAAAGGGATGGTAGCCCGGGTTGCGATTGTTTAAGAATAGGCTAGGACGCGATTTAGTTAACATGTCGTGGTTTGTCAAATGAGAGATTTAGGCATATGGTGATCGCCAGTAAGAAAGAAAGGATGAAAGAAACGTGACCAACCCAAGTAGAATCTCAAAGGCTCTCAAGACCAAGTATCTCATCGACATGATGGATAGTAGTTTTTCAACTAGTTAACCAACTACTTGGACGTTAGCAAACAGATCATCATCATCAACCTAGAGAAGGAAGGAGGAACGTTGCAAAGGTCTGTGGAGGTAGAATCAAATGTGCGAGGACTTCAACTCCAAACACCAGCAAAGAGGTGCCAATTGAAAGGGAATACCTCAAGGATTTTGAAGGAGTTGAGAGAGTAGTACGAGGATTTTACTACTAGGAAACAAGTGGATGATCTAATAAGCTAAGACAAACAAAGGGGAGAAATATGAATCTCCAAAGGAAGAGGAACAATCACCAGATGCCAGTAGCTATGATAATAGGATGATGTTAGGGTCTTTGGTCCTAAGCAGTGGAAAGTGGGCAACGGGTCAAGAAACGAAGAGGTACCCCGAGAAGTCCCTCAGCTAGTTTTTGTGGTCGATGGCTCAACACCATTACAACACAATGACAAGGAGGAGAGGAATGTTTAGACTTTAAGAAATGCTAGGGTAGTATAAAGGAAGCAAAGGAGGAAATAAGTAGGCTACATGGGGTATGAAAGGACGTCAAGAAGTTAAAAGGACAAGGGGGAGAGGAGTCATGGTCACTTACATAATGACAATAAAGGAACACTTGTAGATAAACTACGTCACTCGTGAAGAGGGTACATGACCTGGGCAATTAGGCCGGTAGCAAGCCTTTATAAGGAACAAGACAAGAGTCAAGATGATCGAGGTAGAGGACGAGCTTGGATCAAGAATAACAATGTGCTAGTTAACAATGCCAAGCTAGAAATAGGATGGATTGGTATATGAGAGACTCTACAAACTACCCAGATCATGAAAGGTCTGGAGGTCGTTGGGACCGTTGAAAGGGGAATGCAAGAGTTCGTGATGATCTGTTATGGGATTGTCCTATCCTAAATGGAGGGAACACCTAGCCACCTAGGGTACATGAGGGTTGACAGAAGGAGGAACCTCTGTAATAAGTTGGGACTAGAGGGCTAAGAGCTGGAGTCTCGGAAACAGCTGTAGGAGTAAGTCATTCAACCAGCCGAGAATAGACAAGGAATTAGAACGTTTATTGGAAGTTCCAATAGATGTTAGAGAAATCGAGGAGAAGTCTCAACGATTGTAATAAAGAGAGTTTGCATACAATACCAGGAAAGAGCAAGAAGGCTAGAGGAAGTTTGACAAGATTTCAAGAAGTCAATTGGTCAAGTCTCAGGTGGGAATTGCAAGTTTCTTTGTGCGAATTTATAGTTAAAATAGCTTAATGATTGGCAAGAAATCTTGAAGTAGAACTGTACTTTGGGAAGCCGTAAGCCCATAAATGTAAAGTGGCATTAGAGATGTCGTAGAGTGTATGAAGTCAAGGAAGGACATGGAAGTTCTGGATAAAGGAGTGGGAATATGTGCAATTGACTCGAGTTCAAGGAGTGTGCATGGAGGAAAATAATAGGAAAGGTCAAAATAGGAATACAGAAGACAACAAGGAAGCTTTAGGTTGACCGCCAATGGAGAACAACTGATACATAGTAAGTCCATCGAGAAATTTGAAGCTCATCGGACAACCTAAAGGTGGAATCGTGGTCATCGAGAATAGTCGAAAGGAGAAACCTTATAGGTCAAAGTACATAAGTGAGAAGAGACTATAAGAACCTAGATGACTACATCTAGAACTAATGAGTAACATCAAGGAGAAGAGTCACGAGTAACGAAGTAAGAAGCATATAAGTTTAGGGAACCTGCTAGAATACCCCAAAGTGAAACCAAGATTGCCTATGCTGGTGAAAGGTTTCAATCTCTCGGGTAAAACTCTATTGGACGGGGAAACCGTACAATAAATTTCAGCTAGGGTCTAAGAGTAGCAGAATGGATAGTACGAGAACTTCAAATTCAGGTGGCGATAAGGAAGTGCTAAGTTAGGTGCCAAGAGTGAACAAGTAAGCCAAAGGGAAGTTCATGACTCTTGAAGGGAGTCATACAGTTGTTAGCAAGCTAGAGAAAGATGCAAAGGATGTCTTTAATGCATACATGAAGTAAAAGCAGCAGTATGAGGTTTCAGAGTTAGGCAAGAAGTAACAAGGAGATGACCACTCAGTTGATGGTTAAAGGATAAGACGAGGCATCAAGTAGGAAAGTAAGAGATATGAAGTTAGGAGGTACAATGACCTAGGTCACCTATGAGGTCAACCCTAGACGAGAGTTACATTAAAAAAAGTTTTACCACATGACTAGATGGAGGATAAGCCGCCAACAGTGACCTTGGGCCCAAGTTGGAAAATTTTGAAAAGGGCAATGTATCACTCAATCCTATTCGATGCTACCGAGCTAGAAGAGAATACCTGTTATGGTGAAGACTACATATAAGAACTATAGTAAGCTATTCAAGACAAGGTAAGGGCACACCATTGAAGTTCATATAGCAAGAGTGAAATCTTGAGCCAAAGAAGCACGAGAATGAGGAGAATGGAAGGATGAGCCCGATCAAATTTCGGGGACGAAATTTTTATAAGAGTGGAGGAAATGTTACACCCCACTCTTCCCAAAAGTCAAAATGACTATTATACCCCTGGGTCAAGTGCCACTGTATTATCGATGAGGATTAAAAATGTGAACTAATAGTTCAAACGATTTCGAGTTTCAACATGAAGTGGGAAAATTATGGACGTTATCTGAGTTTCGGATTAAACTCGCCTGTAATTGTGAAATTCCAAAAAAAGTACCTTGAATAATTAAACCAAGACTCTACTCGGCCTCAACCTAAAACCTAACAGAGCAACCTTTTATTTCTTTCTTCACCGAAAGCATGCTCTCATGGGAAATCAGAATCAAAGCGGTGCTATCTACTCTCCCTACTACGAGAGGTGCGAGCTTAAGCAAGCTGGAGCTCGTGTCACTGTGATCATCAGGAATCACTCGTTTCCTCCACTACTCGTCTCTGCGTCATTAATTCCCGTAAGCACGCAGGAGGCTATTGACGTCTCCCTGATGACCAAGGCAGGGCGAAACCAGTTGGCATGCGTATGCAGAGAGGCTGGTCTTGAGGAATGAGTGCACCTCAAGACGCCGCACGGACTTCGGAAGTCTATGTCCGTGACATAGAACTTTCTCTCACTTGGGTATGAAGAACCCTAGTTCCATGTGTTAGGGATCTTGCTTGTAATGACTTTTCGGATGATATACTGATTGGTTTTAATCGATTGAAGTGTGTTTATTGAGTCAATTGAATCCTGATCAACTTCTCTTTATTTCTGCTTCAACCTGTGATAGATAGAATCTGATTAGGTTGTTAGAGCTTCTTCAATCGATAGTAGTGAATTGATTGTACGAAAGTTAGTCAATTCACTGCTTTGTACTGGAATTCGTTTCCAGTAGTGGAGTTTTGTGTGAATTGCCTTAGCATTCTATCCCGGTGAAGGCTAGTCGTTTGCCAGATAGTCTGTCGAAGAGGTCTTGGTCAGCTTAAGAGATTCCAAGCTACTTTGAGATCTTCCACAGTTTAATTAACAATGAATCAACCAGATGGAATTACAACTTGAACTTAACAGAGGAGCTAGGGGGGCTCATTCCCGAGTGACTCTTCTCTTGCTTCAGAAATAGAACAACTTACTACTTTATTTCTGATTTAGTTTAAATTCACCTACACTCAATCTTTCCCTCTAGATAATAGATAATTACGGAGTAGGTAGTAGATCTAGACCCCGGGTTGATAAGTAAAACTTACCCACTATTCTGCATTTCCATTTTGCGATTACACTTGGTCGTAGATTGATGTTGTGTCGTAGCGAGTCAACTTAGTCTGCTGAAGCTTCTAACAGGATAAGGATTGCATTGATATCCCCACTCACCATCTAGGGAAATCCCTTTACTTGCCAACGACGCATTCGCAAATATGCTCTTACTCTCCCAATCTCATAATTGAAGCCATAATATGCAGCAAAAAAGAACTACTCCTTTGCTAAAATCGAAACCAAAGTGTGAAATTTTTTTTATCTCTTTCTAATACCCTCAATTTAACATCTGTCTTGCAAGCAATCCAGATTATGCCCAACTCATGTGCATTGTAGTTGTCCTAAAAAAACGAAATCCATAAATTTATCCTTAATCTTCTGAGCATTCTTTTGTTTAACCCGAGTTTTAATTAAAGCTAACACCTGAACGCCTTACACACTCCAGCACGGAATTGTGCTTCGAGGGGCAGTTAAAGCCCCTCGTATTCCAAACTAGGATTGTCATTGCTTCAGAGGGGGTACCTTTCGCACCCCTTTATGACTTCTTAATCCTTCATGGCCAACCCTCACAGCTGTTGAATATTCTTGGCATAGATGGCACTAAACGAGTTTGTCTGAGATACCAGAGCAAAAGATCCCAGAGCTATAGGTTTCATACCATTCATTATCATACTAAATTCCTCCTGAAAAGGCTAGGCACTTGTGCAAACTGGGGGAGTTGCAGGTGAAATACATTTAGCAGCCTAAGCTTGAACAGTAGTACTAACTTCCTCTTCTTCTTTTGAATTCCAAGAACTAGCTATATCCACTGTTTTAACTATCTTCTTCGTCCAATTTTTTTTAGAGTTCTCTTCCCCTGCAGCAACACAGTCATGCGCAAAACACTATAAAAATGACAAACTACAGGAGCATTACAATATTCAACTTGGACAAACATCTCAACCATGCCATCAGGTGTAATACTAATCCAGTCGACCCCCTTTTCCTTGGCACTTACCTCTACACAAAACTTTGCCAATCCCACCCTACCCTACCTCACCCATCTTTTGAAGATAGCTCTGCTAGCAAGCCCGTGAGCTTCACCTAGATTGGGACTGGTGAATTGTCGACGTGAAGAGCTTAAATCCCCGTGATTCGGGCAAAATAACACATGTTTTACCCCTATATATATTGGTTGTTTGACTTGGTTATCATCGTTCCTTGACCTATTATACGCGAGGTTGTGCTTCTTTTGTCACATTTCTAGTCCTAGTACGTGTGGGAAGGTCTGAGACGAGTTTCGGGTCATTTAGAGGTCAAAACGAGCCAGAACTTGAAGGTTGTGCAATGTTTATTTTTTATAAGGGTGATATAGGTTTTTAATTTTTGAAATAATTAAGGTACTACTTAAGGGATTTGAACCTGGGACCTCCAGGTTCTAGGCCAGTAGTATTACCACTATGCCAAGCTCTTGTTCGTGGAGGTTGTGCAATGTTCACTAGCAACACTCATTTGTCATGCCCTGAGGGGGTGAAAATCTACCCAGGGACTGAAGAGCAAGACTTCACATGCAACACTCATTTTCCATGCCTTGAGGGGGTGAAAATCACCCACATACCATGAAGTTTGCAAATTGCAGTAGCCATTGTGCATCTCGTAGGCCTAAAAGTTGTCATGGTCCCGTGACCACGAAAATAGCCCAAAATGGTGCATTTTTTGCCGAGATCACCCTCTGCTTGCTATTATCACCCCCACAAACAGTGACCGTGAAGTCAGCACTATCGGGCAACTATACAGACAACAGTTGGGAGAGAGAAAGGAGAGCTGGTTTTTTGTGGAGAACTTGGTTCCCTATCTATGTTTTCGACCCAAAAGGCCAAAACACCATAGAGGAGACTATAGTGAGAGAGAGAGAGAGAGAGAGAGAGAGAGAGTTTCAGTTATTGACTGATTTTGGAGCTTAATTGAAGGCATTGATCAAGTTTGGAAGCAAGGAATCGAGCCTAGAAGTGGAAGAAGATTTTGTGCTCCAATTGTTAATCTCTCTTCTCTCTAGACACTAGCCCTCTTCTCTTAGCTTTAAGAACCCTAGGTATAGATTTTAGTTTGAAGTTGATGTATGTGACATATTCTATGGTTGATTGATGATTTTATCTATTTCATGGATGATTTTCATGGATTGCATGAGTTTGGATTCCATTTCATGTATTGAGCTTTTGACCTAAGAGGGACAAAATCCCCTTAGAGCCCATTTTGGTTTCTTCACGTTGATCCTATCATATGTCGTCCGAGTAATCCCCGAGGGAGTCGATTCAATCGATCTCGTAGCGATATATGAATCCCTAGGTAGAATAGAGCACATACCCATCCATCACTTCGTCGTTCCGATTGTTGTTGTTGTTGTCCATATGTTGATGTCAAATAGCCATTGCGATTCATTTGTTTTGTGCCCTATGACATGCCCCAAAGTTTTCGAGAAAGAAGTTGTAAGCTTACCTTGTTTTGTACTTGGTTTGCTTTGGACAAGAAAACGTTCAAGTGTGGGGAGTTTGATTCGGACAAAATTACACATGTTTTACCTCCCTCATATCTTGATTGTTTGACTTGGTTATCATTGTTCCTTGACGTATTTTACGCTAGTTTGTGCTTCTTTTGTCACATTTCTGGTCCTAGTACATGTGGGAAGGTCCGAAACCAGTTTTGGGTCATTCATAGGTCAAAACGAGCCAAAAAGTGGAGATTGTGCAATGTTCACGGGCAACACTCATTTGTCATGTCCTGAGGGGGTGATGATCTCCCCCCGGGGAGTGAAGAGCAAGACTTTACAGGCAACACTCATTTGTCATGCCCCGAGGGGGTGAAAATCACCCACAAACTATGAAGTTTGCAAATTCCAGCAGCCATTGTGCGTCTCGCGGGCCTTAAATTTGTCACATTCCAGTGACCGCGACAATAACCACGTGACCATGAAAATAGCCCAAAATGGTGCGTTTTTTTGCCGAGATCACTCTCTGTTGCTATTATCACCCTCATGAACAGTGACCATGAAGTTGGCACTGTCGGGCAAATATAAAGATAACAGTTGGGAAAGAGAAAGGAGAGCTGGTTTTTGGAGAACTTGGTTCTCTCTCTAGGGTTTTAACCCAAAATACCATAGAGGAGATAGTGAGAGAGAGATAATTCTTGAGTGATCTTGGAGCTTAATTGAAGGCATTGCTCAAGTTTGCAAGTAAGGAATCGAGCCTAGAAGAAGAAGAAGATCTTGTGCTCCAATTTGTAATCTCTCTATTCTCTCTCTAGAAACTAGCCCTCTTCTCTTAGGTTTAAAAACCATAGGTCTAGATTTTGGTTTCAAGTTGATGTATGTGACATATTCTATGGTTGATTGATGATTTTACCTATTTGATGGATAGTTTTCATGGATTGCATGAGTTTGGATTCCATTCCATGTATTGAGCTTTTGACCAAGGAGGGAGAAAACCCCCTTAGAGCCCATTATTGGTGTCTTTGGGTTAATCCTATCATATGTTGCCCGGGTAATCCCCGAGGGAGTCGATTCAATCGATCTCCTAGCGATATATGAACCCCTGTGTAGAATAGAGCATCTTCCCATCCATCACTTCGCCGTTCCGGGTCAATCCTGAGTGAGTCGATCTCATAATGGTAGTGTGGTGAATCGATCGAGCTAGAATAGTACTCAACATTGATCCAAACGATAGAACTAGAGGAATTCAAGCTAAGAGAGCTCCACCACTTGTAATTAGCAAGGTTAGTGGTTAGCTAGGTTAGTTAGTTTAGTTTTTCTAATCACTATCCTAGGTTGGCTAGATAACAAACCCTAAACGCGAAGTAAGGTAAGCCTAGCTCCCCGTGGTTTGATAAATTTTATTGCTTACTTACCCTATGCTACACCCGATCGTCGGTTATACTTGGCCTTCGATTGGGATGTATAGTTAGAGTCGAGCCACCCCGGCACCCATTTTCGCATACATAACATGTTTTTCCGATAGTAGGGCCCGGCCTAAAAAACCCAGCGAGAAACAGCCTCCACTCGTAACTGAAACAAAATCAACCAGTCCTCGAACCATGAAACCTTCACCACTCCCTCATGACCCCAAAGGTAGAGTTTGATGGGTTTATACTTTATACCCATACTCATTTACTTGGGTTGATTTGAGTTTGTACCCATATTCATATGTGAATTATAGTTTGATACCTAAACTCAATAGATTTTTAGATTTAGTACCTAACCGAGCTGCCAATTTTACTTTTCTTTTCCTTCATTTTTCTTTTGTGCGCGCAGCTCAAGGCAGGTGACAGGTCAGGCAGACAAGGAATGCAGGAAATTTTTTTTGCTACTCCTTCCCATAATACCCTTTCACAAATTTCTGAAGGCTGGAAATTTGAAATTGAACTGGCAGTTTTATTTTTCTGCTATTATATATGCGGGTTAGACCACCCAGAACAAGGAGGGAAAAATAGAAGAAGGATGGGAAGTCGCATAATAGGGGAGGGAAAAAAAGGAGAAAAAGGGAAAAGAAAGAAAAAGTGGGAGAGTTTTCCCTCCACTAGAAGACAAATGGAAAAGGTGAAAAGGGGAAGGGGTGGGCTTGGCGCAAAATATTTTGTTTTTTTATTGGTTTAATTATTTTGATTGAAGATCATTGTGTCTTATTGATCGACGACCATATTTTTAACCGTTCTATTCAATGCAGTCAAAATCGGGATTTTGATCGTAAAATCGTAGGATTTTAGGATTTTACTTAGAGATTCCGATCCTGATTTTACTATAAAATCGGTGGACCTTAAAATCGTTCAAAATCGGGATTAAAAGCGTTAAAATCGTACCAAAATCGGGATTTTGATCCTATGTGAACAAAATAGAAAGCTTGAGCCAATTCAAAAGAAGCATAACTATTTCGGTGAAAAGGGCAATGACGGGAATCTTCTCATATATTTTTCCTATTAAAAAAACATTTGAAAAGAAGAAGAAAAAAAAAAACTAATTAGGGTTCGGTCAACCCCTTTCCCTTCTTATTGTTTAACTCATCGGTAAAACAATTGTCAGAATATTGTTAGTGCGTAAGAATTAACATCATTATTAATAAATTATTTGATTAATGAATATACCAAACCAATAACATTAATTATTTTATTGGAGTTCAGTTATTCTTAGTTTTAAATCATGCTTAGTAGACGATGTTGGAGTACTACTTTGAGTTAAACTACCTAAACACAACATGAAAAAACAAGAGCCAAACCCCATGAGCTCTATCCCTTCCTCATAAATTATTTTGAGTTACGCATTAAATACCAATTAAAATGATGATTTTGGAACATTAATCTAGAAAATTATCACTTTAAATGTTATAAGTCTTTGTGTTATTAATTCTTTACCTTATTAATATTATTATATGTTAATTTCTATATGGTACTTAAAATTCTACGATTCGATTTTACGATTCCGATTTTACCCCGGTTTTCAATTTTTGGTTATATTCTCCAACGACTATTTTTCCAACGATCATGTTTCCAACAACTATATTTTTCGTCATTGATAACGACATATTTAATTAGTGATGAATAAATATGTTCAATTTTAAAAAATATCAGAATTTTCGCCTTTATTAATTATTATTACCTATATAAAAATAATAAATAAAATATCTAAATAAAGTGACAAGATCAACACTAAATTGAAGTTATAATAAAAGACCACTTATCAATTACCTTATTTTTCCCTCCCGACCTATTGTGGCCAAACCTTTTCCAAAATCCATTTTTTCCCCACTTTTCCCACTCAAATTCCCCTCCACCATTGTGGATGGTCTTATGGCTAAAGGTCTCTGTTAAATAGTGTAAAGGTAAGTTTGATATGATTTATAGTGAAGATGTATGTTTGAGAAAAGAAAAAGAATTTTATACTTATAACCCTAATATGTTGTAGACGAAGATGTAGATTAAGAAAGGAAGAAAGGAAAAACCAATTAGGGGCGACATATACCTACTCCGCCCCACCTTCTTCATCGTTCCATCCAAACCCCATTAAAGCTCCCCACCTCCATTAAGGTCACTCACTCACTCACCTCCTTCAATCCTTGTTTGGGTTCATTAAGAAAGGAAGAAAACACATTATCAAGGAAACAAAATTAAGTGTTCACCCCAGTGAGGGAAATAAACTAACAAGACCGCCACGTGCCTAATAAACTAGATGTTTGTAAATTGTAACTGACTGTAACATCGTCATCATCCCCGATTCAATTGTTTCCACCGCAACACTAACCGCCCACATGCCTGCAAAACTAACTTATAACTGCCCTCCTCTACTGCTGGCTTGTTTTTTAACTTTTAACTGCCAACGGAAAGGATCAAAGGACAGCATTGCAAAGACAGAGGACTGTTTTAAAAGAGGTCCCCACTCCCTAGTCCCTACACCACAGTATTAAAAAGAAAATATATACATATATATTAAAAATTCCCAACATGATTATTTTCTTTATTTTTGGAATGTTAGTTGTAAAACGATTTTCCCACAGCGGAGCAGACAAATCATTCACATCCATTTATTCAATCCTTGCCAGCACACCAACACCAAAAACAAATTTGGATGGAATATTAGTATATATATAAAGTGTGTGTGGCTGCTGCACTAATCTTATAGTACCACCACTCAACTCAAAACTAATAATATGCAAAAACCACATTCTAATCAGAGAACCCCTAGTCCACACAACCAATGTGCTTGGAGAGTTTGCTTTAAGTAAGGAGATTACGATTTAAGTCCCATGTCAACCTAATATCCTGTTTAACAACTTTTATCGTGGTAAATTTTACCTCTGTCCTAAAAAAAAGATTGCAACATGTCTCCGTTTGATTTAAGTCATAACAATACAACACCAATTAGTGGGCTAAGAAGTGGCTATTCCATATATTATACACACAATAGGCAGTAATCCCAGCCTCGTAATGATGCGGTTATAGTTGACAATCTATCATGATTCCAACAACCCACATAGGTTTGGGAAACGAAGGCAATACCAGCAGTGAACTGAACTGAACTCATCATCTTAAATTATGTGAAGAATAAATTGTTGCTACAAGTCGAGAAGAGAAGAGCAATAAGGTGGGACAAAAAATAGAAACCAAATGGAAGGAAGATTAAACTCTCACCGTCCCATTAGAGGCACAATCTTCATTCAACAAAAGACATGATATGAGTAGATATATATAGATATATGCAATAAATCCCCCTCCCTCCCTTCTCTCCTCCGTTTTTGTGCAAGTACAACTTTTCATCCTGGTCTTGCTTCAATCATTCCACTGATGTCACAACCCTCTCACCCTGTAATGGCAGGGCTCTTGCTTCTTCTTCTTCTTGTTCTATACAACGAGAGAAATTAATTATTTGCATTATACTAAGAAGATTGAGGAAACCCTCCCACTACCAAACGCCATTGATATAGAGCTTGCTTTCATCAAAAGCCTGCTTCCCCGCATCACTTCTTCACCCCCAAGCAATCATATACCATTTTCTTTCTCTTCTGCATTGCTAAAGGGGAGCACCATGCATGGGAGGGAGGAGATAATTTCTGTCTGAATTTCCAATTTCGTAACTAAATTTTCCAGCAAAATGAATCATCGCATACTGCTAAAAAGCGGCTCGCCCAACTGCTGCAGGCATTCTTCAGGGTTGGAGTAGAAGTAATCCTCTTCCTTAGGCCTGTCTGGGATCACTAGCCGTTTTCCTGGGCTACCCATCCTTGTGGCATGTGCTTCCTTCACCGCATCCGAAAACTCATCCCAACTCAGTGACCCATTCGTATACCGGTCTATCAAATCTACCAATAGCCTTCTCTCCAGTAATATCGTCTTCTTGAACCCAAGAAATCTGTAAGCCATATTACAAAGGTGAAACCAAAAAAAAATTCAAACCTAGATCAGAAAAAATGCACCAACCAACACCAAGTTGCATTAAGATTTAAACAAAGGCCATTGGGAACTAGATATCTTCTGAATCGAGGCAACAAATTATCTAAAGAAGACTTGTCACAACTATTATTCCACAACCAGAATGAAAAGTTCTGCCTGGTATTAGGGGGCATACACAATGTTTTGTCCTCTGATTTGGACAAAATATTAAACTTGGATCCTAAATCACGACCGGAGTTTGTACTCCAAAACCAATTATCTGAAGCCAAACAAAACCCCAGGCATTAGTTTGGAGGGACTACAAACACACGGGGAAACAAAAAATATCATATGCAGAAAAAAATACCTTCTGTGGCCTTCAACAACTTTGGCCATATTTCCGTCATAGGTGGGCACAAATATGTCACTTTCCAATGAAACGAGATAATCCAACGCTGCCATCTGGGACGAGTGATTCTGAAAGAACCTCAGATCTGATGGTTCCAAGAGTGTTTCCTTTCTCACCTGTTTTATAAAAACATAAGGCAACTGGCTTAAGGACCAACCACTCATGCAGCAAGACCAGGTTACCAGCTGATAGAACAATTAGCTACTCACCAGCTTTGGAAAAGCTGCTGCAAGGCTTGCCATTCTCCTCTCCGCGCCATATATTTCACCAGCAGCTATGTAGATCTGCATGCTTGGGTCAATATCCAGTGCCCTCAGAGTAAGGGCAGTCTCCTCTGGGGTCAAAGGGCACAATCCATCTTTCCTTTTAAGATCGGAATTTATTACCTTCTCTTTCCACCAAGGATAAGCATATCTGTTTCAGGGAATCAAATGAAAATGACTCCCCAGTTAGATTAATATTCAGGCTGAGACAATGTTAGCCATACTAGCCAACATAATTTGTCCAAGGCTCACCTCATTCTTGTTAATTCTTCCACTTCTTCCATATTACAGCCTTGAGTACAACCAGAAAATGCCAACATATCCATTTCATATCTCAGGTGAAGTACTAAGAAAGGACCATTTTGCCTGAGAAGTCTTATAACTCTTCTACCCAGCTCCTCTATTTGAGAAGTGAATCTAAGAGCACCGAAATTCACACGACAACGTAGCTTCTGAATCTCTAGAGGCTGATTATTGTTTGCTAGTCTTGTATCTGTTCTGTTAAGATGAAGGACTTTGTACTTCTGTATCAAAGGAAGAATCTGTAGGCCAAGAAAAGAGAAAATGAATAACCAAATACTAATAATAATAAAAAAATGAAAACAGAAACTATAAAATGAGCAATTTATTTGGGATCCTTATCAAATTTGAAAGAATAAGTGGACGGGTATTGCATATAAGTGTGATGCAATATCACAAGTAACAAGCAATAACTTCCTGACCTGGTCGCTGTAGTAGGATATATCTGACCAACTAATTGGTGCCATCGAATAACTCATCCCTAGTTCCACTCTCCTCTTAAGACGGGGAGGCAAGGCTTTCAATATTCGGACCTCATCTCTGAGTGATGTGATGAAATGATCAACATCAAATATGTCCTGGAACTCACTGTTGATAACAAAACAAGAACAAGTTATACAGCAGATTGAGCTTTTCAATGGCAGAGGGGGAAATATTTATCCTCTCAATCAAAAGAAACTGGATTCAGATGTTATTCTAAAAGAGCAGTGAACACACCTGGGATCAGCCCAGAAGGATGTCTTGTCCAACTCTGGGACAATAAGAGTGACATTCAAGTATCTTGCTATGGCAACCATGTCACATATCTGCAAGACATAGGAAACCGAAAACGCAAAAGATATGTGGTAGTCAGTAAGACTGCCCATAATAACAAAGATACAGACGAAGGAAACTAGCTAACCACTCACCGCGGCTCTCATTTGATTCAGGCCTCCATTGCAAGAAACCACAAGATATCCATTGTTTCTATAGACCCCTGGATTTTGAAGAAGAAAAAAAACAGCATATGAGTTAAACTCTGAAAGAATTGCCTTCGCCGACAGGGGAAGTGAAAACAACTTGAGTGGTTGGATCAGCAGCAAGATACAGAGTTATTAAAGATAAACAACTGCATGAAAGGTAAACCAGAAGGTAGAAGGTATTAGTGAGACTTTAATGGTCCAAATGACTTCGGCAATGGGATACCTTGCAGCAGTAAAGCTTGGACACATGCACAGCCCACTAATAACCCACCACAGTCATGTGGTTGCTAGCGATGCATGTATTACTAAATGATGATGACAATGTCGAAAGCATCAGATTCAGGAGTAACATCAAAGACTCTCCATTTCCATGACATCATTCTCACCAAGTGCAAAGACTCAATAATTGAAGCGAATTAGTTAACAATTGACCAAACCCAATTCACCAAAAAAAAAAAAAAAAAAAAACTCGGCGGGTCAAAGAAAACAAACATCTTCTCAGAATCTGGGATCGCAAGCGCCCTCTGGTATCCAGAGTTCCACCGACACAAAATATAATTAGCTTGAGAAGAAGAGTAGTTAAAACAAAAAAACAAAAAAAAGAGGCTCACTCTTGGGAGGCAAAACGCGAGCTGGAACTCCCGGAAGCTTCTCCTGCAAAAGGGAAGCTGACTCGTGGGAGAAACAGGAAGGCCATCCTTTCAAAACCCTAGGCCCCCACAGCTCGCCGATGGTGGTCAATTGAACGATGCAGGTCCACAGCAAGACGGAAGTTGTTGCGCGAAACATCCAGACCTTCATATTAGACTTGGAAAAACTTTTCTTCACTATCTCCACTCCATTCACCAACCGTCCTCGCATCTCTTTCTTCTCTCTCCTTCTGCCTTGTCCAATTTCAACACACTTTTTCTCAGTCCTCTCAATCCTGCACATTTCTCCCCATACACAGTCCTCTCTTGTATCCCCACCTGCAACCGGCAACTCAGGCGTCCTGCTTTCGCCTGCTCGAACAGGGACTGATACCGGACAATGCAGGATCCTCAACGGCAGCTTGGACCCCGTCCCCCTGATCTTACAAAAGATCCGAACTACGGGGAAATGCGACACTGGTCTTCTTTCCCCTTGGGCGCCCGACTCACCAAAGCCTTATCCGAACCTCCGAGATCCGGAATTCCCCAAATACGGAAAGCAAATCAAAACCGAATTTCAAAAGAGAAACGGAACACGTGACTGGTACCTTCAAAAACACGCCCAACTGTGGAATCGCTAATTCGCAGGAAGGCAAAAACCCTAATCCCACTCCCACATTAGCCCGAAATCGTCGACGGTGAAATTTTCAATTCGATTGGCGGGATGAATCTGGAGGAAGATTGGGTTGGCGCATCGATCTCGGGGAAGAATATATATATCTGTATGATAGATTAAATCGGAACGAGCGAGCTCTCAGTTGTTCGCCTGAAGCTGTCGCCGCCGATCGGAAGGGAGCATCAAAAGAGAGCGACAGAGAAAATACAAAGAGAAGGAGACGGCGAGGAAGAAGGGGACCGAACGAGCGAGAGATGGGAGCGAGAGAGAAAGAGAAAAGGAAAGAGAGAAGAAGAAGAAGAAGATGTTTTATTTTATTTTTTTAAAATTATTTTGGCAACTCTCTCTATAACTATGCGGTGTGGTTGGGATAAAGCTATGGTGTGAACTGTGAACCGTATACCGCAACGGATTCACTAAACTCGCATTTTCCTACAGAGCTCTGTGGCTCGTACTTAATCTCGCGCCATTGTCGTCTCTTGTCGTCTTCGTCGACACGCCGACAAAATATCGCGATACGTTGAGAACTTCTCGTTTGCTTCTCCTTTCCTTACTTCCCTTTTTTTTATTCTTTCTTTTGATGCCGTATGTATCATTTCCATGAGGGGGAATTTTGGGGAAAACAAATTTTTAGAGATCCATAAAAATAAATAACTATGTTTGTTTTTTTGTTTGTTTTCTTTTTTCGAGTTAATGAGTTATGACCCCGTTAATGAAGTATGTGCTGCAGTGAACATAGTAATTAATGAATGGGGGATCCAAGTTAGTTAATTAATTGAATTTTTTTTCTTCTTTCATTGAATAATAAATTAAATTTCTCTAGATATGTTTAAGATTTTCTTCTTTACTAGAGGAGAGGTTAGGATTAGGGATGGCAACAAAACCCGAACCTATGGGTACCCACCCGACCCAATCCGATCAACGCGGGTAAATTCCGTGTTGACGGGTTTTGGGCCGGGTTTAAACCCGTTCACTATTCATCGGGTTGGGTTTGGGTTTAGGTAAACCCGACCCATGGGTACCCGCCCACACTCATTTAATTAATTTTCTCGGTATATTTAATATTCTAAACAACTAATCTTATTTATGTTTGTGGAGACATGTCTAATTTTTTCTTTCTAATTGTGTAGAATGAAGTTGATTTTATCTAATGGAGAGTGATGAAACTTAATTAAAAAGAATAAGCTTTCAATTAATCATGGTATTTATGGATAATTTGTGATTTGCTTCAATTTTCTTGAGTTTTCTAGATTGGTGTTGAACAATTTGTATAGTTAATTTGTGATTTGCTTGAATTTTCTAGAATGGTGTTTTAAATATGGATAATTTGTATTAGGAGATTGATATTTGAGTTTAATTTTGGTAGGAACTTGTTATTGTAAATTTTTCATGACAAAAACCCGTGGGTACCCATGAACCCGCGGATACCCAGCGGGTTGGGTTTGAGTTTTTCAAACCCAGTGAATTTTACCCCGGATTTTTTTCACTGATAAACCCATGGGTTTGGGTTTGACAAAACCCGACCCAACCCGACCCATTGCCATCCCTAGTTAGGATGCTAACATCTTATTTGTTAGTAGGATGCTAACATGGGACTAGATAGGGTGACAATCAGTGGCGTAGCCAGGATTTCGTTTAAGGTGGGTCCACCTCGAAAAAAATAAATATGATAAAATAGTTTTTTTAATATAATCTTACGTTGAAAACTTTTGATAAATTAAAATGCATTAGCAGTCGAAAATATCAAGAATATCACTTTGCATATATACCAAACAATCATTGATTTAGTTAGTCGTAGTGTTTCAAATGACGTTCTTTGTTAAGAATCGTTAGTATCAATACCTCGAGTTTTTTATAGAGATTTAATAATAAATCTTATACCAACCAATAATTCATGATTTACCTAGTCGTCCACTTTCGAATGATGTTCTTAAAAAAATATTTAGTATCAATAACTCGAGTTGTTGGAAGATTTCAATAATAAATTGTATCATTTACTACCATGCTCCCTTATTAGAAAGTCAACTTATATTAAATTGATGTTTGCACAAATCGGTATATCATATGCTTAAGAAATAAGGTCGCCAAAATTCAAACACAAAACTTTTCGACCAACTATTCTCAATTAGATGCGACCTAGTTTTCGATATCAATTAACTATCGTACCTTATTCAACCATTTTCCGCCCGAACCAGGATGGGCCTTGGGACCCACCTGTTACCCTCTCCCTCCGCCACTGGTGACAACACTCATTGTGTTAGGGGTGGGCATTCGGTCGGTTCGGTTTCGACCGAACCGAAATTATGAATACCGGGTCCCCGAATTCTCCCAAACCTCAAACCGAATTCGATCCGAATTATAATTTGGTTCGGTCCGTTTAAACCGAACTATAATTTGGTTCGGTTCGGTTTTTCACACAAAACCGAATTTGTGAAGCTACTTGTATTTTCTCACTTTTAAATTATTTTTCACATCTAATATAAATAAAAAATATCAATTATATGCATCATCAATGATAAAACCAAACTTTTCAACACATAAGTCATAAAACATTTCAAATATTTAAGTCTAAAAACAACTACAAACATAAAAATCCACCATTTGGAGCTTGCAATTATAGTATTTCGGTTTTTCGGTCGGAAATTCGGTTCGGTTGAAAGAACCCTGATTTTCGAACTATCCATATTTTTCTTCTGAATTCCGAACCGGATAGCATTAATTCGGTTTTGGTTCGGTTCGGGTTTACCGAACCGTTTGCCCACCCCTACATTGTGTTGTTAGAATAACAACACTAGTATCCAACCAACAGGAAGCTAAGATTGTAATTAATTTTAATTAGTTAGGTTGACCTAGTGTAAAGTAAATAAAACGGTATAATAGTCATTGTGAATATTATGTTTAAAAATCAATAAAAATAAATAATTATAAAATAAAATTTTATTTTTGTCCAAATTTTCAATCGTTAGAATTCGGTCGCCGGAATATACTCAACGTCACCGGAATCCGGTTACCGTGACTGAAATATACTTATCGCGTTGGAATCCTATTACAGTGATCGAAATGTGCTTACCGGCATAGGAATAAGGTCATCGGGACCGAAATATGTGTTATCAACGCTTGATAACACCTATTAGGTGTTATTTAGCCCTTATTCTTAAGGCATTTGCATGTTAAATCATCCTGCCTAGGCCACATATCAAGTTATTTATGTCCATTTTTGTTCCTATTTTCAAAACATGTAATTTGGCATAGGTATTTTTGATACAAAGGTATTCATAGGGGAACCGACCCCACTTTATCATATTTTATGCTCTTCCTATTGTATATGATGAAATTTCAGGTCCTATATTAATCTAAGATTGATCGGGAATTCATTGGAGTTCATCCGAGCATGATTGGGAAGCGTAGGAGCAAGAAGGAGAGAAAAGGCACAGGTCACGGCCAAGAACAATAGGTCATGACCATGTTCGCGGTCGTGAACAGTGGTCACGAAATTCAGTAGGCGACCAAGAATAAGCAAAAAGTTTTTACACCCGAATCGCGAACATTGTGCATTTTGGTCGTGAAAAAGATTGCGGTCGTGATCTCATGAAGGAGGCCCCGATCTCGAAACTTAAGGACGAGTCAAAATGCCCCATTTCGGGAAATTCAAAGATGTTCAAGCTCGTCAAGGCTAGGTCACGGACATGACCGTCGAGTCACGCCCTCGAGGCCCAATGGGAGCCGCCATAGAGTGAGAAAGTTAGGGTTTTTTAGTGTTTTAAAGAGCGAAACACCTTGGGAGAGATTCATTGAAGATCCAATCCACCCAAGGAGCAAGAAGAAGGCGCAAGAAAGGAGAAGAAGATTGATTCCATCACTCCCTCTCTTCTAGTTTGTGTTTTCTTTCTCTCTCAATGACTTGAATCTCTAATGGTTGTTTAGGAAAGATGAGCCATAGTTTATAGGTTGTGTATGTGTGAGTTTTGTATGAATGTGTTTATCTAGTAGGTTTTAATGTTTCTCTAGCTTTAATTGTCCTTGGGTAAGTCACATTAATTTTCTCTACTAAGCCTACTTGAGCTTCTATGTTGGGTATGGAGTTTTAGGGTTAGACGGGTATGCGCCATCTGATAGATTAGGGTTAGAAGAATGAATAGGATCTTGTGGTGGATGAGGCGATCGTACCCCTGCCATAAGAATGCCATCCTAGATGGAACCCGGGATGAAACATCGGTGTGGACGGTGGGTAGTACCTATTGAAAAGAGCTATGTTCTTAAAGCCCCATATACGATGGCCTAGATCAAGGTGACTGACATGGGTTTAGGGGAGGCGTACTAAAAAACGTGAGGATAATCACGAAGGCCCACGGAAAGGAGCTCACTCACCACATTCTCTAAACCCTACATGACAACTATAGGTAGGAGGATTTAACCCTAGGCAACCATCTCATCTCTAGCGATCTCCCAACCACTTGGTTGGTTGTTTAGGAGTAGGTTAGGTTAGGTTCTTCACCAAACTTGCAATTCAATTAGATAGTAGTTCGGAGCAAAGTAACAATAAGCAATCTGTCAAGCAAAAGAGTGAAGGAGGTAAACAACATGCAGGTGCCTCAGTGACTTGACTGCCAAGAAAAACCTTTCTAGAGCATAAACAACATTTTGTGGCACTCTCTGTTCTTATTAACCTCCTTTTATTTCTTTTTCTTTTCTTTGACTTTATTTCCTTTTGCTTCTCTCTTTTTTCTTGGGGTGTACTAGAGAGCTAAGCACACATGCCACATTCTTTGAACTTTAACCACATGCTCACTTCTTAAGCACTACTTACAACACTCACTTTCATTCTTTAGCAGTGCCACCATCCCGCAGAGGGTGACCTGATGACCAGACTGGAGGCTCTTAATCACCAAGCAAGTAAGAAGCATATGAAGAACCATCCACTGGTCTCAGAGCTAAGTAGCCCGGGCGTGGGAGGCGTGATACTGAAGATGTCTGTTCTCATGGAGGTAGATAGCGTCGTACACCCTTAGCTGATCAACCTCTCGAGTGTACGCCTTCTCGGTCATTGTCATTACTCCTGTGTCAAGGCCTACAGCCTGAGCCAAGGCTTTGTAGCTAAGGATATGGTGGACCACTTCGAGCATGAACTACATGAAGGGCCGGTTGGACCGACTAGTGGGCACCTCATGGATGAAGGTAGAGTAGAACTCCACACATAGCTCGTGATATATGAGCTCGTTAATGGAGAGGAGGTTGCGCCACTGTGGAAGGGAAATCACCCCGGAGATTCCGGCTCGGCACCCTGAACATGTTGAACATATACAAGTCCAAGTTCCAATGGGGTCTAATGTCGATGTCGCGCCAAGTCTCGAACCCGCCTCCATACTTTGGATGATTCACCAGATAGTAAATGAATAGATGGTTTGGATCGACCTTCCTGGATAAACACCAACAAAAGCGCACCATACGTGGAAACAATTATCAAATAATGCTTAATGGGGAGAAAGTTAACTCCCCCACAATTAGGATTCCACATTGGTCACATGCCTTCATAGGTTTTTCACAAGCTTGGTTTATCAACAATTAAGTTCAAACACCCACAAGTAAACCGATGCATGAAACTATGTGTTTCATAGATCATAAATATTGCAATTTCACTTCTAGATCATGCCTCGATGACCCTTATTCAATATTCACAAAAGCGTATCAAGGATAGACAATCAAGCATACACTTGGTGGGCATTCTCTATTCAATCATCAAGACATACTAAAATTAAGCCCACCAAGGCTAAATAGTCCCGTCTACTACTTTAACAACATTACAATCATCATCAATCATGAACTCCCACATCAATTTCAATTATTCATGGAAAAATCCCAATTCTCCCACCTAGGAACCCTAAATCCAATTATCTAAAATTTATCAAGTAAAAGAAAAAACACACTTAGAGACTCAAGTAGGATTAGTGGGGAAGGTGAGGAGAAGGAGTTGATAATCGGCCGAAAATCTGGTCGGAGAAGGTCACCGGAGCTTCACCTGAAGCTCGCCGGAGCAATTTTCCATCGACGAAAAGTGGACAAAACTCCACCAAAAGCATAGTGAAGGTGGGCCTTATCTTGGAAAGTAGGGGTATGTGTTTGGTTTAGGGATTGGACCGCCAAAAGTGGATCAAATCTTTGAAAAAAACGTCACAGGTGACGTTTTTCAGCGAGAGATTTAGAGGATTCCAGTGAAAATGATTTGGCAAAGAATGAGGGTTCACAATCGTCTTATATAGCCTGAGGTTCAAGATCACATGCGAGGTCAAGTGTCATGGTCAACAGACCGTGACAATAACAAAGTGAACGTGATATTGACCAAAAACTATGAGTTTTGGGTAGACATAACGGTTGGTCAGACATCATGGGCACTTGCCTGTGACAAATTCCCTTCGGTCTTGATGTCTCCAAACAGTGGAGATGCCATAAAATGCCACAGTCTCCATCACATTATCACGGTTAGTTGACCGTGATAATATGCCTAAACCCGCGACAATCATAAAAATTAGGCAACTCCACAATTCTCAAGACTCAACTGATTCAACCGTGCCTCAAACTAAATCATGACTCAATCAAGCATACAAACACATAAACTATGGCATAGTGAACATTCCAAACTCACAACTCGACTCAAACACTCAGTCAAAAAGAGAAACTGAAGGAAAAGAAATATAAATCGACGTTGAGTTACCTCCCAACAAGCGCTTATTTACGTCCTTAGCTAGACGGTTCGGAACATGAAGCCTCCAAGATTGGATTCGACACACTCTTGGGGCGAGGCTCATTACCTTTAATATCCAACTCAGAAGAGTGTCCCTCTTGGCCCTTCACCTTTTCGTTCTCCTTCTTTCGGGTCAAAGCATGGTTCATTTTCTCCCGCCATGCCTTCCTTTGCTTCCCTTCAGGCTTAGTACTTGCCTTAGGTCCCTACTTCACATCATCACAAGAAAGAGGAGCAATAGCAGGGTTTGCCTTAGTAGGCTCACCTCCACTCACAAACACACCATTCGACTCTATCTTTTTAACATAATCATGATTAACCTTAGGATCAATCGAAAAATTGATTTGCTCCTCAACATTTCTCAAGATTAATTTGTCCCCATTAACATCAATTAGAGTCTTTGCGGTAGCAAGAAAGAGGCATCTTAGGACAAGGGGCATATCTGCACCTTGGCAAATGTTAAGGATAATGAAATTCGTCGGACAATAGAAAGTGCCCTCCAGTGCTAGGACATCCTCCATAATGGCTCTATGACTAATCACAAAACGTTCAAACAAAGTAACACTCAACCTAGTGGGTTTCAATTCACCTTGGTCTAACTTATTGTGAAGCTTATATGGCATGAGATTGATGCTTTCTCCCAGATCCGCCAAGGTTTCTCTATATGACACTTTCCAATACAAAGGGGGGGGGGGGGTAGTCAAGCAACTTGGATCTTGTTTCTTTTTGGGAAACTTGTTTTGGATGAGGCCAAACACTCCTCGCCAAAAGCGACTGAGGCAAGGTCTTCAAACATCTGCTTCTTCGCAAGAATCCTCTTGAGAAACATTGCATACCTCGGCATACACGCCATTGCTTCCAAGAAAGAAATTGTGACATTGAGCTTCTTGAGAATCTCCATAAACTTGCCACACTATGCCTCTACACGGTCTTTGTGCACTCTTGTAGGGAAAGGGAGTTGAGGCTTGTACTCAGCTTCTAGAGATGGCATTGGTAGTGCCTTCTTAGCATCTTCACCCTCTCTTTTCGAGAGCTCTTATTCGATGATCTTTGGAGGGCCTTCCTCTTCTCATTAACTTCCTTAGTCGCAACATCCGGAGTTACCTTCTCGCTCTTTAAAAGAATAGGATTTACCCATGCATTTTAATCCTTGGTGTCGGCAACGTTTTGGGAAGGTAGGGCTCCTTTAGGTCTCTCGATGAGGACCCCGATAAGATTTCCGATTTGAGTCTCCAAGTTTTGAAGGCTCGCTTGATGACCTCTTAGACACGCCTCAACCTAAGTGAACTTGTCTATTGTGACTTCCATGAATTGCTCAATCTTCTCGAACTTTTGAGAACTTGTACTCACAAAGGTGGTAACTAGGTCTTCAAGTTTTGAGAACTTATTGGGTTATTGTTGTTGTTGGAACCCTTGTCCACTTCGTGCTTGATATTGTTGCTGAAAGTTAGATCCTTGAAAGTGGCCTTTGTTGAATGAAAAGAGGCCATGGTTGATAGTTCTCTGTTTGTCCTTGCAAATCGGGGGGCCTTGGATTGGTTAGTGAAGACCATGCAAAGTTGGGATGATTGCGCCAACCCAGATTGTAAGTGTTGCTATAGGGGTGTTGTTGTTTACCCCTCTATCATTAGCAATGAAGCTAACTTGTTCTTCCGGAGTACTTGCTTCCTTCATGAATTTGCACTCCAGAATCTCATGGTTGGGACTTGAACACCAATCAATCACCATCACCGTCTTCTTGCCTTGCTCCCTATCTTGTAGGAGCACCGAGATCAACACATCAATTTCAAAGTGAGTGAAGGACCCGACTCTACGGAGTGTACTCCCTTCTCACTTGTCCTTCTCCTACATCTTGTATCACAACCCTTAGTGGCCATATCTTCAAATAATGTTGTCATCTCAGATGGAGTTTTGTTGAGCATGTTCCCTTGACAGAATTGAGTTAATGAGAATCCGATCTTCTAGATGGAGACCATCATAAAAGGTTTCAATCTGGAACTTCTCTTCGAACCCGTGGTGTGGACACAGGGGAAAAGGTTAGAGTACCTCTCCCATGCACCCCTCAAAGTTCCGTCCTCCTCTTGGGCGAAATGAGTTGTCTTCTTTCGCCATTCCGCCGTCTTGGAAGGTGGGTAGAACCTATTCATGAACTTGTTAAGCAAGTTATTCCACGAGGTTATCGAGAGGGATGTCCTGTTGTTCAACCATAATCGAGCTTTCCCACTTAGAGAGTAGGGGAAAAGCCTCAACCGAATGGCCTCTTCGGGTAATCTATTGATCTTCAAACCTCCCAACAACTTGAGAAACCTCATGACATGCTCTCTTGGATACTCATTCGCCAATCCTTGGAATTGTATGTTTTATTGGATCATTGTAGTGAGGTTGGGCTTTATCTCAAAGTTGTTGGCGACAATTAGTGGAGTGCAAGATGCTTAATTGAATATATGCCGCTCATTGGGCTATGTTGTAGCGCATGGTCCTCGGTTCTTGATATACCATTGATTACACATGTTTTTACCCCTATTCTTGAGCCGTTTGAGATGTTGATTCTCGTGTTTTAAGCCGATTTCACGCTAGGTGGTGCGTTTATGTCATATTTCAGGGCTTAGCGTTGGCATTAAGGCGAAGAAACGAGTTTCGGGTCGAAAGGAGCACGTTTGGGGTGAAGTGTGCTGGAGGAGCAAAATACCCGACCATGAGCAGAAATACCCTGCCGGGTATTATTTGGAGCAGACCGGGGATTTGACGCTTTGGGCGTCTCTGAGAAGCAGAAGGGGGCCCGGGCAGTGAAATCCCCGGTCGGGGATTTTCCCCTATTACTCGACACTGCGTTTTGATAATACCCGGTGGCCACCCAAAATACCCGACCGGGTATTCAGGACGGGGATCGCGACAGACAACTTTTTAAGGGAAAAGAAGGGCAAAAGAGAAGGTGTTCTGAATAATGGACAGTAAACCTGATCGCTTGCATGATCGAGCTTTAAATTTATAAGTCGATGCACACTCTCTATTCAATGCTAACTAAGCCAATCACAACCTAGCTAGGGTTGTAGTAAAGTAGTTCGGTCGTATTCCAAGAGAACCCTAAGCTTACTATTATTTTGCTCCGAACTACTATCTAATCGAATCAAAGGTTTGGATGAAGAATCTAATCTAATCTACTCCTAAAGGCAAAATAAACAACCAACCAAGAGGTTGGAAGATAGCTAGAGATGAGACAGTTGCCTAGGGTCAAGTCCTCCTAGTTATAGTTGTCTTGTAGGGTTAAGCGAATGTGGTGAGTGAGATCTTTTTTGTGGGCCTTCATGATTATCCACATGCCATTGTCACCTCGGTATAAGCTCATGTATCTGGGGCTTTAAGAACCTAGCTCCTTTCAATGGGTACTACCCACCATCTACACCAAGGTTTCATCTCGGGTTCCATCTAGGAAGGTGTTCTTGTGGCAAGGATTCGGTCGCCTCGTCCGCCACAAGACCCTATTCATTCATCTCACTAATTTGCCAGATGGCGCATACCTGTCTAACCCTAAAACTCCATACCTAGTGTAGAAACTCAACTAGTATAGCAAAGAAGATTAGGGCGACTTACCCAATCACAATTAAGCTAGAAGAAGCATTAAAATCAACTAGACAAGCAGATTCATTCAAAACCCAAACATACACAACCTATAAACTAGGTTCATATTCTTTGAACAATCATTAGAGATTCAAGTCATAGAGAGAAAAAAAAACACAAAATAGAAGAGTGGGAGTGATGGAAGTAATCTTCTTCTCCTTGCTTGCACCTTCTTCTTGCTCCTTGAGTGGATTGGATCTTCAATGAAGCTCTCCCAAGGTGTTTCCCTCTCTAGAACACTCCAAAACCCTAACTTTCTCACTCTAGGACAGCTCTCCCTTTGTCAAGTGTAGAAAAGGGGTATTTATGGGCTGTTGGCAGTGGTCACGACCTTGAGGGCATGACCCGATGGTCACGGCCGTGACCTGGCCATGACCATCCTAGAAATTCTTCGAATCGCCCGAAACGATATGTTTTGTCTCGTTTTCAAGTTCCTAGATCGTGACCTCCTTCATGAGATCACGACCGTGATATTTTGTGTCACGGGAGTGATCCTTTTGGCAGTCGAAAAGCACCAATACTTCGAGTCGTGTGTCGAAACTTTCTGCTCTTGATGGCTACCTACTAAAGTTCTAGGCCACTGTTCACGACCAAGATCTTCAAAGCCACGAACATGGTCACCGCCTGGTCACAACTGTGACAAGGTCGTGACCTATGATTTTTTTCCCCTTCTTGCTCTTACGCTTCCAAACGATTTCGCAACGGCCAATTGGTTCAAATTGTTTCCAAACTCGCCAACCAATAACCTCGATTTTTGTTGGAGTTTGCTCATTTCCAGGGGCATTTTGGCTCGATCTCGATTCGTGAATTGGTGGTGAATCAATGCCAATTGATCCATATGAGAGCTTCGGGGGAAGTCATGGAAGGTGCCTGCAGTGTTGGGTTGGGTCGACTTGCTTCCCAGGTCCCCACCCAATAGACCCTCTTTCGTCCTTTGTCTCGGCATCAACGATGAACAAAGCTGCGGTCTCGTAAGCTGGTGTGCGTGTTTATCGCATTGGAGAGCATTAAGAACCAGCCATTGAGTAATTAGGCTCACCTCTATACCCTTTTCTTCCTTTCCTTGATTTCGAATCTTCTTCAGCAATCATTGATCATTATGCACTTCGGTTTGCAACAGAGGACTCAATTTCAACTTATTCCCTTTATACGAGAAGGTATAGCAATTCGATTGGCCATGGTGGGTGACCCCTCGATCGTACTACCATGGTCTTCCCAGAAGTTTATGGGAAATGTGCATTGGTGCTACGTCACAGATAATTCGATCTTGGTACTGATAGATTTCGAATTCGACTCACGCCTGCATCGTCACTTTCACGTCCTCATGGTCATTGAGCCAGTGAAGACTGTAGGGCACGTGGTGCTTCAACGTGCTTATCCCAAACTTCCTTACTGTCTCTAAGCTGACGACATTGGGACAATGTCCGCCGTCGATCCCCATTGATGCCTTTTATCTTGAATTTAGCAGCGGGTATGAAAGAGATGGATCGTTGCTGGGTTTCACTAACCGGTTCAACTATGAGAACCCTCATGTTGACGAGGAAATCCCCTCCTAGAGTCTCCATCTCAATGGCCTCTTCAACCTCTTCTTTAGTGGATTCTTCTTTAGGGTGCTTCTCTTATTCCTCGCTCTCGGAGTAGTATTCTCCATCACGCAGGACAAGTGTCTTCGTATCGGGGCATTGGAAGGATTTGTGCCCTCGACTATGGCACTTAAAACACTCGAGCTTACTCATCGAGCTTCCAGCACAATCATGGCTGCCTTATGGAGCAATTTTCTTCAATTGTAAGGGTCGGTTTGCAGTGGGAAAAGCGACCGGAGCAGGCTCGGAATTGCTGCTCTGTCTTGGCGTAGAAAATCGCCTTCCCGCGCTATGTTTCAATTTCTTCTCGATCTAGAATGCCAGGTGGATTGCATCTTCTAGATCAACAAATTGGCATAATTATACCTCATACTTGATCACCTTTTTCAACCCACACGAGAAACGCGAGATGGTGGCCTCTGAATCCTCCCGGTTGTCGGCTCTGGTCAGGAGCAACTCGAGCTCCTTGGAGTATTCATCAACAGATCGTGAACCCTGACGAATTGTCTGCAGGGCCTCATGTAATTCACGCCAATAATAGGTCGGCAAAAACTTTTCCCTCATCAATCCTCTTAATTCTTCCCAAGTCAATATTGATGCCTACAAGTTACGCCGTCGTCGAATTTGAACCTGCTCCCACCAAGTTGCAGCATAGTCATGAAACTCATAGTTGGCCAAGAGTACTTTCTGGTTTTTGGTATATTCGCCACACTAGAAGAACAAGAGGATTTTCCTCTCCCAATCTAGATAAGAAGAAGCATTGTTCGTTCCTTGGAAAATTGGGATTGAGAGATTTCTCCCTCGCAATTCTGACACCGGAGCTTCCTTCGTTTCACGCTCAGGGCAGGGAAAATCTACATGTTGTTGATTTCGTGGCCGTTGGTCGATTGGATGAACTTCGAGGGCCATCAATTGCCTCTCGAGTTCCTGAATTCGTCCTGCCAGCATAGAATCTGGTTCTAGGTTCCCAACCGGTCGTTCATCAAATTGTTAAGGAATGGCCACCGGCGGATGATGATTTCTTGATGAACGTCGGCCTCAGTGGGCATCGTCGTAGCCGTTCCTCCCTACTAGCTCATCGTCTCCACCCGCTGACTTAGGTTATAGAACTTGGTCGACAAAGCCTGGAACTTCTCATCTTGTTTCGTCAGCTAGGTCTGGAATAGAGCAACGACCTGCTCTTGGAAGAACTGCTACAACTCTGGCATCATAGTGGGTCGGGTCTCTCCCATTGTAGCTTCTTCCTCGCCTCTATTAGTCACGACGCCGACCTCCGTCGATTGACTCGCCGCCACAGCTTCCTATTTCTTCTTCTTTTTCTTTTTTGAAACCAATACATAGGGCTCTTCCAGAACAGGGCCCTTAGACCTTGTCTAGTGCGTCTTGCCGGCGCCGCCTCCCTCCGTTGTTGAACTCATCGCCACTGTGTAGAACCAAGCTCTGATTGCCACTTGATAACGGACTAGATGGGTGTTATTGATCAGAATCACGCGCCTTCACCACAAACAAAGGAATCGAGGGTTCCTTTGTCAAGAACACGGAAATAGAGCTTCTCAAACGAGCTTGGGTAAGCAAGTTAGAGTTTCAATTGGATGGAAACAAAGGGGGAATCTCACACTTGGCAGATTCCACTATTGTTATAAGGTTGCCTTCACTGGTTTGCTCGATTAATAGGCTAGTTTCAGCAAGTTGTGATCGCAACCAAAACCAAAACAAACTTAGAATGCACAAGTTGGGAATTTTGGGGTTTTCTACTCAAATCAACTCTGATTTGTACAATACACGATTGAGGCCTTTTATAGGCTTAAACAAACTCAAACAAAGCTAAAGACTACGTAAAATTAACCTAATTCAACGAGGAAACTAAATTACACATGTAATCCGAATAGGACTAGGAATCCTTATGGGATTCGGACTGCTGGCAGTTCGAGGGAGCTTCTTCGGGATCCTTGAAAATGGTCTTTCAAGATGAATCAATCTCATCCAATTCCTTCCCTGGGTTTAGAAAGTGTTCTAGTTTCCATTCCAACTCGAATCAGCATCTGGATGTGTCCCAAACTCCATATATTAGGCTCAAAAGTGGGCACCTTGAACTCGTTATTTGCCTTAGCCAAAAATAGGCAGATTCTCGGCTTTGACTTGGCAACTTGGAGAGTTTCAATCATGGCCTTCCAGACTTCATCTTGAACTTCTAGGCCATCCATCTTGCATAGGGATACTCCACCTTCAAAACAAGCCATCAAACTCGAATTTTCATCGGGCGAATTGAAAGAACCAAGCCTCCAAAGTCGACAACCTGAAACATAGGAAAGACTTAGCCAAATTTTAGATTATTTCTTCCTTATCGAAATAGCTTCTTGATCAATCCATGAAAGCTTCAAATGTAAGTAATTTGTGATCGTATCATTCTCGATCAATCCCATATGAATATAAGACCTGTCATTTCATCACAAAGACTATAAAAAGCATCAAATATAACAAAGTGGGGTCAATTCCCCTATGAAAACCTTCATATAGAGAATACATATGCCAAAATACATATTTTGCAAATAGGAACGAAAATATGCATAGATAACTTGCTATGTGGCCTAGACACGGTGATTTAACATGCAAATGCCTTAAGAATAAGGGCTTAATAATGCCTATTTTATGTGTTACCAAAACCTCCCCGACAACAGCACCAAAAACTTGACTCGTTCCTAACTACACAATTTAATCCCGATTAAAACCCAAGTGCAAACTCTACAAAGGTGTAGTATAGGGCAAGTGTTTTAATTGTTAATGTGAGGTGGTCCATGTACTCCTACTTCAATCTCTTAAACTGTAATCTAGCTAACGATTTGGGTTAAAAGCTAAAGAACTACAGTTATAATCAAGAAAAGAAAGTAAATTGACGTGGTTTCAATAAGCGAAGAATTCACCCGGGTATTGCTCCCCCTAGCCTTGTGTCAAGATTGACTGAAAGAAATGATAATGTGTAAAGGTGTCTCATCACCGTGAGGAGGTTGCAAGTAGTGGAGAAATTCTAGTCTCTTAGACGATTAGCTAAGGAATATCGAATTAAGCTAGGAAACTAGCTCTCTTGACTAAATGACTTAGGGTTGCTAAGAGTACTCCCTCAGAACCTAATTCAGATGGCGAAATAACACCTATCATGGTGGGTTCATGGCACTAAATCGATGTTTGAGGCTTGCCCTCAATAGCCCTAATTGGGTGACCCAAATGGTCAAGAAATCCAACTCCTTGGAGCCTCAAAAAGAGGACTCCTCTACCTAGGTCAATTTGACCTAATTATGAGACATGAAGAACAATACTCAAAATTCTAAACATACCTCAAACATTGCATTAAACACAAACCCCATACACATAATATTAAATCCATACAACCTATCAAATCTCTAAGGCTAGGGTTCACTACACCCAAGTGAGAAGGAGAACTAATCCATAGCTAGGCTAGGGATTACAACAAAGAGGAGAGAAAGAACCATGGAGCAAACCCTAATCCTCTTCTTATTCCTATGTTTGTCGATTTTTCTCTCTATAGTTTCTATATAAGAAGACCTCTCTCTCACTAGGATTCCTCCCCCTTTGATTTCAACTTTCTCTCCCTTTATACTCAAGTCGGACAGATGAATGGCCAAGAGAGTTAGGGTTTCCTAGCTAGTTGCAACCCTTAATTGTTAGACTAAGAGAGTTAGGGCTTCCTAGCTAGTTGCACCTGCCTCACGGTATATAAACACACCCTTCACACTAAAGTTTCATTCATTGTTTCCTAATGCAGGACTAGGGGGAGCAATACCCGGTGAAGTCATCTCAAGTAGAATTCTCCATAATTTAATTTGTTTGCTTGCTTGTTTAATTTTTAGTTTTCTTAGTTTTAACCCAAAACCGCTTGCTAGATAACAACCTAAGCGATTGAAGTAGGGGATTATAGACCGACCCGGGTTGACAATTAAATGCTTGCCCTATACTGCACCCTACTAGAGTTTATACTTGGGCTCAAGTCAGGATTTTATATTGTGGTAGTTGGAGTGAGTCAAATTTTTGGCATTGTTGCCGGGGAGAGGTTATGGTCCATTATCGAGAAAAAGTTGTTTATTGTTACTCTAGCATTTTCTATCTTGTCTTTTGTTTTGTTTTGTATTTTCATCTTTTTGTGATGCAGAGTTGAGCTATGGATCCCGATAGCTTCTCCTACACGTGGGGTTATCCACCAACACCCGAGTGGTGTTACCCCAATTCACCATAGAGCTATCAAGAAGGAGAGGACTACAGATTCGGGGTCGACTACCAACAACCTTTCCATGTTGAACAATCATATGCCCCAGATGTTTAAGAGTTTCAACCATACTATCAAGATTACCCTTCACAACATAAAGTGAAGAGCCAATTGGAGCTATTGGTAGAGAAGTTCGCATCAGATAATGTGCAATCATACTCTGAACCGGCCTTCCCAACCATCGATCCACCTCACTCGGATTTTCTCTATGAAGCGAAGGAAATACGCAAGAGAACGGAGGAGCTAAACTCGATGGTTGAGGAATCTTGTGCATGGTTCACTCAAGAACAATTATTAACAGTTGGTGAAGAAAAGGAAGATGAAGAGGCAAGCCTCGAGGATGAATTGGAACGGTCAGAAGTTGTCATGGATGGCCACCGTGATGCTAAAGAACTGAAATGTCCTCTTGAGGAGTCACTGCACTTCATCTCAAGCATTATAGAGGAGGTTATTAATGAGGTGATGAGGAAGAGCGAGGGAAGATGAGAGAAGAAGTTTTGGAGGAGGTAGAAGCAAATGAAGAGAAATTTCTTGAGGATCCACAAGAGGATGTGATAGCATCATATTTGCACCCTCGTTTCTTGATAGTTTTTTATCGAGTTTGTGCTTTCTTGGCCTATTTTATGCTAGGTTGTGCTCTTTTGTCATATTTCATGTCCTAGCACGTAAAGTGAAGCATAAGCGCAAGTTTCAAGTCAATCGGAGATCAATTTGCGATTCGGAAGAAGAAACTCGGGCATGACCTAAGGAATAATGGATTAATACCTCAATTTATGGAAAAAGAATCATGTAAGCTTGTCATTAAAATACATAACGAGATTATGAGCGTTTGGTATCATACGACGACTGATTCGGAGTCCGGATGAGGGAGAAATGAAGCATCAAAGACAGTGGAACAAGAGTTGAGGGAGAAGCATAGATAGGAGAAACACGATCGTGTTTTGTTCTCATGTGCCCGTTTTTTTAGTGACGAGAAGAAACAAGGGGAGGGCTGAAACATGGCCTAAGAAACACAGTCGTGTTTCTGCCTGCTGCTGGGGTAAAAGTTTGTTTTTTGCGATTTTTTGAGGGAGAGAGCGGGGTTTTGGTTCCCAAATACCAAAGGGACGAACCCTAGAGAGAGAGAGATCGATTTGGGAACATTATTGGATCTATTTTGTAGGATTTCTTCGCGATTGGAGCTCGGGAATCAAGTTTAGATGGAGATTGAAGATCTAGATCAGATTTTTGCATTCTCTCTCTTCTCTATGGAGTAAGTTCCCTTCACTTAAGTTTTGAGGAACCTAGTTCCACGTGTTAGGATATTTCTTGTATGAACCTTTGGATGTTATACTATTTGATTATAATCGATTAGGCATGTTTTATTGAGTCAATTGAATCTTGATCAAATTCTCTTTATTTCTGCTTTAACCTTTGATAGATAGAATCAAAATAGGTTAAGAGAGCTTCCTTGATTGATAGTAGCGAATTGATTTTACGAGAGTAAGTTAATTCACTGCTTTGTACTAGAATTTGTTCCACGTAGTGGAGATCTGTGTGAATTGCCTTAGCATTCTATCTCGCTGAAGGCTAGTCGCCTGTCGGATAATTTTTCTAAGAGGGCTTGGTTAGCTTAAGAGATTCCAAGTTCTTTTCGGATCTTCAGTAGTTTCATCTATAGTAAAATGATCAAAGGAAATTACAATTTGGACCTAATTGAGGAGTTAGAGGGAATCATACATGAGTTAGTTCACAACCTATAATTAGATTAACTTTAATTGTAGTTTGCTATAGTAGTTATAGTTCTTCTATCTTAATCTGGTTTGCTAGATAATGAACTGAAGCTGAGTAATAGTAACTCTAGAGACCCGTGGATTCTATATTTCTGACTTGTGCCATTATACTGCATTCCCTTTTATTGTTTATACTTGGCCATTGTTAGGATTTGTGTTTTAGCGAGTCATGTTTTTTATGCTGTTGCCAGAGAATTTCTAGATTATTAGGAAAGGCGGAAGTTTCATACTTTAGCGTTTTTCTTTTTATTTTCACCCTTGCTTTTCACTTGGGTGTTTTGTTTTTTGTTTTTTTGTGAAGATCTGAAACATGGATCCTCATAGATTCTCTAACCATTGGGGTTATCAACCACCATCCGAGTGGTATTACCCCGAGACTTCCTGGCGCAATCAAGGAGGAGAAGACTATGGATTCGGGTTTCAGCACCAACCCCCTACGCGGAGAACAAACTGACCCTTGGGCACCTTAAGAACAATCTCCTTATCAAGAAGAATTCCTCCCATAACCAGAGGGGCCATCTGAGTTGGAGTTAGCCATGACGGCCCTCACGGCCCTAAAGTCAAAAACCGTGAAGGTTGCGGCCCAAAGCGGACAATATCTTCATTAAGAAAAGGTTCGGATGTTACAGTTATTTCTGGAAAAAACTCCCCCAATGCCCTAAACAATAAAGAATAAACTACAGAAGAAAAACCACCCCACCTATCACGCCATAAATATCTATCGCCGGTCTCCATCAAATCCCATCTCAATTATTGAGATCCATATTTGACGGTCACCTCTGTTTAGTTGTGCTCTGCTTCTGGAGAAGTGATAACTATGGAGAGTGATGGCAGTGGCATTAGGAGGCGTGTACATGCAGAGGGCGAAGATAAAGAAGGAGGAGCACAACAACGAGAATATTATCCAGCCGGCAGCAGCGGTCCTTACTTACCTCTCCCCGGTGGCGATGACAATCGGTTGAAGGAGCTGGGTTATAAGCAAGAACCTCGTCGCCATCTGTCATGCATATCCTTCTTCTCTGCCTCCCTAGATAGAGCTTTACCTTGCTAATGCTACTACTCTCTCTGCCTTAGCCGATTTTTTTGCTAAAACAATTGAAAATTGATACGTAAAAGGATTGGTGGTTCAATTATGCTATGTCAGATTTTTATTCATCATGACAATGCAATCAATGGAGGGTGGTTTGGCTTAGTGAAATGAATGAGATGAGTAATCGCATTTGCATTGCAGGGCGATTGGGAGTTTCACGACGATTTTCAACATCATATCGATAATCACGGGGATCAGCACACTGTACCATATGGGCTTGGGTTTTGGTGGGCATGTAACGATGATCTACGGCTGGCCCATAGTGGGCTCTCTCACGCTAATGGTGGCCCTCTCCATGGCTAAGATCTGCTTGGCTTATCCCACATCCAGTGGGCTTTACTTCTGGAGTGCAAAGTTGTGTGGCAACCAATGGGGGCCTTTTGCGTCTTGGCTTACAAGATGGTATGCACGCACTCCTCCTCCTCCATCTCTCTCATTTCTTTTATCTTGTCTACAAAACACTATAAGACAATGTCAAGAAAATGTTTTTGCCACATCAGCCTTTGCCTAAACGACGACACAATGCATATGGGCTTTTCTGTAAATTCCTAATGCATCTGTTTGTCTTCCAATCTTCTACCGAAAAGTAAACATCTTTATCTCCATAAACTTCGGAGGAACTTCCCCGTCTTTCGCGATTTTCTCTTCCTCGCTTTCTGTCTTCCAGACCGGAAATCTCACCGCTACTATCCCGCCGTCTCTTACCAATATAGCCACATGCAATTCTTCAATTCTAAGTCCTCCCAGAGCTTTCTATCAAATTCTTCACGAACAAGACTGCTTCCCAAATTGGATCTGCACTTCTCTCTTGAATATGGTTCAACTTCGATCCCACTCCAGAAAATTACTTATCTGAGCCTGGTGTCTCTTCCATCTTCAATCAGGTCCTCGCAAATTTCCTTCGCATCGCCACCGGCGGTGGACCCCAGCAATCTCGATTTCACTCATATTGGTTTATCGGGTGGGAGGTCAACCCAATCACCCAGTGAAAATCGAGTCACAGCTGATGGTGGATACCGGAATCTTGAAATCCAAAGTAAAAATTATGGTACCCAAAATCAAAACGCACGCATCGGCGGAGTTGCTGCATGGGCAGTCTGTAACACAATAAGTTGAATAAATCGAATTAAATAGGTGTTCAATCAATTTCACTCTCACCTCATGATTTATTAGGCTTTAACTATCACATGGTTTCTAAGGAGAACAAAAGGGAAGTGTTGTCAATGTTGTCGGAATCCCGTAGTTCATCAGTTTTGTTTTGAATGAATAGAGGATTTGCTTCGGGATGGGAATGGGAAATGGAGATTTGAGGGGAAAATGAGATTACAAGCAAATAGCATATTGTAATTATATTTTAGAAAATATAATTTTCTTTCATTTATATCAATTTGAAAATAAAATAAATTCAAAAATAAAATTATTTAATACAAAAGAAATTAAACAAGATCAATTTTGATTACTTTTATTTTTTTAATTTTATTTATATTATGTATTAGAAATTATATTTATCAATTTAACATGACCTCTTATATTAAAACGCATTTCAAATAATTTTTCAGCCAAATACTCAATTGATTTTTTTGAAAAGTACTTCTCTAAAAGCTGAAGCCAGAAGCTTCTTTTACAAAAGTAGCAGCAGGACCAAACTAGCCAGTAGCCATGTATGTGTATAGTTAAATCCACAATAGCAATTTCTGAAAATACGAGCCAAAGTTGATTATCTGGGTTTAGTTTGGGCTAGAATAAGGTAACCATTTTTCTTATTTTTGAGGTTCCATGAATGTTGTCGTCTCTAGGGGTGGGCAATGGGTTGGTCCATACCGGACCACACCGGACCGAATCGATTTTGGACCGAACTACAGTGAATCGAATACAATATGGTCCGATTCTTGGTCCAACCAATTTTATAAATACTGAAGAAAAATGGACCGAACTGATATTTGGATCATACCAAAGAGGACCAAAGTGGACCGAATGCACTATTGGTCCAGTTCTTTGTCCTAAGATATCTTTCACTATTGGACTGCGGTTCTCTTGGACCGATGCTCTTCTCTCCATTTATATATGCAAGGACAGTTTTGGGTCCCACATATTCAACTACTAGCTTATAACCCGGCCTTTGGCAGCAATATTTATATTTGATTATTTATATTTTCATGTTACGTTTAATTCTATCAACGTGGTTTAATTTTATTAACAATCCTTCCATCGAGAGGATACATAAAGAAAGAATATATAGATCGAACATTGGAGAAATATAAAAATATATCATTGATGTCATTTTCAAAATGATAATTAAGTCCCCGGTAAAATGCTATTGGTTAGTTGATTGTCAAAAAAGATAGAGTATAAAAGCTCACTAAAATTCCCTCACGAACCATAGATAATTTGAAACTAAATCTTAAATCTCGCAACATAAAGGTTCAATGCTCTCCTTTTAGGAACAATACGCCACTAATCAAAAAGAAATGGAGAGTTGTTGATTCAAGCCAACTATATGCTAACAACTCAGCTAAGTGGGACCATCACAACTTGAGAGCAAACGCAAAAATTAGGGTTGCCTCCAATATACTAATAGACTCGATCAAAGTAATAAGAAACAAAATTAGACACTCCTTCTCTATTAGTTCCAGTAGATTGAATAAAGAATCGCCTACTTCAGTAAATCAATTGATAATTCCTCGTTTTAAGATAGAATTAGGTTGCGATAGCTTCAAAAACCATAAATCTTAAGATCCAATAGCCACCACTCTCCCTTGTACGATAAAATTTTTATTCACTCTATCTTCAATCTCAAGAGGTGATATGATCCCAAATGGGTCAATATTTAGCCCACAATTACTTGACAAAGAAGCCATTGAAGTTGGGAGGGAGAAGGTAAGAATTTGGCTAAGTGTTTCTTCGAGTTCAAGCTACCTACTTTGGAAGCCAATATCTCTCAATTGGTTCGATATAAATTTTTGCTCAAGGTGTTTAAAGAACAAGTTTTTATCTTTACATTGGTATATTGTGGAGCTCACGGGGAGGTCTGGAAGGTCACTTTCAAAGCTCGTCAAGAGGCGACCTCAAAACAGAAAAACTGCCAATATTTGGCTAAGGCAGAACATTGTTTTGAGACACCAACTTTGAAGGCCTGTATCTGGAGTTTGGAGTATGTTCTCGGGCTGATTCAAGATGGAATGGAAAGTAGAAGACTTAATAAACCCAAGGAAGGCATTGGTTGAACTCGACTCAACGAGGAAGACCATTCTCGAGGGCCTCAAAGAAGCTACCTCGAGCTTCCAGTAATCTGAGTCGTATTAGGATTCCTAGTCCGTTGCGGATTACTTGTTTAATTAGTTTCCTTGTTTAAATAGGTTAATTTTAGTCCTTGTTTTAGTTTGTTTGTAATTGTTTAAGCCTATAAAAGACCTAATTCACGTTTTGTAATAGTTAGAGTTGAATTGAGAAGAAAACCCCAAAATTACCAACTTGCGTATTGTTAGTTTGATGTTGGTTTTGGTTGCGATCAAAACTTGCTGACCTGCTTATTGATCGAGCAATCACACTCGATTATAACGAAAGCTTCACCATAACGATTGTGCATTCTTCCAGGTGTAAGAATTCCCATTCATTTCCATCCAATTCACTTTCAAACTGGCCTACCTAAGCTCGTTTGAAAGACCCTGTTTATGTGTTCTAGACGAAGGAACTTGTGATTCCTTTGTTTGTGGAGACGCTGTGCAAATTTGATCATTAACACCCATCTAGGGCGTTATCATGAGGCGTATGTTTCAACCAAAAATTCAGTTTTAATCCTCCTTCTGCACCTCCATATATTGAAATCCATTTTATTTGCCATGGATTGATATCAGAGTTGAAATATTTTACTTGTCCAGTTTAAATCCCCAAGAATAAAATCGTAGTGCCAAGAGACCGGAAGATTGATTTTCAAAGGCGGCCTTGTACTGTGAAGTGAAAGAGGTGCAAACTATTGCACGATGGAGGGAATTTCAGAGGAAGTTAGAAAGAAATAAGGACAAAGATTAAAAAAATTACAAATTTGAATATAAATTGAAAAATGAAAGGACACAGCACATAGTAATAGAATTAGTTTCTTCCATGTTGGCTAATTACCAATTTACTATTAGCGAAAATTAAGGAGAGAGCAGTGGTTTTAGAATTGAGAAACTACATGAAACTCTGCTATGAAAAGTGCAGTATCAATTAAGCACCATTTTATATTGAATAAATAATTAATTGTAAAGACAAAAATCCCCTTCCTACTTTCACTCTTTGAAATAGAAAAAAATAGACAAAACTCTACTGTATATTATTGGAGGGTTGGACTTTTTCAATATGGGACTTGTTTTTACTTTAGCTTATTAGAGTTTATCATCGATTAGATAGATGATGACATAGTCATGATCACCCAAAGTGATCCAAATGATTGACTACAATGTGATTCCTTGGTTTTAACAAGATCAATATGGACAATTAAAAAGGGATTAATATCCGGCAAACTATTCAAAGTTTAAAAACTTGGTTCTTCATAACATTACTTGTTCTAATACAAAACACTTTTTTGTGTTTGTACTATGTACTATTTTGCAGGTTCAACATAGTTGGCCAGGTATATACTAATTAGGGGAGTCAGTTAGTCGATTTCGGTTTAACCGAAAACCGATTTCTCAGTTATCGGTTAAACCAAGCCACCACCTCCCGCTGCCGACCACCGACCGTGAGGGACACTGCGGTTAGCCGTTCACCGACCGGTCGGTTATCAGTTTTGGTTCGGTTAGCCGCATACCCGAAAAACACTCCCTAATCTAAAAAAAATATTAAAAAAAATTAAAAAATCCAAAAATCCTCTAACCACTTATTCCTTATCTCATCCATCCTTCTCTCTCCTTTCTTTTTCCATTCAAACCCTCCACTACCACTTATTCCTTATCTCCTCCGTCTCTCTCCTCCATCCTTCTCTCTCCTTTCTTTTTCCACTCAAGAAGCAGCCGAGCAGGAGGGCTTGCCACCGACAGGAGAGGGAGGAGTGACTTCCTCGCGAAGCCGGCGGAGGGAGATGGCGTTCGCCCAGTGCGGCGGCGGTTGGAGGCGGCAGGAGATGGCAGGGGGCGCAGCGCAGCGGGTGGAGGCCTGGAGGGGCAGCGCGTCGCGCGATTGGAGGCAGCCTGCTTGCCTGCGTGTCGCGACGGTTGGAGGCGGAGGAGACGGCGGGGTGGCTGGAGGAGGGGCGGCGAGGGTGGCCGATGAACTGGTGAAGGGCGGCGACGGCGAGGGTGGTCGTGGGCTGCGGGAGAAAGGGGTGGGGTGGGGTGGCCTGGTTGGGGAGTGGGGAATGGGATTGGGATTAGGGTTTGGGAGGCTGGGGTTCGTTTTGGGTGGGGATGCGGGGTCGTTTTAGAGAAAGGGGAAGTGTTCGGTTAGCCGGTTAACCACCGGTTTTCGATCACGGTTAATCGGCTAACCAAACCTCTTCCCTTCTCCTCCAACGATCGACCGCCGACACTTGGGGACGGTTTTCGGTTAGCCGAAAAACCGATCGGTTCGGTTGAAATCATCCTGTTAACTGCTAACCGAAAACCGTTCTGCCACTACTAATACTAATTTAATAAATGTTGTGGTGTCAGTTTATGTCATATAGAGAAATGCCATGAGCGTTAGCTGAAACGAACTTTCGTCCACGGTTGATTTGTTGAAGTGGGCTGTCACGACTAGTGTCGATTTTTCGCTTGCACAGATGATTCAAGTGATCATTCTGCTGAGCACTGGTGGTTAAAATGGCGGTGGATACAAAGCATCAAAATATGTAGTCATTGCTTTGCAAGCATGGTGGCATTCTCTTCCTCCATGCGGTCATAAACAGTCTCCCCATCTCCATGTTGTCCTTCTTCAACCAGTTGGCTGCTGCTTGGAACCTTGTAGGTGTTGTGCTTTTGACCATACTCATCCCAAATGTTGCAACTGTCGCGAAACGTTTGTTGGTGGGCCATTCCATTTGGGACGATATGGCGTTGTGATTGGTTGGATTGCTGTGATCTGGGTTGTGACTATCTCCATTCTTTTCTCGTTTCTGCTGGTTGTTTGTGATGGGTTTTCAGTGCCAACAAGTGGTTTAGAGGTCCCGTGACCAATGTGAGCGTATAGATCAATTGGGATTCTGCTACTTTTTGAGTCTTATAGGAAATGTTGAATCAAATGAAAGATGTAACATAATCAGTTCTCGGTTTTCATATCTTCAGTCTTGGCAACAACATCTGTATGTGGCCAATTTACAGTTCGATAATACCCTGAATCTATAACCAAAACAGAGTAGGAAAAACAGAGGAGCCACTACGTAGCTTAATTTAATCACTCTTAATTAATTAACTAATTACATAATAATCTGTGATGCATCATGATCACCAGAAGAAGCCATCATCATGAGTCTCTTACAAAATTCAACAAGTACTCTGTCGTCGATTCTGTCCCCACCTGGAAGCTCCCAAATCTGGTTTCTTCCAGCTATCTTCTTCCCTCCGAAAACCCGACATTCCTTCCTAAACTGAGCCGCCAGTTTCAGCATCACTCGAACATAAGCCTTGTGGAAAGCTGACAACATGTTCATATTGCTGCGCCACCATTTCTTGCGAGCAGGGCCTCCTCCTCTCCCACCTCCACCAATGCCGCCCAGCCTCGCGACCTTCAACTTTGGCCGTCTCGCCATCGCCATGGGGGAGCTATGGAGACGGTGGTATCCTGTTATCCTCCTCCTCCTCCCAAGTCTTCTCATGAAGACGCTTTCGCGGCGGGAAGAAGCTCCATCGAAACCCTGTTCATGGTCCATTTGTGATGATTTTTTTTTTTATTTTTTATGTTTATGTGTGGATCTAACTAAGCTTTGCTACATTTATATATACCAATTACCAAGGAGTTCTTTGAGTTGCTTTATCAGTTTTTGATTGGATTTATATGCATTTGCGGCCATTATCAGTTTTTGATTGGATTTATATGCATTTGCGGCCAAATGTAAGTGTAGAAGATTCTTGATAATAACAATGATGATTGATAAAGTGGCGTAGCCAGACATCGAGTCCACTGGGGTCCTTAAAATTTTACTAACATAAATGCTTGTGTACCTGATGAATTTTGAGTTAACCGGGGTCCTTGGTGAGCTAACATCGTTGAGAGTATGAGGTCCTAAACTTGAATTATCGTACTAAAACCTATGTATTTAAAGCGTTTTGTTGCCCAATTATTTGCCAAGTGGGGTCCTAGGACCCCTCTCCTCCTTGCCTCCCTCCGCCACTTTGTGAGCAATAGTGATTAAAGGAATAACATAAAATTAATTGTTTGAATTAATTTAAAATGATAGTTGCAAACTAGTAGAGATGGGAAAATTGTCAGCAACATGATGGGGGACGACGTTTTGGGCCGAGTCCATTAATATTATTATTATTGTTGTTGTTTTATTATTATTATTTGTTGGGATATTCGGTTATTATTCGGGTTATTCGTATTAGTTTGGGTCTAGGATTATTATTACGTATCTTGTTTAGGAAGTATTCATTTACTTGTTGCTTTAGGTTTGGGTTTCCTTGTCTTAAGAGGAAAGGGGTTTGTGTGACTTGTCCTATAAACATGTAACTTTGCTCTTCGTTTTATGAAGTCGATCAATAAAGTATTAGTAGTTAGTAGAGAAAAGTAGCTCTTTTATCGTATTTTCTAGTTCTTTCGCTAAATCGCTCGAGATCACCGGTGCGTGAAATCCCGTTCCGCATCAATTAGTATCAGAGCCTGGTTCCGAGTGAACCAAGCCAGGAGACCATGCCACCGCGCAAACAGCCAACGACACCATCATCACCAACCGCAGCCGGCGACGAGGAGCTAGCGCTTCAATTTCAAGTTCTCGCCGGTCATCAACCGCCGGTCATCAACCAGCTCCCAGGGCACGCATCGCCGGCTTTCAACCAACAACATTGGGGAGGAGGCTTGCGAGTAGCGTCCGTGAGGGCTTCGGCAGAGTTTGACAAGCCACCCAAACCACCCGACGGCAAGGTATCGCTCAACGCCATGACTGGGGTCCTGCAGTCGACGACTATTCGCTCCATTGTAACCATCCAAGGCGAGACGACAGTAGCTTTGGTTGACAATCGATCCTCTCACAACTTTGTAAACAGTGAAGTTGCGGAAAGGTTATTGTTGTCGGCTACTCCTATCCCGGCGTTCCGAGTCGATGTGGCGAAAGGAGAGTCTTTCATATGTTCCCGGTGCTACAAGGCGGTTCCAATTGAAATACAAGGAGTGCATATGGAAGTCGACTTGTTTGAGCTCCCAATCCAGGGATTCGACGTCGTCCTTGGCAATCCGTGGCTTTACCAATCGAGTCTGGTGATTGTCGATTGGGAACAGTCAACCCTACGCATCCGACACAGGAAGGCGTGGGTCACGTTACGGGCATTAATAGGGACGACAACAGACAAGATCTTGTCAGAGTCCGTTGCCGCCGCCTATGAAGAGTCGCGGGAGTTGGGGAAGTCTACCGCGGGAGAATTGGAATGAAGGAATGGTGGGATTTTTGGGGAATTTAGTGGAGATAATGGTAGCCCCTCCATCACCGTAAAAGAGTGTGAACGAGAAAGACTCAAAGTCAACAATGATAGTGAGGAACAGGGACAGGGCAAGGCGAGAGGAGTGCTTCTCCAGGACACGATTCGAAGCCAACTAAGTGGGTCCCTTTCCGTCAGTGGCGCTGCATCGGGGAATTTGAAGGGAGGTGAAGCTACGGAGGAAGGCGATGAGAAACATGGTCTTGTTGGTAGAGGGAGTGGGCAAGAGGAGTTTGCCGCCAAACTCGAGCTGCCAGCCCTTGCTTCTCCAAACAAAGGGCCAACTCTCGCTCCAACGTCACCAAAGCTGCGAGAAGCCGCCACCACCGAGAAGCCTGCGGGTTCCAAGTCAACGCATTCGACATTGAGATTGCAGAGATTTCCGCATGCTGATGTCCTTGCGGGTGCAAGTACGAATCCGAGAACGTGTCTGTTTCGGCTGCCTATTCAACTCAATTGGAAATACCGGATGAGGCCGAGAGCCGGTGGCGCCATGTCTGAGCAACCCAACTTGGGGTCTCCATCCAACCTACGAGCACCGCTTGTCTCCGCAGGTAGAATTTCAGCCGCAAGTTTTGACGAAGGCTGGAGGACTTGGATCGGTCGTACAAGAGGATGCTTTTGGTTTGGAGTCGGCAAATTGGAAGGTGGAGGACGGCGGAACGGGAGAAGAGGTTTCATTCAAGGTTGTATCGGACCCAGTATGGGGTTGATCCGAAGAATTCTACAGGCCGCATTGACGACATGGGATTGATTGATTGTGTTACAAATGCAATCGTGACTCAAGCTGAAGGGTGCTGGTGGAACAATCGAGCTACATCGATTGGGAGTGATGAAGAGGTTGTGGAGCAATGGGAAGGGAGAAGGAAACCTGCCGAGTTGATGGCGTTTCGTGTGAAGGAGGAAGCTTTGTGTGAGGTTGTAAGTAAGAAGCATATTGTATGCGGTAGCTACTCTTTGTTAGTCCAAGGCCCGCTTGATTCCTTTACATTGGGCATGCATGAAAGCTTGGGTTGGAAGAACAAGGATTGGTGGATATATAATTTCATGCACGAGGAGGTGCTGGGAAAAGGAAAAGGGTGTTGGAAGGAGGGGAGTTGGGAAGTGGTGGACCTCCTCCCATCATATTGGAAGGCTGCTACTGTAGGTAAAGTGGAGCTTGAGTGTGGCGCGAAGGAGGAATTGATGGCATTCGGTGATAGGAGCATGGTTCAAGTACCCGAACCTAATTGGAAGCGTCGTAAGCGAGATCGATTTCAACTGGTATCCACTCTCTTTGTTGTCATCAATACGTGGGAACGATTCTTCTTCATCGATCCAGGTTGAAGATGGCACCTGAACTTTGGGGACGAAGTTCTTCAAAGGGGGGAGGATTGATGGGGGATGGCGTCTTGGGCCGAGCCCATTAATATTATTATTATTATTATTATTTTATTATTATTATTTGTTGGGATTCGGTTATTATTCGGGTTATTCGTATTAGTTTGGGTCTCAGATTATTATTACGTATCTTGTTTAGGAAGTATTCGTTTACTTGTGGCTTTAGGTTTGGGTTTCCTTGTCTTAAGAGGAAAGGGGCTTGTGGGACTTATCCTATAAATATGTACATTTGCTCTTCGTTTTATGAAGTCGATCAATAAAGTATTAGTAGTTAGTAGAGAAAAGTAGCTCTTTTATCGTATTTTCTAGTTCTTTCGCTAAATCGCTCGAGATCACCGGTGCGTGAAATCCCGTTCCGCATCACAACAGCAAGGCTTCGAGTTGGCCGATAATCCCCAAGCTAGTGATAAATCTGAAACAAAATCTCTTCGGAGTCCATCACATAAAGATCAAAGAACAAGATCAGGGCAAGTGATCATGTAAAGGCGAGGTTTCCAATTCGAAACTATGGGGATGGTCATGGAAGGATCAACTCCTTCATTAAACTTTAATTTCTTTGCCGAAATTTGGATACGAACCGAGCATTCAGGGCCTGTAAGTCTTGCACCATTATTTGAATAGATTGCTCCAAATCTTTGGTACGTATCATTCTCATCGTTACCGATGCCTGAATGGTTAGAGGCTTCTTGTTGTTGTTGTTTAATGTAATCCCTTTATGTGCTGACTTCTGTTGAGTGTTATTACTCTTATTCTTCTTCATCCTCTCAGCCAATGATCGACTTTGTTTCGAGAATGCGAGTGATTAGACTTTTATAATACGCATCGTTGTTCCATTTGGACCAATAACAATGCACACTGGCAGATGAGAGATTAATTCATTTGAGGGTGGACTGTAAAAAAAAATGAAGGTTATTCAGTTAAATATAATTTAGGGTAAATACAATTTAATATCCAAACCTTTCATTTTAAACAATATAATAGCCAAACCTTTTCGAAAACAATCTAATATCCCAATCGTCAACTTTTCATTCGTTTGACCGTTAGTTGACACTTCAAAAAAGTTCGAAGTACGACGCTTCATCAATATCCATCGATATCTTCTCTGGAAAACCACCAACATATCGTGGTTCCAAACCCGATCAGTCCATGACTCCACCATGATGGTATAGAATATCTAAATATTCAGTCATCTGCAATGCCAAAACAAGAAAACAAAGTTGTATTGTGACAAATTTCCCCTAGAGAAAGCGTTTTTGAAGTGTCAAACAACGGTCAAACAGACGGAAAGTTGACGATTTGGATATTAGATTGTTTTCGAAAAGGTTTGGCTATTATATTGTTTAAAATGAAAGGTTTGGATATTAAATTGTATTTACCTATAATTTATTAACTAAACCTTTCAATTATGATAAAATATTAGTCAAATCTTTAAAAATACATAATATTAGCCAAATTTTTTTAATTTAAAACAATATTAGCTAAATTTTACATAATATTACAATATTTACGCCGTTGATTTGTTATTGTCAATACAGGGACGAAGTTCCCTCCAATGTTGTTAAAAACGTGTCTTGAAACGCAAAAATGCACGTTTTACGTTCCTGGCTAGGCAAAATACTTAAATTTCTATGTAAAACGTATTGTGTGCAAAAATATAAAAATGATCAAAACGGTCAAAAACACGTTTCTGTTCCATTTTTGTACATTTCCTGTTGAAGGAGTTTCAACCAATTCCATACCCTCTCTGCCCACTGCCCAGTATTGTCTCTCAACAAACTAGGTGTCAAAACATTTATCTCTACGGTCAAATCGACTCACAATGAGTTTTCAGCGTGCCCTCAAAGTTTGAGAACGATCGAACGGTTAGTTTCTCCGGAATCCTCCTCAGAACGAATGATCCAGCTCCAGAAAAACAAAGTTGCACCCTGTCTGACCAGCAATAATTCTCGACGAACCAGAGACATAACGATAATCCAAATGGTCAAATCGGATCTCAAAAAGTGTGGAACGTATCCTCCAAATTTAGGGACGATCTAACGGCTGGTGTTTTGAAATGCTCTCTTGAACGCACTGCCTTACCGCAAAACAAAAATTCTGATGCTCCTCTCTTCTTCTCTTCCTTACCTTTTTCTTTCCTTCTCAATGTTCCAACTTTAGTTCCCACTAAATTTTATGGCTCCTTCAATATTTGTTGTTGGTTCATCATTTAAAAGTTGTTCAAATATTGGGATGACATTACCTTGATGCTAGAATGATTTTTGACATGTTCAAGAGGGACGAAGATGTTACACATTATTTTGTTGTTTGATGTGCGACTTAAGTACTTAATATTTACTAATAATCTTATTTCTCGCATCCAATAGAGGATAAACATCATAATAAAAGAAGGCTCAGTAATCATGTTTAATTTGACATCCAGATTGAAACAAAACGGTAAGTAATGAGGCGTAGTTGTTAATTGGTTATATTTTTGTATAAATGAAGAAGAATCATTAATTATTTCCTTATTGCGCGCATTGTTGGTTTAGTTGTACGCCAGCTCTAGTATTAAAAATTGTCAAATTTCTGCATGAGTAGTGACTTTTTTATGAGACAGGTAGTTTGTTGAAGATTAATGAGATTATACCAAAAAAAAACATACACTTTTACGTTTTTACTCATGTTTCCCTTCTACGTAGAAACACGCATTATATTGGTTCCCGCTATCGCGCGCGCCTCAATGGTTGCTACAACGGATCTTAAGTTATCATGGATTGTATGATTGAGTTGGATACATGAAAGAGTGCGTTAAGATTTCCAAAATCTGAAAATTGATCCTGGACGAGGTCTGACTAATATTTTATATTTTTAAAAGTTTGACTAATATTTTTTCTAAATTACTATACTTGGCTAATATGTTGTATTTGTCAATTTAGCAAACACGATCGTAGAAAATCAAAGAAGACAAGGAATTTTTTAACGTGGCATCGTCAATTAGACACTAGTCCACGGAGAGGATCTCCCTCTCAGGTTTTAATATTATGATTTTCTTAAGTTCTTGTGTACACCAGGATACAATATATATAGGCCTCTAAGCAGCTCGTATCCTTGTAGAACACGGCTACACAGAAAGTCCTAAACTAATACATAGAAGGACTTCTTAATCAACACCCTCCCTCAAATTGATGTTGGCTACGCAACATCAATTTGGAAGATAAATACCAGTGCCTACTAGACGCAACTGCCTTAGTGAGCCAATCTGCAGTTTGGTCTTCTGTTGATAAATAGCTCAGACGAACCAGCCCTTCTGCCACCAATTTTCGTATATAATGTATATATACCTCTATATGTTTGGTACGTTCGTGTAGAACTGGGTTGATTGCGATTTGAATGGCACTTGTATTATCTCCATATAACTTCATAGGCATGTCACAAGTAAAACCTAGTTCAAGAAGAACTCGTCGCAACCACACGAGTTCTGAGCCAGCTTCTGACATCGACCTATACTCAGCCTCAGTCGATGACTTTGATACTTTATCCTGTTTCCGATATCTCCATGACACAAATGATTGTCCAATCCTGATACACCAACCTGACGTTGACCTCCTGGTATCACGACAGCCAGCGAAATCAGCATCTGCAAAAGCTTCAACAGTAAAAGTACCGGTGACTGGAAAGAAGAGACCAACATCCTGCGTATAATGAAGATACCGCAGTAATCGATGCACAACATCTAAATGAGGAACATGAACCGCTCCCATAAACTGGCTCAAGATCTGGACTGTATATGAAATATCTGGCCTGGTATGAGTAAGATAAATAAGACTTCCTACAAACTCCTGTATAATGTCTGATCTTCAAGAATTTTCCCGTCAACTCTGCTCAACTTCAAATTTTGTTCCATCGGAGTAGCACACGGTTTACTAGACTCAAATCGAGTACACTGCAAGAGATCTTAAATATACTTCTTCTGACACACAAATATACCAGAAGAAGAACGTTGTATCTCGAGGCCAAGGAAATAAGAATCCTCGCCAAGCTCTTTCAAGTTGAAAGCAGTCATCAAAACTTAAGTCAATTCCTGAATTCCATCACTATCACTGCCCGTAATCACCATGTCATCTACATACAGAAGCAAGATGACAATGTCGTTAACTATCTATCTGGTGAATAGTGATGGATCATTATCACTCTGCTCAAAACCTACCTGCACGATCGTGTTATGAAATTTCTCAAACCAAGCTCTAGGAGCTTGTTTAAGACCATATGAGGAACGACGAAGTTTGCAGACCAAACCTTTTCCCCCTATGGCATACCCTGGTGGACACTCCATATAAATCTCTTCTTTAAGATCACCATGTAGGAAGACATTTTTCACATCTAACTGTATAAGAGGCCATTCCTTCATTGCTGCCACAGCGAAAACAATACGAACAGTCTGCATTTTAACCACCGGTGCAAATGTCTCCTTGTAATCAATACCATATTCTTGACGAAAGCCTTGAGCAACCAAAGGATCTTTATAACATTCGATTGTGCCATCTGGATACATCTTGATTGTATATACCCAATGACACCCAATAACATACATATCAGGAGTGCGTATAGCTATATCCCATATCTGATTCTCATCCAATGCTCTCATTTCACCATTCATTGCTGCATTCCAATTAGGATCATCCTTGGCAGCTTCATAGTTTTGGGGAATAGTAACGAGTTCGTATGAGAAACCAACATATTCATGGAGGCGCACTGGAATTTGGCCAAGATTCGAACTGGAATTTGGCCAAGATTCGAACGATTGGATCGGCGCAGGACTGGCGGCTGTTGTTGCTCAACTAAAGGAGCCGCCTCAGGTGATGATTCTGTCCTGGCAGAGGAAGACCCATGAGACGAAGAAGAAGAAGTCCCAGGTGAAGTGGACTCTCCATTCGCTGACGGAGATGAGAAAATGCCATGGGACGGAGAGGAGGAGGGCCCAGGTGAGGATCAGCTGCCTCTCGTTGATGGAGAAGAAGAATGAGGAATGTCCTCCGTCGCAACTGGAGAGAGGGAGACCGAAGAAGATTCACTTGAAGTAGCTTGATGATTGGATGGAGTAGGTGGAGGGGAATTATCCAAGTCCTCCAAATGCCCTCCCTGATTATGAACAGGAGGATCGGGAGAAGCTTCAAACGTGGGTAAGCTTGTGAGAAACTCCAATGATTGTGAAACTTCCTCTTTACTGGTACTATAATATTTAACCTGCTCAAGGAAGATCACATTACAAGATACCCGCATACGTCGAGCAACTGGTTCATAACAGAGATGCCCCTTACGACGATCACTATAGCCCACAAATACACACTTTGCTGTCTTCGGTTGAAGTTTATGGCGTTCTCTTTTCTGCAGAAGAACAAAGCAGACACAACCAAACACACGCAAAGTAGTATAATCTGGAGGATTCTGATAAAGAAGTTCATAAGGAGATTTGTGATCCAAAACAGTAGTGGTCTGCCGATTAATCAAGTAAACCACAGTGTGCACAGCTTTGACCCACAGTTAACTCGGAACCAAGGCATGAAACAATAGGGCACGTGTGAGCTCGAGAACATGGCGATTCTTCCTTTCCGCTGCCCCATTTTGTTGCGAAACTCTAGGACAAGAGAGCTGCGATAGAATACCCTGAGATTTATAGAAATACAACAACGGTGTGGTGGTGAATTCGCCCCCAATATCGGACCTGATGACCTTTACAGTTTTGTTGAATTGAGTTTGCACCATGCGGATAAACTCGGTAGCAAAAGTAATTAACTCGGATTTCTGGCACAGCAAATAGACCCATGTGTATCTTGTAGTATGATCAATAAATAAGGCAAAATATTGATAGCCCAGACGAGAAGTAACCGGTGATGGTCCCCATAAATCTGTATGAACTAAAGAGAAAGGTTCGTCATATATTGTATCACTCGCGCCAAACAAAGAACAATGAGCCTTAGCCTCAATGCAGCTCGCACAAGGAGTAGAAGAATCCAAAAAATGAGATAATTTATCAGGCAAAAGATTATTCCGAAACATATACTGTAATCGAGCAGAATGAGGATGGCCCAACCGACAATGCCATAAATCCCATAAAGAGGTCTTAACCGAAAAATCCAAAGGTTTAACAGAAAAAGCACAAGAATCAGTATTAACAGACAACTGCCTATCACCACTAGGAAGAACCGCCTGCTCTACTGCTGCCTCCTTCTGGTATGCATCCAACACAAACACCCGTCCTTGCTTACGTCCTGTCCCAATCACCTTCCTTGTTTTCTGGTCCTACACAACGCACCCAGCGGTATTAAAGGAGACATCACACCCTTCATCCGTCAACTGGCCTACGGAAACTAAGTTGGGAACCAGCTGGGGAACATATAAAGTATTGTGCAAGGTAATGTCACCCGTAGAAACCGTCCCAGAACCTAGAACAGGAAGGCGGTCCCCATTAGCAACTTGGAGATGAGTATCACGAGTTGGGTGTAACGAACCAAAATGCATACGAGACGGAGATATATGATTAAAGGCAGCAAGTCTAATAACCAAGGAGAAGAGGTACCTGATGCAGCCCCAGTCGCAAAGGCAGAGTTCAAAGCAGAAGGAAGTATCTCCTACAGCGCGTCCTGAACCAAGCGGCGAATATCTGCTGGAGAGATAGCTGCTGACGAAGACCTAGTAGAACTTGCAGGAGTAGTAGTTGTAGCAGGCTTTACTGCATATCCAGTACCAGTTCGGCTAGAGGAAGGACGACGAGCATACTGACCACGTCGGGCAAGGGTAGGGCAGTCAAAGAGCACATGACCAGACTTCTTACAGTAAGAACAAATATTACGTTTTTTGCAACGAGGCTGAATATGACCGATCTCATTACAAAAATGGCATGTAAGTAAACTGTAGTCTACTCGCTGAAACTGTGGACGACCAGAGGAAGACCCTTTCCCAACAACAAAGGCCGCATCGACAGAGGCAGGAGAATCAAGCTGAGCCTGACACTTGAGTCTAGTCTCTTCTCGAACAAGTTCCGCGACAACTGTATCAAGGTTGGAGACGTTGCAGTGAAGAAGAGAGGCCCGAAGAGACTCAAACTCAGGACGGAGACGCATCAGAAACTGCATCAAGCGAGATCGGGTTTGCTCAGCAACCAAGGCAGGCGAGACAACCCCTGTAGTTAAGGAAGCAGTGAGCATATCATGTTCTGTCCAAAGATTAAGACATGAGTGATAATAAGTACGAATGTCCCGATCACCCTGCGAAAGATTATCCAACTCCGTTTCAAGCTGAAACTGATGTGAAGCATCTTATTGAGAATGAACCGTACGTAGATGATGTCACATCTCAGCAGTCGTAGGAAAACGGCGAAGGGTAAGAGCAGTGAGAGGGTAGACAGATCCCACCAGCCAAGTAATGATTTAGGCATTGCCCGCAGGCCAGTCATCTCGTTCCTTGGTGTCAGCAGTAGCCGCAGGACGAGGAGCAGTACCATCCAAAATATCAAGCAAACGGCGACCCTCAACAAGGTTTCTGAACTGAAATTCCCAAAGTACAAAATTTTTGCCATCGAATTTAACCGTCAACTGATCAACCTTGTTCGGATCCATGCTGAATAAATAAGCGGCAACAACAAAAAACAGCAAGCGGAAGAGAAGGCCCTATGGCAGCACAGAAACGTGCGGCGCAATAACCTGGAATCCACACAAGTAATGAACGTGGTATATAAATAAATAATCCATAGCAGAAGAGGAATTCAGGAAGCAAGCGCCGAACAGGAAGAAGGCGAGAAAGCTGCAGCAAAAAAATAACCAACCGCAGCAGAAGAATGAAGCAAGCGGCATCGAATAGAAAAAGGCGAGGAAGCTGCATCAGATGGAATAAACACGAGCCAGCCAAGAAAAAGAATCCCACGACCATGGAGAGGAAGCAACTTCGGAAAGAAAACCCTAGTCGTGAGGCTATGATACCAAGCCAATTTAGCAAACACGATCGCAGAAAATCAAAGAAGACAATGAGTTTTTTAACGTGGTATCGTCAATTAGACACTAGTCCACGGAGAGGATCTCCCTCTCATGTTTTAATATTATGATTTTCTTAAGTTCTTGTATACAACAGGATACAATATATATAGGCCTCTAAGTAGCTCGTATCCTTGTAGAACACGACTACACAGAAAGTCCAAAACTAATACATAGAAGGACTTCTTAATATTATTTACTAAATAAAAATTAACACTTTTTAGTGGAATTTGACATGGCAGGTAATGTGCAGCGTCGTTAAGAGTTTTTTTTTAACGATAATAGATTAACTGTTAAAATTTTACAATATTATAAAATATTTGGCTAATATTTTATATTAAGATTTGACTATTTTTTTATCAATATAAAGTATTTGGCTACCCTTCTTCTTATTATTTTTTTTATAATGGATGCAAAAGCACCCTAACCTTCATTCAAAACCAACCGGGGTTCGAAAATCCCCTGACAGTCATACATAATCAAATAAAAGGGCATCGGATCGGCGCTCGCAACCTTATGAAACCCAAAAGGAACAACATGTCCCCTACTAGCCAGAAAGTCAGCACATCTATTACCCTTTCTATACACATGCTCAATGATGACATCCCAGTGTCGAGAAAGCAGCTCTCGGAACCGATCAAGAATGGCAGCTCTCGGAACCCTTCTTCTATTTATTGATGATATATATATATATATATATATATATATTACATGTTGAATCTTAATTTAATTTAGTCGGACAGAGGCCAAATGTCGCGTCATGTCGTGTGGTCGGGTTGCGAAAGTGTAAGTTTTCTTTGCCTGGTTGAGGTTAAATTTTCTGATTCCATCTTCCGTCTCGGCATGACTTATTCCAAGCCGGCCGGCCGGCCGCCCAATGGGAAATTGACGGGGTCGACATTCAAAATAAGACTACTTCACTGGTCCGTTTCGATGAAGGAAACCTACTTTGTTTTGATGACCCTGAATTAACATAAGAATTCTTTACGTTATATTTATTCTTTAGGGTAAAGATTTCTAATTAAAGCTTCTATGGTAATTATTCTATTCCCAAATCGTAACGTACTAAGTTGGTAGCCGAGTTGAACCACAGCTAAATCATTATTTCAATTTTCAGTACAAGTAATACTAATTTTGTACAACTTCCATTACAATTTTACAATTCTTGGTAATTAGGTTTTTATATGGGAAAAGATGATAAATGGAAATCGATTACATATTTCTTAACCCATAGGAGTGATCAATTGGTTTTGAACATGAAATCTATCAATTTTAACAGTTCTGATTTATGCATATGAAGATAAATTATTTCTATTAAAAGGATTTGTTTATGACAAATGACAATTTATTATATCGGTATCGTTCTTGATTTTTAACATGACAATTTCAATTTTCAATTTTATTGTGACTTTTGTGATAGCCCAACTAATCTCAATTTTCAATTTTCCAATTCCCGTCGTTGGGATAGGTTTACAAATTTTAACAACTTTCTTACACAAATCCTCAAATGAAAGTTAACTTTTGGGTTTGACGTTTTCAGTTTTCTCAACCCCACCATACTCTGTGATTTAAGATAACGGTTAATATTGATATTATAAAGACTTGGATACGTGACTTAAAGGACAAACCAATTCTGATTTCTTATATCATTCACAAACCAATAGATCTCAACAAATTAATTCAAATTAATTTGTTGGAAGAAGGTCAAAAATCGATTTGACTGCTTCCTTACAAACTTTCTTTTCTATGCAAACCACGTTCAGTAAAGAAAAAAAGAGTTTATCACCAAACAACCAAATAGATATTAATAATAGCAGCATGTGGAAGAAAGAAGAACGTGTAGGTAATGTTTCATGTCATAGGAATTCACGATTTCATCACTTTTTGGTCTCTTCCAAATTAAATACTTTTGAACATTAGATTGTTTTCTCATTCAAGTCAAATACTTTTGAACATTATATTGTAAATTATATTAGAAGAGGTCTCAAATATGTGACATTAGAAGTTATTGAAATCCTATCTCTTGCAGAGATATTAATTTATTTTATAGGAATTCTCGATTTTATCACGTTTTGTCTTTTCCAAATTAAATACTTTTGAACATTATATTGTAACTTCTATTATAAGAGATCTCAAAGTTTTTTTTTCCCCCAAAGGTATCCCACAATATGGGAAACAGCAAGATACAAAATATAAGTACAAGATCTTTGCAGGTCAAATAATAAAAGATAAATAAGGAAGAAGGGTCGGACGAGCCAATGACAAGAAGGCTTTTTTTTCCACGATATGGACAGCCCTAATATACCTACGCATTGACAAGAGTCCATATCTAAGCTTCAACCCTTTTCAGAGCAGAAGTAATGACCAAGCTCTTTTGGCTGTCAAGTGACCGCAATACAGCAAATCCCTGCAAATCTAAAAACAAAGTATGCACGGAACAAAAAATAGATAGAAATTAAATTACTAAGGATACGGATTCAGGGTACCCACACTTTAACTTTCCATCGAAGCTATAAAGCTCATACTGTCTTCATTGTGGCGCATACACCCCATGGTTACAAGTTTGAAGTTGTACTACATGCGTCAATAAGCAGCTTCATGTCCAGAACGTCAAGTATGCCCATTGAAGCTGAAATCAGTGCAATGAACCCAAAAGGAAGCCATTTCATGAAAACTGCAAGTCAAGCAAATAAAATGAACAAACCAAAAGGTCGTGCACGGCCAAGGAGTTCATTTCGAAGGACACGTCTAGCCATAGTGAAGCTAGTCCAAGGAACGAGAAAAGAACTCCGACAAGTAACCCAACACAAACTGAACTTGGTAACTAAACCCGCCAGAACTCACCTGTCAATCACTAGGCCCAACCGGACACTCCTAATCCACTAAAAAGTGTCATGTTTGCCACTAAAATTATTTTATTTCATTCATGGTCATTTAAATTAGTATCATAGTCCAAGTTTGGTCACTGACCATTAGTCTCCGTTAGATACCGTCAGTTAATTGCTGACGTGGCTAACAGAATTGCCTAATCAGAAAATTCTGACTAAAAAAAAATGACTAGCCACGTCATCATAACCCAACACATCGCAAACCCAATGACCCATCCCCGAACCCGATCTCTATTTTTGACCCTTCTTCTCCCCGAATTGATTCCTCTTCCCCATCTTTCTTCATCGCCATCCCCAAAAATAGTGCAATTAAACATCGACGATATCTGGGTATGGAGATTATTGAGATTATCTAGACCCCTTCCTCTTCCCGTCCTTCTTCATCGCGGTGTAGTCAATGGGAGCGGTTTGCCTGCTGGAATTGAAGCTTCTTTGGATTTGAGCAATGGAGTTTTTATCATACACTTCCCCCGACGAACAATAAATTGGAAAAGGAAGAGATTCATGGGTCGGTGGCGAAAGTCCAATCGAAGCTAGCCGGGAAGGAGGATCGATGTCACTCCGCCGTTGGATCTGATGCCGACATAGCTTTGTCCCGATGAGTTGGAGGAATTTGGAAACTCGAGAGGAGAAACGCACCAAACCCAAATCCCAGTCACATCTCTGCGTTCTTTCTCTTCTCTTTTTGATTCACCACCGAGGGAAAAACCCACCAAACCCAGATCCCAATCGCATCTCTCTAATTTCTTAGTTCTTTATGTGCTTCATCTTCACCCCTTCCCTAGGAAAAATCGAGTTCAGTTTCTCCCTCCAAGCCTCCCCTGCATCGAAATCCCCCTTGTCCTTCGCCTTCCTAAGGGGAATCTCCGATTGCAATAGGTGTTCGTGGAGCTCGGCCTCGTTCGGGTACTTGACAAGAGGTCGTCGTTGATTAGGGAGTGCCAGGGGACGATGCATAACAAGTGAATCCGCTTCTCCTCATCATCGCCGACGTGTGCCCAGATGATGTCACTACCGGTGAAAGGGACGAAGATGGTGAGGTTGACATAGGAGTTGGAGTTGGAGTAGGAGCGGAAGAGGACACAGAGGCGACGTCGTCAGGTTCTCTCCTTAAGGATGCGCTACGTTTGAGTAGGTGTTCGATGAAGTTGATGTGCCTGTGTCAGCACTCCCCTGCGCAAATGGAACATAGGACGACGACGACTGACAGCGGTAGAGGAGAAAGAATCATAGAAAGAAAGTCGGGTGGAATCGAGTATATGGTCGAGTCACAGGTTGGATTTGGTCAATGGATTAGAATTGTGTTGGATTTTGATGATGTGGCGGGTCATTTTTTAAAAATTTTCGAGTCAAAATTTGCTGCTTAGGCACTTCTGTTAGACACGTAAGCAATTAACTCACGATGTTAAAGGAGTTTAACGGAGACTAACAGCTAGTGACCAAACTTGGACTACAAAACTAATTTAAGTCACAATGAATGGAATAAAATAATTTTAGTGGTACACATGACAATTTTTAGTAATTCCAGTGACTAAACTTGCAATTTACCCGACAAATTAATATCACTAAGGGCCAATAAGAGTCAAAGAAGGCCCAAATAATATCACTACGGCCAATAAAAAATAAGAGCCAAAAGAAGGCCAAATATTTCTGGTTTTGATCGGGGTTCTTTCTTCGCGAGGAGATAGAGTAAAGGCAGGGAGTTTGTGGGGATCGGGGGAGTTGAATTACGAGAGTGGAGAGAAATTTCCCTTTCAAAGTTCTTTCCCCAAAGTTTAATTCATAGAAAAAGAACGCGTAAAGCTTAGGGATCGGAAACTGAATGCCGGTTGAACCACCCAAAATTTTTGGTTTCGTCCGGCATTGGTCGGCATTGACCAGAGTATTATACTTATGACATTCCAGTTGGTTTCATGATCGGTACCGGTTGAACCTGGTTCAACCAGCCGGCATGCCACTGGCATAACAATCATGGCTCGCATAGTATCATTAGTGCTATCTGTAACACCCTAGTCCGGCCGGACACTAACTTTACCAAAATACCCTTGATAAATCATAAACCAAAATAAGAACTGAAAAGAACTGGAAAAATAGCAAAAGCTTTTCATAAATAACTTTAACGCTTGCTGAAGTAAACTGAAATCTCTTAAGAGCAAGCCCTAACACTTGAGCAAACCTCAACAATAACATCTTAATATGAATCTCTAGTCTATACTCATAAACGTAAAGAAATAACTAAACTCTACTTTGTTATCTGCTCGGATATCTCTAGCAACTTTAGCGACGCTTGTACTATCCTCCTCTAGCTGGCTAGCCTCGAATGGCTCCCTCGATCTCGCTGTTCTCTAACTGCTCTTCTAGGTAGCTGTTATCGATCTGGTTCTCGCTCATTCCTTTACTAAGGCCTGGTGAGTGAGTTGGGGTCAGTCTACGCCCTTACGTTTTAAACTTTCTAATAATTTTGCACTTTTTCTCAAACACTTAAACTCAAACTGAGGGAAGTTGTTTGTACTTCCATTCTTAAAAATCTTAACTCTTAAAACTGTATGGGAGTAACTGTTACTCTCCATTCTTAAATCTCAAAGCTTGACTTAAATACTTGACCGACACGGGGATCCCTCACTAGCTAGTCTGGTTGCCAACTCATACGTATGAGAAGCCATCAAGGCTTTCCTTAAACTTAAACTTATCGTGGAAGGCTCTTCTTCCACGATTCTCAAGAGCATAACTGTTGCTCATCTTAAAAATCTCAAGAGTATAACTGTTGCTCAACTTAAATATCTCAAGAGCATAACTGTTGCTCTGTCTCAAAGATCTCAAGAGCATAACTGCGGCTCTATCTGAAAATCTCAAATGGCAACAGACTGGCGCTAGTATCTAAAAACACTTATAACAATTTCACCTTCTTCGCAGGTGAAGTATTTCTTAAAAGGACTTGTTCTTAAGCTTTAATAATCACTCATAAACGTAAACTTCATAGTAAGAGATAAACTCAAACACCTTCACTTCAAATCATAGCTCAACCAAAGCACACACTGTCAAACATAATCATGCAATCTCAAACATGAATCAAACAATGCACATACATCACGTAAATCAATACTTGAAAATACTCAAGGAAAATATTGGAAAACCGTAAGGCGTAGAATTTACCCCCTTTACACTCACCTTACTTCCGTCGGAACTGGCTCTGATTTTGCTCCAAAGTTTCCATACTCGCTTCCAAAATATTATCCCTACTACACGCGTACTTGGAGCAGCTTGCTTGGCACAAATGGGATTATATGGACCAGCTTGCTTTGGTCATTATTGTGAAGCAAGTTGCTCAAATGGAAGCTTGCTGCTACGGGGTGGGAAGAATTGGTCCCGTCCGCAATCTTCTATGACTAAACGAGACTTAAGCAAGCAGCTCTCGCAGTAGAGGGAAATAGGGTTGTCCTAGGGGAGGGAAAAAGCAGCCCCCACGTTGATTGCCTTCGATCCATAGTCATCCATCGCCAACTTATGCCTCCTTACCCTGATCCTTCCCTGTCCGCTGTCACGACGACATCCCCGCCGGATCAAGCAAGCTGCTCTCCTAGTAGCGCGCAATCTTCTATGACTGAACGAGCGTAGTAGAGAGAAACAGGGCTATCCTAGCGGAGGGAAAAAGCAGCCCCCATGTTGATTGCCTTGGATCGATCGCCAGCTTATGCTAGGGTAAAGGGTCTAGGGTTTAATTAGTTAAAGAATATTTTTGGGAATCTCACAATTGCGTGTGAGTTTAATCCGAAACTCAATTAACGTCCGTAACTTACTTAATTTATGTACAAATTTGACACCGCTTAAACCAACAGTTAACATTTTAATCCTCATTGATAATACGGTGGAACTTGACCCATGGGTATAATAGTCATTTTGATTTTTGAGAAGAGGGGGTGTAACACTACCTGAGACAACAACTGCATGACTTTCACTCATTGTTTGGAGAAGAAGATGCACTAATTCGAGCAATATCAAAGAGGCCCCGTGAAGTATATTTGGAAACTTGTTGGTGCCTTACAATTGAGATATTCATATTTGAAGTAGATTTTTGCATCAAGCTTCGTACGGTCAACATGAACCTGGGTATTTTGCCAACATTTGATTATCTGACAAAATGATTCTGGTGAGTTCTATGGTACCCAAAGTGAAATCTGGGGTACCGCATATTTTGAGTATGAAAACGCTATTTAGATTTTGAATTGGCTGATATTTTGGACATGATATTATGCTTTAGTCCTTAAAGATCAAAATCTAGGTCTTAATTCTCTAAATCTTATACTCCAATATCAATTTAATTAGAAACAATAATCGACGGTTATGATTCGTCCAAATATAGCCAGAAAATGAATAAACCATCTTAGGGTTTATAGTTTGTGATTTAGATAATTAGGACCTAGAGTTCACACATTAAGAGTTAGATTATAGCATCCGGACCAAAAATCTTGCTAATTCGAAATCAAAATAGCATTTTCCATACTCAAAATATACAGTACCCCGGATTTCACCAGGGTACCGTAAAAGCTACCGATTATTACAGTTAATTTTAACAACCTCCTCTTCCTTCGTTGGATCCTTCACCGTGCATGAACGAGTTTTATTGTCGCCATCCAACGTTAAACAAACCAAACTCATCTAGATTAGAGCCACTCAACTGCCCCTCTCCACTTCTATGTTTCTTCCTTTTCTTTTTCCTTCTTCCTCTCCCCTTCAGTTGTCCCACTGCCATCATTAATCGTAACGCCCCCTTAATTGGATTTTTTTAGGGTAAATACAGTATATTAGCCATAATTATTAAGCAACTGGGAATTATAGTCACAACTATTGAAATACAAATTATTAGCCATATTATTGTTGCGGGTCAAGATTTGGCTAACAACCCGTTATTGTTTTTAAAATTTTAAAACGGAGAATGCCATGTCAGCATCGTAAAAAATGCTTTATGATAACTGCCACGTGGGAGCCAACTCAACATCGTAAAAGTTTAGTTATCATTACTAACAAAAGTGTTAACGAAGACTTAACGGTTCGATAATAATTTGTATTTCGATAGTTGTGACTATAATTCCCGACTGCTTAATAGTTATGACTAATATATTGTATCTACTTTTTTTATAGATAAAGATAATATAGTTTCATTATAAGGTGCTATTTCGGAGATTCAAACCTACAACCACCAAGTTTATATAGTACCAATAGAATAAACCATTGTCCGCAATCATAGCACGATATTACTATCCATAATTATGATTATTAATTAACCAACAATGGGACTTATGATTTATAATGAAGAAATTGGGTTGTCCTTGGATTCCACTCTCTGGGAGACTGGGACTGGTGGCCTGCATCCCCGTTTCCATCGGCCCAACCAGGCTTGCTCCATTTCTGCACCTTCAGAAATTTGCCGGCCCAAAGGATACAATTTGGCCCGCTAGATCATTCCTGTGCGTAATTGTCGACCCAACCTGTGCATTTACTTGTTAATTCTCAACCCAAACATCAGGGTTGCTAAAATAACCTTCCTTCCTCTTTTTTATAAGTCTGAAAATTACCATCCTTAATAATAGCAAAAGCTCAATGAACAAACTAGTGCTTGATCTCTGATATAGTGCGTGGTTAAAAGACCGGAAAAGTCAATGCCTCCTTTCACTATCCATCCCCTCAAAAATGGGGGGTGCTGTCCCGAACAAAACCACCTTCGTTGCTGTGCTGTGGATCGATGAAAACATTCTCCAGCTCGGACTGGCGCACTATGAGAGCAGTACTGGTGTTGCTGGTGGACTGAGCTCCACTGCGAGACTCTGCTAACATCTGGAAGTACGCGTGCGGGCCCCACCCTGCACAGTTCAACAACGGCTCCTACTACTCATACACAACAACATGCTCGTGCTTACGAACAAGCGTCGAACTAAAATAACCAACAGCAAATGGAGATCAGTAAGTACCGTCAATATCATAAGGAGGAGGAAAGAACTGCAAGTAGCAAAATGAAGCAACTACCAGCCCTGCAACCAAATGAATGACAAAGCGGTCGGTCTTCTTTAAACCCCCATACCCAAGCAGAAGAAACACACAAGTGTGAGCTGAGCTAGTTTGACAAACAAGCAAACCTACCTATGAGACCACCAGCAAATACATCTTGCCAGTGGTGCCAGTAGTCATCGACTCGAGAAATTCCAACCAGAGCTGCAAAAAGCAATGGGAAGAAGATAATGCAGAGCTTTGCGACATGCCCTTTCTGATCAAATACTCTCACTTTCCCCGATAAATACAATGCTAGAAACCCAAGACCTGCAAATGACCCTGCATACAGGAACCACCAGCTTTTGTCTTGGTCGAACTATTTATTTGCAACAGTATGTACTATTCCAGACTTGAGATAAAAAAAAATAATAATAAATAAATAAAGCACCCTTTCAACCAAATGCCCGGACAAAGAAATTAAAGCACAATAAAGATGATGAAGATCCAACATGAAGACCTAATAAGAGATTAGCGAAAAAGTTTAATAGTCAATTGTTAATAAGCTTTTACGCAGAGCTAGCTAATATATCTTCACAGGCAGACATGAAAATGAAACTTATTTGAAACCAACACGGATAAGTATCAGGACCTATATCGTCAGGACCTAAAATCCAACCACGATCCTGGTCAAGCACACATGACACATACCAATGAAATCCCAAAAAGACAGATATCAACGTACAAAAGTCAGACCTAGCAACAAATCCAATGGCCATATTGCACAGAAGAGCATCAAGTTGTAAACTGAATATGCCATCAGAATTTAACTGGGAACTTAAATTTGTTATTAAGCTCTGTCCGTCCGTCATCTAGCCCTCATGGACTGTCCTAATATCATGCATAGGCCACCGGGGAGGAACGATAGCAAGAACACAGACCAGACATTTAGCAAAAGTAGGAGTAACAGAACTCATTCTAATGACATTCACATATTTCTGCTTCAGTTAATATCTAAACAGCAAATCCAGCATTAAATGGTACAGAGCAGTTACAGGTAAACGCTAGCAAATAAGGTTCTCACAAGAAGTATGTCCACTGGGGAAACTTTTGTGTCCTTCCTTGATGACACTCTTCACTCCAGTACACATAACATCCGTTGTGATGGGATCAAATTTCTGGATATTATTAATGCACGTTAACCGAGTAAATAAATAAGAAAATAAGAAGTCATCCACAAGTTAAAGCTGTGATAGTGAAGAATTTATGGAATCAACGAATAGGTGGGAGAACCTACTCCTTTGCCATCAGGGAAGCAACGCCAAAAGAAATCAGGACGAGGCCGGCCAACAGCATCTTTAATTGCATCAGTTATAACTCCAGTGATAAGAACAGAGTAAAGAAGGCCTGGATATAATTATATTAAGATTCTAGTTTAAATTACCACGCACCAACTACATGGGATTACAAATGCAAAGCATAGAACAATAGTTACCTAGTATGGCATGGTGCAGGTCATAGACATCCCTCCTGATGAAGTAGTAAACAGAAATGACGGCCAAAGGCAGCAATACTGCAACTATCTGTCATTAAAGAGGAAGGAGGAGGAAGAGAAAAAGAAGGGGAGATTGTGATCCAGCTGTGAGATTAAATCCAATAAGTTGTAAACAAGGGGATTTTAGCAAGTAAGACGCTAATACATGAAGTTAAAACTTACAGGAACAGCCCAAAAGGGAACAGTGTTCGATTTCAAGGGATACGAAAGGTCCGTCATCATATCCTTCCCAACAAAACGGTGAAATGGTTCTATTACATTCAGAACAATCTCTATCACGACAAGTAACAGAAATATCAACCAATCATGCATATGTGTCCTTGCAACTTTGACTCCATGCGACCTCACAGTATGCGTGCCCAATTGAATCTCTGGCATTTTACCTATAACCTGAACAAGCATCAAAAGAACCGAAGTCATTGAAACAAACATAGTTCTTAGTTCATATGCATCGTAGAAGATCAGGATGAAAGGATCTCAGCAGTTCACCATGCATTGGCTGTTAGACAAAAGATAGACCTACAAGAGTCAGAGGGAATGAATAAAAGAATGTATCATAGATGACACGAGACCAACCAAAAACCCTCAAGTGACATATGCCAATAAGAAGCAGCACCATCAAACACTTGGGAAAAAGAGCAGGCAGCCTCATTGCGACGGAATAGAAATTCATGTAGGAAAGCTTGGGTTACATTTTCAACATAAAAAGAACATCAGCCATGTAGTCTAAGAGAAATATAAAGTAACATTTCCTTTCGTTTGAGGTACAACCACTCTCAGTGATGAAGTAAACCAAGCTCAAGAGCTTATTAAGGAAGTCGAAGAATTGTAGTCACAAAGTGAATTTCTCACATCTTTCTCTCATTCAAAACCGTGCACGAGCCTTGCCTCTATAGTCCACAGAGCAGGACAAGATTCCTGGCCATGTGAAGAGCAAGTTGAAAAGAGATACAAAATAGGTCAAACAAACTCTGATGGAAAGGGTAAGTTTCAAGCGTGTTGCAGCATAATCACGGGAATGACCTTAATTGGGCATCACTTATACTAAAAATGAAGATCATGGAGTCTAACCAGAAACTTCCAACGGATAACTGAATCAAGAACAAAACATTATAATTTCGAAAAAGACAGAAACTGGAGAAAATATGTTATGATGCCTACACGTTGAGGTGAAGTATGATACCGAGCCTCCATTTCCAAAATTGCGATGCCTACACGTTGAGGCGGCAAAGATGAATCATGAAAAGAACCGCAAAAACTAAACATGGTTTCTGCATTTTCCTTATCACTTAAAACTGCAAATAAAACCCCACGGTTACGGCATGCTAGAGGTCCTGCCAGTCACCATACTGCTCCAACCATCAGAATGCCTTAAACCCTTTTGCAAAAAGGCAGGCAACAAATTAACATCCATTTCCAGTGAATTTGGTCAGTAAGAGAGCTGAAACAAACACAGAAATAAAGCGCGTGCGCTGCAGCTTGCCTTCTGTAAAGAAGGCATCACAAAATAGACATCTAAGCATACATAATCTAGCTCCACACAGGGTTTAAAGACTGCTTGACACGCTTAAAGAAGCAAAGCATGAAATATCTATGTTTCAACACAGTGGAGATATTCCACAAACATCATACAGGCAAAAGTCACCCCTAAATCACAATGCAGCACACCAGGTAACAATTATCATCTGAAAATCGGAAACAGGAAGAGCCAAGCCGCGGGCTAATAATATCTTGGAAGTGATTGGAACTCGAACAAGATGGAAACGGGGAAAACGGACAACTATATGCTACAAACCCTCGGTGCATCATATTTTTTTCTCTCTCTCTCTGGAAACTAACAAACAGCAACCCTCTGATCTCCCGATAAAAAAAAAAAAAAAAAAAAAAGATGAAGAAGAAGAAGAAGTAGAGAATGAATGCAATGATGTGGAGTGGGGTGAGAATGAAATCGAGAGGACTGGGAGGGAGAAACTCACCGGGAGAAGGGGGGAAGCAGAGTCCAGCTTCTGAATCGGAGAAGAGGCGAAGAGGAAAGGGGCAGGAAACCCCAAAGAGAACTGCGGAGTACAGTTTCTTTCTTGTTTTCCTTTTAAGGCAAACAAGAAGGGGGCCGGGGGGAATGGCGCCGCGCTGTTTGTTAATTAGAATGTGTCATTATCTGGAAAACAGCTGATTAAGGCATTAGGAGGAGGAATGGATCTTTTTGTTTTAGGGAGGGTTTTTTTTTTTTTTTTTTTCTGAATCGCTAAATGTCGCCCTTAAAATTGTTAACGGTCGTCCTAACTTTAATGATAAATGACTTATATACCCCCAATAAAATTTCAAAATTTAAACAAACCAAACAATCTCTAACCCCTCAAATTGAACCCCTCATCTGCCTTCTTCGCGAATCTCTCTCGACGCACCAGTTCGTCGGCATCTTTCCGCCGTCGTCGTCGCCCGTTCTCTAACGAAATTTCCAAAAAAACGCTCAACCTAAGGCAAGTTACGGTTGGTCCATGGTGCAACCGCAACTCACTTGCGGTTGGTCCATGGTGCAACCGCAAATGAGCTACGGTTCCCTTTTTTTGTTTTTTTCTTCAAATTTTTTAGTGAACTTTACTGATTCAGAGTCGCTAGTCATGATCCAGACATCATATCGACGATTCCAACTCCAGAATGACGATGATGGATTCTCTCTTTTGAATAATGTTTTATTTTCTTTACTAAGTGGTGTTTGTTTGCTAAAAGAAGAGTAAAGAAGCTAAAAGGTTAAATTTGTAACTTTGATGTTTTTTAGGGCATCATTTAGGAATTTTAAGGGCGACCTTTAGCAACTCCCTTTTTTTCCTCCTTTTCTTTTCTTAGGAGTCGTTTGGACGGAGGATTTTAATACGAGGGATTTATGAGGGATTTGGTTCCAAATCTCTCGTATAAAAAACCAGGAAATTTAAATGAGTTATTTGATTAAAACTTCTTTTTTGGATGTGAATGAGGTATTTGTAAGTGATCATCATAATTACAAAAAAATCCATGTCATTCTTATGCTTATGCCTCTCTGCCGCTGTCTTCTTCTTCCTCAATAAACAAGCACAAACTACAGCAAGCACTAATATGGAAATCGAACAACCTGTGGTCGGCACAAAATCAAAACCCAACACGAATCAATCCCCAAAGCCCAGAAATTGAAACCCCAAAACCCATGACGAATCAGAATCTCAAACCCCAGAAACTGAAACCCTAAAAACCAAGATTGGGATGGGTTCATCAATGGCGGCTGAGATGATGGGTGCTTGTGTTCGCCTAGGTTGATTGCAGTGGGGATCTTCTTGGGTTCTAGGTTTGCCGGCCGGCTTAGGGGAAGAAGAGTTGTGGCCGGAGGAGTTGAGGAAGAAGGTCGGCGGTGGTGTGGTGATGATAGAAGAAGAAGCAAGTAGGAAGGGGTAATAGTTGGAAGAAAAAATAGAATAGTGAGGGATTTTGAAATAGCTGAATGTAGCGGTTAACCGCCACCGAGAATATGCCTGGAACACCAACCGAAACCGTGACCGAAAAATTTTCGGTTAGCCGACACCGCAAATGTGCGGTGCGGTTAATTGAAACACCGTAACCGAAGAGAATAAATAAAAGAGACGGGAGTGTATCTCTCTTCCCCAAATAAAGCCCCATTGTTCATATCCCCACTCAACAACTCCCGTATCTCTCTCTTTCTCTCTCATATTTCCAGAAAATCAAAGATCATCCAAATCCAAAATCCATACCATAGAGATAGAGATAGAAAACCTTTTTTCCTTTTCTCTTCTCTCTCTCGTTCTTTTTCCGGATCCTTCGAATTGCATATGGGATTGGGTTTAATTTGTAGTTGCTGTGAATCTCGATTTCCATGCAATCTTCGATTGCTCATAGTTGAAGGCAAGTGAGATGCAGGGAGGAAGACCGGAGGTGTTCTCACTCTTCCCACGGCCGGCAGCAAAGGAAGGAGGACGAGGAAAGCCGCCGACGGGGCGACGAGTTACGAGGAGGTGATGTTTGATTGCGACAGGGAGGTCACCACTCGCGTTTGAATCCTGCAGGTTTGCCGATTTGCAGATCTCCGGCGACCTCGAACAGCTTCATCAAGGACGGAGGGCGACTACCCAAGCGCTTTCACGGATCCGCAGTCCCCACTCCAAGTCTCCAACTCAAGTCTCCCGGTGTTTCTTTACCCATCCGCCTCACTAGAGACCCTTGAGGCCGCAAGAAGCGGTTAGTGCGGTGCACCGATGAGCGGTGCGGTTATTCACCGATAACCGCACGGTTCTGCTACCGGTCGCCGGAAACTGGTCGCCGGTCACCGGAATATGCTTTTTGTCGTCGGAATATGCTATTTTGTCATCGGAATATGCCACTGTCGCCGGAATATGCTCACCGCGGTAGGAATATGCTTACCGGCGTCGGAATCTAGTCATCGTGGCCGGAATATGCCTATCGGCGGCGGAATCTGCTGACTGACGGTCACCGGAGTTCGGTCAACGAACTTCGTTAACCGGTCAACGACCACCATATGTATGGTCTACATTGTGAGATTTATGGTTTGGTTTCTCATATTTTCGTATGCCTTTTGTGGTTTGCTTTATCGTGTTTGTGGTTTGCATTGAGAAGTTTCAGGTTTGCTTTCAAAAATTTTGTGGTTTGCATTGTGAGGTTTCTGGTTTGTTTTAATATATTTGTGGTTCGCATTAGAAGGTTGCTGGTTTGCTTTTGTAATTTGTTTTACCGTGCTTGTGGTTTGCATTATGAGGTTTCTGGTGTGCTATTTAAATTTTTGTGGTTTGCTTTATCGGGTTTCTGGTTTGTTTTAGGGGATTTGTGGTATGCATTAGGAGGTTTCTGGTTTGCTTTTTTTGTGATTTCCTCTATCGTGTTTGTGGTTTTGGATTGTGAGATTTTTGGTGTGGTTATGAAATATTTATAGTTTGTTTAGTGAGGTTTCTGGTTTGTTTTAGCTGATTTGTGGTATGCATTGGGAGGTTTAAGGTGTTTTTTTGTGGTTTGTACTAGGAGATTTCGGTGTGCTTTAGAAATATTTTTGGTTTGCTTTTATGGTGTTTCTGGTATGTTTTAAGAGACTTGTGGTATATATCAGAAGGTTTCTAATATATTTTTTGTGGTTTATGTTACCATGTCTGTGATTTGTATTAGGAGATTTCTTGTGTGCTTATAACATTAGTAATGCTCCAAATCATTCCTTAGAAATAAATTTATATTCCAACTATTATCATCTTAATATTGTACAACAAGTCAACAACTCATAAAACCGGAAAAATTGTAACACACAGAGTAGAATCAAATTCTTTTTTTTTAATAAAGAAAAATTGTGGCCTAAAGTCTATTCTTTTATTTCATTTCTTTGTTCATCATTAGTGGGCCCTTGCTTCACTTTTGGCCCATTTAGTTGAGATAAGAAATATGATCAAAACTCCTTCTCATCGTCTTCTTCATCTCATCTCTGTTTTTCAACCTTTCCTTTTCTTTACAAACTGAAATCCCTAATTAGCCTTCAATCGTTTTTCACCAAAGCATGCAAATTTAGGCAGAAACAGGCAATGAGTGGCACTCGCCCTTTCCGTCATCATCACCGCCACATCGTTGACGCCTCACCGATCATTGTCATTGCCGGAGAAGGACCACTCAACTAGCGCCAACTTCACCTTCTTCGTATCTTATACTCTTATTGTGGATTCCACAGCCTCAACAGCAAATCTGAGGGGAGAAGGAACTGAATCGAGAAAGATCTGCCAATCCAGTCTCTGTTCTCGTCGTCTGTTCCAGCCATTTTCGCCAATTCAATCTCTATTCCCGTCGTCGGCTCAATCGTCGACGATTGTTGGCGCTATTGGAGGGATTGTGGTCGTTGTTGATGTCGCTGGAAATCTGGCGGCGTGGAGAGTAGCAATCCCAGTGTGGAAGAGAAGCTACCGACGGGGAATAGATCAGGATCTGGTAGTGGAGGAGGAGATCGGGGCGGCAATTTTTATCATGTTTTAGATCTCATCGAAAACTGGGAAAGCCGACCCGAGTTGGGATGTGGAGAGACAAAGAAGTGAAGAATCGCCTGTCTCCATTCTCATCAGCCGGCTGAAAAGCTGGCGCGATGGCGCCGGCAACAGGGGAGAAGAAGAATCGAGTGGGAAGAGAGAAGGGTATGGGGTGGGCAGGTGGGGTAATTACTAATTTAATTTCTTATTTATTATTGAGTTTCCGTTTTTACTCCTGTTGTTACTATAACAACACTATGGGTGTTGTTATAGTATCCGAACCCTTAGGGCAACCTACCCAAGCATAACTACCTACACATGAGGCATAAAATCACTAGAACAACATACTCATATATATAAACTCATTGAAATACCAACATACAATCTAGGGTTTAATAAACAATCATTAGAGATTCAAGTCATTAGAGAGAGAAAGAAAACACAAATTAGAATAGGGGAGTGATGGAATCAAACTTCTTCTCCTTGCTCCTTGGGTTGATTGGATATTCAATGAAACTCTCCCAAGGTGTTTCTCTCTCTAAAAACACTCTAAAACCCTAACTTTCTCACTCTAGGATGGCTCTCCTTTGAAAAGTGCAGCAAGAGGGGTGTCAGAACAGAAGCGTGCAATCGATAATCCAAACCAACACGAACGAACACAAATTTAACGTGGTTCACTAACACAATGTGTGCTAGCTAATCCACGGGCAGGGGGGAACAAATTTCATTGATTTGAGGAGAGTACATGTTACAAACCAAATTCCAAACGGACAAACCAAACAAACTAACCTGACTGACCTTACTATAGACTAGGGTGATGAAGAGTATTTATAGAACTCTTCTCCTAATCCCAAACATAAAACCAAACACCTTTTCCCAAACATACAAGGAAAAGGTCAAACAAAGCCCAAACACAAAGCCAAACTAAATAGGCCAAACACAAAACAAACCCAAATCAAATTCAAGTCATATTCTAACAAGGGGTATTTTTAGAAAGTTGATGGCGGTCAAGGCCTCCATGACGTGACGCGATGGTCACAGCGTGACTAGGCCGTGACCCAGCTGGAACGTCCCAGAAACGACGCGTTTTGACTCCGTCTTTAAGCTCCGAGATTGCGGCCTCCTTCATAAGTTCTCGGTCGTGATCTTTTGTGTCCCGGACGTGATCTTTTTCGCGGCCAAAATGAACCATGTCTGCGATTCGACAGGGGAAACTCTTTGCCTTCTTCTTGGTCGTCTGCTGAGGTTCGTGGACACTGATCACGACCACGATCTTCAGGTCGCGATGATCGTCATGGCCTTGTCAAGGGCAGTGACATGTGACCGTGACCAGTTCCTTTTCTCCCTTTCTTGCTCATATGCTTCCTAATCGTGCTCGGATGAACTCCAATCGATTCCCGATCAATCCCAAATGAATATAAGACATGGAATTTTATCACAAACACTTGGAAAAGTATAAAATACGACAAAGTGGGGTCGATTCCCCTATGAAAATCTTTATATCAAGAATACTATACCAAAACGCATATTTTGCAAATAGGAACGAAAATAGGCATCAATAACTTGATATATGGCATAGACACAATGATTTAACATGCAAATGCCTTAACAATATGGGATAAATAACGCCTATTTTAGGTGTTATCAATCGCCATCACCAAAAAATCTATCGACGACGTCTCTCTCTCTCCTCTACCGCAGACGACTCCCCCCGCCCCCTCCCCTCATACCATCGCAGACTCTCTCCCTCCCTTTCTCTCCACACAAAATGGAAAAACAACTTGGTTTACATTGGAGGCTATGTCCATATATAAAGGATTTTCGTCCTAGAAACCTCCAGGTGGGAGTGTTGAGGGTCCACCAGGATGCTAGCTTGCTACTCCCTGCAGCTTTCACTTTCAAGCTAATAATAATGTATTTAGTTTTGGTGATTAAGGTTGATTATGTATGTATTATGGGAAGTAAATCTAATATTCAATTATATGGTTTACTGAAGTAGTGAAAGAAAATTAATTATGCTTATTTCTTTTTATTGATTTTTAAGATCACATTTCTCCTCCATTTATTATAATTTATGCATAGTTAGGCCACTCGCATAATGAGGTACGAAACACACTTTACATTATTATATATCATATTCATTATTATATATCATATTTGCCTATTCTGAACTCTCCTGACCACGGGTCAGACCCAGTGCTAGTTGATAGACTATAGTAAAACGAGAAAAGAACACACCTAGTTTCAACTCATGGCTTTGCCACTGAGCATCGGTGGTTTAGCTTACGAAAAGAATCTTGTATAGTATAAACCGAAATTGTATTTTTAATGTTATGGTACAAATTCAATTTATACCTTTATTTTATGGTACAAATTGAATTCTACCATGATAGTGTTATAGTACAAACTAAACTTATACTATTACCTAAAAATATAAATTTTTATGATACAAACTGATTTTTTTTATGGGAACAAACTGAATTTATACCTGTATTAATCTTATAAGTTCAATTTTTATGTCGAAGTAAAAGTGACATTTTTCCTTACAAATGAGCAAATATTTGTTTGTATCAAAAAGTTACATGAAGAACCTTCTTCACTCGCAATGAAACATAACAAAACTAACATACGACCATCATTTCAATCTATAAGTGAAGTGCTCCCTTATAATGATAATTTTGGCAACCTGTGTGCTCACTCAATATTTAAATCCTCAAAGTTCAAATCACAATTTTTTTTATTTTTTTCTAAAAAGGTTGAACGGATGATATGTATGGCTATTGAACCGATCATTTCTGATTGTTTTTCTTTTTATTTTTTTATGGCAGATCATTTCTGATTGTAGCTATAGCTATAAGGGAAAAAACCGAGTTAAATTTCTTAAAAACTGGTTAATTAATATTCCCTAATGTGATGCGATAGGGAATTGTATTGTATAGTAGACAGGGAAGAGAGAGAACTGGGGAGGAGGTGCACTTTGTGGGTGAAGAAACACACTCAGCAAAAGTGATCCATCATCTGTCCAACCCGATCCAATCCATTCGTATTTATCGTTAAAACGAAGGTTTTGGATTGGGTGAGAATATTCTTTTGTACAACTCGCCTCTTTTGGGTTGGGTTTGGATTTTGGATTACACAACCCGTAGAACCCGACCCAACCCGTGTTCCAACTATTGGTATGAGTTCGTATCCATAAAATATTTGTGTCGTATATAGTCATACTTATGAGAAAATTAAGATATTTCGTCATGTTTTTCTCTCATGATCTCCTTAATCTAATGCATTTTTGACTTAAAGTGTAGACATAAATTTAATATAGCTATGATTCACGTAATCCTTTTTTCTTGTGTACAATTTAAATAGAATAAAATATTATGAATGTGTTCGTTTATAACTATTTTAGCCTATTTCGACGAATATCATGAAAAAAACTAGACATATGTTGAAGTAAATCACATTTTATTAAAATTCAAACAACATTTGTGAATTTTGATACCTTTCACGTCGGTTTATTCGTTTGAAATTTTAATTAGTTATAAAATATTTTTATGGTGTAGAATAATTACATTTTTGTGTTGGGTTGAGTTGAGTTTTTACTTAAAAATATCGTCATCCCGACCCAACCCAATTAAAAACAAACCGTAAGGTTTAAATTTGTTTGGATGAATTTGAGTTTAATATTTCTCAAATCATAGTGTATAGGTCGGGTGATTAAAATGACTAAACCTGAATCACCCGATCCATGTACAGCGCTAGGTGCACTGCATTGATGAATGAAGTTTTGATATGAGCCTATATTGTCCCCCACTCCTACTACACCAACCAATTACTCATCAACATTAGTCCATTACCCACCCAGCTAGCAAGTAGTCAACCAATTCCACTTTTCCCCACTCCCATTTGGAGTACAGTGAACCCAACAGTTTTCTATTCACTGTTTCGGAGTCCCCGTTGGACCCATTTATTTGCCTTCTCGTCTTCCCCCCACATCGCTCCTGATTTCCCTCTCTTTCCCATTGAAATTCTTTAACATTTCTATTCGTTTGGATCATAAATTTTTATTGGAGGAATTTTGATCGAGATTTGCATTCAAAATAACTCATTTAAATAATTCAAATAATTTGAATGGTTTTTTAGACAACTACCACGTTTGGTTAGATCTGGCAATGAGGTCGGGTTGGGTAATTTCGAGTTGGGACTTTCGATTACGGGTCAGGTCATGTTGGGTTAGCTGATTTCAGGTCAAATATTGACCCAATCCATTCAGTTTTGGGTCGGGTTACAGGTCATTTCGGGTTATGATCGCTCTTAGAAACAATATAAAGCATGTTTCATATTTTCTTAAAGAACACAAAATTTCACATATGCATGACAATAGTTTACCTAACACATGTCAAGTAACATATTGTCAAATCCTCCCATGCTAATAAAATGAAATACAAATTGCGCAAATCATAAAAAAAAAAAAAAAAATTACAAGGGTAACACTACTAGAAGAAACACATGATATTTGATTGCCATTAAACTCCAAATATGTCATTCAAATCCTTGTGAATTCTTTTAAACATCTCATCAATTTATGAGTGATTTTTTTCATTTTGGGAGTGATATGTAAAATGGTTATCGGGTTTGGGTCATTTGGGCTTTGGGTTATAAAAACTTCTACTTTTTGGGTGGGTTCGGGCCGGGTCAACAAATCGGGTTGTAATTTGCCAGGTCTACGTTTGGCTTTGGGGCAGGATTTTCAATGGATAAAATGAAAGTACTGTTTGCTTTTACTCATTCTTATTCTTCAAATCGTCTTGTCCCCCCTTACTCCTTCCTCTACAAATTGGTTCTTCTTCTTCATTCTTCATCATAGGAGGGGTTATGGTGATTAACTATGGATTAGTAAACATCATGGTCACTAAGAGAAAATTGAGTACGGAAAAAGTATTTATTAATTTTCCTTTTTAATAAATTAAATTTTAGAAAGTTACATAAATATATTAACTACAATTTTCTCTTTCTCTCTCTTTATCTCACTTCCACACAATCTTCAGCCAGATCTCTCTTCCTTATTTTTCTCAATTTTTTCTATGTTTTCGTTCAGCCGAACTAATACCGCTGCAACAATAAAACAATGAATCAATACCAATGTATTTAAAAGCACTACCATTGCACAAAACACTAATACTATTTGAGAAATAAAACACTCATTTCACAAAATACCAATACCATTGCAGATTTAATCAATACCAATACATGCAAATCAATACCAATGCGGGACAAAAAAAAAACAATACCAATGTGAGAAAACACTACCACTACGAGAAATCACTACCATTTCACAAAACATCAAGATCATTACATGATAATAGGGATAACAATTTCGACCTGACCCGATTTACCCAACATGTTTGACCTGTTTTGGGGCTGGTTAAACCCGCCACGTAGGCGGGGCGGGGCGGGCATGGGTACTTCCCATCGACCCGACTGGCCCTGACCCACCCCATTCTCGACCCGTTCTTGCCTAAATTACATATAATATTAGTCAAATTACTTAAGATTTTCCTCTTATTACATTATATTTTAGCATCAATAAAGTTTCAAATAAGTGAAAACATCAATTTCTTCAATAATTTAACTACATTTTATCATATTATGATTACTTCTTGGTCTTTTAATGAAAAGAATAAATATTTCTAATGTTTTTCACATAAATTGCATACCCATTAGGTCGACCTGCCCCGACCCGCGCCCGGTGATAAATTACCCGACCTGTCATGGGGCGGGTATGGGTATCGAGATACCCGCCCTGGACCCGGCCCATTGCCATTCCTACATGATAATCAATACCAATGTGAAAATAAATACCAATATAATAAAAATACTCATGCGAAAAAATCAGATCTGAAGTCCAGCTAATTGTTGTCGACTCCTTTCGCCGCCGCAACACCGGGGACATATCATTGTCGGGTAATATATATATATATATATATATATATATATATATATAGAGAGAGAGAGAGAGAGAGAGAGAGAGAGAGGCGTTGGGTGGGGTGAGGTGTGAAGGGGAGGAGGGAAGAGTGGTGGCTGGAGGAAGGAAGGCAACAGCGACTTGCAAGGTTCAGAGGGAGGTATGGTGGGCGATAGAAGGGAAGGCGGCCGGTGAGTATCTCACCAGGGAAGGAGAGGGTTAAGGGGGGCATACGGGGTAGATTGTTAGGATTGGGGCTAATTATTTAGGGTTTGAGAGAATATATAGAAAGTCATATTTTAAAGATAGTAATCCAGTATGATCATTATTTTTTCTAAAATTACCCTAATAAATCATGATGATCAATTTAAAAATACCAAGAATGAAAGGTAGAGATGTAGGTAGCCACGATGGATACTAAAAAAATAGTAAACATCTTAACTCATACATTCATCATTTCTTGCTCTCATTGTCTCCAAAACCTCTTCCTAAATAAAAATTCTGACAATAACCCATTTCCCACTTACTGCGCATTATAAATCATCCTTCAACTTCATTTTTCCGTCATTCTAGACAAATCCCAACAACATAGAATAAAGAACGACGACAGTCAGTTCAATACTTCACTTCCCACACAATAAATGTTCATTGACGGCGAGTCCTCCTCTATTGTGCCTCATCATCGCTTGCTTGCATCATTCGAATTTGAGAACTTGTCGAAAATCAGAACTCTAACGTTATTCCTTCTTCTTCCTACCACCTTCTTCACCATGTTGAATTTCGTCGGTTCTGATCGAGGATGAGAGATGAGGGAAAATCTAAGTGGAGTAGAGATGAGGATGGTTTGTTGTTCCTCTACGTTGCGCAGGAGGAGCCACTAGTGATGTTACACCCCAAACTCCTCGTCACAAGCTTGGAGGGTGAAGATTTCGAAAATAGGGAAGAAGCAGATGGTTCGATCGTGCAACTTCTCACCGGAATTTGGGAAAGAGGCTCGATTGAGTGGAATGTAGCAACTCGTCCACAATTGAGGTGGATACTCAACTGTTGCAGAGCTCGCTTGCTCGATGGAATCAATCCGATCAACCAAGGACATAATTCACGAGATCAACTCAATGAACCAAAAGTGTTTTCTCATAAAACTTGATTCAATTACAACGCAATCTTAACCTTAAATAGACCCTAGCTAGAGTACTGAACAAGGAAGGAAATCCTAAACCTATTACAACTTGACTTAAACCCCAAAGAACTCAACCATACATGGAAAGGAACCCAACGTGAACAAGCTATAACTCCCAATCCCACAAGGATTGCTAATTTCCAAAGTCAGAAATAGTGGCCTCGACACGATCTTTGGACGCTTCGTCCGAGTGCTTCTAGGACCCAAATCAATCAGCCAATTCCTTGTCGTTGTAGCCTGAAATCTGCACTTTGATGTGGAACAAACCTCGGAGATGGATTCCTAACCAATCGTCCAGAATCGAGTCTCAAAATGACCTTCTTGCTCTCGCATCCTGCCTTAGTCAAATCAGCCAGGAATTCCAGTTTTGCCATACACTTTTGGAGTGCTTTGAAAATGGTCTTCTGGCCTTGAAACTGAGCTTCCAGGCGTACCATCATGGAGAGCAGCATCCCAGGTTCAAAGCAAACTACTAAGCCTCCATTTTCACCAAGCCATCCACGTCGGAGATGGATTCCCAGCCAATCGTCTAGAATCGAGTCTCAAAATGACCTTCTTGCTCACGCATCCTGCCTTAGTCAAATCTGCCAGGAATTCCAGTTCTGCCATACACTTTTGGAGTGCTTTGAAAATGGTCTTCTGGCCTTGAAACTGAGCTTCCAGGCGTACCATCATGGAGAGCAGCATCTCAGGTTCAAAGCAAACTACCAAGCCTCCATTTTCACCAAGCCATTCACGTCGGCCAATCCCACAAAGTACCCTTCCTGAAACCAGCAAAGGACTTGGCCAATTTTGATGGTCTCGTTCCTTGATCAAAGAAACTTTTGAGTCAATGTATTGCAGCTTATGGAGGGGTGTCATTGAGATCATATCAGGTCCCCTCTCTTGAATAAGTGTTGCCCTCAACACTTCAACCTTATTCTGCTCAAATTGTGCACAAAACTGAGCCCAGATTGGATCGAAAGTTGCCTGCAATAACTCTCTTTGCTGCCAAGTGAGGTCGACAGTGTTCTTGGAGATCAAAATTGGGGCTTTCGAATCAACGCATGCCCAGTTGAATTCTCCTGGTCTGAGAGCTTCACCATATTCCAAATCATCGTCCTGAGAGGTCGGGTAGCTCGATTCATCATTATCGCCTTCGAATTGATCCAATCATTTTTCCCGCCAACGCCAACCTTCAAAAACTAAGAACCCAGAATTGTTGATGTCGAATTGAGCGTTTGCTCCGTGGGTATCTCTGGGTTGAATCGATCACTTCCACACGTTCCTGGGATCATCAACAGCTGCTCTGCACTGGCCCCTTGCGTCGAATCATCGTTGTTCGTTCTACCCAATATGCCTGATTTTTGGTCGTATTTGCCCATTTCCATAGCAAGTTTAGCGAGAATTGGCCCCGGTAATTCCGTATCAGTCGACTCAATCCAAGTAGGGGGGAAGCTTCCCAGGGTGTCGTGGATTGAATCGGTGTGCTTGGCCGAGTTCGAGGTGGCCTCGAATGCTCGAACCCATTCTCCCTCTCTCATTCTTTGCTTCTTCGACCTCCTGCAGGGGCGACGTCGCCGCGGCGCCCTTTCCCTCTTGAAACCAGTAAGCATGAACCTGCGGGTTACGAGCGTGCTGCCGCGATAATCATCAAGACTCACCAGCTCAGACCCTCCTTTTAATCTTCGACGACTTACTGCCAATTGTTGCTGGTCTTCTCGAGCCTCTGCTGGCGTTAATGGTTTCAGTAAGAACTTGTTCGTGCCAACTCGAACCTTATAACAATTTGTTCCTCCGTAATGGCAGACGCCTCTATCAAACTGCCAAGGCCGACCAAGAAGAAGATGAGTAGCTTGCATAGGGGCAACGTCAAACATCATCTCATCCTTGTAGTCGCCGATCTCAAATTTTACGAGAGCCTGACGTTGAACCTTGACTGCGCCGTAGTCGTTAAGCTAGTGCAAATTGTATGGTGTTGGATGTCGACTTGTGCTCAGCCCCAAGCGCTTAACTATGTCCTGGCTAACAACGTTAGCACAGCTGTCGCCATCGACGATTACAGACAGTCCCCAAGCGCTTAACTATGTCATGGTTAACAACGTTAGCACAGCTCCCGCCATCGGGACTGGAAAATATTTTCCCTTTGATCTTCATCAGCTTGATGTGTTGTAGTGAGGGCTCTCATGTTGACTGCAGATAACTTGCCTGGAGGTGGGGAAATTTTGGTGTGAATGTCTTCATCGATTTCGTCCCCGTCCGAGTCAAGTGTAGACCTTGCTAGTGCCTCCTCGTCATCCTCCGAGTAGTACTCTTTGTCCCTGAGTATGAGAGTTTTCCGATTCGAGCATTGGTTTGCCTTGTGCCCACGCCCCAAGCATTTAAAACACCGAATCTGAGAACTGGAGCCTTCCATTTTAGCCGGCGGATTGCGAATTGCCATTTTCTCGGCTTCGGTTTGCATTGGTAACGAAGCAGAGTTGGGAACAGTCTCTGTATTGGTCTTGCTGGTAGGTGAATTGCGCCTTCCAGGAACGAGTTTGAGCTGCTTTTCAACCTTGATGGCCAAGTGAAGAACCTCTTCTAACTCGACGAAAGCCCTTAGCTCAACTTCTTGTCGAAGCTCTCGGTTTAGACCATAGAGGAAACACGCAATAGTTGCTTCGCGGTCTTCCCTAACGTTAGCCCTCATCATAAGCAGCTCAAGCTCGCGGAAGTACTCTTCGACAGATCGTGACCCTTGGCGCAAACCCTGCAATGTTTCGTCAATTCCCGCTGATAATAGCCGGGCACAAACCGTTCGGGCATAAGACCCCTCAATTCTCCCCACGTCGTGATCTCAGGTTGCAAATTCCGCCATCGATGGAGTTGGGTCTGCTCCCACCACTCTGCGGCGTAGTCGGTGAACTCGTGTGTCACAAGGAGCACCTTTTGTGCCTCGCTATAGTTGCCACACTGAAAAAACAAAATCACCTTCCTTTCCCGTTCTAGAAAAGCATAGGCGTTGTTGGTGCTGGAGAACGGAGGTAATTGTAGCTTAATCCCCCTCAGTTCAGCCAAATTGTTGCCTGGCCCTGCTTCTAGTTGTCGATCCCCATCCCCATCATTGCCCTGATTTGGATTTGGATTGGCCACAAAAGCTCTATCGGCAATATTCCTCAATGGAACAGGGGTGTTTGCCATCGTCTTGAGTTCCGTCAATTGCTGATTTAGGTTGTCAAGTTGCATCTGAATCGTTTTGTTCTGTTTTGCCAACATTGTCCGAAGCAACTCCGCGATGTTTGCCTGTTTTGCCATGGCCGGATCGTCACTTGTCCCGACCCTTGCCACCGTCGCGGTTTTCTTCTTCTTCTTCCCCTGTTTTCGTAAACATCGTTGAGTAGAACCAGGCTCTGATTACCACTTGATACACCCCAAACTCCTCGTCACAAGCTTGGAGGGTGAAGATTTCGAAAACAGGGAAGAAGCAGATGGTTTAATCGTGCAACTTCTCACCGGAATTTGGGAAAGATGCTCGATTGAGTGGAAGGTAGAAACTCATCCACAATTGAGGTGGATACTCAACTGATGCAGAGCTCGCTTGCTTGATGGAATCAATCCGATCAACCAAGGACAGAATTCACGAGATCAACTCAATGAACCAAAAGTGTTTTCTCATAAAACTTGATTCAATTACAAACAATCTTAACCTTAAATAGACCCTAGCTAGAGTACTGAACAAGGAAGGAAATCCTAAACCTATTACAACTTGACTTAAACCCCAAAGAACTCAACCGTACATGGAAAGGAAACCAACGTGAACAAGCTATAACTCCCAATCCCACAAGGATTGCTAATTTCCAAAGTCAGAAATAGTGGCCTCGACACGATCTTTGGACGCTTCGTCCGAGTGCTTCTAGGACCCAAATCAATCAGCCAATTCCTTGTCGTTGTAGCCTGAAATCTGCACTTTGATGTGGAACAAACCTCAGAGATGGATTCCCAGCCAATTGTCCATAATCGAGTCTCAAAATGACCTTCTTGCTCATGCATCCTGCCTTAGTCAAATCTGCCAGGAATTCCAGTTCTGCCATACACTTTTGGAGTGCTTTGAAAATGGTCTTCTGGCCTTGAAACTGAGCTTCCAGGCGTACCATCATGGTGAGAAGCATCTCAGGTTCAAAGCAAACTACCAAGCCTCCATTTTCACCAAGCTATTCACATCAACCAATCCCACAAAGTACCCTTCCTGAAACCAGCAAAGGACTTGGCCAATTTCGATGGTCTCGTTCCTTGATCAAAGCAACTTTTGTCTCAATGTATTGCAGATTATGGAGGGGTGTCATTGAGATCATATCAAGTGATGTTTGGGAGGAGTCTATGGAATTAGATTGAGAAGGATTCAACAAATGGTGGAGGATCAAATGTTTGGTGAAGAAGGTGGATTGGAGAAGAGGGAAGAAGTGAAGGATAATGATAGAAGAAGGAAGTTTTGAAGTAGCTGGGTGGTACAAGGTATTTCAAAATCTCTCACTTTCTAACCCTTTTCAAACGAGTAATTTTGACAAAATCTCTTGTGGCGAGAGACTTTGACAAAATTCCTAGTCAAATTTCCTGATCCAAACACTCTATAGGTTTAATACCCTATCTTGTCTCTTCCCTAAATAAATTATATATCTATTGGCTTGTATCTTAATAATTTCATATAGGGTTAATACCACTATAATGCCTGAATTCTTAAAAAATCACTTCTAGAATGAACTATTCGTAAAGACAATTTGACACGGTGTTTCATCTATGTTTATGTTGTCTAATTTCCAATACATTGACCATTGATGTGTCACTTTGACTTATAATATTTTGTCACTTTTAAAAAGTTTCTTTTTCACCCGCCAAAATCTCAAAAGATTACGATTGTAACATAAGTAGAATTAATAACATATTCCCTCCACTTGCCCCCACACCTCTCTCTCCCATTACCATTGCGAAGTTCCACTCCGCCATTGTCCTTTCTTGTCGATAAGCACTTCTAACCTAATGCCCATAAAGAGTAAAATGCATGATCAGGGGTGAAGGCAGAGCTGACCTAGGGAGGTCAACTGCACCACCTTGGAATTAATAACCTATTCCCTCCACTCCCCCCCCCCCCCCACACCTCTCTCTCCCATCACCATTGTGAAGTTCACTCTGCCATTGTCCTTTCTTTTCGGTAAGCACTTCTAACCTAATGCTCGTAAAGTGTAAAATGCATGAGCAGGGGTGGAGGCATAGCTGACCTAGGGAGGTCAACTACACCACCTTGGAATTAGATATAAACACCAAAACGTGTAGGTATATGTTATGCAGGGATGGGAGATCGAACTCCCAAAATCCCCTCCAATAGGGGAAATCTTAGTCACTACGCCACTTGCCAGCTTTTGAATTATATGAACATTTGTTTTATTTATCTAGATATCTGAGATTGCATAAATTAAGACACGACTTTGCCTATTCCCCAACCCAAACACAATCCCTAATACCTTCGACTTTCCTCCCAAAATGGAAGATACCCACACTCGTCCCTGTATAGAGCAAAACTCCTACAATCTCATTCTCAAAGAATAAAGTCCATTCATCGAGGCTCCAATGGCTACTCGGATTGCCATCATTGGAATCCTCTTGCGTGGGAGGCTCTTTGATTCCAGTTCCAATTCTGAATCGTTGTTCCTTTCTCTGTTGATCGGTGAGTGTTCTTTACCGCTTTTGATTTTGACAATAGGTTGCTTGGGCGCCAATAATGCGTGTATTGCCTCATTTTGTTGTTGGTGCTCATCCCCTCTTAGTTTTGATCAGATTCCCTATCTTAAGATGATTTATTTTGTCTAACTCTCAATAGGAGTTGGTTTCTATTTGGCAGTGGCGGCTTTGTATAGGACTGATGGTTTGGTTTCTATTTGGTAATCTGTATTTGGTCATTTGATATGTTAAATACCAAGGAATTGAGATGGTGGAAATTGGATTGGGACTTGGGAGTCAGCTGTAAGCACCCCTGTTTGTTGTATTCTTGTTTAGTTTTTGTTTTTAATGTGTCATTTGCTTATAAATTATGATGTAGTTGTGTCGAATGTTGACTAATTACAAATTTTTTGTTCGCTTTGGCTTTGAATTTGTAGGATTCTATTATGGAGAGATATTATCCGAAGAAGCCTTGGATAGCTACGACTTCCCATGAGTGTGAAGATAGTGAATTGAATTCATTAGCACCTGGATATGATTCTAATTCTACTCCATCTACACCATCAGTGTCACAACCTCTCTCGGTAAATCACTCTACTCCTAGCATTGCATCTAGAGAAAATGAGCTTGATGCGAACTCTTTGAAAGCTGATCCGGGGTTAAGAGAACAAGTAGAATTATGTAATCCTAATGTTCAAGATATGATCATAAGACATTATCTTCAAAAAGGTGTTTGTCAAACCAATTATGATTTCCCATCTAGAGATATTGGGCGAGTTCATCGAAGCTTTAAGCCTTCTTGGTAGAAAAAATATCATTGGTTGGAATATAGTGTTGCAAAAGATGTTGCATATTGCTTGCATTGTTACTTATTTAGGAGTGATGATAGTAAGAAGGGTGGAAGTGATTCATTTATGTCTAAGGGCTCTAGAGCTTGGAATAGAGGAAAGGAGGGCCTTGAGAAACATGTTGGTCATGTCAATAGTGAACACAACAAAGCTGTGAGAAAAGGTGAGGACTTGTTGAAACATTCTCAAAGCATTGGAGTTTCTTTATGTAAGCCAGCAGATCAAGCAAAGATGGATTATAGAATTCGTAGCAAGCTTCAATTGATTTCATCAGACATTGTGTGCTCTAAGGGCAAGCACTTCATGGACATGATGAATTAGAAATCTTCAAAGAATAGAGTACATTTTATTGAACTTTTGAAATTTCATGCTCGTGGTAGAGAGGATGTGGAAAGTGTTGTGTTGAGAAATGCTCCAAAAAACCTTAAGATGATTTCCCCAGACATTCAAAAGGATATTGTCCATGCAATTGCAAGTGAAGTGACCAAGCAAATCATATGCAACATTGGAGATGATGTTTTTTCCATTTTGGCAGAAAATTCATCAGCTTACTATGTTCATTGTTTTGCCCATCAACTTCAGTTAACATTTGTTGATGTTGCTAAACAACGTGGTGATGTTAGTGCCTTCTTCGCACTTGTTACCAAATTGATAAATTTGATAGGACGATCGTGTAAGAGGATGAACAACATTCGAGAAAGCCAGGATGCTAAAGTTGTTGAGGCATTATGTTGTGGTGAACTTGAGACTGGACGGGGTTTAAATCAGGAAGTTGGTCATAAAAGGCCTTGTGATACTCGTTGGGGATCACATTTTGACACACTTCTTAACCAATATGCATCATTACAAGGTTGAGTTATTCTATACAGTTGTGGATATGCCGTTGCAAGAGCTTAACAGTCGCTTTGATGAAGTAAACACTGAATTGCTATGTTGTGTGGCTTGCCTAAATCCAAATGATGCATTTGTTGACTTTGACCAGAAAAATTTGTTAAAACTTGCTACCTTTTATCCTAGTGAATTCTTTGATGATGATATCTTACATCTTGATCCGCAGCTTGATACTTATATCTTTGATGTGAAGATAGATAACAAGTTCACTAAGTTGAAGGGAATTCCTAATCTTTGTAGGGAAATGGTTGTGTCAAAGAATTTTCGACAATTTCCATTGGTGTATCGACTTGTGAAATTGACATTGTTATAAACGCGCTGCTACGGATCGCGAAATCGTCGGAATCGATAAAGCAAGAATACGAAAGCGAGAATAAAAAAACACAGACACACGATTTACGTGGTTCACTAACACGATGTGTGTTAGCTACGTCCACGGGCGAGAGAGAGCCAGTTTCACTATATCGAGGAGATTACAGATTACAGAAGAGTATGAGAAGTATTTATAGTACTTCTCCATGTGGGTCTAAACGTAATCCAATCTGGCAAAGGAAACGGTTACAGACCAGGCCCAGAACCCGAACCCAAATAACATTGAGCCCATACACCGTGGACCCCACTCGCTGACCGGGCAGCGAGACCCCCGACTACCAGTCGTAGCGGCTGATAGTCCGATTCAAGTCACATCAACAAATCTCCACCTTGACTTGAATCCTCTTCCTCTGAAATCTCTGATGTACTCTGCTCCTTCTATCTCTCTCCCTCCATCAATGCCCCGTAGGGCGGAGTCACCCACTCAAGACATTCAGCAAGTCCAAGCAGTGTTGGAACTTGCCATGTGGAACCGGCTTCGTGAACATATCAGCAGGATTATCCTCCGTGCCAACCTTCTTCACCTTAATCCTCTTCTCTGTCCTCAAGAAATGATACCTCACGTCGATGTGCTTAGTCCTCTCATGGTGGACTTAATCCTTGGCCAAGCATATTGCACTCAAACTGTCGCAATACACCACTGCCTGATCATGATGTAGACCCAGATCACCAACCAGTCCCTTCAACCATACTCCTTCCTTAGCAGCTTCTGTCAACGCCATATACTCTGCCTCAGTAGTAGACAATGTCACCGCCGACTGCAAAGTTGCCTTCCAGCTCACTACAGAACTCCCAAGAGTGAATACATAACCGGTCATCGATCTCCTCGTGTCAACATCTCCAGCATAGTCCGAGTTAGAATACCTAGACACCAAGCACTCTATATCACTTCTGAAGCTAATCCCCACATCAGGTGTACCCTTAAGGTATCGGAAAATTCTCTTCACAGCCCGCGAATGCTCCTTCCCAGGTTGTATCATAAACCTGCTGACAACACTAACAGCATGTGCAAGATCAGGTCTAGTGCATACCATAGCGTACATCAAGCTACCAACTGCACTAGCATATGGGACTCTCGACATGTACTCCTTCTCAGCCTCTGACTGCGGTGCATAAGCTGAGGATAGATGAACATTTGAAGCACTGGGAGTATTTAAGGGCTTTGCCGAGACATGCCAAACCTCGACAGTATCTTCTGGATGTAGCTCTTATGTGACAAGAAAAGCTTCTTCTTCGACCTATCCCTGTAAATCTCCATACCCAAGATCTTCTGAGCAGCTCCCAAATCCTTCATCTCAAACTCAGCACTGAGAAGCCCCTTTAACTTCTGGATATCAGACTTTGACCTCGCAGCTATGAGCATATCATCCACATACAGAACAAGATAGATCATCGAACCATCCTCCACCTTGTTGTGATACACACAACAATCATATGGACTTCTGCTATAGCCCAGCTCAAGCATGTAACTGTCAAATCTCTTGTACCACTGCCTCGGAGACTGCTTAAGTCCATAAAAGGACTTCTTCAGCTTACAAACATAGTCTTCTTTTCCCGGTACCTCGAATCCTTCTGGCTGAGTCATGTAAATTTCCTCCTCCAACTCTCCATGTAGGAAAGTTGTCTTCACGTCTAGTTGCTCGAGCTCCAAGTCATAATGTGCCAATATTGCTAGTAGCACTCTGATCGAAGTATGTCTGACCACTGGTGAGAAAATCTCATTGTAGTCAACTCCTTCCCTCTGCGAGAAGCCTCGTGCAACCACCCGAGCTTTAAATTTCATGCCCTCTTTAGAAGTGATTCCTTCCTTCTTCTTGTAGATCCCCTTTTTTGTAACAATCTTCCTTCCCTGTGGTCGTTTGACTAGCTCCCAAGTCTGATTCCTGTCATGGGATTCCATCTCATCTTCCATTGCGGCAAGCCACTGATCAGCTTCGCCACCCGAAACGGCTTCTTTATAGGACTGTGGCTCACCTGCATCCACTTCTTCAGCAACTTGAAATGAATACGCCACCATGTCCTCGAAACCATACCTCTCTGGAGGTACTCCTGCAGTCGCTCTCTTTGGTCTACCGGAAGCTATAGACTGTTGAGCTCCTGCACTGGACTCTGAAATTTCTCGCTCTGTAGAGACATTCTCATCATGTTGATCTTCTCCACCTTGGTGCTCAAACTCACTCTCTTTGAGAGTTTGCAGCTCCACCTGCTTATCAACATTCCTGCTACCTTCAACAACAGTAACCTTCAACATGGGGTTAAACATAGACTTCTCATCAAATATCACATTTCTACTGAGTATAACTCGATGCTCAGAAGGTGACCAGACTCGAATTCCTTAAATCCATCTCCGTAACCCACAAATACACCCTTCTTTGCCCTTGGGTTAAGTTTACCCTCATCCACATGATAATAAACAGGACACCCAAAAACTTTCAGTGAAGAGTAATCAGCAGGCTTACCATACCACACCTCATAAGGAGTCTTCAACTCGATACCTGTGTGAGGTCCACGGTTGATCAAGAAGCACGCCATATTCACTGCTTCTGCTCAGAATCTCTCTCTAGTCCAGCATTAGAGAGCATGCACCGTGCTCTCTCCAACAATGTCTGGTTCATCCTTTCTGCAACGCCATTCTGCTGGGGTGTATCTCTCACAGTCCGATGACGGGCAATCCCTTCATCCTTGCAGAATTCGTTGAACTCAGAATTACAAAACTCCAGACCATTGTCCGTCAATATCTCTCACAGTCTTGATCTTCTTCCCGGTCTGATTCTCCACCAATGTCTTCCACTGCTTGAACTTCGTGAAAGCCTCACTTTTCTGCTTCATCATGAAAATCCAAGTAAATCTCGAATAATCATAAATAATAGACAGAAAATACCTGCTGCCTCCAATAGATTCAACTCGTGAAGGACCCCAACTGTCAGAGTGGAGGTAATCTAGTATCCCCTTCGTCCGGTGGATACCCTTCTTGGGAAACTTGCTGCGATGTAGCTTCCCAAACACACAATGCTCGCAGAATTCCAAATTCGGCATCTTGTGCCCGCAAAGAAGATCCCTCTTCGACAGAACTTGCATCCCCCGTTCACTCATATGCCCCAGTCTCATGTGCCAGAGAGTGGTCATATCTTCCTGATGAACCTGAGACGATGCAACTGCAGCAGAACCCGACAACACAGATCCTTGTAATGCTTACAAGGTCCCACGCTTCACGCCCTTCAGCACCTTCCTTGAACCTTTGCAGACATACACAACTCCACCTTTTCCTTTGAAGCTGAAACCCTTGCTGTCGAGTAGACTCAAGGAGATCAGGTTCTTTGTCATTCGTGGAACATGCCTGACATCATTCACGGTACAGAACGAACCATCATGTGCCCGAACCTTTATGGACCCGATTCCAACAACCTTGCAGACAGCTCCATTTGCCATGACCACGTTACCACCATCTATCTGATTTTAGGTTGTGAAGCAATCCCTGTTCGGAGACATATGGCATGAGGCTGCAGTATCCAGAAACCACACATCCCCACGATGTGCCTTCTCATCTACAGCCAATGCGAGATCGTCTTCAGAACTGTTGTCCACTTCTGCCACGACAACTGAACCTTGTTTCTTCTGTCGCCCTCTTCTCTTGGGACAGTTGTACTTCCAATGCCCCACTTCCTTACAGTTGTGACAAGCATCACCTAGCTGTGGACCGGGACCCTTGGTATTCTTGTTCGAATTCCTTTTACCAGATTTCTTCTTTCCCTTTCCACCTGTAACAGCCAAACCCGATGCCTCACCACCTGTACTAGATCCAGACGCCTTATGCCTGATCTCTCTTGTATGAAGAGCAGACCTGACATCCTCCAATGACACGCTTTCTTTACCAGCAATAAAAGAATCAACAAAATTCTCATATGAACTTGGCAAAGAAACCAGTAGGATTAGGGCACATCCTCGTCATCAACTTGAACATCTATATTACGCAGATCCAGCTAAATAGAGTTAAGTTGTTCGAGATGTTCCCTCAAAGGCGTACCTTCTTGCATCCTCGAGCTGAACAGCCGTTGCTTGAGATGCAGCTTGTTGGTTAAGGACTTCGTCATATACAGACTCTCCAACTTTAACCACAAGCCTGCGACAGTCTTCTCAGCAGCGACTTCAATAATGACGTAATCAGACAACGATAGCATGATGGTCGAGTGGGCCTTCTCCTCCAGGGTATCCACTCATCGTCATCGACCGCTGCCTTCTTCTATTTCGCAGACAGCGGCCCCCACAGCCCTTGCTGTTTTAATAAAGCCTGCATATTGATTTGCCATATAGCGAAGCTGTTCTTCCCCGTGAACTTTTCGATCTTCATATTCACCGACATCATTCTTCTGAATCGAAAACCCTAACCTGATTTCCAGCCGCGGCTCTGATACCACTTGTGATAAAGCAATAATACGAAAGCGAGAATCGAAAAACACAGACACACGATTTACGTGGTTCACTAACACGATGTGTGTTAGCTACGTTTACGGGCGAGAGAGAGCCAGTTTCACTATATCGAGGAGATTACAGATTACAACGAGACCCCCGACTATTAGTCGTAGCGGCTGATAGTCCGATTCAAGTCACATCAACAGACATTGTTGTTACCAGTTTCCACTACAAGTGTTGAAAGAGTATTTTCCACAATAAACTACGTGAAGAACACACTACTAAGTCGAATGAGCGATGAAGGTTTTAATGATTTTTTGGTAGCATATGTTGAGAGTGACATCTTAGATAGGTTGGATGATTAATGTAATTTACAGACTTTTAAATATATGAAAACATGTCGTGGATCATTGTAAACATTAATAATTTTTATTATATAATTTTTTTTCAGACCCACCTTAAGCGAAATCCTAGCTACGCCCCTGTGCATGAGATGTCACTAAACTTTCTTTTTGTTGCTAAAGTACCACTTTACTTGTTTTGTTGCTAAGGATACCAATTAAGTAGTTTTACTATTATTTTACACTTAAATTTAACGGTTGGGTTAAAGTAATATTTAAGGTGCCCGTTAAACATGTTAATTTAGTTAGTTGATGCTGAGTCAAAATTTTCTTTTTGACAATTTATTTAGCATCACCGACAAATATTTAAGGTGCCCGATAAACATGTTAACTTCATGGAGGTTTGGGGATGGACAGAAACTTGGGCATCACCGTCCAGCTCATGACGTTAAAGAAGCATTTGTTGGGCGGCAACCCAACCACTCCAATTTGCATTTCTTTTCACTTTGCTTTGGTTTCTGACTCAATAAATTGACATTTGGGAGCTTGCGGTGTTTTTTACTTTGGCTCGCTCTTTCGGATCTCATTTGTCCTCCTAGTCCCTCCACCATCTTTGTCACCTAATTCGTGCTTAAGTGAGGGGGTGTTCCACGATATGTGTGTGTTTGTGTAAATGGGTGGTCTGAATTAATTGTTTGGCCTATTCTAATGAATGTTTTGGAGCCTTAAAGAATGCCCAAATTTCAAAATTTTGAGGGCTCCAAGCACATGTATGAATGATTTTGTTTATGGCCTACATTAAGTGGGTTTTGGAACCTAGTACTGCTTACCCATATTTAAAAAAATTGAGCATCCCAAACACCTTGTCCTATGCATGTACTTACTCAGTATACTTTGAATTGGGTGATGATTGTGATGGTGTGCATTAATATTATAGAGAGTAGTGTGGTGTTACGAGGTTTCTTGGTACATGAGGGATTTTGCTTCTATTCCTCTTGGGTGCGTTCATACCATTTCTATTGAGGTTAGTGCATATGTGTGAGACCCTCCCCAATTTTAGACTCCAAAAGATTTTGCAAACAGTTGCTCCAATTTTGAAAAAAAGTAGCTCACGTGAGAGGCAACCGGTCATAGTGTTTAAGTTAGGTCGTCAAGGGCTTTTCTTTTGGACCAGAGTACCATTTGAGGATGTGTTTTTTGGGGAAATTTTGGATAGCTTTCTAGTGTCTAACTCCTTCCTTCTACTTTTCACATGTTTCCAATGAATGCCTCTCCTCCTCACGAACTTGATTGAGAAGTCATGTCTCATGCTAGATGCTTCTTCTGCTAGAGTCAAGAGACCCGGGGGAGTCTGGTTCGGGCATATTTGTACATGTTTACCCCTTAATACCTTGATTGTTTGACTTGGTAATCATCATTATGCAACCTTATTTACACTAGTTTTTGCTTCTTTTCTCACATTTAAGGTCCTAGTACATGTGGGAAGCTCGAGTACGAGTTTCAAGATATTTAGAGGTTCAAACGAGCCAAAAAAGTATAGTTGTGCAAGCTTCACGGAGCAGAGCAAATGTGTAATACCTAGAGGACATTAAAATCACCCCAAATTGTGAAGATCACAAATTTCTAGTAGCTTATGGACATTTCGCGGGCATCTCAAGCTTTGTATTGTAATCCCTATATTCTCTATGAATTAGCCTCTTCACTAGGGTGATGAACCCTATTTCTAGATTTTGGATGGATTGTTGATGTATGTGACAAATACTATGATTTCTTATGAATATTATTTATTTGATTGATATTTATGATGAATTTCATGAATCTTGATCCCACTACATGTCAATTGAGCTTTTGACCTAGGAAAGAACCTCTCCCTGAGTTGAATAGAGCATGATAACATCGGATTTGCACATGTTTGCACCCTCGTTTCATAATCATTTTGGCTTGAGTTTCTTCTTTCTTGGACTATTTTACGCTAGGTTGCATTCCTTTGTCACATTTCAGATCCTAGCATGTGAATTGAAGCATAGGCGCAAGTTTCAAGTCAATCAGAGATCATTTGGCAATTCGGGAGAAGAAACACGAGCATGACCTGAGGAATAATGGACTTATGCCTCATATTATGGACAAATAATCATGTAATTTTATCATGAAAAGAAAGAGAACGAGACTACGAGCGTCTGGGATCAAACGGCGACTGATTCGGAGTCCGGACGAGGGAGAAACGAAGCATTAAACAGAGGCTGAGCAGGCCACACGGGCACACCAAAAACCCACACGGCCGTGTGACCTGGCCACGTGGCCGTGTGCGATTTACCGAGCACTCACATGGGCATCCTGGGGAGACACACGGCCGTGTGGCCCCTGCCCGTGTAGCTTGGCTGGTTGCCCATTAATCGAAACGCCGCGTTTTGGCACTCACACGGGCATCTGGGAAAGCCACACGGCCGTGTGGCCTGGCCGTGTGAGTCGGGAATCTCTGGTTTTAAGCCAAATTTCGAGCCAAAGGAGAGGGAGAGCTGGGTTTTGGATCCCAAACACCCAAGGGACGAACCCTAGAGAAAGAGAGCGACTTGGGAATATTCTTTGAGCTATTTTGGAGGATTTCTTCACCATTGGAGCTCGAGAATCAAGCTTGGAGATGGAGATTGAAGATCTAGATCAGATTTCTGCAGTCTCTCTCTTCTCTATGGAGTAACTTCCCTTCACTTAGGTTTTGAGGAACCCTAGTTCCATGTGTTAGGATCTTTCTTGTATGAAGTTTTGGATGTTATATTGTTTGATTATAATCGATTGAGGCATGATTTATTGAGTCAATTGAATCTTGATCAAATTCTCTTGATTTCTGCTTTAACCTATGATAGATAGAATCTGATTAGATTAAGAGAGCTTCCTTGATTGATAGTGTTGAATTGGTTGTGCGAGAGTCAATCAATTCACTGCTTTGTACTGGAATTCATTCCAGTAGAGGAGATCTGTGTGAATCGCCTTAGCAGTCTATCCCGGTGAAGGCTAGTCGCCTGCCGGGTATTCTGTCTAAGAGGGCTTGGTCAGTTTAAGAGATTCCAAGCTAATTTAGGATCTTCCGCAGCTTAATCATTAGTAGATCAACCAAAGGTAATTGCAACTTGGACCTAATTGAGGAGCTAGGGGGAATCATACCTAAGTGAGTTCCCAACTTGTAATTAGTAGAGTAGTTTAGTAAATCAATCCTTAATCTAGTTTGCTAGATAATGAACTGAAGCTGAGTAATAATAACTCTAGAGACCTGTGGATTCGATATTTATTACTTGTGCCACTATACTGCAATCCCTTTCATTGGTTACACTTGGCCATTGTTAGGTGTTGTGTTTTGGCGTGTCAAGTTTTTGGCGCCGTTGCCGGGGACTTTCTAGATTATTAGGAAAGGCGGAAGTTTGTTACTTTAGCGTTTTCTTTTGTTTTCGGCCCTTGCTTTTCACTTGGGTGTTTTTTGTTTTTGTTGGTGCAGATCTGAATCATGGACCCTCATGGCTTCTCCAACCATTGGGGGTATCCACCACCATCCGAGTGGTATTACCCCGAGACTCCCTGGAGTAACCAAGGAGGAGAAGACTATGGAGTCGGGTTTCAGTACCAACCCCCCTACTACGAAGAACAATCAGACCCCTGGGTATTTCAAGAACAATCTCCTTATCAAGAAGAATTCCTCCCACAACAAGAAGGACCATCAGATCTTGGGTTTGCCACAGCTTTCACGGGCAATCCGGCAGAGCCATGCTACACTCCACAGCCGGATCCAAACTATCACTTGAGGCTTCTGGTGGAGCAGATTGCTCGAGTACCTGTGAGATCCTTTCCCGAGATGGATCCTCATATCCAGGCCATTGCCCAAACTGACTTCTCATTTCCCCGTGAAACAGAGGATACCCTTCGGAGCATAAAGGAGCACATAGAGGTCATTGAGAAAGCCTGTTCACAGTTTTCTCAAGACAACCTTTATGCTGCCATACAAGTAGAGGTGGAGGAAGAAGAAGGCAATCATGAGGATGTTGAGGAGCATACAGAAGTTGTCAAGGAAAGCTCTCATGATAATCATGATCAAGTGTATCCTCTGGTGGTAGATCACAACTTTCCCCATTTCCGCTCTGACATGTTGGTCCCGAGCGAGGAGATGCAAGCTGAACTTATTGAGAACCTTGCATGGCGACTTGCTCTCCAATCAGTTATGGAAGAAGAAGAGAGAGAAAGGGTGAGGAAAGAAGTTGTGGAGGATGAGGAAGAAAGCAAAGAAGAGGTAGTTCTTGATATTTTCCGAGGAGAGAGACCACATTTTGAAGAAGGAAGGGGGGTTGAAGAAGCGAGTGGTGTCCAGGCTGAGGATGAAGTTGAGGTGGAGGAGGCTTGCACCGGCCCTATAATACAAGTAATATCCCCACCAAACTTCAAGGACTGCTTAGCAAGGACCCATTTGCAGTGTCTCTTTGCCAGACCAAGGCCACATCGACATTGGTCCCTCTTGGTGGACGCGATGGTGGCCAATCGATGCTGTCATGTCTTGTTTGGGGCAATGGGACGAGAGAAGAGAAGAAGAGGTCTCGAGGATGGAGACTTCATCTGCATCAAGTGCACGAGCTTCCATCACCAGTCATACCACATGCTCGTGACTTGCAACTCCACCTTATTGACGAGAACCTCAACTTCAAGGAGGTTCTAGCATGGACCGAAAATTAGGAGCCATCGTCTGGCTCACGACGTGAAAGAAGCGCTTGTTGGGAGGCAACCCAACCAGTCGGTTTGCATTTCTTTCTCTATTTCTCCTCGGTTGAGTCAGTTTTGTTATTTGATTTTAGAGTCAATAACTCAACCTTTGTAAGATTTTGTGTGGTGTTTGTGTTCTGATTACTCTCTCTTTCTGGAATGGACCGCCTGACCGGTCCATCATCATTCACCCTTGATCTGGTAACTTCGTTCTACCCTCCTTATCTTTCCTCCATTGAGGACAATGTCGTGCTTAAGTGTGGGGGGCGGGGGTGTTTGATTATGTATGCGGGTGAATGTTTGGGTGTTTGTGTGCTTGGAGCCTAGTCCACTGTCCAAATTTGAGATTTAAGGGCTCCAAGTACTGTTGTTTGCTTGATCATATTGGCACTATGGTTTTAATTGGTGAATTGAATGGCTTTCGACTTAATGCATGACAACTGGATTGTGACTAGGACAGCCTATTATGATGACTGAGACGTGCAGTAGGATTGCGTAGGGGTTCAGTTTTTCAACTGTTTGCTTACCAACTGTGACTTGAATGGATCACTTGTTCTTGACAGTCGGTTATGCATCTAGTTCAGGGAATCAGAATGAGAGATAGAGCATATAGGTAGCCATGTGAGATTTGAGCCGCTCGTTTCTTTCTTGTGCGATAGATCCCTCTTCCATGATGTGAAGCATTCACGTTGTCATTAGCTAAGATGATGGAGGCATAGGATTAGCCCACGACCAAATTGACTGTCCTGGTGTGTCATACCCCCTAGTCAGCCCCTTTGAGTCGTGTGTTATCCTTTCTTTCGGTCTGCAATGAAAAGTCACCCTTTTTGCATCTTTTAGAAGGTTCCAAAGAGTGGTTTTTACATGTTCTCTGCTGTTTCTGCTAAATATAATATGAGGGTTGGAGGTAGTGCTTAAAAGTTGGGCATATGTTTGAAATATATGCAGAGGTGGTGGTTCTCTTAAGGAATGAAAAAAAAAATGAAAGCAAAAGGGAGCCACTACCAAAAATCTGAATAGTGCCCATTAAGTAGTGTTTCTTAGCAGTTTGGCTTGGAAATGCTGACATTTATGTAACCTCCTTCGCTCGTGTGCTCGTAAGAATTTGAGTAATGCAGAATGGCAGAAAGAAAGTAAGTGGTTTGATTGACTGTGATTGTGTTGGGTTTGGAATTGTGGAACCTTGTGCTACGAATACTTCCACCACCTAAAAGGCCTTTTCCCCATGTCCAAGACCCTAGCCAGTCATCTAAACCTGTGTCTAAGACCTCCGGATTAGTTAGTGATGACAACCAAGTGTGTGAACTCTAGCATTTAGAGGCTGCCGTCATGGTGAAGAGATGTTAGGGATTGAGAGAATAAGCATGCGCATTTTCTCATATTGTCCTGACCCCACTGGTCGAGAGTGAGCGATTCATTTTCTCATATTCTCTATACTCTTGTACCCCGGTGAGGACCTAGATTGCTCGGTCGCTATTCTGATATCTTGAGTTTTGTGCATGAGGTGACTGTCTTGAGTAAGTGGTTGAGTCAAGTCTATGTTGATTGATGAACAGAAGGGAGACTCCTCCTTTACTCGATTTTGCTGCACTCGAATGTCCTCTGTGGTGGTTGTCTAGGTTGCGGTTGAAGTTGTTCATGTGTTGATGTTTGAAAGCTGATGTGATTCCCATGTTTTGTGCCTATATGATTTGTCCCCAATGTTGGTATGATTGAAATTGTGAGCTTACCTTGTGTCTGACTTGGTTTGCTTGGGGACAAGCAAACGGTTAATTGTGGGGGAGTTTGATAACATCGGATTTGCACATGTTTGCACCCTCGTTTCTTGATCATTTTGGCTTGAGTTTCTGCTTTCTTGGACTATTTTACGCTAGGTTGTGTTCCTTTGTCACATTTCAGATCCTAGCATGTGAATTGAAGCATAGGCGCAAGTTTCAAGTCAATCGGAGATCATTTGGCAATTCGGGAGAAGAAACACGAGCATGACCTGAGGAATAATGGACTTCTACCTCATATTATGGACAAATAATCATGGAATTTTGTCATGAAAAGAAATAGGACGAGACTACGAGCGTCTGGGATCAAACGGCGACTGATTCGGAGTCCGGACGAGGGAGAAACGAAGCATTAAACAAAGGCTGAGCAGGCCACACGGGCACACCAAAAACCCACACGGCCGTGTGACCTGGCCACGTGGCCGTGTGCGATTTACCGAGCACTCACATGGGCATCCTGGGGAGCCACACGGCCGTGTGGCCCCTGCCCGTGTAGCTTTCCTGGTTGCCCATTAATCGAAACTCCGCGTTTTGGCACTCACACGGGCATCTGGGAAAGCCACACGGTCGTGTGGCCTGGCCGTGTGAGTCGGGAATCTCTTGTTTTACGACAAATTTCGAGCCAAAGGAGAGGGAGAGCTGGGTTTTGGATTCCAAACACCCAAGGGACGAACCCTAGAGAGAGAGAGAGCGACTTGGGAACATTCTTGGAGCTATTTTGGAGGATTTCTTCACCATTGGAGCTCGAGAATCAAGCTTGGAGATGGAGATTGAAGATCTAGATCAGATTTCTGCAGTCTCTCTCTTCTCTATGGAGTAACTTCCCTTCACTTAGGTTTTGAGGAACCCTAGTTCCATGTGTTAGGATCTTTCTTGTATGAAGTTTTGGATGCTATATTGTTTGATTGTAATTGATTGAGGCATGATTTATTGAGTCAATTGAATCTTGATCAAATTCTCTTGATTTCTGCTTTAACCTATGATAGATAGAATCTGATTAGGTTAAGAGAGCTTCCTTGATTGATAGTGGTGAATTGGTTGTGCGAGAGTCAATCAATTCACTGCTTTGTACTAGAATTCATTCCAGTAGTGGAGATCTGTGTGAATCGCCTTAGCAGTCTATCCCGGTGAAGGCTAGTCGCCTGCCGGGTATTCTGTCTAAGAGGGTTTGGTCAGCTTAAGATATTCCAAGCTAATTTAGTATCTTCAGCAGTTTAATCATTAGTAGATCAACCAAAGGTAATTGCAACTTGGACCTAATTGAGGAGCTAGGGGGAATCATACCTAAGTGAGTTCCCAACTTGTAATTAGTAGAGTAGTTAGTAGAGTAGTTTAGTAAATCAATCCTTAATCTAGTTTGCTAGATAATGAACTGAAGCTGAGTAATAATAACTCTAGAGACCCGTGGATTCGATATTTATTACTTGTGCCACTATACTGCAGTCACTTTCATTGGTTACACTTGGCCATTGTTAGGTTTTGTGTTTTGGCGTGTCAGAGCACCTTCAATCCTTCACTATGGGTCATTGAACAAGTGTTATAAGATCCATATTGTCATATTGGGTCTAACACAATCGTGGGAGTTGGTTGTGAACACCTCAGTTTCTTAGGTCGGCTGTGTGGTACGCCCCTATGGGTTGTACAATTGAGAGGGGTTAGATATCTCGAATAGGGGGTCCAATCTAGTCTAGAAATCTCTGTGATATAAGGACCAAGTCAGTCAATCTAGGTAGTACTTAGATCGTCGTATGACGGGACTAGGAGGGATTCATGCCTAAGTGAGCTCCCTCCTTGTAATAGTTAGAGTAGTGGTAGTCTGGTAGAGTAACTTAGTTAGCTTAGTTTCTTAATCACTATTCGTGTTTGGCTAAATAAAGAACCATAGTTGAAGTAAAGACACATCTAAAGCCCCTAGGGTTCGATAATTTTATTAATTTGCTTGCCCTATGCTAAATAACAAACCATAAATTCTTGGAATATAGCCTATTTGAGATTCTAGATTTTGGATAGCAACTTGCTGGTTTCTCTGGAGTGCTTCCATGTTTCGAGGCAATTTTCGGCATTTGCCGTGAATTTATCAATTTTCATATTAAGGCTTGTACTGACTTTTTTCAAATGTCCTCCATATCTAGCGGTTTTTCGTGTATGGAGAGAGATGTTGATTTTTGTTATATTTGAATTGGTTTTGCGGATTAAATCCATGAGGTGTCCATGGTTTCTAATAAACATTCAAAGAGAATTTTGGGTGATTCCTTCAACTAGGGTTATAGGGATTACTATAATGATTACCACCGCATAGGGGATTTCCCACGTAATCTAGCTGCCTTGAGTTCCTCCTGCTGCAAGGTAGCAGTCTTTAGCATCATGGTCAACTCCTTTGCATAATTCATAAGAGGCTAAAGATGTCAATTTCCCTTTAGTGTGCAGGTCAAACTTATGATTCAAAGGTGTGGTGTTGTGAGTTAGAGCCTCCACTTGTGCAACCAACTATTGAATTGGGTCAACTTGGTGAAGACCAGTTGACTTATGTAGTTTGGATTGTATATTATACCAACCATAATTGTTTTCAGCCATATTGTTGATGTATTTTTGGATCTGAGGAGGTGTTTCACCAAGAATATGGTCGCCTCCAGCATAATCCAGAGCTTGTTTAGACTAATAGAATAGGTAATTATACAAGACATTGACTTGTATCCAAATATATATCCCATGATGAAGGCATCTTCTCAACAATATTTTGAAACGATCCCATGCTTCAAAAAGGGTCTCTCCATCTTTCTACTTAAAGGAAAGGATTTCTCCAAGTAAGCGAGCAATCTTAGGGGTCGTTTGGAAGTTGCGATAGTTTTGTTGAGATTGTTATTATGCATGTATTGTTTACAATGCATCGTTTTTTTGTTTGTTTAGCAGAAACAATACCTGGATTGTTTCTGTGATGTGACAGAAACTATCACTCATTTTGAGTGATTGTTATATCTCAACTTTTAGTTGTGATTGTTGAGATAGTTGAGTTGAGATTGTTTTGTCTCAGCTTTTAGCTGATGCGACATACACAATCACACATACCAAACGTTGTATTCTACAATGCATCAAATTCGACAATACATGTATAATATTATACATGCATTCTCAACAATACATCTATTTAACAATCGCAACTTCCAAACGACCCCTTAGATGAAGGAAAGAAGTGACCTAGAAAGTCACTAAACTTTTTCCACGTGGTAATCGAGGTTGGTGGTTGAGATTCGAACCCGTCTAAGGTGGCTCCTTCTAAAGTGAAAGAGAACAACCTCATTTTTACATAATCCAATGTCACATTGTTAATGTTGACTTTAGAGGTTGACATCATGAACTTCTTTATGTGAGCATGTAGATCATCATATGGCATCCCTCTAAACATATGATTATGATGAATTATATTCAGAACCCAAGATGGGATGTCAACATTGTTGGGAGCAATGTTAGGGAACTAGATGCTCGTGATGATGTCATCCAATGTTGGCCAAGAGTTGTTCAACATCGTTTTGTTATTGCCTTCATTGTCAACCAATGTCTTATCTTCTTCGGCAATGGTTGTGAGTTATTGCTGCTCTCGTCGGCGTCTATGCAAGGTCCTCTCTATCTTTGGATCGATTGCAAATTTTGGGAGTTGCACTCCTCGATAAACTAACTCAAATTGCAGGAACAAAAACAAATACAACCCGTAAAGCACAAAAGATTAACAAACGATAGAAAGCAAAAACAAATCTTCTGTAGACAAGGGACTTGGAATGACCAGAAGTTGTAGACTACATACCGATCTCAATCTCATAATCTCGATCCCAAATAAAATTTCAAAATTAATCTCATTTCAATCCCTAAAAAATAACTCGATATTCTATAATACCAATCAATGATAAATTCGGTATGATATTTAGTATATCTCAAATACCGATACCAAAATTTGACCTACTTGTTGCTTACTTTTTCACTCGAGGCAAACAAACAGGAGAAATTTTACAATGTTTTACAGTATCAGTGCTTTTGCTTACAAGAAAGTCTTTATGATACAACTAAAGTTGTACATTTAATGTGATAATATATAGGGTTAATATATTTTTCTGGTCTAAACTTTTCCCATATTTAACATCATGGCCTGAACTAATGCTAAACTTTACTTAATTTGCCAAATCCGAGTATTGACCGTGGTCAAAACCGTTAACTGACGGTCAGCTCACCACATAACTTCACAGTCAACATTTTTTACTTAAAATATTCATATTTTCACAAAATACCAATTTTTATATTTAGATTTACTAAAATGAAACAAAAATTTGTCTCTCCCTCTCTACTTTGCTGCCGCGTCCATCTCTTTCTGCATCCGCTGCCTAATCAAATGGGGCTAACCTAATCCACCACCACCGAAATAACAACATCCACCACATTCTCACACTCCCACCACCACCACAATATTACCGGATACGTTGGTCGCCATATGGATCGGAAATTAGGGGTGTTCAAACGGATTGGTTACCGTGGTAACCATATTAACCAGTAGCATTTGGTTAATTTGAATTGGTTAATTTGGATTATTGGTGGGATGACACTTCACATTAAAAAATTTAATTTTTTAACAAAATTTTTTTTTTGATTTTTTATTTCATATTCTTTCCCCTGACTTCATCTTCACCAACAAAATTGATAATTGATAAAATTATTCAGGCCGACACAAGAGATAGCCGGTTGGGTGCGGTGCTTGAAGAGGTTGTTCATTATCTTCGTACTCAGGTGGGTTTAGTGTGTGTTTTGTAGGTCGGGAGAACAATAGGGTAGCTCATTTGGTAGCTAGGAAAGCCCTTTCTTTGTATCCAACTATGAGTCGCTTCTTTGATTTCCAGACCTGGCTGGTTTCCAGGGTGTAACTATCTTCTGCAATGATCAATATATGATATCTTTTGACCCAAAAAAAAAAAACAAAACCTCTATCCCACTCCTCTGTCTCTTTCTCCCCACTGGTCCAACCTCTCTCTATCTGACTATCTCACCCTTTCATTCACCCAAGCCCGCAAACCAACATCTTCAACCTCCGACCAGTAAATCCAAAAAATGATGCCTCCTCAAAATGGTCCAATTCAAAACCTGGAATCCAACCCTAGGATCTCGCCGATAGAATCGATTCCACTCTGGGCTCTCGGCTCTACCCATCTTCTTCCTCCTCTGTTGCTGCTAGCGGAGAAGAAGAACTGATTTTATCGGCGAACTCGACTCACCGTCTCTTTCCACTTGATCTGTCCACGCCTAATTCCATTCTCAACCCCCACGGCAGCCACAAGCTTAAAGTTGCAGGTGCAACCGCCGTGCCACCGACGATGAAGAGATCTCATCCCGGGGACGAGGTTCCTGTAGCCGAGCGGCGGGCGGGGATCTACTTGCGCTCGATTCTCCTTCGTTGGTGGTGAGGATGAGGATGTGATGTGCGGAGAGGTGACGGGGGCGGGGATTTGTGGAGGTTTGGTGGCGGCGTGGATTGGGGATTTGATCTCAATTGTATGCCTTCTCCATTCCTCCAAAAAGAAGACGATTCCTTCGTAGAGTTCTTCTTCGACTCCAGCACCCCAGATCCACCTCACAGAGGAGGAGAGCCGAAAGAGAATCGAGTACTAGAAAACATCAGAGGAAAAACTAGCGCTAAATGAAGGCTCCTTCTCTACTGTCAGCACCACCACTTGGGTCGACTATTCCAATTTTGTCGGCGAAAGGGTCGCCGCCACCAACCGTCATGGAAATCTTCTCGAAAAAGTGGAAGGTTTCAAAATGGTGGTGGTGGTATCGACGACGGGATAAGGGTAGGAATTGATGGGTAGAGATTGATTTTCAATTGTATTTATATTTGGGTTAGGAAGTTGTGGAGGGTTGAGCACTTAATTGGTTGTTGTTTGGGTTATGGAAGGCTTCAATCCTGGTGATTGCAGAAGAGGAAGCTTCTGGTAGGAAGTATTGATGAAGGTGAACAGGCGGTGGTGGTGGGGAGAAAGAGATTTATTTTTTTTATAGTTTTTATGATTTTTTAATTTAATTTGATTAAAAATACAAGTATAAAATTTTAATTATTTTTCACCTAACATTATTTTTTAATAAAATATGCCACGCCAACCACTGCTGTTAGTCCAGTCAGCACGTTAATTAACACCGTCAAACAATTGGACGAAATTGGCTATTTTTGGTATTTCGCCAAAAGTGTCTATATTTGGCAAAACCGTCAAAGTTTTGGCTATGCAAGTGTATTTGGCCTAATCAAATCATTCAAATAATTTCACTTTGAAAAGACCCAGTGCTCCAAAATGACTTTTAATCCCGAATAACTTTTTGGGCGACACAAATGCTCTCGTGATCCGAATACCGAATAGCACTCCAAAATGACTTTTAATCCCAATTTCCAAAAAATTATCCCAATTTCACTAGCATCAAATAATACTAAATTCAGTAGAATATTCGATATTATCCCAAATACCCGTACCAAACTTTCAGCACTACCTGTTGAATAAAAAAAGAGAAACGGCAGAGGCGGTCTAACAATTTCGCCTTTGTACGCTATGGCCCACCAAATATTATAATCCTAAATTCAAGAACCCTAATTAATTAAAATGGAAAAAAGTGAAAAGAAAAGTAAAAACTGAAAGAGACAGCTGGGAAATGAAGAAAGGGCGGGCAGGGTTGGGCAGCCAGGTTGGTATTATGGAGAAGGGGAAATGGAATGGCAGGAGAGAGAGAGAGTAATACAATGCAAGCGCATCGCCTTTTCCCCAGCTCTAAATTCCTCTCTTTTTTCTCTCCATCAGACTAATAATTATCAGCTCCACCTCACTCCCACCTCCGCCGCTCCTCCTCCGCCGCATGGACCCACAGCCCCAGCCTCCTTCCTCCGCTCCTCCTCTCTCCTCCGTCCCAGCCTCTACTCCCTCTTCCGCCGCCCCACCTACATCCGGCGTCCTCTCTCACCTCGTCACCACCACCGCCCCCGCCGCTTCATACCCCGATTCCATCGATTCTTCCCCTCGCTCCCGCACCACGGAGTCCTTCAACGATGAACCGCCCCCACTTTCTTCCAAGCTCCGCCTCATGTGCTCATACGGCGGCCGAATCGTCCCTCGTCCCCACGACAAGTCCCTCTGCTACGTCGGCGGCGACACCCGCATCGTTGTCGTCGACCGCCAGGCCTCGCTGTCCGGTCTCTCGGCTAAGCTCTCCACCACTCTCCTGAACGGCCGCCCCTTCACGCTCAAGTACCAGTTGCCTAGCGAGGACTTGGATTCGCTCATCTCCGTCACCACCGACGAGGATTTGGATAACATGATCGATGAGTACGACCGGACCTTCACCGGCGCCTCCTCCAAACCCTCGCGGCTGCGCTTGTTCCTGTTCCCCACGAAGCCCGATTCATCGCAGTCGATCGGCCCGATTCTGGAGAACAGCGCTGCCAAGGATGAGTGGTTTTTGAATGCCCTCAACGGGGCCACGGCTGGGCTGTTGAATAGGGGGTTTTCCGATTCCGCTTCTGTGAATTGCTTGTTGGGACTTGACGATGATCCCAATAATCATCTCGATTTGGTTGGTGTTGGGCGCGGCGGCGAGGCCCGAGATGGAGAAGGATCGAATAAGAATGCGAAGCAAGGGCAAGATGTTCACTCGGTGCCCGATTCTCCGATGCTGGAAACGACGTCGTCATTTGGGTCGACTTCTTCGTCGCCTTCCCTCGCGAATTTGCCTCCGATTAGAGTGCATGTCGACGACGGCGGAGGGGTGAGAGGTGTGGGTCTGGATCAGCAGAAGGTCGGGATCGAGGAGCAGTTTGCTCAGATTAGTGTCGGCAGTGGCGGTGGGCAGAAGCCAGACGAGGGTTTCATGATCATCTCATCTCCACCTCCGATGCCAGTTTCGATCACTGTATCTGGAGTCCCTGTTGGCTCTCCGGTGATGGGTGGTGGGTATCAGAATCGGATCATCTCTGATGATGAGAGATCCGATCATGGGGTACCGGTGGAGTACAGAAGGCCTCCGCCACCACAATCTCAGCCCCAGATGCCTCCTCCGCAGTCACAACAACAAGGATCAACTGGTGGTGGTGGTAGTGGTAGCGGCGGTGCCAATGATCTGCTTTCTCCAGATTCCATGTCAAGGTATTCAGCTTCTCTTTTTGCATGCTTGAAATTGTCGAATTGGATACATTTGCTGTAATTTGTTTGTGGGATATGAGGGATCAGAATCTGAATTTTGGGTGGTTGGTATTCCTTTGCAGTGATAGTAGCTTTAGCAATGCCATGAATAGACAACAACAAAAACCTGGAATTAGTCAAGAACAACAGGTAATGCAAATTCCTCATGGAGCAAACAGGGTGGTTGCTTCTAACCTGGTGGATCCAAACACCAGCAGTGTTCAGGTTCAACAACAACTTCAAGATTCTGGTAATTTATTGCTAGCACAGTTTGAGCAGCAACAACATCAGCAACAACAGCCGCACTATATACATGCTGGTGGTCATTACATTCAGCATCACCCTTCTGGGGCGGTGCAACTTCCAGCTTACTACCCTGTCTACCCACAGCAGCAGCAACACATCCATCAAATGGATCATCATCAGCAATACCCAGTGTATTATGTGCAAGCACGACAACCCCAAGCCTATAATCTGCAGTCGGTGCAACAACCACAATCTAGTGTTGGTGAACCTGCAAACAACGGTGGTAGGTCACAAACACCTCCCACTATACCTCCAATGGTTCCTCAGTCAGCGGCTGCCCCAGCAGCTTACAACCCAGTGAGAAATGCTCCTGTCCCCAAGCCTGAAATGATGTACAGAACAACAAATAATGGGACGCCTCAGCTGATTGCATTGTCTTCTCCTGGGCAGCAGCAGTATGTTGGGTTCTCACAAGTTCATCATCATCCGTCTCAGTCTATGGCCCCTGCTGCTGCTTCGGCTGGAACTCCTAGTTATGGGTATGAGTTTGTTGATCCTAGTCATGGTCATGGTCCTGGCCCGATATATTACACACAGCCTCTGGCGCCATCAATCCCAGCTTCACAATACCAAACCATGACAACAGGTGGCGGAGGTGTTGTGTTGGCAGAAGGGTCTGTTCAGATTCCAGCTGAGCCGATCATGCAGCAGCAGCAGCAGCGGACTACACAACCATTGTAGTCGAGGGGAGAAGCAATAAGGAGGAAAAGAGAAGAAGATCCTGAAAGAGAAGGTGGAAACGGAAAATGAAAGGAGAACAATTTTGAAGTAAATGGTCTGTGGGTTTATGAAATTTGTGGAGTTGTTCATTGTTGAGTTTATTTTGATTGATATTTGGGGTTTTGGTGAGCTAAATGTATTTTTGTGGTAGATAATAAGGAACTTGTGGGTGAGGTGGTGTCTATTTGTATTGTCATTAATGTTACTATTACTGCTGCTGCTGCTATAGAAAGAGGAACTGAGAGTGGTCATGTCAGGTCTGGGTATATTTTATTTTATACTGTAAAACCTTGAATACTTAAACATCTCTATGTCTGCCATCTTTTCTTTTTCACATCCTATCTATACATATCATTCAGTCATGGCAACTCTGAATCAAAAGTCATGTATGGGTAATGGCTTGGCTGGTGGATTTGGTGGGGCGATTGGGTTCTTGACTCACCAGCAGCACTGTTTTGCAGTGTGTTCATCTCTGATTTTGTTGGTGTAGAATTGTGGATACTGAAAGCAGCCAGCTCTGAAAATTTTGCGGTGCTTTTTCCAGCAGCAGCAGCAGCAGCAGCATTGCCATCAGTGGCGGCTTGGTGGTGGGGGTAACGCAATACAATACAGCACCGCACCGAACAGCACAATAGTACAGGTAAAAATGCGAAGCTTTCCTTTGCCAGACTTTTGTGGTTTGGTTGTATCGTCTCTGTAGGGAAGACGTATGTTTGAATCATCTATCGATACCCCCCAAATCAAAGCTTCCCTTTTGTCTTCCTATCATAGCAATTAGCAAGCCATGGACTCTTCTTCTGGGTGGTAGTAATACTTGGCGAAACCTGTTGTTATAATGCTGTGTTAGTCGGACGATTCGGGTTTTGTTGGGGGTAATTAATAAAGTATTGATATGGAAGAGAATATGCACTTCTGTATGATTTTCATGTGGCTGTCTATGGTGCTGGGCTGGCATCGCAGAGTGTTTCACAGCACATTAGATTCTCATTGCCACCTTTTCTATTTATTTCTTTCTTTCGATCTTTCTGGCAGATTCCCCTTTTAAAATGTAAGGATTATAAGAAAGAGGAAACCCACGAATCTATGGTCCGAGGTTGGTTACCTGTTTTGTGGTTTTGCGTAGTAATTCGTCAAGCTATGTTTGGAAGTCCGGTCGGGGTAATGAGCTAAGGCGCTAAGCTGTTTGTGAAAAATAAAAAATACTCGATCCACGTGGCGGGGTGGTAATCGGTAAACCGGTATTCGGTATTATCATATACCGACAGTATCCGGTATACAGAATATCGTCGGTCGGTATTCAGGTGTGAAATTCTCCATTCGGTAATACCGGATACTTGGTGGTAATTTCCGACGGAATATCGGTATACCGCAATACCAAATTAAAAAAAAAAAAAAAACGCAGCGCAGGGGGAAAGGATTTGGGAATTGGGGTTGAACTAAACCCTAATGCAATCGTCGACCTCGCCAGCAGTAGCCAGCCCTGACCCAGCGACCCTAAATCGCTAATGCGATCGACCTCCTGCCCCGCTGCACGCCGCTCCTTTTTTCTCCTTTGATTCGGGGAAAGCCCAGCCGCCACCCCCAGCCCCGGCCGCCACCCCTAGAAGCCAGCCCCGGCCTTCCTCTTCCTCTTTTCTTCACCACCAGCAGCCAGTGCAAGCCCGAAGTCGTTCTCGCCGAAGCCCGAAATCGTTCTCGCCTCCCCAGGCCCGAAATTGATCTTCACCACCAGGCACCAGCAGCAGTCGCCGACGGGGAGAGCTACGCCGCCCCAGCATCTCCGTCATCCTCTTCTCTTCACCAGCAGCCACAGTCCCCAACGATCGACTTCCTACTCACCATCCCCAACCGGTCGACCCCAAGGTACGTACGCCTAACGCGTCCTTCATCTTACCAACCTAACGTCTCCTTCTCGCAACTGATCTTTACCTTCCTTTTGTAGCTCTTCGACGAGGCTAAAAGCAGCCACCAGCCAGCCCTCTACAAGAACTGAAGAAGTAGCGGCCAGCGGGGAGTTTTTTTTTTATACATTTGGTAGCTCTTTCTCGAGGCCAACAACAACCAACCCTCAACAAGAAGCAGCATCAACATTACAATGTTAGTCTTGACTCTTGACAGCATGTAAATGCAAGAAGATTGGGTCAATTTAATGAATTAGATAAATTAGTTTTTTGTTAATATTGAATTGTGAAGCAAAATATAGTAGCATACTTGTATGATTGTACCAAACATGGTGTTTGTGTTTCTATTTGGCTTTTGGCTTTTGCCTTTTGATGAATGATAATTTAGATGAATTAGATATTAGTGCCCACCTAATGAATTGAGTAATTGACAATTGTGCTAGATTGACCATATGTCTTTCACTTTTTTGCTAGTTTGGAGTAGGTAACAGTATGTGAATGTCTCTTGCTAGTTTGGAGCATTTGGTTTTTAATTTTTATTAACAAAACAAAGTCAAATTGTTGTACTTTTGTAGGACAAAACCCTCTCGTGATCGTTCTCGTGGAGCATGTAAATCGAATGGTGGATCCCTTCCTCCTCGTTCCACTTCTAAAAAAGGCAGCACTTCCAAAAAAATTATATGGATGAGCAGATACAACAAATAGCAAACAGAAGTTGATGATGCTATTAACGAGGATGATGATGATCAGAGGTTCGACATTTTAAAGTGGTGGTCTCAAAACAGTGTTAGATATCCCGTCCTTTCATAGATGGTTAAGGATATCCTGGCAGTTTCAATCTCCTCGGATGCCTCAGAGTCTGCTTTCAGTTGTGAAGGTAGAGTGCTTAGTCCGTTTAAGTCTTCTTTGAACTCTAACATCGTAGAGGCCTTTATTGGTACCGCAGATTGGATACGGTATGAATGTGGTAAGAATTCAAGCCAAATTGATGATAAAGAAGAAGATCAAGACCAGATTGATTATGAAAGAGGTAATAATTCTTATTTGTTTTTAGTTATTCACTCACTTAATTTCCAAGATAATTGATGAATTCTAACAATTTGTTCTTTTTCCTTAAACTTAGTCACTAGTACCTTTGAAGCTCCAATTGAAAGTGTAGGTGATATGCAAAGTGAAGGCAGAGAACATAATATACCCATTGCGGGGATTTTTTTTCCAGAAATAGCACATTTTTAAAAATATTTACAAAAATAGCACCCAGCCCATAGAAATTACAAAAATAGCACCCTTTTTTTAAAACCGCACCTCTAAGGTGCGGTTTGATTGTGAACCGCACACACAAGGTGCGGTTTAAGGTTCTGGGCCAAAATCGTAACTTGGCCATGCGGTTTCGTGTCTGACCTAACAGAACCGCATGGCCTAGGTGCAGTTCTTGGTCTGACCTAGCAAAACCGCACGTTGGGAATGCGGTTTTGTTTCTCCAAAACAAACCGCACCGGCGCACCCTCAACATGCGGTTTTGCCCTTGCCGACACACAAACCGCACCCTCCCCATGCGGTTTTCATTGATGATTTTGCCTATAAAAGACAGCCCCAGGAAACCTCTTCTCTTCACACCTCTCCTTCTCCCTTTTTCAATATTCTGTTGTAGCTCCCTACTTCTTTAGTGTTTTTGCGGTTAACGTTAACTCGTTAGTTTATTTTGTATTACCTTTTATTGTGATTTGTGATTTTTATGATATTAACTGAACTACGGTTTTTTTGCAGATGGCATTCCAAAATTTCACGCTTGGGTTACGGTGGAATGGTTACACGGAAGAGACCGGAAAGAGGGTCACCTACATCGGTGACAATTTTCAGAAAATAAAGGTCGCTACCAGACCGACGCTTGAAGACCTCTATCAAATGTGTACTAGCGTCACTTGCATGGATGTCACGAGAAGAGTTGATCGTATGGTGTACCGATATCCAAACAGAGTAGGCGGGTTGTTGTGGCACGAGGAATATCTCATAACCACTCAGGATGAAGTAGATGCCATGCTCGAATTCTTGAGGTCCAACAATCTTTCCCAAGCCGAGATGTTCGTTTACACCGAGGCGGTCGTAGGAGTTGGAGGTCATTCTGGACACGGTCAAACATCTGGTATCCATGGTGGAGGTGAATTATATGGAGATCATCCCTACCAAAGTTACCATGATCCTCATTCCTACTTTCAGTACCAAGAGCAAGGTGAAGGTCATCATCAATCTTTCCCATCATATGAAGAAGAAGTTCAACCGGACCATGCCAACCAACCCGAGTACAACTTCCAATCAGGCAGCGGTAGTTTTCACAACTACAGAGCTGATGAAAGTGCCTTTCATGAGCTGGATCAGATGGAGGATGCCTTGCCAGCACCAGTTAGTGACCCCTCCGATGAAGAAGGAGAGAACAACGTCAGTGCAGACAACTCTGGCCCTCTTGAAGGTGCTGATGATTCAGGACCAGAGTCAGACTCAGATAATGATGATGAGGTGGCTCGTGACCGTGTACCAGTCCCCTACTACAATCACATTCCAGACGAGAATTGGTGTGTCGACAGCGACATGGAGCCGCCAGAGGTCCCAGTATGGGGTCCACTCACTGGGTTTATGAAGGATCAACAATTTGGCTCGAAGAAGGAGGTGCGGCACGCCATTGATACTGAAGAAATGACTCGACATTTTGAATGGCACACAACTCATTCCAACACGAAAAGGCTCATAGTCAGATGTCGTAATCATCACGAGGGATGCAATGTTAGGATTCGGGTCATCAACAGCAAGAGACACGACCATTGGGTCATATCCTGTGCGGTGAACACACACACATGTATGTCATCCATAACATCCCAAGGCCATCGACAGTTGAAATCCAGGGTGGTTGCTGCGGCTATCAAGCATCTAATTGAGCAAGATCCTGACCTAAAGGTGAAAGTCATAATCGCTGACATTGCAAGTCGTTATGGTTATATGATTAACTATAAGAAGGCATGGCATGGAAAGCAGAAAGCTCTGGTCGCCGTCTTTGGTGATTGGGAAGAATCATATGCATTCCTTCCCAGGTTGATTTTGGCATTGGAGGCGTCTAACCCTGGCACTGTTTTCTCCCCTCGATACCAAGGTGAAGAGATACAGCCGCCAGAGCCCGGTAACAAATGCCATTTCAGACGACTTTTTTGGGCATTCAAGCCATCTATTGATGGTTTTGGCTTCTATGTCACTATGATCCAAGTGGATGGTACATTCCTTACCGGCAAGTACAAGGGCACTCTCTTGATTGCCAGTGGGGCGGATGCAAACAAACAAGTCTTTCCTTTAGCCTTCGCCATTGTTGAGTGAGAGAATGCTGATAGACAAGGATGGTTTTTTCGGCAAATTCGGCTCCACGGCAGTAGGAGAACGAACCTGACAATAATCTCTGATCGGCACGCCGACATTAGAGCTGCCATCTTAGGTTTGGATTTAGCCTGGAAGTGGTTCCAAAGGTGGTGCATACGACACTTCAAGAGCAACTGGAACCATCATTTCAAGCGAAAGAAGCTAGCTAATAATTAGTGGTGGATTGGTAAGCTCTCTATTGGTTGTTTAATTTTGTCAATTCACAATATCTCATATCAAATTCAATGGTACACTTGTTAGCTCTTTACAAAGAGATGCATGCCTAATGAAATGGGGTTTTAAACGATTATCATGATCCTCCCATTTCCTGAGAAAATCGGATTTTAAGCGATCCTCGGATCCCCCTTTTTCTGTAAAAAAATGTTGTGTTTCTAAGATGTATACATCTTCTAAGCGTCTAACGAGTGTACCTGCTGGTTGTTCTAATTGTCCTAAATTGCCAGATCCAGACTAACTTAATACTTTTATGTCTACTCCTCAGTTGTTGCCTACCAACAGAAAAAATGCCAAGAGAAGTTGCAAAAGATGCGTGAGTTATGTCCTGAAGGGGCATAGTGGCTGGATGGACACGACCTATCCATGTGGACATTTCATAAAGACGGAGGTACAAGATGGGGTATTGCCACAACGAACTCAAGTGAGAGTATCAACTCTGCCTACAAGGGTGTTCGGGCGCTGCCAATCTCTGCCATTGTGGAGATGACTTTCTGGAAAACGAATGCATAGTTCGTCAATCGACTCCACTGGGCAAGGACGAACGAGGCACAGGGAAAGGTCCATGCCTATAAAGTCACAAAAACAATGGAGCATGACAATCGCAAGAGCAGTCGACACAGTGTAACCGTTATGAATCGGGCATCTGGCGAGTTTAGCATGACGACCGGACACCGGGAGGATGGTAGACGCGGGGGCCGTCGCCATGAAGTTTTGGTAAATTTCAGAACAAAACTTGGTGAATGCTCATGCCAGAAGTATCGGGAGAGAGGGTGGTCATGTTCTCATGCAATGGTTGTAATTAAAAACAGGAGCAAAGACCCCCGTCACTTCGTCAGTCCATTCTTCAATATCGACGCACTCAAAAATTGATATGGACGGAGTTTCGGCGGGTTTTGAAGGATAACCAAAGAAATGTTTTCTGATGGCAGATCGGACTTAGCCGCAACCAACAGACCACTATTTCCTAGGATTTTGGGAGGGGAGGGGATAGAGAGATAATTTTAGAGAGAGAGTGAAGAATGGGTTGTGGTGTGAAAAAATGAGGAGGGGGAATTTGTACATTTCAGACCGCACCCTTCAGGGGCGGTCTTGTAATTTTTCCTTCATTGAAACCGCATAGGGAGGGTGCGGTTTCCGTTTCTCGAGGCGTGGAACGCTGGCGGAAGGTGCGGTTTGCGATCCTTGGCACGGATCGTTGACTTGACGTGCGGTCCGTCGTTGGATCGCCGCCTCATCCAACGGTCTTGAAGGCCGCTCCGGAGGAAACACAAACCGCACCATCTAAGTGCGGTTCACTAGATGACGTGGCAAGGACCGCATCTCCAAGGTGCGGTTTCAAGAAAAGGTGTTATTTTTGTAATTTTTATGGGCTAGGTGCTATTTTTGTAATTTTTTTAAAGGTGCTATTATTGGAAAAATCCCCCCATTGCGGTTGAGGAGGAGGATGGTGATGGAGAAGATTCAGAAGATTGAGAAGAAGAAGAAGAAGAATGAAATGGAGGATGATAATGATGTTCTTCTCAACACTTTGAAGAAGCAAGGTTGTGTTGATGTTGGCGGTTCGGTATACCGGTTAACATCAGGTATCGTTATTCGGCGGGTACAATGTCTGTTTCCGGTATACTAGATATCGACCGACTAACAGCCCTACACATAGGTTTGAATTTGGGTATCTACTATCTACTTTAGAGGAATCGTTTTTTAGCCCTTCTATTGTGCTTTATAGCACAACTGTAATACTCTAGTTCGGCCGGAAACTGTTTTTTTATCAAAATACTCTTATTAAACCATTAATCATAAGTATAATCAAAAGGCTTAAAAAATTAACTAGAAATATTTCTTAAAAAATTTAATAAATTCCTTGAAATTCGAATAAAAATTTCTTGAAACTTGCATAAGTAAAAATCATAAAAATTCTTAATAAGTATGCATCAAGTCTCAAATCCAACATGTATACGAGAACTAAATTTCTCATACCGGAAATCCTCTGGAGCGTTGAACCCTTGTAGTGGTCTAGTCAACTTTACTAAATGAATTGCCGACAATCCTACAAGTTCTGAGTGGGGGTGTGGGGTCAGTCCTAAGTCTTAGGTTCGTTTTACGTGATAAAGAAGTAAGTTAACATACGTAAATAAATGCATCTGCTCATGATCATGCAATGCTTGACTGTATTAATTACTTTGTTTACTTGGAAATGATTTCATGAAAGGGGGCACCAGTCTCAACTTAACTAACACGACCATGGTCACAAACTTACTTACTTATAAGTTATAACATGAACATAACTAATAATAGGGGTTTTCTAACATGGGAAATGCAATACCACACGCTCTTCATAACTGTGAGGTACCTCATATATCATAATAGGAACATCTTATAACCCAAGCGTGTGGGTTCGTAATCTCCTTATATCCAGGAGTGGGTTTCGTACATACATAAAAGACTCCCTCACAGTGGGGAGTGAGGTGACCATGTTTTGCTAGCTAAGAGAGGGTTAAAACTTGATCGTACTTACTTATAAATTCACTGGACATGCTTAAATTCATCTTCCGCACAATGGGAAAATATAAGCTAGTACACTTAAAACATAACGTATTTTCCTATCTCAAAACATAAATCAATGATGCATATGCAATGCTTACTGAAACGTAAGAACTTAACATAACCATACATAGCATAAAAGCATATAAGAGCATAACTTAACAACTTATGATAATAACATAAAAATGCAAATACTAGAATATAAATCAATTAAACCATACTATTATCAATACGTTATAGTGAGTTACTAACTAGCTCCCTTAAACCAAAGCACCTTAGGAAGTATACTCTCGCAGGTAGGGGTGGCAGAACGGTTTCCGGTTAGCAGTTAACAGGACGGTTTCAATCCAACCGACCGGTTTTTGGCTAACCGAAAAATTGTTACTGCTTGCATCGGTCGGTTGGCGGTGGAGATGGGAAGAGGTTCGGCTAGCTGACTAACCGAGGTCAAAAACCGGTAGTTAACCGGCTAACCGACCCCTTCCCTTTCCCCAAAACGACCCCGCTTCAATCCTCCTCCTCCATAACCCTAAGTTGACTCCCTCCTCCTCCCAAAGCATTCGACCTTCGCCGCTCAACCCTTCCGTCGAGCCCTCCTTGGTCCACTCTCTCTCGGACAAGAATCGCTCCGTGATTTACGCCCACAACGCCAGGGAGGTTCTGATTCGGATCGCGTTTGGCGACGGCGGCGAGGAGCCGCTCCGCTTCGAGGCACTGGCGGTTCTCGTAATGTTCCCCCTCGGCGAGGCGGATTGCGTCGGGATCGCTTCCGATCTGTCCAAGGTCGGATTACTGGCGAATTTGCTGTTCCATTCATCGATCGAGGCGCATGTGAATTCCACGATGATGGTCTAGATGGTCGTCGGGACGCGGTGCTCGGATCTGAGAGTGGTGGTGAGCGGGGTGGAGGAGATCCTTAAGATCTCGGACAGGACGACGGAGTACGCCGCCGGGGCGCTGCTAGCGCTGTGCTCGGCGTCGGAGATTTGCCAGGTGGAGACTACTACCATTTCTCCTCCCTCCCTCTTTGTTTGCTTCGTGTTGGGATGAGAAATGGTGGAGAAAGGAAGGAGAGAAGAAGAAGTGGTTTGGTGGAGGAAGGAAGGAGAGAGAAGTGGTCTGGTGAAGAAGGAGAGAGGAGGAGATAAGGTGTGAGATGAGTGGTGTAGAATTTTTTTTTTATTTTTTTAATTTTTTTTTGTAGAAAAGCTAGTTTTCCGGTTGGCCGGCTAACAGAGCCTAAAACCGAAACTGACCGGTCGGTTGGCCGGCTAATCGTGACCTCTCATGGTCGGTGGTCGGCAGCTATAAGGGGTGGCTCGGTTTAACCGATAACCGGGTTTTCAGTTAAACCGAAACCGACCGACTGCCACCCCTACTCACAGGCGCACCATCGCACTAGGAATCCAAACTGCTGCCCGGGGGGGGGGGGGTTGTGGTTTGCGTGTCGGTAGCATCAACCACCTGTTGATGGAGCGGTTTATTTTGTCAACGTAGAACCACTCCATCAACAAGCAGTCCATTCTAGGTCAACCTCTGAAACGCTTTGGGGAGGGGCGGTCTGTACAAAAAATGTAAATCGCCACCTCACCATGCGGTTCTCTTAAAAATCACCTCCCTATGTGGCGCTTTCTAATTAATGGTGGTATTTATGGAATTTTTCCGGGTTGGGTGGTATTTTTGTAATTTTTTTAAACAGTGATATTTCTGGAAAAAGGCCCACCTTGGTGTTGTTCGTGCCAGAAAAGGGACAAGGAGAAGATGAAGAGGATGGCTTGGCACCATTAAGGAAGGGCCAAGTATCCATCACTTGGTTGACAATAGTGATCAAGAGGAAGCACAACACTGATGAAGGAGGCGTCCCCCTCACCGAGGAAAGTGAGGAGGTGGAGAACGAAATTTATGCGTGTGTCTACCTCGTCGGCATGATCCCCGCCTGAATACCTATTACGACCCTCAACCAACTACATACCACAATTCCCGCCCGAGTACTTACTACGATCCTCACTCGAGTACTTACCATGATTGCACATCCTCTGAGGGTACTTGGCATGATGGTTCCTCCTCGAGTGCCCACCAAGACTTCATGCCTATTAATCGACCTCAGCATCAATGGCCTACCACTCCCCACCGTATGAGCGTGGATGTCCCTCGTTTGAACATGGAAGAGCCACCACGGACCGGTATCGCCATAGCATGGAGCAGCGCCCGACCACGACACCTTGATCTCTGCCACCACGTCCAGCCATTGTTACACTAGTCTCCCGTCGAATAAGGAAGCATATGGCACAACGAGAGAATGCATGAGTTGGTCTTCTTTGAGTATTTTATTTATTTTATTTTGAGTTCTAAGAATTTGACTTATTTGAGTGGTGTGTTTATTTTGTTTTAAGTTAAACAAATTGGACTTTAATGAGAATTTGTGGCCGATGTTGCAAAAAACCATGACTTTGAGCAAACACACAAGTTCCAACTACATAATTTGGAAATCACAACAAATTGCAAACCAGCTGGAAATATAATGATCAAGTAATATATGCGCCATTAGCTGGGTTCTTCACGTCAGGTCCAGGATTTTGAGGCCCAATTGGTCCAGGACAATTTCATTTATCATGCCCTGGAACTTTTCAAATGGAACAACGCCTTGGGCCTCGCGGTGGTGTTCCACTTTGATCTATCTCATTAGGAATCCTCTTTACCCTCGACCGACCCGGTTCACGCCTCTATCCGAATGGTGGGATGATCACCTTTCCTTGATACACTGGTTAGTAAGCTTCATCCTGAAATGCACGGAAACTCTTTCCATAGCAGCTTTTGAGTGAGTCGATGTTGTAGAAAGGACTCACGAAGTGACAAAGGTCTTTGCTCCTGTGTTTGATTACGACCATCGCATGAGAACAAGGCAACCCTCTCCCCTGATACTTCTGGCAGGAGCACTCTCCTTGTTTTGTCCTAAAGTAGACATTGACTTCATGGTGATACCTCCCACGTCTACCATCTGCCCAGTGTCCATTCTTGAATGAATACTCACCAGCATCTCGATTTATAACGATGACCCTGTGCCGACTGCTCTTCAGCTGGTCTTTGTCCATTATTTTTGTGGTTTTATCGGAATGGACCTTACCATGTGCCTCATTCGTCCTTGACCAGTGGATTCGATTGACGAACCATTGGTTCATTTTCCAAAATGTCATCTCAACAGTGGCATAGATTTACACTGCACGAAAAACCTTGTAGACGGAGTTGATACTTAGATAACCAGAGCATAGAGCGAGAGCGGGAGCGCTAGAGCGTCCATTCTGAAAGAATTCAATGTTGAGAGCGTGAACAAAGTGTCAATACAATATTATTATTAATTGTTTTATAAATGTATTTTAATAAAAAATATTACTTTCTTATAAGAAAAATATATGGAGAATAAAAAGATCCAAGGATCAATGCATGTGTATGTAGAGGAACGAGATCTCTTTTCTAACCCATGATGCTTCCGATTGGGACAAATGCATGTATGGGCCAAGAATCCTCCAAGCCCACTACATAAGTAATTAAGCCCAGAAGATAGTGCATCATAAATAGTCTAACGAAACCCTTCCTTTTCCTTCCTGTAGAACATCCGGACGAATGCCCGAATAAGAAGTTTCAACGCCGACGTTCCTCCTCGGCGGCCATCCTTCAATTCCCAGTACAGAGAATCAAGTCCTCTCCCTACCGCCTTGCTCTTCCCCAATCAATGCTTGCCAGGATCCGTTGCTGGATGCTTCATATATGGGGCTCTGGGCTTTGCATGTCCGCTCACCTACTCTCCTCTGGCTTCTTAAGAGCCGCCCACCTCTTCTTCGCAATCTCCCACCTCATCCACAAATCAAACCCTATTTGTTTCTTCTCCAACCACAGCAGCCGACCTCCATCTTCGACAATCGCCATTACAGCTATACAAGAGCTCTTATTTCTCGGAAATAATCTCTTCCTTCACTCAGTTATTGTTACCCTCATCCCTAAATTGTCTCTTTGAGCTTATCATTGTGATTAGTCCAATTCGTTCCTTTTCGTCTCTCCTCCTTCAGAAGCTAGATTTTCCTTTGTCGCTGTCGATGCTTATTCCTCCCCCTCTCCTTCGTAAACCAGACACCAACCGACATCTCAGATCTATGAGTATTGATTCCTCGCGAAATCCACAGACCCTAATCTATTTCCAGCAACCTTTGGCAATTCTCAAATATGCCAGTACTAAGGTTTCACGCTCTTTCAAATGAAAGTTGCGCTCCCAGGAAAAATAAATCACGGATTTTTCTCAAATCTCCAATAATCTGCGTTTTGCCACTCTGAAGCGGGATCGTGGAAGCTATACCCACGAATTGGGTGACCTAAGTTGATACTCTCACTTGAGTTCCTTGTGGAAATACCCCACCCGGTACCTCTGTCCTTATGAAAATTCCACATGGTTAGGTCATGTTCATCCAGCCACTGCGCACCTTCAGGGCATAGCTCACAGTCTCCTGCAGGTTCTCCTTGAATTTCTTCTCTTGGTAGGCAACAACTGAGGAACAAATATAAGTACACTCGTTAGACTCTTAGAACAGGTATACATCTTCTTAGAAACACAACCTTTTTGAAATAAAAAGGGGGGATTCGAGGATCGCTTAATACCCAATTTTCCCATGAAATGGGTGAATAATGATGATCGCTTAAGACCCCATTTTCTTAGGCATGCATCTCTTTATAAAGAGTATAAGTAAGTGTTGCATTGTATTTCCTAGATATTTTTGAAAATCACCAATATGATTTAACAGTTAACAAAATTAACTCACCAACGAAACAGAACGCTTACTGGTCCACCATAGATTATCAGCAAGCTTCCTCCGCTTGAAATGATGGTTCCAATTGCTCTTGAAGTGTCGTATGCACCACCTCTAGTACCACTTCCGGGATGGATCCAAGTCTAAGATGGCAGCTCTAATCGCGGCGTGGCAATCAGAGATGATTGTAAGGTTCATCCTCTTGGTAACGTGGAGGTGAATTTGTTTGAAGAACAATCCATACCTTTCGGTATCCTCTCTCTCAACAATGGCGAAGGCTAAAGGAAAGATATTTCTATTTGCATCCGCTCTACTAGAAATCAGGAGACTGCCCTTGTACTTGCCGGTAATGAATGTTCCAGCCACTTGCATCACAGGGACACAGAACGGAAAACCATCGATAGATTACTTGAATGACCAGAAAAGATGTTTGAAATGACGTTTGTTACCGGGCTCCGGCGGCTGGATTTCTTCATCTTGGTTGCGGAGGGAGAAAACAGTGCCAGGGTTAGACGCCTCCAATGCCAAAATCAATATGGGAAGGAATGCATATGATTCTTCCCAGTCACCAAACATGATGGCCATGGCTTTCTACTTTCCATGCCACGCCTTTTTGTATTTAATAATATATCCATAATGACTAGAAATATCGGCAATGATGGCTTTCACCTTTAGGTCGGGCTGTTACTCAATTAGATGCTTGATAGCCATGGCAACCACCCTGGATTTCAACAGTCGATGGCCTTGGAATTTTATGGATGACGCACATGTGTGAGTGTTCACTGCACGAGATATGACCCAATGGTCGATTTTCTTGCTCTTGATGGCCCGGACCCTAGCCTTGCATCCCTCGTGTTGATTTTGGCATCTAACTATGAGCCTCTTCGTGTCGGAATAACTTGTGCGTCATTCAAAACTCTGAGTCATTGCTTCAGTGTCATCAGCGTGCTACACCTCCTTTTTCGTACCATATTTTTTGCCCTTAGTAAACCCAGCGAGTGGACCTCATACTGGCACATCTGGCGGCTCCATGTCGGCATCAATTTACCAATTTTCATTTGAAATGTGATTATAGTACATGACAGGTACACGGTCACGAGACAACTCATCATCATCTGAGTCTGAATCTGGCAATGAATCATCAGCACCTTCAAGAGTGTCGAAGTTGTCTGCACTGACATCGCCTTCCTTATCTTCATCCTCAGGGTCACTAACTGGACATGGCAGGGCATCTTCCATTTGATCCAGATCATGAAAGGCACCTTCATCAGCTCCGTAATGGTAGTTGTGATAACTATCGCTGCATGCATGGTAGTTGTACTCGGGTTGGTATCGATAGCCTTCTTGTTGAATTTCATTGTATCATTGGGCTTCTTCTTCATATGATGGGAATGATTGATGATGACCTCTACCTCCCTCTTGGTAATCATGGTAGGAATGAGGATCATGGTAACCTTAGTAGGGATGATCTTCATATAATCCACCTCCACCATGGATACCAAATGTTTGGCCATCTCCAGAATGACCTCCACCGCCTTCGACCGCCTCGGTGTAAACAAACATCTCTGCTTTGGAAATGCTATTGGCGATAAAAAAATTTGACCCTGGCATCTACTATGGATAACCCAATCTCAATTCGCCACATCAGCAGCCCTCTCTCTCCTATACAAAGCCTTTAATTTTTTTCTCTCTGATCTTTAATGGACGATTTCTCTCGTTTTAAGTCAGATTTTTTGTTGCATAGATAGATCAGATTAATTTTGCTTTTCAAAATGATATCCACTTTGATATATTTTTGGAACAAAAAAAATGATGTATTTTTTACCAGTTCATACCATATGGTATTGATTGGTATTCATACCATATGGTATGTTTGCGTACCGCAAGATACCAATCCCCATACCAGGGTGGTATAGTGTGGTGTTTTTTGGTCTTATGTTTTTTTCACCCAAAATTTTTGGATCCAATTGATCATGATTAACTCGTTCCTTCTGTGCAAACATTTTCGAAACAACTTAAAAACGAAGAAGATACCATATGGTATGGAGTTGGTAACTAGGGGTATGAATCCTTTTTTTTTCTAAAAAAATATTGAAAATGGATATCATTTTGTAGAACGAGACGAACTCGTTCCATCTGTGCAAAAAAATTAAAATCCGAGTTAGAACGAAAAAGATAAGAGTCGATTAAGAAAACTAGAGAATAAAATGTCTTTAATTCTCCACTCTTAGATCTGAATTTTCTGGTTCCTGTCAAAAAAGAAGGTCAGATTTAGTTATGCACCCTACCCTAACTTGAGCCGGGATCCGGACCAATGGACGAAGCAACTCGGTGGTGAGAGAGTGTAACAGCCTGCATAAGGGATGGGTTGAGTTACTAACTAGGTAAAGAGTTAGCATGATACTAACCTTGAGGGATGATTTAAGGTAAATACTATTTTTTAGTAGCCATCGTGGCAACTAACATCTCCACTGTCTATTTTTCACTCTTACCTTATTTTTTAAACTGACGATCAAAATTAATTTGGGGTAATTTCGAAAACAAAAAAGATGTCACATGTGATTATTACTATTTTAAAATAATTTTTCATATAAATCTCTCTCCACAAACCCTAAATGATCATCTCCCCTCCTCTCTCTCTCTCTCTTCAGCTTTTCTCCATCGTAGCTCTTCCTTATCTTCTTTCAGTTCCGCGCCGCCATTGCACTCACCCCGACTGATGGTATCTTGTGATGGTTGCCCAAGCTGCCAGAGTCTAGCTCCTCCCCGTTGGAGAGATCTGCTACTTCTTATAAAAGACACAACCGAGTGGGGTTTATTGGTGATTCTTCTCGTGGGACTCGATTTTGATCTGTCTTTGAGCGGCTGCGGTAGAGGCCGCCAGCCGCTACACTCTTGCGGCACCACCAGAGATATATCCTCCGTTAATATATGGTAGAGTTTTGTGTAATTTTCTCCAACAAGAGTGAAAGTAGGAAGGTCATTTTTGTCTTTGCACATTTATTATTTATTTCATATAAAAATAGCAATATCAAGATTTGAACCCGAGTCTCTTCAAACAAAGATAACAATCACAACCAGTTACACTAAACAAATTCATTGCATCCTTTTTTATACAAAAAATAGACAAAGTTAATCTCTGAAAATCAGAGGACTTTTTCATCATAATTAGCAAGCTCACTAAGTCTACCGTATGTATTTTTATCGAGCTTGATAATTCTATTTTCATAGTAGAGTTTCATGTAATTTTCTCAATTTTAAATTCCCGCTCTCTCCTTAATTTTTGCTAAAGGTAAATGGGTAATTGGCCAACATGGAAGAAACTAATTATGTAACTACTGTTGTATCCTTGCATTTTTCAATTTAAATTTAAATTTAAATTTTGTGCTTTTTTTTATCTTTGTTCTTTTCTCTTTCTAACTTCCTCCGAAATTTCATCCATCGTGCAATAGTTTGCGCCTTTCACTTCCCAGTACAAGACTGTTATTGAAAACCAATCTTCAGGTATCTCTTGGCACTACGGTTTTATTGTTGTGGATTTTAAGCTGGGCGAGTAGAAGATTTCAACTCCGATATCAATTCATGGCGAATAGAATGGAATTCATCAATAACTGAAGTTGTAGAAGAAAGATTAGAAATTGAATTTTTGGTTGAATATATGCCTCTTGAGATAGAAATTTGGTTGTACAACGGAGAGTGGTGGCTATTGGATCTTTAGGTTTATGGTTTTTGCAACTGTCATAACCTATTTCTATCTTAAAACGAGGAATCATTGATTGATTGTTTGAATTCTTTATTCAACCTACTGGAACTAATAGATAAGGAGTGTCTAATTTTGCGCCTTATTACTTTGATCGAGTCTATTCGTATATTGGAGATAACCCTGATTTTTTCGTTTGCTCTCAAGTTGTGATGGTCCCCTCTTAACTGAGTTTTTAGTATATAGATGACTTGAATCAACAACTCTCCATTTCTTTTGATTAGTGACATATTGTTTCTAAAAGAAGAGCATTGAACCCTTTATATAGGATTGTGAGGTTTAAGATTTAGTTTCAAACTATCTATGGGTTGTGTGAGAATTTCAGTGAGCTTTTATACTCTATATTTCTTGACTGTCAAAGAAAACTAACCAATAGCATTTTAACAGGGACTTAATTAGCATTATGAAAATGGGCTCAATGATACATTTTTATATTTTATATTCTTAAATGATTATGATATTTCTCCAAATGTTCGACCTATATATTATTTCTTTATGTATCATCTTGATCGAATGATTATCAATAAGATTAAACGGGTTAATAGACTTAAAAGTAACATAAAATACAAATAATCAAATATGAGCATTCCGGCCAAATGGTCGGGTTATAAGCTAGTTTCTTAAAAAGATTCAATTTCTTTCCAATAGGTTTGTTCTAGCAATCCCCACATCCATCACCTCGTTACAACTGCACCAGCATACGAGGTTTGTTCCAAAAGGTTTGTTTCATAAATATCAAATATCTTTTCAAAAGGTTTGTTTTGGATATTTGGGATTAGTATGTTTTTTTCATTTAAAAGAATCACAACTCGTCTAAAACAAGCAAGATTCAAACACACAAAAGCGAAAAATAAAAGCTAGATTAACACGAAACAATCTTTTTAAAATAACGGACTATTTGCTCCCCAACAACGGCGCCAAAAACTTGACTCGTCCCGAATATCACAATAAAACTCCCAATTAGTGCCCAATATAAACTTTAATTGGGTGTGATATAGGGCAAGTATGTTTAAATATCAACATGGGTCGGTCCATGCAATGCAGTCAAAATCACGCTTTAAAACTTAAAAACTTACGATTTTCCGCTTTCAGGTCAGCAAAACGCTTACGTTTCCATATAAAAAATTTAGTGCATAAAATCGGACTAAATTGCGCTTTAAACCTTAAAAGCTTACGTTTTACTTTTTTAGGTCACCAAAACGCATTATGTTTTTACGCTTTTAGATCACTAAATATGTATTATTTTCATGATACATATGGTACTTGGATACATTTAAGCTTCAATAGAGTAATCTAATTTACCAGTTAGGCTCTTCCCAAATTCATTAGCATAGAGGGGACAACGGCTTATTGTTAATATTTATGTTTATGAACTTATCATTAAGAGGCTATAAGTTGTTCTACTTTAGGCATGAATTGCAGGTATTTATTAACTTATCTAAATTATGTGCACTCATATTTTATACAGTATATGTCGTACTTAACAGATTTTTAGTTATTTTACAACGTGCGTCAAAAACTTACGTTTTAATTCTATGCTTTACAGTTTTACCCCTTTTTCGCTTCTAGGTAGAAACACGCTTTTAACTACATTGGGTCCATGCGATTAGTTGTTTATTGAAAACTACAATCTACAATTAAAACGATTGTAAAGGTAATTGGTTTTGCCTCTAAATGAGAAGGATTCACCCGGGTGTAGCTCCCCCTAACTATCTGCCACGACTTGTCGAAATGAATGAAAACGTGTGGTGGAGGCGGTTGTGAACCGTAAGGGAAGTGCAGCTAGTGATGGAACATCACTCTCTCGGTCTCTAGGCCAAGGAATTCGGATTAAGCTACCAAGGTAGCTCTCTTGGCCTAATCGACCAAGGACTGTCTAACCTTCTCTCTCGAATCGGAGTTCGGACGGCCAAAACACAACCAACCTAGTTGCTAATACGAACAAGGAGGGTTGCCCTACATTAACCTAGATAGGAGACAAGATTTTCCTAAGAAAATCCAGTTTCACAAGCCTCTTTCACAAAAAGGGGGTTTTATGTCTACCTAAGTTAGAATGGCAAAATAGATTAATAGGAAAACACACAACACAATCTTCCATGAAAATACATCCAATTCATATTATAACACACGCACATAAACAATCATTACATACAATCATTCACATGGTAGAAGTTAGGGTCCACAAACACCCAAGTGAAAAGGGACACTACTTCATGCTAGGAGAGGGGAAAACACATGGAGAAGGGAAAGAAACCATCATGGAGATACTTGAGATCTTCCTTTGGGGAAGAATTTCCCAAATCCTTGCCGTGAAGTGAAACTCTAGCCTCTTCTTCCTTCTTGCTCGTCACTTTCTCTCTCAAGTTCTCTCTCTCTCCCTCCCCTCCCCCCCCCCCCCTTCCTTCAGCTCAACCCTTCTTTTATACCCAGGTCGCGGTCAGTTCACGGTCCCAGTTCACGACCGTGATGTCGAGCTGATACGCACCGTCTCATTTAGTCTTTTCACGGTCTGGGGCTTTGCTTTATGGTCTTACTACTAGGGGTGGGCATTGGGTGAGTCGAGTGGATTTTGACCATAAAATGCACCCACCCGCGTTTAAACGGATTGGCAATTTTTAACCCACCACCCACCCACATTATTCTCGGGTTGGGTTGGGTGGATGGCGGATGATGCGGGTGGATTTGTGATTTCACCCACATCACAATGTACATAATATAAATGAGTCAACTTGACATGATCCATTTATATTTCAGAACCCTCTATGAAATGCCAATATGTAAAATAAAAAAAAATTCAACATTCATTCACCCTCCAAATTTGAGGTTCACTTCAAGTGGCAAGATAATTGGTGGAGAGTTGTCAGGCAGAAACAAAAAGATGGAATAGGAAGGAAAAATGTCGAATTAGTCATGAAATTGGATAGAAATTCTATTATGGATCGGAGGATTTTTCTAATGATGGAGATGATTATAGGGTGCAGGAAACTAAGAAAAATAATTCAGAAGAAAGATTGGGCACAAGAATCAGAAGGAAAAATAAAGGGAAGAAGAGGGAAGTCGATATATTCGGAAGATTGGCTTTGAGATTCAATATCCAGGAGTAGCCCTAATTTGCGTCAACGTATGCACTCTCCACTCTCCAGCGCCAATTGCTTTGTTCTTTTTATTGTTGGGTTGAGCAGGTCACCCGCACACCCGCCGCCAAACCATCCGCCGCTCGGCGGATGCCTCCTAGCCGCAACCTAATGTAAAACCACACCTCACGGAGCACAAATACATAAAAACTCTACGGAAAACGGGGATAAAATGTTTACAATTGGATCCGAATCAATGATATAGATGGTAGTTAGAATGGTGATAACCCCTATATAAGGTTAACACTTTATCACCCCCTGCCTAACAGAATAAGGTAAAGTGGTAGTTTGTTACTTGTTCGGTCAACTGGATAAAAGAGAGAGGAGAACGAATAAGAAAAAATATTGATGATCTTACCTGTACTTTTCCTCTACTTTCCTCTGCACTTTCTATTCTTCCAAACACTTTACCTTTCTCGCTGGATATCTCACGATCCTAGTTCATCACAGAGAGACGATTATCCATCGGGCCATATGGACCATGAATTTTCTGAAAAAGTGTCCGATAGAAAAGAGAGCCGAGCTTCTTCTTTTTTTTAACCACGGAACTGGGAGCCGAGTTCGACACGCCTAAGTTCTTGAAAATCATTAGCCGAAATACAAAGAAAGAAGAACACTGAAACTTGCACAAAATGCCACTCGACGGTGTGTTTCACACTTTGTGCAAGCAGATAATAATAAGTGAAGTTCGTTATCAGTCGTTTAATCATCCCGCCGTCAGATCAATTATAACTAAGATTCACTTCAAAAATCCTAACACAATGATCAGCCCCACAAGAGGCCAGCTGCACACTCCTACTGTCCTCGCTCTTCTCTCGGCTTCTCCATGACAGTCGATTCACTGGAGAGACGTGGCACATTGTCGGGTCCAGCCTGATTGCAAGGGCAGCAGAGGCTGAAGAACCACCACTGTCGATGTTTCTCCTCACTGTTATACTCCAGAGTTCGATGAGTCCATTTTCCATTCCAACCGCGACAAGTCCATGGTCTCTCTGACGATCGATGCCAAACCATGACACTGCTGTGACGCTGCTGCTGAATTGCGGTAAAGTTGCTATCTGCTTGACCCAAGGATCCTTGCTGTCTACTACTGTCCAGATCTTCACTGTCTTGTCCCTTGAACCGGTCGCAAAGTCGTGACCAAATGGGTTCCAGGAACATGACCAGATAATTCTCTTGTGGCCCTCCTGCTTTGCTACAAGCTGGGAACTGATTTCATCTGTATAAAACACAAATTTCAAAAAACCCAAGGCAATCAATAAAAATGTGAGGATAAGAAAAAATGAAGAAGAATCACCACACCCAGAGCTGGTAGTTCCCCAAGTGGATAGACATTGCACACACCTCCGGTTCTTTGGATGGAGAAGACTGAAAATTGACGATCTCTTGAGACTGCCAAAAGCATGGTATCATCACGAGAGAACTCCATCTGGGTGACTGTCAAGGTATGAGACTGCAACCGACCAACTGTTTTCCATGAACCAACTTCCCACAGCCATATTTCTGCCACTGATTGTGACTGTGCCTGCAACACATTACAAAATAAAAAAAAATAAAAAATAAAAACTTAAAATTCGCAAATCAGCTTTGCAAGTTTTGCAGAAAAGATCAGGGTTGGAAAACATTCAAATTGAATGTTCGATGTCTCGTATCTCTAATAACCACAGGTACGAGAGTATGATAGAATCCAGTAATTGCTGATGATTAACTGTTCCATTATGGCTTGTTTAAATATAAGCCACAGCCAAAGTCTTTACTTTGCAGAAACTAAGTGGAGACTGAAGCAAAGAATCAAGAGCCAGCTTAGTTTATACATTATCATGCCCAGTGGTGAGTGGTGACATGCTCATACTGTTTTACTGAAAACTTTCTGAGGTTGCAACAAGAAAGGCATTTACCTTACACGACGAAGCTACAAGCTTCCCTCCATGATCACAACATAAAGAGAACAGCTCATTCCCATGACCATAAAGCTTGTGGGACTCAGGCCACAATGTATGGTATGCCAACTGATCTTCAATAGGAGGTTCAGTAAAGACAACTGGAATGGCATCTGGAACACTTTCAAGGGTGTCAATGCTGCCATTCCCATTTGCACCTGGAGACTCATGGACAGCTGCATGAAAAAGAAACTATGGACATGAAATTCACCAGCTAAATCTCAAAAAGGCTAGTACTTCACCTTCCTTGATGCAAACTAGTTGAAAAGACCTGTTTAAGATCTGCAATCAGGACTACAGTTGTCTTTTATAATAACTAGTATTAAAAACATCCAAAGAACAACTAGTATAAAAATATATGTCGATGGCTAATAGATAGCAGGTTCAGGTAGATTTGGGGATGGGTGTTGAGATTAATAACACAGGTTGTGTACATTGGGTACCTCACCAAATTGAATGCAGAAGGATGAAATGCTACAGGTGAGAAAATATTCATCAGGAACCAGAAATAAAATAAAAATATCGTTATTCTACAAGTAATCCATGATTACAGAAACATATTGCACCTGTTTATCCTTTTGTGGTGGGGTGGAAGGGTGGGGGTGGAGTGGCCGATGATGCGGGAGCAAACAGGCAGGTTACTGATGTACTGAACTCTACTAATATATTCAGTGGGGAGTATTCACCTATTTTTATAATAAAAGTAGCTTTTTCGAGCCATTTCATAAAGAAAAGTGGCGGAAGGGAGCATGCCATGATTCTGGAGAGCCAGCCAAGGACAATAACATGGGCTTAACAGAGAACATATGTTGAGTTTCACAGTTGGTAAAAGTCAAATCAACAGTAATTAAAACCTATCAACTACTAAATTGGGGACTATATCAGGGGGACTAACCATTCACATAAATTGGTTTCTGTGAGAGACCAAGTGCAGACATATTAGCCCCCAAGATCTGGACGCCCATTTGGAGATCTTCAGGGATATCAGATTGTCGCGTGGCACGATTCAATGTCTTTAAGAACGATAAAGGAGCTTCAAACACCCTGGCTACTTTTTCATCAGCCCCACACACAAATCGCTGGTTCCCTTTACCTTCAATGATGGCCACACAATTTATATCATGGCCATGAACTTGAGGGCGAGAAATTTCATGCCACGACTGCCCATCTAGGTGAGAAGCTTCGGTTTTCCATGGAGCAAAAACACGAGTTGTCTGGAACAAGAGACAAGTATTACTAATCTGAGTTACTCAACCTGAGATGAAGATAACAGCTTTTAAACTCTGCCTTAAATTCTTGTCTTCTGAATTGGTGAAACAGCACCATCACAAAGGCAGGCAAAAGTATATAAGCAACCCATGTCAGTGATAGATTACGATCACTTGAAATATAAGCATCCTCCTTTAACAAGACAAGAAAGAAAACATTATACCCACACATGTGACCAGAAAATGCTTAGAGTACAATGATAAAAATCACCTGGTCATGGCTCACTGTCAAAATGTATTGACCATGTCTTCCCCAAGAAATATCTGTCACGGGGGCAAAATGCCCAGACGGAACCTTCTGCGGCAGCCAGTTATCCGTATCAATTCCAATATTCCTCCACATATGAAACGCTCCACCATAACCATGAGCTAAAATTGACTGTCCATCTGGGCTCCAGTGGCCTCCATAAAAACCTAATGCAGAATGGCTCAACTCTCCAACTGTGACCACATTCATCCAAATGCCAGTTTTCTTTTCAGGCTGCCAGATCATCATTGCCTTGTCCATTGACGCAGACAATATGCTTTGGGGTTGACAGTAACTACTACCTTCATTACGTGTAGAGGGAGGTTGCCATTCCACTGAATAAACCCAGTCCTCGTGTCCAATTAAAAGAGACTCGAGAGATATTTGATAAGAAGATGAACCAGCCACAATTATAGGACCCTCAATGTAGGATGCTAAGCTAATTTCCTTCCTGTATGTTTCCTGCCCTTCTCCACCTGAGAACCCCAGCAAAGACATCTTCCAGATGCGTATGCCTTTGTCTTGAGAAGAACTGACAAGCATGATGCTATTTGCTTCACCAGGCTTGCATATTGGTAATGAGAAGTCTAGACTCCTGATCCAATCTGTATGTGCTTTCAATTCACAACCACGAACAAACTGAAAGAATAAGCATAAACAAAACCCATCTATTTTAGAGGTACAGAAAGAACTTCATGCAGGAAAACAAAAGAATGCACGTATAAATTACCTTTCCTGTCCTCTTTCCCCAGTACATGTGAATCTTGTTGTCCAAGCCACCCATTGCAAGGGCGATATGCTCAGAATTTCCAGGTAATTCTGCTAGTGACAAAGCAACCATAGGCTTTGAACCAACTGAAAGACTCTCAAAACATGATAATTTGCATTCACCTGATGCCAACATTAGAATTAACCATAAGGAACGATATTGCGATAACTGAACTCAAATAACATAATTCATGTTAAATACTGATGATAAGTCCACCAAACATTAAATAAACTACTTGAAGAGCTCATGCATGCTTGAGACATGCAATTTCTGTCGTCTGATTTAACAATAAGTAAGATTCAAGAAACAAAAGTAGCACAACAGGGGTTGAAGTGATTTATGTATGCAAAGAATTAATCTGACAAGTCATAGTAACCATACCATAGAACTAAAAGTAAATGGCAAACTAAGCAATATCACAACTGAATTACAATATGCCATCGTCAGATCAAATGCTTAAAACAGAATTTCCTACATTGTTATTGCCAACAATAAAACGCTAGATAGGATATTCTCAGCACAATAACAAGAAAATAGGTATCTGTGATCTACGATGATTCAAAAGCAAACTGTTAACAATTTAGAAAAGATAAACATCAGCAAAATAGCAGAATGACATCAATGTTTGAAATACACGACAAATCAAATTACGTCTCAGACAGTTAGGCTTTCCAATGTTTTACTTGGAACTAATTCACTTAAAGATGTGGAATCACAACAAAGCAAAACCATTAAGCACCAGAACAAAACATCCAGTCGAAAGTAATACCAGCAGATCTTACTTACCCCCAGGAGAACAAGGAAGGATGAGCTCCCATAAATGAACTGCACCATCAGAGGAACTAGAAGCAAATATGGTGTCAGTTAGTGAAACCATAATTCCAGTTATGCAGGAAACACCCTTCTTGTGTAATTGTGGTAGCTGCATCACTAGCCGCCACTGCAAAGATGAAGCAACCAGAAAATAAGAAACATTCAAACACAAGAGCACGTTACAATATGAAGCGGGAGACACCACGGCAAGACAGAGTTTAGTTTGGTGCATTCATCAAGAGAGTTATAAATGGAGAACTATCATAACCTTTTAGACCCAATCAACTTAAGAACCAGGCAATATTGGTAACATAATCAAGTTAAAAAACTCATCTTCGGTTTTCAAAGTTCCTATAATGGGAAATCCATTAGAATACACAGATACATAAGATACACCTTCCTGCGTTCTTCAACAATTTTAACAACAACGTTTGCCTCAATCGTAATCATTTGTATACCTGCTTGAACTTCTGTAATAAAGAAAGTACCTTTCTATCAGCAAGTGTCATTTCCCATAGAATGATGACGCCATCCGAATCTCCTGATAGAAGATAATGGCTCTCCAACTTTTTTGCTGCAATTGCAAAAGATAGCGTGTTAGTATTCACAACCCCTAATCACCAGCACACAAACAGAAAGGTATATCGCTATTGAATAACCCTCTAGTTTTCGAAGACCAAGGCTAGAGCAAGCAACAACAAATACAGAAACAATCCTTCCCGAGAGCTACGCCTACGGACATGCCACCATCAAAAGTGAAGCACCTACCTCTCACTTCCCGATATCCACAGAAGAAAAAGAAAAATCACCTCTGAATGCAAACTTGGCGCCAGGAATCCAGTGAGTGCAATTGACAGGTGCTTTATGGCCGGGAAGAGTGGTCAATATCTGAGCAGTCTATTAAAAATGGAGCAGAAAGCGCATAAACTTAGAAGCTCAGGGCATCACAAGGATGAACAAGTACATGATGAAACAACTAATAAGGAGAAGTAAACCTTGGGGCAGAAAATGGCGACGGCATTCTGAGAACCGAAGGAAACGAGATCACAGGCGCCCCACGAGACGTTATTCACAATTCGATTGCATCCTGCGGCGATGAACACGCTCTTGACTTTGACATCTTCACTCTCTGTCATTACTGAATCAGTTGTCGTGGTCTAAAGCAAGAAGCGACAAAAAGAAAAGAGCAGAAAGAATTGGAAGTTTTCTGCTGGTATTCGAAGAGCAAGTAAAGCTCGGAAAGCGGAGAACCAGAAACTGGAACAGTAGAGAGGGGAGAGCGGCCGGGAAAATTATGGAGACAGACAGAGTCGGGGGGAAAGGAGGAAAGTGGTGCGAGTGCCACTGAGACCGACGAAAGATGTGAGGACTGAGGGCTGAGGCGGCGGCTCTATGGGTTGGGAGTTGGGGACTAGCCTCACCATGGGCTTTCTTACTCCACTGGCTTGGACCTGGCCTGTTGGTCGGAGTATCTAATTTTTATTATCTAAATTTAAATTTTTGTTGATTAATATTTAGACATTTCATGTAAATTAGGTAATTTGATCAATAAGTTTATTAAAATATGTTATATTTAATCATTAAAAACATATTAATATCAATGTTGGTCACTTGATTAGTAAAACGGTCCATGTTTAATCACTCTCCATTAACACCGTTACCCAATTGTTTAAATGGCTAACAGAAGTATTGACTCACCCTTTTTTATCCCGCCATATCACTAAACCTGACCCGCACGTCACTCAACCCACCATATCATCTTTCCCAATCCAATTGTTTAACCCAACCAGCCTATAAACTGAACCGACCCCTATATTCCCCTCTCTCTCTCTCTTCGTCTTCCTTCAGTCTTCACACCAAAATCCCACACTACTCCCTGCTTTCTCACAAACTATGCCAATAAAAATCTCTCGCTCCATTCAAGATTTGGAGAAGTGGATTTTCTGGGTTTTCCCTCTTCTCGATTCACCTCAAACTTTAAAACAATGGAGGATGATAACAACAAGAAGAAGAAGCTGGAATATCAAGTCTGCCTGCCATCGCCACAGTCCACGACTTGCTACTTGGTAATTTCGCTTCGGACGCTGCCGATAATCAAATCAACACAACATCCCCCGCTCAACTCCCCAGATTTCGCCGCCAACGAAGCTCCCAATTGACCGACGATGACTTGAAGAAGAAAGTCCAGATCTTGCCTCCGCCGCCGCTGACTAGATCGTGATGTTATTGTTGTTGCTGGTTGTACGAGCGTTGCTCTGTTTTCTTTGGCCGTTCGGGGCTCCGAATCTTAGGAGGTCGAATAGAGCTACGGAGGAACTAGGAAGAATAATCGGGATTTGGGGTGTGGTGGTGGATCATTGGTGAAGGGTCGTGTAGAGCGACTAGCCTTTGGATGACTATACGATCGAGCTCCGTGGTCGTTTGGGGGAGGAGCTGATGAGAAAAGGCGGCCTGGTGGTGGGTTGTGAAGGCGAATCGATTGTCTTGGTCGGAGGAGTTGGAGAAGAAGTGCATCGGGTCGGAGAAAATTATTCTGCTACCTTGAAGATTAGTTAGCATATCCAAAATACATTGAACTATTATTTAAGTACTAAAGTATCGAGAGAGCACAGACTAGTATTCAAAATTTGCTAACTGATATTCACCATGAATCAACTATTATCCAGAATGCATAAATTCACAAATTAATATCTAGACAATACAGAATAGTATCCAAACAGCACATAATTAGTATACATATAACACATAAAAGTATCCAGATAACTCATAAGAGTATCCATATTGAATACTAGTTGGTTGATTGTGGATATTAGTTGGTATCTGCTATCTGGATACTAGTTTGTGATGTTTTGAATACTAATCTGTGTTATTTAGATACTTAGCAGACTTAGATATTAGTTCATACATTTTGGATATTAGTTAGTATATACTAACGAATCTTCAAGTTAGCAGAATAACTAGGTTGCATTGGGTCGGGTTTATGGGACTAGCAGCCTGCGAATAAGCTGAATGGGTCGGAATTGGAGTACATAATGGAGAGAGGGTCGGGTGAAGAGGAGATAGAGAGAGGGATATAGGTTTTAGTTCATAGGTTGGTTGGGTTTAAGAATTGGGTTGGGAAAGATGATATAGTGGGTTGAGTGACGTGGCGGGTCGGGTTGGGTTTGGTGATGTGGCGAGTTAAAAAAAGGGCGAGTCAACATTTTTGTTAGTCACTGAGTTTCTTACTCCACTAGCTTGGACCTGGCCCGTTGGCCGGAGACCCGGAGTATATAAATTTTCATTTTTATTATCCAAATTTAGATTTTTGTTGATGAATATTTAGATATTACATGCGAATTAGGGGTGGGCATTTGATCGGTTCGGTTTCGACCGAACCAAAATTATGAATATTGGGTCCCCAAATTCTCCCAAATTTCAAACCGAATTCGAACCAAATTATAATTCGATTCGGTCGGTTGAAACTAAATTATAATTCGATTCGGTTCTGTTTTTCACACAAAAACGAATTTGTACGACTACTTGTATCTTCTCACTTTTAAATAATTTTTCACCCTTAATATAAATAATAAATATTCAATTATATGCATCATCAATGATAAAATCCAACTTTTCAACACATAAATCATTAAAAATTTCAAATATTTAAGTCTAAAAACAACTACAAACATAAATCCACCATTTGGAGCTTGCAATTATAGTATTTCGGTTTTTCGGTCGGAAATTCGGTTCGGTTGAAAGAACCATGGTTTCCGAAATATCTATATTTCCCTTCCAAATTCCGACCCCTAGTAGCAAATGGGGTAGAAACTAAATATCGCAGCCCGTAGCCAGAGATCACGGCGAGAACTATGCATTGGAAGACAAGTCAAAGATCGCGGACGAAGACCCCTTTCCCCATAAGAGAGCTGATTTTGAGATATAATTTATGATTTTAGAGAGAGGAGCTGAAGGAATGAGAAGAAGAGAAGAAAGAGAATGAGCTAGAAGAAGAGGAGACATCTTCCTCAACAACAAGTCTTCTTCCACCTCTTCCATGTATCTTCTTCCCTCCTTTACAGAGTGGTTCTCTAAGGAACTAGGGGTTATAAACCCCAAATCCTAGCTTTAGGGTTACTATGTATGTATGTATGTATGGATATCATGTGTAATTAAGCTCGAATCGGTTTTGCTAATGAGTGAAGATGCTAGGATGTGGGTTTACCAGCGCCGAGAAGTCCACAGTGTCATGAGTTCCACAGATTTACGTGTTCAACAATGTCGTTTCCTAAGCAACAATGTTGTTTCCTTAAGAAACAATGTTGCTCCCCTTAACAACGATGAAGTATGAGTTGTGGTTTAGAGCCAACTAGCACAGGATGGAGAACAGGGCCTAGGTCAAACAACATCGTTGGGATAGCAATGTCGTTTGGTTCATCGTAGTTTGAACCTGCCTTCAAATTTGCTATCTTCTTGTATTGGTTTCGTTTTTTGCTTTTTGTTCTGTTTGAACCCCTCTGTTCTTTCGTTCTTCGTGCTCTGCTCTTTCCTGAGAGCCTGTGCTGTGTTCTTCTGTTTCCCCTTCTCACTTTCTCGTGGGAATCTTGTTCGTGTACTCTATTTTGGTTTCTTTGACTTTAATTCAAGTTCATCATCATTATAATTTTTTTTAGAAGCAAGCGACATCGTTGATTTTTATGGATGACGTGAGTGGCGGAAACCCATGAAAATCATTTAGCCGCACCGTGGATTGGTTCACAACGACGTCGTAGATGAGAATAACATGATTGCAAAGCTAGGATGATCAGGTGAAACGATGTCCTTGGACATACCATTTTATGAGTGGTGTTGCCTAAGATATTGTTGTGTTCAGTTCTATGAACCATGGTGGGTAACCGCTAGTGGAGAGTTACCCAACTTGGTCCAGCGATGTTTTAGTTATCAAGTCACCTGGTGATTCTATTCAGTAGTTTTCTACCTTGGTGGGAGGTTTTTTCCCATGTGGGAGCTATGCGGAGTGGAGTTTACGACTTAGGGAAGTGTAGAACATCTGGGAGACAAAAACGGACGAATACTACGACGATGAAAGGAGGACTTTGTATCAACATCTGAAACAACGGGGCACTCTGGACTGTAAAATCAAATCTCAAACACTATAGTCACAACCTATCGTTTTCCTTTAGTTCGTAGAACTTCTTTGTCAAAGATCTTTGCAGAGACGTAGTAGATTATAGCGTAGTCATAGAGCTCTCCTGAGAAATCTCTATAGGAGTAGAAGTAATGTAATTTGGATTCCTCGTTGTTCGTTTAACATCCTCATTCTTACATTTTTTTTGGGTAAAAATCTCATTCAAACATTGTTTGGAAATGTATGAACCGAATAATAGTTATTTGATTTACTTGATCTGTTTATTTAATTCTCTGAAAACCTAATTGTGGCCAAGATTAACTTTAGACTCCTTTTTTTGTCGAGCAGCTCAACATTCCAATAAAGGTTCCGTGTCATATGGCAAATCTTCGCTGACTCGTTCACCGATTCCAAGCCACACAATGAAATACCACTTCAGTCCGGAAGAGAGAACAAGGCAAAAGTGGAAAATGAAAAGTGAAAAAAGAAAAACACGAAACAAAATAGTAAAACGGTAAAAAGTGGAGATCCGGATAATCAACCTGAAGCGAACCCGCTGTAATTATATACGAGTGGAGAGCTCAGTCCCTGTTCAAACCCTAGCGAAAAAAAAGAACCCATCCCATCCTTTTTCCTATCTCTTCTCTCTCTCTGGTCTGAAGCCCCGTCCATGGCTTCACGCAGAATCGTATCGTCGCTTCTCCGATCGGCGTCGCGCCGTTCCGCGTCGTCGTCGAATCCCAATCCTAAACTTTTCTCCCCTTCCCCAGCCTCCGCCCGCCGCGCATCTACGTATGGCTACCTCCTCACCCGCACCTCCGAGTACGCTACTTCCGCCGCCGCCGCGGCCCCTGCGCAATCGGCTCCCGTGAAGACCGGTGGAAAGGATGTAGGTAAAATCACCGATGATTTCACCGGGAAAGGTGCGATCGGGCAGGTGTGCCAGGTGATTGGTGCCGTCGTCGATGTCAGATTCACTGAGGGTCTGCCGCCGATCTTGACTGCTCTCGAGGTGTTGGATCACTCGATCCGTCTGGTTTTGGAGGTGGCCCAGCATTTGGGAGAGAACATGGTCAGGACCATTGCTATGGATGGTACTGAAGGCTTGGTCAGAGGCCAGCGTGTCCTCAACACCGGTTCTCCCATCACTGTAAGTCGTCGCTCTCTCCAACTCCATTTCTGGGTCTTTTCCTGACATATTTCTATCTGTGATCATAAAACCTTCGCTTTTTTCTGTATTCCGTTGATCGCTGTTGTTGGATTTTTCTAGGTTGAGAATATCTGGGGTCTAGGGTTTTCTCTTCACGCCATTTGGAATTTAGGGATCTTGTAGTGCCTGTTTTCAGATCTAGGGATTCCTTATTTTCATTTCGTTCCTGGAAATTGGGGGAAATGAACTCGGTCTACGTGAATTACAGATTGGGATCTTGTTCTTCTATGCGCCGGCCCGTTATTTTCAGATCCGAGTGATTTATTTGGTCGATGATAAGTTTTTATGAGCAACCCTTGTCTTTTTCATTGCTCGTGCGCTAAGCTGCCAGGTGTCTTTTGTTGGATTCCGCCTTGATGACCTGCTTTTCTTGATATAGCCAATGTTTTTGCTGATTTCTCTCATTCTGTCGGTCAATTCTCCATGTCTGCGGTTGATGGTTGTTTTAACTGATGTTCATGGCACATTTTTTTTTCTCGGCATCCAATGTTCTCCAGTTTGTTTCGCTATGCAAAACTGATATCAAATTGTTACAATTTTTCTTAATTAATGGTTACAACGTTTGAATAGTCGAATTTGATTTGGTTACTTGCAATTCAAAACAGGTGCCTGTTGGCAGGGCTACTCTTGGCCGTATTATGAATGTTATCGGAGAGCCTATTGACGAGAAGGGAGACATCTGTAAGAACTCTCTCCCTTTGGTCTTTATTTTTTGTGGTGATTGTGGGGTTAAGTGATTAACTGTTATATTTTGTGCACATCAGCAACGGAGCACTTCCTGCCCATCCATAGGGAAGCTCCATCCTTTGTAGAGCAGGCCACTGAGCAGCAAATTCTTGTCACTGGTATCAAGGTACTGGCAAACAACTAAGTTAGAAGTCCTCTTGTTTTTGTTCTGCTTTGCTTGTGCTCATGGAGCTAAACCATATCATCCCCCTTCTGTTCTAGAGATGTTGAACTAGACTAATTGATGCCATCTTTTGCTTTACCTCTGTTGTAGGTTGTTGATCTCCTCGCACCATACCAGAGGGGTGGAAAGATTGGTCTGTTCGGTGGGGCTGGTGTCGGGAAAACAGTGCTGATTATGGAACTTATCAATAATGTTGCCAAGGCCCATGGTCGGTAGTTCTCCTTGAATCCTAGGTGTTTTTATGGGCTTGGTATCTAGTTCTCTAATGTTAATTATTTGAACAGGTGGTTTCTCTGTTTTTGCTGGTGTTGGGGAACGTACCCGTGAGGGTAATGACTTATACAGAGAAATGATTGAGAGTGGTGTCATTAAGCTAGGGGACAAGCAGGTTAGTATTTCTACCTTGCTTAATTGTGATTAAGGTTTTTGCATGTACTAGTGTTGGTTAACTTGTATGCTGTTTGTCTGGGCAGGCTGACAGCAAATGTGCTCTTGTGTACGGTCAAATGAATGAACCACCGGGTGCTCGTGCCCGTGTTGGTCTCACTGGTCTAACTGTTGCAGAGCACTTCCGTGATGCTGAAGGCCAGGATGTGCTTCTCTTTGTTGATAACATTTTCCGATTCACCCAGGTGAGAAGCATAGTTACTCAATTCCATTTCTTGTTTGGTGGACTTTCCGGCTAAAGTATCAGAAATGATGACCTACTCATTTTGGGGACTTTGACGTCGTCGTGTAGGCCAACTCAGAGGTGTCTGCCTTGCTTGGTCGTATTCCATCTGCCGTGGGGTACCAACCAACTCTTGCTACAGATCTTGGAGGACTCCAAGAGCGTATTACAACCACCAAGAAGGGTTCCATTACTTCCGTGCAAGCTATCTATGTGCCAGCTGATGATCTGACAGATCCTGCTCCGGCTACCACTTTTGCTCACTTGGATGCCACCACTGTTTTGTCACGACAGGTGGGATTTATGAATCATTACCGTCACCTTACATTTATCTCAAGTAGTAGTTGTCTACTAGTAGGATTTCTAATTGTGAGATTTCTTTGAGGGAGAGCAGATTTCGGAGCTGGGTATCTATCCTGCTGTTGATCCACTGGATTCCACATCCCGTATGCTTTCTCCTCACATTCTAGGAGAAGATCACTACGGAACTGCTCGTGGAGTGCAGAAGGTTCTCCAGAACTACAAGAATCTTCAGGATATTATTGCCATATTGGGTATGGATGAGCTCAGTGAAGATGACAAGTTAACGGTTGCTCGTGCCCGTAAAATTCAGAGGTTCTTGAGCCAGCCTTTCCATGTCGCTGAAGTTTTCACGGGTGCCCCTGGCAAGTACGTTGAGCTGAAGGAGAGCATCGCCAGTTTCCAGGTACTCAAACCCACACCATTTGTTGAAATCAAAACCATTGCTTGTATGTTGTATCATCAACTCGTTAGGCTGATAATATTTGTTGGGTTTGTGATCAGGGTGTGTTGGATGGAAAGTACGACGACCTCCCAGAACAGTCATTTTACATGGTAGGAGGAATCGAAGAGGTGATTGCCAAGGCCGAGAAGATTGCCAAGGAGAATGCATAGTAAAACACAAAGGGAAGATGTGGCCTTTTTGTTTTTCCTTGTTATTTTTGGGGGGCGGGTTTAATCCCATCATGACAACTTAGCCTTTTAATCTTGGGTGTTCCCCTGTCCTCTGATAATTCCGAAAATCAATAATGACAGCCAGTGGCAAAGGGGATTCCTTGCCCGAGGATGATGATGATATGTTCGAATTTTTTTGAAACTAGAAAAGATTGCGGGATTGGCTTTTCTCTATTGCTGGTCTTTTGACCGGCCCGAATTGGATGCAGTTGAACCCCTCCCCGAATTATTTTGTTCAATAAGCTGTTGGTGGGGATGATGAGAAATATGATGTTGGGGAGTTGTATATCAGGTGCTGCCTTTGCGAGCTGACCTTTCTAGATGCTCTGCTGTTTTTTTATGTGACAATTGTTGGCAATTTCTGACCTGACTACGACTGTGGCTCTTATTTGATGGGCAGTAGCATGTCTTATATTGCTTCCAACATGTTTTGGTTTATCTCGTTCTATTTTCAGACTTGTTCGGTCATGATTTGCATCAATAATTATCTGTATTTCTTCTCTTTTAATCTTTAAAATTAATATATTTTCATTTAAAAAAATATAAGATTATCGGAGAGCTTATCCTAGAAGTTTTCTTCAAATTCTTGATTTATTTGCTCGGATTCGGGCATATTGTCTCCTCAATCAGAGTTTATGTGGATACCATTTTCATCCATAATTTGGGGAGTAAATTAACGTGTTGTTGCAGAAGTTATTTCCATCTCCTGACCGTTAGCCTGATAATTATCCTCCGAGGGTTTTGGCCATGGGAAAAATCAACCAGGTCTGATATCAGGGACAACTGGATTGGAGCCCTTCTTGACGAAGTTCTGCATTGTTTATCTAACTTAAGGGGGTTCAGTGTGCGGTTTCTAGATCGGCGTAGTAATAGGGTAGCCCATTTGGTGGCTAGGAAGGCTCTTCTTTTGTACCCGACTGCAAGTCGTTTCTTTGACTTTATGGTCTGATTAAATTATAGGATGTAACTATTTTTTTCTGATCAATATATGATTATCTTTTTTTTTCTTCATCCCTTCCCATGTGAGCGATCATATTTCTCAGTCGGGCACTCCTACATCTCCCATCTGTGAGAGTGAGATGGGATGGGATGGCAATAAATACTCGGCTGATAGAGGCCTGCAAAACTCACTCTACTTTGAGCATCATAACGACATAACCTCAGTATCGAGCAACAAAAGCAAGTGAATCACTTGGCCAATCAACCCTAAATTTTGAGGGCACATCTTTTAGGTTCGTTTCTCTTTGCATTTTGCTCTTTTCTTCTTTGTGGCAAGATGAGAATGGTTGGGCTTTTAGGGTTATTGCTATGCATGGGTCTTCTGATTCGATATATACTCCTGTTCTGGATGGCTTGGGCTAGCACCATGGGTCCATGCAAGGGTAAAGACTAGATTGTCAACATCAGGCTCAGCTTTTCATGGATAATATGTCGATTCCCTTGCTCCAACGTATCGTCAATAATCGGTGGAAGTGCAGTGCTCCAATGGCGGTTTTGGAAGATGGTTGCTACAAAATACACTCATAACGAAGGCCAAGTGTAACCAATAAAAGAGACTATAGTATAGCGCCACAGTAATAAAATATTGAATACACGAGTCTCTAGATTTACTATTAGTCAGCTTCAGTTTATTATTAGCAGAATAGATCTAGAGTAAACAACTTGACTCGCTCTAAACTACTCTCCCAATCGAAGACCAAGTATAACCAACTATCGAGTGTAGCATAGTGGAAGTAAAGTAATAAAATTATGAACCCTAGGGTCTTTAGGTGTACCATTACGCCGCTTTGGTTTGTTAACTAGCGAAACAAGGTTTGAGATTAAGAAACTAAGCTCACTAAACTACTCCAACAACTACACTAACTAATTACAAGTTGGGAGCTCACTTAGGTATTGATCCCCCTAGTCACTAGCCTGATCAAAGATTGATGATTCTCTAACTTGATTCATTCTCCATTCATAGCGCGGAGGATCTTTGACTAATCCTTGAATCTCTACTGGAGCAATCAAGACCCTTTTGAGTCAGTTGCTTAGATGGTTTAGACCCCTCTAATGGGTGTGATAGAAACTACATTTCTGCAGTTTAACTATTTGGACTATTTTGTCGATTTCTTATTATTTATGTTTCTATTGGGAACTTTGAGGGAAATTTTGAGGAGACTAATAAGTTAGGGTAGTATTTGGAAATTGTCGGATTATATAAATATTTTGTAATTAGGGATTATGACACTAAGCAAAGATTAAACCTAATACCCTTTTCCTAATCCCTCATCTCTTTCCTTCTCTACTGAATTCCCTCTCCCTCTCTTCCAAGTTGTCGCTGCAACATTCTTCTTCTTCCCTCCTTCTCTAAATCTCATCTCACCTCCCATCAACCCCCAGTCACAATGGCGAATCAATCCCTAGTTGATCGCCCATTCCTCAATTCCTAGATAGAATCTCGAGGCATTAGACTCCGGTTTCTATCATTTGGTATTAGAGCCCGGTTCCGAGAATGGAGTATGTCACGATTGTAGATCATGGACGAGTAGAGAAGACCAATGGAGGTAACCAAGTCATAGACCGCGACAGACAAGGCTGCCGAGAAGGCTGCAATGGAGAAAACTGGAGAGGAAATATGAGCCAAGACACACACCACCGGTGTACCTAGAGATATCCTGAAAAAAAGCTCCTTGTCGCAAGAGGAGTAGGTGTGCGAGGGGGTCGTGGCAGATGAGACGGAGAATGAGGCTCTCAAGGCCTCAATGCAAACTCTCATGGAAATGCAGCTGAGAACGGACGCCAGCGTAGCGGAGATTAGGGCTGGGAAAATAGAAGAGACCGTTAGAAAAACCATGGTCCAAACCGTACCACACAGTTTGGTCCGGACCGTAGACCGTTAAGTATGTTCTGGTCTGGTCCATGGTCTGTATTATCTTATGTTTTGATCTCTTGGTCTGGTCTGGTCTAGACCGCGGTTTACCGGACCAAACCGTGGACCCAACTGACTTGTCAATATGTGTTAACAGCCCATTCGACCACTCTCCCAACTCCCAAAACGACACCCAAGTTTCAACCTTAGTTTTGTGAATCTCGTCCCTCCTTCATTCACAACCGCATTTAACCAGAGAGTAGAGATAATTGTGTCTCTATATGGCATTATGTTAATGGCATGACGTTATGGTGCAAGTTGGGATGCTTTTACTTTTGTATCTTTGTCATGTACTAAGATTTAGAGTATCAAAATTATTCATGCATGTTAGGATTAATGTTTTAAGGCAAATAACAACTATTTTTCTTGGTTATTGGTTCAATTTTTTGTGTGGCTTACTAAACAAATTATTCATTTTTCGTTGAGTTTGGTCTTTCTGAACCAGACCAGACCGTACAGGCGTGGTCTGTGGTCAATACTTTAACCTCTCGGTCTGAACCATAGATCGTATATATGGTCTGGTCCGGACCAGACCGCACCTTTTCCCAGCCCTAGTGGAGCTGCGAGTCAAGGTGGAGGAGTCCAGAGGTCTATGGCTGTGTTAACAAAGACCCTCGCTAAGGTGCGGGAAGGACAGAGGCAGATGGCTCCTTGGCAGCAGCGCCGATACGAAGGCTCCGATCGTGATGCCGAGGGTGGCGGTGGCATAGCTTAGCGCCGCCGCAGGAAGAAAGAAGACGATCGAGGCGTAGACGAGAAGCACTACCGTGGAAGGAGGAGTAGCGCCAAAAACAGGTGAAATGATGGCTAGGGTAAGCACAACCCCATGCCTGGAGACCTCGGAGCATGTGGGACATGGGGAAAGTGGGCCATGAGATGGAACTGGCTGTTACCAATTCCATCGGCCCAAGAGATAGCTGCGCTACGTGGGAAGGCTAAAATGTCGGGGCTAGGACAACGTGGTCCAAAATCAAGGCTTCGGGTTGCTGGGCCAGAGAGGATGCGGTTGGACCAGAGAGGGCGATATAGGGCGGACTAGAAAGGTAGCAGTCGGAGCAAACCAAACCATTCGGACCGGAACTGGTTGAACCGAGAATGGTCGAACCGATAGCAGCAAATTGACTCACCCTTGTGTTATCGATCCCCTACTTACAATCTATGGTGCTCTAATTGACATAGATATATATTCACTCTCATAGGTCAATAGCAATATCAACTAATCCTGATCAATGAAAATTTAAAATAAAAACATGCATGGTTTGGATATGAACTCAAGAATGCCAAGATATAGTATTCATACAATCATTCAGTCAAGCTAAACATAGTTAGGGTTCATCAAAACCTAAGTGAAGGAAAATACAGTATAAAACTCAAGATTTTCAATCTTCATGTCCAGGGTTGATCTTCCAGATCCATTGGTGATGGGTACCTCCAGTTTAGCTCCAAGAACCCTCCTAGATCGCTCTCCCTCTCTTTGGATTGCTTCTTGGGAGTTTTTGGCCGAAAACACATATCTTCCCTCTCCAAAATCACAGTAGCAGCTATATATCCGAAGAGTTGCCCGACTCACGGTCTTATGTCACATCCATGACATCGACACAATGAACGTGACATTAACTAGAAATGCACCGCATTAGATGAACAAGTCACGGCTGTGTTACTGATGTCACGATTGAAGTTCAAAAGGTCAAGAATCTTAGCATTGAGAATGACATCAAGCACAAGATGAGTATGTCCACGAAGAATCAAGAACTGCATCACATCCCAAAAAAACTCTTCATGAGAGATAATAAAATATGCCAATAGTTTATTACGTCATGGACTGAATATGTACATTTAGTTAGTTGTATCCACTTAAGTGCGCGCGCTCACACACACACACACACACACACACACACAATTATGATGCCTAAGAGTACAATGACCAATACAGATTGACAACTTGCATTGGTAAAATCATATCAAAATTGTACATCATCAAGAATACTAAATAATCCAATCTAGTTAAACTCTAGATTAGCAAAGTAGTAATACCATAGGGTGGTGACCAAGGTTGTATGCCTTGGGCCATTTAAGGCTAACACTACTCTTTAGCTCAAGCTACTATCTAGTCAATAATATGGAAATATTTGAAATATATGAATTAAACTAAGTAACATGAAAGAAACAAAACTAACTAGAAGGAGAATCTCTTGAGATAGGTGATTACTTAGGGTTGAATCCCTCTAGGATAATGTTGAAATGGGTTTATGGAATTAAACTAAGTCAATGAAGGATTTTCTATCTTGTAAATTCTAAGGAATCCCCTAGACTAGCAATCAAGTCAATGGACATGCACTTGATCACTCTTCTATGTAGCTAGGTTGGTTTAATGTCATGCAACCAACTAGATACCCAGAGCATAAGGTTTAGACTCCTTAAATACGTGCAAATGAGGCTATAACTCAATGGTCATACAATTATAACCTCAGTCTATTAATGGATGTTCTAATGTTGACCGGATTAGATGATCTTTTTCTCTTAGGCCAAGAACACCAAATCCAAATACCCAAAAAGCACAAGGAAGCATGATTAAATATCAATAGATACAAACAATGATGTTAACATCAGGTTGAGTCATTCGATCCGATCGGTAAAAAACTGGGATCCGTCACCAGCTCGATCCGAATAATTTATTAACCTCCAACTTTGAAATGCACGGTTGGATAACAGTTCGACAGTTAATCGTTCAAACTGGACGAACTGACCATCCCGCCCAAAGTTTCCAACCATCAAACGAAAAAAAAATTTTAAGGTGCATTTGAGCAGTTGGAGCTTGGTAGGAAGAAATATAAAAAATCATAGTTTCTCCTCTTCTTACCTCAAGAAGCAATGATTGAAGCTGAAGCTCGTGCCAACACCATCTCTCAGCCATTCACCTTGCGTGTTTCTTCCTTGTGTTGGCTACCTCCATTTCCCCAATGACAACTGGTCGATTTCATAGAAATAGAAAATCATTGTGATGATGAGGTAGGAAGTGAGAGAGACAAGAAGGAAGAGGGAGGGAATATGTGTTCTTCTTTTCTGGGAATGATAGGAGAGATGGGGAGAAACTGAGAGTGAGAGCGGCGGGGATGCATTACTATATAGTACTCAGAATTAAATTACGGATCAATCATCAAATTTTCTTAAACTATTGATGACTACGCATTTACAAATGTTTTACCTCTCATTTTTTGATTGTTTAGCGTGATGTTTATCATACTCTGGCCTATATTACGCTAGTTTATGTTCCTTTGTCAGATTTCAAGTCTTATCACGTAAAGTGAAGCATAGACGCAAGTTTCAAGTCAATCGGAGATCAATTGGCGACTCAGGGGAAGAAACTCGAGCATGACTTGAGGAAGAATGAATTTCTACCTCATGTTATGGGTTACATGTACTTTTAATTGAGAGAAATTTACCATCATTTGGATATCCTACTGCATTGGGAGATTCAAGTTCTAAGTTTGTTGAGCTATGCATTAATCAAACAAAGAAATAAGTTGAAAGTTAACTTCATGCGATAATGGCATATAATAATTTGAGTTATCTAGGTAAAGTTGTTGTCAATAAGTTGAAGATAATGTTAGACACTTGCAATATTTAGCATAAACAATCATATGCATCAAAGAAAAAATCAATAAAAGACCATGTTCACATTATCAAGTTGAAATTTGTTGATCAATCGGAGATAAGATGGTCATGTTATAATCTTCCAACTGGTGATAATTTTGCTACTCTTCTTATTTGACATTGTTGTTGATTTGGGTTAGACACATAATAAACATTACGAACTTCCTATCAATCGAAACTTGAATCATAAATAGTGAGATAAATAAATACAAAGAAATAGAAGGTGGACACCATTGAAAAACAATGACAAATAATTAAACACAAACAAAGAAACACACCGCCCATTGGGCGACACAAAACTAATAACTTATATATAAGCACAATACATGTGACTATAGGTGGCAATAGGGCGGGTTCGGGCTGGGTTCAATCGGGTTGCGGGTTAGTCAGGTTTCGGGTTCGTCGGGTTGCGGGTTCGTCGGGTCGAGTTCAATCAGGTTCGGGTTCAAACAGGTTGCGAGTTAGTTGGGTTGCGAGTTCATCGGGTTCGGGTTCAATCGGGTTGCGGGTAAATCAGGTTGCGGGTTTATCGAGTTTCGGGTCGGGCGGGTTGCAGACAGATCGGGTCGCGAGTTGTTCGGGTCAACGCATCGAGTTACATACTCATTACTCGCTACCAACTTACACAGTTTATTACACTAATGAAAAAAAATCACAATTTTTAACCAATTACTTTCTACTTCGTATATATACTTAATTTTTTTTTTAAACTAGTAAAAAATGTTGAATCATTTTGCAAACTTGCCATGTAATTATCATAATTCGTAAAGTAGACTAGCTAATAGTAATCGTGATATCAACATGTGCAACCAATAGATAGTATTAACAAAGCATACATTCAGAAAACAAAATACCACTCTAAAAGCAAAGAAGAAAAACACTTTTTCCTATTTCAAAATTTTTTACCAGCAATATAGATTAACCCAAACAAAAATTGAGCGGCAATATAGATAAATCCAAACGAAAATTGGGCGACCATTTGGAGCGGGAAAGAAAAAGTTGGGCGGCAATGTATATCAAGTAAAAAGAAAATTCGGCGACATTTTGCAACGGGAAGGGAACAAACATAGACACATAGAAAACAAGTAGATAAATTAAATGAACCTTCCAAAAACAAATGATTGTTGAAACTAATTGTTAATAGTCTGCTCGACTTGCATCATTGAATTGATTAACCTAAATCAAACTAGTTCTTTTCCAAGGGCCATTCGTTGATTGATAGCAGGATTATGTAACTTATAGAAAGACTGTTTTTTTTTAAGGAAAACATCATGAATATCCATTCACCAAAGCACAACACACGAAAGCTTCCTTACATATTATTATCCATAACCCAATATTTGACAAGTCTATTTCATAAAAGTTACAACTAACTGTTGGCCCGCCTACATATGGTGAGGAAGAAGCCAGCAATTCAGTTGGCGGTGGAAATTAAAAAAAAATGTCAACAAAGTCACCGAATGCAGTTGGGGAGGTGAGTGAGCAGGTGGGAATTCATTTCCCTTTGTCTCCCATTAGCCTATAAAAGGCAGAGGCAGTAGCCTCATTTCCATCATCCTTCAACATTCCATCATTCTCCATTTCCTTTGTTCTGCTTCTGTTCGTATTTCTTTTGTGGGTTTTTGGTAGTGAAACATTTTCACTACCACGGGTAGATAGGAGATTTCCTTGTGAGTGAAATAGTGAGGTTGTTTGGGAAACACCGTGTGTTCTATTTCTTGTATCGAGAAAATCTCTGTAACCTATCATTGTTATAGTAAAGAAATACTCCGGAGCTGCTGTTCCCGTGGACTGGCCCAAAATCAGGGTATACCACGTAAATCCTCGGTGTCATTTATTATTATCTATGCTTGTTGTTATTTTGAGAATAGTCGTAGTATATTGCATTATTAAATTACCGAAGTAAATTGATCTAAGTAAGTTGGTTACCGTAATTCTGGAGGCTCTGCCACCAGGTCCAACTTATTTGTGAACTTTTTACAAGCGTGTGATTTCTTAGTGCAATATATTTACCCGCTATTCCCACCCGCTGCGCCCAACAAGTGGTATCAGAGCCACGTCCAATGGAGGCAAAAACAAGCAAGATGATAAGTCTGAATGGCTCCAACTATCACATATGGAGAAACAAGATGAAGGATCTCCTACTCGTGACGGAGTTGCATTTGCCGGTGTTTAGACCAACTAAACCTGATGGCAAAACTGAAGAGGAATGGGAGTTCAAGCATAAGCAAGTATGTGGCTACATTCGACAGTTCGTCGACGATAATGTATACAACCACATTAGCGGAGAAACTCATGCCAGAACTCTGTGGAACAAGCTGGAGGCACTTTATGCATCAAAGACCGGCAACAACAAATTATTTTATCTGACCAAGTTGGTCCAGATGAAATACAAGGAAGGCAAATCCTTGGCGGATCACTTGAACGAAATTCAAGGGATCGTGGATCAGTTGTCCGGTATGGGCATAAAGATGGAAGATGAGGTGGTCGCTCTCCTCGTTCTGGCTTCCCTTCCAGAATCTTGGGAGACGCTAAAAATTTCACTTACCAACTCTGCGAAAGATGGAGTTATAAACATGGAGATTGTCAAAAGCGGAGTCCTGAACGAAGAGATGCGAAAAAGATCACAAGGTGCATCCTCATCATCTTCCCAGTCAGACCTTCTGACAGTGGATTCCAGAAGCAGAGGAAGAAGTGAAGCTAGAGGCTCAAAGCAAAGAGGCAAGAGTCGAGGGAAGTCCAACAAGTTTGCCAACATCCAATGTCATCACTGCAAGGAAAAGGGCCACATAAGAAGATTTTGCCCAAAGTTCAGAAATGAGAGAAAGAAGGGCAAACGAGATGAGAACAGTGATGATGATGGTGCAAACTCTGTAGATGAGTTCAATATTGTCTACGATGAAGATGTTGTCAACCTGACAACCCAGGAGACAAGCTGGGTGGTTGATAGTGGTGCTACCATCCACGTGACGTCCAAGAGAGAATTTTTCTCATCTTACACACCAGGTGACTTTGGTGTGGTAAGAATGGGAAATGGTAATCTTTCCAAAGTTATCGGAAAAGGAGAAGTCTGCTTGGAGACGATGAATGGTACGAAGCTACTGCTGAAGGATGTCAGGCATGTTCCAGAAATGCGCCTGAATCTCATCTCTGTAGACAAGTTGGATGAGGAAGGTTACTGCAACACCTTCCATAATGGCCAGTGGAAACTCACCAGAGGCTCCTTGGTGTTGGCCAAGGGCAAGAAGCTGTCAAAGCTGTATGTGACGGAAGCCAAGATCTCCCCAGAGATTGTCAACTCAGCGGAGAATGGTGACACAATTGAATTGTGGCACAAATGGCTCGGTCACATGAGTGAGAAGTCCATGGCAAAGTTGGCCCAGAAGAAAGTCATAATTGGGTTGGATCATGTTCATCTAAAGAAGTGTGTCGATTGCCTTGCGGGAAAGCAAAACTGAGTTGCTTTCAAAAGTTCCATCCCTTCAAGAGCGAAGAACGTGTTGGATCTAGTTCACTCAGATCTCTGTGAACCCGATGTCAACGTCAAATCACTTGGAGGTGCCAGATATTTCGTGACATTCATTGATGACCATTCACGGAAGACTTGGGTGTATACCTTGAAGACCAAGGATCAGGCCCTAGACGTTTTCAAACAATTCCTGGTCCTGGTGGAGAGGGAAACTGGCAAGAAGCTGAAGTGCATCCGGACTGACAATGGTGGAGAGTACAGAGGTCCGTTTGCTACCTTTTGTAAGGAACATGGAATTCGGCAGCAATTCACACCACCAAAGACGCCGCAATTGAATGGGCTAGCTGAGAGGATGAACAGGACCCTGCTAGAGAGAGTCAGGTGCTTGTTATCACACTCGAAGCTACCACAATCTTTCTGGGGGGAGGCACTGCTTGCAGCAGTTTACGTGTGGAACAGGTCACCCAGTGTGCCACTGAAGTATGACGCCACAGAGAAGGTGTGGACAGGAAAAGAAGTTTCCTACAAACATTTGCGGGTGTTTGGTTGCAAGGCCTTTGTCCATATTCCAAAGGATGAAAGGTCAAAGTTGGATTCAAAGACGCGACCATGCGTATTCATTGGCTATGGTCAAAATGAGTTTGGCTATAGATTCTTTGATCCAATCCAGAAGAAGCTTATCAGAAGCCGTAATGCTGTGTTCATCGAAAATGAGACCATCGAAGATGTTGTTGCTAGGAAAGAAGTTCCTAGTACTGATGCTAGTCAACCAAGCCTTGGGCTAGTACCTCCAACGCCGGCGCTTACAGAAGTTGGAGAAGAAGCACAACATGATCAGCCTGAGATAGTTGAACAAGATGCTCCTGTGGAGGTTCAACCAGAAGATGCTGATGACGATGGTCAACCACCAGCCATTGAGGGTTCTCCTGTTCAAATGAAGAGATTTGGTAGGGTCACACGACGCTCTACCAGATATCCTGAGACTGAATATGTGTCACTTACTGACGGGGGAGAACCAGAAAGTTTCACAGAAGCCATGAATGATGAACACAAGCAAAGGTGGATAGAAGCCATGCAAGACGAGATGGATTCCTTGTATGAGAACAAGACATTTGAGCTGGTGAAATTGCCCAAAGGCAAGAGAGCTTTGAAGAACAAGTGGGTGTTCAAGATTAAACATGATGAACACAACCGTCAGCCACGCTTCAAAGCCAGACTAGTTGTGAAAGGCTTCAGTCAAAGGAAAGGCATTGAGTTTGACGAGATATTTTCACCTGTGGTGAAGATGACATCCATTCGTACTGTGTTGGGACTAGCAGCAAGTCTTAACCCGGAGGTTGAACAAATGGATGTGAAAACTGCTTTCCTTCATGGTGATTTGGAGGAAGAGATTTACATGGAGCAACCAGAAGGCTTCCAGAAGGAGAAAAAGGAGGACTATGTGTGCAGGCTCCGTAAGAGCTTGTATGGCTTGAAGCAGGCACCAAGACAGTGGTATAAGAAGTTTGAGTCTGTTATGGGGGAGCAAGGCTACATGAAGACTACTTCAGACCACTGCGTGTTCGTGAAGAAATTTCCTGGTGGAGATTTCATCATACTTTTGCTCTATGTGGATGATATGCTAATTGCTGGGCAGAACGTCTCAAAGATCAATGGTTTGAAGAAGGAGTGGAGCAAGTCTTTTGCCATGAAAGACTTGGGACCAGCAAAGCAAATTCTTGGCGTGAGGATCGTTCGGGATCGAGGTGCCAAGAAGATATGGTTGTCACAAGAGAAGTACATTGAGAAAGTACTTCAACGTTTCAACATGGATAATGCTAAGGCGGTTAGCTGTCCTCTTGCTAACCACTTTATATTGACATCCAAACAGAGCCCGTCTACTGAGAAGGAAAAGGCGGAGATGGATAAAATTCCATATGCTTCAGCAGTGGGAAGTTTGATGTACGCCATGGTGTGTACAAGGCCAGATATTGCTCATGCAGTTGGAGTTGTCAGTCGGTTTCTTTCCAAACCAGGAAAGGAACATTGGGAAGCTGTGAAGTGGATCCTCAGATACCTTCGAGGTAGCTCCAAAATGAGTCTATATTTAGGAGATGGTGAACCTGTCCTTGTTGGCTATACAGATGCTGACATGGCAGGTGATGTTGATTCGAGGAGGTCCACTTCTGGGTACCTGATTACCTTATCAGGGGGAGCAATATCGTGGCAGTCAAGGCTACAAAAGTGTGTAGCTCTTTCCACAACAGAAGCTGAGTATATAGCAGTATTGGAAGCATGCAAGGAGATGATATGGATGAAGAAGTTCCTGAATGAACTTGGGTTCCTACAGGAACAACCCAGCTGTTCTGTGACAGTCAGAGTGCTATTCATCTTGCGAAGAATGCTTCATTTCATGCTCGATCAAAACATATCGATGTTCGATATCACTGGATTCGTGATGTACTTGAAATGAAGCAGCTACAACTGGAGAAGATCCATACTGACGAAAATGGATCTGACATGTGTACCAAGACTCTTCCAAGAGAAAAGTTTGAGTTCTGTCGATTAGCTGCAGGGATGACGAAGTCACCTATGTAGTCAGGCGGGGGAGAATTGTTGGCCCGCCTACATATGGTGAGGAAGAAGCCAGCAATTCAGCTGGCGGTGGAAATTAAAAAAAAAATGTCAACAAAGTCACCGAATGCAGTTGGGGAGGTGAGTGAGCAGGTGGGAATTCATTTCCCTTTGTCTCCCATTAGCCTATAAAAGGCAGAGGCAGTAGCCTCATTTCCATCATCCTTCAACATTCCATCATTCTCCATTTCCTTTGTTCTGCTTCTGTTCGTATTTCTTTTGTGGGTTTTTGGTAGTGAAACGTTTTCACTACCACGGGTAGATAGGAGATTTCCTTGTGGGTGAAATAGTGAGGTTGTTTGGGAAACACCGTGTGTTCTATTTCTTGTATCGAAAAAATCTCTGTAACCTATCATTGTTATAGTAAAGAAATACTCCGGAGCTGCTGTTCCCGTGGACTGGCCCAAAATCAGGGTATACCACGTAAATCCTCGGTGTCATTTATTATTATCTATGCTTGTTGTTATTTTGAGAATAGTCGTAGTATATTGCATTATTAAATTACCGAAGTAAATTGATCTAAGTAAGTTGGTTACCGTAATTCTGGAGGCTCTGCCACCAGGTCCAACTTATTTGTGAACTTTTTACAAGCGTGTGATTTCTTAGTGCAATATATTTACCCGCTATTCTCACCCGCTGCGCCCAACACTAACAAGGAATCAGATGAGCTATATTGTGAGCTACTCTATTTGATTCACGATTAGAGAAAGACCAACCTTGTAGTTGTAACCCTAGTTGCCTTCCTCGGTCTGTTATATCTTTGCAGATATAACGAGGTTATGTCCTTTAGCTCTTCATGGTTTTTTTATCCCGTCAATAAGCTTCTTACAATTCCAGTTAAAAAAAAGCTTCTTACAATCCGATTCCATAAGCAAAGGACCAATGCCTTTTTCGCCTGCTTTCTCCAGTCCAAACAAGATCGCCCTTCCTTATGCAATTTATGCACTTCAATTTTTCAGTTTCAGCTCGGGTTGCCCCCATCCAAACCCAACCTCACCCCTACAGTTTCTGCCAGCATCCGTATTAAACTTAATTCCCGCTGGTGGCAATTCAAATCAAAGTGCGAGCTACAATCTATGAAATAAATCAAAGAGTAGAATATAAAAAGCAATTGAAAAACAGGAACCCTAAGATAGACATATCATCTTTAGACGAGTAAGACTTCTCTTCTTTTCATCGGGGTGAGCTAATTTGGAGAAGCATAGAAGTGCGTGAGTGATTAGCAAAACAGTTTGAAGGTAAATATAGAAAGGGGAATAGCTTTGATTGAAATTGAATCATTTTTGGTCACAGAGCAAAGCTGAAAAACAAAGCTATCGTTTTCTGAGAATCAAAATCTGAAGAAAACTTGTTTAGTTGAGAATTTGGTGAGTTCTGAAACTGGATTCTGAAAATGGAAACCTGTTTAGTAACTTCATACTGTTTTCTGATAATTGATTGCCACCATCTTTTGATGGAGTATCGTACAACTTTAGTGATGATTATAATTTTTAATATGAATCACATTGCTATCCCACAACTTATTAGTAATCCCATCACGTCGTATATTCGTTGCTTGAGTTTGATTTGAATTGAAAATTTTCACTTCTTTTTCTTGTCTCCTTCTTGTCATCTCTTCCTATTCAAGTAGGTAATAACACTAATGGTGAGAGGTTAACATATTATCATCTAATAAAGGAAAATGGGCACACAGAAAGGCATGTTGTACTGAGGGAAACAAGAGACTATATTGCAGGCTGATTGATAACCATGTTCTTGTAAGCTTATACCCACAAATGGCTAGCTGATAGCAGTAGACTTGCTGCCATTACTTCTCTCAATTTGAGAGCAACTACGACAAAGACAAGCTATCTCATTTAAGATGTAGTGATTATTGAGGAATCAAGTTTGGTTAATATTGGAGTTGGGCCAGCAACGTCAAGCCCACCAGCCCCAGCCGCAGCCCAGCTCGTCCAGCTCTCATCCGAGTTCGTCCCAGGCTTGCTGTGCAAGCAGTGGAATCCGTAGCCAGCAAGGTTGCAATTTAATTACTTGTCCAAGTTGTAATACCCTAGGTCATTGGCGAAAAGGGTATATATATTGTATAAGGCCATCGGCCAAAACCTAAGAAGCAGATCAATAAAATATCAGCTGGAGAGTTGATCTCTCCCGTGGACTAGTCCCGGTAATCGGGGATACCACGTAAATCTCGAGTGTCTTGTTCATCGTTTCCTTCAGTTTTTTCATGGTATCAGAGCATTGATCCACCCGTTGCTCATCGATCATGTCTGGAACAGATTCCATCCTCACCACGCCTGGTTCGAGATCGAGCGATCCTAGCTCGACAGATGCGGACCGAGATGTTCATAGTCCGTTCTTCATGCATCAGTCAGACAGTACTGGCCATCTTCACGTCAGTAGCTTGCTTACGTCGTCAAACTATAGCGAGTGGGTTCTGGAGATGACTGATGCCCTTGTCACGAAGAACAAAGTTGGGTTCGTCGACGGGACCATTCCTCGACCAGAGGGAGTCGGGACGCCTCAGTCCATTGTATGGGCACGCTGTGATGCCCTAGTCAAGGGCTGGCTTCGTACAGCCATGGATGCCGAGATGCGAAGCAGCGTGATGCACGCTAAAACTGCCCAGGAGATATGGGAAGATCTCCGGGATCGATTCAGTAAAGGAATTCTGACGAGGGCATATGAGCTGCGTCGTCATGTGGTTCTACTTCAGCAGGAGAAGCAATCTGTCTCCGCGTTTTATACAAAATTGTGGAAGGTCTGGGAAGAGACACAGAACATCCTGCCGCCGCCATTATGCGCTTGCGGGCGGCGCGGTCGTGACCAGAATGAGAGCCTCCGCCTTCTGGACTTCCTGTTGGGTCTTGATGACTCGTACGCAACCGTGCGCAGCCAAATATTATCCATGGCAGCAACGCCATCTCTCCCGGAAGCTTTTAGGATTGTCTACAATGAGGAACAGCTGCGAACTTTAACGCAAAACAGAAAACCCATTTCCGAAGCGGCAGCTGTCGTCGCGCGAGGAGATGGCGAGCGCTCTTCCTCAGGGGCCATGGTGCGCGTGATCGGAATACGGGGGAGAGAGAGCGGCCGATTTGCAGCAACTGTCTCAAGCCTGGACACCTAAAGGAATCGTGCTACGAACTGATAGGGTACCCCCCAGGCTGGAACTTGCGGGAGAAGCAAAGCGATAAGCAAGGAAAGCGTCGCCCTCGTGAGTCAGGCCGTGATACTGGTTCTGCCCGTGGACAAGGACGGGAGCCGAGGGCCTCCCAAGTTGATGGGGAAGCTAGTCCCGTCGCTGGTTTCAGTTTGCAGCAGCTGGAACAACTAAAGCAATTTTTTGGGAATCAACTTCAAGGAGCGGCAGACCCGACAAGCCATATGGCTGGTACGTTTTCCTCTTTCGATGCCCCCGAGTGGTTAATTGACTCGGGGTGCAACGAACATATTACTATGGATGATAACATTTTATCTTCTTCTAATGTTGAATTGCCAAGTCATCCTGTTCGTATCCCTAATGGAGCCAGCATACCAGTAAAGCGGATTGGTTCCGTCCATTTAAGCGATCGAATGACACTCGATCGAGTCTTATATGTGCCGGAGTTTCGATGTAACCTCCTGTCGGTAAGTCGTCTTTGCCAAGAACATAATGTGGCTTTAATCTTTCTTGGGAACTTCTGCGTTATACAGGACTTACACTCCAAGAACGTGATTGGGAAGGGGGAGATCCGTGATGGACTGTACTTCTAGCGGCTGTTTGGATGTCGTGGAACGCGTGCTCATGCGGTGGTAGAGAGAGGCTCAAGTCGTAAGATTCCATGGCATGCAAGACTTGGACATCCTTCGCCAGCCATTATGACTGATCTCAGTAAAACTTTGTCGTTATCTACAGACTTGGTAAATGATATTTGTCATTCTTGTTCTAGAGCTAAGCAGACTCGAAATCCCTTCCCTGTCAGTGGGATTCGTACTTCGTCATGTTTTGAATTATTGCACATGGATATTTGTGGAGGGTATCATACCCCATCATACAGTGGTGCACATTACTTCTTGACAATTGTTGATGATTTCAGTCGCGGTGTTTGGGTTTATCTTATTCCTTTTAAATATGAAGTTGCGCGGTATCTTCAATTTTTCTGCAATCTCGTTCGAACTCAGTTTGGTAAGCAAGTGAAGAGAATTCAGGCAGATAATGGTCCTGAATTCAACACTACTGGGTTACAGAGTTTTTATGAACAGGAAGGAATCTTGCTTCAGACCTCATGCACAGATACACCGCAGTAGAACGGTGTGGTGGAACGCAAGCATCGCCACTTGCTAGAGACAACGCGAGCTTTGCGATTTCAGGCTAGTTTGCCTATTCGGTTTTGGGGAGAATGCATTCTTACTGCTGCCTATTTGATAAACAGGTTACCCACAAAGGCAACAGGACGCACCCCGTAGGAGATCATCTTTGGAAAACCGGCGGCCTACTCCCATTTGCGAGTTTTCGGCTGCCTCGTATATTGCAAGGACACCCATGCCCATCTAGGGAAGTTTGATGAACGAGGAAGAGCTTGTGTGTTTATGGGCTACGCTTCCAGCCAGAAAGGCTACCGAGCATACGATCTCACAACTCGAAAAATTTATAGAAGTCGTGATGTTGTTTTTCACGAATCTGTTTTTCCCTTTCAGGCAGATATGGCTGGACAGTTCACTTGGACTTCGCCCTCCGCAGGCCCATCAGTTGATCTGGAAGATGAGTTGGTCCTTGCGGATGATTTGCATCAACCCATGGCCAATCTTAGGACATCAGCTGTAAGCCCACATGAGGCTTCCTCCTCGCCCGGGCCTTCATTATCTGGCCCACAGGACCGCACTGAAGAAACCAGTCGCCCTTTGAATGGGCCGAGGCCACAGGCCAAGCCCGATCACTCCCAAACGGCCCAGCTCGATCGCTCCCCCTGTTTGACCGACAAGTCCACCTCTTGCGATCGGACCGAGCCCAGTCCACAGCCCGCATCTGCCTCGCCTACTGCACCTAGAGATCCAGCAGCAGTTAATCCACTTCCACGTGGTTTCTACCCCCGAATCACCTCGTCGTAGTGACCGACAGCGGGTTCCCCCCAAGCGACTTGACATCTACTATACAGGGAGTCAAGCCAACTTTGTGCACTATCCTCTTTCTGATCATCTTTCTTATGATAATTTCTCCCCTAATTATTGTGCCTTTCTTGCTGCAGTGGCACATCATCCGAAGCCTCGATCATTTTTGGAGGTCGTACGAGAAGAATGCTGGCGCCGAGCTATGGTTGCGGAAGTAACAGCATTAGAGAAGAATGGGACTTGGAGTTTTGTTTATCTTCCTCCCGGCAAGCGTGTTATCGGTTGCAAGTGGGTTTACAAGATTAAGTTTTATCCCGATGGGACACTTGAGCGCTACAAGGCGCGTTTGGTGGCCATAGGCTACACTCAGATAGAGGGTGTCGATTTCCACGATACCTTTGCACCAGTAGCTAAACTTGTCACAGTCCGTTGCCTTCTCGCAGTTGCTGTCAGCAAGGGTTGGCATATTCACCAGTTGGACGTCAACAACGCGTTTCTTCACGGAGATCTCGATGAAGAAGTTTACATGCAGATTCCTCAAGGCTTTGCTGCACCAGGAGACAGGAGAGTGTGTCGTCTCCATAAGTCGCTCTATGGATTACGACAAGCCTCTCGTAATTGGTACCACAAGTTCACTCAGGCGCTATGTGAACTGGGATTTCGAGCCTCTCCTGCTGACCACTCTCTTTTTATCTTCCAGCGGGGGAGCATTCATGTTATCGCCCTCATCTACGTTGATGATGTTATTTTGGCAGGCACCAGTCTGGAGTTTATATCGCGAGTCAAAGCCTTCTTGCACTCGCAGTTCACCATTAAAGACCTTGGGAATCTACGTTACTTTCTTGGCTTGGAAGTGGCTCGCACACCAGACGGGATGGTCCTAAGTCAACGGAAGTACCTGCTCGATATTCTTGCCGACTCTGGTGTTGCTGGCAGTCGACCCAACGCTTTCCCAGTTGAACAAAATCATCAACTTACACGACCTGCTCCTGCTGATCATCCTGATCCGGCAGCATATCGACGCCTTGTGGGGCGTCTCCTCTACTTGACTGTCACCCGCCCAGATATAACTTATGGAGTCAATATTCTCAGTCAATTTGTCCATGCACCCACTCGAGCTCACATGGATGCGACACAGCGCATCCTTCGATACCTTAAGAATGCCCCAGGTCAAGGTCTTTTCTTCCCACATAATAATTCTCTCACCCTCACGGCATATTGCGATGCAGATTGGGGAGGTTGTCAGCTCACGCGTCGTTCCACCACCGGTTATGTTATTACTCTAAGGGGTGTTCCCATTTCTTGGCGAACGAATAAACAGCAAGTTGTTGCGCGTTCTTCTGCAGAGGCCGAGTACCGGGCGATGGCACACACAGGTAGTGAGATTTTATGGCTACGCTGGCTTCTACAGGAGTTGGGAGCAGCGCAGAGCACCTCTACTCCTCTTTACTGTGATAATCAGGCCGCGCTACACATCGCTGCCAATCCTGTTTTCCATGAATGCACCAAGCACGTCGAGATGGATTGCTACTTTGTTCGGGAGCGAGTTCAGTCAGGCGATATTCGCCCTCTGAAAATTAGCTCTCAGTTCCAGCTGGCGGACATGTTTACTAAAGGACTCGGAGCTGACCGTTTTCAATTCCTCTTGTCCAAGCTGCGCGTTCGTAATTTACACGCTGCAGCTTGTGGGGGAGTATTGGAGTTGGGCCAGCAACGTCAAGCCCACCAGCCGCAGCCGCAGCCCAGCTCGTCCAGCTCTCATCCGAGTTCGTCCCAGGCTTGCTGTGCAAGCAGAGGAATCCGTAGCCAGTAAGGTTGCAATTTAATTACTTGTCCAAGTTGTAATACCCTAGGTCATTGGCGAAAAGGGTATATATATTGTATAAGGCCATCGGCCAAAACCTAAGAAGCAGATCAATAAAATATCAGCTGGAGAGTTGACCCTCCCGTGGACTAGTCCCGGTAATCGGGGATACCACGTAAATCTCGAGTGTCTTGTTCATCGTTTCCTTCAGTTTTTTCAGTTAAGTGGTGCTCAAGCTATTCGCTAATCACCTACTTAGCTGCAATCATCTACTTATCTTCGACAATCGCCCTAAACAATGAAGCAATAAGGAAAAATTAAACCATTAAATTTAAACATATGCTCGATCGAGCATTAGAAGCCATCGATTGCAAAAAACTAGCAAACGAGAAATAATTTGCAGAACTATAACAAACTAAAGAAATATATAGAAGCTGTAGAACACCAGCAAGCAAGAAATAATTTGCAGAAAACCATTGGCTGCCGACGGGAGCTTCAATTCTAAATGATTTTTTTCAATGAAAAAGAACGGCAAGTGAACACGTTTTTTGTCATTTATTTCATTATTTTCATTTTTACAGAAAACAGAAAACGAAATGGAAAGTGAACAGGGCATAAGATTGAGATCCTTGCGTAAGATCATAATCAGAATTTTGACTACAGTGCATATAACAAACTAACAAGTGTGAATGCAAACGTATATAATGCTGGAGGTTAAGGTGCGAAAAAAGTAAATCTATAGTAAGTTGGCGAGTGAGGACGCATGACAGAAAGGTGTTGTATAGGCAAAGCTCGCCCTAGAGTTCGTAGATATGATCTCATCGCATATATATACATCTTAAACTTCCAATTACATACCTTAAAAATATTAAAATTAATTCATATCTAGATAAGTACATTGTTTATCGGAAGTTATTAAATTAGTTCATGTACTAGGTGTTAGTTTGTGTGTACTATAACAAAAGCAATTGGTTTATTATGTTATGACTCATGATAGGTTATCATATATATTATAACCAAATAGCAGTCTCCTATAAGGTTATAACAAGATTTATTATATAAAATATCTTAGTTACTAAATGCTAAACTCTATGCCCGTGACTGTAAAGGTTGTGATAATCACATTGGTAAATAATTAAGGGGTTGTTTGGAAGTTGCGAATGTTAAATCGTTGCATTGTAATGAATCACCATAATATAAATGCATGTATTGATACAATGGATGCATTTTAACAATACATTGTTTGGTTGTTGAAATTCTACTTTATGCATTGATTTACATAAAGTTACTTTTATGGAGAAATGTCAAATTTACCCTCAACTTTTAGTATAAGACAAAAACTATTTGGGATATAAATGAAAAGAAAAAGTTGACACAAATCTAAAAGCAACAATCACAACAATCTCAACTTTTAGTTGAGATTGTATAATGCATCATTTTTTGCGATTGTTGGTGGGACATACCTAAAACAATGCGTGTTTTACAGTTTGGTACTTCCAAACATTGTATTGTGCACAACACATGTATTTAAAAAACACAACTCTAACAATCACAACTTCCAAACGACGTCTAAGTATATGATCTATAATGTAAAATAATGGGGCTTGCTATTTGCCGCCAACCAAATTGCTATTTGCCGCCAACAACAAAAAAAAAGTATATATATACATCTTTGGTTAAGGAGTTTCACAATCTACAACATATCCAACTTTCAGAAAACGTATTGAATCAGAAAAATTCAATGCTCGCCGGAAAAGTCGCCGGAAAATCATCGGGAAAGCCTATCCTCGACATATACTGCGTACACGCATCAATGAATCATCACTAAGCAGGTGCATAATTTTTTTGTAGTTTCGAACAATTTTTCCGACGATTTGAAACGAACAGACGGTGGGCTGAAAAATTCCGGCGGCCGGAACCTGGCCGGGCCGAAAAATTCCGGCCCACCGTCTGTTTTTGGAATTTTTCGGAAAAATTCGATTTTAGGAGTTGAATTTAGAGTTTAGGAGTTGAATTTAGCGTTTAAGAGTTGAATTTAGCGTGTAAGAATTGAATTTAGAGTTTAGGAGTTGAATTTAGCGGTTAAGACTTGAAATTAGCGTTTAGGTTCACAGGAATATTGATGTATTATATTGTAATCGTAGGAAAAATGTCAGAGTTGTTACCGGCTGATCATGATTACACACAGGAATTTGAGAATGGGATCCATTATGCAAGTGTGAAGTTAGCTGAGTTAGCTGCAAAAACAATCGCTCAGGAGTGTGGGTTCTTTATTGTTAGAGGAGCATGGAAACCGAATACTGCTGGACTACATCCTGTTATTGCCCTCTGTATGTATTGCGACAGAAGTAGTAGGATCGTTAAGTCTTATAAACCAGACCCTACGAAGGAGACGCGTGGGAATATTAGTTCGAAGGGTACTGGTTGCCAGTTTCATATATGTATAAAGGAAGTATGGCAAAAGGATGGTCCAAACACATGGGTCATAGTGGGAGTGACAAGTCGTGAAACCGGAGCTAATAGAGGGTTTCACAACCATGAAAATGTGTTGTATCTAGAACATCACCGACACAACAAACAGTTTAGTGAGGCTGAAAAAGAGAGGTTAAGATTAATGAGGAAGGTGGGGATGAGACCAAATCAGCAGAAGACGACACTCAATACTGAAGGGGGTGTGCATCTTGATATCAAACAGATGTACAACATAAATTCCAAGACAAGATTGGATGAGATGGGTGAAATGGATGCGATACAGTTTGCGCTTCACGGAGCTGAACATCGTGGGTACCATATCTGTTTGCAAAAGGACTCTAATAATGTGCTCACTAATCTGTTTTTTGCGCACCCGACGTCCATTCAGATGTTGCATGCATGGCCGTACGTCATCCTCATTGACTCGACCTACAAGACCAACAGGTACGGCTGGCCATGGGTTGAGATTATTGGGGTTACTCCAGTCAAGAAGAATTTCAACATTGCATGTGCAATTATTAAGCAGGAAACAAAGGAAACATATGAGTGGCTGCTGCGATGTATTAAAGGGTTGCTCGGTGATACGGTTCCGAATGTCATTGTGACAGACAAAGAAGGTGGTTTGCTTGCTTCTATTCCTGTGGTCTTCCCTCTCCCACATACTGTCCACCTACTATGTTTATGGCACGTCAACAACTGTGTGAAGCAAAAGTTTGAAGAATTACTGGGTGGAATTGCAAAAAGAGAGGTAGCACAAGCGGTATGGAAGAAATATTTCGACAAAGCTGCATGGAGTTGGACTCAGGAGGGTTTTCTTCAAAAGATTAATGAGTTTGAGAGGGTCTGGACAGTGAAGAACATAAAAATGGTCGACTACGTGCGAGGTGAGTGGTTGCCTCATCAGACAATGTGGGCAAAGTGCTACACAAACCATGTGTTTCATCTTGGTAACACGAGCTCGAATAGAGTTGAGTCATCTCACTCTTCATTCAAGACTTTCCTTGTGTCTGGTAGAGGAGCGATCGACACTTGTTTTGCGAATAACCACAACTACATGGAACATCAGTTTCTGGAAGTGGTGAATGAACTGGACAAGTCACTGAACCGCAATCTGAGTAGGGCAATTGAGCCTCCGTGCACGTTTTTGAGGAGGGTCGTTAGTTCTGAGGCAATCAAACTGATGTTAGATGGGGCGGCGGAGTTGAAGGACAGTTGTGCGTGTCATTTTCAGATGACACATGGGCTCAAGTGTGCTTGCCAGATTGTTCAAGCTAAGGAAGAAGGACGTCAATTCTATGCTCAAGAGTTGCATGTATTTTGGCGGACTTTGGATTATAAAACCCCCCCATGTCAACAACAAGTCAGTGATGAAATTGAGCTTCAATGAGAACACTTTAGGCGTCTTACTGTTGAGGTGGAAGAAAGAGGTCCTGAAGCAGTGAGACAAGCAAGAGATGCCCTATTCTATGGGCTTCACCCAGCAGAGGACAATGTGAGGGAACCGGAAGTGAATGAGAATCCGAGAGGACGGCCTCGAACAAGCACCAGTCGCATTCGTTCATATTATGAGCGGTCTCGTTCGAGGAGTACTGGGCCTGGTTCGAGTGGAGGTAGGGGGCGATCGAGTGGAGGCAGATCCCGATCGAGTGGAGGCAGATCCCGATCGAGTGGAGGTGAATCCGACGAGCATGATACATGTGAGTAATTGGTTTAATATTGTAGTCCATCTAGTAGTAATTGGTTTATGTTTGTAAATTTTTTCCATGTAATTTTGACCGTTTGGTATATTTTTGTAGATTACTCATCCCAGAGCCCCCCAGGGCAATATTCTTACCCTTACATCGATGAGCTTTTTCCAGAGTTTGTTCGACCTTTGATGGTAGGCGATTTCAACCCTAGTCCAGACGGCCATTGTGGTTTTAGGGCACTTTCTCATTGTATTTATGGGGATGATAGTCACTATCTGCTCATGAGATCGACGATTGTCCAAGAAATCCAACAACATTTTTGGAAGTACGAGAACTTGTATAATGGTGGTCCACTAGCTCACATTGACCGTATCAATTGGCTAGAGGCGAGTTTCGCACCACTGGGGCGATGGATGGATTCTGATGACTTGTTCGTGTTTGCCACCATCTACAACATCGCAGTCATGGTCTTCACATACCAGGTGTTTGATGTCAATAATGGAAACCGTCCACTACCCAACCGTTACGATGATGCCTATACTGTATTGCCTATTGATGCGGAACCAGGTACTTTGCCACCAACCATGTTCTTATCACTGCACTATGTGAACAACCACTACATTCGATTGTACTTCAGCCAGGATCAGTTTCCTATACCCCCTCTGCATCCACTTTGGCATGGGCTAGCAAATCCTAACGTGGCAGAGTGGGGAGCTATTCTCGAGGTTGGACAAAATTTGTTTGCGAGCCTTGGTGGTCGGCAGCGAGCCAGGCAGAGAGACCCCCAAAGAGCTAGGGGAAGGGGTAGGGGTAGGAGCAATGCATAGTGTTGCAATACTCTATTTATATGTTGTTGTTTTTCTAGTTGTATTTTTAATGACCCTAGTGTCATTATGAACTTATGGATTTCATTATGGATTTCGAGCGAGTTCGGGGTCGATTGGACGAAGATCGGGCACGAGGCAAGTAAAAAAGAAAGCCACACGGTCACACACACAACTATCACGGCCGTGTGAAGTTTCACTTTGGCCGTGTGGAGATCTGCGAGGCTTCACACGGCCAGGCTGGGTGAGCTACACGGCCGTGTGAAGTTGCACTTTGGCCGTGTGGAAATCTGCGAGGCTTCACACGGCCAGGCTGGGTGAGCTACACGGCCAGGCTGGGTAAGGCTACACGGCCAGGCTGGGTGAGCTACACGGCCGTGTGAAGTTGCACTTTGGCCGTGTGGAATTCTGCGAGGCTTCACACGGCCAGGCTGGGTGAGCTACACGGCCGTGTGCCCCTGACCGTGTGGTTGCACTTTTTTCATTGTTAGGTGTTGTGTTTTAGCGTGTCAGAAACATGCAATCTAAACATAACCATCCGATCCAAACATACATAAGTAGTCAAACATCCGATCTAAACACAAATATGGAAACATGCAGTCTGAACATAAACATCCGATCCAAACATACATAAGTAGTCAAACATCCGATCTAAACACAAATATGGAAACATCAAAACAACTAAAAATCCCCTGGAGGGGGGAGTCCCTGAGAAGCCCAGTACTCAGTCCACACATCCTGCACTCCATGCAGTGCCCTGTAGGCTCGTCGAGAATGCTCAACAAACTCCTCCTCGGTCCCTGCTGCTGCTCGAACCGTAGGTGCAAACGTGTACAAAAGGTCGCGACCACGCTGCATAAAAAAAAACAAGAACAATTTTTAGTTTCATGCTAAGTATATTTATAATAGAGTAACGATTTAGTGGTCAAATCTTACCGCTTCGGAGTCAACTAGTCGATCTGCATCTCCATCATCCCGTAGGACTCTACAATGAGAGTGCGCCACGAACCAGTCAAGATAGTCTCTCGTAGTCTCATATGGATACATCGTCCACGGCTGAGAGTACATGTCTATATGAACCATGTGGGATAGCAGAGCATCCCATGCAGCATCAAAACTCTCAGGAATCCGAATGACATATCCACCAGGTGCCTCTGGTCGGTCTGCTCGCTGAGGACGCGAAGGGGCAGGCTGTACCATCTGTCGGTATCCAAACTGTCGGAGGCAACGGGCTGGATCATAGAACTTGCCTATGTCAGCGAACCGGATGACTCCAGTGTACAAAGAGCGACGCACTGCCTGATGAGGCCTTTGATGGAAAGGTGTCCAAAACACATTAGAAGGGGTCAAGCTGTCAAGAGCTCGACGGTAGAACGCCAACCTCCCACTGGAATCAGCCACAGAACCAGGTGTCTGTACAACCAAGCAAGCAAGTGTACCTGGCGCCCAACTATACTGATCTAAATCCTCCAACTCGTCCAAAAATAGGTTCACCACCGACCGAACCCTGTCTCTACTCTTGTCCACAAACAAAGTGGACCCCAACAGCAACAACAAGTACGACTGCGCCTCTGTCACATGTGTCCCGTGGCTCTGCAAGTATCTGGACGCCATCTCTGCAAGAAAACCACCCTTCTCGTACCACTTACCCCTATTATTATATCCAGGGACCTCCGAACGACCACTCAACTGCTCCGAGTTCATCCCAAGAAGCGCACACAAACCCGCCACCGGATGGTCAAGCTGCGCAGAACTCCTACTCATCAGTCGTCCCTCAACAAGAATCTGCAGTAAGTACTGAACATCGTGGAGGAGGATCGTAATCTCTCCAAAAGGCAAGTGGAAGGTGTTCGTGTCTGGCTGCCACCTCTCCACAAAAGCTGAGATCAAAGCCTCGTCAATCGCTATCTTGCAGAACATAGAGTAGATCAGGTGCTGGAGACCTGACTGCGCCACCAGATCCTCCGCCTCAACATGACTAAACACGTAGCTACTCAGATAAGAAACCGCCGATGTACGGCTGTAGCAACTGATGACCCCTCGATCTCCAGCCCCCGTCCAAAGCGCATAGGCAACGTGGCCACGAAAGCTCCTAATGAGGCTAGGATCCGTAGGTCCACCTGGACACTCACCAACAAGCTCCCACGGTGGAGGACCACTCGAACGTCCTCCCCTACTCCGTCCAGTCCCCGAGCTCTCTGTCTCCTCACGAGCAGGTGGTACGAATCGCCCAGCTCGGTCCCTATACATAGCAGGACGTGATGTTGCCGTACAAGACGGCCCTCGTCCATGTCCACGCGTAGGTGGAGGGACCTCGATATCCTCATCATTATCGTCCTCATCAAAATCAGCCGAGACCACTCTCGATGCAGCACCCTGGTTCCTCCCATGGGAACCAGACGCCCGTGATGCTGAACGAGCAACTACAGTAGGAGCCTCCAACTTATCCTCCCCTAAATTTGCCTGTGACTGATGTCCAATATCTCGAGAGCGCTTATTCTCCTTATCTTCCTTCGTGCTGATGCATCAACAACCCTACCATTGAATCTATACAACTCATTCCCACCCGCATTACCCGCATCATCCATATCTAATTATCTACAAATTTGCACAATATCATACTTAGATGCGCACAAATTAATTAATTTTCTATTAACTAATGTACTATTAACATTAATTGTTAATTAATCACAAATTAATTAAATTTCTATTAACTAATGTACTATTAACATTAATTGTTAATTAATCACAAATTAATTAATTTTCTATTAACTAATGAACTGAATATTAACATTAATTGTTAAATCAATTCTTAATTAATTTATTTTTGGCCGGCGTGTTCGGCGACCGGCCGAAAAAAATTTGCGGCCGAGGCGTCGCCGGGCCGAAACAATTTTTCGGACGGCCATCGTACCGACCGCAAATTTTTTTCGGCCCGACGTCGCTCCGGCCGCAATTTTTTTTCGGCCCGCCATGTTTTTCGCCGGAAAACTGACCGGAAAAAGTAAAGTTACTTGTTTTCCGATGATTGAGGGCGACGGGAGGTTAGCCGACGACGGAAGAACGGTGCCGGCGACGGAGGCACTGGGCTCGTCAACGGAAGTTTTTGTTGGAATGAGTCAAATGTTCCTGATATCCGAATTTATAGAATGAGAGGAAGGGAAGGAAGGGAAAATTCAAAATTTGAATTCAAATTTTTTTTTTTTAGTTGGCGGAAAATAGCAATTTGGTTGGCGGCAAATAGCCGTTCACAAAATAATATGCATTTGAGATAGCTTGAGTGACATTATTGAGATAAGATAACTCATGATATGTTTTCAAATATACTATTTCCAATTAGTCATGCCCTATAAGAGTATACTAACCTTTACTATCGACAATGTATGAGTCACTAAATGTTAAACATATAAACTATCATATGTGAACATTGATAATCAAATTGCATGATAAGTAAATAAGTATATGATTATAATGTAAATATGAGATAGTTCAAGTGGTATTATATTGAAGATAAGATAACTCATGATAGGTTCTCAAATCTAATAAAGTCAACTAGTCATTTCATAGTCAACTAGTCATGCCCTCCACATACAAATTCAAGATTCATATTTGAATGATTGAAATTTTGATACACCAAAGGGGAATGCACAATTTTTTTTTCCAAACACGAAAATTTGTCTTATCCTTTATCTTTCCATAAATTAAAGCACTCAAGTTTCCTTCTTCTTTCTTTTCTAAATATCAAACACCAAATTTCTTCCATATTTCCTTTCCCAAAAGTGGAAAACACAAAATTTCCCCCTTATTTCTCTTTTAATAAACAAATGCACCATAATTTTCCACTTATTTCTTTCAAAAAAAATTGAAAGCAACAAATTTTCATTTTCTTTCTGTTCTAAAAAAGCTGCAAACACCAAAATTTTCACTCATTTTAAAATAATCAAATTATCAAACACATTGCTTTGCTATATTTATATTTAATTGATTACATTGATGAAATTAACCAATTGTATATATACCATATTAATGGTATGCATTGTCTCAACTATTAATTATTCATTATCAAAATTGGCATTGTGCTTCTTTATATTTTGTATTAAATTCTGCAAATTTTTCTAGAAATTAATGTTCAAGTGAACTTCATTTTTGAAATTTTTTGATTTTTAAAATTGTACACAAGTGATTTTTTTAACTTTCCTTTAAGAAATGAAAATGGCTTTACTTAGGTTTAAGAAAGAAAAACTTCAGTTTGAAATACTATATATTATATAATATGGTAATTATTCGGATCAATCGGGCGGGTTCGGGTTAGTCGTGTTGCGGGTTAACTGGGCTACAGGTCAATCGATTTGCGGGTCAATCGGGTTGCGGGTCGGGCGGGTTACGAGTCATTGACGTTTAGTCGATTCGGGTTGCGGTCGGGTTGCGGCTTAGATTGACCGGGCGGGTTATTCGGGTCGATCTCTGTTTTGACTGCTATACATGTGACTTCAATTTCAATGAGCTAAACTAAAAACCGATTCGAACTCTTAGCTCACTTCCTCGATCAAGCCAACGATTAAATTAAGTTAACAACATTGTCAAAACCATAATTGCAAAAAACATAAATTTTGTGACCAAAAAACCAAAACGAAAATCGAAATTGAAAGAAGACACTTTTCTTTATAGCTCACTAGTAAAAGGGAATGTTATCCTTATAGACCCAAGTATCAACCCAAATTTCATGAATCTCATCCCCTACTTCTTCATGAACAACGCTTCCCCATAGAGTAGAGACAATCGTGTCTTCATTTGACATTATTTAATGTACTTGGGTTAATGCTACATTTAGTCACTGGGATAACTAAATTGTGTCATGTTTAGTCACTAAAAAATATTAACTTTGGTCAATCAAATTACTAAAACAGGTCACATTTAGTCACTTTCTGTTAGCCTCCATTCAAATCCTTTAACAGAGACCGTTAAGTGCTGACATGGCTAACAAGAGTGTCTAGTTAGCGCCACTTTGGGCCAAAAATGGCCAAACTCGACCCGCCATGTCATACACCCAACCCAACTCTTGAACCAACCCAAACCCTTTGACCTTACCCAAACCTTCTTCCTCCTTCCTCCCACCTTCTACTTTCCCCAAATCCACAAACCAGCGACTGGGCCACCAGAATCCTCAAACAACTCAACCCGGCGCCAGGCACCAACGAGCACTCTGGCTACGGCTGCTGCATATCCCTCCCGGGGATACAATTTGAATATAAATTGAACCTGACGTTCCTCACAAACAGTTTCGCGCACTCCTGAGTGCTGACTAAACCCAGAAAAGAAATTGTACGCCACCGTCAAGTTCACCAAGCTCTGCAGTGAGCAAACCAGCTCTAGACCGGCCCGAAGAGCTCATTATGTGCCAAGTTCAGAACTTCGATCTCGGGCAAATGACCCATCAGCGAATTGAAGCTCACGTCGAAAACCTGCATAAGGGAGAAGAGCTCGATTCCTTCGGGGACACACCCCGTGAGTTGATTGTTGAGGAAGAGAATCTCCGAGTCTCGAGTTCGTGAACCCCAGGCTTAAGGGGATTTATCCAGTGAACTTGTTGTAGCCCATATTGATGATGGAGGCCGGGGACTTGCCTAAAGTGTCCAGGATTTCATTGTCAAATTGGTTGTTGTTGAGGAAGATGGCGTCGAGGCATTTTTCAAAGAGGGCATCGGGGATTGGACCCAAGAAGGAGTTTAATCAGAGTTCGAGGTAGACGAGATTGGGGATGTAGAGGACGGAGGAGGGAAGTCGTTGGAGAATCGGTTGTTGCTGAGGTCTAATACCTAGAGGGAAATTAGGTCACAAAATGTCTCTGGGACGATGCCGTAGAATCTGTTGGAATTGAGGTGGAGGAGAGTCAGATCGGTGAAGAGGGAAAGCTCTTCCTTGGAGATTGGCGCAGTTGAGATCTATTCCGGTGACTGTGGGGTGGAAGAAGAAGAGTGGATTGTTGTTTGCCAAAGATCCCCTTGTAGGAGCATACATTCTGGCCAACCTAGGTGGCGAGGATGCTGGAAGGGCCAGTGGAGATTGCGGATTTCCAGGCCTGGAGAGCAGAGTAAGGGGTGGAGCTGGCCGTAAAGTTGGGGTTTTGAGGGGAGGTCACTCTGTCGCCAGTACCTACATTGCCGATTCCGATGCTGTGTGGGTTGGAGGAGTAAGAACAAAGACAAGAGGGAGATCTTGGTGTGGGCAATATGTATATTAGTTGATGGGATCTTGGCGACTGTGGATTTGGGGAAAGTACGAGGTGGGAGGAAGGAGGAAGAAGGTTCAGGCAGGTCTAGAGAAGAATATAAAGGGTTGAACCCAGGTTTGGGTTGGTTTTAATGATGTGGCGAGTTTTAATGATGTGACAAGTGGAGTTTTACTTTTGTTTGGTTAAATTTGGCTGACTAGGCGATTATGTTTGCCACATCGGCACTTAACGGACTTTATTAATGAAATTGGACGGAGAGTGACCAAACATGACATGTTTTGCCAAACTTAGTGACCATGATTGATATTAATTTTTCTAGTGACTAAACATAACAATATTTAGTAAATCCAGTGATCAAACTTGGAATTTACCCTTTAATGTTTATGAATTATGATGTTATGATGCAAAGTGGATTACTTTGAGACTTTGTACTTTTGTTATTTACTTGGATTTATGGTATCAAACTTATGCATGTGTTAAAATTCATGGTCTAAGGAAAAATAGATTTTGTCTCCATAGTTTATTCTATTTTAAATGTGATTGACTACACAAACTGTTCATTAATCGCTCAATTTGGTCTGCATGATTTAAACGTACCAGACTACCACGCAAGCGTGGTCTAATTTGGACTATACAATATTTGATCTAGTCTCTGATCTATACTCGTACTTCTCGACTAGTTGTAAGCCCGACCTTTTGGCCGGAAAGGATCCACGAAGTCAGGTTGGGTTGTATGGATAATTTTCAGCGTAAATCTATGCCTAAATATAGTAGTCGATCAATCAAACTTTGTGCTTCATGTATTTATATTAGTTCATACCGATAGAGTGGTACATTTAAATAGACGGATTGGTGGTCATTCGGTTGAAAGGAAATATTTTTTTGTTCCACATGGCCTAGGTAGCTACAATGTAAAAGACTTGGCGGGCGTGGAAAAAAAGTGCACTGAGTAGGATGAAATAATTGAATTAGTTTCGCAATTGTACCACATAACCAAGAGACCTATGTTCATGGACTTAACAGAAAGGACATACTTCAAACAATAAGTCTAAGTACATGCACAATTGTATAAGTGAACGAAAAGAAAGTAGACCTAAAGAGGAAATATTTTTTGCAAGAGCATATCACACTCATTGGTCGAATTGTTCCACATTCCTATTTTGACCATAAACTCATATGAATTTCCATGTAGAGAAGACAAGATGTTGAAGTAGTAGTCCCCCCCTCCCCCCCCCCCCCCCCCCCCCCCCAAGCAGTGTCAACAATGTCCACAATATTGGTAGCTATTCTTCTAAACTCAGATAACGGAAACACGACTTCAATTATTGTTCCTCCATTTGCGAATGTTAGGTGGACCATATATACGCAAAAAGCGTCATCCTAGGAAATGGCTACTTCTTTCACTTCACCACGAAATATGTAATTGTTTTCCTACATAAATCATGAGGCAATTCGTCAATCCATAAACCAAAAGAGAATGGGAAAATCATCATAACAATGCTGTAGTAGCAATGTTAAGAGGTAGAGGTTCATTTTACCATATTCTCTTGGTCGCGTTTACAGAGTTGAGTTCATGAACTGAAGAATATCGGGATCTTGATATGGCATCCGCATATGCTAGTCGTGCGGCCATGGAGGCATTTAGTTGCCTAAAATGGGAATTTTTTTAATCTTAATACTATTAATATTAGGATAAATTCTCATCCCCAAACAATATATTGCATAAGAAACACTTACTGATTTAACAATGGGTGATGGCGGGGACAATGAAGATTGACATAAATCTTTGTCGCTCGAGAGGCATGAAAGGAATAATGAAGATTAACATAAAGAAACACTCACTGATTTAACAATGGGTGTTGGCGGGGACAATGAAGATTGACATAAATCTTTGTCGCTCGAGAGGCATGAAAGGAATAATGTCCTAAGGAACATGTAACATTCAAAAAATAATGGCAGGCAATTGATTGATAATAATGTTTAGCGACAGATATAAGTTGAACTATAAGGTAAAAACGAGGTATATATATATAGTTCCATTTAATGAAAAAAAAAATCACAACCATGCAAAAATGTAGACATAAAAAGTAAATGAAAGAGACCTTATGATTTTTACTTTCGTTGTTGTGGATAAAAAGTAGTGAAAACAACAACCTGACCAACTGCTGCATCATCGGTTGTAAGAGCTTCAAACATTGTGATCAACGAGTCCCATAATAATATTTCAATTATGTCTCCCCTAGATGACGTAAATATTGTAATAAATATGGATAATTGTAAATGAAGGGAAAATTTTAAATTGTGAATACATACTAACTCAAGCAATCAGAGCAAGATTTGTTTGTTGCGAAGAGTGAGAACAGTGGGGTATGGCAACAAAATTGGCGCACAGCTCACTACAACACCTACCAAATCTAAATAAATATTGAAGCATGAGTCATATACTGTTCTTGTGACGATTGAATGTAAAAATTTTGTCTACAACTAAAAAGAAGCAAAGGCAGAAGGTACCTGGGAGGTATAATGGGTTGGCCACAACAAGAGGGAAGTCTTAGGAGGACAAAAATCGAAAGCTGAAATGGGGGATGTCCAATGCCTGTTCGAGCTGTTCAACCAACGTATTGCCATGAAACGAACTCATCAAATCATTTACACCAACCCGTTGGGAGGAGAAGTTTTCTTCAACGTCAAAATCGCTGATTCTATATATCCTGCCTGGACAAAATGTCGACAGAAATGTGTGTACATCACAGCGACGAATGACGGCTTGAATCTGTACGCCCTATATAGAATAACATGGAATATAATTCAGTGGGAGGACATTGTGATTAAGATAGTAAATAGCAAGAAATACTTACCAATTTGTCAAGGAACAAAAGCATCACATGTTGAATGGTGTCGCCATTTGCAGCCAATTTGACCCATAACCTCAACAGCCTAACTCGGATAGCCCACTGATTACCATGAAGAGTCAATCGTACAATTGGGTAAACATGCATTTTCTGAGAGTCTATGAGAGTGAAGGCTGGATTGGGATAATGAGATCTCTAGGGTATGAATGAAGAATAGTTGGAGTTACTGACTAACCGAACTGGTTGAGGGTTTAACTGAGTTTGAGGTAAGTTGAAATACACTTTGCTGGCACGCGAGCATGCAAAATAGTAATAACCTAAAAGCATTAAATCCCAAATCAGATGTGCAGGTGGTGCACTTGAAATCAACTGGTATAACAGGTAAGTTGCAAGAGAAGGTGGTAGTACCAATATAGTTCTTGTAGACATAGACAGAAGTGAATGCTGCCAATGTTTCTACTTGTGGCTGATTAGGAATTGTAGCTTCAAATTCATCAATTAGGGAATCAAAGAGGAGGACTTCAATAGTGACTCCCCTCAAGTAAACATGTGGGAACATTAAATCAGACAGAAACACTGACCTTGTCATACAGAACTGAAAGACTATATTTAATAAGAAATTTACTTACCGGAAAAGCCTTATGAAAACACATGTTTTCCTCACAGTTAAAAGGCCATCGAAGAGACCTTCATTCGATTGAGCAGCAACAATGTGTCCAACAATATCTTTTAACAAAAAATAAATTATTTGATTGCATACCAGAAAGCTATGCAAAAGAAGTGTAATACTAATTTGGTTCCATCCTACCATGCATATATTTATGATTTGCATGTGCATGTGCATGTGGAATTTCATTCCAAGAAAGGAACCAGAAGAAAAAATCACGTATGTTTGTTGTATTCGACATCGCTTGAATAGACGTGTTAGTGTGGAAAGCGATTTGCAAAGGTGTAACAACAACTCTATGGAGTACAATGAATGGTTGAACTTCAAACTTTCCTAATGCATATATCCCTCCCTCATGCACAACATCTTTGAACTTGGGGACTTCTGCACGATGAATGACAGCTTCCATCTCTGTTCCCTATGATTAAAAAAACAACCAAATCATGAATTTGGGTAATGGTTTGTGTTTCATTCGGTTCAGGTGATGATCTTTAGAGGTTATGGTTGGAAATTGAGTATAGCTACTCGTGTTTTTAATTTGGAATGACTTGGTCTATAGGTGAATAAAGATAAGGTGCATGAAACATTAATTTAAGAAGCCGTTGTAGGGCCTAAAGTTTTGATTTGTCGCCTTAATTTCACTCCAGAATTTGAATGTTTTATTGCCATCAAAAACACTGATCCATGCATCCATCATTGCAATAATTAAATTCACCATTCCATGGGTCAAATCTATTTTTCTTCTTTAACGATGTGAATGTATGTACTTTTATGGTTGTGACTATGTGTCAACTAAATAATCCCTTGTTACGTATGCCAAACTAAGCGAAACAAAACTCTCTGCTGACTTTATATATATATATGGCGAGTTCTACGGTACCCTGGGTGAAATCTGGGGTACCGCATATCTTGAGTATGAAAACACTATCTAGACCTTGAATTGACCGATCTTTCAGACATGATACTATACTCTAACACTTAAAGATCAAAATCTAGGTGTTAACTCTCCCAATCTTATACTCTAAGATCAATTTAATTAGAAACAATAATCGACGGTTATGATTCATCCAAATATAGGCACAAAAAGGAATGCACCATCTTAGGGTTTATAGATTATGATTTAGATAATTATGACCTACGGTTCACTCATTAAGGGTTAGGGTATAATATCAGACACAAAAATCCTGGTAATTCAAGGTCTAGATAAAGTTTCCATACTCAAGGTATGCGGTAACCCGGATTTCACCCGGGGTACCATAGAAGCCACTATATATATATATATATATATATATATATATATACTTGAAGGTCGCAGAAATCATTTTCTCAACTAAGATGCATAAAAACGACAAACTGGAATGCAAGTTACGACATGGAATTTTTACAGTGCATGGATATTCTTATAAATCATGAGCTTGTCAACGCAAGGTTCAGAAAACTTAAGGCATGAGATGTGTTTGCTAATCTCATCATCCAACAACAACATGTTGAGGTACTAAATTCCTTCAAGACCAGCAATGATTGTTGCCGATATTCAAATCACTCTTAACCCGAATAGAAAATAGTTGTGCGTATGATACACTAAGCTCTCTAAGTCTGCGGAACACCATGGCTGCACAGAAGTGAAGAGTAAATTGATCTTGTGGTGACACACCAGGTGTTTATTGGATTGTGAAGCACTTAAATAGGCGAATGATTTGACTGAAAAAGTGGGGTGATTAGTGGCCCTACTTATGTGGAACATGGGATTAAGCTTATATCTCACAAAACATGGGATCATCCCATGCATCATGGGGTAGAAGTAAGTAATGCATCAGTGTGTTGGCATGGAGAATGGCCAAATTGGACTACGTGGTCCATTATAGGTGGTAGGGAGTAATTTGTTAATTTAAACAAATGCTGTATGGAGACATAGTTGGGTGCTTTGAATTATCTTATCTAAGACTGATTTTTGTTGAACCTTTTCATTTTGTTACTTGAGCTCTATTAATACAAAGCCTTGGCTCATGTCTACTTTGGCAGAACTTTTGATTTGTTCTCAAGTTTGGTCAACTGGTCTGCGATGAAACATCTTAACTTTATTACTAGATTTGGGCATGGATGCTTTAGGCCAACTCTGCCTATATTAAACTCAAATTAGTTTTTAAAGGTTGATCTGACCAGTAAGTAAAAAGAACATTTCATGACGGCAGAAAATGTAAAAGACTTGCAGGCCTGCCTTTTATTATGAATTATTACGAATACAAGGTTCAAGCTTTAGATTATGTGGCAATTTCAATAAACTGAAGTGCTTCCTGTAGGGAGTTGTCGTACTGACGTTCAAATAGTAATGTATTTGTCTTTAATTTCTAGCTACTGAGGAGAGGCTCAAAGATTACAAAACATAAGAGTTGAATCACCATATGTCAAGGACTTTTTTGACCGCAAGCATAATCCAAATATCTCAAGGAGTTCAATCCATAACATGATATTATAAATTTCAGAATTTCAATCCATAGTAGCAACCAACCTATATTTACATATCATAAAACAACTAATGAACCACAAGACATAAGTCTGTTCAAATGGGCAAACATTAGAACAACACATCCTACTTCGAGTATAAAAAGATCACTCTAAAATCTTCGTGTAGACAATGTTCTGCATAGTTGTTGATTGCTGATTTTCATTGTCGAAACTTACTATCTTAATGCCACCTTTTCGCGAAACACATGACAATGCAACATATAATTGACCATGGCAAACACTTGCTTTTGCAAGCAAAGACCAACATGTTGCAGAGTTTGTCCCTGGCTTTTATTGATTTTCATGGCAAAGGACAATGCAATTGGATATTGTCTCCACACCAATGTGAAGTTTAAACTCTTGTATCATTCTGACAGAGTTAGTCTGGGCATGAAAAGTCGCTCTCCTATATTTGAGGCAGTAAGAATCTCAACTTCAATGAACCATGTACCCAATTTTGTAACCACCATTCTCGTTCCAATACAAAGGCCAATAGTTTGATCCATATTCCTTAGTAGAATAACAGGACATCCAACCTTGAACTTCAACTCAAGGGGTGGGAAATTAACGATCTTCAAAGAGTTCAAGAACTCAACAGAGTAATCACTCTCCATTACATTGGTATTCCCTGGATCAATTTCAGTCGAGTCGTAGCTAAGATAAGCTATCTCTTCACCAAGAAAGGCTGCTAATACCTTACTGTTGATGTTAGATACTGTCTCATTGTGAGGGGCCAATATAGCTCGTCCAACCAAATACTTTGAATCTGTGTGACTAAGTGGCAAATCACCATAAGTAGCACTAATAAAATCAGCTATAGGATCATGTGTAGAACGAATCAACATTTCAGGTGGAATAGCTATGGTCGATTCACCAAAAATATTTGCATTCAGACCATCACCTATGTCGAGAAGCCAACGACTGAGTAGAGCTATTTCTGCATTATCTTCTCCTGACTCAGATGCGCCTTGTGCCAACCTCATATTTTGAGTCAATTTTAATACTGAGATATTAGACCTTAAATAAGATTTCTTAATGGAAGACCCAACAATTTGGTCGCGCATGCCTTTCAAAACAACTGGCAATGTTTGTCCGAAATCACCCCCAAAAACGACAATCATACCACCAAAGGTCTTGTCTTCACTATTTTCATACTTCACACGAAGAATATCTGTTAACGTCCTATCCAAAGCCTCAATGTTATGCTTATGAGACATCCAAGCTTCATCCCAAATGATCAGTGAGGTGTGCTGAATCAATTCAGCCGATTCCCTACCTTGTTCAATATGACAGGTTGATGTGGAGTCACAATCAATAGTTATGTGAAAACGTGAGTGGGTTGTTCTTCCTCCAGTTATTAATAAAGCAGCAATACCAGATGAGGCAACACAAAATACAATTTTGTTCTCAGACCTTAATTTCAAGCAAATTGACTTCCACAAGAAGGTTTTGCCTATCCCTCCGAAGCAATCGACAAAAAAACACTTGCCGCTATCTTCTGCAACAGATTGTAAGATTGCATCGAAACCTTCCTTTTGATATGTATTTAGCTTTAGATATTGTGCTTCCCATGCTACTTCCAAATCTGCTGAAACATAATTCAATTCAGCAGCCATCATTCGATTGGAATATTGAGAGGAACTACCTTGGCTAGGAATTGACAAACCAGGAAAATAATATAGAGACTTCCAATTCATTTGCAATATCTTCTCTATCTCAATCAAACACAATTCTTTCAGTTGTTCTGAAGATAACTAGAGATCAGGTAAATTCAACAATCTTGGTTGGTGGAATAAAAGATCATCACTCAACAGCTCCCAATTATTATTCCATAATGCCTCAACATTTGACACTTGATTGTGAATCAAAATGGTGATAAAAAGATTCCTCATTTTATATCCAGAACCCTACAATGATAATTCCTTCAAGCAATCATTCCATTCAGTATCCTCTGCCAACAATCCAAGAGAATAACAAGCATTCTGAAATGTATCATGCAAAACCCCATTTACCGTTCTTATCTCATCAAAGCTTCGACAAACCTCTCACAATATGTAGTAACATCCTAAGATAGTACATTTCTTTTGCAGATGGATAGGTATAATACAATCTCCCTATACAAAGTTTTTGCTTCCTTTCTCGCCATTTTTTAGCTTTCTATTCCACGTGAAATACTGTGGGAATTCAACAAACGTGTATTTCCATGCAGAGGGAGAGTCACGATTCTTTTGCATCCATCCCAAAAGTAAAGTGGTTGTATCATATAGAAGGATGTTACGAATATTGGATTGTTGGGTGGTATAGACTTTGTTTTCTCCAGGCAAATGACAAGATAATCTCATAACTGAGGGAGAATGATTGTACAAATCAAATTTGAAGAGTCTCCAACACGCTTCACCAGGAGTTATATATCGACAATCCATGAAAGCTTTGATCTCATCAATACGAACAACTTCTCTTGAATCACTACTGTTAGATTCATAGGATACACCATTCTGCGCTACAGTTAATGTTGCAATTGCTCGATCCTCGGGTTTGTTGATATACTTGAACAAGTAACGGATGACCCTGCAAAATTTAATAAAATTAATTATACACAGATGAGGAAATTAGGTGAACAAAAATGGTCACAAACAACACGATTCACATGTCCAGGCTTAAGCAAACTTGAGACAACTTAGAACCATGAAGGACAAACAAAATTGTGAAATATATTAGGCAAGTGGTTCAATCCAAATAATGCAAAAAAAGAGTAAAAAAGAAGTACTAGTTAGCATGAGTTGTTTACGGGTTTTTGTAACAGGCCAAAATCCATGGAATTAAAACTCTTGCCTGCAGATGTAACTGGACGAAGTAGAAGCAACAGTTCAAGGGCAAATTAGTGCATACATAAGCCAGAGATAAGATATGAAACGCTAGAATGTTCTATTCAGAACAATTATGCAAGATAGAACAATTGATTTTGGTCATGGAATGAAATTCCTTAACAATAATTAAATGGAATGAAATAATAATTCTGTTCAACATGAAAAAATATGTTATATTTGGCCTCAAAAGAATAAATTAATTTCATACCTTGTTTTGCTTCAAAATTCTACGTTGATATGTGCAACAAATCGATTATCCATTTTGTCGGCGAGGATATTGTGCAAAACCATTCTCATCTAATGTTGTTTGACTAAAATATTGTTTTGAAAACTTCTTAGAACACTTTCCATCTTTCATGCAAGGTGACTTTGGTGCAACTGAACCACAGGGACCATGTAACATAAAACTTGTTACGGTTTGGTAGCAATCAGGATCTAAATATGGATAAGGAATCTCCGATGAGATTATGGAATCAATATCTGAAATCCCATTTGGTTTATCTTTAGGATCCAAAAATACCAAAAGGTGAGAATGAGGGAGACCTCGTTTCTGAAACTCGATTGCAACAACGTATGTAAAGAAAATATTAAAGAGTTAATGACCAAGGGTGAACTAATAACATATTTGAAATTTGAAAATAAAATAGTATAGTAACTTACATCCACACGTGATTCCAAAGATTTTCTTGTCCCTAATTTCAACAATTAATTGATTCAATTTCATCTTGAATACTCTGGCGAAAACATCAGCGTAATTTGAGTCTTTTCGACCTTCTTCTTGTAGCAAGTCAAGCATGAAATGAATCTCTGGCCAATTCGCGTTACATGTGAATGTGATAAACAAATCTGGATAGCCTATGAATCGACAAATCACCATTGCATCTTGAAAATTTTCATATTTATCTCGTGGACTTCCAGTATGCAACGCAGACAGGATGATATGTTTTCCTCTCAATTTAAGCTCAGTATCACCTCTCATAAATGAATCCATCAATCCTTGGAAATAATGAGCTCGTAGTTTTGATTGATTGTTGCGAATCCAATCTAGTTATTCAGCTTCCACCAGAGCATATGCGTTCACGACGTATTGTTGAAATAATTTTCCTCCAAATAGTAACGAATTGGACTCACCAACACGTGTATGGAGTCGATAGCTGTAATAATCACACTGAGAAACTGTACGGTCTCCTTCACTGTTTGTTTTATATGGATGATGATATATAAGATCTGAATGCCACCCATCCTCCCCATAAGGAAACAAAATAGGGTATTGCAAAGCCATCAAACTGGGATGGTGAAAGTTGATTTGCTGCATATCCAAACTATGTTGTTGAACAACAATATCGGGTCCAAATGTTTCTTCTCCTACTTCATTAACAATTAGTGCAGCAATTTCATTAGTTGAAGGTAAATCATACTCTCTCTCCCCACTAGATCGAGTACCAATCAACTTGATCTGAACATGTTCAATATCCTCTTCATGTTTCTTATCTCTTGCAATACAAAATGTCTGAACTAAAACATTATGCTCATGGAACATCTCTTGCAGTCTCTGAACAATGTGTTCACATAGAGGGTTGACTTCTCTACCGAGATTGTAGAAATCAAGTCGATTTTGTACCTCATTCGTTGTGTCATGAATATACAACTGAGCGAACTTTGGTGGCATACCGTCAGCCGACACCAAACTTCCGATACGATGGTAGATTTGACCACCAATTGAGTAGACATACACACCAGGACCATGATTTATCGATTTATCCACCTTACCACCAAGAGATATAAAAGTAAAGACACCGTTGTATCCATGGATGAACTCACGAAAATGATGGGCAATTGGCGTTTATCCTTCAAATAGCTCTTTCAAGAATTCTGGTGGGTCTCGCCGAGGTGGTAGTCTGACCTTGCCTTGTTTACAACAAAGTGAGAAAATGGGAGTTTCAAACTTTCGCGGCGTCGCAACACTTTCCAACCACCATAGCTTAGCAAGACAAAATGGACAAACGTAACATGGCTCTCCGACGGAAAAAAAACTTCAACATCGAGACAAACTACATATAAAGAAAAAATACAGAAAAGGGTAATTAGTAAGAGGTCCATCACAATAGACACATTCTAATGAGTAAAGGCAAACTTCAAAGCCTACCCATACTGAGACACACATATTTGTTGGGCAGATGAGCCATTATACTCCTTTCCCGATTGGTTTTGCTTCCGAAATGGTGTCTGCCCTTTTCGTTTTTGATGTAAGTAAATCCTACGTGCTAATCTATTACGGGCAGCACTAAGTGATGAAAATTTAGCCTCCAATGGTTGAACTGAAATAAGCAAAAACCAAATTTAAATTAACATTAAATAAATGCCTTCCAAGTTAAATTGGTTGGAAAGACATAATCCAAACTTATTTAAACAAAGAAACAAATGGGTACACCATATACCATTTTGTTGTCTACAATGACGTTCCTTATTGGCGATGAGAGCACGTCGTCTCTATCGTGCAAGTTTAGGCAATTCAGCAGTAATTCTAGTTAGTTCAGTCTTCAAAGTTTGTAGTACTGCCAAAATATCGATCATATACCCAATAATTTCGAATGTATTAACTCAGAAAAGCAATCCATCGAGAAAACCATCAACCTAGGCAGAATGCTTCCCCTTATACAATAACTGTGTTTAAAGGTCGATCGTACAAAAATAATAGTACATTATATCATGTTGTACATTACCTCTGTCTAAGACCTCAACATCTTTTTGAACCGACGCAGGAGCATTAGTTACATGAGTAGATTGGAAGAAAATACCACGACGTTTCCCTAGATCATGACAACAAACAATTCAACGACCCCAAGTTGTACTTTAGTTAATATTTATAAGCAACTTTTGTTTGAATGAAAATGTTGAATTTTGGTATTCAAACTCATAGGGCACACTAGATCTCATGTTACTAACATCGAGTTGGGAAAGTGATGAGTCCCCCTCTTCACTTTCACGGGTATCCATATTTCGTATTCACCAGGATACACAACATATGGAAATGGCGTGTTCAGTTGTTGTGATGATTTAAGAAGTATGAGAAGCTACACCAAATCCTAAGAAGCATTAGAATGGGGGAGACTTAGACATAAAGTGAGGGGTATGCATCATCGCAAACAACATACAGGGAACAACATTCAACTCTAATTGACAATGAAACACAAACTGAGGCAGACAACCATATTGGAAGTGATGAGTGAAAGGTGATACAAATAAATCCTAATCTTCATATTTTGCATGAAATTTTAGAAGTAGAACAAAGTTAAGAATGCTCATTTGTAAATTTTATGTGATATAAACAGTCTATATGGGAACTTGGCAAACGCTTTTCATCAAAGGTAAACTTATATAGGGTTGTGCCTAACTCTTGTGATATACAGCAGAGGAAAAGCGTAATTACACTTATATATGCTTGAATACAGATTTCAACAACTACTAACACAATTCCGTTGTACTTTGTAAGAACCCCGACAGATTGAAATGGTTTGGGAAGGAGTATCCATGTTGAGCTTCTGTTGCAAAAAGTACAACTTCAGTAGAGGAATCAGAATTTGGGCAGACGACGGTCGGATGCAACCAAACTTGAATGAACGCTTGCTGAAATGGAAAAACAATATTAAGATAATAATATATTGGCATGATAATCCTAGAAAACACATCGAATAAGGCAAATTAGACTTCCAAAGTCAAAAGGGAAAAAGTATGCTAGCCATAACCAAGCTATGCAATGGCATTTTCAGTATGCACTTGGTCAATTGAGCAAAACTCATATGATGAACACAAAATAAGAATACACTTTAACTAATAGACATACCAACTCGATATAGAAAGTGTCTTACCCCTCAACTAACTAAGCAAGCTACTACCTAACGTCTTATGACACTACCAAACTGATAATTGATGTCAAGGTGATAATTTGTTTCTTGCCAACATTAGGATCGACTACAAAAACATGACATGTTTAACTGAAAGATGCATACACAGAGAAGTGATAACCTACCAACTCAATTATCAGAGTCAATAATAACCAAGCAGCTGTGAAATTACCATCTACCTTACTCTGCAGCAACAAAACAACATGGTCTATAGTGCAATATGTCTTGCTTCGTATTAGGCCTGCAACACATCACATCCCAACTTATTATCAGAGTCGGTAAAGCATGGAATAAATTTGAAACAACTCAACAGACACTCATTGTTTCCCATATGCATACAGGGGGTAATGGTATGGTCAGATTAGGTGCGATTCGCTACTCACATTCCGCAAGATAGTGGAACCATTCTTTCTAATAAATGAGGCAAAAAGATTCACGCATTGCATGATGGAGTTATAAATAGTAGCATGAAATGGTCATCCTAAGTGGGCATCGAACTTGTATAAAGACTATGAGAGAAATGAGGGCCACCAAAAACACCAGCATTGCCTACTTAACATACCAGGATGATCGTAATTCAAATCCTATATTGTAACCGGAAAAAAGAGGCATCCCTTGTCAAAAGTAGCTCACATATGTAATGTAAGAAACAAAGTATCATAAATACGTAATCCCACAATGATGTGCGCATGAGATTTGGGCATCTGAATTCACGATAAGAAGCAACAAACCATGCACAGATAACCAAACCAAATTACCTATAAACTCTGACATCCAATATTAGAAAGTAACGAAAGTGAGGGGGTTAGAGTAAAGGTCTTAAATGGTGAAGCTATTCTATTGAAGTCGACTTTGCAACATAGTCTACGGATTGGACTTTGCTATACAACCTCCTCGGATTGCAAGGGAAGCAGCTGGTACAAACCCTAATCGCATAGATCCGAGCCAATTCCAACCCCAAATCCAACCCGTTCATGAGAATGAAGAACCCTAAGCCCAACCAGACCACAAAGACACAGGGGTATACCTGAACTCGAAGAACCATCGACAAAAAACAAACTGGAATTGGTACACAACCAAAGCCCCCATAGACGATTATTAGCCAAATATGAAACTGAGGTTCTAAATTCAATTGGATGAGAATACATATACAATAATGGGAAGAAGAATACCTGGATACAAAGTTTTCGTCATTAGCCTAAAAGGGTTCTGCCGTGTTCGCCATTATTGCGAGAGGGAGAGTTGAAATGGGGATTGACGATCTGGTTCCAAATAGGAGAAGAAGAAATAATCAGAGGGAACAGCTGCAGGGAAGAACTCGTGAATCCCAAATGCAGTCCGCTGTAGGGTAACAACCGCCCACCAAATTGCGGTCTTGTTCTCCGAAACGCTTACAGATCGAGGTCTTCTTCTCGAAGGTTGGGACAGGGAAAGGAAAATGATGAGTTCTCTCTCTTCAATCGAATACGACACTGAAGAGAGATAAATGGGAAACGCGTAAGTTTGGCCGGCTTGGAAAGAGAGATGGTCCAATTACTAAATTACCCCTTTTGAAAATGAAGGAGAGAGCAGAAAATTTGAAACCCTGAAAAGTGTGCAATATATTAATGGTGGATTTGAACCATAGATCGTAGGTGTGATCCGAGCTTAACTAGAGCACACCATTTCCTAGCACTCCTCACCGAGAGGACGGGGACAGTGCGCTATTATTATTTTTTATTTTAATTGATAAATAAATAAATTATGTAATTACCATCTTATCATTCATTAAACTAGATAAATCTAAACCATTAGATTTTTATGAGGTTCAATAGTTGACATTGGCTTAGTCATGTGACTAAGAGACCCCTTAGTCACTTGATTGTGGCCCTCCTCTTCACCCCACCACCACCATTTGTGCGCCGCCGTCCCTTTATGGGGTAATTAGTATAAAAGGTCACAAACTTATAGACTTAGTACAAAACAGTCACAATTCTTTGATTTGTAAAAAATTGGTAACAAACGTTTGAGCGAATATCAAAATAGCATCTTCGTCACTCTCCGTCAAAAATATTAATTAAAAATTCAAAATATTCATTAAAATAGTTACCCTGGCCCAAACCACTCAAACGGTAAGACCGGGAAAATCCACTCGCTTCCCCTACCCCTGTCTGCATCAACTCGACATCGCTCACGCCGTTCCGTTTCCTTAGTCCACAATCACCTGTCGCCGCCTGGTCGCCATTCAACTGTCTTCGTCCAGCATCCCCACCGAGAGAAGATGTACATCGAGGCAAATTGAGAGGCACTGCCACTAGTTTCTTCTTTTCTTCACCGTCGCGCTTATGCCCCTGCTCGACGAGAGTGATAGAGAGAGAGAAAGGCAAAGGTCAAGGTAACAGACGAGGAGAGAGAGAGAGAGAGAGAGAGAGAGAGAGAGAGAGAATGTGGAGTTATAGAGGAATTCAGGGGAATTGAATTGGTTGGGATCATTGTTTTTCCCTTCCCCCTCGGTTGGGATTATAGCTTTCTTCACCCCATTACTTTCCCCTTACCCCTCCTGATCTGGGATTGAATTGGTTGGGATTGTTGTCAATAAGGAAGGTGGAGTTGGAGAGGGATTCAGGGGAAACATAAATTAGGTTTCTTATTCATCCACTGGTAGAGGAGGGTTGGAAGAAAGCTTTGGGCTGACTCAATTTAGCCCTCCCCATGTTGGCTGGAATGGGCAATGAAGAAGATGAGGCAATAGAACTGTTGTTTCATCGATGAAGCGACAGGATGAATGCCGCCGGCGAGGGGGTTTGATTGGTGAAATTGGGGTTTAGCGGTTTTTGACCAATTTTTAACCGGTATGAGTACTGGTTGGTTTTAGATATTAAATTGGAGTTGTTTATTATTTGTTTTGATGAGGTGGAATGCTGACTAGGGAAATTTAACAAAAAATTGGATGGAGATTAACAGAAGTGACCATTTCGTACAAATTTAAACTTTTGTGACCGTGTTGGTACAAATGAAAGATTTGTGACCATTTTGTACTAAGTGCAAAGATTTATGACCGTTTATGATAACTACCCTCCCTTTATGTCTTGCTCGCCACCACCTCCCTCCTGCCCTAAATATTTACCAAATCAAAGCCTAATTATGTCCGCAAACATTCTCCTTCCTCTTCCAGTTCCATCTCCCGCTGCCACCCATGCGCAGCTTAGCTTCCCCATGTCTATCCTACGCCGTCTCGGCCCCCGCCATCTAACCTCCTCTCACCTCCTCCATCGAAGACGTCTCTCCTCCTTCGCTGCTGCCGCCGTTTCCCGCCAGGATACTGCTGCTTGGACCCAAGCCCCGCTCTCCGAAATCGAGCCCGTCGCCGAGTCTCTCTTCCACGTCAGCATCGACGTCTCCGACCACCCTGACCTCGCCGCATCCCACACGCTGCCTGGACAGTACCTGCAGCTCCGAATCCCTGAGGTGGACAAACCTTCTTTTCTGGCCGTCGCTTCACCTCCTTCGTTTGCTGCATCTAGAGGCGCGTTTGAGTTTCTGGTGAAGAGCATCGCTGGCTCCACGGCCGAGCTCTTATGCGCCTTGAAGAGAGGAAATGTCGTGGAATTGAGCCATGTAATGGGGAAAGGCTTCGGGATCGATCAAATCGAGCCGCCTGAGAAGTACCCTACCGTTTTGATATTCGCCACCGGCTCTGGAATCAGGTAAGCAACTTTCATTGGGTTTTCAAATGGGAGATTCGGGGGCCCTCCTAATGATTGTATATTTGTCCGGTGCAGTCCAATTCGATCTCTCATTGAGTCAGGGTTTGGTGCTAAACAGAGATCGGACGTGAGGCTTTATTACGGAGCCAGAAACTTGAAGAGAATGGCTTACCAGGTTTGCTTCCTCCCATCGATTATCCGTTGGCATGTACTCGTTGCCAGTTTGTGTGAATGTTGAATTTGGTAGCCTCTGGTTTTTGTTAATAGGATAGGTTCAAAGATTGGGAGTCGTCTGGGGTTACAATTGTGCCTGTGCTATCACAACCAGATAATAGTTGGAGTGGTGAAGCTGGTTATGTACAGGTTAGTTGTATGTGCTCTAGTCCGTTTCCCGTGATTGGTTGGCTGCTTATATGGTATGGATCTAGTAAATGCCTTTCTACTCGATTGCTATGCAGGCTGCTTTTGCGAGGGCCACTCAGATATCAAGCCCAGCAGGTACTGGTGCTGTGCTTTGTGGCCAGAAGCAGATGGCAGAGGTTCGTTGCATATATGTTTTCTCTCTATTTATGGTTTTTAGATGTTGTACGTGCCCTACGGTTTGAAATTGACCTAGGTAGTTATGGAACTTGATGCAAGTCAAAAGATAATGCTATAGATTTATGATGGAGTGTATTTAGCATGCAGTTGATTAGGTAGCCTTGAATTGTAACATCTGCGGAACGCGGAGGCAAAGTCAAAATGTTTAAATCATTAGGGAAGAAGTTATGTCCAGCTTCAATAGTTGCCAGTGAAAACTGTGGATTCCCCTCAATAAGAAAAAAGCATTTGCTGGATTCGCTTATGAGATGGAAAATATTAGGATTTACTTCAATCTTGTCTGCAGCATGGTTGATTCTTCATTGTCCGTTTGCTGCCTCCAAAGACTTTGTGATGTGCTTATTTCTTAATTGAACTTGATGATGATTTCCGTCAACAATTTCACACTGTATGGTTTCTCACTGCTGTTTTCTCACTCAACGCGAGATAACTAGAGAATCAATAGGATACTTGAGACAACTTTGTAATTAGGCATAAAAGGGTGGAAGAAACAAATGTTAGAAATCAGTCCAGTACGTAATCTTGCTTCCAGTCAGTGCTTGTGAACTGGGAGATATTGGAGTTGTGTTTCACTTTCCATGCACTTAACTTTGGATGCCTCACCACCCTGTACCAAGAATTGAGTCTCTGTAGTTGGCAACCTTGTTTGGCTTTGTCCTTCAGAAATCACTGGAAGTGCCTTTTCGTTGTTTTGATATTGACCGAAACCTGCCATAGTGTCATGTGGCCCTTCTTCTGTTTTTGTGTGGATAAAACTTGGAAACTTTCATCCCCACACTTTGTTCCTCTATTCAGCCATTCAATTTTTTCCATCCACTATGGCCTGAACTTGACAACTTTGCTGGACATGAGACTCTGAGGTTGAATCTAAAAGTTTTGGCTTCTTAGTACTAGGGCCTTCCTTCTTGCTGCGTAGGCTGTTGTACATGAACCTTGTTAATCAGCCTAATGCAAGTTAGGGAACAGAATATGTGATGTGCGCTAGTGTTTGGTGCAAACTGGTTAAGTATATTGATGAAAGATGTGTGGGGATGAATTAGGAACGTTGTTGAATATCTTTTTTTTTTTTTGCTGAAAGTAGGGGAGCTGTTGAACCTTGTTGGAAATGCTAGGAAAGGTTCTGATATTCTTCATAGATGGTGTTGGAATTTGTTATTCCTGTGCTCGGACGAGTAGCTTACTGCAAATGTTAATTTATGGAGCTGTATGTATGCAGGAGGTAACCTCAATTCTTGTAGCGGCGGGCGTTTCAACAGATAAAATACTGAAGAACTTTTGATATGGAAAATGGTATCAATTCTTTGTTATTGTAAGTGGCAACTGGCGAGTGGGTGATGCAATGGGGGTGATGTTTTTGTCTCTCAGCTTAGCTTAATAACACCAATTTTGGTAGTTATTCATCTGCCATAGAATATTGCTAGCCTTGGAAAAATTCCGGACCTGATTCCAAAGAGGTTAAATGTAACGGTACATCTCTGAATCATAATACGAGAAAAAAGAAGGTAATGTATACACAGCATATTTATTTGACATTGGATGTACAACTTGACTTCATTTTTGCTAAATATACATAGTCACTCTCATATTGTGGATGTTGCAAGAGTTGCTGATAAAATCCAAAGTAGTGTTATTTAGCCACCATATTTAAGGTCATTTCGCGGGTTCATTCGTTGATATGTCATCAAATATATTATTAATTTGTTCTTGGAGGAGAATATTGTCATATTAGGGTACCCTAATATTAGATGATGTGAATGTTTTCGGTGTGGAATATATTTTTAATTTTTTTATACTATGATGGTCAACACTCTTAGTCTTGATTCCATCCAAGTTAGACCAGACTGGACACATAACATAGACCAAATCACCCCTAATTACATATTCTTCTGGGTTTGTTCAGGGGAAAATACCTTGGGTATCACTTGAATTTTTGAAACCATACTACTTATATTAATATAGGACGTAGGGTATCATTGACGTCCTTCAATTGAGCGTATGCTCATTTTTTGGTACTATTAACTGACGACCCGAATAAAAAAATATTTTTCACACATTAGTGTTGATCATGGGTTTCATATGTGCTGAGTCACTTTTAGAGGGAAAATTGGCGCCAAATTCACCATCCTTCCCTTTTAACTCAGACTCTCTTTTTGTCTTCCCATTCTCTACCCCTGCCAACTAGGGATGGCAACAAAACTCGAACCCACGGGTAGCCACCCGACCCAATCCGGTCAACGTAGGTAAAATTCGTGTTGACGGATTTTGGGCCGGGTTTAGGTTTAAACCCGCTACACTATTCATTGGGTTGGGTTTGGGTTTAGGTAAACCCGACCCATGGGTACCCGCCCACATCCATATAATTAATTTTTTCAGGTTATTTGCAATATATCAATCTTAAATAACTAATCTTCTTTATGTTTGTGGAGACATGTCTAATTTATTCTTTCAAATTGTGTACAATGAAGTTGATATTATGGAGTGGAGAGTGAAGAAGTTTAGTTGACAAGGAGGAAAGAGCTTTCAATTAATCATGTTGTTTATAGATGTTTATCTTTAATTTGAACAATTTGTATTGATAATTTCGGGTTTGCTTGTATGCTCTAGATTAGTGTTTTTTGTAAGGATATTTTTTATGAGAAAATTGATGTTAGACTTTTATTTTGAAAGAAATTTGTTATTGTAAATTTTTTACCATAAAAATCCACGGGTACCCATGAACTCGCGGATACCCAGCGGGTTGGGTTGGGTTTGAGTTTTTCAAACCCAACGGGTTTTCGGCTCGAACAATTTCTGGTCACCGGAATCTTTGGCCCGCCGTCTGTGCCCTAAAAATCGCCGGAAAATTGTTCTAAACTTGAAAAAATTGATGAACCTGCTTAGTGATGATTCATGGATGCGTTTTCGTCGATGTTCGGCTTTTCCGATGATTTTTCGACGAGCGTCTGATTTTCTTTTCCAATATGATTTGTGAGAGTTGGATAAGTTGTAAGGAAGTAAAAATTCTTTACCAAGATGTATGTATAAATGATTTGAATTAAATTTTTTTTTTTTGCTGGCGGCAAATAGCATGTCCCATCTATTGACTGTTGCGTTTTACTTTTGTAATCCACTGCCTATTAGTATCTAACGGGGGAAGAACAAGGCCCATCATGCCCATGACATGAGGGTAGCCCAGTTGTCGCCTGCAACCATCTCACCACCGTGACCAGGACAAATAAAAAGGTCACACCACTTGCCGACATATAAGGATAAGATCAAGCCACAACGTCACACCACTAGCCTTTGGGGGATGAATAAGCAACTAAATCCAATCATGTCCCTCGTTTAGTTGAACTCAAATTAGGTTCTTTATACTGGGTAACCTTTGGCCGAAGGCAGAATTTAGGAATTTTGGATTAAGCATAAAGCTCGCTCCAGCACCATATAGATTAAGCATAAGGAATCCAAGCACTTTACTGATATCGATAATCAACAGTATAGTGTGTTTATATATAGAGTATGGTGGCTTTGTTGGCTCCTGCAATTAGTGGCGGCGCCACAGCAGCCCAAGGTGGGTCAGCTGCACCACCTTGGGTTTAACTGTGATGCTGGAACCACTTAAAAATTCTTGATGTTTTGGTACTGCTTTCATTTGTAATTTCTTTGCTGGGAATTTTGGTCTCTATTCTTTGTGTTCTTCCAATACTAACCTACAGGGGAAAGGCTTTGATCGAGAAATACATCATTTCCACGCAAAACTTGTGTTCTTAGTTAAACGACAGTGTTCTGTTTAGCTGGGGACTTGACTTGAGTCATTATTTTGATAGTTTGTTTGTAGGCTTTTGGGTGAGGATGATTTGGGCTTTGCTTGATTGTTATGTGAACTAACATTACAATTTGGGCTTTGTTTGTTTAACTTTAGCTAGATTAAGAGTTCAATTCACTTTGGCATTGTGTGATTCGTATATTTGAAAAATGAAAGTTTTGATAAAATCTGGATTTTGTAAAACTATGGATATATGAGGATTTTGGGTTCATCATGAACTTGAAAAATATCATTGTTTGTTTCATAGATTTCATAATCACATTGGTTAATTAGATTTGTATGTATGAAGTGAAATTTACCTTTATTACTGCCCTCATTATATAAGAAGAGAAATGAAATAGGAGAGGTAGTTTGATCTTAAATAATTGACTTCAAAATTCATGATCAATTCCCACCTAAATAGGTGGAACTTGCAAGTCTGTGAAGTCCACGGATTTGAACCCTTAAAGTTCGTGGGACCAACGGATTTGTTGCCCCTAAAAGCATGAAGCAAACAATGAATTTTGGACAAAGTACATAATAGATCCAAATCTCTCACCAAATCCATCATGCATATCCCAACACTTGCATTCCATCCATAATTATAGTACACACATTACAAACAGCTAATTACTTTTTCTTGCAAAGACAAATAGAAGACTTAAGGCTAAAGCTAACACTCACTTATTTACCGAACAATAAGCTAGGATGACATGCTGACACACAATTGTATAGACATGACATCATCCTCCTTTCTTCAGTACAGCACAACAGCCATCAAGCGGACTGTGAAAAAAAAAAAAAAAAAAAGTTGAGTGATATCCTATCACGGTGGTGCCATGAGCATGGAACTACCGAACGGGTGAACTACAGATGAGACAGGATGTCAGAAGGGTATTTGCAGCATAACCACAGCCTTATCCACAGCTAACTGGAACTTCACATATCCATGTCATCAAATATTTCTCCATCTTCCTCGTTACTTAAGTTATCTATGCCCATCAAGTTACTGCACAAACCAACAGTATATGAGACAAATATGAGATCACTGGATATTGCAGGAAGAAACTGAAAGGCCAGCTCACGAGATTTACCTTACACAGCAGAAACATAAGCTCACAACCCGCTTTAGCTTTCTATTGTAGAAGAAGAAGCTGAAAGACCAGCTAAATACAACATATACAATCAAGTTACTAAGTTAGGCATCATGTTCTAGCAAGAAATAACCCAGTAAAGTATAGGGAAGGAAACAGGTACTGACATTGCACCCTTCTCTAGAAACGGGTCTGCATCAGAGTCGGGGTCATAACTGTAGATTTCACACTCAGGTAGATTTACAACCTGCATCACCAACCATGTATCAGAAATTTCTCTTGGGATGGCCTACCATATCCCTTCTTCCAAACAAGTGGAAAAGATCTTACCTCGTCTAGAGCTCTGTATAATGCTTCTAGCAATGAAGTGTCCCCATTTTCCTCCACCCATTCCTAGGCAAATGAAAACAATCATTGGATAGAAAGAAAGAAACTATACATTCCCTATCATCCACACGGCACAGGAAGAATAATAGACCAACAGACATAGCAAAAAAGACATGCAAGCAAGAGAGTCTCCAGTCAAAGTAAGAAACTGATATGCCGTTTTCCAAACGAACTGTAGTGCAAACCAACCTCATTTTAAGGACACAATTGCGGGTAACATATACATAATATAAGTGCGAGAATAATGGAAGCTTTACTGTGACGGTGTGGTCGAGGACAATCCAATAAAATCGAAACAGAAAAGCACATGACTCCTGTATTGAGATATGTGTAGGCAATTTCTATGTAAGATAGTGAAGGCAGCCATACATATCCATTCTGCACTCAATCAAGTGTACGTCACTTAAAACAGCAGAAGTCGAACATAATAAGCTACTACCTTTGATGCTCCAATCATGTAGTTATCAAAAATCTGCTTAAAAGTCTCCCAAGTTTCCTCTGTGAAGAACTGATGAGCTTTCATGGCACTGTGTAGCAAAGTACAAAAGATCCAATAAATCGAGAATAGCAAAATGACAAGATGGTATTTCCTCCCGTGCCCAAATCTTAATCATGCAAATGTCGAACAGCACAAGAAAACAAATATAAATAAGAAACTGCGGAGTTAGACTTGGGAAATGGAGAGACTTGAACTCTCAGCTCATCCTAGAGCAACAGCCAAATTGAACTGTCTGTCATGCCATTTGACAACACTCCCAATGCAAATGAAAAGAAGATTATAAAGCGGGTTACCATGTCGCCCAAAAAGCTGACAGTGGCATTACCATAATCCTCTTTTTATCATCAAGTGGAAACTGCATATAGGATGAGGAGTAAAGTACAGAGTTACCTGAAGTCACAGTCTGGATACATGCGAGAGAGTGTCAGAACAAGGTAAATCAAAGTCTTCCGGCTGAAACAGCAATAATAGATGACCAGTAAACATAACAAGAACTCATACTCTGTAAACCAAATCTATGTAGCATTCACCACCTGGATCTGCTCAAAAGGTATTCAGCAGGCGATAACGAATCTGTATCTGAAGACTTCCCAAGATAATCAAGGATCTGAAACAAGAAAATGTAGAAGTATCTTTTAAGGCTAATGGTATTACCACTTGACCAAGCCCTTGTTCGTGGCAGAGACCAGACACTTTCACATCATAATTTTTAAGGAAACCTACATACACCATATCAGTGCATACTTTATTGGGCTTTCTAAATGCTTTCCTTGCAGATATCAGACACAGACCATATTTGCTCCAAGTACACAAATAGAGCCCTTAAAACTGTAAAACAAAGAAGAAAAACCTACTCAATACAATTTGCTCCTATGGTTATCGCAATTCATTCAGAGAACAGGACATGACCCATGTCCTAGAAGGAATCCTAATCACAGCAATCAAGCATCTTTTTCCATGATTCCTACACCTACCAGTATTGTCTTCAAAAAGATTCGCAATAAAGAGCACACTACCTCATTCTCCAAACTGAGAGAAAGCTTTTTGTCAGATCCAGCGTGCTTGCCTTGAGAAAACACCAGAAACCAAGATATACATAAGATCATTCTTGGATGAGAACAGAAGTGGAAGACGGTTCAATAAGAAACATGACGTGTGAGGGCAAAGAACTTACAAGAGTAGGCCTCAAGGGACCCTTTGATGGTGCACTCTCCAAGATTCAAATGGTGCAGAAAACCATTTATCCTGCAATCCACCAGCCAGCAAAAGACACCCCATTTCATTTTCACATCAAAGAGCAGAAGAAACATAACGAGAGATGGAAGCCCATCCCTACTACGATTACAAATTCAAAGAAAGTAAGTGTCCCAGCATTTATATTTACCGTTCAAGCGGAGTGTACTCTAAGAACTTCATGATTTCACTTCCAACAAGTTTCTGCAAACATTTCAAGGATTACCTACACTAACTTACATGAACAGCTCCAGCGGGGACGAAATAGAACGACAAATTTCCCCCAAAATCGAATTTGAAATTGGTCCAAGAAACGGGGACGGGTCAACCAGATCCACATCTTCGAGGAAATTCCGAGTTAAATTCAGACAAGTGAGAGATAAGCGTACCTTCGCCACGAATTGACAGAGCGATCTTAGAGAAATTGCAGCAGAATCAGAGAAGGGATTTGACGAAAGCGGTTGTATAGAAATTCGAGGTTTGGGATCGGGGGGAAAACTAAATAAAATCGCCTATTAAAAAGAAAACAATCCGAATATTCGATGCATTGTATTTGGGTAATTAATCGAAATGGTCACATAGGTTTGGATAGTAACAAAATAATCACAAATATTTAAAACGTAACAAAAAAGATCATATACGTATCATGATATAACAAAAAGGTCATTTATTAGTTTGATGACAACAGTGCAAAATTGATAACAAAATATCAACCACCTAACCAACCTGTGAAATAGCTTCTTATTTAGAGCAAGCAAACTGGCAATGGAAATACATGGAATAACTGTTTTGTTACAACATGATACTTGCATGACCTTTTTGTTATGTTTTAAGTGTTTGTGACCATTTTGTTACTTGGTCAAACTTGTGTGACCATTTTGATCAATTACCCATTTGGGGGTGTGCCATCGGAAATCGGATACGAGTAAGGTGGAAATTGGTTCTTTAATGGTATCTCGTTATCAAATATTAATTTTTTTTAGTAAAAATCAAATATTAAAATTTTGAGTATCTAATCACACCTTAAAATCAATCACAATAATACCAATCTCAAAATAAATTTGGTATTTCAATCTTAAAATATTTTGCTCTCTCAATCAATAATACGAATACGAAACTAATTAACTTTGCAATTAATAATCAAATATGTAAATAAATAATGGTTTGAACAACCCTAATTTCGGAGCATTTTATATAGTGTAGGTTTCTACCGTTTAAGTTAACTTCGTAATTGAAATTTTTGGTTATGAGAATTTGGAGTGAGAAAAGTCTAAAAAAAAGCTAATCAAACTCATCATTGATTGGATTTAATCAAGTCTCCATTGAACTGGTTCATTATAGGTTCCCATTTAGCGCAAAGAGACTAGCCAAAGGGTTTGACTTCGTCTAGAGCTAGGACATGGATAAGGATAATGGAGGAGATGGTGATATATCAATTTACTGTCATTGGTAAATCTTAAATTCGATGGATTGGAGGTTGAGAGATGACAAATGAGAGTATGTTTTTTGGTTCATGAAAATAACAATATATTGAGTGAGAGACGAGAGTGACTTAAATTGGAGAGATGACTTGCTAAAACACAACACCAAACTACGACCAAGTATAATCGTAGAATGGAAATGCAGAATAATGAGTAAGGTTTACTTATATATAGTAATTCTACGCCTGGTCCACATCCTAAATTATTATTGATTGTTCACGTAGTGACCTATATTGGTACAAATGATGAACGGAAATGGTAGTGCGAGTTGTGTTGAGAAATGTGAATACTTGGTAAAAGCTAAAGGAAAATCCTTGAAAAAATGTAAGCGAAATTAATTCAAATGAATTCTTCAATCAGACATAATTGACCAAGTTAACGGAAAGTTCCAATCAATTGGATTGATTTTCCATATTGAAGGAATCTTTCATGATCAGAACAATTACCCGTACTAACGGAAAGTTTCAATCAATCGGATTGATTTCTGGTATTGAAGGAAACTTTTATCAATTGGGTTAATTGTCTCTATTAAAGTAAGGTCTAATCATAAGTTATTAATTTTGATTTGCTTAATAAGATTCTTGATTTAGATCTAAATGCACATATTTTACCCCTCATTTCTTGATAGTTTGACTTTGCATTTCATCGTCTCTCGACCTATTTTACGCTAGGGTGTACTTGTTTTGTCATATTTCAGGTCCTATCTCGTGTAGGAAGGTTGAGGACGAGTTTCGAGTCGATTGGAGGTCGAAAATCGCGAAGAAGTGAAGAAAAGTCCAAAGAGACCGTGACAATTGCCCCGAGACCGTGAAGTGCGGAGGTTCCAGAGAAGTTTTTGGTCTCACTGGATTCAAGCCAGTTCACGGTCGTAAGATCGTGAACTCAAGCCAATGACCGTGAACTGAGTTAGTGAAGCGGCGCGCTTTGGCTCGAGATCACGGTCCCCGCCTTGAGTTCACGGTTGTGAAGTGGGACTATGATCTGAGCCTGATCAGGGTATAAAAAGGGAAGTGAATTGAAGGAGTAATGGGTATTTTTCTAGGGTTTTAGTTTCATAATTGATTCGGGTCTAATTGTACATGTTTTGCCCCCATTACTTAGGGGTTTGTGCCAAATTCACTCTTAAAAGGTTGGTTTTACGCTAGGTTCCTCGTGTTTTAGTGTGTTTCAGGATTTAACAAGTGAAACATGATCGAAAGATAAGAGCGAAAGCAACTCGACTATAAAGGAGAGGAGCAGCCTCAGAGTCGAAAGTTGGGCAAAAAGGATAAAAAACCGAGAGAAGAGGTGAAAAATGGCCAGTTCACGGCTATCCAAAGAAGTTCACGGTCTTGCATGACGGTGAAGAAGAGCCCTTGACCGTGAATCGCGAGGCGTCCAGATCCAAAACAGAGGTTACTGACGCAAGGCAAGTTCACGATCGCTAAGACCGTAAACGAAGGCTGTTGACCGTGAACAGGAGAGATTGAAGCAGTACGTTTTGGCGCACGCCTGCAGTTCACGGACGCGTTTCGTGGTTCACGACCGTGAACTCAGGCCGTGAACTGAGCTCGTCTCTCGTTTAAATGATGAGCTGAAAGGAGGAGAGAAGGGAGAGCCCACTTTGTGTGAAAAGCCTTCTTCAGATTTCTAGAGAGAGAAACACGAACCAAGGAAGAAGAAGACTTGGGTTTTGCTTCAAGGTGGATTTTGGGAAGATTTCCTCCAAGGAAAGATTAACACAAGGGCCAAGGAGACTGGGAGCATCCTCCAAGATGGTTTCCTCTTCTTCTCTTTGTGTTTCCCCATTTCTAGCATGGAGTAAATCTCCTTTCACTTGGGTGTTGTGATCATCTCTTACTACTTACCACCCCCCAAACACCTCTCCTCCTCACGGAATCGTATGCTAAGGACAAAATGTACCTTTTAACGATTCATGAGACGTCATAGCTCTCGTTTGTATCTGACATGTGTGGCAACCCAATGTGGAGTGCAGACTGGGACGTGGTGCTCGGGCTAAGACGTTGTCGACCATCAATTTGCCCACATGTGACCTTGAAAGGGAAGGCTATAATTCATCCGCTCTTGGTGATGAGGAAGAGATGCTAAAATGCAAAGGAAAAAAAATTTCAAAGCTTCAGTGCAATGTGCATGAACGAAGTAAAAGGAGACCGAAAAAAATGACAACTCGTACACCAAAAGAAAGAATAAAAGCACCTCCAATAGTCTAGTAGTTATTTGTTTTTGAGAATCCCCCGGAGCACATTTTTAATGATCGGCCTAAGGTAGTAGATATGATCCTCATACGAGAGTTTGTGCTTGCACAGTAGGAAAATAGTAGCGTTCATTCATCCCCGTTACTCTTATCTATGCAATGAAGAACTAGCATGCATACCTCATTGATTTGTCTATCATATTACATTTGGTTTGAGTAGGTTTGGTTGGGGGCAAGCAAACACCTAAGTGTGGGGGGAGTTTTATAAACCAAAATTGGTGCTATTTACCCTACATATCGAGGTGTGTTTTGTGCATATTCATGTTCTTAAATGTTTGAATATCGTCAAACACATCCCTATTGCGTTCCTATTAAATTTTGATGTGATTTTAGGGTGTATTAGTCGATATGTGCGAATTAGGTACAAAACAAGGTCACAAGTGTAGAGAAGGGGCAGGAATTGAAGATCGTGGTCTCGAATGATCACGGTAGAGATCACAAGCCGCGAAGTCCAGTTGAAGATCGCGGCCAGAAGGGATAGATCATGACCGCGATCTTGGAGGCTCGGGACACGAACTTCGTGAGGAAGGAGCCTTGAAGAAGCAGAGAGTCTCCTCAGTCGGCCCGTGAGGAAGATCATGACCATGACTCATGGATAGAGACCTCAAAGTCAGCCCGTGGTCTTCCCGTTCCCGAAGGACTCGACGACTGCGTTTTGAGATCATGGCCCAGAGACCAAAGATCCCACCCGCGATATCCTTACCTCAGGTTGCGAACTTTCCCGAATCCATAATTCCTATAAATACATGACCCCTTTCCCTTTTGAAGGGAGCTGATTTGTAGAGAAACTTTCTGGTTCTAGAGAGAGAGAAGAGAGAGAAGCTGAAGGAAGGAAAAGAGAAGGAGGAGGAGCTAGGATCAGAGAGGCATCTTCTTCAACCTCAAGTCTTCTTCTATTTCTACCATGTATCTTTTTCCCTCCTTTATGGAGTAGTCCTCTAAGGTACTAGGGGTTCTAAACCCCAAACCCTATTTTTAGGGTTTACTATGTATGTATGTATGCATATTTTAGGGTTTGAATGAATGAATGTGTTTGTCTAGTTGATTTTAATGCCACTCTTTCCTAAATGATGACGCTTGGGTAAGTCGCCCTAATCTTCCATCTTAGCCTACTTTATGCTACCGCGGTGGGTATGGAGTTATAGGGTTAGACGTGTATGCGCTATCTGGTAAGTTTAGGTTAGATGTGTGAATGGGGCCTATTGTGGTGGAGGCGACCGAACCCCTTCTATAGGTAGCCTTCCTAGATGGAACCCGGGATGAAACTTCGGTTTGGACGGTGGATAGTGTCCATTGAAATGAGCCATAAGCTTAAATTCTCAAATACAATAGCCTAGATCGAGGCGACTTGAACATGGGTTTAGGGACGGTGTACTTGGAGGCATGTGGATAACCATGAAATCACATGGAAAATAGCTCACTCACCACATTCGATGACCCTAAGTATCTATATATACATAGTAGCCATAAGGTAGGGGGAGGGATAGTTCCCCGAACTACCTGATTTTAGCTTTGATCAATCTCTAGACTATTGTTTCCTCATATCATCCACTCAAAACCTCAAAAACTTATTAACTAATTAGAAAATAGGTGGGAAGTAGGCTAGGGTACCAGGACTTGAGCAGAATACGACCTTGATTACCACTATACTACAATGTCTTTCTAGGTTAAACTTTGTCTAAGATGGGATAGTTGTTGATACGTGCTATCCTCTGACAATAACCTGCACGGATTCAAGTGATCAGTCTCTGTTGGCTATGGTGCCAATCGCAATACATATAGTAGCTACGATTTGAATACTCGTACTATAATAGAATCCAATGATGTCGATTTCCTTGATAGTCATTTCCATTTAAAACAAGAAATAGTGGGGATAATTTACTGCCCAATATTAGAAATAACGGAACTAGTGGGGTGTTGGATCTGAGGTTGAACTCATAAGAAGTAGCGAGCTAAAATATCCAAAGATTTTGGTGAAGACTTTCAATAGTATACACCCTCGAAGATCCTAAAATTTTATGAGAAGCATCATCTTCGATAGACACAGACTTGTGGGATGAGGTCGTTAAAGATGAAAGGGATTCGTTGGAAGCAAATAAGACTTGGCATCTTACATACTTACCTCTTGGTTGCAATGTCTTAGGCAATAAATGGGTTCTAAAAATGAAACGGAGACCTGATGGTGCAGTTGACAGGTTCGGAGCTTCCCTAGTGGCTAAAGGCTATAGGCAAATAGAGAATGTAGATTTCTTTGATACCTATTCACCAGTATCTAAAATAACATCCATTCGTGTCATGATTGCTCTTGCTTCCTTAAACAATCTCGTGGTGTGCCAAATGGATGTTAAAACTGCCTTTCTAAATGGTGATTTGGACGATGAAATTTACAAGGAGCAACCTGAAGGGTTTGTTATTTGTGAACATGTCTCGAAAGAGACGTGAGCAAGCTAGCCATCAAGAATGTGAATTTCCAAGTATTCCAAGTTCTTATTCAATAGTGGAAAGATGACGTGGTGAAAATGGTAAGTGTGAAACAATGTCTGGGTACCTACTTTGGAGGCTTGTATCTTCATCTTAGAAGATAATCAATGGGAGTTTATAGTTGAAGGTGAGAGTATAAGTCTTGCTAAAGAACATGAAAGCATTGGATGAGAAGATTGAAGTTTCTTGGCGCCAATCGAGTAGCTATAAAATCATATGGTAACTAGTCAAAATCCACAGTCACGAAGCCAATTCCACGATCGTGGAATTCAAGTTTAGACATTGGATTTTGATCAAGACAATTCCACGCCCAAGACACCAAAATCGATAACCGTGGAATTTGAAGGGTAGACCATGGAATTTCACCTGATGAGTTCGAGCTACCCATGCTTGAGTTGAAGTTGTGCGATTTTGACAAAAGAACCTAAATTTTCACTAGCTTGGGACCTTATCAGGTGGTACAAGAGTCTGGTTCAAACTCATCGACGATTTGAAGCGTTCGCGTTGAAATTAGTGACAAGAAGAAGGAGATCTAGCAATTGTGGAAGCGACAGAGCAAGGTAATCTGTTATATAATCGTTGTTTGGTTCAAGAGAAGGTGTATTATGTGCTTGTAGATGGAGGGATCAAATCAAATTTGATCAGCTCAAGAACAATGATGAAATTGGGGCTGCCAATACGTCTATTTCCAGCTCCATACATCCTACAGTTTCTTGGCGAGAAGATTTCAAGAATCGTGGTTGGACAAGTTTATGCGAAGTTTGCGATTGGCAGATATGAAGATGAGGTTTTATGCAACGTGGTGTCCAATCTTACAAATCATATTATGTTGGGACAAACCTGGTTCCAAGATTGTGGAGTTCATATGGTAAGCTTAAGGTTCAAAAGCTTCAGATTGCAACATCAGAAGAGGGTTTTGTTTTAAAACCTTTATCCCCGAAGAAAGCTACTAATGATTGGAAGGCTTTGCAACGATTACAACCGGAGTATGAAGAAGAACAGGAAGCCACGAAAATTTTCCATGGCTAATCAAAGATTAGTTTGACTTCGAGTTCTTCGGTAAAATAGAGTTCGGATTTTGAGAAATCGGTGTAGAGCTAGAGGACAAGTCGAAGGATACCACGGATTCTGATGAGTTTGTTGAAGACAACAAAGTGTTTTCTCTTAAACCAGGAACTCTAGAGAAAATGAAACTCAAGAGATTGAGTCGTCGACCAGCTTTCCAGAGCCGCAGAAAGAAGATGGAGGTTTCTACAAGATGGTCACGGTGGAGAAGGAGCTGACAACTTATCTCGACCCTTTTGACGATTACTCTGTTGATGAATGTGCTTGCAGGAACATACAAGATTTGAGGGCAAGGCTTTTCCAATGGGAAGGGGCTGATAAGAGCAAGATAACCATCAAGAATGTGAATTTCCAAGCATTCCAAGTTGTGACTCAATCATGGACAAATGACGTGCTAAAAACGATTAAGTGTGGAAAAAGTGTCAGGGTACCTACTTTGTAGGCTTTTACCTTCATCTAAGAAGATAATCAATGGGAGTTTGTAGTTGATGGTGAGAGTATAAGTCCTGCTAAAGATCATGAAGGCATTGGATGAGAAGATTGAAGTTTCCTAGGAACCCAACGAGCAGCCAGAAATCATATGTTGACCAGTCAAAATCCACGGTCAGGGAGCTAATTCCACGATCGTGGAATTCAAGTTTAGACAGTGGATTTTGATAAGGACAATTCCACCCCCAAGACACCCAAATCCACGACCGTCGAAACTTGTAGGGCAGACCGTGGAATTTCACCTGACAAGTTTAGTTACCTTTTTGTGTTAGGATACCTTTTCCTTGTTTGTGTTTTCATTAGTTTTATTTTTCATACCTATTTAAAGGGTTGTAAATACGAATTTTATGATTAGACATTGTTGAATAAGAACTTTACACCGAGGTGTCTTTTTTCCCATGGAGCCGCGTGCTTATGGTTTATTGGTTTAGCTATTGGTGGATTTCATAGCTAGGGCAAGATCTTTGTTTGAGTTTTTCTGTTGAAGAATCTAGAAGAGTTTGGCAAGACTCTTATCAATCAAGTGATCATACTTGATTGTAGTGAGTATCTATCCCCACGTATCCCTTTATTTTTATGCTTGTTTGAAGGTCGATTCGAGCTATCCATACTTGAGTTGAAGGTGCACGACTTTGATAAAAGAATCTAAACTTTTACGAGCTCGGGATCTTATCAGAAAGTTTGTAAGTTAGACAAATCATTGTATGGTTTGAAACATGCTCTAAAACAGTGGCATGAGAAGTTTGACAATCTAGATCTCTCGCATGGCTTTAAGGTAAATGAAAGTGACAAGTGAATTTATTACAAATAAGAAAATAACACTTGCACTATCATATTTTTGTATGTAGATGACATGTTGATATTTGATACAAACATTCACGTGGTCAATAAAGCAAAAGCCATATTGAGAGAGAACTTTGAGGTGAAAAAACTAGGTGAAGCTAAGTTTATGCTTGGAATCTAGATAACTACAACAAAATAAATGGTTTTTTTAGATCAATGTTGTTACATAGTGAAGATCTTGAAGAAATATAACTAATTTGACTGTATACCTGCATGTACTCCATATGATGCAAGCATCATTCACACGAAAATAAACTAAACAATAACAACAAGAAGGAATCCGGATGCCATAAGGAAAACAGATTGCTTAAGGCAAGACAGAATGGCAAGGCTCTATACAATATTGCACTCGTTCGAAGCCTTCAAGGTAAGCTTTGGATCACCCGATTACTTGAGGTTGTAGAAGAAAACACGTACTTTCATGTGACACAACCCTCTTGACTCGACTCTCAACCCTACATCTCGAATAAGCTTCCAAAGTTGAGGGCTCTAGAAAATGATCTCAATGACTTGTTTCTGATCAAGCAAACCTTCAATCATGTAGAGCAACACTTTCTCTTTAATTGAAAACCTTCTTCTTGCATTTCCATCGAGCCATTTGTGAGGAACAACCTTGCAAAGTAGGCACCCCGAAACAGAATTAACACTTAGCCAAATTTTAGGGTTCTTCTTACTTATTGAGATTGCTTCTTTGTCAAGCCATTGAGACTTGAACTGTTGGCATTCTGGGATCATATCAGAATAGGTAGTAAAAACTAAAGGGAAGTCCTTACAAAAGGTAAGTTAAGTTAATTCGAATTAATTCTCCGTATTGAACGAAAAGTTTCTTCAACCAGAATTAATAGATCGAATTAATGGAAAGTTCCAATCAATTGGATTGTTTTACCATATTGAAGGAATCTTTCATGATCATATCAATTACTCGTACTAACAGAAAGTTTCAATCAATTGGATTGATATCTGGTATTAAAGTAAACTTTAATCAATCGGGTTAATTGTCTATAATAAAGGAAGGTTGACTCGCTATGGCACAACTCCTAACAAAGGCCAAGTGTAACCAATGAAAGGGACTGCATTATAGTGGCTCAAGTAATAAATATCGAATCCACGGGTCTCTAGAGTTACTATTACTCAGCTTCAGTTCATTATCTAGCAAACCAGATTAAGATGAAAGAACTAAAACTACTCTAGCAAACTACAGTTAAAGTTAATCTAATTACAGGTTGGGAACTCACTTAGGTATGATTCCCCCTAGCCACCAGCCAGATTAATGATTGATGATCTCTAACCTGTTTCACTTTCATTCACAATGCGGAGAATCCTTAACTAGACCTTGAGTCTCGAATAAAGGAACAAGGCCCTCTTGAGTCAATTGCCTAGAGGGATGTATCATTCTCTAGAACAACCGATCAAGGCGTTCTGAACTAGACTCCCTCTATCGAAAGAGGTTCTCAATCGATACAAAGCAGTGAATCGACCCTCGACTAAAGCAATCGATCCAATACTATCAATCTATGGTGCTCTATTGACCTAATCAAGTATTCACTCTCATAGGATCAAAGCAGAATCAATAATCTTGACTAAAGCAGAATTGAATCATGAAAACATGCATAGATTGAATATGAACTCAAGATTATCAAGTAGGAGTACTCATACAATCATCCAATCAAACAAACATGGCTAGGGTTCCTCAAACCCTAAGTGAAGGGAAGTTACTCCATAGAGAAGAGAGAGACTGCAGTAAGAATCTTCAGATGATCAGTCTTCAAGTTCGGGATTGTTCCTCAAGCTTCCTAGGCGAAGAAATCCTCCAGTTCCACTCCAAGAATGCCCTCAAATCGCCCTCTCTCTCTATCTTTGGTTCGTCCCTTGGGTGTTTGGGATCCAAAACCCAGCTCTCCCTTGCAAAAACTCACAAAACAGGCTTTTAATAGCTTGCGTTCGCGATCCCCAGTCAGAATACCCGGTCGGGTATGTAGGCAACCGGTCGGGTATCAACAAAATGCTCTTGGTCACTCTTTTGGGCAAAAGGGAAAATACCCGGTCGGGTATTTTTAGTACCGGTCGGGTATTTTTGGTTCACGACCGGGGGGCCTTCTGATGCTGCCAAAATAACCCTATCAGATGGTCAAAATACCCGGTAGGGCATTATGGTCGGGTATTTTGCAGTTTCGGGTCCTCTATCTTTGATTCTTCGTTTCTCCCTCGTTCGGACTCCAAATCAGGTGCCGTTTGATCCCAGACGCTCGTAGTCTCATCCTCTTTCTTCTCATGACAAGATTAAATGATTATATGGTCACAAACTGAGGTATAAATGCATTCTTCTTCAAGTCATACCCGAGTTTCTTCCCCCGAATTGCCAATTGATCTCCGATTGACTTGGAACTTGCGCCTACACTTCACTTTATGTGCTAGGACCTGAATGTGAAAAAGGAACACAACCTAGCGTAAAATAGGCCAAAGAAGCAATAATGCAAGCTTAAACAATCAAGAAACAAAGGGGAAAACATGTGCAAATATCGAGTCATCTATCCCCCCCCCCCACTTAACCGTTTGCTTGTCCCCAAGCAAACCTAACTCAAACTAATGCAGCTCTTCAGACCTCTATAGCAACATGCACCCTCGATCGTTGATAGAAGATTTTCTAGATCATTTAGCAGCTTACGAGGTCAACAGACGCACAAGTCATCTCATAGCTTCTTCGGCGAGAACGCTAGTCTCGAGTCGGCATCATGGCAAATAGTGATCTGACGACAAATTAATTGTGGACGAATGGACTCTCAAAAACAAAAGATCATGGACTCGCATTTTTAAGGTGCTCTATTTTCTTCTTGAAGATCGTTGGAACCCCTTTTCTTTCTTTGTTTTCCCTTGTTTTTCTGTTTTTTTCTTTTCTTTTCAAGGGTTCCAACCTGTTTTTCAGAAAATGGGGGCTCCCACCTAGCAGAGGTTTTGCGGGAGCCCGGCTCTTACCAGCCATGCCAGGAGCGAATGTCTCGACCCTCGTGCGGGGAAAGATATGTAAGAGGACTGGAGGTCGTAGGTGGAAATTGGGAACAAATTCGCATCTCCCCTTACACACTTTCGCCCTATTCGCATGGGAGACGTTATTTTAAAGCACATTTTCGAGCACCTTTTATTTGAAAACATGATATAGGAGTCCATGACGGTAGAGATTCCACAACACCACACAATTCAAGGGTCCTAAGATCACTAATTCACACAATCAACCAACACAATATGAAGAAGAAAGGAGACTTCTTAAATGCATCAACATCCTCCATAGTGATACACTACCTCCCTAGGTTGCACATTACTATAGAGACTGTCAATTCAAAGTATACTGAGCAGGCAATTGCAAGGAAAACGTACTTAGAGCCCTCAAAGTTAAAAATTTGGACAGTGGACTAGGCCCCAAGCACACAAACAGATCTAAGCATTCACACGCATACATAATCGAACACCCCCCCCCACACACACACACTTAAGCAAGACATTGTCCTCAATGGAGAAAAGATGAGGAGAGTAGAACGAAGTTACCAGAGCAAGGGTGAATGATGGCCGACGGGGGCAGGCGGTGCCTTCCAGGAGGAGAGAGTAGTCGGAACACAAACACCACAAAAAATCTCACTAAGGTTGAGTTATTGACTCTAAAATCAAAGAACAAAACTGAATCAACCGAGGAGAAATATAGAAAGAAATGCAAACCAACTGGTTGGGTTGCCTCCCAACAAGCGCTTCTTTCCCGTCGTGAGCCGGACGATGGCTCCTAAGTTTCGGTCCACCCCAAAACCTCCTTGAAGTTGAGGTTCTCGTCGATGAGGTGGAGTCTCAAGTCACGAACATGTGGTATGACAGGTGATGGAAGCTCGTGCACTTGATGCAGATAACGTCTCCACCCTCGAGACCTCTTCTTCTCTTCTCTCGTCTCATTGCCCCAAACCGGATATGACAACATCGATTGACCACCATCACGTCCACCAAGAGAGATCGATGTCGATGTGGCCTTGGTCTGGAAAAGAGACACTGCAAATGGGTCCTCGCTAAGCAATTCCTCAAAGTTTGGTGGAGATATCACATGTAACTCATGGCCGGTGCAAGCCTCTTCCACCTCAACTTCATCCTCGGCCTGGACGGCGCCAATTGTTTCTTCAACTCCCTTCCTTCTTCATGTGGTATCACCCCTGGGAAAAGATCAAGAACTCCTTCTACTTCACTTTCATCATCCTCCACAACTTCTTCATGCACCCTTTCTTGCTCTTCTTCTTCCAGCACGGATTGGAGGGCAAGTCGCCAAGAAATTTCTTTGATGAGATCTTCTTGCATCTCCTCACTCATGCCCGCCTCTTTAAAGCTCAGTGTGGGATGTGGGAAGGTGTGGTGAGCTACGACAAGACATTCCTGATCATGATCATCACGGGAGCTCTACATGACAACTTCTGTGTGCTCCACAATATCCTTGTAGCCTTCTTCTTCCTCCTCATCTTCTTGTATAGTAGCAGAAGGGTGATCTTGAGCAGGTTGTGCATAAGATTTCTCAAGATCATTGAGGCTCTTCTGAATGTTCAGGAGGATCTCCTCTGTTTCACGATAGGCCTGGGTACAAAGATCCATCCTGGAGCATGATCTCTCACTGTCTCGAGCAAACTGCTCCATGAGAAGCCTCAATTCATAGTTTGGATATGGCTGTGGAGTGTAGCATGGATCTGCAGTATGGCCCGTGAAGGCGGCCATTGGTAACTCCAGCTCCGATGGCCCTTCTGGTTGTGGGAGAAAGTCTTCTTGGTAATGAGGTTGTTCTTGATATGCCCAGGGGTCTGATTGTTCTCCGTAGTATGGGGGTTGGTATTCTCCTCCTTGATTGCTCTAGGGAGTCTCGGGGTAATACCTCTCGGATGGTGGTGGATACCGCCAATGGTTGGAGAAGCCATGAGGATCCATGATTCAGATCTGCACCAACAAAAACAAAAACACCCAAGTGAAAAGCAAGGGTGAAAAAGAAAAGAAAAACGATAAAATAACAAACTTCTGCCTTTCCTAATAATCTAGAAAGTCCCCGACAACGGCACCAAAAACTTGACTCGCTCCTACCGTCACTCTAGAAAATGGCCAAGTGTAACCACCTCCTAAAGCGTAGTATAGTGGGTTTGGGTTTTAATGTCAACCCGGGTCCTAGATGTGATGACTACTCCGTGAGTTCTTATTATTTAGCAGTGAAACTTTAATGAAGATCCAAACAATCAAACAAGCAAAGCAAGTAAAAATGTTGTTTTCAAGTCGAGAGAGGTCACCCGGATATGGTTCCCCCTAGACTGCAGTTAAGCCAGATTGTAATTTACCAAGTTTAGATTCAATGATAGTTATACTGCGGGAGATTCTTAAACAGTATGAAGTCTCGACTAAAGCTCTCCAGACCCTCTCAATCTGAGTCTCCAGTGGGCGACTAACCTCCACCGGAGTAAACAAATTGAGGCCCTAACGAACCAAACCTCCACTACCGAAGTAAATTCGGTGCAGAATAGTGAATTGACTCCTCGACTAAAGTCGCCAATTCACTACCTTCAATCAAGGGTGCTCTATCAACCTAGGTAGATATTCTCTTTCTAGGTTAAAGCAGAAACAACAAGAATCTGATCACGATTCATGCCATTCAACAAATCAAACCTCAATTGAACATAATCATACCACTGACTCTGTACTTGGGTTCATACAATCAGACCTAACATACAAATCTAGGGTTCTTCATACCCAAGTGAATAAGAAAGTTACTCCATAGAGAGAGATAGGAAATCTAGCTCAGATGCGGAAACCATACTGTGAAGGATGGGAATCTACTTCTGGCACCCAATCAGCTCTTCTCCAAGCTCAAGTTGCGCTCCAATGGTGATGGAGATCGATCAAGGACACTTGCAGAATCAGGTTCATCACTTTCTCTCTCTAGGTATCGCTTTTTCTCTCTAAAATTCGGAGCCCTTCACTTTTGCCCTTCTTTTCCCTTAAGAAGTTGTCTGTCGCGATCCCCGGTCTGAATACCCGGTCGGGTATTTTGGGTGGCGACCGGTATTATCAAAACGCACCGTCAGGGAACAGGGGAAAATCCCCGGTCAAGGCCAAGAATCCCTGACCGGGGATTTTTGCTCACTGCCCGGGCCCCCTTCTGCTTCTCAGAGACGCCCGAAGCATCACATCCCCGGTCTGCTCCAAATAATACCCGGCCGGGTATTTCTGCCCATGGTCGGGTATTTCGCTCCTCCAGCACACTTCACCCCAAACGTGCTCCTTTCGACCCGAAACTCGTTTCTTCGCCTCGATGCCAACGCTAAGCCCTGAAATATGACATAAACGCACAACCTAGCGGGAAATCCGCTTAAAACACGAGAATCAACATCTCAAACGGCTCAAGAATAGAGGTAAAAACATGTGCAATCAATAGCCTATCAAAGTTCTATTCGGATTTATTAATTTTGATTTCCTTCTTTAAGAAAATTCTTGCTACACCCCGACCTTTGGGTTCAGGTTCGACTATAATACGTGAACGGTTGGATTAATGGTTACCTACTAAGGATTGCACCCGCGGAATAATTAATAATAATAACTATTATAATAATAATTATTAATTTAAAAATAATAATAAATAAAGAGGACTGGGGGGCCGAGCGGCCCTCCCAATTGTGTCCCCAAATCAACCGCCGCCCTCACCATTCTTTTCCCCAGAAGCTCTCGTCCCAAATCAGTTCCTCCCCGCCGCCATTACAAGTGGAAGAGAGATCCAATTCTTTGTGCTTCCGCTAGACCCTGTCGAACTCCATGCATCGGCGGCAACCTATGTCGTTGCCTCTCCTCTGTTCGGCTGCGGCTTCAAGGGAAGCTAGGTTACGTTGCTCGATTTTGAGAGATTTGAGCGGTGGAAAGGAGGAGGCCAAAAATGTGGAAGTGGCTGCTTCATTAGGTATATATATCCACACGCATCTCCATCGAGGGTTTATATGTTAGGGTTATTTATATTATTGATTCATTGTGGAAGGCAGTTTAGGCTCTATTCTGACATTGCCGCGCCATCAAACCTTCCCAGTCCCAACCGATCATCACCGCCCCAACTACTTTGAATCGCCATCTTTCCATCGAGGCAGTCAATAGGACAAGAAAAGCTGGGGGCGAGAGGAACTTGGACAGGGATCGATCAAGGACCCTAGTTCTAATGGGACAAAGGTAAATTTTTGTCCCCCTACTTTATGTGTTCACGCCCAAAACTTTGATAGTGAGGTGGCTTGGTGGATTTGGACGGATGTGGCAGGATCACGTGGGGAGGATATATGGTTAAGATTACAAAGAGTTCATTATAAGGGTAATGTAATTCAAAATCGATTTGTCAAAGAAGGAGGAGGGATTTCTTCGAGTAAAGAATCGAGGAGTCTTTCTTTCGAGGTGAGTGTAAATGGGGTAAATTCTACGCCTTACGTATTCTTTTAAGTATTATGATTTTAAGTATTTTAGTGAATGAGTTACTTTTGCTTGATTATGTTTATGATTGCTTATTTGTGCTTTGCTTGAGCTATGATTGAGGTGATTTTGTGCTATTTGAGGTGATTTTGTGCTATTTGTGCTATTTACCTTAAAGCGTTATGTTATGAGTTATTGCTAAAGTTTAAGAAACATGTCCTTTTGTTTTAAGAAGTACCTCACCTTCAAGAAGGTGAAGTCGTTGCCATTTGAGATTTGGAGATAGAGCAGCAGTTATGCCCTTGAGAATCGTGGTGAAGAGCCACCACGATAAGTTTAAGATGTTAGGGGGATGAATCGTTACGACTTCCCTAACTAAGTTTAAGTTTAAGGAAAGCCTGAATGGCTTCTCATACGTATGAGTTGGCAACCGGACTAGCTAGTGAGGGATCCCAGTGTCGGTCAAGTATTTAAGTCAAGCTTTGAGATTTAAGAATGGAGTAGCAGTGACTCCCATACAGTTTTAAGAGTTAAGCTTTTTAATAGTGGAAGTACAAAACAACTTCCACTCAGTTAAGTAAAGTGATCAAGCATTAATAAGATGTTAAACGTAAGGGCGTAGACTGACCCCAACTCACTCACCAGTTTGAAGAGGAAGAAGCTAGAGGAGCAGTTAGAGAGCAGTGGGATCGAGAGAAACAGTTCGAATGAAGCTAGCTAGAGAAGGACAGTACAAGTGCCACTGAGGATGTCTGGTCAAGGCTTTCAGGAAGCAGTAGCATTAGAGACTTTTTAGTTGTTTCAGTTTATGATTATGAGAATAGGCTGGAGATCATTTTGAGATTTTAAGGTTTTAGTTTGCCCAAGTGTCAAGCTTTGTGTTTAAGTAATGACAGTTGTTTTTGGTATTTATTAAATTTATTTATGAAATGTTTCCGCTATTTTTCTAAGTATTTTCAGTTCTTATTTTACTTCTCGGTTTATTGAGGGTATTTTGGTAAAATTAGTACCCGGCCGGGTTAGGGTGTTTCAATTCTCAATCTTCAACCAAAAGGGAAAGTCTGAAGGTCTCATCCTATATAAATAGACTAGCTTACTTATAACCCGACCCGTTGGTCGGGGGAGCTGAGCCGAATATTGAATTATTGGGATAACCCGTAGATTCAACCATTAAGCTAAATTGGCCTAATGGTGAGTACCGCCTACCATATCCCTAATAATCATACCAAAGTGAATATATTGGAACATAAATAGTACATCAGAAGTTGGTACAACCATGAAGTTAGACCATTAAAAACATACCAATGAAATTGAATAGCATCAAAAAAATTCAACTTCATTATATAATTACACGAGATCATAAAGAGAACATTATTAATTTGCTTTATAAAACGTTCATCTTGTCGTCATTGTGCTTTCTGGTTTTTGTCAGGGCATGATAAAATCTAAGGAAATCAAGAACGAACAACACGATTTCGGATAGGAACCGCCGTTGTCGTATTCCTAGAAAATGGTGGTAACACGGACTCACCTGCCAAACTGGTTTGGATTGAGATTTTTATCAGGTATTAGGGAACCATGTGATTATAAATTAGATTCGATCAAAACGGGCCAAACTTAAAATTCAGTCTGTTTGACCGACCCATGCAAAATTCTAATTATTCGTTACTTTTAAACTTTCTATTTGAAAATAAAAAATAGTGAAATAAAAGAGATGACTGTAATTCGCCATTTGCACATCACTTGTTTGGGAATAAAACCATATAAATTCAAAAGGAACTGAAAATGTTTAGGATCGTTTTAATGTTTAAAATAACCAAATAGATCTTTCTGTTTAGTTTTTTACTAACAAATACCAAATGATTCCCTATAAAATACACTATAATTTTATCATTATGATATCAAATAATTATATAATATATATTTGAAATGATAAAAATTGGACTAATTGGGTTGGTCGAGGTTGAACCATTGAATAACTTTAAAATACAGTATATTTTAGCCACTAAGATATAAAATAATAGCATAATATATATTATGCCAGAAAAAATAGCTTGTTTTAGAATGTCAAACCAATGATGTTCATTTGTTTTACTTGATAGCCAAATCCCGTGTTGGTCAGGCCTGTTCAACTCTTTTATTTTATGGTTAGCGGTTAGCCCATTAGATACCATGCATTAGTTTATTGTTAAATTTTTTATTTTTAACAATAAAAAGAAGTATTTTTTTTGCCTTTTCATATATATTTTATCACCACGAAGAAATAAAAGGGTATAAAGAAAAAAATTGACACTCCTGGACCCGTTTAAATCCGCATGTGTACGGTAAGTTGGCCCGTTCCACGGAGGAAAGAGAAAAAAATTGACACTCCCTATTCTACCCTTCCTACAAACGCTCCTAGAGCAGGGAATTTGAAATGGGGGAAGAGTTTTTTTCACCCTGCTATTATATGTTTTTAATTTAGAAAGGTACAACAAATGTACTTATTGTGATTGGTTATTATCCTTGCCTTTCTTTAAAATGGTCATGGTTCGAATCCCAGTACGTATCTTTTTAATGAATAAAAAAAAGAAATTGTGAAGACCAAAATGTCCTTCCTACTTTCACTCTCGTTGCAGGAAATTTGAAATGGGGATCCCGTTTTCCCCTTCGGCGTATTATAAGTATAGTAGATAGATAGATAGATAGATGAGTTGCCTAACCCTAGAAAGAGATATAGAGCAAAAACACGAAGAGAGTGAGATTAAAAGAGGTCTGATTCCGCACAAGCTGAGAGAAAACAAAGAGTGTTTATATTATCCTGGAGGTGACAGTCTGATAGTCTGTCGTGCGCATTACGAGGCTGTGCTGCAAATGTCCGGTTCTTAACAGGAGCCACTAAGGGCCAAGGTAGGTCATTTGCATCACCTTGGCCCAACAATATAGTAATGAATTTTTATGTGATTATGGGTTGGATACAAAATCTCCTTATTATTGTAATAATTTTACAAACCAATAATATTTTGTGATCTCTATTTATCTTATGATTAATATATTTTAAAACTTAGTTTAATATAAACGAAAACTCAAAACTTATTGATGTTTGTTGCTATTGGTTGCCTTTGAAAGTGCTGAAAGAATCCTTACAGCATTGACCAACATGAAAAAAACACTTCAAAATAAGATGTGTGATGAAATCATAAATTATTTTTCGGCAAAATACCTTAAGAATGATATCCATCGTAATTTGTATGATAAATATATTTTGAAAACTTTTCAATATACGAAAACACATTCTTAAACTTTATTTTTTTTTTCTCACATTTGACCTACCTTAGATGAATTCCTGTCTACACCACTTAATAGGAGTACCAATTTAAAAGGTGGCAATGAGCAAAAGCACTCCCAATAAGTAACACATGGTATGCATGGCTATGGCAGGAGACTAGTAATTGAATTACAATGATGGTGGTTGGGTTTATTGTTCGTGTCAGTATAGGACTGAACAGAGTTGCGTGATGGGTTAGCTAGTGGATTGCGAGCTGTTTGTGAATACAATGCATGATTTCATGCACGTAGAGTTTGCTCGGGATGCAATGAAGATGGGAGATGCCCGATCGAGACTAAGTTATCACGTTGACATAGTTGCATGAGCTAGAGATTTCGTAGTTGGTGCACTTCGAGCAAAGAGTTTTAACGTCAGGTCAGGGGCGGAGCCAAGATTTCGAGACCGGGGGGCAAAAAAAATTAAACAAAATGTATGTAGTCATGGTGGATCAAACCCATGTTCTTTAGAAGCACAAGTCAAGCTTGTCTACCATTAGACTACATGACTATTACACAACAAAATTTACGGAACAAGTTGTACTTATAAAATTTGTACTAAATATCCTTACGATCCTAGGGGCTGGGACCAATCCCGGGGGGGGGGGGGACCCTACCTTACGTGTAGCTCCACCTCTGCGTCAGATGCTCAGTTCGGGTCAATCCAATTTTACTAATAATTAAGGTGAGTGTAAAGAGGATAATTCTACGACAATTTTTAAGTTCAAACTTTATGAGTTCAACCTTTCAGTTACGAGTTATAATTACTCGAGATGCATGTTTGAGGGTTCCTTTTTCCTGGATTTGAACTAGAAAAATCCAGAATGTATGAGGCTTGTGGATGTATGTTGAGGTAACCCACCTTCCTAATGAAGGTGAGGGTGATGTGTGTGTGTGGGTGTTAGTAAGGAAAGGGAACCTCCGGGAGGTTAGATCACTACTAGATGGCGGTACGACACACACTAGTTGATTAGGCATGGCATCAGACGGAAATTGGAAACGCGAGTCATTGCCTAGGAGGTAATGACACCGAACAACGATACGAATGCGGTGATCATAGGTTAAGGAGTGGTCTAGTTTTCAGGTTAAGGCTGGAGGTTAATGCCAACTCCCACAAATTCATTTAAAGGACAACGTTAAAGGAAGGCAGTAAGAACAACTCCTGCAAAATAAAAGCAATTATTTAAGTTTATTATAAGGTTGAATCCGTTGCAGCGGCGTAGACTGGCCCCTTCTCGCCCACCAAGTATAGGAAGGGTTAGAGGGTGAGTAGCTCGAGAGGAGATCGTGCGAACCGAGCATCACATTGAAGATGTCTCAGGAAGGATCATAGTAAGAAGATGTAGCTGGAACTGTTTAGTTGTTTTGTTTCATGATTGTGAGTATAAACTGGAGATTGAGAGTTTGTGTTTTATGATTTATTGATTGAAGTTGGCCAACTATTTAGATCTTTACATTCAAATTTTAAGAAATTATTTAGTATTTTTCCCCCCTTATTTTTGGATTTTTAAGAAATTTGTTATGCTCCGATGCAACAGTTTATATTTTTGGTTAAAAAGATCAAGATGTTACAGTCTACTTGTTCCAAGCTCCTTGGTCAAGCCTTGTTAGGACCTTTGTTGTGTTCATTTTGAAGGGAACTCGACTTGGCTTGCAGCTTCTTCGACAATCCTGCCCATGTTCGCCCTTCGACAAATAACTTTATTGGCAATATCGTAACAATCCACTTTGACACTTACAACTTACAAGGGAGCTTTTGTGACAATGGGGTGAGTGCATGTGGCTATATAAAAGGAAATTTATGCTATTAAACTCTTTAAATACTAATTGATTTCTAAATCATAAAATTAGTAAGCGCAATGAACTAATTAGTGTAATTACACATAATTTATTTTTAAATTTAAATACTAAACATAATTTATTTATAAATTATACTAGTAATAATTAAAACCAACTCATTAAAAAATTAGACATAATTTATTGCCAAATTTAAACACTGAATATTAGTTATTTCTAAATTATACAATTCATAATAATAATAAAAACGCAAATCCTCCCAAAATACCCTCGAACCAAAAAAGATAAGAGGTTGGACTCAGGTGCAGGCGAAACTTTTTGACCACCGGAACCAGGACTAGCCGAGGGAATCAGTCGACCTTGACTTGGTCGGGCCAAAGAATTCCTTCAGCTAGCCCTGGTGCCGGGCACCGGATTTTTTAGGCTAGGCAGGCTCCGACTAGTTGATTTCTTCAACTCGTCTTGGTTCCAATCAATTTTTTTTGGCTTGGCCTCGTTTCAACATCTACGTTTTTCGACCCGATGGTCTACCACAACCAAAAATCGTAGGAAAAATCACATCATGACAAAATCTTGAAAAATACTTCGTTGGTGGCAACTAATGAGGCATTAGACCAAACGACGATAAATACAACAACTTTAGCCTTTTCGGACAATTTTTCTGGCGAATGTCAGTTTTTATTTTATTTTTGCAAGTTAGGAGAATTGGATGTGTTGGAACATGTGAATTAATAGTCCACCATGGCGGTATTTAAATAAAAATTTATTTAGAAATATAATCATAAAATTGACAGAAAATAGTAATTATGTTGCGGCAAATAGTATACGCTTAATAATATGATATATTTCATTGGTAATATATCGGAATAGTATCAGTATGGACCAAAACCGAGGCAGAACAAACCTTTCTTACATGTGGACCATACCAACTTGACTAGCAGTCGATGATTTTAAGCTCCACTATCTAGTACATTAATATGGTGCATGGGTTTCAAGAGGCGGCAATACTTCAATTGTTCTCATGCTGGAACTTGAGAACATTCAGGAAGGAAGCAACCTAAATAGTCGATGATTTTGTGTGTTTCGAGCAACTTCTTTCTCTTCTTTTATGGGTTTGCTATAACATGAATTTTCATAACTCTATTTCCAATACTTCCAAAAGTAGCAGTCTAATCAAATGGTTACTGCTCTCGTTTAAACATGGGATGGCTCAGGCGCAGAACAGCTTCTATTTGTTTGTTTCCCCGTTTGTGTTCTTGTCGTAGTCCCTCCTCCCCAATTGCTGATCACAATAGGTAAAGCAATCCACTCCAAACATTCTTTCAGTAATCTGAAATCTCTAGCTGGAAAACTTGGCAATCAACTTGTCGACGTGGATGATGATGTCATCAATGCGAGGGCGAACTGCTGCTTGCGGCTGAAGCATCCACGTCACAAACTGGTGCAGAGCTTCTGGATATGGAGGCTTAGATCCAGCTGGCCACTTTATCTGTGCATTTAGGACTGCCAGTTGTAGGCTCCCCCCAGACTCTCCAAGAGCATACTCAAATGGAGATACACCATACCTGTATGTATGGATCAGCCATATATTGAGAACGTCAAAGCAAACAAGGCAGGTAACTAACTGCAAGGTCTGAGACATCAATGACATCTGAACTACAATTTTTAACATATTACGGCAAACTTTATCATCAACCATAAGTGACGTTTCTGGGGATTTAAATGGTAAAATAGTAAGACATTGATCTCACATGATTGCATAAAGTGTGCATCCCAGAGACCAAACATCGGTCCTCTCATCAATATCTGCGTGACTTGGGCAATCCCAAAACTCAGGAGCTCTAAAAGGTGCTGAACAATGCTCCGCTGCCCATTCCTAATAGAAACACGCACAAGGAAAGCCACAAGCATACGTTTAAAATCATAGATGAGTAAGATCAGCAACAAATATACATGGACAATATGGAATTCCAAAAGTATTTGCACCTGCACGAGTATGCAGGCAAACGAAATCACCATGCAGATCTAGAGATTGACAACTTGAACAATATTTGTACCAAAAATTGAAAATAATGAATAGGTATAGAGATTGTAAGCAGAAGATTGCCAAAAATTGAAAATAATGACTATATGTACCTGCAGTTGTAGTGCCTCTGTTCGTGAACGAATTTGCTTTCTTGCAGGTCGAGCACTGCCAAAATCCATCAATATGGCAAGAGGTGATTGCCCTTTCCTATGTGTTATAAGGACATTGCCGGGTTTCACATCATTGTGTGCATATGGAGGCTCAAGACTATGCATGTGCTTCAATCCTGCACAAAGCTGTGGTACTTTTTTTCTTAGTGAATAATATAGTTACAGACCAAAAAAATCCCTACCTTGTATCTACCGAAGAGGTCAGAGACAAAGAACTGGAAACTTGAGAGGAAAGGAAAAAGTGAATGCAAGAAGCAAAAAGAGGAACAAAGTTTGACAAGTGGCCTTCATCATCGAGCTTTGACTAGCTAAATTATGGTCACAACCAAGCAATAAGAACAGCTCTGACCAAACAATGTATCAGGCTTCATAAAATTATGTGAATTTTGGGTCATGCATATATAGATTTTAGCCGTATGGAGCAATTAAACCTGGATGGAGAACACATACAGTTTCAAGTAAAAACACAGCAAAAAGAAGCAAGGAGTCTAGATGTCAGTCACCTGCCGAAATATCTGAAGAACATCCGAGATTGAGAAGAACTCTTTCTTCGCCATCATTGCTTTTGAATTGTCCAGCAAGGTTCCATCCAAGTGCACTGGAAACAGTAAATATGCTTCGTGGTTCCAGGATGATTCTTGTGTAGTCTAAGTAAACGTTGAAGGGTAAATTGATTTTGCATGATAATAGGGGAAGATGCAGAAAAACTTCCTAAGGACAAAAAAATTCCGGGCGCAAACAAGACATAATAGAGTACGTAGCAACCTACTGAGAATCAGGCATCTGTTTGAAGGCCCCATTGCATGTATAGCAGAAAACAATGTGCCAGTTGATGGCAAATTCTTAACCAAGCCCTGCTAGCTACACATATTTAGAACCCTTTTTACCTTCCATCCAAGAGTGGCTTCCAACTATACTCCAGTATGGAGTATTGCCCATTTGGAAGAGTAGATGTTCCTCTAGGATGAACAGAAAACAATAACAAAAGCAAACTTCCAACTCGAGCCAATAGGAAAGGACAATAATGGATGAAGATCAACCAGAGAGAGATGGTTGGCTTGTGCTTTGAGTCATCAACAGTGAATACCAGTTCAAAACAGCATGATAATGCCTCCATTACCTAAAAACTCTCACTCAGGGATTCGATCAATTATTCAAGAGGTAAAATGTTTTTACTTCATCTGTTACGTTACCTTTGAGGATCAGCTGTATAGTTAGTAGATGATTAGCATACTTCAGATTAACACCGATTAGACATTATGTTTTGTTATTGATTTTTCTCCCTTTTAAATACCTAAAAGAGGATGGTATACTGGAAATTACATGTCACAAGGAAACCACTGCAATCTGGGGAATGTTTCCAGCACAATAACGATAGGGAACAAACAAACAAACAAAAGAAAATGCCAAAGGACAGCACAGACTTCCTCTCAGGCTAGATTGATGGATCAGGTTGACTTGGTTTTGCCAAGCACATTTTCTAGGCTCTGAAAAAGGTGCAGGTCATTAACGGACAAACTCACACACACATACAGAGGATTATGTCAATTACCTTAACCGCAATGATAGCATGATCCAGAAGAGGAAGAAGATTTGGGTGGCTAAACAATGATGAAACACGAATCTCTTCCCGCACCAATTCCAGCTGCTCATTGTTCTGAATAAGAACCTTCTTCATTGCATAAGTTCCATCTTCTGCATTCAGATTAACACTCTTACTCAAGTCCTGAAAACCAGTGCTAACCACAAATCACGTACATCGATAAGGTCAACCAGACATGTATTAGTGTTCCATGCCAAAGACAAGCCTTGATTTGAATTCCTATCCCCAGATCGCAATCGGCACAAAGTTTCCGTTTTACCCCAACGTACAAAGGACCCTCTTAAAGAATATATCCATACGACTCGCAAACAATAGTAACAACTAATAAAAACTCTGATATCTTTCGTGGAACTTCCAGATCCGAAAGCTCAGCTTGGCATAGAGGTGAAATCCTCAAAACACCATCGGCATAATCAGAACACCGAGCAACTAACGTAGCTAACGATCCGTACTGAATGTTGATTCAACATCCACCGACAAACTTAAAACTGCAATTCGCTTGCCGCGGATCACATAGAACATTACACCCAGATCAGAAACACGACTCATACGAAATCAAAAGCGCGAAATAAGAAAAGGAAAGGAGGGAGGGAGTGAGTGAGGGGTATTCACCGGAAAGATGGGATTTGTCCTTGACTTTGGTGGTGAGACCAGTGCCGGGGCCTGAGGAATTGTCGGCGGGCACCTCTTTGACCAAGAAAACAAAGGCGAAGCCACCTTCTCCGAGCTGCCTAAGGATTCTGAAACGGTTCTCGTTGATCCAGACATCTCCACCACCGTTCACGGCGTCATAGAGGGTATTCAGGCCCGAGAAAGTACAGCCCATGATGACTTTCTTCCCCTTGCTCCTGAGAATGTGTCTGCGGAAGAAAGAACAACAAAATTGAGCAGTGGGTAGGGAATAGATCCCTTTTACAAACGCTGTTTGGGGCTAATTATCGGTGACAAAACTATTCATCTGATTCAAAAGGGTTAATTGCACAACATACATATACATATAAGTATTGAGTTTGTTGCACACTAACCACTTAAATTATTTTAGTTGCAACTAAAGCATACACGTCGATTCTTAGTTGCATCGTTACATTTTTCATCGTACCAAATTGTAGTTTTCCATTCCACGTAGGCATTCCAACTCATCCGGGCCAAAAAAATCCAGGTGTCTCTTTTGGAATCGTTGACGAATCCCTTCTACTCGTTGCACTTTGCATTGCATTCGTCGTTGTTTGGGCATAGCTCGTACTTTCTCTACGGTCTGTATTCACCATCAAATCTAGGGCTGCAAATGAGCCGAGCTGAGCCGAGTTTTACCCCAGCTTGAGCTTGACTCGTTAACAAATGAGCTGAGCTCGAGCCCGAGCCATTTATTAACGAGCCAAGTCGAGTCGAGTTCGAGCTAGGCTTGTTTACTAAATTCTTAGATCGTATTTGATACATTCATTTTGTATGTCGTGCATGGTACATGTGATTGATGTAGTGATAAAAAAAAAGAATAAAATATTCAACATTAATTCATCTATTTTATAATTTTTAGGTGTCATATTGTTTAGTTAATAAATTTTAACTAGTTCAAATCATGTTATTTCATAGTATCGAAACAATTTTGTACATAATTTCTTTATAGAATTAAAAATAAGGCATATTTTCTTACATGTTCAACATGTTAACTTCACATGATGTGATATATATAATTTAACAATCCTATAAATTATGAAAGTCCAAATTAGATCGATTAGTCCATAAGTCGGTGATCAAGTTGGCCCTCAAACCACAATGTTGAGACATCTCATGAGCTTTAAATGAGCCAACTCACGAGTTGAGCACAACAAGCCACCGAGTCGAGCTAGCTCGCGAGCTTCACGAGCTGAACAAAGCTAAGCTCAAGCTTGGCTCGTCAGCAAACGAATCGAGTTTCGAACGAGTTTTTTCCGATTTGAGCCTCGAGTTGCTCGCGAGTAGATTGGCTCATTTGCAGCCCTAATCAAATCCCGTCAATCCATCTTTATGAAAGCATTTTTCCCTCATAATGCCTGTTTCAATGTCACTGAGCGAGTTGTTGACTGGCACTTATGGAGATAGCTCTCTTTGTTCCCCACTCCGGCTCTCCCCATGACCTTTAGCCTCCCCTTGCCTGCCTCGACAAAGAAAATTTGAAAGCAAAAATGAAACAAGCAACAAAGCCTAACAATTTACCGTAAACAATTAGTAAATAACTTCAAAACATGAAGAGGGAAACCAATAGCTTGAATAATTCCCTAATTCTCATATCCAACCTGCAATTCAACCAGAAACCAACTAGACGATCATGAACAGAACAATGGGGAGATCGAATTGAAAAAGATGGACGCTACAAGATAATAATCCAATTAATCACCCAATTCCACATGCCTCACTTGAGTATTCACAAAAATCACCCTATAATTTCATCGCATTCAAGAAAAGGAACAATACCCAGGAGTTGATTTTTGCCAAGAACTTCCAGAGCATGCAACTTGGGATTTGGGAGGTGTACCTTTTGCATTCGGTATCGGTAATCCCGATTATGAGAACGCCAGAAGTTTTTCCATCGTTGGACATGGGCCCCATTGTTCATTTACATACCAATGGATCTCGTGACCTTTGTCGGCGACAGTGTGGTAGAAAGCAGAGACGTGCCGCACCATTGCGCCCGGATTGGCGCCGACCGGCCATGTCTTTGAATAGATGGCGAGATCGTCGAATGTGAGGCCGAAATAGAGCTTGTTCCGGGGGAAATTGTGTCGTGGAGGCCTCCAGAGAAGGATTGGATGAATGAATCATATTATAGACAGAAGGTCTCGGAAACAAAAATAGAGGAACAGCAAAGAGGAAAAATGATAGAGAAGGTCCACTATCTCAGTAGTTAGGTTGAGCTGGAACGCCAACATGGAATAGAAAATTACAACTTGATACAAACCGTTAAATTTATGGATGGAAAATGTAATGATGCAACTAAAAACCGACTTATATGATATAGTTGCAACTAAAATAATTTAAGTGGTAAGTGTGCAACAAACTTAATACTTATATGGTATGATGTGCAATTAACCCGGTTCAAAATGGTTACAAATCTTTAATTTTAAAGATTGTTATTAATTATCCTACTTTTTACTAATCTTCTTCCATACATGACGTAAAAAGTTCTAAATATCCTTTATAAATATCATATTCTTATGTTATGAGAATATGAAATTCATTTAGGACTTTTTATATCAATTTAGCGCGATGAATAACAAAGCATCGCCCTACTTTTTAGTAAAACAAGTTTGAGTGAATAACAAAGAGGTCAATCCGTTCACTTTCGTCCAAAAATTTATTACTTTGGCCCCAATTAGCATGAGACATAATTAAAAATATTAATAAGAAATCATTTAATCATCCGAATTAACAACGAAGTCCAGTTCATCGTCGGGATCGGGGTCCTCGCAGCGAATCTCATCAACTTCGGTTACTGAGTCCCAAACTGGTTACCGCAATTAACAATGGATAGCATTGGTTCTCGACAGGGTGGTAATCGGTAATCCGATATCCGGTTTAACTGGTTACCGAACCGGTTACCATCGATATTTGGTAAACCGTTTAGAGTCAATATCGATATTCGGCAGACATAAAATGATATCGGTAATACCGAATTATAAATGGTATATACCGATGGCGAAACAGTATATACTGACGGCGAGTCGTCTTCCTCTTCCTCTTCTCTTCACCACCAGCCACCACCGGAGTGGAGAGGTACACCGTCGTTGCTTGAAGCCTCACCGTAAAGCTTTAGCCGACGCTAAGTAATCGCCGAGTTTGAGGGTAGAGAAGTCACATATAGACGACTAACGAGGACGATTGGCGGTACGAACGAGTCTGACTGACGAGGACGACTGACGGGCGACAACACATGCGATTTCGTGCGGGGATGGTTCTTCCCAATTTCGGCTCGCTCGATTATGGCTGGCGGTGGATGGTGATTTTAAGGGGTTATGGGTGAGTGATGATATTGATTTGTGATAGTGGATTAGTGGTTGAATGATGAAAAGGCAGTATTTGGGTGAATGGTGATATTGTGATATTGTAAATTGTCATAGTGGATTAGTGAAATTCCCCTTCATTTTGATTCGACTGAAAATGCATCATTTGATTTTTCAGTGGCTCATTTCTGAAGTTTCGGTGTACCAGTTGATAGAAACCTGCATTTCTATTTATTTAGCATTTGGACTTATTTGTTAGTTTATGATTGTTTACGAGTTTATGGGTATTTGGGGGATATGATTGGGGTTTAATAAGTTGGGGTAGTCATCAGTAATTAGAAATTTTTATTTAAACTATTTTTCTACGTTGAATGAGAATTAGCAAAGAGATTAAAACCCTAATGATATTCTAATCCCTCTCTCTCTCTCTCTTCCTCCCTTGGCCGACCCCTTCCTTCCTCTCCCTACAGGCTGCACAGCAGCCTTCTCCCTTCCTTCCTCTACTTTCCACTTCCTTCTCCCTTTCCCCATACCACCCACGCAGCACAAGAAGCCAAACCTAAGGCTTCCCCTCCATTTTTCTAACTATTTTCCATTGTTAGATAGAACCCAGAGAACGAGTTTCTATCATCTAGTATCAGAGCCCGATTCCGACTATTGAGTTTGTCGCAACTCTACACCGGGACGGGAAGCAGAACCATTGCGATCACCAAGTCTCCTACAGAGAAGTCCGATGCTGGATCCAAGGCGGCGATGGCCACAACCAGGGTCTTCCTCGCCACTGGCGGACAATCGGCCCGAAGGGGTCGTGGTGGACGAGATGGAGAATGACGATCTCCAAGCCTCGATGCGCACCATCATGGCGATGCAGTTGAGGACCGACTCCAGCATGGAGGAGGTGCGGGCTGAGGTTGAAGAGGCCAGGCGTGAACGTAACGTGATCATGCAACTCCTCACCAGCATGCAGGAGGAGCAGAGGCGGCTGGTGGCGGCATTGGGGCTCGGCGGTGGAGATCGAGGCGAGGTAGAGACGACTTGGACGTGCCCAGCTGCTACGGCAGGCCCTCGCGCGGGCGCTGGAGGCGAAAGTGTTGCGGCTGTCTCGGCGGCTAGCGGGGCGGCGACGGGCCCAGGAAGAGGAGCGGCCGCGGCCATCGTAGGGAAGGTGACGATCGAGCGAGTGGGCCTCGATACTGAGGGGCCTCGTAATGGCCCGGGCTACTGTCGACTCCGACGGCTGAGGAGATCGCGCCCATACGTGGTAAGGGGAAGATCTCGGGCTACGACAACGTGGTCCAGAACCCGTGTTTCAACCTAATGGGCCCACACCCCATGGAGCGCGAGATGGGCCGAGTGCAGCGGCCGGGGGCGGGTTCGATCGGCCAGGCGGGGCGGATCGGTCATGGTAAACCAGCCGGGCCCAAATGGCCGAACCGGACCGGGCTGGGTCGAATGCGGTCGGGCCGGGACTGGATGGACCAAAACCGGTCAAACTAGAGACGGGTGGACCGCTGATGGGCGGACCGGGGTGGGGTGGACCGAGGAGGGTCGACCCGAAGCTGGGTGGACCGACAGCGGCCGAACCGGGGCGAGGTGGACCGCTAATTGCCGAACCGGTGTGGGTTGAACCGGAAGCGAACCAAATCGGTTTGGGTTAACTCCGGAGGGCCGACCAGTAGCCGAATGGCGAGCCCAGTTGGAGGGCTCCAGTTCAAACGGACCTCCGATCGCAGCAGCAGCAGGAGATTTCGGGGGTCAACCGGGGAGGTACGGGGACTACTCAGGCGAGGACGGGCATGGCTGGGGTTCATGAGGCGACGCACGTGGACCTCCTAGGTATCACAGAGGTTACCCCAGTGCTGACAGGTATGGTGGGTATGATCGATATGATGATGAGTATGGGTTGGTGTTTCGGGCCAAGCCCCGACCATTGAGTTTCCAAAATTCTATGGCCAGGAGGACGTCGGTTTATGGTTATATGCAGCTGACAGGTGGTTCAAGAATCACCCGACCCGGGAGGAAAGGAAGGCGCAACTGGCGTCCTTCTATCTGGAGGGAGACGCCCTGCACTGGTGGGAGTGGTTAGAGAGATCCTATGCTGCCGCGCAGACGCTGATTACTTGGCCGATATTTCATGAGGAGCTTCGCTACCAATTCGTCAAATCAGAGGGCTGGGCGCCGGAGCAGCTGGCCAAGCTCAGACAGACCGGTTCGCAACTGATTACCGGGTAGAGTTCCTCAAACTGGGAATCTAGTGTAAGGGATTTCCAGAAGAGACCCTGGTGGGAATGTGCATGGCAGGTCTAAAACCAGATATTGCTGCAATAGTCAAGATTTTTGAGCCAGATACCTTGCGAGCTGTTTTTCGTCTTGCAGGACATAAGGAGGAGGAGCTGGCAAGCTGGAGGAACGTCATAGGGCATTACCCCAAGTCTGTAGGAGGAGGCCACGCCGGTGTAGGGAGTAGCGGGAGTGGGGGCACAACTATTACTGCTAGCGGCGGGTCTAGCGCGGCACCAGGAGCAGTGGCCTCGGCAGCACGGCTTGGGCCGAGGTCTCCGCCTAAGGTATTCGTCCGGCTCAGCTCCGCGGAGATAGAGCAGAAGAAAAGGGAAGGCAAGTGCTTCAACTGTGATGAGCGGTTCACCATTGGGCATAAGTGCGCGAAGCCGGACTTAATGATGCTGGTGGGAAGATGGGAGGATGAGGCTGAGGAAGATGCGGCGGAAGGCAGGGGCGAAGATCAGGTGGAGGACTGGCAACTAGGGTTGTACATGGGTCGGTTGGTCCGGGTTTAGGCATTTTAATCACCCGGCTCATGCACTACGGTTTGGGAAATATTAAACCCAAACTCACCCAAAAAAATCTAAACCCTACGGTTTGTTTCTAATTGGGTTGGGTCGGGTTGGCGATATTTTTAAGTAAAAACCCAACCCAACACAAAATATGTAATTATTCTACATCATAAAAATATTTTATAATAAATTAAAAATTCAAACAAATAAACTGAGGTGAAAGGTATCAAAATTCACAAATATTGTTTGAATTTTAATAAAACTTGATTTACTTCAACTTATGTCTAGTTTTTTTCACGACATTTGTTGAAATAGGCTAAAAAGGTTACAAATGAACGCATCCATTATATGATATTCTTTTAAAATTGTACACAAGAAAGAAAAAATTACGTGAATCATTGCTATATTAAATATATGTCTAAACTTTAAGTCGAAGAATGCATTAGATTAGTGAGACTTTAAGAGAAAAACATGGCGAAATATCTTAATTTTCTCATAAGTATGACTATATATGACATAAATATTTTTTTGGATACGAATTCATACCAATAATTGGAACACGGGTTGGGTCGGGTTCTACGGGTTATGTAATCCAAAATCCAAACCCAACCCAAAAGAAGCGGGTTGTACAAAAGAAAACCCTCACCCAATCCAAAACCTTCGATTTAGCGATAAATACGGGTGGGTTGGATCGGGTTGGACGGGTGGGTCGGTTTGCGGGTGTGTTTGTTCACCCCTACTGGCAACCTTGAGGACAAGGTTGATTCAAAGAAGGCAGGGATGATAGAAACCTGCATTTCTATTTATTTAGCATTTGGACTTATTTGTTAGTTTATGATTGTTTACGAGTTTATGGGTATTTGGGGGATTTGATTGGGGGTTTAATAAGTAGGGGTAGTCATCGGTAATTAGGAATTTTTATTTAAACTATTTTTCTACGTTGAATGAGGATTAGTAAAGAGATTAAACCCTAATAATATTCTAATCCCTCTCTCTTCCTCCCTTGGCCGACCCCTTCCTTCCTCTCCCTACAGGCTGCGCAATAGCCTTCTCCCTTCCTTCCTCTACTTTCCACTTCCTTCTCCCTTTCCCCATACCACCCACGCAGCACCAGAAATCAAACCTAAGGCTTCCCCTCCATTCTTCTAACCATTTTCCATTGTTAGATAGAACCCCGAGAACGGGTTTCTATCACCAGTTTTATACTAGTTATCGATTATTCGGTATTCGGGTATACCGACTCAAAACAGGTATCGGTATTCTGTGGTTACAATTTCACTTTCCGGTATACCTAATACTAGGTAATTGGTAACCGGTATACCAGATACCGACCGATTACCACCCCTAGTTCTGGAACAGAGTAGTACTGGTTAATTTGGTTGGTGAACATTTATTGATATTTTATTAATATATTTATTGACGTGTCATGCTTATGGATCAAAGCAACGAATTTTTGTACTAAAGTGGACGGATTGACCTTTTGTTATTCACTCAAACTTATTTTACTGAAACGTGCAAAATTACAGGTTTGTGACCGTTTTGTACAAAATGAATAGTTTTGTGACCATTTATGATAATTACCTGCTTTTTGGGAAGTATATTCGTTAACAAGTACGTTGTCTTATAGGTTCTCGAACTAGTGTATACTATCATGTAAGTTTTCTATGTGAAATGGTTCAATCAAAATATAATAATTAATTCTTAAAAAAACAATACCTATATAATAATTAATTTATAGTGATTTTTAACAAAATATATAGGAAAAGTAAGAAACCGTTAACATGTTTCGGCTTTTTATATATATATTTATAAATCCCTATCTGAAATTCAATTCTTCGATTCCCTCCCCTTCTTTAACGCACAATGGTGGGATTCAAATTAAGAGTAGCAAGCTTAGCTGAAAGCGAGAAGCATGTCTACTAGGACTGCTCATAGGCTCGTAGAATCTAGAGAAGGAGCCCTATTGTAGACGACTTTGCTTTTGGGGAATATTCCTCTTTCTCGGAGTGAATTCAGTGTGTCTTTCAGAATTGTAAAATCATTAGAAACCGAATAGCAAATTGCATAGGTCGCTCTTTTTATGACGCTCGTGACACTACCTCGCATTGCGCATAACAGACTATCACTCGGTCGCCTACAAGATAAAATAGCCACTTTGTTTACTCTTGGCTTGTGCAAAACCGGAGTTATCCGAATCTCACTATTTCGTGTATCTTATCTCTTAGTTGTATGTTTAGAGGGTCTAAGGAGCCCTCTATTTATAAGAAGAAAAAATACAGAATGTTCTCTTTTCGCGGGGAATAATGATACGAGCATGAAACCGGTGCGCGTAGTTATAAAGTTGCACAACCCAGACAAGGTTAAGTTTAAGGATAAAACGAAATTGAAATGCAATCTCACACCTGAGAGAAGGCTCTATAGATATAGGGTAGAAGCTTGACCACAATCAAGGGGAATTGAAAGCTTTTGTTGAGTTTTACATGCTCTAACCATATAGTTGCTTAATTAGTGAATTCATAAGTAGCTAGTGATACCTTTAGTTGCTTGCCGTAATTGCCACATTGAAAGAATATGATGATCTTCCTCTCCCAATCCAGGTATGCAGAAGCCAAAGCATTGAGAGATCCTTGAAACAAAGGAACTGAAAACTCGATCCCTCGTAATTCAACAACAATACCTTCACATCCTGCCTCTGGTAGTCCTTCCACCGTAATCAAGAAACTCGTGTTCTTGACGCGCTTGATCGGGCTCTGTTGTGATCATCCTCTGTGCCAAGTTGTGAATCCTTGCATCTAAGGCTCGGTCTCTTCCAGTTGGAACGCCCTACTGTCGATTTTCCTCAGGAATCATATGGAGTCTTGTTGCAGGCTGCAAAAGAGCATCCACCCGCTTATTGATCTGGTCGAATTAAACTTGGAAGGTTGCGTTCAATTGCTCCATGATAGTATGAAACAGTTCTGAAGCATTGATCTGCTGCTCCGCCATTGTTTCCTACGACAAAGAATCCTACTATGTAACACGATTTTCTATGGGGTCTTTGAATCTCGTATGAGAAGGAATAGGCCATCTTGCCTTCGTCCTCACCATTGTGTTGAACCGAAGCTCTCATACCACTTGATATGAGCACGAAACTGGTGCGCAGCCAAGACAGGGTTATGTTTAGGGATAAAACAAAATTGAAGTGCAATTTCACACATGGGAGAAGGCTCCGCTTCCACGGTCGTGGAATTGAAGTCTGTGGCCATGGAACACTGTTGTTCCAATCCCCTGTCGTGGAATTGACTCCTGTGGCCATGGATTTTGAAGTGGTCTGCCCTTCTCGATCCCGGGGGCCTCCTTCTTCTAGGTTCGAGGCGAGTGCTTTTGGGTCGCTTTAGAGGATTGCATCAAATAAGTAATGTTTAATTAGTTATATAATTAACTCATAATTATAACATATTCTGCTAAGATAATTAATTGAGACTATCTCTCTAATATTTATTTTATTAATTATCCTTCTTATTTTCCTATCTAGAAAGGATATTGGAAAATTAATTCAAAATTTCATTTATAGCTTTGAAAGCTATTCATCCCAACAATCCCTCACTTGAATAGTTTTGAAACTATCTCTGTGCATCAACACTCATATAAGATGGGGCATAAACTAAGGTATCTTTCGGGTTGAACCTTAGCACAATGGTTACACTTATGATTCAACAAGAGTGACTCTTAGTCTTGAACTCTTTTTCAGACAATGTAGCACACCGAATCTTTTCATTGAGTACTATTCTCTAACAGCCCGTGCATTTATGGCCCTGCACGTTATCTCAAATTAATGCACGCTTTTAGCAATTTGGTGCCTCGCCAAACTCCATAAAAAGCATCCCCACTTCCACAACCTCATAGGTGAGTCTATTAGAAGTAATGCCAAAGCAATGTACTTTATTCTACATGGAGTATAGATCTCATTAAGAGTTACCATTACCTCAACCTCTATAAGCTTCAGAAATTCATGCTTCAGTATGAATGATCTTTCTATTATACACAACTGGTTATTACCCTTTGAACCCATTTCTTGGGATGTCCAGTCTATTGGGCCATGTTACCATCATGTGTACGGTTCTATACGGATAAGTCCCATGCCCTTAGCGATATTTGGACTTTCTCTCTCTAGCTAATCATTTCATTAAATGATCACCTACATTCTCTTTTAATCTTAAGTGATCCACATGGCTTGGTCTAACTACACATTCCAATTGGTAACCAAGCATAACCGACGATCGAATGTAGCATAGGGTAAGAAAGCAATAAAAATTATCGAACCGCGGGTCTCCTAGGTATACCTTACTTCGGCTTAAGGTTTCGTTATCTTGCTAACCTAGAATAGTGATTAAGCCAACTAACCTAAATACACTAGCCTAGTTAATTACAAGTTTGGAGCTCTCTTAGGTTTGAATAACCCTAATTCCATCATTTGGATCGATGTTGAGTACTATCCTAGCTTGATTGACTCGCTACCCTACCGTTAGGGGATAGACTTAATTGGGATTGACCCAGAATGACAAAGTGATGGATGGTGGGGAGACTTGATCTAGGGCACTCTAGGTTCTCACTTCGTCACTTTCTCTCTCTAAACCTCTATTTTCAACTCAAGAATCCGAAGCCAACTCGATTCCCGTGTTCGGCTTGTAAGATCTCGAGTAGGGCATACCAGCTCTAAATACCCAGTCGGGTATTAGGGGACATACCGGGTTTTTAGACAAAACGGCGCGCAACACAAGGGGAAATACTCGATCTCAGGGTGAAATACTTGATCAGGTATTTGAGGTCCACCACTGGGGGGCCTCCTTGATGGTTTACTTGGTCTCCTCTCAATATACCCTGTTGGGTATTTGGGTGGTCTGACTTGATATTTTGCCTTCTAGCTCCACTTTTTGCCAACTCTCCGCTTTTGACCCAAAACTCGCTCTCGAGCGTCCATTTTTGCTCAAGGTCCTGAAATACAACATAAAAGTACAACTTAGCGTGAAATCAACTTAAAACACGAGAATCGATCTTCAAACTGTGCAAGAATGGTGGGCAAAACATGTGCAAATATCGGGTTATCAAATTCCCCCACACTTAACTGTTTGCTTGTCTCCAAGCAAACCTAACTCAAACCAATGCAACTCTCCAGACCTAAACAGCAACATGCAACCCCGATCATTGATAAAGGACGTCCTAATTCATTTAGCAGCTTACGAGGTCAACCAATGCACAAGCCACCTCCTAGTTTCTTAAGCGAGAACTCTAGCCCCGAATCGGGATCATGCCAAGTAGTGGCCTTACGACAAATGATCCGTGGATAAGCGACTCTCAAAAATAGAAAATCATGGACTCAAATTTTTAGGTACTCTTTTTTTTAAGATGGTTGTAACACCCCCCCCCCCCCTTCCCCCGCAATTTTTCTTTCATTAATTTTCTTGTTTGTTTATCTTTTCTTTGTTTGCAAGGGTTCCAACCTATCATTTCCTGAAAATGGGGCTACCACCTAGCAAAGGTTTCGAGGGATCTCGGCTCTTACCGACCATGCCGGGAGCAGATGTCTCAAGCAAGTCTCATGCGGGGGAAAGGTGAGTAAGGGAGCTGGGGGTAATATGTGGAAATTGGGAACGGATTCCCCTCTCCCCTTACACACACTTTCACTGATTGCCACACGGGGGACATTTGGAGACATTATTTTGAAAGCACAATTTAGAGTGCCTTTTTTCAAAACATGATACAGGAGTCCATGATAGGTAGAGAGTCATCAATACCACACGATTCCAATGTCCTAAGATCACTAATTTTCAAAATCAACCAATACAATATGAAGAAGAAAGGAAACATATTAATGCATCAACATCCTCCATAGCACTACAACTACCTCACTAGGTTGCATAGTACTATAAAGACTGTCAATTCAAAGCATACCGAGTAGGCAATTGCACGAAACACGTACTTGGAGCCCTCAAATCAAAGATTTGGACAGTGGACTAGACTCCAAGCACATAAACACATATAAACAGTCAAATAGAAACACCCTGACACTTAAGATCGACATTGCCCTCAATGGAGAAGACCGAATAAATGGACTGCAATAGGACTGAAAAGTGGACCAGTCATCAAGGAAGACTAGCAGTGGGACCTGTCGTGGCAAGAACAAGGGCTAAAACAAAACAGCCACTCGAACACAAAATCCTTATGAAGAATTGTCAGCACAATGACACAATATCCAAAAAAAAAAAACCAAACACAAATAATCCAGTCAGCACTCCTCCCAAAACAACACATACACTAAACAAACACTAGAACAAACAGAGAGAGGGAGCCAGCGGGTACAACCTACTCGATGTGGTCCATGATGTCATCAGTATCCCCTTGTGGAGGAGGCGGTAGAGGTGGTGGGGAGGCCTCCCACGGGGTAGTCTAGTGGTGCTCTTAGTGGATTGACTGGAGGAGGTGCTCCTGGTACTCCATCAGCTGGCAGCTGCGGCCACGCTCCCGCTCGATATGAGACTTGAGCACGCCCTGTTCGGACTCAAGGCGACCCATGCAGGAGTCAAGCTGAGTTAGGAGCTGATGTTTCTAGAGATGGAGTTGTTGGAACTAGTCGATGAAGAACTCCATCGACGGAACAGAAGGACCGGAGAGGACTCGCCTCACTCAGGTCTTTGTCGTGGAGGAAGATCCCTTGGCGGGGACAGCCGAGGGTCCATCTCATTGGCAACCATAGCTTTACCATCATAATCATCATCATTCTCCTCTGCGTCCTTGTCTTCCTCATTATAGTCTTCATCATCCTCATCAGCATCAGGGGGAAGGGAGAGACCGTCGACCCACTCCCTACCATCAGCAACATTAAACAAAAGGGCGCTACGAAGGACGTCCCTACCGACGGGGTGCGAGTCGTGGCAGACAGTGGTGTCTATCAGGCCTCGTAGATCCAGTGCAAAGTGGCATGACAAAATAGTTATCAGGGAAACGCAGAAGAGGTGGGTGGCCTTCTTGTGGCACTTAAGAAATGTCTGCGCCAGAAGAGAACCCAGGTGAAGCTTGTGGCCCCCATCCCTCATGTTGTACATGAGATAGAGCACACGCTTTGTGAGCTTGTGTGAATCTGTGGCGTTAGGGATGACCCACCCACCATATGCTATCACCGACCCAACTCACCCACTACGATACATATGGGTGGGTGTGGGTCACTTTTTCGTCACCCACCATAACAATGGTTGGGTGGATTTGGCCCAAAACCCCACCTAATTCACCTATTGCCCATCCCTAATAATTCGTGAGCAAAATAGTGGGATTTTTCCAACAATAGCACCTTTAAAAAAAATTACAAAACTAGCACCCATATGAAAAAATTGACAGAAATAGCACCATTTTTAATGGAACGCACCATAGGGGTGCGTTCCAGCTTATAAAATGCACTAGGGCGGTGCGATTTAATGCTGCTGCGGAACGGTCTTCAAGACCGTTGGATGGAGGGGCGATCGGGCGGCTGAACGCTTGCCAGCGGAGCGATCCGCGCCAAGGATATCAGATCGCACGCCCGAGATGCGGTCAACCCTAGGGAAGCGCAAAACGCATCGGGAGGGTGCGATTTAGCTTAGGGCAAAATTACCCGACCGCCCCTGGAGGGTGCGGTCTGATGGGTATAAATACCCACCCCTCCCCCTCTCATTTCTTCACACCACAACCCATTCTTCCTTCTCTCTCTACAATTTATCTCTCTAAACCCTCCCCTCCCAAAAGCCTAGGAAATAGTGGTCTGTTGGTTGCGGCTAAGTCCGATCTGCCATCAGAAAACATTTCTTAGGTTTTTTCCTCAAAACCCGCCGAGCCGAAGCTCTATCTGAATTGCGCCGAAAAAATGGCCGATTGGTGGCAAGGAGAAGGAGTTTATGTTGATGAATTTCAAGCGGTACGTACTCATTATTCTGATTTAATTTTTGTTGTTGTTATAAGCTTTTTAATTAATCTATGTACTAACCTCGTTGCTATTTTCTCGTAGGTTGGGGAGGACGTGGATATATACAACCAACGGTATTATCTCGAGCAAGGACCGTTGGATCCAAGCGACTTGTACGACCAACCCAACCATCGGTCAATGGATGTTTGGAATGCTCACCCGGTATATACTATTCTTTACCATTTGTCCTTCTTTTATTTTGTTAATGTATTTATTGGAATATAAAATAAATTTATGTTGAATTTTTAATCGTGCTGGTTGTTTTCAATAATTTAATCGAATACATAACGCCACTTACTTCGACTCTTTATAAAGAGATGCACGTATAAGGAAATGGGGTTTTAAGCGATTATCATATCCTCCCATTCCCTGGGAAAATCGGGTATTTAGAGATCCTCGGATCCCCCCCTTTTTCCGTCAAAAAGACTGTGTTTCTAAGAAGATGTATACCTCTTCTAATAGTCTAACGAGTGTTGCTTTGTATTCGATTAAATTATTTAAAATAACCAACACTATTAAATTATTTACCAAACAACCAATACGATTTATTTTGATGTGTACAAAATGAATTTTATTAATTTCAAACATTAGAATATGTATGTTTCTCTTTAAATTATTATTCATTAACAATGTAATTTATTTTAGTTAATTTAGTATGTTTGTTTTATGATAATATGTATGTATCTCTTTAAATTATTATTCATTTAGAATGTTATTATGTTAATTAATTTAGGATGTTTGTTTTATGATAATATGTATGTATCTCTTTAAATTATTATTAATTTAGAATGCTATTATGTTAATTATATGAAATGTCTTTTTATGATAATAAAATTCTTCTTGAAGTTAAATAATTTAATTTAATTAATTTAGTTATAAGGAATAAACCCTTACTAATATATAATAATTAACGTGTAAATTTTCCCTAGGAGGCACAAACAACAATCCGCTACAGGGGTACGACCAATGTGCTCCCATTCCACCCAGCTATCTTGCCCTTTCTCAAAAGGGCACGGTTGGACCCGATTAGGCATTTTAACGACATCAAAGTTTATCGCCAACTCATCACCGCATTAGTTGAGAGATGGAGAAAGGAGACCCATTGTTTCAACTTTAGAGAAGGAGAGGCCACCATCACGCTAAAGGATGTCGCCATCCTAACCCATCTGCCCATCGACGGCAAACCGGTGTGCGTGAGTGATCATCCCCCGAGGATTGTGACGGTATGCCCGGTTGGGTTCATTTCATCTACAGTGCTTTGGGAGTCAAAGTACCAGTGAAGGGGTGCGTTGATGCGACCGATCGCATGGCACCAATGAGGAAACACCAAGTCTCAATTACTTGGTTGACGAAGTATTTTAGAGACCATTACGAGAGTCATCTCCTAACCGAGGAAAGTCCAGAGGATGAGAAGGAGAGATATGCTCGCTATATAATTCACCTCCATGATGGATACCAGATGTTTGACCGTGTCCAGAATGACCTCCAACGCCAACCAATGTAGTCAAAATCCCGATTTTAATCTTAAAATCTTACGATTTTACGATCTTACCTATGGGTTCCGATCCTGATTTTACTGTAAAATCTTTGAACTTTAAAATCCCATAAAATCCCGATTTAAAACTCTAAAATCCATAAAATCTATGATTTCTATGATTTTGTACGCTTTCAAGGTTCATATCAATTAGATCAAAATTAGGCCGGTTAAGTTGGGTTATGCCCATGAACCGAGTCAAATTTACTTTCCCCAACCCAACATAATGAACAACACAACCCCAACCTAATAGTTAACCCTCAATTTATTTTCATTCTCTTCCTCGTATCTTCCTCTTTCGCATGTCGGCGCCCAACTCCTTCCATCAACGATATCTTCCACCCTCCCAATTAGCTTGTAGTTTGTTCCCGCCACCCTCACAATAATCCAAATCTCCATTACATTGCAAGCTTTTGTTCATCTCCCAATCCTTCAGCACCACTAACCCGACCTTTTATCAATTAAGAAGGGAATACATCAATCAATGAGTTATCTTTTCCAGATGATGGTAATCAAGGAAATATGGTTAATGGTGAAAGTACTTCAAGTGATCATAAGAGTAATGATATTAGTCCTTAAACAAATAAAAACGATAAGAGTGAGGGTGAGGTTGAGGATGATGACGATGATGTGTAAGTGATGTTAATGTTGATCGTAACGATCTTATGTGATTTTCTACTCTTAACAATTAATTAACAGTGATATCTATAATGTTTCAGGTTTCTTATTTGTGCGTTTCTATTATGTACAAGAAAAAATATATAAATTAGTTGTGTTTGTTTAGCAAACAAACTTATCTTGGGAAGTAATTATGCTTTATGTGGTTGATTGTTATTCAAGATATGCAATTTTTTTACGATCTAGTGTTTTAAGTATTTATTTTAATATGAATCTTAAAATCTTACGATTTTACGATTTTAATATACGATTTCGATTCTACCTCAGTTTTTTATTTTACTTAAAATCTAGATTTTGACTGCATTGACGCCAACGACCGGCTCGGTGTAAACGAACATCTCGGCTTTGGAAAGATTGTTGGACCTTATGAATTCGAGCATGGCGTCTACCTCATCCTGAGTGGTTATGTGATATTCCTCATGTCACAATGACCCACTTTCTCTGTTTGGATATCGGTACACCGTACACCATACGATCAACTCTTCTCGTGTCATCCATGCAAGTAACGTTAGTGCACATTTGATGGAGGTCTTCAAGCAGTGGTCTGGTAGCGACATTTATCTTCTGAAAATTGCCACCTACGTAGGTGACCCCCTTTCCGGTCTCTTCCGTGTAACTATTCCACCGTAAGCCAAGCGTGAACTTTTGGAATGCCATCTGCGATAAAACCGTAGTTCAGTTAATATCATAAAAATAAAAAATAATAATAAAAAGTAATACTAAATAAACTTACGAGTTAACGTTAATCGCAAAACTACTAAAGAAATATAGAGCTACAACAGAAAATTTAAAAGGGAGAAGGAGAGGTGTGAAGAGAAGTGGTTGTCCGGGAGGCCTTTTATAGGCAAAATCACTGATGAAAACCGCACCTTAGAGGTGCGGTTTTCGTCTACCATGCAGGCCCATGCAGACCCACGTCTGTTACGTCTGCATGGTATGTCGGAAATTGATTGACCAAAACCGCACCTTCAAGGTGCGGTTTGTATGGCAAAATCGCACCATGAGGGTGCGGTTTTTTTTGGGAGAAACAAACCGCACCTTCATGATGCGGTTTTAATAGGTCAGGCCAAAACCGCACCTCGGCCAAGCGGTTTCTGTAGGTCAGACCTAAAACCGCTTGGCCAAAATGCGGTTTTGGTCCAGAAATAGGGAACGCACCTTAGAGGTGCGGTCTATTAAAAAGGGTGCTATTATTGTAATTTTTTTCGGATGGGTGCTATTTTTACAAATTTTTTTTAAAGGTGCTATTTCTGAAAAAATCCCAAAATAATCGTAAAAAGGTTGTCCGCTTGTTCTACCAATAGATATCGCAGAATCAAACTCTGCAATTAGTATACGACAATGGGTGATCATCAATAGACTGAATCTGGTAAAAAGCTACCTAGGAATGGGTTTGTAGATAAAATTTGGTAATGGTCGACATGATTTGAGCTTCTGAGGTCCATAATGAGGAAATGACACTGTTGGGATTTTTCGTGGTGTGAATGGAAATGAAAGGGGAAAGATCCAAGAAAATCTTTTGAAGTACCATGTTGATAAGATGTGGGAAGGTATGGCCGCGAATACGATCGATTTGATGTAATATGTTGGTAAACGGTAATGTTGGTTTATGTAACCAACCGGATCAAACCGAGTTGAACCAAATCGAACCGAACCGATGTGGCGGTTGGAATAACCAAACTGGTCCAACTATCATGGGCTGAACCGATGCACTGGTTCATTATTTTTAAAACGAACCAATGTGTTTATTGGGGTGTAACCACCCATATGAAGAGTTGCCTCCCTTCTTACGCACCCCTTCATTCTCTATAAATAACACCATACCTCCTCTAGTTTTTACTACGAGAAATACACGTTTTTCCGGTACCAAAACTCTGCTAAAATCCAAAACTAGTTTTTATGCATTCTTTTTCAAAGAGAAAATAGAGTCAAGTGTGGTTCTTGCCGGTTCGCTGTGTTTGATGGTTTCCGGGGTTTGAGGTACCGCTACGCCGGAAAGGGGACATCCTTTCTATCCCGGGAGGAATCCTTCCATAACCTTGTGTACTAGAGGGGAATAAGATTTTTTAAGGAGAAATAGTGAATTCTATCGGCTAGGACACTTGCATGTGTCTTTGCATGCTTTCTTAATCTTATATGTTTGCTTGTGTTGCAAGAAAATAGTATACGTGAACAATTATCCACAATAGATACCACACTGCACAAGGAGAATAGAAAAGAGATCCAATGGGAACAAAAAAACCGTTTCTTATATTTAAAATTTGGGTAAATACAATTTAATATCCAAACCTTTCATTTTAAACAATATAATAGCCAAACCTTTTCGAAAACAATCTAATATCCAAATCCTCAACTTTCCGTCCGTTTGACACTTCCAAAAAGCTTTGTTTAGGGGAAATTGTCACAATACAACTTTGTTTTCTTGTTTTGGCATTGCAGATGACTGTATATTTAGATATTCTATACCATCATGGTGGAGTCATGGACTTCTCGGGTTTGGAACCACGATATGTTGGTGGTTTTTCAGAGAAGATATCGATGGATATTGATGAAGCGTCGTACTTCGAACTTTTTTGAAGTGTCAACTAACGGTCAAACAAACGGAAAGTTGACGATTTGGATATTAAATTATTTTCGAAATGAAAGGTTTGGATATTAAATGGTATTTACCCTTAAAATTTTGGTATGAACGTGCAGTAGTATTATGATAAGGAACACCCATAAAAAGGTTGGTGGAGGTTGTTGGTGAAGGAAGCTCACCAAACTTGACAAAAATGTCTTTACCCACTAACCCAACCAACTAATATTAATATTTTGTATCACTGGACAGAGATGGACAACCTTATTATTCCTCCTGCTGGCTCTTTCTATCATTTCTCTTCTTTTACTCATATACGTGATGGATGGTTCGTCACAACATATCTCCATATATATCTCTACTTTATTAATAAGGAGATATATCTATACGGCAGTAACCGACAAACAATATTGTATATGTTTTCTGAGATTATGTTCCTAAGATCAAATGGTACGTTAAGCTCACTGCACGCTTTATGATGAGCATGTTTTCGTAAATAGATTGTGAGCAACATAGCAAGATTGGTTTTCACATTGGAATGAAAATAATAAACTATTGATTGATGTGTGTGTGGTGGGAAAGATAAAGTTTATAGGGATTGTTCGATTGAACATGATGATTTGGCTTGCACGTCTCAGCCACATCGCAAACTGCAAGGCAAAATGTCTCTATATTTCAATGATCGATTCCTCGCAACTAGAGTTATTCACAACTTGGGGGATAATGAGCATTTCCATGATTCATTGTCATGGATAGTTAAGAATAATACAATGTTTTCGAGTTATTCGAATAATACAGAGCAGAGCAGAGCAGAGCAGGCAGGATAATGTGGGGAAAAAAGAGAAAGGGAAACACAAAGGGGTGAAATGAAGTAATAATTCCCGGGCCGGGAAAGATGCAGGCTTAGGTGATCCGACGGCAGAGAGTGATCCCATCGCCGACGGGGAGCATGCAGATCTCGATCCTAGGGTCAGCAGCGAGGGCCTTGTTGAGCTCCATGACGAAGTCGCGGTAGTACCTGACATACTTCCTCATGGGAGCATCAGCCGGCTGGGCCACAGATCCGTTCCACAGGGTGTTGTCGTAGCCGATCACCCCACCCACCTTCACCAGGTCGATCAGCCTCTTGTGGTAGTTGATGTAGTTGTCCTTGTCCGCGTCCACGAAGATGAAGTCGTAGCTCCCGTGGTTGGCTTTCTGCACATACATTACAAACACAATGTTCAAATTTCGAATTGAGATGTGATATTCTTCTGTCTTGAAGAGAATTAAAAAAAAAAACAGAGTTGCCCCTGATTCGCACAAGTTCATGCGATCCCGGGACTTGAGGCCAAGCTGGCAATGGTTTCCAAAAACAAAAACAAAATTGGGGGAAAAGGAAATTAACTTACGTCTTCAAGCATCTGGTCAAGAACGGGGAGGGCAGGGCCTTCTCTGAACTCGATCTTGTGAGCAACGCCGGCTTTCTCGATCACAGGCAGCCCCAGCTCGTAGTTCTCCCTGTTGATATCCATCGCCAAGATCTGCGCAGCAGTGCCGCCAAACAACCAGTCAGTCAACACCCACTAGAAAATTTTCATTGGAAAATAGGGAAAGAATCGAATCAGGACCTTGCCGTCGTCCGGAAGGGCGAGGGCGGTGGCGAGGAGGGAGTATCCGGTGTAGACGCCGATCTCCATGGTGTTCTTGGCATTGATCAACTTCAACAACATGCTCAGGAATTGGCCTTCGTCGGCGGACGTCGTCATCAGATTCCATGGATGCTTGGCGGTGATGTCCCTCAGCTCCTTCATGGCTTCTGGCTCTCTAGGGTAAACACTCGTCTCCAGAATGTACTGCAATAGCGGAAGGGAGACAGAGGAACAGACCAATCGATCAGTATTATTATTTAAATTTGAAATCATCGGAAAGGAATTAGCTAGAACCAGGATTTTTTCCGGAATGAGAGGTAACTAACCTGGTAAAGGGCGTCGCTCTGGAGGAGACTCTTGTGGCCGACTTCTGAGTGCCGACTGACGGTGCTGCTCTGCTGCTCTTCCGCCATTGCTTTGGGGGATTTTGTTTCCCTGTGTGTGTGATTGGATGGAGCTTTCGGAGAGGAATTGGAATGACCAAGAAGTGTGATGAGAAGCTGTTTGGGAACTTTTGGGAAAGCAATCGACCCATATATAATGGAAATTGGAGGGAGGGAGGGGACTTTTTGAACCGGTGGTGGGTTGGACCGGGATGATGTCCGGTCGGGAGTTGGTGAAGCCTTTGGTTCGGTGGGCGGTGTGTTGGATTGGACTGTTGGTTATTTGGATATTCGGATTTCGGGCTTTGTGGGATGCGGGGCCCGCGGGGTTAGGAATTTTCTCCTTTTGCTGACTTTCAAAAGCGACGCCTACGTCAAATAAAAATATAAAATAAACTTAAATAGAATAGAGAAATTTATAAGATTACTTCTGTTAAAATTAAAAAATAAATATATAAGCCACTTTGTAGTTGCCAAGTCCACAAAGAATTGATCATACTAAATACTAATAATCGTGGGGAGCTTAGTTTAGAGAACTGATTATTCTGTTAATTCCATATATTAACCAAGGTTCAAAAAAGCGCTAGGCGTAAGGCAGGCGCTCGGCTCCTGACTTGTGCCTTGCCTGATTAGGCGTAGCCTAGGCGCGCCTAGGCGTTCAGATTAGAAATGGAAAAAATTATCAAATATTTCATGTTTCCTGGAATACTTCATATGATCCAAGTGCATATAAACTTAGCAATGCCTAGTTCTTAAATCTTAACAGTAAACACTTAACATAACAAATAACAAGCAAATAGTGATCACTTCCTAGAATCACAAGTTCTTAAAATGTCGAAATACTAAACAATAGTCCATAACAGTAAACACTTAAACAATCCTTGAACTAAGAATGACTAATAAACTATAGAATAGAAAGTAACAGACACACAATAAACTAATCATGTCCCACCCATTCCATTCTTTCATCATTTAACGAGCTTCTTTGATGCAAAAGCAAAAAAAAGGACAAGGGTTTTTGTCTTTTTGGCGTCCACCAGCAAAGCTACAACTAGCAATAACAATCCAAAATATAAGTATAGAAATTGAACAAAGGAAACAGAGACAAAGCTCGACAAAACTCATGCTGCCCCAACTCATTTTGCAGTAACAATCACAAGTTCAACACACAAAGTTAACATAGGCAAAGCAACGAGTTTTGGTTTTAGAATATAAAAAACCAGGTTTCATTCAGGTGAGTTTTGGTTTTCCTTTGTTTGATTTCTGTTCCCTCACCTACGACGAACGAGAACAGAACAGAACATGGTACTTACAGAGGTGAGACGAGCTTCTCTTTGCGGCCAGCACCCGAGTGACGAAGAGCTTCTCCGACTGCTTTCGAGCTTCAGTACAGAAAAGAGGCGGCCGACGAGCTTCGTATCTAACCTAGAATCATGGGATGGAGGAAGACGAAGAGGGAATTAAGGTTTGGGCTCCGATTGATTATGAGAAACTGAGATGGAGAAGACTTACCAATGCCCACTAGAAGCCAAAACGTAGCGTTGAATTGTGGAGATCAAAACGACTCTGTGCTGTGATAATTCCAGCGGCTGATAAAAAATGCCTAGGCCCCCATTAATCGCGCCTAGGCCCCATTTGTCTCCTATTAGGCGTCCATTAATAGCTATTAGGCGCATTAAGCGCTTTTTACAGCGCTATTAACAAAAGCACAGCGTTGCTTCAGCGCCTTGAGCTTTTTTAAGCCTAGGCGCACGCCTAGGCGCGCCTTCTTGAACGCTGATATTAACACTAATTGTCTGAAGAACATATAACTAATATCTTAAGTGGGTGGGGTTGTTGAATCTGTAATCCGGATCCATAAGCTGAATTAGCAAGCTATTTTAATTATCCTAGATGGACGGGACTTCATTTGTTTATTTGGAAATGGTTGTTGGATTGCGTTTCCTTGTTATTTCGTAGAAGTAGTCAGACCAAACTTGGGCTTTTATACTCTTTCGTATAACCTCTACTTCTTTTTTTAGAATACAGACGCAATGCGTACTAGATCATATCATTAACATCACGACACATGAAAATACCCATGTTATTGTGTAAAAGCCAATAACACAAGTTCGGGTCGCTCACATCGAATAGATTTGTGCCAAAAGAAAGGAAGTATCCCTTAGAAGCTAAGTAATCAGCTACAAAATTACCCTCCCGAAAGACATGGTTAATTTCCACAACCCATTCCCTAGCAAGAATGCTCTCAAAGAGCTTAGCAATGTGACCATGACATGATCATTATTACCCCTACTTCTAATGATAGCTGAAGCAGTGGTGGAATCAATATTGAGTTCCACTCTTCTGAAACCAAGCTGCCATGCCATTTCCAACCCTTCCGCAGCCCCTTTCAGTTCAGCTCGAGTGATAGTGCACCTCCCAAGATTGCAGGCAAATGCTCCCAAACATCGTCCCAGATAGTCTCGCACAAGCCCCCTGCAGCAGCATGACCAGAAGGTTGGGCAACAGACCCATCAGGTTGTACCTGAACCCAACCTTCTTTTGGAGGTTTCCAGGCAATCTCGAGTCTAGTTTTTGTCATGTTGACAGGTGCAAGACACTTTTCAGAGTTGGAATGAGCTTGATTGTTGATGTTGATCCAGGAAAAGCAGTTAAAACCAGGATTTTACCTAAAATCGAAAACTGGGGTAAAATCAGAATCGTAAAATCAAATCGTAGGATTTTAAGTACCATATAGAAATTAACATATATTAATATTAATAAGGTAAATAATTAATAACACAAAGACTTATAACATTTAAAGTGATAATTTTCAATATTAATGTTCCAAAATCATCATTTTAATTGTTATGTAATGCGTAACTCAAAATAATTTATGAGGAAGGGATAGAGCTCATGGGGTTTGGCTCTTGTTTTTCATGTTGTGTCTAGGTAGTTTAACTCAAAGTAGTATTCCGACATCGTTTACTAAGCATGATTTAAAACTAAGAATAAGTGAACTCTAATAAAATAATTAATGTCATTGGTTTGATACAAATATATTCATTAATCAAATAATTTTTTAATAATGATGTTAATTCTTACGTGCTTACAATATTATGGCAATTGTTTTACCGATGAGTTAAACAAGGAGAAGGGAAAGGGGTTGACCGAACCCTAATTAGTTTTTTTTTTCTTTTCAAATGTTCTTTTAATAGGAAACATATATGTGAAGATCCCCGTCATTGCTCTTTCTACCGAAACAGTTCTGCTTCTTATGAATTGGATCAAGCTCCCTATTTTGTTCACATAGGATCAAAATCCCAATTTTGGTACGATTTTAACGATTTTTATCCTGATTTTGAACGATTTTAAGGTCCACTGATTTTATAGTAAAATAAGGATCGGAATCCCTAAGTAAAATCCTACGATTTTACGATCAAAATCCCGATTTTGACTGCAATGGATGTAGGCAATCACCTGCTGGATTAGGCCATCTTCCGAATAAGTCTTGTCCTCCATAACTTCTTCATTTCGTTGTTTCCACAAGTTCCATCATATTATCCCAAAATCAATCCCTGTCTCCTGATCCATCATGTTCTTGATCAGCCACGTTTGAAAGTCAATGTCGTTGTCATTCACCTTGAGTTTGTCCTTGAAGTGCCTCCACAGGCCTGCAGTTTTTCCACACTTTCTGAGGATATGCTCCGTTGTTTCTTCTGTTGATCTGCAGAACTTGCACATTCCATCCTCAGTAAGCTTTCTTTTCACTCTTTCCTTGTTGGTTAGCAGTATGTTGTGGCTTGCAAGCCACATGAAGTGCTTGATGCGGCTCGGACCCTTCCACTTCCATAGATCTCTCCATACGTCGATTGGTGAGTTGTCCACCTCCCCTGCTACCAGAGAGTAGGCTGATTTGAGCTTGAATCTTCCATCCTTCTCAATGCCCCAGACAGTTCGATCCTCTCCCAGCTCAGAGTTTGGCGCATCAGTTCCTGCAATAAGCGAGATCATCTCATCAGGGAGGTATATTCTCATTCTGTTCCAATCCCACTCACCTGACTCATCGACCGAGCTTGAGACTGAAGCACTCAGTTCCTCTTCAGTGAGCTCTTTCAAGGTGAAATCTTCTAGGATCAGGCCATTTTCCACCCAAGAATGAGTCCAGAACCTAGTAGTCTCCCCGTTCCTGACACTCCATTGTGTGGCCTGTTTCATGAAAGGCAAGGCTTTGACAATTCCCTTCCATTAGGTGCGCATTATTTGTGATGTAATTATAGCAAGTCTTTCCATAAACCTGTTACACAATGTTTATTTTGAAATAATCTCATTAAATAGTGTTCTTAACTTTAGAAAAATCAAATATATTATGTTAAACATATCGTTTGGTATAAATGAATTCTATAAGTTTTTAGCAATTTATTTTGAAATGAAATCTTTTTGTGTTTGGTATTCAAAACAATTCATTTTTAATTTTAAATTTTGAATTCTACGGAATAGGAGCTAGTTATAGCAATTCCGCAGAATTGAGATGAAATTTACAAATGAATTCCACAAGTTTTTTTTACTAATTATAATACAATGACATAATTATCCCTATTTATTAAGTAAATTACTTATAATATGAATCCAATACACAAATTATGCGCACCTAACTCTCCTCTTTCCACAACTATATATATTATAGTTTATATGTTATATGTTATTATGATCCATGTTGTACGAGGAGCATCAAGAAGAATTTGATTGCAACATTAGTAGCATATGGTAGTTATTATATATATATATATTTGCTTCGATTGTATCGGTATGTTGAGTAGTCACAATTGGAGTGTATGGTTCATGGATAAATAATTAGACATTAACTAATGAATAGAAGATGAATTTTCAATGAATATGTTTTCTGTGAAAATTTAATAAGGGTGTAGTTGGAAACTTTTAATTCAATTCAATTTTGAACGCATGCCAAACATGTTTTGAGAATTCAATTCATTCTATTTCTAGAGATTAAATATGACATACCAAACACAATAATTCATTTGATAATGAATTCTACATAGTAATTCATTTTAATATGAAATGAATTCTTGATTTATTTGATACCAAACAGTTTGTAAATAATTTATATTTATGTAAATGATAATATTTACTTGTCATATATAATTATTTGCTACAAATATAGTAGAATCAATATATAACTATAATACTAATGGTTTCTACTTATAATATTTTTATTTATTAGACAACGGTTCGTTAACGGGTTTATAGAGGCTTAATATCGGTTGAACCAGTAAAGTGCGAACCACTTATTATACCGGTTCATACATCGGTTCGGTTTTGACAACATTGGTAAAAACATAAGTTTTTAGGCTTTAAAGCGTAAATTTTGACTACAGTTGTAAGTAAAAAGAGTGATTTTACGTAGAAGTTTTTTAGTAACCTAGAAGTATTAAAGTATAACCTTTTAAGTTTTAAAGCGCGATATTTACTGCATTGCGTAGCTCAATTACTAGGTTAGTCATTTTAGTATGGTGTTAATTTTTTTTAGGATATTCACATCGATGCTATTTTGTCAATAACAATCTTACATGACAGCCAATATGTAAATACAAAGGAAATTACACCAAATGTTTTAATATAATTGACACTTGCAAAGATAAAAGCTTCCATTTGATGTAATTGAAGATGCAAGCCATATAACAAAACAACAAGAATAATTTATTTTTTCTTCATTCATTTATTTTTGTCTTGGGTCCATCGCATTTGCAATTGGAAGTGAATTACATCAATGTATGTGGAGGTGCAATAAAACTAACATAAGTTCAATTACATAAATTGTTATGATGACAATATATAATATGAGAGTGGATAAATATGGCTCAAAATTACAAAACCAAGATATGCATTCATCCATTAACTTTGATATGGACCGTCCACAACTTATGAAGCCAAAGACAGACGACCTATTAGTTTATGATCCCTTTTGTGTTTGGTGTAAACCTGTCACATATCCCAGATAAGAGAGAGAGGAACTTTGTGACCAGTCAAAGCATATATTTTCTATTCTTCTATTTTCTTAATCGCATCATATATCTTTTGTTTTAACTGGAAATTGTAATAATTTTAAATAAAAATAAAACATTAATTATGATCTACACCATGATATCCATTTTCCTATATTTTGAGTAATTTGTTAACCATTCAAAAGGTGTGTATGTTATAATCTTATCATGATGATATGACTGTGATATAAAGTCATATCTCATTTGTTTTAACTCAAAATTTTAATTTTTTTAGTTAAAACGAACTCATTAGTTATGATATACACAATGATATCTAGTTTGCTATATTTTTTATAAAAGAATTAAATCAGCCCTTCAAAAGCACATGTTTGTTGTAATTTTATCATTGTCATATCATGATATTACAACTATGATAAGACTAACTGCACTATCTTACCACAGTCATATCATGATATTACCACTATGATAATATAATGATAATATCAAGATATCATAGTGATATGGTGATACCAAAACTTTTTGGTCAAAGATAAATTTTATACTATCTTATCATTGTTATAATTACATCATAACACTATGATAAAACTTCATAATATCATCTCACCATAGTCATATAATGAACTTACCACTATGGTGGTAACCTCATCCCACTGTTAAATAATCACGATATTAATATCATGGTATGACAGTGATATTAACATAATTATATGACAGTGGTAAGATAAAGTTAAAGTTTTTTCTCACAAAAATATCCAATCGATTTTATTTGGTAGTGTACAAAAAATCTAATTTTTCTATGCAAAAAGAATAAATATGGTCTGCAAAATTTTTGAATCAAATTTGAAAAGTGCTTTAACAACACGCCTGGAAATCCTTGCCAGTCCCAAAAAAATATGATCAGTTATCCCCCCAAAATATCTTATTCCCCTTCTTACCCTTTATGATATGGACCTTAAATCTCTCATTTTTCCAAATTACAACTAGTGATGGCGATATGCGCGTTGGGCAGGACGGGGTTTTCAATAGCAATACCCTCCACGCACTCAGCAGTTAGTAAGGTCGAATAATACCCGCGCGGGTACGATACGGAGCGAATCGATAATTCTTATATGTTATTTGAAAATAGAACGTTAGTAGTTAACTTTTTTTTTACAAGAACCATAGAGAAAACACTTCATAAATGAATAATAGATATAGTAGAAGGAATAATGGACTCTCAATAGTTGAAAGAGAGAGTTTTAAAATATATCTGGAATGGAAATATCATTTTAAAAATATAAAAAAAATACATATTTATATTGATAAAAATCATGATAAAACGAAATGAGTCACAATAGGTCAAAAGCAATACTTATATCCTGCCCCGCGGTGCTCCAAATATGAGGCTATATATAAAAGTGATTTTGTAATTAAATCAAAGAAAAAGCAACTTTTGGTGGGGCGGAGGTTTGCTGGCCAACTGCCCTATCTTCTCGTCCCGTATAGAGTGGTGGTGCCTTATTAAGATCTTGAATGGCCAATGGGGATTAGCCATGGCGTTGGCATCGATGAGACAAAGGCAGTAGAAAAAGGGTAATTATTAATTAGGTAAACAAGGAGTAGGTAAGATAGATGTCAAACCTATCGAGTATCAAATTCTGCAGCATGGGAACAGAGAGTTGGTGGCCGTCGTCACTACCGATGAAATGGAATTGGGAAATTGGTGGAAATATTATGTGTATAAGATAAAGCATCGCATTATCAAACATTATAAATTCTATTTACTGGTAATTATTGGTCACTGATCAGTAGATCAATTTACCCGTTAGCTCGGGGGAAAAATACATGAATTGCTATTTGCCGCCCGCAGTTTTACTATTTGCCGCCCACAGTTAGAAAAAAAAGACGATTTTGCCCCTAACCCTATCCCACCCTCAACCCATCTGCCGCCACCCCCCTTCAACCCTCCTTCCTTCTGCCGTCCTCCCGCCGCCGACAACCCTCCTCCTGCCGGACCTCCCGCCGCTGCCGACTCCTCCCTCCTGCGAGCCCAGAAGCTGCCGCCGAGCCTAGAAGCTGCCGCCAAAAGGACGCCACAGCAGCGCCGCCGCCGCAAATCGAGTCCTCCTCGCTCGCTCTCGCCGCCGCCAACCTCCCAAGCTCGGCGAAGAGAATTTTTTTTAATTTTTTTTTCAGTCGCCGTCCGACTGGCCGGAGCGGACCCCGTCCGCCCGGTCTGTTCGGACCCCGTCCGCCCAGTCTGGTTGGACCGATCTAATTGGGTTTATGATTCGGTTTGAATGGTTCGGTTTAAATAAATATTTATTAGATTTATTTTAAATACAATTGTTAGTATCTTAATTAGTTTAATATTGATAGTTGAATAATTAGTATATAATTGTTAATTTGACCATAGTTGGTTGAGGGAATTAGGATTTGACTTAATTAGGGTTTGACCCGAATTAGGGTTTGACTAAATTATATATTATTTGACCACAGTTGGTTGAGGGAATTAGGGTTTGACTTAATTAGGGTTTGACCATAATTAGGGTTTGACTAAATTATATATTATTTGACCATAGTTGGTTGAGGGAATTAGGGTTTGACTTAATTAGGGTTCGACCCGAATTAGTGTTTGACTAAATTATATATTATTTTGACCACAGTTGTTTGAGGGAATTACGGTTTGACTTAATTAGGGTTTGACTTAGGGTTTGACCTAATTAGGGTTTGACCCAAATTAGGGTTTGACTAAATTATATATTATTTTGACCACAGTTGTGGGAACTAGGGTTTGACTTAATTAGGGTTTGACCCGAATTAGGGTTTGACTTAATTAGGGTTTGACCACAGTTGAAATAATCTCACCCAAGATGACGGATAACAACAATAAGAATCAACTCGACTCAACTGGACCAATAATGACAATAAAGTAGGAAAGCATCGCATCCACCTCCTATACCTTATACTCCTCTGAAACCCTAAACCCTCATTCCCCTTGAATAGCTACCTTCAACCTCGATCCATCCAATCCTACTAGGAAATTATTGTAGAGGCAAAATCATCTCTTCCTCCACTAACAATAATATTTCGTCTCGTGGAAATATACGTGATAGGCTCAAGAAACTCCTAGTTATCACCATCAGAGCCCTAAAAACACCTCGATGAAAGTTTTGGCACTATTCATCTCTTTTTTTCGGGAATGTACGATTGATAAACAATCGATTCCAATACATTTGTATCCATATTTTAAGAGATCGATGAAAGTTTCAATATTTTTTCATGTCGGTGACTCTAGTAATTGCTAAAAGATGTTTTTGCCCGACCTTCCCCGAGCCGCAAAGAGTCCTTTTCGTGCCTCGATTCCTTGGAAGTTTTATAAAACATAATTTAGGTACGATGATCTTATTAAATATGAAATAAATACAATTAAAAAGGTTTAATCAAAATTTATAAATATTTTATAACTATTCTACATAATTAAAATGAATTATTTATTTATTTTAGCTCTATTTACATAATTATAAAATAAGTATGAATTAGTTTGTACAATATTTTTTATAATTTAATTTTTTTTCTTATGAATAATTTTTAGTTTTTCTAATTCATAAATATAATTAATAAACATACATATAATTATTAACATGATATAATATTAAAAAAATAGAAGATTGAGTTAAATAATTATTATCATTTAGCGACGAATTTTGTGACGGTTTTGAAACCGTCGCTAATGCACGGTCCGCTCACCAGCGTCGGACGGGGTCCGCCCGCCGGCGTCGGACGGGGCCCGCCGCCGGCTGTGATGATTTGGTTCTGGCCGCGGTGGTGATCTGGTGGTGGTGGCGACGCAGGCGATTTGGCGGCGGTGGTGGACTGGCGCCGGCGACAGCAGGAGTGGCGGGGGCCGGCGATGGTCTATTGTCGGCCGCAGTGGTGGTCGCTCGTGTTGTGGTGGAATGGGGTTTGTTTTATAAAAAATGAACAAATGGTAAAAATGTCATTTTAATTTAATTTACGGGCGGCAAATAGTAAAGAGACGGGCGGCAAATAGTAACCCTAAAAAATACCAGTTAGCTAGTATCCTTCGGTTCGAAGTGTTTCTTGCAGAATGCAGAGGAACGACGGATAAGTATCACTTAAAAGAAGTTTGAATAAAATCATTTGATGATCAAGTAATTAGCATTGATGTTTTACTAAACATAGCGTACAGTGACTCAACTGGAATAATAATCTATCAAGGTTCTTACTAATATATGGTTTTACCAATATTAAATTACTTAAGCATACGGTTACTGAACTAATACCAAAATTCACTTAATTGATCAAACTCGAGAATTGACAATTATGTTGGATGGTCAAGAACGTTGACCGGCGATCAACCTTCCACGTCACTACTAAGTCAGCATATGCTGACTTAAATATTCATATTTTACACAAAATACAAATTTTTGTATTTAGTTTGACTAGCATGTGTGTCAAAGATGGTAAGCGGGCACAAACATGTGTGTCAAAGATGTAAGAAGCATGGTCTTCTGGATTGACTATTGGATTGACGAGGATACCCTCTTCATTGATCATATCCGCGAGGATGCTCCGCCGGTGGACCCTTCAGTTCCAGTCGCGGCTTTCTTAGGAGAACAAGGTGAGTGGGACGAGAACTTAATTGGCGCGTTCTTACCTAGAGAGGTTGCTTTGCAGGTCATGGCCAGTCAACCCCCAAGACAAGAAGGAGGTGATGACGAGGCATTCTAGGGCCCTGCAACAAACTGAAATTTCAAAGTTTACTCTGCTTACATCATCGCCTGTGGCTGAGAGGCGAAGCGAACTGAGCTGAACTGGAGGAAGATTTGGAGCTGGAGTGGACCGCTCCGGACGACGCATTTCATATGCCTGCCATCAAGGGAGAGATTCCAGACCAATGATGATTGGTGCCGACGACACATCTCCTCCAATCGCAACTGTACCTATTACAACTCCGCAGCTGAGACAGTCCTGCTTGTGTTGCGACTTGTGAGACTGCCCATTTCCAAGGTTAATATGGATGCGCCTCATCAAGCTTTTTGACCACCGCAATTTTTTTGGTATTCCCCTTCAGGAGTGGCTTTTGAAATACCTCCACCACCAAGACTACGACTTAAGTTTTGGATGGTGGTCTCTTTGGAAGACCAGGAATGATAGAATCTTTAGCAATAAGATCACCACCACCGAGACCTTAATGCAACGTCTCAAGGCCTGGATTAATGTAGTGCAGATGGCTCCGGAGAAGGACAGATTCGTCCATTAGCCTCTCGTGCCCACCATAACGGAGTTTGAGATCGCTTGGAAACCGCCGCCTCCCGAGTGGGTCACTCTCATCTCAAACGATTTTATTCTCCTAACACAGGTCAGGTTGCAGCTGGCGGCCTGATACGAGATCACACAGGTAACTTGGAATCTTGGTTATCGCCATCTCCGTGTGGAACCGGACTTTAGATGCGCGACTCAGATGGTCATGAGCACAGAGATCACCACCCATCATCACTAGCCCATTGTGGCCCGATTCCAGGATCTTGCTGTTCGTGATTGGAAAGTGGTGATTTCCCATGGTTACCGTGAAGCTAATAAGTCTACTAACAATTTAGCCAACGGTGGCCACTCCTTGTCTATGGGGGTGCATAGTATTTCGCGTTATGATCCTCTTCTGTATCAGTTTATTCTATATGGCTGTCAGAGGTTTTTCGAACCCTGCTTGGTGTTGAATGAAAGATAAGATGCGGTGCATCTATTTACCAAAAGAAATATAAAACTAAATCCCGGTTACTGTTCACTAAGATAGTTTAGCTAGCGATCAGTTGCAAGAAAACCCTCCAGCCGATTGGGCATGTTGATGGGCTTTTTAACTTCTAAAATTTTGGTCGGGTTTGTATTAATGTGGGTCTTATTTATTTTCGGTGCATTCTTCTTCTCTTTCCGATTTTTAGATCCATTGAGGAAGATCTTGCTAGAAATGGGTTTTGGCTTTGTGGGTTGAAAAAAAAAGGAAATAGCTCTTTGCTAGAATTTATAGCTCTTTTTTTTAACATAGGCAGTCCATAGTTCTTTGATTTATCTTCACTTCAAAATAAAAATTGGCCTATCTTTCTTTTCTTTTTTAAAGTCTTGATGGTACCTAAAGAGCCAAACGATTCATGCAATTTAGCATTTATTCCCGGAGCACTTCTACTATGCTATATAGTATTGGTGCTTTAATGTACAACTTGAAGTTGTACCATAATATTAAATGTATAAGTTTAGGTTGTACCATAAAGAAATTTGTATCATTATGTTATGGTACAACTTTACAACTTAAAGTTGTACCATCACATAAGGTACAAGTTTAAGTTGTACCATAAAAGAATTTGTACAAAAAGTATAGGTACAATCTAAAGTTGTACCATAACGTTAAAGGTATAATTTCAAGTTGTACCATAAAAGCAAAAACCTATAGCACCAATACTATATAGCATTGTAAAATTCCTCTTATTCCCGCCATTAAATGGTAAATCACGTAATTCCATGCTTGTTCACTCAAATAGAAATTCAAATGTTTTATTTTCCCCCTAATATTTAGTATTGGCTATATTTTATGAAATTAAATTTCAAATTTCTGTAAAAATAAGTTGCATTGATCATGATCTACACAATGAAATCCATTTTAATATATTTTAAAATATAATTTTTTTACAAATTCATGAATAAATAATAATATGTCTGGATAAACATCAGATTGCGTGAACATTACTGTTTGCATGAATAACTGCCACTCTCACGTGAAGAATACTAAAAATGCGTGAATTAGGTGTGATACCTCTTTAGGCGCCACCAAACCATTTCCTAATGTTTTAACCTTTTTATTATTATCCTCTCACTTCATCTATACTCCAAGGTAATTGCTAATGAGCACGTTTCATTGTTTTCTAGTCACATGGGCGCAGCAAGGTGCACATAATTTCTAGTATATATTTAAGTCGGAAAGTTTTCTTTTGGGTGATTATTAGGAATGAGAATGGGCGGGTTTAGGGCGAGTTTTTCTAAACCATCCTCATCCCCATTTCCAAATTACCAAATTCATACCCGACTCATACCCATGTGGTGGAAGATTTTACAAACTCATCCCCATATCCGGGGTTTTTGGATACCCATGGGTAATACTCCCCCATCAGCACTCACCATTAATAAAAGAATATGCTGATAAATATGGTACTACCCGCTCATAATTATGGAACTAATACATAAGATGATGAAATTACGGTTTGGTTGCCATCAATTACATTTTAACACTTTGTTTTTTCTTTTAATTATCATTCATTCCATCGACAGGTTACAATAGAATTCTTATATTTTATTCATTTAACATAATATCCTTGGTGGGGCGGGGAAGTCCAAAACCATACCCCATCTCTATCAACCTTTTAGCGGGTTTTATCCATACCTATCCCATACCCAGTCAAAGCGGGGATTCTCCGCCTAGACTTAGTCGGAGACGGTCCGGTACCCGCAACCATAAATTTAGACGTTTGGTTGTGATCGCTAGTGATTATAGTGGCAAACTTGTGACTCATGTTAACTAGATAATGTGTAGAAGAGAAGGCAACGTATTAAACAAGTGGCGATTGAATGACTTTAAAGTTCAAACCAATCCCCTTCTTATACAGTTTTGGTACAAGACGTGTCTCCTAACCAGAGGCAATGCAAATGCAATATGAGAGTCTTTGATGCTAGCGATCACGGCTCTTTCTCTTGAATGTTTGAGATTCACGTGGTTAGAAAGGGTAAAATATCTCGGGTATCATTAAGTTTGAAAATTGCGGGAATCATACTACCTAACTTAGAATAGGACGTTGGGTACAACTATTGTCTTTAAATTGGACATCTGTCCATTTTTCCGTCCAATTGACTAATGGTCACAGTAATTTTTTTTTGACATATGAGCGTTGACTAAGGTGTCAAAATAGAACCCGACCCAAGTAACCCGCCCGTTCAACCTACCACAACCCGAACTTACTAAAAGTCAATGACCCGTAACCCAATTGACCTAACCCAATCAACCTGTAACCCGACTGGCACGCAACCCAATTGAACCCGACCTCGACTAACACGAACCCACCCGATTGACCCGAATAATTACTATATAGAAATGATATATAGTCTTTCAAAATGAAGTTTTTAGTTCTAAACCAACGTAAAACCATTTTTTTTTTCAATTTTCTAAGTGATGTTCAAAAACTAAAATTTACTTGGAATTATGTAAATTTAATAAAATTACAAATATTAAACATTATGTTCACTTGAACATTATGTTCATCTTGCAATATCAATTATGTGCAATATATTGAAAACTTGGAGTTCTAGTCGGTTAAAGGATTGTTGTTGCAAATTATGTATGAATATATTGAAGTTGTATCTAACATCATTTAATTTCATCACATAAATGTTTGTGGAATAGTTATTCTAAATTTTTTGTTTTAAACTGAATTTGAAAGTTTACTTATATGTGTTATGGTACACCACCTAATTTGTGGTTGTAACTTGTAATAGGGCTATTGAATGAAAATGTTGATCTCACCATAACTATTGCATCAATCAAATATGTTTTTCTCTTTCCCCATGAGTTCTTTCTTCCCTCTCCCTTTCATTCATCTTGAATATAATACAAACACAAAACAACCATAAATTATAGGGAGACAATTATGTGTGCCTTTGTTAAATTTGTCTCTATAAATATGATGAGACCGATGTAAATGCCTTGAAGGATGGATACAAATAATATTTCTCTCTAAATCAATCATATCAATCATTTTTAGGCATAAGAAATTATATATTTGAATGTCAATAAACCCTCACTACAAGAAAAATTGGTTTCAGCAACTATATTCTTAGCAACCATAAGAAAATGGTTGCTGATAACTGGACTTTTGGCCACCATTTACAAAATGGTTGGTGATGCCCAACCTTTGAGCAACCATCATAAAATAATTGCAATAGACTAGGACTTATGCAACCATTTGCACAATGGTTGCTAATACCTAGCTCTTCTGCCAGAAAATCAATACATCACCAACCATTATCAAAATGGTTGCTGATACTTGATGTTTGAGCAACCATTACTTAAATAGTTGTCTATTGAGCAAAGTTTGAGCAACGATTTGTAAAATGGTTGTCGAAAAGTCAATACTTTATCAACCGTTATATAAATAGTTGCTCAAGCTTGTTGTTTGAGCAACTATTATTTAAATGGTTGCTGATTGAGCAAAGTTTGAGCAACTATTTGAAGAATGGTTGTCAAATGTCAATGCTTCACCAACCATTATAAAAATAGTTGTTAATAATTGATTTTTGCGCAACGATTACTGAAATGGTTGCCGATTAAGCAAAGTTTGACCAACGATTTGAAAGATGGTTGCCGAAAAGTAAATACTTCATCAACCATTGTCAACATAGTTGGTGATATTTAATGATACTTCATCAAGAACATTTTCTTTTCGTTGAAAAAAAAAGAGAATATTTTAGTAAATATATTAGAATATTTTTATCAATTATCATTATAATAAGGCATTATGTATTCATTCTATAATATTTTTAAGGACGGTTTTAAAACTAAAAATCTCATGTTCTTACACTTGTAGGTAATTAAAATGCTTCTACATAAACTCACTATTTTCACTATATGACAATGACCGTTCAACAAATTCGTATTCGACTTTAAATTTAATTAGTGTGTTAAAAGACCTTTTGTAAATGAATGAAAAATTCTTTTATGCCCCTATCACTATTGGATCAACGTTGAAGTCTATTAGTATCAAATACTAAATTGGTTCATCAATAATTTATTTTTCTTCATCAAACTAATCACTGCTTAACTGTTTTAGGTGACTAAATCATATAATACTGAACCCATGCCGAATCATCCAAGTCCAACTCTAATCCATACAAACTTTATCAAAACCATTCATCTCAATGAATCTCCACCGTTTATTCAACCAAGTACACAAAACCTTATCTCTTTGGCTTTCTATGGATGTCGAACCCCATTCCCTCATCCAACGCCTCCACTGATAAGTCTCCTCCCCACCTTCCTCTTCTGCCTTCCGCCGCCGCCGCTTTCTCAAATTGATGGGTGGCATGCGCCTCCTCCTCCCTCCTCGATTCTCTCTGGTTCCCACCGCCTCGTCGTCGAGGGCACAAGTCTCAAACCCATTCCCAAATCTCAACCCCATTCCCAAATCTCAACCCCAAATATGAACAAACAAAAACCCGAAACCCATTCCCAAATCCCCATCCAAAATCAGGTTACCTGGCGTTCCCTTGCCGTCGCCTGGCTTCCCTTAGCCGGAGACAGAGAGATGGCGGGAGGACAGGGAGAGAGAGATGGCAAGAGCACAACGGCGTGAGGAAGAATAGTTTCCGACCTCAAGCGACTACCGCCGCGCTCCCTTGTTTCTCGGTGAGACTTAACGGCGATGACGGAGACCGCATCCAGGCTCTGGTCTCCCAGCTTCCAGCCACCTTCAACAGGGGAGTCACTCGATACTACGGATCTGAACAGAGGAAAGAACTCAAGGGGACCGCCCTCTTCTTTCTCTAGGCAGCAGCAAAGACCTGGGTGTCGAGATCTTGGCGGAGGAAGGTTGCAGGAGAAGGAGCTGCGTTTGAGGATTGAATTGGGGGGTTTTTGCTACTGGTATTTCTTACTCAATTTTTTGTCAGTGTTGAAATTTGAGAGTTAGGGTTTTTAGTGAATCAATTCCATCGACTTGAGGGAGCTTCTATTTACTTAGAAATGACCGAGATGTTGCTTTTAGTTTTAAGTGCTTGTTTATGGTATGCTAGTGGAATTCAACCTGTCAATTGCCTTTTAGGTTGGAAAGATATCCCTCGTTACAGTAGTTGAGATTGGACTTTCACCTTCAATGAAGTGAGTTGAATTGCCTAACCTGCTTACTTTTCATTCTAATATGAGATTGTGTTTACATGTTCACTTCTGTAGGCGAAGAAGACGACTTCCATAGGAGCTAGGAAATAGGAAATGCTCCATGGACTACTATGGATGGAAGTTCATAAATCCTTGGCTTGCTTCTGCTCGATTTCGGAATCAATTGATGATGCGGCACTTGCCTTCCATGTTTAATATGCTTACAAGAGGTACTTTTTTCTTTCCCTTCTCTCGCCCTCCATCTGCCCTCTTTTGTTTTCTTATTATTGATCTTGGTAGAGCTTGTTTAATAAGCAATTGTTGATAACTCAATATGACTTATACTTCTCTTTTTGTTGAAATTACAGGTAGATGCATCATTTATTCAAATAATGTGAAGAATGCTTGAAGATACTAAGTATAGGCTTGCTAACCATTGAGATCATCTAAATATTCAGGATGATAATTGTATTATGGATATGTGTAGGAGTAGAACACAATATTATGTTTTGCCACTTTTCGTAATAAGATATCATTTTTGGATTAAGATTTAGATCAATTGAATATTATTTATGTTTTCTATTGTATGCTTTGATTTGTTAAGTTAATTTATAGTTAGTGTTTAACTACCATATAAATTAAAGGTTGGTTTATAACTGTTCACAGCTCTCATTCAGCTACCATAGGCTAAATAGTCTCTTAAACACACCTTTTGGAAACCATATAATAAGAGTTGCCTAACTACCCAACCTCCACAGATTGTTTGGCGACCATAAAAAAAGGTCGCCCAAACCTCTCATTTGACAACCATAAACGAGATTGTCGCTTGAAACGTCACCCTGTAGCGACCATAGTTATAGTTGTTCAAACTCTAGATTTACGCCAACCATTTTATATCGTCGCTGAAAACATGTAAAAGCCAACCATAAATAGATCGTCGCCAAACTGGTGTTCTGCCAACTATACCCTATGGTTGCTTATAGTATACATTCAGCGACCACATATTAAAAGGGTCGCCTTGGACCTATGCCAACGCAGTATTGCCGACCATCTTGGCGACCGTCTTTTATGGTCGCAGAACTGTTTCGGCAACCATTTTTTTAGTTTCAGCGACCAGTATTGATGGTTGCGGAAAGCATAATTTCTTGTAGTGCCTATTATAGATTTATAGGCATAACTATTTGACTATAATACATTTGAAAACATATCATCAGTCATTTTATCATAGTAAACCAATCAATTTTGTTATAGTATACAGAGGCTAGCACTCGTCATATGAACTAAATGGTGGAAAGAAAATCTCCATACTAATGGTTAGGAAAAAAAAACATTTCAAAATCCCACCTGTTTCCATTTTGAAGACTCATCCTTTTTCCACTTTGATAGTTCATATACTAAACACGTATAAAGTGTTTAACACATATTCTAAGGAATTGAATTGATAATTAATAACTTTTAATTTACAATCACGTTTAAATTATAAATTTATAATATTCTATAACTCATGCCAAACATTAACCATATTGTTATATTAAAATAATGAATAATAATTCATGTATTCATACCGTAATGTTCCTGTAGTGTACTGTGTACATAAAACTCGCCCTGATATATTAATATCTATAAAGAGAAAAATAGGTTTGCTGAAACATCGATCCGGTTCATAAAGTGAGAGAATTTGTCCCACCATAGATTTGTTTTTTTATGGGCAATCAAAAAATCGTATTAAGCTTAGGGTAAACCCTTGTAGTGGGCTTACAAGAAGTATATACATATATACATATATACAGATCTACAACTCAAAGCTACTACTACTATAATACCTGACTAACTATACTATCAAGCAAACTTGACTAACTAGCTCTAGGTTACAAAAAGACCTGATTACACACTTCATTCCATCGAGCATTACCCAAACGATAAACTTCTATAACCCTTATAACCCATCTAACTATCGCACCATGCTGCACTGCTTTCCCACCATACAATCTCCTCATCTCTCCCTCTACAGAAAGCTCAACATCAGAAGATACCATTTTTCCTTTGCTACTTTTGGTTTTCTACCTGCAAATGTATGAATTGCCCACTGAAGATATGCTTCAAACGCCACAAACTTAGGACTGGCTATCTGCAGCATTAGAAGACAACCTTGTAGCACGATATAAGAGTATGGACAGTTGAAGAAGATACGGTCCCTGGTTTGCTGATCTGTTCCACACAACAGGCTGTGATCATCAGTACTCTTCCCCCATTGCTTCAATTTATCCCTAGTAGAAAGCATGTCTTTAATAATCAACCAACTGATAAAATTGTGTCTTGGAATAGATTTGTTTATTCCACCACTCAGATGAGAGTTTTGTATAGACGTTGATTGGTGATGTGGATGGAGTTAGCTTGGGATGAGGATGGAGTTTCCCCATTTGTTACTTTGGTTGGAATCTTTTTGGAAATGGAAATATAGCGCGCTTGACCATTTTCATTTGTCGACAAAAGCCTTTTGGAGTGGGCAAAAGATTATAATGTATGCATATAAATTTGGGTTAATACTTTATTTTGGCCCGAAGTATACCCATATAATTAACTTTGGCCCGTAGTTTCAAAAATTGACATCCTGGCCTCAACTATACACAATATAGACTAATTTGGCCCAACTCATGAATTTTCGTCAAATTAGACGGTCAACGATGTTGACCGTTAGTGAATCAACATGCTTTTCTTAAGTGGATGCTAGGTTCACAATAAAAATTAATATAATAATAATTTAATAAAATAATTCATCCTCCCCTTCCCTGCAAATTCACCCTGTTCAAAACCCCCATTTCCATCTCCCCTAACCTCCCCAAGTTCTTTCTGATCTCCCTCTCCATCCTTCTCCGACCACCCTCTCTCATCTCCAACCTAACTCTCCGCCAACTTTGAAACTCAATGAATAGCCTACTTCCATGACATCGTCCTCCCCTTTAACTTGGGAGGCGACCTAACATTCTAGTCCGTCACCTGCATCAACCAAATACAAAAGGAAAAAAGTTCCCAGTCAAGATTCAGAATCGTATTCTGCCACCATAAAGAGTAAAAATACCGAAACTTTGGCTTCCAAATCGGACCAAAACCCATACCTCTTGTCTTGAGAAATTAGTGGGGAAGGGAAGGAATTGGGGGATTAGAAATAGAGAAGAGGGAGGGTAAACATAAGGTAGGGGTGTGTCAAGAACCAGTTAGTCTTAATAACTCGAGTTGTTGGGTGAGGTTCAATCTTGGATAATATAACATTCACTAACACACCCCCTCAAATGAAACCAGACACCTCATAAGGGATTTCGTTTGCACATATCCTGAACACGAGAATACATGTGCTTCACAAATGGGGTCACTGGGATTCGAACGCAAGACATTTCGGTCACATAAGGCTCTGATACCATGTCAAGAACCAGTTAGTCAAAATAACTCAAGTTGTTGGGAGAGGTTCAATCTTGGATAATATAGCATTCACTAACAGGGTGGACAAAGATCTGAACTCGGGAGAGAAAGATGGAGTGCAGAACGCCGCCACATCTTCCTTCTCCTCTGTCTTCGCACCACCGTAGCGATGCTCCTCAATCAGATGATGATTTCCTCTGAATCGACCTTGATGGATGGGACAACGAGAACAAGGGATAGAATCGGAGCGAAGCCTCGGGGAGATGGAGACAATTGAAGGATGAGGCAGGGAAAACATATGAGGGTTGCGGCGGCAGCGTGGGGTTGGATGGCCACATATTTTATAAGTATATTTGTTTATTTTCAATAATTATGAAACTAAAAGATAAATTATTTGATATTTTATTTATTTATTTGATATTTTATTAATTTTAATATCTATGTGGCATCCACGTCAGAGAAGCATGCTGATTCACTAACGGTCAACACTGTTGACCGTCTAATTTGCAGGAAATTTGCGAGTAGGGCTAAACTAGTCTATATGGTGTATAGTTGATGCCAATATGGCAATTTATGAAACCACGGTCCAAAATTGATTATACAAGTATACTTCGGGCCAAAATAAGGTACTGCTAGACCCAGTTCTTAATTGATAAAATTTTAAAAATATTAAACACCTCGCCTTTTGTTAATACACTCGATAGATTCTTAATTATTACGGTACTTGAAACACCTGAAAACTCGTATTATACCGTTAAAATCATCCATCTCCTATGTTGTTTTTACTCTCCAACTCTTGTTATTGTTTTTTTTCTTATTCTTGTTACTTTTACTAACCATTAATTCTGTCTTTTACTTTCCTCTCCCTTCCCACGTATTACTCCTTCCCTTCCTTCCTACTTTCTTTTATTTGATTTTTCAATTTCTTCTTTCCTCCTTCCCCATGCAAAAGGGAGGATGACAAATAGACACTCTCCTCCCTATTTTCCCTTTGTTCTTTCACATTCCTTTTCTTTCTTCTTCACATACATGCATACAGAAACATTCCACCTCCCATACACAAAAGCTTCCAACCTCCACGTCTTCCTCTTTCTTTCATTTTCTTTCATTTTCTTACTTCCCACATGCATAACCATGCATGAACATGCAACATTCACATATGTACTTGCTCCCCTTTGTTCTCTTTTCTTACATATTGCACCTATTTCCCACATAAGCATCTAATTCCAATGCATACTTAGAGTAGAGAACTAAAACCATTCACCAATTTTCTATGTTCCATAATCACTCACTTATTTTCATTTATTCTCTATTACATACTTACACTTTCTCATGCTTTCTCATACACACTTAAACTTTCTCATATACCATAATTGGTGAGGAATATTAGTGTATGACGAAGAATGTTAAGGTATAGCGGAGAATATTAACGAGTATAATGGAATAATGGAAAATGTTGGTGAATGTTAACGTAAGTTGAGGATTTCAACTACGACTTTTTTCTATAAATAGAGAGCACCCCTCCCCCTTTCTAAAGACAACAAGTCACACACACAACAACATAAGTCGCTTACGACGACTTCACACAACACAAATCACACACAATACATACTCTCTCTACTTTCTCTCTCTAAAAATGTTTTTTCTCTCCTACCCATCTCCCAAAACGTGTTAAATCTCTAAACACTCAACACACCCTCAATTTGGCGGACTAAGCCATGGAATCGTGGATAGCCTCCACCAGGTGGCATTAAATAGCCGACGACGCTCAATTACGACCGTGGGACCGAACTAGGTCTAACGTCATCGTATTTATTTTATTCCATTCAGGTTACTAATTTGAGCGTCGGAGGAGGTTCCAACCAGGACCCCCCGGTGGGACTTTTTTTCCTAGGTATTCACACGGAGCTGGAGGTGGTTAAAGGCTTTGGGAAATCAGCGCTCTCCGGACCTTAGACATATTGAAGTAGGCTGCTCTAAACTTGGCATCAACAATTGGCGCCCACCGTGGGGCCCGATGGGAAGAATATTTCCAAATTTTTAAGAAACCACCGCCAAGCTGTGATGAATACCCAAGGTTCTCCCAACATTCTTACTATCGAAGCAGTACGTCGCTTTTACGCGTAATCGAAACTGGGGGCAACCCAACCCCCCGTTCACCACTCAGTGAGGCACCAAGTCAAAATACAGAGCCCAGAGTGGTGCAACTTGCACATACTACCTCTATTCCGGCACCAGAAGGAATTCTCACCCCTACTCCGGCACAAGTACGTGAGATTCAGGTTAAAATTGAGCGACTCAGAGCTCAACTTAGAGCCAAAGAGGCCTCCCATATTAATGCTCGTGGCTCCTCCAGAGTACTGACTCACTCCTACTTTCACTCTAGGAATTGGCCAAGTGTAACCACTTCCTAAAGCGTAGTGTAGCGGGTTTGGGTTTTAATGTCAACCCGGGTACTAGATTTGATGACTACTCGGTGAATTCTTGTTATCTAGCAATGAAACTTTAGTGCAGGTCCAAATTAACAAACAAACAAAGCAAGTAAAACGGTTGTTTTCAAGTCGAGAGAGGTCACCCGGATATGGTTCCCCCTAGACTGCAGTTAAGGCGGATTGCAATTACCAAGTTCAATTTCTATGATAGTTATACTGCGGAAGGTTCTTAAGCAGTCTGAAGTCTCGACTAAAGGTCTCCAAACCCTCTCAATCTGAGTCTCTAGCGGGCGACTAACCTCCACCGGAGTAAACAGATTGAGGCCCTAACGAACAAAACCTCCTCTACCGAAGTGAATTCGGTACAGAATAGTGAGTTTGCTCCTCGACTAAAGTCACCAACTCCCTACCTTCAATCAAGGATGCTCTATCAACCTAGGCAGATATTCTCATTCTAGGTTAAAGCAGAAACAACATGAATTTGATCAGGATTCAAGCCATTCAATCATTCAAACCTCAATTGAATATAATCAAATCATAGAATCAGTACTTGGGTTCATACAATCAAACCTAACATACAAATCTAGGGTTTCCCATACCCAGATGAATGGGAGAACTACTCCATGGAGAAAGAAGCAAAAGCATATTCAGACGTGGAAATCATACTGTGAAGGATGGATTTCTGCTCCTGGTTGTCAATCGGCACTTCTCCAAGCTCAAGCCAAGCTCCAATGGTGATGAAGATCAAGCTAGGACACTTGGGAACTCTTGTTCGTCACTTTCTCTCTCTAGGAATCGCTCTGTCTCTCTAAAACTCGAATCCCCTTCTCTTTTGGCTGAAATCTCCCTAAAAGGGCATCACTGGGCAAAACATGGTCGAGGACACGGCCGTGTTCTGCTCCAGCCCGCCCGTGCCCTTGCCACGTGGTAAATACATGGCCAGCCTTTTGGGAAAACACGAGCGTGTTTGATGATGGACACGACCGTGTTCTGGGTCAGTCCCGCCCGTGTTTTGAGCTAGTGTTTGTCACTCTTGGATCAAGCCTCGGCAGTAAAAACACGGTCCAGGAACACGGCCATGCTTTGATTTAGGCGTGCCCGTGTTTTGGCTCCAGCTCGACTGAATGAGATCCGAATGCCCCAAAACTCGTGCTTAGCCTTTCCTTCGACGTCTGGGACCTGAAATATGACAAAGTAGCACAACCCGACGTAAAATAGGCCAAAAATACACGAATATGCCCCTCAAACGGATAAGAACTAGGGGTACAAATATGTGCAATTACATCGTTATCAAATTCCCCCACACTTAACCGTTTGCTTGTCCCCAAACAAACCAAGTCAGACACAAGGTAAGCTCAAGACGTTTCAATCAAGCATGCTTTAGGGCATATCATATCGGCACAAAACACATGGATCATACTGGTTTTCGATCATTAACACATGGACAACCTCAATGACAACCTAGACAGCCACCACATATGACATTCGAATTCAGTAAAGTCGAGCAAAGGAAGAGTCTCCCTTCTGTTCACCAACTAACATAGACTTGACTCAACCACGTATTCGAGACAGTCACTTCATGCACAAAGCTCAAGATATCAAAATTAAGACCGAGCAATCTAGGTCCTCACTGGGATAAAGAGTATAGAGAATATGAGAAAATGAATCGCGCACTCTCGACCAGTGGGGTCAGGACAATTTGATGCGAAAAATGCGCATGCTTATTCTCTCAATCCCTAACGTCTCTTCACCATGAATGCAGCCTCTAAATGCTAGAGTTCACATATGGAGTGTCACCACTAACTAATCCGGAGGTCTTAGACACAAGTTCAGATGACTGGCTAGGGTCTTGGACATGGGGAAAAGGCCTTTTAGGTGGTGGAAGTATTCATAGCACAAGGTTCCACATTTCCAAACCCAACAAACTCATAGTCAATCAAACCAATAACTTTCTTTCTGCTATTTTGCATTACTCAAATTCTTCAGAGCACAAGAGCGAAGGAGGTCACTTAAATGCTAGTATTTCTAAGCCAGACTGCTAAGAAACACTCCTTAATGGGCACTATTAAGATTTTTGGTGGTGGCTCTCTTTTGCTTTCATTTTTTGTCTTTATTTTTTTGTCTTTCATTCATTTTTTTTTTCATTTCTTAAGAGAACCACCAGCTCTGCACATTTTTCATTTCTTAATGACAACGTGAATGCTGCACATCATGGAAGAGGGAACTATCGCACAAGAAAGAAACGAGCAGGCTCAAGTCTCACATGGCTACCTATATGCTCTATCTCTCGTTCTGATTCCCTGAACTAGATGCATAAATGACTGTCAAAAGCAAGTGATCAATCCAAGTCACAGTTGGTAAGCAAACAGTTGAAAAACTGAACCCCTACACAGTTCTACTGCACATCTCAGTCATCATAATAAGTTGTCTAAGTCACACTCAAGTTGTCATGCATCAAGTCAAAAGCCATTCAATTCACTAATCACATCCACAGTGCCAATACGATCAAATCTCAAGATTTGGACAGCGGACTAGGCTCCAAGCACACATATACGTTCCAATTAATACAAAGAACCCCCCCCCCCAACACACACACACACTTAAATGCGACAATGTCCTCAATGGATCAGAGGGAAGGGGAACGATGTTACCGTGAAAGGAGAACAGGAACGGGGACTGGAAGGCAGACCATTCTAGAGAAGGGGTACCAATCCAAGGCACAGAGCTAAAGACAACAAAAGACACACACTGGGTGAAAGAACCGGAGTTCCAGGTCTACAATCCAAGATAAAAAAAACAAAACAAAACAAAACAACAAAAACATGGAGTCTCAGTCTGGAACACAAATGAGGTACAGAGCCAGCCACTCGCCACTAGAAAGCATCACCACCATCGCCGGTGGGTGGAGGGTACTCGTCCTCAAACCCCGGGGACTGCACAAACGGGTAGTGGACTGCATTCGGGTCCAAGCCCAGGTAGGACATGATGTAGTGCTGGCCTGACATGAGACGACGCCCTCGGTCCCGCTCACGATCGAGGCGGGTGTGAATGAGCTCCTGGCCGGCCAGGATGCGCTCGTTCTGCTGAGCGATGGCCGCCAACTGGTCAAAAATGGGCACCACCACTGGAAGAGGAGACCCGGGAGACGGACGTGGGAGCAAGAGACCGGGGAGCAGCAGAGGGGCTCGCAGGAGCCGGTCACGACGAACAGCACGACGGGGAACCCGGCGTCCCCCAGCTGCGCTCGACTCTGGCTGGTCGCCCGCTGAAGTGCATTGGCGAACTCCCAGTAACTGACGGAGTGCTCCACCCCGCCGAGTGTGAAACGAACCGCATCAGCATGGTCGGCGGAACCCTTCGAGGCATGGCTGAGGGAAGCGTAGAAATCCCAGACGAGCTCCTGGTAGGTCGGCTCGGCGAGGCAGAGAAGGCGCCGCCAACCATAGGGGCGAACCACGGCCTCCATATGCGGCCTGGCATGAAGCACCTCGAACACCTCAAAATCGAGGTGGTGCAGTTACGGATGGTCCGGAGCAGATGGCATTGGGTGATGCTCAACTGGTCGAGGTAGGCTTCCATGATCCTGCAAAGCACAAGGAAGTACAAATGGTACACAAGCGAACAGGGTCAATGTTAGGCCAAAACCACACCGGGAGCCCTCATATCGAAAGATATGGACAGTGGACTAGACTCCCGGCGACACAAGCATACCCATCACACGAGAATCACACAACAAAACACACCGGGGACCCTCAAATCGAGCGACTAGGACAGTAGACTAGGCCCCCGGTGAAACAAGCATACCAAAACCGTACTAAATAAGCACCAATCGAGCCACCACACACAAACCACACAAGCCCGCATACAATGCAACATGCAAATGGTAGGCCGAATGACTGAAATCCCGAGGCAAAAATAGAACAAGCAAAGAGCGTCATCGGTCTACCCAATCATCCCCAAATCATGCCACAATCACAAGTTCTTCACCTAACTCTAGGTATCGATTCTCCAGAAATAAAGGAAAAGACAATGAGAACACATCTGGAGACGCAAGTAGAGACCACGAGAGAGGTGAAGAAAGTGGAAGAAAACACCCTAAGTCGCCGGAAAACACACCGGAGACTCGCCGGAGAACTTGCCGCCGGCGACCCAAACTCGGCCAAACAAGCCCAAATCTCTAGGGATTGTGCTCCTCGACGCCAGGAGCGTGGCGGCGGTCGCGGTTTGTGATTTGGAGGTCGGGAGAGGGAGTTATGGCCGGAAAATCGAGGGAGAAGAGGAAAAGGCCGAGTTTCCGGCGAGAGAGGCGGGGAGGATTTTGAAAAAAATGAAATTGGTGGGAGGGGGGGGCTGAAAATCGACTTTTATAGGGGGGGAGGGCAAAACACGGGCGGGCTAGAACAAGGCCGTGTTCGGCGTGTTCCGCGCCCGTGTTTTTACTGCCGCGGCTGTATTTCCCCCCTTTGAAAACACGGGCGGGCTGGGACCAAAACACAGCCGTGTTTTGGAAGCCCAGCGCCCGTGTTTTTACTGCCGCGAGCAGTGCAGGCCAAAGATCAAAACACGGGCAGGCAGGAGGGAAAACACGGCCGTGTTTTCCTCCCCTGGCGCCCGTGCTTTTAGTGCCGAACCCAATCTGCCTTTTTTCAAAATTCCAATTTCAAACCACCAAGACTCATTCGTGCCCCGGCTCTAAAATTTACCCAATCAAACATTAAAAAGAACCGCCCGAGGCACGAAAGACTTTCCAGACAGACTCAAAGACTCAAAAACCAACAAAAAATGAAATAAATAAAAACAAAGGGTATAAATGCAAACCGTGGTGGGGTTGCCTCCCCACAAGCGCTTCTTTACCGTCTTTTAGCTGGACGCCCATGGCGGAACTAAGGGTCCGCGAAGTCCACTGCCAACTCCTTGAAGTTGAGGTTCTCGTCAATGAGGTGGAGTGTCAAGTCACGAGCATGTGGTATGACAGGTGATGGAAGCTCGTGCACTTGATGCATATGAAGTCTCCACCCTCGTGACCTCTTCTTCTCTTCTCTCGTCTCATTTCCCCAAACAAGATATGACAGCATCGATTGACCACCATCGCGTCCACCAAGAGGGGCCGATGTCGACGTGACCTTGGTATGGCAAAGAGACACTAGAAATGGATCCTTGCTAAGTAGTTCCTCGAAGTTTGGTGGAGATATCAAATGTAACTTATGGCCGGTGCAAGCCTCTTCCACCTCAACTTCGTCCTCAGCGTGGACGCCAACTACTTCTTCAACCTTCCTTCCTTGTTCATGTGGTATCACCCCTGGGAAATTATCAAGAACTCCTCCTGCTTCACTTTCGTCATCCTCCACAACTTCTTTCTGCACCCTTTCTTGCTCTTCTTCTTCTAGCACGGATTGGAGAGCAAGTTGCCAAGCAATTTCTTTCATGAGATCTTCTTGCATCTCCTCACTCATGCCCGCCTCTTCAAAGCTCAGTTTGGGATGTGGGAAGGTGTGGTCGGCTATGATATGACATTCCTGATCATGATCATCACGGGAGCTCTCCGTGACAACTTCACTGTGCTCCACTATGTCCTTGTAGCCTTCTTCTTCCTCCTCCTCTTCTTGTATGGTAGCAGAAGGGTGATCTGGAGTAGGTTGTGCGAAAGATCGCTCAAGATCATCGGCGCTCTTCTTAAGGCTCAGGAGGATCTCCTCTGTTTCACGATAGGCCTGGACACAATGATCCATCCTGGAGCATGATCTCTCACAATCTCGAGCAAACTGCTCCATGAGAAGCCTCAATTCATAGTTTGGATCTGGCTGTGGAGTGTAGCATGGCTCTGCAGAATGGCCCGTGAAGGTCGCCGTGGGTAACTCCAGCGCCGATGGCCCTTCTGGTTATGGGAGAAATTCTTCTTGATAATGAGGTTGTTCTTGATATGCCCAGGGGTCCGGTTGTTCTCCGTAGTAAGGGGGTTGGTACTGGAACCCGAATCCATAGTCTTCTCCTCCTTGATTGCTCCAGGGAGTCTCGGGGTAATACCACTCGGGTGGTGGTGGATACCCCCAATTGTTGGAGAAGCCATGAGGATCCATGATTCAGATCTGCCCAACAAAAACAAAAACACCCAAGTGAAAAGCAAGGGTGGAAAAGAAAAGAAAAGAAAAACGCTAAAGTAACAAACTTCTGCCTTTCCTAATACTTTAGAAAGTCCCCGGCAACGGCGCCAAAAACTTGACTCGCTACGACACAACACCTAACAATGGCCAAGTGTAACCAATGAAAGGGACTGCAGTATAGTGGCTCAAGTAATAAATATCGAATCAACGGGTCTCTAGAGTTACTATTACTCAGCTTCAGTTTATTATTTAGCAAACCAGATTAAGATGGAACAACTAAAACTACTCTAGCAAACTACAGTTAAAGTTAATCTAATTACAGGTTGGGAACTCACTTAGGTATGATTCCCCCTAGCCACTAGCCAGATTAACGATTGATGATTTCTAACTTGTTTCACTTTCATTCACAATGCCGAGAATCCTTGACTAGACCTTGAGTCTCGACTAAAGGAACAAGGCCCTCTCGAGTCAATTGCCTAGAGGGACGTATCCTTCTCTAGAACAACCGATCAAGGCGTTATGAACTAGATTCCCTCTATCGAATGAGGTTCTCAATCGATACAAAGCAATGAATCAACCCTCGACTAAAGCAATCGATCCACTATTATCAATCTATGGTGCTCTATTGACCTAATCAGGTATTCGCTCTCATAGGATCAAAGCAGAATCAATAATCTCGACTAAAGCAGAATTGAATCATGAAAACATGCATAGATTGAATATGAACTCAAGATTATCAAGTCAGAGTACTCATACAATCATCCAATCAAACAAACATAGCTAGGGTTCCTCAAAACCTAAGTGAAGGGAAGTTACTCCATAGAGAAGAGAGAGACTGCAGTAAGAATCTTCAGATGATCAGTCTTCAAGTCCGGGCTTGTTCCTCGAGCTTCCAAGGCAAAGAAATCCTCCAATTCCACTCTAAGAATGCCCTCAAATCGCCCTCTCTCTCTTTGGTTCGTCCCTTGGGTGTTTAGGATCCAAAACCCAGCTCTCCCTCTCCTTTGGCTCGAATTTGGGTTAAAAAACCCAATTCTGGGCAAAACACGGTCGAGGTTTTGATTTAGGCGCGCCCGTGTTTTTACTGCCGAACCTGTTCCCCTATATTCAATGCTTCGTTTCTCCCTCGTCCGGACACCGAATCAGTCGCCGTTTGATCCCACACGCTCGTAGTCTTGTCCTCTTTATTTTGATGACAAGATTGCATGATTATTTGTTTATAAAGTGAGGTATAAATCCATTCTTCTTCAGGCCATGCCCGGGTTTCTTCTCCCTAATCGCCAATTGATCTCTGATTGACTTGAAACTTGCGCCTATGCTTCACTTTATGTGCTAGGACCTGAAATGTGACAAATGAACACAACCTAGCATAAAATAGGCCAAAGACGTGATAATTAAATCTCAAACGATCAAGAAACAAAGGGGAAAACATGTGCAAATATCGAGTCATCAAGTACCGGCACCAAACGACCAGGAGAGAGTTGTTGCCCATGGATCGATCAATGAACCACCAAATGCGACATCAGCACCTGTTGGATTAACCGCCCCGAGCCTCTTAGCCAATCTACTCGAACCATCCTAAGGACATGGAGTTGTCTCTTCAACCGGAGTAGGAGGACTCTATCCAGAATCGTGCAGGATAAGCCCTACCCACCAAATCTCCATTTACCAAGCTTGCCAGAGTATTATGGCACCACAGATCCAGAAGACCACCTTTGCTCTTTTCAAATCCTAATGCCATTAATCGGAGCATCTGATGCAACAATGTGCAAAATCTTCCCAGTAACACTCCGTGGAGATGCCCGAAGATGGTACTCAAAGTTACAAGATGGTATTATCTCCAGATTCTTCGAATTTGCCTCTCTCTTCATATGCAAATTCTACACACAGAAAAAATAGCCTATCAGCATCCATCAACTCCTCAATATCAGGCAGCGTGATGATGAGACACTCAAGGCATACTATACTCGATATAGTAACATCGCCATCGAACTTACATCCATCTCCACGACGATTGCCATCAACGCCCTGATGCGAGGGACTATCAATAATGATCTATATTCTTCTCTTGCAAAACGGGCTCCCCACAACACTATGGAGCTTCAAGAGCGAGTTTCAAAATATATTGATCTAAAAGAGGAACTTCAGGTGGTTAGTCGGGCAGGATCCAAAAGAAAACCAGAGACTTCATCCCAGGATTCTCGACGACAACGTCAAGCTCCTGCACCCGAGGACCGAAACTCTTCCCAAAATTCCAGAAGGGAAGCCACCCAGTTAGAACAAAGCTATACTCCCATCAGTCGCTCTAGACAAGCCATCCTTCAGGTCATTCGAGAGAATAAAATTCCCATTACTCAACCTCCTCCAGTTATGAGGGTTTCAGGAAAGGGCCAACAATTCTACTACGAATTCCACCGCTGTACAAGACATGATACAGAAAGCTGTTACACCCTCAAGCACTCTATTAAGGACTTATCCAACGAGGCTATCTTCGAGACTTTGTAAAGAATGTTCATCCCCCTATTCTCTCTTCACCTCCAATAATAGAAAAAGAACCACAGGGAAGTGGATCGGTGTTGGGAAATGTCCCTGTCATTCATGGCGGGGTCAGATTATCCGAGCAAGTTGGTTCTTGCCCAACCAGTGCCCCAAGGTTGGTCTGTTCCGCTTCTATTACAAAAGTTCCGATCTCCTTCGATGATAGGGATCTTGAAGATATCGAGTACCCTCATGATGATGCCTTAGTCATCAAGTCAGTAATTGCAAACTATTCCGTTAAACGAGTCCTCATCGATGAAGGTAGTTCTGCAGATCTTTTATTCTACCCAGCTTTTAAGTCCCTAGGTCTTCAACTAAGCAAATGTAATCCTCCTAGCATTTATCTCATGGGCTTCTCTGGAAATCAAGTCCCAGTTTTAGGCATTCTCCCACTCCAGGTTCGTGTTGGCAGTGGCCAACAAATTGTAGAGACAACAATCAATTTCCATATTGTTGACTTCCCTTCTGCGTACAACTGCATTCTCGGCCGCCATTTTCTCCATCAAGTTAGGGCTATACCCTCAACTCTGCACTTAAAATTGAAGTTTCCAACTATTGCCGGAGTCGGGTGTGTAAAGGGAGATCAAGCTCTTGCACGCCAATGTTGTGAGTTCTCCCTTAAAGATGGCTTTGTGGCCACAATGAAAACCAGAGACGATGTCACTCGACCCGTTCCCTTCGACCCCGATGAAGAACATACATTAGAAGAAGCGCGAACCATTCGTGTATCCACGGCATGGCCTAAATATTATCTCCCACAACTTCTCAGTTTGATGATCGAGTACAAAGAGCTCTTTGCTCAAGGGCCCGAGGATATGCCTGGTCTCGATTCAAAAGTTGCCGAGCATACACTAGGAATTATCCCAGGTAGCAAGCCTATCCAGCAAAAAAGAAGGAACTTTGCATGGGAACGTTGCCAGGCCATAGCAGAGGAAGTAATCAAGCTAGGGCAAGCCGGCTTCATTAGCGAGGTTCTCTACCCAACATGGTTGGCTAATGTGGTCATGGTTAATATGGCCAATGGCAAGTGGAGAATGTGTGTTGACTTCACCGATCTCAACAAGGCTTGCCCGAAGGACCCGTATCCCCTGCCCAAGATTGATCTGCTTATCGATGCGACCGCCGGTCATCGCCATATCTCTTTTCTTGATATGTTGCCAGGGTACCACCAGATTCCACTAAAGAAGGACGACCAAAAATATACTGCCTTCATGACTCCGGTAGGAAATTATTGCTACAAGGTGATGCCATTCGGCCTCAAAAACGCCGGAGCTACCTATCAACGTATTGTGGATCGAGTCTTTGCCCGACAACTAGGTCGAAATGTTGAAGCCTATGTTTATGACATTCTAATCAAAAGTGCAGAGACACATGCACATTTAGAAGATCTACGCGATACTTTTGATACCGTACGCGGATACAACTTGCGCCTTAATCCAAAGAAATGCGTCTTCGGGCTACCGCAGGGAAGTTTATAGGATTCATGGTGACAAGACGTGGAATCGAGGTTAACCCTAGACAAATTGAGGCCATTCTCTAGATGACATCACCTACAAAGCATAAGGAAGTACATGTTCTAACAGGAAGAATTGCGGCACTCAACCGATTCATTTCACGAGCTGGGGATCGGAGTACTCCTTTTTTCAACACCCTAAAAGGAGCTAGAAAAACCTTCCGGTGGACTCCTGAATGTGAGAAAGCTTTCACAGAAGGAATACTTGGTGAATCCCCCAATACTCTCAACTCCCGTCAACAATGAGACATTGTACCTATACTTTGCTGTCTCCTCCAAGGTTGTGAGTGTTGTACTCGTACGCCGAGATACAGACAATACAGAGCATCCTATTTACTACATTTGTAAGACCATGTTAGATTGTGAAACAAGATACTCTCCCGTGGAGAAAGCCGCCCTAGATGTGGTGGTTGCCACTCGAAAGTTGCGTCCGTACTTCCAAAGCCACCCCATATGCATACTCTCTCAACTACCTTTACGTCATCTACTTCAGCGCATGGATGTTGCTGGTAGAATGGTGAACTGGGCCATCGAGTTTAGTGAATACGATATCACTTTCCTCCCTCGCACCGCCATCAAGTCCCAAGTTTTAGCTGACTTTGTCACAGAAGGTGTTCGAGCATGCCTCCCACCAGAAATAGAGACTTGGAGATTGTACGTTGATGAGGCATCAAGTAAAACTAGATCAGGAGCAGGAGTTCTGCTCATCAGTCTTCTCGGAGTCACTCAAGAATTGGCAATTCGCTTTGCCAGCACCATGATGAACAATGCCACTGAGTATGAAGCCCTCCTAGCGGGACTGACTATGGCTCAAGAGTTGGCCATTCATCGAATTAGGGTCCACTCCGACTCTGCCCTAGTTGTCAATCAAGTGTAGGAGGCATACGAGGTACGAGAGACCACGCTTGTACCATACACCAATGCCGCTCGTATGGCGCTCTCTAAGTTTCCTCAAGCGGAGATAGTCCACATATCTCGTGTGGATAATCTTCATGAAGACGCATTATCAAAACTTGCAACAACACAAGACTTCCTAAGCGAGAGGCATGTGATCGTTGAAAGGCGTCAAACAATGTTATGCTCCCAAGTTACCTCATTTCCAGCACAATCCGATTGGCAAACACCTCTCATCGAGTATCTAAAACATGGGCTCCTGCCCGCTGACCAGAAGGAAACCATCTGCCTTAAGAGACGTGTGCCTCGTTACCTCCTGATCGAGGGAGATTTATACAAGAAAGGCTTCACTGGACCCTACCTGCGGTGCCTTAGCATTGGCGAAGCACACTTTGCCGTACAGGAGGTACATGAAGGATCATGTGGGATGCATGTTGGTCCTCGTAGCTTGGAAAAAACCCTTCTACGACAAGGTTATTACTGGCCCACGATGCGACGAGACACTCGAAAGTATGCTCAAGCATGCCCCAAATGCCAGCTGGCCGCGTAAACCACTCATGCACCTCCATAAAAAATGCAGGTTAACATCGGGCCATGGCCGTTCGCTCAATGGGGGATGGAATTTTTGGGACCCTTTCCCACGGCTCCTGGACGAAAGAAATGGCTGATCGTAGCCATTGATTATTTCACCAAGTGGATCGAGGCTGAGGCGATCGCTAGCCCATCCACTTAGAGAGTTGAAAAGTTTTTATGGCTAAACATCTTATGCAGGTTCAGTCTCCCTCACACTCTAATCATGGATCAGGGGACACAATTCAAGAGCGAAGATTTACAGGCCTACTATGCCCAATATGGAATTCTACTTCGATATGCCTCGGTGGCCTATCCTCAAGCTAACGGTTAGGCTGAGGCTGCTAGCAAAAGCATCCTATGGGGCCTAAAAACCAGATTAGGCCAGGACAAGGGTCGATGGGTCGAGGAGCTGCCCCATGTGATTTGGGCCCACCGGAAAACTTACAAAACTTTCACTAGGGAGACACCATACGCCCTGATTTATGGCACCGATGTTGTGCTGCCAATTGAAATGGAGCTCTCCTCTTACAGAATCCAAGCATTCCACCCCGATGAAAATCAAATCGAGCTCACTCATGATCTACATCTCATCGAGGAGCGTCGAGAGGAAGCAGTTTTGCGACTCTCCGCTTCCAAAGAGAGGATCGCGCGTTACTACAATGCCAAGGTGAGAAATCGACCCATCAGGGAAAGAGAATGAGTTCTTAGGAGAAACTTCAAACACATTCCAAGTCAAGGAAAGTCCACCCCCAGTGGGAGGGTCCTTACAAAGCGCGTAAAGTGGTGGGACCAAATACTGTAAAACTGTCACTCCCTGATTGTCAAGACATGTCAAGGACTTGGAACACAATGCATCTAAGGAGATACTTTACTCCATAAATATGGTATACCCTTGCTATCTTTTAAATAAACACCCCAGTGGATTTATTCCCTAAATAAATACCATGGTAGGGTGAAAGATAGCTAGCAATAAAAACAGCGTGTTTATTATTACAAAAGTTTGGAAGCCCATTGTACATTACCTACTACAGATGCTTATAAGCTAAGCTATGCACATGACCTAGTATCTCACATAATATTTTAGGGTAAATTGCAAGTTTGGTCACTAGAATTACTATAAAAGTTCACGTTTGCCACTAAGATTAATTTATTCTATTCGTAGTCACTCAAATTCGTACACAGTTCAAGTCTGGTCACTTGCCGTTAGTCTCCGTTAACTTTTGCTGAGGTGGCAGTCAACTCTCATAGTTGACTGTTAAATAGTTGACGTGGCAATTAAAAAATATAATTTAAAATTAAAATTTAATCTATTAAAAATTTGACCTCATTATCATAATAATTAAAAATAACTTTAATCCCACCGTTGCAAAATCAAAGCCCAGATTGTTTGGAAACCCTTAATCGGAGCAACCTGCCTCATGTCGAAGGCCAGGGCTTCGCCGGTGGCCATTCGGACGAGCATGAATGCACCGCCGCCGATCCCGCTCGATGCAGAGCTGACGACTCCGGAACAGAAAGGCGCCGCCGCCGGGACCACCGCGTTGCCCCCTCCCCGGAGATGTCCTTCATGAGAAGCTCGTCCGGTACCTCGGCACCGCCGGCGAAGGTTTGTGGGTTTGGGTTTGGCGTTCTTTTCTGTTTCTTTCTTGGGGGAAGGCTTACCGCGGGGATCGACATCGTAGACACAACGCTAAACTACAGTCTTAGCATTTGTCTGCAAATACATATATAAATGCTAGAGGACGGTATTAAGTAGGTACTAATTATTCTTTCCGATTGCTGAGGAGAAAACAATTAGTGTGATTAATTGTTTTCCCAGCTCACCTCACGGGGAACAGAGTTAGATAAACCTTCCATTGGCCACATGCCAACTCAGTTTATTAGTATTGCGAGGAAAAGAAAGGCGTAAGTTTTGATTCCATGAAGGCATGATTCTTATCACTTTCTTCACACACACAACTTGCAGACTAGATATTTGCAAAGCTACCGAATGCCTTGTATTTACAGAACAGACTACAACAAAATGGACCATACCAATACATTACGTTTGGCCGGATTTTGAGGCGTACCGTTGAATGGCAACCCGAGTCTCAGAACTCTGAAACGTTCACTTGTTAGCATACATTGATACCAAGTTATAACTGAACTGGTACTACCCCGGGACTGATACTCGCTATAAACAGAGTAGGAGACAAGGAGTTTGCTGAATGGCGTGGTGGGCTGGTGGCCATGGATGACGGGCAGTGTTCATGGATCGGGAGGAAGATTCTCCGGGAGGGGGCAACGCGGTGGATGCGGCGGCGGCGGCTTTCTGTTTGGGAGTCGTCAGCTCGGCGTCGAGCGGGATCGGCGGCGTTGCATTCATGCTCGTCCGAAGCCCAGGCCTTCGATATGAGGGAGGCTTCTCCGATTAAAGCTTCCATTAAGGCTAAAGAATCTGGGCTTCGGTTTTGCAACAGTGGGATTAAGGATTTTTTAAATTATTATTGATTATGAGGTAGAATTTTTTAAAAGATTAAATTTTATTTTTTATTTAATTTTTAATTGTCACGGCACCTATTTAACGGTCAACTATGAGAGTTGACTGCCACCTCAGCAAAATTTAACGAAGACTAACGGCCAGTGACCAAACTTGAACGGTGTAACTAATTTGAGTGACTACGGATAGAATCAATTAATCTTAGTGATAAACGTGAACTTTTATAGTAATTTTAGTGACCAAACTTACAATTTACCCTAATATCTTACAATGTTATTTCAAGTTGGAATTTCATAAACTTTAGTTCTCAAAAAACTCTGGGCCGAGTAACTCGGTTGCAGCCAACAACATTGCCGTAGAGATATTAAAGTCTGAATGCACTAGGGTGCCAACCATTGGAGGTGCTTCAGAAATCGCATCTAAAAGTGGCGAGAGGCGTTGGAACTCAATCTCTACATTCGAAATCTGACTTGCTGCTTCCCCGGACTGAGGAGCACCAGCGCATTCCTCCACGACATTAATATTTTGGGATGTCACCTCCTCAGGTTCCAAAGTAGTCTCACATTCTTCCACCACTTGACGAAGGCGAATGCCATCAATATCTCTTGCAGGATACATACAATAAATTGCCCTCCTGGCCAGGCGATGGACATTATCCATCACTCTCGAAACTTCCATCTGTAACTGATGGCGTAGAGTATTATTCGCTGATCGGAGTGTGGTGTTTTCTGAGTGTAAACCAGTATTCTCCGACCGCAAAGACCTCCTGATTAGCCTCTCCTCACGCATACTGGCGTGAAGTTGCTCAACTTTTTGACGAAGGCCAGCCTCAACTGCTTCTGAGGTACGCAACTCCTGTATGGCTGCCTCAACATGTTGTTGAGCCTCCACCATTTCTGCATTCCATTCACAAGACTTGAAAGAAAATTGCTCCTCTCTTGTCTTCATCTGAATTCTCATTTCTTCCAAAGAGCGAGCTGCCTCCTCTCAGGCCTCAGTAACCCGAAGCTTTGCCATAGCTAGGCGACACTCCATGGCAACAACATACCTCGCCAGCTATTTGCAAAATAGCAACTTCAATATATCATATATAAGTTGAAGACCAAAAAACAAAGGAAGAACGTAAAAGCACCTCTGAAACTGAAGAAGCAAAAGTTGATCCCGTGGCTACATCTTCAAAGACGGGGTAGTGTTTCCTCGCATCGCACAAGCTGTCATACGTTATGACACCACCAGCCAAAATTCCACCTTTGCTGGCTGTTGAAGACTCCCCCTGATGCTTCAGGGTTCCCCTACCGCCCACTAGGTTTTTTCCTTTGGCACCTCTGTCTCTCCCCTCAGAGCGACCCTTCTTAGTAGGTGAATCTCCTGATCCTTTCACCCAAGAACGAGTTCTTTTTGCCTGGTCATGACGAACTCTCGACCGTCCACGCGGGGGATTATCTGTTCTCTCACGAATTGACACCCCGATGTACGAGTGAGGCACTGCTGGAACTTCCCTATTCTTCATACACTTCTAAAAGTGGGAGTAATCTACAAGGAAGGATTACAGTTAGAAAGTTTGGTCACATGAAAGGCAAGTATTGTAAAAAATTACGTACTTTTACCATAAATAGCAAGAAACAAGCTTGCTCGAGCCCCAGGAGTACTTATATCAATGGGTTTCTTCTAGAGAAGCCGATCAGGTTGTAAAGCAATTTCTCCCTCAATCACGGGATCCTGAAATTCTCCTGTAACACCTTCACTCCAGTTAGCTGGAACCGCAATACCTCCGGACATAAACTCACTAGGTGGAGCAAGAAAATAAAAGAATTCTGTCTCCCATGATCCCTTCAGATGGCTAAGCGAAGTGCAAAGGTTATTGGCTGACTTCCGTTTGTGCAGTTCCCAAGCCACTTGATCGTGACGAAAGAAAAAACAAGCATAAAACAACTCAAGGGATGGTGGAACCCCAACTCGACGACATGACAGGATAAAACAAGCGATGAAAGTCCAAAAACGAGGACTAACAGAATCGATTGAAAGCTTACTACGGTGCATTACTACACACAACCATGTAGGCAAGGGCAATCGAAACTTGTACTCCAGAGAAGAACGAAAAAGTGATCGCCATGATGATGGGTGACTTACAGCCGAAACAAATCTGTTGGGTATGGCATAGCTCCAATGATGAGGCATATCATATGATACCAACAGTTCTCGCAACCACTTTTCATTTTGCGAAAAACCACGTCCTAGGCCACCCACTGGGTACTCTAGAGGCACTCGACCAAGAGGATACATCACCTTCCAAGGGCAGACATTAAAACCTAGTGGGTTAGGTGCTATATTTCGAGACCCACTAGCATCCGGTCCTCTTGCCACCACAACAGTGGAAGGTGGTATAATCATTGAATGTTGATTATCTCGTGATGATGAAGGTAAACTCGCCATTTTTACGAAAGGTAAAATGAGAATTTAGTTTAGGAATAGTGAAGCAAGAGTTTACTGTGGGTAGTGAACTGCATTTTCTTTGTGAGAAATGAAAAGATGGGAGGAAAAGTACAGGAGCAGGAAGTTGGGAAATGGAGAATGAATTCTGTTCCTCCGCTCTGGTATTTATAGGAACAACGCTTGAGACTGGGTCTAATACCGACTTACCATCAGAAAATGTCCGGACGAACTCCGAATTTTTCTATTGGTAAGGGGGGCAATCGATCGATAGACCCAGTTCTTAATCGATAAAATCTTAAAAGTATTAAACACCTCGCCTTTCCTTAATACACTAAATAGATTCTTAATTATTACGGTACTTGAAACACCCGAAAACTCATATTATACCGTTAAAATCATCCATCTCCTATTGTTCTTACTCTCCAACTCTTGTTATTGTAATTTTTATCTTATTCTTGTTACTTTCCCTAACCATGAATTCTGGGGTTAATACCTTATTTTGGCCCGAACTATGACCATATAATCAACTTTGGCCCGTGGTTTCAGAAATTAACATCCTGACATCAACTATGCAGCATATAGACTCAATTGGCTCGACACATGGTTTGACCGTCAATTTGGACGGTCAACACGCCATGTCATTGCCTCGTTAGCCTAAAAATCATTAAAAATTCAAATTCAAATTATTTTCCTAATTTTGGTTATTTATCATTTTCAAATTAACCAAAAAATAAAATTTAAAAATATAAAATAAAATTTATATTTTGTTTTTTGGTATATTTGAAAAATGATAAATTTTATAAATTAACCAAAACTTATCCAATTAAATTTTATAAATTTAAAAAATATTATATAAATTATATATTTTACTTTATGGGTAATTTTAAAAATATAAAAAAAGTTGATCATTTTTGGTTAATTTATAAAATTTATCATTTTCAAATTACCCAAAAAATAAAAAATTTATTTTATTTTATGTTTTTATAATTTATATTATTTTGTTAATTTGATAATAAATAATAAAAATTAAAAAAATAATTTGAATATGAATATTTTTAATGATTTTTAGGCTGACGAGGCAATGACATGTCATGTTGACTAACGGTCAAAGTATGTGTCGGGCCAATTGAGTCTATATGTTACATAATTGAGGTCAGGATGTTAATTTTGACCCACAGGCCAAAGTTGATTATATTATCATAGTTCAGGCCAAAATAATGTATTAACCCTTAATTCTGTATTTTACATTTTTACATCCCTTTCCCTTCCTTCCTTCTTTCTTTTATTTGATTTTTCTATTTCTTCTTTCCTCCTTCCCCATGCAAAAGGGAAGATGACAAACATACACTCTCCTCCCTATTCCCTTTTGTTCTTTCACATTCCTTTTTTTTCTTTCTTTTTCCCATACATGCATACAGAAACATTCCACCTCCCATACACAAAAGCTTCCAACCTTCACTTCTTCCTCTTTCTTTCATTTTCTTACTTCCCATATGCATAACCATGCATGAACATGCAACATTCACATATGTACATGCTCCCTTTTGTTCTCTTTTCTTACATATTGCACCTATTTCCCACATAAGCATCTCATTCCCATGTATACGTAGAGTAGCGAACTAAAACCATTCACCGATTTTCTATGTTCCATAATCACTCACTTATTTTCATTTATTCTCTATTACATACTTACACTTTCTCATGCTTTCTCATACACACTTGAACTTTCTCATATACCATAATTGGTGAGGAATATTAGTGTATGACGGAGAATGTTAAGGTATAGCGGAGAATATTAACGAGTATAAGGGAATAATGGAAAATGTTGGTGAATGTTAACGTAAGTTGAGGATTTCAACTATGACTTTTTTCTATAAATAGAGAGCACCCCTTCCCCTTTCTAAAGACAACAAGTCACACACACAACATAAGTCGCTTATGACTATTTCACACAACACAACTCACACACAATACATACCCTCTCTACTTTCTCTCTCTAAAAACGTTTTCTCTCTCCTCCCGATCTTCCAAAACGTGTTAAATCTCTAAACACTCAACACACCCACAATTTGGCGGACTAAGCCATGGAATTGTGGATAACCTCCACCGAACGCCATTAAATAGCCGACGACGCTCAATTACGACCGTGGGACCGAACCAGGTCTAACATCATCGTATTTATTTTATACCAATCAGGTTACTAATTTGAGCGTCGGAGGAGGTTCCAACCAGGACACCCCCCCCCCCCCCCCCCCCCCGCGGTGGGAGCTTTTTTCCAGATATTCACACGGAGTTGGAGGTGGTTAAAGACTTTGAGAAATCAGCGCTCTCCGGACCTTAAACAAATTAAAGCAGGGTGCTGTAAACTGGCCATCAACAGGTACCCTATAACTTTTATATAAAGTATATAGTGTGGAAATTGAAGAGAAAGGCTGAAAGTCGTTGACATTTAACTACATTACACGCTAAGTGTGAACATTTTGTAATTTGTAGTTAGAAACTTAATAAAAAAGCTATTAACTAATCCTTATATATTCTATGTATATACTATACATAACATTTCATAGTCTGTTTAGGTTAATTTTGGATCAATTGGGTCACAGATATTTCGGGTTACAAGTTAATCGAGCCACAGATCCGTAACCCGATTGACCCGCAACCCAACTAACCCAAATACCCAATTGACCCGCAACCCGACTGATTCGTAACCCGATAAACTCGAACTCGATGGACCCGTAACTTGATGGATCCGAAACCCGACTAACCCGTAATCCGACTAAACCCAACCCTAACCCGTCCCATTGACACCTCTAGCGCTGACTATGGGTCTAGGATGTGCGGAGTCATGTTTTCTTTTTTATTAAATTGATGAGTCAATTTGTAACACCCGATTACCCAATTAAAGTTTAAATTCATAAATATCCCTCCTAATTAGAGTAATTAAATTATGCCTAAAATTAATCCTAATGGGTCCGGATCGTGTCAGTAACTGATGGGTCAGTAACCCATCAGTAACTCATCAGCTGATCTCCACGTGTCAGTCCACTTTTTTATTTAAATTAAATGCGGAAGGGCAGTAAGGTAAAATGCACTTATCCCCTATTTATTGCTGACGCGCTGACGCGCTGACTTTTGACCGACCACAGCAGGACCTCCTTCTCTCTCATCGAAAAACCTTTAATTTTCTTTCTCTTAATCTTTAACGGGCGATTTCTCACTCGTTTTAAGTCGAAATTTAATTTTTTTTGCACAGTTAGATCAGATTAATTATGCTCTTCAAAATGATATCCACTTTGATATTTTTTTGACACAAAATTTTTTTCTAGTTATTACCAGTCTATACCATATGGTATAGTGTGGTAATATCAATATATATTTCGTTACCACCCAATACCATATGGTATAGTGTGGTAATATCAATATATGTTTCGTTACCACCCAATACCATATGGTATAGTGTGGTAATATCAATATATATTTCGTTACCACCCAATACCATATGGTATAGTGTGGTAATATCACACAATACCATATGGTATAGAGTGGTAATATCAATATATATTTCATTACCATAGGGTATAGTGTGGTAATATCAATATATATTTCGTTACCACCCAATACCATATGGTATAGTGTGGTAATATCAATATATATTGATGAAGAGACAAAAAAACGCAATGAAAGAGGGTGGCTGCAAATTTTCTTCGTCGATTACTGGAGAGAAAAAAACGAAAAAAGAAGAGAAGGAAGCAGATCTAGATATGGAGAAAGAGATTGGAGAGGAAAAAAAAAGTAACAGAGAAAGAGAAATGATAGACTGAGAGAGAAGAAGGAAGGGAGAAAGAGAAAAGAGAGTTGCAGAGAAATGATTCTCTCTGCTCCTTTGAAAAAGCAACCATTAAAAGTGGTCTCCTTTTTTTGAAAAAGCGGCCATTAAACTTGGAATATAAAAAAAAATTCATAAACGGACAAAAATGCCCTTCTGGACCCCGCATTCAGCCCAGCCGCAAGATTGATTCACCCCTAGATCTACGGTCCTAAAGTGGTTACTCACCCTATCTCAAGCCCTAATATAGACCCCTAATTTGGAACGGCTCCAGTAGCTCTTTCTTTTTCCTATCCCTTAAAACCGAGAGGTACTACTAAATTGAGGAACAACAACCATAAAGCTCCACCTTAAAACCCCATATATGCTTTTGAATTCCACCGCCCCAACATCAACCATAGAAACCCTTTCCCCGCTGCAAGATATAGAAGGAATGGGCCGTGTCTTCTTTTTAGGTGAGAGCGACAAAGAGGAGGAACTCAAGGTCGGCATTGGAGCTGGAGGAGGGCTCAAGATATGGTGCATAACTATGGGTTATTCATTTATCCATAACCAAATTTGGATCATTCATTTAGAAAATCTAGATCTAAGGATGGAGAATTAAAGACCATTTTTATTTTCCCTAGCTTTCTTAATCGGCTCATATCTTTTTTGTTTTAACTCGGATTTTAATTTTTTTTGCACAGATGGAACGAGTTCATCGTGCTCTTCCAAATGAGAACAATTTTCAATATTTTTTGAGAAAAAAAAAATTCTGACCTCTCGGTAGCAACTGCATACCATATGGTATTTTCTTCATTTTTAATTCATTTTTGAAAACGTTTGCACAGAAGGGACGAGTTCATCATGATCTATTGAATCTACAAATTTCTAAGTGAACAAATTACATGACCCAAAAATACCACACAATACCATTCAATACCACCCTGGTACAGGGTGGTATCTTGTGGTACACAATGATAAAAGTCATAAATGGCAATTAATATACTTCTACTATCATGTATTCAACAATCCTACAGTCTTGGTTTCTTAATACCACCATGGTACGCTTTTCAAACCATAGGTATGTTCTTATTTCAATGCCAGTCAATATCATATGGTATAATAGACTGGTAAAAAAAGCTCATTTTTTTTGTTCAAAAAATATATCAAAGTGGATATCATTTTAAAGAGCACAATTAATCTGATCTAACTGTGCAAAAAAAATTAAATTTCGACTTAAAACGAGTGAGAAATCGTCCGTTAAAGATTAAGAAGGGTAAAATTAAAGGTTTTCCAGAAGAGAGAGTGATGCTGATGTCATGCTGATGTGGGCTGGTTACTCACCATAAGATTACTCACCTGATTCGTTCCCCTGGAGGAGGCCGCGACGGTAGAGCGGAGTGAGCGGACATTTCTTTTTTGTTTTATTTGGTTTGTGAAAGAAGTGGGGGCTGTGAAAACTGAGGGGAAGAAGGATGGGTTAGGAATGAGGGTGGGATGGAGATGGTGGCGGTCATAAGTAGTGGAAGGTTGTTGGTGGTCAATTTGCTTTAGGGTTATTGGTATAATATGTCCCTCTATTATGATGTTTTATCAAACATTCTCTTTTATTAGTTTTTACATCAAACAAGCCCCTGTACTTTGAAAAAATTATCAAACATGCCCTTCTGTTAAACTTTCCATTGAAAAAAATCGTCAATCATGGTTGAACCGAGATTTAGACGACCCGACATCTGCAAATCGAAGCGAAAATGTCAGTTTTGTCTCCCGTTTTATTTCTCTGGGTCTCTTCAAATATAAATTATTTGGCTATAAAAAAGAACCAAAAAAATTTTAAAGTGAAATTATTAGGGATATTTTAGACATTTGTGTCACCTAAAGTTCTAAACCAAAGTTGGGCCTTGGTTAACGGTTTTTGGATGAAAATTTTAACAGAAGGCATTATTTATAATGTTTTCAAAGTACAGAGGCATGTTTGATGTAAAAAATAGTTGTGGGGTGGGCAAACGGTTCGGTAAATCCGAACCGAACCGAATTAAACCGAACCGAAACCAAATTAATGCTATTCGATTCGGAATTCGAAAGAAAAATATGGATAGTTCGGAAATCATGGTTCTTTCAACCGAACCGAATTTCCAAATTTCATACCGAAAAACCGAAATACTATAATTGCAAACTCCAAATGGTGGAATTTTATGTTTGTAGTTGTTTTTAGACTTAAATATTTGAAATGTTTTATGACTTATGTGTTGAAAAGTTTGATTTTATCATTGATGATGCATATAATTGATATTTATTGTTTATATTAGGGGTGAAAAATAATTTAAAAGTGAGAAAATACAAGTAGCTTCACAAATTCGGTTTTGTGTGAAAACCGAACCGAACCGAACCAAATTATAATTCGGTTTAAACCGACCGAACCGAATTATAATTTGGTTCGAATTCGGTTTGAGGTTTGGGAGAATTCGAGAACCCGGTATTCATAATTTCGGTTCGGTCGAAACCGAACCGACCGAATGTCCACCCCTATTCCCAAAAGCCGGCTAGTCAAATTTCCGGCGCGATCAGTCCCATGCAAGTTTTTTCGGCCGTTTGCCTTTTTAGTAACTTTTGTAGTGGCCATTCTCATTTTCCTTTTCATGGAGAATTTTCCCGCAGAGAGAGGGAGAGTTGATTTTCGACCGTGAGAAGTTTTCGGTGTCGGCGGTGAAGATTTTTCGGCAATGGGGATTTTCCAACGACAGCGGCAGTTTGTGATATTTGTCCGACTATTTTGTAATGTTTATATCGATTTTGTTTGTATCTTTTATCATTCTAGTTTGTAATGTTTATATAACTAATTTGTACATATTGAAATTTGTAATGTTTCTTTAGTTTAGTTTGTATACTTTGTATTGATTTGTTATAAAAGTTTACTGATTTGTATTGTAAGTAGTGTCAATTTGTATGGTTAGTATGTTTTGTCAATGCAGTCAAAAGTGCGATTCTACTTAGAAACAGAAAAGGGGTAAAATCGTAAAGTGTAGAATCAAAGCGTAAGTTTTTTACGCATACTGAAAAATAACTAAAAATCTATTAAGTAGGACATATGCTATGCAAAATATGAATACACAGAATTTAGATAAGTTAATAAATACATGCGATTCATGTTTAAAGTAAAGCAACTTATAGCATCTTAATAATAAGTTCATAAACATAAATTTTAACGATAAGCCACTTTTCCCTCTATGCTAATGAATTTGGGAAAACGCTAGCTGGTGAATTAGATTACTCTATTGAAGTTGAGAATGCACCCAAGTACCTAGTATGTATCTTTTAATCTCAAATGTATCATATTGTTAGTGATTTACTTTAAAATGATACTTTTTATAATTAATTTCATGAAAAGAATACTCATTTAGTCAACTAAAAGAGTAAAAACATAAAGCGTTTTGGTGAACTAGAACCGTGAAACCGTAAGTTTTTAAGCTTTAAAGCGCAATTTAGTCCGATTTTATACACTTAAGTTTTTATATGGAAAGTGGAAACGAAAGCGTTTTGGTGACTCAAAAGCGTAAAATCGTAAGTTTTTAAGTTTTAAAGCGCGATTTTGACGGCATTATGTTTTGTAATGTTTGTTGATTTGTTTTGTAATGTTTGTAAGTTTTTGTCTATTTACTTTGTATTGTTTGTATAGTTCATACATTTTGTATTGTTTGAAAATTTGTTTGTATGTTTTGTCGTTCTAGTTTGTAATGTTTGCATGTTTTTATGGTTTGTACTGTTTGTAAGTCTGGTTTGTACACTTCATAATTTTTCATAATACCCAAGCTACCCCTATCATTAATTAAAAAACTCTTCTCACTTTTTAACCGTCAGATTGGTGTGTCATTAATTAAAAAATCGCTTGGTGGGGGCGCGATTTTAGATCAAAACCGCTTGGGTTGGGGGCGGTTTTGTTGACCGCTGCGGGTAGGAGCACAAAGTTATGCAAAATCAAATATAATTTCACGACGTTCGGATTGCGGAGCACAAAGTTATGGACGGTCAAAGTTTGGCCAAATCGAAAAAAACCCATTCGGGGTAGCAAATGACGTTTATTCGGGACGAAGGCGGGACCAAACCACCTATGGTTTTTGCGGTTGCAAGATCTCGAAAAGTTATGCGACATAAAAAAAAATTTCGCTACAATCGGATACCCGAACACAAAGATACGTTCGTTTTAAAGTTTCCACCTAGGTTAAAAATAATCGAAAAAAATAGGACCAAAACCGTTGGGTTTGGCAGCGGTTATGAACCAAAACTGCTCCTACCCGTAGTGGTCAACAAAACCGCCCCCAACCCAAGTGATTTTGGTCGAAAACTCCTACCCACTACCCAGCGGTTTTCCTGGCGTTTTTAGAAAGGGTGCTATTTTTGAAAATTTTCGGAATTGGTTGCTATTTTGTAATTTTTTTTAACAGTGTTATTTATGAAAATTTGTAAAAGGGTCTAAGAATTTGTTTTTTTTAGGTTGCCATATTTTGAAAACTCCCACTTCCAAGATTTCAAAAATACTTATGCTCTAGCTGTGTTGACATCCATCAAGTTTTTTTCTTCTTCTTCTTCCATCTATATTCTTAACCCAGAACTGCAACACTCTTCTTCTTACTCTTCATCTGTTCTCCGTTCCCCTAACTGGAAAACCACAACCTCCATTCTGTTAGGCTATCCACATCTGCAATTGCATGCCAATTGCTAAGTCTAGAAATAGCAGATTGAAACTTTTATTGCACGAGTGCAGCTTGCCATTGCAAAGTTGCAATTTGCTTTGCAGTGCCTCATGAAGTACATCGATGTTAATTGTCTACCGGTAAACATTTATCTGACTTGATTTTTAGGTACTAAAGCAGGGATCTTCTACTCAACATTGATCATGAAATCCGTTCATGTAGATTCGTGAGCCATAAGAATGCAAAATCCAGAAAAGAAGCCAGCATCCTCGGAGTCCCAAGCATTAGACTCTGAAGACAGGCAGCAGTTAGACAATCTGCCATTTTGGATAAATCCGTTTAGACTTTAGACAAAGGATTAGCAGAACTCCTCCTTCAGCAAAACCTTGGTAGCATGAGCCACTCATCCCACAAAATTTGAAGCAAAGAATGAATCATATCATCAGCATATAATGGTACCTATCTGTCAAAAACAAATCACAACAACCAATCATCGTCCTATTTTCATCTTATGAACTGTCCCAGTTCTTTATGATTTCTTAAACTGTGCCACCCTCTTAGCCAATGCAAGTCTTGCATCAGCAGCTTGCTTCCCAAACAAATCCCAATGTTCCTCAATCAAATGACCATTATCATCATCACCACCACCACCAATCAAATCATCCACATCACCACCACCTTCCCTCATGAGCAACACATTGTGAAGAATAGAGCAAGCACCAACGAAACCAACTGCTGTCTTGAAGTCTTCGCCAATTGGCATGCTCAACACCCCCCATTTCCTCAAGCTCCCAATGGTCCTAGCCGCAGAAACTCGCATCCAATCGACTGTGGCGTTGAACATCTCCTTCTCCCTTCTTGACTCAAAAGACTCATCTTCATCATCATCACCGAATGGCACAAACAGCCAAGGAAGTAAAGGGTATCCCCTGCCTCCAACTAGGTACTGATTCACTGCCACTCCTTCCACAATCACTGGACTCGAATTCAATGCCTTCCTTTCCTCGATATCTTTGTACAAAGTCGTGGACTTTAGAATCTGGGAGTCGCTCCTGTCGCCACGAAACCCTGCAACTATACTCAGAATCCTGGAATTCGAGTCAACCACAAGCTGTACCGCCAGGGTTTCATGGCCAACGAGGGTGAATCTGGTACAAGCTATCACCCCACAGCAATTGGGAAGCCCAGTTAGAGAAAGGAAATCTTTTGACACGGAATTGAGCTCTTCTGGAGGAGGGAATCCGACCCAGAACCGGAAATTGGTGCATAAGACTCGAGACAGCTGTTTGGAGCAGAACCGGGCCGCCGACTCTGTGACCCCGAACCGGTTGGCGATTTCGGCGTAGCCCGACCCGGTTGCGAGGCGGAACATCCCGATTCCGAGGCGGAGCTCCGGGGAGAGGTTGAGCGGGGAATCAATCGGGTCGCGGCATTCAAGGAGCGGCTCGAGAAGCCCGCACAGCCACTCGAAGGTGGAGGAGCTCATCTTGAAGGCGGACCTGAACGAGTCGACGCCGCGGGTGCCAACGGCGGCGACTCGGTCCAGCTCGCTGACTCGGCGATCGCGGGCCGGATGGGAATCGATGTCGGGCAATTGGGTTCGCTTCCGTTTCCTGGAGGAGGCGGTGAGGAAGGCGGCGATCTCTTGGGAGGAGAGGTAATGGTGGATGAGAGGGAGGAAAGAGGAGGCGGCGGCGGCTGCAGCGGAGGTATTGGCGGATTCATGGGGAGAGGAAGAAGGGAAGAGGAGGAGAAGGAGGGCGAGGAGCTGGGAAGTGAGGGAGCAGAGAAGGGCGGCCAATTTCTTGGTGGACTCCATTAAAATGGGTTTGCTGCGGGCGGAGGTTGTCAGGGCAGAATCCTGGTGGGGAATTGGGGAAATTTTTTCCTTTTTTTTGGGGGGTTTTCGGAAATCGAGGTGGGGAAGGGAGGATTTTGTGTGTCAGTGTTTTGTTTTTTATATTTAGTTTGTGGGATGAGCCATCAGGTGGGAGTTGGAGGGGGCGAATTATAGAAGGACATCTGGCTCTGCCCTTGGTAGCTCGTCGGCGACCCTCTATGTAAATGGAAGTTCCGTTTAAAGCACGTGACACGTGAGCTAGTTTTCTCCCTTTTATGTTTCTAATGAAATCGTATAATAACAAAATTGTATGATTATAAATTTATAATATCATAATAAAACCATATCAATTATCACTAATGATGATTTCATTATAAAACTAATTAATAAAATAAAGATAAAGATAAGATATACTTTTATTATCAAAACCAATGTAGTCAAAAGCGCGATTCTACCTGGAAGCGGAAAATGGGTAAAATCGTAAACCGTAGAATCAAAGCGTAAAAACGTAAGTTTTTTACGTATACTGTAAAATAACGGAAAATGTGTTAAGTACGACATTTACTATGTAAAATATGAGTGCACATAGTTTAGATAAGTTAATAAATACCTGTAATTCATGTCTAAAGTTGATAAACTCATAACATTTTAACAATAAGTTCATAAATATATATCTTAACCATAAGCTACCTTCCCCTCTAAGCTAGTGATTTTGGGAAGGGCCTAGTTGGTGAATTAGATTACCCTATTGAAACTAAGAATGCACCCAAGTACTTGATAGGTATCTTTTAATCTTAAATATATCATATTTTTTGTGATTTACCTGTAAAATATAAGTAGTTTCGTTAATAGAATACTCCTTTAGTCAGCTAGAAGCGTAAAGCGTTTTGGTGAACCAAAAGCGTAAAAGCGTAAGCTTTTAAGCTATAAAGCGCATTTAGTCCCGATTTTATACACTTAAGATTTTATATGGAAACGAAAGCGTTTTAGTGTTCTAGAAGCGTAAAACCGTAAGTTTTTAAGTTTTAAAGCGCGATTTTGACTGCATTGATCAAAACTTTCACGTTTTTTCAATGCTAACTACTTTTGGAGAAATATCCAAAACAGTCAATTACATTCAATTTTGTAAGAGTGTCAACTAATAGACTGACTGAACTAACAGAAAGGCTGACATGTCAACATTTCTTCGGTGACAATTGCACATGGATGAATTAAAAAAAAACAAATCTAAAATCTAAAAAATCTGAAAAGTGTCTTTTAGTCATTCGTGCTTCTCTCTCCCCTTTCGTGTTCCCACTTCCCACCCTTGTCTTCATATTCTCACCCCCATCTCCTAGTCTTTCGACGACGACGAATCCTCCATTTTCAAGATTGGCGACCTTTCTCCGACGAGCAGCGAACCCCTCTTGATTGACGAACCCATCACCACAAAGAAACCTCTTTCTCTAATCCGGATTATCCTCCCCACATCCATCCCACAACACCGCCTCCCTTTCTCGACCGACTCGTCAATGCATCCGGCCGGTTAATAGACACATGACGAGCTTTCTCCAATGACACCGAAGATTCATGGTGAGGACGAATGAACCACCTTCATGAGGATTCCCGAGGAGACTTTGAACGAAAAACACTTAATTGCATTGAAGATTTCTGATGATGACGAAGCTCGATTTCTAGGCTCTTTCCGTTGACGGGACCTATAAGTACTCTTTAAATACAGTGGTGGTGGTGTTCGAATGTGGGTAAAGTTTCTTCAATGTTGGTTGCTCCTTTTTATAGTTTGTAGCGAGCAATAAAGGTAGGAAAGCAGCACAACAAGCGACAACAATTGCTTGTGAAAACCTCAAAATTCTGGATATAGTAGTAATTGGTTTCGGAAAACCCTAACATAGAATAATGTGTGTGGGTGGTTTTCATTTATTCGTTAGTAATTAAAAAACTGTTAAACTTAGGATAATGACTATATTGATGGTAGTCGTGTGTCTCTACAGATGGCTGATTCATGGAATGAGCTGCTAAGATAGAATTACCCAAACCAAGAAGAAGATCCCGATGCCTTCTTAGCAGGAAATGGCTGCTGCTTCTAACAATGAATACCATATGGCGAGGTCCAATCTACGAGCTTATGGGGAAAAGAGAAAAAGTAAGGTGAAGGCAAGGATTGATAGACATGTAAAGGAGGTAGAAAAACTCGATTTACATAATGAGGAGGTAGAGAATGATATGGAAAACGATGATGACAATGAGCGAAATGAAGCTTCTCAAACGCAAATAGCACCTCTAACTCAACAAACAGGAGGGAAGACACCAAACCATTCAAGCTAAAGGATATCTAAGGATTTTGACAATGTGTGCGGCAACTTATCCGACGAGGATGAGGTTTACTCAGTATCTAAAGCCTTATTTCTATAACTTTAATAATAAGAAAGTGAAAACGTGATGATCATTAAATTAATAAAGCAAGGTCTCATATATATAGGAAGACTTACCTCATTTTTTGTTATGAAACTAGTGATTTTTAACTAAAATCCCAAAGGATTGGTCGAACTACAATAAGCAATAGTGCGTAAGGGCATACTTGTTTCAACATTTTAAAGACTTAGACCTCTCATACCATAAGCAAAATCGTTCATTTTGTCGACTCTAAGATCTGTCCTAAGGTGGAAAGCAATACATCAATGAATGAAAAGAAAGAATGAGCGACTTCTTCATAATTTAAAAATAATACGTGGGACCTACCCTTGGATGTGTGGTAAGAGTTAATTATTCTCTTTCACTAGCCTGTAATATAATAATAATTTCCTTTGCTCTGAGATCGTTGTAACCTAGTGAAAACAAACAAGAAAAAAATTACCGGAAATATAGAACAATCATGATTCAAAGTATACTATGTTCAGAACCTGCCAAGCAAGAAGGACAAAGTGCTAATATGGAATAATGGAAGAGTTTCACTCCAATAATAGAAACTTATATTATAAAGGAGGTAGAATTCAATCTTTCCTTATCTAAGGAAGATGGATCTTCTCTAGTCTTCTTATATGTGGTTGGTCTCGCCCATTAGTTCATATATATGCCCTCAAAGATTTAAGAAAAGGCCCTTTCAAGGCATATTTATGTCCTCCAGTCCGGTATAAGAGATAATTCAATATGATATAGGACAGGCCTTTTTGTTCGGTGATTTGTTCGATGGTGCACCACATTACGATACTACTTGTGACCACAACAACTTCTAGTTCGCCACTCGTATGAATTTCGAGTCCTAGCATATGATATTGGAAAAAGGAGCAAGAGTAGTACCAATGAGAGCCAAAATAGGGAGAAATGAAGAAAAGTGCAAAAGTCACAGTTCAGAGCAAATTCTCACAGCCAAGCCATGACGTTCACAAGGAAGCCATGACATTTAGAGTAGTTCCAGAAGCCCAATTGTGTCTCACATGAGCTTGAAGATGACACATTTTACAAACCGTGACAATTACAAAGAAGCCCTGAGATCTGCACACTTCCAGAAAGTCATATGCATCTCACGGACACTTGTAAACCTCATGGTTGCAAACCTTGACAATTGCAAAAAAAAAAAAAAACCTTGAGGTATGTAAGTCAAACAAAACACCTTGTGTTGAACTCATGGTTTGGATGTAATTCTCACGACATTGAGGTGAAACCGTGAACTTTGCACTATTGGGATATAAAATAGGAGCTGAAATCACATTTTTGCGGAGTATTCTAGAGTGAGAAAGTGCGAGCTCCTGGGTAGATAAAAAAAGTGATGAAAGAGATACCTTGGTGTTGTATTGGAGCTTCAATTCATCATTAGAGGTTAATCACATCATTAAGGGTTGAAGATTGAATATCAAGAGTAAGAATCCAATCTTCAAGGATATTTTCTTATCTTGAAATATCCTTATCTTGAATTTTGTGTTTGTCTCTCTATCACTATGAGCTAAACCTTCTTCACTTGGGTGTTGTAGAGCTCTAGCCATATGTTCTAGATTGGATGAATGAATTATCCCTTAGCTTGTTTGAAATCTTGATTAAATATAGAATTGATGTATTTCATGGAATTGGTTTGGGTATTGATGAAATCCTCCTATTATTGCTATTAACCTAAGGTAGAGAATATCCAATTAGGTTGATTAGAACAACTACCTAGTTATTCATTGTGGGCGATGGATCGAGTGTGACTTCCAACTATGATGATGTATGGGATCATTATCTATTAGCAGGAATCTGTTTGGCATGCCCTAAATGTTCTTTTTCTGGATGTTGAAACTCTTTCTCCGGATAGTCTTTTCTAGGTGAGTTTGAATAACTCCAAAGGGAGTCTAAGTGGAAATATGATTCTCCTGAGTATAAATCATGATTTGGTAAGATTCGAACCAATGTAGTCAAAATCGCGCTTTAAATCTTCAAATCTTACGTTTTTACACTTATAGGTCACCAAAATGCTTCTACGTAGATTCATACCTTTCTCTTACAATTATGGTCAAAATCTATGCTTTAAAGGTTAAAAGACTACGTTTTTACACTTCTAGGTAATCAAAACGCTTCTATATAGAATTGTGATTTTGATTGCATTGCTTGGAACATCATTCATCGATCTATTTTGTTGCTAGAGGGAAACGACATCCGCGTGACTTTCTCTTAATAGTTTTCAACAAAATTTCTTTTCTTTGTTTTTCATTTGATTAGTTAATTCAAACTTCCATTTATTAGATAACAAGTTAGTTCGCGAAGTAATATTACATTGGAGTACCAGGATGATATTTAAACTTTACTTCCAGTATACTACACTCGACTGTTGGTTGCACCTGGCCATGGTTGGGATAAGTGACTCGTCCCGAATACCACAATAAATTCCCGCCTAAGGTCCAAGTATAAACCTTAGTCGGGTGCAGTATAGGATAAGTATGTTTAAATATCAACCCGGGCCGGTCCTTCTACCCCTACTTCAGTCATTTGAATCATTATCTAGTAATAAAGTTTTGGTTGAAAAGTTTGCTAATTTAAGTAAAACAAGACAAAGGTGAATGGTTTTGAAAGCTCTTTTGTGGAAGGATCACTCGGGTGTCGCTTCCCCCTAACTACTACCATGGTATGTGAACCCAAATGATTTCTATGGGCAAGGTAATCGCTAACTACAAGGGGACGCAAAAATGGTCGTAGACCACACTCATGATTGCTAAACCGAGGCATGCATTATAGGCTGTCACTAGGCCCTCTCGGTCTAGACAATCAATGGTTGAATTACTCCCTTACTCAACCACAAGGTTGGACGACTTAATCGCGCTTTACCAAATCGTTTAATCCAAAATTGAGGTTTGCCCTAAATTAACCTAGTTAGGAGACTTAAAAAGCTCTAGGGATACCACTCGATTGAGAGTTCCTTGGAAGGGGGGGGGGAGGGTTTCCTTTTCTAATATAGTGGCTAATTAGATCGTTAAGCATAAACATGCACAACTCTTAGGTCGCTAAGCACAAGCATGCACAATCCTTAGATTGCTAAGCACCAATCATGCACAACCCTTAGAAGCTAAGCACAAACATGCACAATCAACATGAATAATACCTCAATCATTGAATTAAACAATACCTAATGACAATCATTCAATTCACATAAAAGAAAACTACATGGTAGAGTTATGGTTTCACAACACCCAAGTGAAAGGACATCTATTCCATGCTAGAAATTGGAGAAACACAAGAAGAAGAGGTAGAAACCATCTTAGAGGAGGCTTCCAATCTTCTTGGCCCTTGTGCTGAACTTTCCTTGGAGAAAATCTTCCCAAAATCCACCTTGGAGCAAAACCCTAGCCTCCTTCTTTGGTTCGTGTTTCTCTCTCTAGAAATCTGAAGAAGGCTTTCTCACTCCAATGGGCTCTCTCCCTCTTTTCCTTTTTAGCTCATCTTTTAAACTAGATATGAGCTCAGTTCACGGCCGTGAACTGTGAAACGCGTCCGTGAACTGCAGATGGGCGCCAAAATGCACCACTTTGTTTGCTTCTGTTCACGGTCAACAACCTCAGTTCACGGTCTTAGTGACCATGAACTCACCTTGCGTCAGTAACTTCTGGAATTGCTCTGGACGCCTTGAATTTCACGGTCAATGGCTCTTCTTCATGGTCATACAAGACCGTGAACTTCCAGGGATAGCCGTGAACTGGCCATTTTTCACCTCTTCTCCAATTTTCCATCCTTTTCGTCCAACTTTCGACTTCGAGGCTGGTTTCACCTGTTAAATCCTGAAACATGCTAAAACATGAGAAACCTAGCGTAAAACCAACCTTTTAGGAGTGAATTTGCCACAAACACCTAAGTAAAACGGGGTAAAACATGTACAATTAGGCCCGAATCAATAAGTAGTGTTAGTAGGAAGGAGTCAAGCTTTCAACGCTATTGTCGGGGAACACACAAATTTATTAGGAGTAGTGGACTATTGTTATACTATTAACCACAAGTAGAGCCCAAGAGGAACCCAATAGAGGAAGACTCGGCCCAATCAGAAGCAAGAACTAGAGGCGGCCCAACAACGGGTCCAACTATCGCCCAAGAAAACCTGCATAAATCACGATGAAATATTTAGGAAAGGTTTCTTGAGGGTCAAGAATTCTAAACACAATAAGAAAAACAGTTTCTGCTATAACCCCCACTCAAAGGTCCATGCCCAAACAGAAGATCTTTAGGCCATGCTTAGGCCCCAAGTCAAAGAAACCGTGTCCTAGTAGAATTAGAGAGTTTTTGGCTAAGTTTTATCACTATAAATAGAGGATTAGACTCATTAGTTCCACAGGCTTCACAATTCCACTCAAAACTTCTATAGGCACTCTCTTTGAGTGAGAGCTTAGCATTCGTATGATAGGGTGCAGCTAAGGAGATGCCTTCATCATCAATGTTGGTACCCTCTTTCTCTTCTATGTATAACTCATTCCAAATTGATTGCATGAGAAATTACTCATGTATCTTCGTATGTGTTGATGTTATGATTTCATATGATGCTTGAGTTTATGCCTATGTGATGCTCATTGTTGTTTATCTAGTATGAATGCTTTTCTATCATTGATGCTTATGAATCTATAGTATGCTATTAAATACATTGTTCTTAATATCATCTAGGTTGTTAAGAAGTTAGACTCTAGTGATACCTCGTTGATGCTACATGAGTATGGGGAATGATAAACGATCTACACTTCAAGTAGTATCCATATTTGATTGTTAGATCATACGATGCTATAGACCATCGATAATGGCTTAGAGGCCTACACTTAATCATAAGCTATCCTCACTTCTTTATTCTTAATTGATTAGGTGATGGCATTAAGAGAATGCACACATTAGCTAGTCAAGTTCCTATTGCATGTGGTGAAAGCTCGAGTAGGATGACCTTAATAGAAGGAATGATGCTATAGATAAGTCATTGATGCATGATATGGTTGAGCATTAGTATATGTGATGATACTCAAATTTTAACTTTTTTTTAATAAAATATCTTTACTTTTACACATCTATATAACTTGAAAACCCACTAAACAACTTTACTCTTCTTGCTTTGTTTGGTTTACTCGAATGAAAACCCCTAAAAGGCTTTACTATTCTTGTTTTATCATAGATGGTGTGGTGTGAGTAGTTATGCATTAGAAGACCTTGTGGAATACGACCTACGGTATCCTAGGACTTTTATCACTTACATGATATAGGTTGCTTTTGTGCCAAGAAATCATGCCCAAGTGGAAAATGGCAACCTCGACATCCCCATCGCTCATGCCCTAGATCTTTAGAAGCTTTCAAAATGTCCTTACTTTTTCCCCAAGTCAAAAGAATTCGAGTTCAAGTCGTACAAGGAAGGGTTTGACCGCATTCAACTTGAAAAAGATTAGGAAATCCCCTTCTTTAACTAGTATAAATAGGGGCACGAGTAGAAATCCATAGAGAGAGGGGCGAAGCCCTGCTGGAGTTCGACAAGGATGATTCACCATTGGTGATGCCGTCCTACTCTCTTTGTGTTACTATTCTATCTATTTAGGCATGTGATTCAATGATGTTTATGTACTATATTATATGATGTAATGATATGCCTATTGTGTTAAGTGATCTTATCATTAATGCTTGAGTTGATTTATGCTTGCATAATCTATTTCTTGAGATTTTTTAATACTTTGTCTTTGTATGCTTTAGATCATCGATGCTTATGATTATATTATGTGTTACTAGATGCATTGTTTATACTACTATCATAGGAGAGAAGGAAACTAATCCCGTGTTGTAGGCCATCGATGTTTGATTCTTAGATCATTGATGCTATAGGCCATCGATTACGGCTCAGGAGTCCCACACTTAATCATGTTCTATACTAAAATATTTTTTCTTCATTGATTAGGGGATGGTATGAAGCGAAAGCACGCATTAGTTAGTCAAATCTCTATCGTAAGAGGCACATACACGGGTAGAGAATGACCTTAGTTGAAGGGATATGTCATCTTAATAGAAGAAGCATTGAAGTATCTTGTTAATGAGAATGAATGCATGATCATCTATAACTACTACCTATACATTACTTTTCTCGATTGCATTATTTCTTTTCTTCCATAGTATCTTAGGATGTTGAATTCAAGGGCACCACAACCCACTATTTTTAATTCTCTTTGCATCAGTATTCGAACATAATAGGTTAGGTTTGAGTAGTTACAATCAAAAGACCTCATGGAATACGACCCAATGATCTCCTAGGACTTTATCACTTGTAGGTACATTGAAACCTTCTCTCTAGGTTTCAAAATTTTCTTCCAACTTTTTCAACTTTCAATTACCAAATCCACCTCCAAAACTAAAAATTTGATCATCCAATTTGAGATGCAACCTACCCATCTCCAAAAAAATCAAGCCAAACCAAATAAATCCCACAAAACTCACTGATGCATCAACAACACTTAGACCTGCTTTGCCGTTGCCGCCCTTTCTCTCTCTACAATTTTCGACTTTTATCTCAATTTTCTACAACTTTGTTCAATCCAAGTAAGTAATCATGATCTTTAGATGAGTTAGATTCTTGAATAATGAATTTAGAGCTTCAATTGGGGATTTAAAGTTTAAAATCGCTTGAGATGGGTAGGGCTTTCTCTTGCTAATTTTTCGGCTTCTATTTAGGCACAATTGATGTTTGTGAATGATTGATGATAGCCTTTGTGCTTAGAATTAAGAATGAGTGGTTCTTATGATGCTTTTAATAAATTTATACTTGGATGGATTGATGAGTTTTAGTAGAGGTCATGCCAAAATTTCAAAATATAGCATAACATCTTTCAATTTGAGCTTTTAACGTCAAGCTATGCTAGGTTTCAAATCCTTTTAGCATAAGGTTTGAACTTTTGAAATCTTTCAATGGGAGTATGGCATTGATATTTTCAATGTAATTCAGTTGCTTAAGTTGCTAGATCAAATGTCATGGCATATTACTTGTGCCAACTTATCAATCACCTCATCTCTAATCGCATAACTTGAGCATTGAAATTTTTAAAATTATCAAGATAAATGGTTCATGCAATTTCTAAATTTTGAGCTTGAATATTTAATATCATTATATGTGATTTAACGTCATATGAGATTGGATGAATATACCATTGACTCGCTATGGATACACCGCGATTTAATCCCGACTAGAGCCCAAGTTTTTAAACTCTAGCCGGGTGCGGTATAGGGAAAGCATGTTTTAATTGTCAATCAAAACAATAGAATCAAGTTCTTACATCCTCACATACATCTAGTCTGGGATTCACAATACCAAATTGAGTAGGAAGGCTAATCCATAGTTAGGCAAAGGAAAACAATAAAAAAGAGAGAAAGAACCATTGAGAGATGAAAATCTTCCTTCCTTCTTGCTTGAATCTCCCTCGATAAGAAGAGATCTTCAATCCTCTAGCTTGAATTGAGCCCAATCTACTTCTTACTACCTTTATAATGGGAAGAGGAAACCCTGGAACCTCGCCAGTTCGCGGTTTGTGGTTCCAGTTCACGGTCTTGTGTGACCGTGAACTGCAGCTGCTTCCTGGACGCTTATGCTTCACGTTCACGGGGAAATTGTCACGGGTTTTTGGATTTTTCTTCAGTTTCTTCACTTGTCGACCTACAATCGTCCCGAAACTTGTCCTCGACCCTTCCACACGTGCCAGGACTTGAAATGTATCAAAACAAACATAGCCTAGCGTGAAATATATCGAGGGAAGATAAAATGAAAGCCAATCTATCAAGAAATGAGGGGTAAAATGTGAACAAAAACTTGTGGACCAATCAAAGGCCACACAATGGATGAATCTCAACGTTTATTTGGCATCAATAAATGAACCATCACAAGCAATACTGACACCCACCACAACCGACATTCGAATGCATTAAGAACGTGCAAAAAAAGGTTGTCACCCTGTTCACAAATCAATACAAGTCTCGACTGGACTACTCATCAACTACAACTAACCATGCATAGAACTCAAGTCCAAGGAATAAGAGGACGGGCGAAATAGGTCATCACCGGGATAAGATATGAACATGCATAACGTAAATGAATAAATCACTCTCGACTAGTGGGGTCAGGATCTTTTGGTACAAAAGATGTGCACAATCATCAACACTCAACCCTATCGTCTCTTCACCACGGCGACAACCTCTAAACGCTAGAGTTCATAAGGTGGTTGTTGTCACTAGCAAGTCCGGAGGTGTTAGACACGGGTTCAAATGACTGGCACGGGTCTTGGACATGGGTAAAAGGCCTTTTGGATGGTGGCAAGCAAAGCATGAGGTTCTACATCGTCACCCTAACGCACGAGGTCCTTTGATTTTGATTAAAACTTTTCCTACTGATAACGTCGTATTTGCACATGTTTCCACCCTTGTTTCTCAACTGTTTTAGCTCGGATTTATGGTTCCTTGGCCTATTTTACGCTAGGTTGTGTTATTTTGTCATATTTCAGGTCCTACCGAGTAAAGGGAGGCATAGGCGCAAGCTTTGGGTCAATCGGAGGTCATTTGGTCACTCAAAAGCCTCACCGAGGAAGAAATACAGACAACCTTCCCCAAATTATGGCCATAATTCACAAATTACCGCCGGTATTCCCCAAATTACAGTTGTAATTCACAAATTACTGGCATTATTTTTTATGTCGAGCCTGGTGATGGCTCATGTACAAAATACAGCCAGTATTCACAAAAATACGGTCGTATTCCTTAGTATCTAGCCCGTAATTTCACTGTCGAGAGGAGCCTTGGATGTGCTGAGACCTAACCATAACGCGCATTTTTGGTAAAATACGGGCAGGGAAGAATTACGACCATATTCCTGCCCGTATTTCGCCCAGAATTGGGTTAAAAGAAGCAAATTCGAGCCAATGGAAGGAGATTCAACTTTTTAGAGCAAAAACAGAGTTCTAGAGAGAGAAAGTGTGAAGAACAAACTCTAGGAGCTATTTGGAGTGGATTTTTTTTACCATTGAAGACTAGATTGCATCCCCAGGAGTGAAGATTGACATTCTAGAGCAGATTGTTCCCATCTTTATGAGTATGAATGCTTTGATTTCTGTTTCCCTCTCTCTCTCTCTCTCTCTCTCTCTCTCTCTCTCTCTATGGAGTAAACCTTTCTATCACTTGGTTATGAAGAAACCTAGTTCCATGTGTTAGGAATCTTGATTGTAATAACGTTTGGATTGATATATTGTTTGATTATAATCGATTGAAGTGTGTTTATTGAGTCAACTAAATCCTGGCCAACTTCTTTTGATTTCTGCTGCAACCTGAGATAGATAGAATCTTATTAGGTTGTTAGAGCTTCTTCAATCGATAGTAGTGAATTGATTGCACGAGAGTCAGTCAATTCATTGCTTTGTACTAGAATCTGTTTCCAAAAGTGGAGTTCTGTGTTAATTTCCTTAGCATTCTATCACGGTGAAGACTAATCGTCGACCAGTAGTCTTTCTAAGAGGGTTTGGTCAGCTTAAGAGAATCCAAGCTATTGTCGGATCTTCCGCAGTTTAATCAATAGTAAATCAACCAAAGGAAATTATAACTTGAACCTAACTAAGGAGCTAGGGGGACTCAATCCCGAATGACTCTTCTCTTGCATCAGAAAACTGTACAATTAACTGATTTCTTTCTGATTTAGTTTAAACTCATTCCCACTAAACTTTTCCCGCTAGATAATAGATGTTCAAGGAGTGGCTAGACACTCGGCACCCGGGATCAATCACTACATTCGCCGACCTGGCCGACAAGTTCCTCACCCGCTATCATCCTGCATCTACGACAGCGGACCAGTAGAAGGAGATCACTCATTTTGCACAGGGAGAAGATGGGAACATCCGGGAACCGTGGGAGAAATACACAAGTTGACTCACACGAAACTACACCGCGAAATTAATCCCGACTAGAGCCCAAGTTTTTATACTCTAGCCGGGTGCAGTATAGAGCAAGTATTTAATTGTTAAACTCGGGCCGGTGCATGTAACCCTACTTTAATCGCTTAAGTTGTTATTTAGCAAGATGGTTTTGGGTTTAAAACTATGAAAACTACAAATGAAAACAAGCAAGGAAAGTAAATGGAGGAGAATTCTACTTGAGAGAGCTTCACCCGGGCATTGCTCCCCCTAGTCTCATGCTAAGAAGCGACACACAAAGCTCTAGTGTAAAGGACGTGTTCATACTCCGCTAGGTTGGCGCAACTAGTTCGGGAAAAACTCCCTTAGTCAATCAATGAAGGAAAATCAACAAATATAAGCCAGGGGAACTAGCTCTCTTAACCGTTAGGTGAAGGATTGTGATTCATAGCTAGAGAGTCTAGCCCTCTTTATCGATCAACCAAGGTGATCCCTAACTCTCTCTTAGTTAGCTAATTGAGAGTCATTGCAACAAGTTAGGATGCTAACTCACTTAACCTTTCGGATAAGGGTGACAACGATAGGCTAGGGAACCTAACCCTCTCAACTAGCCGGCTAAGGATTGCAAACCAAACCCTCGAAACTTAATCCGGTCGGCAGAGAGACCTATCCCGGTGGAATCACGGCCCTACACCGATATTTGGGATTTTTGTTTAAATTGATCTAAAGGAGGTTACCCAAGTGGCTAAGGAGTCTAGCTCCTAGTTGGACCAAGAGGGGATTTCCATCCCTTAGGTTAATTTCACGCAATATTTAGTTAAAGCCAGCACACTCAATCATTCATGAATAATACCTCAAATAACATACAACACAATAGGTTCATGTTCTTGCAACCTAACACCTAGAGAGACTATGGTTCACAATACCCAAGTGAGTAGGTAGGCTATTCCATAGATAAACAAGAGAAAACAACAAAAATGGAAGAAATAACCATGAAGTAATGTCAATCTTTCCTCCTTGTTGCTTGAGACACCCTTGAGATGAAGAAATCTTCAATCCTCTAGCTAGGGACAAGCCCAAAGCTCCTTCTTCCTCCTTTGATTTGCAATTTCTCACTCTAGAAGAAACCCTAATCTCTCACTAGAATCCTTTTTATTCTGAAAATGAAAACCTAATATAAAATGAAGCTCTCCTTCTCTCACCCCGCTGTTGCCTTCATATTTGCCCGAAAGCGACCAGTTCACGGTCGTGAACACCTAAACGCGTCCGTGAACTCAGTGTTGTCTCCTAAACGCACCTCTTCACTCTCCTGGGTTCACGGTTAATGGCCCTAGTTCACGGTCTTAGCGATCGTGAACTCCCTTGGCGTTAGTAACCTCCGAAACCTCGCTAGACTGCTTGATGTTCACGGTTTGTGGTTTCAGTTCACGGCCTTAGGAGACCGTGAACTCCCTTGTTTGACCTTGAATTGCGGTTGCTTCTTGGACGAATGCACTTCACTGTTACGGGGCAATTGTCATGGTCACTTCGGAATTTTCTTCAGTTTTAACGCTTTTTTATCTCCAATTATCCCAAAATTCGACCTCGACCCTTCCACACATGCTGGGACCTGAAATGTATCAAAACAAGCACAACCTAACATGAAATATGTCGGGAATGATGAAATGCAAAGTCAAACTAACAAGAAATTAGGGGTAAAATGTGTACATTTTGACCCGAATCATTCCCCCACACTTGAACGTTTGCTTGTTCCCAAGCAAACCATTTTAAACCCAAGTAATATTTCAACCTACAAAGATAGCTAGGGGACATTTCAAAAGGAACAAGGCTTTGAATCACGAATGACTCATCGACACTCGAACCGTCTCAAACAAATCCGGCATCCAGCACTAATGACATTCAATTGCATCAAAAATGGGCAAATGAAAAGTTCTCATTCTATCCACAATCAATGCAAGTCTCAACCGGCCACTAATCAATCACAACCGATCATGCATAGAACTCAAGTCAAGGGAACAGACAACAGGGCAACATAGGTCCTCACCAGGATAGATATAAACATGAAAGAACAAGAATGAATCGCTCAATCTCAACCAGTGGGGTCATGACCTTTTGGTGCAAAATATGTACACAATCGTCACCACTCATCCTTACCATCTCACCACCACGACGGCAACCTCTAAACGCTAGAGTTCATGGGATAGTTGTCATCACTAGCTTGTCTGGAGGTCTTAGACATGCGTTCAGACGACTGGCAATTGTCTTGGACATGTGGAAAAGGCCTTTTGGATGGTGGCAAACACAACATGAGGTTCTAAATCTTCAACCTAAACCCGAAGGTTCTATGGTTTCGACTAAGAAACTTCTATACAAACAAAGGCCACTAGCATCGGCCAAAAGCCTTACATCTCCCTTCCAAACTATCACTGACTCGACTCTACTGTCACTCCAGGAATTGGCCAAGTGAAACCACTTCCTAAAGTGTAGTATAGCGGGTTTGGGTTTAATTATCAACCCGGGTCCTAGATCTGATGACTACTCAGTGAGTTCTTGTTATCTAGCAATGAAACTGGAATGCAAGTCTAAACTACCAAACAAACAAAGCAAGTAAACTGTTGTATTCAGGTTAAGAGAGGTCACCCGGGTATGGTTCCCCCTAGACTGCAGTTAAGCCGGATTGTAATTACCAAGTTCAGTTTCTATGATAGTTATACTGCGGAAGGTTCTTAAACAGCCTGAAGTCTCGACTAAAGGTCTTCAGACCCTCTCAATCTGAGTCTCTAGCAGGCGACTAACCTCCACTGGAGTAAACAGATTGAGGCCTTAACAAACAAAACCTCCACTACCGGAGTAAATCCGGTACAGAATAGTGAGTTGGTTCCTCGACTAAAGTCACCAACTCCCTACCTTCAATCAAGGATGCTCTATCAACCTAGGCAGATATTCTCATTCTAGGTTAAAGCAGAAACAACAGGAATTTGATAAGGATTCAAGTCATTCAATCATTCAAACCTCAATCGAATATAATCAATCATAGAATCAGTACTTGGGTTCATACAATCAAACCTAACATACAAATCTAGGGTTCTCCATACCTAGATGAATGGGAGAACTACTCCATGGAGAAGAAAGCAAAAGCAGAATCAGACGCGGAATTCATACTGTGAAGGATGGATTCCTGCTCCTGGACGTTGATCGGCACTTCTCCAAGCTCAAACTGGCCTCCAATGGTGTTGAAGATCAAGCTAGGGCGTTGGGAGACTCTTGTTCGTCGCTTTCTCTCTCTAGGAACTGATCTCTATCTCTAAAACTCGAATCCCCTTCTGTTTGGCTAAAAATCTGCTTAAAAAGGCATCAGTGGCCAAAGCACGGTCGAGGGCACGGCCGTGCTTTGCCTGAGCCTGCCCGTGTCTCGGCCAGTGTTAATTACACGGCCAGCAGTTGGGGAGAAACATGGCCGTGCTTCGCGTTGGACACGGCCGTGCTTTTGTGGAACACGGCCGTGCTTTGTCTCGGCCCTGCCCGTGTAATCAACTCAGCTCTCGGCATAAAAAGCACGGCCACAGGAACACGGCCGTGTAATGCCTTAGGTGTGCCCGTGTTTTGGCCCCAGCTTGACGAAATGACCTCCGAATTCCCCGAAACTCGTGGTTAGCCTTCCCTTTGACGCCTGGGACCTGAAATATGACAAAATAGCACAACCCGGCGTAAAATAGGCCAAAACACACGACTATGCCCCTCAAACGGATAAGAACTAGGGGCGCAAACATGTGCAATTACATCGTTATCAAACTCCCCCACACTTAACCGTTTGCTTGTCCCCAAGCAAACCTAACTCAAACCAATGCAACTCTCCAGACCTCTATAGTAACAAACAACCCAAATCGTAGGTAGAGGACTTCCTAGATCATTTAGCAACTTACGAGGTCAACCGACGCACAAGTCATCTCATAGCTTCTTCGGCGAGAGCACTAGTATCGAGTCGGCATCATGGCAAATAGTGAACAGAGGACAAATGAATTGTGGATGGAGAGATTCTCAAAAACAAAAGACCATGGACTCACATTTTTCAAGGTGCTCTATTTTCTGCTTAAAGATGGTTGGAACCCCCTTTTTTTCCTGTTTTGCTTGTTTTCTGATATTTTTCTTTTCTTTTTCAAGGGTCCCAACCTGCTCTTACCGGCCATGCCAGGAGCGAATGTCTCGAGCCTCGTGCGGGGGAAAGACATGTAAGGGGGCTGGAGGTAGTAGGTGGAAATTGGAAACGAATTCCGGTCTCCCCTTACACACTTTCGCCCTATTCGCACGGGAGACGTTTATTTGGAAGCACATTTTCGAGCACCTGTTAAACTCAAAACATGATACAAGAGTCCATGACAGGTAGAGAATCCACAACACCACACAATTCAAGGGTCCTAAGATCACTAATTCACTCAATCAACCAACACAATATGAAGAAGAAATGAGATTTCTTAAATGCATCAACATCCTCCATAGTGCTACACTACCTCCCTAGGTTGCATATTACTATAAAGACTGTCAATTCAAAGCATACTGAGCAGGCAATTGCACGGAAACACGTACTTGGAGCCCTCAAATTTAAAAATTTGGACAGTGGACTAGGCTCCAAGTACACAAACAGATCCAATGCAGTCAAAAGATAAACACCCCCCCCCCCCCACACACACACACTTAAGATCGACATTGCCCTCAATGGGGAAGAGGGAAGGATAAGGGGAACGATGTTACCGGTATGCATGGACTGCAGGAGACTGGAAGCGGGCTAGTCGAGTGAAGCGGACTGGAGAGGGGACCAGTCAAGACACGCACAGCGAGAGGAAACCAAAGAGCTCAACACAGTATGTTAGGTCCAATGGTCAGCCCAATAAAACATCATCCAAACGAAAAGAAAAACAAACCAAACCCAAACCGGGTTACAATCCGACTCAAAACACAAGAAAGAAAATCAAACCGTGGTGCGGTTGCCTCCCCACAAGCGCTTCTTTACCGTCTTTTAGCTGGACGCCCATGGTGGATACTCAGGGCGGTGCAGGAACAGGTGCCTCCAAGAGCGGATCCACGTCGCTCTTGAGGTACAGCTTCAGGTCGTGGCCATGCACCCGACGGATGCGACCACCATCATCAGTTAGCTCGACCTGCCCATCTGGCAAGATGCAGGCGAGTGAGTACCCCGGACGGCCAGGGTGGTCGTGGTGCAGGAGGTGGGACCAGCTCATAGTGGTCTCCACTCTTCTTCAGTGCAGGCTTAGCAACCTGCTGCTTCGGCCGCCACTCCTCCTTGAGATTTTTGTTCGGAGGCGCAGCTGGATGGAGTGGCGGCGAAGGAATGATGGGAGGGTCCTGCAAAATAAGAGGAGCAGAAGGATACACGACAGGCTCGTGTACCTGATCAGACATAGCATGCACAGGCGTGACACCAATCATAGCACAGTGATCAAACTCAGTCACAGAAAAAGTAGACTGTTCATTCCCAGCACGCAAGATCAGTTTACCATCATGCACATCAATAAGTGCCTTGGCGGTGGCGAGAAATGGCCTACCTAGAATCAAAGGCACATCCACATCCTCATGTATATCAAGAATAACAAAATCAACAGGATATGTGAATGTACCTACTTTAACAAGCAGATCCTCAATGATACCCCTAGGATGCACGATAGAACGATCAGGTAACTGAATGCTCATCCTAGTAGGGCTAAGTTCACCTAGGTCTAGCTTTTTGTACAACTTATATGGCATGACATTAATGCTAGCGCCTAGGTCCGCCAAGGACTTGTCTACATGCATGCTGCCAATAGTAAGAGGGATAGTAAAACTCCCTGGATCCTTGCGCTTCTCGGGCAGCTTGTTCTGCAGGATAGCAGAACACTCCTTGCTCAGCAACACTGTCGAGAGATCCCCAAGTTTCTTCTTGTTGGTGCAGAGATCTTTCATGAACTTGGCATACTTGGGCATCTTCGACAGTGCCTCCACGAACGGTATGCTGATGTTGAGCTGCTTCAACATTGCCATGAACTTGGCAAACTCAGTCTCCAGCTTGTCTTTGTGTAGGCGAGTGGGGAAGGGAAGCTGGGGCACATGCTCCTTAACCACTGGTTGTGGCTTGGGAGCAGGGGCTTCTTTCTCCACCCGCACTTCTGCATCGTCGGCTGGAAGTGCTGAAGCAGGTCGTGGTTCCTCCTGTCTGGCCGGGACAGGATCAGCAGATATGGTCTTACCGCTCCTGGTAAAAATGGCATTCAGCTGCTGATGCTGGTGAGGATCTCGAGGATTCGGGACAGTGGTGGCAGGCAAAGTCCCCGGTGCCCTGGTGGTGCTCTGGCGGGCCAAGATGCCCACCTGGGTCTGCAAATCCTGCAAAATGGCACTCTGGTTCCTCTGACCTGCCTCCAGTGAGGCTACACTCTGGTCCAACCTCGTGATAGTCGCCTGAGTGCTCTTCATGAATGAAGCTAGAATGTTTTCCAGCTTCGTCATCCTGTCATCTGGAGCTGGAGCTGCTGCTAGCTCAGCAAACTGGCGTCGAGGCTGCTGGAATGGCTGCCCCTGCCTAGGCTGGTAGGGCTGCTGCTGTGGGTCTGGCCCCTGGCGAGCCTGGAAGGGCTGCCTCTGCTGAAAACCACCTGCTGGTGCTGGGAAACCAGGTGGTTTAGTGGTGTTGCTGCTCCAGGCGAAGTTGGGATGCAGGCGCCACCCCTCATTATATGTGTTACAGTATGGATCGAGGCGCCGCGCATTGGCGATGAAGGCCAACTGCTCCTGGGGTGTGGTAGACTCCCTCATAGCCTGGCAGTCCTCCACTAGGTGATTGGAGCTCTCACACCACTGACACTGAGCAACTGGAGGTGTAGCCAAACCTCTGCCCGGAATAAGACTGTTGGGCTGCTTCAATGTCTGCACCAGCTCAGCTACCTGCAGCTCGAGTCCGGATCTGGACTCCATGGCGTGCACACCACGATCCCGGGAATGTCTGCCTCTGCTGCTCTGCCCCCAGGAATGATCTCTGGCAGCCAATGTATTAATCATCTGGTTCAGCTCGGGTGGAGTCTTAGTGAGACTATCCCCTCCTGGGCATAGAGACTCAATCACCCTCTGGCTATCTGGAGAGAGGGCACTGTAGAAGTTCCCCACTGTGAATGCATCGCTGAAGCCATGATGGGGGCACTGCCAGAAATAGCCCATGTACCGCTCCCACGCATCACGAAGTGACTCATCTGGCTCTTGGCGGAAGTGAGTGATCTCCCGCTGGATCTCTGTAGTCTTCGATGCCGGATAATACCTGTGCACAAACTTGTCCGCCAGATCGTCCCAAGAGGTGATGGACAGTGGGGGCTGGGTCTCCAACCACCTCTTAGCATTCCCCGCCAGAGAATGTGGGAAGAGATGAAGGCGGATCGCATCATCGGGAACACCGTTAAGCTTGAACCCGTTTGTCAGCTGCAGAAAACGGGACAGATGTACCCTGGCCTCCTAATCCTTCAAGCCATGAAACTGGATCGAGGATGTGATGAGCTGAATCCAGCATGGCTTGATCTCGAAGTTGTTTGCTGGGATCGGCGGGTAGAGGATGACCGGGCAGATGTCAGCAATCCGAGGAGTGTAGTAGTACTCTAAGGTGGGACCTGGCTGCGGTGGATGATGAACTCCATGATCCTTGGATATGGGGTTGTTCCCCAGGACCTGATTCACCGGGGGAGCCTGCTGAGGATTCCCCTGGTGTTGATTGTACTCTCCGTCCATCCCTTGCTCTTCTTCAGAATCACTGCTCACGTGGCCGTCTATGCGCTCTTCCGTAGCCAGTCTAGCTCGCTGTTGTGCTGGTTGTCTAGGTTGTCGTTGAGATTGTTCATGTGTTGATGTCTAAAAGCCAGTATGATTCACGTGTTGTGTGCCCATATGATATGTCCCCAAGGTTTGCATGATTAAAATGTTTTGAGCTTACCTTGTATCTGACTTGGTTTGATTGGGGACAAGCAAACAGTTAAGTGTGGGGGAATTTGATCTCATCGTATTTTCACAGGTTTGCACCCTTGTTTCTTAATATAAGCTCGGATTTGTGGTTCCTTGGCCTATTTTACGCTAGATTGTGTTATTTTATCATATTTCAGGTCCTAGCGAGTAAAGGGAGGCATAGGCGCAAGTTTTGGGTCAATCGGAGGTCATTTGGTCACTCAAAAGCCTCACTGCGGAAGAAATACAGGCAGCCTTCCCCAAATTACGGCCGTAATTCACAAATTACTGCCGGTATTCCCCAAATTACGGTCGTAATTCACAAGTTATTGCGGTATTTTCTATGTCGAGCCTGGTGATGGCTCGGGTACAAAATACGGCCAGTATTCCCAAAAATACGATCGTATTCCTTAGTATCTAGCCCGTAACTTCACTGTCGAGAGGAGTCTTGGTGCGCTGAGACCTAACCAAAACGCGCGTTTTGGGCAAAATACATGCAGGGAAGAATTATGACCGTATTCCTGCCCGTATTTCACCAGAATCGGGTTAAAAGAGGAATATTAGAGGCAAAGGAAGGGGATTCAAATTTTTGGAGCAAAAACAGAGTTATAGAGAGAGAAAGTGCGAAGAACAAACCCTAGGAGCTATTTGGAGTGGATTTCTGACCACTGAAGCCCAGATTGCATCTCCAGGAGTGAAGATTGACATCATAGAGCAGATTATTCCCATCTTTATGAGTATGAATGCTTTGATTTCTGTTTTCCTCTCTCTCTCTCTCTCTCTCTCTCTCTCTCTCTTTATGGAGTAGACCTTTCTCTCACTTGGGTATGAAGAACCCTAGTTCCATGTGTTAGGGATCTTGATTGTAATGACTTTTGGATTGATATACTTACTGTTTGATTATAATCGATTGAAGTGTGTTTATTGAGTCAATTGAATTCTGATCAACTTCTTTTGATTTTTTGCTGCAACCTGATATAGATAGAATCTTATTAGGTTGTTAGAGCTTCTTCAATCGATAGGAGTTAATTGATTGCACGAGAGTCAGTAAATACACTGCTTTGTAATGGAATCTGTTTCCAAAAGTGGAGTTTTGTATTAATTTCCTTAGCATTCTATCGCGGTGAAGATTAATCGTCTACCGGTTAGTCTTTCTAAGAGGGCTTGGTCAGCTTAAGAGATTCCAAGCTACTGTCGAATCTTTCACAGTTTAATCAACAGTAAATTAACCAAAGGAAATTACAACTTGGACCTAACTAAGGAGCTAGGGGGACTCAATCCCGAGTGACTCTTCTCTTGCTTCAGAAAACCGGACATGTAATTGGTTTCTTTCTGCTTTAGTTTAAACTCATTCTTGCTAAACTTTCCCCGCTAGATAACAGAAGTTCACAGAGTAGGCCCTGGGTTGACATTTATTACTTGATTCCACTATACTGTATTTCCATTCTGCGATTATACTTGGTCATAGTTTGGTGTTGTGTCATAGTGTGTCACCTACAATCAACGACCACTAGCATCGGCAAAAAATAACACTTCCCTTCTCCAAACCGCAACCAATTACGAATTATATTGAAGAACACTTCCTCAGCCTATCTTGCTATCCATTTTTCAAGCATAGTAGTGAAGGAAGTCAACAAGCAATTAGGTGTTTTATTAGCTTGATTGCCAAGAAACCCTTTTCTAGAAAACACACTTAGACTTTGTGGCAACTCTCTACTTTATTTACCCCTTTTATTTCCTCTTCTTCACTTCTTTTCTTTCTTTCTAATTTTCTTTGCTTTCTTTTTATTCTTTCATTTTTTCGAGGGGGTACTAGAGAGCTAAACACATGCCACTTCTTACATTTGACGAACAATGCTCTCCATTAAGAACTTCCTCCAACACTACCTCTTCATTCCTAGCAGGAACCGTGCAAAACCCTCCTATGTAGAACCTCAATGGAGCTCAAAAGCAAGAACTCCGAGACACATGGATGAATCACAACGGTTTAGACACGAAGAAAGGAAAGGGGATAGTTCTATAAATCACCATTAAGCTCAAAAAGCAACAAGCTCCTAACATGAGAATAACCCCAAAGTCATACGGCTCAAAGGGGTTGACTAGGGGATAAAATATTTTGGGACAGTCAAATTTTGGGCGTGGACTAGTCCTATGCCTCCATCGCATGAAAAAGACGATCGACACAAATCTCACATGGCTACCTAATCACACAATCATGTATTCCAATTTCACAAAATTCGATGCATGGCAATTGTAATCAAAGAGTAATCAAGTCAAGACATCCATTCATTTCCGTACGCATGAGAACTAAACATTTGCACAAACCTAATGCAATTCTCAATCATCATAATAGGATGCACTCGATCACAAGTAAACAATCCAAGATGAATGCCAATAAACAAGAGATCCTCCAACAATCGGCCACAATGAACATGCAATTATTAGAGCCCTCAAATTTTTTTAATTTGGGCATATATCAAGGCTCCAAGAAATCAATCACACGCACAAGCATAATAGATAGACTACCCCCCCCCCCCCCCCCCCCCCCCCCCCCCCCCCCCCCCCCACTTAAGCAAGACATTGCCCTCAATGGTGCAAAATAAGGGGTAGAACGATGTTACCGCATAGCTTGGCGAGTGAAAGTCGGGACCGAATTGGGACGAAGATGAAGGGGAGAGAGCTTCAACGAGACAAAAACAAAAACAACCACACACATGCTTGCACAAGGCGAGGTTATTGCAAAATAATATTACTTAACATAAAAATAAACACAAACATGTGTTGGGTTTCCTCCCAACAAGCACTACTTTTACATCATAAGCTAGACGGTTGCTCCTCAAGCTTCGGTCCATCCAAGAACGTCCTTGAAGTTGAGGTTCTCGTCGGTGATTTGAAATCTCAAGTCACGAGCATTGGACGAGTCCATGATTGAGGACTCACGAACTTGATCGGCTTTGAGGCTCCACCCACGAGACCTCTTCTTCTTCTTCTTCTTCTTCTTCTTCTTCTTCTTCTTCTTTCTCTTTGCCCCATACCATGTAGTCCATCATTGATTGACTTCTATCACATCCACAAAGACGGATCGTCGATGGTTTGTCCTTGGTTTGGAAAAGAGCCGCAAACGGGCCCTTCTCCAAAAGTGCATCGAAGTCAGGTGGAAAGCATTTGTAGCTCTTGTAACTCGTGGATGCTTCATCCACGTTGACCTCGTCCTTATCTTGGACGCCACTTGCTCCTTCTCCTTATTCCTCAACCTCCCCTCTTCTTCTTCAATTTTGTCCCCGTGGGAACACTCAAGATCTTCCCTTTCTTTAAATTTCCCTTCCTATTCCAAAAACTTCCTTCTCTCTTTCTCTCGTTCTTCTCTCACCTTCTCATTCATGAGTTCAAGCACGGTTTGGAGGGAAAATTTCCATGCATTCTCTTGCTCCTCTTCCCTCGTGACTTGGTCTTCAAGGTTGGTCTCGGGAAGGGGAAAGTGATGAGAGTCTCCAATGAGACACTCTTGATCATCCTCAACCACGGGAGTTCTCCGGGATGAGTGCTTCTCGTTCCACATAGTCTTCATTGATCTCCCCTCCAACCTCCACTTCTTCTTCCAATTGTGAGAGGCGATGGCGTGCACAATCTTGTGCCACCTTCTCTTCCAGTTTCAAACCGGCAGGAGGGAGGGGTTGGAAATCCATGTCGGAGCTTGTTCTTCCAAAATTCTCATTGCTCGCCTCTTCGAATTCCGCTCTTTCTTCCAATGGTAGGAGGCGATTGTGAGAAAGTGTTCACATGCTTCGTCTACAAGTCCTTCTAGCCTCTTCGAAAGGGTTGGAAATTGGGAGGTCCATGCTAGAGCCCCCATCATTGGTGCCCTAAGCAAATCGCTCCACCATGAGCTCTAATTTGCTCTTGACCCCGGTTGTGGATTGGCACATGGTCTTGAGGTTTGTCCCATGAAAGCCTCCATGGCCAACTCCAACTTGGATATCACCTTGAGTTGTGGAGGGAAACCTTCTTGATATGGGAAAGCTTCGTGGTATCCCCATGAGCATGGTTGCTCTTCTTGGAAGGGAGGTTGGTAGTAGAATCTGGATCCTTGACTCCTCCCTTATTGATCGTCCCATGAAGTTCCGGGGTAATTACTCTCGGGTGGTGGTGGATACCCCCATACTGGGGTGAAATAGTAAGGATCCATGATCCAATACCTACAAACACTAAAAAGGGAAAATCAAACACACAAATCACCCAGGAAGAAGAGTGGTAAACAAAACACAAATTAAACACAAAACAAAAAGGCAAGATAGAAAATGTTAGGGTAACACTAAACGACCTTTTCAAAATAATGGACCATAGTTCCCCAACAACGGCGCCAAAAACATGATACGCCATGGATACACAGCGATTTAATCTTGACTAGAGCTCAAGTTTTTAAACTCTAGCCGGGTGCAGTATAGGGAAAGCATGTTTCAATGTAATTTAATTGCTTAAGTTGCTAAATCAAATGTCATGGCATATTACTTGTGCCAACTTATCAGTCGACCTTCTCACTAATAGCATAAATTGAGCATTAAAAGTTTTAAAATGATCAAGATAAATGGTTCATGCAATTTCTGAATTTTGACCTTGAATATTTCATATCATTATATGTGCTTTAATTTCATATGATATTGGATGAATATACCATTGACTCTCTATGGATACACCATGATTTAATCACGGCTGGAGCCCAAGTTTTTAAACTCTATCAGGGTGCAGTATAGGGCAAGCATGTTTTAATTGTCAAAACCAGGACGGTCCATGTACCCCTACTTCAATCGCTTAAGTTGTTATCTAGCAAAACGGTTTTGGGTTTAAAACTAAGAAAACTACAATGTAAACAAACAAGGAAAGTAAATCAAGGAGAATTCTACACGAGAGGACTTCACCTGGGTATTGCTCCTCCTAGTCTTATATTAAGAAGCAATGAACAAAACTCTAGTGTGAAGGATGTGTTCTTATACCATGAGGTGGGTACAACTAGTCAGGGATAAACATTCCTAATCGATCGATTAAGGATTGCGACAAAAAGCTAGGAAACCTAGCTCTCTTAACCGATTAACCGAGAAAACCCTAACTCTCTAAGTCGACCAATGTAGGATTGTTGCATTAAGTTGGTTGACTAACTCTCTTAACCTTTCGGCTAAGGATGATAACAATAGGCTAGACGATCTAACCCCTCTAACACGGTCGACTAAGGATTGCAAACCAAGCCCTCGGATCTTAAACCGCACGGCGAATAGATCAATAATGCTAGAATCATGATACTACTCCAATACTTGAGTTTTTGGTCCTAGATAAACCTAGAAGGGGTTACCCTAGAGGTTAGGAGGTCAAGCTCCCTATGAGCCAAAATGGGATTTACACCCACTAGGCTAATTTTGACCGAACAAAGAGATAATGCAAGCAACACTCACTAATCATGACTAATTTAAGGTTTGTCCTAAATTTGAATAGATGGGTGACACAAATTGGCCAAGAATCAAGCTTCCCAAAGCCTCTTTCAACAAGGTGATTCTCTCCACCTAGGTCAAAATGACCCAATCATGAGTAAAAGCTAGCACACTCAATCATCCATGAAAAATACCTCAAATATTATATAGAACACACAATCAACACAATAAAATCAAGTTCTTCCATCCTAACGTACATCTGGACTAGGATTCACAATTCCCAAGTGAGTAGGAAGGTTAATCCATAGTTAGGCAAAGGAAAACAACAAAAAGGAGAGAAAGAACCATTAAGAGATGAAATCTTCCTTCCTTCTTGCTTGAATCTCCCTCGAGAGGCAGAGATCTTCAATCCTCTAGCTTGAATTGAGCCCAATCTCCTTCTTCCTCCTTTGAATGACACTTTCTCCCTCTAGAATGGGAAGAGGAAACCCTAATCTCTCACTAGAAAACCACCTTTTATTCTGAAAATTAGAACCCTCCCCAAAAGCTCTCTTTCTTCCTCCTTTCATCTCTCTATTTATACCCAGTAGCGCCCAGTTCACGGTCCTAGTTCACGGCCTTGAACTAATAGCAGGGATCGTGAACTCAGGCCAAGACGTGCTGTTTCATTAAGCCAGTTCACGGTCCATGGCTTCAGTTCACGGTCTTGTGACCATGAACTGACTGCTTCAGTTCACGGTCTTGTAACCATGAACTGACTGCAGCTGCTTCCTGGACGCTTGCACTTCACGGTTGACTCATCCCAAATACCACAATTAATTCCCGCCTAAGGTCCAAGTATAAACCTTAGTCGGGTGCAGTACAGGATAAGTATGTTTAAATATCAACCCGGGCCGGTCCGTATACCCCTACTTCAGTCATTTGAATCATTATCTAGGAACAAGGTTTTCGTTGAAAAGTTTGTTAATTAAATTAAAGCATGCAAAAGTGAATGGTTTTGAATGCTCTTTGTGAGAAGGATCACTCGGGTGTCGCTTCTCCCTAACTACTACCATGGTATGTGAATTGAAACGATTGATGTGGGCAAGGTGACCGCGAACCGCAAAGGGACACAAATATGGTTGTAGACCACACTCATGATTGCTACACCGAGGAATACATTATAGGATGTCTCACTCGGCCCTCTCGGTTTAGGCAATCAATGGTTAACTTACTCCCTCACTCAACCCAAGGGTTGGACGGCTTCATCGCGCTTAACCAAATTACTTAATCCAACATTGAGGTTTGCCCTAAATTAAACTAGTTAGGTGACTTAAGAAGCCAAGTGAAAACCAACTCGATTGAGTCTCCCTTGGAAGGGGGATTTTCCTCTCTAATCTAAGTTAAAGTGGCTAATTATATTGCTAAGCACCAACATGCACAAACCTTAGGATGCTAAGCACAATCATGCACAATCCTTAGGTTGCTAAGCACCAACATGCACGATCCTTAGATTGCTAAGCACAAGCATGCACAAACCTTAGGATGCTAAGCACAAACATGCACAATCCTTAGATTTCTAAGCATAAACATGCACAATCAACATGAATAATACCTCAATCATTGAATTAAAAAATTCCCAATAACAATCATTCAATTCACATAAAAGAAAACTACATGGTAGCTAGCTAGGGTTTCACAACACCCAAGTGAAAAGAAATCTACCCCATGCTAGAAATTGGAGAAACACAAGGGGAAGAGGTAAAAACCATCATGAAGGAGGCTTCCAATCTCCTAAGCACTTGTGCTGAACTTGTCTTGGGGAGAATCTTCCCAAATCACCACTTGGAGAAAAACCCTAGCCTCCTTCTCCTTTGGTTTGTCTTTCGCTCTCTAAAAATCTGAAGAAGGCTTTCTCACACAAATGGGCTCTACCCTCTCTCTTCCTTTTAGCTCATCTTTTAAAGAGGGAACGAGCTCAGTTCACAGCCTTAGTTCCCGGCCGTGAACTCTAAAACGCGTCCGTGAATTTAAGATGGGCGCCGAAACACACCTCTTTGCTTGCACGTGTTCACGGTCCACAGCTCCAGTTCACGATCTTAGTGACCGTGAACTCGCCTTGCGTCAGTAACCTCTAGAACAACTCTGGACGCCTCGACGTTCACGGGCAACAACACTTCTTCACGGTCATGCAAGACTGTGAACATCCAAGGAAAGCCGTGAACTTGCCATTTTTCACCTCTTCTCCCGGTTTTCGCTCCTTTTCCTCCAACTTTCGGACCGAATTTGCCACAAACGCCTAAGTAAAACGGGGGCAACAACTCTTCTCCCGGTTTTCACTCCCACACACTTAGACGTTTGCTTGTCCCCAAGCAAACCATTTTACACAAGGTAATATTTCAACCTACACAAATACTTTGGAATTCTCAATGGCTATTGGCAATTAACACATGGACCATTGCAAGCAATACCGACATCCACCACAAACGACATTCGAAGCCATCAAAAATGGGCAAACGAAAAGTTCTCACCTTGTTCATGGATCAATGCAAGTCTCAACGAAACCACTTATCAACCGCAACTAACCATGCGTGGAATTCAAGTCCAGGGAACAAATGGGAAGGCAACCAAGGTCATCACCGGGGTATGATATGACATGCAAAGTAGGAATGAATTACTCACTCTCAATACCAGTGGGGTTGGGACCTTTTTGGTGCCAAAAGATGTGCACAATCATTAACACTCAGCCCTATCGTCTCAACACCATGGCGGAAACCTCTAAATGCTAGAGGTCACGGAATGGTTGTCATCACTAGCTTTTCCGGAGGTCTTAGGCACGGGTTCAGATGACTGGAAATTGTCTTGGACATGGGGAAAAGGCTTTTTGGGTGGTGGCAATCATGACGTGACGTTCTACATCTTCAACCTAAACCCGAAGGTTTTATGGTTTCGACTAAAACCCTTCTCTTCAACCAAAGGCCACTAGCATCGACCAAAAACCTTATCTCTCCTTTCCAAACTATCACCCATCGTGAAATACATTGAAGCACTCTTCATCGGTCTACTCTTGCTATCATCTTACGGTTTGGTAGTGAAGGAGTTCTAAAACAATGTGGGGGTCTCAATGGCTTGAGTGCCAAGATGCCCCTTCTAGAGCATACACTTTGGCTTTTCGTGGCACTCTCTACTTTATTTACCCCGTTTTATTACCTCTTTTTACGTTTCTCTTTTCTTTCCTTTTCTTTGGGGGGGGGGGGGGGTACTAGAGAGTAGAACCTTTTCCACCTATACATTTAACGACCAATGCTCTCTTTTTGAAGAACTCACACCAAAACTACACTTCATTTTTCATTCCTAGCAAGAACCGCACATAATCCTCCTATGTAGAACCTCAATGGAACTCAAAAGGGAGAGCTCCGAGACACAAGGATGACTCATGTTTAGACACGAAGAAATGATTGGGGGTCGTTCTATTAACACCATTAAGCTCACAATCAAGAAGCTCCTAAATTGAGAACGACCCTCGAAGTCACAAGGCTCAAAGGGGTTGACTAAGGGATGACACGTTCTGGGACAATCAACATTTGGGCGTGGACTAATCCTATGCCTCCATCATACTTACTTGTGACAACTGTGATGTTACACACCATGGTAAGAGGGATCTAAGCACACAAGAAGAAAACGATCGGCTCAAAGCTCACATGGCTACCTAGTCACCCAACCATCTATTCCAATTCACAAATACAATGCATGGCAATTGTAATCAACAAGTAATCGAATCAAGACATCCATTCATTTATGCACACATGAGAACTAAAATTTTGCGCTATCCTAATGAACCTCTCAGTCATCATCACAGGATATACGCGATCACATGCAACAATTCAAGGTCAATGCCAATAAACACGAGATTTTCCCACACATCGGCCACTTTGATCATGCAAACATTACCTGGAGCCGTCAAATTTTTGAAATTTGGGAATATAGCAAAGCTCCAAGCATCAATCACACTCACACAAGCATAATCGTAAACTATCCCCCCCCCCCACACACACACTTCAGCTCGACATTTCCCTCAATGGCGTAAGAAAAGGGTAGAATGATGTTACCGCTTGGGCTTGGTGAGTGAAAGTTGGAATCGAATCCGGGGTAGGATATTTTGAGATTCAAGGAGATACAAAAAAAAAACACACACACACACAAACACAAACACAATACGACTCGCTCGAGGCGGGGTTGTTAAAACACAATATGATAGTAGTAGTAGTAGTTATGGGTCACACACACACACACACACAAAAGAAAGAAAAATAACAAAAACAACAAGTTCAGGGTTACAAGTAAAGAAGTGGGGCGAAAGAAATCGACTCAGTCACATGTCTCACTCGTCGGCTACCTCTCGCGGGTGGAAGGATCCTCGTCCTCATCTGGGAGGATGCCCTGGCGTCGAGCCACAGCTCAAGGATATCGGTCTGCCGGTCGAGGCAGGAAGAGAATCCCACAAAGTTTGTCTCAAGGCAATACACCCTCTGGACGAGGGAACACCTACTACTGTTGGTGGTGGCTGTGCTGGGCGCTGGACGCCGGCGGTGGCCGGGTGCTCGAGCAAGTGGATGCTCTGCTGGCGATGGGACCCCGGGGTCAGGCTCCACTGGAGCCGGTGCAACTGCAGTTCAATTCCTTTTTTTCTTTTTTTTTTCTTTTTGAGGGGGGTACTAGAGAGTAAAACACTTGCCACCTATAAATTTAACGACCAATGCTCACTTTTTAAGAACTTACTCCAACACTACACCTTCATTTTTCATTCCTAGCTAGAACCGCACACAATCCTCCTATGTAGAACCTCAATGAACTCAAAGGCGAGAGCTCCGGGACACAAGGACGACTCATGTATAGACACGAAGAAAGGATTGGGGTCGTTCTATCAACACCATTAATCTCACAAGCAAGAAGCTCCTAACATGAGAACGACCCTCGAAGTCACAAGGCTCAAAGGGGCTGACTAAGGGATAACACATTTCTGGACAATCAACATTTGGGCGTGGACTAATCCTATGCCTCCATCATAATCACTAGTGACAACTGTGATGTTACTCGCCATGGTAAGAGGGATCTAAGCACACAGGAAGAAAATGATCGGCTCAAAACTCACATGGCTACCTAGTCAACCAACCATCTATTCCAATTCACAAAACACAACGCATGGCAATTGTAATCAACATGTAATCGAGTCAAGACATCCAATCATTTATGCACACATGAGAACTAAACCTTTGCACTATCCTAATGGACCTCCCAATCATCATCATAGGACTTATTCGATCACATGCAACAATTCAAGATCAATGCCAATAAACAAAAGATTTTCCCACAAACCGGCCACTTTGATCATGCAAACATTGCTTGGAACCCTCAAATTTTTCAAATTTGGAAATACATAAAGGCTCCAAGCATCAATCACACTCACACAAGCATAATAATAAGCTACCCCCCCCCACACACACACACACACTTAAGCTCGACATTGCCCTCAATGACGTAAGATAGTGGTAGAACGATGTTGCCGCTTTGTTCGGTAAGTGAAAGTTGGAATTGTTTCCGGGGTAGGAGATTTGGAGCTTCAAGGATAGACAAAAATAACACACACGCAAATACAATACGACTCGCTCGAGGCGAGGTTATTACAAAACACAATACGATAGTAGTAGTGTGTGGTCACAAAAGAAAAACAAAAACAAAACAAGTTCAAAGTTCCAAATGCAGAAGTGGGGCGAAATAAATCGGCTCAGCCACATGTCTCAATCGTGGGATGCCTCTCGTGGGAAAAAGGACCTTCTCCATCATCTGGAAGGAGGCCCTGGCGTTGAGCCATTAGCTCGAGGAGGTCGGTCTGTCGATCGAGGCGGGAAGTCACTCACATAAAGCTTGTCTCGAGGCGATCCACCCTCTAGACGAGGCGGTCACCTTCTGGTGCTGGTGGTTCTGGTGGTGGTCGGTGTACAGGGCGCTGGAGCGCGGGACGCCGGCGGCGGCCGGGTGCTCGAGCAGGTGCCTGCTCTAGAGGTGAGACCTCTGGATCGGGCTCCACTGGAGCCGGTTCAACAGCTCTCTCATGACTCCTGATGGTCGAAGTCCATCGAGGTACTCAACACCTCGATCTCCCTGGAGTACCAGCCTCTGGTTATACAGGTTCGCCGCTGGGAAGGGCTCCGTCCTCCCGATAATGGAGCACCGCGCCAAGTCCACGTGGAAATATTGGGCAATCCTCGTGATGATTACCCCCCATGTGCAATTGTCCACCCTGTTCCGCCCCAGAAACCGGGTAAAAGAGGTGGCAATAAGCAATCCCAGAGGGATTGGCTCCGCTAGACTCCTCATGGAATAGAGAGCAAGTAGCCCTCTGTTCATCATC